>CM060904.1:825641577-830641577 GCA_030737815.1 Allium fistulosum | reverse complement strand
AATAAAATAGGCGACACATGTCGGCATACATCTTACTCGACCCGGGATGAATAGTGTACTAAGTGTGATGACACTCGTCTAGAATGTCACGCCTAAGTGATAAATCAGATGGTACCAAAATACGGTTCTTCCTGCGAAGACACCGATGAGAATCAATAGAATAATCCGACAATGTCTCATCACTGGATCCCGACTCAAGGAGATGAATGTATCGCAACAAGTCTGGATCCTGCCGCTGAGCATGGGCAATGCGATCCAATAGAATAAGTCGAGCTTCCAAGCTGAATAACAAGATCTGAGGATCAGAAGATGGAGCTCGATTTCGAATATCACACATAGAAAGAGTCTCAAGAATATCCCACTCGGCTATCATCATAGAAACTACTGCCGAGTGTTTGCGACTGAGTGCATCAGCCACACGATTACCCTTGCTAGGGGTATACTGAATGTCTAAGTCATATGAGGCGAGAAACTCAAGCCATCGCTGCTGCCTCATATTGAGATCCTTCTGACTGAATAAATATTTCAGCGACTTGTGATCGGTGTAAAGAGTGAAGCGTTCGCCTAATAGAAAGTGACGCCACGTCTTCAAAGCAAAGACGATAGCTGCCAACTCAAGATCATGAGTCGGATAGCGAACCTCATTCGGACGTAGCTGCCTAGAAGCATAAGCAACTACCCGATCCTTCTGCATAAGCACAGCACCGAGGCCGCTACCACAAGCGTCGGTGTAAACAACAAGATCATGGTTACTCTCTGGAACGACTAGAATAGGAGCATGAGTGAGAAGTTCCTTCAGTCGCTGAAAGGAAGCTTCACACTTATCAGACCAAATAAAGCGAACACCCTTACGAGTCAGCGTCGTAAGGGGAAGTGCAACTCGAGAGAAATCCTTGATAAACCGACGGTAATAACCCGCCAGTCCAAGGAAGCTGCGAATATCATGAACGTTCTCGGGCTGCTTCCAATTCTGAATAGCTTCGATCTTGGCAGGATCGATAGAAATACCCTCAGATGATACAATATGTCCCAAGAACTTGACCTTGCTCATCCAAAAATGGAACTTTGAGAGCTTGGCCTTAAGCTGATGCTGACGAAGAGTATCCAAGACGATCCGCAATTGATGAGCATGCTCTGCCTCAGATCTAGAATAAATAAGAATATCATCGATGAATACCAGAACGAATCTATCGATGTATTCCCGGAATACTCGATTCATGAGATCGACGAAGAAAGCCGGAGCATTTGTCAAGCCGAACGGCATGACCAACCACTCAAAAGAACCATAACGAGTGCGAAATGCTGTAAGAGGAATGCTGTCTTCCGCGACTCGAAGCTGATGGAATCCGGTGGCAAGGTCAAGCTGAGAGAAGACCTTCGCACCGCTCAATTGGTCAAACATGTCGTCTATCCGAGGAAGTGGGTAGCGATTTCTGATGGTCAGCTCATTGAGCTTGCGATAATCAATGCAAAGCCTAAGAGAGCCATCAGCCTTCTTAACGAAGACCACAGCAGCACCCCATGGCGAAGAACTAGATCGGATGAACTGCTTCGCTTCAAGCTCAACTAACTGCTTCCTGAGTTCCTCATTCTCCTTAGTAGACATTCTCGTAGGAGGACGCCCAACTGGATGAGAGCCTGGAATGAGATCGATGCGGAACTCAATAGCTCGCTTTGGCGGCAGTCCGGATACTGGCTCGAAAACGTCGGGGAAATCCCGAACAACAGGAATACGAGATAAGTTCAAATCCTCATCTCGTGAATCGAGAGAGAATAAAGTAACCTCAGAAAGCCCAACATCTTGAAGAACAATAGCTAACGGAGAGGACGAGTCAGGGTGATGAATGAATAATATCCGCTCCGAACAAATAATTTTGGCGTCGTGCTGAACGAGCCAATCCATGCCAAGAATCATATCAAAGCCCAAATACTCCATAACGTGCAGATTCGCATGGAAAGAAAATCCACAAAGATCAATCTCTATATCCTCACAAAGCAAGCTAAGGGTCGTGGATCCGCCGATGGGATTCACAATCCTTAGTGAAGAAACCAAACAAGTAACATCCAAAGATAAAGTATCAACTAGTTCCTTTGATATGAATGAGTGAGAGGCACCCGTATCAAAAAGAACTCTAATAGATCTACCATGAAATAAAATAGAGCCTTCAAGAACGGAAGGATGTGTACTTTTAGGCTGAGCAGAAGTGGTAGGAGCCTTGGCAACATTAAGCCTGCCAGGCTTGGCACTAGCTGGAGCAATAGGACAAGCGGAGATCATGTGTCCCTCCTTCTTGCAGAAGGTGCAATAGAGAGGTTTGGGACACTCTCGAACATATGATCGGTAGATTTAGTTAAGCACGATTCAAAGATAGATAATTCATTAAGGAATATTACGGAATATAATAGATTCCTACACATATTCCTAACTTATTTATCTAAAGGTGGATATGTTCAATTTGGATCGTATTATAACGTATTGTACTACGTGTCTGTTCTGTGTTTGTTATGCTTAATTCTGATCCTTGGCTCTAATACCAAGCTGTAACGCCCCACTCTGAGACCCACTGTAACAAAGAGTATTACGGGAGTAATACTGTCTGTTAAAGCGGAGAATAGAGTATAGTGGAAGCGACTATTTGTAATCAAGCTATAACTATCTACTGAATACGTCGAAAGGATGGTATCTATATATATATTTTAAGTGGTTCGACATATTCAATAAATATGTATAACGAAATTACAATGGCTAAAGACCTATCAGAACAAGCATAGTAATAAATGATAAAACATCATAGAACAGAATCACATAACAGATATAAAATCCCAGAACAATACATCGTCAATACAGATCCAAATACTTTAAGTGGGTACAAAGCCACTGCCCACACATGTGAGTCAAAAATATGTACATATCAAAGTCTGAATAATAACAGAGTAGCGGAATAGTGGACAAATAAAAGCGCTATCTATCAGCATAGCAGATAATGTCCAAGCGGAAGCACAGAAGCTAAGTCCAGAGACCTAACCTGAAACAACTCGGTCTGACCCGAGCGAAAACACTCGGGTCAGGCTAGCTAAACAATCGGTAATAACTGAGATATATAATAATGCGGTACTTAAATAAAGCAGTACTTTTCCTAAGAGAAGAGTATTTTGGACCACATGAATATAATGACGGTCCCTAATCATCAATCAACAGTAAAAATCTCCAAAGAGAATATCAGCACCAAAGTGTTGAATAAATAAAATCGCCTCATATCATCGGCGTAGCCAAAGCTATATAAAGTTGCCCATAGGCAATAATCCTAAGAGTGACCAGAGTCTGTAATCAATGCCCAAGCAAAGATCGATGCTCCAAAGAGCAATGGGGATATACTGAAAAGTCAATGAAATCAAACACTGAAAAGCAGTGTCCAGAGACACTGTGAATCCACAAGGTAATCGCACATACATCGTATGGTTCCATAGAACCAACACCGAATGGCGGTACTCGAATGGATATAAAAATCATCAGATATTACAAGTATAGCATGTGCACCGACCGGAGTCGTTATTGCCAAGTACTGTAGAGTTGTGATCGATCACTCGCACAGATGCGGAACGCGCGAGACGGCGAGATCCTTCCCAGAAGGATAAAGGCCCAGAGGCACATGCCGAAAAAGAAACTGCTCCATAGAACAGGTGTCCAGAGACGGTTGCCCAGAGGCATGGTGACCCAGAGGTCCAGTACTGGCTGCCCAGAGGCTAATGTGTCACAAACTTCTTGGAGAGGAACCCGTAAAGTGTTAACAATGAGTCTCATACCCCACGTTCGCACTAAACGGTTTACTAACCAATAGCAAGCTCACACTCCAAACAATAAAAAGTCCACCTCGTATCATCGGTAAACTAGACCCAAAGGTCAAAACGATCAATCGAATAGGTCAGGGATTAACCGGAAAGAAAATACACACGGTTCCATAGGCCGGAGATTTCCTAACCATTTAAGCACCTTTCCACTTCGCTCGACATGCTAAAAAGTGAGTGTGAGATTTTTATTATAGAAAATAATGGTTCGAAACGGATTTATAATTGATTTTGAGAACACTTTAAAACGGCTTTTGAAAACTCTCCTATTATGGAGTAAATAGTTTACTAATTAAAAATAATATTATATAATAATTTCGAAAGCCATTTCGGAGCGAAAAATCCTTTTAAAACCTTTTTATAAGGCACATGTACAAAATCCAGAGACAAATCTCAAAGAAATCGATAAAACCAGAAAATCACTGAAAATATTCTAAGTGTTGGAAAATAGTCCAAAACTGACGCGAACCCAAGTTCGGAAAATTATTCGGACCAGCAGACTGAATCCGAATGGAATGAAAATTGGTAGGAACATAGTCCGACATTCCTACTTCATAACGCAAAAGGAATTACTCGATTCCGACTTGAAACGAAGGCGTAGCGATGTTCCAAAGTCGGACACAGAAACATGAAATGCACTGTTTTGCACAGCGATCTGGGTTCAACTCTGACAGGAAATTTGAAGGGTCTAATGAACTCAGATGATGACCAAACTTTCCAGATATGGAGTTCATAACTCCATCTTTCCAACGAGACCAAAATCGTCAAATTCCGACTAGCGGCTCAAAAGTTATGACCAAAATAGTTTCAGTTTCATCCACAGAGCTAATATGTATATCGCTCTCGGGAAGATAGTAGAAATATCAATTTTTGACCTAGTTAGACTCAAAATTACAAAAAACTCATTGAACAAAAATTGTAGCATAGGTTTTAAGCTTTCCGGAACATCCAAAATTATCTAATTCGAATCAAAAACGAGAGAAATACATGCAAAACAATATCAGATTGAAACTCAAGATAACTTGTTAAAGACAGAATAGGTCTTCTGTCTTTGAATACATTTCAGGTCATCTAAATGGAAAATGAACAGAAAACTCACTGAACAAAAATTGTAGCATAGGTTTTAAGCTTTCTGGAACATCCAAAATTATCTAATTCGGATCAAAAACGAGAGAGATACATGCAAAACAATATCAGATTGAAACTCAAGATAACTTGTTAAAGACAGAATTGGTCTTCTGTCTTTGAATGCATTTCAGGTCATCTAAATGGCAAAATTACAGAAAACTCACTGAACAAAAAGTGTTCCTTATTGAATCTAGTTTGCAGCAAAAAAACCTGACCAAAAACGGATGAGAAATGAAGAAGTTATGCCTGATTTCGTTTCAGCTACAATTCCAAAACGAAAATTATAGAAGCATCAAGTAAAAAAAAGGATTTAGCTAGCAATTTTACCTCAACCAATATAGCAAGCAACTTGTGTGCACACCCAAAATGAAAGCAAAGAGGATCAAAGAGCTATGATTCACATGTTACATAATAAAACATGTGTTACTAAATGATTGCTGAAATCAAAAGATGATTAAACACATATTAGAAGAGGTTTTAGCAATATACCTCTCACAAAAGTAACAAAGACTACTATAGCATCAACCCAAGTTAGAAAAAGATGATTAGGAGGCTATAAGATCAAAAAAACACATAAAACATGTGTTACCAATTAAATTTCAGAAATTAGAGAGATATACAAATGGATTTGAGGTGGGTATTTGCATTACCTTTGCATAGAATGACTTGCATAAGCTAAAACTAGAAGGAGATGAAGATAGAGGTCATTTTTGTTATGAAAGCTTTAGGAAATGATTAGGGTTTTGATTAGGGATGAATGAATGAGGTTAGGAGAGTTTGAGATAATTTATAGAGGAGGTTTAGGGTGGGTTATTGGGTTAGGTTTAGTAACCCAATAAGAAGAGAGTTATTTGCATGTTTCCAAAAATTAGTCTAAGTGTTCATATATGTTTATAAAACTCATTTTTCTTATCCAAACCCATTTTAAAATCTCTCCTAAAATATTTTAACTTTCCAAAAATACATTTTATCCTCATTTTAAAATCTCATATTTCCCATTTAATTAAAATAGCCTTTTTCAAATAAATTTTGTTATTCCAAATCTTTTTATGCTTCATTAAAATAAATAAAAATCCTAACTTTTATTTATTAATTGGTAATGCAAATCCCGGGTTGTTACAAACACATAATTGAAAACATATTTAATATGGCAAGTACATTTCAAGAAGGACAATCAACTGCATGTCCACCACTATTCATTGGATCACAAATTATGCTTACTGGTGGTCTACACGTATGCATATTTTTATGGAAGCAAATGGTCTAGAAATTTGGCAAGCAACCCAAGTTAAATATGTAGCACCAGAAACAAATATAAGCATTTGGACATATGCCCAAAAGAACATAGCAACAAACAATGCTAAAGCTATGAATGTTTTATTCTGTTCACTTAACAAAAATGAATTCTCACATGTCATGTCGTGCAATACTGCATATGATATATGGCGTACACTACAAATCACTTATGAAGGCACTAACAAAGTTAAGCAAACAAATATTTCTGTCTTACAAAATAGGTTTATTCATTTAAAATGAAAGCAAATGAATCTATTGGTGATATGTATGCTAGATTTCAAACTATCCAACATGATCTCATGGCACTTGGAGTTAAATTTACAGATTTTGATTTAGTTACACGTATTTTAAATTCCTTAACAAATGAATGGGAACGAAAAGTATTGCCATTGAAGAAGCAAATGATTTATCACAACTAAAAGTTGAAGAATTGATAGGAATTTGATGTCGTACGAAGCAAATCTGCAGACAAGAAAAGAACAAATCAATGAGAAGAAAAATATAGCCTTCTAAGTCAACGATAATAACTCGGACTTAGATGAAGAAGAGATTGTATTTATTGCCAAAAATTACAACAAATTCAAGAAATTCAAAAAGATGACGAGATCTCAAAATGGAGGAAATTCAAATTCATCTAACCAAACTTTAATCAAATGCTTTGGGTGTGACATGTTCGAACACATGAAGAAACAATGCCCAGAACTTAACAATGACAAAAAGAAAGACAAGTTCGAAAAATTCAAGAAAAGAAAACGTGCTTTTCAAGTAACGTGGGATGACTCAGATTCGTCTTCATAATCAGACAGTGACAGCAATAGTGATTCTGAGCAGGCTAATGTCTATTTTATGGCAAACACTAAAGAGGTATGTCATTATCTTACTTATGATGAAATTTTAGAACTTAGCATGGAATTAGGTGACAAATATAGAGAAACTAAAAAGCTAAATAAAGAGTATGTTGCCAAAATTAATCGTATGGAACTTGAAATAGGACTATTAAAAGATGAAAAAACAATTTTAGAAGAAGAATTAGAAACTTCACAAGAGAAATGTAAGAATTTATCTATTCAAAATGACTCATTATTATGTGAAATAGGAAATGTTAAACTAGAAAATGATGAAATTAGAAAAGAAAATGTTATATTAATGAACGATATATAAGCTTTAAAAATCGATATTTCTAATCTTAATGATAAGTTAGACAAAATTACTAATAATGTTTCGAAATTTAATAAAGGAAAGCAGAACTTGGATAACTTGATCAAGATTTCAAAACCATATGGAAATCGCAATGGATTAGGATTTAAGAAATATTCGAAACAGAAAAATTATAGTTCACTATATAATAGGTTCAAGAAGTCAGATACTATAGAAAAGATGTCTAGCACCAAAATAATTAAAATATGGATTCTGAAATCCAATAATAAACTAATTAGACAAAAACATATAGATGACTATCTGAAAAATGTTGTTCATAATAAAAATTATCTTTTTAAGGGTCCCAAACCCTCTTGGGTATGATAACTGTCTCTTTCTAACACTTAGGACCCTAACAAAAGAAGTGGGTACCAATTAAAATGTTTTACCTTGCAAGTACCTAAAAGAAAATCAAATAACAAGGAGAAATGGATACTCGATAGCGGATGCTCCAAACATATGACTGGAAATGCACAAATGTTATCAAATATAACATACAAAGATGGTGGTACTGTAACTTTAGGAGATAATTCAAAATGATTTGTCATAGGAATTGGAGATGTCATCAACGTTGGTATGTCCACTTCACCTGCTATTACAAATATTCTTTTAGTTAAAAACTTAAAACATAATCTTTTAAGCATTAGTCAACTTTGTGATAAAGGATTTAAAATTGATTTTTAAAAGAATAAATGCAATATATTTGATCAAAATAAAAATCTGGTTTTTGAATGATTAAGGAAAAGAAACATCTATGTTTTAAATAGAAATTTAATAACTCGAGTAATTTATGTCTAGCTGCGGAGTTTAATGACCCATGGACGTGGCAAAAAAGATTATGTCACATAAATTGTAAGTCCTTAAACAAACTAGCTAAACACAATTTAGTTAAAGGTCTCCCTAAAATAAATTATAAAGTTAAACATTTATGTGATGCATGTCAATATGGCAAATTGAAAAGGAGTTCTTTTAAATCAAAGAAGGAAATTTCTACCAAACAACCTTTAGAATTATTACATCTTTATTTATTTGGACCTACTTAAATACAATCAATAAATCATAACAAATATGTTTTTGTTATTGTAGATGATTTTTCACATTATACATGGACATTTCGACTTCTATATCTCTCGCCCATAATCGAAGCCAGGTAAGTCAGGGCACTAGTTGCACCTGGCCTTTCCTTAGTTAAAACACTCTGATTATAGATCTTATAGATAGAGAAAAGTCTACTCATCGGTTTTAGTGCTAAATATAAGATGACTTACTTTATATAAACGTGTCAACATTTTAGCACTACTTATCATATTTGTTTTATGTTACTTAATGGTACCGACAAAGAAATCCCTTGTTTAAAAACAAAGGCTATGTTTGGTTTACCGTTTTTAGTTTTGAGTTTTCGTCTATACAAAAATACGCACGACGCATGTATATTATGAAAAATGGTCATTTTAGAAAACGAATTTAACACACAAAATAGAAAACCACTTTTTTTCATTTTTCGTGTTTTGAGAAAAACGAAAGCACGAGCAACAATTCATCCTTCCGTCGTTCCTCCATCCACTTCGTGGTCCCCTCCAATCTTCCGTTCATCCCTTCCGACCTTCCTTCATTCTTCTCATATTTTGTAATTAACGTTGAAACCTCAAAACATAAAATATAAAATAAACCAAACGACCCCAAAGTCTTTTTAAAACAATCTCAAAACCAACTCCATAAACTTATTTCTAGTCTTTAATTTCAAACTAGTTATTGGAATATTTTCCAAGATCATTTATTTAAACCAAAGCTTGATTTAAAAGGCAACATCTTTCCTTTTTATAAAGTAAACAACTTATTTAATAATAAGTGCTGTAAATCAAACTTCATTTCCAATTTCCCAAAACCATTTACTATAACAAAAATGTTATAGTCCATATTCTCTTTTCCTTTTTCTGGAAACATTTATTACAACAATAGTGTTGCAATTCATGCTTTCCTACTCTTTTAAATTTACTTTTAAACTCTTTAAAACATAGTTGAAAATTGTATTTAAAACATCCCTTAAAAGATGGCCGCTTTTTAAACAAAAACTTGACTTTTGAAATCAAATAACTTCCTTTATAAAATTTGAATACCTTGTTTAAATAACTTAAATATATTCTTAAAAATATATTTAAATCTTCAAACTCCTTTTTAAATACTTATACTACTTTTATAAAACACATTCGAAAAGAATTTACTAAATATCTAAAGTAGATATAATTTTCTAAAATCGTAGATTTCCAAAGTGCATTCATATCAAATATAGCTATATGGACCATAACTTTTAAAATTTTGTTTTGTAAATCAAATTACTTTTAAACCACATTTCTTTCTATATTTTAAACCACTTTAATACCTTTGCAAAAAGGTTTGAAACAAAAGTCAAGTTTGAAAACCATTTCAAAACATTTAAAAAAAACAAAGTAATAAACCATTAAAAAGAAAGCATAGAATTTTAATGTCGCATAAAAACAAATCATCAAAGCAAATCACTGACAACAACATCCACTTCATTACATCATACTTAGCAAGTAATAATGTAAAATAAAATCAACATGGCGAGGAATCCTTTAGGATCTCTTTACAAAATTTCCATGCTTCGAAGTGCTTCCATAGTGACTTATTCGCTTTGGAACACTCCAACTTCCTTTTTTGCTTTAGTCTCATGCAAATCAAAGTTACATATGTCATTTGCTACCAAGCGGGAATCAAATCCTAATAACAACATATAAGGAATACACAACAACCAAAGAAAGTATTATTTTTACAATAATTTTCACAATATTAATATGACTTTTAGAATTATTATTCTCGCATTTATCTCGACCAAATTCTTACAACAAGCCACAACTACCTCTTACTAACCGACAAATATCACAAGCTATTACCTTTCCTCCTCTTTCCCAATTGCTCACACACACGGGTCCAACCCCTTAGTGCCCACGGCCATGCAAAGAAATAGGGCTTTGGCCTTCAAATTTTGAACTTTGTGATGGTAGAGGGTATTAGCAATATTTAAGAGTTTTGAGAAGGAAACGAAGTATTTTGAAGTAGTAAAGCGAAGAGAGAAGAGAAGAGGGTGAAGAAGAGGAAGAAAATGATAAATGAAAGTGAAAAGGAAAAGTGAAAAAGAAAAGAAAAAGAGGTATGCTCCTTTTATAGTATTTGAAAAGTGACAAATGACTTCACTTACCTCTTTACCAAATTACACCCTTACCCTTCCATGCTAAGCTTTCTCCATGTGCCTAAGTACTTTCCGTCACATCTTAAATAGAAGCACACAAATTTATGTACTTTAGCACTTAAAATAAGAAATAAAAGTCTTCCTTACTTTATTATCTTAATTAATTACTAGCAGTTGGTCACACCGATAGAGATGATTATAATTAAGCTCTCTTTAGACACATCATTAAGAAAATCTAAAATAAAAATATTATAATTGATTCATCATGTTTTATTTAACTTGATTTATTAAAGGTTCTTATCATGAAGAAAGTTTCATTTGTATGTTGCTATTTTTTTAGTTTAACTATGTATCCTAGGAAATCAATAATATTCCATGTATCAAGTTATAGCTTAGAACAATACATTATTACTAAATCAATCAACTATTTTATCTTTCTTTCTTGGTTAATATCATTTTAAAATGCACATATGCAACTTATGATTCATTTTTGTACATAAAGTAGAACTACTTCTGTGTGCATTTTCACTATTAAAAGCTAATATTGACTATTAAAAAATAGATGTTTCGAAAAAGTATTGTATGGATAGAAACATATAAACATAAATCCCTACGTGTTTATAGATTTGGGTTAGTTTCCTATAGAATCACTTAAGCTAGAATACTTTAGGTTTTCATTTTTTGCAGACTGTAAAATCTATGTAATGCTTTTTAAAAAAACGTTATATTATCGACATAAATTACATTGAGCATGCAATATTTTATAAAGAATTAAACAAATTTGAAGTATTTTTGTTTTCCTATTTCATAGTATATATCATATATATGCTCTATCTCTCATCAAGAAAATGTGTTATTTCGGTTAGAAATGGAAGTATTGTTGAGTTTAACAACATGATAGCTGGAGTATTTGCTTCTTAGGGTCCTAACTGTAGACCTAAAATATATAAAATATTTTTTAACCACCATAGCATGTTAAAAAGTTGATTTCTTAAAAAACATTACACTGTGCCATTTTAACTTTGTTATTGAGGTATTGCTCTATTGTTTATTATTTTTGGGTTATTAGGTAATTTTTGTATTTGCTAATTTAATATGTTGGCAAATATGAGTGCAAATTGGATATCATGTTGCACACTGTTGCTTAAAGTTGTTTTGCCTTTAGCAAAATGATGTAAGTTCTAATTTTAAAATCGATTTCGAAGAATTTAGTAATCATTTGGTTCCTTATCACACACAACTTAAAATTCAATCCAATTCTACAATTAATAATACATAAATGCATATTATAGGGAAGTATAAAACGCACGTATGTGCATCTAATATTCAGAGATATTTACTTTTTAATTAATAAAAAAGAAGTGGATGGATGTGTGTTGTAAGTGCAAAGATTTTGATAGTCACACCACTTTTATTTCAAGTTGTTTTGTTCATGGTATTGGTGGTAAATTGGTAGTAAAATTCCGTTGATGGATGGTCATGAAGGGATGGTGGTGAAGATTGCAAATCGGTGGTGAGATTCCGTTGATGGATAGCGATATTTTTGGAATTTCAAAAAGACACCGTGAAAATCATGTTTATTGAATTTTCTTTATTAATAGTAAAGATAAAGATTATTTTTAAACACTTTAATTAGACTTACTTTTACTAATTATTTTTACTTGATTAAACCATTTATTATATGTATAAGTGTATGATACAAAAGTATGCATATGTGTACAACAACATTGTGACAACTTCCATTCGATGAAAAGTCAAAAATCTTAAAAGCGAAAAAAAAAATCTAAAAAACGGATTTCGGTTACATTTTCAGTTTTTCTCCGAACTATTTATTTTTGTAAACAAACTTTCAAAATAAGTTCACCATCATTATTTATTAATTAAAAGAGGGTTATTTGATTATTAAAAATCATTAATTAAATATTTAAAATTAATTAAATATTCACAAATCAAAACGATAAAATTATAGGTCTTTACATTCTTCCCCCTTAAAAGAATTTCGACCTCGAAATTTCATCAAAAACAAACAACCCAGAAACAAGCCATACTAATCCTCAACATTTCCCAAAATGTTAAATGACTAACAAACAAACTTAGAGTTTGTCGAGGTTTACAACCTTCTTATCACACAAGGATGATAAACAATATACTGAGCATACCTCATGCTCAATAGCCATAGATTATTACTCAGTCGATTATTCACACTACCTCGTGACAAATCGAAGAGTCATCTACCCAACTCCTCGTAAACCATAAAACATTATAGGAAAAATAAGCCCATACAATGTGCGTGAATCATCCATACGCAATATCCGATCTGTCTTTTCGACCCTCAAAGGTCGACACTAATACATCAATGGTATTCACGTATCAAACATCCAAGTGCCAGGAAGATGGATTGTTGGGGTGAAAGAAAAGAAAAGATAGAATAAAATCTCATATTGTGACGAGTAATATATAATATCCAAATGATCTTTACAAAAGGAATTTTTAAAACAATCATAGTAAACTAACTTATCACCAGCCTGTACAGTTATAACAGCCTGTCCTTACAAATGCTGAAAAATAAAAGACAAGAAATATAGTGGAAAATAAAATACGTCGAGTCTTAGAGGCATCCAACTCGTCTCTTGAAGCTCTAAGCATCCATTACTAAATCTGAAAAGTACTTGGGTCTGACCCGAGTATTATAAGAAGATTGCACCCGGATCAGTCTGATAAACCAGCGTGAGAAACTCAAATCATATGGATTATTATACTTGTAAAAACCTTTCAAAAAATAAAGGTATCTCGTAAGACCACACATAAACACTATGTGTTTTTACCTTAGGATAACCAAACCATTTTATAGGAAACCTTATGATATTATGATAATGTCTAGGGTTTAAAATAAATATTTAATCATAGCCGAAATGGTTACATTAATTGCATTCAACAACATATTTAGTACACAACTAAGTCCATAAAGGCACGTATTGAAAAATAGATTCCATGCAATGACAAGACTACTGGGATACCGTCTACCGCAGCACACCTCTAAAAAATATACCGAGAGCCTCACATGGACCCTCTACCAACACAGAACCGACCTATCCTTTCTTGGATAGTATCGAATATGTCATCATCCCGGTTGCAGCTTACAACCGTATCGATGCCTCTAGTATACATAAATCCATAAATATTGATATAGATCGGGTGATGACCATACTTAATGGGTGCGAACCATATAGCCCTACTGCATATCCCCTGTTTTAATCATTATTAAGTGTGAGGCTCGAGGTTATGTTTTATCTTTTATATAGCAATCCCACATGGAATGCTAACACTGCCCTCTAGGCAACAATGTAATGCTAACATTCATCTATACAAGTTGTTTAGGTTATGAACAAACCGAAGGCACTACTTCTACTATATCCTTTTTCAAATCACCCTCAAGATTAGTAGCAAGTAGCCCTTGCACTTCAATGATTCCATCATCTTCAAGATGTCTTTAATTCTAATGCTTATGCCAGTTTGAAGTGGTTTTTGGATAAATCATGTTTATCCGATCCCGGTCTCTCTGAACTAACAATCGATAATATCTGATTTACTCAATCTCGGTTGTTTTAGAAGTAAGCGGACGATATAAGAGTCCCAAAGCGATCTCGAATATCTGCCCTTAAAGCGAGAGACGTTTCACAGAAATGAGTTCTCCCAAAGGAATCTCAACCTATATGAAATCATAAAGCTTTCATATACTTCCTAAGTTAAAATATGTCAAATTATCGATAGTGGATAAACCACTATCTGGTGTAAGTATAAAATTTGCATATGGAAAATCAAACTTCATATACTTATCATAACCTTTTGATTTCAACCCCGTACTATCCCTCGATTAACAATGAAGCCGGACAAGTTAGAGAACTACCTTTGCCTCGACGTACATTCTTAAACTCTCGTAGATAGAAATGAGATTCCATACCTCGAAATTTACCTTCCATATACTTAATTAATCATGACTTGTTTATAGAAATTAACCCTCTTATACTTATCACACTTTTTGACATTTTGACTTCTCTATCCCTCGCCTAAAATTGAAGCCAGATAAGTCATAACATTGGTCGTACCTGGCCTTGCCTTAGTTAAAACACTCTGATTCTAGATCTCACAGATAAAGGAATGTCTACTCATCGGGTTTTAATGCTAAATATAAGATGACTTTCTTTCCATAAACATGTTGACATTTTAGCACTACATACCATATTTGTTTTATGTTACTTAATGGCACCGATAAAGAAATCCTTCGCATAAAATAAAGTTTTTTTTAAAACAAATTGAAAACCAACTCCATATTCCAGTCTTTGATTTCAAAATAGTTATCAGAAACATTTTCCAAACTCCTTTATTTAAACCCAAGCTTGAATTCAAAAAACAAGATCCTTTCTTTATATAAAGCAAATAACTTATTTAATAATAACCAAGTGTTATAAATCAAATTTCTTGTAATATCACAAGATTACCGTGGTTGCATACTAAAGGCACAAACAAAGAAATCCCTCGCATAAAACAAAGACATATACTATGATGGAAAACTTCAGAATCATATCAAGAGTTTGTTTCAAGTATTTGCCGTCAAGAATCGAGTGAAAATCATTATTCAGATTGGTGTAAATCACCTCGAAATCTTGTACTCGAATTTAGGTCAAGAACATTTGATACAGACTCTTGATATGATTTTGAAGTTTTATATCACAGTATATAGCTAGGTCGTTACATTCTCCCTCTCTTAAAAGAATTTTATCCCCAAAGGAAGAAAATGTCTCCTAACCCTTAGGTTTTTAAAATCAATTAATGGAAATGAGTTATTAAGCTTTTAATGTCCCTTATGTTACAGAAAATTTCGACAGCACCTCCTTTGCGTGGCTAGATCTGGAAAAAATCACAACATCAATATAAGCCCATATCTAGGGACAACACAACAACAATATATACATATGATGTACCTTATAGAGTGTATATGTCACATAGAAAATACATTCGTTAAGCATAAACAGATACCAATTTGCGAGCAAGCTAAATCTACTCATGAAACCAAAAGTAATTAACAAGCCTTTGCTTCTATGTACCCGTATTTCACTTACATAATCCAAAAGCATGACAAATGAAACAATACAACAACTCTTACATCATATATGGTGATAAATCAAAGACTAGAAATAAGCTTATGGAGTTGGTTTTCTGATTATTTTAAAAAGACTTTGTTTTATGCAGGAGATTTCTTTGTTGATGCCATTAAGTAACATAAAACAAATATGACAAGTAATGCTAAAATGTTGACACATTTATAGAAAGTAAGTCATATTATATCTAACACTAAACTGATGAGTAGACTTTTCTCTATCTATAAGATCTAGAATCGGAGTGTCTAGGCAAGGCTAGGAGCAACCAATGCCCTGACTTACCTAGCTTCCATTCTGAGCAAGGGATAGAGAAGTCGAAATATAAGAAGTGTGATAAGTATCAGAGGATTAATTTCTATAAAAAGGTCATGATTAATTAAGTATATGGAAGTTACTTCATCTTATACCCGACACTAAATTTCTTGGTATGGAAGCCCGTTTCTATCTGTAAGAGTTTAATAATGTACGTCGAGGCAAGTATGCTAACTTGTCTAGTACTTCATTGTTAATCGAGGGATAGTAACGAGGTTGAAACCGAAAAGTGGTAATAAGTATATGAAGTTCGATTATCCATATGCAAACTATATACTTACACCAGATAGTGGTTTGTCCACTATCGATAACTTGACCTATTTTGACTTAGAAAGCATACAAAGCTTCGTGATTTCATACAGTTTGAGATTCCCTTGGGAGAACTCATTCCGGTGAAACGTCTCTGACTTTAAGGGGTATATTAGATATCTCATTGGGACTCTTATGTCATCTTCTTACTTTTGAAAGAACCAGGATTGAGTCAACCGAAAACTACCAACCGTTGGTTCGGAGAGACCGAGATTGGATTAGCATGAGTTATCCAAAACCACTTCGAACCGGCATAAGCGTTCGAATTGGAGACATCTTGAAGATGATGGAATCGAAGACGAAGTTCTTTGAAGTGCAATGACTACTTGTTACTAATCTCGAGGGTAATTCCACAAGGAATGTTGTTGAAGTAGTACCTTCGATTCGTTCATATCCCGAACAACTTGTATGGATGAATGTTAACATTGCTTTGTTGCCTGGAGGGCAGTGCTAGCATTCCAAGTGGGATTTGTTAAAGAAAAAGCTAATCATTGCCTCACGAGCCTCACACCCGGTAATGACTAAAACATGGGATATGCGGCAGGGCTACGTGGGTCGCACCTATTAGGGTATGGTTATCACCCTTTTAAATCGATATTTATGGATTTGGTATGTGCATGTGAACTCACAGGGAAAAGGTTGCAAAGCAACCAGGATGATGACATATTCGGTACTATCCAAGAAGGGGTAGGCTGGTTCTATGTTGGCGGAGGTCCATGTGAGACCCTCAGTACATTTTCTAGAGGTGTTATGACAGGCGATACCCTTGTGCCTTATTATTGTATGAAATCCATTTTTCAATACGTGCCTTACGGTTTTAGTTGTAGAACCTAGCACTGTTGAATGTAATTATGGGTAACCATTCTAGGCATGTTATATATTTATTTTAAACCCTAGACATCATTATAATATCACTGGATTTTCTATTAAAATATTTTGGTTATGTAAAAATCTGTCTGTGTTTATGTGCGGCACGGTCTTGCAAATTACCTTTATTTTTGAAGGGTTTTATAAAATATAACAATCCATATGATTTGAGTTTCTCATACGGTTTACCGGATTGATCCGGATGTTATTTTCTTAGAATACTCGAATCAGACCCAATTACTTTTCAAGATTTAGCGATGAACGCTTAGAGTTTTAGGAGACGAGCTGGATGCCTCCAAGACCTGATGTATTTTATTTTCTGCTATATTTCTTGTTTGAATTTATCAGCATTTGTAATGACAGACCGCTATAACTGTCCAAGCTGATGATATGTGAGTTCACTCTGATTTTTGTATGAATATTAAAGTTTTCCTTTGTAAAGATCATTTGGATATTACATATTACTCGTCACGATATGAGATTATGTTCTGTCTTTTTTTTTCCACCCAAACAATATGTCTTTTCGACACTTGAAAGCTCGGTGAATACCATGAATGTATTAATGTCGACTTCCTATATTCGACAAAGCGGATCATTACATACCATGAAAGATTTGTAAATAATAGATTTAAAAGAAAAGTATGTATTTGAATATAAAATAATTTGAGAAGTTTAGTAAAATAATTGTAAAGTGGTAAATTATAAGAATTTTAAAGAATAAAACATCCGGACTTTGAGAAAATAAAAAAGAACCTTGATAACGGGAGTTAAAAAGAACATATGACATCCTTTTTTGTAAAAGTGAGTACACCTCCCTAATTAGTTCACAGAACAACAATATTAAACTTCTAATTTGAAGCGTATTATTTTGTTCCTGACCTTGATGACTACACCCCAAAAATGACTTTTGAGTCGGAACCATCTCCTCCTCCAGTCCATCGCGACTGGTTTTTCCCCTCCACCCCATTCCCAAACCCAAATCCTAACCAGAACCCTGTAAAAAGGCGCCAACGTCACTCTCTCTTTCCATCCACAACAGCTAATTTAAACAACCGAATTCCAAAACCCAGATACTACAATTACAATTCTAGATTCAGTCCGAGCTCCAGCTTCTCTTCTTCTTCCCCGCCCAATCAAATTAATTCTTCCAGTTCAAGTAGTTATGCATCGATACCATACTCAAACCATTCTAGAAGGGAAGTTAAGTACGAGAAGAGGAAGGTTACTTTTGATGATGCGAGGGAAAAACGAGCAGTAAAGAAGGATGATAAAGTTGAGAAGGTTGGGGATGATCAGGTGAATATTGGAGGGGTGTTTGGGAAATTCTGTGGCTGGAAATTAAAGATTAGGTGGCCGATGGCGATTATTGTAGCTGTAAGTGTGTATTTTATTTCAGTTGCGCACATTTGGTTAATTCACTCGTGGGCAAAATTAGTTGGTTTGGTTGTGGTTTATGTAATGTAAACTTCAAGTGAATATTGTTTAGATAGATGAGAATTTGTAAAAAAGAAGAATCAAATTGGGTAGGATGAATAAACTTTGCGAGCTGCAATTGACAGCCACAAAAGTGCTTCTAGTTAACGCTAAAATTTTAACGCTAAACTTCAAGTGAATATTGTTGAAGATTGAAGAATTGATTTATTTATTGAGAATAATTTATTTTTACTTGATGATAATACAATTCATTAGTAGCAATTTATAGGGACATTACTTAGAGCCTAAGTAATTACATAATAGGAAAACCACTGTAAAATGAAAAAGCCTAGATATTGAAAATATCTTTGATTATTTAATATGTACAAATTATCTCTTAATATCCCCCTCAAACTCATGGGACAGCCATAAACATCGAGAGTCTGCCAACTAAAAATCGAAAACGAGAAATTGAGTGTGACTTAGTAAAGAGGATAGAAGAGGGAACAAAAGATAAAGTAATACTACCTTTTTCAAGATGATAACATGTGATGTGACAATCAAACTCAATATGTTTGGTTCTTTCGTAAAAAATCGAATTATGATAAATCTGAACAACACTCTTATTGTTACAATACATGGAAGTAGGATTAGAAAGAGACGCTCTGATATCTACAAGTAACTTACGCAGCCAAACAATCATTTGGTGGTAGATGTCATAGCAGATATTCTGCTTCAGTTGAAGAATGAATAACAACAGATTATTTTTTACTCTTTCAAGATATAAGAGAGCCATCCAGAAAGATACTAAAGTCAGTAATCGACTTGCGATCTATGGGATCGTTACCATAATCAGCATCAGAGTAGGCAAGCAATTCTAAGGTGGAGTTGGATGAAAATAGAAGAATATGGAGAATAGTACATCGAAGATACCGTAAAATATGAAGGACGGCTGTCCAATGAACTGTAGTTGGGATGCTACAAATTGACTAACAACTTGAACAACATATGATATATCCGGATGTGTGATGGAGATAAACCAAACTTACAACTATGGTACGGTATAAAGTAAAATCTGATAGCGGTACACCATCCGAAGGAGTGTACTTTGCATTAACTTCAATAGAAGTGTCAACAACCTTATTATCAGTAAGTCTAGCTTTCTTAAGAATATTTATGGCATATTTTGAATGAGAAAGAAGATAGCCTTTTGGTGAGTATGCTACCTCAATTCCTAGAAAATATTTTAGAGGACCCAGATCCTTCATTTCAAATTTTCTAGCTAACTCTTTTTTCCAGGTAGAAACGCCATCCACATCATCTCCTGTAATAATCATATCATCAACGTATGTTTTTAACAAAAAGAGCGGTATCATGAAAGCTAGAGATGAAACCAGGAGAGTTAATTACAATGGAAATTATCTCAAACCAAGTACGAGGTACTTGCTCGAGTCCATGCAGTGCTTTTTTTAAACTTGCAAACATATCCAGATTTATGGGATACACCTGAAGGAGGCTTTATATTAATTTCTTTTTGATGATCTCCATTTAAGAAGACATTCTTAACATCAAGTTGTGAAATAGACCATCGTCGAATAGAAACTACAGCAATGAGAGTACGAATGGTAGTCACTTTTGCAACATGACCAAAAGTCTCCTCATAATCCATGCCATATTGTTGAGAGTAACCTTTCGCGATCAATTTAGCCTTATATCTTTCAATTGATCCATCAGATTTGGTTTTTATTTTATATACCCAACGACAATCAACAACACTCTTACCATGAGGTAGAAGAATCAAATCTCAAGTACTCGTCTTCTGCAAGGCAGAAAGCTCTTTATCCATAGCCTTTTGTCAACAGGGATTAAGAACTGCCTCCTTATAAGATGTTGGCTCAGAAAGATTATGTATAGAGGTTAGAATGAAGAAAAAGATGACGAGTAACAAGAGTAAGCAAATTCAAGTAACTTTGTAGACTTACGAATGCGTGTGGAATGACGAAGAGGTAGATCTACATGCTCAACCGAAGATTGAGGGGCCATGGAAGAGGAAGTGGCTTCAGACGTTGCGGTCTCTGTGGGGCTGTTAGTATTATTATTATCCTCGAAAAAGAGATCAATATGTACAAGATCTGATTTGGTTAAACTATGAGTGTTGGGTGGAATAGAGTAATATATATTCAAGAAAAACAATATTTCGAGGCAAAGAAAGTTTTAGCAGTCGGGTCAAAATATCTATATCCTTTTTACCCTTACCATATTCAAGAAAAACACAAATGGAGGACCGAGAAGATAACTTGTTATGTTCAACATGAGAAAGGAGAACGAAGTAAGTACAACCAAACACTTTAAAAATAGAATAATCTGGTGCTTGTCTATACAATTTTTCAGAAGGTGAAATACCTGACATATGTGAGGATGGAATAGTGTTAATTAGTCTAACAGCTATAAGAGCAACTTCACCCCAAAATTCCACAGGAACAGAACCATAAAATAACATAGATCGAGCAGTTTCAAGAATATATCTATGTTTTCTTTCCGCGACTTCATTTTGTTGAGGAGTATCAATGCACGAGGTTGGTTAAATAGTTCCATTGAGGGAAAGTAATTCACCAAATTTCTTAAGTGTACTCTCCACCTAAATCATAATTAAAACATTTTATAACAGCTGAATGTTGTGTTTTGATAAGCGCTCGAAAGTTTTTGTATATTTCAAGAAATCAGGATGATGTCTCATCAAATAAATCCAACAATAGCGTGTATAATCATCAATAAAAGACACATAATATTGAGATCCTCCTTTAGTGGAAATTGGAGAGGGTCCTCATACATCAGAATGAATCAAATCAAATGCAGCAAAAGAAATAGAGAAACTATTATTAAAAGGTAAAGAAGAAAATTTGTAAATTTACATCCACTACAATCGGAAATATCATGAGTTTGTAAATTTCCAAATACATCCGTTGATGCTAATAATCTTAACGAGAAAAAGAAACATGACCTAGACGAGAATGCCATAAGTAAAAACTAGAAGAAGATGAAGTTAAATGGAATGAGGATAAATCAATACTAGCAGCAACATTAACTAGAACTTTTAGTTCATCCAAAACATATAAGTCTTCTTTCCTATGGCCTATTCCAATCAACTTTTGAGACTGCAGATCCTGTACAAAGCAAGAAGAATTGATAAATGTGACAATATTGCCAGAATCACACAATTGATCAACGGATGTAAGATTTAATGTAAGATTTGGAATATGGTAAATATTAGGAAGAGATAAATTTGGAGTAATGATAGACCCAACTTCTGCTAAGGGTGCATAAGAGTGCCCTCAACGGTCATAATAGGAATAAAAGATGATTTAGATAGAGAAGTAAGGAATGAAGGGTCTTGAGACATATGATGGGAGACACTAGAGTCCAAAACCTATAGAGCATGAAGAGTTGTTACTTATCTGACTTGTAGAAGAAGAAGCAGACATAGCTTGAGGCTATAAGACAAGAACTTCTGAAATTGCTCGACCAAAGTATTGAGATTTGTAAGAGCGTTTGAAGGAGCTCTGGCATAGACATACATTGACTGCGTGCGGAAAGGTCTTATCTTTGGTTTCGTGGGACATTGATCAATGTGATGACCTATTTGTTTACAATAACGACAAAAAAGTTTACTGTAATTGTTCGGTATTGACTTTGTGGGTACTGCTAACGCGAAAGTATTTGGAGGAGCAACACTTTCTTTTCTCTGAAAAGGACTTTAGACGTATTTCCTCAGCTAATAGCTCACTGACAAATGAATCAATTGATGGGAGTGGAAAGCGATGGAAAATTGAACCTTGAAGTCCTTCAAAATTACTGCGAAGTGTCATTAAGAATTGAACTAATCGTTGCTGCTCCCTGCGTGCGATATATGCTTTACATGCATTCAATTCATTGGATTCTATAAGAGCCAATTGATCCCGAAGATCTGTCATAGCTGAATAGAAATCTTGAATACTCTTATTATTTTGTTGAAGTGCCCGTATATCATTTTTCGACCGATACTGTTTTGCGAAGTTTGATTGTGTGAACAACCTTTCCAGATGATCCCAAATCTCCTTTTGCCATCTCATACTTAGCTAACTGTGTGCCTATGGCATTCTCGACTGAATTATTAATCCATGTAATGATTTTTGCATTATTTGCTTCCTAAACATCCATTTCATCAGCATTTTTATTGGCAGGCTGCTTACAGCTTCCACTGACATAACCCCAAAGCTTTTTTGTTTTAAGAAAATTTTTCATTATATAGCTTCAACATGAGTAGTTTTTTTCATTCAATTTTCCATTTGTACATCAAAGTGAATCACCTTTGCTAGCCATAACTCGATAATTGATGAAGCACAATTTTTTTTTCAAATCTTTTTTTTCAAATCTTTTTTTTTTCAAATTTCTTCTTCAAATCTTCCCTTTTTTTCAACCCAAAGAAAATAAAAGAAAAATCAATGTAAACAAAAGAGAAATAAAAGAGGCTTACTTTCCATAGTTTGCTGATCTGATATGAGGTCACAAACATTGGATGGTGTCATAGATCTGATGTCGGGACTAAGAAAAATCACGGATTTGTGTTGTACGAGGAGGAGATGCGATGCATGGCTAGAATTTTGGTTAGAAGAGGAGGTAGGAGGGTGATATAGATTTTGTTGACAGTTTTAGTTGATAAAGGTGTTATGCTTCTGAGAGGAGGAAGAGGAGATACCATGATGAAGATTGAAGAATTGATTTACTTATTGAGAATAATTCATTTTCACTCGATTAAAGTTTCAAATCTAGGATTTTGGGAAAAATTTCGGGTTGATATCTCGACTGAAATGAAAGAGATTTAAAACTCTGATAACTAAGCTGTCAAACCTCCGATTTCGGACAAAATCTCGGGTTTTTATATCGAGCGAGATGAAGAAGATTTAAAACCTTGCACTTGATGATAATACAATTCATTACTAGCAATTTATAGGGACATTATTTAGAGCTTAAGTAATTATACAACATGGAAGCTATTGTAAAATGAGAGCCTAGGTATTGAAAATATTATTGATTTATTCTTTAATCCATACAAATTATCTTTTAACAAGGTACAACAAATTTTATTTTTTCATTCAGTCCAAAACAACCGCGTGTCTTTATTTCACAACGACATTTCATTGTCGTACGATTATTCGCCGTCGTTACTCTACATTAATTAACGACCTTGCACCGTTGTAGGGTAATTCAACAACCAAACTGTAAAATTGGATGTTTGAGTGCCTATTTGATAAAACAAGCATGTAAGTAGATTTTATATGGTGGTCGATGGCTACGAGAGCCAGAACTGATTTTCTGGGTACCAATAGTAATACACTAAATTTTAAAGAAAATATTCTAAAAAAACCTCAAATATCACAAGATAGATATTATGCATGTTTATATTCCTTGCTTCGGTAAAACATTGACTTTTCTAACTTTCTTTCCAAATTATCCCTTCTCATTTGTTTCTTGCTCTTTCGCAGTGTTATTTTCTCCCTTTTCCTATTTTTTCATTATTCCACTCTCCAACCCTAAAATATATCCATTCGTCATCTTGTCATGATGAAGATCTAGATGAAAATTAAGATGGATTCCTTTCATGATCTTAACTTTCAACATTTTTTTTAATTTTGGTAATTAGGTTTTAAGGTTTCAAGATGAAGAAATAGATAGTTTGGACCGAATAAATGTCCGTGAAAAAAGAAAGAGAAAATATATTATAAAAGGGCAATTTAGTAATTTTGCTTTGTTTTATAAGGGGATAATAAACGATTTGATCTCTCATTTACAACTTCTAATTAAAAAGAAACATTCAATTTCCCTTATTTAGATTGTTCCTCCTTATCTAGATTGATTCTTCAGTTAATGAACATTTTTGATTAGATGTTAGATGTTAGAGGTTAGCGATTAGAGCTTGTGGCGTTCGTGGACAAAAAATGATTAGAGTTTGGTTAAAGGTTGGCTAGGAAGTAATGTGTAATGTATATTGTTTATTTTTTATTTGCAATAGTTATTAATAAATTATTATTAATTAATGTGTAGTATTGGATATGAAGTATCGTTAATTATTTATAACAAGTTCAAATATATTTCAAATATATTTCAAAATTTTCAAAAAATTCAAAAAATAGGAATTACATCCGACCTATATTTAGATAAATCGGGCGTAACTAGTACGTCTTGTTCAAACACTACATTTTTTAGAGTTCAAACGCAGATATTTGATCCACCGACATATCAATTACGTGGGATGAGTTGGACGTAATTCCTGCTAACTGTTTTTTGGTTAGTGAAAGCGGTTTCCATGAACGGGGCCTAAGTTATGAAATTTTGAGTTTTGTTGGTTGACTCAGTAAAGTGGAAATTTGTTTTGCTTTCTTATTGTCTAAAATTGTTAAAGCATCCTCTCATTTCACGTCTATTTTACAAATCCTTGGAATTGGACCTTATACAACCCTAACTTTGATCATCGTTGATTTCAACCTTCATAGTCGTCAATCCTTGGGATTCGGTTTATTATCGAATCTACGCAAAAGGCACCCACCCGAGCTCATCCAATCATCATTTGTGGATGACCAAACCGTGGTTCTATCTGACCAGACACTAGTGGTGATATTATGGCAAGACGATTCCATGTCGAGAGTAACACCCATGGACATTCTTCACCGCCACTAAAGATGCCAAGTACGTGCAACATAAAATTTTGCCCTTATTATGTGTTTTTGCACAACAACAAATATTGGTAGTGTAAATATTTATAGTGCAACTGCAAATAATTGACTGTAATTATCCTATACTGCAATTAATTGAACTGCAAATGACAATATTTTTTCAGATAAGTAAAATATATTGAGTATATTAGATTCAACATTTGACATCCATAAAACATTCATAAAATATTAGGTTTGAAAATAGAGGGACTTAACTTGCAGTGCTTAAAGAAAGAGATGCAAGACTGTTTCTGTAAAACTAGAATTTGACACGCGCGATGCACATGTGCATAAAATATTTTTGAAAGAATATATTATCAATCTAAATAATCATCAAATTTCTTTTATACTCAAGGACGAATGTCTGGCTATTTTTACCTGGATATAACTCGAGTAACTATTTTCAATCACATATAAGGCTAAGGGCCTGGTTGACAAAAAAATATTTTGAATCTTCTTAGAAGAAGTTTTGAATCATACATTTTAAGTAGGTTTGAAAAAGAACTAAGTAAAAGTGTTTGGATGTAATTTTACTTTTAAGTTAAAATAAGTTAATTTTGACGTTTGGACTGCTGTGACTTATAAATAATGAATGTAGAATGAATTACATGATTGGATATGTCTATGTGCATGAAACACGCGTTTGTTATGATATCGTAAGACTACTTTTGTCATTTGTTTGGTCAAAATAGCTTCCAAAATTTCCATAAGTTTGCTGCTTACAACTTGAATGTATGACCGTAATTGAATCTGGACTTTTGCATTCTATATAAAGCACGGGAATAATATTCTAAAGGAAAATAACATAAAAGATTTTTTTTTCTTTTTCGAGATTGATATTTGTACTCATGACCTCATTTGCATTTTTTTTTCCACAAGGAATGAGATTTGAACTTACTACCTCATTTGTACATTAGTTTCTGGAAATAAAAGTAAAGAGACATTTGTAAGGATTGATACTTGATCTGTGACCTAATTTCCATACCAATTCTTCTAACTAAGAATAATAAAAGGGTATTCCTGTCAGAAAATTGTAAGGTCAAAAAGTACTACAACTATTGCTTAAAATATGAGTTGCATAATTGGTGCTCTACCAATGTGGATGGACCTGTATAGCATATCTAACATATTTTGCTGTCAAGTTAAATGATTAATGAACCTGCACCGGCTCTCTCTAGTTTAGGGCAATGAAGACAAGTCATACCACATTCAAGTAAAAAAAGTAGTTACAATAATCGACTACTAAAATATTCTACTCTCAAATACCAGGTTTAGTGAATAACAAAACGACCACTTCTTGGTCAGTAACACATTGCCAAGCAAACTAAAAGTTAGTCAGATGTGCGTTGTTGCATGGGTATTTTGGAGAATTGGGGATTTTGGAGTGGGAATGTGACTGCCTTAGAAGTGCGCTCCTAACTCTAGAAACCAACTGAATTTTGATTAAATCAATTCCAATTTTTTTAGGTCATAGAAAGGGTTGTTCAGTCATTGTGTTTTAGAATCTTACAACATCATATTTGTGTTGGAATGTGCTAGTCTGACTGAAAAATGAGTGTACCCAAAACATGCGAATGTGGAGTTAATGGTGGATTTCGGGGGTGCAATATAATTCAATGGCCAAGATTTATGCCTCATGAAATTTCAAGTAGGAATTTGGGTAAAGTAGTATTGTTGATTTGTATTTTTAAGTTAATTTCATATTGTGAGTACATGTTCTCATAGTACGATGACATGTTCAATTTGCATAACAGTCTGCAAAGTTAGTGTTCCTATAATTATTAAAGCTTCAAGTCCACCGGTGAACCAGATATATGGACGCTTTTGTAACTTAAATAATGAAGTTGATATTTCAAGCCTCTTGGTTCACTTGATTCCCATTAGGCAATGACGTAGAATAAACAATTTACTTCATTTTCTGTACATGATGTATGGTTCGTAATGACAGTAAACTAAATTTCTATTTGTGATATTGTTAGTTTATAAGATTAAAGACTGTGACATATTAGTAAAATTCACTCTTTTAAAATCATTTTTGACTTATGAACGAATTACCATTTGTAGAGTTAAAAATACTTTGTATTTAAGGTTAATGTAAGCCATCTGACATGTGATTTATTTGCAGATCATTGTTACATGCTTCACTTCGCTGCTCCACAAGAACTTTACTTTGCAAAATCAATTAATACATTTACAGGTTATGTTTATCACCCTATGCTGCCTCTCTGATTCAATATTCTATTCAATTAAAAATATTATAGTTTATTGCTTTAATCAGCTATCATGTTATGAAGCAAATATACATTCATTTTTTGATATCATGTCATAAGTACTATCATGCCATGTGTGGATTTGATATCAGTACCATGAAAGAGAGAGCATATTAAGTTGAATATAACTTAATTTTGAAACTTGTATGATTAGATTCACATCTTTGAGGTGCAAGCCATTTTCTTATCAATAGTGCAAAGTTTATACAAAATGATTTCATATCTTTGTTGAAGATATCTCACTTTTTTTTCCTTTCTTTTGACATTTGATACTTAGGCGGTGGTAGTTTATAGTTCCATGTACTAGTCTTCGGTAGTATAACATACTGCAAGTCAACATATATACAATGGTTTGAATCACGTTACGCAACATTCTAACATATAACTTCACAAACCAAAATTGGAGCGTCTAACCACTGAGACGGTGGTGCTGGACGAAGATATCTCACATTTGCTCAACGGGATCCTAAAACGTACAATTTTTGAAAGTTATTGCTTGACATGACTTCCAAATATAATATGAATATGGTTACTGTTTTCTTCTTCTTGAGATTAAGGCAAATCAAACTTTGTTAACATGCGTTTAAGGAACTGAATTCATATGCATTAGCCTCATTTTGTTAAACTTTGTTGTTTGCCAAACTGCTCTACCACCACCACGTTCCTTTATAAATCCAGAAATTCAAAACAATAAAGTTCTATGCAGTTTTACTCACATGAATATGAAGTTTGTTTTTCTGGAGTAAACATTCTGAATACAGGATTTTCTTGCAGGACCAGCTTACTATGTTAAATGAAAGAATAAAGGAGTGTAATATTTATGATCCCAGGAATATTTTTGAAAACACTGAAGAAACCATCTATTCTTCAAACAAAAGCCTGAAGAATTCTGCACTATTTATATCACTTGTAATTTTGTCTATTCCTCTCATTATTCTCAAATATATTGACAACATGTCAAGAATGCGGATTTCTTCTGATTCTGAAGAAGTTTCTCTTAACAAGCAGTTAGAATACCAAGTTGATGTCTTTTTATCCATTCATCCATACTCTAAACCATTAGCTCTTCTTCTGGCAACTTTATTGTTGATATGCCTAGGGGGCTTGGCACTGTTTGGTGTGACTGATGATAGTTTAGCGGACTGTTTGTGGTTGTCTTGGACATATGTAGCTGATTCAGGCAATCATGCAAATTCTGTTGGCATGGGTCCCAAATTGGTTTCCGTTTCTATAAGTTTTGGTGGAATGCTCATATTTGCAATGATGTTAGGTTTAGTTTCTGATGCCATTTCCGAGAAATTTGATTCCTTAAGAAAAGGGAAAAGTGAAGTGATAGAGAAAAACCATACATTAATTCTTGGCTGGAGCGACAAACTGGTATGTTTCAAATTATGAACGCGCGCGCGCGCGTGTGTGTGTGTAAAGAAGGTTATTATTTTGTTGTTAAACAAAAATCAAGCAAAGTTTTGGGCAATTTTTTCTATCCAGTATTGATTCCCATAATGCTTGTTATTGTAAAAGTTTAGATTTACATAAAAGGGGTGTTATAAACGATAAGTCTCTTTGTAGCTTGTATTACTATTTTCGTACGGTGCATGTATAAGCTTACAATGTCAATGTTCATATCATTGCAATATTGTTCATTCCTTGACATAAGAACTATGTACAAATTTAGGGTTCTTTGTTGAATCAGCTTGCAATTGCAAATGAAAGTTTAGGTGGTGGCACCGTAGTTGTAATGGCTGAGAGAGACAAGGAGGAAATGGAACTTGATATAGCTAAAATGGAGTTTGACTTCAAGGGAACTTCTGTCATATGCAGAAGCGGGAGCCCTCTCATTCTTGCTGATTTAAAAAAAGTATGGTATAGTTGAGCGATTGATGTAAATTTGTGGGTAATTATTCCATATGTACATCATCCACCGTGTTGCTGCAATACTATTTTTTATTAGTGAAACTGAAATGCTTAGAAAGAGATAAAATCAGAAAATACTACTAGTTTTTTTTTATTAACTACCATAAGATCAGTTTAATAGAAGATGACAAAACAACCAACTTGTTGAAAATAGGATAATATGACCGCTTACTAAACTCACTAATTAACAACTGAAACATAACATAAAAACGTAGTTAACTGACATCCACCTACCCAACCAAGTGTAAATCAACTACATTATAGATGGCCTTTAATTTATTCAAACTCCTAAGAAATAGATCAACATTTGGCAATTTTACTGTAATTAGAATCTATATGCACCAAACACCACTATATTATATCAAGTGGGCAATCACCATTACCCTTTTCATCTTACTTTTTAAAATAGGTATCTGTCTCAAAGGCTCGTGCCATTGTTGTCCTTGCTGAAGATGGAAATGCTGACCTGGTAATGGCTTAGCACACAGTGTAGCATATAATAATTATCAAATGGTTTTCATATATTTATGCTTTTGCAATACTAATTTATTCAGAGCGATGCACGAGCATTAAGAACAGTTTTAAGCTTAACTGGAGTTAAGGAAGGCCTGGGTGGACATATTGTAGTTGAGCTGAGTGATCTTGATAATGAAGTATTAGTAAAACTTGTTGGTGGCGATTTAGTTGAAACTGTAGTTGCCCATGATGTGATTGGCCGGTTAATGATTCAATGTGCACGCCAACCAGGTCTTGCTCAGGTAATTATTTTTTTGTTTTAATCTTGTTGTTTACTTGCTTACAAATTTGGTAAAATGAAATAGTCGAATATCAAAGTTGGTGCATTTCTGTCTGATAATGAATACATTGAAAAGGTTTAAGCTAAAAGGCCGTACAAAATATTTACTAGACGTCCTTTGCTGGGGAAAATTATTATTGTTGAAACAATGGAACATGGGTAAAAAATATATTACTAGAACATCATGTTTTTTACATGATTCAAGATCATCTCCACGAAATTTCGGTTAATTTGAATAATCCTAACATATTTAAAATAATATTTCAAATCTAATTATATATGTTTTAATGGTTGAATTTGACTTAGCATTTTGGACACGTTAGAAGTTTTGAAATGATCTCATTTTCAGCGGACACAATGCTTAGTGTAAATTGAACAACGTGAAATTTCATTTGATTTCAAATTGTGTAGCACTAGATACCTAGGGGTGTACATTGCAAAGAACTTAGTCAGTGCATCATACGTATGCATGTATGTATACGTAATGCACATGTGCATATAAAAGCGAACAAATTCATGATTTTGTACATGTAGTTGATTGGATGAACTATACACGGTAAGATATTAGACAATCAAAATACAGAGAGAAAAAAAAAACCTTGTAACTATGATGTTTGTGTCTATATATATACTCTGCTTCTTACAGAGTGGGCATAATGAGTTCAAGAGGTTGATTCAAGCGAAGAGCAACATTGGATGTACATATGTTACTGTTATAAATTAAAATTAATTACTGCTGAAGCAATGTCATAATTAATTTTGACAAAAAAAAAATATAAGGACGTGAGCAGTTGCAATGATGTTGAAGTTCTTTGCGTGCTTTGCCAAAAAATTGTGTAAAAATATTAGCATGGACTACAACGAGTATAATGCATCGACTAATTTCTTTGCAATCTTTGGCACAAATAAAATAAATAAATTCAAATTTGTCTGCAATTTGTTTCATATATGTTAATAATGCACAAAGTTTATGGCTGGAGTCTTTTGTATGTCTCATATAGTACCCATTCCATTAAATGGGCAGTAAATACATTTGTAAGTAAAGTTACCTTTGTCATTTGTATAATAATATGCAACACGGTCACTCTCAGATATAATTGGCACCCTATAGAGGTCATGTCTATGATTCAAGTCATTGAGCAATGTAGACATGTTGAGTTGGTCTTATTAACTTGGCTACCACATTTGTGTCAAGACTAAGGGTGCGTTAAAAAAGAATAGTAACGAGGAATTTGAGCGGAACATTTGAGCGGGGAAGTTGAGTGAACGGGGAATATGTTTGTGTGTTGCGAGCGGAGAATCTGAACGGAGTATTTGAGCGGAGTATTTAAATTGTGTTTTTTAATTTAATTGATTTATAGTTAACTAATTATTTGTTTTGTTGTGTAATATGCATTTAATTAAAATGAAATAACAGTAGAAAAATCAAAATAAACGCAAATTAATTATACAATACTAGTAAGTACAGATAAAATGATACAATGTTTCAACAATCTTGCTGCAACAATTTCATCTCTGTGGTATTTCGAATTGTTATCATTTCATGACCTACGTGTCGTTGTACCTGTTCAGTCGCTCTGTTTGCGGTAGTTCTCATACTGTAATATTCCTTTTGGTATTCGTCTGGAATAGGATCAGGATCATCATCATAAGTCATAAAATCTAGATCACTGCAAACCTTTTATTCCGTATTCTAAAGGTTCTCTCAATTGTCATATGTAAATTCGAATGATAGAAAATAAAATTTGCATTGGCCGATTTTGGTTGATTTGCGGTTTCACGAAAATGAGGAATATGATATCTAATATTTCGATAATATAGTAAATAACCAGGTTGAAGTGGATATCCTCAACTACATAATATTGTCCAGTTATCATACGTAGTATCTTCTCGACTAGCCATAACATAAGTAAACTGTAAGTCGAATGAGCATGCTGCTAAGATATTTTGTGTGGCAAAACCTTTTCGTCCAATATATGGAATAACTCGATCTGCAGGTAAGTGTGTCTTTACGTGTGTACCATCAATCAATGACATCAATACAGTTTTTAAAACATGGGTAGTATCAGTTTGAAGTTCTAATATGATCTGAAACAATATTAAATTGAGAATCATCTGGCTTGATAATCTCTTTAGCAAGTAATTGTACGGCTTTTAAAACAGCATGAAAACAAACTGGAATTGTGCTACATGCCCTTTGAAATCTTTGGCTCAGTTATCAATTTGAGAGCGCTGCAGCTATGATGTATACGAATATGACAACCGCTTCTTTGATACTAATTACTTCCGTTAAAGCCATACCATAATTTTTCAGTCTATTGTACAACGAGAGAAAACATAGTCTTTTCATTTGAAAATTTCAGTGACAACGTTCTTAATGTCCATTTAATATATCGTCCACCCATATTAAACCGGTATAGTTTGACGTGTGAATTCAGCTGATATCGTTTCTTTTTCTACGTAAATATGCTGATATAATGACTAAATCCTGCACATCTTCGTAGTCGGAATCTATTTCCGAATCAACCATTGCTAGTGTAGGAGAAGATAAGGAAGTATAGAGGAGAAAAGAGGAGAAGAGTGGGGTGAATGAGAAGGAAGGGAGAGGAGAGTATTTAAAATGGTTGGGTTGGTTAATACATGGCGTCCGACGCGTCGATTGCTAACGTATCTTCCTCCAGCGTTCACCCAACAGAGCCAGGGAAGGGGCTGAGACCATTAGGGCTTCCGACGCAACGCGGCCTCAACGGTAACTTGCCATTTTTTGGCTGCGAACGGCCTCTAATTTCGACATCAAAACAACAAGTTAAACCTAACTGATCAATCAATCCAACAAAGTTTGACTTTTTTTTCTTTTTTGTTAGAAGCACTTGTTATTTTATTAATTTACCTTTTTAAGTACTGTTAAGTAATGTCATTGGTAATCATTATTAAAAACAATAGAGAGGGGTAGTATACGAAAATCTAATCCACAAAGCTTGTAGGTTATAATTTTGAAGTACCAGATTTCACATGCTATTCTGGAGCCTGCTCAATATAAAACATTGGCATTGATACATGCAAATATGTGTTTATAAATACATCTATTTGCAGCCTTCAAATCTAACTAAGAAATACATTTTGTTTTCACCTATTAACCATCCCCCCCCCCCCCCCCCACTTCTGAAATATACAATCCAACTATGTTATATTCAACATTTCTTGCACATACATTCAGAGTAGTAAAATTGGTGCTATGCATAGTTTAATTTGCAAATATTGTGTAGTTAAAGCAAACAGTAAGAAAAAGCTTTGAAAAAATCAGTGTACCAATAAAGTGTTGTTATTGTGGTATTTAGTATGAAAAGAGCTACCATAAGTTCATAGAACAGAACCCGTTGTTCACAACTTCATTGTTCTACAGTCTTATGTATAGAAAAGAAACGCAACACTAAAATTTAGCCTGATTATATAATTTTTATAAACACGTTAATATTTTAGTATATATCAATTAGTGATCACTAAGATTTTGTTTTCATCTAAGAAATACATTTTGTTTTCATCTATCAACCATCCCCCCCCCCCCCCCCCCTTCTGAAATATACAATCCAACTATGTTATATTCAACATTTCTTGCACATACATTCAGAGTAGTAAAATTGGTGCTATGCATAGTTTAATTTGCAAATATTGTGTAGTTAAAGCAAACAGTAAGAAAAAGCTTTGAAAAAATCAGTGTACCAATAAAGTGTTGTTATTGTGGTATTTAGTATGAAAAGAGCTACCATAAGTTCATAGAACAGAACCCGTTGTTCACAACTTCATTGTTCTACAGTCTTATGTATAGAAAAGAAACGCAACACTAAAATTTAGCCTGATTATATAATTTTTATAAACACGTTAATATTTTAGTATATATCAATTAGTGATCACTAAGATTTTTACCTGCTGAATTATTATTCATAGTTTCCTACTGCCACCGAAAGTCCCTTTTCTCTTCTTCAACTCTTTTATGGCAGCCTACAAATATGGAAAAGTGAATCATGTCAATATGCTATGTTTGTTTAATAGCTCGGAATTTATATTTATATACATGCTCTGCTTGATGCAGTTTTTCTTTAAAAAATAAAGCAAAATATCATTGGGAAAAGAACAAATTAAATTCGATAGAGACAAATGAAGAAACCTTAGATCTAACCCTAGTAGCTGATTGAAAGATACACGTTTCATAAATCCAAACTAATAGCACAACATGAAATAAAATTCATACCGGTAAGTAGAAATTTTCAAGCTTAATGCTCAACACTCATAAAAGTATAGATTTTCCAATCAATGGCTGTTGAAGCTTCGGAAAAATGAAATTAAACTGCAACCATTACCATAAAATCACCATATCATCATCATCATCATATCCATGTATATCAACAAATATAGATAAAAGCCCCTAAAAGAAACCAAAAATATGCTTGTATAAAAATAAACCATTTCAATCAGCAAGGAAATCAAGCGTTTACTAGTCGATGCAGTCTAAATTACCCAATCGGCTGGCATCTGTCTAGGAACTACCAATTTCCTTTTAATCACTAACTAACCGATAATACATTATTAATTATAACAACCAAGTCCAGCACCACTGTCCCAGTGGGTACGCGCTCCGGTTTTGATCCGTGAGGTCACATATTTGAATCTTGTGCAAGGCAGTCCAGGCGAAAAAGTACAAAAAAAAGGCAAGGCTTGCACCTTGCGCTTTTCTGTGTGCTTTTCCCTGCTAAAATTGCAGCTAAAAACTGCTATTAAACACAGTTTTTTGACAATTAAAAATTGCATATACGTGCAATTTTAAGCATAAAACTTCATAAGTTCATCACAAACCAAAAAAATAGTCAAAAAGTCATTCAACTTAAGTCTACAACAACAAAATATTTAATTTTCTTTCAAATAAGACAAAAACGTGCTTTTTCATAGTGTTGTGCCTTGTGCGTTTTAGGGCTTTTTGCGCTTTTTTGGTGCTTCGATGATCACATGCGCCTTGAGTTCCAAAAAAGCCCACCAGGCGCGCCTTGCACTTTTTTGCGCCTAGGCGCACGCCTTGACAACAATGATCTTGTGTACCATGATTCGAACCACCAAACATATATTGACTTGTAATATGTTGCATACTATCCAAAATTTATAGTGCAATTATGTACTATCACCTAAGTACCCAATTTCATTAAAAAAAAAAGAAGCTAAGATTCCTTTACAATGTTGATAGCTTGCTACATTACTAGAGCTCCCTTCTACATTAATTTCTCTACATTGCCTCCCCACTCTTGTTCCTTACTTGCCTGACCTCCATTGCTCAGTTGTCATGTTGGTCATCTCTAGCCTGGGGCAAATTCTTGTGATGATCCTCTCTTCAAGAACTATTTCCCTGGAGCTACCCCCATGATTGGCATTTGCCTGTATCATTTGTGCATGTCATGCACCGTGCATGTTGTGCACCATGCATGTCCTGTACCATGCATGTTGTGTCAAGGCCTTGACTATGATGGATTTTGAGCTTAATCCTGCCTTTCTGGTCATCTGCAGTAAATGCTTCCAGTTGATTTTTTTTGTTTCAATTTCCATATTGATAATGATAATGTATATTTTTACATTAAAACCATGGTGTCAGTTTGGACATGGGTTGTATGTAGTCAGAAAAGTCAGCAGAATTTGTCGCTGCTTAAATTAGCTCAAATCTAATGGCCATTAATTGGAACGCAACTGTTTAAACTTCTTAAATTCTTCCCAATGTTTCTAGCAGTAAATTAACAAAACAGGGAAATGCCAAAATGATTGAAAATAAAACATAATTTCATTGCCAATGACCACTCATCCTGTGGTAACATATTTGGCTTGAGTAGTTGTTATAAATCTTAGGTTTGAACCCTTATGCACACATAATAAATATATTTAAATAAAACTTGATCTTGTCACTCTACAACTAGTATCTCCTCTAATATGTCAGTGTCTCCTCTAATTATCAAACCATGCCAGCAAAAACTTAAAACTTAGTAAGCCCGCATTTCCTCTAATATACATGTGTAAAGAATGCATGGTTTGTCAGAATTCATCAAGTGGTAAACCGAGGACATATTTTAGTGCTTGACAATGTTTTCTATGGACTCAGAACCATCATACTACCTTTTGTAATTAGTAAGAAATTATTGTAAAGAACTTATGCTTTTACATTTCATTTCCACCATTAGAAGTGTTGAGAGGGGGGAAAAGGATATTAAAGGAGAAGAAGACAAAACCAAAAAATGAGGAAGTATAATGCATTTTTATCATCTGACTTGCTATTACAATGATGCTTTGGGTTTTATATAAACTATCAACAGACTATGAAACAATTCTAAATCTCATATTTGAATCAATCCCTTATACATTCAAATACCGAAACAAACTGGCTGTTGGTATGTAACAATCATCTGTATATAGTTGAGTTCGGTAGGAGAATATTAGTAATTTAGCTGAATGCCTCCCTTCTGTGTCTTCATGTTATTCATGTATCACTTGAGGAGTTTCATGGCTGTAATAAAAAGATTAGAAATTGCTACTTCTAAAGTATTCATAAAAAGATTCTTGAATTGATATATGAGATATGGATATTCAGATGAATGGATGTATGAGAATACAAATAGCGTACATTGTTCGAAGGAAACCAATCATCTTTATTATGTGACAGACCATTCTATGTCTATGTACTACAATTCTGTTCTACAGTTCCACCTTTATTTTGTTTTCCACCATTTTCATTTGAATTACCGTAAGAATTCACATGCTAGCAAAGAATCTGTGATGCCTTGACTAATCATGTCCTAGCAAAATTTCATGATACAAATTTGCCTTGAATCAAGACAAACCGATTTTGAAATGAGGTTGAAAAAGTAGGCTTCATCTTCCTATGTTGATCTTTTAAGCTAGGCTATAACATGTAAGTGGTCTATTGTCTGATCAATGTGATTCTGGGCAAAGAACTTGAGTAAATCAAAGTGTGATTGATATCCTCCACCGATTTTCCCATTTTAATTGAGAAACCGCCTCTAAAGTTTTCCCTCAGTTTCCTCCTAATAGTGTTTAAAATAAGTAAAATTGAACTGTCAGGCCCTGAATTTTTTCATCTCTAATTTTGTATTTGTGGCAGCACTTAATCTTCCTGTCATTGATTATTCTTTTTGCTGTTTTTATTAAAGAAACTTTTAACGGGATGCTGAATTTCATGTGTGTCTCGCCTAAATCATTATATATATATATATATATATATATATATATATATATATATATTGCTATTTGAATTATTATGCTTAACCTGCAGCACACCACCTTTGTAGAAGCCATCACTTTCTAGTACTATGCGGATATTGAGTATTATATCTCTTAACAGATCTGGGAAGATATCCTTGGCTTTGAAAATTGCGAATTTTATATCAAAAGATGGCCACAATTGGACGGCTTGCAATTTGAGGATGTATTAATCAGCTTTCCTGATGCAATTCCTTGTGGAGTGAAAGTAGCCTCTCATGGTGGAAAGATAACACTAAACCCAGATGATGCCTATACTCTGCAAGAGGGGGATGAAATACTTGTGATAGCAGAAGATGATGATTCTTATTCACCTACAACACTGCCTACGGTATGTTCCTTTTCTTTTTTGTTGTCTTAATTGTACCATATTTTTTAATGTTTTTTCTTCTTCTCTTCTTTTCCTTTGTGGATAAGTTTTTGTGAATAGTCAGGTTACTATATCAGTCCCATATAACATTTTCAGGACTATGATGGGACTACCTAATTTTTCCCTTCTAATTGAAATTCAACAAAGAAAATAGATGGAGCTCTTCCCCGAAGAAAATAGGGGGAAACCTTTCTTGACAGTTAATGAACGACCCCATAACAGCTGTATGATTTCTCATGCTACTGTTATGGCCATATATTTAAAATTGAGATTTCTGTGAATTCCTCTTTTGATTTACCTGCTACCTCTGATATCCTGTTCACCTCGTCCTTTTTTATATAGCAAAATCCTATAAATTTCTTGTCTTTGATTCAATCTTACTGTTGTTTATGCCTTTCTGTGCTCCCGCTGACATCACTATTAATTCATCTTTTTTTATACAACAAAATCCTCTAATCGATAACAATATCTTGATGTTTACATGTACCACATTTTTATGTTTTTTAATGGTTAACAATATCTTGATAGAACTTACATTTACGTGCAGAGTAGGTTTGTAGCCAGAGTGGACAACATTTCATGATCTTACATCACCATGCAATCATGAATACATCAAAACCTTGAGCCTTTACATATTTTAAGATACACACGCACACACACTCTTTGGCATGTATGCAGGAAAACATTCTTCGAAAAAAATGACCTAAAATCGTTAAATCTCAATTTTGTATATAGTCTCAATAAACATAAAAATAAAGAAATAAGTCACGAATTTACGATTGAGACAGATTCAAACTCGCAACCTTATTTATTTATCAAATTTTTCTATAGAAAATAGCTATTAACTTTTTTCATGATTGAGGTTCGAACTCATGATCTCATTTGCATGTTTGGGTATTTTGGAAAGTTTGCTGTCGGACCAAAAGATTGTGAACCTATTACCAGTATTAATAAAAAATAAAGAGAAATGATTTTTACACTTAAATTTTACAGTCAATATCTAACTTAAATTTGATCTGAAGATTAAGATTATCCTTTGAGTTTGAATACTCTCCATATCTTTCTCGGTGTAATAATTTTGACTTTGCAACTACTTGATCTAACGATTATTAATCTGAGTATGAAATTTGAGTGTAAATACTCTCCATATCTTTCTCGGTGTAATAATTTGGATTTTGGCACATGGATTGCATGTGCATATAAAATTGAACATTAATACACACACACACATTTATGAAAAAAATATTGCGAAACTAAATTGAATCTTGTCATTTTAGTTTTTACGGGACAGAAATTTAGTGTCAAAATAAGAAGGAATGAATGTTTGAATAGATGATGAGAAAGAAAATTGAGTTAAAATAGGATATTGATCTTTTCTTTTGAGATTATTAAGAAGGATTTACTTTTTACATGCAATTTATCCAAGAGTATTTTTCACATTGCAAAAAGCTTCACCAAACTGAAGTACTTGCATTATATAGTAAATATTTCAACCTTTTAAGTGTTGTATTTAATATAAATGATATGTGATATCTGGTATCCACATGTAATCTTCAGCGCCAATGCTATGAACCATAGATGATATGATACAGTTTCATGTACCTGCTTTTGTGAAGGAAAGGAATCATATGTACGAGCTGTTATGATATGCAAGTCACCTTAAAATTATACCGTGGATACATATCTCAATCTTGTTGCAACCAACCTGATGCATGCAAGATTTCTAACCATTCTATCAATTGACAAACAATAGCTTACCTTGTAATGTGCTTTGAGACTGCTCTTCCTTTTTTTCCTCCCCCTTTTTAGTTGTTATTAACTAAGGAGCAAACTACAGTATTAAGTTAAATCAATTAATGAGATGATATACAAATTAACTTGTATCAAAGTTAGAAGTATTCTCTCAAATGCAATACATCCTGTACATTAATTTCTATACAAACAGTACACATGTTTGCTAATATGAACACTCTAATATGAATTAACCAACTTTAAGTGGACATCTGGCTCACTTATACAATTAAATCAACTGCCAAATTTGTTTTGTTTAGCAAATGATGTAAACAAGCCAAATCATACTACTTATAGGTCAAAAGTTACATAGAACTTTTTTTCAACTAAGTTACCTCTCTTAATAAAGTAACAAAGTTATGTAAAATTCCAGTATGCGTGGCATAATGTTAAATACATTCTATCATCATCACCTTTGTCTATACTAGAAACAAAAAAGCAGCCGGGTACCATAACTGTCAACTGTAGGTTTAATCCAACAAACTCCAAGATACACAAAGCAGACCACAACTAGAACTTACAGGAGCAAATAATTTTATTATTCAGGTTAAAGAGGCTGTATACATAGACATATTCCGGCCAACAAGAAATCCACAGAAGATTCTACTTACTGGATGGCGTCGGGATATAGATGATATGATTGTGGTAAGTTATTTCATTTGAAGCCTAATACTTTTTGCACAAATTATGCAGGTCTGTGGAGGATATTTACCCAAAGATTTTATAGTTCCAAAGTCTCATGAAAGAATACTGCTTTGTGGTTGGCGCCGGGATATGGAAGATATCATCATGGTAACCTGATCGGGAATTTGGTAAAAGATATTGTGTATGATGCTTTCGTAGCATGTTTTTCAAAGAATGCATGACTAAGGAAATTCTTGACTGCAATTGCAGTGAATTTAAGTTTTTCTTTTTATTTATTTTTCTTAGGATTAGAGATTGTTGCTACCTTAATACTATAGCTGAAAGATATTATATTTAATCATGCAAATGCCCCGGACATGAAACCAATTAAGGTGGTTTTAGTTCGATTTAAGTAATAATACAGATGTTGTTTACTATTCTTGATCACAATATATCATTGTTAGCATATAGTCTAATACATTCATCACCATTAGTAACCTCATTTCATGGCCAGCCACATGAATTATATTTTCTCTGTATTCCTTGACTGAAACTTCAACGTATAAAATTGTTTTTATTTTTCGTCGGACCATGATATTAATTTACTTATTATTCATTTAGTTTCATGTTATTATTACTTTCTTTTAATTAAATCATATATTGAATATATAGATACCTGGAATAAAATTGAGTAATGTTTTATGTAATACGGTTGCTTGTTGTGACAATGTTGTGTATGTGCACGTGTATGCATGTGTGAGCGTGTGTCATTATTATTGGCATTATGAAAATTTGATATTTTCTTGAATACCCATGGGTTTGAGGTTAGCTTTTATACTCTAGAAATGTGCGGATGCATCGAGCACACATCTGGGTACATTGCACGATAATTAAAGCTAGATCATTTTGCTTACATCAGATGCATTTATTTCCTTAATCAATTCTACTACTATTAGATCAAGAGAAACATACAACTATTTCTATTTATTAATTTTGATATATGCAAATTTATGTTTATAGTCGACCATTTTCCATTTTTCGTAAATTTTTATAAATTATACCTTGTGGGTGAATAATTATCAACTGTAAAGCTGAACATAAAAATTGTTGCCATCGATCTGCATGACCATATACTCAGGGGCGGAGCTAGAATTTATATGCTAAGGGGGCCAGCGAAAAATAATAAATAATGAAAGTTTAACAATTTGAATTTTGCATAATGTTTAAAGTTTAAACAAATACATATTTTCACAATTCTGACTAACAACACATTTAAAGTTGTGTCATGCATTCTTTTCAAGCATAAAATGACCACAGAAGAATATATAGTTTCTCAGGTAAAGTCTTTTTATTTGCTCCCTTTGGTGTTATAAAAAATCTTCATAGCAGTTTCCATTTGTTAGTTTACAGAGAAAGCAAACAATTTTTTTTTTAATGTTCTATTATATTCTCTAAATTTCCAATGTTTTAACTTTTATTGTTTACAATGCTATAAACTGTGAAAAACGTCATGGAACAGTGGTGCTTTTTAAAATCACTTTTAAATCTTATGTGTAGGAATATTTGACAAACTACAGAATGAAGTAAATTTCTCATCCACAAAATATAGAAAAACTTGTAAGGGCCATGGCACCTACTAGCCTCCATATAGCTACTCCCGTGCCTATACGGCCTTTTCCATATAACTTACAGTACATACATATAGACTCTCACTTCATTAAGTTAATTATTGGTATGCTTCGAGTTGATATATTTTCAGAGTTCAAATAAGAGGGTTTATTTCATTGTACACATATTCTTTACCGTTCTCTATTCTTGTAATTCTTATAAAGTATACTTATGTATACTATTAATTTCTTGCGTCCTTCATCACATAAAGTAGGGTATATTAACTTGTTTTGTGGTACGAAATCTCCCTTAAAAATACATCCTTTTCAGGTATTGGATGCATTTTTGGCACCTAAGTCAGAGTTGTGGATGTTTAATGATGTGCTGGAGAATGAGAGGAATAAAAAACTACATGATGGTGGTCTTGATGTTAACAGATTAGAGAATATAACATTGGTCAATCGTGAAGGTAATGCTGTGATTCGACGCCACTTGGAAAGTTTACCTCTAGAGTCATTTGATTCTGTAAGTTTGCTAATGTATCAGTTTCTTCAGATTTCTTAGTTTTATCCATATAAACAGTCTACTGCTTTTATTATATACTATGTGCTTCAAATATTGATTAATGGATGAGATGTGGAGCAATATTTTCTGCATTTATGTATTTTTATGCAGATCTTGATTTTGGCTGATGAATCTGTTGAAGACTCTGCCATTCAAGCTGATTCAAGATCCCTTGCAACATTACTGCTAATCAGAGACATTCAGGCAAGTTTTTAAAATTCAAATATACTTGTACATAGTTTTGTTCTGTTTAATAAGTATGATGCATAACTCTATTATAACTATTTTCGACATGAAGTCGACTCAAAATATTACCCAGAAGAGCCAAGAACTTCTTGTCCTTTTACACTTCCCATCCCAAGTAATTTTCACTTATATTCGCATATTGAAGATGTTAGCAGTCAGGATATATTTTGATTGGTTTGTTTTCAATGGAAGGCCGAGTTGGAGGGCACGAAGTAAATACATGAGCAGAAGATACTCCTTAACAGTTGAAAGAACCACAGATACCTTCCATGAACCTAGTTATCGTTAGTTCAATCTAAAGTCCATTTTCCACCAGGTCTTATATGCATTGCAATCCTGAGAGATCTCTTCTGATCCGGATCCTTTATATCCCTCATTATTGTCTCTACCCATGTCTTCTGTGTGCAGCTGTCTTTTTAACAAGAGATCTATAGGCTTTAGTTGTACACTATAACAACCCGCACTTCAAGACACACCGATTCAACGCCTAATAGCAGCATTCGAACTCGCATCATGAAGTGCAGATAGTTAAATTTTGATGGCTTATATGGTACAGAGAGAAATATAAATTTAAATATTCTACACTTTCAGATCTCACAGTGGAAAGAACAAAATATTAGCAATTGAAATAACCAAATTATCTCCGTTTTAAAACAACAGTGATCAATACAGGAAATAACTAAACAAAGTTCCCAGTAATATCCAACTGGAAATATAACAAGTAATAGGCTGACAATGGTAATAAAATACATACGAAATGGCTATAAATAAAGTAACTCCAGATCTGTCATTTCCTTCATGTATCTTACTCCCTCTTGTCACACCACCATACTATCCTATCAACCTGTAAGTAGGCATAAATGAGGAAAAATAGTGAGGTCGAACATAGTTGGTGAGCAAGAAGTATCAGTGGTGACATGGTGCTAACTCCAGAATTTTTTATTTAGATTCGAAAACGAAGGAAAAGAATGGAGTTTTAGGTTTAAGGTTGGGCGGCGTCACAGGATGAAGAGAAATGAACGTTGGATGAATTAGGATTATGTATCCTCCCAATTTATACCCGAAAATCCAAAATTCCCCCTCAGTCCACTTGGGCCTCGACCCATTTCACCCCGAAAAGAGCATTACGGTAAATGATCCGTAAATTCTTCATCCGGTGTCCATTTTCAACGTTTATACATGAATTTGGGATAGAAAAAACTACTCGATGCAATGAAAAGTAAGATTTTTCAATTTCTTTCAGTTGTAATTTTCAGTTTTTCAGTCTTATGTAAAATTACCAAAATGCCCTTTTTTGTTTAATTGTTTATTTTATTAAAAATCCGGGATGTTACATATATGACCGAAACAACTTAAATCATCATGTGAATTAACACATATCACATTTCAAATTCAGGAACTTAATTAGCTTGTAATCTGTATGAATTTTGCCTTGACATAAAATTTATACTGATTAATCATTAAACAACATTTATGCCTTAATTTATGAACTAGGAGAATGAGAACGAATGGTGATTCCTGGATTTCATAAAAGAGCTAAAAAGATGAAGAATTCTGAATTACTGATTTCCATGGATAGAAACTGAATGCGCTATGCGCTATCTCGCTTTCATGTTGGTGGCTTCCTTTAACTAGGCTTCAGCATGGTTTTTAAAATGGGAATTAGATTGTGAAATTCAGACTTCAAATCGAAACTATATTCAAATCCTGAATTATAGATTCAAAATATTTAATTTTGACACGCACGCGCGCCCGCACAATTGCATGCTAATTTTTGTTGTTGTAAGTTGGTTATTAAATGACATTTAAGTATGTAAAAGCTAGCATTAAGTATGTAAAAGCAACAATTCTTCCTTCCACGGTATTTTGAAATTGATTTTGATGCTCGAGCTGCCATATCTAAACTTGAAACATACTTCTTTATTTTGTTTAGGAATGTTGATTTTCGGCATTCCCGCGCACCTACGCGTTCGCTTCACCGTGTCTAGGCGGAGTCAACGGTCGAAGTCTCCCATGCCGGCGTTCCGATTGAACATCCCTCCATCGCCTCCCATCGGGCATATAATTTGGTCTTGGCAACACATTGTAACAAAAGGAATCCTCAATGTTACGTGCCACCAATCCCATATATATACCACGATTATTCTGAATATTCTACGATGTGGGACTTTAGTCCGTTCAATCCACGCACCCACTCCATTTACAATGCGAGCCACACCTAACAAGGAAACATTAAAATGAGAACTTTGAATTCAAGTTAATATCTAAATTTATTTATCATGGGTTGAAAGACTTGTCTCAATTACTGTTCCAATTGAGTTTTGAATTGCAAGTTGAGAATCAAATCGTAATCGGAGAGAACCAATGTGAATGAGATCCAAATTGTAAGATTTTAAGATTATTGACAAGAATGAGTATCAGTTCGACTGACTTCACTTTTCAGCGGTCACTAGATGATGCTGCTTTTGAAAATCATTTGAAGCAAACTTGGAACAATATGAATACTAATGCTATACTACATAGGCCCTGTATCTTTCTTTTTCTTGGTATAAGAAATTGGTGAGCATCTGTTTATCTTGCACTGAAATGCTAGATATGAAGTGATAGAGGTTATATAAATCCCTATGCTCTTATAAAATTCTGTTCTTTCTTTATATTTGACTACATTACAAAATTTTTGGCCTGCCTTACGTAGAGGTTAACATTTGATTTGTATGAAAAACAATATTTGAAATACAGTAAAAAGTAAAAAATCAAAGTGGTGACAATCATTTCAGGCAAAGCGTCTTCCATACAAAGAAGCAACGACTTCACATATACCACGAGGTAGCTTCTCTCAAAGTTCTTGGATTGGGGAGATGCAACAAGCATCTGACAAATCAGTCATAATCAGTGAAATTTTGGATCCTAGGACTAAAAATTTATTATCAATGTCAAAGATCAGCGACTATGTTCTTTCAAATGAACTTGTGAGCATGGCATTAGCAATGGTTGCAGAGGATCGACAAATTAATGATGTTTTGGAAGAGCTCTTTGCAGAAGAGGTAGTCATATATACACCCTTGTACTATATCTTATTTTGAACCTGATCTGTTTCACTGTTTTGCCTTATACCCCTTTGGCAAATATATGACATAAATGCTTAGAGTTATTTCGGTATTCAGTTCTTACATGATTTACTCTTTCCTCTACGATTCAGAGCGAACATTACTGTTCCTTTCTAATAAATTAGAATATGATAAACATAGTAATTCTGCATGACTTGAATGCTACGCTTAGTTTGCACTTCCATCTCATTTATTTTGTACTGTTGTTTTTCACTGTATACATTCTGTGCACAGGGAAATGAGTTGCATATACGATCAGCTGATCTCTACATCCGTGAAGAGGAAGAAATGAATTTCTACGAGATAATTCTTCGTGCTAGACAGAGGAGAGAGATAGCCATCGGTTATCGACTAGCATATGAAGAAAGAGCAGTTATTAACCCACCAAACAAACATGCACGAAGAAAATGGTCATCTAAGGATGTTTTTGTTGTCATTGCTGAAAAAGAATAAGTAAGAATTTGGTCATCTATGATCAACTGCGTAAGAAAAATCAATTTCATTCTCCAAGGGTTTCAAGTCCGAAAAGCTAATTTGGAGGAACATGTCATTTAAATTGATGAAATTTCAAGTCTTGTGTTGCTCATTTGTTATACAAAATAGGTGTAAATAGTTTAATGAGACATTGGTGTACGTATCCTTTGTGCATGTTTTTGTATATATTCATATCTTATGTGGAACAACTAATTCAAGGATATTGGCGATTGATTGAGCAAAAGCGTGATTGCTGTTACTTTGTTTTGCATAAGAAGTATAAGGGTTCAATTTCTTATGTATTTTACTACGTTCATAATCTTGAATAAGTGTCCCAAAGTGTGTGAGCAAAATGAACCGCTCCTATTGGTGGAGGCTTTATGACAAAATAAACGAGTATGGCAGTAGAAAGTGTTTTGTTCGCCAAAGTTGCTATTAAACGCACGAGGGGATTTTGTTGGCACTGCATCATGTCTTAGCCAACAAAAGGGGCAGGAGAAAAGGAGTGGGTAAGGTAGGCAAAGAAAATAAAATTTAAGCACTCTTGCCTAACAGCAAACGTGGATGATATTTGTTTTTGTAATTGGTTGCAGCTAGATAGTATGTGTAAATTTTAAAATGGTAAAATAATTAAATTGACATGGTTGGAACATTAAAAAGCAAGTACTATGACACTTTCGTGCAGCTTTTTTTTTTTCCCTAGTTTAGTTTAGTTTTGTTGTTTTTTTTTCAGCGTTTTGGCTGAAAGAAAGGTGGAAATGTAATAATTACTTTTCATTGTTGTTTTTTAAGTGAATCGTTACTGGTGATCTACCCATGTATTTGAGTATCCCTTCTAACACTATTTTATTGCAAAGACTTTTCCATATAACCCTTTTTTTTTCGTCTTTTCTTTTTTCTAAAACAACCGTATTTATGCCACTTATTCTTTTAATTGAAACCAAATACCATAAAATAATGATATTCATCATATCATTGAACTGAAACCAAATACCGGTCAAATAAAATCCGAACAAATGTTGCAAACAAGAGCAAGAATTGCGTATGACATGTTGATGGATAATGATCACCGTTGAAATTTAGTCAAGTTCATGTCAACACTGAAATAAGAAGAAAACACCAGCAAAAAAATATTTCGTTCAAATTGTCATTTTATTCTAATACAGTAATTACCTTTATAAAATAAAAAATAAAAAATAAAACAGTTTTTACAAAAATGATACATACTGTCATTAAAAGTGATACCTAAAAACTGATCTTCAACTTAATAGTAAAACTGATACTCAAACAAAATTCATTAAATATTTGATACTAACGAAAAACTAATTCAACTAAATGATCATCATATTTACTCTGTAATAACTTCATTTTTTTATATACTCAAACAAACAAAACAGTAAAAAAACTTCCATACTGCATATTGCAAAAAATGATATTCAGAAAAAATAAAAATGATACCTAAAAACCGATCCTCACTAAACTCAACACAGCAATACATTATCAATCAAACCAATATAAATGCAAAAAATAAAACAGCTGCAACGACCTGTATTTTTTCGATAATTAAAATATTAAATAAAATAAGATCTTGGTATTTAATATTGTAAGAAATTTAAATTTATGATTTATTAAAGGAAAAATAGTTAAAACATGATTTAATATTATTGTTTGAATGTTAATAACAACTATTTTAATGTGATCTCAATCAATTTGAACAATTGTAAGGTTAATTTGGTTAGAAACTGTAAATAAGAGATAAATTGAATGTTGGATTTAAATGTTGTAAATATATGTTATTAATCGGAATATGAAAATAAATTAACTAGTATGTAAATTTAGTAGCTTTCATTTGTAAACAATAAACTTGGAAATGTGTTAGAATTATTAATGTATAATAATTACTTCAATTATCATTTTGTTATCTAATCCGGTAAATTAATTTGAAAATCGATAAAAATTCAGTATAATTGAAATATTGCCATTAATATGGTAAAAGATGATAATTGTAGACTATTGATGTAATAAAACGTAAACCAATGTTAATTATATCCATAAGATGATAGTTGATTGAATAATAAGATGTAAATCAAAATAAATGAATTTATTTGAATTTAAATTATAATTAGTGAATTTATTGCAATTGAAATTGAACACTGTAATTAGTGAAATATTTAACATTGGATTTGACATGGAAAATTTGTTTTAAAAGACTATAAGTTTATATGTAATCAAGAACGATAAAAATTGTTAACTTTTAAATTTAAAATTTAAAAGGGGATTAATTTATTTAATTAACATGAAAATAGTCATTTTGGCCACTGTCTCGGATTTCGACGAAACCAGTTTCATCGGATCCGTAACGGTGAATTATTGTAGGATTTCAAGTTTCGTAGCGATCGGACTTGTCGTTTGATCGTGCGGGCTCGAAACGCGTAGAAATCAATTTAATGAATTTCAATTGAAATAAGCTGATTTTAAAAGCTAACTTCTGTATACTTTTGAATTAGGGTTTGAAACTTGTTCCATTGAGTTTAAAAATATCAAAAACATCTATTTTGATATATGGGATGACCTACTTTCGTTTCGGAAATGGAACGGGCTTTTCAGGTCGTTATTGTCGTTTCGAACCAATTCGATATGTTATGCATTCTTATCAGGCCTTGTCTATATAAATAGATTTTGTTTCTCAAACCCTAACAGCCATTCAGTTATTTTGTACGTACATTCTCATCTGTTCCTTTCTTCCAATGGCAGAAACCAAATTCCAATTACAAACCCTAAATTCAATTTCAAATCAAAAATTTAAACTCCTCAAACTATGTCATATAATATATCGTTGGAAAGCACTCGACGAGCGCAATCTAGATTTGATGTTCATTTTTGCAATCAAATTTTGGTTTTTCCATAAATGACCAAAACATTCTCGGCCATCCGTTTTGGTGGATTGATGATCGGTGGTGAGGCATGGATTCAAGTGTACGGTAGTGTGGAGAGTGGAGTGGGGAGTGCATCTGAGGTGATCGCTTGGAAGGATGGTGGTTGGATCGGCTTGAAAAATTGATTAGGGTTTCATAGTGAAGGCGGTGGCTGCGTGTATAGACGTCGATCGTGGATGGCTGGGGGTCGTGGTTGGTCTAGAGGGTTGCGAGGGTGGAGGCGCTCGCGTTGGAGTGGTCACGGCGTGTCAGAGTTGGCCGTGGTTGATGCGGCGATGAGGGTTTGTTGGCGGCGACTGGGTTTACTTCGTGGGTAGGGTTTGAGCTGTAGGAAGGAAAGTACATGACGACGTGTATTATATTATTCTATTTATTTTAATTTAAATTTTAAATTTTCAATGTTCTAACATTAATAACTTTTGCATACGAGGTCGGATTTACGCACGGTTTTCTCCGTTGCGATCGTATCGAAATTCCAGACATTATGGAACTAGTTTGACTACATTCTGAGACTTTTAGATTTTTGGGCCTAATTTGGATTTTAAATTGATTTGAAATCAAATGTGAGTGTTTTAACCCACTCATGACTACTAAACTATCTTATGTTAGTTAAATTAAATTTATGATGTAATTATAAATTGATTGATTGCTATTTGGTATATTTAAATTGTCATTCCAGTTAAATCTGACTATTATTGAATTTAATCGCCACTTAATTTAATATTGAATTTTAAATTGCCGGTTAAATACCTATTAATGATAACCAGTTAATTGTTGTTGTTTATTGGCTGATTTGAATGATGATTTTAATGGATGTTTAATTGTTGAAATTGGATGACCGGATGTTATGTTTATATTATATATTGTTATCACACTGCAAGTTCCCTTAGTTATTGTTAGGAAAATCACTATGGATTGAAATGATACATACCCGAACGATCTATAGATTAGAGAAAAATCGTTATGTGTTGAAATGATAGACTCAAGCTATTTTATGGATTTTGAATTCTAATTCGGGATTGCGGGTTGAAATGATATACCCGTAATATTTAAATTATTGCGGGTTGAAATGATATATATCTGTATCACTTGACCATAGGGTAGAAAATTATATACGGACACCGGATTGGTTAAATTAAATGAAATTGAATTCTTAATTTTTGAATCCAGTTAAATGATATTTTGAAATAAAATTTGATTTATATAAACTGAATTATTTTGAAAAACCCAAGCTTTAAGTGTTGAAATTGGAATTGGTTTAAATGAATTGTTTAAAGAATCTAAAGTGAAATTTTAAAGTTGAATTTGAAGTATAAATGAAATTTATCGAAATTGAGTTATTGTAAACGTTTGAATATTTAACTTTGAAATCTATTGAATTTGGAGTAGCTTAAATTGATAGTTCAATATGGATTTGAAATCGATATAGATTTAAATGGTTTTATTAAGAATCTGAATTGAAAGGTAAAAATTGAGTTTTGTTGATTTGGAAGCTGAATATGGTCCAGATTTGTTGAAATGAAAGAAATAGTTTAATTTGATATTAATTTCAAATTAATTATTTTAATATAAACTGTTCAAAGATATATTAGTTTAAAAATTCTGATTTATTTAGATTTTCAAACTATTTACTATATAAACCATTTCCAATAATCAAACCATTTTATATTTAAACTATATTAAATCTATCTTAAACTATTAAACTATTTTAAACTATTTTAACCTATTTTAAACTATTAATCTATTTTAATATATTTTAAACTATTTAAACTATTTTAAACTATTTTAAACTATTTTAAACTATTTTAATCTAATTTAATTTAATTTAAACTATTTAAACTATTTTAAGCTATTGGAATCTAATTTAAACTATTTTAACTATTTTAAACTGCTTTAAACTATTTTAAACTATTTTAAACCATTTTAAAAACTATTTAAACTATTTATGACTATCTAAACCAATTTCAAAATTCAACGGTGCAAGGTTGAATTGTTTATATTTAAATCCCTGATTTAAAAAGCGAATATGGTTAAATGATATTATAACTTATGTTGGAATCTGAAAATGATATTTTCTGGTGAAATGGCATATTTTGAGTAAATATGGAGGTTTTGAAATAAGGGATATTTTGAATTGAATATGATTTCGAAAGTGATATGGTTTGAAGTAAATATGATATTTTGATATCAATTATGAATTGATTTTGGAAATGTAAAAGAACCATCCGGTGTGAAATAAGCATTTGGTTGTTAAAGAGACCGGGATCAGATATTGTCATACTCTCTGCCAATACCGAAAACCACTTTAACAACTGTGAACGTGGTGGAGATTCCCGAATGAAGTAGGATGGTTTGGCGAACGATTCTATATGAGGTATTAACGTAGCCCTGACACCCTCGAGTCAGCTTGATGTGGCTAAAACAGGAGCTATACCGGGCCAAGTGAGGTCGCTCCTCATATCGGGCACATTTCTTCGATACCATATTATGACTTTGTGGTTGATTTGGTGGCCACCCCTCGATTTGATTATGGGAGTGTGTTCTGAGGTGGGTGGTAGTAGCTGTTATGCATTACCACCAGTCCGGGAGTGCAAACGGTAGAATCCTACCCTGGCATTACCTCGCGTGCCTTGTCACATGCCTTATCGCGCCCATTACGAGTATGGTTTATACCGTATCTATGGAGTGCTCCCCGAGTATCCCACCGGTTTGGTGGGGCTTACAGTATCTGTATAGACTACGGGAGTGTATAAAAATGTGTTAAGGGGGATATGGGTAATGCCTTAATGCTATTTTAATACTTTACTTTACTGTAGACATATTATAATAGCGTATTGTACTATGTATGTAGATAGTTTAACGGGTACATAGGAGATCGAATCCCAAACATCTCTTAAGTTATTGCACGCACGTTAGACACTGGATAGGAGATGAAAAACCCAGTAAACATCTCTGAAGCAGCTACACTCATACTTATTTATTGTTGATTTAACTTACATAAGATCTTTTAAATCAGACTCGAGTGTTTTGTCTTTTCATTACGCTCGGGTCAGTTTGAGCTTTTCAGTGTATTGAAGCCTCTATTCCTGGAGGATGAAGATGAATATTTGTATACTATATTATTTCATATATGTTCCACTGCATCATATTGTTCCGCTGGTTATTTATCTATTTCTGCTGTATGTATAACTCTGATCTGTATTGTAAAAGTGTAACTAAATGTTATTTGTAAAACAGCTTCATGAACTGTTTATTTGATTATTATATTTTGTCATTCCGTTGTGAGATTCTGTGTTTTGTTTTCTTTCTTTTCTCATCTTTTCTTATTTACCCCATTAACAATCCTCCCCTTTGAATGGTTTAAGTTGACATGTGTGGATTATTGTCGATTTAAACCGTCCAAAAAGGTGGGTCGTTACAACAGTAATTAAAAAATGTTTGCTTCAAAATGTGAATTTATTACAGTATACTAATTTTGTTATACAACAAAAATCACAAACTCGAAAATAACATGTTCTATTATACCTGAAACTGATACTGATACTAATATAATGAAAAACTAATACCATGTTCTACTATACTTGAAACTGATACTAATAGCATGCAAAAACTGATATTATATTTTTTACTACTTAAAACTGATACTAGTAGCATGCAAAAACTAATACCACATTTTTACATGCCTAAAACCGATACTAATAGTATCAAAAACTAATACTGAACAATTAATATTGAATAAACTAACTAACATCACCACATAACCCACAAACAAATAATAAAGCTAATACCGGTATTACTGCAAATTAAACTGATACTTAAAATAAAACTTGAAATGTTATTATATACCTAAAACAAATAAATAATACAACTGATACTGCTTATACTACAGAACCGATACTATAAATGATACTATATAACCAAGTTCAATTACAAAGAGCAAATCAATGACAAATTAAAAATGTGCTAAACCAATATACAAAGAGTAAATCAATGTACATATTAACATATGCTAAACCAATATACTTATACGACCAAGTTCAATTACATAAAATTGCCAAAAAAGACATACAACCAAGTATAATTCTCGACAAATTCATAAAAACATAAAAATCAAATCGTATCTTCTTAGAAGTTTAACAATTACGCTTATTGTGATCATATTGCTTGCATACACCACATCTATTTTGCTTATTTTAAAAATGTGCAAATCCTCCTTTCTGTTTAATAGCAGGTCTATCGGCACCACATTTCACCTTAGGTGGCTTAATAACATCTTCAAAACTTGCATCAACAATATGCTTAGCGAAATTAGGAATAAGATTTATAGCATTAGCAAATTAGAAGTTGTGGAACACATCCTGAACAATTCAACGATAAACATATTCGCATTCTTCGCCTTACAACTAAAAGTAGATTCTATTCATATGAAGATAGCAGTGACTATGAAAGGCTGGAGGAAAAACTTAACCAGCACCTAAAATCAATCTTGATGGCGATTCGAAATAAAAACCAAATCACGATCTTCTTGAAGAATTTGTTTTAGTTTATTCAAAAACCATTTCCAGTTATCCACATTTTCAAGAGAAACTATACCCATAACTAAAGGAAAATAACCTGCAAATAATAATTTAAAGAAATATTAAAAAAATATTAATCAACTGTTAACTCAAAAACTGATACCTAGAAACTGCTACCTATAACTAAAAACTGAGAACTAAATTCTAATACTATATAGTAAAACATTTTAAAAATCTTGTACCTAAAAACTGATAATAAGAACTAATCTAATAAACACCAATGGAAAAATCTACAACACTATAAAATTCACTTTTTTCAAATCTTTTTTTTTTTTGCAAGGCCAGCGGGGTTAAAAATGGACCCCTACCATTTTATTGATATACCAAGAAAGAAGAACAAGGATGGAAGGAACAATGCCACCTAACACTTAGGAAAGCAAGATACAAAGCAACAAGAAACTAAGGAAAACAGGCATACCAAAAGCAAATAAAAAACAACAACACAGGAACATAAGATGAAACCGAGACAAGCAAGAATCAGGAGAGAGCAGTCAGAAATTCAGGATCAAAAACATGCCTGGAAGCAACAATTCCAAACCTCAATCCCTCCACAATACTTTCTTTCATTTGCATGAAAGTTTTCCTTTTTGCACTGAAGATAATTGCATTTCTTTCATCCCAGGTTATCGATATGAAAACTTTAAGGGTGAACAAGAGAACATAAGATGATTCACATTTCCATCTCGTAGCCTTGTATATTAGATCCCATTTAACTTCACTAACTAAAGCAACGCTCCTGCCAGTGGTGAGGATATTCGTAGAGCACCATAACATGTAGACATACATACAGATAAAGAACAAGTGAAGAGAATCCTCCTCAGCAGCTTGGTAGAAACTGCAAGTGGTATCAATATTGACTCCTCTCAGTCTCAACATAATTTTCGTTTCCAAAGCATTGCTGAAAATCTTCCAAAGAAATAGGTTTTGCCTCTCCGAGTTATGATTTAGCCAAACACGCTTATACCAGCTGAAAATCACGCTATTACACTGGCAAACAAGGTGCTTGTACATGCCACTAATCTTATACTTGTCCTGACAGAAGGACCAAGAAATACCATCATGCGGAGAAAAGGGAACATGATAACCACGCAACAAATTCCAGTGTTGTCTGATGTACTGATTACTAGAGTAAGGGAGGAAAACACGACCATCATCAATAAAATTATATGCCAAGGCATTCTTGCTAATACCACATTGAACTAGCTGGTTGAAAGAAAGAAGGTGACACAGGATAGTGCCATCCTTCACCCACGGGTCATGCCAAAAAGACATTCGACCATTAAAACCAATCTTACTTTTAGCACAAGGAAGAATATCAGTCCTAAGTTTCAGAATACAACGCCATGTCCAACTGCAAGATTGAGGTATAGCCATGGTCCAGAAATTTTTATTTCCAATGAAATACTTGTAAGACCACCTCACCCAAATGTTGTCTTTATAATTCAGGAAGTTGTCAATGTGATAAACCATGGCAGCACGATTCCATAGAAGCATATTTTTGATACCTAGGCCACCTCTGGACTTCGACAATTCAAGTTTGGAGAAAGCACAAGGTGATAGCTTATTAGAGTTAATAGGTCCATGCTAGAAAAAATTTGACACCGCACTCCTAATCATATTGATCAACTTGATAGGTAGGATGAAAGATCTTGACCAGTACACTGTCATGGAGAAGATAATAGATTTAATGAGAGTAAGCCTACCTGCCTGACTAAGCATCCTATTAGTCCACACAGCAAGTCTAGCAATGATCCTCTCGTACAATGAAATACATTAGGAATACAAAATTCTCGATGTAGCCAAAGGAATTCCTAAGTACATGGAGGTATCAGCTCTTTGCGTGATGGAAGAAAGGTTAGAAATTTGGTTGATCATGTCATTACCCACATCAGCTATCATCAAATCAGACTTAGATAAGTTAATGGATAGGCCAGTTATTTTGAAAATTTTATCAAGACCATCCTTAATAGAACTAACTGTCCTCATGGTAGGCTTGAAGAAAATCACCAGGTCATCGACAAACATTAAAGAAGTAATGAGGGGTTTTTGCATTTTGGGTGAACAGAGAAACTACCATCTTGAACATGCTGAATAAGAATTTGAGTTAAAACTTCCATCACGAGAATGAATAAATATGCGACATAGGGTCACCCTGCCTAATACCTTGTTTACTTTGAAAATATCCCACATTACTGTTATTAACCATAATGGAGAACCTAACAGTCGAGATGCAAGCTTCAATCCAAGCCATAAAATGTTTGGGGAAATTCATCAGACCCGTTCTTCTAACAACAAAGTCCCATTGCAATGAGTCAAAAGCTTTAGAGATGTCAAGATTGAACATGGCTCTGGGAGATACATGAGAGGTGTTGTACCCCTTCAGCAATTCATGAGACAACAGAACATTATCGTGGATACTTCTGCCACTAAGAAAAGCAGCTTGATTGGAAGAAACGATGTTAGGCATAACCATCTTGAGTCTATTAGCTATGATCTTAGAAATGCACTTGTATATGGTGTTACAGCATGAGATAGGCCTAAATTCAGAGACAAGACAGGCATTCTTCACTTTAGGAATGAGGGCTATGTTAGTAGCATTGATAGACCCAATCATTTTGCATTTGTTAAAGAAATTATGAATAGCCTTCGTGAAAATAGGACCAATTGTTTCCCAGCAAGACGTAAAGAAACAGGCATTGAAGCCATCAGGTCCTCCAGTGGAATTTGCATTGAGAGAGAAAAGGGCAATTTTAATCTCCGAGTCAGAAATAGCTGAAGAGAGCAAGTCATTATCTTTAGAAGAAATTCTGGGAATGTTAATCATATCAAGAAGCTCAAGCGAAGGAGTGAATTCATTACTGTTACCAAGCAACTTGCTGAAATAGTCAAGAAACATATTAGCAATAAGGGTAGGGTCAGTGATAAACTCACCATTATCATCTTTAAGAACACTAATTAACTCTCTTGATTGTTTAGCTTTAAGAGAGGAACGGTAGAAAGAAGTGTTCCTGCCACCATCCTTGAACCACTCCATTCTGGTTTTTTGTTTAACCATGAGGCCTTCATGCTTTAAAGCCTCAAAAAGTTGTGAAGACAAGGTAGCTTCTTGGGCTGCCAACTCACTGTTAGAGGTGTCAATCAGCATGGCCTCTTGAACATGTTGAAGTTTGTGTGAGAGGCAGGTAGATGCCAAGTTGCCGTTGCCAAATTTACTCAACGACCACACTTTTAATTCAGATTTGACTGCTTTAAGCTTACACTACAAGACAAACATAGGATTACCAAAAAAATGAGTGGACTAAGCTTTGTTAACAATAGGTAAAAATTCAGGGTGAAGAACCCAGGCATTAAAAAATTTAAAATTAGATTTTCTTATTCTCATAGCAGCACCAAAGGATAAAATTTAGGGAGAGTGATCAGATAGGCCATGCATCGGAAGGAGATTAAACATATTAGGCCATTTGGTGAGAGCAAATAGATTAGAAAAGGAGAAATCGATTTTGGAGAAAGTTCGAGGAGAGGATCTTCTTGAGTTGTTCCAAGAGAAGGGAGCACCCAGGGTAGTAATCTCAATAAGATTAGAATGAGAGATGGAACAGTTAAGAGGCCTGATTTCACGAAGAGACAGGGGATTGCCACCATGTCTATGTGATAAGAGAAAGGAGCAGTTAAAGTCTCCAAATACTATCCAGGGATGAGATTCTTGTCTAAATGATGGGAGGAGATTGAGATAGGATTGTCTGGCAGTAACAGAGTTAAGACCATAAATAACAGTAAGGTAAAAGGAAGTGGCGGAAGAGATATGGATACAGTGCAAGTGGATAAGCTGAGAAGTAGAAATGATAGGAGTTAACAAAAAGATAGAGGGGTTAAATAAAACTAGAATTCTGCCATAAGGCGCATCAGAAAGATTATTAATCATCCTCCAGGACGGGTTAATGAAATTAGCAGCTCTGGAAGAAAGGGAAGCATTAAGATTAGTTTCTAATATAGCAAGAAGACTCAGAGAGTGAGTGGCAATAATGTTTTTACATTGGTTTAATTTAATATCCGAGTGGGCACCTCTTATATTCCACGCACCGATGTTGTTCAACATTGATCAACAAATTGATTATAAAGGAGTTTCTTTTTGTTACTCCTCGTCAGAGGAGTGGTTTGAACATTAATTCCTGGAAAGGTAGAAGATGATGTGGTACCAGCACTTGGGTTGAGGTCCAAGTCAGATTGCTGTTTTGATATTTTGGATGACTTGCTGTTACGAGCCGGAGTATGACCAGGTTGCACCACAAACTGATTTGCCATGCTGGGGGGAGGGCTAGTAGTAGGGAGGGATAGAGAAGGAGGAGGGGGTTTCCAAGCATGGGGAGCATGAATATGAATATATGGTTGGATAGATTTCTGGGAGATGGCAGAATCATTTGTTGGTGGAGATATTGAAGTATCAAAATTACATATGCTACTTTTTTGGTTATGCACGTGCACAGAGGATACGTGCACAGGCTTAACTTGAGAAGTTGATGGGTTTGATTTAGCAGCTAAAGAGATTTCCTTGCTAAAGTTTGTTGGTGACGAAGATAATGAGCAATTCTATTCACTAATAGCAGGAAGGAAGAAAGAAGGGGAAGATTCTAGGTTAGAGAGGGGTGGGTCAGCAGCAAATTTTCTTTTGCAAGGAGGAAGAACAGAAATATCATTGTTTTCATTGTTTTTGCATGCATCTGAGTGGGAATCAGTATTAAATTTACATTCAATAACTTGTTTTTCAGTGGCACACTTTTCCTTGACATTAGTTGGTCCTTGATTACCACTAATTTTAACATCACTCGTATCATTCCCAACACTATTATAAATGCTAGCATCCTCTTCAGGATCTATCTCACCCAAATCAGCAAGAACTTGAAAACCATTTTCTTTCAGCATAATTGAATTATCAATATCACTAAACATTTCTCCATCATCGACTTTCTTATCAGGCAGAACATTTTCTATTTCCCCTTCCTCAAGCTCATCACTTCGCGTCTCCTTCTTTTTATCAGAATTGTTATCTTCATGAACAACCTCCAGATTGACTTTCGTAAAGGAAGATTTAATCCTCTATCTTCTTGCTCTATTCACGACTTTCCATTTATGTTTCCTCTGTCTCAAAATTTTACCAGCTTCTTTCGTGTTTTCCTTGAAATCATTCACATTGGCTTCATAAGATTTATTTTTCATTTCATTCTTCTCTATTACCATACTTGAATTTATTCGTATCTTTTCGCAGTTAGATTCAGAATGACCAAATACACAACAACTTGGGCATATATCAGGCTTCCAATGGTATTCAATATGAATACTTTGTGTTCCTCCATCAAGAAGCTGAACTGGAAAGGAATCAATCAGACCCCGATCAAGTTTACTTTCCACTAAACACTTAGCAAAGGATAACCTCTCCAACCTCTCCGTTGATTCGTCCATACAAACAAGTTTACCCAATCTGCTAGCTAACCAGTTAATACCAATATGGGTCCACGAAAACATTGGTATATTAGAGAATTTCACCCACACTGGCACAGATGAAATACTCTCACAAGCATTTCCTACGTAAGGATCCCATTGCTTTACAATAAACAGTTTGTTTCGCATAACAATGGGGTCACCTTGCAGAATTTTGTTCCTGTCTTCATCACAGGACAGCAGGAATAAGAAAAGGAAACCATTAGATCTAACTTTGATCGATCCTTTAAGCTTCCCATATTTTTTCACGAAGTTAATAACTGTTAAGTAAGACAGAGGTTATCAAGGAAGAAACCGACCAGGTAGTTGCTCCATTCTTGAGCGCCTGCTTCAATAATGTTGGGAGGTGGAATCATAATCTCATTCTTGAACTCGAGGGACATCTCAACCGATATGTACTTCCCTGCGTTACTCGGTTTACGCTTGAAAAGGGAAGTCCATATCAGTTGAGAAGGCTGAGGCAGCAGAGGCGGCAGAGGAGCAGAGGGAGGCAAAGGAAAAGATGATGAAGATGGGACGCACTGAGATGGCACCGAAGGTAGAGGCGGAGGAGGAGGTCAGGAGCAGGACGATGTTGACAGGAAGGAGAAGACGTATGAGGTGAGGAGATGGAAGCAGGAAAACCGGGAGAGGACAAAAGAAGTACAGGAGGGATGGAGTTTGCTGCCATGAGAGGAAATATATTATATGTTTTTGAGTAAGGAAATATATTAATACCAAATTATAATACTTTATGATACCACACAACCGCATATGTTACTCCAAAACTGATACTAAACTAAAAATCTTAATATAAAATTCTAATACTTTCTGATATCATTCAACACATATGTTACTCCAAAACCGATACTAAATTAAAAATCTTAATTTCAAATCTTGTTTTCAGTATCTGCACCATTATACAATATGATAGTAATAGAAAATGATACTAAGAAAAATTGATACAAACACAAACTCAAAATAACAGTTACCGAAATTAAAAAAATGATACTAACATAAACTGATAATTTTCAAAAATGATACTATGAAAAATGATATATAAAAACTGATCCTCACTGAACTCAACACAGCAATACAATTTCAATTAAACTGATATGAATGCAAGAAAAAACCATTAATCAAAATTGTTTGTTTCACATTGTCATTTTATTATAGTATGATATTTTTTTATGCAAAAAAAATCAGAAATAGAAATGTAATGATTTTATTCAAAAATAATACCTACAGACTGTAAAACTGATACCTGAAATCTAATGCTAAAATTAATAAGAAAAATGATACTCAAACAAAGTTAATTGAATGTTTGATACTAACAAACTTCAGTAAATGTTTGATAGTAACAAACACTAATTCAACTGATTTATCATTATATTTAGTTTATAACAACTTCATTTATTTATAGACACAAGAATCAAAAATGAAAAAGTAACTATGTTTATCAAAAATGATGCCTAGAGACTGTAAAACTGATACCTAAAATCTGATATTGAAATTAATAAGCCAACAATGAACCACAAAATGAGAAGGATAACAGATACACCACCAACATACATCCTATAATCTCATTTCAGCACCCTAATCCTAACATCAGCAATAGCGATCCCATCTTCCCCATCACCAAACAACCAGAAACCATAACCTTCTTCTACCCGCAACTAACTTTATCTCCTCAAACTTCAACAAACTAAATCGCAACCCAATTCGCTCAAAACTACACACATTCAACTATTGCACCAAACCTCCACCATCCAAACCGACCAAACAACCTTCCCCCGCCTATCGCAAACAACACCTCAAACCCGTGATGTGAACTGCAACTCCAGCAAATCCGACTCGATAGAACTAGATTCAAGCCGCTTCATTTTTGTTTTTTTGATTTGAATTCAAATTCGATTCGCATCTGCCATTGTTTCATTTTTCATTGTTTTTTTATTTAATTCGAGATTGGAGAAGAAATGAGAAAGCATGGCGGTTAGGGTTTTTAAAACTATTTTAACGTTTGGTCCTTAAGAATAAAATATTGGTGGGATGTCCTAGGTAATAATAAAGCCTACAAAATTATCCTTGATAGTATTTTCACATTTTTTATTCTTCTTTATTTTCCATAAGCCTCGTATGTCTCAGTAGCACGTTTCAACAAAATATTGATTTTTAGATGTGACCAAATGGTAGGGTTATTTTTGCATTTTTAGGTATGTATTTTGGCTAAACTTTTTTGAACTTTTTTTTAGAAGTGGTGAAATTATAGATGAAGGTGAGAAGATGAGAGTAAAGAAGACGTCAATATTGAGAGGAAATTCATGAACGGTTAGTCAACCGTCTGCGTTTGACGCATATGACTCCAAAGTACTGAAATCTTTACTTCGCGGAAAGAACCAAAAATTTGTTATGAATACATTTTCACTACTATTAATATTCTTAGATAGTTATGTTATTTTTTTTATAAAATAAGAGAAATCAAATGGTTGTGTTATCAAACTCGTCGAGTTATAAGAAGGAGACTACAATCAAGCTAAAATTGAATACCTAAAGTGAGTAGGCGATACAACAATTCTAATTTAATTAATAGATTTTGCATTTAAAAATGTGAATTATGAAAAGGAGAATAATATTGGCTAAGGGAAATGAAAAAGATAATTTTCAATTAAATGATATTGTGAGGAGAGAACCAATTAAACTTAATGAGTTGACGCCTAGTAATTAGTTCTCTCTTATCTCTGCGTACTCTCTCTATTGCCAAAATGATTTCTTTGTATATTCGTTTAAATTAAAAAATGTTATTATGGAGGACCATGTGAATCCTACTAAGTTACTAATTTTCTAAGTCAAAACTTAAGTTTCTGATGGTGCCACTATAGATGTTGTAGCAACAGGAGAGTACCATGTGAATCCTACTAACAGACTAGCTTGTGTATCCTGGTAGTAAAACATTGAATTTAGATACTGGAGGTCAGAGGTTCAATCTCGGTAGGGGCATAGGCTGCAACAATTCTAAAGCTCATATCTTCAATTCCAATGACATGAAAATCTTACTATTCGAAAATTTATACTTTCAAAAGTTATTTACCTTCAAAAAAATTGTAGCCATGATATGAGAACATATGAATAAATAAGAAAATTAAAAAAGGAAACGAGTATAGTTCTATTTGCAATTGCAATATTACGAATATTTGTTAAGAGAATAAAGATATTTGTTATAGTACTTTGAAAGATGACATTTATGTTCTTAACTATAATCATGTTTTTGCTCTTGAAAATGGCTATGCATCAAACTAAATGAGAACTACATATGGCATTGTAGACTAGGCCATATCAGTGATAAATGATTGAAAAATGAAGGTTAACTCCCATTTTTATTTGGAATCATTTGTTACTCGTAATTGTGTACCAAAGTTAAAACGACCAAGTGCCCATTCAATGGAGGTAAGCAAAGAGTTACTGCACTTTTTAGACTGGTACATATAGAGATGTATGCAGTATGATGTCCACAACAGCTAAAGGAGGATCCTTATACTTCATTACCTTTATTGGTGATTTATTTAGATATGAATATGCGTATCTCATAAAACACAAATCAGATGTCTATGATAAGCTCATAGAATATAAAAATGAAGTTGAAAACCAAACATGTAAGAAAATCAAAGTATTTTGATCATGTCGAGGATATGAGTATGTTTGAAATGAACTCCAATAATACGTAAAAGAGAATATGACTTTGTCTCAAGTCACCATGGCTTATGCTCATCAATACAATGGTGTTTCGGAGAGGAGAAACAAAACTCTATTGGACATGGTTCAATATATGATTAGTAGCCCTAGGTTGCCTCTTGCCTTTATGAGATATGCACTTAAGACCACTGCATATATGCTTAATTATATAACATCTAAATTTGTGCTGAAAACTTTAGTAAACTTGAGTCTAGATCGATTTGATGTAAGATATCCTAGAAACTCACATGGATACATATTCTATCACCCCGTGGAAGAAAAAGTATTTGTTTCATGACATTCCACTTTTTTGACAAGGAATTTCTGTCTAGTGAAAATAGCGATATTAATATATACTTGGATGAGATCCAAAAAACTTCGATGGAAATAGAATATTTAGATAGAATATTTAGGAAGAATATTTAAATAGAACTCTGTTGGACATGGTTCAATATGTGTTCGAATCACGCTACGCAAGTTTCGAACTTGTGACCTCTTGCACCAAAGCCGAATCACTTAACAATTGTGATAATGGTGCTTGTCATAGATAGAATTTAATGCCCATCCAAGATAGACAACTTATCTGAAGGTCTACTAGGTAATCCTGCACGTCAAAGAGAGACTATAGGTTTCCCATCCATGGCTAGAAAGAGGATTGCATAATCAATGACAATGATCCCCTTATGTATCGACAAGCCTTAAATAGTAAATACTCTACATTGTGGATTGATGCAGTGAAGATTGAAATGGATTAATGTACAAGAATAAAGTATGGACTTTGGAAAATGTACTTGAAGGAATAAAACCAACTGGTTGCTAGTGGATTTTTTAGAAAAAGATCAATACATATGTAAAGCTCGAGACTTATAAAGTAAGATAGGTGGAGAAATGTTTACATTAAATTCAAGGTGTTGATTATGACAAAACATTTTCTCTAGTCGCCATGCTTAATCCATTCGAATACTACTTGCAGTTGCTACTCATTTCAAATACGAAATATGGCAGATGGATGTTGAATTTTGTTTTGAACAATGATTTAGAGGAAACTATTTATATGTGTAATAATCCTTATTTTTAACATGTAGGAATTTAAATAATCAGTTTAGTACGAAAAAAAATCAATTTAATCGAATGACCAAAAAGATAACATTTAAAGAAGAAGAATTAGGAACCAAAATATTTTCCATTGTGTCTACAACATTGGTTAGACAAAGAAAAACATATAGCACCTAACAGTTTGAAGTTAGGGATTCTGATGATAATGGAAACACGGTTTGTAATTTCTAGAGAGAAATGTAATTGGGTCAAGGCTCAATGGCCCGTGTTGGAAAATAAAGTAAGTCACGTACCCTCTTTGTACCATAAAAAGTACGTAGTTCATAATCCATTTAATTTCCTAAAGCTTTCAAGCTCTAGCCTCTCTTTAATCCACCAAAGTCATGTATAATAAATTCTAATAAACCTTTAATAAAATCAATTCAAAAGAGCCAACTCTCTACTAACCATTTTTGTTATAGGTAATATTATAGACTTTGGATTTTCGATATGGTAAAGAATGAAGCTTTTGGTTATGGGTTTCATTATAAAACAGAGAGCTTTCTTGTGCTTAGGTGAGTGGATAATTTTTTCTTAAGTTATGATGAGTATAGATCATTATATTGCGGCCATCTTTTTCTTTTTTCTTATGTATATAGGTTAGTTATTTAACATGGGTTATGAAGTAATTGTTGAAATGATATAATGATGATGGTATGATTATATTATTTATTATAAATCATAATGATGATATTTAATTTAGTAGTAAGCTAATTAAGTGCTTTACGAGTATTGAGCTTGGTTTTGTTATAGTTTTGAGGCTATTTTGACATTGTAAACATAGTTATGTGATTGTATTATTGATATGAAGTTGTAATATTGAGATTTGGAAAACTTAGCAACCTCGAATTAGTTGATGAAGTAATATTGAGCCTGTTAGTAAAATAAATGTGATTATATGTTTATGTGACCAATTAGAAACTAAAAATAAGACTTTTAAGTAAGTTACTACGATAAAGGATTAATTAGTAAATTAAATTTGATTTAAAGAACTATTTGAACATTTATTAGTCTTGATAATAATGTATAAAGATGAAGATTAATAATTAACCAGAAATGGACCTTTTATTAATAAAATGGCTAATGAGCCATCTAGGAATTTCAAGAAGTTGAAGTTGAGTAATACTTAGAGTATACTTTTACATATTTATATATGGAAGAAATAATATAGTAGAATGACATATGAAAAGATTGTAAGTTATAATTCAATTCTTTGAATTATAAAGCCAAGTAAAATATTAAGAAAATGGATAAACATGATTTGACTATTTATTCAAGTTGTATGGATTTTATAAACTTATACACACACAAAATGATTTATAACTTGAAATAATATGAATCTTATATAGAAGAAGTAATGAACCATTTATTGGATTTTAAAGAGTTAAAATGATATCAGTTGACTATAGATAAATATGCATTTACATTTTTCTGTTTATAATGATATTCAAATGGTTAAGAAGTGAGTTTAGTTAACGAGATGGTGTACACACGAGCATAGTATTCCCTTGTAGTTAATAAACTCATAATTAACTAAATAGAATGATTATTGGTTGATTTGTGTGTGTGTGTGTGTGTGTGTTTACACACATAGAGTTAAGTAGTTGAATGCATTGGATGAGTAGTTGTTATTGTTGGTATTGGTTTTGTGTATTTGAATCTAATTAGATTGTTGTGATGTATGTGCATGTGTGCTTATTTGTATATGTATGTATGTTCAGTTAGATGATCATTGTGTGTTAATTGGATGCATTTTAGTTTGTATGCATTGTTGGAAGCAAAAGAATTGCTTCTAGGAGCTTGTTGGTTAAGTGTAGAGTTAGAGTCGAAAAGAGTTGTAAAGACACTACTGAAACCACCTCATAATACCAACTAGATTAGCTTTGAATGGTGCCCGAGCTACGGTGGTAAAGATGGGCAGGAAAGCTACTACTCAAGCTAGAATAAATATTATTGCTATAACTAAATTTAGGTCCAAATTAGACATAACTTTGGGGAATGTTGAGTATTGAAATCTTTGACCCCTAAAATAAACATTGGATGGTTTTGACCCTGAAGATCTTGTAAGACTTATAACTTTTCTTAGGAGCCGAATTAGGATCCGAAACCACTTCCAAAAGAAAGATACGATGGTTTCACTTTCCATAGAGTGATCATAATAAGTTTTTGAACTTATTGTTTAAAAAAATGTGATTGTTTGAAGTTTGGACAGTCTTTAGATGGATTAATAGGTAATTAACCCAAGCTTGTCGCTAGGCCTGCTAATGATTACGGGATTAGGGTTAACAACAGCCTCCACAGAAATCATATTTTTTTCTTCTCTAAACATCTTTTAACCTCAATTGACCTTCCTATACCAAAACTCCATCATTTTCTTAATTAAATCCCTTTTTAGTAATAGGCTAGATGTGGATGATATAGTTGTTTAATTCAAATTTGTTCGTATGGATGTATTTTACGAACATATTCTATATATTGCCTTATTTGTATGTTTATATTTGTTTGTATGGAAGTCTGGTTGAAAATGCCAATCGATGGTGAACTAGAGTTATGATTGTTCTAGGAGATTTGATTTTGTGCATATGGGTTGGCTATAAGATGGGTCATCCAAGTTAATTGCACAAATGATGGGAGATTCAAATCGATAGAAAAAAGTTGTTAGAATTGGTTCTGGAGTTGAAGAATGGAGTATTAATCAAACTTGGAGATTGCATGCAGAATGAAATCGAATTTCAAAAGAGAATTGATGCAGGAAGTTAGCGAACGACTCAGCCAAAATTTTAGCTAAGTCATATCGATTAGCACTGACCCACATGGGTCGGTATTGACTGATGGTGGGGAGTTGAGTGCAAAGTTGCACTTATGGAGAAGTAGTGGGGCTTATTCAGGCTTGCATGTAGAAGACTTCAGGCCATAGCAAGGAAAACACGAGGAAACCTCAACACCAAACTTATGTAGTTAATGCTTCGCTAAAGCCCTGTAAAATCCCCACTATAGCATGTAGCACTCTTTGACCGCTATGCTTTTTCAGTTTAGCACTATTAAATCGCAAATCTGCTTTAAGACCCGCTACTTTTCGCTAGGGCTGTCAATGGGTCGGGTCGGGTCGGGTCGGGTTTGGGTCGGGTCAAGTCGGGTTCGGGTTGATTTTAAATGGGTCGGGTCAACCCATTTATTAAATAGGTCAGAAAAAGCTCAACCCGAACCCGACCCATTTATAAACGGGTTGACCCGACCCGACCCATGTAACCCGATTATGGGTCGGGTCAACCCGTATAAGGTGTAAACGGGTCGGGTCAACCCGTATAAGGTATAATTGGGTCGAAAACGGGTCGTAAACGGGTTGGGTCAACCCGTATAAGGTACAAACGGGTCATAAACGGGTCGGGTCGAGTCATAAATGGGTCGGGTCAACCTATATAAGTATAAACGGGTTGTTAACGGGTCAATTTCGGGTTAGCGGGTCAACCCGAAACCCACCCGTTTATAAACGGGTCAAATTCGGGTTGATCTGAAAATGACCTACCAACTTAAACGGGTCGGGTTAACCTGCTAATTTCCGTGCGGGTTTCGGGTCGTATAGGAAATTGACAGCCCTACTTTTCGCTACACCCGCTAAGTCAAGGCTTTTTAGCACCCGCTTTAGTAACATCAATATTAAAAGGTTGATTTGACTGATTCGTTTTTAGACCAAATCAATAAAATTAGGGTAAAGACCTATTTTTAAGGCAAAAATGCTCAATATAATTTAAAAATCTATTGTAATAACCAAATTTGGACTGCATAAATCATGATATACTTCGGTTTTGTTATATGACATTAAACAATATTTCTTTTCCCTACACAAAGGATGTGAAATGAGAATAAATTAACTTTAATATTTAGTTTTAAACCCAATGAAGCTTATTATACCTCCGCTATATCACTTCTTTATCCCCGCTATAGCTTTTTACACCTCCATTGATATAGAACTACTAAGCTCTTTAACTGCACAGCATCAAACGATGGAAGCTACTAACGAACGATCTAGACATGCATAAAAAGTAAAGCTAACTTTGGGCTAGGAAGTTAAGTATGTAGAGTGGAATTCGGGACAAGCTAGGAGATGATTTGGGCTTTAAGAACTTAGCCATTTTTGGCTAAGTAAGAATTAACATGGGTTGGTACCAACCAATATTTTTCAGCATCGAATCAGGCTAATTTTGGGTAATTGAAAGAGACGTCTTGAGGGTTATGCATGATTGATTGCTAGCAAAGTTGATGCATGGTTTGGGAGACAGAGTTACCACTAATTGATTTAGCCAATGGAGAAGACGACGTGAGATCCAATCGGTATTTCTAGAGTTTTACCTCTGGCATGACCTAGGGAACCAGTGTGATGATTTCAGGGTTGATATGAGGAGACCGTGACTTTCGATGGGTGTCAAAGATGTTTTGAACTTTAACGACTCGATGATGGGAGTTATTTTGATGATCAATAGGGGAAATTTCAATTATATGGGCTTGTTAAGTGGAATGTATGGTGTATTCTACTATGGAGATGTGTGCTAAGGGATCGTTAGTAACCCGGAGGTTTTGATGTGTGCTCTTGAAGCAGGGGTATGAGAGGACACTCATCTGGATTTTGATAGTAATCCTGGATCTTTAGCTATAGATCTGTGTACCTTGGATTTTTGATGCTAAGTCTAGTTCTTGGCCTTTGAAATGGTGTGGATTTGAGTACTGGGAAACTGAGAAGTTGAGTAGTCTCTGGCTATGGAAGTGGTCATAGGAGTTATCATATATCCAATGAATTTGAGTGAATAATATAAAGTTTGCTTGATGATTGTTATGTTTGCTATGTTTTTTTATGGATGTTACATGATGTAGGTATTGTTGACTTAGATACCTAGACTCCTGATATTGTAATTTGACTAGCGGTACACTCTATGATGATAGTTTAGCATATACTATAATATGCGCTAACTTGTTCGATGCAGTGACATATTAGGTATGATTCTTCATACCTTGTGTTCTTATTTACCATATCGATTTTTATAGTATTTTAAGACTATAGATTGTGCATACTAAATTGTTGTCTGACTCAAGATTTTATGTTTTGCTTCTTATTATCTTGGATACTCTTTATAGAATATGGATAACAGGTCTGAGATAGTGCATGGAGCTTGTTAACGAGCAGTGGCTAGCACTTTCATAAATAATATTTGGAGCTATTATTGTTATTTCTCTACGAAATACCATGAAGTTATTATCGGTACTATTTATTTATTGGAGATGGTCTCATATTTGAAGTTTATTTACTTGGATTAATAAACTCTATTCCACTTCTTTTGTACAACTATGATGAATCTTATGCACTTTGATTGGTTTATGATTCATCTAGTTATATTACTATCTCGCCTGTTTTATATCTGTATTGGTTATTATGTTTTATCCTATGCACTGTAAGTTATACAACGGGTTTTGTTTTAGATTGTTTTAATTTACCATCGATTTTCGCTTTACATTGGTCGAGTACATTGCAGCGCACTCTTTAGTCTATTTAGATCGAAGGTGTAGGGTAATTATCACATTTAGTATCGGAGATTAGGTTGAATGATCGACCTAAGTTAGTACTTAGTTTCGTTAGAGATAGAGTAGGAGGTATCACTCTAGAATGGATCGATAGATATGAGAAAGCGTACATGTTATATATATTATTTTCAAAACTACATAATAGTATTTATATAGTGTTAAGCCGCATTGCACACATGAGTACCACTTATGCTATCATTCCATTATGACAGACTGATCATTCTGATTGCAGATTTTAAGAATAAATTGCATACAAGGAACACAACTAGAAACCTTCTTCAGGAGTCAAGGCTAAAGCGGGCAACAGGGCAGCTACAAACCTTGACATGCAAATGATGTTTAATACTATGATGATGAACATGGTGTATAATGACTAAGAAGGAGCTCGTGGTAGTAAGTTGTAGTGCTTCAATGCAAGCACCCAGAGCTGCTTTTGCTAAGCTGAATAAGGACTTTACATATCTAGGAGGCAAATCGTTCCAAGAGACGGAATCGACTATGGATGTCCAAAATTTACTGAATACATGCAAATGCATCTTCGACGATCTTGAGTTGGAGGATACACAAAAGATGAAATTGGATTCCACATAACTTCAAGGAAGGGCAATAGGATGGAATGCCATTAGAGCTACTACTCCCGAGGACCGGTGTGTGCAGTTAAAGCGCTCAGCGGATTCAATGCGACGAAGGTGTAAAAAGTCATAACGGGGATACAACGAGTATATAGTGGGGATATAGCGGATGAGTCTAAAATAACATATAATACTCATACTTAATGTTTTTACAAATATATAAACGATAATTAAATGAAAAATTAACATTCAATTTGATTATAATTAATACATATTAAATTTTAAATAAAAATATGTGTAAATATATTATAAATAAACATAAACTGTTATTTAACATAATTAAATTTAATGGAATTAGAGTTTTTTTCCTGAAAATATGTTAAAAAATTCAATTAAAAAAATTAATTTCGAAACCTGTATAATGTATAAATGTCATTTTTCAGTTCATTTCTTTTAAAGAAGATATAGTGGGAATAGCAAAATATAGCGGGAATAACGGGATATAGCAGAAATAGCGGAGCTTAAAGCGGAAAGACTTATTTTGAGGCTATTTGGGAAAATCGTAGCGGCATAAATCCGCTATGGGATATAGCGGGGCATTAACTGCACTGGGACCTGTTTACTTGGGATTAGTTCAAGGCTAGTTTGAAGAGAATTTTATACCAGCAACTTAGAAATCGGTGTTATTTAGAAGTTTTGATGATCTAACATAGGGTAACTTGTCTAATTCGAAATATGTAGTTGAGTTCGACACATTATTGGAATACGGGATGTCCTTCATTGACACTACATTAAAGAAGAATGAGAAGTTTATATCTGGATTGAACGACTATTTGGGAGAGAGTCTAGTAGGCCACATCGATGAAAGCTTTGAAAAAAATCGAAAAGGTTTTGAGGCACAAAGCCTAAATCGCAATGTGGTGGCGACGGGAAGAGGAAGTGGAACAATAAGAATAAAAATAAATGTCAGAACAAGAAGGGTCGGGAGAATGGAAAATGAGAGCCTATTTGTTTTAATTGCGGAGATAAGGACCATATAAGCAAGAACTGCAAGAATGTTGGAAAAATGTTCTTCGACTGTAATAAGCTCGGTCATATCCAGAGAGATTGTAACTGAGCTAGTGAATCCAAAGCAAGTGGTGAAGGCATATGCTCTTGATGTTGTTTCAACTTTTTCGAATGCTCCACCGGCAAAGGGGAAAGGGAAGGGCATTGTTATCCAAGGTATGCTTTCTATTTATGATGTACATGTTCGTGTTTTGTTTGATACCAGGGCTTCATATTCCTTTATATCTAGTGAGCTGGTAGATAAATTAGGATTAAAACTCGACATAGTAGATAGACATTTGATTGACAAACCCTATAGGAGGTTCAACTAGTTTGTCTATGGTTTGTCGAGATATAGTCTTTTCGAGTACGGATGCATGTATATTTGTGTTGTTTTGTACTTAGTTTTGTGGGGTTTGGTATTATATTGGGCATGGACTGGCTAAGAAAGTAGAGAGTCATGGTAAATTGCTAAAGTTTATTGGTGACGATAGGGATAGATGGTGAGAATAGACTGGGGTTGGCCTGCATATCAGATGATGAGGTGATGGTTAGCTTTCTGTATTTGCTCGAGATCCAGCATGACGAGTTTTCATCAATACTTATAAATAGAGAGTATCTGGAGATATCCGAGGACGTGGTCAGATTACCACCACATAGGGAGATAGAATTCCATATTGATGTAGTGAAGGATGTTAGGCCAGTAGTTATGCCATTGAGACATATGACATCCAAAAAGTAGAAGGAACTAGTAGTGAAAGTGAATGTCCTATTTAGGAGAGGGTTCATATCTGAGTGGGAAGCACATGTAGTGTTCATCACTAAGGCGGATGACTACTTGAGACTTTGTGTGGATTATCATGAGTTAAATAAGGCAAGGAGGAATAACAAGCATCTACTCCCATACATTGATGACTTTTCGATCATCTCCATGGTGCAATGTTGTTTTCTCGGTTAGATTTGGCGATAGGATTTCACCAACTGAGAGTGGTAAGGGAGAGTGTGTCGATTACCGCGTTCCATACGCCATTGGGTATCTATGAGTGGTTGGTTATGCTATTTAGGCTAACCCATGCTCCAGCATACTTTGTTGATATGATGAAAAATGTTTTAAGAAATCAACTAAATAAGTTTGTACATGTGTTTGTTGATGATACTCTTGTCTACTCATGGATGGAAGAAGAATACAAGACACACTTGAGGATTATGCTAGAGGTGTTAAGGAAACACTAACTGAAGATGAAGTTTTTGAAGTGTTACTTTTGGAGGAGGGAAGTGCGATTCTTAGACCATGTTGTTTCGAAGCAGGGCATTGCGGTGGATCCTACCAATATAGCAATAGTCCAAGATTGGGAAAGACCTAAGAATGCTACGAATGTAGGGAGTTTTCTTGGATTAGTATGTTATTATAGACGGTTCATAAAGGGCTTCTCGAAGGTAGCAACACCATTGACTAATTTGACGAAGAAGAATGATACTTTTACTTGGGATGGGAGGTGCGAGCACGCGTTCATTAGTTTGGAAGAGAGTTTAACAAGTGCACCGGTGTTAGTGATTCTAAGTGGGAATGAGCAGTTGATGGTATACACAGGTGCTTGTGGTACCGGATTGGACGCGGTATCGATGCAAAGAGGTAAGATTGTCACTTATGATAATCGGCGGCTAAAACCGCAAGAGAGGAAATACCTAATCCATGATTCAAAATTAGCCGCGATAGTGTTCGCATTAAAGATTTAGAGGCATTAATCGCTTGAAGAGAGGTTTGAGTTATTCATCGATCACAAATCGTTTAAGTACCTTTACTTATAGAAGGATCTTAAACTTCAACGGTAGAGATGGTTAAAGTTCTTAACCTCATATGACTTTGACATTACTTATGCGCATGGTAAGGGGAATGCATTTGTTGATGCATTGAGTGGGAAACATGCGAGCTTAGGAGCTATGTTCCTAGAGTGGACATAGTTAGAGTACATTGTTGGTTATGATTTCCAACCTAGATGTGAGCTAGAACCAAAAGTGTTGGCAAGTTTGACCATTATACCTACTCTAATAGAGCAAATCAGTACTAGCCAGAGGCACGATGCTAGACTACCTAAGATTACTGCTAAGATTAAGGCTGGAGTAAAGTTTGAGGAAATGAAGTAGTACGGACTCAACTGAGATGGTTACTCCATAAGGATGGTAGATGTTTGTGCTTGATATTAATGGAATTAGGGATGATGTGATACATAAGTGCCATCATTTGAGATTGAAAATACATTTCGAAGGAAATAAATTGTACCAAGGTATGAAGCAGACATTTATTGGGAAGGGATTAAGAAGGACATCCGGACATTTAGTTTGAAGTGTATGAGTTGCTAGTTAGTTAAGGCCGAGCAGCAGAAACCAAGGGGTTGGGCACAACCGCTTGAGATTTCCTAATGAAATTGGGAACGGATATCGATGGATTTCATCAATAGATTGCCAAGGACTAAAGGAGAGTATGATAACATTTGTATCATGGTCGATGGATTGACGAAGAATGCTCGATTCATATTCATATAGTCCAATAGAACAACATCGAAGCTGGCTAAGTTACATGTGAAGTGGATAGTATGATTCCATTGTGTGCCAAAGAGCATTAAAAGCAATCAAAAACCATTATTCACCAGTGGATTTCGGGAGAGCATACAAGAGGCGCTGGAACGAAGTTGCATTTAAGTACAACTTATCACCCATAAACTAATGGTCAGACCAAGAGAGTGAATCGTATACTGGAGGATCTCTTACAAGGTTGTATTCTAACTTTGGAGGCTCGTGGGATGATCATTTGTATTTGGTAGAGTTTGCATACAAAAATAATTATCACCCAAGCATCGGTATAGCGCCATTTGAAGCATTATATGGCCGATCATGCAATGCCTCTTTATGTTAGTGGGTAGCAGATGCGAAATTCATACTTGGGCTGGATATAATTAGGGAAACTTCGAAGAAGATTGAGATCGTTCGACTACGAATGAAAGCTACACAAGACAAACAAAAAAGGTGCATTGAAAACAGACGTAGAGATTTGGAGTTCTCTATCAGCGATATAGTGTTTGTCAAACTTTTTCCATTGAATAAAATAGTTCAGTTTGGCAATAAGGGGAAGTTGGAATAGATATTTGTAAGTCCTTTTCCAATACCAGAGAGTATTGGGAACCTAGCGTATAGAATTGACTTACTTAGAATATGGAAAAGGTACACAACGTATTCCATGTTTCTTATCTTAGGAAGTTTGTGCACAACCCAAGTGTGACATTACACCAGATCAACTAGATGATATTAAGGTTGGATCTGAAGCATCAACACTTTGCAGGGCTATTTGTATAGTAGTAAATAGTACAAAGAAACCTAGGAGGAAGACGATGGAGTAAGTAATGGTTTAGTGGAGTAAAAGTGAAGAAGATAGTACTTTGGAGACTGAGGAGAGCATGAGAGCCACTTAGCCAGAGCTTTTTACTTTGTAAAATTCATTTTTCATTGTTAGCTTTCACATTTGGTAGTTGATTTTGTTAGGCTAGTACCTTGCATGCTAGAGTTTTCTTAAGTTCTATTTCTTGCTTATGTGTGTGCATTATTGATGTTTGATATGCTTGTTTGATTGTTAGGCATGCTTGGTATCTGTACTGTTGGGATGTTTGTTTGGTTGGGATTTTGGGTCGAAATTCCTAGAAGGAGGGTTTGGGGGATGTAATGACCCACATTTTTATGTGTTAGGGGATCGTAAAAATATTATCTCTGTAACCAAATTGGGTCCAAATTAGATATAACTTTGGAGAATGTTGAGTATTGACATCTCTGACCCCTAGAATAAATGTTGGATGGTTTGACCCTGAAGATCTTGTAATATCTATAATTTTTGGTAAGAGCCGAATTAGGGTTTGAAACCACTTCCAAATGAAATTTATGATGATTTCTTTTTTTGTAGAGTGGTCATAATAGATTTTGGACTTACATTTTAAGATATACAACCATATGAAGTTTGGACAGTCCTCGGGCAGATTGGTTGGTAATTAACCTGATCCCATCATTGGGCATGCTACTGATTTCAAAGGGTTAATAGCAGAGCTAATCATAATTTTCTCTTCTCTAAACATCTCTTAATATGGATTGACCTTCAGTTACTAAAAGTCCTTTATTTTCTTAATTAAATCACTTTTTTGTAATAGGCTAAATTTGGATGACATAGTTGTTTAATTCAATTTTTTTTGCATGGATGTATTGTATGATCATATTGCTTGTATGTATTACCGTGTTTTCATGTTTGTATGTTTTTATATGGTTGTTTGGTTGAAAACGTCAACCAATGGAGAATTAGCGTGAGAATTGTTTTAGGAGATTGGATCTCATGCATATGGGTTGGCTATAAGATGTGTCATCCAAGATGGTTGCACAAATGATGGGAGATTCATATTGATAGAACAAATTGTTGAAATCGTTCTAGAATTGAAGAATGGAGATCAATTAGATATGGAGATTGCAAGTGAATTAGAGTCGGATTTCAGAAGAAAATCGATGTTAGAAGTTAAAGAATGACTTAGCCACAATTTTGGTTATGTCGTATCAATCGACACTCACCCATATGGGTTGGTATCGACCGATGGCGGGGAGTTGAGTGCAATGTTGCACTTTATGGAGTAGTGGGGTTGCTTCTGGCTTGCTTGGAGAAGACTTTGGGAAAGAGCAAGGATAACGCAAGGGAAGCTCAATAGCAAACGATGGGAGCTACTACCAACCTGGACTTGGACTAAATGTGAAGCTAACTTCGGGCTCGGAAGCTAAGTACGTGGAGTGGAATTTAGGGCAAGCTAGAAGATGGTTCGGGGTTGGAGTACTTAGCCATTTGTGGTTGAGCAAAGATTAACATGGGTTGGTACTGACCCATTGATAGAGTTAGGGGTATGCCCTAGGGGCAATTATGTAATTTGTTACATAGGTCTAATTCGATAACCAATCTTGTTTGAAATAAAAGGTGTTTTCTTTCTATTATATACTTTTTATAAAATGTTATAAATAATTAATTAGTTAATTTAAGTATATATGTCAAAAAATCTATAAATGATGTATTTGTGATAGCAGTTACAAATAGTAATAACCATGAGTATTATATCACAATATAATAAGCACAACATTTTCAATATTCTTAGTCAAGATGTATCAGGACTAGACAATGATGCATCTGTTGAGGCTAGTGTATGTAACGCTCTCCAAATGTTGGGCTGTTTATTACACATGGCTGCTGGGGGGCACCAAGGGGTTATTGGATAATTATGGAATGAATCACTCGATAGTTTTCTGTTAGTTAATACAACCGAGGTCAAACAGAAAATATCAAAGTGACTAATTTACACAGTTCACTTGACTTGAGAATACTATTAATCTTCAATATGAAAGCTATGCTTTGATTATAGTTAAATCGTGGCACAACATTCATCGAACGACTATAGTAAGGTCGAGTAGAAGTATTGGAAGAAAAACACTATTCAAGAGAGGGTTCGTCTCCTCGGTTATATGGGGTTAGTATTAAGGTCAACTAAAGTCAACTCAAAGTCAGAATCTCTGGCCAGAGTAGTTCGGTTAATAATAATATTTATTATTAAACTAGGGACTTTGTGTTTGGAATATAAAGTTGAATGTGGATGATATTGAAATTTTGACCATTGCCAAATTCCATAAGTCCAAAGTGATACAGTTTTGACGAAGAGAATTGGTGTATATAATCGTCACTACCGGTAACGCTTAACAAAGTAAAATTGGATTTTACTAATGGACGTGTAAGCGATAAGTTTAGCCAAAATGTCATACCACTAGCTAAAATGAGTGTAAACGTTAATATTTGAATTGTTCAATATTAATCGCTGACTGAATTTACACCTTTGAGTTAGACAACCGAAATGGTGAATTCCAAATAAACCACATGATTTAATTAATTTTTAAATGTTGAAAATTAATTAATATTTGTGAAATATTAACTATAAAATTTTATGTAATTTATTGGATGTCAATAGTATTTAGCAAAGTGCGTGTATAAAAGCTATAAATGCACGCATCGATATACGATATCGATAGAATATTTAAATTCTATTTAAACAGAATAAATACTAAAATGGAATTTAAATAAATTAAATTAATTAATATTTGTGAAATATTAATTGTTAAAATATTTCTTATTTAATTTGTTGGGTTACCATTAGTATTTAACAATGTGCATATATAAAGGTAATAAACGAGCATATCGGTATATGAAATCGATAGGAAATTTAAATTGGATTTAAATAGATGTGTACTACTAATTGAATTTTGAATTTTTTTGGACCCAAGGCCCACATATGGTGGTTGGCCGTGATGTAGAGAAGGGGAGGGGTTTTTGAATTTGAAATGAAAGGGCAATCTTAACTAAAGGAGAGAAAAAGACCATATCTTTATTACACATTTATTTCCTCCTTCAATTAGACATTGGTTTGTCATTTTCTTTTCCTCTCCTTATAGAAAAATCAGGGGCCGAATCATAATGTTGGCTAGACCTTCAAAATTCTAAAACTTAATCAAGAAAAACTGAACAGAAATATATGGTTATCTCTTCATTGTTGCAGATCTAGAGATTGATCTATTGAATCCAGGATTTATTCTATCATTCAAAGTGTTTTTCCTGGCTTCATCCTAAAGTAATTCTATATTTTTCATATATATTGTTTTAATTTTGTTTACACCCTTTTAATACTCTATCACTTTATTTTGTTCATATCTGTGAATTTGGATTATGATTTGAATATCCCAATTCACCCTTTTTGAATTAACTGTATATTCTTATCATGTTTTTAATTAAAGAAACGTGTTATGCTCTCTGTTATTTGTTTGTTATGAACTATAATAATTTTATTCATCTAAGTTTTGTATGTTTATTTATCTTGTATGTTTAACCTATATTTAGACCTTCTTCTCACGAATTTGTGTATGTCTATGTCGGCCAATTTTGTTATTGTTTAAATAAAAAAACAAATTTTTTGGAACAAACTTGTTAATATGTCGGTTTTCAAAATATAAGATTTAGATTTGAATATTTACATATAATTTGCAATGTGGATAACACTTTATAATAATTTCATTAATTAATTATAGTTGACAAATATAATATAATGACTTAACTGTCCTATGATTAAATTATTCTAAAACACATTTTACTAGCCATACTCAAGAAACCTTCAGATCAGTTCTATGTGGACCTACCTAAACTCTACCACCTATGTAATAGACCATAAAGATCAAATAGTTTGGACTGACAAGAGGAAGTTGTATTCCACAAAGCTTGTATACAAGGCCATCTCTGGTTATGATCTTTTACCTAATTTTGTGTGGTCTAAAAGAATATGGTTGAAACATAATATTGAAAGTGAAAACTTAGAGCTATGGAAATTTTTACGTAATTCTATTCATACTAAGGCTAACTTGACTTGGATAGGTGTTGAGATTGATCTAACATGTGTTTTCTGCAATCAAGAGGTGGAAAACAACCTACATCTTTTTTTCAATTGTCCTTTCATCTATGATATTTGGTGTAAGTTAATGTGTGCTTTTAGAAGATCTAACCCTTGCACCACGAGTTTGATTGAATGGAGCTTAATTTACAAAGCCATGAGATGGAGAAATGATCACGCTTTTGATTTGCCGCTCATTCTCAAGAAGTTCATGAAAATAATATGGAGAGAGAGAGAGAAACTGCCGGATTTTCAACAGCAATCTAAAAGGGAGCATCATCCTGTTTAATGAAATAAATACCCTAATTGCTAAAGGCATGCAGGAATTTGAATTCAAGTTTGATTCCTTTATGATTGCGCCTTAGCTCTGATTGGCTCATTTATTGTTGTTTTCTTTTTCTTTCTTTTTTTATCCTTTCCTTTTGTTTTTCCTTTTTTCCTTTATTGTTAGCCTTTTATTTTTCCTTTGTGCTCTTTGTATGGGCTCATTCTGATATAGCCTTTTGTAACTGTTTGAGGGCTTTCAGTAATATTAGTAGGGGACCAGTCAACCCCACTAGCTTTGCTATAAAAAACACATTTTACTAATTAAAACAAAATGGGAAACATTAATTTAGTTATTTGTTTCTTGTTTTACAAGTACATATAGGCTAGTACTTGATCATTAGGCAAACATTCAGACTCATAATCTGTTTGGATATAAATTTTATTTTGTTTTATTTCAAATTTTGTTTTGGTTTTTGTGTGTGCGTATATCTATATTTGTATGTATGTAATTATATTTATGTATGTGCATATATATTTAACTGAAAGTTTCAAAAGGGGTTTTATGTAAAATATATAGTAAACTTTTGAGCTATTTTTATTAGATATTGTATTCATTGTTTTATTACATATAATATAAACAAAGCCTATTTCAATATAAACCATTACAATATATACATATAGACATGCACACACACATATGTCTATATATATATATATATACATAAATACATACATACATATTTATATATCTGTGTGTGTATTTAATAAAAGAACATTCTTGTTTTGGATACTAATTTATATATAAATGGGAAATATGTCTGTTGAGTTATAAATTCCAACACCTAAACAATGTTCACATTAACTATGTACATTTCTCATATGTTGCACTTGCATTTTTACACATGGGTGCATTTGATGCACGCATCATAATATATAACTATTTAAAATTAAATTAAACTAACGTTTGACAATTGTAATAAAATGAAGATTATTCAAAAGAAAATGTAGAAAAGTTCTAAATGGACTAGACTCCATAGGCCCATTAAAGGTCCAATAAAAGAATTTTTTTTAACCTTTAACTTCGTTGCGTGCAGGCCCGGTTTCAACAATAGTATCAAAGCCCAACAGCCTATGCGGTCTAAAATAGTCATGTTATAGCTAACTAATTAAGCTTGCCCACTTAGTACAGTGTCTAGAAAGGTAATGTCTAGGATTGAAATTGGGTAATCAAGTACCCTATCCTACTTATTACCAGTCTGGCCTTAAAGGTGAAGTGAGCCCAAAGGTTGCCCCTAATAGAAAAGGCTTAATTTGAATTGGGCCTTGGGCTAATTTTCAAAAAAAATTTGAAAACTAAAGTAAAAAGTTTAAATTTTGAAGTTTAATTTAAAACGAAATATGTTTATTATAAAATTTATAATATAACTATGTTTTCAAAATGTTTGAAAAGATAAAAAAATTCAAAGTGTTTGAAACTTTAAAATTAAATATTCGAAAAATAATTTATTAATAAGATTATAAAAATAAGTTAATTAAATAATTTAATTAATCAAATATATATATATACACACACATATGCATGTATTATATATATTAATATATGTTATATTATCTTTAAAATATTTAAGATAGTATAAATATACATGTGTGTCTGTGTGTGTATATATAATGACCTTCGAAATTAATGTAATTTAATTAAATGTGTTTAATTAAATAAATTAATTAAAGATTAATTATTTAAATTATATGTGTTTGTGTGGGTATATACTATAAAGGTTATAGTATACATGTCTAATATAAAAGTTATATTGGAATACTAATATAAAATTAATTAAAGAGTTAATTAATTAAAACTAATTGAATAATATTTAATTAACATAACATTAAAAAATATTGTATAAGTTAAATAAAGTATAAAAGTTATATAATAATAAAACTTACATAGTATACATTTGTTATAATCATGGCAACCGCAGTTTCGTCTTTGGCGATAATTTCTCTAGCGACTACAGTTCCTTTTTTTTGCGTTTCCTCCTCCTGAATCTCACTCCTTCCTCTCTAGCTGCCATCTATTTTACCTCTCTCCTTTCTCCTTGTCGCTTTCATGCGTAGAAAGAAGAAACTCCACAGTCCAATTTCGACCACAGATCTGGATTTCGATGTCTCTTCATTGACTTGCTCGGGCTGAATTTTCAACTTAGCTTCCCCTCAAGCCAGAGTGGAGTCCCCTCTCGTGCCCTATACTCCTTCGCGTCTGTCAATTGAGGTTCTTCCTGGTCAATCATGTGCTGGATTTGAGCACGATGGGATTGCTATTAGTGCTGCAATAGCTGCCGTTCTTATTTCGAGTCCTTCTGATGTTAATCCCCTTTGAGGTATTATAGCAAATTTTAAAACTTACCCTGTAGCTGCTTCTTCCCTTCATCCAGTGTTGGATGGTAAGAACGTCTTATCTAATATGCTAAATGAGACCAATTATGACAACCGTTGGACTGATTCATCTTTAGACTGTAGCCATGCCAATCGTAATAGTTTGATAGTGGATGGTAATGTGATATTGAGTGGATTGGCTTCTAACTTAGCTGTTAAACCTTCTAGAGTTGTCCCTGCTTCTCTGTTGAATGGGATTAGAGTTGAAAATGTTGTATCCCCTGTTCAGCAGTCAAGGCCTATTCTCCTTCAGAATGTGCCAAATGTTATAAATGTAACTGTGGACGTTTCTCCTAGTAAATCTGCAGTGGTAAAGGATTCTACTGAACCAAATAAGGGAGCTAAGTGGTCCTCTTTATTCACTTCATTGCCAAGAAACACGGGTGCTTTTGTGCCAAGATCTTTTGATATGGTCAATTTTGATGGGGTTATGATTCCTCCTCCAGAAGTTATACAAGCGGGTGTTGATTATTGGTTGGATTATCTTGTCAGTTTCTTTCTTGATTCTAACCCACCTTATTCCATAGTAAAAGATCACTGCTTCAGAGCGTGGCAGCCGCAGGGTAGTCTCCTTGTCCACATGGACAACTCCTTGTTTTCCTTCAAATTCTCTAGGCCTGATGAGCGTCTCTGTATCCTTGGTAAGGAACCTATTTTTATCAGAGGCCAGCCTTTTATAGTCCCAACCTGGAGCCCATATGTTGATTGTGCCCTTTTATAGTCACAACTTGGAGCCCGTCCATTGACTGTGCCAGAGAGCAGGTATTATCTATTCCTATTTGGACCTATTTTTCCCATATCCCTTCTGTATTGCAACCTATAATAGTTTTAAACTGGCTAGCTAGTTCTGTCGGAAAAGTGAAATGTTTCGATGCTAACACAGTTGCTAGGGAAAAACTAGTTTACGCTAAAGCTTTGATTGAAATATCTCCGGATAAGACTTTGCCAAATTCAATCAAAGTGAGAGTATCTGAGGATCGAGTAGTAGAGATTGTTGTTCGGTATGGTTGGAAACTAGACATATGTACTCTCTATCGGTCATTTGGACATCTCTCATCAGCTTGTACTACTTGTACTACTGCTAGACCTCTCTCTACTCATCCCTCTCTTCCTAGGCCTCCGGTCATGAAGTGGATCCCGAAAGAGCGCAATGTTCCTCTTTTGATGCCTTCTCCTCGTATAATACCTACTGTCCCTTCTACAGAGCCTTTAGTTGATCATGATGTTGTAGATTTCCCTTCCGCTGCTGTACTGATATTCCTCCTGTAAAAACTATCGAGTGAGATTCCTTTGAGAAAGCTTGAATTCTTGTTAAGTCTGAGATAAGATATGACCCTGCTAGACATGATTTCCATATGTTTGTTAGTGATGATGATGGCAAGTCCAGCCGTCTCCATTATTCAGTTGATGGTGTGGCCTTATACTATCTGTGAAAGGTGCCCGTGGTGCAAGGAATAGAGCTCTTCTTCTTGATGATAGTTCGGATAGGAAATTTATCTATTGCAGAGAATACCATGGGTATGTTATGGATATTGCGTCTTTATTTTCGGATTACTTACATGTGTTACGTCCTGATGAAAGTGACTCTTCCTCCTCATGAGAGGAGGAGCCGATGGTTCCTTAGGTCATTTGTTTAGTTGCAGAAGCGTTAACTACTTCTCACCTGTATTATAGCTTAGTGGTATGGCCACTATAAAACCATATACAGCTATTATGTGCATGTGCAGAACACCTTTTCCTTATTTATATACAGTGGCATGACCCACTATAAAGCCGGCTGGCTTTGCCAAAAAAACTTACATAGTATAATTATATAAACTAAAGGTGGAATTTTAAAGAAACCCTAAATAGACTTAAGGAATAAATACATATGTAAAAGTATGATACCATGATTTTTGATGTATTTAACACTTGAATCACGAGGGTATTTCATAAAAAATACATTATTTCATAAGTCGATATCACTCAATTAAATATATTGAAGATTATGAATCTTTAATATAAGTGTTGTCCTCTGCTATTTATATATTAATAAATTACTTGCATAATCTCTAGTTGTTGAGCAAACTCAAGGTAGAGATATTATGGGAAATATTATTAACATATTGACTAAACAAGATAGGATAACTATGTGTATTTGTTAAGCAAACTCAAGGTACATATAGTATACTTAGGCCATCGTGAAATGTTAGGTATGAATGAATAATTTCTTTTGATTAGTTGAGCAAATTCAAGGTCAAAATGAGATTAGGACAAGAAATTATAAGTTTGGAGTTATATATGACAAACCGATAAGGAGTTATGCATCGATTGTAGGGCTATGACTTGTTGAGGAAACCCAAGGTCAGAATCTCAAGATAGATGAGTCCTAACACTACTGGTGAAGTCGAAAAATTCTATGCTTCATCTTAGGGTTTGGAGAAACATAAAAGAATAATGGGAGCCTTATTAGAAAAATGAAACGGTAACATTTGACCTTTCTAATATTGTAAGAACATACACTATATTGTTATAATAATCTATATTGATAAAGGTATGCATTTAATATGAGTGATAAAAGTTTATCAAGTAAAATATACAAATGAACTAAATTGAAGATTGAAAAATAGAAATATAATATATATTTACTATTAGCTACTTCTGGTATGTTAATGTTTTCTATACCCATGTAAGTATCTAATTTTACAACTACTAAATCCTTTGTAATTTGGTCGCTTATGTGTTTATTAGCCCGAGACCATGTAATGCTTTCTATGAGTTTCAAACTCTAAAAGCAATATAAGACTATGGATATTTGATCCATATAATCACATATAAGTGTTATATGAAGAATAGTCATGGTTTGTATTGTACGATACCTCAATGAAATTAGTTCATTCGAAGGAACCACATAAACCAAATTGAGAGATCGAGTATTCAATCTAATTGATTGCAATAAAGATCGTATTGTGTTGAATGTAAAACTAGACCAAAACTACAAGATAGATCTAAGAACTCAATCGCTAAAATGTAAGTTTAATCAGTTTACGTAAAGTGCAACATATTTAATGTCCTTAAATGCTAAGGATGATCGAGTCCGCTTTTGTAAAGAGTTTGTTATGATATCATAGTAAGGATTTTCTTTTGGTTGGTTCGACCATTTAGAAAGGAAATCAAATGTACAAGAGTACATATAATTTAAGGTACAATTGAGATGAAGAGAGTGAATTGTCACTTTTACTTCATAAAGAAACATCGAAAACAAGAATTTTAAAATAATGATTGATACTTAACATTAGAATAAGAAATATGACTTCTATTCTCAAATGTATTTTCATATAGAAAATTGTTTTCTATGAGATTTATTTCTTTTAGTTCAAGATAATTGATCAAAGAACTCCCCACTGTAAACTAGTTACTGTAACGACCGGGGGTTTTCGACCCTCGAAAATTGACATTAATACGTTTACTGTATAGAATGCCGAGCAATCGAGTGCCAGAAATACCAGATCATTAGGGGTTAAGAAGAAAAGAGACAGAAGAAGAAACAGAAATTACAACAACATAGAATCTCACAATCGCAGCGGAACAAAATATAATATATAATAGCAGATTTTTATACAAAGGATCTGTAGCTATTAATATACATACAAATTATCATAGTACAACCATCAATATAGAAATCTGGACAGTTATAATAACTTGTCCTCAAAAGTGCTAAATATACAGCCTATACATACAGCGGAATATAACCAAGTACGGGTAATACGTCTCAGTCATCCAACTCGTCTCCTGAGCTCCAAGCATCCTATCCTGAATCTGTAATATTCGGTCTGACCCGAGCATTACAATAAAGTAACACCCGAGTCAGTCTGGAAAACCAGCATGAGTGAACACAATTAATTTGAATTAATTAAGTTATCAAAATCCTTCGAAAAACAAGGGTATCTCGTAAGACCGTGTCACTCAAAAACATGGTGGGTTTTTCCCTTACGATAACCAAAATATTTTTATAGAAAATCTAGTGATATTATAATAGTGTCTAAGTATAAATACTTATTAAAATAGCCGAAATTGTTACATTAATTAAAATCCAGTACAAGGCTCTACAATCAAAACTATTAAGGCTCGTGGTGGATATTGGATCGAAGTGGTTTCAGATAACGCTCATATATATACATACATATATATCCCATTTATATACCAAATCACACTTTAAAATTTAAACCAACCTTGGTTTTTCAGCCAAAACAAATTCCATCGGAATTTCTAAAACAACCTTTGTTTTTAACAAAAATTTGCATTTCAAATGACTACGGAAGCAATCCGTCACCTAGAAACTCGAAAATGAAAACTGATGATGATGCAGTCATCACCAGGATTATTTTCCAGCGACTATAGTGAGTTCAGTGCTTTATCACTTTCAAACCCATTTAAAACAATTTTCATTCAGAAATATTTCTAAATAATATTACTTTTTTTCTCTCCAAAACACCTTGAAACACATTTCAATATTTCCGGGACTTAGATTCAAAACTTCTCAATTTAAATCCATTTTAACTTATAAGTAACATTTATAAATTATGCTTATATAATTTCACTTCCTTAAAACATTTCACAATGTTTTATCATTGTTTATTTGTAATAAACATCTTTTATTAAGGCACAACAACCGATTTACGATAATAATCAATATTATCATACCTAGAAACCAAACACACCATATATTCCATAATAATTTTTTGAAAAATTATTTCTCTATATATAAAATATAATCAGGGTATCACCTTGGAAAACATTTCTGAAAATCTTCAGAATTTAAACTCTGATTTGAATATATTTTTAGCTTAACTCATCTGTATAATTCATTCTTATCAAATTTCTATTTGGTTATATATAACCACTTAAATTTTATAATCTTATTTTGATTATGATAACAACAACCAATCACCTCACTACAATAATCTTCAAAAAGATTATTTCTTTTTATATCAAAATATAATCTTATATAAAAAAGTTATTTTAAAATCGTTTATCCTTTCAAAATTATTATATAAGAAAATAACAAGTACGCTCTCATATATCATACACTCAACTCGTTTTAGGGTACTACTGACCCTATCTCTAATGAGTAATCCCCACCAAAGCCAAGTTTCTCACTTAACCTTCAGCTCTGATACCAGCTGTAACGACCAGGGGTTTTCGACCCTCGAAAATCGACATTTATACGTTCACTGTATAGAATGCCGAGCAATCGAGTGCTGGAAATACTAGATCATTAGGGGTTAAGAAGAAAAGAGATAGAAGAAGAAACAGAAATAACAACAACATAGAATCTCACAATCGCAGCGGAATAAAATATAATATATAATAACAGATTTTTATACAAAGAATCTGTAGCTATTAATATACATACAAATTATCAGAGTACAACCATCAACATAGAATTCTGGATAGTTATAATAACTTGTGCTCAAAAGTGCTGAATATACAGCCTATACACACAGCGGAATATAACCAAGTACGGGTAATACGTCTCTGTCATCTAGCTCGTCTCCTGAGTTCCAAGCTGTGCAGTTAAAGCGCTTGGCGGATTCAAAGCGGTGGAGGTGCAAAAAGTCATAGCGGGGATACAGCGAGGATATAGCGGGATATAGCGGATGGCTCTAAAATAGCATATAAAACTCGTACTTAATGTTTTTTCAAATATATAAATGGTAATTAAATGAAAAAATATCATTCAATTGAATTATAATTAATACATAAATAATTTTAAATAAAAACATGTGCGAATATACTTTAAATAAACATAAAACTGTTATATAACATAATTGAATTTAGTAGAATATTAGAGTATTTTCATTTCTAAAAATATATTAAAAATTAAATCAAATAAATTAGTTTCATAATTTTTATAATGTATGAATGCAATTTTTCAATTCATTTTATTAAAGAAGATATAGCGGAAATAGCGGAATATAGCGGGAATAACGGGATATAGCGGAAATAGCGGGGCTTAAAGCGGAAAGGCTATATTTTGGGGCTATATGGAAAAATCGTAGCGGTAGAAATCCACTATGAGATATAGCGGGGTTATAGCGGGGTTATAGCGGGGTAATAGCGGGGCATTAACTGCACAGGTTCCAAGCATCCTACCCTGAATTTGTAATACTCGGTCTGATGCGAGCATTACAATAAAGTAACACCCGAGTCAATCTGGAAAACCAGCGTGAGTAAACACACTTAAATTGAATTAAAGTTATCAAAATCCTTTGAAAAACAAAGGTATATCGTAAGACCGTGTCACTCATAAACACGACGGGTTTTTCCCTTACGATAACTAAAACATGTTTATAGAAAATCCAATGATATTGTAATAGTGTCTAAGTATAAATACTTATTAAAATAGCTAAAATAGATACATTAATTAAAATCTAGTTTTAGGCTCTACAATCAAAACCGTTAAGGCTCGTGGTGGATATTGGATCAAAGTGGTTTCGGACAATGCTGATATCTGATCCCGGCTCCTTCGAACTCAAACGATAAATTTAGAAAGGGCAATTTATTCAATTAACAATTTCACAATTAGGGTGTCAATATTCGCATACGGAAATTCATCCCATATGTTTACTTTATCATGACCAGTCCATCGAAATTGATTCACTTGTAATAATCACATTTTCCGAAATTTGGAATAGTGATCAGTACAAGTCGATTTACTTCCAATAAAACGTGTCAACGTTTTTTTCTATTTACTTTAAATTTGTTTGGCTACTTAATGTCAAGGTCAATAGATAATTAAAAACAATATCCAAAGGAAAAACTAGTCAACACATAGATCATTAACTTCAATTAACGATTTATAGTTGATATTAATCAATTTACAATTCAGAATTGAATTGGTTTCAATTAACTTATACGAGTTATACTTTTAAATCCAGATTGTTTGTCAATTAAAGAAAATACATAATTTATTCTAAATAAATTTAAAATTAAACAGTTCATTAAATAATTAATCGATTAATTAACAGATAATTAATTAAATAAAAAATTTCTTATTCGTTCACTTCAATTATTATAAAACATTAAATTTTAACATCGCATAAAACTTGACAATATTAGTTTAGATAAAATTTACTTGGCGATAAGATCTCGATACAAAAATCTGCGTGACGATTTGACTTAAAATGAAGAAGAAATAGAATTGTAAATTTAAAGGTTATTAATTACATTGACTTGAATTTATTATTAACTTCTTGGCCAAACCCATTCGACCCTAACCCATCTACCACTTCACATACCCAAACATTTTGCCTTCTTCCACTAGTCCTTCTCTTTCCCTTTTTCTTTTATTTGAAACAAAGAAAATGAAGTTTTAAAATTTATAAGCTATTCAAAAATAAATTGATTAATTTGCTTTTTAAAACTAACCCAACCCAGCCCACTATACCCTGCCCATCAAAACATTTCAGTCCAAACCCAACCTCCACTCTTTCTTCACTTCTCTCCTGTTTTTCTTTTCCCTTCTCTTTTCTTTCATTCGCTTACCCATCTATACACCGACGTGTGCACGTGCACACGCTCTCTGGTGACCGAACCTCGCCACCGACCAACCCCACATGTCGATTACCCCCCAAGCAACTTGCCTAACCCCTGGAACCCCACGGCCAACCTCAGTTCGACGATTCGAACTCAAACCGCAACCTGGAACCAAGACCGTGACCTTTACATGCCTCGCCACGACCACCAAAACCACCATCCATCACCAGATTATCCCACCAGGTTCACCAAAACTCCGCTTCCATATTCCCCCTTATGTGCACCCCACCTCCTTCTACCGTTGTCGCCATTATTCTCGAAACCGAGACCACAACAAAACCCTCTTAAACCCTAATTTCACCTCGCCCAACCCACACACAAACTTAAAAATCACCGCGCTATTTTTCGTGGATTCCCCATCACCCAAGCCTCCTCCACACCAAACAACGAGACATGAAATTGACTGGAACGCCAAAATTTGACATTTCTCCCAAAACTGACCATCTCCAAATCCCTCCTTTCACACGCTACTTGAAATCTTCCAACCACTCTTAAAAATCATATTTTTCAATTTTTATTCTGACTGTATGATCTATTTATGAAATTATGATAGTCGAATCTCGACTATACTTAATCCATTCACTGTTAAATGTTGTTTTCTCTCTTCCTACTTGATAGATTTTAGTGAAACCAATTTTGAAATAATCTACACTCAAAAACGAGCATCTTTGGTTTTAGGATCAAAGGTTAAAACTGACTGGATGATGAGCTTTTGATTTTTAAAGTGGAGGGTTCTAACTATTTCACTAAAGAAAAAAAGGACATGGGAATGATATAGAGGTTTTACAGGTGGAATCATTCATGTTTAACACGCTACTGCATACACATATACAAGCACATACATATATAACATCACATATATACTTGGCACACATTAGGAATCTATCCAAATCCCAGATATACAAGTGTCAGTAGGATAACCATATAATAGATTTTTGGATGTTTTACCTACTGTTTTTATATACTGATGAACACATTGCCTTGCTCTGTTTCCTACTCAAGCTTTTAGTCCACTAATCTTCCTTCTTTAAGCTTTCAATCCCCTTTTTATATTTTGATGGCAAAAATTTTGTTTCATACGTGAACAAGTAGACAAGGCCAAGCTCTCTCTCTATATATAGAATGGGAGGGGAACATTTCAACAAAAAGGAGGCTGAGATGTTTACAGGCTTCCATCTTTCATTTATTTTTATTTTCTTTTTGTTGGTTGATGAGATTTCATTTGGGGGATGATTTGATTTTGTAAGATGATTTGATCTTTTATGGTGATTTGATTTCATGTGTGGCTTGACTTGAAGTTTTGGTGTGCTTGACTTGAGATCTTTCCATCATGATGCTTCTTGTATAATACATACTGTTTGCGCCAAAATTGGTCACAAACCCCAGAAGTAGTGAAAGCACCAGTGTATATACACATATCCTTAATATCCACACACAGATCTCAGATCCAGATTAAGTAGAGAACAAAAATGAAGAAATAGCAAAGCTAAAATGTAAGAAAGCAAGAAAGAACATAAGATTTATAGTGGTTCGGCTATCTCCGGCTTACGTCCACTTTGGATCAATCCTTTTATTCCTTTTATAATGTAATTACAGTTACAAGCCTCTGAAAATCAATAGTAAAAATGGCAGAGTTTCGCCTAGGAGAGAAGAAGAAGATCCCTTTTTAGTTGCCATAGGACTGCTATTTATAGGTGTAGATCCGGAAATACCTTCCAAAAAACCTGGAATACCTCTTCTCATGCGCAGGTGGGCCCATATGACCGATCCAGAGATATTTGGGATCGATCCAAGTGTAATTTGTATCGATCCCAAAATAGTCCAATCAAGTTAGGATCGATCATGAACATTCTTTGGTGCATCAGGAAGCTTCTACAAAAATTTCATAGCATTTGGATTTGTGGATTTTGAGTTATGATCGATGCAAGTTTGAATTTGTTGAAGGCTGTAGGGTTCGCATCTCTTCTGTTCGCGTCGCTTCTGTTTGCATCGCTTCGTATCCATCTTTTGGTATCCATCACTTCATATCCATCATCTGGTATCCATCACTTCGTATCCATCTTTTGGTATCCATCACTTTGTATCCATCATCTGGTATCCATCACTTCGTATCCATCAACCGGTATCCATCACTTCGTATCCATCATCTGGCATCCATCACTTCGTATCCATCTTTTGGTATCCATCACTTGTATCCATCAGCCGGTATCCATGACTTCGTATCCATCTTCTGGTATCCATCGCTTCGTATCCATCATCTGGTATCCATCACTTCGTATCCATCTTTTGGTATCCATCACTTCGTATCCATCAGCCGGTATCCATCACTTCGTATCCATCGGCCGGTATCCATCACTTCGTATCCATCTTCTGGTATCCATCACTTCGTATCCATCATCTCATATCCATCACTTCGTATCCATCGGCTGGTATCCATCACTTCGTATCCATCAGCCGGTATCCATCACTTCGTATCCATCACTTCGTATCCATCTTTTGGTATCCATCATCCTGCATCCCTCACTTCGTATCCATCTTTTGGTATCCATTACTTCGTATCCATCATTTGGTATCCATCACTTCGTATCCATCATCTGGCATCCATCACTTCGCATCCATCTTTTGGTATCCATCACTTCGTATCCATCAGCAGGTATCCATCACTTCATATCCATCTTCTGGTATCCATCACTTCGTATCCATCATCTGGTATCCATCACTTCGTATCCATCATCTGGCATCCATCTCTTCGTATCCATCTTTTGGTATCCATCACTTCGTATCCATCATCCGGTATCCATCACTTCGTATCCTTCATCTGGTATCCATCACTTGGTATCCATCTTTTGGTATCCATTACTTCGTATCCATCTTTTGGTATTTTGGTATCCATCACTTCGTATCCATCATCTAGTATCCATCACTTCGTATACATCATTTGGTGTCCATCACTGGGTATCCATCTTTTGGTATCCATTACTTAGTATCCATCATCTGGTATCCATCACTTCGTATCCATCATCTGGTATCCATTACTTCGTATCCATCTTTTGGTATCCATCACTTTGTATCCATCGTCAGGTATCCATCATTTGGTATCCATCATTTGGTATCAATAGTGATGGATACGAGAGCATCGATACGGGCCAGTTTTTCACGAATATTGATCCATCCATAACTCGAGCATATGAACTCCGATTGACCTGAAATTCGAAGTGTAGCCTTACCGAACCTTGCTTATCATTCCCGATCGATTCCACCTTGTTTGGAGCTTGGTCCAATTTTGACGGTATCGATCATAGCCTTGTTTCCCACCGATTATACGAATATTGATCCATCCATTACTTGAGCATATGAACTCTGATTGACCTGAAATTCGAAGTGTAGCCTTACCGAACCTTGTTTATCATTCCCGATTGATCCCACCTTGACTGGAGCTTGGCTCAATTTTGACGGTATCGACCATAGCCTTGTTTCCAATCGATCGTACGAATATTGATCCATCATAACTCGAGCATATGAACTCCGATTGACTTGAAATTCTAAGTGTAGCCTTATCGAACCTTGTTTATCATTCCCGATCGATCCCACCTTGATTGGAGCTTGGTCTAATTTTGACGGTATCGATCATAGCCTTGTTTTCTATCGATCATACGAATATTGATCCATCCATAACTTGAGCATATAAACTCCGATTGACCTGAAATTCAAAGTGTAGCCTTACCGAACCTTGCTTATCATTCCCGATCGATCCCACCTTGATTGGAGCTTGGTCCAATTTTTACGGTATCGATCATAGCCTTGTTTCCAATCGATCATACGAATATTGGTCCATCCATAACTTGAGCATATGAACTCCGATTGACCTTAAATTCGAAGTGTAGCCTTACCGAACCTTTTTTATCATTCCCGATCGATCCCACCTTGATTTGAGCTTGTTCCAATTTTGATGGTATCGATTATAGCCTTGTTTTTAATCGATCTCCAATCCTGATATCCATCCTTTTTAGCCAATTTGTTGATATCCCAGCCTTGACCAAAAGGTGGGGCAACATTTTCCCCCCAAAACATGCCTTGCGGCAAGAAGGCATGTTTTGAATAGCTTTAAATCCGACATCTAAAGTCCATTTTCCATCCATAGCCATATCATCCGATCCATAACCTTTTCGGGTTCTTGCCAAGCGCTACCCACACTCGACGACCTTTATTAAGCAACACCTTGGTGTTCTTGGTTCAGTGTCCCTGAACGCTGAGTAATGCCACGGCTTAAGTCCTAAGCCGAATCCTGATCACCCCGGACCCTTGCCGAGTATAGTCCATCCTCGACGACCTGAATAAGTCGATTCGCCACGTTCGGACGAGGCGACTTACCCCTTGCCAGGCATAATCCATACCCGACGACCATTTACCAAAAACCAGATAAAAATCCAATCAAAATCCAACCCGAAATTCAGATTAAATTAGAAAACCAAAAATCCATACCAGAAATCCAAACCAATATCCAAACCAAAAAACAAGCATCCAAACCAAAGTCCAAACCAGAAAACAAACAAAACAAGGAATTCAAACCAAACTTCAAATCCAAACCAGAAAAAAGCAAATGTCCAAACCAAAAAAGAAAAAGCAGATTTCACAAACTAGAGCATCGCGGTTTATCATCATCTCAGAGCATGCCTAGGGGCTATCCCCGTCCTCGTACATGAGTAAGTGACTTAACCGTTTGCCCAAAGTTTGCTACTTATTCCATATCGTCCCTATCAGTTGATAACCAATCGACCATCATTCCTGGGCCTTGTGCCATCATCATTCGAAGTAGACGGTGGCTGCTCCTGTTCCACCGCGGCATTCCGAGTCCTGACATATTGCCGCAGCTGACCATTCCTTACATGCTCCTCGATTATATCCTTTAGATGCCTACAGCTGTTGGTATCATACCCATCTAGGTCATTAAAGAGACAGTGCCTTCCGGATGCCCTCTAGTGTTCTGAGGGTTCCCTACTTGCCGGCCTTCGGTAAGGAAGGCGATCTCGAGTCTCCCTGAATATCTGCTCCAAAGTTTCGTTCAATCCTGTGTAAGTGGAGAATTTAGGCTCTCCCCAGCGTTTCCTTGCCTTGCCAGAGTTGTCATCAAACTTCCTCTTTCCTTTATTCTTATCCTTACCCGAGCTTTCGCCGGATGGTTCTCTACCCTCAACCGTGTTCACTTCCTTTAACTTCATATCCGAACATGCATCTTCCTGTCGAAGAAATCTTTTGACCTCATCAAAGAACTCCCCGAGATCCATTGGTGGATCTCGTATCAACGATACCTTGAAATCCGAGTTATCCCTGACTCCTGACACTGCTGCCATCAAAACCATCGATTGATCCGGCCGATCCACCGAAGCAATTGCTGGATTGAATCGAGTTAAGAAAGCCCTGAGCGATTCTCCCGTCCTTTGCTTCACCGACGTTAGTGCCATTACATTCTTAGGCCTTTTGATATGAACGCGAAACTGCTTCAAAAACCTATCCACCAATTCCGTCCATGTCCTGATAGAACCATCTTCCAACTGCCGAAACCACATAGTAGCTATATTCGTCAAGTACAGAGGGAAACACCGGGCCATAACTTCCTCCGATGCCCCTAGCACTTCCATGTGTCTTGTGTACCTCATCAAGTGATTGGTAGGATCAGCCTTGCCGTTGTATACCTCCAGAGTCGGCAACTTGAACTCTGGTGGATTCCGAGCCATCCTGATGTCGCGGGTAAACAGAATCCTGTTTACTCCTTCCAAATCTCTGTTTGCTAAGCCTCCGCGCATAGTTCGTCTGATAATCTCAGCTAATCCAGTGTTGTCCACCAAGGGTTTCCCCCCGAGTCCCCGAGGGAATTCTGGTACATACTCTTCATCATGTACTCTTGTGCTCCTGCCAGCATCCTGTTGTGTGGTATCACCTGGAATCCCTCCATGAATTGGTCTATCATTGCATGGTGGTGTGCCCCCGAGTCTGGATCTATCCAAATTGGTAACTGTGTGGTGATTGGGGGCAGCGCCCTGTTGAGCTGCTCCATCCGATTTCCTGTTGGGTCCTTTTGTTCCAGCTCCGTGGATCTGAACTCCTGAAGCTCCAGCTGTTCCTGCCTGCCCAAACTGTCTGAGAAGGTTCTGCATCATGTCCTCCTGCCTTTTCAACAATTCTTCCCGCATAGCTCCCATCATCATCTCCATCTCGTCCCTGGTGATGAAAACTGAGGCCTGATTCGCTCCTGAGGAAGTCTCTTGATTCCCCTCTTGATGGCTCCTTTCTCGTAATGTCTTTCTAGTTGATTGCCTAACCATGGTTCCTTTTAGATTTGATCCTTTAGCTTTCCAAATCTGAATTTCAAATCTGAGTTCAATTTTCAATGAAAGCACCAAGTGTTTGCGCCAAAATTGGTCACAAACCCCAGAAGTAGTGAAAGCACCAGTGTATATACACAGATCCTTAATATCCACACACAGATCTCAGATCCAGATTAAGTAGAGAACAAAAATGAAGAAATAACAAAGTTAAAAATGTAAGAAAGCAAGAAAGAACACAAGATTTATAGTGGTTCGGCTATCTCCGGCCTACGTCCACTTTGGATCAATCCTTTTATTCCTTTTATAATGTAATTACAGTTACAAGCCTTTGAAAATCAATAGCAAAAATGGCAGAATTTCGCCTAGGAGAGAAGAAGAAGATCCCTTTTTAGTTGCCATAGGACTACTATTTATAGGTGTAGATCCGAAAATACATTCCAAAAAACCTAGAATACATCTTCTCATGCGTAGGTGGGCCCACATGACCGATCCAGAGTGAATTGGGATCGATCCAAGTGTAATTCGTATCGATCCCAAAATAGTCCAATCAAGTTGGGATCGATCATGAACATTCTCTGGTGCATCAGGAAGCTTCTACGAAAATTTCATAGCATTTAGACTTGTAGATTTTGAGTTATGATCGATGCAAGTTTGAATTTGTTGAAGGCTGTCGAGTTCGCATCGCTTCTGTTCGCCTCGCTTCGTATCCATCTTTTGGTATCCATCACTTTGTATCCATCATCTGGTATCCATCACTTCGTATCCATCAACCGGTATACATCACTTCGTATCCATCATCTGGCATCCATCACTTCGTATCCATCTTTTGGTATCCATCACTTGTATCCATCAGCCGGTATCCATGACTTCGTATCCATCTTCTGGTATCCATCACTTCGTATCCATCATCTGGTATCCATCACTTCGTATCCATCTTTTGGTATCCATCACTTCGTATCCATCAGCCGGTATCCATCACTTCGTATCCATCGGCCGGTATCCATCACTTCGTATCCATCTTCTGGTATCCATCACTTCGTATCTATCATCTCGTATCCATCACTTCGTATCCATCGGCTGGTATCCATCACTTCGTATCCATCAGCCGGTATCCATCACTTCATATCCATCTTCTGGTATCCATCACTTCGTATCCATCATCTGGTATCCATCATCCTGCATCCCTCACTTCGTATCCATCTTTTGGTATCCATTACTTCGTATCCATCATTTGGTATCCATCACTTCGTATCCATCATCTGGCATCCATCACTTCGCATCCATCTTTTGGTATCCATCACTTCGTATCCATCAGCCGGTATCCATCACTTCATATCCATCTTCTGATATCCATCACTTCGTATCCATCATTTGGTATCCATCACTTCGTATCCATCATCTGGCATCCATCTCTTCGTATCCATCTTTTGGTATCCATCACTTCGTATCCATCATCCGGTATCCATCACTTCGTATCCTTCATCTGGTATCCATCACTTGGTATCCATCTTTTGGTATCCATTACTATATATCCATCTTTTGGTATTTTGGTATCCATCACTTCGTATCCATCATCTAGTATCCATCACTTCGTATCCATCATCTGGTGTCCATCACTGGGTATCCATCTTTTGGTATCCATTACTTAGTATCCATCATCTGGTATCCATCACTTCGTATCCATCATCTGGTATCCATTACTTCGTATCCATCTTTTGGTATCCATCACTTTGTATCCATCGTCAGGTATCCATCATTTGGTATCAATAGTGATGGATACGAGAGCATCGATACGGGCCAGTTTTTCACGAATATTGATCCATCCATAACTCGAGCATATGAACTCCGATTGACCTGAAATTCGAAGTGTAGCCTTACCGAACCTTGCTTATCATTCCCGATCGATTCCACCTTGTTTGGAGCTTGGTCCAATTTTGACGGTATCGATCATAGCCTTGTTTCCCACCGATTATACGAATATTGATCCATCCATTACTTGAGCATATGAACTCCGATTGACCTGAAATTCGAAGTGTAGCCTTACCGAACCTTGTTTATCATTCCCGATTGATCCCACCTTGATTGGAGCTTGGCTCAATTTTGACGGTATCGACCATAGCCTTGTTTCCAATCGATCATACGAATATTGATCCATCATAACTCGAGCATATGAACTCCGATTGACTTGAAATTCTAAGTGTAGCCTTACCGAACCTTGTTTATCATTCCCGATCGATCCCACCTTGATTGGAGCTTGGTCTAATTTTGACGGTATCGATCATAGCCTTGTTTTCTATCGATCATACGAATATTGATCCATCCATAACTTGAGCATATAAACTCCGATTGACCTGAAATTCAAAGTGTAGCCTTACCGAACCTTGCTTATCATTCCCGATCGATCCCACCTTGATTGGAGCTTGGTCCAATTTTTACGGTATCGATCATAGCCTTGTTTCCAATCGATCATACGAATATTGATCCATCCATAACTTGAGCATATGAACTCCGATTGACCTTAAATTCGAAGTGTAGCCTTACCGAACCTTTTTTATCATTCTCGATCGATCCCACCTTGATTTGAGCTTGTTCCAATTTTGATGGTATCGATTATAGCCTTGTTTCCAATCGATCTCCAATCCTGATATCCATCCTTTTTAGCCAATTTGTTGATATCCCAGCCTTGACCAAAAGGTGGGGCAACATTTTCCCCCCAAAACATGCCTTGCGGCAAGAAGGCATGTTTTGAATAGCTTTAAATCCGACATCTAAAGTCCATTTTCCATCCATAGCCATATCATCCGATCCATAATCTTTTCGGGTTCTTGCCAAGCGCTACCCACACTCGACGACCTTTATTAAGCAACACCTTGGTGTTCTTGGTTCAGTGTCCCTGAACGCTGAGTAATGCCACGGCTTAAGTCCTAAGCCGAATCCTGATCGCCCCGGACCCTTGCCGAGTATAGTCCATCCTCGACGACCTGAATAAGTCGATTCGCCACGGTCGGACGAGGCGACTTACCCCTTGCCAGGCATAATCCATACCCGACGACCATTTACCAAAAACCAGATAAAAATCCAATCAAAATCCAACCCAAAATCCAGATTAAATTAGAAAACCAAAAATCCATACCAAAAATCCAAACCAATATCCAAACCAAAAAACAAGCATCCAAACCAAAGTCCAAACCAAAAAACAAACAAAACAAGGAATTCAAACCAAACTTCAAATCCAAACCAGAAAAAAGCAAATGTCCAAACCAAAAAAGAAAAAGCAGATTTCACAAACTAGAGCATCGCGGTTTATCATCATCTCAGAGCATGCCTAGGGGCTATCCCCGTCCTCGTACATGAGTAAGTGACTTAACCGTTTGCCCAAAGTTTGCTACTTATTCCATATCGTCCCTATCAGTTGATAACCAATCGACCATCATTCCTGGGCCTTGTGCCATCATCATTCGAAGTAGACGGTGGCTGCTCCTGTTCCACCGCCGCATTCCGAGTCCTGACATATTGCCGCAGCTGACCATTCCTTACATGCTCCTCGATTATATCCTTTAGATGCCTACAGCTGTTGGTATCATACCCATCTAGGTCATTAAAGAGACAGTGCCTTCCGGATGCCCTCTAGTGTTCTGAGGGTTCCCTACTTGCCGGCCTTCGGTAAGGAAGGCGATCTCGAGTCTTCCTGAATATCTGCTCCAAAGTTTCATTCAATCCTGTGTAAGTGGAGAATTTAGGCTCTCCCCAGCGTTTCCTTGCCTTGCCAGAGTTGTCATCAAACTTCCTCTTTCCTTTATTCTTATCCTTACCCGAGCTTTCGCCAGATGGTTCTCTACCCTCAACCGTGTTCACTTCCTTTAACTTCATATCCGAACATGCATCTTCCTGTCGAAGAAATCTTTTGACCTCATCAAAGAACTCCCCGAGATCCATTGGTGGATCTCGTATCAACGATACCTTGAAATCCGAGTTATCCCTGACTCCTGACACTGCCGCCATCAAAACCATCGATTGATCCGGCTGATCCACCGAAGCAATTGCTGCATTGAATCGAGTTAAGAAAGCCCTGAGCGATTCTCCCGTCCTTTGCTTCACCAACGTTAGTGTCATTACATTCTTAGGCCTTTTGATATGAACGCGAAACTGCTTCAAAAACCTATCCACCAATTCCGTCCATGTCCTGATAGAACCATCTTCCAACTGCCGAAACCACATAGCAGCTATATTCGTCAAGTACAGAGGGAAACACCGGGCCATAACTTCCTCCGATGCCCCCAGCACTTCCATGTGTCTTGTGTACCTCATCAAGTGATTGGTAGGATCAGCCTTGCCGTTGTATACCTCCAGAGTCGGCAACTTGAACTCTGGTGGATTCCGAGCCATCCTGATGTCGCGGGTAAACAGAATCCTGTTTACTCCTTCCAAATCTCTGTTTGCTAAGCCTCCGCGCATAGTTCGTCTGATAATCTCAGCTAATCCAGTGTTGTCCACCAAGGGTTGCCCCCCGAGTCCCCGAGGGAATTCTGGTACATACTCTTCTTCATGTACTCTTGTGCTCCTGCCAGCATCCTGTTGTGTGGTATCACCTGGAATCCCTCCATGAATTGGTCTATCATTGCATGGTGGTGTGCCCCCGAGTCTGGATCTATCCAAATTGGTAACTGTGTGGTGATTGGGGGCAGCGCCCTGTTGAGCTGCTCCATCCGATTTCCTGTTGGGTCCTTTTGTTCCAGCTCCGTGGATCTGAACTCCTGAAGCTCCAGCTGTTCCTGCCTGCCCAAACTGTCTGAGAAGGTTCTGCATCATGTCCTCCTGCCTTTTCAACAATTCTTCCCGCATAGCTCCCATCATCATCTCCATCTCGTCCCTGGTGATGAAAACTGAGGCCTGATTCGCTCCTGAGGAAGTCTCTTGATTCCCCTCTTGATGGCTCCTTTCTCGTAATGTCTTTCTAGTTGATTGCCTAACCATGGTTCCTTTTAGATTTGATCCTTTAGCTTTCCAAATCTGAATTTCAAATCTGAGTTCAATTTTCAATGAAAGCACCAAGTGTTTGCGCCAAAATTGGTCACAAACCCCAGAAGTAGTGAAAGCACCAGTGTATATACACAGATCCTTAATATCCACACACAGATCTCAGATCCAGATTAAGTAGAGAACAAAAATGAAGAAATAACAAAGTTAAAAATGTAAGAAAGCAAGAAAGAACACAAGATTTATAGTGGTTCGGCTATCTCCGGCCTACGTCCACTTTGGATCAATCCTTTTATTCCTTTTATAATGTAATTACAGTTACAAGCCTTTGAAAATCAATAGCAAAAATGGCAGAATTTCGCCTAGGAGAGAAGAAGAAGATCCCTTTTTAGTTGCCATAGGACTACTATTTATAGGTGTAGATCCGAAAATACATTCCAAAAAACCTGGACTACATCTTCTCATGCGTAGGTGGGCCCACATGACCGATCCAGAGTGAATTGGGATCGATCCAAGTGTAATTCGTATCGATCCCAAAATAGTCCAATCAAGTTGGGATCGATCATGAACATTATCTGGTGCATCAGGAAGCTTCTACGAAAATTTCATAGCATTTAGACTTGTAGATTTTGAGTTATGATCGATGCAAGTTTGAATTTGTTGAAGGCTGTCGAGTTCGCATCGCTTCTGTTCGCCTCGCTTCGTATCCATCACTTTGTATCCATCATCTGGTATCCATCAATTTGTATCCATCAACCGGTATCCATCACTTCGTATCCATCATCTGGCATCCATCACTTCGTATCCATCTTTTGGTATCCATCACTTGTATCCATCAGTCGGTATCCATGACTTCGTATCCATCTTCTGGTATCCATCACTTCGTATCCATCATCTGGTATCCATCACTTCGTATCCATCTTTTGGTATCCATCACTTCGTATCCATCATCTGGTATCCATCACTTCGTATCCATCAGCCGGTATCCATCATTTCGTATCCATCTTCAGGTATCCATCACTTCGTATCCATCATCTGGTATCCATAACTTCGTATCCATCAGCCGGTATTCATCACTTCGTATCCATCTTATAGTATCCATCACTTCGTATCCATCATCTGGCATCCATCACTTCATATCCATCTATTGGTATCCATCACTTCGTATCCATCATCTGGTATCCATCACTTCGTATCCATCAGCCGGTATCCATCACTTTGTATCCATCTTCTGGTATCTATCACTTCGTATCCATCATCTGGTATCCATCACTTCGTATCCATCATCTGGCATCCATCACTTCATATCCATCTTTTGGTATCCATCACTTTGTATCCATCATCTGGTATCCATCACTTGGTGTCCATCATCTGGTATCCATCACTTGGTATCTATCTTTTGGTATCCATTACTTCGTATCCATCTTTTGGTTTCCATCACTTCGTATCCATCAGCCGGTATCCATCACTTCGTATCCATCTTCTGGTATACATCACTTCGTATCCATCATCTGGCATCCATCACTTCGTATCCATCTTCTGGCATCCATCACTTTGTATCCATCATCTGGTATCCATCACTTCGTATCCATCATCTGGTATCCATCACTTCGTATCCATCATCTGGTATCCATCACTTCGTATCCATCATCTGGTATCCATCACTTCGTATCCATCTTTCGGTATCCATCACTTCATATCCATCTTGTGGTATCCATTACTTCGTATCCATCATCAGGTATCCATCACTTCGTATCCATCATCAGGTATCCATCATTTGGTAACCATCATCTGGTATCCATAGTGATGGATACGAGAGCATCGATACGGGCCAGTTTTTCACGAATATTGATCCATCCATAACTCGAGCATATGAACTCCGATTGACCTGAAATTTGAAGTGTAGCCTTAGCAAACCTTGATTATCATTCCCGATCGATCCCACCTTGATTGGAGCTTGGTCCAATTTCGACGGTATCGATCATAGCCTTGTTTCCAATCGATCATACGAATATTGATCCATCCATAACTTGAGCATATGAACTCCGATTGACCTGAAATTCGATGTGTAGCCTCACCGAACCTTGTTTATCACTCCCGATCGATCCTACCTTGATTAAAGCTTGGTCCAATTTTGACGGTATTGATCATAGCCTTGTTTCCAATCGATCATACGAATATTGATCCATCCATAACTCGAGCATATGAACTCCGATTGACCTGAAATTCAAAGTGTAGCCTTACCGAACCTTGCTTATCATTCCCGATCGATTCCACCTTGTTTGGAGCTTGGTCCAATTTTGACGGTATCGATCATAGCCTTGTTTCCCACCGATTATACGAATATTGATCCATCCATTACTTGAGCATATGAACTCCGATTGACCTGAAATTCGAAGTGTAGCCTTACCGAACCTTGTTTATCATTCCCGATTGATCCCACCTTGATTGGAGCTTGGCTCAATTTTGACGGTATCGACCATAGCCTTGTTTCCAATCGATCATACAAATATTGATCCATCATAACTCGAGCATATGAACTCCGATTGACTTGAAATTCTAAGTGTAGCCTTACCGAACCTTGTTTATCATTCCCGATCGATCCCACCTTGATTGGAGCTTGGTCTAATTTTGACGGTATCGATCATAGCCTTGTTTTCTATCGATCATACGAATATTGATCCATCCATAACTTGAGCATATAAACTCCGATTGACCTGAAATTCAAAGTGTAGCCTTACCGAACCTTGCTTATCATTCCCGATCGATCCCACCTTGATTGGAGCTTGGTCCAAATTTTACGGTATCGATCATAGCCTTGTTTCCAATCGATCATACGAATATTGATCCATCCATAACTTGAGCATATGAACTCTGACCTGAAATTCGAAGTGTAGCCTTATCGAATCTTGTTTATCATTCTCGATCGATCCCACCTTGATTGGAGCTTGGTCCAATTTCGACGGTATCGATCATAGCCTTGTTTCCAATCGATATCTAATCCTGATATCCATCCTTTTTAGCCAATTTGTTGATATCCCGGCCTTGACCAAAAGGTGGGGTAACACATACATACATATATATAGATATATTATACTTACATACATATCATCACCATATATACATTTACTTATATATATATATATCATCATAAGTTAGGAGTTTGTCATTATGAAGCTTTTACATGTATATATCTATATATAATTTCATATACACTATTCTTATAAGCATATATACATATACTTACATATATTTTGTAATCATATACATATTTACAATTTTTTTCATTTATATATACATTTAGATATACACATATTTACCTATACATATATATAGACATTTTATCACAGTTTGAAAGGGTGAAATACATATACATATACATATATATATATATCTATTTTATCATATTCAGAAATTCACGTTTTAATTTATTATAGTTTCCAAAATTTATAGATTCAGATATTTCAAATATCAGAAAATTTATCTATTCGACTTATAAAAATTAATATTCCAAAAATTAAAATTAGTTAATTATCCCAATATCAGATGGATAAAAATCCGGGTCGTTACAATCTCCCCTCATAGAACTTTTCGTCCTCGAAAAGGAACGAAGCGAGAATTAGAATTTTGATGTATATTACTAAATTAATCATCTTTTAAACATTTTAAACTCCTTGCTCTTTTATTATACCTCTTGGGATACATCCACTTTAAATTAAACAGTATTACCAAGCTAGTTTGATATAAAAATATTTTTCCATAACTCGATGTCTTAACAAGTCCATCCTTATTCTAACAAAATTTAGTCATACGTTGGTCAGGCGTAGGACTAAAAATCTCTAAGTACTTAGTAGACCCGTTTCAACACCCAGTGAAAATACTTGAAAAACTTTTCAAAAATGATATGGAAAGTATCACCCATTTTTCCCCACAGCCATGGATCGCGGTTACATGATGATTGCGTCGCCTTCCCGGCAAAATCATAAGTAGACCATAGGTATCAACACCCCTCGATTTACACCATGGAAACACGATAGACCGCAGCTACACAACGGTTGCATCGCTATCCTAGCGAAACCTTAAGTAGTCTGTAGATAATCTCTGCCCCCTGAATTACGCTATCAAACAAAACCACATAGATTGCAGCTACACAAAGGTTGCGTCACTATCCCAGCGAAACCAAAAGTAGACTGTAGGCAATCTCTGCCTCCCAAATTATGCTATGGAACCACGATAGATCGCAGTTACACAAAGGTTGCATTGCTATCTCAGCAAAACCATAAGTAACTGTATGCAATCCCTGCCTCTCGAATTACACTACAACCTCTCATAAATCGCAGTTAAACAAAGGTTGCGTTCCTATCACAGCAAAACCATACGTAACTGTAGGTATAATACCCCTCGATTTACGCTATGTAAACAAATGATCACCAGGAACTCATGAGTTTTTTGTCCAGACGTCCTCTAGGATCCCAATTCTAATTGAACCCACCCTGTGGATTCTAAGGTAGACCCACGCAGTGGATCTCCTACTCCAAATTTTCAACTTTCATGGCGGGTGCCTTTCCATACTTTTAATTTTAAAACATATCATACTATATATACAATATCTTTCAAATCATACACTTCATATGTATCACATATAAATTTTATCTATATAAAATCGATATCTTTAAAATCAATAGTTTTTGAATTCGTTTTATTTGATTTCCAAAATCGACTAATTGCCAAAATCAAAGCCCTTAAAAATCAATAGTTCCAAAACTATTTCAGTTCCATATACATATAAGATCATTCTTTCCAACTCAAATAATTTAAGGATCAATAGTTTTTGGATCCGCTTCATATTTATATAAACTCCATTTAGTATTTTCAAATACCTTTCAAAGATCATTTCCTTCTTGTTATAATTTCCACAAAGGGAGTCTGAATATATAACTAACATATAAAGTCTCATTAATGCCAAATCAAAAATTTCCAAGTTTGATTTCTCTACGAAGTTATTTATAACATTTCTTACTTCTTATAAGTAGATTTCAGTTATAGTTACTATTCAATCTTCATTCTAATAAATTTCCACATTTGTGTTTAAGTTATTATAAATTTTCATTCACATCAACATAAAAAAGTGATTATATATAAGATCATATTTCTTCAAAAATATTTCACAACATCAACAGACTATGACAACTAGTAAGTTCGAAAATTACATTCATTCATCCACCAATTTATTTATTTTAGTTCATTCCACTAATCCATCTCTGAATATCATCGATTGAATTTCCGCAACCCAATTCTATATTTATTCCATGGAGTTATTTCAATTAGAATTCAATTTCATTTGGCTCCAACCCCATTTCAATATTCAATTCACTAAATAATTTATCCAATTGGTTCATTTCCATCTTCCACAAATCCGATTTTTTCTCAAACATCACTTCATTTTGGTTTTACTTTGGTTCAACTTTATTTTCCATCCAAATCTAATTTCCTTTTCTTTACCCAACATTTAACCATTTTTAAATTATTAGTTCATTCAATCTATTTATCTCGATTTACCTTCAATATTTTTCATTGACACATTCAGAACGTATTTAGTTGCTAGCCTTTAAGTCAAATTCTATTTATGACCCAAGTCCACATCTATTTCTTTTAATTCATTACAGTTTAATTTCCTTCGACTTCCCTATTTACTCAGCATAAGTAAAATTTCAATATCCAAGGTTAAATTTTAAAATTCAATTCACTAAATTGATAATTTTGTTCATTACTCATTTTCAGAATTCGAAACCTGTTTTATTTCAAAAATCGTTTTGAAACCATTCATATATAACTTCTTTTTTACCCTTTTATCAATTATATACCTTTCCTTTTACCATTTTATTTATTTAACTTGCATAAGTTAATTTTATCTTAAAATTTGCAATTTCAGGTTATAAGTTCAAAACTTATTTAACTTAGTCTGAGTTAATTTCCAATTTGTTCAACCCATTTAAACTTACACAATTTAAAATTTTACATTCCAAAATTTACTTGTTCACACTTCCTTTCTTATCAACATCACTCCCAACTTATAAGTTCAAAAACTTATTTTCCTTTTGGTTCCACTTCTCATTTTAATGGGAATCCCATAATTCAAACACCGGTATTTATTTCAAATCACCTTGAAATCATATATATATATACATATATATCCCATTTATATACCAAATCACACTTTTAAATTTAAACCAACCTTGGTTTCTCAGCCAAAACAAATTCCTTAGGAATTTCTAAAACAACCTTTGTTTTCAACAAAAAATTGCATTTCAAATGACTACGGAAGCAATCCGTCACCTAGAAACTCGAAAATGAAAACTGATGATGCTGTAGTCATCACCAGGATTATTTTCCAGCGACTGTAGTGAGTTCAGTGCTTTATCACTTTCAAATCCATTTAAAACAATTTTCATTCAGAAATATTTCTAAATAATGCTACTTTTTTTTTCTCCAAAACACCTTAAACACATTTCAAAATTTCCGGGACTTAGATTCAAAACTTTTCAATTTAAATCCATTCTAACTTATAAGTCACATTTATAAATTATGCTTATATAATTTCAGTTCCTTAAAACATTTCATAATGTTTTATCATTGTTTATTTGTAATAAACATCTTTTATTAAGGCACAACAATCGATTTATGATAATAATCAACATTAGCATACCTAGAAACCAAACACACCATATATTCCATAATAATTTTCTGAAAAATTATTTCTTTATATATAAAATATAATCAGGGTATCACCTTGGAAAACATTTCCGAAAATCTTCGAAATTTAAACTCTGGTTTGAATATATTTTTAGCTTAACTCATTTGTATAATTCATTCTTATCAAATTTCTATTTGGTTATATATAACCACTTAAATTTTATAATCTTACTGTGATTATGATAACAACAACCAATCACCTCACTATAATAATCTTCAGAAAGATTATTTCTTTTTATATTAAAATATAATCTTATATAAAAATTATTTTAAAATCGTTTATCCTTTCAAAATTATTATATAAGAATATAACAAGTACGCTCTCATATATCATACACTCAACTCATGCTAGCGTACTACTGACCCTATCTCCAATGAGTAATCCCCACCAAAGCCAAGGTTCTCACTTAACCTTCAGCTCTGATACCAGTTGTAACGACCGGGGGTTTTCGACCCTCGAAAATCGACATTTATACGTTCACTGTATAGAATGCCGAGCAATCGAGTGTTGGAAATACCAGATCATTAGGGGTTAAGAAGAAAAGAGATAGAAGAAGAAACAGAAATAACAACAACACAGAATCTCACAATCGCAGCGGAACAAAATATAATATATAATAACAGATTTTTATGCAAAGAATCTGTAGTTATTAATATACATACAATTTATCAAAGTGCAACCATCAACATAGAAATCTGGATAGTTATAATAACTTGTCCTCAAAAGTGCTGAATATACAGCCTATACACACAGCGGAATATAACCAAGTACGGGTAATACGTCTCTGTCATCTAGCTCGTCTCCTGAGCTCCAAGCATCCTATCCTGAATTTGTAATACTCGGTTTGACCCGAGCATTACAATAAAGTAACACCCGAGTCAGTCTGGAAAACCAGCGTGAGTAAACACACTTAATTTGAATTACTTAAGTTATCAAAATCCTTTGAAAAACAAAGGTATCTCGTAAGACCGTGTCACTCATAAACACGACGGGTTTTTCCCTTACGATAACTAAAACATTTTTATAGAAAATCCAGTGATATTGTAATAGTGATATTGAAATTGACTGGAATGTCAGAATTTAACGTTTCGCCCAAAACTGACCATCTCCAAATCCTTCCTTCCACACGCTACTAGAAATCTTCCAACCACTCTTAAAAATCATATTTTTCAATTTTGATTCTGATTGTATGATCCATTTATGAAATTATAATAGTCGAATCTCGACTATACTTAACCCATTCACTGTTAAATGTTGTTTTCTCTCTTCCTACTTGATAGATTTTTAGTGAAACCAATTTTAAAATAATTTGCACTAAAAAAAGAGCATCTTTGGTTTTGGGATCGAAGGTTAAAACTGACTAGATGATGATCTTTTGATTTTTAAAGTGGAGGGTTCTAACTGTTTCACTAAAGAAAAAAAAGGACCGAGGAAAGATATAGAGGTTTTACAGGTGGAATCATTCATGTTGAACACACTACTGCATACACATATACAAGCACATACATATATAACATCACATATATACTTGGCACACATCATTGATCTATCCAAATCCCTGATATACAAGTGTTAGTAGGATAACCAGATAATAGATACTGGGATGTTTTACTCACTGTTTTTATATACTGATGAACACACTACCTTGCTCTATTTCCTGCTCAAGCTTTTAGTCCACTAATCTTCCTTCTTTAAGCTTTCAATCCTCTTTTTATATTTTGATGGCGTAAATTTTGTTTCATACGTGAACAGGTAGACAAGGCCAGGCTCTATATATATATATATAGAATGGGAGAGGAACATTTCAACAAAAAGGAGGTTGAGATGATTACTGGCTTCCATCTTTCATTTATTTTTATTTTTATTTTCTTTTTGTTGGTTGATGAGATTTCATTTGGGGGCTGATTTGATTTTGTAAGATGATTTGATCTTTTATGGTGATTTGATTTCATGTGTGGCTTGACTTGATGTTTTAGTGTGCTTGACTTGAGATCTTTCCATCATGATGCTTCTTGTATAATATATACATACATATATATAGATATATTATACTTACATACATATCCTCACCATATATACATTTACTTATACATACATACATACATACATACATACATATATTGTAAATGGGTATTATTAAGGCATTTTAGCCCATAGCGAAAACCCAAAATGGTTCAATACAAAAGACAAGTCCGATAAAAACAATCTTAAAGTAAGAACTTTCCAGGAATACAGCAGCTTCTTCCTCTTTCCTTTGTTCATGGCGGCTGGTGAAGGTAACTCGTACTTGGGATTTCTGCTAATGGAAAGCTCGGATCCTCTACTACAATTCGAGCTTCATCTCGTGCCAGCTTGGTAATGGAATTATTTTTAATTCTCCTTTGAATTATCTGCATGTCTCCTTTTGCGATCTTACTGACCTCAGAATGACTTCTTTCCTTGTTTTGAAACACACGATGATTTCTCTCTTTCCAAATACTCCAAACAGCCACAGTTATGGTGATTTTATTCAATTTGGCTTCCAAGTTTTTGCTGTGTACTCTCCGAATCAGGTATGCGATCTCTTCTCTTAAGCTATTAGAATGGGCTGAGGAATTTGTCAACGATTTCCACACCAATTTGGAGAAATTACAGTCAAAAAATAGATGCTCATATGTTTCAGTTTCCTAATTATACAACACACAAACAGTTTCGTTTATCACTCCCCATTTTGATAGCCTATCTCTGGTTGGTAATCTTCTCATTATAGCTTTGTAGGTTGTGAAGGCCATCTTCGGGCTGTTTGCATGGTCCCATATGATTTCGCTCCATTCTGTTTTATTATCTTTTTGTCTTACCTCGTTCCATGCAGACTTTGTGGTAAATTCATTACCAGTAGAATTCCACAGCCATATGTCATTCTCTCTTCCACTGTAAATTGGCATAGATTGGATTTTTCCTTTTTATCTTGATTTACTGGTATGGAGGAGCAGTTCCAAGCATTATTATATATCATATCTTGTACACTTTTGTCTGGACAACCGAAATCAGAAAAAGTATTAAGCCCCAAGATATCTATCAAGGATTTACCATGAATCCAGGGGTCTCTCCATAGGTCTGTATCCCTCCCTGTGGCTATTTCACGAGTATAACACGAGGCTAGTGTATTTCTTGCTCTTAGAATTGCTTTCCAGTTAGATGAAGCATTGTTATCTATATACATTTGCCAAAAATTGCTTTTGATGTATCTTTGTCTCATCCATTTGCCCCATAGACCCTTACCATTGATGATTCTCCACGCTTGTTTCAATGTATAAACTGTTCTCATGTCTTTAAATCTTCTAAGGCCTACACCTTCTTCATCTTTTGGTCTGCATAGATTATCAAATTTGATTTTGTGGATACCTCCCTTCCATATGAAATCTGCACAAACTTTTTCAATTTTATGTATTGAAGCATCAGGCAATTGAAAAGTTTGCATCCAGAAATTGACTTTAGAGTGTATCATAGTATGCACCAATTCAATTCTACCAGCAAGGGATAGAAGTTTGGAGCTCCAACCCTGTAGTCTGTCTCTAATGGAGGATATCAGAGTTGCACATTCCCTGTTAGTGATTTTATTGGAAGATAGAGGGACACCTAAATATTTCACAGGAAGAGTACCTTCTTTCACATTCAAGAGATCCAAAACCTCTGCCTTTCTATCACATGTTTTGTTGAAGTAGCATTTGGTTTTCTGCTCATTTACTTTTAGACCAGCATATTTTCCTAAGCTAAGAAAAATGCTTTTAATTGTTTTAGCTGATTCATAGCTGGATTTTATACAGATGATCAAGTCATCCGCATAGAGTAGGTGACTCACGATAGGCTGGATGTTAAAAATAGGCTGGATAGTCTTATGGTGGATAGCCAACTCCATTTGTAGCGAGAAGTATTCCATAGCAATTACAAACAAGTAAGGTGATAAAGGGTCACCCTGCCTGATACCTCTGTTGGATCCTATAAAACCCTTTGGTATACCATTGATCAAGATAGAAAAGGTTGGTGTATAAATACATTCTTTTATAAGATTCACAAAGTTTACTGGAAACCCCATAGAGTTAAGCATATGAATGATAAAATGTCTGTTAATTTTATCATATGCTTTGTGGAGGTCAATCTTTAGACAAAGTTTATTAGTTCTAGGTTTGTTAAAATTTCTGACTAATTCATGTGCCATTAGAGAGTTTTCAGAGATACTTCTACCTTTGATGAATGCACTTTGACATTCAAAAATAAGATCTGGTAAGATAAGCTTTGTTCTATTGCATAAGATCTTGCTTAGAATTTTGTATAACACATTACAGCAAGCAATAGGTCGATAATCCTCGATTTTTGATGGACTGTCTTTTTTAGGAATAAGGCAGATGAAGGTGTGATTGATTTCTTTAACAAATTTACCACTTTGAAATATGTCTTGCATAGCTGATATGATATATTCTTTCAGGTCACTCCAATGGAGGAGGTAGAACTTGGATCCGAGGCCATTTGGACCGGGACTGGAATCAATGTGGATGGACCTTCCAACACTTCAACTTCAGTAATTTATCTGGTCAGCATTCTCCTGCCCCTGGAGTTTACTTGCCTTCTACATTTAATGTCTGGTAAGTTGGTATTATCTTCCCCATTGAACATGTCATAATAATATTTTATAGCTTGTTCCTCAATGTCCTCTACATTGGATATTACATTTCCATCCTGATTAACCAGATGAAAATTGTTTTTCTTGTTACTTCGAATTGCCATTTTAGTGTAGAAAAATTTGGTGCATTCATCCCCTTCGGTAATCCATTTCTCTTTGGCTTTTTGTTTGAGTTCATTAGCTTTAATTCTGAGAGCCTCTTTTAGATTGCTCTGGGTTTGATAGTATTTCCTCCATGTGTCATCAGTGGCAGTTCCATTGTCTATCATTAGCAATAATTCCTCACATTGTTTCTGCTTGTTGGATATATGATCACCTTCTTTGGGTCTGCATCTATTCCAGTTTTTAATGTTGCATTTTGCTGTTTTGAGAATATGAAGTAGCTTGTAACATTGAGATCCCTCTATCGGGGGTATTTTATTAATTTGTATGGCCTGGTAGTATCCCTCTATCTTATGATAGTGATTAGCGTATCTAAATGGCTTACCTTTATCATTCACTCCTTTTTCTACTAAATTGACAAGGATAGGGCAATGATCACTAGTAGATGGGGGAAGGATATTAACCTTAATGTTTGAAAGAATATTAATGCAGGTCACATTAACTAATGCTCTATCTAATTTACATGAAATTTTCTTACTTTCTCTGCTTCTCCATGTAAATTTCAGGCCACAGTGGATGGGTTCTCGCAGTCCCGCTCCAATGATGTAGTTGTTAAATTCTTCCAGCTGGGATACTCTCATGGTGAGACCTCCCTTTTTCTCTTCTGCCCTTAGCACAGAATTAAAATCCCCCAGAACAATCCAGGGATTTTTAACAGTTTTCCAACATCTTTAATGACTTGCCAGAGGTGAGTCCGATGAGAAGCCAAGTTACTAGCGTAAACACAACTTAAAGTCATATTGAGCCCACCTACATTAGATGCACTAACTGTAATTTGTTGATCATCCTTCACCAAGAGATTTAAATTCCAAATTAGTTTATTCCATAAAAGTAATATACGACCTTTACCTCCTACATCATTATTATGAATGCAGTTCCACTCTTCACCTAATGAATTAATAAAGAATGTTAAATTGTCAGTGGTGAATTTATTTTCTAAAATACTCAAAATGGAAGGAGAATGAATTCTCCTAAGATTTAAGAGGTCTAAACGTCTAGTATCATTGTTTAGACCTCTTACATTCCAACTAATTATTGTCATTTCGACTGTGGAGGTCTGCTCCTCAATTTCATAGGAGAAGCCTCACGATTCAAAATCGTCTTTCCTTTAGTGTCTGATTTTTTAAATTGATTTGAGTATTCCTGATTGGATTTTGTGAACTTGTTTGGGTTACTATCCTCTATATCTGAATCCAATCTTTCTAAGACAATATTATTAATTTCATATTCTTCTTCTGGTGTAACAGGCACATATGTTGATGAATTCTCATCTGAATTTTGGGCAGATTCAGTATCCCCAGACTTTATATCCAGTGATGGATCAGCTGTCATATCTTTATCCTCCAGGGCATCATGTCTATCCGACTGGTTATTAATCTCTATATTAGATTGCTATGTGTTCATATTTATCTTTTCAGTGACAGGCTCTTGAGCCTCATTTTGTTGTAAATTTTGTGATAGTCTTGTCTGACTCTTCTCAACCATACTTTTTTGCCTCCACACTTGTATGATGGGAGGGGACACGATCTCGCATTGGTCTGTGGAATGACCAAAGCACTTACAGTTGTTGCAAACTGGTGGGAAATGTTCATATTCTATCTCATGTATGTAAATATTACCATTTCTGTCCTTAGCGTGCACCTGTTTTTTAATTACTTCACTTGCTTTAATTTCTACAAGAACTCTAGCATATTTTAGTCTACTAACATTTCTGGTGAAATCATCTATTGCCAGAGGTGTTCCAATAAGGCTAGCAAGTTTGCTAATACCACGAGCATTCCATAAGGATAGATCCAGATTCATTAGTTTAACCCATACAGGGTGTGATTCAAGCATATCCCTCTCAAGTCTTAAGTTCCTATTTTTTGGTAAAGATAAGTTTACTATATATAAACCAAGGCCCTCCATCCAACACTTTCTTACAATCCAGTTCGTTACTGAATTTGATGAGATAAAAACCATTTTCCCTAGGAAAAACATCCCAGTTACCAATCGGTTGCCATACTCTTTTAATGTAAGCTTTAAGATGTATGTAATAAGGTCTTTTTCCAACTACATAGATATATATAGAATTACCCCCGTAGACTTTTTGCTGAATTAAATACCTCATCATCCAGATCGGCATAGGCCCCATCTGCATCATCTAAATGATCGAATTTATTAACTCCACCATCAATACATGTGTTGCCAGCAATTGCTTCAGCCTACGATCTTACACCTGCCTTAAATTTCGGTTTCTTAGGCATAGGACCCACAGGCACAGATCGATTGGTGGATTCTCTCCATTTATTCTGCAGATTAACCCTTATTTGCTTCTTTCCCTTGTCTTTGTATCTTACCTCTTGCCAACCCGTGTCATTCGCCTCATTAACCATAGAATTTTCTGTAGTCGCCACGGGATTAGGATTGCTTTTAGGGTTTCCTGCAGTCGCCATATACATACATACATACATACATACATATATATATATTTCATCATAAGTTAGGAGTTTGTCATCATGAAGCTTTTGCATGTATATATATATAATTTCATATACACTATTCTTATAAGCATATATACATATACTTACATATATTTTGTCATCATATACATATTTACAATTTTTTCCATTTACATATACATTTAGATATACACATGTTTACCAATACATTTATATAGACATTTTATCAAAGTTTGAAAGGGTGAAATACATATACATATACATATACATATATACATATATATATATATATATATCTATTTTATCATATTCAGAAATTCACTTTTTAATTTATTATAGTTTCCAAAATTTATAGATTCAGATATTTCAAATATCAAAAAATTTATCTATTCGACTTATAAAAATTAATATTCCAAAAATTAAAATTAATTAATTATCCCAATATCAGATGGCTAAAAATCCGGGTCGTTATAGTTACAGTATATGAACTAAGTAATTTATATTAAGTGGATGATGGACCTCCGTATTCAGTATGCTATTATAGTAATGGCAGAAATAATGGGAGCATGCCATAAAGCACATATTGATTGCATCAAGTTGCCAATTTTTTTCTTCGTAAAACGTACCACACATTATTTATGAAATAATATACGTTCTTCGGTGATGACTGAAGAATAAACATAGTTTTATTTCAATGAGGATATTATGAATATTCATTATGAAATAAAACTATAATGTGGTGTTTGTTTTAATAACAAAAGTGATACATTGGAGAATACCGAAGTATCTGAAATTATTTACAATTATTTTAGAATTATAGACCAGTCATGGTTCTAAAAAGTAATTCTTTGATCATATGATTATTAATCATATGGCACTACTGAATTATACCTCAAATAATTAAAGGCAAAACACCCATTCGGTGGGAGCGTCATAAGAGTTGATTATCTCTTCGGGTTGATACATAGATGCATGTGTTTGCACAAAAAATGGACAAACACCTCAAAGTTGTATGATTTAGTAGATCTTATGTTGTTCTTAGTGATTTTGGAGGTTTATGCAAATATATGAAAAACAGGGGCTAAACTGTAAAAAGACACGCAGATTTATAGTGGTTCAGCCAGAATGTGCCTACGTCCACTTTATATGTTATTTCTCTTCTTTTGTTGTGATTACAAGTACAAAGCTTTGGTACAAGTAAAAGAAAATTGTTTGAAAGTTCCTTCCGTGCTTGAGCTCTCAAACTTGTCCCCCATTGTCGTACCCCTGCCCCTCTATTTATAGAGTGAGGGTGGGAGCAGGGGTCTTGGATGTATATAACTGCTGGTGGGCCTGGGCTGATGTGATCTGGCCTGGCACGTCTTGGTCCGGCAGCGTTTGGTCCGGTGGTAGGAGGTGAGTTGGTTCGGCGAAGCATGGGAGGTGAGTTGGTTCGGCAGAGCATGGGAGGTGAGTTGGTTCAGCAGAGCATGGGGATGAGGTCCTGGTCCGGCTAGGTGTTGGTCCGGCTTGGAGTTGGTCCGGCTTGGAGTTGGTCCGGCTAGAAGTTGGTCCGGCTAGGATTTGGTCCGGCTTGGAGTTGGTCCGGCTAGGAGTTGGTCCGGCTTGGAGTTGGTCCGGCTAGGAGTTGGTCCGGCTAGGTCCTGGTCCGGCTAGATCCTGGTCCGGCTAGATCCTGGTCCGGCTAGGTGTTGGTCCGGCTAGGAGTTGGTCCGGCTAGGATTTGGTCCGGCTTGGAGTTGGTCCGGCTTGGAGTTGGTCCGGCTAGGATTTGGTCCGGCTTGGAGTTGGTCCGGCTAGGAGTTGGTCCGGCTAGGTCCTGGTCCGGCTAGATCCTGGTCCGGCTAGATCCTGGTCCGGCTAGGTGTTGGTCCGGCTAGGAGTTGGTCCGGCTAGGATTTGGTCCGGCTTGGAGTTGGTCCGGCTTGGAGTTGGTCCGGCTAGGATTTGGTCCGGCTAGGAGTTGGTCCGGCTAGGAGTGTGGTGGTTCGGTATTGCTTCATTCGGTGGTTGAACCGGTGATGCTGGTTCGGTATTGATGTGGAGATGTTTGGTTCGGTAGGTGTTGGTTAGGTAGCCTGTAGACTTTGGTTCGGCTAGGGTTGGTCAGGTGGTGAAAATTCACCCAACATTTGCCCCCCAAAGCAGGGCATATGTTTAACATATGTTGTGCTTTGTTTTAGTTTGTCGATCTCATTCGGTTTGAGAAACGAACTGGCTGGTCCGGTCAATCAACCTCCCCCTATAAGTATGGGCCTTATGTCTCTACCATTCCTTACCGTTTGAAGACAGCCAAATCGAAATTCTCGTCTGCCGAATCAAAGTCATTGCCGGATCATCCTTGACTACCGAATCAGGTAGTTACCGAATGGCTCTTATATTTTGAATTACCGAATGAATCTGCACCAGAGGTACTTGAGTGCCGAATGAGCTTTGATATTGGGAATGCCGAACGAACCGTGATATTGAGAATGCCGAATGAACTGTAGTATTGAGAATGGCGAACGAACAGTAGTATTGGGAATGCCGAATGAACTGTGATATTGGGAGTGCCGAATGAACTGTAGTATTGGGAATGGCGAACGAACAGTAGTATTGGGAATGCCGAATGAACTGTGATATTGGGAGTGCCGAATGAACTGTAGTATTGGGAATGCCGAATGAGATTGATGGTTTGAATACCGAATGACCTTTCGGCCTTGAACTACCGAATGCACTTTTAGGACTTGAATTATGAGTGAAATTCCCGACTGCACACACTCGCTTGTAAAATGTCTTGTAAAGTTGAAACCCGATCAGAAAAGAGGAAATCCCAGGATAGAGACGATCCTTCCGCAGTGCCCCCAGCTCAGTCAGAACCGGGACGTCATGGGCCTACCCCGAGGTCACTAGTGGATGGGTACGGCCCTCAGGAACTTCTGAACTCACCTCCCGACTGTTTCCCAGGCTTTCTCAAAGGCGAGCAGCTTGATGTTATCTCCCGCTCCTTTGGGATTGATAGAGCGCGCATGCTGTTGCCGGGGGAGGCAGGTGTACAAGTAGAGGATGATGACCAGGATGGTCAAGAAGCAGGTGCTGGTAAGTCTTCCTTTCTGGTCTTTCCGTTAACTTGGTTGCTTATCACTAATGAATTCTTTCTTTGACCGGACAGGTGGGCAACAGGGCGAGGATAAAACTCCGACGCGGCTGGCTTCTTGATTGGACCTGGATATCTTTTGGTGGGCTTGACATTGTTGTATACGTTAGTCTCAAAATAGTAATGTAACTCTTAGGTTGTAATTATGCTACTTGTAATAAACAACACTATTCTTGACGTGTAATTTTTTAACTTAAGCCGATTCCGTCGTTTTTTGAATGCTTTTGTTATTTTCACATGTTGTATGTGAAATATAGCTATGCATATGCTTGTAATCCAGTTGTGTTTAATGCCAAGTTCTTGCTTAAAGCATAATTTCATGCCTTATAATGCTAGTGTGATGTATGAATAAATTATAGTCAGGAATTTGTATAAAAGAAGAAAATACCGCCTTTCATGTTCTAATTGTAGATGGCAGTTTTGAATATTTTTGTACGACCGAGGATGGAGCTCAGTTGAATGTCCTGCTATCCAACCGTGAATTCCCATTCCCGCTGGTGAGTATCTTCTACTCTGTGTCCTGTACTTCAGGGATTGTTATAGAGGATAGGAGAAAAGTTCTTTAAATAGAATTGAAATATGTGAAAGAGTAAAACTTCCAATCACGGAAGGCCTTCGGTGTGCTTAAGTTCGTGGAAAACGGGTTTTGTAGTCACTTTCCCTAGCTGTGGGTCTTGGAGACATTCGTCACCCATCTTACGCCTCCGCGGGGAGTTAATTCTTTTTTACCACAGCCGCACTTAAGACACATCGGAGCCGAGATCGCGCACAGTAACTACCCGGGCCATTATGGCCCGTAATCGTGGGTATTATTCGATTTACTGTGGCCGGCTAGCGTGGGTGCCGATCGTCAACCGTGAACTACCCCTGGCTGGCCACACCTTATGTTGGGGCTTATAATCGGTTCACAGTTGCCGGCGAGCCGAACGCCGTAATGAGCTGCCTCGGCTATAGTCGGCCTTCTCGGTGGCTTATAATCGGCTCATTACAGTTGGCTTTAAGGGCCGTCGCGAGTAATGAGTTAACTCGCAGCAGAGGGATGCCGGAGCGAAAGTGTCTCATTGGCGAGGGCATAGATTCGCATAGTACCTGTTAGGTCTTGTCCAGGTGAAGTTGCACTGTGGAGTGCCTTGCATAGGATTTCGTTCAACAGAAAAGGATAAAGTTAACAAGCAGCCAAGATATGAAGGAACAAGTTAAAAAAGAGACAAGGTTTTTTAAAGTGGTTCGGCACGAAAATGCCTACGTCCACTGATTCTCTTTGTTAATTCGCTTCATATGGGCAGTACAAGTTAAGAAAAGTATCGACGGAGGTGTTGGATGTTCCATGCCCTCTGGAACACCTCTCCATCCACTGTTGACAAAATATAAGCTCCGTTCTTGTAAGGTGCGATGCTTGACTTCGGAGTTGTACTGTGCTGCCACTTTTTGTTTGTGGGCTGCTGCTTTAAGGACTGCATCATTTCTTCTTTCCTCAATTAGATCCAAAGACATGAGGAGGAACTCTTCATTCTCTTCTGGGTTGTAGTGGATCCTGCGGTGGGAAGGCACTATAGTTTCAACTGGGAGCATAGCCTCCGATCCGTATGCCAAAGAGAAAGGAGTATGCCCCGTTGATGTTCTGAAAGATGTGCGATAGGCCCACAGTGCCGTAGGAAGTTCATCCACCCAAGCGCCCTTTGACTTTTCGAGTTTCTCTTTGATTAGAGTTTTGAGAATTTTGTTGACGGCTTCGACTTATCCGTTTGCCTAGGGATAAGCTACGGATGAGAAGCTTTTGTGAATTTCGTGCCCTCGGCACCAGTTGGCGTACTCCTCGCTATCAAACTGAAGTCCATTGTCCGATGTGATTTTGAATGGGACTCCGTACCTTAGTGGTTGATCGGTCAGAACTCTGATGGAATGAGATTGAAAATAGTGACGCAGTTTCCGTGATGTGATTAGTAGGCAATAGGCTAGCTTCTCAAGTTTAGGATATCTGGTTTCTTCTTGTGCGGGGGGGCGTTTGTATTTAACTTCGTCTTGAGTGGCCAGGAAGATGTTTTCGATCGTTTCATTTAAAAGGGTGTAAGCATCAAATCTCGGTCCTGGATGATATAGACACTTTGCTTCTTTCTTGCCCCCAGCATTATCTCTAGAATCATTTCTTCGAATGTCCTTTGCTACAGCGGGCGCGTCGCTGTGAGCCACCTTATTTTATTGTCCTGTCTGCCTCTCAGCGGCAGCGTCTTCAAGTCTTATATATTTTCCAGCTTCATGGAAGAAATCGGGTAAAGTAGCTGGTTTTTCTTTGGTCAATCTTCTAGCAAATTTAGTATCCAGATGCACACCACTACAGAGGGCCATTAAGATAAGCTTCTCATCGACATCTTGGATTGCGGCCGCTGCGGCATTGAATCGGGTTAAATATTGCTGCACCTTCTCTCTAGGTTTCTGTTTGACGTTGGATAAGGAATAAGCGTCCTTAGGTTGTTCCACATGGATGCGGAACTGACTGATAAACTTTTCTTTCAACATTTCCCACGAGCTGATGGATCCTTGGGGTAGATGGCAGAACCAGGAGGTAGCTAGATCTGCTAAGAATAGTGGAAAGCATTTGCACAGCACTCCTTCTGTCGCTCCACTCATGAGCATATGCTGTGTGTATCTCTGTAAGTGTACAACGGGGTCAGAGGTTCCTTTGTAAGGTTCCATTGTTGGCATTTTCCATTCTCGGGGGGTGATGGCAATTTCGATATTGCGGGCGAAAGGGCTGGTTACCCTAGCGCCTATCCCTCGATCTCTTTGTTCCCGTTGGATGCACTCTCTGAATAAGCGTGCCATCCTTTCATCAGAATTTGGAGCAGATAGAAAGGAGTTTGGTTCTGTTCTATGGGATTGATTCCGTCCAGATGACCTGTAGGGATGGTATCGTCTATCGTTCCTCATATTTTCCAGCGGCTGCCTTTGATCTTCTGGGAGCATGCTAGGGTCAGCTACAGTTGGCCCTTGCCTTGAACTTCCCCTGTTGGGTTCTGATCTAAGCACTTCCTCGGGTCCAACTTCGGGCAGGACTCTAACTCGGCCCCGTTCACCGGCGTTTCCGTGGTTAGGCAGTATGACAGGCTCAGCTACAGTTGACCTCCGTCCGGTACCTCCCCCGTTGGGTTCGGTACCAAACGTTTCCTCAGGCCTAACTTCGGGCTGTGCTCGGTCTCGGCTCCTACCATGGCTACTTCTGCCGTTAGCTCCTTCGAAGAAGGAAGATCTTTGTTGTCTCTGAGATCCTCCAGACTGGGACTCGCCCAATGTTCCAGTGTTGCGGTTGGATTCTTCAGCATCCCTTAAGCGTGACATGAGATGGTCCACCAAGGCTTCCTGCTGGGACGTGAAGCGGTTAGTTACTTCAACCACAACTCTGTCCAAATCTGCCCTAGTAATTGCTGTAGGCTGTTCTGTGGCAGGAGTGGCCGGATTAGCCTGTCCTTCATTTGGTACTACTGGAGGAGGACGATTTACTTGATTCGTGACAGCTGGATCTGGAAGACTGCTGGATGCGATGTTTTTTCCTTTGTTAACATCTTTTCTCTGTTTGGGAGGCATGTTTTCCAAGTGGCGGACGATGCTGTTAGGAAAACTTGTTAAGTGGATGAAGCTGAAGCTTCGAGCTTCTAGTTCTCAGTGAAAGCACCAAAAATGTTTGCACAAAAAATGGACAAACACCTCAAAGTTGTATGATTTAGTAGATCTTATGTTGTTCTTAGTGATTTTGGAGGTTTATGCAAATATATGAAAAACAGGGGCTAAACTGTAAAAAGACACGCAGATTTATAGTGGTTCAGCCAGAATGTGCCTACGTCCACTTTATATGTTATTTCTCTTCTTTTGTTGTGATTACAAGTACAAAGCTTTGGTACAAGTAAAAGAAAATTGTTTGAAAGTTCCTTCCGTGCTTGAGCTCTCAAACTTGTCCTCCATTGTCGTACCCCTGCCCCTCTATTTATAGAGTGAGGGTGGGAGCAGGGGTCTTAGATGTATATAGCTGCTGATGGGCCTGGGCTGATGTGATCTGACCTGGCATGTCTTGGTCCGGCAGCGTTTGGTCCGGTGGTAGGAGGTGAGTTGGTTCGGCGAAGCATGGGAGGTGAGTTGGTTCGGCAGAGCATGGGAGGTGAGTTGGTTCAGCAGAGCATGGGGATGAGGTCCTGGTCCGGCTAGGTGTTGGTCCGGCTTGGAGTTGGTCCGGCTTGGAGTTGGTCCGGCTTGGAGTTGGTCCGGCTAGAAGTTGGTCCGGCTAGGTCCTGGTCCGGCTAGGTGTTGGTCTGGCTAGGATTTGGTCCGGCTTGGAGTTGGTCCGGCTAGGAGTTGGTCCGGCTTGGAGTTGGTCCGGCTAGGAGTTGGTCCGGCTAGGTCCTGGTCCGGCTAGATCCTGGTCCGGCTAGATCCTGGTCCGGCTAGGTGTTGGTCCGGCTAGGAGTTGGTCCGGCTAGGATTTGGTCCGGCTTGGAGTTGGTCCGGCTAGGAGTTGGTCCGGCTAGGTCCTGGTCCGGCTAGATCCTGGTCCGGCTAGGTGTTGGTACGGCTAGGAGTTGGTCCGGCTAGGAGTTGGTCCGGCTAGGTCCTGGTCCGGCTAGATCCTGGTCCGGCTAGGTGTTGGTCCGGCTAGGAGTTGGTCCGGCTAGGATTTGGTCCGGCTTGGAGTTGGTCCGGCTAGGATTTGGTCCGGCTAGGAGTTGGTCCGGCTAGGAGTGTGGTGGTTCGGTATTGCTTCATTCGGTGGTTGAACCGGTGATGCTGGTTCGGTATTGATGTGGAGATGTTTGGTTCGGTAGGTGTTGGTTAGGTAGCCTGTAGACTTTGGTTCGGCTAGGGTTGGTCAGGTGGTGAAAATTCACCCAACAGCATGCAATAACATGTCCGATAATTCTAAAACGGCTCTACATATTTCGTTATATTCGTTGATGAATTATCGCAAGCATGAATATATGTATTTGATATATATGGGGCATGTCTACTATAAGTTCATGGAATATAAAATGGAAGTAAAATAAAATAACATGCAAAGAAATGATTCGATTTGATTGAATGGGTGAGTATATTGGAAAGAAATCCAAACGTACCTAAAATGAATCAAGCTTTAGTCTCAAGAGTCTCTTCTCCTTATAATACATAATCATGTGTTGATAAGGAGTAATTAAACTTCGTTGGACAAAGAAAGATTAAATGATGAGTGAAGTTGAGTTAAATTCTTTCTATAAGGTATGTACTTAAGAGTAGTACAAAAGTTTAAGATTGATATGATCCGAAGAATAGTTTACAAAATCGTACAAGATATGGGTTTATAAGAAACCCCATCATGTCCTAGGCCAAGGAGTTGTCGGGTTGTGTGAGTCGCATGACTGCACGTAATTTCTGTACGTAAGAAATCTTGTATGAATCACCCTAAAGAAGTTCGGGGATGATAGTCATTGGATGGTTGATTTATGTTATGAACATAGATATTGTGAACTGATACAAAGTTAGTTTTATGTATGGCAATTCATAAAATTTTTATGAATGTTTGTTTCGTTGCTATAAGAAACAATTGTTGTTTTAAGAAAAACCAACTTCATAGCAAAGGAATTTCTTTAAGAAATTAGTGGTAGTAAAGTGAATTTGGATATGATCCAAGGATAAAACTGATTACAAGGGATGAGATCGCATAGCATTAGTGTCTAATGATTATTCTTCCACATTGAAGAATAAACTATGAGTTTCTTATCAATGTCAAGAATTAATAATCCACGGTTTTTTAGTTAAACCATTAAGAGTACTGACTTTATAATATGGTATGATGCGCAAATCCAAAATAGATTCCAAGTACATTATTAAAATATGATTTAGTAGGACCCAAAGGGATATGATCCAACACTGCAAATCTGTCTTTAAGAGAAAGGAAAATGCAATTCGAATATGGTGAGCCACATTGATAAGAATAAAATCATGAATTTCAATTGATGAAATTAACGTAACAGATTCTCCATTCAATGCGCTCAAGTTGATTCGGATTCTACCTACAAAATGATCGCCTTGTATGACTTTGTGTTTTAGTACATATGTGTTGAAACAGAAAATTCTAAATAAAAATCTAGACTGGGCTATTTGCACATAATAATCAAAGTGTCTCGAAGTCAGTGAGAGCAATATTGAATTTGTGGGTTTTGGATATGATCCTAGAATCGATGCGAAAGTATTGTTCGACAAGCATCAAATTGAACAAGTAATTTTGATAGAAATATCAAATAGTTTGATTTCAATCAAAATACATTGAAAGCATGTGTCCATAAGAAAGAATGTTTGAGATACATTGATATTTCTAAACATAAGAAAAACAACACGTTGTTGATTGTTAACGATGTACTTGTGTTAAAATAAGCTTTTGGTTGTTTTAATACTTGACATTGGCTTTGCAAATGATGTCTTTTATAGCGGGTGTAAAGGACACTAGGGATGTTCTAGACAATATGCAGAAACATCTTATTAAAATATTTAATAAGAAACATGTAAGATGGATTCCATATGCATTGGCAATAGGAATTATCATACATATTGTCTTTGTATCATGATTTGTTTATGTATTTGATTCATGAAGCAAATATCAAATCCAAATTTAAGCAACTAAATGGTAGTTTAGAGTGTTCTCGTGTATTTACAAAATACAAGGGAATTGTTTATAAAAACAACGAATTCCTTATGAAGAAGTATTCAGACTCAGACTTTATATATGATATTGAGTATGGTATGTCAACATAAAATTCTTGTTCAAAGCTTGGTTAAGAAGCTTTAAGTTGGAACTGGTCCAAATGAGAGAGATTGTGGATGATTCAAAAAAAAAGCTAAGTACATCACCTTGAATAACACTGTAATAAAAGCAATGTATATACATAAATGCACAAATTTAAAACTGAGTTAGGGATGATTCTAAATGTTTGGAATCTCGTAACATTGTTATATGATGACAATGTCGTGATATAGTTCGTAACAGAACTTAGAACTCATTGGAGGTTGAGAGACATACTCTGAATTGTTCCAAATGATAAAGACGGTTTATCAGTGTTAGAGAGAGTTGATCGAAATTGTAGATAATTAATACATAATAGCATACCCGTTCATTGAGGGATGACCCGATTGGTTTTGAAGAAACCAATTAGAGAAGTTGGAATAAAATTCCATAATTGATCCCAAGTGCAAGTGGGAGATTGATAGAGTTAGGGATATTCCACAGGAGCAATTATGTAATTTATTACAGAAATCTAACCCGATAACCAATCTTGTTCGAAATAGTAGGTGTTTCATTTATATTATATACTTGTTATAAAATGTTATAGATAATTAATTAGTTAATTTAAGTATGTATGTCGGTCCATAAATGATGTTTTTGTGATACCAGTTACAAATAGTTGTAACCATGAGTATTATATCACAATATTATAAGCATGTCATTTTACATATTCCTAGCCAAGATGTATCGAGACTGGATATTGATGCATCCTTTGAGACTACAGTACGTAATGCTCTTCAAATGTTAGGCAGTGTATTACTCATGGCTGCTAGGGGCACCAAGTGATTACGTACTGATAATTATTAGATAATTATGGAATGACTCACTCGATTGTTTTCTGTTGGTTAATATAACTAAGGTGAAACAGAAAATATTAAAGTGACTAATTTACACAGTTCTCTGGACTTTAAAATAACATCGATCTTCAATATGATAGCTCTGATTTGATTATAGTTAAATCATGACACGGGGTCCATTTAACGACTATAGTTGGGTCGAGTAGAAGTGTTGGAAGTGAAACATTATTCAAGTGAGAATTCGTCTCCTCGGTTATATGGGTTAGTATCACGGTCAACTAAAGTCAACTCAAAGTCAAAACTCTAGCCAGAGTAGTTCGATTAATAATAATTGTTATTATTAAACCAAGGACTTTGTGTTTAGACTATAAAGTTGAATATAGATGAGATTGGAATTTTGACCATTACTAAATTCCATATGTCCAAAGTGATACAGTTTCGATAAAGAGAATCGGTGTAAATAATCGTCACTACTGGGTAACGCATAACAAAGTAAAATTGGATTTTACAAAAGGATGTGTAAGCGATAATTCAACCAAAATATCACAGCACTAGCTACAGTGATGTGTGAACATTAATATTTGAATTGTTCAATATTAATCACTGGCTGAATTTACACCTTTGAGTCACAAAGCCAAAAATATAAATTAAGAAGCAATTATCAGATTTGGAGTCTAAACACTTTATTAGGTCGAGTAATTCTCCTTGGGGTGCAGCTATCATATTTTTAAAGAAGGCAGATTGATCTCTTAGGATGTGTAAAGATTATCGTAAGTTGAATGAAATGGCAATTAAGAACAAGTATCCCTTACCACAAATTGATGAAATGTTTGATCAAATAAGTGGAGCGAAGATCTTTTCACAACTTGATTTAGCAATTGGTTTTCATCAGCTTTGGATTGTAGAAAATAGTATTCCTCTCACAACATTTCAGACTAGATATGGATCTTATGAATGGCTGGTAATGCCATTTGGACCAACGAATCCTCTTGCATATTTTGTTGACTTGATGAATAGAGTTTTCAGAGAATATCTTGACATGTTTGTTCTTGTATTTATAGATGATATTTTGGTGTATTTATAGACTAAAGAAGAACACGAGAAGCATCTTAGGACTGTATTAGAGACTCTGAGGCAGAATAAGTTGGAAGCCAAGTTTTCTAAGTGTCATTTTTGGCAGAAGAAAGTTAAGTTCTTAGGCCATGTTATCTTAAAAGTTAGGATTTCAGCAAATCTGGCCAAAGTCGAAGCAATTCAGAACTGGAAGAGGCCTGAGACAGTTTCAGAGATTAGGAGTTTTCTTGGATTAGCCAGTTATTATCGGCGATTTAATAAAGATTTCTCAAAGAAGTCTCAACCCCTTACGAATCTCACACGAAAAGGAGTTAAATTTCAATGGACGCCTAAGTGTGAAGAGGCATATCAGAAGTTGAAGGAGAAACTCACGAATGTGCCTGTGCTTATTGTTTTGGAAGGCAATGAGGACCTAGAAGTTTATACTAATGCTTGTGGTTTTAGATTAGGTGCAGTGCATATGTAGAAGGATATAGTAGTGGCATATGCATAAAGGTAATTAAGACCTAACGAGACTCTATATCATACTCATGATTTAGAATTAGCTGCTATAATCTTTGCACTTAAGATTTGGCAACATTATTTACTTGGAGAATGATTTATATTGTATACGGATCATAAGTCGCTGAAGTACCTGTTTACCCAAAAAAAATCTCAATATGAGACAACAACGATGGTTGGAATTTCTAGCAGCACATAATTTTGAGATTCAATATACACCTGGGGAAAGGTAATTGCGTAGCTAATGCACCAAGAAAGAAGCATCAAGCAGGAGTCTCAATAAACATTGCTGAATGGAAGGATCATGAGACACTATCTATGTGTGAAATTCGTGCTAAAGATTGTTGATCGGATTGCTGAAGCTTAAAAAAAGATCAAGCAATACTTTTACTAATTCAGAGGTTGGAAAGCGGTAATGAGAGTGAAGATTTGGATAAGTATTCTCTGGATTCACGTAGTTGTTTACGAAAGAGAAACAAATCGGTAGTCCCTGATATAGATGGTCTTCGTAGAGAAGTAATGGATGATTGTCACTGATCACGTAATACAATTTACCCAGGTGGTTGTAAAATGTATATGGATATAAAATGTTTCTACTACTGGGAAGGAATGAAATGTGATATTGGTAGATATGTGAAAGAATGTAATACCTGCCAGCTAGTAAAAGCTGATTATCAAAAACCTAGTGGCTTACTTCAACCACTAGAAGTTCCTTAATGGAATGGGACCAGGTACGAGTGAATTCAGTATTAGATAATAATAGTTTATTTGTATAATTTCCAATGGGAATATTTTACCTATGCAGGTATCCATATTTTTTTTGATGGGTTACTTCATTCATGAAATGGTCACGATAGTATATGGGTGATAGTCAATCATTTGACTAAATCGACTCATTTCATACCAGTGAAGTCAACAGAACTACACCATATTGGCAAAGCTATATGTGAAAGAAATGGTCAGACTTCATGGAATACCTAGTTATATTGTTTGCGATTACGATCCATTATTTACTAGTAGATTCTAGAGAAATCTTTAATCAGCTTTGGGTACAAAACTGAATTTCAGTACAGCATATCACCCATAGGCCGATGGTCAAACAGAGTGCGCAAATTGGATTCTTAAAGATTTACTTCGAGTTTGTGTGCTTGATTTTGGTAGTAATTGGGAAGATCACCTTTGTTTGGTTGAGTTTGTGTATCAAGTACTAAAATGGCTTCATTTTAAGCTCCATATGGAAGACCATGTCGATCACCTTCTTATTGGCTGGAAAACAAAGATAAGTTTGTTTTGGGTCCTGAGTTAATCAGAGAAGCATCGGAAAAGATTGAGACGATTAAGTGGAGAATGAAGGAAGCTCGGGATCGTCCAGAAATCTTATGCTGGTTGAAGAAGGAAGGAGTTAATATTTGAAGTTGGAGATCTTGTGTAGGTGAAGATATCACCTCTTAAAGGAGTTATGAGGTTTAGTAAATCTGGGAAGCTAGCGCCTCGTTATATTGGCCCATATCCAATTATAGAACGAGTAGGGAGAGTTGCTTATAGAGTAGCATTTCTATATCAATTTGAAGGAGTATATGATGTTTTTCATGTATCTCTACTAAAGAAGTGTTTGCGTAATTCAGATATCGTGTTAGAGCCGAGAGAGAGATATAACAGCTTGGAATATCTCCAAATCTGACTTATGTGCAGCATCCTATCCAGATGATTGATTTAGAAGTTCGACACCTCAAGGGCAAAAGAGTTCCCTTGGTAAAGGTGTAATGGTCTAATAATCCGTTAGATTGTACCTAGGAGGCTCAAGATCATATGAAACAAGTTTATCCTAAGTTATTTATTGAAGCACATGAGTCAGGTGTGTATTTTGTTCTTCATCAATTATTTATAAGTGGTGTAGATAAGCTGGTACTTAACTAGCTGGTTATAGATTTTCCCTATAACAAATTGCAAGGACGCAATTTTCTTAAGGGGGAAATCTGTAACAACTCAGTGTCAGGAAGTAATTAATTATGAATTAAATAATAGAGATTTGAATAATCAAATAAGTTTATAGTGATAATCAGAGAATTAAAGTGAATAAATTTGGAAAAATCTCATGTAAAATATTTAATATAGTAAAAACGAATTATATCTTGAAAAGTATCGAACAATAATTAATTTGAACATTTATTATTATTATTATTATTATAGATATTTTCAAGAATTTGAAAAGAAAGATAAATAAAATAATTAATTCTATTGTAAATAGAAAATGTTTGAGAAAGTGAGATTAGAAATTATTTGCTATTTAAGTAATTTTATATAATTAAAAGACTTTGGAGTATTATATTTAAACCGGTTTAAATAGAAATGAAAAACAAATATTAAAGATAAGCGATAATATAATTAATAGTAGATTTGGCCAAGTTATTAACCTAAGTTTAATTAACTTAAGTGAAAGCTTTTGTTTAAGGTTCCAGAGTTTTCCAATTTTTGGAAATCTCGTTTGTGTGTATAAATACAATTATGTTCTTAACTAAAGGATCAAATTGTATCTTCTTTAAACAATTCAAAACCCTACCACCTTTTCATCACTTCTAAAATTCAAAACAAATAAGATAAATTGTTAAAAATTCTCAAATTTGAAAATAGGCTTCCTGATATGTCTCTACACCAATCAAAAAGGAGAAAACTTGTGGGAATTGAAAACTTACAGTAAGAACAAAAGCAATGACGAAAAAGAGCTAGTGCAAGAAATTAAAGCTCTTTATTTAAGCTACTTGCTCACATCTATGTTATATCAAATTATATTTTATTTGGAATTGGATCAGTTAGCAGAGCAATGTTCAAATTTTGTGCATAGACGGTGAACTTTACCCTAAAATTGATCATACTCGATTCATATTGATGTTTGGATGAAAGAACACTTGTATAATTGAAGTTTGACTGTGTATTGGTGTGTATAATATGATGTGCGTTGGAAATTGGCCATGGTTGATTTAAATTTGCTTGAAGAGGAATAAATAAGGGCAGCAAGCATCGCGTCATTTGAAGAGGGACCGATCGACCGCCATCGGTTGACCGATTATCCGATCGGTTGGCTCCTATTTTATTTATGCACACACACACATATATATAATAAAATAAATATAAAATAATATTAATAAATACCATAATAAATAGATAAATATTATAAAAAAATAATACTAAGAATTAAATACGACTAAAGTATATTAAATTATATAAATTATATGAGTTAAACAAAAATATAGTTATCATAAAATTTCATTTTTATACATTATATATTATTAAATTAAGATGTGATAATTAATATTCATACAAGGAAAATTTAGGAGTAAAGTGGATAAATAAATAAAGGTTGATACTTAAAATTCATTAACTAAGGAGTTAACCAATTTAATCAATAGCATATATGATGGGATATATTCTCTATCTAAAGAAATAAATATTATATAAATCATATAGGGGCACAATCATATATTTATTGGAATGCTCTATGCTACGAGAAATTTGTGACAAAGGGAGTTATAATACCGTCTAGGATGGGGCATTCGGTAATATTTCTCAGGTTATACATAGGACTTGTATAATACCGTCTAGGATGGGGCATTCGGTAATATTTCAAATGACCATATTTTCCAAATTCTATAGCAAAGATAATTCAATAAATTCAAACAACCATTGTAAAAAACATTCGATAATATAACAAATATTAAGTATCAAACATAGCTAATTTTACATCATGTTCATACATATAATGTTTGCTAATATTTTGTACAATACATACCACTGAAAATCTTTAAGATTAAATATAAAAGTGGTCAAACCATTAGGAATCTTCATAATAGAAAATGTATTCACAAGTAAAGTAGTTAACTTTACCAAAGTCTTTTTCCAACGACTTCGTTAGCTCATTTTGTTCCCTATATTTAGACAAAGGTAAAATTATATCATATAAGATATGATATGGATAAACATCCTATATATCATGTGCAATAAAAGAAGTCGAGTAATTGTACAATTTGTATTTACGACACACAAAGGTATAACATTTGTATTTAATCATGTTCATGTTAACGCTAAGTTTAAGAGCACCAACAAACTGAAAAAGAATTTGAAGTACTCCACTAAACTAAACACCATAATATAACTAACATGCACCAACAATACACATGATTCATAATTGAATCATGTTTTAACTCATGGATAGAAAAATAATTCTAACTCATAACATTATTCTCAACTCATCCATGACATTGTTCTCAACTCATCCACGGAAAAATACCATGATTCACCCACTTATTACCATTTTTTACTACCTTTAGTGGAAAAATTGCACATATATCACATTTAACTTTATTATGTTTTAATCTACATGATCATCATTAGAACATGATATTTTTCCATATTAATAATAAGCCATTATATGTTTGGAAATCAAGGTTTGTAAGAATAAGTTATAACTAAGGAAGCTTCATGACGCAATTATATATGCTTCATTTATAGAATATGGATTAGGAAAAATGGAACCAAAGTCATGCTCTATTAATCAACGACTTGTTGCATTAAGATATATAATAGGTGGATGTGGGTATCGTACATACATGTACTCTTAGGCCGCAATCAACGTTTTATATTTGCCTAAAGCAAGCATAAAATAGGAATATTGGGTTTATACCTGGTTATAGAAACCTAACTGGGCCATATTAAACAGCGGTTAAGCATAGACCAATAAATGATCCTGTCTGGAAGAGTCAAAGCTGCCACTTGCATCAAAGCGCAAAAACCAACGAGAACTATGGAGAAAAGCTGGGTTAAACTGGCAGAAACTAGTTCTTAGAATAACATGTTAACTAAACATGAAAAGCCCATGTAAATAGGCCCAGGCGTACAAATCAGTATGCTGCAGAACCACAAGCCTGAACACAACATAAGAATTACAGAATAAGGGGGTCATTTAGATAATGACTTGATCTGAAGAGTAGCTTAATTTGGACAGGACTCCGATTTGAATGCTTTATTTGCTTGTTTACAAATCCGAAGTAAAAAATATATCACGTATGTGTATATGTGTTCCAATTTACTTAGTATACTATATATTTTACTAAGTATAGTAATCAGTTTATTGTTGTATTACATAATAATGTTAAGACGTCAAAATATTTTCCCCACTGTTAAATATGCATTTTTTTTAAACCTAAGTAATATTTTGACAGTAACAAAATTATAAAAAAAATTGCACATGATCAGTTTACTCTAATATATTTACTTAGAAATTGTATTTTTGACCTTTTTATATATGTATAATTGCATTTAGTTAGATCAATATACAATTTGAAATGGGATTCTAAAATGCACATCACAATCTATACACAGTTAGATCTATACAAAATCTATATATAGTTAGATCTGTACAAAATTGTATTTTTTTGACTTCTAAATGAAGTGCATCCATTCAAAATTGGGAAAAGTATACTTAACACTATATATTGGGGAAAAAAAAAGTAGGCACATATATTAGCTAACTGCATATAATTATATTTGGAAAATATGGGCAAATGGAATACATACTCTAGAATGTATAGTTTTACTCATTGAAGACCACATATAGTATTTCATTTAAAATTAATTGGTACTAAAAACAATTTAATGAACTTGAAGATGCAAGTTTGTGTTGGTGTCTCGTATTGTGTGTGGATACTGGATGCACATTGAAAATGAAAAATAATCTCACATCGTGAAAAATAATGAAAGTGGAGTAGTATATGTATGAGTTTGTTCACATCGAAAAACATTAGATTTTTTTGTTTATATATTAGCCAGCTTGCCCCATGTTTCAAGACAGTTGTATGTATAATCAGAATACAAACAACACACAAAGAAATTCTAGTATTTCAATACCAACATGATTCAAAGAATAGAATTAAATAGATGTAATATGAATGACCTAAGTTTTCAGCCTTCATAATTTTACTTTCCAAGTTATCATTCTCTAACATTAATATCTCAAAACATAAACTCTAAAATATGAACAGTGTAGAACAGTGAACGTTTCTTTTTCATACATTCAAACTAACAGTACAAAATGATCAAAAAGATAGCAAATGAAAGATAAGAAAAAGTTATGTAAAGCATATAATGAGCTTAAATAACACACCTCATTATTGCCAATCTTAGTGTAACATCAGCATGTATTTCTCTTTATTTCCATTCTCCCTTGCATTTTATAAAACTCACTTTTGCCAACTGCCTGTCTTTACACTTTTTCCTAGAGACAATATAAAGTATAGTGAGAAAATGAAAGAATAAAAATGCATCAAGTTCCATCAACTAGGTATATTACACGTGCAATATGAAATAATGAACTGTGGTATGTTGCTGTCTAATATGGAGAGGTTAAAAATGAAATTTACTCTTAAGGATATGCAAGTTGCCTGGTCTCTCATTTTGTATTTAACATATTTTGGTACTTTAACTATAGGTCAACCTTCAGAATAGAAGACAAGGCATAAATTTATTCTCCAAGTTAGAAACAAGTGGCTCGCTACGATCAAAAATTGCAATCCATGGACATGACTGGGTAAAGTGTGATTCCATATCTAATATGCAACCATGCTTCAACCTCTCAAGACTTTAGGTCTACTCCAATTGAAAAGCTCTGGGTTTAAAGACGAGCAAAATTTAGCAAAAAGTCAATAATTAGATCTGAGCGTAGAACAAATATGGATTTTGTACCTTAATCAGACTCACTGTAGAACAAAAGTATTCCTTCCCGAATATAAATTTGAATACAAGCTCAACGATGTAATGTTTACCTTCAACAATACACAACCAAAAATTCTAATCATCTCCAAGAATAAGTGTTCTCAGTGTGCGATCTCCCATACCATCCCCTAGCAGAAACATATGACCAACATTCGGGACTTTATGGTACTGAATCCCAGAGATTTTCTTACTTATGAAACACACAAGTGGGGCAGATACAATTCTATCTTCATCTCCTTGATATAAGTGAACAACATCTTAGTTATTTGGGAATGGATTTTCTAGATCCATTAGATCAAACTCCCATCATCCTAATGCCATGTTTAAGTCGCAATGGATGATTCAAACTCTCCTTGTTGCCTCCACTTGATCCCTTCATTGTCCTAATTTGGTACAGGTGGATAGAACTTCAAGTCATCATGGGACATAATCTCAATACATTGAGCGAAAATACTAAAGTAAGGGAACCACTTCTGAGAATTCCACCAATAAGTCAACCAAGGAGCATAATGAGCAACTCTATAAGTCCATTGATCCGGTTTAAGTTGTTGATTGATAGCATGGATTGATAAATTGATGAAAAACTAGGCCACTAGTAGTTTGAAGCTGGTGCTATTAAAGTTACACCTGCGAGCCTATGAGATAAATATTTCAAGTAACCTCATATAAGTGTTAGAGAACCTCGTATTATCACAAAACCAATTGGTGGTGTGAAGGAAGGTCTCTTAGTATTTATGCAGAATTCATATTGTAAATTGTCCGATGTGGGACTAATTTCAACCAGTGGCGGAGCTAGCTCCCAAACTTAGGTAGGGCCAAACTAAAAAAAAAAATTTGTCCCACATCGCCAAAGCAACTTAAATTCTGGTGTATATATATCAATATGAGATTAACCACTACAAAGTAGTTAGTTGCAATGCTGTGTAGGCCAATGTTGGTTGTGCTTACCCCAGCTAGGGCGAATAACTTTGTCTGGGCAAAAAATTGGATTTTTCAATTTTTTTGTGCCTAAATTTCTATTTTCGAGATAGGGCGGTGGCCCAAGTTGACCACACAGTGGCTCCGCCCCTGATCTCAACACGCCCCCGCACGTGTGGTGTTTCTTCAGCCAAACATATGGACATTCATTGAGGGTGACGTGTGACAAAATTAAACCTTGCTCTGATACCAAAATGTTAGAGAATTTTAAAGAGCAAAAGGAAGTGGGAGAAGTAATACAAATGGAACTATTTTTTATTCAGATAATAGCTGGCCTTATATAGGCTACATAGAGACGTTAATCCTAACTACTTAGACTGAAAAACAGGAAACAAATTAACCCAGAAAACTAGGAGCTATACCAGCTCTTTATTATGACTAATTCATAAACAAAATACTGAGCCAACGCCATGTTTGAATCATTCTTCAACAATAAGTTCTCCTCTTAATGAAAATCCAACCACAAAAACTTCTCGCCTAGCTCAAGTATGTCAGATATGTAACAGTCTGAATCAATAGTAAGGGATAAAAAAGCAACAACAATGACAAGACTGAAGCGATGCAGTAGCACAAATTGTCTTGGAAACAGCAGATAAAACAAAGCAGTCTACACTAAAAAATAGACGATAATTCTTCAGCTGAATGGATGATGAAGCTTCAAGGATGAAGTCCTAGAGTGAAGACCGCATTACTATATAATGGCTAACAAGTATATGGATAAGTAACTAATGTTGATTATGCATCGCTATGAATTGCCTGATAATGAATACGCAGGTAGAAGTTAACGAGATTACTAACGTAGCTTGCTGAATTAGGCAGTCTATAGAAGAAAACTATCGGGTTAATGCTGAGAGGCTGAATACAACTACATATGCTTGAATCATAGGAGTGTATGGAAATAGTTTAGCTAGCACATGATGATCTTGGCGCAGCTAACACGTGATGCAAGTTGATCATATGCATGTATCCTTATGATACATGATGATCTGTGTGCAACTGATTGATATTGATAGAATTTGTAAGCAGAGTTGTTTGAATCTGTTAGAATGATATTTGATAGAACAGTTGCCAGAAAGAAAGAAAATGAATATTCGATTGTATTGAATGATAATCGTTGGTACAGTGATACACCAAGTATTTATACATTCTCTTGTACAAGTAAAACAATTGGTGATAAAGAAATAAACCTTTGTGCCTTGCAGAGCCCAATGATTGTCCATATCTGAGAAGTGAAGTAGAAGCATAAAGTAGAGAGTAAATCATTTCTCTTTTCGTATCTTTAATTGTCCCCCTCAAACCCAAGCTGCTAGGGTTAGGGTTTGGTGGCGATCGACAGAAACCATGTCTATTTTCAATTCCAAAGTAGAGAATCATCGAAATAACCTCAGTACAACTCTATTCGATACAACAGTTTCCTTGAATCTCCTCAATTTGAGTTGCAGTGTGATTAAATGTTGAGATTTGAGTCAAGTATTTGAGCGCCAGCATGTATTTAGGAGAAAGTGACTAATCTCAACTCAGATCTCATGGATCTTTGTAGACTTACTCATATCTGACTGCTTGTTGAGAGTTTTGTCTTCGACATGCTTCACTCGAAGGTCAGTTCTGAATTTGACAAAGTTCTTTGCAGTTAGTGCTTTAGTAAGTGTTTCTGCTCTCTGGTAAGTGGCAAGTACGTGGTTAATTTGTAGATATCCTTTTGGAACTTGCTAACGAACAAAAAATATGTCGATTTCAATGTGTTTAGTTCTGGAATGTAGTATTGGATTGACAGTCATAAATACTGCACTCTGATTATCACACCAATGCACTGGTTTTGCTTCACACTTTATCTTTAATTCTTTCAGTATATATTGTAACCACATTATCTCTGCTGTAGCATTAGCCATGCTTCTGTATTCTACCTCTGTGCTATATTTGGATATTGTAGTTTGCTTCTTTGAGCACCAAGATATTAAGTTATTTCCAATGTATATGCAGTACCCACTGACTGATTTTCTGTCATTTGGGTCTGTGGCCCAATCTGCATCTGAAAATCCAGTTATGTTTAAGTTGTTGCATGTCTTGAATGATAATCCATAGTCCATAGTTCCTTTGAGATATCTGAGTATTCTTTTTACTGCTTTCTAGTACTCATTCAAAGGATTCTGCATAAATTGAGATACTTTGTTAACACTATAAGTAATATCAGGTCATGTTATAGTAGCATATTGTAATGCTCCTACAACACTTCTGTATTGTTTAATATTAGTTATGGCTTATCCCCTGTTTTTAGATAATTGATGATTACTGATCATGGGAGTTGGCTGTGGATTTGCACCATCCATTTTTGTTTTAGCAAGCAGTTCCAAAATATATTTTTTCTGACATAGCATTATTTCCAAATCTCCCTTTCTCACCACTTCTAGCCCAAGAAATAGTTAATATCACCAAGATCTTTAATTGAAAACTCTTTGGTCAAGTAGTTGATGAAATTGTTGATTTCATCCTTGCAGTTTCCTGTAATAATCAAGTTGTCAACATATATAAGTATGTAAATAGTTAATGAATCACCGAGTTTAATAAATAATGACCTATTTGATTTGGCAGACTGATATTTCATATCTGATAATGCTGCTTTCAGTCTGTCAAACCAGACCCTTGGAGCTTGTCTAAGTCCATATATAGCTTTATTCAGTTTGCACACATAATTTGCTTTCTTGATATATCCTGGTGGTTGCTCCATGTATACATCTTCCTGTAAAATACCATTCGGAAATGCATTATTGACATCTAATTGCCTCATACACCATCCTTTGTGTAGAGCAATAGTAAGAATAAGTCTTATAGTGGCTGGTTTGATTACTGGAGAAAATGTCTCATTAAAATCAAATCCATATTATTATGTGTACCCTTTGGCAACAAGTCTTTCCTTGTATCTATTAATTGTGTCATCAGGATTCCTCTTTATCTTGTATGTCCATTTACATCCAATTATGTTTTTGTCATCTGGAGGACATACAAGGTTCCATGGATTATTTTTTATGAGAGCCTTGTACTCTTCATCCATAGCTGCTGTCCAGTTTTTGTCTTTTGCAGCTTGTTCATATGTTTCTGGCTCACATGGAATTATGCTTGCACTGTATATTTTTGGCTTAAAGATGCCACTCTTAGCCCTAGTAATCATGGGATGACTGGGCTTTGTATGAGTTTCAGTATGAGGTTAGTTCTCTTCATTCACTTGACTTGACATACTTCTGGTATTGCTTTGATGAACACTTTCTTCTACTTGATTTCTTTCACTTTCTGTTTGAGTAGGAGAGTGACTGTCATGACTAGGGTCACCTATCCACTCAGGGCTTTGTTGAGCAGATACAATAGATTGAGTGCAGTGATCTCTAGTAGACCTCACTTCTTCATCCTGAGTCTCATTTTCAGAATAGATTGGTAAGTCAGGTATTGAAAGTCTTGGATTATAGACTTTACTTATAGTTTTTATCTCTGAATCATTGTAGGGAAAGATGTTCTCGTTAAATACGACATGCCCGCTAATAAAAATTCTTCCATTTTCATCTATACACTTGTAACCTTTCTGATTAATGGTATATCCAAGAAAGGTGCAAGGCTTAGATCTAAAGTTTAATTTATTAGTATTATAGGGTCTCAAATAAGGAAAGCATAGACATCCAAAAGTTTTTAAGCTATGATAGTTAGGTTTTACCCCCATATAGTTTTTCAATTGGACTTATTCCACTGATTACCTTTGTTGGCAATCTTTTAATAAGATATACAGCGGTATTAAAAGCTTTAGGCCAAAACTTTAGTGGTAAAGATGCATGAGCTAATAAAGCGAGTTCAGTTTCAACTATGTGTTTATGCTTTCTTTCTACTAACCCATTCTGTTCAGAAGTGTGCGGGCATGTAATTCTGTGCACTATACCTTCCCCTTTAAAATAATTACTGAGAGCTTTGTATTCAGCCCCCCCATCTGATTGAATTACTTTAACTTGGGCACCAGTTTGTTTTTCAGCCATGATTATAAAGTTTATAACAGCATTGTAGGCTTCAGATTTAGATTTTAAAAAATAAATCCATGTGTATCTTGTGTGTGCATCAACAAAGGAAATATAATACTTATATCCAAATTCTGAGTATATAGGTATTGGCCCCCATAAATCCGTGGCAATTAAATCTAATGGTTTTGAGTAAACTGTTGAAGAGTCATTAAATGTCAACTTATTACTCTTACCCATTTGGCAATATGTACAGTCATAGGGTAGTGAGATATTATCAAAAGATATTCTATTTTTATTAAGAACCTGCTTTACAACTTTCACACTTAGGTGACCAAGTTTGTAATGCCATACATCAAATACACTTTTGGAGTCTTGCTCCTTACACAAGTTACAAGACTTCTGATTATCTGAGCACAAATTATTGTTGACTGTTTTGAATTTATACAGTCCCTTTTCAGCATCACCCTGTAACAGAATATCTTTTGTTAGTATGTCTCTAACTAAACAATATTTAGGATAAAATTCAAAATAAACCTTGTTATCATTGGCAAACTGAGATACACTAATAAGATTTTTCTTTATTTTTGGTACCCTTACCAGATTATGTAAGAACAGTTGTTTCTTCCCTTTAATATAAGCATTACCAATATGAGTAATCTTGATACATTTACCATTCCCCATGCAAATTAACTGTTTACCTCTATACTCCTTGTTGCCAAGATTCAAGTTATCAAGATTATTTGTAATGTGATTTGTTACACTAGAGTCTGGGTACCAACAATCATCCTGAATGTTTTTTGGCTTTACCGTTTCATTAAATTATGAATTTTATCACAATTTCTTTGTGTTTCTGAATTGACTTAAGCCATATTAGCACTGGGGTTGTTGCTCCTTTGACCATTGTTTTGATTTGAATATCTGAAGTAGCACTTGACTGCTGTATGGCCAATTTTTTCACAAATCTGACATCTAGGTCTATTGGCATTGTTCCATCTGCCCCTTCCTCTAGATCTATTAGAGTATCCTCCTCTTTGTGTATTTTGGTCTGGCTTGTTATTGCTTTGACTTTTGTTCTTGGAATGAGTAGTATAATTGATGGTGAAATCAGAATCTTATGGTTTCTTGTTGTCAATTCTGGCCTCATGAGCAAGTGATATAGAGTAAACATCATCAATAGATGGCAAGTCCTTTTGAGATGCAATGACAGCAACTACTGATTCATAATCATCACTTAATCCATTTAGGATAGTTAGGATTTGCTCAAAATCTGATACTTTGTGATTTGCAGCCTCCAAGAGATCACAAGTTGTTTTAACTTTGAATAGATACTGTCTCATAGTATTGTTATATTTCCTCATACTGTGCAGTTGCTTCTTGTGATACATCACCTTGGCAGCAGATTGTGTATTGAACACTTTTTCAATGGTTGTCCATATATCATTTGCTGTCTTGCATCCAATAACATGAGACAATAGATTTGTATTTATTGATGATGATAGCCAAGAACAGATAAGCCTATCATGTCTGTGATACTTTATGTAATCCTCATTGTTGATAATTTTGTTTTCTTCAACATTGATACATTTAGGAGGAATTGGGATGGTTCCAAGAATATGACCTTCAAGTCCATATCCTTGGACTGCAGTCTCAATTTGCAGTTTCCAGAGAAGATAATTATCTTCACTCAAGTGTACAGTGACCAGATTGCTTTGAGGGCTAACTACAGTGTTAACAAGCTTTTCGGCTGTAGCACTGGATTGATGATTATTGCTCACATTGGCAGATGTAGCAGTGTTTGTATCATCAGCCATGATGATTTCAGATTATGAACAAACAAAGTAATACTAACAAGGTAGATAAAGAGAATCAATCAGAGACAGAAGTCAAGAAATAAAAGCAAGAATTGCTCACAACCAGGTTTGATGCAACCGCAAGAATTAAATGATGATCTTCTTTCTTTTCCTCCTTTTTTAATCTGATAAGTCTTGCTGGAAGGCACTTTCTTCAGTTTTGTGGTGATTCTTGATTTCTTTGACAGTTTTCTTAAAATTTTCTTGATTGATTTTCTTTAAGATTTGGTGAGAAAGATCTGATGCAGCCGAGTTCTTTGAACTGAGGCGTGGCACTTGATTTTCTTTACTGAATCAACCCTCTCAGATGATGAAGCATTGCCTTCTGATGAGAGGAGATCACTCAAATGATGATTCCTTTCTGATGAGTCTGATTAATTCAGCAATTTGGCTGTTAAGCCTTTGGTAGCTCTGATACCATGATAGAATTTGTAAGCAGAGTTGTTTGAATCTGTTACAATGATATTTGATAGAACAGTTGCTAGAAAGAAAGAAAATGGATATTCGATTATATTGAATGATAATCGTTGGTACAGTGATACACTGAGTATTTATACTTTCTCTTGTACAAGTAAAACAATTAGTGATAAAGAAATAAACTTTTGGGCCTTGCAGAGCCCAATGATAGCCCATATCTGAGAAGTGAAGTAGAAGCATAAAGTAGAGAGTAAATCATTTCTCTCTTCGTATCTTTAATTGATATGCCTGAAAGCAAATAAATGTTCATGGTGTTGCTGATGCATGGTGAGCAATGGAGATAGAAATTACACTGAGTAGACAGGGCTGTATTTTGTTGTTTACAATGAAGTAGCAAGAATGAGAAGCATGTCTGGCGAACCTTGGACATTGTAACTTCATATCACTCAAAGCAATATGCATAACTGCACAGTCAGGCATCTTAAGTTGTAACGATTTTTACCTATCATGTTTTCTAGCTAATAATCATCTTATTTGATTACTGAAATGATTTGTACTGCAGATTGAGAAGCTCTCATTCGTTATGTCAAAATTTATTTGTTTCAGTTGATTGCTAAAATAGAAACACTGATAAGAATTACATTTATAGTTTAGGCAAATAATTTGTCTGAAAAAATAAATAAATGGCAGTTAAAGCTAAAATCCACTTTTATCATTATGTGGCACAATCAACGGACCAGAGAACATACCATTACTTTAACCACTTTTGACACCTCAACTGAGTAGATGAAACACATAACGCACTTAATCTCAAACACTCAACCATATCAGACTGGTCATATGTTATGGCATATGGAAAATTTGTGCACATATATACTTCAATGATCAAACCAAAACCATTTTTGTCTTGAGGCAGAAATGCAAAAATATACATGAATCCTTTATACATCTTAGATTTTGTGCATAAATGCACCAAGGTCCTAATTCTGATTATGCTTGCCTCACCATATGCTTTTTGCTGTGGTCTTCGTTGTTGAGGCATCCATTTTTAACGTCAAACTCATCCCACCCACTATGGTTAGGTGAATTAGATTGTGAACACAACTATGTTGTGGTAACACATCGAAAGATAAAACTTACATAAATGTTTTTTGCTAGAAACAGTAGTGACTTTCATTCTTATAAATTACATTAACCAAAAAAGTTAACTTCTTTACTTATAATGTTATTAAACTTGCCTCTCAAACATCTTAATGATAGAGGTGAATATACCGTATAGCTAAAATTAGCTCCCTCGATAGGAGTTAGAAGTTACTTCAGAGCACATTTTTTAATGTTTTGTTATACACGTTACTTGATAAAACTAAATGCATTTAAAACTATAAATTATCCTACAACGTCTAAGACCTTTCCCTCAACAGTAATTCCTGATAAAATTACGTGATAAGAGAGAAACAAGGAAGAATAAATTTGTCAGAGTGTTAAAAAACATTTCTATTTTCTTATAAACACTCAAGTATATGAAAAGAAGCAAACAACAACAACCATCTTAGTCTTGCACTTTTATAACTAATAATTATAAAAGCATTTGCCATATGCATTTCTAATGTTAACCACTTGTTTTTTAATTGTATTGTCTTGCAGCATAGTGTATGGTTAGAAGATGCATTTGACATAGCAAAGCAACTTTATATGTACTATTATTGATCTATCCCCAAAAGTTTAGAGCATGCAACTGCACACAAATTATGGAAGCAATGTAAATGCACATAAATTTTGCGTCAGAAGCAAGTTGGTACATGCAAATACGCAGTCCTACCGTGTAATAAAAAACATACAGTGATAAGGAAACACAAAAGACATGAAAGATGTTCTAGCAAATCAAGTGATACAAAATTTAAGGAAAAAATGCATAATTTGCTAGGTACATATATATCAGTATCACAACGCTTAAATATTTACTTCTTTGGTGTTGTTGTTGGCCAAACTAGATGTCAACGGGTCTCGTAATGCAAACTGCCAAACGTTGAGCTTGTTGCAAAAGCCAAATCAGTATGTAGTGTCTACATGTGCACATGAACAATTTAAATATAATTGGTTCAGATTGATTGTGCTAGTATACTAGATCAAATTGGAGATTGGTAACCGCATGGTAATTGAAAATTTACTGTTGCCATGAGACTTTTAGATCTAAATACAAATTGGGAATCTAAATAATAAACCATAATTCACATCCTATCGGTTGTGCATCTCATTCTACCTAAAGATTCAAAAGAATAGATCCAAAAGAATGAATTTAAGGATGAACAGAGTCTGGTTACACATGTCTACACCGCTTTACATACATAAAAACATCCATACGCAACAGATAAATTCAATCCTACAGGAAGAAGAACAAGCATGAATATAAACTCAACTAAACATGATTGGCTACATCCTACCCTTAAGTTGGTCATACTATTATTTTCCTTGTAGATAACTAGAATTCATTACCTTTCAGATAATAAAAAGAAAATAATATTGAATATCCATGTCTTCTAAGGTTCAAATTTGATAAGGAGAAAATTATAATATTAGTCTTGAGTTGTTATTATTTTTAAAAGTTAACAGGAAATTATTTTGTCATGAGAACCCAAAGCTCCAAACCACGTGGCTGCAATAAAGCATGGAATTGAGAAAATCTATACGTACAAAGTCCTAAATTCTGTTAGGGTTTATCCTTCCAAGCTGATATTACCCAACAACACAGATGCAGAACAATATGATCAAATATAGAATGACGAAACAATCAAATAAAATTATTAGGGTTATTCTCCTTTAAAGAAAATGTGAAAATTACAATTTAATTATATGAAAGGGAAGTACACCAAAATTTTTAAAGTGGTCACACTATCAATATGATAGTGTACGTCCACTAAGAGAAGAAGAATTTTTATTAATAATTTGAGAGAGAAGATACAGAGATTGGTACAAGTTATTTCTATTACATAGGCTTTTTTATATAAGGCTTTGGAACTAAAGTTTGAACTTATCCCGCGATGTGGGACTAAACAAAATAACAAAACCCAATATTGTATCACAATTTTCAATACTCCATTTTAATACAATATATATATATATATATATATATATATATATAACAAAGCCATCCTACTCCATATACACCTTCATAGTCTAAGTAGTCTCGAGCATAGCGGATCCATTCCCAATGAGCTTCGACAATGTCATCACCCATTACACTTTTCGACGAACTCCGACAACGCCACCGCCCACCAACAAAGTGTTTAAATGTATACTTCCCATGTAGAATCTGTCAATCTTCTTGATGAAAACAAACATCTCCATCTACCAATTGTTTCTTCCCCGTGCCACCATGTGGCACCTACCAACTTGATAAGCGAATCAAGTTCGAGCAATGCTCAAACTTTGCAACGGGTAAAGACTGTGAACATGTCTGCTGCATTCTCCTCTATGTGAACCTTCTGAAGGCGAATTAGTTTCTCTTCATTCATTGAGACAAGAAATGATTCTCTCACCTCTATGTGCTTTGTGCTTGAACTAAAAGCCAGATTTTTAGCTAAGTGAATTGCACTTTGACAATCATAATTCACTTCTACTCCACCATACATGAAGCGCAAATCACACATCAACCGCCTTAAATACAGTTCCTCCTTAGTCGCTTCAACAGTAGATATAATCTCTGCCTCTATAGTAGACAAAGAAACAACGGCCTGCAACATCGCTCTCCAACTAATAGTTGTCCCTTTAAGAGTGAACACATGACCTGAGGCTGACTTCCTTTTATCTCTATCGCCGGTGTAATTAGAATCACAAAATCTTGTCAAGCTGAAATCTCTATCTTTGCCGTCAAAAACAAGCCCATGGTCTAAAGTTCCTCTAAGATATCTGAAGATGTATTTTACTACCTCCCAATGCGTCTTTTTTGGATTTTCCATATATCTACTAACCATCCAATAGCCTGTGCAATGTCAGACCTAGTGCAAACCACAACATACATCAAACTACCAACTGCACTCGCATAGGGCACCTTCTCCATGTAAGCGTTATCCTTCTCCGAGATCGAAGAGCCTTTATTAGAAAGCTGAATGTGCAAAGGCATGGGTGTACTAATTTCATTTGCTCCTTCCATGTTAAACCGAGCAAGCAACTTCCTAAAATACTCCTTTGAGTGAGCCTCAAAAGTCCTAGCATTCTATCCCTTTGGATTTCTATACCAAAAATCTTCTTTGCTTCTCCAAGGTTTTTCATCTCAAATTCCACTTTTAGCTTCATCTTCAAACTATCAATTTCATCTTTATCCTTGGAAGCAATCAACATGTCATCCACTTACAAGAGTAAACACACCCAACTACTACTTTCTAAATGCTTAAAGTACACACAAGCGTCTTTTATAATACGATCAAAACCAAATGAAAACATAAAAGAGTCAAATTTCTTGTACCATTGTCTAGGCGACTGTTTGAGTCCATAAAGTGACTTTTTCAACTTGCAAACCCATTTCTCTTTCCCACCTATAACAAATCTTTCCGGTTGCTTCATGTAAATGGTCTTCACCAAGTCACCATGTAAGAAAGTAGTATTCACGTCAGGTTACTCCAACTTCAAGTCATGAGTAGCAATAATAGCAAGCAAAATGCGGATGGAGGTATGCCTCACTACAGGAGAAAATATTTCACCATTCTCCGCTCCCTTCCTCTGTGAAAACCCTTTAGCAACTAATCTAACCTTATATCTTCCATTATCCTTCACTTTGAATACTCGCTTGCAGCCTATAGTTCGGCTTCCTAGAGGAGGTGGTACCAAATCTCAAGTCTTGTTTTTTTCAATGACTCTAACTCCTCTTCTATAGCGCACATCCATTTCGAGCCATCACTCGACTTCATAGCTTCTTCAAGATCAATGGCACATTATGAACCACATGTAGGGCATAATCAAACTGATCACCAATGCTAAGGCTTGTATACTGCCAATCATCATACATCTCGGGTGGCCAAATAGTCCTATGACTGGCCTGAATAGGTACAACTTCACCTAAACTCCTTTTAACTCCACCTTGAACTGAACTTACTCCAGTCTCATGCACATCACTCACACTACTTGAAGGAACCTATGGACTAATTTGTGATGTCTCATCAGCTGCATCTACATCTCTCACAGTAGAATCAACTCTACTACTAGGCTGAAATATGGGAACCTCTTCCAACTCCTTAGGCCTATCAGACTCATCTAATGTGATTAGTAACTCCTCCTTAGGATTGAACATTGTAGACTCATCAAAAAGTACATGTCTGGAATGCATAATCTTTCTATCAACAGAGTTCCAAATGTGATAACCTTTGATACCGTCCGTGTATCCCATAAATATACCCTTGTACGCTCTAGCTTCTAGCTTATCATCACTTATATGGTGGACATACACAAGACAACTGAAAATACAAAAGTAACCAAGATACACTGATTTACCTCTCCACTTCTCCTCTGGAATCTTCCCATCTGTGGTTGAGCATGAAATTCGATTTATAATACGCGCTACAGTTGATAAAGCTTCCACTCAAAAGCCAATAAACAAGACCCGCCATCAATATCAAGCAACGTGCCTTCTCAAGTAGAATCTGATTCATCCTCTCAGCAACCCCATTGGATTGTGGATCTCCTGCTATAATGAAATGTCTCTGAATATCATGTTGCTTACAAAAATTGAGGAACTCCTTAGAAACAAATTCACCCCCATTATCAGATCTAAGTACCTTCAACTTACAACTAGATTGGTTCTCAACTAGCACTTTTCGAGCTTTAAACTTCTCAAAGCTTTCTGATTTGGCCTTCATCACATACACCCAAATTTTTCGAGAAAAGTCATCAATAAACGAAATAAAATACTTTACTGCCCTAATGGAAGCATTATCTATTGGTCCCCAAACATCTATATGCACATAATCAAGCACTCTCTCTGATCTATGAAGTCCAACTCCAAATGATACCTTCGCCTGCTTTACCAACACACATTCCTGGAAAAATTCCAACTTGTTGAAGCTTCCTCCTTTGATCATCTTTTGACTACAAAGAAACTCTAAGCCCTTTTTCGAAATATGACACAATCTTATATGCCAAAGTCTAGTTGCATCCAAAGCACGAGAACTATCCACTCCAAACAGGATTCTCCAAAAACTGTGGTTCCTTTTAGCAAATACAGATTGTGAAACACCTCTCCATTCATCAAAATAAGTGCACCCCTAGAAACTTTTAAACCATCCTTCTGCATGATCACCTTACATCCCATGGATGCCAACTTCCCTAGAGAAATTAATGACTTCCGAAGACCTAAAACATAGCGGACACCTATTAAAGTGCGTATCACTCCGTCAATCATCTTGATCCAAACTGTTCCCATGGCTCTACAACTAGCATCATTTCACATAAGGATTGCACTTCCCTCTTTTCCAACAAGAGCTGAAATAATCATTTTTTGGCGTCATATGGAACGACGCCCCCGATTCAAGCGTCTAATGGTCTAATACATCAGATACTACTGCAGTCAACACTTAATTAGATATAGTCTTTTCCACCGCAATCAATGAAGATCCACCCTCAACCTTCTTCTTCAAATTTGGACAGTCTCTCTTCCAATGCCCTGGTTTCTTGCAATAGTGGCACTTTCCATCTCTAGACTTTCCTCTCCAACCATTTATGGGCTTCCTAGATTTGGAACGCCCCTTAGAATTCCAATTCTTCTTCTCATATCTTCCTCTCTCAACAAATAGGCCCCGACAACCACTCCCTTCTCTTCCTTCACTCATGTCCTTCATCTGATCCCTCAAATCTTCATATAGAAGACCCGACTTCACATCATCAGCAATCAAAGTGTCTCTCTTATAAATCAGACTATTAGCAAAACCTATGTAACACTTCGGAAAGGAACATAAAAGAATCATCGCCTTCTGCTCTTCATCCACCTTCAAATCCACAATCGTCATCTTCATCACAAAGATAATCAAAGAAACTAAGATGCACCTTTACTGAAAGCACTCTCTCTCATCTTCACGGTGAAAAACGTTTTAGCAGAGTCAAACGATTAGTGAGTAATATAGGCAGATAGAGATTCTTCAGCTTGGTCCAAATTCCTTTAGTAGTTGTTTCCATGATAATTTTTTAGATAACATTTTCTCCCATGGCCAACTGTAGAGTAGTAAATGACCATTCTTCCAACTCCTTCTTCTCCACAACATAAACTTTAGCTGGTAACTCCTCAGTGTCAAAACTACCTGATGAACTATATTCCTTTTTAGAATATCCTTCATCCTCCATTGCCACTTCTCGAAGTCTTTATCCCCGTTCCATCTTTCTATTGCCAATGTGGATCCAGATGCAATATAAGAACTTCTGACATAAGCTCCTGTTACAGCAGGAGTAGCCCCATCTTTTGCCATATTTTCTTACACCTTCTCTAAATCAATCTAGATGCTTTAATACCAGATTGTTGGGGTCTATCATTCCAAGATGATATTAACCAACAATGCAGATGCAGAACAATATGATTAAATATAGAATGGCGAAACAATCAAATAAAATTATTGGGGTTATTCTCCTTTAAAGAAAAGGCGAAAATTACTAATTAATTTTAAATGAAAGGGAACCAAAATTTTTTAAGTGGTTCTACTATCAATACGATGGTGTACGTCCACTAAGGGGAGAAGAATTTTTATTAATAATTTAAGAAAGAAGATTACAAAGATTGGTACAAGTTACATATGCTCCTTTATATAAGGTTTTGGAACTAAGATTTGAACTTATCCCGTGATGTGGGACTAAATAAAATAAAAAAACCCAATATTGTATCACATTTTTCAATAAATTCATAGTTCTGCCTCCTTTTTATCCTCACCTAGTTCATTTATTGAATCTATTTACTAACTCATATTTTAAAACAATCGATTCGGTGTTAATGGAGGAGGAGCATCTGCTGACAATAGGATGGAATTAGATGTGAAAATAACAATACAGGCTATCATTGGACCTAACCCTATCCCCCACCCCCTTCTCGACATCACCGTCCTCGTATTTATCCTCACCTTGTCCCTTACCCTAACCTTTTCAACCTCATATCCTTCACATACCCATCTCAATTTATGAAGAATTAATTCATCAAAATAATGGGATTTTCATAACTTTTCTGCGCAAAAATGGGATATAATTAAAATAATGGTTACGCATGATGAATTAATTCATGAAAATAAAAAAATCCTCAACTCGGTTTATACATACATACCTGGTTAAGTTTATACGTTAAAAAATCAATAATCAAAATACTCAACTAAATTCTTGCATGTTCTACATAGTGATTCAAAAGCAACAAGTTTAAAGAAAATACCCAGCAGAAGAAGCAAATTTTATAAAAGATGTATTACCTAAAATCGCAAAGAACGAACCAAGGTTTGGCCCACTGAGATCAGTATAGTTGCGATCAAAGATGAGAAAGCTAGGGCGTGAAATTTGCAATGAATTTCACTTTTTTGCGAGTTGCGATGATTGAAAGAGGAAGATGAGAAAGATTGGTGAGAAATGAAATTTTAGGAGGTAAACAGGAAAAAAGGAAATGAAAAGAATTGGCTTACAGTTTTTTATTCTATTTATTCCAAAGATTATACAAATACTCAAATATCAGATGAAAGCGACCATTCTATTAGAATAAAGGGAAAAGCAGTAAGAACAACAGAAAAGTAAAAGGCAACACGAAAGTTTTTATAGTGGTTCGACGTAATCTCCGACCTACATCTACTTAATTTAATTTTTTGTTAGTTATTTTCTCTTTGGATTACAACTAATATTATCAGATCTGACCACAATCTGGTGGATCTCAAATTTACAATGGAGTTTTAAAGTGTATCAAGAAGAGACTAGAAGTGAAGAAGACGTAGAGTTTCCAGGTTCTAGTGTCTGAGAAAAGATTTCTCTTTAGTTGCAGTAAGGTTGGTATTTATAGGGAAACATGTGTACAAGTTCAGAAGCCCGCTTATACTGAGGTCCAAGAGATAGCCCAATGTGGTGCAAGAGAGCACCAACTTGTTTTCTTTAGTGCATAGTGATTTTCTTCACTTTTTCTCTTCCTCTATCTTTTATTCGATATGTTCCAACCTCTTTTCCATCAATTTGGAGTTGATTCTAGCGATCTTCGATAACACTCGACTTATCCTGCTTTCTTTTCATTAATCCTCGAAGTCGCTCATCCAAACTCTGGAAAATCACTTGATCATGAGTAGTTGGAGTTGTATATGAGGTATACGAAGTTTGGGAGGCAAGAAGGGGAGAGGAAATAGGTCGATGCTGACTTAAACAACTTGGGGCCAAGTTGTGTACTCCCATTTCAGTTGAAACTTCTCCAAGTTGCTTTTCTTCTTCTTTCAATCGTGTTTCCAAGTTTGTGAATCATTTCGTCCTTGTTTTGATCTTCTAAGTTCAATCAAAATCTGCTTGACTAAGAAGTAGGTTAACGCTTGCTCCCCCAAGTACGTTTTTCGAATGTAAGGTGTGTTTTACTCAAGAACAAGTTCCAATAGTAGTTGGTCCTTAAAAGTTAAGCTCTCTAGATATCCATTGATTATGATCTCGTGAATCGTCCAATTCCTTCATATTTTTTCTGTAAATCAGAGGTTATTCCAAGCTCAGTTTAGCTAAGGATCCATCCTTTGCTTAAGTGTCTATTATGAATCATTATCAAGATGTCTTCATCAAGGGGTATCATTTCACATCCAAGCCATCCCATGTTCGTCCAAGATCTATCTTTCTTTCTCCGATTGCAAGGCATTCAAATCCTTTTATTAAATCTACATCCACTTTGGGGCTTGGTCTCACCGGACCATTCATCTTCCAATCTAAGATTTGATCTTCCTGGATCGTTTATCGTCCAATCTGGGGTTTCGATCTCTCCGGATCGTTTATCGTCCAATCTAGGGTTTCGATCTCTCTAGATCGTCTATTGCCCAATCCGGGTTTTCGATCTCTCCGGGTCATTTATTGCTTAATCTAGTGTTTTGATCTCTCTATATGCTTGCTAAGCTCAATCCACTCGCTCTCCGGTAAGGGGATTCAATGACCAAGCAAGCCCATTCGCTCACTCTCCGGTGAAGGGATCTACTTTTCATACAAGTCCATCCACTCGCTCTCCAACGAGGGAAATTGCACCCTACATTTCGGTCCCGACTCTCCGGCCGGGACTTAACACGATCAATATCGTACAAGTCCATCCACTTTCTCTCCGACAAGGGAACTTGCACCCTGCACTTTGGTCTCAATTCTCTAGTCGAAAGTTAACGCGATCAGTATTAGTCATCACATTTACGTGGATTTTTCTAAAATCAAATATTCAAATCAAGCAAAATAAGCAGAAATTTTAATTATTCATCTCGAACATCCAACTCAAAGCATGCCTAGAGACTAATCTAGGCCTCGTACATGTGTAAGTGGTTTAAGATTATTATTGTCCTAACTAGGCATCCCAAACGTCCGACTCAGAGCGTACCTAGAGACCAATCTAGGCCTCATACACGTGTAAGCAGTCTGAGGTTATTATTATCTTAATTATTTAAGGGAAAAAGCAAAGTGTGGGAAGCGAACCTGCCTCCCATCCATCCCGGTTAGGGGATTACCATTCTCAACCCAAATCTAGCCATGTCTCGATGCATTCACTACAGATGGTACTGCTCCGGATGTACCATTGCAGTTCGTTTTCTCACATACTATTGTAATTGGTTACTCCGAAGTAGTTCTTCTATCAGATCATGTAGGTGCCAACACTCGTTCGTTTCATGTCCATCCAACTCGTGGAAGAAGCAAAACTTTTCAGATCTTCTCTCCAGATCAGTGGGTTCTCCTTTAGTAGGTTTTCGGTAGGGGATCTGCACCTAGTATCTAAGTATATCCTCTTTGGGATTTCTGTTAGATCAGTATAGGAAGAAAACATCGATTCCCTCCTCAGTTGTTTCGGTTCTCCAACATTATTATCAGCTCTTCGCTTTTCATTATCCTTGCCATATCCTACTCCAACGAGTCCTCCGTCATCCACAACGTTAATTTTAACATCCTCAACTTCGACGTCTTCTTGACGCAAATATCTCTCAGCTTCATGATAAAATTCTATAAGGTCTATTGGCGGATCCCTTTCCAAAGCAATCTTAACGTCAATCTTACTTGCAACTCCTAAAACCGCCACTATCAGAATCACAAATGGATCTTATCGACTGCAGTAGCTGTCGCGTTAGACCTAGTCAAGTAGCTCCTTAGGGTCTCTCTGGCCCTTTGATTCGTGTTTGATAGCATCATCATATTTTTTGATCGTGACATATGAACTCTGAATTGCCTTATGGACTTATTCACCAAGTTGGTCCACATGCTTATGGACCTGTTCTCCAGCTGTTTGAACCACATTGCTACTAAATATGTCAAGTATAACGGGAAGCACTGCCCCCATTACCTCCTCGGAAGCACCCAACACTTCCATGTTTCGAATGTATCTCATGAAATGAACTATTGGATCAGATTTCCTATCGTACATTTTCAGTGTCAGAAGCTTGAAATCAAGAGGATTCCTCGCATTTTCGATGTTAGCGGTAAATGGATTCCTGTTTACGTCTTCCAAACTCTAGTCTGGGGGTCCACCTCTAACTATTTTTCCGATCATCTCATCCATCCAGTTGTTGTCATCTAATGGAAGTCTTAGACCACTAGCTACATTCTACTGCCTGCTCCTGGGGGGAATTCTGGCACATGTTTTGGCACATACTCCTCTTGCTGCACACCCGTGTTTTGATATTCAATTCTGGCTTCATTTTGTCCTCCGTTCCTACGGAAAAGTTCTAGCACATATTCCTCTGGTTATTGCGCACTTGCGTTCTGTCTTATGTTTCTGGCCCTAGCATCGTCCATTCTCGGCATTCCACGTTCCCTAAGCTCGCACCAACATTGCCCTCGAGTATAATTCTTTCGCTGCCGAGAGGATTTGGGTCGGTACCAAGTGGTACTGTTCGTGGGGGCATCGTTCCAGTTTGCTCTGCCCAAACTCCAAATGTTTCGACATTAGTTCCTGGTCCATGGTTCTGAATTTCGATAACCCTAGCTACTCCTTGTTATCCCATCCTTTGAAAGAATTCTTTCATCATTTCCTGTTGTCTAGTTATAATTTCATCCTACATCTCATTCATCATTCTTTCCACCTCTTCTCTGGTCATGTAGATGGATTGATGAGTATTTGAGGACACCTCCTGACTACCCCCAGCTCTGGTTGGCTTCCTCCAACCTTAGATATGGTGTTAGGCCTCTTTATCTTCTTTAAATCTTAGATTCAAGTTTCAAGTCTTCGGTCTTGTTCGCTCTCGGTGGAAGCACCAAAATGTTTATGCCAAAAATGGCACAAACTCCCAAATATCATATGAAAGCACTAGTTTTGTTAGAATAAAGGGAGAAGCAGCAAGAACAACAGGAAAGTAAAAGGAGACACAAAAGTTTTAATAGTGGTTCAGCGTAATCTCTAGCCAACGTCCACTTTAATCTTTTATTAATTGCTTTCTCTCTGGGATTACAACTAATATTATCAGATGCGACCACAATCTGGTGAATCTTAAATTTACAATGGAGTTTTAGAGTGTATCAGGAAGAGAGTAGAAATGAAGAAGATGTAGAGTTTTCAGGTTCTAGAGTCCAAGAATAGATCCCCTTTTAGTTAAAGTTATGTTGGTATTTATAAGGAAACATGTGTACAGGTTCAGAAGCCCGCTTACACTAAGGTCCAAGAGATAGCTCAATGTGGTGCAAGAGGCCTAGGGGCACATGACCCAAAAAAACAACTCGGTGCCGAGTTAAATGGGTTAGCACCGACTTGTTTTATTTGGTGCAAAGTGATTTTCTTCACTTGTTCTCTTCCTTTATCCTTTATTCGATGTGTTCTAGCCTTTTTTACATCGACTTGTAGTTGATTCTAGCGATCTTCGATAATACTTGACTTGTCCTTCTTTCTTTTCATTAATCCTCGGAGTCGCTCATCCAAACTCTGGAAAAATGACTTGATCACGAGTAGTTCAAGTTGTATATGAGGTATACGAAGTTTGGGAGACAAGAAAGGAAGAGGAAATAGGTCGACGACCTAAACAACTCGGGGCCTAGTTGTGTAGTTAGTTCCATTTCAGTTGAAACTTCTCCAAATTGCTTTTCTACTTCTTTGGATCGTGTTTCCAAGTCCGTGAATTATTTCGTCCTTGTTTTGATCTTCTAAGTCCATTTGAAATCTGCTTGACTAAAAAACGAGTTAACATATCCCATACGTTCCAAGTGAAAGTATAGTGTTTAAGTGAAATTTAATATTAATTCGTGCCTAAATAGGAAATGTACAAAGTTCACTATTCTGAAGGTTTTTATTCTGTATGGGTGTAATAGCACTATAAGTGGATTCCGTTTTGATTTATATTCAATTAACACCTTAAATTTGATTCCGTTTTGAAAAATTAAAGATCCGTTTGATTTATTTTATATTTTATATTTTGGGTTTTCAACGTTAACTACAAAATATGAAAATAGTGGATGAACGACAGAATGAGTGAAAGAAAGATGGAGGGGATGACGGAGGGATAGAGCGACACGAATTATTTCTCGTGCTTCATTTATTTTTCAAAGCACAAAAAATAAAAAGCAGTTGTTTTCTATTTTGTATTTCCATTCATTTTTTAAATTGGTCTTTCACAATTTACATGCCTTGTGCGGGAAAAACAATTAAGTAAACCCTTCCCTCTCATCTAAACGCACCCGTAAAATTTCGAGCTAAAGTCGCTTCAGGATTTTGTTTATCTAGGCAATTAAAGGATTGATTTTGGTATGTTTTCTTAGTTCTATCCTCGAATTCCTTGTTCTATCTGTACGTCATACTTTCTGGGTTTACATGAACCCTAAATTCCATACGTTTCTTTTTTAATTATGTTATTGTTTTCAAGGTTTCATTATGCAATTTATCTCAGGTTTTTCGCAGAACATTCCATTTAAAATTCTAATTGTAATCAATTTTATTAGCGTTTAAATTGATTTTCTTGTAGTGTGGATTTTCAACAACTGATTAATTGTCCCAAAAGAAACTAAAATATTACCTTATTTAATAGGTATTGCGAATGTTGATTAATAGTTACCTAAGCGGCTAAGCCCCTGGGATAGGGCAGCCCACTGAGCGGGCAACAGAAAAAATCTGTTTTACTTCAAAGTTACAGCTCAATAGCAATCTCCATGTTTGCGATGCTTGAACCCAAAAAAACTAGGGTTTCAAAAATCAACGCCTTCTAAATAATCATCGCTGCATACTCGGCTATTCTATCAGCCATCGTCGGCTCATCCTTGCCTCCTACGCGATATTTTCTACTGCTGATTTGAAGTCCTGCTACAGTCTCTTTATACTGCCACTGCTAATTAAGTATGCGAATTTCTTGTTTTGAGTTGTCTAATTTTCTAAAATTGAGTCGCCCTTTTACTGCTTTAGATTTCATTAACATTGAAAACGACTGAAGCTAATAACTTATTAGTATTTAGTTATAAACAACTAGTTTTCTGCAAATAATCGTTTAGGAATTGAAATTTGAAAGCCGAAGCTAAAAAACTAATAATTATTTAGGAACTGATACTTACATTGATGTACTATTTTTCCTGCAGTGTGTGTATGTCTACCCGCAAACATTTAGGCATAACCCAATATGATTTGCCTGTACACTTAACTAGATACACTAGTTTGTAAACTTGATACATTTAGTTAAAAATTAAATACATTGTTTTGTAAACTATTTGAGACTATAAGTATATGCTTATATATAAAAAAGAAAATTTAAAAAAATTGACATGTTATATAGTAAGGGGCAAAAAAATTCACATTGGGCTTGGGCAACCGATTCTTTGGGCCGCCCCTGGTTACATATCACTGTCCTTTGTGCAAAAAATCATTTATTTTCATGTGTTTGAAGTTTGATAGGCGAGTATACATTAATTACTTAATGTTCATGGCTGTAGAAATTGGTACATTTAAGATCGAAAATGGTACAGTTGTTCTTATCTGAACCAAAAGCCGGAATATGTGAAGAAAGCGATGCTGTGAAGGAGAGAACTCGTTTACTGGAAAAACTTGAATCCATCATTTTGTCATTGGTAACATCAGGAGGTAGAAATGAAGCTCGCATATGGTTTTGCAATACAATTTCAAGTTTTCATACTATTTCTCCTCATGATCGGTGTGGCTTGTTTATCGATCTCCTAAAAGCTAATAAGTCGAATAAAATCATAGCTGATCAGATTTTACGATTGATTTTTGAGGAAAGACCTGAAAAGCTTGGACAAGTACTTGCACGAAAGAGCCATATCATTGAAAAGTTTTTTGAAGGTACTTCACATGTTCTCGTGATTTTTTTTAGCATTTCTAATAATTGCATGCAGAGCGTTTTCTCATTAAATGCTTATGGTTTTGGAAGAAAATTGCACTGATTTGCACTGGTTGTTGGATGTAGTGTCAATCATTTCAATAATGTCAAGTTCTTAGGGGTGTTTTCAGTATTGTTTATATCTTTTTCAATATTGTTGGTAGCAGTGGGTGTGAGTATATTGTTAATTTTGGGTCATGATATGGCTACTGATGCAGGGTATGTATGCTGAGTGGATAGGTCGGCTGTTTAATGGCTAACACTTTCTTGATAAATAACCATATATGATTTATTAAATGAGCCTTGAATTGAAAGTGACCAAATAAAAAGACTTATAAAATGAAAATAAATTAATAGAGAAAAAGGGAAGAAGAGAAGCAAATGAGAAAAGTAGGACTTGCTAGCTTCTTTTATCTGGTTTCACACAGAGAATGGGTCGCTAGGTTTGGGTCTATACTTCACACAGAGAAAAGCAGGACTAGCTAGTAGGACTAAGACTCAAATATTAATCCTGCCTTGTTTTCCTCTGGTTTATATTTCTTTTCCTTTGTCATCTTTAAAAAAAAATAACAACAGTATTAGCTGCATAACATTGACTGTTACACCATTACAACTACTACATCTTAAGTAGGTGATTTTATTCATAAACTCCTACAATTTCCTATCAATCTGATACTAAAACATATATTCCGAACTTGTAAACAAATTTATTACATTCTCGTGACCTTTTATATGTATGTTTATTACCTTTTTCTTCCACTTAAATTGTTCACTCCTATTTCTTACTGCCAGTACTTCATTTTACATGTTTCTTAATTTGATTTTACTTCTCTTTTCTTATCATACGCAAATACCAAAACTAATATACAAAGCATGTTTCCTCAACGTTGTGTTTAAATAATATTAACTACGAGTTAGATTAGTTACATGATTTTACAATACACTTGGTGCATCATACTTTCTACATTCAAGTTACTTGTGAACGTAAAATTATAGTTTGTTCAGGATTACAAGTGCTTTCGGTGCAAATTATATTTATAAATGTAAAGGAGAATTTACACATCTTAAAATTTTGATTCATTGTCATGCTTCTGCCTGATTGCATACAATTTCACAGAACCCAGCATATGATGTTGAAAGAACCCAGCATATGATGTTGAAATATAGAGATTGGAAGAGTCATATAGGACCACATCCTAGTTGTTGGTTGTACTATCAATATCATTGATTATATTTTCATTGGTTTAATCATAGACTGTTAGACTTAGTTATTAATGCTTAACATTGGTGATATTTCCTACAAAAGGGATTATTATAATCTTTTTTAGTTTTATGAGTTAATTATTCATGTTTTAGTGTATAGTTCTGAATATGTCCACTGTATAGTCCATTGATTCTTTAATTCATTATGTGAAGTAATATCCATAACTACAGATTATAGTGAAACTAAACATATGTCACAAATAATTACGAGATTGTTTTCTGTTTGTCATGGAGGTGGTTTTTTGTTGTTTTTTTATTTTTTAATACCTTTAAAAAATGTACAAGTAAAATGCGACATGTTTGCTTCAATGAGCATGTACCACGTTATGTAACACAAATTTATGATACTGAGTTGTATTCATACTGTACCATTATATTCTGAATATGAAGGAAACCCAAGGCGGATACTGCAGTGGTTTGACCATTTTGCAAGTTCCAATGATTCTGGACACAAGAAAGGGGCCAAGGCATTAGCTCAGTATGCTTTTGTGAACCGTGATAGTTGTTGGGAGGAGCTTGAATGGAAGGGAAGGCATGGGCAATCTCCGGCTGTTGTGGCCACAAAGCCTCATTATTTTTATGATTTAGATGTCTTAAAAACCGTGGAAAACTTCCTTGAGTACGTACCGGATTTCTGGTCATCAGATGAATTTGCCGAGTCAGTTAAAGGTGGTGATATTTTAAATGTGGAATCAAAATACTTTCTTGACCTGTTTATACATATGATGTACAAAGAAAACTCAGAGGTTGTATGGGAAGTTATAGAGGATTTTCTGATGGAAGTAAAATTTTCAACTCTATCTCAGCGTATACTAATGTTGTTGGATGAGAATAGCATCCTTACTTTTGTACAGTCAGTAAGTAAATTGATTCATCCAGATTTGAATTGCAAAGAGTACAGATATACTTCTTGTTGGCTAGAAAATCATCTATCAAGATGTAACGAATTCACAACCCTTGATGATCTTCTTTTGTTGAATACGATTATTAGTCACGGGAGGCATCTTTTACGACTTTTAAGGGATGAAGAGCATGAGCAGGAAATGAGAAGTATTGAAGAGCTCTTGGAAAATGAGTCAATTTTTACCAATGCAGATAGTTGGGTCTTAATGAAAGAGTGTTTGAATGTCAAAGAAAAAATAGCAGTTAAATATATGGGACTTCAATCTTGGATTATTCTCTATTACTTGTCAAGAGAATGCAAAACGCCTCAATCATGGGAATCAGTGTTTGTTGATAATGGACTAAGTTACCACAAATCTAATGAATACTCTCTTGTTCGATCGCAGGGTTTGGGAAAGGTTGGTTGTTCAGACAGTGATGTTGATGTGACGAGAAAAAGAGTCAAGAAGAGAAAAAGTGAGAAGAGAGAAAAGCGGAGAAAGAAGCATGATTATGAAGAAAATATTGATGATGAACTGATAGAGTTTGAAAAGGGCTTGCAGTCTGGAGGGAGTAGTTGGGTTCTCTCAACGGATAACTATTCATGTACATGGAACATGGTATAAATTCCTAACTTTAAATGTCTGTTTATGTTTGAAACTGAAGGCCCGTTTGTTTTTAATAAGCAACCGTACAAATTTCAATTGTTTGTTTTTAAAAAGCCTTCAGTGATCAGATCCCATACTCAACAACAAGCTTTCGGTGATTTTCTTCTGCTTCTTCCCTTAATTAAGTGGTCAATGTAAACTTCTTCCCTGGTTCAAAATTTACAAATGTAGCATCTTTCCAAATAAAATATTTAATTTTAGAAATTTATATTGTATGCAGAAGTTTTTTTTTTATTTTTTATCAAGCACATCTCCTCTCTTTTCTTAGTTACCGCCAGTATAAAATCTCTTTCCCTCTCTCCCTCCCTCCCTCCCTCCCTCTCTCCCTCTCCCTCCCCCCCCCCCCCCCCCTCCCTCCCTCCCTCCCTCCTCCCTCTCATAAAAAACTGGAGTTTATATTATAAGGTGATTTTGAACCAACTGGAGTTTATATTATAAGGTAATTATCATATAAAAAACTTACTGGAGTTTATATTATAATCATATAAAAAACTTATATTGAGCTTGAAAAAGGTATTTATCCATATACGAGTTTTCGTAATATGGATAACATCTCCAAAAAAAAAGTGTAAAAAAGGTATTTATCCATATACGAGTTTTCATAATATGAAAGCATTGATAAATGAGGTTAGTGTTGTCATTTGTATATTTACTTTACATTATCATGGTTGTTTATTTTCTTCTGTTCATGAGTTGAAAACACAATTTATTTTATTTGAAAAGTTCTTAATAATCAAAAAATAAAATAGGTAAACAAACAACTTTTTATATATTCAGAATTTGGCTTTTAGTATTCAGCTTGAAAAGCAAAGCAACCTAAATTCTCTATCCTTTAGTTATGGGACTCCACTGTATTTACTGTTTTACCACTTGTGCGAAGCAAAATTCAGAAGCACCCCATATCAATTTTTTTTTGTAAAATGAAAAAATGACCCATTTTATCCAAAATTGTAGTTCCTTTAACAATGCTCTTTCAAACGACTAAAGTTGGATTTTAACTGTTATTACTTGTTCCTGTGTAGACCGACCTGCCAGAGCATCTTTCAAGACACTGTTTTATAACATGGATGAAGTGGATTTCTTCCAGCTAATAGTTATCTGACTTCAGCATCTCGGTTTTCACCAACCGTTTATACAATCTTTCATGGTTCATTCGCATGCATCATGTAACATTAATCAAGACAAATATATTTCTGGTGCACTCAAATGACGGGCAAATGTAGTAATATCATATGCAGCTGCTTTTGCCTGCCATTTATTTGAAACCCAGTTGTACTCCATGCAAGACTTATTGCTCATTTAGCTGGATGTTCTGCCCTTGATGTTTTCAGATATTGCTTCAAGGTATACAGTGCGTGTCATAGATATCTGATATAAACCTTGTATTGTATGCACACATTTCATGATATAAAGTGTGAATTAGTTCCCTATCATATGCAGACAAACAAATAAATAATAATATGTTGTGATTGCCTTTCTTTTTTCAGGGTTGAGCCCTCAAGGTTCGGACGCACAATGCCATCATCATATGATCTACAAAGAGGACCAAAAGGATGAAAGTTTTAGCCCTTGTTTAATATGTTGCATTAAGCTACCAATTAAAGTTCCTAATGCTTATTTGTACTTTGGGTTTGAACATTAGGGTCTTCAAACATTTTTGTTTGTGATTCATTTATTTAGGTTGAGTGTTTTCATGTCTGATTACCTATCAAAATTGAATGAGTGTTCTTGGCAGTCCAACAAGAAAATTCCTTTCAAGTATATTCGGGTTTACTTGGTTGATTTTTGATTTGGTAACTGTGTATATATAGAATATAATAGCAAATAGTAAAGAGTATGACAAGCAAAAGCTATGCATGTATTGATGTTGGGATTAAGGGATTTTATACATATATGTTAAGTTCTAATATGGAGAATTGCTTTTCGCATGTGCAGTGACCTGTTTTCCATTTTTTTTGTCTTTCTTCATGGGAGGCAGCAACAGAAATGCAAGTATCCAGATAATCTTTATAATGAGGATACCTCAATTTGAAGCTTTTGCAATTACTAAAACGTCCTTTCAAATTTTAACTACATACAGGGTTAATTTTGTAATTTATTTTTCGCATGTTTCTATGCACAATTGCAACCCCAATTTATATGTTTCCTTTCCCCCGCTCTTCAAGCGCATAACTCAAACAACCTAACATAACCCTATAAATGCAATTCTTCCACCGCAACATCAGTCGGATTAACGTAATCAACTACTACCCTCAACCATTATCTCAATTAGATTTGACCTAACCATGGTAGAGATGGTCTAAGAGATGCAAAACCTTCGAGGTCAAAGATGTTTGAAATTGAGTAGAAATAGAAGCGTGTATACTGATTTTGCAGATTCAGCTTCCCAAGAAGAAGAAATGTAACTCCAAAGCCGAGAGGTGAATGAGAAATTTTGAGTTTTTTCTTTTTTCTTTATACCTGTCATTCTTATGGTTAATATAGAAATTAAGATATAGTAAACTGTTGGATGACAGTCAAAGACTAGAGAAATAAAAGGTTAAACCTGTGATTGAAACTTGGATGAATGCTATTGTGAAATATTTTGATTTTTCTTAATGTCTTAAACTATATCCTTTTCCTTTAAATAAAGCACACATTGATGTTTCAAATTTTCTTTATATTATTTCATTTTCCGTAGACAGTTGAAACACGGATTTACTTTTCTCTTTATATCTTTAGTTACCATAATAACAATGAATGAAGAATACATTGTATCAATTCAAATATACCTTCAAATTCTTGCAATAGTTTTGCACTATCTATCGACCTGACTCATATTAATGATACCAAACTTTGATTGTCATTAGCAAGAATGAATTGACATATGAAACACGATGCAACTTATAGGGTGCATAGTGACAAAATGTGGTCATACAAATATGCTTTACAAATTTACTTGATTTTTAACCATCCACTTCTCCTTTGAAATGAAAAATGTCATTGAAAAAAATTGTTGTTAATTTTATCATTTTGTATTGTGCATTTGGTGATTCGACTAAGACTGATATGCGGGAGTAGGAAAAACGGTTCTTGATCACAGAATGCGCAACCTTTGTTGAAGTGGTAGTTTTCTCTACTATTCAATTGGGAAGTTCCAACAATGCAATTCTATACAATATGTATAACAAGTTCAAGTAGTCTTCACTAACACAAACACATTTGATAGAATTTACATAATTATTATATAAAATAATTATAATGCTAAACCCAAATTTGAAGCATCCACCTCATTTTATTTATTGATCTAAATCCGTTTTTTTCTATTCGAGCTATATCTTACACTGATTTGATAAAAATATTATAATGAAGTAAATTTTGTTTGTAATCTTTATTGTGAACTTTGCTAACAGAACCATCGATTTTTTGTTATGAGATAGATCTAGAGTCTGTAATAAGAAGTGTAGCACCCGCATAATTTAATACCTTTTATTGTATGTATTAGGCCATTTGAAAACATCAACAACTGGAGCATTCTCTCAAAAATATTTTCTTTTGAATACTGAAATGGATGTTGTTTGATGTAATTTTTACCCATGGTAATTGTACTAGACAGAAAAGACCCTTTAGTATGAGTATGAATTTACTAATAACTAGGAAATAAAATAATTTTTCCATTCAATATTCCTATAGAAAAGAATAAAGCATAAATCTCATAATATATTTTTCCTATTCAATATTTACATAAGATCCAAATTGATGCCCAAAAATATAGCAATGAGTTTTGTGTGCATTTGATCATGCTACTTTACAATAAAAAGAAATTAGCTCACAAATTTATTTATGTCGAGTACTATCTATGCGTGATTGAGTTTGTAGCAAAAAGTTACAATCTACAATTCTACATGTATATATCCCATATGATAGCTTATGTATTATACATCCAGCTTTCAAGTAATGCATTGATTGCAACAAGCAAGTTGTCAAAGAAAAAACATACGAAGGTATATGTATGCATATTTATGTATTATACGTTCAGCTTTCAAGTAATGCATTGATTGCAACAAGCAAGTTGTCAAGGAAAAAAAATGAAGGTATATGTATGCATATTTATTATGTTGGATCAACGTTTTATCACTTCTGCACATAAGATAATCTATCTGTAAAGCAAAATATATAGTAAGGTTTTGTTCTGTTGGTATATGACCATGTATGAATTTATATCATGATCAGGTTTTCTTACAAAGATTTGCTGCAAGTACGTAAATACTAAATCAATATATAAAATTCTGACTTTTGTACACAATATACAGTGTATATTTGTTCGAAAATTTTCCAGTCTAGATGACATGATAGCAAGCCTTAATGTTTGTAAATAATTTTGAGATGTATTTGCAGTTGATGTATATTTATTGTTAGTGACTTTTGTACACAATATACAGTGTATATTTGTTCGAAAATTTTCTAGTCTAGATGACATGATAGTAAGCCTTAATGTTTCTAAATAATTTTGAGATGTATTTGCAGTTGATGTATATTTATTGTTAGAAGAAATAGACTTATTCATTCTTAATTATATAACAGAGCCTACAATTAGTCAGATAGCTACAATTATCAAAATTTATAAAAATGGAAATCAATCAACTATAAGGTTTATTCGTGGTTTTGTGAGTCTAAGGGCTGTGTTGTAAGAGAGGGAATACATATTCACATAAGTATGTGTATTTGCAGTTGTGTTCGGCTAAGTGCATGGGTTGCATACATGTATCTCAGTTGTCAGTGCTAGGGGTTGCGTGGTAACGCATGGTAGGTATATGAGTAACTCCTCCATCTACTTTTTTGTTTTTCAGAAAAAAAACAAACAAAAGTTGAATGATCGAATAGAGCTAATACACAGTAGCCATCATGCCGGCTGTCAAACAAAGCAACCAGGTCCACAAGCTTCTAGCTACATTAGCATATTATATTTAAACGGGTCCACAAGCTTCTATGTACAGCAGCCTATCCAGTCTAGATGACATGATAGTAAGCCTTATGTTTGTAAATAATTTTGAGATGTATTTGTAGTTGATGTATATTTATTGTTAGTGACTTTTGTACACAATATAATGTATATTTGTTCGAAAATTTTCTAGTCTAGATGACATGATAGTAAGCCTTAATGTTTGTAAATAATTTTGAGATGTATTTGCAGTTGATGTATATTTATTGTTAGAAGAAATAGACTTATTCATTCTTAATTATATAGCAGAGCCTACAATTAGTCAGATAGCTACAATTATCAAATTTTATAAAAATGGAAATCAAACAACTTAAGATTTATTCGTGGTTTTGTGAGTTCAAGGGTTGTGTTGTAAGAGGGGGAATACATATTCACATAAGTATGTGTATTGGTGGGAACTATAAACATAAAGAATGGATACGTAGACGAAACAATCGTAAGGTAATTGGTCGAATTTATACAGTATCTCCTACAGAAGGTGATCGATTTTATTTACTATTACTTTTAAACCATGTTAGAGGTCTGACATCTTTTACGCACTTACTTACCGTTAATGGAACTCAGTATAACACCTTTAAAGAAGCCGCAGAACATAGAGGTTTGCTCGAAAATGATAATAGTATAAAAGAATGTTTACAAGATGCTTCAAACACACACATGCCCACCGCTTTAAGAAGATTGTTCGTCACAATTTTAGTGTATTGTGAGCCTTGCATGGTGCGAGAACTATGGGATGAGTTTTTACCATATTTAATAGAAGATTATCCTTCTACGCATACCATTAACCAAAATAATATATATTTAATAAACCGATGTCTTTTCGACCTTAATAACCTCCTAAAATAATATAACAAAACTATTTTTGACTATGACATCCCTCATAACAATCTAGATTTTTCCCACCACTATAATAGTTCAACCATTATTTTAGAAGAACAATCTACAGAGATACCACAAACCGATATAGATTCTATAAATAACTTAAACACAGAACAAAATGAGGCATTTCAACTGATCATGCATTCAGTAAAAGAAAAAAATAACTCAATATATTTCATAGATGGTCCAGGAGGTACAGGAAAAACATATCTTTATAAAGCAATTTTAGCCCATATACAAATCCAAGTCCTTATTGCTATTGCGGTTGCTACCTCTGGAATTGCTTCTCTAGCGTTGCCTGGAGGTCGAACTGCACACTCTAGATTTAAAATTCCTATCAAATTGGATTCTTCGTCAACATGTCACATTCCTAAACAATCTGATAATGCAAAACTATTGCGGTTGGCCACTGTTATACTATGGGATGAAGCAACAATGGCTCATCGTTATGCATTTGAAGCCTTAGAGAGAACGTTAAGGGACCTAACAGGTATAAATACACCATTTGGTGGGAAGATTATTATATTAGGTGGTGATTTCCGACAAGTACTACTCATTGTCATAAAAGGTACTAGAGCTCAAATAGTCGATTCATGTATAGTACGATCATATTTATGGACAAGTGTACATGTAATTCATTTAACACAAAATATGCGAGCGATAAACGATCAATCATATGCCAAATTACTTTTACGTATTGGAAATGGAACAGAACCTTATGTACAAGATGATCTTATTAAACTCCCAGATGATATTGTTATACCAAACACCAATGCAAGTTCTCTATGTCGTTTAATTGAGGAAGTCTTCCCTACACCCCATGAAAATTTTGGTAACACTAATTATATAATGAATAGAGCAATATTAACACCAAGAAATGAAACAACGGATGAGATAAATAATACAATCATTCATATGTTTCCAGGAGAAGAACATGTTTATTATTCTTTTGATAGAGTTGAAGATGATACTACTAATTTGTATCAGCCGAAATTTCTAAACTCGCTTGCTTTAGGTGGCTTGCCACCGCATAAACTAACACTTAAAGTAGGATCACCAATAATGTTACTTAGAAATATAGACCCAAAAATTGGATTATGTAAAGGAACAAGATTAATATGTCGTATCTTCCATAGAAATCTCATTGATGCAGAAATTACAGTTGGTCATTATCGTGGTACAAGGGTATTTATTCCACGTATCCCCCTAAAGCCTTCTGAAAATATTAACCTGCCTTTTAATTTAATTCGCAAACAATTCCCAATTAAATTATCATTTGCTTTAACAATTAATAAATCACAAGGACAAACCATTCCTCATGTTGGAATTTATCTTCCAGAGCACGTTTTTAGTCATGGTCAACTATATGTGGCATTATCCAGAGGAGTTGCACGAAACTCAACAAAGATTTTAGTACAAAAAGGAAAAATTCCACATAACAAAGGAACTCACACTAGAAATGTTGTGTACAAAGATGTTTTATTGTCGTGTAATCAAAACTTAAACTAATTAGAATTAAGAGTATCTTTGCTGCCAATTTTTTTTAATATACATTATTCATTTTCAAAATATCACTAAGTAATGTCATTCTACATTTACCAAAGGGACTTCATTATTTCACTTATATTTCAATTACTTTTCTTAACCATGTATTAATTTATGCTCAACTTTGAAACTTTCGTTTACATCAAATATATAACAACAATAATTTTAAATTTTTACGATCATTATAGGAACATGTATTACATAAAATGATCCCTAAAAAAATGTTTTTAACTCCGCCATCACCTATTACTTACTGATGCCGGTCTCAAGCCCGGATAAAGGAGGAGAGAAAAAATTTATGAACAAATGGTGATTTTTTTCGTTCACGTCAAGAGACCGCAACAATATAGTCATGCAGGAATAGCAGCAAAATGATAGTATGAGTATGCAATCTGAATCGGTAAGCTGATGCAGCTGTAGGACAAGGCATATTTTGTATGTACTATTTTACATTAAAAAAAGTTAACTCATGGTTGTCTTTGCATACATACTGGTAATGATAATAATAATTCTTCTCTTTTTCCTCGAAGTTTTGTCACCTGAGTTCTCAATTTTCATAGATTTTGATCTTGTATTGTGTAATTTGTGTTTTTATTTTACGGCGTTGTTCAACTCATGGTGGCCGTATGACCAGCCAATCGACGTAAACGAAACATAGTGTTACTTATAATAAGATATTATTAAGTTGAAAGAGTTCGGTTTGTTGTGAATGAAATTAGGTATAATTCTTGTAATTGGTCTTTCTTTTGAAATGTCATAGAAGCTATGTACAAAACACATAATCCAACTAAGTTTGGGAGAGATTACAAAATAGCTTTTGTAATCATAAACTATACATGCACATGAGTGTTCTAGTTACCGTTAATTTTGAGTTAACCTTCAATTCCTAGGTAGTCGATTGGAAAGATACTACTTGTGATAGTAGATTCAAAATCATGCTATTGAATAAGATTTAATATTCTAGGTAGTCGGTTGGATCCGTCCGCATACCTCTTTGTAAGGGACAACATACAATTTGGTTAATATCTTTTAACAAAAGGAATTATGTGTTGTTAAATGCGACCAAACACACACGCCCCTCGTTTCATCTCTATTATTTTTCACGATATGAAACTATTCTTTTTTTCTCCGACACGGGCTATTATCCACGTATAATGCGAGAGACCCTAGTAAATCTCGATCTTGACTCGCACCCCTTTAAGCGTCTTCCGCTCGTCAATTTTGATGTATGCACCATATCAAGACTTTGTCATTCTCCTAGACCTATATACCATGGTCAAGCTCCACCTTAAGTCTGACTACTTATACTCGCACTGCTAACCACCATGATTAACATATCTCTTGTGCATTGTTCCAAGTGTTACCATCGACTCTGATGATAACATGTTGAATCTAGGTGATACAAAATCATATTTAGAAGGGGAAACTAAAATACAAAAAAAAATTGACTTTCCCAAGTTAATCGACGACATATATGGACAAACATATTTCTCTCTCTAATTGGATTAATCAATTTACACGTTGCCTTATACATGTTGACTTGATCATCAAGTAATTGGTTGTTAAAAATAAAGGGTAAAAGAGATAGCGGGAACATGGAAAAATATTTTGTGTTTCTCTTTTCTTCCGTCTTTGTTTTTCTTCTTCAAACATTAAAAAACAACTGTCATGAAGATCAAGACTCCATTCTCAATTAGATATTGATTCTATTTTTTGTTTTGTTTGATTCTATTTGATGGATTAATGGTAAATAATTATTTTTGAGAATCAATATAAAAGGTGATTGGATGGAGTCTTGTGTGTTGTTTCCTTCCTTTTGTCTTCTTTGTGTTTGGCAATTGTTATCACCATTGTTTGTGTTCATATTTTTATTTTATCCAATATTGTCCCGTTGTGAATTGGGTGATATAAATGATAGGTTTGGTGGTATGCCTCAGGGGCAATTCTGTTATTTATTGTTAATTATTAACTATGTAATAAAATATCGTTCAAAATAAATTGTGTTTTTCTTTCTGTTATATGCTTGTCATAATGCGTTATGTTAATTATTTGTTTAATTTATGTATATTTAATAGAAAATCCATAAATAATATATTTTATGGTAGTAATTAAAATGTGTTGTAATCATGAGAAATTTATCACAATGAAATAAACATATCGTTTTAAATATTCATAGTCAAGATGTATTGAGACTGGATATTGATACATCAGTTGAGTTTAGAGTACGTAATGCTATCTAAATGTTTGGCAGTATATTACTTATGGTTGTTGGGGGCACTAAGGGGTTACGTACTAATAGTTATTGGATAATTATGGATTAACTCACTCGATAGTTTTCTGTTAGTTAATATAACTAAGGTCAAACAGAGAATATCGAAATGATGAAATTACATAATTTTCTCGACTTGAGAATGCTGTTGAACATCAATGTGGACATTCCACTTTGATTATACTTAAATCATGGTACGACGTCCATCGAACGACTATAGTTGAGTCTGAGTTGAAGCATTCTAAGTGAAATATTATTCAAAAGAGAATTCAACTCTTTAGTTTCATGGATTTAGCATCATAGTCAACTGTATTCAATTCAAAGTTAAAATCTCTAGCCATAGCAGTTCAATTAATAATAGTTGCTATTATTGAACCAACGACATTGTGTCTGGATTATACAAGTTAAATGTGGATGATATTGAAATTTTGACCAAAGCCAAGTTCCATAAGTTCTAATGTGATATAGTTTTAACGAAGAGAATTGGCACAATTAAATGTCACTATCAAGGACCGCTTAAAATAGTAGGTTTGGTTTTACCAAAATTGTGTAAGCGATAAAATCGGCCAACCGTCATACCACTAGTTAAGGTGACGTGTGAACGTTAATATTCAAATTATTTGATATTAATCACTGATTAAATTTACACCTATGAGTGCACAACCACACTGTTAAATAATCCGAATTACTATAAAATTTAATTAAATTATAATTTTTATAAATTAATTAATTAATATTTTCAAAATATAAATTATAAAAATTTATTTGATTTATTTGAATCAGTATTTAACAAGGTTGTAAAAATTTCTAGGCGGATGCTAGGCAGTAAGCATGGACTATGGATTAATAGCCTAGGTGGCAACTAAACAAGGATTAATCGAAGCTAAGCGTTTTTGATAAACTCATGCATTTTGGATAAAATTATAGTATTTTATTTAGTATTAACTGATCCATAATGGGATATCACAAATTTGGATGGGTTTGGAAGCAACCATGGAGACAAAATCGCTTAAAACAAACATTTTGATGCTTATAAGAGGCATCAAGCCAAAATTGGTGCATAAATGGTGCCTATAAAGCCGTTTATATGCTTAGATAATGCAATAGATCTCATCTAGAGGGACTAGGCAAAAAACTAGATGGTAAGGCTAGTCTAGTGCCTAGGCGGAAGCCTAGAATGATTTTTACAATAGAGGTATTTAATGGTGTGCATAAATAATAGTTATATATGTACGTACCGATATAAGATATCGATAAACATTTAAATTGGATTTAAAATATGCAAATATTGATTAGGTTTGGAAATTTATGTGGGCCCACAAGCCCATTAGTAGGTCGGTCATGGCAAAGAAGGGAGGGATGTGATATTTTGTTTGAAATATGAGTTTGAAATAATTAAAGGAAATGGTAAAAATAGATATCTAGATCTCCCCGCTTCACTCTTTTTCTTTCCTATATAAATTCAACATCCCCCCGCTCCCTTCGTTTTTCTTCTAAACTTTTCCCTTCCTTCCTCTTAGCTTTGGCCGAAAACATTAGCCCTCCCTCCTTTTTATTACCAATCCAAAAATTAAATTAAATACAATAGAAGGCGTGGTGATCTCTCCCGCTAGCAGCTTTTCTGGAAGAGAACGAATTCGATTCAAGGAGTTTTCTTATTCAACATTCAAGGTGCAATATCAAGGCCACAATATATTTATTTGTTATCAAATATGCATATATATACGCACACACATATACATATACATATAAACAAAAAAACTTTTGTATATGTTGTGTTTAATTTTCGGCCATTCAAATATAAAAATTTCGAAAGAAAAATTATTTTAAATTAAAATTGAATTTTTTAACTGTTGTTACATACATACTTTATAAAAGTTTGTTCATTAAATTTTATACATATAGGTTTTCATGTGTATATGAATATTTAAAATAAAATAATTTTTTTCTATACATGCATATATACATATTAAAATCCAAAATGAAAAACTTTATAATGTGTATATATATTATAATGCATTAATTTATATATAAATATTTTTTTAACAAAATAAATTATATTCGAAATTTATAGTTTAATGAAAATAATTAGTTTAAAATCCATAAGGAATTTAACAAAAATAAATTGGATATTTAATCCACGTGGATTTAATAAAAAAAACTTGAATTTGTTAAAAGGTATTTCGGTCGAAAATAAAAAAAATTATATTTTTATATTTAGATATATAATATTATTTATATATTTACAAATTAGTATTGATGAATTTTTTTCAATGTTATGCGTTTTCTAGGAGAGCGTTCACCACAAGAAGGTGATTTCTCTTCTATGGAAGAGTTTGACCAATTTATTATTAATTCCAATTTGATTAAAATTCCTCTTACTAATAAAGAATTCACATGGAGTAATATTAGAGAGTCCCCTTCAATGGCCCTTCTAGATATATTTTTCGTCAGTGACAAAATTGAGGATAAATTTCCTATTTGTAGAGTCCGTGATTTGCCTCACACTTATTCTGATCATTGCCATATAATTCTTTCGTGTGATCATCATAGAATTGTTAATAGAACTTTTAAATTCAAAAGATGTGGTTATTAGAATCTAATTTTTCAAATCTGATTAAAAATAAATGGATTTCAATGAATTTTTATAATATCAAAATTTCAGATAATTCAGCAAAAAAAAATTATTTTAAAACTTAAGGGTCTTAGGAACTTTCTTAAAAGTTGGAGTAAGAATGTTTTTGGTAGTATTAAAATTAAAAAAGAAAACATTCTTTCTGAAATGCTTAAAATTAACAAAATAGAAGAAACTGGACAACTAAATCTAGGTGAGCATAACGTTCTTGCTAATTTAAAAGAAGAACTTAATTCAATTTTAGAAAAAAAAGAGGTTATGTGGAAACAGAGATCTAGAATTCAATGGATTAATGAAGGTGATAATAATACAATTTTTTTCATAGTATGGATAATGGTAGGAAACGTAGTAACACGGTAAATTCTATTTCTATGAATAATGTAGAATTGATTGACCAAAAGGATCTTAATAAGGCATTTACAGCTAATTATAGAGATATTTTGGTACTAAGAATAAACATAGAATTAACGTTAGATGGAATGATATTTATCCTATCGATTCTAGAATTGACCTTTCTGAGTTTGATATTCCTTTTTCTGAAGAGGAAATTTTGAAGGCTATTAATGACATGCCTAGTGATAAAGTCCCGGGCCCCGATGGGTTTTCTATTTTATTTTACAAAATATTTTGGGATGTTTTAAAATTCTATTTAATTAGCATGTTTAATGATTTTTATAATAGAAAATTACAATTAGAAAGATTTAATTTTGCAAACGTAATTTTAATACATAAAAAAATCAACGCTAATAATTTAAAAGATTTTAGACCTATTTCTTTAATTTACTGTTCTGTTAAAATTATTTCAAAAGTTTTAGCTAATAGACTTAACATGAGATTGAATGATCTAATTGATTGTTCACAAACTGCTTTCATTAAAGGTAGAAATATCACTGATGGAGTGGCTGTTGTTCAAGAATGCATTAATCATTGTTGTAAAATTAATATTACACGTGCTCTACTTAAACTAGACTTTGCGAAAGTTTTTGATTCGGTTGATTGAGATTTTCTAATTGATATGTTATTGGCTAGAGGTTTTAGTCGTAAATGGATTGGTTGGATTATGGCTTTGCTTAAAACCGGTAATTCTAGTATAATGATTAATGGTATTTTAGAAAATAAAATTCAATCTAAACGAGGTTTAAGGCGGGGTGATCATTTTTCGCCTCTTTTGTTTAACTTAGCCGCATATGTTTTTGCTATGATAATTAAAAAAGTGGTCGGTAATGGATCTTTAGGGAGTGTTGGTAGTGAAATCTCTCGCAATGGTTTCTCTATTCTCCAATTTGTGGATGATACCTTACTATTTACTTTCCATTGCCTAATCATGTCATTACCCTAAAATTTATTTTATACAGCTTTGAACTTCTTTCAGGGCTAAAAATTAATTTTGATAAAAGTTCCGTTTTAGTATTAAATGACGTTGATAAGGTTGAAGGTTTAGTTGCTAATACGATTAATTGTAAAACTATGACTTCTTTTGATTATCTTGGTTTTTCGATTAGACCAACTAAACTTAAGCATAATGACTGGTTAATTATAATAGATAAGATTAAAAATAGAATTTCCAATTGGAATGGAAGGTTTTAATCGAGAGCGAGTAAATTAGTTCTTATCAACTCTGTTTTATCTGCTCTCCCGATCTATTGGATGTCTATGCATCTTTTCCCAGATTGGATGATTAATAAAATTGGTAAAATAATAGGAGACTTCTTACGAAGTGGTGATAATTCCAACAGTAGTCTTAAATGTTTAGTCAATTGGGAAACAGTTTGTAAATCGAAAAAGGAAGGCGGTTTAGGAGTTATTAATTTATGTAACATGAATTTGTCTTTATTAGGGAAGTGGCTATGGAAATTTACAGATACAAATGATAATTTTATTTGGAAAGAAATTATTTCTAAACATTATTATAATGGTAGTAATAATTTATACCAAATTACACCTACAGTTATGATAAGTTGTCTAATTTTTGGAAATCAATTTTAAAATGTCATGAGATTTTTTAACCTTGGTACTAATACAATTGTTCATTCAAGAAATAATACTTTTTTTGGCATGATGATTGGATTTTTGTCATTCCTCTTAAGATAGAATTTAAAGAGCTTTACGAAATTTGTAACTTTAAGAATGCTTTAATTTTAGACGTCTTTTCTTCGGATAATGATCCGCCTTGGAATTTTAGTTTTAATAGAATTTTAGAGGGTACAACCCTTAGGCAACTTTCTTTGCTTTATGCTAGATTGAATTTATATAATATTGATAAAGAAAATGATAATATTAACTAGGAATGGGATAAGAGTAAGAAATTTACTTCTAATTCTTTTTATAAATTTCTTAACTTCTCGGGCTTAGCTAATAACTCTTTTAAACTTATTTGGAAATCAAATGCTCCTCCTAAATCAAAAATTCATATGTGGTTAATCATGCAGGGAAAACTAAATACTATTTAATTTTTAAAAAGAAAAATATGCAAACAATAGTAAATGTTCCTTTTGTAATCTTTATTTTGAAGATATTAAACATGTGTATTATGATTGCATGGATACTTACTACACTATAAATAACACTCTCAAAATCTTTAACTTTATTACAACTAAAGTTACCGATTGTGATTATTATTGAAATAATTTAAGATTTAAGTTTAAAAAGGAAAATAGAATTTTACTTGATACTTTATTCATTATAATTTGTTGGTATATTTGGTTTGAGAGAAACCAGAGACTTTTTAACAATAGTAATAGTCATTTTAATAAATTGATTTTTATAATATCAACATTTTGTTTTAATTGGATCTCAAATCCTAAATACAGATTAGCAAAAAATAATCATTTCAAAGAATATCTTAATAAGGTTAATAATAGTACTATGATATTTAAACGTAATAATAATATTTTTAATATTAATAATTATGGCATTAATATTTTTTCTAATTTCAATGATGATTTTACTAATTATCATAATGTCCATTTGATTAAAGAAGCATAAGGATAATTTTTAATTTGTTTTAGTTTATAGGATTTTAACTTTTTATTTTGTTAATTTTTTACCTTTTTATTTTGATATCCCGCTTTTACATCTTTAGTGTTGGTTGACATGTTGCATAAGGAGATTGGATTCCTTTTTAGTCCGTTTCTTATTTTTGTTGCTTTTCCATCTTATAATTTTAGCTGTAGTATTATTACTTTTACTTCATTAATACATATATATGTATATAAATTTCATTTATATACATATATGTGTATTATTCTTATATTTTTCTTTAGTTACATTTACAGATACAGGTTTAGGCCAGAAATAGTGCTAGATTACTATTTACAGGTTCTCAGGATTGCTGGTGACAGGATTATAGCGAGACGTTAATTCTGGATCTTTCGCGTTCGTAGTGGGGAGTTATTCCCAGTTCTTCTGCGTCTGCAGTATGGCGTTCTTCATTCTAGATCATTCGCATTTGTAGTAAGGCGTTCTTTCCAGTTCTTTTGCATCTACAGAGTGGCGTACTTCATTCTAGATCATCCACATTTGTAGAGAGGCGTTCTTTCTGGATTTTCCAAGTTTGCAGTGAGGTGTCTCTCTCTCTCTCAGCTGGAGCTGTTGTAACGACCCACCTTTTTGGATGGTCTAAATCGACAATAAACCACACATGTCAACTCAAATAATTCAAAAGGGAGGATTGTTAATGTGGTACACAAGAAAATAAGAGAAAGAAAGAAAAAACAAAACACAGAATCTCACAACGGAATGACAAAATATAATAATTAAATAGACAGTTCACGAAGCTGTTTTACAAATACATTTGATTACAGTTTTACAATACAATCAGAGTTATACATACAATGGGTAAAATAGGATAATGCAGTGGAACAACATGGTGCAGTAAAATAAATATAATAAACAGTAGACAAATCTCCATCTTCATCCTCCAAATAAAATGGTCTTCAATACACTGAAAAGATCAGACTTGCCTGAGCGTAATGAAAAACAAAACACTCGAGTCAGAACTAAAAGATCTTATGTAAGTTAAATCACAGCAAATAAATATGAGTGTAACAGCTTTAGAGATGTTTACGGGATTTTACATCTCCTACCCAGTGTATAACGTGCGTGCAATAACTTAAGAGATGTTCGAGATTTTCATCTCCTAAGGATCCATTAAACTATTTATATGTAGTAATATACGCTATATATATAGTGTCTATCAGTAAATTATTAAAATAGCATTAAGGCGTTACCCATATCCCCCTTAACACATTTTATAAATGTCGTAGTCCATACAGTACTATAAACTCCACCAAAACGGTGGGCTATCAGAGAGCACTCCATAGGTACGACACAAAACAAAATCGTAGTGGGATCGATAAGACATATGACAGGGCACACGAGGTTATACCCACGGTAGGATTCTACCGGATTGTGAAACCAGGCTGGTGGTAACGCATAGCAGCTACTACCGTCCACCTTGAACAACACTCCCATAATCAAATCGCGGATGGCCACGAAATCAATCACAAAGTAACAAATATGGTATCGAAGAAGCGTGTCTGATTAGTGGAGCGACCTCCCTTGGCCTGGTTATGGCTCCTAATTTTAGTCATATCAAGCTGACCCGAGGGGGTCAAGGCCGCATTCATACCTGATACAGAAGTGTTTGCCAAACCATCCTACTTCGTTCTAGATTCTCCACCACGTGCACAGTTGTTAAAGTGGTTTTGGAATTGGCAGAAAGTATGACAATATCCGACCCCGGTCTCTTTAACAACCAAACGCTTACATTTTTCATACTGTGGTCATTTTATAAAACATTTATATAATAAATCAAGAAACAGTTCATACTTTCATATCAAGATATCCATAAACTTATTCCAAAAGTATAAATATATTTAGAAATACCAAGGAAGATTTCTTTCAATCAATTTTGAAAATAATTTATAAATCTCCTCTAAACTATTTATAAGCTTTAAAGCCATTTATAAAGCTATTTATAAATTCCCAAAACAATTTACAACTCTTCCCTTTATTATAAACCTTTACACAAATTCTTTTTTATGCTTCCTTTATACAAGTTCTTTTATAAAAACCCTTTATAAAATCCTTTATAAAAATCCTTTTTAAGAATCCTTTTATAAAATCCATTATAAAATCTCTTACAAAACTTTTATAATTCCTTACAAACCTCTTACATTTTTGTTTATTAAAACTATTATAAACTCTATATTTATTATATTAAATAAAAACTATATTTATTATATTAAATTAAAATAAGATTATATATATATTAAAATTATATTAAATATTTTATTAAATTAAATTTTAAACAGTTTAAAATATTATTTTTTAAAACTAAATAAAATCATAAGTTAAAATTTTAAATTTACATTTAAAACCATATATTAATTTATAATTTGAAACTTTAAAACATATAAAATAACTTATTTTCCAAATATAAATTTTAAATAAAATCATTAAATAAATTTTTAAAAATAAAATTTATAAATCAAACATACTTTACTATTTTGAAAATAATTTAAAATAGACTAATAGTGTCCGTATAAAGTTTTCTACCCTATGGTCAAGTGATAGGGTATGTATCATTTCAACCCCAAAATAGTTAAATTTTCCGAGTATATATCATTTCAACCTGTATCCCAAAATTAATAATTTTCAAATCAATAATATCGTTCGGGTTTATCATTTCAACCCATAACAAATTTCCCTAATCTATAAGGTCATTCGGTATGTATCATTTCAACCCATAGTGATAACAGGAATATAAACATCCAATCATCCAAAATGTCAACAAATAAACGTTCATCACAATCAACATCCTAATCAGTCAATAAATCACACAATTAACTGGTTATCATTATCAGGACTTTAACTAACAGTTTAAATTCGATATTAATTTAAATGGCAATTTAATTCAATATAAATTCAAATTAAATCTAAATGACAATTTAAATTACTAAACAACAATCAATAAATTTCTTATTACATCATAAACTTATTCAACTAACATAAGAAGGTTTAGTATTTGTGAGTGGGTTAAAATCACTCACCTTGATTTATCGTCGATTTAACATCCAAATAAAGCCCAAAAATTCAACAGTCTTCAAATCTAACCAAACCAATTCCACGTTGTTTGAAATTTTAATACGATCGCGATGGAAGAAACCGCATCCAAATCCAAGTTCGTATGCAAAAGTTATTAAGGTTAGAAGTTTCAGGGTCAAATTTACAAATATAAAAATTACTGGGACTTTTTTGCAAAATTACCCTCTGGCTAGATCTGGTCAATGCCGAGACCACCTCCATCCAGTCAATTTTGACCACGATTTTCCATCATCTCAGAGCTCCGTTTGCCACGAAACCACTTGCATCAGAAAGCTATCGACCTCCTCTACGCAACTAACCTGCCGACATCTCATATAGACGCTCCAATCGCCGCCAATCAACGGTCAAAGTTGCATCGATGATCAACTTCCAAGTCAGATCCCGGCCACACTGTTGCTCCGTTCTTAAAATTGAAACTAGATCTGGAATCTACCCATCGAGCTCTACAAATGCCCAGAAGTCGATTTCGCCAATTGATGCTCCGATCAAAAACCCCAAATTGCCCCCCTTTGACTTCGCCACCAGCACCTTTGACCGCAATTTCCAGTTGATATGGGCGCTATTTCCAAAAATGAGTACCACACACTGACTCCATTCGTCGAGAGCTTCGAAACGATGTATTATACGACATAGTTTGGAGAGTGTGAAATTTTGGAATTGATTTTGAAATCAGTAGATTAGAATTTTAGGGTTTGGTTGACTGCCATTGAGAAGAAGCGGACGAGGGTAGAAATTATGTACGTACAGAAATAAAATGAATAGATGCTAGGGTTTATAACAGCTTATATATAGGCAGAGACAGATAAAAACGAATGGAAAGATCAGATTGGGTCGAAACGATAACAACAACCCAAAAAGCCCGTTTCTTTTCCGAAACGAAGGCAGGTCATCCAATATATGGAAATATATGTTTTTCGATATTTTTAAAATCAATGGAACTAGTTTCAAACCCTAATTCTATTGTATACAGAAGTTAGCTTTCAAAATCAAATTATATTCTTTTAAATTCTTTTAATTTATTTCTACGCTTTTCGAGCTCGCACGATCAAACGATAAGTCCGATCGTTACGAAAAATCATACAATAACCCACTGTTATGGATATGATGAAACCGATTTTGTTGAAATCCGAGATAGTGGTCAAAATGAATAATTTTCACGTTAATTAAATAAATTATTATTAAATTGATTTAATCATGTTTAAAACTCAAATTTAAAAGTTAACAATTTTATCATTCTTGATTACATAGAATTTAATAACCTATTAAAATATGTTTTCCATTTAAATCCATTATTTAAATATTTCACTAAATTCAGCGTTCAATTACAACTGTAATAAAACCCCAGTTAATTATAATTTAATTTCAATTAAAGTCTTTTATTTCGATTTACTCTCTTATTATTCAATCATCTAATACCATATGAATTCATTTGACACTAGTTTACATTTTATTACATTCTTATTCTACATTTATCATCTTAACTCATATTAACTACAGTATTTAATTACATTAATTTCAATTGATTTACAATTAATGTTAAATGGATTAAATATCATGATGATAATAAACCAATTGTTATACATTAATAATTCACCTCTAATAACCTATTGTTTACAAACAAAGGTTGATAAATTACTTACCAAATATTGATTCATTCTATATTAACCAATTTCAATTAATTACATATAATTTCTCTTTTTAATACAACATTGATTTAAATCCGTACTTACCTTTATTATTACCATTAATTGCAATAACCTTAAACAGTTGTCAATCTCATTCAATCAGCCTTATTAAATTATATTCCGATAAATTTTCCCATTTATAAATCATAGATTTTAATTTCTCAAAATACTAAATCTCAAAATCTTATTTAATTTAATATTTTAATTATCAAAAAAATACGGGTCGTTACAATTGTCTATTGATATCAAACGCACTGAGTTGCTTCATGATTTTTTGGGTACTTCTAACACCTCATTACGGGCGGTGGCCTTGCCAGAACTCGATAATGAGGTGTAATGGGCCGTGGCCTTACCGGAGCTCATTCTAGTTGTACCTGAGTCCTTTTCATTGTTTTTTGTATTATGATTAGTTATCTGCCTGGCGTGTTGGAATTACCTTTGTTTTCAGTGATATATATACATATGTGTGCTCTCCTCTATTTTAGAGGATCACACATTTCTCTCAAAAAAATAGTATATGATGAATTTTAAAATATACATATATATGGTTTTATATATTTTCGAATAATTTTTTTAAACGTGTTTGTGTGTATATTAAATAGAATAATATTTAAATTTTGAAATTGAATTTTAAATAATATATTATTTTGGATCTAGGTTTGTTTTCAAATTTAAATTTATCCCAAGCTATTGTAGATTTTAAATTTAGAATTAGTTTATATATTTAAAATTAAATTTAGACATAATTTTTTGTGTATGTGTATATTTTTGTATATATATGTATATTTGAAAATTGGATTTTTTTATTGATTTTACATAAAGGAAAAAAATACATGTACAAAGACCTAGTACGTAACTACTTCACAATACAAATAGAAAAAGCAATAGTAACCACACTTTAAATCCAATCCTATAACGTGGCCTTTATGTTGAAGCCATGCCCGTGGGAATAATTTTGAACTTCTGCATAGGCCTAAACATTCAAAAATAGTATTTTATATCTGGAACCCAAGGGACTTTTTAATCCAGCCTAAAATTATATAGATTTAGAAAGCAAAACAACTTTTGCTCCTCTCCTAGCAACCCATAACCATTTACTGTCGAACACCTCATACGATTTTATCATCGATCTACACATAACCCACCATCAATCGTTATCATATCTTATCCCTCCTAGAAAAATAGAGCAAGGCACGGTTTTCCCCTGTAGTGGCCTTAGTATCTATCGGCAACTCGCGCTATGGTGAATAGCGCTGATGCCATTACTAGAACTCTGTGTCCGCTTTAATGAATTCAGATTGAGACACCTTTTAATTTAAAACCCTAGCCCTTGGTTTGCCAGAGCCATATCACTTAACCTTGGGTAAAGATCCTATTCCACTCCTTAGTTGCCTCAGTAATCCGCCAAATAAAGGGTTCATATCGGATTACATGTTGGAAAACACAGATTAAGAATTGATGAAGAAGGTATAGAGGAATGAGGAGTGATTACATTTTTATGGTTAGCGGATTATATACAAAGATACGCAAACAATTACGATTTATCGTGGAGCACTTGAGACTCTTTCACTTGGAAGTGGTTCAAAGGTAGAAAGAATTTCACCCATACACCGTTGTTGAGTTCCTCTCTAAAAGAGAAAGGAACTATTATTTCACCTTTAAATCATAATAGAAATTAAATGTAAACACTTAAAAAAGTAAGTGTGTGTATATATATTTGTGTGTGTATATGTGTGTGTGTGTGTCTGTACTTTAATTATATTAATATTAAAATAATAATAGACAAAAAAAATGTATATAAAGGGGCTAAAGTATCTGTTGTAGTGTAAATCCCAACACCTATATACAAGTACATTAAACCATATATACGTATATATGTTGCACATGCACTTACACCTATGTGTGTATTTGATAAAATATTTTTTTTATTTAAAGTTATTTAGATTGGATCTAAATCAGTTTAGACTTCATAGGCCTAATAAGTTCTAAAATGGTAAACAAATTGAAATTCACCTATTTAACTCGTTGTGTGCCGGCCCAGTTCTAATAATGGTATCAGAACCTAATAGCATATGTTGTCTAAATTAGCAATATCAGGGCTAACTTATTAAAGCCTACCCATTTAGTAGGATGTCTAGAAAAGTAGTGTCAAAGGCCGAGTCTGGGTAATCAAATAATCCGCCCTACTTTTCTACTAGCCTGACCGAACAATGAAGTAAGCCCAAAGGTTATCTCCAGTATAAAAGCCCAAATTGATTTGGGCCCTGAGCTAGTTTTCAACATCTATCTTGAGATCAAAATAATATTTTAAATTTAAAAAGTTAAATTGTAAAAAATTTATAAATGTTATAAAATATATTTCAAAATTATTTTGAAAATAAAATAATTATTTCTGAAAATTATTAATAATTAATTGGATTAATTAATTAAATTAAAATAACATATATGTAACATTATCTTGAAGTTTTCAAGGTAACACACACATAATTTTTAAAATTAATTATAAGTACTATAATTATTTTTATTAAATAATTTAATTAAATGTTAATTAATAATTAACATAATATACATATATTAAGATATATGTGTATAACCATACATGTTATAGTATACATTTTCAACTTAAATGTTTAAAATAAATAAAATTAAATGTTAATTAATTAATTAAATTAATCAAATAAGATTTAATACAATTAATATAAGATTATACATAAGATTATTATATAAGTTAATTAATTATAAAATATTATACAAGAATTAAACTTATATAATATGAATGTATAATAAAAGGTGGAATAATAAGAAATCCAAATTAAATTTAAGAAATTAATACATATGTATAGTACATATACCGTGATTTCAACTGTACCCAACACTCGAATCACGAGGGTATTTTATAAGAAATACATTATTTTATAAGTCAATACCACATAATTAAATATATTAAAGATTATGAGTCTTTAATATAAATGTTGTTCTCTACCATCTATGTATTAATAGATTACTTGCATACTCTTTAGTTGTTGATATTCTTTGAGCAAAAGATGTTATGCGTAGTACTATCAATATATTGAATAGACGAGGTAAGATATATGCACGTATATATTGATATTCCTCAAGGTACGTGCATTTATACTTAGGCTATCGAGAAATAGAGGGTACGAGTGAATAATATCCTTTGATTTGTTAATATTCCTCAATGTCAAAATGAGATTGGGACAAAGACCATGGATTAGTAGTTGTATATGATACAACTGATAAAGTGTTATCCATTGCTTACGGACCTATGTTTTGTTGTTAGTCCTCAAGGTCAGAGTCCAAAGGCAAGCGAATTCTAACACCCGCTGCGAAGTTGAAAGACTTCTATGTTTATTCTTAGGATTTTGAGCAACATAAAAGTCTAGCGGGAGCTTATTAGTAAAATGAAACATAATGTTTAACCTTATTAATATTATACAGACATCTACTATGAATTAAATGTTCTAATCTGCTAAACAGAATTTGCAAAAATTTCTTACATCAAAGTTGTTTTTTGAAAATGGAAAACTCATCGGATCTAACTACATAGACTGGTTACGTGCAATAAAAATAGCACTCACATACGAACACTTATGGTTGTCAATAACTGAATCTCCAAGGGTTAAACCTGCTAAAGATGCGGATCTCAAACTAATAATAGCTTATAACAAATGGGTTGCGGACTTAGAAATCACTATGTTTACGTGATGTCTATGTTTGACAAAGTGTTGGAGAGGCATCATGAAAATATATTTGTCCATCAAACCTTTGATAGCCTGAAAGTGTTGTTTAGGGAGCAATCTTGTTTCTCAGAGTACGAGATTACTAAGAAGTTGTTTAAGATGAAGATGTGGAAGGGCATGAAGGTTGATTATTATGTCTTAATGATGAAAGTATATATTGATAGATTTGCTCAATTAGACATGATGATAAGCAACTGGCTGCAAGTGGACTTGATCTTAGGGTCTCTTATTCCATAGTTTGTGTCGTAATAATATAAACCGGTTGAATGTAAGCCTCGTAGAGGTTCTCAATATGTTGAGATCATCCGAGTCTTCATCCAAAGATTAAGGCGCAATGCTCGTAGTTAAGGGTAAATCATCATCTTCGAACAGCTTGAACAAAAGGAAACATGTTAATAAAAAGAATAAGAAGACTGCTCCTAACGACAAGGGTGAGTGTCATCACTGTCACAAGAAGGCTCACTAGAAATAGAATTGGTTGGATTACCTAAAGATTGTTAAAGAGAAGAAACAATCACTCTTACAAGTACATTTATAATTCAAAATTGTTTTGCAACCAATAAATTATCTTGGGTTTTAGATACTGGATCTGAAACTCATATCTATAATATGTTATAGGGACTTATGAACTGGCATCATGTGGAAAAAGGTGAGATGAGACTTTAAATTGCTGATAGATCTCTAGTAGATGCAACTTCATTGGAGACTATCACTTGGCTTTGTCTAATGGATTGGTTTTAATTTTGAATAATTGCTATTATGTGAAGACCTTTTTTGTGGAATAATTTCGATATCTAGATTGTCTAAGACTGGATATATTTTTCATTGTATTGATAATGTTATGAATATTATGTTGAATGAAAATAAAATTAGCAATGGTGTTTGGGATAATGGCATTTATGTTATTAGTTCCAATTATGACTATGCTGTAAATAATTATTCTAATGTTAACATTGATAATAATTATCTATGGAATTGTAGGCTAGGTCATATAAGTGAGAAATGACTATAGAAATTGAAAACTGAAGGTTTCCTACCATCATTTGAATTTAAATCATTTGATACGTGTAAGTCGCATCTTAAAGGAAAAATGACCAAATAGGAAAGCACCCTTGTAGTAGGAGCAATGAAAGAGTTAACGAACTCTTAGGTCTGGTACACACTAATGTATGAGGTCCAATGCCTATAGTTACCAAAGATAGTACTTCTTATTTTGTAAACATTACCGATGATTCTTTAAGACTAGGATATGTGTATCTTATGAAGAACTAATTTGATGTCTGTGAAATATTTATAGAATATAAGAATTAGGTCAAAAATTAGACGAACCATAAGATAAAAATATTTCAATATGATCGAGGAAGTGAATACATTGGATAAGAGCACCAATAATACTTAAATGATAATAAGATTATCTCTTAGGTTGCTGCACCTTACACTCTACAACACAATGGTTTTTCCGAAGAGAATGAGTTGAACCTTATTAGATATAGTTTGTTTCATGATGAGTAAAGCTGAGTTACTTCTTTCCTATTGGGGATACGTTCTAAATATCGCAACACATATGTTGAATCATCAAATATGTGCCTAAGACGCCAGATGTGGCATGGGAAGAAACCCTACCTCAAACATTTGAAGGTGTGCGGTTGTCTATCCTACGTTAAGAAGTTGGTCCCAATAACCTTAAGGCATGATCAGTCTTCGGTAAACTCGTAAGATGTCCTAAGAGTTCTATAGGATATGTTTTCTACAATACCGAGGAACAAAAGTTATTATTTCTCAACATGCTGTCTTTATGGAAAAGGAATTTCTGTCATAGGAAATTAACATCAAGGTTATAGAACTTAATGAGATCCGAGAGACTAACACAGAGGTGGAACCAATGGGAGAACTAAATTCACTAACATACAAAAACAAGAAACCTATTAGAAGGTCTAATAGGGATCTCATGCACCAGAGAGGTACTACGATTTTCTCATGGACGGTTAGAAGGAGGACTACGTCTTAGACGATGGCACTTCTCTCTCATTCCAACAAGCACAGTAGAGTAACAAACCCATACTATGGCTTGGAGCTATGAAACTGGAAATAGATTCGATGTATGAAAATAAAGTATGGACTTTGACTTACATGCCCGAAGGGATAAAACTCATTGGCTACAAATTAATTTTTAAGAAAAAGCTAAATGCAGATGAACAAATGGAGATTTACAAAGCAAGGCTAGTTGCAAAAGGATTTCGTCAAATTCAAGGCATTGATTATGACAAAACATTTTTGCTTGTAGCTATGCTTAAGCCCATTTAGATAATGCTAGCTATTAATGCATTCTACAACTACAAAATATGGATGACGGATGTGAAAACGACAGTTATAAATGATGATTTAGAAGGAACCGTATACATGTCGCAGTCCGAGGGTTTCGAGGTCAGTATGAGGGAGGGCTGGACTTGCAAGTTAATAAGATCCATTTATGGACTTAAACAAACTTCAAGAAGTTGGAATAATTATTTTGATATGGTAACCAAACAGTTTGGATTTTGTTAAAACAAAGAGAAAGCATGCATATATCAAAAGGAAAAAGGAATTGCTATAGTGTTTTTAGTATTATACGTTGATTATTGGTTATTGATTGACGATGACATTGTGTCATTACAATCAGTGAATGCTTGGTTTTCTAAGAATTTGTCCATGAAGGATTTGGGAGATGCAACCTATGTACTAGGTATTAAGATCTATAGAGATAGATCTAAGAGGTTGTTGGGATTGTTCCAATCCCCATACATAAATACCATACTGAAAAGGTTTAATATGAAGAATTCCAAGTGCGGAAATATTCCGATGCAATATGGAATCATTTTTTTAAGAAAGACACTCCTTAAACTGATGAGGAAAAAGAGCGTATGAAGATGATACCATATGCAACGACAATCGGTTTCATAATGTATGCTACGCTGTTTATTAGACCGGATGCGCCTACGCATTTGGATATGTAATCCAACACTAGTCTAAAGGGAAAAACACTGAATTGTTGTAAAATGTAGACTTAAGTATTTAAGAAATACTAAAGACTTATTCCTTATATATGTGAATGGAGACCTCTTATGAAGGGGTATACAGAACCTAGCTTTCAAGGTGATACCAAAGATAGTAAGTTAGTATCATCGGTATCAACTTACATCTTTACTTTGAATAAAAAGTTCCAAACAGACGGTAGTTGATTCCACGATGGAGGTCGAGTACATCGCCCTCAACGAAGCAGATAAGAAAGCGGTTTGGATGCACAAATTTATGAGTGAGCTAGTAGTGATTCCCACTAAGGAGAATCCAATGACATTGTTTTGGGACAAAAATGCAGCGATGTAGATTGCAAAGGAACCTAGAGCACATAAGAGATTGAGACACATTCTTTAAAAATCCGAGCTCATTACAGAATTTGTCAAGAAGAAAGAAGTCATGATTCAAAGAGTGGATACAAAGGACAACATAGCAGATGTGACGATCTGCAAATCCGACCCGTTCAGAACTGACAATAAACCACACATGTCCAGCCCAAACATATGTTTATAACATTAAAAATCTTAACTTTTATTTCTTTAAAAATAAAATCAATCCTTTCTTTTAATAATTCAAAAATCATTAAAACATATGTACTTTCAAAATCACTTCGAAATCATTTTTAAATCAAAATCATCATTTTAAAATATCACAAATAAGGCCTAGTGCTACTAAAGCACTAAATAAGTCAAATTATATCAAATCCATAACATGGCATCCAACACATCATATATTAGCATATATATGAAAGTAAATCAACAGTGGTGAGGAATCCTATTGGATCCCTCCAACATGTCCCCCTGCATCACATACATCATATAATAAAAAAAAATCAACCGCTACGAGGTGGGGTTCGTATATAAATGGTCATCCGCTTGTACATGGGAACGTAATAGGGTATCATCCGCTCTAATAGGCAGGAATATAAAACCAAATAATATATATAGTATATCATCCAAACAAGCAACAATCATCATAAATAAAATTATTCCCACTTATATAAAAATATAAGCAGGCCAGAGAGGTGAGTTAATTCACAAAAATGCTAGAAATCATCAAAGCGCTCCCGGTTGAATTAAAATTGAAAGGTCGTTCAATTTAACCCAAAATTCTAACTAGCTCTGAATTCGTCCACTCCAACTCCATATCATAGTGCTCATTGATACGAACGTAATGCAACTTGTCGCGCTCGAAACGGACCTCGTACGAACAAGTTATGAATTAATAATCATTTGATAAAGTTAAATTTTAATTAACTTAATTAAAATAAAAATTTAGATGTATACCCTTTACCTCACTTCCACGATTTTTTCCTCGAGGTCGTGCTCGTTCGAACCCATCATGTGACCAAACTTATCGACGCGCGCGCCAACCTAGGGGACTGGAGCCCCATCAGACACCGCCATGACGTGCGCTAGCCTCCGAGCCACCATCACCTGCGACCATGTCGCCTCCGCCGCCGCTGTCTTCGCGCAGTTAGAGAAAAACTCACCAGCCTTCATGGCTAAATTCCGGCGAACTCGAGTCGTTTCACCTCGATCCAACTGTACATAACATATATCTCATCGTGCTCTTCATCTTTGCTTTTGGAGTCATTCAATTTCGTTGAATGGATTGGAAGATATCAAGGGAAGAAGATGGGCAATGTTCGGCCATTAAACAGGAACGAGGCGGCCGAGAACAAACTCGGGTTTTATTTGCAAATGAATGAAATTGAGGGATATTTATAGAAAATTTTGTGTGGCACTATTCATCCTTGAAAATTCCGAGCTCTAAACGAAGCATGCCGCCTGGCGTTCTTTATGTTATACCCCTACTCCGAACATACTGGAATATGTATCGGAAACCAATTCCATCGTATACAGAAGTTAACTTTTCACACCAAGTTATTTTAAATTAAATTCCTTTAATTAATTTCTACGTGTTTCAAACTCACACGATCAAACGAAAGTCCCATCGACACGAAATTCGACAACAGACTATAATTCACTATTACGGATCCAATGAAACTAGTTTCGTCAAAATCCGAGACAATGCCCAAAATGATTATTTTTACATGTTAATTAAAACATAAAATTTCCAATTTCTATTTATTCACTTTTAATTCAAATTTAGAAGTTTACTAACTTTATTCTAATTTAAATAGAATTTAAATCAATTTAAGAAATCATTTTCATTCATATTAAATTCAAGATTCAATTATTTAAACAATTTCAAATATTAAATTAAGCAATTTAATCATCAAATAAATCACTATATTTGAAATATAAATTATTTAACTTATAAAATAAACTTTTCAATATTTAAAATCAATTAAATATTCCAAATTCGGATGACTAAAATTCTAGGCCGTTACAGCAGATCCATTACCGAAAGGCCTTGCTCGGTTTATTCTTAGCAAATTGATCGAAAGGATGAGATTGAGATTCCATAATTGGACCCAACAAAAGTGGGAGATTGACAGAGTTAAGGGCATGCCCTAAAAGCAACTCTGTAATTTATTGTAAACTATTAACAGTATAATAAAATTTCATTTGAAATAAAAGGTGTTTTTCTTTCTATTATATACTTGTTAAATTAATTATTTGTTTAATTTAAGTATATTTAATAGAAAATTCATAAATGACATCATTTATGATAGTACGTACAATGCGTTGCAATCATGAGATATTTATCATAATGAAAATAAACATAACATTTTAAATAATCATAATCAAGATGTATCGAGACTAGATATCGATACATCCATTGAGATAGAGTGCGTAACATTCTCTAAACGTTGGGCGGTGTATTACTCATGGCTGTAGGGGCAACAAGGGGTAATGTACTGATAGTTATTGGATAACTACAGAATGACTCACATGATTGTTTTCTGTTGGTTAAGATAACTAAGGTCGTAAAGAAAATATCGAAATGAAGATATTACACAGTTTTCTCGACTTGAGAATACTATTTAACTTCAATATGGACATTCCATATTTCTATAGTTAAAGTGTGGCACGACTTCCATTGAATGATTGTAGTTGGGTATAAGTTGAAGCATTAAAAGTGAAACAGTATTCAGTAGAGAATTCATCTCTTCAGTCATACGAGATTAGTATGACTATCAACTGTAATCAACCTAAAGTCAAAGTATCTAGTCAAAGCAGTTTGATTCATAATAATTGCTACCATTGTACCAAGGACTTTGAGTTTGGATTATATAAGTTGAATGTAGATGATATTAGAATTTTGACCAAAATCAAATTCCATAAGTCCTATTATGGTATAATTTTGATGAAGAGAATTGGTGTAACTAATATTCACTATCGGGGGACCGCTTAAAATAGTAAAATTGGATTTCATCAAAATTATTTAAGTAATAAATTCGGTCAAACCATCACACCACTAGCTAAAGTGACGTGTGAATGTTAATATTTTAATACTCTATATTAACCGCTGACTGAATTACACCTATGAGTCGCACAACCACAATGTTAAATACTCTGAATTACCACATGATTAAATTAATTACTATTTATGAAATATTAATTATAAAATTTGATTTGATTTGATTGAATTCATGTTTAATAAAGTGCGAACATAATAGTTATATATATACGTATCGGTATACGATATCGATAAACATTTAATTTTGATCTGAAATGTGCAAGTATTGATTGGGTTCGAAAATATATGTGGGCCTATTAGTCCATTAGTATGGCTGGCTATGACAAGGAGGGGAAGGGTGTGATATTTTATTTGAAATATTAGTTTGAATTAGTTAAAATAAGAGGTAGAAAGGGAGATCTTGATCTTCCCTTTTTTACTCTTTTCCTATCCTATTTAAACTAAACATCCCCCTCATTTTGCTACTAGACATGCCTTCCTTCCCCTCAGCTTTAGCCAAAAATACTAGCTATCCCTCCTCTTTATTTCCAATCCAATATATCAAATTAAATATAATACAAAGGTGTGGTGATCTCTTTAGTTAGAAGCTTTGTTGGAAGAGAACAAGTTAGATTCGAGGAGTTTTCTGACTCGGCATTCAAGGTGCAATATTAAGGCCACAAAATAAGTAACATTCGATCAATATTTACTTATTTATATGTTCATTTATGGCACTATATATGTATAGATTAGAGTTATATACCGTCATGAATTTATATATTTGTTTGATGTTAAATCTCCATATATATTAATATATTCATACAAATATAAAAACTTATATATATATATATATATCTGTGTGTGTGTGTGTGTTTTATTTTTGACCATTCAAATAAAAAAAAATTCGAAAGCAAAATTATTTTTAAAATATTGTTAAATTAAAATGTGAATTTTTGAATTGTTGTTACATACATATTTATATAAATTTATTTACTAATTTTTATACATATATATTTTCATAAGCACATGTATTTAATTTTTTTTAATACATACATATATATATATATATATATATATATTAAAAACAAAATGAGGAACATTATAATATATATATATATATATTATGTATTAATATATATTTAAATATATACTTTATAAAATAAACTATATTCAGAACTAATAGTTTAATAAAAAAAATATTTTCTAATTTGAAATATGCATGGAATTTAACATAAAAAATTTGGATTTTTTAATTTGGATGGATATAATAAAAAGTTGATCTTGTTGAAAGGTATTTCACACGAAAATAAAAAAATTATTTTTTGTTTTTAAATATATAATATTATCACTATATTTACAAAATAGTACTTTATGAATTTTAAAATATACAGATGTAAGTTTTTATATATTTTTGATCAATTTTTTCTAAAAGTGTATATATGTATTAAATATAATGATTTTTAAATTTGAATTTGAATTTTAAATAGGATATTATTTTTTATCAAGATTTGTTTTCAAATTTGAATCTATCCTAAGCTACTTTAAATATTAAATTTAAATTCGGTTTTTATATTTCAAATTAAATTTATACATAATTGTTTTGTATACACACACAGAGATATATAATTGTGTAAATATGTGTGTGTGTGTACGTTGTATATAGATATTTGTGTATACATAAGTATACTTTTTATTATATTAATATTAGAATAATATTAGACAAAAAATACATATATAAAGAGGCTAATGTGTTCATTGTAGTGTAAATCTCACCACTTATACTTAGGTACATCAAACCGTGTGTGTGTTGCACGTGCACTTACACATATGAGTATATTTGATACACTTATACGCATTATATATTCCATATGTACACACTATCAAACCTATATATAAATTAATTAAATAAATTATATATTACATATATGCACTTACACGTATGATTTTTTTAAATCACCATTCCACTTTAACAAATTTTGGGACAAAAAAATGGCAGAACCCTTGACACCACAAACCTTATCCACCTTTTGTTCTCTTCGAATCTCCTTATTGTTTTTCCATTTCTTTTCCTTTCCATCTTCTTCAATCAATCGACAGCGAGTATTTATGGCGGATGAGGTAGCAGCAGGGGAAGGTGGGATGTAGATGGATGAGGGCTGGCAGGAAGTAAAAGGAATGGGAAGAGGATAATTGATGTGGGATAACCCAATAAGCCGATGCTGCAAATTGGACCTCATGAGTCAGCGACATTATTCAAACAACCTAATCAGATCATATTTCGGATCTCGAAGGATGCTAAGAAAGTAACCTATGTAGATGCATATAGGAGAGGAGGTTTAGAGTCTAGATCTGCCGATTTGGAGTATGTAGAACCTAAAAATAATAACGGTCAAATCAGGGGAGACCTTTCAAAGGAAGCCATTCTTGGGGCAGAGGAGGGATGGGGGAACTGTGTGATTTGGTAGGAAAAAGACTGCATTTTAAAGCTTTTGATGCCTATACAAAATGGATATGGAAGATGGAGAAGGGAGTTGAAGTACACACAAGGGACAATGGGTTCTTTGTGATCAGATTTGAAAGTAACAAGGATTGTAGAAGAATTTTGGAAGGCGGACCATAGTTCTTTGATAGATGACTTATAATTATGAAGGAGCTGATCCCAAGAATGAAAGCAAACATGAATCTTTTGACGATAATGCCTATCAGGGTTTTATTGCCCGGACTGAGTTTTAGATTATGGGGATCTAAGGGAGTCAGCGGTTTAGTGAGTACCTTAGGTGTGCCAATCAGAATGGATGATGCATTAAGAATAAATCTAGAATTTCTTTTGCAAGAGTTTTGGTAGATGCCAATGCAAACATAGGATTTCCAGATGTTGTGGAGGCGGTAGACAAAATAACGAAGTATTCAAATAAGTAGTGTATGAAAACTCACCCCCAAGGTGTGGTAACTGTATGTGCTTTGGGCACTTTATTCAGCAGTGCCCTATGAGCAAAGTTCTGATTCCCAAGGAGAGAATAAATGTCGATAAAGCCAATGGTGGAGAGAATACAAATGAGAAAGGAGACAGTGCAAATACTCCGGATGTAACAACCCATAATTTTGTGAATATTTTTAATTAAATTTTTATTTGAAATTTTGATTTTTTAAATCATTTAAAAGTGAATTTTTAGAATTATTCCAATGTAAGTTTGGAATTTGTTTGTAATTTATTTTCCAAATGCAATAAATAAACGATTTTTGAAAATTTTATATTTTGGTCAAAATCTGAATTTTTAGTTTAAATAAAAAAAATTGAATTTCAAATTTTAATCTTTTTCTTTGAAGCAGAATATATTTATGATATCTGTTCTGCTTTTCTTTTCATTAAATTCTGAGTTATACTTTTTAAATCAGATAAATTACAGCATTTTTACACGTAGTTATTTACTGTATTTCAATTTCTAGTTTTCTATGTGCGTTTCTATATTTTTATTTTCTATGTTATTTTATTTTATTTTTCTATTTTGTTTATCTAAACTTTATTTATTGGATTTCACTTGTGTGTATATCTTTTCATAAAAGGCTTGGAAGAAATCAAGGAGACATGCGTTAAATTTCTTTAATGCTTGCCTTTTTATTTACCTACCCTCTTTATTACTTACCCTAGCCATTCACCGTTCATAACCGTGAATTGCTCTTATTAATCATGTACAAACATCTCAAAATATCCTCTTTTCAATTGCATTTAAGAATCATATATATATATATACACACACACACACACATATATATACATATATATATATATATATATGTATGTGTGTTTCTTTCTCCTTATTTCTTACCTTTTATTTCCTAGCCTTTTTGTTTTTCTATCATTTACTCCTCTTTAGCCGTTCAAAATCTTTTCTTGCCATCCACCCCACTTCATAATTCACGTACAAAATTTATTTCCTATCTCTCATTTTTCATTTGCATTTAAAAATAAAATATATTGTACGTTTTTTCTCCTTAACTTATGCCTTTCCGTTTCCTTAGCATTCATAACTCCTTAGCTCTTTTTTTTTTCTCTTCTATAGCCATGTATTTCCTTTTTCCATACACGTACAAAATTTATTTCCCATTATGATTCACATATTTCACTTGCATTTAGGAATAATATATGTATAAGTTTTTTTCTCTTTATTTCTTGTCTCTTGGTTTTCCTAGCATTTACTCTATCAAATCACATAAAAATCTTCTCAATATCTCAGTTCCTCATTTTGCCTCTTCTGATTGAAATATTTTACAGTAAGTTTCTTTTATTAAATAGGAAATAAATCCCACTCATTCACTAGCCTTTTTATTTGCTAGCCTTTCATATTCTAAACCCTACATCTTAGCCATTCAAATCTCTTGAAACCCTAGCCGCCTTCTTTTTATTTCTTATTCACGTACAAGTTCTCATCCTCTCATTTTCATTTGCGTGAAGAAAATACAACAAGCTCTAGGTTATTTCCATGGCTTCCTTCTCTTTTTTTTTCCACTTTTATTTTATTTCCTCTTTTTTTTTTCTTTTTTTTCTCCTTGCATAGCTCAGCCTCCACCACCACAACATAACCTCCTCCTCACTATTAGACCATGGCAAAGCCCACTTGGTGGTTGAAAGCAAGGTTATGTTCTTTGATTCGTAATTGCATAGTTTAATTCATCTTTTGTTGTGTTGAATCTTATTCTTATGATTTGTGTATTTGTTATATACAAGATCAATATCTTGGCTCTCCATCCATTCAAATCAGAATTGTGTCTAGTCGTGCTTTCGTGCTTTCCGGATTTTTGTTTGTGTGTTTGCTTTGCAAACTTCAACGTAAAAAGGTGAGTAATCACACCTGACATTCATACTTATATTATTGTGAATTGATAGCAAGTGAAAGTGTAGAAATAATTATATTATGTTATACATGCCTGTGATATATTTATATGATATTAAATACTGTTTATATGCCTGTTACATCATCTGTTATATTTTATTTTATTTTACTGTTTATTTATATTCTGTTCTCACACTACAAGTTCCCTGTAGAATAGAATCACTATGGGTTGAAATGATACATACCCGAACGGACTTTAGAATACGGAAAGATCGTTATGGGCTGAAATGACAAGCCTAAGCGATTTTTATTTATTTTATTTAACTTGGAATTGCGGGTTTGAAATGATAGAACCCAGATTTTTCTTTGTAAATTACGGATTGAAATGATATATTATCCGTATCACTTGACCTAGGTTAGAAAATATTATACAGACCCGTGGTTATTTTATAAGTTTTTCTAGAAGTTTTAAGTATTTTGAAAATGTAATTTTTGATATTTTAATTTAAATTTTGTTTTTAAAATGATTTAATAAAGTGAAAAATGATTTCATATGTATTAAAAATGTTAAGTAAATAAATGGAAATTTGTGATTGGAAATATAAACTAATTTAGAAATATGTAAAGTTTTAATTATGAAAGAAACGTGTAAAGTTCTAATTAATGAAAGAATATGTAAAGTTTTAATTATGAAAGAAACGTGTAAAGTTCTAATTAATAAAAGAAATATGTAAAGTTTTAATTATGAAAGAAACGTGTAAAGTTCTAATTAATGAAAGAATATGTAAAGTTTTAATTTATGAAAGAAACGTGTAAAGTTCTAATTAATGAAAGAAATATGTAAAGTTTTAATTTATGAAAAAAAGGTGTAAAGTTCTATTAATGAAAGAAATATGCAAAGTTTTATTTATGAAAGAAACGTGCAAAGTTTTAATTAATGAAAGAATATGTAAAGTTTTAATTTATGAAAGAGACGTGTAAAGTTCTAATTAATGAAAGAAATATGTAAAGTTTTAATTTATGAAAGAAACGTGTAAAGTTCTAATTAATGAAAGAAATATGTAAAGTTTTAATTATGAAAGAAACGTGTAAAGTTCTAATTAATGAAAGAAATATGTAAAGATTTAATTTATGAAAAAAACGTGTAAAGTTCTAATTAATGAAAGAAATATGTAAAGTTTTAATTTATGAAAGAAACGTGTAAAGTTCTAATTAATGAAAGAAATATGTAAAGTTTTAATTATGAAAGAAACGTGTAAAGTTCTAATTAATGAAAGAAATATGTAAAGTTTTAATTTATGAAAGAGACGTGTAAAGTTCTAATTAATGAAAGAAATATGTAAAGTGTTACTTACTGAAAGAAACATGTAAAGTCTTAATTAATGAAAGAAACATGTAAGTCTTAATTTGTGTAATATTGATTTAAAATAATAAATGCCCTTTTGTAATAAAACGTAAATTAAAACGTACATTTGATAATGTAAGTTTAATTAGTGTAATATTGATTAAACGATAAATGCTCTTTACTGTAATAGAAATGTAAGTTAAAAAGTACATTTAATATGTAAGTTTTAATTAATGTAAATGACATATTTTAATGACTAAAATAATAAAGTTTCTTTATTGTAATGATAATGTAAGTTAATAAGGTACTCTTAACTTAACATAAGAATTTCAGCATTAAATTGGATATTACAGTAACAAAGTTTATTTAACTATAAGGCTATGATAAAATGACCATGTTAAAAATTTGTAAGTATATAAATACTTTGATTATATAAAATATTAAATTGGAAAGTATTACATTCCAAAAGTGCTATGATTCCTTAAGGTTACATTACCAAAATGCTATGATAATTTAAAGGAAGATTTCAAGTTTAATAAATTAAAGGAAATATTCAATGATTTTTGAAATTTGGGTTTTATTGAAATGATATATTATTGAATTGGTTTTGAAATGGAAATGATATATTTTTGAATTGGTTTTGAATAGATATGTTTTGGGTTTGAAAGTATGTATTAGTTTGAAATAAATGATATGATTTTGAAATGGTTTAAAGGATGTATTTTGATTTGAAACATAAACTATTTTGAAATTTATAACCACGGGTTATAATAACGATTGGTTGGCAAAGAGACCGGGATCGGATATGGACATACTCTCTGTCGATACCGAAAACCACTTTGACAACCGTGTACGCGGTGGAGATTCTAGAATGAAGTAGGATGGTGGCGACGTTCTTAAGGTATGTTACGTGGACCCAACTCCCGTGAGTTGGCATAAGGTGGCTAAAACAGGAGCGATCTCGGACCAGTGAGGTAGCACCTCTTCTTGGACACATTTCTTCGATATTATACTCTTACTTGTGATTGATTAGATGGCCATCCTCCGATTTGGGAGTGATGTTCGAGGTGGAACGGTAGTGGCTGCTATGCGTATCCATCAGTCCGTGTGCGTAATTGGTATATCTACCCTGGCATTGCCTAGTTGTGCCGTGTCACCTACCATATCGAGCTTTACTACGATTATGATTTTAAGATCCGACCGCGTTAAGGTTCTCCATCCCCTTAACGCTATTTTCTATATGATTATACTTTACTTATTTAGACACTATTATAATAGCGAATATTACTACATAGTAAATAGTTTAACGGATCCTTAAAGAATGGGCGATCCCAAGCATTCTTTAAGTTACTTGTACCTTTATTACAGTTCACTTGAGTTGGTTTACATTATATAAGTATGTATGTCCTGACTCGAGTGTTTTGTGTTTTGCTTTATGCTCGGGTCAGACTGAGTGATACAGCATTAGAGACTCACCTTCGGAGCTGGAGTTTTGCTTTGAAGATCCAGATATCTATTCATTTTGTTATCCAGTTGATTCCAGTTGTACCTGATTTTCATATTGTTACTCCTATTGTATCTTGGTATTCCTATTGTATCTTAATTAACTCTGATGTATTTATATAGTAGCTTCATGGATTACTATCTCTTTTACTTCCGCTGCATTATATTACTCTATGTCTATGATATGTGATTTTTTATTTACTGTAAATGATGAGTTTGCCAAATTTTTATTTACAACGCGGTATTTTGAGCAATTCAAGTCCGACATGTGTGGATGCGAATGGTTGAAAATATCGGGTCGTTACAGTTGGTATCAGAGCTCTGGTTTTAGGCAAACTCAGCATATAGAGTAAATTTAATTACAGAATCGCTTTCGTTCGAGCTTGAATTCCTTCATCTTCGATTCGGTTTCCTTTGAATTTTGGAACATTCCCTTCAGTTCCGAAGTCCATTCTTGTCCTCCCCTATTCGTGTCTTCTTGATTCTGGAGTGTCCCATAACTCCACTCCGAATAATCTTTCTAATAAATTGGCGGTCCCACCAATATTCTAATTACTTGTAAAGGTGTGAAACTTCTTTACAAAAAGCATAGATTCACCGAAGACTTCTGTATCCTTGGTTTACGATGCTACTATCTTTTGCTATGCCTGAATTCTATCTCTTGAGATCGAATGTAGATTTACCCCAGAAAATCCACATCGATCTTATTCATTAAGTCATGGTTGACCTGGTTAAGGTTGCCCACGATATTTATAGGCTTACCCATCTTCCTATTCTGTTATTTAATCGTCTTATCTTTGCCTCCAATTTGTCTAAAAAAAAATTTCTCTTTAATTTGAGTCCATCAATTTGATTCTCTATCCTTATTTTGAAAAATTAACCTTGTATTTCAATTTTTTTTTATTTTAAAGATGTTTTATATATTGTGTTGTTTGAGTTGTTGATGTTGATTTGGGTTTCCGATCGGTTCGTCTGATCAACGCTATCGATAGGATCTCCAAAACACTTGAACATAAAAAACTGACATAATATGTTTTTTTATTTAGTAGATGGATAAATTTTGTATAATTATAATATGTATAAGGTTAATTTTCTAAATTTTTGATAATTAATGGAATTGGGTGTTAAGAAATAATATTTAACTTTGTATGTATTTTATAATCATTGGCTTTAGTTTCATATCTAAATAATTAAACATGGTTATAAATTAATTTGGAAATTTAAATGAATTTAAATCAAGAATGTGAGAATTTAATTTCCGATGATTTCGAACTTTGTTTTGAAAGTTTTAAAAGGATATATTATTTAAAGGTAATTCGTAGAAATTGTTTCAAAGGATTTTAATTTGTAAATCAGTGTTCTTTTCTTTGTCGTTGGAAAATAATTTCGGTGATGACTGCAGCATCATCGACATTCATTTTCGAGTTTCGAAGCGAAGAGACCATTTTGTAGTTTTGCTACAGTTTTTCTTTGGAGAATTAAATTGATTTGGCTTTCTAATTATGACTTGATTTATAATATATGTGATTTAAGAGTTGATTTGATATATATTGTGTATATTTAATTATCTCTAGAATAGTTTGAAGTTAATCGGAAATCTAATTCTTAAATTTTATCTTAAAGGATAATTTCAATTATAAAAGGAAATCAAAATTTGAATAAATATTGAAGCTTGGATAATTGAGTTAAGAAATTTTATTTGTGTAATATTCTCTTGCATTCCAATATAACTTACCTAAATTATTAAAAGTTAAATATGTAATTAGAGAACACACAATATAAAGGAGATTTTATAAATAAAATTTGAGTGGACATAATAAATGTTATACACTTAAATTTTAGTTATAAAGGATTAATAAAGGTAAATAGAATAAAAAGTTAATTAAATAATATACAGCATAAAGTGATGTTAAAGGAACTTATGAATAAATTGGAGTAAGTCATAATAAGTGTAAGTATACTTAATATATGTGATTAGACATATATTAAGTGGAATAAATGTAATAACCATCTGGAATAAAGAAGCATGAAACTTATTGAATAAAATTTTGAGTATAATAAATGATCTCAAATTCATGATTTTAGAAATGGTTAATTGGGTGATAAGATAATGAAATTATAAATAGATAAGATTTAATTAACTTAGGAAAAATCAAATGGATGAAATCAATTCTTAATTTAAGTTGAAAATTTTATGGTTTTAAAATTTATCATCTTATTTTGTTTTCCAATCTCTTATCCTTCGGTTGTTCCTATTCTCTTGCATCCTAAGCGGGGAATTGAATTCCAAATTGATCTTATCTCCTAAAGTTCGATTTGTAGTTCTTCCTCCCAAAATACCTTTACCAGTCTGTTTTGGAAAACTTTTCAAGAATCTTCTTCGTGCTTGTGTCATTGATTTAAGAGGATCTGGGGAAGATCATCTCCATCTTGTTGAATTACCTGTAACGACTGTTACCAGGAATAATTTCAATCTTCTTTTTCTTTATATTGTCTTGGTTCTATCTCATTCTATCTGTTGTCTCTATTTTCCATGCCTCGTTCCTTTTCGTGGACGAAAAGTTTTGAGTGGGGGAGAGTGTAACAACCCATAATTTTGTGAATATTTTTAATTAATTTTTTATTTGAAATTTTGATTTTTTAAATCATTTAAAAGTGAATTTTTAGAATTATTCCAATGTAAGTTTGGAATTTGTGGTAATTTATTTTCCAAATGCAATAAATAAACGATTTTTGAAAATTTTATATTTTGGTCAAAATCTGAATTTTTAGTTTAAATAAAAAAAATTGAATTTCGAATTTTAATCTTTTTCTTTGAAGCAGAATATATTTATGATATCTGTTCTGCTTTTCGTTTCGTTAAATTCTGAGTTATACTTTTTAAATCAGATAAATTACAGCATTTTTACACGTAGTTATTTACTGTATTTCAATTTCTAGTTTTCTATGTGCGTTTCTATATTTTTATTTTCTATGTTATTTTATTTTATTTTTCTATTTTGTTTATCTAAACTTTATTTATTGGATTTCACTTGTGTGTATATCTTTTCATAAAAGGCTTGGAAGAAATCAAGGAGACATGCGTTACATTTCTTTAATGCTTGCCTTTTTATTTACCTACCCTCTTTATTACTTACCCTAGCCATTCACCGTTCATAACCGTGAATTGCTCTTATTAATCATGTACAAACATCTCAAAATATCCTCTTTTCAATTGCATTTAAGAATCATATATATATATATACACACACATATATATATATACATATATATACATATATATATATATGTATGTATGTGTGTTTCTTTCTCCTTATTTCTTACCTTTTATTTCCTAGCCTTTTTGTTTTTCTATCATTTACTCCTCTTTAGCCGTTCAAAATCTTTTCTTGCCATCCACCCCACTTCATAATTCACGTACAAAATTTATTTCCCATCTCTCATTTTTCATTTGCATTTAAAAATAAAATATATTGTACGTTTTTTCTCCTTAACTTATGCCTTTCTGTTTCCTTAGCATTCATAACTCCTTAGCTCTTTTTTTTCTCTTCTATAGCCATGTATTTCCTTTTCCATACACGTACAAAATTTATTTCCCATTATGATTCACATATTTCACTTGCATTTAGGAATAATATATGTATAAGTTTTTTTCTCTTTATTTCTTGTCTCTTGGTTTTCCTAGCATTTACTCTATCAAATCACATAAAAATCTTCTCAATATCTCAATTCCTCATTTTGCCTCTTCTGATTGAAATATTTTACAGTAAGTTTCTTTTATTAAATAGGAAATAAATCACACTCATTCACTAGCCTTTTTATTTGCTAGCCTTTCATATTCTAAACCCTACATCTTAGCCATTCAAATCTCTTAAAACCCTAGCCGCCTTCTTTTTATTTCTTATTCACGTACAAGTTCTCATCCTCTCATTTTCATTTGCGTGAAGAAAATACAACAAGCTCTAGGTTATTTCCATGGCTTCCTTCTCTTTTTTTTCCACTTTTATTTTATTTCCTCTTTTTTTTCCTTTTGTTTTCTCCTTGCATAGCTCAGCCTCCACCACCACAACATAACCTCCTCCTCACTATTAGACCATGGCAAAGCCCACTTGGTGGTCGAAAGCAAGGTTATGTTCTTTGATTCGTAATTGCATAGTTTAATTCATCTTTTGTTGTGTTGAATCTTATTCTTATGATTTGTGTATTTGTTATATACAAGATCAATATCTTGGCTCTCCATCCATTCAAATCAGAATTGTGTCTAGTCGTGCTTTCGTGCTTTCCGGATTTTTGTTTGTGTGTTTGCTTTGCAAACTTCAGCGTAAAAAGGTGAGTAATCACACCTGACATTCATACTTATATTATTGTGAGTTGATAGCAAGTGAAAGTGTAGAAATAATTATATTATGTTATACATGCCTGTGATATATTTATATGATATTAAATACTATTTATATGCCTGTTACATCATCTGTTATATTTTATTTTATTTTACTGTTTATTTATATTCTGTTCTCACACTGCAAGTTCCCTGTAGAATAGAATCACTATGGGTTGAAATGATACATACCCGAACGGACTTTAGAATACGGAAAGATCATTATGGGCTGAAATGACAAGCCTAAGCGATTTTTATTTATTTTATTTAACTTGGGATTGCGGGTTTGAAATGATAGAACCCGGATTTTTCTTTGTAAATTACGAATTGAAATGATATATTATCCGTATCAATTGACCTAGGTTAGAAAATATTATACAGACCCGTGGTTATTTTATAAGTTTTTCTGGAAGTTTTAAGTATTTTGAAAATGTAAATTTTGATATTTTAATTTAAATTTTGTTTTTAAAATGATTTAATAAAGTGAAAAATGATTTCATACGTATTAAAAATGTTAAATAAATAAATGGAAATTTGTGATTGGAAATATAAACTAATTTAGAAATATGTTAATTTTTAATTATGAAAGAAACGTGTAAAGTTCTAATTAATGAAAGAAATATTTAAAGTTTTAATTATGAAAGAAACGTGTAAAGTTCTAATTAATGAAAGAATATGTAAAGTTTTAATTTATGAAAGAAACGTGTAAAGTTCTAATTAATGAAAGAAATATGTAAAGTTTTAATTTATGAAAGAAACGTGTAAAGTTCTAATTAATGAAAGAAATATGTAAAGTTTTATTTATGAAAGAAACGTGCAAAGTTTTAATTAATGAAAGAATATGTGAAGTTTTAATTTATGAAAGAGACGTGTAAAGTTCTAATTAATGAAAGAAATATGTAAAGTTTTAATTTATGAAAGAAACGTGTAAAGTTCTAATTAATGAAAGAAATATGTAAAGTTTTAATTATGAAAGAAACGTGTAAAGTTCTAATTAATGAAAGAAATATGTAAAGTTTTAATTATGAAAGAAACGTGTAAAGTTCTAATTAATGAAAGAAATATGTAAAGTTTTAATTTATGAAAGAAACGTGTAAAGTTCTAATTAATGAAAGAAATATGTAAAGTTTTAATTTATGAAAGAAACGTGTAAAGTTCTAATTAATGAAAGAAATATGTAAAGTTTTAATTATGAAAGAAACGTGTAAAGTTCTAATTAATGAAAGAAATATGTAAAGTTTTAATTTATGAAAGAGACGTGTAAAGTTCTAATTAATGAAAGAAATATGTAAAGTTTTACTTACTGAAAGAAACATGTAAAGTCTTAATTAATGAAAGAAACATGTAAGTCTTAATTTGTGTAATATTGATTTAAAATAATAAATGCCCTTTTTGTAATAAAACGTAAATTAAAACGTACATTTGATAATGTAAGTTTAATTAGTGTAATATTGATTAAACGATAAATGCTCTTTACTGTAATAGAAATCTAAGTTAAAAAGTACATTTAATATGTAAGTTTTAATTAATGTAAATGACATATTTTAATGACTAAAATAATAAAGTTTCTTTATTGTAATGATAATGTAAGTTAATAAGGTACTCTTAACTTAACATAAGAATTTCAGCATTAAATTGGATATTACAGTAGCAAAGTTTATTTAACTATAAGGCTATGATAAAATGACCATGTTAAAAATTTGTAAGTATATAAATACTTTGATTATATAAAATATTAAATTGGAAAGTATTACATTCCAAAAATGCTATGATTCCTTAAGGTTACATTACCAAAATGCTATGATAATTTAAAGGAATATTTCAAGTTTAATAAATTAAAGGAAATATTCAGTGATTTTTGAAATTTGGGTTTTATTGAAATGATATATTATTGAATTGGTTTTGAAATGGAAATGATATATTTTTGAATTGGTTTTGAATAGATATGTTTTGGGTTTGAAAGTATGTATTAGTTTGAAATAAATGATATGATTTTGAAATGGTTTAAAGGATGTATTTTGATTTGAAACATAAACTATTTTGAAATTTATAACCACGGGTTATAATAACGATTGGTTGGCAAAGAGACGGGATCGGATATGGACATACTCTCTGTCGATACCAAAAACCACTTTGACAACCGTGTACGCGGTGGAGATTCTAGAATGAAGTAGGATGGTGGCGACGTTCTTAAGGTATGTTACGTGGACCCAACTCCCGTTAGTTGGCATAAGGTGGCTAAAACAGGAGCGATCTCGGACCAGTGAGGTAGCACCTCTTCTTGGACACATTTCTTCGATATTATACTCTTACTTGTGATTGATTAGATGGCCATCCTCCGATTTGGGAGTGTTGTTCGAGGTGGAACGGTAGTGGCTGCTATGCGTATCCATCAGTCCGTGTGCGTAATTGGTATATCTACCCTGGCATTGCCTAGTTGTGTCGTGTCACCTACCATATCGAGCTTTACTACGATTATGATTTTAAGATCCGACCGCGTTAAGGTTCTCCATCCCCTTAACGCTATTTTCTATATGATTATACTTTACTTATTTAGACACTATTATAATAGCGAATATTACTACATAGTAAATAGTTTAACGGATCCTTAAAGAATGGGCGATCCCAAGCATTCTTTAAGTTACTTGTACCTTTATTACAGTTCACTTGAGTTGGTTTACATTATATAAGTATGTATGTCCTGACTCGAGTGTTTTGTGTTTTGCTTTACGCTCGGGTCAGACTGAGTGATACAGCATTAGAGACTCACCTTCGGAGCTGGAGTTTTGCTTTGAAGATCCAGATATCTATTCATTTTGTTATCCAGTTGATTCCAGTTGTACCTGATTTTCATACTGTTACTCCTGTTGTATCTTGGTATTCCTATTGTATCTTAATTAACTCTGATGTATTTATATAGTAGCTTCATGGACTACTATCTCTTTTACTTCCGTTGCATTATATTACTATGTGTCTGTGATCTGTGATTTTTTATTTACTATAAATGATGAGTTTGCCAAATTTTTATTTACAACGCGGTATTTTGAGCAATTCAAGTCCGACATGTGTGGATGCGAATGGTTGAAAATATCGGATCGTTACACCGGAGGTTAGAGTTGATCAAATGCAATCAGATGTGATGGAGGATATCAATAAAGTTGAGGTGAAGAACATAAACATTGAACCGAAGGCGAAAATACCCAAGAACTAATATGAAACCATCTCACGGATAGATGAAGCTATTGACCAGCTTTTATAACCGAGGAAGGATATTTTGAACAATAAAACAGAAGAGCTCCCAAATAGCAAAGGGACAAATTCAAGGGAAGATGCTAAACATGATTATGTATCCCTAGACAGACGGATGGAGGGGTAATCATCTCAGTGCATATGCTAACACATGTTACTTCTACCATGGCTACCAACAAACATATGGGAGCCATAGAGATAGTAAAAGCATAGAAAAAATCGCCAACAGCTCCTATTACTTTGTTAAAGCATCTGATATCATCATCGGATAACTCTTCTGAGGCCTTGGGCCAAGATCTCATTGCACCCACATCAAATCACACCTTAAGTCCTAGTAAAGTTATTAATGATAATAATAGTTATTATGTTCATGTGTGGGAACTAGATACCAAACCAGAAGAACCACAAAGTGTGGATGTTAAAAGAGATGACCATAATGATAACGCGGACAATAATCCTGGCGATGCTAGATCAAATGCTCCTAGAAACCTCCCCAATGAATCAAGGAAGCAGAAACAGGAAAAGTTAAAAAGGAATTACTGGTGAAATAGAATCCCGAATAGAAGGAGGACATAAAGAATAAAGCCATGGAGGCTAAAGATGCCTTAAATTTAGGTAGGGTGCTCAGAAGTTCCAATAAAACAAAATAAATTTCGATTGTTAGTTAGAGCACCAGCGGTTTTCGTAACCCGAATAGAGTATTAGAGGTTAAGAGGATTATAAGTAAATGTAAAGTGAGTTGTTTTGGTATCCTGGAAAACAAACTTAACAAAATAGAGGAAACAAATAGGAATTTTGAAAGCAAATGGTTGATAATTAACAATATATCGTGCTATTATTGTTTATACCAAAAAGTGGCACAAACACCCAAAGAATTAAGTAGAGAAATCAGTGAAGAAAGTAAAAGAAAATGAGGAAAAAACAAACCACACAAACTTTATAGTGGTTCGGCTAATCATTGCCTGCATGCACCTAACTTAATTAGTTTGATTGCTGTTTACAAAAGGTGTTCTTACGGATCTATAACAATCCTTGAAATTACAAGAGCTGTATGTAAATTCGTGAATGGCTAAAAAAGATCCTTCAAAATGTCACCCTTCACCTCTATTTATAGGTGAAGGTCGCCGAAATCATCTCCACCGTGTTTGTAGCCACGTTCCTTATGTCCGAGAAGAGAAATGCTTGGAAAATCATGGCCACATCAATCACCATCAGGGATCGGTACCAAATCCTACACAAGGATCGATACTGATCCATAAGATGCTTCATGGATCTATTCTGTGTCTTTGGGTAGGTGAGATTTACTTGTGCCTTCATATTTTCTACTCTAATTCCTTTGTTAGAAGCTTAGTTCTTGATGATTTTCTTGGTTTGGTGGTGGAATGGCAGCGGGTAATTTCATGTATACGTGGTGCTCGATGATAATCACTTGCGAACGATCCAAGAAAGCTTGGAAAGGGTTCATAAGCATCATAGATTGGGAGTTGATGAGGTGGACGACGGTCTTGGCAAAGTTTTGGGGATCGGTACCGAACCTTGATAAGGATCGGTACCAATCCCGCACTTCTTCATGAAGTTAGTTTGTATGTTGTTGCTTGTAGTTGTAAGAGTATTTCCCTTCTCTTGGAGACTGATTGCTTTGGGCTTGTCTCATCGATTGCACTTGGTATTTGAGTTTGCTAGTTATCGCTCTGGGCTTTCTGCCTTGACAGCCTCCAAGTTCGACTAGTCGAATTCGCCCGAATAAGGCCCAGTCACAAGGCTGGATAACACTTGCCCCACAAAGTACATCTTGCTTCTAATGTGATTTTATTTGAAACAGGACAAATCAGGATTCCTTTATCGGATTTCAATTCACATTTCGAATAGTTGTTATCTTTCCCTCAGACTATTTTAGTGAAGAGCAGTGTCTTTGACCATTGGTTGTAATGGTTCGTTTGGCTTATACTCGCTAGTATCTGGCATTATAAAAACTAGAGTGTGCTCTTATGGTTCATCATTCCAAATTCAGGAGTTTTCAATAGACTTCCTTCTTGGATTCCATAGGTTTTAACTTGCTGCCTTGTGATTTCGGTTGCTAAGTATCATGTGTGCATGTGCACACATATGTAGGTTGTCCAACATGCTTCATTTATGTACATATATATATATACCTGTATACAGTCATATACATGCACACATACATATATACACTTATATTTTTTATATTTTTGTTACTATTTTGCGGTTTGGTACTGATCCCTGTTCAGGGATCAGTATCGATCCCAAACTTAAAAAAAACAGGCAATAAAGTCGCCTTGTTTTCTAGGTTCATGGTTTATATAATTGAACCATCACTTACCTTAATCACTTTTACCTACATTCATTTTAGAGACTTGCAAGCTTGGATCCACCAGTAAAAATCTCTTTCTCTCTCAAACCACAATGCTTGATTTTGACATTCCCCCTTAATCGACGCCGCCTTTAGCCTTGATCGCCAGACTTCGACGGCGTTCAACCCTGTCATGAATGAATCAAGTTATTACTTAAATCCCTTCATGATTTTCAATCTCCATCCTTTTACATAGGTCGCAACGTTGAAGGGAAATTTGACTAGCGATTAACATCGTCGGTTGGACATAGGGCGAGGAGGAAGAAGAGGACAAGAAAAAGAAAGGGTGCAAGGTTTGGGGTTAGTACCGATCCTACCCTTGGGCAAATTCACCTGAAGGACTTGAGTATTCTGAATAGCTTTGAAATTATGAAATTGCAACCAAATTTTCTCAAGCGAAATCTTCCGAGTACTTTCATGGAGTTATCGATGTGTGGTCGACGATGCGAAGCCCATTGGGACGGTCAGTGATGATGGCCACTTCAGATGACAAGTTGGCCTTCAAATGAACTGTTGCATATTACTAGATGATGACACTATACACTCATGAATGCACACACCACACAACACTGCAAAGCACCGTTAATTGCTTGAAACTCTACTGAGTTTTCATTCTGGCATGGGGGTATAGCCTTTAATATTTCTACTATCACTTATATGTTAAGCTTTGATAGCTATAGATCATAAACAATCCGAGCGTCTCTCTGTAATGGTTGCGGGGCCTTCCACTTCTAAGTACATTGAATCCAATATTGAGTTTAGCTCAACAATAGTACCCACTGCAAGGCACACTCCAATGCCATCGAAATCTCATTCCACTTGCCATCAAGTTGAGCAACCCCTTCAGATGAGTCCTTTTGGGCCAGTAGAGGGCCCTCAAGTAGAAGTTGCTTCGAATGTTGATTATGCCAATGCCATTATATTGAAAACCCTATGGATTCTCCTGCTTCTAAAATTGAGGAAGGAGCTCTTAGGAGGATTTTCTAAACGTAAGGTATCCCGTTCGTGGATGTGCTAGTCCCCTCTCACCATCAACAAGCACATCTCCCGCTAGTCGGATACACTGCTCGTCACAGATACATATGTATGGTTGGGTGTATTCCGCCATTTAACCAGTTTATCCATAGAGTTTTTCATTTTATGAAGATGGCCCCGGCTCAGTTGCATCCGAATAGCTATGCTTTCCTTAATATCTTGTATATCATCTTTGCTCGACATCTAAATTGTGAACCCAGTAACCAGGAGATCTATTACCTACATAGTTTCAATCATTGAAAAAGAACTCTTTCTCTCACATACCTAGAACCTGCTGAAGGCTGCAAAAACATGATGGGCACTTAGAATAAGCTGAGTTATTTCAAAGATGGGTTCTTCTTTCTGCGTTGCCCGCCTAGCTTTGTGCGGAGATGGTTATTCAGACGTAAGTTTGATCTCAATTCAGCATTTAACAAGCAGATTCACAATCTTAGTCGCTTAAACTACTTCCTTTCACTCTTTCAGATACATCTAGGAGATCTAGTGGCGTAGATTTAGTGCAACTCTTGACGACTCTCCATGGGGTCCTGTTTGCGAAGAGAGAGGCTAGGTCACGTCTCATTGATGAGAACATAAGGGCATAATCCCTGTTGGATGATGGTCATAGTGTTGGTCTCTTCCCGAAGCTAGTGGTAATGATGATGATTCATCTTTAGAGAATGGTGGTGAGGGTCAAGAAGTTCCCTTAGTTCAAATTCCCATGGCCATATGTAGTTAAAGCGCTCGGCGGATTCAATGCGACGGAGGTGCAAAAAGTCATAGTAGGGATACAGCGAGGATATAGTGGGATATAGCGGATGACTCTAAAATAGCATATAAAAATCATACTTAATGTTTTTACAAATATATAAATGGTAATTAAATGAAAAATTAATATTCAATTGAATTATAATTAGTACATAAATAATTTTAAATAAAAACATGTGTGAATATACTGTAATAAACGTAAAACTGCTATATAACATAATTAAATTTAGTAGAATATTAAAGTATTTTCACTTCTGAAAATATATTAAAATTTTCATTTTCCAATTCATTTCTTTTAAATAAGATATAGTAGAAATAGCGGAATATAGTGGGAATAACGGGATATAGCGGAAATAGCAGGGCTTAAAGCGGAAAGGCTGTATTAGGGGCTATATGGAAAAATTATAGCGGTAGAAATACGCTATGAGATATAACAGGGTTATAGCAGGGTAATAGCGGAGCATTAATTGCACAGCCATGGTCGAAACTAAAGAAGAGCACGAGCATGCTGAGGGAGGTGAATGTGAAGGAGCATACCATGGTGTTGTTGACATGGGTTGCGAGTCCTCCAATGACGATAACAATGATGACCGAGGTTTTCTCTTGAAGCAACACCTTAAGATAAATATCCTTCCAAGGCAGACTCTGACAGAACCTCCACCAGCTACGTTAGCAGAAGAGACACCTGTCTCGCCTCCCAAAGACATTTATGCTAACTTCAGGTCGATTCCAGATGAGATTGGCTTTTACGGCCTGGGCAACTTGAGTGTAACGACCCAAGGTTTAGTCGCTTTAACTAGGCAAATATATATATATATATATATATATATATATATATATATATATATATATATATGTGTGTGTGTGTGTGTGTGTGTGTGTGCGCGTGTGTGCGTGTGTGTGTGTGTAATTTATATAGTTAATAAATGGATTTTATTGATAAATGAACTCATTTTAATTAATTTATAATGATGGAAAAATCAATTTTAGAAATATGTTTACCAAATTAAATAATTCGTAGAAAAATGGAAAATGTGACCGAAGATTGTTTTTCGAAATTTCGACCCTTTCAACACCGGAAAGTTATTCGGAACATTGTTTGCCTTTGTACACTATATATACACATATAAGAGTTAATTAACCAAACAATAATAATACGCTAATAGTATATTATCTTATGTTAATTATTTTTAGCAAGTGATGTCACAAGACATGATTTTAAAATAATAACTTATATATATAATAAATCATATCATTATATTTTGTCATTTACTTAAGTACCATCATCATTACCCATCACGACTTAGGGGATGTGAATAGAGAGAGAAGATGTGACATATGAGGGGGAGGAAGGTGGTGATGTGACATGTCAAAATGATGACATGTTATGATATTTTAAACTGATGATAAAATGATAATTTCCCCACTTTTCTTCATCTATAAATACACACCCATACACACACATTTTTATTTACATTCTCTTCTTCATTTTCTAAAACTTCCTCTCTGAAATTTCCATGGCTTCCAAATCCTTTCTAAGTATTTAAAAATACTAACTTTTCACTTTAAATCTCTTCCGAATCTAGTTTAAGCTTTCCTATATTCATTTCTTCACTTTATTCTTCAAGAAACCAAGCCCACACCCACCCCCAAATAACTAGGCCGAGCCCCATACCATTAGGTCGATCCATTTAAAGCTCAAAACGCCAGAAAAATCTTCACTCTTCGAAGCTCGGGTGTTGTTTCCAAAGTCCAGTCGAAGTTCACTTTGTATTTGCGGAGTTTCGGTAAGTAAACTACTTTATTTTGGAATTTTTTTTGAATTTACTATGTGGTATGATGTGTAAATTAAATGGTATTATGTTGGTTGATGTTGATTTGATGGATGTTACTATTTGGTGTTGAATTTGAGATTTGAATGCGGTATTGTCAAGTTAATGAGCATGTAAAAATTATTTTATGTGTTTCATAGTGAGGTTAAAAAGTATAGTAGTATGGATGTATGGTTGTGATCCAAGAATCAAAGTATGTTGTGTTGAGTCAAAGTTAACAACTTTGTGTGTTGCGACGGACGTGAGATCCGATTCAAAATCAATACCTATGTTTTCTTGTTTAAAAGTTTGGAAATTGTTCCAAAGTTTTTATCATTGTTTCTATGTTTCAAAAACTTCAAAAGTTATGTTTCAAAACATGAAATAGAAAAGAATCAAGCAAGTTTTTCACTTAAAGTATGTTTAAGCGAACTGCGCTCATAGTGATAGCCGTTATGGACGCAGTTCGACAAAATTTCCGATTTTCATTTTAAAACGTTTTCTTGTGAAATGGTTTTGCATAAGTTTTTCAAAGTTAATTAGTAATATAAAAAGTGATTAAGTTTAGTTGAATTAATATTTTATTATTTAATAAATTAATTAAAAATAATTAGTACTTAATTGATAATTAAGTAAGTGATTAAGGGTTAAGTAACACTTAAAGAAGGTTAATGACTAATTAGTGATTAATAAAGTTTTAATTAGTGATTAATGAAGTTAAGAAGTAATTTAATGATTAATTATTATTTATTTAAGTTACCAGTTAATTAATTATTATTTAATGAGTGATTATTTAATTGACTTTTAATTAATTAGGGTTAAACTAATAATGAATTGTTTAAACCTTAACTAAGATGCATTAAGTAGTTAACTAGGACTTAACTAAGTTCATTAAGTTAATTAAAGTTTAATTACGAACTAATCTTGATTAATTAAGATATAATTAGGGTTTAAGCCAATTAAATATACTTTAATCTTTTCAAAACTATTTTTAAACTTAAATTGGTTATGTTTTAAATCAATCTTCTTTTCAAGTTAAGTGATTTTAAATCAAAGGATCTCATCGTCTGGACCATTAAGTAGCCAAATGAATTAAAGTAGTGATTATAAAACGTCGACACGTTTTATGGAAAGTAAGTTGACTTGTGTTTAGCACAGACGATGAATATTAGTAACGTGATAAACACAAGGAGGTTAATTTTGATAAGCGGGTCATGATAACTTAAGTATATGGAGTGTATGTCCATATGTAAATATTGCACCTGATAGTGAAGTTGTTCACTATCAAATAACTTGACTATTTAAAATTATCGAATGTTGGTTTGAAGAGACCGGGATCGGAAGATGATAGTTATCCGAAAACCACGTCAGACCAACGTAAAGCGTTCGAATTAGATATATCGAAGTCATGATCAAGACTTGAAGTGCAAGAGCTATCTTGCCATTAACCTTGAGGGTGATTCCAAATAGGTGTAGTGGAAGTAGTGCCTTTGGTTCGTTCATCTCCTGAACGACTTATATGGATGAATGCTGACATTGTGTCAACATCGGGAAGACAAGGTTAGAATTCCTAGAGAGAAGTGCTATATGTGAAAGGTAATGACGTATCCTCAGGCCTTATTAACCGAAAATGACTAAAATATGGGATATGCAGCAGAGCCATGTGGGGTCGCACCCATTAGGGTATGATCATTTCCATCTAGAGCGAATCCCTACTAAGATAAACTATAGTCCCAAATGGTTGCTGATCCCAACCAAGGGGTTGATCATATTCAGTACTTTCCAGCAAGGGATAGGCCGGTCCTTTGTTTGCAGGGATGGTTCGGTACAATCTCGGTACACTAATCTAGCGTGTACTATGGCAGGCGGTACCGCAGTAGCCTTGTCATTGTATGGAATCCAATCTACAATACATGCCTTTACGGTTTTAGTTGTATACCTAAATATGTTGGAATGTGATATGCAAGCATTTCAGCTATGTTCTATATTTATTTTAAACCCTTAGGTATCATCATAATATCACTTGTTTTAAACAAAAAATGTTTTTGGTTACCATTAGGTAAAAACCCGTTCGTTTCTAGGTGCTGCGTGGTCTTATGATACCTTCTGTTTTTTAAAGGACTTTTCAAATAAAAATATTGTTTTTTGAGTTTACTCACACCAGACCCATGTCTGACCCAGAGTTTAATTTTCTTTTCCCTAAACTCTTGGGTACTCGATTTTCATAAGTAGTCAAGCGATCCAGGTTTCTCTCGAATGCATGTTGGATGAGCTGGAGCAGGTGGCTTCATTGATAGCTATATAGATTATTATGCCGTGTATGTACGCATGGTTTAGGTATTTTGTGGACAAGTAGTCGTAAATTGTCTTAGTTTGGAACTTGTATTATTGAAATATGATGTAATATTTTGGCTATGACTATGTAATATACTACATTTTCTATTATATGTCATTCCCTGCGTGATAAGATTCGTTGTTTGATTAGTCTTCTTCTTATCTTTCTCATTTCTTCAACCTATAATGACTCATCTTTCATATGCAAGAAAGGCGGTTCGTTACATTTGGTATCAAAGCATTAGGTTAAGCGAACCCTTAGTTATCTTTGGTTAAGGTCAACTCTAAGAGAGCGTATTTGCAATTTTACTCGTACATATAAATATATATCCTCGATAGGTAGATCAGCTTTGATTGTTTGATTAGTGCTCTCCTTTTTGGAATTTATCTCATTCAAGGTATTCTAAGAAGTATCTTGCAATCCCTAGGTAGTAAGAAATGAACACTAGAGGCAAACGAGGTAGAGGAACTAGCAGCACTACGACCACCAATGGTCGGACTCAGGCTAGTAGGTTCGGAACTGTCGAAGAGCTAGCACTAGGGCACCCGAGGGTGAATTTTGCAACTTTATGTAAGGATTACACAAATCTAGGAGGGAAACCGTTTAAGGAAACTGAGACTGTCGTAGAAGTTCAAGCTTGGTTGCGCACTTGTGAAAAGATTTTCAAAGGTCTAGATCTATCAGATGAGCAGAAGAGATTTTTAGCATCATGGCAATTGCAGGAAGGAGCCACAGCTTGGTGGGACTTGCTCACAGCCAATGTTCCAGAAGAGGAGTTTACTTGGGCTTGTTTTAAGGAAGCATTTGAAGGTCAGTTCCTACCTGCAGTTGGTAAGACTCGGGTGTACAGAAATTTCTTGGACTTGAAGTAGGGAGATTCATTTGTGGTAGAATATGAGACAACATTTGATGAGCTATCTTGTTCTGGACTGGAATTGATAAACACCTCGTTTAACAAAAATGAGATGTTCGTTTCGGGAATGAGGCAGAATTTCCATGAGAGGATGACTTCCCATGTTAAGGGTTCATTTATGGACTTAGTAGATATGGCATCAAGGTATGAAGTCTTGGACAAGAAGAAGCGTACCCCGGCAACAACAAATGATAATGCCTGCAACAACAATTCAAACAAAAGGAAGTTCAACCCGAATTGGAGTAAGCAGGGTAAAGGAAAAGGAAATCTAGGAGGGAATAAGGGGAACAAGTTTAAGGATACCACTTGTTATATTTGTAAGTAGAAGGGTCATATTGCCAAATTCTGTAAAGACTCTGAAACTTCCAAGCAGGCAGCAAGACCTATCTCTCCAATGGTCCAGAAGACATGCTTCAACTGTCACCCGCCTGGACATATGATAAAGGACCGCCCACTCATGAAGAAGGTGCAACAGGCTAAAGTGTATGCGGTTAAGGATGAGCCATCAACCTCAGGAGATGTGAAGGGAAAGGGCATTCTTGAAGGTACCCTATTAATTAGTGGTATTTTTGTTCGAGTTTTGTTTGATACCAGTGCCTCCCACAGTTTTATCTCTTTAGAAGCTGTAAAGAAATTTCATTTTACCCCAAATATTGTAGAAAACCTTATTTGCATATCTAATTATGTAGGAGGTGTAACCCATTTGAACCTAGTGTGTGAAGACATGCCAATTTCTTATCTTTCTCATTATTTTACTTGTGATCTATATATCTTAGATTTTAAGGGATTTGACCTCATTCTCGGTATGGATTGGTTATCAATATATGGGGATATCTTAGACTGTAGAGAAAGAACGGTAACATTAGTAACCAAATTGGGAAATATTGCTATAGTACCTTGTGCTGACCCTGGTATTCATATGTGTGGTTTCCTGTATACCTTGAAAGCATCTTAAGAAGGGTTAGGATCCATAGAGGTTGTTAAGAACTTTCCCGATGTGTTTGAAGAAGTTAGGAATTTACCCCCACCTAGGGAGATAGAATTCCACATTGATCTAGTTCCTGGTGCAAGACCCATAATTCAACCTAAGAGAAGAATGGCTTCGAGGGAAAGAGTGGAGTTAGTAAAGCAAGCCTAGGACTAGTTGGAGAGGGGATTGATTAGACCTAGTTAGTCGAGCTGGGGATCAGCAGTAGTCTTCGCAGCTAAGTCGGATGGATTTTTAAGATTTTGTGTGGACTATAGAGAGTTGAATAAGTTGACTATTAGAAATAAATATCCCTTGCCCCGTATTGATGACTTATTCGACCAACTTCATGGAGCTATTGTATTTTCCCAAATGGATCTAGCTACCAAATTTCACCAATTAAGGGTTGCTGAGGATAGTATACCCTTAACTGCCTTTAGGGGCCCAAACGTTTTCTTTAAATGGTTGGTTATGCCTTCTGGGCTGACCAATGCACCCGCATATTTCTTGGATCTTATGAATCGTGTTTTCCGAGAGGTTCTAAATAAGTTTGTGCTTGTTTTTATCGATGAAAATTTTATTTTACCCCAAATCAGAAGAGGAACATAGATATCACTTGGAAGTAGTTTTAGAAACCCTGAGAAGGCATGTTTTGAAAGCAAAGTATTCTAAATGCCATTTTTGGCAATCGGAGGTAAGAATTTTAGGGCATATTGTATCGGAAGATGGTATCTCAGTGGACCCGATAAAGGTGGAAGCAATAAAGGAATGGAAGCGACCTCGGATTCCTACCGAAGTTCGTAGTTTCTTAGGATTGGCCGGTTACTATAGAAGATTCATTCAGGATTATTCTAAAATCTCCTCACATTTGACTGAGTTGACTAAGAAAGGTGAACAGTTTGAATAGACTCCAAAATGTGAGAAAGCATTTGGAGAACTGAAGAAGGGACTGACCCGTGCGCCAGTTTTATTGTCCCTGATGGAAATAGTGCGTTTACGGTTTTTACCGATGCATGTGGAGTTGGATTGGGAGCTGTTTTGATGCAGAATGGAAGAGTAATTGCATATGCTAGCAGGCAGTTGAAGCCACATTAAAAGAATTATGCTGCACATGACTTAGAGTTATTAGCTGTGGTCTTCGCATTGAAAATATGGAGGCATTATTTGTTGGGTAAAATTCTTTCCTTTTTTCTTGATCTCTTTCTTTCTTCTTTCCTTAGACATTCTAGCAAGTAGGATTTTCTTCTTTTTCAATTAGGTGAAAAATTCGAGCTCTACACTGATCATGAGTCCCTAAAGTATCTTTTCACCCAAAAAGACCTGAATCTCAGACAACAAAGATTGTTAGAGTTCTTGGTGGCATACGACTTGGACATTCTTTATATGCCAAAAAAAGCTAATGTAGTCGCGGACGCCTTAAGCAGGAATGCAATTTTGTCTCTTTTGGAAGTTACCCCGACTCTTCAGCTAAGGATAATGGAGAATCAAAGGAAGGATAATGCTATGGAGAAGTTAATTCGAGGAGTCAAAGAAGGTTGATGTATAGATTTTGAGATGGATCACCAAGGTGTTTTAAGAATCAAGTGAAGATTTTGCATTCTTTATATAGATGGACTAAGACAGGAAGTGTTGTCAAAATGTCATAAATCTAGATTGAGTATTCACCCTGGAGTTCATAAGATGTATAAGGATATGAGGAGAGTCTTTTGGTGGCCATAAATGAAGAAGGATATCTCCACCTTTGTAAGCAGATGTGCAAGTTGCCAACAAATTAAGGGAGATCATCAGAAAATGACCGGATTACTTCAAACTTTGGAGATCCCTAAGTGGAAATGGAAGATGATATCAATGGATTTCATAGATGGTTTACCTAGAACGATGAAAGGAAACGAAGGAGAGTGGGTCATTGTGGACCGGTTAACAAAGAGTGCACATTTTATTCCGGTCAAGCCAACTAGAACGACAGCTTCATTGGCAGAAATTTATATGAGGGAAATATTTCATCTATATGGAGTTCCAATAAGCATAGTAAGTGATCGAGATCATATCTTCACGAGCCAATTCTGGGGAGCTCTGCAAACAACTTTTGGAACTAAGTTAAGTCTAAGTACTGCCTACCATCCTTAAACCGATGGCCAGACCGAAAGGGTAAATCGCATTTTGGAAGATATACTTAGAACCTATATTATTGACTTTGGGATCATGGGAGGATCATATTCACTTGGTTGAGTTCTCTTATAAAAATAGCTATCAAGCTAGCATTGGAGTGGCACCTTATGAAGCTATGTACGGGAGACCATGCAAATCGCCTGTGTGTTGGGTAGAATCTTGGTCCAGATATGATTCGAGAGGCAACAGAGAAAGTTGAAATGGTTAGAAAAAGGATGAAGGAAGCTCAGGATCGCCAAAAGAGTTATTTTGATAGGAGAATGAAGGATTTGAAATTCGAAGTCAGCGATGCTGTGTATGTGAAGATAACTCCCATCAAAAGAGTCGTTCAATTTGGAAAAGCTGAAAAACTGGCACCAAGATACATTGGACCATTCAAGGTCATGGAAAGGATTGGACCACTTGCTTATAGAGTTGAGTTGCCCGAAAAGTTGTCAGAAGTTCACAATGTGTTTCATGTGTCCCATTTGAGGAAAAGCGTGCATGATCCATCTTCAGTGGTGCAAATGTCAGTTCAGGATGACCTGGAAATAGAACTGAACCTGACGATAGTTAGGCATCTAGTCAGTATTGTGATCAAGATGAGAAGAAATTGCGCAACAAAGTGATGTGACTGGTTAAGATTATGTGGAGCGATGATCCCAGAGATTGCACTTAGGAAACAGTGGATCACGAAAAGGAAGCTTATCCTAGATGGATGTTACGATAGTTGTTGTGTACGTGTCATGTATGTATTGTTGTTTTGGATGCTTATATACCTTTTGAATGAATTTTATGGTATAAATATATGATTCCTTTTGTGTTAACTCTTGTTAGAAATTTCGAGGATGAAATTCTTTTAGGGGGGGTAGAATGTAACGACCCAACGTTCGGTCATTTTAACTAGGCATATATATATAATTTATATAGTCAATAAATGGATTTTATTGATAAATGAACTCATTTTAATTAATTAATAATGGTAGAAAAACCGTTTCAAAATATGTTTTCAAAATTAAATAGTTCGTAGAAAAATGGAAAATGTGACCGAAGAATGTTTTTCGAAATTTCGACCTTTTCGACAACGGAAAATTGATAGGAACGTTGTTCGTCTTTATGCACTATATATATAAATATAAGAGTTGATTAACCAAACAATAATAATACACTAATAGTATATTATCTTATGTTAATTATGTTTAGCAAGTGATGTCACAAGACATGGTTTTAAATAATAACTTATATATATATACTAAATCATATCTTTATCTCTTGATATTTCTGCAAGTACCATCATCATTACCCATCATGGCTTAGGGGATGTGACTAGAGAGAGGGAGATGTGACATATGAGGGGGAGGAAGGTGGTGATGTGACATGTCAAAATGATAACATGTTATGGTATTTTAAACTAAGGATAAAATGGTAATTTTCTCACTTTTCTTCGTCTATAAATACACACCCATACACACACATTTTTATTTACATTCTCTCTTTCATTTTCTGAAACTTCCTCTCTAAAATTTCCATAGCTTCCAAATCCTTTCTAAGTATTTAAAAAATCCTAATTTTTCACTTTATATCACTTCAGAATATTCATTTCTTCACTTTATTCTTCAAGAAACCAAGCCCATATCCAACCGAACCACTAATCCGAGCTCCACACCATCAGGCCGAGCCATTTGAAGCCCAATACTTTGGAAAAATATTCACTTTTTGAAGCTCGTGCGTTGTTTCCAAAGTCTATTCGAAGTTCGCTTTGTATTTGTGGAGTTTCGGTGAGCAAACTACTTTATTTTGAAAAAGTTTTTTTGGCTTTACTATGTGGTGTTATTGTGATGATAATATGATGTGTAAATTGAATGGTTATTATATTGGTTGATGTTGATGTTGATTTGATGGATGTTGGTGTTTGGTGTTGAATTTGAAATTTGAATGCGGTATTGTCAAGTTAGTAAGCATGTAAACATATATTTTTATATGTGTTTCATTATGATGTTAAAAAGTATGGTTGTATGGATGTGTGGTTGTGATCCAAGAACCAAAGTATGTTGTGTTGAGCAAAGTTAACGACTTTGTGTGTTGCGACGAACTTGAGATCCGATTCGAAATCAAAAACTTTGTTTTCTTGGTTAAAAGTTTGGAAATTGTTTAAAGTTTCTATGTTTCAAAAACTTTAAAAGTTATGTTTCAAAACATGAAATAGAAAAGAATCAAGCAAGTTTTTCGCTTAAAGTACGCTTAAGCGAACTGCGCTCATAGCGATAGTCGCTATGGACACAGTTCAACAAAATTTCCGATTTCCGTTTTAAAACGTTTTCTTATGAAATGGTTTTGCAAAACTTTTCAAACTTAATTAGTAATATAAAAAGATATTAAGTTTAGTTAAATTAAAATTTTATTATTTAATAAATTAATTAAAAATAACTCGTACTTAATTGATAATTAAGTAAGTGATTAAGGGTCAAGTAACACTTAATGAATGTTAACGACTAATTAGTGATTAATGAAGGTAAGAAGTAATTTAATGATTAATTATTATTTAATTAAGTTAATCAGTTGATTAAATATTATTTAATAAGTGATTATTTAATTTACTTTTAATTAATTAGGGTTTAACTAATAATGAATTGTTTAAACCTTAACTAAGATGCATTAAGAAGTTAATTAGGACTTAACAAAATTCATTAAATTAATTAAATAATTACGAATTAGTCTTTATTTAATTAAGATATAATTTGAGTTTGCTGATTAAATATAATTTAATCTTTTCAAAAAAAAAATTAAATTTAAATTGGTTATGTTTTAAATCAATCTTCTTTTCAAGTTAAGTGATTTTAAATCAAAGGATCTCATCATCTGGACCATTAAGTAGCCAAATGAATTAATGTAGTGATTATAAAATGTGGACACATTTTATGGAAAGTAAGTTGACTTGTGTTTTACACAAACACTGAATATCAGTAACCTGATAAACCTAAGGAGGTTAATTTCAATAAATAGGTCATGATAACTTAAGTATATGGAGTGTATGTCCATATGTAAACCTTGCACCTTATAGTGAAGTTGTTCACTATCAAATAACTTGACCATTTAAAATTATCGAATGTTGGTTTGAAGAGACCGAGATCGGATGACAAATAGTTATCCGAAAACCACTTTGAACCAACGTAAAGCGTTCGAATTGGACTTATAGAAGTCATGATCAAGATTCAAGATTTAAAGTGCAAGGCTATCTTGCCATTAAGCTTGAGGGTGATTCCAAAATGAGTGTAGTGGAAGTAGTGCCTTTGGTTCGTTCATCTCCTTAATGACTTGTATGGATGAATGTTGACATTGGGTCAACATCGGGAATGCAAGGTTAGCATTCAATGAGAGAAGTGTTATACGTGAAAGGTAATGACGTAGCCTCAGGCCTCATCAACCGGAAATGACTAAAACATGGGATATGCAGCAAGGCTATGTGGGTCGCACCCATTAGGGTAGGATCATTTCCATCTAGAACGAGTCCCTACTTAGATATACTATAGTCCCAAATGGTTGCTGGTCCCAACCAAGGGGGCGATCATATTTGGTACTACCCAGCAAAGGATAGGCCAGTCCTGTTTTGGCAGGGATCGTTTGGTACGATCTCGGTATGCTAATCTTGAGGTGTACTGTGGCAGGCGGTACCTCAGTAGCCTTGTCCTTGTATGGAATCCAATCTCCAATACATGCCATTACAGTTTTAGTTGTATACCTAAATATGTTGGAATGTGAGATGCAAGCATTTCAGCTATGTTCTATATTTATTTAAACCCTTAGGTATTATCATAATATCGCTTGTTTTAAATACGAAGTGTTTTTGGTAATCGTTAGGTAAAAACCCATCCGTATCTAGGTGCGGCGTGGTTTTATGATACCTTTTGTTTTTTAAAGGAGTTTTCAAATAAAAATATTGTCATTTGATTTTACTCACACCAGACCCATGTCCGACCCAGAGTTTATTTTTCTTTTCCCTAAACTCTTGGGTACTCAATTTTTTTGGGTAGTCAAGTGTTCTAGGTTTTTCTCTCGAAAGCATGTTGGAGGAGCTGGAGCAGGTGGCTTCATGGATAGCTATTATTAGTATAAATTATTCTGCTGTGTGTGTATGCATGGTCTAGGTATTTTGTGGACAAGCAGTCATAAATATTCCTAGTTTGGAACTTGTATTATTGAACTCTGATGTAATATTTTGGCTATGACTATGTAATATACTACATTTTCTATTATATGTTGTTCCCTACGTGATAAGATTCGGTGTTTAATTAGTCTTCTTCTTATCTTTCTCATTTCTTCAACCTATAATGAATCATATTTTGAATGCAAGAACGGCAGTTCCTTACAATGAGCCTCGGGGATATCGACTCCCCTATCCATCTACAAGGTGACTTGCCAACTACCCGCGTGGGAGAGATCACTCCTATCAGCAAAATACAGATCCATAGTCCATTAGGGGGTACATTAGAACACACACACACACACCCATACCTTGCTTTGTTTACATCACGTTTCTTTGTCCTGTCAGGACTAATTTGTCCTCATTTCGTTTGCAGGTTCAGTGGAGCGCAAATCCATGTATGATCCCTTAAGGATCAAATGAGCAAGCACAAAAGGCATAGTTCACATACACATTCTCGCGGTTATGGTCATGATTATGATACCAGTAGAGGCTCAGGCCGAGACTAGGAGGGTCGAGATAGGGGCTATCAGTCTCATGATTCGTCGGCATAAGTCTAGATCCAGGTCGCCTTTGCTTAAAAGTCTGGACAGATTCTCAAATCGACCCGATGACATCCCTTCTGCCTACGTTTCTCACCTACTTCGGTCTCTTTAACTGCATAGCAAATGGCATAGCTCTGATAGTCTGAGCAACCATCTGGACTAGTTGCTCCACATACTTCTTACCAGAGAGCTAATAAAAGACGTATCCAGCCTCCTACCATAATAGAGAAATTAATCACTTCTAAGCCCCATATGGATGCTCTGAAGCGTCAATTTCCATTTTTGACGAAGTCAAGTTTATTCCCAATTTAAAGGATATCCCCTACATATCAAATATGAAGTCGTAGCTTATGTTAATGATGTTTATGATCAATACTTTAAATGGAAAAGGACGGTGGAGGTCATTTTTGAATGCTCGGAAAGTAGCAAAGTTGAGCTCCAAGGATTGAGGCTTAAGGGAGATCGGGAAAAACAAACCATCTTTGTTCTAGATGAGGAAAGTTGCAGGGCTAAAAAATTCATTGAAAGAAGCCAAGAAGAAAGTCGTAGACCTGACATAGTCAGGCAAGCAGGAGAGACAGAATCATGAAATGCAAATCGAGTACGAGCATCATAGGAACCACATTTTGTCATCAGAGAATGTATGTCCAACCAAAGAAGTAAAGAAGCTAAAGAGGTAGCTGGAGAAAGATAAGAAAGAAAAATATGATTCCCTTATAGAGGCTCACAGCTACTGTGAAGAGTTGGTGGTTACTCGCCAAACGAGGGATAAGGCAGAAAATCAGATTAAAGTTGTAGAGAAACAATTGAAGCTAAGGAAAAGTGGATTAAAGATGAATTCGAGCCAATAATAGTTCGCTAAATGCTAACGTGATCATATTCACGAACCTAAAATGGCTCGACGATGATCAACCCAGGGCTATGGCCTTGGCATGGGAAGAAACCATGGACGAAGAGTGGGAATTTATAGGTGGAGCTGAGGATGACATGGAAAAATTGAAACTTGACCTTTTAAACGAGGAGAAGCTCTAAGCACTTAGGATCAACGAGCACATTTTGCATCTAGAGTTGGATAGTAGGGCTCAGAAAGACCATACGAAGGTTCCGGGTCCACTCCTCAAAATGCTACAATGAGTCTTACTTCTGGGCTCCCAACTATCTCTATCTCTCCATCAGATCCTCAGTATAACCCAGAGGCCTTGCCTCCAAAAGATAGTCATGTTATCTCCCATCTTGGAAGAAATTCTGATGGCACCCTAGCTCACAATGAGCCCGAATCTGGTGAAGCTATCTTACTGACCTCACCCATATTTGAAAAGGCTCACATATCACCAGTTGACATTGCTAATCTCTTCTTTTATGTTTCTCAAATTTCAAGCCAGCCTTCCATTGTCACTGTTCCTGAGGAAAGTTCCTCAATTCAGACAACAAGCGTCGATTATGGAATCAGTAGTCATGTCTGTTTCTGAGATAAAATATTCCAATCGGTAAGACCCTCGATCCTGGTGCATAAATGATCAATGCTTTGCAAGAGGAAGCAATGGGTGGCTTCCAAGAAACTCAGGTTGAGGAGGATGTTATCATGTTAGGATCTTCTAGGTCTCTTTTAGAGCCCAGCAAGGGATGCTTCAGATTCAAGTTCTATTGTCCAAAGAGATTAAGAAAGAGCTAGTTGATTTCATTCCTCCTTTTTTGTCCATATCGTTGCCTGGCCAGAATGTCTTTGCTCCAGTCACTCTCTCCACCGCTGGAGGCACTCAAAGTGTTCCCGCCAGATCATCACAGTCCACTCCTTCAAAAGGTCGTGGAAGCAAAGGATGGAGCAGGAAGAAACCAGAGGAGCCTGGTGCACACTCCTCCGAAGAGGGAGCAAAGGATAAGAAAAGAACAAGCCTAAGCATTATTTGTGACTGCTTGTTTGCTTTTGGGTATAGCTGTAGGATTTGTTTTTGCATAGGCGGCTTTGTGTGGGTTCGGCTCTCGCTTTTGTTTTCGATGTCATGTTAATAAAAACTTATTTTTCTTTTCAGGATTTGTGTTGATTTGTCTGGGTCATGAGGAATGCGCTTATTATTTTTGTTCATGCATGTGCAAACCATTCCTCTGTTGTCAATTAGTTAAATCATTAGCCCATCCTATTTGACTTTAATTGGGTTTTGTCTGAATAATAATAGCGATTTGTGTTACACTGTACCTATCACCGAGAGCTTAACAACTTGAGTGCCCAACTCTGGGTGCCCTTCTTTGGTCGTGTCCGTCTCTTGAGTCCGATCGGATTTTGATCAACTAAAGCAGTGGATTTAACATCCCTTTCTAGAACGTTCACCTCTGATTGTGCCTAACTCTGGGCATCGATCGGAGTCGATCACCTGAGATAGTGATTTAGAAATCCCTTGTTAGGATATTTGTTTCCAACCATGCTGGGCTTCGGGCACTGATTGGAGTTGACTACCTGGGATGGTGGTTTAGTCATCCCTCTTCAGGATGTTAGTCTTCGACCACCCCCGACTCTGGGCATTGACCGATGTTTGTACGAGATCCTAACTCCGAACAATGATCTTTCACCTCACCTTCCTCTAGGTAAGGTATCGGTGTTCTTGTATGAGACCTAGCCTGCTTTGGGCATTGGTCTTTCATCTTGTCATCCTCTTGGCAAGGTGTTGGCGCTATGCAATTCTTCGAGCATGAGCTGTTGGGGTGAACAATCTCGTTCCACCCTCGAATGTTTATACTCATACCCCTAAGTCCAGGGTTGAAGGAGTTAATAGGCATCAGTTTCTGGATGCCCGAAACGATCTTACTTCAAGGGTCCAATCATGGACCATAGAAGTTCGTTTGGCACCTATCTCTGGGTACCTGCACACTTACATTTTGTATATGCAGATTTATTCATGTTAACCATAATTCATAGCTAATGGTCAGATGGAGGCAGAATTATATATTCAAGATGTCATTTCATTTTATATTAACAGGAAATGAAAGATTTTGTCTCGGTACATCAGAATTGATCAAATATTTATAGTTAGAATTTAAGTGAAATAGCATCATAAGTGCTCGTCATTCCACACCCTCGAGAGTAAAATATCGTCAACGGTTGCCAGCTTGAATGTTCCATCTCCAAGCTTGTGTTCGATCACATGCGGGCCTTCCCAGCTTGGATCCATATTCACAGGGCTTGATAACATTCGTTTGAGGATGAGATCTCCAATTTTAAAGGTCCGTCTCCCGACCTTGTTGTTGTAATATCGGGCGACTCATTTCTGATGCGCGGTTGCTCTCAAACCAGCCTAATCACGCTTCTCATCGGTTATGTCGAGTGACTCCAATAGGAGTTCCTCCTTCATTATAGGGTTGTAATGAGTCACTCGATGAGAAGGTACCTCGAGTTCAATCAGAATCATAGCCTCTAATCTATAGGCTAGAGAAAATGGAGTTTGGCTGGTGTTGGACTTATGGATTGTTATATATGTAAGCCTAAAGTGCTAATAGTAGTTCATCAACCCACTTACCTTTAGACTTCTCCAATCGCTTCTTAAGAATGGACTTAATTATTTTGTTTACAGCTTCTACTTGTTTATTCACTTGTAGGTGCGCTACCACTACAAATTTCTTCTTAATGCGACGTCCATAGTAGAAGTATTTTAACTTAGTGCTATCGAACTGGATTTCGTTATCGGAAATAATTGTTTGCGGACAGATGATGTTTTTGACTATGAAGTTGATCACCTTCTTAGTAGTGATCATGGTTAATGGTTCTGCTTCAGCCCACTTCATAAAATAGTCGACGACAATGATAGCGTACTTTGCACCACCTTGGACATCGGTAACACAACAATGATATCGAATCCCCACACTACAAATGGCCAGGGACTGACCATTTGCGTAATCTCTGTTGGTGGGGCTTTAGTTATTTTGGCGAACCTCTGGCATTTGTCACACCTTCTGGTATAATTAGCTGTGTCTCGATTAACTGTCGACCAGAAGTATCAATAGCGAAGAATCTTCTTCGCCAAGGTCTGCCCTCCAGTATGGTCAAAGCAGGCCTCTTCATGCACTTCCATCAGGACCTACTTGGCTTCACCCTTAGTAACACGCTGAAGCAAGGATACATGAGAATCCTTTCCTGTATAACACTCCTCCTTACATAATGAATCTCGAGGCATTGTGAAGGAGTTGTCGTCGCTCATTCTTTCTGTCGGGAAGGATTCCCTTTTGTAAATAATCCCTGATTGGAGTCATCCAATACTACTTTTCACACTCAGTTTTTGAGATCCAATTGACATCCATCTAGTTGATACTCGGAGCTAATAACACTTCCATTGGGACCAAGCCCATGAATTGCGCATCTCCTGAGCTAGCCAACTTGGCCAACGAATCAACCTTCGCATTCTCCTCTCTAGGGTATGCATTATTGTGTAATACTCGATATCGTTAAGCACCTCAAGGGCCCTATTCAGATAAGAAGCCAGTCTCACCCCTTTTGCTTGAAACTCTTTCCTCACATAGCAGTTGGGAGTCACAAAAGATGTGCAAATTTTGACTTCTAAATCTTTCAAAATTTTAAGTCCTGCGATTAAAGCTTCATACTCTACCTCATTGTTCATCATGGAAAAATCGAGTTTCAAGGCATAATAGATCGAATATTCCTCTGTGGTCACTAACACAACACCTGGCTTAGAACAATGCTTGTTGGATGCTGCATCAGTATACATCTCCCATCTAGCATTCTGCTCTCCACTACTCTCCAGAGTATCATCTCGAGCAGTGTATTTGACTATGAAATCTGCTAACGCTTGGCCTTAGATTGCTTTTGGAGGACAATACATGATGTCGTATTGGCTCAGCTCAATGTTCCATTTTAGTAGCCTTCTAGAGGTCTTAGGTCGCTACTAGACCTGTCTCAAAGGCTGGTCAGTCAATACTTTGATCGAATGAGCCTAGAAGTATGGCAGAGTTTCCTCGAAGCTGCCGAAAGGCAGTACGCCAGCTTTTCCAACTTTGGGTAGTTCCTCTCTGCCCTTGTAAATCATTTGCTAATGTAGTTCACCGGTCTCTGGATTCGGGATTCCTCACGGGTAAGTGCAACGCTCAAAGCATGCACCAATACTGCCATGTAAACAAACAAGTCCTCATCTTCTAACAGCTTTAACAAGATGGGAGATCTCTCCAAGTGATCTGCCAAAGCTTGAAAAGCAACTTTTGCACTCCAACGTCCAGGAGAAGTTCCTTCTTCTTTTCTTGAGAACGTCAAAGAAAGGTATGCACTTGTCGTCAGGTCCCGAAATAAAACAGCTCGGAGCGGCAACCTTTCCTTTAGGCTCCAAACTTCCTTCATCGACTCCAGGGCTTCGATGTTCCACAATACTGCGATCTTCTCCGGATTAGCTTTTATTCCTCTTGAGTTCACTATGAAACCAAGAACTTTCCCGATGCAACTCCAAACGAGCATATTAAAAGGTTGAGCTTCATTTTATATTCCAGAGTACACTGAACAATTCTATCAAATCCTCTACATGATTAGTCAACCCTCGCGACTTCACCAGCATATCAATGACTTACACCTCCATCGAACGTCCGATTTGCTCTGTAAACATGGAATCGACCAGTCTTTGGTATGTCACCCCTGCATTCTTCAAACCAAAGGGCATAGCACGACAAAAATACGGTCCTATGTCAATTATGAAGCTGGCATGCTCCTGGTCTAGGACATGCATCAGAATCTGGTTGTAGCCGGAGTAGGCATCCATGATTGATAATATTTCGTGTCCAGCGGTTGAATCTACCAATTGATCGATCTCGGGAGTGGGAAGTGGTCCTTTGGGCATACCTTATTCAGATTGGAATAGTTGATGCACATCCTCCACTTCCCGCTAGACTTCTTGACCAGACGTGGAATGGATACCCGTTTTGGGTAAAGGGCGTTGTGGATGAAGTCGTTATATTTCAGCTTATCCACTTCCTTCTTCAGTGTGGCAGATTGTTCCGGACCTAGGCTGCGGTGTTTCTATTTCACAGAAACACATTTTGAGTTCACATTCAATGCGTGACACGGTATCTTTGATGATATTCCACACATGTCGAAATGCATCCAGGCGAACACATCTATGTTCGTCTGAAGAAAACCCATTAACTTCTTCATCATTCTCACATCGAGTTGATCCGATCTTCAAGACCCGTGTAGGGTCATCCTGACTGACCAAGATATTGAGCGTCAACTCTGTGGGGGCTGCCCTCACATCTTCTGGCTCCTTCCTTGGATCCATATCCTTGTGGAAACTGCTGTGTTGCCCGAGCCAGGGCTTAGCAGTGGTTGTTATGCATCCAATGACTTAATGTAGAGAGTCTTCTCCACACTTTTTCCCTTCTCATGTTGCTTTACCTCTTTCAACTCTGCAACATAGCATTCACATCTAAGCCCCTGGTCTCCATGGACGACTCCTATTCCATTATCGGTAGAAAATTTCATCATCAAGCACCGTGGGGCAGTGGTTGCTTGGAAAATAACTAGGGCCAGTTGGCCTAGAAAAGCATTATAAGTAAAGAATATATCCAACATGATGAAGGTCACAACCCGCACTCTCTTGCGGCTCCTAATACCACTGGTAGGTCTATACATCCAACATGTTTTGTTGTCAACCCGTTAAATTCCTATATATGAGATTTGCACGGTTTCAGATCTTTGCCATCCAAAAGCATCTGACCATAAGCCTTTTGAACAATATATTCATTGAACTGCCACTATCGACTAGCACTGTTCTCATAGTCGCTAGTCCAATTATTTCCAATATCACCAATGGATCCAACGTAGGGTCCTCGACCACATCAACATCCTTATTTCTGAACACTATATCATTTGTCATTGTTCTAAGCTGCTTTGCCGAAGCTTTGCCTTCGATGGCAAAGCAACTCTCACTTACTACATGCTTCAATGCATTCGCATATCTCTCCATTTCATTCCAGCTCTTCTCAACTAGATATGGTCTACTAGAAATTGTATCGATAACTAATCTTTTTTCAAGCCGCTTGGGCTCATCCTCATTAAGGTCGGCTTTCCCCTATTGGAACGATGGTCCTTGAGGGTTAGAACTTCCTTGCTCGCCTTCCTACGGGGCTGTGATGAACTGCTGTAACTTCATTTTCCCGATCAGGTCTTTGATCACATCACATAAGTGTCTACACTCGTTTGTGTTATGACTGTGGGTCTCACAAAATCTATAGTACTTACCAGACAACTGTTCCTTCTCAGTCGACTCCCTCGGAGTCAACTTCTTATACTGTTTCGTAACTTAGGTGGCAAGGTAAATGTTCTCGATCGAATTGTTCAGCTGGGTGTAGCTATCATACTTTCGAAACCTGGGGCACCTTTCGGAATCAGGCTTTCTATCTTTGGCCCCATGATCGTTCCTTCCCTGACCATTATTCTTATTCTCGACATTCACATTAACATTCCAGGAATTCACCGTAGACTACTTCACTGCAACATTGCTTTGAATCGCGTTGACCGACTGCCAAACAATGGCTTTACTAGCGGTAGTGCTTCCCTCTTCCAAGCGCAAAAATTGATTTGCCTTTCTATAAAAACATCCACCGTTGGCGGGGATTTCATTTTCAAACATCTTCTGGAATCGGTATCAGGATGAATCACCCTTATCAATGCCATAAAGACAATATCTTCTTATGCATTACTCATTTCCATCATAGCCATATGGAATCTGCTCAAGAAATCTTTCAACGACTCTCCCGCTTTTTGAAAGAGGTTCGATAGTGACATTACGTCCTTAGGAAGAGTGATATGTAAATGGAACTGCTCAATAAACTTCCATGCTAACTGATCAAAAGATGATATGGATCTCAACGGAAGCTGGGTGAAGCACGTTGTTGCAACACCTTCGAGGAAAATTGGGAAACAGTGACATCTGACAACATCAGGCGCTCTGGCAAAATCCAAATGCCATTCATACTTCATCAAATGCTGCCTTGGATCCTTCCTTCCACTATACGATGACATCCTTGGCATTACAAACTCCTGGGGTACTCATCACACTGTATATGTTTAGTGATTGGGTTTCGAATAGGAGAAGAGCCCCATTCATCATTACTCTGGTGCTGAGTTTCATTCACCAACTTTCTCACCATCTCAGCCAAATACTTTGGCTCTACAGGATCCATTGAGTGGCTGTAATCATGGTATGCCTCGAGTGTTTGGCCCAGCAAACGGTCTTGGTTGGGCATGCAATACCTCGGTTCTCCAGACTATGAGAGAACCGTTTGTCTAGTAGTTCTATTAGTTCGGTTTATACATGGAGGGTCGACGACAACGGCCTGATCTCCAGCATTCTAGTCGTCAATAGCACGACTAGCCATACCATTAATGTTTTCATCTAAAATATCAACTCACTCATTCACCTGATCGAGAACATTTGGCTCGGTACCGATCGTCAGACTTTAGTCACAACCGGTCTCCAATCTTTGCTTTGATGTCCTAGTTTCAGTTCTTTTCGTCTTTTACTTCCCTTCCCTATGCTTTTGTCTGGATGATGAAGAACTATCATACTTCGAATCAAAAGGCGTCAACTCCCTCTTGATCCTTCTACGACCACGGGTTAGTCGATTCAGTAAGTTGATACTCTCATGCATCTACCGCTTCATCTCATCATGGCTCTCCTACAGCTTGTCGTTTATCTTCTTCATAACCCGATCCATTTCGACCCTTATTATCATCTCTGATGGGATTTGAACTTCGGCAGTATTTGGTTGCACAACTTCCTCAGCATGTTGAGAACCAATATTCTCAGCATCATTGGCAGGTCTGGATTATATAGATATTTTTTTCTTGGGGCAATAGCTTAGATTAATCCTATGATAGATTCTGTTGGAATCTGAGTAGTCACATATTGCAATAATAAAACTAACGGATCTATCTCATGGATTTAAGCTATCCAAAAGTAGAAAATAGATCCTAACAGACTGAGATCAACCCTTCTTGGTGAAAGCACCAAAAATTTTATACCAAAAAATGGCATAAACACCAAGAGAATTAAGTGGAGAAATAAGTGAAGAAAGTAAATGAAAATGAGAAAAAAGCAATACATACAAACATTATGGTGGTTCGGCTAATAGTTGCCTACGTCCACTTAACTTTGTTGCGAGTTTGGTTGCTGTTTACAAGAGGTGTTCTAATGGATAGGTAATGATCCTTGAAATTAGAAGATCTATATGTAAATTCATGAAGGGCTAAAAAAAGATCATTCAACATGTCACCCTCCACCTTTGTTTATAGCTGAAGGTCATCGAAATCATCTCCACCACATTCATAGCCATGTTCCCTACGTCTAGAGAGAGAAATGCTCGAAAGATCATGGCCACATCAGCCATCATCAAGGATTGGTACCGAACCCTACATAGGGATCGGTATCGATCCATAAGAGTGCTTCGTGGATCTCTTTCACGGCCTTGGGTGGGTAAAACTTACTTGTGCCTTCATGTTTTCTACTCTAATTGCTTTGTCAAAAGCTTAGTTCTTAATGATTTCCTTGGTTCGATGGTGGAATAGCAGTGAGTGGTTTCCTGTATACATGGTGCTTGATGATAATCACTTGCGAACGATCCAAAAAAGCTTGGAAAGGGTCATAAGCATCATAGCTTGAGAGTTGATGAGGTGGACGACAGCCTTGGCAAAGTTTTGGGGATCGGTACCAAACCCTGATAAGGATTGGTACCCACCCCGCACTTCTTCATGAAGTTGGTTCGTATGTTGTTGCTTGTAGTTGTAAAGGTATTTTCCTTCTCTTAGAGACTCATTGTTATGCTTGGGCTTGTCTCATCAATTGCACTTGGTATTTGAGTTTGCTAGTTATTGCTCTAGGCTTTCTGCCTTGACACCCTCCAAGTTCGACTAGTCAAATTCGCCTAAATAAGGCCCAGCCACAAGGCTAGATAACAATTACACATGTCATCTTATGGTGTTAATTGAGATTTGGAATTTTAACATCTTAATCATGAGCGACCAACATATCTCATCAGATCTCATAAATGTGGGTGGAGCCCATTTCAACTATACATTTTTTATACTTATAATTTTAAGAGCTTTAGAAAGAAACTTTGGTATAATCTAGAGGAAGATACCACTCATATCTATAGGCCATGGATCATATTGGTGGACTTTAATTATATCAGAGAAACCGAAGACAAAAGTGGTGGGGTTCTAGCACGGTTTACTCAATTGATGGAAACGGAGGAACAGATAATGCGAACAGGTGTATGTGAATTGAAAGTGTGAGGTTTTGATTATACATGGTGGTCGGGCTCAGAAAGAAATATAATGACAAAAATAGATAGAATATTTGTTAAGGTAGGATGGATGAAGATCTTCACATAGGCTGAAGCTTGCTACCTACCTTCTGGTGTTAGTGGCCACATGCCCATTCTGGTGTCCATCACACAACATAAGCTTTAAAATGTTAGACCTTTCGGGTTCATGAACCATCTGCAACTTTGTGATGACTACTTGTGTATTTGAGGAGGGTTGGAGTTCAACATGTGAAGGTAAACCTTTATATAAACTTCCTCAAAAACAAAAAATGGTTAAGCAAAAGCTCAAAAGGTGGAGTAAAGTCAAAAATGATACAAGGAGAGACATATCAGAAATTTGTATTAAATCCTCAGCTTTACAACATAAACTGGAGGAACATAACAATGAGCACATGACTAGGGAGTTGATTCGGATCAAAGGCAATCTGGAAATAACATTGAGGAAGGAGATAATAGATGTTAGACAGAAGGCTAAAAATGACTAGCTTCTTGTAACACCCCTGATTTTAAGTAACATTATTCAGAAGATTTAATTCGATAAATTAAATAGCATAATGTAAAGATTAGAGTGATAAGGAGATTGAGATTTGAAAATTTAAAATAGAGGTCGTGCTTAACCAAATAAGATTAAAAGAATGAGTTTATGGAAATGGTTTTATAAATTAATTAATAAGAGAATAAGGCACGAACATTATGGAAAATACACCATAACCCTTAACCCCTAAACCCTTATTTCCATTTTCATTTTCACAAGTTCATAATTTTAAAACATAAACCAAGGAGCTCAAGCCGGCCATAACTTAGGGGAAAAGAGGATTAAAAATCAAGTAAAAGTTAAGGAATCAAGCAAGGAGAATTAAGCAATATCAAATCTCAATTTCCTTATCCAAAGCAAGATGAATAATAATAAAAACCATCTCATTTTTGTTTTCATAAACATTTGATTTCGGATTTTATATTTAAATCCGTTTTGACAATTTTAATGATGATATGCTTGAGTTATATGCCATGTTTGTTTTAAACAAGAATGTTTGATAAAGGTTTGATTCGATTTTAAGGTAAAAATCGTATATATTGGGGTTAAAATGCCATGAGGATTTAATATGTTATGTAAAACATTATTTTGGAGATCGGTTTAAATTTTCGTAATTATCCAAGGTATGGATAATTTATTATGAATTTTGGAAGGAAGAAATAAATAATTGGATTTAAAAATTTATTTCGGCTATTATATATAAAAAAATCAGGTCTGAAATTTATATATGTTAGATAACATATTAAAAGTGAATTTTGATGATTTTTGGGGATTTTCCTAAGTGATTTACTAAGGAAATTAAATTAATTAAGTTGGAGGACTTAAATATTTTAATTGTTTTGTTAAAAGGAAGGGCTTCTTTGTTAATATTTTAAATAAATTCTGGAAGAATTCGGCCGTCTTTTAGAAAAGATTTTGGTAAAGTTTGTGGCAACTAATTATATTTTTACAAATAGGCAAGTTAGGTGAAAATCATTCACTTAAAAAGACAACAAAACAGTTTTGCATAGGTTTATTGTTTTGCCACTTACAATAGCAACCTTTCGACCCTATACCTCCGCCCCTAACCAAGTCGAAAAAAATACACATAGTATCAATGCTTTGGTACGTGGTGGATTGGAGAAAGGCGGAAGGTATAGAGTCGAAACCATGCTTTCGAAGGGATCGATGCCATATTAAATAGCTTTCGAAGGTCTTTGTTTTGCTTTCAAAAGAGATGCCACTTGCCTAGCTTTTAAGGGATGCCATCGAAAGGATTGAATTACTTTTATATAACTTTCGAAGGGTTTGTCGCCTTCTTGTTTTGAAAGGGTAGCTTTCGAATGAGTTGTCGCATTCTATGTTTTAAAATGGAGCTTACGAAAGGGGAGTTTGAACCTAGTTGAAACCATGCTGCTGCCTTCGTACCTTTTGAATAGGTTGAAATTTAACGAGTTCAAAAGGAAAGCATTTGTTTTATAAAAATAGCAAGCCGCTTCCCAATGCTTTCGAAAGGGCTCTAGTAGCATATAAACTAAAGGTTTCGAAGGCAATGGCTTCTAAAGGTGCTTTGAAGCTATCCTTCTAATTGTTTTACTTAAAAGATTAAAGCTTTCGAAAGGATGGTTCCAAACCCATCGGTTTCCCCAAATTCTTTTACTTGAAGCTTAATGGTTTCGAAAGGAGTGCTTTCGCTTATGTTCACTTTGAACCAAAGGTTATATTTAAGATTAAACCCAATGGTTTTGAAAGAGGCACTTTTAAATGGTTACGAAGCTATGCTTCTATAAGTTGAAAAATAATGCTTTAATATTTTTGAAAGGAATGTTTTGATGGTTTCGATAGAAGATGTTTTAAAGTATTTCAAAAGGCACATGCTTAGTGTTTTGAAAAGAAGATTTGAATGCTTTCGAAAGACATACTCTAATGATTTCGAAAGTAAAGGTCTAAGGTTTCGAAAGCCTTAGTTTTCAAAACAAAGAACCAATCTCATTTTTAAAGGAAAACCCATGGCAATATAAAAGAGCTTTGAAATGGTTTTAATTTTGGAGTTTTTGAAGAAGCTTTCCTTGATAAAAATAATGGGTTAAAGGGATCAACCATATTTCACGTGGAAATGATTTCAAGGATATTAAACCATAAATATTGGTATTGTTATGTTATGGTACATGCTTCTTCTATAAACATATTTACTGTATAATGAACTCATAACTGTATTTTGGGGAGTAAGGGCAGAATAACCAGCTAGGTTGACCCAATAGTGAATATAATTGAGTTAACTTCTGAATGAATAAAGTTGCATCCAGGAAGTCATGTAGACCAGAATATAGGATGCCCAAAGACTGATCAAACAAGTAGTCAGATTTGACAGGTTCATAGTAAACCCATGAAAACGATGTTTGAAAAGAGTTATTGGCAGGGGCCAATAGGTTTTTAGTAGGCCTGTAAACGGATGCAATCGGATACGGATAGTGCTGTATCCATATCCGCATCCGAAAATGAAAATCCGTATCCGAATCCGTATCTGATATCCGCGAATACCCGTTGAATATTATCCGTATCCGTATCCACGAATATTTTTGGATATCCGAAAATATCTGTATCCGACTTAGCGAATACGGATATTTTTTGATATCCGAAAATATCCGTATCTGAACCTCAAAATGTATCCGAAAATATTCAAAAATTAATCAATATAATGCATATTTCATTTTTTTGACTGAAAAAAGATGAAAAAACCTTGTAATACATAAATTACATCAAATTAACAATAGCTAATCCAATCACACAAAATCCATACAATAATATTGCATATATAAATATAATCCATACGAAAAATCCATAGGCTAATTCAATCACAGCAAATCATAAAAGCAAACATGCATCACACATCTTCTTAATTGTAACAAATACCAAAAAATAAAAATCATCTTCATAACATACATATAGCCTAAAATATTGCACTTTTTTCATGAAGTGGTTAATGCTCCAAAACCAAAAGATTACCCTGCAAAATACCATGGGTTGTATTTTTGTAAAATGAAGTATATTTATATTAAATTTATGGATATAAAATAACATATTAATATATATATATTTAATTTCAAACCGGACGGATATTTACCGGATACAGATACAGCCATATCTGTATCCGTATCCGAAATATATTTCGGATATCGGATATCCGCATCCGCTTTTCGGATATCGGATATTTTTCATGTTTTCGGATACGGATGCAGACGGATTTCGGTTATTTCGGGTACTCATTGACAGGCCTAGTTTTTAATGCCATGAAAATTATATCCGAATAAAGTTATTGACAGAGATTAATAGGTTCATTGTTAATCTATGAAAACCATGATATAAGAGAAGTTATTGGAGATACCAATATGTTCAGGGAGAACCCATGAAATAATTGATTAAAGTTATTGGCATGGACCAATAGGTTCTTAGTAATCCCATGAAAACTATGAGACCGGACAGATAGTCCATAAGTTTTAAATAGGTTATTAGTCGGCCATGAAAACTAATAGGTTAATAGTAACCCTAGAAATAATAACTAAGATAGATAGTCAAAAGAATGGGGATGGAAAATCCAGGATATTTGGTTTGTTTGCATATCATCATGATATTTTAAATTGTTATGTTTTTAACCATTGTGGATGCAGGAGCACAGTATATGGTTATTATAAAAAAATTGGACAAGATAATAGTGAGGGGAAAACCCATTCCGCTAAGCGGGGTGGTCTCACTAGATATCTAAATGGTTCGAAATGGAAGGTTATTATTCATACTAGGCTGTTCGTATGACTCGAAGTTTATGTTTTCCCCTTAAACTCTCGTGTGCTCAATTGATTTTGGGTTGTTTGAGAGTTGAGGTTTTCAGGTTCTTCTTTAGACGAATAAGCATTCAGAGACGTGCATGAGGCAAGTTAGCTAATAGGAGTTCTTTTCTTTTTGATTCCGTTGTGTTTTGATATAGAGGCAAAGTTGTTAAATTACCTATGTTTAGACTCTGATCATCCAAGGGGGCTGTCGCTCTTGACGTAGTTTATAATAATTATATTTTCTCTGTACATGGTTCTTGAATTTGAGATTATGTAATGAATTTGAATTATGATTGAAATATAATGAGAAATTTATTTAATGGTTTTTTTTTTCATATCCATGTGTTTCTGTTATATCAATGTATCTATCATTACCGCATTTGGTCATTGAGAATTAATAACTATGGATGACTGCAGTATCCGTAGCCATTAGTTTTGGACCTCCAAGTGGAGGATGTTATACTTCTCCCAAGGAATGACACAAATTCCTTCTTCTATAAAAATATTCCAAGAAGAGAAGTTTAAACAGTTATGCGAACATATTTACAGTGGATGGATCAAGCTACTTAGACCAGGAGGAGTTTCAAAGGAAAGCCATAGAATTTTATGACAAACTTTTCAATAGTGAATGAAAGCTTAGACTCTCCAATATAATTTTAAAAACATCATAATAGAGTACGGGCACAACTTCCTCAACGATAGAATTGATATTTAAGAAATTAAAGAGGCCATTTTCAATGAAGTGAAGTGGTAATACTGCTCTTGAACCTGATGGGTTTGGGTCAAGATTCTATAAATCACATTGGGATACATTGAAGTTCTTGATGGAGGAGACCTTTAATGATATGTTTTGGGATGGATGTATAGTGAAAGAATGAAATCATACATCCATTTATCCTATCGTCGAAGGCAAACTGGTAGACGATATTAAGAACTTTCGATCGATGTCATGTTGTAATATGATCAACAAAACATTTTCCAAGTTCTTGGTAATTGACTCAAAATCTTGCCCGATGAGCTAATTTCAAAGAATAAGTGCGCATTCGTCCCAAACAGAAAGATAGGGGATGGAATGCTATTTGCGCATGAGATCGTTAGAGGATTTGGACGCAAAGATAATATGGGCATGTATATTAAAATTGACATACGGAAAGCTTATGACCTAGTTAATAGGGATTTTTTAATTCATATGATGAGAAGGATGGACTTCACTGATAGGTGGTGGACCAGAATCATAGAAGAAATGATTTCAACACCAATTTTCTCAGTTAGTCATTAGGGATGTCCCCATGGACATTTTAAAAGCTCAAATGGACTGAGGGAAGGAGACCCTTTATCCCTTTTTCTTTTCACGCTGGTTATGGAATATTTTTTGCTTTTGATAGGGAAAAGATAAAATGATGGTAGCATTAAAACTTTTTATGACCTGACCAATAGATTGACATACATTATATATGCGGGCGATATTTTGGTGTTTATGCATGTTGATAGAGAAGGGGCTACATCATTAATGGAGATTTTCAGGAATATGTATGAATGCACTGGAATAACGTTAAACTGTGAAAAATCTTGTGTGTTTTTTGGGGGAGGGGTCCAATGTATGGAGGAAATATGTAAGATTCTTAACATAAATCATGGAAAACTACCTATTAAATATCCGGGTATTCCTCTTTCTAGCATCAATTTGAAAGACAGAGACTGTGTGTACTTGATTGACAAAATCAAACAAAAAATTCAAGGATGGGAGGCCAAGTTACTTAGCATTACAGGTAGGGTTAAATTTCTCAAATCCACGATATACCCAATTGTTCAATACTGGATGCAATGCTTCAAACTTCCACTTGCCACAATTAGCAAAATAAAACAATTATGCATGAACTTTTGGTGGAAAGGGAAACTAGTGAAAATTCCATGGGACATAATTCATAGACCAAAGATACAAGGTGGAAGGGGTTGAAATCTTTCGAAGAGATCAATGTGGCTCTTGGTGTCCAACTCATTTGGAAATTAAACAAAGAGGGAATTTGGGCAGATTGGGTGCATGAAAAATACATAAAGCATCAGTCGTTTTGGGAAATGAAATGTCGAAACGAATATTCAAGAACCTGGAAATTCTTACATAACATTCGGGCACAAGCAATTTAATGTATAAAAAAGAACCGAAGATGGAAAGACTACATCATTTGGTTCGACCCATGGATAGAAGGAGACAGATTAGTGAATTTATTGGAAAGTGGCACTGCTGGGAGGACTAGAAGTGAAGTTTCCTAGTTAGTGAAATTATCCAAAATGGGGACTAGAAATGCCATAAACTTAGAAGTCGTTTGGTTTATTTTGTATTTTATGTTTTGAGTTTTCAACATTAATTATAAAATATGAAAAGAATGAAGGAAGGTCGGAAGGGATGAACGGAAGATTGGAGGGGACTACGAAGTGGATGAAGGAACGACGGAAGGATGAATTGTTGCTCGTGCTTCCGTTTTTCTCAAAACACGAAAAATGAAAAAAAGTTGTTTTCTATATTGTGTGTTAAATTCGTTTTCTAAAATGACCATTTTTCATAATATACATGCGTTGTTCGTATTTTTGTATGGACGAAAACTCAAAATTAAAAACGTTAAACCAAATATAGCCTTAGTTTCTTAAGAAATGTTAGAGGGGACATAGAAAGCACAGAAATTGTTGAAAACAGAAAGAGGGACTTTAGGTGGTGGATATGCAATAGTTGAGGTAAATACTGCTTTAAAGATGTGTGGAACACAATTAGAGTTAAATTTGATAATAACCAATGGGCTGAAATCGTTTAGAACAAAATCAATGTCCTAAAAATGGCCATATGACTTTTTAAAGCAGCAAACAATCTTCTTAATACAAAAGTGCATCTAAATCAAAGAGGTTTTTCAATTAATTGCAAATGCGTTTTTTGTAATGAGGAAGACGAGGATGTCAAACACTTATTTTTCACATGTAGTTACGAATACGATTATGACAATTGGAAATGGTGCAGATCTAAATTAAAATAGCCAACTTTAAATCTTGATATTTCCAGTTTGCGATCAAAAATGGAAAAAATAGGTATAGTGCTCAAAAACAAATGCAAGAGTAGTGACACTGCTATGATTTCATTATCTACATGTGTTTGTGGACTATCTGCAATTAACGCAATAATAGGATTTTCAACAACAATCAACAGAATCCCAATTATATTTGCTTGCAAATCAAACTTATAGTAAACATCAGAGCAGCAAAATCTAAGCATAAATTTTTCAAAAGAAGCTTAGATGAAGAGATTAGTAAAGTTTGGTTGTATTAGATGATATACCTACTTAGCTCACTAGGTTGCCCGCTGCTTATCTTTTTTTGGTTTCTACCTAAGCATCTTGTCGGTTGCTCAATTCTGAGGAGGTACTCTTTCTCTTGTATTATTTACATATTTTACTTCTATCGAAAAATAACTTTATAGGAAATTCATCAACCAACAAATAAAGATTTAAAGCCTAGAATGACGGAGGAATGCCGACTGTCGATCTTTGGATATGGAAACGAATTACATGTTTCATCATGAACGAAGAACATTAGATGGTTGCAGTTAACTAATCTCATAATCATCTCAAAGGGTTAAGTGGAGGATCTTATCTGCTCAGTTGTCGTAGCATGACAGAGATCTATGGATCTGAAGCTTGTTACTCAATATGTGGCAAGATTTTCAATAAGCATGAATCTATTTATTATCAGAGATAGAGGAGCTAAAGAATATATCCTTAGAAAAAGGGCTCATGATCTGTTGATATTTGCCAGATTTAATGACTCTTTGCGATCTGGTCAGGTAGCAAAGAGGAGAGAAGGTTTGGAAGAGCACCGCCATTATTGAAGATTTTTTATTTTCAGAAATTTCAAATTAAGTGGTAAACGAACTAGTTTCTTGTATCTCACCAGCAAACTAATACATGGAAGCATCGAGATAAGGAGTAGGGTGGGCTCGCCACATGTATGGGCCACATATTTTAGTTTTTTTGTTTCTATCTATGCATGTTTTGGGCCTTGTTTTGTGTTAGGTCAGTGTAAGGTGGCTATGCCTATTTGTAAATAGTCTTGCATGTACAGCTTTTTATAGTTTCTTAGTAAAGTAACAAGTACCCTCCGTTAAAAACATATTGATTTTACTTGAAATTATTATTATTATTATTATTATTATTATTATTTTGAAAACCCAGGAGAACCCGACGGACCGGTAAACTCCTGAGGAGGGTATAGTAAAGCCGTCCGCTGATCCAAGCCCCCATACCCCCGGGTAAATTTATATAGGATAGAGAAGCGCATGGTAGGAATCAAACCTGGGTCTTTTTATTAGAACCCAAGTCTCCTTTCCACTGCGCCGCACCCGCGGACTTTACTTGAAATTATTTAGATTGGATCTAAATAAATTTTAGATCTCGTAAGCCTAATAAGGTCTAAAACGGTAATTTTTGAAAAACTAAATCAATTTAGACTTCAGAGGCTAAATAAGATCTAAAGTGATAAAAAAAATTCGCACATTTTACCAACTACGTGCTGGTCCAATTCCAATAATAAGATTCTAGGGTAGGCTCCTGCAATAATTTATCCTTCATTAAGTTTTACATAACAAAAATCCTAACAAATTAGTACTAGAGCTAGATCATCGCAAGGCTAAGGCTAATTTTGGATTCGGATAATTGTTGATATGTCATACTTAATTTCCTTCTCAAAGTTTGCTCTTTTGAGTGGAAAAAATTAGAGTATTTGGATGTCTAAGATGGAGGATGTCTTATACCTTAATTATCTTCATGAGCTGTTTGAAAGTGATGTGAAGAGAGCCTTAGATACAAAGGAGAGAAAATGGATGAAGATGGACAAGAAGGCAATTGCATTGGTTCCAACATACGTTTGGTTATAAATCCACGACGGTTTTGTGTGACAAATTGGTATCTTTGTATGAGTCAAAAAGTGCTACTAGTAAGGCTTTTCTTATTTGAAAATTGGTTAGTTCATCCTAAATGGAGAGAAGTCTATGGCAGGGCACTTGAATGAACTTCCAAATGTAATATCAGTTGACAAGTGTGGATGTCAAATTTGATGATGAATTATAGGCTCTTTTGTTGATGTGTTCACTTTTGGAGAGTTAGAAAACATTGGTAGTGTCATTGAGTAACTCACTACACCATCAGAGGATTCCCAGTGAGTATAACCGTTGCTAGCAATTTCAGGAACACTTATCTGTACTGTTATTGGGGCATGGACATTTATTTGTAACACTTACATTAGTTATTGAATTCTATCTGCCAACAGTTATTGGAAAACACTGTTTTCCAATGGTTATAAACGTTATACTTTTCAGATTTGCAACACTTATATATGTTACTCAATTCTATCTTTTGGAAAAAGTGTTAGTAATATCCATTTAGTAATACATATATTAGTTGCAAAATTCATAATACCAACAAATATTGTTGAATCACTAGTTTTGATTCATGACAAGGCAATTTAGTAGAAAAAGAGAACGCACGATAAATCACAACAAAAAGAGACAACCAAAGGACTATGGTGATATCGAGACTTCAAATCTATGTTTTCACCGTTTAATACTTGTGTTTGAGTCTTAGAAATTGTTAAAATCTATCCTCAAGTAGTCCGTACCTCATCATTCTCTTTTTTTAAAAGAAATTAGAGCTACCAGTGCAAATGTACTATAGCCAGTCGACTGGCTATAAACAACCAGTCGACTGGCTGGTGTACATGCACGGGTATGCACTACTTTTCTTCTTTAAAAATTTAAATTTTTGAATAGATCAGTCGACTGACCAAAATCCACCAGTCGAATGACGTAAAACCAACTGCCATATTTTGAAAAGACATTTCCATTCTGCGAAAGGTTGCAATCCTTCTCTAAACGGGAATGGTTGCTTCTTTTGGTCAGAATTCTTCACCAATGGCAGCAACCCTCTGTCTACTATAAATATATGTTCCCAAACACTCTATATTCACCGAAAATCTTTCTAACTATCTTATATTCTTCTTGTGCTCTCATACTCACATTCAAACAACATACAAGCATTTTATTGCTTTGAATCTCCTAATTAACTTTCATAATCTTCGATTCTTAGCAACATCTTCCTTTCATATCTTCACATACACATCATACACTTGAGGATTTGATTATAGGAAATTTGTACGATCAGAGACAAATCAGTGTTTTCAAGAACACATATCAGATATTCTTTTGTATTAGTGAAGTCCTGTTCTGCTGCTCAGGCGTGTGAAGTCCTCTTCAGTTGCTGAGGCAAAATCCTGTTCTGCTGCTCAGGTCCCTGTTCGACTGCTCAGAGGTTGTATAGACCTGTTCCTCCGGGTAAAGTGAGGGTTGTTGTTTCAGTGAAATTCCAGAAGGAGTCTGGGACTGGACGTGGGACGGTGCTCTGAACCAGTATAAAATATCTGGTGTCCTTTTACTATACTGCTTTTATATTCCGCACTATTTACAGTATTAATATCATCACTATACTCTGTATTATCATATATCCATATTGCACGGTTGTTAGCGCCAAAATTGGTCACTAACACCCAAATGTGAATGAAAGCACTAACTAACAGTCACAGTTCACAGATAGAATATATGTATAGAGTAATAATGTGAAGAACAGTCAAAATTAAAATGAAAGCCGTAAAGAACAACAGATTTTATAGTGGTTCGGCTGACTCCGGTCTACGTCCACTCCAGAAGTTTCCTTTTTATTGCTACAATAATCGATTACAGTTACAAAATGGCAGAGTAGCCTTAGCCTAGAAAATAGAAAGCCAGAGAGCAGAAGAGAAGATCCCTTTTCAGAAGCCCTACATGCTGTATTTATAGGCAAAACCAGGTAGTTAGGCTTCTCAAGTGATACAGGCCCATTAAGACTTCGGCCAAGTTCATACCCTTCACCTCAACCGACCCCAAGTCCTCCATATGCCAACCCGAAGTAACAGTGGTATTGACCTGAAGTGATATGCTCAGCGACTCGAAGTAACATGACCCACCTTCAAGTGTCGAACCACCCAAATGCCGAGCCACCATCAATACCGAACCATCCAAATGCCGAGCCACCATCGAGTGCTGAACTACCCAAATGCCGAGCCACCATCAATGCCGAATCACCCAGATGTCGAGCCACCATCAATGCCGTACCACCACCAAATGCCGAGCCACCATCGAGTGCCGTAACACCCAGGTGCCGAGCCACCATTGATGCTGAATCACCCAGATGCCGAGCCTCCATCGAGTGCCGAACCACCCAAATGCCGAGCCGCCATCGAGTGCGGAACCACCCAAATGCCAAGCCACCATCGAGTGTCGAACCACCCAAATGCTGGGCCACCATCAAGTGCCGAACCACCCAAATGCCGGGCCACCATCAAGTGCCGAACCACCCAAATGCCGAGCGACATCTGCCAACCTACCTAGGCCAAGCCATGCATATTGAACCATCCCTGACTGACCGTCTATCCATCCAGTTGACTAAATCCGTCATGAACCAACCTCGACGAACGAGTAGTCAATTTAGTTAAGTCCACCTATCTACGGCCTTGCCAAAAGGCGGGTTAACACTTGCCCCCCAAAACATTCCTTGCTTTGAAATGTGTGTTTTGAATAGCCTCAAGACCGATATCCGAAGTCCGTATGTTATTCACATCCATACTTTTCAATTCGTAAGCCAATCCATTTTATCCAAGTGTCATCATCGTATCCTTACCCGAATTTACGACTGCTCTGAGTCGATATCCGATTCTGAATCCAATGACCAAACCCTGAGCCAATTCCATAGCCATCCGAACTCGTCAACCGAGTGTTATTCCATCCATAACCAATAGCCAAATCTATGACCTTCCTGGGTCGATATCCGAACTCGGGACCGCTCCGGGCCCTTTGCCAAATCCAGGACCACACCTGGTCAATCTATCCTAAACCGAAATCTGAATGCATGACCTCTCCAGGTTTAACTTTGAATCTGTAGACCTCGCCGGGTCGCATTATCCTGTTCCAGCCTCGACTCTCCGGTCAAGGGCTTGTATGTTCTCCGGCCTTGGCTCTCCGACGGAGGACTTCCATATTTTCCGGCCTCGACTCTCCAGCCGAGGACTTCTTATATTCTCCGGCCTCGACTCTCCGATCAAGGACTTTTTATATTCTCCGTCCTCGACTCTCCGGTCGAGGACTTTGTATTCTCCGGCCTTGACTCTCTGGTCGAGGACTTTGTATTCTCCGGCCTCGACTCTCCGGTCGAGGACTTTGTATTCTCCGGCCTCGACTCTCCGGTCGAGGACTTTCGTATTCTCCGGCCTCGGCTCTCCGGTCGAGGACTTTGTATTCTCCGGCCTCGACTCTCCGGTCGAGGACTTTGTATTCTCCGGCCTCGAATCTCCGGTCGAGGACTTTCATATTCTCCGGCCTCGGCTCTCCGGCCAAGGACTTTGATATTCACCGGCTTCGGCTCTCCGGCCAAGGACTTTGATATCCACCGGCCTCGGCTCTCCGGCCAAGGACTTTGATATTCACCGGTCTCGGCTCTCTGACCAAGGACTTTTATATTCTTCGGCCTCGGCTCTCTGGCCAAGGACTTTTATATTCACCGACCTCGGCTCTCCGACCAAGGACTTTGATATTCACCGGCCTCGGCTCTCTGGCCAAGGACTTTGATATTCTCCGACCTCGGCTCTCCGGCCAAGGACTTTGATATTCACCGGCCTCGGCTCTCTGGCCAAGGACTTTTATATTCTCTCCGAGTCCATTCCATCGCTCTCCGGCGAAGGGACTCGTAACTTGCGATCACTACCTCGTCTCACCGGTCGGGACCGTGATCGCGAGACCTGTATTATTTATTACACTGATCTAAATCCAATTGTTACAGAATTCAATTATCAAAGCAGGAGTTCTTACAGCAAAAGGGATTAAATGTCCAAAGTGCCATAGAAGAAACCATAGTTTGCAGAAAAATATAAAGAAAATAGGATTTTATAGACTCAAGTAGTACGGTTTTTTGTCATCTCAGAGCACGCCTAGGGACCGTCCTCGATCCCGTACGTGTGTAAGTGACCTAGCCGTATTACTTTGAGTTCTATTACTTATTCAAAACCATAAATCTGTTTAGTTGATAATGAGCTGACGTTGCCTAGGCCCAGTGCCATCTTCGTTCGAGGTAGGCGGTGGTCGCTCCTGTCCCACTGCCACAGCTCGATTCCTCACATACTGCTGTAGATGACCATTCCTTACATGCTCCTCAATGATATCTTTCAAATGCCTGCAGTCGTTTGTGTTGTGCCCATCCAGCTCATGGAATAGGCAATGCTTTCCCGATGCCCACTCGTATTCAGAAGGCTCTCTCTTTGCCGGCCTTCGATATTGGAGGCGCCCTCGAGTATCCAAGTAAATCCTTTCTAGAGTCTCAGTTAAATCTGTGTAAGAAGAAAACTTTGACTCCCTTCGAGGCCTCTTCGAAGTGCCACTATTGCCATTTTTTCCTTTTTCCTTTATCGTCTTTACTTAGATCCTCCCTAGGTGGACCTCCACCCCTCACTGCATAAGCTTCATCCTCTCTCCCTACTCTCTCAGTCTGCGCATCTTCCTGCCTTAGGAACCTCTCCGCCTCATGGTAGAACTCTCTAAGATCCCTCGGTGGGTCCCGTTCCAACGATATCTTGAAATCCAAATTATCTGCAATTCCTGAAACTACTGCCATCAAAACCATCGACGGATCGGGTCGATCCACTGAAGCTACCGCTACGTTGAATTTGGTTAAGAAATCCCTGAGCGACTCTCCCTTTCATTGTTTCATCGATGTCAAGGTCATTACATTCTTGGGTCTGACTATATGGACCCAAAATTGCCTCATAAACCTCTCAATCAGCTCTGTCCAAGTGTCAATAGAACCACTCTCCAGCTGTTTGAACCACATAGCTGCAATATCCGTCAAATACAAAGGGAAACATCGAGCCATGACCTCATCTGATGCCCCCAGTACCTCCATATGCCTCATGTACCTTGTCAGGTGAACGACGGGATCCATTCTCCCATCATACATCTCCAACGTTGGTAGAGGGTTCCTAGCTTGCCTGATAGTAGGAGTAAAGCGACTCCTATTCACATCCTTCAAGTCTTTATTTACCAATCCACCTCTCACAGCTCGTCTGACCATCTTCGCTAATCTGTCATTATCGCCAAACTGTAATCCTTGTCCGCTACCTTTGATCTGTCCCCTGAGTTCATGAGGGAATCCTGGCATATACTCCTCATCATGTACTACTGCACTCCTATTGGTGTCGGGTTGCACAGCATCATCTGGTATCCTTCCATGGATTAGTCCAGCATTTCCTGGTGGTGTGCCCCCGAGTCTAGGTCCATCCAGATTGATAGCCGTCTGCTGATTGGGGGCTGCCCCCTGCTGAGCCACTCCCTCTGCTTGCTGGTTGAGCGCTTCTGATCCAGCTCCACGGATCTGAGCTCCTGCATTTCCTGCTTGTGCAAATTGTCTGAGAAGAGCCTGCATCATCTCCTCTTGTCTTTTCAGCATCGCTTCCATCTCATCTCTGGTGATGTAGATGGATGCTTGACCTGCTCCAGCTCAAGAGGAAGCCTCTTGACTTTCCTCTTGATTGCTCCTTTCTGTCACTTGCTTCCTTGTTGGTGACCTAGCCATTACTTCCTAGAATCCAAGTTCCTAAACTTTTGAATCCAAAATCCTAGCTCCGAAATCCCCGAGTGCTTGCCTTCTCAGTGAAAGCACCAAAATGTTAGCGCCAAAATTAGTCACTAACACCCAAATGTGAATGAAAGCACCAACTAACAGTCACAGCTCACAGATAGAATATATGTATAGAGTAATAATGTGAATAACAGTCAAAATTAAAATGAAAGCCGTAAAGAACAACAGATTTTATAGTGGTTCGGATGACTCCGGTCTACATCCACTCCAGAAGTTTCCTTTTTATTGCTACAATAATCGATTACAGTTACAAAATGGCAGAGTAGCCTTAGCCTTAGAAATAGAAAGCCAGAGAGCAGAAGAGAAGATCCCTTTTCAGAAGCCCTACGTGCTGTATTTATAGGCAAAACTAGGTAGTTGGGCTTCTCAAGTGATACAGGCCCATTAAGACTTCGGCCAAGTTCATACCCTTCACCTCAACCGACCCCAAGTCCTCCATATGCCAACCCGAAGTAACAGTGGTACTGACCCGAAGTGATATGCTCAGCGACTCGAAGTAACATGACCCACCTTCAAGTGCCGAACCACCCAAATGCCGAGCCACCATCAATGCCGAACCACCCAAATGCCGAGCCACCATCGAGTGCTGAACTACCCAAATGCCGAGCCACCATCGATGCTGAATCACCCAGATGCCGAGCCACCATCGATGCCGAACCACCACCAAATGCCGAGCCACCATCGAGTGTCGTACCACCCAGATGCCGAGCCACCATTGATGCTGAATCACCCAGATGCCGAGCCTCCATCGAGTGACGAACCACCCAAATGTCGAGCCGCCATCGAGTGCGGAACCACCCAAATGCCGAGCCACCATCGAGTGCCGAACCACCCAAATGCCGGGCCACCATCAAGTGCCGAACCACCCAAATGCCTGGCCACCATCAAGTGCCGAACCACCCAAATGCCGAGCGACATCTGCCAACCTACCTAGGCCAAGCCATGCATATTGAACCATCCCTGACTGACCGTCTATCCACCCAGTTGACTAAATCCATCATGAACCAACCTCGACGAACGAGTAGTCAATTTAGTTAAGTCCACCTATCTGCAGCCTTGCCAAAAGGTGGGTTAACAACGGTCCTACACACTTTCAAATATGAGTGTGAGCAATAAAAAAATAGTAACATAAATAGATGTTGGTAATTTCTGTTTCCTAACATTAATAACCGTTGCAATAATTAATATAGTGTGCGTGATAATAGCATATGCCATGTTTAATATACATTCAAAAATAATATTATCTCAAGTTAGCAAATTATGTATAAATCAATATCAAGAAACAATATACATATTTATGGTAATAGAATAGAGTATCATCTAACGAAAGACAAGTTCAATACATATGTTACCAACTCCATACTAATATTAATTTGGAATAACAAAAGGCAAGACATAGTTCATAGTTAAACACAATAAATACTGTAACAACCTATATTTTTCGATAATTAAAATATTAAATTAAATAAGATTTTGAAATTTAAATATTGTGAGAAATTAAAATTTATGACTTACAAATGGAAAAGATGATTAGAATGTAATTTTATAATGTTGGTTTAATGTAATTTATATCTAGTTTAGTGTAACCTCAATAAATGGAAATAATTGTATAGTTAATTTGGTTATAATTGTAAATTAGGAATAAATTAAATGTTGGATTTAATATTGAAATTATATGTTATAAATTAGAATAAGTTTATTAAGGAATATGAAATTAATTAATTAGTATGTGAATTTATTAGCTTTGTTTGCAAACAATAAACATAGAAATGTGTTTGAATTATTAATGTGTAGTAATTGTTTAATTATCATTTCATTATTTAACCCATGAAATTAAATTGTAAATCAATTGAAATTAATCTAATTAAATATTACAATAATATGAATTAAGATGATAACTGTAGAATATTGTGAAATGACCCACTTCTCTAATTATTTATTTTATAGTGAATTTTCTGTTAGATTTTTCTTTTACAATGTATATATATATATATATTTCAATGGATCACTTCTCTTAATTTGATTTCCCAAGATCCTGAATTTTACTAATATAAATATATCAGTATTTAAATAAATTCTATCATTTATATATATGAAGATATATAAATGGTTCTTTGCTTATCAGAGTGATTAAAACAGCAAAGCAACTCATTCCCACCTTATTTCTCATATTTCAGAGATTTGGTGTCACATAGCCATTTTTATTTATTATATATATATATTTCTTTTTAGAACTCAAGCTTGATTAACTTTAGGATTAAATATCACTAGTTCTCTTATTTTCTTGTTCTACCTCACAAATTAATTGATTCCTAAATTTACAAGCCATACATTATAATCCTGGGATTTTGTAATCTGATACTTATTGTTCTATATTAAGTAAAAGGTGTTCAACCTAACTCATGCTTATTAGTTTGGCTTGTGTTACTCATTTTAATTTCGAACAACTTTTATATCAGGTGAAATATCCATGCTTTGATTTATAAAGTTGCAATAATCATGTGAATATTGAAATGATAAACTAATTTAAAGGCTAAGCAGAGGAAAACAATACAGTCAGATTAGAGTGCTAACTCGAACTATAATGCTAAACAGAGACTAAGATCATGTGTGCAGTCAGTATGCTTAAGGCAAAGTAAACAAAAAGGATCAGACAAAATGCAAGACTTCCAGGTGAACTTATGATGAAGACATCTGATGTTTTCTAGGAAAGAGAACAATGATAGTAGTCACTATTCTATTGAATGATGGAAATGCTCATTACAAACAAGACCATATGCATCTACCATTTACCACAGGTTTTGATCATGACCCAATACTACCAGATTTGAATTAAGTATCTAGATAACAGGAATTAGTTAAGTATAATTGCAGTGAAGTCTACAAGTACCAAGCATGCATATGAGCTTATTACACCAAGCAATACAAGTTTTCACTGGGAAAATCAAATGCCCTAACCAGATTACAGGCTATGCCTTCCAGCCTTAGCATAGGCTTATATCAATTATAAGTCATGGTTAAGCCTTACTGGTTAGCAAGTTTAGGTTCAAATCAACCTTTACAAGATTCATTGATTGTGCTATATTCCTTTCTCCCTATGAATGTTTCAACTCTACCATTTTAAAAGTTCATCTGACCTTACTAAAGGAGACATGAGAACATATCAAATTACATGGCATGATCTCCTATATCTTACTTCACCAGAGACTATGTAGATCAATTCCTTAAAACAGAAACCCACATATGCATATATATAATACTTAAAAATTCCTACAAGTTCTCTTCTTAGAAAAACAAACACATAACAATCTAGAAAATACTTAAACCATAATGATATTTTTGGCCCGGCCTAATCATTACAACATATCTGCCAAACTCCTTAAATATTCTAAATGCAAGTAAGTCTTCAATTGTCCATGCATACAAGTTTCCTATGCTTCCTTTCCTGCAGCAACATCTAGAGCTGCCTCCATAAAAATGAGACACCCCAGATGTTACAAAGCAACAAATAGGGTCAGAATATAATTCTGGTATGAGTGAAATCAAAATGTAATATCTTGTCATTTTTAAATTGTAGTGCAGAGTATTAATATGCTTGAAGCAATTTGGATTCATGATGTAACTGGGTATATATATATATATATATGTACGTATCTAAGCTCCTTCTACACTCATGCACACAAGCAACCATTCAATCATTCAATACAGTATACATGTACACATACTCTTATGGAATTAACTCGTTTTAATTTCCATAGTTCAGCTCTAAAACTTGATTTATCAATTTAATTTGGTCATGTCTCTTTGCCATTGAACACCATGTGTGCATTGCAAGGGACTCAATTCTGTTAACCCCTGCACAAAGGCCTATAGGACTTAAACAAGTCATGCACATACCCATCATACTCCTTATGATGAATAGATCAAGGCTTTTCTCCTAGATTAGTTTTATAATCTAGTGACCAGTCTCATTTCTTATTTCAGAAAGAATTATTAACTCTTGAATTTCTTTTACTTTCTTTCTTTCTTTCTCTATGAATCAGAGAGAGTTAATCTTACTCAGGGATCTCAACTGACCATACATTCACTCATGAAAATTATGTTTTTATTTCATTTTCCAGTTATCTCATTCGAAATTTGTTTTATCACTTGTATACTCCTGTTATTCCAGAATGTCATGATCTCTTAACAAATCCAGTAGAGTTCTATTAAAAATTCTTATGCTTAATTCTATTGTGAACATAGGGTAAGTTTTTTAGAGAAAAAAAACCCTTAAAACATTTTTAGCCTTAGATCTGAACAAATCAGCACATAAATAATTTATTGCATTGTTCATCTTTAATTTAAAACAAACTAGACATAAGCATGCACCTCCTTTGTTCACACTGCCTAGCTTATCTTTCCATATTACCCTACTTCATAATAAAATTGTATTTATCTTACTAACATAACTACAAACTGATGGTTCATGGTACTGGATCCATATCAGAGATCATGGCATTATTATTATTTAACAATCAAACAAAACAATTCAAAGCATCAACCAAAGATTTATCAATCCACCAACCATGCTCAGCATTCATTAATTCAGAGAAAAACAAGTTGATCAAGCACAAAAGAAAATAAAATGGCTGCCCTTAACTTGGGTCTTAATGCCTTAGCCTCATGAGATTGATTAATCACTCACCTTTCCCTTCTTTTTCCCGAGATTGCCTAAGCTTGCAAACAGTGTATGTTCTTCTCTCTTTTTTCAATGTGTTTCTGTTTTCCCTCAGAGAAAAACCTCTGCTTCTTCTCTTGATTTAAATCATTTTTACTAGGGTTTTACTGAAGGGAAAAACCCCTTTTATCCTCACATCACTCAAAGAATTATGTGTGTGTTGTTATGGCTAAATGTGCCATTTTCCCTGGTTTCTATTTCTGGTAAAAGCAGTTATCCACTGCTTTTCCCTGTGTACATGCAATTTGCATGTTTCACTTGTATATTATTTTCATGTGGCTTTTTTTTTGTTAATACCTTTTATTATGCCCGAGTTATTTTCCATTCCTAGCTATTATCTCAGCCTATTTGTTTACTCTTGACTTCTTTCAAAATTGTACTTATGTATAACTAATATAAAACTGGTTTTTAAGCATTTTAATTTATCAAAGAATATATCATTTTCTCCTTACTTAATTGTTGAAAACAATTTTCTCTTTACTGAATTATTTTTATTTTCTTTATGTTAAACTGTAATATATATATATGTATATCCTCTTTATCAATTAACCTCTGGTTAATATTTCAAACCATATGTTTTCTCTTGATATGTAAATGTATTCATATTCTTAATTACCCTGGTGTTCTTTCCTTATTTACTTTATGTTTATTCTTTCTGGGTATATATATATAAATACAACATATGGTAATATATGTCCATATATACACTCAGTTATATATCCTCTTCCCTCTGAAATACCATTTCTTCTTACTATTTATATTCAAGATATATATATATATATATACACATGTGAATATAAGACTTACTCAATTTAGCTATTATTACTTTTAACTCATTCTCAATATTTATCTTCAGACTAAATATATATATATATTTGGTTTTGAAAGTTTTCTTTTTTTTTTTTATTTTAATCTAATTATTCTCATCTCAATAATTTGGGTCTTCACATACTCTCCTCCTAAAAGGAATTGTGTCCCACAATTATTCTCTCATACATTTCCATCCAAATGTATACAAAGCTTAATTTCTATTAAATGAAATTTCAGGAACTCATTCATTCTCAATCAATCAAACATACATAAATAATTTTAAGGTCTCATAATAATTTTTAAACATACCTCAAGCAGAAAACAGCTTAGGATATTTATCCTTTATCCTCTCTTCAGCCTCCCAAGTATAATCATTCCCATCCAAACTCCATTGGATTTTAACTAGTTTAATTATTTTATTTCTCAGTTTCTTTTCTTCTCTAGCCACAATGCCCACTGGTTCCTTTTTATAAACCAGATTTTCTTGAATTTCAACATGTGTGGGAGATTCAAGAATGGACTCTTTATCATGCACCCATTTTCTCGATTGGGATACATGAAATACATCATGTATTTTGCTTAATTCCTCTGGTAACCTCAACCTATAAGCTAAAGCCCCTATTCTTTGAACAATTTCATAGGGTCCTATATACCTTGGTGACAGTTTCCCTGCTTTGCCAAACCTCAATATTTTCCTCATTGGTGATACTTTGAGAAACACATAGTCTCCCACCTTAAATTCTACTAGCCTTCTTCTTTTATCTGCGTATGCTTTCTATCTCTCTTGAGCTACTCTCATTCTTTGCCTCACTAGTTCAATTTTTGCAGAAGTTTCTTTTACATGGTCTGGTCCAAGCAACACCCTTTCACCAGCCTCCATCCAACATGCAGGAGATAAACAAGGCTTCCCATACAAAGCCTCAAATGGAGCCATTCCTATAGTGGACTGGTAGCTATTATTATAAGCAAACTCAGCTAAATAAATATGATCCTCCCAGTTGCCTCCAAAATCAAGTATGCATGCTCTCAGCAAATCCTCTAAAACCTTATTAACAATCTCAGTTTTCCCATCTGTTTGTGGGTGGTAGGATGTGCTTAAGCTTAGTTCTGTTCCCATAGCTTCTTGAAAGCTACTCCAAAACCTTGAAGTAAACAAAGTATCTCTATCACTAATGATAGTCTTGGGGATGCCATGCAATCTCACTATCTCCTTCACAAAGAACTGAGCTAGCTTGTGAGCATTTCTGTTTGAACTTATTGGGATGAAGTGTGATGTTTTTGTGAGTCTATCAACTACTACCCAAATACTATCATTACCCCTTCTAGTTCTTGGCAAACCATCCACAAAATCCATTGAAATGCTTTCCCACTTCCAGGTAGGCACTTCCAAAGGTTGTAGTAAACCTGAGGGTCTTTTATAATCTGCCTTTACTTGTTGACATGTCAAGCAATTGGCCACATATTTTGCTACTGCTCCTTTCATCCCTGGCCACCAGTAATTTCTCTTGAGATCATGGTACATTTTTGTACCACCTGGATGGATAGTATATTTTGTTTTGTGATGCTCATCCATAACTTCTTGCTTCAGTTCCTCTACATTTGGAATGCAGAGTTTCCCCTTTTTCCTTAAGTATTCTTTATCATCTACCTCATAGTTTTCCACTGTCATGCCTTGTGATATCATGTTCTTTTTCTCCTTTAAATTTATATCTTGATTCTGCATTTGTCCTATTTTATCAACCAGTGTTGATTTTAAGGATATGAGGCTTAATTTACCATATTCAATCATCTTACTGTGTGTCTTATCTGATACACTAGTTTCTTCTTTCACTTCCACCTCACTAAGAATTGTCAAATCCTTGAACTCTGCCATCATTAAGCTTGCCAATTTAGCTTGATGTATGCTTAATGCATCTGCTACTTTATTAGCTTTTCCAGGGGTATACAATATATCAAGATCATAGGCAGCTAGAAATTCTACCCACCTATGTTGCCTCATGTTCAAGTCTTTTTGGGAAAACAAATATTTAAGTGACTTGTGATCAGTAAACAATTCAAACTTAGCACCTAATAAATAATGTCTCCATAGTTTTAATGCATAAACCACAGCAGCTAGTTCTAAGTCATGTGTAGCATACCTAGTTTCATTTGGCTTGAGTTGCCTTGATGCATATGTTATGACTCTACCATGTTGCATAAGCACTGCCCCCAATCCAAATCCACTAGCATCTGTGTAAACTACTAATTCTTCATTACCCTCTGGCACTTGCAAAAATGGAGCTTCTAGCAGTGCCTTCTTTAGTGATAAGAAAGCTTGTTCACACTTCTCTGTCCACACATAGGGTTGCTCCTTTTTAGTTAACTTGGTCAATGGGATAGCTATCCTTGCAAAATCTTTTATAAATCTCCTATAATAGCCTGCCATTCCCAAGAATGATCTTACCTCAGTCACTGATTTGGGTCTACTCCAAGATTGCACTGCCATCACCTTATTTGGGTCTACACTAACCCCTTGTTGTGATACAATGTACCCCAAAATTTTTACTTCATTCTGCCAAAATGTACATTTGAGAATTTGGCTTTTAAATCATGTGCCCTCAGTCTAGATAAAACCAGATGCAAATGTTTTGCATGCTCTCCTTCTGATTTTGAATACACTAATATGTCATCAATAAAGACAACCACAAATTTGTCTAGAAAATCTCTAAATGTTCTATTCATTAAATCTACAAAATATGATGGTGCATTTGTCAATCCAAAAGGCATCACCAAAAATTCATATAGTCCATACCTTGTGTTGAAGGCAGTATACTTAATACTTTCTTCCTCCACCTTCATCTGATGAAACCCAGAGGCTAAATCTAGCCTTGAAAAGATTCTTTCTCCATTCAATTGATCAAATAGATCATCAATTCTGGGGAGTGGGTATTTGTTTTTAATGGTGACTTTGTTTAATTCCCTATAATCAATGCACATCCTCAAAGTACCATCATGTTTCTTCACGAATACAACTGGAGAACCCCAGTTTGAACTACTAGGCCTTATAAAGCCTTTCTGCTCCAGTTCTTCCAACTGATGTTTCAACTCCACTAGTTCTTTAGGACCCATCCTAGTAGGTTTCTTGATGATTGGACTTGCTCCTGGGATTAGTCTTATTTGAAATTCTACTTGCCTATTTTCTGGAACAGACATCTGTCTTCCAGTGTTGATTCTTTCTCAGTTATGCTACATATTTGGTTAAGGTAATTGATTTTAGCAATTTCACTCATGATTATAATATTTTTACCATTTTCTGTTTTCAGAGAAATAGTGAAATTTTCCAAATTCAAAATTGCTTTGAATTTGCTCAACCAATCTACCCCTAAAATAATTCCTACTCCAGGGTATTTCAATACAAACAAATCAGATTTAAACACATTTCCTCCTATGTTTAATTCTACTCCCAGACATTTTAATCCTAGCAAACAAGAGCTACCTAGTGGGCTTTGAATAAACAAAGGATTATCAACTAAATAGCATGTGAGAGTCAATTTATTCACTATGTCTTGGGATATTAATGAATGTGTTGCTCCAGTGTCATATATAACTGAGATGGGGTGATCTTTAATTAGAAGTATACCTTCCAATTGTCCAGAACTTCCCACTGCAGTTGCTTTTGCTTTGCCCTCAAGTGCTCCTACCTTTGCTCCCTTTTTGAATTCTGGGCAGTTTCTTTTAATATGTCCTTCTTTCCCACAGTTATAGCAGCTAAATGGTGCCTTCTTGGCTGCATGACACCTATTACTCATGTGTCCTTCTTTGCCACAATTATAACAAGTAACTTTCTTTTTAGCTTCCCCAGTGGCTGCTCCCTCCATTTTCTTTTCCACATTCTTTTTGTCATAGGGATGTGTCCTATTTTTCCCTTTCTTTTGATTGTTAGCCCTCATGCTCCTAAATTTTTCCCTTGCATTGTCATGTTGTTCAAAAGAAAGAGCAAGGTCTATGACTTGATCAAATGTTTTATCCTTGTATGGTAACATTGCTCTACTCAGACCTGCATTTAGTCCTTGGATAAATCTTGAATTCTTTGATTCTTCATCTTCTATGAGCATAGTTCCATACTTGGACAAGCTCTCAAATTTTTGAGTGTATTCAGTCACACTCATTGGTCCCTGCCTCAGCCTTATGAATTCCTCAAGCAATGTTGCCTTAGCTGTTGCTGGAACAAATCTTGCCTCAAGCATCTCCTTGAATTGATCCCATGTTATCTCATTTTCTGGCCTTCCTGTGATGATCACCTCCCACCAATCTAAGGCTGCTCCTTTGAGTCTCATTGAAGCTACCTGCCTCTTCCTTTGGTCATTAATTTGCATATCTGCAAATATGCTTTCCAAAGTTCTCAACCAAGTCTGCACTCGCATAACTCCCTCAGTGCCTTCAAAATCCTTGCCTCCTAAATTTGAGAATGTCTTCAATAGTTTGGCTAGTTCCTCATGTGGATATCTTCTCTGTGCACTGCTCCTTCTCTAAATGCCCTCACCAAATCTTGCAAGTTAACCATTGGTGTTGTATTGGAGGGTCCTGCTCCATGACTTGGTGGTCTTCCTACCATGATTCACTATTCAATTGCATAGCTAGTTAGTCATATTTCTAATTTAATTATTTTCTGCAATCTATTTCTACTACAGATATTTATTTATTATATATTTTTTTTAGAATTTTTATCCCTACAAGAAAATTGGATAATATATTTATGCTATGTTTTAACAACATAGCTCTGATACCAACTGAAATGACCCACTTCTCTAATTATTTATTTTATAGTGAATTTTCAGTTAGATTTTTTTTACAATGTATATATATATATATACATTTCAATGGATCACTTCTCTTAATTTGATTTCCCAAGATCCTGAATTTTACTAATATAAATATATCAGTATTTAAATAAATTCTATCATTTATATATATGAAGATATATAAATGGTTCTTTGCTTATCAGAGTGATTAAAACAGCAAAGCAACTCATTCCCACCTTATTTCTCATATTTCAAAGATTTGGTGTCACATAGCCATTTCTATTTATTATATATATATATATATATATATATATTTCTTTTTAGAACTCAAGCTTGATTAACTTTAGGATTAAATATCACTAGTTCTCTTATTTTCTTGTTCTACCTCACAAATTAATTGATTCCTGAATTTACAAGCCATACATTTTAATCTTGGGATTTTGTAATCTGATACTTATTGTTCTATATTAAGTAAAAGGTGTTCAACCTAACTCATGCTTATTAGTTTGGCTTGTGTTACTCATTTTAATTTCGAACAACTTTTATATCAGGTGAAATATCCATGCTTTGATTTATAAAGTTGCAATAATCATGTGAATATTGAAAGGATAAACTAATTTAAAGGCTAAGCAGAGGAAAACAATACAGTCAGATCAGAGTGCTAACTCGAACTATAATGCTAAACAGAGACTAAGATCATGTGTGCAGTCAGTATGCTTAAGGCAAAGTAAACAAAAAGGATCAGACAAAATGCAAGACTTCCAGGTGAACTTATGATGAAGACATCTGATGTTTTCTAGGAAAGAGAACAATGATAGTAGTCACTATTCTATTGAATGATGGAAATGCTCATTACAAACAAGACCATATGCATCTACCATTTACCACAGGTTTTGATCATGACCCAATACTACCAGATTTGAATTAAGTATCTAGATAACAGGAATTAGTTAAGTATAATTGCAGTGAAGTCTACAAGTACCAAGCATGCATATGAGCTTATTACACCAAGCAATACAAGTTTTCACTGGGAAAATCAAATGCCCTAACCAGATTACAGGCTATGCCTTCCAGCCTTAGCATAGGCTTATATCAATTATAAGTCATGGTTAAGCCTTACTGGTTAGCCAGTTTAGGTTCAAATCAACCTTTACAAGATTCATTGATTGTGCTATATTCCTTTCTCCCTATGATTGTTTCAACTCTACCATTTTAAAAGTTCATCTGACCTTACTAAAGGAGACATGAGCACATATCAAATTACATGGCATGGTCTCCTATATCTTACTTCACCAGAGACTATGTAGATCAATTCCTTAAAACAGAAACCCACATATGCATATATATAATACTTAAAAATTCCTACAAGTTCTCTTCTCAGAAAAACAAACACATAACAATCCAGAAAATACTTAAACCATAATGATATTTTTGGCCCGGCCTAATTATTACAACATATCTGCCAAACTCCTTAAACATTCTAAATGCAAGTAAGTCTTCAATTGTCCATGCATACAAGTTTCCTATGCTTCCTTTCCTGCAGCAACATCTAGAGTTGCCTCCATAAAAATGAGACACCCTAGATGTTACAAAGCAACAAATAGGGTCAGAATATAATTCTGGTATGAGTGAAATCAAAATGTAATATCTTGTCATTTTTTAAATTGTAGTGCAGAGTATTAATATGCTTGAAGCAATTTGGATTCATGATGTAATTGGTTGTATATATATATGTATGTATCTAAGCTCCTTCTACACTCATGCACACAAGTAACCATTCAATCATTCAATACAGTATACATGTACACATACTCTTATGGAATTAACTCGTTTTAATTTCCATAGTTCAGCTCTAAAACTTGATTTATCAATTTAATTTGGTCATGTCTCTTTGCCATTGAACACCATGTATGCATTGCAAGGGACTCAATTCTGTTAACCCCTGCACAAAGGCCTATAGGACTTAAACAAGTCATGCACATACCCATCATACTCCTTATGATGAATAGATCAAGGCTTTTCTCCTAGATTAGTTTTATAATCTAGTGACCAGTCTCATTTCTTATTTCAGAAAGAATTATTAACTCTTGAATTGCTTTTACTTTCTTTCTTTCTTTCTCTATGAATCAGAGAGAGTTAATCTTACTCAGGGATCTCAACTGACCATACATTCACTCATGAAAATTATGTTTTTATTTCATTTTCCAGTTATCTCATTCGAAAAAAAATTTATCACTTGTATACTCCTGTTATTCCAGAATGTCATGATCTCTTAACAAATCCAGTAGAATTCTATTAAAAATTCTTATGCTTAATTCTATTGTGAACATAGGGTAAGGTTTTTAGAAAAAAAAAACCCCTAAAACATTTTTAGCCTTAGATCTGAACTAATCAGCACATAAATAATTTATTGCATTGTTCATCTTTAATTTAAAACAAACTAGACATAAGCATGAACCTCCGTTGTTCACACTGCCTAGCTTATGTTTCCATATTACCCTACTTCATAATAAAATTGTATTTATCTTACTAACATAACTACAAACTGATGGTTCATGGTACTGGATCCATATCAGAGATCATGGCATTATTATTATTTAACAATCAAACAAAACAATTCAAAGCATCAACCAAAGATTTATCAATCCACCAACCATGCTCAGCATTCATTAATTCAGAGAAAAACAAGTTGATCAAGCACAAAAGAAAATAAAATGGCTGCCCTTAACTTGGGTCTTAATGCCTTAGCCTCATGAGATTGATTAATCACTCACCTTTCCCTTCTTTTTCCCGAGATTGCCTAAGCTTGCAAACAGTGTATGTTCTTCTCTCTTTTTTCAATGTGTTTCTGTTTTCCCTCAGAGAAAAACCTCTGCTTCTTCTCTTGATTTAAATCATTTTTACTAGGGTTTTACTGAAGGGAAAAACCCCTTTTATCCTCACATCACTCAAAGAATTATGTGTGTGCTGTTATGGCTAAATGTGCCATTTTCCCTGGTTTCTATTTCTGGTAAAAGCAGTTATCCACTGCTTTTCCCTGTGTACATGCAATTTGCATGTTTCACTTGTATATAAATGTGACGACCCGAGGTAGTGGCGACCGGTAGGCTTTGCAACCATCCCAGACCCACCGTGGCATACAGTGATACCTCGAATTTGCTTTTACGGCCAGCCTCTCGACTCGCAACCAACCCCTCAATGGGACATGTAGGGGTAAGAGTCTCCCGTTCGCCACCAAACCGCGAAGCGAGAACCCCCTATCATGCTGTAATGTAGCAAACCCGATCCCGGTCTCATCGAAATCCAAAACGTATCTTTTAAGGCCAAGTTGTTTAAAGGTTTAAACAATTCAATTCAATTCAATACTTGAATTCACACAGCATTTAACATAGATAAATATCACACATTTATCATAGATATATCCAATATCATATTACAGAATATCATAGTATATCATCCAATAGATATCAACCAAATCAGACATTCTGCTCAACCATCATTCATAAGCAACCATTTATTAATCTCTATAGTAATTAATTTAATTCATGTGGCTTATTATTATTTTTTGGTTAATACCTTTTATTATGCCCGAGTTATTTTCCATTCCTAGCTATTATCTCAGCCTATTTGTTTACTCTTGACTTCTTTCAAAATTGTACTCATGTATAACTAATATAAAACTGGTTTTTAAGCATTTTAATTTATCAAAGAATATATCATTTTCTCCTTACTTAATTGTTGAAAACAATTTTCTCTTTACTGAATTATTTTTATTTTCTTTATGTTAAACTGTAATATATATGTATATCCTCTTTATCAATTAACCTATGGTTAATATTTCAAACCATCTGTTTTCTCTTGATATGTAAATGTATTCATATTCTTAATTACCCTGGTGTTCTTTCCTTATTTACTTTATGTTTATTCTTTCTGGGTATATATATATAAATAAATACAACATATGGTAATATATGTCCATATATACACTCAGTTATATATCCTCTTCCCTCTGAAATACCATTTCTTCTTACTATTTATATTCAAGATATATATATATATATATACATACATGTGAATATAAGACTTACTCAATTTATGTCACGTACCGAAATTTTCGACTTTCGAAAATTCGACATCGATACTCACTTTATCGACTGCCGAGCAATCGAGTGCCGGAAACTCCAATAGTGAGGGTTTTAAGAAAGAAGAAAAAGGCAGAAGAAGAAGAAAGAAAAAATAGAAGAAGAAGAGAAGAAGAACAACAGAACAACATCAGAACAGAAAACAATATCAGAATCTTACACATCGCAGCGGATTAATATATAATAGGTAAATGAATAATCTTTAAACAAAGAACTATATCGTTTTATACATACATCAATCAGAGTCAATAAACAACAATGGACAGTTATATAAACTTGTCCTCATACAGAATACACAGCGGAATAAATACTATCAGATACAAATACTACGTCTCGCCATCCAACTTGCTTCCAAAGCTCCAGAATATCCAGAATATCCTGATAATATAACTCTAGACTGCCCGTGTGGAAATTGGTGGGCACCCAGAGTTTAGAAGGGAAACAATAAACTCCGAGTCAGTCATGGTGACTGGTGTGAGATCGTAAAACAGTTATTTATCTTTAAAAGAAACAACAGAAAAATTTTAAAATAAATTCGCAATGCTTTTGGAAAATGAAACTACCATAAGACCTCCCGCCACACACACAATGCAAACGCAGACTTGGAGGAGATTTCTTCTTATGATAGTCAAAGATGCTTACTACGCAAAATCAAATCATTTTTTGATATTATTATTAGTGCATAGTGTAGAAAACATTTCGAAAGTAGAATATTAATCTTAGCCGACATAGGTACCATTATAGTATGTCTACTATAGCTACCATATTAAATGGCAGGTTCTACAACTAAAACCGTACAAGGCTCGTATTGTTTCTTTGGATTTCCAACAAATGGTCAGGCTAAGGAACTTCCTTTTCCACGATGGGTACGTCCCTGGAATAGACGACCCGAGAACCTAACCGGATCTCTGCCAACACAAAGCCGGGTTACCTCTGCAAAAATAGGTAACTACTGACACACGTATGCCATCCCCCGATCGTAACCGATCTTCCCGAGGATCCCCGATTTCCAACAAACCACATAGATAATAATGCAGCAACCACATAGGTTAAGTATTTGGGCTCCATACCATGATACCACCTCTATCCAGAAGGAATGACATACACTAAGGGGCGCTACTCCCTAAAACCTTGCTGCATCCTTCCTGTTTCGACCATTTCCGGGGTGTGAGGCTCGACGAAGTCTCGTCCACAAAGCTACGCTTTCTACAAAGCCATGCTTCGGGTCAAACAAAATGATCAACCTATGATCACAAAGATATAAGATCAAACAAATGATCATATCACAAATGATCAAACACTGATCACTTCACAGCAACACTCAGTATGCCACGTTACCAAATTGGGATATATCGCTGATAAATTTCAACTACATAACCTCTGAGCTCGTACGTCTCAGAGAAGGATGTTAAGCTAAGAGAATAAATTCTCCGCCACCAACAGAAATGTATTTGAAAGAAATCAGCTTTATATCTCAAATTGTAACGTCAGACACACAATCCATACAAGTCTGTTCCGGGATCGAACAGAACCGAAGGCACTTCTCACGAAGCCCTTGCATATCCGGATAAATTTCTAATCACGTCCGGACTTCCCGTCACTAAGGGTGATAAAACCTCTAAACCGGAGATCAGCCGATGTAGAGTAACTCGACGGTAATCCTTCCGTTTTCAAAAATATCCGGTCTTCAACACCGGTCTTCGAATGCAATTCATAACGACGTATCACATATTCGGAATGGGTTATACGACCCCATGGTCCTTTCCCGGCTAACCCGAATAGTGAGCGATTATTCAAAAATAAGTGTGGCATTCAAATTCATCCAATTCACAACAAATACCTATCTAAAGGTAATTATTGATAGTCGGTTATTTAACTATCAATAAAGATGCGCAACATCATCAGATTCCAAATAATTTTCCAAATTATTTATTCTTTCAAAATATCTTTACTAGATATAAAATTTCCACACTTAACCGTTTGAAAACAATTTCAAATTAATTTTCACATTTTATTTTATCTTTGAAGATAAAATCTCAAAACAGTTCATTTCATATTGGAAAAGCATTTCCATACTTATTTAAAAATAAGTATTTCACAAATCTATTTATTTTCAACATTTGAAAATATTCGATATACTTAAATCGATATTAAGTATATATTCATTCTTTTAAGGAAAACATTCTCTTAAGCACATTTATTTGAGTCAAAACGAATGTTACGTAAAACATCGTTACGAACGACTCAAAATCACTAGTATAGGGATTCGAATTTTAAGATAGATATGTAAATCCCAATACTATATAAAACATTTCCTTTTGGAAATCATTTACTATAACAACAGTGTTATAGTCCGCCATTTCCTTAATTTTCGAAATCGTCTATTTCAACAATAAATGTTGAAATCTATGGTTTCGATATTTAACACGTTTTTAAAACATCTTTTAAAACAATTAACTTCATTTATAATATCGCTTTCCCAAACATAACCATTTTCACTTAAAAATATATTCACTGTCCAAAATCGTGAATATACTTCATTTAACCCAATTCCAATCATTTCTACACATTTTCATTTCAATAGAAATTCGCTATCCAAAATCGCGAATATATCTACTTTAATACCCTTCTATATTTAAATTTATCAAATTCAATTGATTTCGAATTTATAAAACAACGTTTATAAATTCTCTTTCTATTTTATAACAACTTTGACTTATAAATCTTCCTTTTTATTAACTTCGATCAATATTCCATTTAAAAGCAAAAGCCCAATTTATAGGTAAATTCCTTAAAATCTTTTATTTTACAATTCCATTCATTTTATAACTTCATACTTTATAAATCTATAAACTTCAACTTTATAAATCTATAAACTTCAAATCTTCACAATTTATAATTTTATAAATTTCCTAGCTTAACAACTCATAATTCTATAAATTTTCTATCTTTAAAATTTATAATTCTATAAATTTTCTATCTAACACTTATAAAAACTCGTTTTAAATCTCAATAATCTTAATTGATAAATATCAATTTTGTGCATTTTGTACATACATCATTTTTAATGATTCAAAAATCCAACTTAAATTATTTTATAGATTAGTTAACTATTTATTTCAAAAATCATCTTTTGGTTATATTTCACAAACATTTTAATTTCCATAACTTTAAATTTATAACCTTTATTTATTTAAAGTAAATCAATTCAAAGATTCAAATAAAACGTATACTTTCAAATAATCACTTTCAAAACCTCTTTTTAAAGTTAAATCGTTATTTTTAAACTTCAAAATTTGAATCCAATGATGCAACGCATCAATTAGTCCATCACAACAGTCAATATCATATATCAATATGATAACAGGATATACATCAATATCTGTAAATAAATAAAAACTGGTGAGGAATCCAGTTGGATCCCTCCAACCTGTTTTCCTGCATCCAAAGACGTTAGCACAATACCAATTCCACTTCGAGGTGGAATATCGCGGTATATGGGTTTTTATAAATATCCGCTTACTAACGGCGCAATAGGATCTCATCCGCTATACGAGGCGGGAAATCAATCAATCCAATATATACATATGCCAATATGTATATATTGCTATATATATAATAGATATATCCTACTATATCTAATATCACATCCAAATAGCAAGCAATCAGTCAATAACTGCAAAATTTAAATTTTCCTTCGAGTGAGAAAATCTCACCTTCGCTTCTATTTGCAATCCACTTTCCATTCCTTCTTTTGTTTTCTCGATTTATAGACCTTGTATAAACATTTAATACAATTTATCAATATTCGAAAAAAAATCGAATAACAGTTTCTTTTTCATGGATTAAATTGGTTAACACTTTTAATTTTAACTAATCTAATAATTAATTTCCTATTAGTTAAATTAAATTAGCCAAATTATTCTACTAACAAATTTTCTCTTTTAATAATTTTATTTAACTATAATTTAAAATTTAAACTAAGTCTTCCTTTAAAACTACTTTATTATTTTATTTATTTATTTTTTTTCCATCTAAAAACTTGTTTAAACCCTTTGAAAATTATATGTAACTAAACAAACTAAATTTAAACCAAACTTCTTTTAATACATTAAATCAACTATAAATTCTTTTTAACAATTTGTCTTAACAAAAATTAAATTCGAAACAAATCTCCCTTTGATAGATCATTTTACCTAACAAATTTTCCTTTTACCGTATAAAACTATTTATTCTATAAACTATTTTTAAATTTTCTATACTTTCAAAATCCTATAAATATATATATACAGTTTCACTTATTTCCTTTTGAAATTTCAGAATTTTACCTTACAAATTATAATAATTTTTTTTTCTTTCTGAAATGCATTTTAAAATAAACAAATAGACTACCTTACTATTTTCAATCGAGCCCAGTGCCACCCCAGCGTCTGCCGCCTGCTTATCGCCACCGCGACGCTTGAATTCGCCGCCAACTCCTCAATCGCGCGCCGCCGTTCGTGGGCCACCACCCCGATATCCATCACTGTCGCCGCTCCCCATCTCGTTGCTGCTGCCGCCGCATTGCCTCACGCGAACAATCGCGAGTCGTCATCTCTGTCGCGAAACTCCAGGTCGATCGCGACCGCCCCCATCTCAGAACCCCAACTCGCGTGCGCGCGAGCGCCAACCTCCCATCGAATCGAAGCGTGCCCTTCTTCCAGTCGCGAGTCGATCCCGAGCCTTCCCTGCCCTTGCCACGAATTGATGAAGCCTCGAGATATCTTCGTTCGATTTGAAAGTACAAGGGCAGGCGGCCATTGTTTTGTAAACGAGAATGACTCGTTCGTTTATTTTATTTTGAAGAGAAAAGGCTTCGGCGATTAATTTTAATTCGAACGAAATGTTACCATTTGAATTTCTCTTCTGTGAATTTACTTAGATAGACGAAGGAAGATGATTATTTAAAATTGAAGGGGGATGGGTTGCACGATCTTCTTTCGTGATTGTAGGCGTGGTTTAAGGCAGAGACAAAGGGAAGCTGTCCCTTGTTTTAAATGATTTAAATTTAAATTTAAATCAAATTCGTTTTTAAAATTTCAACGCGTTAAATTTCCGTGTGCTCACATATCAACTCCGAAAATTACGAAAATTGAAATCCGGCAAAAATACAACATTCCGAACCCAGTGGAACTGGTTTCGTCGAATTCCGAGACTGTTTGAAAAATGACTATTTTTAAATATCGGTTTGAACGATTATTTTCAAAACTGAACAAATCATTTTCAAATTCGATTCTGAAGCTTCTATTATTTCCAGTATAATCAATACGAATTTTCTAAGTCTTCATATTATTTTTAATCAGCTTAAAACTGAAGATTCAAATTTTTATCCAGTTCAATAGATTAAATTATAAAATTTAATCGCCAAATTCTGAATTATATTCGGGATTCAAATTAAATCATCGTTCCAATATTTAAAATTAATTAAATATTTTCAATTTAATTCGTTCAAAATTCTGGGTCGTTACAGACTTCCCTCCTTAAAAGAATTTCGTCCTCGAAATTACAAGTTAGGAAAAAATGTCCTTAACTCGTCTACTATTTTTCACAATCCAATAGTTTTTATCAAATTTATCAAAACAAATCTTTCTACTAAAGATTCGTTATTAATTCAACTAACTTTCTAAACCTTTCATAGTTTTCAAACAATATTATTTTACTTCAAAATTCAAATTTAAATTCAAATTCAAATTTAAACTTTCAAAATTTTCTCAAAAATTTTCTAACGCTCTAAATTTTCGAAAAATTTCGCCAGCGTCTCCTTTGCGCGGCTAATACGGCACGACTACAAAACGTCCCTACGGACTCTCAGATTTCAAAAAGAAAAAGAAAAAGCCAAGCGGCTAGAGAAAAAAGTCATCAAATCTCATATTCAAATTTAAATACATACCTTTTTCGAGCAATTCAAATTCATCTTTGAAATAAAAATTCCAATTCCTTTACACCTGTATATCCTACTAGCCATAATATCTAGTTACAACATTCAAACCATTTTGCGCAATTCTATTACAAAATTTTCAATATAACTACTTATATCATTTTTACTTCACTGTTGAAGTTATATATATTCATTTTCATTCAATTTTACATTTCAAATTTCATTTGAATTCAATTCACAATTTCAATCTCTCATTTGAGTTAAATTTACCATTCAATTCAATTTGAATTCTACTTATCTTCTGAATATTGAATTTATCAATTATCTTTAGTTCACTTCAAACTAATCTCAAAACTTCATTTTATTTCACACAATTCAATTTTGTTTTCAATATTCAGTTTCAATTCTAGTTCACTTCTTTTGTTCAATCATCAGATTTGTGTTTCAATTTACCACTTTGGTTAAATCTACTTGCATTTCAACTAGATTTCAATTCATTTTAAATTTAATTCGTTCAAACCTTATTCATTTGGTCCATATTTAATTAGCTTCACTTACTAATTTTCTTTTTAATACTTCACTTTATTTTTCACAAATCTAAATTCAATTCAGTCTTACTTACTTACAAATTCGAAATGAATTTCAACATTTTATCTTACTTTCATTCAAAATTTATTCACTTATACTTTCTTTAATTTTAACTTCATTCTTTAAGTTAAATTTATTCTATCAAGATTCAATTTGTATAAGTTATCAACTTATTTCTTATTTCATAAGTATTTTAATATAGTATTCCAGAGTCTTACTAACATTTTCAAAATCATTTTTTGAAAACAATTCAAATTACCCTTTTTATTTCCAAAACAAAACCCAAATTTTCAAACAACTTTCATTTAAAATAATTTGGCAGCAATTCCTCTTTTGGAAACCCGAAAATGAATTCTAATGATGTGGCCATCATCATCAGGATTATTTTCCAGCGACCTAAAAGAGTTTAGAGCTTTTCTTTTCTTCAAAACATTTTTCAAAACCTTTGAAATTCATTTTCAAATCAAAAATGATTTAACTTTCCAAATCTCCAAAATTTTCAAATTCTTTTCAAAACATTTCCAAAAACTTCTCTGGAATCCCGTTTTAAATTACAATTCACATTTATAATTTACATTCTTTAAATTTCATTAGTATGTGAATTTATTTCTTGGTTCTTTGTTTTAATTCCAATTTCATTTACAATTTCCACATATATATTAATGGGGATAATTAACATCATTACTTCCTAACAACCATGCATCCATATATCATAATAATTTACAGAAAATTATTTCTTTTCTTATACAAAATAGCTTTGGGCAAAATTATTTCATTCACCCTATTTAAAACAATACTGTGCCGGTTTATCTTGTTTAGAGTTTAGAAACCCCTATCGATTACAGTTAGCTAGACTGCACCGACCAGAATCCATAAACAATCAACCGATAAGTCAACACAATACAAAACAATTTTATATTCAAATAACAAATACGCACTCGTATCTATTATTACACTCAAACTCATTCTAGAGTACTGCTGACTCTATCTCTAATGAGTAACACCCAACAGAGCAGGGTTGTCGCTTAACCATATGCTCTGATACCACGCTGTCACGTACCGAAATTTTCGACTTTCGAAAATTCGACATCGATACTCACTTTATCGACTGCCGAGCAATCGAGTGCCGGAAACTCCAATAGTGAGGGTTTTAAGAAAGAAGAAAAAGGCAGAAGAAGAAGAAAGAAAGAATAGAAGAAGAAGAGAAGAAGAACAACAGAACAACATCAGAACAGAAAACAATATCAGAATCTTACACATCGCAGCGGATTAATATATAATAGGTAAATGAATAATCTTTAAACAAAGAACTATATCGTTTTATACATACATCAATCAGAGTCAATAAACAACAATGGACAGTTATATAAACTTGTCCTCATACAGAATACACAGCGGAATAAATACTATCAGATACAAATACTACGTCTCGCCATCCAGCTTGCTTCCAAAGCTCCAGAATATCCAGAATATCCTGATAACATAACTCTAGACTGCCCGTGTGGAAATTGGTGGGCACCCAGAGTTTAGAAGGGAAACAATAAACTCCGAGTCAGTCATGGTGACTGGTGTGAGATCGTAAAACAATTATTTATCTTTAAAAGAAACAACAGAAAAATTTTAAAATAAATTCGCAATGCTTTTGGAAAATGAAACTACCATAAGACCTCCCGCCACACACACAATGCAAACGCAGACTTGGAGGAGATTTCTTCTTATGATAGTCAAAGATGCTTACTACGCAAAATCAAATCATTTTTTGATACTATTATTAGTGCATAGTGTAGAAAACATTTCGAAAGTAGAATATTAATCTTAGCCGACATAGGTACCATTATAGTATGTCTACTATAGCTACCATATTAAATGGCAGGTTCTACAACTAAAACCGTACAAGGCTCGTATTGTTTCTTTGGATTTCCAACAAATGGTCAGGCTAAGGAACTTCCTTTTCCACGATGGGTACGTCCCTGGAATAGACGACCCGAGAACCTAACCGGATCTCTGCCAACACAAAGCCGGGTTACCTCTGCAAAAATAGGTAACTACTGACACGCGTATGCCATCCCCCGATCGTAACCGATCTTCCCGAGGATCCCCGATTTCCAACAAACCACATAGATAATAATGCAGCAACCACATAGGTTAAGTATCTGGGCTCCATACCATGATACCACCTCTATCCAGAAGGAATGACATACACTAAGGGGTGCTACTCCCTAAAACCTTGCTGCATCCTTCCTGTTTCGACCATTTCCGGGGTGTGAGGCTCGACGAAGTCTCGTCCACAAAGCTACGCTTTCTACAAAGCCATGCTTCGGGTCAAACAAAATGATCAACCTATGATCACAAAGATATAAGATCAAACAAATGATCATATCACAAATGATCAAACACTGATCATTTCACAGCAACACTCAGTATGCCACGTTACCAAATTGGGATATATCGCTGATAAATTTCAACTACATAACCTCTGAGCTCGTACGTCTCAGAGAAGGGTGTTAAGCTAAGAGAATAAATTCTCCGCCACCAACAGAAATGTATTTGAAAGAAATCAGCTTTATATCTCAAATTGTAAAGTCAGACACACAATCCATACAAGTCTGTTCCGGGATCGAACAGAACCGAAGGCACTTCTCACGAAGCCCTTGCATATACGGATAAATTTCTAATCACGTCCGGACTTCCCGTCACTAAGGGTGATAAAACCTGTAAACCGGAGATTAGCCGATGTAGAGTAACTCGACGGTAATCCTTCCGTTTTCAAAAATATCCGGTCCTCAACACCGGTCTTCGAATGCAATTCATAACGACGTATCACATATTCGGAATGGGTTATACGACCCCATGGTCCTTTCCCGGCTAACCCGAATAGTGAGCGATTATTCAAAAATAAGTGTGGCATTCAAATTCATCCAATTCACAACAAATACCTATCTAAAGGTAATTATTGATAGTCGGTTATTTAACTATCAATAAAGATGCGCAACATCATCAGATTCCAAATAATTTTCCAAATTATTTATTCTTTCAAAATATCTTTACTAGATATAAAATTTCCACACTTAACCATTTGAAAACAATTTCAAATTAATTTTCACATTTTATTTTATCTTTGAAGATAAAATCTCAAAACAGTTCATTTCATATTGGAAAAGCATTTCCATACTTATTTAAAAATAAGTATTTCACAAATCTATTTATTTTCAACATTTGAAAATATTCGATATACTTAAATCGATATTAAGTATATATTCATTCTTTTAAGGAAAACATTCTCTTAAGCACATTTATTTGAGTCAAAACGAATGTTACGTAAAACATCGTTACGAACGACTCAAAATCACTAGTATAGGGATTCGAATTTTAAGATAGATATGTAAATCCCAATACTATATAAAACATTTCCTTTTGGAAATCATTTACTATAACAACAGTGTTATAGTCCGCCATTTCCTTAATTTTCGAAATCGTCTATTTCAACAATAAATGTTGAAATCTATGGTTTCGATATTTAACACGTTTTTAAAACATCTTTTAAAACAATTAACTTCATTTATAATATCGCTTTCCCAAACATAACCATTTTCACTTAAAAATATATTCACTGTCCAAAATCGTGAATATACTTCATTTAACCCAATTCCAATCATTTCTACACATTTTCATTTCAATAGAAATTCGCTATCCAAAATCGCGAATATATCTACTTTAATACCCTTCTATATTTAAATTTATCAAATTCAATTGATTTTGAATTTATAAAACAACGTTTATAAATTCTCTTTCTATTTTATAACAACTTTGACTTATAAATCTTCCTTTTTATTAACTTCGATCAATATTCCATTTAAAAGCAAAAGCCCAATTTATAGGTAAATTCCTTAAAATCTTTTATTTTACAATTCCATTCATTTTATAACTTCATACTTTATAAATCTATAAACTTCAACTTTATAAATCTATAAACTTCAAATCTTCACAATTTATAATTTTATAAATTTCCTAGCTTTACAACTCATAATTCTATAAATTTTCTATCTTTAAAATTTATAATTCTATAAATTTTCTATCTAACACTTATAAAAACTCGTTTTAAATCTCAATAATCTTAATTGATAAATATCAATTTTGTGCATCTTGTACATACATCGTTTTTAATGATTCAAAAATCCAACTTAAATTATTTTATAGATTAGTTAACTATTTATTTCAAAAATCATCTTTTGGTTATATTTCACAAACATTTTAATTTCCATAACTTTAAATTTATAACCTTTATTTATTTAAAGTAAATCAATTCAAAGATTCAAATAAAACGTATACTTTCAAATAATCACTTTCAAAATCTCTTTTTAAAGTTAAATCGTTATTTTTAAACTTCAAAATTTGAATCCAATGATGCAACGCATCAATTAGTCCATCACAACAGTCAATATCATATATCAATATGATAACAGGATATACATCAATATCTGTAAATAAATAAAAACTGGTGAGGAATCCAGTTGGATCCCTCCAACCTGTTTTCCTGCATCCAAAGACGTTAGCACAATACCAATTCCACTTCGAGGTGGAATATCGCGGTATATGGGTTTTTATAAATATCCGCTTACTAACGGCGCAATAGGGTCTCATCCGCTATACGAGGCGGGAAATCAATCAATCCAATATATACATATGCCAATATGTATATATTGCTATATATATAATAGATATATCCTACTATATCTAATATCACATCCAAATAGCAAGCAATCAGTCAATAACTGCAAAATTTAAATTTTCCTTCGAGTGAGAAAATCTCACCTTCGCTTCTATTTGCAATCCATTTTCCATTCCTTCTTTTGTTTTCTCGATTTATAGACCTTGTATAAACATTTAATACAATTTATCAATATTCGAAAAAAATCGAATAACAATTTCTTTTTAATGGATTAAATTGGTTAACACTTTTAATTTTAACTAATCTAATAATTAATTTCCTATTAGTTAAATTAAATTAGCCAAATTATTCTACTAACAAATTTTCTCTTTTAATAATTTTATTTAACTATAATTTAAAATTTAAACTAAGTCTTCCTTTAAAACTACTTTATTATTTTATTTATTTATTTTTTTTTTCCATCTAAAAACTTGTTTAAACCCTTTGAAAATTATATGTAACTAAACAAACTAAATTTAAACCAAACTTCTTTTAATACATTAAATCAACTATAAATTCTTTTTAACAATTTGTCTTAACAAAAATTAAATTCGAAACAAATCTCCCTTTGATAGATCATTTTACCTAACAAATTTTCCTTTTACCGTATAAAACTATTTATTCTCTAAACTATTTTTAAATTTTCTATACTTTCAAAATCCTATAAATATATATATATATACTGTTTCACTTATTTCCTTTTGAAATTTCAGAATTTTACCTTACAAATTATAATAATTTTTTTTTCTTTCTGAAATGCATTTTAAAATAAACAAATAGACTACCTTACTGTTTTCAATCGAGCCCAGTGCCACCCCAGCGTCTGCCGCCTGCTTGTCGCCACCGCGACGCTTGAATTCGCCGCCAACACCTCAATCGCGCGCCGCCGTTCGTGGGCCACCACCCCGATATCCATCATTGTCGCCGCTCCCCATCTCGTTGCTGCTGCCGCCGCATTGCCTCACGCGAAAAATCGCGAGTCGTCATCTCTGTCGCGAAACCCCAGGTCGATCACGACCGCCCCCTTCTCAGAACCCCAACTCGCGTGCGCGTGAGCGCCAACCTCCCATCGAATCGAAGCGTGCCCTTCTTCCAGTCGCGAGTCGATCCCGAGCCTTCCCTGCCCTTGCCACGAATTGATGAAGCCTCGAGATATCTTCGTTCGATTTGAAAGTACAAGGGCAGGCGGCCATTGTTTTGTAAACGAGAATGACTCGTTCGTTTATTTTATTTTGAAGAGAAAAGGCTTCGGCCATTAATTTTAATTCGAACGAAATGTTACCATTTGAATTTCTCTTCTGTGAATTTACTTAGATAGACGAAGGAAGATGATTATTTAAAATCGAAGGGGGATGGGTTGCACGATCTTCTTTCGTGATTGTAGGCGTGGTTTAAGGCAGAGACAAAGGGAAGCTGTCCCTTGTTTTAAATGATTTAAATTTAAATTTAAATCAAATTCGTTTTTAAAATTTCAACGCGTTAAATTTCCGTGTGCTCACATATCAACTCCGAAAATTACGAAAATTGAAATCCGGCAAAAATACAACATTCCGAACCCAGTGGAACTGGTTTCGTCGAATTCCGAGACTGTTTGAAAAATGACTATTTTTAAATATCGGTTTGAACGATTATTTTCAAAACTGAACAAATCATTTTCAAATTCGATTCTGAAGCTTCTATTATTTCCAGTATAATCAACACGAATTTTCTAAGTCTTCATATTATTTTTAATCAGCTTAAAACTGAAGATTCAAATTTTTATGCAGTTCAATAGATTAAATTATAAAATTTAATCGCCAAATTCTGAATTATATTCGGGATTCAAATTAAATCATCGTTCCAATATTTAAAATTAATTAAATATTTTCAATTTAATTCGTTCAAAATTCTGGGTCGTTACAATTTAGCTATTATTACTTTTAACTCATTCTCAATATTTATCTTCAGACTACATATATTTATTTGGTTTTGAAAGTTTTCTCTTTTTTTTTGATTTTAATCTAATTATTCTCATCTCAATAATTTGGGTCTTCACATATTGATGTAATAAAATGTAAACCAATGTTAATTATATCCATAGGGTGATAGTTGATTTAATAATAAGAGTGTAAATCAAATAAAAGAATTTTGTTTGGATTTAAAATATAATTAACTAGGATTTCATTACAGTGTAATTGAACGTTGAATTTAGTGAAATATTTTAATAGTAAATTCAACATAGAAAATTTATTTTGATAGATTATTAATTTCTGTGTAATCTAGAATGATGAAATTGTTAATTATTAAATTTGAATTTAAAAGTGAAATTAATTTAACAATAATTTATTTAATTAACGTGAAATTTAGCCATTTTAGCTACTATCTCGGATTTAGACAAAACCAAATTCATCAGATCCGCAACGGTGAATTATTATAGTATTTCAAGTTTCGTACCGATTGGACTTATCGTTTGATCGTGCGGGCTCAAAACGCATAGAAATCAATTAAATGAATTCAATTAAAATAATCTGATTTTAAAAGCTAACTTCTATATACAATGGAATTTGGGTTTGAAACTAGTTCCGTTGAGTTTAAAAATATCAAAAACATATACTTTGATATATTGGATGACCCACTTTCGTTTCGGAAATGGAACGGGCTTTTCGGGTCATTATTAACGTTCCGACCCAAATCGATATGTCCATTCATTCTTATCTATCTTTGTCCATATAAATTGACTTCTTTTCTGAAACCCTAGCAGCCTTTCATTTTATTTCTATATGTATTGTCATCTTCAATCTATTTGCTTCTTCTTTCTTCCCAACGGTTGCAAATCCAAAACCCTAATTTCAAATTCAAATTCAAATCGAAATTCAAACTCCTCAAGCTATGTCATATAATATATCTTTGAAAAGCTCTCGATGAGCGCAATCTTCTACAACAATTCATTTTTCGATTTGATGCATCGATTGACTAGAAAAAGATGAAGAAACATCGGCCGTTGAAACTATGGTTTTCATTTTAATGGTGGATCTTCGACTATAGGTCGATCGGGTGGTGCTGGAGCGTAGAGGGGGTCGAGGGAGTTGATCAGTGGTCTTTGTTCATCGTAGATGTGCATGGATTCACCGTGATTGGCCAGAAATTGGTCGTCATTATTGGCGGCGGCGGAGCATTGGTTGGAGGACGTGGTGGGCCGCTCGGCCAGGGGAGGCGCAGCCTTGGACGCGAGCTCGATGGCGAGCTCTGATCTGAGTGTAGGCGGCCAGAGTTGGCACGACGACGTAAGGAAGATCGACGACCACTATTGCAAGCTAGGGTTCGCATACGAGATGGACGATCGGGTTCTAAGGTTCATGTGTGGGAGGTACAAAATTACAATAATGCCCCTGTTTAATTTTTTATTTTAAATTTAAATTCAAACGTTCTAATATTGATAACTTTTCATACGAGCTTGGATTTGGACGCGATTTCTTGCATTGGGATCCTATCAAAATTTCAAACGACAAGGAATTAGTTTGGTTGAATTATGAGATTGTTAAAATTTTGGATTTCATTTGGATTTTAATTCGATTTAAAATCAAAGGTGAGTGTTTTAACCCACTCACAAATACTAAACTATCTTATGTTGATTAAATTAAATTTATAATGTGATTAGAAATTTATTGGGTGTTGTTTGGTATATTAAATTATCATTCAAATTTAATTTGAATTTAATTTGAATTTAATTACCATTTGGATTAATATTAGAATTTAATTACCAGTTAAATACCTGATAATATAACCAGTTTATTTGTTGTGATTTATTGGTTGATTTGAATGATGATTGTGAAGGATGTTTAATTGTTGGTATTTGGATGATTGGATATTATATTTATTTTATATGTTGTTATCACATTGCAAGTTCCCTTAGTTATTGTTAGGAAAATCACTATGGGTTGAAATGATCCATACCCGAATGATCTTATAGATTAGGGAAAAATCGTTATGGGTTGAAATAATAAACTCAAGCGATTTTATGGATTTTGAATTTCACTCGGGATTGCGGGTTGAAATGATATATATCCGTAAATTTAAATTATTGCATGTTGAAATGATATATATTCGTAAATTTAAATTATTGCATGTTGAAATGATATATATCTGTATCACTTGACCATAGGGTAGAAAATTATATACGGACACCGAATTGGTTAAATTAACTGATTTTAATTCCTTAGTTTTTTGAATCGAGTTAAATGATATTATGAACTAAAATTTGATTTATATGAACTAAATTATCTTCAAAAATAAAGCTTTAAAATGTTGAAATTGAAATTGGTTTAAATGAATTGTTTAAAGAATTTAAATTGGAATCTTAAAGTTGAATTTTGAAATATAAATGAATTTATCAAAATTGAGATATTGCAAACGTTTGAATATTTAAACTTTGAAACCTATTGAATTTTGAAGTGGTTTAGATTTGTAGTTCAAACATGGATTTGAAATCGATGTAAATTGAAATGGTTTTTTTTTTGAGAATTTGAATTGAAACCTTGAGCCTTTTATATTTAAATCATTGAACCGAGATTGATTTAAATCGAATTTTAGAACTAAAGTTGATTTGAATTTATTTGTGAAATTGGAAGAAACAATCCTAATTTGAAACTATTTTCGATATAAACTCTTTTAATATACAAACTCTTTTAACATATAAACTATTTTCTCATATAAACCATTTTAATATATATTATTTTAAATTTATAAACAATTTTTGATACATTAACTATTTTTAGTATATATCCTATTTTAATATATAAACTATTTCTGATATATAAACTATTTTGATCTATAACCTATTTTTAAATTATAAACTATTTTAATATATATATTATTTGAAATTTATAAACAAATTTTAATATATATATTTTAATATATAACCTATTTTAATATATAAACTATTTCTAATATATAAACTATGATAAGCTATAACTTATTTTTAAAATATAAACTATTTTTAATGTTAACTATTCTAATATATAAACTACCTTCAATATTCAAACTGTTTAAAATTGGAACCGTTATAATTTAGATTTAATTGATGTAAATGCGAATATTTTGATATGATGGTTTAACTTATTTTGTGGTTATGATTTTGGAAACGAACATGATTTTGAATAATAATTTCGAAAGTGAATATGATTTCGAAAGTGATATGATTTTGAAGTGAATATGATATTTTGATATCAATTAATGAATCGGTTTTGGAAATGTAAAAGAACCAACCGGTGTGAAATAAGCGTTTGGTTGTTAAGGAGATCGAGATCGGATATTGTCATACTCTCCGCCAATACCGAAAATCACTTTAACAACTGTGCACATGGTGGAGAATCTAGAACGAAGTAGGATGGTTTGGCGAACGCTACTGTATGAGTTATGAACCAAGCTCTGACTCCCTCGGGTCAGCTTGATATGACTAAAACATGAGCTATACCTGGGCCAAGTGAGGTCGTCCTCCAATCAAACACGCTTCTTCGATACCATATATGTTCCTTTGTGATTGATTTGGTGGCTACCTTCGATATGATTATGGGAGTGTGTTCTGAGGTGGGCGGTAGTAGCTGCTATGCGTTACCACCAGCCCGGTTCTGCAAACGGTAGAATCCTTCCCCGGCATTGCCTCGCGTGCCTTATCATATGCCTTATCGAGCCCACTATGACTTTGGTTTGTATCGTACCTATGGAGTGCTTCTTGAGTATCCCACCGTTTTGGTGGAGCTTACAGTATCTGTATAGACTACGGTATTTATATTAAAATGTGTTAAGGGAGATATGGATAATGCCTTAACGCTATTTTAATACTTTACTGTAGACATATTATAATAGCGTATTGTACTATGTATGTAAGATAGTTTAACAGATCCTTAGAAGATGGAATCCCGAACATCTCTTAAGTTATTACACGCACGTTAGACACTGAATAAGAGATGCAAAATCATGTAAACATCTCTGAAGCCGTTGCACTTATATTTATTTATTGTTGATTTGACTTACATAAGATCTTTTAGTTCTGACTCGAGTGTTTTGTCATTTCATTACGCTCGGGTCAGCCTGAGCATTTCAGTGTTGAAGACTATTTTTCTGGAGGACGAAGACGAAAATTTAGTATATTATTACTATGTATTATATTTATTACACTGCATCATGTTGTTCCGCTGCATTATTTATTTATTCTTGCTATATGTATAACTCTGATGTGTATTGTAAAAGTGTAATCAAATGTTATTTGTAAACAGCTTCATGAATTGTTTATTTGATTATTATATTTTGTTATTCCGCTGTGAGATTCTGTGTTTTGTTTTTCCTTCATTTCTATTATTTTCTTATTTACCCCATTAACAATCCTCCCTTTTGAATGGTTTGAGTTGACATGTGTGATTTATTGTCGATTTAAACCGTCCAAAAAGGTGGGTCGTTATAAATACCGAATACGAAACTCTGACCATATAACAAAGCCCCCATCCGAAAATTCACATAGCTTTTACATTCCATTTTGAGGACCATTGTAAATTGGTGCTTTCGGTTATGAAACTTTCATCATCCAATTTTTTTTTTCTACCTTTAAAAATGCTACATTTATGAACATATAGTTTGTTAATATGAATATATACCCATCAAATAGCAAAATTATACTTGTACTCGTGAATAATTAAAATAAAGTGTAGATTACTAAAATTATATTTATTCCAGTAACTAAACCGACTTTTCTTAGTGACAACCATGACATTAAAAAAAATCATCAAAATACCAAGCATAGGATACTAATCATAATGCAACTGATAACATCAAGTATATATTATCAAAGGCTACAATTAAAATGCTATTCATAAGGATTAAAATTCAACTTCTCTTTAAATTCAGCCTCTACCATAAATGATCAGTTAAAATTATAACACCATCTAACTTGACCAAAACTAACACTTTATCAAAGTTAAAATTATACTAGGATTGAAATTATACCGGAAGTATAATACATCAAATTTAAATTATATTGAAATTTAAATTTAAATTATATTGGAACTGAAATTTAAATTATATAGAAATTGAAATTATATCAAAATATATAATATCTTAATTAATATATCAAAATAAAATTACATCAAAAGGTTTACTGATCAATATCAATATGCTATTAAAATTTAAACCTTATAATTGTGCGACTATCAACACTAAGGGCCTGTGGTATCATTTTGTGTTTTGCGTTTTTACTTTTCAACATTCATAACAAAATATGATAATAACGGAATAGAAATTTAGAATTTTAGATTATTACGACGACGATGGAGATGCGTCGGAGTGGATGAAGGGACGGTGGAGTAGATGGATTGTTTTCCATTTTTTATTATTTCTCAAACACAAAAAAAAAATAAATTTGTTTTCCTATTTTATATGTTAACTTAATTTTTCAAATTGGTTGTTTTCTTAAAATATATGCATCTGCATGTTTTTTTTACGAAAATACAAAACTAAAAACGACAAACCAAACAGGCCCTAAATTTTGCTAAAAGAACGCAGAGATAACATACAAATAGAGATGTCATCTACAACATCGATGATGCACGGGAAATAGCTAAGTTGCAGGATCTAGTCACACTGCTTCAAAAGTAATACCAGAAGCTTCCATATATGTTTCAGTAGAGGTTCAATGATTTACCTGGTCCACGTCAAGATGATGATCTACGTGCAATATTCTATTTTTAATTATAATACTATTTTTAAGTAGACATGTAACCTACTTAACTTACACTTATGCAATATTAAAAATTTTCTTCTTAATCAACCACTTTTGGTAATTATAACAGATTTTACCAGTCTGCAGTACAAAATATAAATGGAAACTGCAACCAATTCGGTTTTGTTAAATATATATTAATGTATGTTTGTATAAACTAAAAGATTTATCGTTTTACACGTGATTAGTCTTATTGCAAATATAGCCATATTTTTTACAGATTAGAAATATAATTATTTCAAATCTGTTTTGTTTTTAGTAAATAAAGAGGTGAAATATTTACTTTGGGACAACGAATAATTTTCATTGAGTGAAGATACGTCATACTAACTAAATTTTTATTTTTAAATGATAAAGTGAGGAAATTAAAACATTTTGTGTACATTCATTTTATAGCAAAAGCATGTCCCTGATTCTGATGTTACTATAAGAAAAGTCCATTCAATAATACATATGTAAATTATGTCTCTATCTTTAAAAAACAGAAAACACAATATAACTTGTACTTTTCTAACAGAAAGATGCAAGTCGACTTATAGTTTTCAAGAAAAAATAAAAGTCTTATAACATTAGATAATGATGAAAAATTGTAGTTATTTACTAATATTATACTTAAATAACAATTATTACTTTTTACGAATAAAGAAGTTTAATTTTTCAAATTTTGCAAAAACTTTTTAAAAACCGCAAGCTAACTTACACTTTCTATCTTGAAACTGCAAACTGGTTTAGGCTTTTTGATTTAGGAAAACAGAGATTTAATTTACATATTCTTTTCTACAAGAATTTTTTTTATAACAACATCAAAAGTAAGAACCTTATGCGCAAAGCTTCTTTCCGTTGTCCAAAATATTACATATTATTTTGTTGAATAATAAGTATTTTTCTATGTGTAAATTTTATTGTATAAATGATAAAACAATATATTTTTTGTAACTTCATATTTTATGAAATATCATGTTTTATTCTTCAACAAAAGAAAATTTTGAATTGAATATTATCGATTTGACTACAAATTTATATAAAAGGATTTTTTTTTCATTTGATCTCGTTTTTAAACTTATTATCCCAAATAGCATCGTTTTAAAACTAATATAAATATAGTCCTGTTTTGGTCAGCTCGGTGCTTAACTGACCAAAATGCACTGGCGACTTTTCAAAAGGCGCCAGTACAATTTGGTCAGCTTAGCGCTGAGCTGGTCAAAACAGGGTTATATTTGATATTAGCTTTAAAACTGGACTATTTGCGGTAATAAGTTTAAAAACGAGACCAAAATAAAAAAATTCTATATAAAAAGATAAGAAAAGGTACTGACCATGCCAGTGGAAGGCTTTTCCGTAGTACTCAAATGAGTTTGGTATCCATAACTAAGGTTTTGAGCATCTTGTAGTTTTGGAGAAATGCGATATGACGCCAGAGATAGAACAAAGACTACTGACCGTGCAAATGGTCGGCATTTCTTTAGTAGCATCAATGAGCAAGCTTCCTTTACCTAAAATTTTATTTGCACTTAATAATTCAATAAGAATTATCTCAACCGTTTTTTCTACTTTCACACGCCGCTACTTCATCAATTTTCAGATTTTCCAAAATTGCCCTTCGAATCACACCATGTCACGTTTAAAAAAAATTACGTACAAAAGCTCTAAAGAAGCGATATTTATATAAAAACATCGCTCGGTCCAAACGAGATTCATGTACAACCTAGTTCGGACCGAGCGAGGTTTGTGTAACAATCTAGTTCTGATCGAGTGAGATTTGTGTAACAACCTAGTTCGAACCGAGCGTGATTCGTAAATAAACAATTTCAAAGAAAATGAGATGTGATGATTATTTATAATCCATTTGCGTGTGAATGGAGAAAAGAGGATTGGAAATAGAACTAGTCTTATCTCAATGCGTTTGACAAAGAAATCGCAACATGCTATGTAATACTAAATCCAGTGCATCAAATGAAATGGAATATAAAACCAACAATGCAGCTAACACTTCAACCATAATTTCACCAAACTTGCTAATGATAATTAATTGTGGAAAATAGGCACAAGAACAAACTTTGAAAAAAAATTAGGCTAAAGAATAACAGGTTTCATTTTTGGGTTGAAGGACAAACTTTGAAAAAAATTAGGCTGAAGGACAATGCTAATTATACTTAGCATTTTGTACAGTGTAAAACTGAATATAATGACTAGCATTGTCCTTCAGCCTAATTTATTTTCAAAGTTTGTCCTTCAGCCAAAAAATAAAACTTTTTTTTTGAAGAGAAGTAAATAGGCCCAGCCCATAAGTTACAAAGCAAACCGGGTAACAAAAAAATAACCCGAACACACCAACACACTCTACAAAAACAAACCCTAGCCGACACAACATCACAGCAAAAAAATAGAAACAAAGAATGGCGGAGGCGATTAATGATCTAAACTATCTCCTCTCCATTCTTTACATTGCTAGATTCTCCACGTTCCCAGTAAGATAAATCATCGTTCATATCACCTCTCATTCCTCTACTCCTATTAATGTTGCTAGAGTAGCTCGAGTAGCTCGAGAGACTGGATCTGTTGAATCTGTTGGTCACTAGAGTAGAAGTGTTAGATCTAGCGTCACAGCGACCTAGATCTGACATTCTCTTCTCACCATCTCTGTTGATAACAAAATCTTCACTATAGTTCGGATTATTTGCTTCTAGAGCTTGATTGAAGAAAGAATCACTGTCTTCAGCAATATCCAAGTTCCTATTTACTGTTTGAGCCATGGAATCATGGTGATTGCAAAAGCAAGACTCTGGAGTCTGAAAGCTTCTAGAACGCATCAGATACGCTTCTAAATGCTTGTTACCAGCTTCAGAGCTCCAATCATCAGCAAGGGAAGTAGATTTGGTTTGATTTTTGAATACTTTCTTTGATTTCTGCAGAATTATCTTGCTATCAGATAAAATAGTTAACCAAACTTGCTCTTTTTTCCTACTGCCTTTGTTGTGAACACGAAAATTTCTCTCTTTCCACAAGTTGAACACTGCTGTAGTTAGAAGAATGTGAGCAAAATCTGTCTCTTTAGCATTAGATCTGAATTTTTCGTTGATTAGCTTTATAATATTCATAAGATCCATATGCTTGTTATCTACAATGTTCAGAGTAGTTTTGATATGATTCCAAATAGAAAAGGAGAAACTGCATTCAAAAAATAAATGATTAGAACTTTCATTACATATATTGCACAGGGAGCAGAGTGAATTAATATTATTGCCCCATTTGTTTAATCTATCCCAAGTTGGCAATCCGTTCTTAATTGCAAAATATGTACAGAATGCCATCTTGGGACAGTTCACTCTATTCCATATGCAATGATACCACTCTTCTGTTGGGTATTTGCTTCTAATAAAATTCCAAGTTGCTTTAAAGGAAAACTTCCCTCTTCTGTTAGCTTTCCAATCCCAGTAGTCATTCTCTGCAAAAGCATCAAATTGTATTTTGCATATTTCATCTTTATGAGGATTAGTAATAGGATGGATTTGTGGTTGCCATTTATTGTTAATAATGATATCTGAAACTTTGTTATTAGAACCACCACAAATAACAAGGCTATTCCATCCAACTCTATTTATAAATGCCTCATTTTTAAACCAAGGATCAAACCATAAACTTGTATCCTGACCATTTTTAAATTTTCTTTCAAGCATCAGTTTTCCAATTTCTCTACAATCTAAAATATGTTTCCAAGTGTTTGAATGATTACTCTTATGAATAGTAGTCCAGAAATTATTATGTTTCAAATATTTTGATCTCATCCATCTAGCCCACAAAGAATCAGAATTTAGGAATCTCCAAAATAATTTTAAATGGCAAGTAGTACAGAGATCCTTTATATTTCTAATGCCAAAACCCCCTTCACTTTTAGGTCTGCATACATTATCCCAGCTTATTTTATGATATTTACCTTTCCATAAAAAATCAGCGCATCTATTTTCCAACTTTTTAATAGATGCAACTGGGATTTGAAAGGTTTGTAGACAGTAAAGAATAATAGCATAAATCACTGTCTTAATAAGTTCAAGCCTTCCAGCAATAGACAGTAACTTACAAGACCAAGTCTCCATTCTATCCTGAATTTTTTCAATAAGGATTGAACAATCTGAATCCTTAATCATATTTGTAGACAGAGGCAGACCTAGATATTTGATAGGGAGAAACCCCTCTTCAATATTTAAAACAATTAAAAAATCTCTTTTAGACTTACAAGTTTTACTAAAATAAGCTTTACATTTATTCACATTGAGTTGAAGGCCAGCATAATTTTTTAAGTTATCAAAAATTGATTTAATAGAGACTGCATTCTCTTTATTAGCTTTAACAAACACCATAAGATCATCAGCATAGATCAAATGATTAACACAAGGCTGGATTCTGTTAATAGGCTGCACATTACCTTTAATACTTTCTATATCCATAAGAATAGAAAAGTATTCCATAACAATAGCAAAAAGATACGGTGATAGGGGGTCTCCCTGTCTTAACCCCCTATTAGATTTAATGAACCCTTCTGCCTTACCTTGAATCATAATTGAAAAGGTAGGAGTATTTATACATTCAAACACCAAATCACAAAACTTTTTAGGAAAACCCATACAATTCATAATATGATGAATAAAATGTCTGTTTACCTTATCATATGCTTTCTGTAAGTCAATTTTAATACAAACATTGTCAGCCTGTTTAGTGTTAAATTTCCTAACCATCTCATGAGCTAAGAGAGAGTTTTCATAAATAAGTCTACCAGGAACAAATGCACTCTGATTTTCTGAAACCAGAAAAGGCAAAAACACTTTAATTCTGTTACTAAGAACACTAGCAATAATTTTATAAATAAAGTTGCAACAAGAAATTGGCCTGTAATCACCTATATCAGTGGGATTTTTATTTTTTGGAATAAGGGTAATGAAAGTATGATTTAAACTTTTTAGAATCTTACCATTATCAATAAACTCATTAACAACATCCAAAACTTGTTGTCTAATATATTCCCAATTATTTTTATAAAATTTTGCATTAAAACCATCAGGGCCAGGGCTTTTGTTATCTCCAGAATTAAAAACAATAAATTTAATTTCTTCAAGACTCACTGGAGCCAATAGGATTTCAGAAGCATTAAGATTTAAAATATTTTTACAGGTTATATATGGAAAAACCTTTTCATAATTAGTAGAGAAAAACAGCTCCTTATAGAAATTAATAGCATCTGAGGAGACTTTATCATAAGCATTAGCTAAATTTCCCTCTTTATTTATAATGCAGCCTATGTTATTAATGTGCTTTCTATTACTCATTTTGGCATAAAAAAATTTGGAACAGTCATCACCTAATGTGAGCCAATCAACCTTTGCTTTTTGTCTTGCATTAATTGACTCTTTATACATTTCATTTGACAATTCCTGTTGATTTTGAAAATTTTTATTAATTTCTCTGATATCATCAGGGTTGTTATCAGCACTCATTTGTAAAAATTTACCCTCTTTTTTCAAACTAGCAATCTTGTTGTTATTTAAAACATTGCTCTTATTCCAGTCTTTGAGATTATTCTTTGTGAATTTAAGAAAGCTAGAAAACTGAAATTGTTTAGAACCACTACAAGAAAAGTTAAGACATTTATCCATTAAGGATTTATAGTCTTCTTCCATCACCCAGCTATTTTTAAATCGAAAAGGAGGTGCTTTATTATTAAACTCATTATTCATAAAAAGATTAACCAAAAGAGGAGTATGATCACTTAAATTCTGCTCCAAAGTAGAACAAACACTATTAGGAAAACTTTTAACAAAGTCTTTATTATACAGAATTCTATCTAACTTACAGTGAATATTTTTAGCTAGACCAGACTTCCAAGTATATTTATTACCACTGATAACAGGTTCAATTAGGCCAGATTCTAATAAGAATTTATTGACTCTGTCCAATTTATTATGAGGAATTTTAATCCCCCCAAATTTCTCATTAGCATGAAAAACAGTATTGAAATCTCCTATAAGAATCCAGGGGAGATCATATATAGAATTTAAAGATTTAAGTTTTAGCCATAGAGCATTCCTTTCTAATTCAAAATTGCTACCATAAACACAAGTAACTTGCAAATAAAAACCACCAATATTTTCAAACCTACAATAAATAAATTGGCTATTCTTGTTAATATTTTTATTTGTCCAGATATTAGAATCCCACATAACAATGATTCGTCCTTTACAGCTACAATCGTTATTGTGAATTGCTTTCCAATTTCTGGACAATTTAAAACAAAATCTATCAAAATTCTCATCATTCATTTTATTTTCAATTAAAGCAAAAATAGATGGTTTATAAACATTAATCATAGACAGGATATCAGATTGTTTAGCAGGGGAATTCATCCCCCTAACATTCCAAGCAAATATTGACATATATATAATAATAATAAAATGGGTTTTAAATCGTACCTGACACTATAGTGCTTTTACCTCTCCTTTTATTCACAGTCCCTTTGGCTTTTAAACTGGAAGACATTTGATCCCATTCTGGATTTATTGATATATATTTTTGCTTAAATGCTTTTTTCTCTCTGTTTCCCTTTATCTTACCAGATGCTTTAGTTCTAGCAATATGTAATTCTGATAGATTAAATTCCTCTATGATATCCCCCTTCTCTGATTCATCTTCCTCCATTTGTGCAGATTCTGGAATTTTGATTAAGGAAATATCGAAAGAAGCAGTGCAAGGCATACCTGACTCATTACAGTCAGTCATTGCAGCCTGCTCTGGAGGTGGATCACCCTTGCAAGGCAATGCTGAGCTATTATTCGTTCTCTCAGCATCTGCAGCAAGTGTAGAGGAAGGTCCCTTCTCAACTATAGTTTCCTGATTCGGATATGAAGGCAGTTGCATATTATTGACTATTTTTGTAATATTCTGGTATGTATTTAAACATGGCTCTGAAATATGGGGGGTTTCAGAGTTAAAGAACTGCATTTTTATACCCTCTTCTATACTTTTCGGAGTTAGACCCTTTGAGAATTCTACACTTTCTTTTAACTGATGAACTTCCATAGCCATGATCTGATTATTTTTGTCAGGGAGCTCGCTATTATTGTTTTCTTGATCGAAGATGATATCTTCTTGATAGATTCGATCTTTGCCCTCCTGGGCTTTAGACTGGATTTTTTTGCCTTCACTGTTTCTCGTTTCTTGAGCAACTTCAGAAACATTTTCTTGAATAACAATTGTATCTTTATCAATCTTTTTGGGGATCCACTTTTGTTTCAGGTTGCACTGATCTATATTGTGCCCAAAACACTTACAGATACTACACTTTGGTGGAACTCATTCGTATTCTACTCTTTGTGTAATGATTTCACCGTTGTAAAGATTTAGACAAATTTCACTTGGAAGTTCATCAGTTGCAGAAACTTCTACAAGAAGTCGAGCATAATTCAATCTCGACTTCATGGTAGTTGCTGCATCCATTTTAATGGGTTTTCCGATTAAACTCGCCATGATACTAAATGCCTCTCTGTCCCATAGTTTGAGATTTACACTGGGTAAACGAACCCATATCGGCATAGTTGACAGAAGATCTCTGTCCAACTTCAATGACTCAGTCCACCTTCTCATGATGATGAGTTTGCCGTTGTAGAAGTGAGGACCATTCTGGATGATAGAATTGCAGTCTTGTGAATCATTAAACTTGATTAGAAAGAACCCATTTTCCCTTGAGAAAATTTCAAAATCACCTTTTGGTTTCCAAACTCTTTTAATATACTCCTTAAAAAACAAGAAATATGGTTTACTACTAACCACATAAACCAAAATAGAGTTGTTCCAACATTCTGTGGCTCTTTTACACACTGCCTCCTTAACAACACCATATTTCTTGTTATTGATTCTAATGGGAGCAATGGTTTCAAGACTGCATTCTTCTTCCCTTGGTTCCTTTGATTGCTCAGAAACAATATCAGCCCAAGTTTTCTGCCCTAGTTCTCTATTCAAAGAGAACTTTGTTGGTGGTTTACTGCTTTGAATCAGATTGGTCCTGTCTTGGAAGGAATTGGTCTTTGGATCATCTTTCTTTCTTTGAACAACATTTGATTGAGATCGAATCTGATTATTTCTTGGCTGTAATCTTCTTTGCGATCTAGACTGAACCAATTGGAAGCCCTCTTTGTCTATGATGATATTCGGCTTTCTGATGTGAGATTCAGGTGGCCTATCTTGAGGAATGGGTTGAGGGAGGGAAGGATTGGATTTGGAATTGAGAGAGAGATTGTTTTCTCCCATGGCAGAAGAAAACCCTAAATTTTTCAACTTTGAAAATTTTATTTTCAAAAAATAAAACTTGTTGTCATTTAGATTCCCTCTAATTAATTCAACCTTAGCGCTTGAGAAGTACATAGACCTACAGATGGATCTCATCTGAAACAATTGCCTTCACCACATTATTTGTACATACTTGTTCAACATTATTGGAATGAGTTTCAAATCACAAACCATGCTTTAATTTTGGATAAAAATTGATTCGATTTTTTTTAAAGATTATTTCTTTATATATTTTGCTATGCCTAAACTTATATTTTGTTCCATACATTCTTTCAACATCCAACTACTTCTATTGAATTTGAATTGCTATGAACGAATAAAAAAATGGTAGGCATAGGGAAATGCAGCTTTAAAAAAATGTGGATGTTATAAACCTAAATGGAAAAGGGTTAACTTTAAAAATGGATATAGAAAATGCAAGACTGGCAAGGTAAAAAAATGAACATCGTACGTTAAAAGAAATATTGGTGAAGGACACAACTGTGAATGAAGAACTTCTTCAACACGGAGGTAACATATTATAATTCAAACTGATTTGCTATACACAATATTGTTCCCTTAATGTACCGAAAGGTATGAGCAATTTGTCTCTTCGAGATGAAACAGACCGGCCCCAAGGTCCAATCTTTGACATTTTAATATTAATATAAAGGTCCAAGCCCACATGCTCAAAGCATGTATTGTCACATCTCAAGTCTTCATGTCTATCTTTTCTTTTGTTTTAATTCAGTATATTAGGTTATAGTATATATGTGGATTTGACACAAATATTCCACTACGTGAGACATTGTTTCCACACAACACACAATACCCAAAATCTCTCTCTTGCCTCACCACTTCCTCATTCATTTTTCTAACGGAACTTAAATAGCTAACTAACTCATAAAGAAACAGCGATAATTCTATTTACACTAATCAAACACCATCTCCTAAAACAACTCAACTGAACCATTTGGAAGCGTAAGTCAAAGAGTGGAACGACATCAATGCATAAATGCCTTGATTTTCTTTGGTACTGTCCACAAAACTTGCTAACTGCAATAAGGCTCTCACTATAAATATTATTGCTTAACAAATGGAAAATTCAAATACACAGTATTGGACATTGAATAATTAACAAATAGAACACAATAGATAAAGACAAGTCACACAAAAAGTATACAAATTTATCTAGCAACACCCAATTTGTGGAAAACTAAACATTATACTTGATGCAAATCTATCAAAAATAATGAAGTATCCGCTATATAAGATCTCAACTGTTCTATCATTCTATGTTTTCGGCTTGTATGATCAACAAAGTGGTTGAAAATAATAAAACGCGTTTGATCCATGGTCCTACCATGAATACTTCAAAGCCTATTCTAGCTTAATTTGATAACTTTTTGTTATGTTCCATTGATCTGGATTTACCAATAGCAATGATAATCAATAATCATCACATTACTCAATTCAGTGACTAACTAATGATAAACTATTGGATAAAATAAGACAACGTATCTAATTATTTAGGGGTAATGATTATTTTCGGATTGGTATCAAATCATTATAAACAGAAATTTCTTTTAAAATTTGAAATTGTCGGAGTCTAATAAATATTTGTGTCATGAAGCTCATTTAAAGAGCATTATATCCATTGGACCGGCCTCTAGGAGTAGGAAGATGTTCCTTACAGCTACAAACTTCATAAACAAAATATTATTCAAGCTCAACATGAAGTAGTCGATCAACTTACTGCTCTCAATAAGATTAGGAAAGGAGAAGATTTAAAACCGGTTCTAAAGGTATTAGTTCTAATTTTAAAGACAAAAGTACAGAGGCTTATGCTCCAAATAGTCGATGATACTCACCCTCTTATATAGGTATAATACCTTTGTTTCACCATAAATCAAAGTCAAATACAACTTACTGATGTTTCCTCTTAAGAATAAAGTGATGAATATTGAGATATCTATGTTTGGAAAGAAGGTTAAGTCTGGGACTAGAAAGACTTCCAACCAAAATGCTGCTCCAAGAGTACAACTAATCTTATAGAAACTTCCAAATATTATGGTTCTAAAACTATCAAAACAAACATGTAAAAGTCCTGGTAAAGCAAGTAACATTGCTAATACTGCTTTGGTTGAGTTTCTAGCCATGAGATGTGAAAAAAAAGGGGAAAAAAATCCAAGCACAATTGATCCTCTATCTACCAGCCCATCTTTAAAGAAAAACAAATCATCTCAGGATGATTCAACTACAATAGAAGACAAAGATTTATTATTAAAAGATTGTAATACATCCATTGATTCTCTGATGGATGAAGCTTTAAAGGCTACAGGATAGTTGTCTTACAGTCAATCAACGGACAATCTATCATGCAAATTACTAGGATATTCTGTACAATTTCATTTGACCCAAAGACTGCATTCATAATGTCCGTTAGTTTCAGTGAATTCGTTGTTAAATTTTTATCACAAGTAGCATTGATAATGCAAATGATTTACCAAATCTTGTTCATTCTTCGTATCCTCCATAGCAACATTAGTTAAGAGAAATGAAATGAACGTAAGATATAAAGTATCGAAGCAAGCATATATTGCCACATCACTCAAGAGCAATCACAGCCCTTTACACAAATCTGAACGGCTGAAGCAGATCAAGTCAATTACTAAAGAGATAGCAGACCAGGTCTTGAGAATACTCAACCCAAAAGGCATAAACTCTACATATATTTAGCATTGTGTATTGTAAATGTAACAATTCATTTTCTTTCTGCTTCTCTGTAAAATACTCAATCAATATTCATTTAATAAAATCTTCTTCATTCAATTCAATCAGAACTTCATCTTGGTATCGGAGCCATTGTAAAGCCTAACGGCAAGACTGCAGTCTCATACCATCAGAAACTCATCATTTGGTGTTTTTTCAAAATTTCAGAATCTCATCAGAAACATTTTCATCATCTGAGATTAAAAGAACTCAAAGCTCTAGTTCAAGAAGAAAGAAAGTGCCGTGCCTAGCAGATACTGGCTGCATCATTCTTTAAAAAAAAGAAACAGGAAAAAAAGCTTTGAATTCTTCACAAGAAAATCATCACAAAATCCATCAAAAATATCAAGGAATTATACCATACTAGAAAAACCCATCATTGAAATAAATCATCTGGGTTAGTGGTTGTACTTATCTGAATTTTTTTGAAGATTCTCAGATCTGTTCTTGCGTACTTCTTATTTCTTTTCTGTTCTGTTAACCCACAAGTAGCAGTTCTTGAATCAAGACTGCATTACCCCATCAGTTACAACCTTTTAATGTTGCATCATGACCAACAGCTCAGCAACAACAGCAACATCTGAACTTGATCAAACTGCCACAGAGAATCTTATCAAAACCATAGTTAGCCCACAGAGTCAATTAGTCACAGTTCATCTAGAAGAAGATAATTATCTTCTGTGGAAAATCCAGGTTGAGACAGCCGTCAGAGGATATGGGCTTGAAGATTTCCTCAATGGCACCATCAGAATTCCACCAAGATTCATAACTGGTTCAGAAAACACAACAGTTAATAACCCAGAATTTGTAAAGTATCAGAGACAAGATAGTCTAATCTGTTCTTGGCTACTTTCATCTATAAGTGTGAAATTGCTACCACAGGTAATTGGTAGTAAAACTGCAAATGGTGTTTGGACAACAGTTGAAAGGATCTTTAATTCACAGTCTGCCGCTAAAGTGATGCATCACAATAGACAACTTCACAGTATTAGAAAAGAAAACATCACAATGGGTGAATATCTTGCAAGAATCAAAACTACATGTGACCTCCTTGAAGCAGCAGGTCATAAAGTACCAGCATCCAAACAAGTATTAATCATATTAAGTGGTCTAAGTGATGATTATGAATCTGTTGTGGCTGTTATATCCTCTCAAAGAACAACACCAACTCTAGAGGATGTTCATGCTATACTTCTTACCCATGAAGGAAGACTTGAATTCAAGAAACCCACTGATACTGATATGACAGTCAATTATGCAGCTAGTCACAGAGGCAAGAATCAATATAACAACAATAACAAAGGTAACCCACCTGGTAGAGGCAGAGGCAGAGGAAGATATAACAACAACAACAGACCAAAATGTCAGGTATGTGAGAAAATTGGTCACACTGCTACAAAGTGTTACTTCAGACTCAACATGAACTATACTCCAGGTCAGAACTCAAACAATCAAAGAAATAAAAACTACAGTGCAAACATGGCCCATATACAACAAGACACTAGTAATCAAACAGGCGGTAACAGAGGAAGCAATCAAAATGACACTAACAGATCAGACCAAACACTTGATGAAAGCTGGTATCCAGACTCAGGTGCAACCAATCATATCACTAACAATTTGGATAATCTAAACTTGGGAAATAAAGAGTACAAAGGTAATAGTTCCATTCATATGGGAAATGGTGAGTCTATAAAGATATCACACACTGGTATTGCTTGCATCAAAGGTAGAAGAAAGCTTTATCTCAATAATTTATTAAGAGTTCCACAAATTAAAAAGAATCTCAAAAGTGTGTCACAATTTGCAAGCGATAACAATGTTTACTTCGAATTTTATCCTACATATTGTTTAGTTAGAGACATACCGACTAGAGATTCTTTTTCAGGGTGAAGCAGTCAGAGGTTTATACAGATTTAATTCTGTAGACTCAAGAGACTCTGAAAAATATTGTAATTTTTCTGAAACAGTTCCATCCAATAATGGATTGAGCAAATTTGATGTATGGCATTTAAAGTTAGGGCATCCCAATGTTAATGTTGTAAAGAAAATCTTGGTAGAAAATAAAATCTCTGTTGAAAAAATCAATTTACCATATATTTGTACTTACTGCCAAATGGGTAAAAGTCACAAACTTCCTTTCTCTAACTCATTGACTGAATATACAAAACCACTAGAACTGATAGCTACTGATCTTTGGGGACCAGCACCTATCAATTCTGATTATGGTTACAGTTATTATATCTCTTTTATAGATGCTTATTCTAGATATACTTGGATATATTTCCTAAGGTCAAAATCTGAAGCTCATAATGCTGTAATAAATTTTATTACACAAATAGAAAAGCAAGTCAATCATCAAGTTAAAATTGTTCAGACTGATGGAGGTGGTGAATTTAAACCCCTCACTAGTTACTTTAGCAAAAAAGGAATAATTCATAGAATGACTTGCCCCTATACTTCTGAGCAAAATGGTCTAATAGAAAGAAAGCATAGACGCATTGTTGAGTCTGGATTAACTCTTCTAGCTCAGGCATCTTTGCCACTAAAATTTTGGCCAGACTCTTTCAATACTGCAGTGTATCTAATTAATAGATTACCAACTGAAGTATTGAAGGGTAAAGCACCAATAGAAGTATTATTTAATACAAAGCCAGACTATCAAAATTTAAAGGCATTTGGGTGTCTATGCTTTCCTTATACTAGACCATACAACTCTCATAAACTAAACTTCAGGTCTACACCTTGTACCTTCTTAGGGTATGCCACAAAACAAAAGAGATATAAGTGTCTTGACAGTAATGGAAAAATATACATTAGCAGGCATGTTGTATTTAATGAATGTGTGTTTCCACATTCTGATGCAAGTATAAAAACAACCAAGAAAGTTTATAATCCTAGATTATCACTACCTCCAATACCTTTATGCTCAAGTGACAGGAGTCATGAAGGAACTGAAGCAAATTCAGATAACTCTGCTCCACAACACACTTTGTTCATTGAACCAGGTCATGCAGAGTTCTCTGAATTAGCAGCTCAGTCTCCCAATACTGCATCAAGTCAAACACAAAATATCGATCAGCAACAAGAATCAGATAATATTGCAGATAGAAGTACTGAGCCTGAACCACAGATCACAGGTGGACATCATATGATTACTAGGGCAAAGAGTGGAATATTCAAGCCTAAAGCATACACTGTCACTACTATATCTACAACACAGAAGAACCGGTTACATTCAATCAAGCAACTAAAGACAAAAACTGGAAAGCTGCCATGGATAATGAATATAGTGCACTAATGAGAAACAAGACATGGAGCCTTGTTCCACCACCAGAAAATAAAAACATAGTGGGTTGCAAATGGACCTATAGACTTAAAAGGAATCCAGATGGATCCATCTCAAAATACAAGGCCAGACTGGTAGCAAAAGGCTATACTCAACAACAAGGGTTTGACTTTAATGAAACATTTTCTCCAGTAGTAAAGCCAACCACAATTAGGATCATACTTACACTGGCTCTACATAAACACTGGAGAATAAGACAACTTGATGTTAATAATGCCTTTTTAAATGGTGATCTAAGTGAAGAAGTTTACATAGAGCAACCTCTAGGATATGAGCAAGATAAAAACTATGTCTACAGGTTAAACAAGGCCATATATGGTCTAAAGCAGGCACCCAGAGTATGGTTTGACAAGTTGAAAATCACTTTGTCTAAATTAATTTTTCAACCTACCAGATCAGATAATTCTCTTTTTGTTAAAAGAAGTACTGATATCACTGTTTACATTCTATTTTATGTTGATGATCTAATTGTTACAGGCAATGATGAAGCAGAGGTTAGCAACATTATCCAATATCTGGATAAACAATTTTCAATCAAAGACCTAGGAGATCTGAATTATTTCCTGGGTAATGAAGTAATAAGATCAGACTCAGAAATTTTTCTGAGTCAAAGGAAATACATTACAGATCTTCTAGTTAAAGCAAAGATGAATGATGCTAACCATCTGCCTACACCTATGATTACCAATCAACATTTCTCCAAAAACAGAGGAGAACCTATACTGAATGATAAACAGTATAGAAGCATTGTTGATGCACTGAAATATATAACTATAACAAGACCAGATATTTCTTTTAGTGTTAATAAAGTGTGCCAATTTATGCAGAATCCCCTTGGTGAGCACTGGAAGGCAGTCAAGAGAATTCCGAGATACCTCAAAGGGACAGTCAATTATGGTTTAACATTAAAAGCATGCAACACTCTCAACATAACAACCTATGCTGATGCAGACTGGGCAAGTGATCCAGATGATAGAAGATCAACAACAGGTTTCTGTATTTACATGAGAAATAATCTAATATCGTGGTGTTTAAAGAAACAACCCACAGTGTCTAGATCCAGCACAGAGGCTGAATATAGAAGCGTTGCATCCGCAACTGCAGAAATTATGTGGATACAGTCCCTACTGAGTGAACTAAAAGTCGACACAAATATCAAACCGATCATATGGTTTAACAATCTAAGTACCGTATCACTCACTGCAAATCCTATACTACACGCAAGAACCAAGCATATAGAAATCGACTTATACTTTGTACATGAGCAAGTATTAAAGGAAAGGTTACAAATAAACCATGTACCTTTAGCCTACCACCGTGCAGATATCTTAACTAAAGCCTTATCAAGTAAAAACTTTACCAGACTAAGGTCAGATCTGAAGATTCAAGAGAGAAAAGGGAACAACTTGAATTCCAGCTGACATGCCTCTAGACTCTTGTCAACGTTGCTTCTGCTGTCATGTATTCAAAGCATCACCTTTCTCATGTATCCATCATTCACTGTCGCAGTACTCAAGCTCATCATGGAACCCTCTCAAGTCTCCATTCTCAAGGAAATAATGAAGATCGGAGGCTCTTCTGTGATAAAATCAACCGCAGGTCTCAAACTAACCTCAAATCTGATAGTAAGATATGAAGTCGACAGATCTGAAGAACAAATACCAGATCTATGGATTTTGCGTACTCAAGAGCATCTACTCTAACAAGATTACTCAGATCTGAGGATTTCCTTGCTAATTTTGGAAGATTTGAAGATATTGCAGTTTTCTCCATAACCCTAGATCGGTTTGAGGGGGAGAGTTAAGAGAAATGAAATGAACGTGAGATATAAAGTATCGAAGCAAGCATATATTGCCACATCACTCAAGAGCAATCATAGCCCTTTACACAAATCTGAATGGCTGAAACAGATCAAGTCAATTACTAAAGAGATAGCACACCAGGCCTTGAGAATACTCAGCCCAAAAGGCATAAACTCTATATATATTCAGCATTGTGTATTGTAAATGTAACAATTCATTTTCTTTCTGTTTCTCTGTAAAATACTCAATCAATATTCATTTAAGAAAATCTTCTTCATTCAATTCAATCAGAACTTCATCTAGTCATGCACCACTGGATGAATCTTCCACCTCCTAACCAAAAGTAGAAACAAAACGTAAACCAGCATTTTTCTCCGTTAAATTGAAATATTACGTATCAACTAAAATAATAAGTAGGGTATAAAAGGATACAATCTTGTTTGATCCATAATTTAATATTGATACCAGAAATGCTACATAATTTAATATCAGAACATTAACCACTATGCAAAATATATATGTTAGAAACAATTGTCCAACTGTATACATACGTGCTATTTTTAATTTTATTGCCGAACTTGGCCTCGGCAGGTTAGTCAACTATACTTTCTTTGCTTAAAAAATACTGGACTAATCATGTGTATACAACATGTAAAGAAGAGGGCATGTTATTCATATACACTCTAGCAAATATAATAGGACATATGACTAAGGATAAATCCAAAGTTGAAAGAGCGTTACTGACATCGTAAATCAAGTATTGTTTAAAAGCCCAAAACAGACTATTTTATTTATGCAAACAAAGATCTTATATATGAATGAAAAACTTTTTTAGCTCAAGATAGAATAAATCCTAGTTTTTGATGTTTTATGGATCATTAATGCCATCAAATATTGTTTGAAAGCTCAAACTTTAAGATGCACGTTTAAACCAAGATGCCTGCTACTTCATTTATGATCAAATCCAAGAATGTAGGTAAAAAATTTATAGGAAATTGCAGGAAATTTGTAAAAGATTTGAAAAAATTGAAAGAGAATAATCTTGATCTTTATTGAATGATCAAATACAAAGAGTTTTACATGAATGATACAATACAATACTCGTTGTACATGATATGCTATTTATAGATGTAATATTTTTGAGTATTGGGCTTGAGACATTCGACCCAGATCCGCTTCTGTAACAACCCGCATATCTATCGATTTTATATTTAAATATTTTATTTAAATATTTTATCGTTAGTCGGATATTAGTCCGAAAAGCTACTTTTTGCATACGGTCAAATTAGGACTCGAGACCACCCCCATTGGGTTCAAAATGACGATTGCGATCTTTTTGAGTGTAAACTTCGATATGTTTGGAGATAGTGAAATTTTCGTCACTTTTCCCGCTTGAGACTTTGGTTTGGACTGCACTTCCTTAGTTCAGCCCAACCCTCTTCCTCACTTCATTCACCTTTGTTTTAACATTCAAGCTTCATCAAAAATGGTGGTGGGAAGTGGAAATTAAAACTCCAAACTCCAATTCTATTGCAAATCCGAGATTCAACTCCAAATTCAAGGTGAAGAACATAGATTCAAGCTAGGGGTTGATTCTTGCTTCGTTCTTAAGCTCTCCAACATCAAATTCGTGGAAAAGGTGAGATTTTTGATCTCACATCTTGCCTATGATTGTCATTGGACTGTTGGGAATGATTCCCTATCACTTTTACATGCACATTGGCATTTGGTTTGGATTGGATTGGCAAAAAGCTCCACTTTTTAGCGTTTTTGGTGAATTTCCAGCCTTAAGTCGTTCTGCCTAGGTTAGGTCGTCCAGGCTGCTAGCTCGCGCGTTGAAAAATCACCACTATCTTAAGTCTTAGGTCGTTGCCGACCTAAAATCCCCAGGCAAAACGTTAGGTCGTTGCCGACCTATAACTTCCAGGCAAAACGTTAGGTCGTTGCCGACCTAAAATTCCAAGGCAAACCACTAAGTCGCTCGAATTTTCTTAAGTCTTAGGTCGTTGCCGACCTAAAATCCCCAGGCAAAACGTTAGGTCGTTGCCGACCTATAATTCCCAGGCAAAAAAGTTAAGTCGTTCGCGAGTTAAACCTTAAGTCTTAGGTCGTTGCCGACCTATAATTCCCAGGCAAGATGTTAAGTCGTTCGCGAGTTAAACCTTATGTCTTAGGTCGTTGCCGACCTATAATCCCCAGGCCAAGTTAAGTCGTTCGCGAGTTAAACCTTAAGTCGTAGGTCGTCTCCGACTTATCCCCCAGTTAAGTCATTCAAGTTAGGTCGTCGCCGACCTTACACTTGGTCTTTTGAGTTCGCGAATTCCTTAGGTCGTATGACCTATTTTTCCTTAGGTCGCTGGACCGCTTGCCTTCACTAGGTCGTACCGTGACGGGGCGCTGCCCCGCACCCCGCCGTGGGCGCTGCCCCCTGGACCCCCGCGACCTGACCGGGCAGGTCGAACCCCGTATTACTCTGCGTAGGCAATCTTATCTGACAAAGCATTTATCAGAATTTCTACTTTGATGGTTTTGGGATTGACTCCTTTGGACTTTACTCACGTCTTCGAACGTGAATTGATTTGTTTCTACAATCGTTTTATGACTTGTCGTTTTAAAGATATATGAAGGTTTCAATACTAATAGTAAATATCAAAACTCTTTCATCAAAGCGATTTCAACACTATTTTAAATATCAAAAGTTCGTTTTCTCAAACCGATTTTCAATCTACTAGTATATACAAGCCTTTTACTTCACTCGAATGAGAAATCGACTTAAACGACTTAGTAAAACGAGTGGTATGAAACGCTTGCGTTCACTTCGTCGGTTAGCTCTTGGACTTGTTCGATTGAGCCCTTTTTGGTGACAATTTCCTAGTGAAGATTTACAGCTTGTTCGTAAATATTTAAGTTAAGCAAGTGGTTATGGGACATGAAGCTAAACTCATATATTTACTAGCTTGGTGTGATTGACACTTCCTTATGATCATGACGATCATTTTTGTGATTTAGACTAGCGATTGAGCGATGTCTCTTTGTCTACGTGGGAGACTATACCCCGATCATGTGATGTTTCGCCATCACATTTCCTACGGTCTTCGGGCCATTCCTGTGTGAAAATTTAATGGATAGCTTCCATGAGATATCATCTCGTCATGTGTTTACGCGTAGGTGAGTTTTCATGCTCCCATTCATGTGTTAGGCCTCCCCCCCTTTATGTGTTTTCTGGATTTCTGATGATGATTTCTGGAATTTTGTGCTTCACCAATTTTCATGATTTTCATTGATATGATATCAGTTTTTGTGCATTGGTGAATTCATGTGTTATTGACTTGTTATGAATACAAGTTTAGGGTATGATACCCTATTTTATCTTTGAGAAGATTCTTGTGATATTGATTAATCTTTTGTTGATTATCATTTACATACTTATAGTAGTATGTCGCTATGGTTATTACATGTTCATGTCATGCCTTTTACTGTATACCATATCATCTGATATTTATAGTTAGACTGATCCGTTTATTATTTTCTTATAAATAATACTCGGGTCAGACCGAGATGTTACAGGTGCTTCTGCTTGACTTCTCTTCAGGATACTTCTGACTTTTGGCTAACTACTTAGATTAGTAGTTTTTGGATGTACACCTTTGAGATATAGACTCTATGTTGTGTACTTATTCTTTTGTATAGCACGTGATGCTATTCTTTTGTATTATCGTGGATCTTTCCGACCACTACTCTGATGTACACTTTCATGTGATATATATATTTATTCATATCTTCTTCCGCCTTTGTGATATGGATGTCTGTGACTGATTTATGTTATGATTATTTCTATGTTTGTTTCCGAAGATTATATATAGCCACCGTGTGATAGATTTGTGTTTGTATCGGTATGTCGGATTTCCTCCTTAAAAGATATGCATTCTATTCTATCTGACGTATCGATGCTCGCACAAAGAAGTTACATGGATGGTCGCTCCTCCACAGCCTTATTCTCCGCGCTAATTGACAGCACTACATCGTAGTGTTCTTGGTTAGCGTGGGTATAGAGGTGGGGCGTCACAGCTTCAGTAAGCTAGAAACAATATGAGCCGTTGGATTCGAGATGAAGGGCATGGATCTTTACATCAGATAATATGAGCTGATGTATGTTGAGAATATTTGCTGATTTGTATCATTCTTCAATACACCCCCTCAAACTCTATTACGGCTAGGGTTTGCTGCGATTTTTCCCAAATTCTCTTTCACTTCGATTGCATGAAAATCCGATGAAATTTGCTGAACGAATCAAGAGATGAAAGAGGATCAAGCAATACTGAGAACAAAAAATCAAAACTTTCGTCGATTGTCATCTGGCGATGGCAATCGATTAGAGAATCAACTGCAACAACTTCGATACTTTAATGATTATGGCTTGTGAGCTTGAGATTATCTTGAAAGCTGCTATCTTGGCTGTTCATATGCTTTCTAGTATGTGAACTATCATCGAGGCTTTCGACTTTCAGCCTTTCTCTAAATCAAGTGAAGTTGTTCCTTGAGAGAGGCTTTGTCAATATGTCTGTTGTCTGGTAAGTGGAAGGTATGTGATTTACATTTAGCTTCCCTCTTGCTACTTGTTCACGAACGAAATAAATATCTAATTCAACATGTTTTGTTCTTGAGTGTAATACTGGGTTGGCTGTGAGATGTACAGTACTTAGATTATCACACCAGATAGTTGTCTTGCATTCGGTTTTGACTTGTAGTTCTCCAAGTAGGGACTCTATCACATAACTTCCGCAGTAGCATTTGCTACACTTCTAAACTCAGCCTCAGTACTAGATCTAGAGACAGTAGACTGTTTTTTTAGCACCAAGAAATAGGATTGTTACCTGGGTATATACAATACCCAGTTGTGGACCTTTTGTCATCTGGGTCTATAGCCACTACAAGATTAAATGGCTATTCCAACGGCTCGCAGCCATTGGAAGCCGTTGGAAGCCGTTGGAATAGCCGTTGGAATAAAATCAACGATTTCCAACGGCTTCCAACGGAACCAACGGAGATTTTCCAACGACTATTCCAACGGCCGCCAACGGTTAATAGCCGTTGGAAACCGTTGCAAGCCGTTTGAATAAAACGTCCAATAAGCCGTTGGAAACCGTTGGAAATCTGGGTTCATTTTGCTGTACAACAGCAATTCACCTTCCAGCCACACCATTTCCAATCCATTCCATTTCCAATAAATTTCCAATACATTTCCAATCCATTCCACATATATATATATATATATCAATATCAATATAAACAACACACATAAATCAATTAAACACCAATATAAACAAACCAAACCATTCAAACATCATAAACCGTACCATCAACGTAAATACCAACAAAACATGTCAACAAACCACGTACATACCATCAAAATATCATTCTCACCCACTCCGTACCAATATATACAACATTAAAACACATAATAACCATCTCCAAGTCAATATATACATTGTTCAAACACAAACAATAAAAAGCATACCTCCTCAAGCATCTTCATCGTCGCCTCCGGAAGCACCAGACGACGAAGGAAAGGTACCATAATTCTGCACATACTCCGCAAGCTTTTGATTCAGTTGCTCCATCTGTACAGCTCGCAGATGATTCTCCTCCTGTAGCTGCTCAATCATAGCTCTAAGCTCCTTAATTTCTTCTTTGTCTTGGGCCTTTTGAGCTTGTCGAGCCTGCAAATAGAAATAATAGCAAAATGGTTGTCTCAGCATATAAAATATTATAACACTATATATCTAAACACTAATTTGTTGTACATATATAAAAGGATTAATTACCATTACGTTCCCGAAGCCATAACGTCTACTCCGCTGCGTCAGATCCATAACAGCGTCAAATATGTTATCTTGCTCCTCCTGTGTCAACTCATTACGACCAGACTGCTGAAGTGCATAAGCCCGTGCCTCCTGTAACCTTGACAATAATGAAAAAAAAATTCAGTTGAAAAATAGTAGAATGTAATTTTTATTTTACATAGCTAGTACTTAATAAACTTATCGATGTAAGTATTAGAAATTAAAAAACGCATACATATGCCTCAGTCGCCTTATCCTGATCACCCCACTGATATATGATTTTGCCAGACTCGTCTACTTGCCTAGATGCATGGGTGTGAGCAAATAAGTCCACTAAGCCAATGAGATGTCCATAAGCTCGTTCCTGCAATTGATAATTTGGATAATTTAACTCCACATAACTAATTACTGAACTGATCAATATACAAATGTGATAATAGATAAATTTACCAAATCTTCGCGGTGATGCTGGAAAGATTTGGAGCCTCCACGATGAGTTACTGGATTCCTGCTCCTGTTTGCTGAGTTCCTTTCGGACTCCTCCTGCAAATTTACAATAAATAATTATTTATTAAACATTAAAAAAATTAGTGAGATTCATTATAGATTTACCTTGAACTCCTCAAAGTTCCACCAGTCAACCCACTTATCCCATACAGCCGCGCTTATCCACTTTGGTTTCTTCCCCACTTTTTTAATCTCTGACATCTTCTCCCTATAGTTCTTAGCGATCTTTGAGTTCCAGTATCGCTGAACTAAGTTGATGTCAGACTCTTGCAAATCTACCGCGCCCTGTACAATGAGAAAATATTACTAATTATTTATTTATATTTAATTAATTATTTTGTAAAGCGGTATAAACTTACTAGAAAATCTTGCCAGATGGTTTCTCTCACATCATCGGGGATCTTGCTCCACTTAGGCCAGCAATCGCTCATCCTACTCATATACGCCTGCTTAGAAATGTTTAGAACCACTTTAGATGGCTCCAACTCAAACCCACTGTGTTAAATATAAAAATAGAACTTTAGACAATTATAGATATATCATGTATAAAAAATTAAATTGCTATGCTGCTAATTATGATACTTACGCCTGATCAGCCTTTGGCTGCAAGTAAACGACTGGACGAGCTGATGGCTCACCACTACTCTTTCCAATCTGCTGGGAAGAGCCACGTCGCCGAGAGCCAGAACCAGAGCCAGACATAATATACCTGCCATATACATACATATACAATTCATAATAATTATGATATGACGACACTACAACAAAAAAGACTTTTCACAGCGTTTGAAAAACGCTGTTAAAAGTTTTCACAGCGTTTTTAAAAACGCTGTATAACGACATGCGGTCGTTGACCCTAAATTTTTAACTGCAAAATATAAACGCTGTTAATAGTTTTCTACTGCAAGGTATAAACGCTGTCGTAGGGATATGCATTTTTTTCCCAATGAATTGACAGCAATGTATAAACGCTGTCGTAGGGATATGCATTTTTTTTCAATGAATTGACAGCAATGTATAAACGCTGTCGTAGGGATATGCATTTTTTTCCAAAGAATTGACAGCAATGTTGTGCCATTGCAATATTCACACATATCATTAATATAAACTACATTTAATTATATTTTAATCAGTTAATGTACATAACATAAACAAATCAAACTAAAAATTGTAAAATAAAAGCATACCTATTAATCACTTCCATAAAATAAGTTGAACACAATATCCATGAACAAAGTTTACATAAACCCGTAAAGAGAGATAAAATTTATAAACCAACTGCATACAAAATTAGACAAATGCACAATATCTAGAAAGCAAGTTTGCATCTAATATTATCGACAAAACGTGCATAAAAGTAGTTCAAATACAGGCTGAAAATGAAAAGTGGCAGTACGAAGATAGTTAGACATTGGTTTACTGAATTGTTGCCAACAGGGCAGTCTGAACTCGGCAAGATTCCTCCTTCCGTCTTTTTTTCTTGACTTTTTGTTGTTGAGCTATCACTAACCATGGCTTTGTCAACATCCTGTGAGTAGTAATTACAGTAAGCTTTAGACGTTAACCCTTCATCAACTTAACCCTTCATCTGAGTAAGGTTTACAGTAATTTTTATAAATTGGCTACACTTATATTTAATTTTATAAACTTAATCAACTTAGCTAAGTTTTTATAAACTTAATCAACTTAACCCTTCATCTGCTACATTATCATCCACGAAGTTCTGATCTGAAACCTCTGAGTAAGTTAAAAATGATTTTGTATCAAATGAAGTGACTAAATATGTTCGTTTACGTATAGATATCATGTCGAAAAGCAAAGTAGAGCTGATATAGAAATCCATATAAACTTCATGTATAGATCAGAGGATGTTAAAGCACCTGTAACACTACCTATAGAATCTCTGTGAAGTCTATGAAAGCAGAATTGCTTTTTCGCCTTCTTGAAATTAACTGCATTTCCTCCATTCCTTTCACGATCACTTCCATTTTTATTGAGTTTATCATCTTTCTCAAATCCAGAGTTCTCCCAAAAACCTCTGCGTCGAACCTTAAACTGCAAATTTTGATGTTATTTCAAGGATGAGGATAAAAGGCCTGACATCATACATTAGCACATAAGGATGAACTAATTTGATTTTTCAAGAAACTTATTTGTGAAATAAAAACTTTCTAACCTGGTCGATTGACTGGCTTTTCGGAACTAATCCATGTGAAGCTGCATGTACTGGAGTTCTCCACAACCAATCAAATAATTCATTGTTGTGTAGTTGCTCAATGAACAATGCTTCCATGCGATTCAGAAAAGACTTGTGTTTCTCGTTTGTCCATTTTGTTGCAACAGATTCTACCACCTAATAATCAATAGCATAAGCCTCTTTCCCCGTACAAGATTTTGATTCTGAAGATATATTGTTATTCTGTACTGTTATTTATTTGCAGTTTATGTACAATAATTCCTTTAGCAGGCTGTAATGTCGATAACCATTATGTTCAAGTTACATATAGAAATAGAAAGAAATTTCAAAAGTTTGAGTCTGTTCCTTTATGTTGATTTCAGTTTGTCCAATCAAAGCTCTCTCTATCATTGTCAGGAAAGATATTTCATAACATGTACCAAAATCTTAAAAGGACTCTTAGCCTACTATATATATATGTATGTATGTATGTATGTATGTATGTATATGTTGTGTGTGTGCATCAGTCTCACCAAAAGTGCACTGATTTCATCAAAAAATGGCTGAAGCAGAGAAACAAATTTCAGTATATCACTTCCAAGTGCATCATAATATTGATCTTGACCCGGAAGCAAGCTAATGAAGATTTCTCTTTTTGGAATGAGCTTCATTGCTACATGTTCTAAATAAATTTGAATTCAAAATATACTTCCAAATAAAATACACAAACATAATCTTGCAAGGGGAAAACCTTATAAGCTGTAGTGGAGATCCAACCATGCCATGGTTGTAGTACATTCTTGTATGCTTCTCCCACAACTTGTTCTACTGTCATTTTAGGATCCTTCTCTAATCTTCGTAATACCTCAAGGCTAAAACATTATGATCTAATAAAAAAATACTCACCTGAATTTTTTCCACATATTTAATATATCAGACGAAACATTTTTGAATTTTGGTTTAAGATTTTGATACCTGGTAAGCCAGACTACAGCTTTAGAGCAACTTCTAGTCTTTTTCGATGTTCCCTCCTTCTCCTCTTGCTTTAATATTTCTTTTATGCTAAGATATTTAGATGAGTTCGAGATGTAACGCCCTTCCAAATTCTGTATGGTAAAAAAATGTAGTATATTCAATTAAAATGAAGGTCTGTGATTGTTCATGTTGTGCATGTCACAAAATATATGAAATTTGAAGGAACTATAAACTCTGTAGCAAACATGGGCTTAAAAAATAAAATAGTTTGTTTGTGGTAAGATAAAAATGTCAGAAGAAGTGCAATACTATCCTTTTTATAGGAGTTGCATGCACTGACCACTTTCTATAGTGCTAATAATTGATGTATTCCTAATTTATATGCATGAAAATTCCTAATCTCTATTTGGGACTCCATATTTACTATGTTTATGGCACTAATATGTCATGTAAAAATAATCAAAACACAGGTGCCAACATCGCTCATATAGAACATTTAGTAAGAAGGGTAGGCTATCTGGTTTCAGGAGCAAAATTTTGGTAAGAAGTATAACCTAAGTAAAGTACATACCTGGGGTTTCAAGTGAAATTTTAGTCAGGGAAGGCTAGTTGTATTTCATTATGCTATGTTTATATAATTCAAGCAACATTTCATGAGCCTTTATGAACATTCATGTCAACATTAAAGGTATTGGTTCAACAGTAACCACTCAAAAAAAAAAAATCTTGTGTCAAATCAGAATCTTCTTGATGACACATAAATAAGGAGTGGTCTTTATCATGGTTTCATATATGGTAAGTTGATTGCAACATTCAAAAGCCTTATAAAAATAGAAACTTAACCCAAATATTTAAGGGATTGAAAATAAACTTAAGCCTTTAATTCATAGGCACTTTTAAAACTATTTTTTCCCTTTGCTTCATGGTAAGGGAATGAAACAGGCGAGAGAAAACATTAGGCCCAAAATCGTTTCAGCCATGCTAATGTTGGTAGGAACATGCGTACTAGTTTTTCAAAAAGAAGGAAACTAAATTAGCAGAGGATTCAAGATGTACTTTCATTCATAGACGTTAAGGTATATCTTATGTTGTATGAAAAATATATGTTTAAAAACCATTTTATATTACTAATTTAAATTTCTTACATAAAACTAATCAATGGACACATGTACTAGGAAGAGATAACGAGTGGAACAGTTAATTATTTCTTAATACTAGCACATAATATAAATGAAAAAATTATCTCACGGTCATAGGTTAAAATTTGACAAGCTTTTAAATAGTAGAATCTCAAATGTTTGAATAATAATGTACATACTTCAAAGGCTGCTTATGTAAGATTCAGTGATTATTAAGGCTATGTGTTTAAGAAATTTCATCATTTTGTATCTTAATTATATCTCAATGAGACTGGGAACTCCAAGTAATTATACTTCAATTTAATATGTGGCCGATAGGTCATATGACTATATGAAGATCAAGCTTGTACTATTTGATTAGTGAATTCATCGTCATAAGCCTATGCTAATATGATTAGTCACATAGTGGAAAAAATGTTATTAGTTAACTCAATTCATAGACCATTTTGATGTTTGACTCATTTTATAATTTGCTTGGGTTGGATAAATTGGACAAAAGTTATTAAATATAGTAAAAGTCTGTAAAGGTTATTATACTCATGGTATTTTTGAAATATCAATTGTGTTACTGAGATACAAACTCAGACCCTGTATAGGAAGACAAAATCTTGTGTTTCATCTATGATCCTTAACCATGAACCATGGTCTCAAGTTTTTGTTATAAAATGCTTGATTAAACTATTACAAAACAATACACACAAAAGTGATTCAATAAAATTGTCTCTAGCTCAGATATTACACACTGAGTTAAGACATGCTTTTGTTTCAAACTATCATGATTTAATTTTGTGTATGATATTCTAACTCTAAGGTCCGACGTATACTTCAATTGCATGTCATATGGTAACCAGAACAAGAAATATTTCAAAATATATACTCTTTGAAAAAAACATTTCCCATCAACATAATCAAAATCCAATCATTCTAACCAATAAACAGAAAATGTGCAGAAAGTCGAAGTGGAAAATAAACAGAAATTATGTTAGCGTTGAGCAGATGAATATATCATATGTACATCAGAAAAATTCATCAGACACTGTACTGGGCGATGGTACCAACATATACATCTTTAATCGATGTACCACAACAAAAGGTATGTTATTTGCCTAGTGAAATTCAGTCTATTATGTTTCCAAGTAGACACGTTGCTCAGATGTTTTCAGTGTCCTTTTGTTTTTTAGTTCAGTTTGGAACCAAAATAATCACATGGATGACATACTGAATAGATCTTAACAGTTAGGTTAGGAAAGAATCCATACCACGAGGGCAATCTCACTAAGTAGTACCTACCAGGTTACATAACACAACAGAAAGGACAGTATTCAAATTTTTATTCCTTCATCTTCATAGGGTAAGGTTACAGTCATATATATGGTGATATTAACCCTGAACAAAGATCCAACATACAACAATCTCCAATAAACTAATGATGCTTACAACACCAGCACCTTCTTACTCCGATCAAATTTTTCTTGCAATGGCCTACAATATTAGGACCAAGGGCAGTCCGAGTGCATTCTCTCATGTATTCATCATCTCCCTTGCAATTACTTTTGCATAGGGTAAAACATCCTAAAGTTTTTAAGTTTATTATCATTTATAATTTCCAATAATATCAAAGGAAGGGGGTGGCAGTAAATAGCTGAAGTCATGTAAAATAAAATAAAACGCTGCAGTTTGATGATTCAATAGATATGTGCAGTAAAGGTGATTTGATGATCTAATAGTTGGTATATGAAGTTTGAACATATTCGATATGTATGTTACAAGGAAAACCATATACAATCAAGGAATTTCGAGACTACCTTTTCTTGAGTTTATCAATCATATCCTTCACCAGGTTTTCCTACATAAAGAAGAGATTGATTTGTTAGTATTAATACAACAATCTGTATGGATGCATCACATTGATTTGTATTATATAAGGGCTTTATATAAATGGTTATTGATCAAGGATAGGAAATTATTATATAATGATGACATACTCGAAAGAAACAATACTTTATTTTCACTGTTATTGTAATGAAATTTCCAATATGTTTACACCTAAAGTGCAAAGCACAACTGAAGTGTTTCCATCCAACCCATGATCCCTGAAAAAATCACATCAAATTTTATTTAAACCAAAGCCTGTAAATGTAATGTTCTACTAATCCACTACTAAATAGTGAATACAAATACTTTATTATATTCAGTTGCCTGAATTAACCACTATCACAAATGTTTGTTTATAAACTAAATTACTTCACTGCTGCGTAGTGCGTACATCACCAATGATGCATGCATGCTGAAGATCAACAGTAAAATTCTGTAATCTGCCAGCATATGGATGATATATAGTCTACAGCATGCATCTTAAAATGGAGTAAGTAAAACAAAACTCACATGTGTTTATTTTTGTATTGTAGCAATTTTAAAGAAAGACAATATGTCTGTGTATTTAAAGTAAACTAGCTTATTTATACATTCTGGGTATATTTTTGTTTAAAATCATTTTAAAACTACTTGACTTGACTTTGAGATTAATTACTGTAACACATTTGAACAGATTTCGAAATCCTTCTGGAACTGTTGTAGATCACGGATATGCATGAAAACTAGCATCTTCAAACCAATAGATATTCAAAAGCTCATAGGCATGTACACACCTAAACATTTTTTAGGACGCTTCACAGCCTTTTCAGTCAAGACCCTATTCTCCTACCTGTTCATTAGCACCCACTTCCTTAACCTGCTGCATAAATACAATTTTTTCGTACTGCCCATTCCCACCAAAAAATGATATGTTCCATATTCGATGAGGCTAATGAAATGCATTATTTTAAAATTTTCTATTTTGGCAATTGCAACATACCTAGAATTTATAGTGTTAAAAAATGTTTCTTAATTAAAAAATAGTGGTTCCTGCGAGTAACGATCTAGTGGAACCTAATTTTGAATTACAATTGATTTAACGATCTGTAAAAGTCAACTAGACTCAAATAGGATTTGGGTACAATTATACTAGTCAAATCATTTTGAGTTTAATTTTATTCATTTAATCCTAACAAAGATGTTGATTTCACAATTGATATGGTATATTGATCAAGTTGACAATTGTAACAAGCATGTTCATTCAAATAAATCGATGTCTGATTTTGTAATTTATTTTGTGTTTTTTGAACACTTCATCCATTTTTTAAAAATCCTATTCTCCAGCTTATGTAAGTAAAATATTTTATTCCTTAACATAGCTATAGCAAATTTTCTATTTGAAAACTATTTCCCGAACACATCCTTAACCATAATTCTTCGTATGTGTTTATGCATGACACATATATGTGTGTGACTTTGTATTACTTTATTATTTCAATTTTTTTCTAGTTTATACTTCTCTAATCGAAATGAAATGTATAAAAATGAGTGTGAAAAACTGACTATTTACTGTAAAAAACCAAAATAAGTTTCTATTTCTCTAGCTTATGTATTCTTGCTTGAGCATACAAACAACCTGTTACAAAAAATAAACTAATCATTTTAATTTTTAATATCGTGCTTCCTTTTGCAAAGGAATATAATCCATTTCTCTACAGGAAAGACAGTATTCCTTGCAAAAGGCCAAAAACAAACTTAAATATTTGATGCTATAACCATAAACTATTTTATTCCTTTTCCTTCACTATTTGCACAGTTTGTAACATATCCTAAAAAGATACCATAGACCTTGTTTTGGTAGCCAACAATTGTTTTAAAGAGAGAACTTATTTTTGTCATTAACAAATCAAAGTAATAAATTAGATTACTCTCCCTTGGAGAAGCTGATAAAATTGACTATGAAATAATACAAAAGATTTAATGGTAAAAGTTATAAAATAATGGTCATTCTGCTGTTAATAAACAAGAATTTGTTATATGATGCAAATAGACATAGTTCGTGATAACTCAACTTTGCCTGCAGTGGAACAGTCATGATGCTAAGTAAGCGACACAAAAGTTAAATATTTTTATTTTTTCAAACTACCTTTTCCATTTATATTTTCATTATAATATGTGATTTGATCATTTTGTATGCATAGAACTGAAACAAAAAAATAATTAACTTAACATTCAAGGTAAAAAAAATGAACATATTACTCATCGAACAAAAAATAATTAAATTCATATTTTAGATAAGAAGGTAAACTTCAATTCCATATAACACAAAATCTATGATGAATTTCAACATGGAATCGAAAGGAAAATGTAGAGGGAAGTAACATGAATAAATCGACTAAATTTTGCATGGTTGTCGGAGGCAGTGGTGATCGAAAATGATTGAAAACAGTTCCGACATGTCCATTCCCGGATTTTGAATGGGCATGTTAGGGTTGGAACTTAGGGTATCGGTACGATCGTATTGTGTAGATAAGTACAATGATGCTTTCGGTTTGGTTGCTGGTGGGCTGAGGAGGCGGGGTCATAGCTAAACATTGTTGAAGCAAGAAAATGATAAAACTTGTATATTACCAGACTTGCATATGGAGGTGCCGGAAGGGGGTGCTGGCGAAGTCATGGTCAAAGGTGTGATTGAAGGTGGGGTCATGGTGGTGAGCGGTGGGGGGTGGTGTGGTTTGGTGCAGGGTTTTGTTTTGCAGGCATGCATTGTTTCATTGCTTGGAGAAGGAAAAAAAAGTAGGGAGGGGATAGAGAAATGTGGGAGGCAAATAGTTAAACAATAGATGGTTCCTTATGAAAAACCACTATGCAAATCAACATCCAAAGACACCAAATAGTTAAACAGCAGTTCTCAAATCACACTCTTGCATTTGAAAATATGTAAGAGCTTACCGTGTTAAGCAAATCATCCTTAAGTTTAAGTGCAGGTTGCTTCCTAGTGAAACTTCAATGGCATGAGCAAAAAATAAGGTGAAAACAAAGACTGTTAGAACTCATACATCTATAATGATGAAGTTGCAAGTATGACAATAAAGGTGGTATAATTTTCCATAGTCATGAAGATATTCTGTTATAAAAATAACATATGAAGCATAATTTACAGATTTTGTAAATAAAATGAAGCACTTTTGAGGGCTGCAACAAAGAGGGCATAGTAAAATCAACAAAAGAATGCAGATTTTGAATTTCCAGCAATAAAAATTAAATAAAAAATTTATTATATGGTTTCTTCTAGCATTTAATCAATCATGCGCTCAGAGTTAACATTCACAAGCTTATCACGTAATCCTTGTAAATACCCAACTAATTATTTATAGAAACACACAAATAATGGCATTTAAAAACTCGCAACAGTCCATGAACCAAAGTGCCTAAAGTTGAAAATTTAAATCAACAACATAAATAAACCTAAAAAATGGCGAATCCATTAAACCTAACAAAAAAGAATTAGGTTGATTTGTTGACAAGGGGATACCTGAGACATTGAAGGCGAATCGGGGCAGCAATGACTGACAAAATCGAAGAACAAGAAAAAATCCGAGGGAGATGAAAATAAGGGAAAATGAATTAAGAGACGAGGGAGGAGCGGTTGGGGAACAGGGGAAAATGAATTTTTTGGGGCAGTATAATGAGAGAGGCGGCAATTTTTCTGATAGTGAAAATTGGAACCTCTAATGATTCTCAGCGTTTGTGCGGAAATATTTTCATTTTGAAATAGATTTTACTACATTTGCACGATGAACGCTGATAGCAATTGCGGTCAAAAGTAAGATTTCTTGTAGTGCGAACCATTAAAAAATGTAATACAATATGCTACAAATGTGTCATGTTGTGTGTATGTGTTGAGTGTGTGAGTATACACTTGTTGTCATTAAAATTGTATAACTTTGGATAAATGCATTATTAATCAGAGATAAATGTAATGTGAATAATTGTAAAAATTACCGGATATTACTCAGTCGTCCTCATCGTTTTCTGATTCAGACTCGGTTTCGTGTTCTATGTCGTTTTCCTCTACACTCTCAAATGCTTCGACTAATACATTTGTCTCATCATTTAAAGGTCCAAAATCAGTTTGATCGTCTGTAATTGCTATTTCAACATTTTCCTCCAGATCTGCTTGATAGGCTTGTTCGTTTGGAATATTCTGTCCATCGAACGTAAATCTTGCATTGGTTTTAAAAACCACAGACCAATCTGCTTTATCCCTTTTTAGAGATGGATAAGGGGCATAATAAGCTTGTAGGGCTTGTTTAGCTAGTATAAAAGGGTCGTACTTTTGATAACGCGAGGTATGTTTAATTTCTAAAAGATTATAATTTGGATGCACGTTAATACCAGAACCTGGAACATTGCTGAACTAGTTGCATCTAAACAAATAAACATCCTCCGTGGGTCTTGTAAAATATGTCAACTGCAAAATCTGAGTTAACACGCCATAAAAATCATTTATATGATTATTAGGATCATCACTGCCTTTAACAAATACACCAGTATTGTTTGTTAATTTTTCAGCACCGTATTCTTTAGTATTGAATTTATATCCATTAACAAAAAATATTGGATACATTTTAACTTTTCTTTTCGGTCCAAATGCCAAATGTTTCAGTCCTTCATCGAGCACATTATTTGTGGGATCAGAAACATATTTCGAAAACCAAGTACTGAAATCTTTGCTTAAATCGCCGCTTGGATTTTGTGATTCAAAAATACTGCAAACACAAACAAGATATATTACATTCTTATTTATTTACACGTGTAGTATTAAATTTAACAAAACTTGGAAGGTGATAATTACCTAACAAATGGTGCAACTTCAGGACAATTAAGAAGAATATATGTGTGTGCTACATGGTAATCTTTATCATCTAGCCATACTTCTCCACATTTTTCAGCATGTCGGCCATGTTGTTTAAAAATAGATAATATTGATTCAGAAGAAGAATTTTGTTCAACGACCTCATCATTACGCGGAACACTTACAAATGATAAGTTCACATGATCATTAAAATAATGAGAGAAAAAGAAGGAAGCTTCTTCTTCGATATATGATTTGCAAATAGAATCTTCAACTCGAGCTTTTTGTCTCACTTTTTTCTTTAAATGATTTAAGTACCTAATAAAAAATATTTCGGTTAAGTATTAACTTCTATTTAAAATTAAATTAACATTTACATACTCAGTATAGTAACATACATTTCGAATGGATACATCCATCCATATTGCACAGGATCTCGAAGACGTGCTTCATATGGAGGATGAACAGGTAAATGCTCCATTACATTAAAGAAACCTGGAGGAAATATTTTCTCCAGTTTGCAGAGCGGTATAGGAATTTCTTCTTCAAGTTTAAGTAGACGATCAACTTTTAACGTAGTTGAACAAAGCTCTTTGTAAAATAAACTAAGTTCTGTTATTACCGTCCAAACTTTTACCGGTAACAATTCTTTGAAAGCGATAGGGAACAAATTTTCCATCATTACATGACAATCATGGCTTTTCATTCCACTCAGTCTTCCATTTTTATAGTCGACACATCTACGAAGATTAGAGGAAATTCCATCGGGAAATCGTAATCCTTCCACCCATTTTAATAGTACTTTAACTTGGTTGATGTCTAGTTCGTAGCAGGCTTTGGGTTTTTTACTGTCATTGGGCTTCATATGAAGCTCAGGACGATTGCATATTTTCTCTATATCATGTCTAGATTTCAAATCGTCCTTAGTCTTGCCCTTCACATTCAAAACTGTATAAAATACATTATCAAATACGTTTTTTTTGTTATGCATCACGTCAATTTTATGACGGATTAAGAGATTTTTCCAATAAGGCAATTCCCAGAATATACTTTGTTTGCACAAATTATGAAACGTCGATTTACCTTGAATTTCAATTTGTTGTCCGGTCTCGTGTATTTTTGGATAATCTTTTACAAGTTCATATATATCCTCGCTTGACCAAACCGTTGGTGGTCGTAGAGTCTCATGCCTATTAGCTATGAAGTTTTTTTGTCTCTTCTAAAAGGGTGATTAATATGAAGAAAACATCGATGACAATCAAACCATGAAATTTTCTTCCCATGCGGTAAAGAAAATGCTTGTGTTTCTTCCATGCAATAAGGACAAGCAAAACGACCGGCCGTACTCCAACCCGAAAGCATTGCATATGCAGGAAAATCGCTAATAGTCCATAACAGAGAAGCGAACATCCGAAAAAATTTCTTTTTTGATATGTCGTATGTTTCAACTCCTTCATACCATAATATTTTCAACTCTTTGATTAACGGTTGTAAGTAAACATCAATGCCCTATGTCGGATCATCAGGGCCAGGGATGACAATTGTGAGAAACATATATGGAGTTTTCATACACATCCACGGGGGTAGATTGTAAGGTGTGATTATTATAGGCCAAGATGAATATTTAGAACCAAACTGAGAAAATGGTGAGAAGCCATCTGTACATAAACCTAGTCTAACGTTGCGGCTCTCCGCTGCGAAATCGGGATATTTCTTGTCAAAATATTTCCATGCTTCTCCATCGGATGGGTGTGTCAACGTACCTTCTTGAGGTGTTCTCGCACTGTGCCATCTCATATGATGCGTTGTTACAGATGATGCATATAACCGTTGAAGTCTAGGGGTGATGGGTAAATAATGCATATGCTTGTACGGAACTTCTTTTCCCTTCTTTTTCCTCGGTTTGTATCTTTCTTGATTACATATTTTACAATTTCTAAGATTGATGTCTTCTTTCCAATACAACATGCAACCATTTAAACATGTATCTATTTTTTGATATGGCAAACCGAAAGATGACATAAGTTTTTTCACTTCATAATAATTTTTGCACATTAAATTATCGGGTGGCATATGACGTTTAGCAGCTTGAACAATAGCCGTAAATCCAGCTTCTGTAAGGTTGTATTTTGATTTCATTGCAATGTATTCTGCAGTTACCGATAATTGAGAGCCGCTTAAACATCCATTCCAAAGGGGTTTTTTAGCATGATCCAATAAATCATATATTTTTTTAGCTGCAACATTTAGTTCCTCTTCAACGTTAACATCGTCGTTATCAATTTCAACAGTAGGGAACATTGATCGTGCTGCATCTTCGATCATATGTTTTATGAGATTCGTACTAACTTCATCACTAATGACCTCCACCGACTGTTCTTGATTATTAGGGGCTACAATTTCTCCATGATGATCCCACAACAAATAATTGGGTACGAAACCGTATTGGCGCAAATGAACCTTAGCTATATTCGGTACTAAATAGTTCAACAATTTGCATCTACTACATGGACAACGAATTTCTTCATCGTTTGCAATATTACTTATAGCAAATTCGATGAACACTTGTACCCCTTTTAGAAAATGTTCACTTATTGCGCCATTTATTTCCCTTCTTTGATACATCCAGCTCAGATCATTAAAGTAATTTACCATTTTTCCTACTTGAAAACCTATGATAAAGTAAAAAAATTATAAATCGTTCATTTTATATTTTATTTAAATTTTATTTACTGATTTAGTAAACATGTACTAAATTTTATATTTTTTCTACAAACTTTATTTTAAATAAACAACTATTGATTCATTGTCACTTATGTGTCTTCTTTGATGGTCGGTCATCCTACTTCCCATTACAAACACGATAATAATTATATTCCGTAAATCATATCATTTTAAACGATTTCACAAAATTTCGGCAGCATTTCCCTCGTGTTCCTTGTATCGTACACAAATGCGTGTACACAAGGAACGTAAAGGAAATGCCGTCGAAATTTTATGAACCGTTTAAAGTGATATGATTGACAAAATATAATTACTTTATAGTGTTTGTAACTTGTCCAATATAGGGACAAATCCGACAAATGATGTATCAGATGAATAGAGTTGTCCGTTTTGTGGAAAAAATGAATATCCCTAAAATGATCATATACAACACTTGTCAGACGGAGCCAAATATATCTAAGGATTTAAATATTTGTTTATATTAAATTTAAATAAATAACTCGTTTAATTAATATTGGTTTATATTTTACCATTTTATTACATAAGTACTAAATTCATTTATACACAAAATTTGTACACAAAATTCATTTATTACAAATTCATTTATACACTAAATCAATTCACGTGTTCGCACAAATACAAAACTCGTGTTCGCACAAATGCAATATCTGTTCTAACGGCTTCCAAATGCAATAAACTCTATCACACACATACGTTCAATACTAACCAAATCAACATAAACTAATGCAATATCCTAAATTACAAAATTTTCAATCAGTAATAACTTATTCATTATGGGATAATAGTTGCAATTAGGGGATAACATGATGTAATATGCATACACTAACAAGTAGGAATCAATCACAATTCAAATTAAACCCTAAATAAAAAAAACCTAAATATTAGGTTTAGTAAAATTACCGATTTGGAGAGCTAGAAGGGTGGAGATGGGCTGGAGCAGCTTCTAGATGGCGTAGGAGGTGGTTGGGATGGTGTTTGGGGCGGCGGTAGCAGGCTAGGAGGTGGTGGAATGGGGGAATGGGGTGAAAATATTGATTGGGAAAGAAGATAATGAGTTGTAGGTCTGTTCTCGGGGAAATATGCAGGAAATTTTCCAACGGCCGCAAACGGCTTCATTCCAATGGTTTCCAACGGCTTCAGACGGTTTCGTCAAAATCCAACGAGCCGTTGGAAGCCGTTAGAAATTCCGTGGGAGGCCATTGGAACATGGGCATTGGAATACACTGTATCTCTAGTAGTGAGCCCAATCAGCATCAGCGTATCCATTGATACTGACTGACTTATTTGCTTCCAGAATTAAACCAAAACTTAAAGTCCCCTTGAAGTACCTCAGTATCCTTTTAACTGCTTTCCAATGATCATAGGTTGGATTTTGCATGTATTGGCTTGCTTTATTTACACTGTATGTGATGTTAGGTCTGGTAATAGTAGCATACTGAAGTGCACCAACAATACTTCTATATTGACTGTCATTGAGTATTGCTTCTCCTTTGTATTCAGACAAGTGCAAGTTACTGACCATAGGAGTATAGATAGAATTAGCTTCATGCATCTTTGCTTTGTGCAGAATCTCTATTATATACTTTCTTTGATTCAGTTGAATTCTTGTATTTGATACTCTTTTGACTTCTATGCCCAAGAAATAGCTTAGGTTGCCAAGATCTTTGATAGTAAATTCTTGATTGAGATGCTTTATTAGACTATTAATTTCCTGCTCACTTTTGTTTGTAATAATAAAGTCATCAACATATATCAGTACATATATTATTATGTCTTTACAAAAATTTGTGAATAGAGAAATGTCAGATTTGATTGGATGATAGCCAAATCTGATCATTGTTTCCTTTAGTTTTTCAAACCACACTCTTGGTGCTTATTTTAATCCATAGATTGCTTTGTGTAGTCTGCAAACATGATCCTCTTTCCCTTTCTGCTTAAAACCTTGTGGCTGCTCCATATACACCTCTTCATGTAAAACACCATTTAAGAAAGCATTATTAACATCTAATTGTCTAATGGTCCAATTTCTATGTAAGGCAATTGTAATAACAATTCTGATAGTAGTAGGCTTCACAACAGGTGAAATAGTTTCATTAAAGTCAAATCCACTTTATTGTGAATAGCCTTTAGCTACTAGTCTTGCCTTATATTTAGAAATAGAACCATCTGCATTTCTTTTTAATCTATAGGCCCACTTGCATCCAACAATATTTTTGTCTTTTGGTTTGAACAAGATCCCATGTCTTGTTCTTCATTAAGGCCTCATATTCTTCAATCACGATAGTTTTCCAATTTTTATTTTGCATGGCTTGATCATGTGTGATTGGATCTTCTGCATCTAGAACATTATGAAAGATTTTTGGTTTGAATATGCCACTTTTTGATCTGTTTATCATGTGATGGTTTATCCTGTTTGTGATCTGTTGTTGACTAGCTCTCTCACTTTCTGATTGTGTGTTTGAATCTGTGCTTTGTATGTTGTCTTGAACTTGATGAGGAGAAAGTTGCACAGTAGTTCTTTGTTGAGATAATTGATCAGGTACACTAGTTGAGCTTGCTTGATCATCTGCTAGATCAAGTCTGATATCAGATTCTATACTTTGAGAGTCAGAACAAGTTGCTTCCTGATTGATGATGCTTTGAGTAGGTTCTCCTTGAGCCCGAATCATCTCAACTGATGGAATAGGTATCGATGGTAAAGATTCTTTAGCATTATACACTTTACCGGTAAATTTGATATTTGATTCTCTAAATGGAAAATTTGTTTCATTGAATACCACATGTCTAGAGATAAATATTCTCCCATTTTTATCCAAGCATTTGTAACCCTTTTTATTACTAGCATAGCCCAGAAAATACAAGGAGAAGATCTAAAATTTAATTTATGAGCATTATAGGGTCTAATATATGGAAAACATAAACGCCCAAACACCTCAAGGCTATGATAGTCTGGAATAGTGTCAGATAATATCTCTATTGGACATTTTAAATTTAAAACTTTTGATGGCAGTCTTTTAATTAAATAGACTGTTGTGGCAAAAGCATCTGGCCAAAATTTTTGTGGCATAGATGCTTGGGCTAGCAGCGTAAGCCCAATTTCCATAATTTGTCTGTGCCTTCTTTCAACAAGTCCATTTTGCTCTGAAGTGTAGGGGCATGTTGTCCTGTGATTGATTCCCTTTTTTAGAAAATACTCCTTTAATGGCAAGTATTCAGTCCCACCATCTGTTTGCATGATCTTAACTTTGCAATTTGTTTGATTTTCTGCCTGTGCTATAAACTGCACGACTGCATTGTGAGTTTCACACTTGGATTTTAAAAAAATATCCATACATATCTAGAAAAAGCATCCACAAAAGATATGTAATACTTATACCCATAGTCAGTATATATTGGGGCAGGTCCCCATAAATCAGTAGAAGTTAATTCTAGAGGCTTACTATAATAAGTTTCAGAATCTAAGAAAGGTAATTTGTGACTCTTGTCCATTTGGCAGTAAGTACATATATATGGTAAAGACACATTATTAAAAGAAATATTGTTTTTATTTAATACATGCTTAACAATAGTTGCATTTGGATGCCCAAGTTTACAATACCACTTATCAAAAGTCTCACTAATTTTTTGTTGTTTGAATTCAGAGTTATTGCACCAATTTCTTTTAACATATGAGTTTCTTGAGTTATCCACACTAAACTTGTACAGTCCTTTACACTGCTTACCTTGCAAAAGTATTTCCTTAGTTAGGATGTCCTTAAATAAGCAGTAGTGTGGATAAAACTCCAAATAAACATTGTTATCTTTTGCAAATTGTGACACACTTAGTAAGTTTTTCTTAATATGTGGGACTCTCAACAGATTGTTTAAATATAATTGCTTTCTTCCCATGATATATAACTTACCAGTGTGTGTAATTGCAACAGATTTACTATTGCCCATGTGTATAGAATTCATACCTTTGTATTCCTTGCTTCCAAGATTTAAATTGCTCAAGTTATTGGTGATGTGATTAGTTGCACCTGAGTCAGGATACCAACCTTCATCTTGAATGTGATTTGCATTTTCCGTTTGAGAATTTTTTGCCTCTGACTGATTGCTTGATTCATGTTGCAAGTGTGTCAAGTTTGCACTGTAGTTTGAGTTTCTTTGAGCATTTTGTCCCTAACCTGGAACATAGTTGAGATTTAATCTGAAGTAACATTTTGATGCTGTATGCCCAAGTTTTTCACATATTTGACATTTTGGTCTATTATTGTTGTTCCATGTGTCTCTTCCTCTTGATCTATTTGGATAACCACCTCTTTGAGTAGGTTGTTCTCCTCTATTGTTGTTTTGACTCTTACCCCTGGAGTTAGCAGCAAAGTTGGCCAAGAAATCAACTTCTTATGATTTCTTGATGTCAATTATTGCTTCTACGAGACAGTAAGATAGAATGCACATCATCAACAGATGGTAGGTTTCTCTGAGATGTTATGACTGCTACCACTACTTCATATTCATCACCAAGCCCATTTAGTATTGTCATGATTTGCTCTGAATCAGATACTTTCTGATTTGCAGCCTCTAAAGCATCACAAATTGACTTAATCTTAAAATGATACTCTCTCATATTGTGACTATCCTTTTTTATGTTGTGGAGTTGCCTTTTATAAAACATCACTTTTTCTATAGACCGGGAATTGAACACTTTCTCTATGGTTATCCAGTTATCACTTGCTGTTTTACAGCCCATCATATGAGTCAGTAGATTTGCATTTATAGAGGATAGTAGCCATGAACATATAAGCCTATCTTGTAACGACCCTGAATTTTGGTCGTTAGATTTTGAACATTTAATTTATTTTAAATATTGAATGTGGATTATGAATTGATTTTGAAATAAGAAGATTTTGGTTAAATCAATAAAATTAGTTAAGATTTCAAATATGGCAATTTAACTAGATTTGGATAATAATAATTTATTATTTCAAATTGGGATAATTTGTGAATATGGGTGTATATAGATACGAAAATGGTTTCTAAAATTTATTTAAAGTTTACTTGGATTTGAATTTTAATATTTGACCTTTGGATGGAATCCAAAGTCGATAAGTTAAATTTGGAATTTTTATATTAATTTAATAATGGGAATTAATATATATAATAATAATGCAAATAATCAGATTTTGATTCGGAATGAATCAGAATGATTTTCAATGTGATTTTTAATTCTATATGATTTATAATTGAGTTAGTAAAATTTTAAAAATGAAATTTTAAGTTATTTCGACGATTTTGAAAATCGCTCGAATTAATCGACGAGTTAAAATAGCCTTCTGGGGCATAGTCTCGGAATTCGACGAAACCAGTCTCATTGGTCCGTAATTGTGTATTATTATCGGATTTCAATTTTCGTAGCGTTTGGAGTTACGGTTTGTTCGTACGGGTGATAAACGCATTGAAATGAATGTTGAAAATTTAATATTTTTAATTCGGTTCAAAAAGCTATCTTCCACATACGATCAAATTAGGCCCCGAAACACGTTCCATTGTGTTTGGAATGTGAGTAAAACATTATAAGCGCCAGGCGGCATGTGTTGTTTGGAGTTGGTTTGAAAATGCTCGTAAAAATTGAAATTTAATATTAAAATAATTGGTATATACGTATATAAATATGTATCGCATAGTAACCATAGGGCAGAACAGAATGCGACCGCCGCTATAGCATTCAATGGCCGAAATGTTCCCTTGTTCTTCCTCGATTTTCTTCGAATCCATAGATCTATAGCAAATTCTTCCAACTATGAAGTCGTAGAGCACTCCGAGCTCTACGATATCGACGGTGGTGATCGTGTTTCGAGCGACGAGGAAGGGGAAATCGAAGTGGGAAGCATCGCCATTCGTTAGCGTGTTGCGTGCTAAGGAGATGACCGAGCTTCACCTCACTCTGACCGTAGGTGGGGTTTTCGATGGGCTTCGGCGTGGAGGCGTTGGATCGTCGCCGAACGCGACGAGGTGGGGAGTGACATCGGTCAACGTTTGAGCGTGATGGGTTATTTTGCGTTTTTGAACATACGGGAGAGAACACTAAAGGTGTGGCCTGGATCTCGTTTCTAGAATGTACGGCAGATCTGAGTTTATAAAAAAAAGAAGTTTGTTTATAAATTTTATTCAAACCTTTAAAAATTCATATCTAACGCATACGTTGTCAGATTATGACGAAACAGGAAGCGCTGGAATCGCAGCGACGAGATCTACGCCGCAGTGCTGATCTGGGCGCGTTTGGAACAAGCAAGAATTTTAGATTAAATCGAACCGGCTCGATTTAACTTGAGATTGGAACGCTCGGCGTTTAAACTCAAGGTGAGTTAATCTCACTCACATCTGGAATGCTAGTTTATTTAAATAGTTAATATTTAAATAATTGAATGATTGGTTGGATATGAGTATTAATATCAGTTTGGATTGATATTTGTTGTTGTGCTAACATCTGTGGATGCAGGGAAACAGGTTGGAGGGATCCAACTGGATTCCTCACAATATAGAAATTATATTTATAGTCTGTGATATAATTCACTGATATCCTGTGATAGATGGATTTGAAATTTTGTTATGTTGTGTTATTGTTGGATAATATAATTTGGTATTTTAAATATCAATAAATGAAATGGGGATGTAAAAGGGAAATGAAAAAGAATTTTTGAGATATGAATTTAAGGAAATTAAATTCAGGAAATTGGTTTGGAATTTGAAGTGTTTTTGAAATCATGTTTTAAAAAGGGAATGAGGAATGGAAATGTATAAACTAGGCTAATAAATGAAATGGGATATTTATCGGTGGATAAATTTTGAAAGATAGATTTCCGGTGGGAATTTCTATAAGAAGTGCAAATTGTTTAAAACAATAGGGAGATTATTTTTAAAGGATGGAAAGTGTATTCTTCCTGGGAAATGAAGTATGTTTCAAAGAGAACTTTCATTGTATAAACCAGAATGTTTAAATGCGTTTCTAGAATATTTTAGAAAATTATTATCTTTAATTATTTTGAGGGAAAAAAATAAGCATTTATTAAGTAATTATGGTATTTAATTAATTTAAATATAAACTAGCATTTTGATTTCTAAAGGAAATTTTATTATAAGTATTCGATATAATAAATTCATATTAAAAGGAAATTTTTGATTTAAGTTACCCAATATAAACTTTTATAGTTTTTCAAAATAGTACACTTTGAATAAAGAATTTGGAAACTTATTTTAAATAATTAAAGCATATATTTTGGAAGTGATTTCCAGGAAATGGGAAGTGTGCTTAAAAATAAAGGGATTTTTATTTTTAAAGTGTTGGGAGAAATTTACGGGACTTGAACGTAAATTTGAATTGAGAAAATCAAGCAGGATTTATAAGAAGAATTCTTTGGTTCATTCTGAAATGGAAGTGTATTTCCTTGAAAAGCCAAGTACGTTTTTAAAGCAGATTTTGAGTAGAAGTTAGAAGTTTTGAAGTTGTTATTAAAAAGAATGTTTTTAAGAAATTATTATTAAGTTGTGAAAATTTAAAAGTAAATATTTACTAAATTAGTTATAGTAATAATTATTTTAAAGGGGTAATTGGTATTATGTTTTGAAAGAATATTATTAATATTCATATTTTATAAAATGGATTTATTTAGAGATAGTTTGGTTAAAGTTTTATTTGAAACTTATGTAGAAGTTTGTAACTCTTATTTTAAAATTTAGTTTGACTTAATTTTTATTTTAAAATTAGTTTTATGTTTTATAAAATAGTTTTACTTTAAATATTTTTAAAATATATTTTTGAATAAAATGGTTAAGTAGTTTAAATTAAATATTTTAAGATATATTTTAGAATAAAGTGATTTAATTGTTTAAGAATCTAAAATGTTTGGACTTGGTTATTTTCAGTGGAAAAACAATATTTGGGAAATTTTTTCCGTAAAGGAAGATGGTTTGAAAAACTGTTTCAAGGGTGAAATTGGGAATATATCTTGTGAAGATATCTTGAGATTAATAAATAATTTGGGTAATTATTTATTGTTTGATGGATGCTTGTGGATGTTAATTGATAGTTAAATCACCGACTATCAGTATTTGGCCAATGCGCTGATCGTTTCAAAGAGACTGGGATCGAGATTAATTTCTCGAAAACCACTTCGATACAGTTTGTACGTTTTCGTGAGGAAGACAAGAGCTGGGAGTCGAAGATGGTGCAGTGAAGTGCAAGGGATAGTCGCTACTAATCTTGAGGGTGATTCCAAAATGGATGTAGTAGGAGTAGTGCCTTCGGTTCCGTTCGGACCTGGAACGGACTTGTATGGATGAATGCTTTCGGAACATCGTCAGGTGGACGATGAGCATTCTAAGGAATATGTTCTATAAAGGTAACGCTTAGCCTCGAGCCTCATCAACCGGGAATGACTGAAAATCAGGGGTTATGCAGCAAGGCTATATGGGTCGCTCCCATTAGGGTGAGGTCATCCTTGTCTAGATATCCCTTTTTCTTCGGCTTAGTGGTGCGGTTGCTGATCCCAACCATGGGGTGATCTTACTCGGGATTATCAAGTAAGGGGTAGTTCCGATCTTGTGTTGCATGGGATCGGGCATGGTCCTCGGTACGCTAATCTAGACCAAGTACTGTGACAGGTGGTACCCCAGTGCCTAGTCATTAGTTGGAAATCCATTTTCCCTATGTGCCTGTACGGTTTTGATTGTGCCCAACTATTGCTGAAACGTGAGATGCAAGCATTTCAGCTAGATTCTATTTTACTTTCTATAGACACTATTATAATACCAGACGGATTTGATAAAAGTGTTTTGGCTATCGTAAGGTAAAAACCCGACATGTTTATTTGTGGCATGGTCTTACGAGATGCTTTTGATTTCAAAGGATTTTTGAAAACTTTAATAATCAGTTTGGATGTATTTCTCTCACGCTGGTATTCCAGACTGACTCGGGTGTTATTTCATTATAATGCTCGGGTCAGACCAAGTATTATAGATTACAGGGTAGGATGCTTTGGAGCTCAGGTGTGGAGCTGGAGTCCGAGACGTATTATTCGTACTTGTTTATTCCGCTGCTATGATTGTTTGAAATAGCCAGCAAGTTGTGAGGTAGGCTGATATAACTGCCAGGCTGGTAACTGTTCTTTACTGGTGATATACTCTGATGATGTATTGTATATAACAAATATGGTTTCATTTTGTGTAAAGATCTGTTATTATTTATTATATTTTGTTCCGCTGCGATTGTGAGATTCTGATGTTGTTTAATTCCTTCTTTCTTCTATCTTCTTTCTTTTTCCTCAACAATCTGTCTTTTCCGGCACTCGATCGTCGGCATATTATACCGTGGTGAATTTTGTGTCGATTTTCGAGAGTCGAGAAGGGCGGGTCATGACAGTTGGTATCAGATCTTAGGTTGGCGATAACCTCGGCTTTGGTTGGAAAAAATTACTCATTAAGAATAGAGTCAATAGTACTCTAGAAATGAGTTTGAGAGTAATAATAGCTATGAGCGCGTAATTGTTAGTGAATATAAAACTGTTATTATACTGTGTTGACTTATCGGTTGGGTGTTTATGAATTCTGGTCGGTACGGGAAGTACAACCGTAATCGATAGGGGTTTCTAAACTCTTAAACAAGATAAACCAACATAGTATTGTTTTTTGAAGAGGGTAAATGAGATAATTTTACCCAAAATTATATTTTGATATAAAAGGGATAATTTTCTAAAATTATTATATATACTGGGATGTTTGGTTGTTAATATTATAATCAAATAAGAAACTAAAATTTGAAATGGTTATAACCAAATAAATTCTATAAGTATGACTTATCCAATAGAAGTATAACTAAAATTTGATTTAAACCAGAATTTAAATCCCGAAAATTTTGAAAAGTGTTTTAAATGAATTTTGAACAAAAGGGTTTGGGAATTCAAAATCTTGGGAATGTTTGAAATGTTTTCCAGAATGTTGAAGGAAATAATGGAGTATTATTTGGGAAATATTGTTGAAATGAAAATTGTTTTGAAATGAAATTGTAGAAGCAAGGAAGCACTGAACTCACTTCAGTCGCTGGAAAATAATCCTGGTGATGATGGGCACATCATCAGAATTCATTTTCGAGTTTCTAAAGTGGTGGATTTGCTACCATGGTGATTGGTTATGATATTTGTTTGGACTTATGGGTATACAAGTGGTTTTAGAAATTTCAAGGGGGAAATTTGTTTTGGTAAAACCAAGTATTTTGGAATCAGGGGATTTGATTTGATATACCAAGAGGGTATGTGTTGATTATTATTTCAAAATGGTTTTGAAATTAAACCGGGCAATTGAATTCTGGGAATTCTATTTAAAATAAAAATGTGAAAGTTAAAATGAATCAACTATTGAACTTATAAAGTGAGATTGATATTAATAAGGAAGGAAAGAGAAATTTTTATCTTGGAATTAAAATTTAACTGGAGTATGGAAGTGAATAAAATATATTTGCATTTAACTCAAGATAAGTTAAATATAAAATTGAATTTGGAATTGAATTAAATTGGATATAAAGTTGAAATGTAAAAAGATTATAATTGTGAGTTATAATTGTGCAATGGAAATTTATACCCTTAAGTTATTAAGTGTTATAATCGGAAATTGTGATTATAAGGTGAAAATGAATAAAATGAGCAATATAAGCTTTTAAATAAATAAGTTGGTGAACTTATGAATAGAAAATGGAATTGTGAAACCAAAGTAAAATGGTTGGTATTTTATGGAAAATCCAAATTTAAATACTAAATGAAATGTAAAGTGGAATAAGGCATAGTGAAATATGAAATGTGGATGGACTTAGGTTAATAAATAAGTGTCGAAGCTTATATATTGAGAAGTAAAATTTAGTTGAGTTTGGGTTGAATTGAACTGAAATAAAAAAAATTCAGTTGTGTTATAAATGACATTGAATGAAATTCAATTCTTATTTAAAATAGTAAAGGAAATGGTATAAATTTAAGTTGCTAAATAAAATTTAGTTGGACTTGAATTAAAATTGGAAAAGAATTGAATTGAAAGAAAATTTAATTTTGTTGAAATGATATTGAATAATTAAATTTTCGCTCAACTGGATTCAAAAGGAATTGTATGAAGATGAATTTAGCGTAAGTTAAATTAAATAAAGAGAAGTTGAAGATGAATCTAGAGTAAACTAAATTAAATGGAATTTGTATTGGAATGGATAAAATTTTGGTAGCTTGTTAAAAATTTGAAAGGTAAAATAAAATCCAGTTCTGGTATGGAATAATTGGAATGGTTATGTTGTTAATGAAATTAATGTAAGAAGGAATTGGAATATTATGGAATTGAAATAATTTAAGGAGATAGTGAAATGGGTATTGTTGAGGTTAAGAAATGGTCTTGAATGAACCTGAATGGATAATGAAATTGAAATGTACGAGTAAGGATTTAGTTTAATAATTGTGAGGAAGTAACAATATTTGGGTTGTGAAAAATTTCGGAATGAAATAAAAATCCAAACATGAATTACAAAATAGTTAAACTCGAGAAAATTAATTAAAGTGATTTTTGAAGATAAAAATCAAATATTGAATTGTAAGATGGGAGTGTACTAATTTGGGATAAATTAGTTAATTGAATATGTTAATGGGATTATAATAGTGATGGTTTGAATTGTAAATAAATTCAAGTGAATGATTGTGAATAAATTTAAAAATGGAATGGAATTAAATATAAATTGGGCTGGCGTCAATTTAAATTGGTTGTAAAACTTAAGTAATTATTTATTCACGTGGATATCGTCAAATTGCATGGAATAAATCATCGTTTGACGTAAACGAAGTAATTACAATTCTATGAGTTGATAGAAGTTAAATAAATTTGATTGTGAATTAATTTGGAATTGAATTGAGTAAATTGATGAAAGTAAAGCATATGTAATCATATTGAAGTAAAAAAGAATTGGTTGTGGTGAATATGAATTGTATATAGTAAACTTGAATGTAAATCATTCGAGTGGAATAAAATGAAGTTTGAATTTGTAAAAGAAATTAAAATGATGTTGAAACCTTGTGATAGCCTTTAAAATATGGTATACATGTAGGATGATGAAATTTGTTTGTTTGGTTATGTAAATGACGTGTTTGGCTAGTTAATGGATGGAATGTTGTTAAAATTTCATATTTATTGAAAACTTATGTGCTTGTTTGAGTAAGTACAGGTACGGGAGGAAATCGATAGAGTTTGGAGCACGTAAATGCAAAATAGACTAGCCGCTTGCTTTAAAATGCTAATCATAAGGTACGCCTATGCAATAAAATTTGGAAAATGATATATATTGTGAAATATTTTGTTTTCCGACCGTGTGGGTCGATGTATATATATTTATATCTATTGTGATATTGTAAAAGGCTCTCCGTACAAAGGAGACGCTGTCAAAATTTTCCGGAAATTTTGGGAGCTAGAAATTTTTTTGGGAATTTTGAAAATTTTGGTTAACTAGTAACGTTATTTTTGAAATGAAGTTGTAAACAAGACTTTTGAGTTAGAAATAAAGAGAATGGTTTTGGAATTGAGCTAAGAAGACGAGCTCTTTTACAAGTAAGCTTGTACTTCAACATAATATGTTCAAAAGTTCTAGTTCGGGAGCATGTGCAAGCTGTTAAAGATATGATTGCTGAAGCATTATGTGTCTTGGCACACTCTCTTCCAATGCAATTTTTTGATATAAGCATCCATTTGATGGTACATTTAGCTAATCAAGCTCTACTTTGTGGTACATCGAACTATAATTTTGGTGAAGTGAATGTAAGTTTTTAACTAAGTAAATTTGGGTAAGTAAATGAGCTTAGTAGCATTTTCCTACCTTAGCAAATTTCGGGGACGAAATATTTATAAGGGGGGAGGAATGTAACGACCCTGAATTTTGGTCGTTAGATTTTGAACATTTAATTTATTTTAAATGTTGAATGTGGATTATGAATTGATTTTGAAATAAGAAGATTTTGGTTAAATCAATAAAATTAGTTAAGATTTCAAATATGGCAATTTAATTAGATTTGGATAATAATAATTTATTATTTCAAATTGGGATAATTTGTGAATATGGGTGTATATAGATACGAAAATGGTTTCTAAAATTTATTTAAAGTTTAGTTGGATTTGAATTTTAATATTTGACCTTTGGACAGAATCCAAAGTCGATAAGTTAAATTTGGAATTTTTATATTAATTTAATAATGGGAATTAATATATATAATAATAATGCAAATAATCAGATTTTGATTCGGAATGAATCAGAATGATTTTTAATGTGATTTTAAATTCTATATGATTTATAATTGAGTTAGTAAAATTTTAAAAATGAAATTTTAAGTGATTTCGACGATTTTGAAAATCGCTCGAATTAATCGACGAGTTAAAATAGCCTTTTGGGGCACAGTCTCGGAATTCGACGAAACTAGTCTCATTGGATCCGTAATTGTGTATTATTATCGGATTTCAATTTTCGTAGCATTTGGAGTTACGGTTTGTTCGTACGAGTGAGAAACGCGTTGAAATGAATATCAAAATTTTAATATTTTTAATTCGGTTCAAAAAGCTATCTTCCACATACGATCAAATTAGGCCCCGAAACACATTCCATTGTGTTTGGAATGTGGGTAAAACATTATAAATGTCAGGCGGCACGTGTTTTTTGGAGTTGGTTTGAAAATGCACGTAAAAATTGAAATTTAATATTAAACTAATTGGTATATACGTATATAAATATGTATCGCATAGTAACCCTAGGGCAGAATAGAACGTGGCCACCGCTACAGCATTCAATGGCTGAAATGTTCTCTCGTTCTTCCTCGATTTTCTTCGAATCCATAGATCTATAGCAAATTCTTCCAACTATGAAGTCGTAGAGCACTCCGAGCTCTATGATATCGACGGTGGTGATCGTGTTTCGAGCGACGAGGAAGGGGAAATCGAAGTTGGAAGCATCGCCATTCGTTAGCGTGTTGCATGCTAAGGGGATGACCGAGCTTCACCTCGCTCTGACCATAGGTGGGGTTTTCGATGGGCTTCGGCGTGGAGGTGTTGGATCGTCGCCGAACGCGACGAGGTGGGGAGCGACATCGGTCAACGTTTGAGCGTGATGGGTTATTTTGCGTTTTTGAACGTACGGGAGAGAACACTAAAGGTGTGGCTTGGATCTCGTTTCCAGAATGTACGGCAGATCTGAGTTTATAAAAAAAAGAAATTTGTTTATAAATTTTATTCAAACCTTTAAAAATTCATATCTAACGCATACGTTGTCAGATTCCGACGAAACGGGAAGCGCCAGAATCGCAGCGAAGAGATCTACACTGCAGTGCTGATCTGGGCATGTTTGGAGCAAGCGAGAATTTTAGATTAAATCGAACCGGCTCGATTTAACTTGAGATTGGAAAGCTCGACGTTTAAACTCAAGGTGAGTTAATCTCACTCACATCTGGAATGCTAGTTTATTTAAATAGTTAATATTTAAACAATTGAATGATTGGTTGGATATGAGTATTAATATCAGTTTGGATTGATATTTGGTGTTGTGCTAACATCTGTGGATGCAGGGAAACAGGTTGGAGGGATCCAACTGGATTCCTCACAATATAGAAATTATATTCATAGTCTGTGATATAATTCACTGATATCCCATGATAGATGGATTTGAAATTTTGTTATGCTGTGTTATGGTTGGATAATATAATTTGGTATTTTAAATATCAATAAATGAAACGGGGATGTAAAAGGAAATGAAAAAGAATTTTTGAGATATGAATTTAAGGAAATTAAATTCAGGAAATTGGTTTGGAATTTGAAGTGTTTTTGAAATGGTGTTTTAAAAAGGGAATGAGGAATGGAAATGTATAAACTGGGCTTATAAATGAAAGGGGATATTTATCGGTGGATAAATTTTGAAAGATAGATTTCCGGTGGGAATTTCTATAAGAAGTGCAAATTGTTTAAAACAATAGGGAGATTATTTTTAAAGGATGGAAAGTGTATTCTTCCTGGGAAATGAAGTATGTTTCAAAGAGAACTTTCATTGTATAAACCAGAATGTTTAAATGCATTTCTAGAATATTTTAGAAAATTATTATCTTTAATTATTTTAAGGGAAAAAACAAGTATTTATTAAGTAATTATGGTATTTAATTAATTTAAAGATAAATTAGCATTTTGATTTCGAAAGGAAATTTTATTATAAGTATTCGATATAATAACTTTATATTAAAAGGAAATTTTTGATTTAAGTTACCCAATATAAACTTTTATAGTTTTTCAAAAAAGTACAATTTGAATAAAGAATTTGGAAACTTATTTTAAATAATTGAAGCATATATTTTATAAGTGATTTCCAGGAAATGGGAAGTGTGCTTAAAAATAAAGGGAGTTTTATTTTTAAAGTGTTGGGAGAAATTTACGGGACTTGAACGTAAATTTGAATTGAGAAAATCAAGCAGGATTTATAAGAAGAATTCTTTGGTTCATTCTGAAATGGAAGTGTATTTCCTTGAAAAGCCAAGTACGTTTTTAAAGCAGATTTTGAGTAGAAGTTAGAAGTTTTGAAGTTGTTATTAAAAAGAATGTTTTTAAGAAATTATTATTAAGTTGTGAAAATTTTAAAAGTAAATATTTACTAAATTAGTTATAGTAATAATTATTTTAAAGGGGTAATTGGTATTATGTTTTGAAAGAATATTTTTAATATTCATATTTTATAAAATGGATTTATTTAGAGATAGTTTGGTTAAAGTTTTATTTGAAACTTATGTAGAAGTTTGTAACTCTTATTTTAAAATTTAGTTTGACTTAACTTTTATTTTAAAATTAGTTTTATGTTTTATAAAATATTTTTACTTTAAATATTTTTAAAATATATTTTTGAATAAAATGGTTAAGGAGTTTAATTTAAATATTTTAAGATATATTTAAGAATAAAGTGATTTAATTATTTCAGAATCTAAAATGTTTGGACTTGGTTATTTTCAGTGGAAAAACAATATTTGGGAAATTTATTCCGTAAAGGAAGATGGTTTGAAAAACTATTTCAAGGGTGAAATTGGGAATATATCTTGTGAAGATATCTTGAGATTAATAAATAATTTGGGTAATTATTTATTGTTTGATGGATGCTTGTGGATGTTAATTGATAGTTAAATCACCGACTATCATTATTTGGCCAATGCGCTGATCGTTTCGAAGAGACCGGGATCGAGATTAATTTCTCGAAAACCACTTCGATTCGGTTTGTACGTTTTCGTGAGAAAGACAAGAACTGGGAGTCGAAGATGGTGCAGTGAAGTGCAAGGGCTAGTCGCTACTAATCCTGAGGGTGATTCCAAAATGGATGTAGTAGGAGTAGTGCCTTCGGTTCCGTTCGGACCCGAAATGGACTTGTATGGATGAATGCTTTCGGAACATCGTCAGGTGGACGATGGGCATTCTAAGGGATATGTTCTATATAGGTAACGCTTAGCCATGAGCCTTATCAACCGGGAATGACTGAAAATCAGGGGTTATGCAGCAAGGCTATGTGGGTCGCACCCATTAGGGTGAGGTCATCCCTATCTATATGTCCCTTTTTATTCGGCTTAGTGGTGCGGTTGCTGATCCCAACCGTGGGGTGATCTTACTCGGGATTATCCAGTAAGGGGTAGTTCCGGTCTTGTGTTGCAGGGGATCGGGCATGGTCCTCGGTACGCTGATCTAGACCAGGTACTGTGACAGGTGGTACCCCAGTGCCTAGTCATTAGTTGGAAATCCATTTTCCCTACGTGCATGTACAGTTTTGATTGTTCCCAACTATTGCTGAAACGTGAGATGAAAGCATTTCAGCTAGATTCTATTTTACTTTCTATAGACACTATTATAATATAAGATGGATTTGATAAAAAGTGTTTTGGCTATCGTAAGGTAAAAACCCGACATGTTTCTTTGTGGCGTGGTCTTACGAGATGCTTTTGATTTCAAAGGATTTTTGAAAACTTTAATAATCAGTTTGGATGTATTTCTCTCACGCTGGTATTCTAGACTAACTCGGGTGTTATTTCATTATAATGCTCGGGTCAGACCGAGTATTATAGATTACCGGGTAGGATGCTGTGGAGTTTAGGTGTGGAGCTAGAGTCCGAGATGTATTATTCGTACTTGTTTATTCCGCTGCTATGATTGTTTGAAATTGCCAGCAAGTTGTGAGGCAGGCTGATATAACTGCCAGGCTGGTAACTGTTCTTTACTGGTGATATACTCTATTGATGTATTGTATATAATAGATATGGTTTCATTTTGTGTAAAGATCTGTTATTATTTATTATATTTTGTTCCGCTGCGATTGTGAGATTCTGATGTTGTTTAGTTCCTTCTTTCTTCTATCTTCTTTCTTTTTCCTCAACAATCTGTCTTTTTCGGCACTCGATCGTCGGCATATTATACTGTGGTGAATTTTGTGTCGATTTTTGAGAGTCGAGAAGGGCGGGTCGTGACAGTCTGTGGTGATTAACATATTCTTCATTACTGATTATTTTGTTTTCTTGATCAGTGATAACCTTTGGGGGTATTGGTATGGTTCTTTGAGTATATCCTTCAAGGCCATATCCTTGAAGAGCAGTTTCGACTTGTAGCATCCAGAGGAGATAATTTTCTTCACCGAGATGAACAGTAACAAGTTGGCTCTGTGGACTGATTATGGTTCGAACATGTCTCTCAGCATTTGATGCATTGTGTTGAGATTCACTGCCACTAATTGGTGTTTCAGAATGTGCTTCATCGGTCATGATGATCTTGAATTTGAAAAGAAACAGAACTGTAGGGGAAAAGCAAAGAACAACAAATCTCGACAAGAATGCAGAATCAAGAACTTAATCAAGATACTGCTAGGTAAGTTGCAACCAAAAAGGTTCGAATGATGATGAAATCTTATGAATTTTTCTTAGGATGGCACTTTCGTTGATTATGAGTTGATGATTTGAATTCTTGGTTCTGTTTTCTGAGATTTTGATTTTTGTTCTTCTCTGATTCAACAAGAGGTCCTTTTTGCAGCTAGAATTTAAAAACTAGCACGGTAAAAATGCCTTTTGTTAGGTCTCCCTCTCAGATGATGATGCTTGAATATGACGAGAGGAAAAAAGCAAACTGAGATGATGATTTTATACCTTTTTTCTGATGAGTTTCTTTCAATGGAGATGTCTTTGATGCTATTAAGCATAAATGCTCTGATACCATATAGGAAATTGTAGGAAATTTGTAAAAGATTTGAAAAAATTGAAAGAGAATAATTTTGATCTTTATTGAATGATCAGATACAAAGAGTTTTACATGAATGATACAATACAGTACTCGTTGTGCATGATATGCTATTTATAAATGTAATATTTTTGAGTATTGGGCTTGAGACATTCGGCCCTGATCCGCTTCAGTAAGCTAGAAACAATATGAGCCGTTGGTATCATGATGAAGGGCATGGATCTTTACATCAAATAGTATGAACTGATATATGTTGAGAATATTTGCTGCTTTGTATCATTCTCCAATATTTTTGAAATGTTAAATTTCATGCATGTAAAACCATGTGAACTGAATAAAATATAAGTCATTTTATCTTTGATCTATTTTTGGGAAATATTGCCTATTCAAGTCCAAACAATATTTGAAGCAACATTTAAAAAGAATAGTAAGTTTTTGACAATTCATGAGACTAACCGGTGAACTGTATTGATGAAGCATAAGCATTCCTAATTTTTGCCACTATAATTATTATATTAGGAATTTGTAAGGTGTTGCAAACTCAAAAACATTTTAAATTTGTTCTCTTCTTCTTGTCCATTTTGTTCCCTACAAATTTGCATTATTAGAAACTATAATAAAGTGTTCTTAGCCAGATCAAGATCATACTAATCTTGAATCTAGTTACGCTGTTCCAAGTCTTCATTGAATCCTAAATCAATAGTTTGATAACCCGTTTGTACTCTGTGGATTGAACTATTGTCTAAAAGAATCTATACCCCAGATCCTTGAAGTCGGAAGTACGGATTATCGTCATCTTCCTCGTCTCGAACCATAAATTTTCCAACAAATTTTAAATAATATATTTCAACCACGAAAAGTTCGAGCGCCCTACAAATCATGAATCAGCACTTAATACGATTGTAGCATTTTGATGAAGATAATTTTACTCGTTGATAAGAGGCGATGAAGTTATTCCTTGTCACAGTCAAATTGTTCAACATTTTGGAAGAGGGCTTAGAGGTAATACTGGAGGAAACTCAATAGATGATGATGCTCTAAAAGCGAAATGTGCAAATGAGTTCCATACTGTCAAACCAAACTTGGGTTTTAACTGTTGTACCTTCTGGTGTTAAACCTATAGGATGTAAATGGATAATCAAGAAAAATTTGAATATAAATGGATCCATCGATAAGTTCAAAGCCAGATTAGTTGCTAAGGGTTATAAGTAAAGACATGGAGTAGATTATTTTAATACATATGCTCCAGTTGCTCTCATATCTTCTATACATTGTTTAATAGCACTTGCATTCATTCATAAATTGGTCATACATCAAATGGATGTAAAGACCGCTTTACTAAATGGAGACTTAAAAGAAGAGATAAACATGGAAGAACCTGAAGGTTTCAAAACCCCAGGCCAAAAAAAGAAAATTTTCAAATTAGTAAAGTCTCTTTATGGCCTGAAGCAAGCTCCCATGCAATGGCATGAGAAATTTGATAAAGTAGCATTGTCATATGTCGTTGTTAATGATGTTGATAACTATAGCAAATCAGATAACACTAGTTATATTATAATATGTTTATACGTTGACAACATGCTAATATTTGTTTCTAATATATCCTGTGTGAATGAAACTAAGAAGTTTCTATCTTCTAAGTTTGATATGAAAGATATAGGAGAGGCTGACGTAATTTTAGGAATTAAAATCATTAGGAAAGAGGGGGAGTTATTACTAAGCCAATCTCATTACATTGAGAAGTTCCTTAAAAAGTATGGTCATTATAATGACAAACCAGCATCAACTCCTTTAGATCCTAGTATTAAATTAGTATAGAACACTGGGCATACCATTTCTAAACTTGAGTATTCCAGTTTTATTGGAAGTCTTACGTATGCTATGCATTGCACTAGACCCAAAATTGCACATGCTATGAGCGTGTTGTGTTGATTTATGAGTAGTCCAGGTTACGAACATTGGAAAGAAATTTTCAGAGTTTTAGCTTATTTGAAAGGAACCACTAACTATGGTTTATCTTATAAAGGATATCCAGCTATAATAGAAGGATATAATGATGCGACGTGGAACAATGTAGAATCCAAATTCATGTCTACGACTGGATGGATCTTTACATTAGAAGGTGCTGCTGTGTCTTGAGGTTCCAAGAAGCAAACCTGTATATTTGACTCAACAATGTTGTCAGAGTTGATTACATTAGCAGACGCATGTAAGGAAGCAGAATGGCTTAGGAATTTATTAATAGAAATTCCACTATGGAAGAAGCTATCTCCAACAGTCTTGATTAACTGTGATAATAAGGCTATGATATACAATGTCTCTAATAAGACATATAATGAAAAGTCTAAACGTGTAAGTCTAAGACATCAAATGATAAGACAATTACCCAAAAGAGGAGTATTAACTTTTAACTACATAGAAACAAAGAAAAACTTAGCCGACCCACACACTAAGAGTCTTCCAAAGGCAATGGTTCTATAAAATCAAAGGAAATGGGACTAAGGTCTGTGAATGAAGGTTGATCATCCTTAACAGAAACCCAACCTATGTTTTGAAAAGGATAAACAGGGTTCAATAGGTACCAACAAGTTAAGAGAAAGATTATGGAACACTAAATCAAAAATTCCCATTAATTGGATTTTGCAAGAATAAAGGATGGATAAAATATCCTTAATTAGTCTAGATAACTAAAAGGTGCATCGCAGAAACACCTAAGAGACTTACCTATATGAGTATGAAAATCAAGCCGTTTCCTAAGATAGTAAGACCACTTTCTAAAGTAGACTCATGAACCCAAGATTAAAAGCACATGGCCATTAACGTGCTGAGCAATACATAACATTTACCTAAGAATATCAACATGTGCGATTGTTCCGGTTTTATCATTAGGGATACTTGTTCAAGATTTGTTCATCATAGAATCTCGATAAGGCTTTGAATGGTTTACACTAAGTGAAGATTCAAATCCAAAAGATACCTTTCATTTATATATTAGTTTTCACGATGATGCAACTCCTTGACCTTGAATTACGTTAGGCTTGATGCCACTTGGGTACGTAGGCAATCACTCAAGTGATGCAGTTACAGAAATACGCGTACACTTCTTTGCTATGCACATTTCGTTTTTAAACTTAAAATGTTTTAAAATATTCAATCTTGAAAACAGGGTGGATAATGTTGGATGTTTTCTTTGTCGTGAGGAGGGAAGTAATGCATAACCATCACACACGCGCGCACCGCCGTCGCCATCTGTCCGAACGATGGCCGGGCCGGGTTTGGGTCAAAATTGATAGAATTAATTTTTTGTTGAAAAGGGCAGATTGAAATTCAAATTTTAACGGGCAGATTCTGCGGGAGATGCGACAGTTTTTTATGACGGGATATTTGAATAAACGAACACGACCGTTAGCAATAGTTTTGAACCGTTGGGAATGGATGCAACGTTTTGAACAGATGCATCTCTAGACGAATACACATCTCTCCAACACTATAAATAGCGACGTCCAGAACCGTTGTTATTTCAAAAAAAACAACAATTCTTATTTTCTTCTTCCTGATTTTGCAATGCCAGAAAGTGTTGCTGAACACTTACATCACAATCAGATTTTGGACGCCTGTAAGTTGCTGTAAACGAAGAAACATTGCAAATATGTTCTCTTCTTCATGTCCATTATGTTTCCTACAAATTTGCATTATCATAAACTATAATAAAGTGTACTTGGCCAGATAAAGATCGCACAAATCTTGAATCTTATGTTATTCCAAGGCTTCATTGAATCCTAAAGTCAATAGTTTGATAACCCATTTGTACTCGGTGGGTTGAACTATTGTCTAAAAGAATCTATACTCTTGATCCTTGAAGACAGAAGTATGGATTACCATCATCTTCCTCATATCGAACCACAAATTTTCCAATAAATTTTAAACAATACCTTTCTACCATAGAAAGTTCAAGCGCACGGCAAATCATGAATCAGCACTTAACTCGATTGGAGCATTTTGATGAAGACAATTTTACTCGTTGGCAAGAGACAATGAAGTTCTTCCTTATCACCATCAAATTGTTCTACATTTTGGAAGATGACTTAGAGGTAATACTAGAGGAAACTGCAACAGATGATGCTGCTCATCGTGAAAAGCGCAAAGAAGATGATTTTTTGTGTAGAGGCCACATTCTGAATGCATTGTCTACTTCTGTCTACAACGCACATAGGACCTTGGAAACCGCGAAGGCTCTTTGGACTGCACTAGAAAGAAAATACCGCATATCAGAGGCAAGTAACAAAAAATTCTTATTTCCAATTTTATGGATTTCAAAATGGTTGTCAATAAGTCCATAATAGGACAAGTAAGTGAAATCTTACTGTTGGTGAATCAACTTAAAGATGCTAAAATAGATCTCCTTGAATCTTTTGTTATTGGAGTCATAATTTCTAAACTCCCTAATTCTAGGAATGATTATAAGAAAAAATTGAAGCATGCATAAATGGATTATGATTTAGAAAGTTGCAGCGTCATCTTCGTATTAAAGAGGACTCTCGTAAACAAGAACTGGATGATAATCCGCAAACTGAGTCCCATTCTAAGGCATAATGTTGAAATAACTGACAAGTCAAAGCCTAAGAATAAGACATAGTTTAAAAGGAAAAATCATCCCAAGAACAATAAATAGAAAGGTGCTTGTTATTTCCGTAACAAGCCCGGCCACCATGCCCGAGACTACCGTCTGCGGAAGAAACAACAAAAAGTGAATATGGTAGAAGACTCGCTTTTGGCTATAGTGCAAGAGGCAAACTCCGTTAGTGGCATAGATAATGATTGGTGGCTTGATACTGGAGCAACCACTCATATTTGCAAAGATCATAGTTTGTTTAAGAATTCTAAAGAAAACAATGGAGAATTCAACGAAGTTGCTAGAGGAAATAAGGTTCAAAGCAAAGTTATGGGAAAAGGCACTGTAGAACTTCCACTCACCTCTGAAAAAATTCTTACACTAGTCTGTTAGTTCATGAGATGATGGTTTTGATGACAACAACCTTAGAATAGATTATAAAATATAAATACTAACATTACAAGTTTAGATATATATGTATATGCAGGATCTAACCATGCAGGTATCAAGAATGAAGACTGTACAGTATAGAGATAGAAGACTCATGAGTATCAAGATTATCAAGAGTTCAAGATTTCAAGGTTAAGTTTGTTTTATTAGGAATATTTGTTAAAACCCGTAGAAAAGCACTGGCATCTTAATATCCAATTTATTCGTAGAATGGAATCCACTTCGAGCCCGTTAAAGGGATGGAACCCTAAGTAGGATGGAACCTACGAAAATCTAGTGGGCATTGTTTTGTATCCACTAATTTTAATTCAAATGATTTTACAAAATTATCTTGTTTTCAAAATGATTTCAAAACTTTCCTTTTAAAAAGATTCAAAACTCTCTATCCTGATTTTAAATAATTTTAGCCACAAAAACATCTTTAATTTCAAAGTCAAATTACTCCTGATTTTAAACTATCTTCAAATAATATATTTAACTTTTAAATATTTATACTTAGATTTAAATATAAAATTATAGTTAAATTATGTATATATTGTTCTTTATATTTACTTATGTATTTTAACTATAGTTAAGTATATTTATAAAGTTTAAAATAATTTTAATATAAGATAGAGGTTATTTTCAAAGAAAATCAAAACACCAAAAATCCCTTTGGGATGTCGACATGCCCAAGTACCCGATGTCGACATAGTGTCAGTGGGTTTCAAAATTCAAATTTCAAAAGAAGTGTCTATTCGCCATAACTCTTTATGAATGGTCATTGCTGTTGCTCTTCTATAAATAGGGGTCAGTTTCAACGAATTTTTAATCACTTTTTTCTGGTTTTCACTCCTCTTCTTTTTCCACACTTCTTAATACAAAATCATACCATTACTCTGCCGAAATCAACATCGAATCATACTCGATTACTTCTAGTGTGATTCTCCATCACTATCTCTACAAGATCCAAGTGCTAATCTGAGTTATAGATTTTTTGTAATCAATCGAGCGAGAGAAGGTGTGATTGTAGCCCTGGAAATCAATTGGGTGAACTTGTTGCCTCAGAAATCAAGTATCTCTACCCAGAGGATTGTTATTCTGGAGGGTGTACCTCGTAGCCTTGAAACCGAGGGTTGTAATTGTTGAATTGAGTTTGAAAGAAAATCCGTACTTAGTTGTGCGGGACTGGATGTAGGGTAACTCTGAACCAGTATAAAATCCAGTGTGTTCTTTCCTTTACTGCTTTTACTTTATATTTGCATCTGTGTTTGATTCTGTGTTCATATCTGTGTCTAATTAGTGCATACATTGTTAACAAATTAAGATAAACTCAAAAAGATTAACAAATTTCTTAAAACACTATTCACCCCCCCTCTAGTGTTAATTCTAGCCTTAAGATCCTTGATCCGCATTTCTCACATTTGGTATCAGAGCGAGGTTTTCAAACATTCATAATCTGAATTTTGAAAATTTTGAAAATGGCAATTTTTAATAAAATTATTAACACTGTTTTCATATGAATATGTCACAGAATCATCATGATATTGTTGTTTAAAATTATATTTAGTTATTTTGAAAAGTCACTTGATTCTTTAAAAAGTTATCTTGTTTTGCAGGAGAAGAGTTATGTCTAATGACCATTGGTTAAAATGTTGAAACCTGACTTCTTCGATTTTAATGCGACAACTATATATTTCAATCTATATATTATTATGTCAAATATTCTTGCAGGAATCATCAAAAGAAGCTATCATCATCAACAAGATTAAAAGCTCTTTTTAAAATCTAGTGAGATATATTTGTACAATCTCTGATATGGTGATGAAACACACACACATATACTTTTGAAAATCTTGCTTTAAAATAAATATAAAAAAGGTATTTTCAAAATTATATATATTCTCAAGTTCAAAAATAATAAAATAGACAAAGGAACAGAACAATACAGAAATAGACGTCTGTATATTAATTCAGACGTCTGACATCAATTTCAGACGTCTAAATTAAGATAACAGACGTCTGAGTACTATGTTGTTAATTCTTCTATTTCTATATGAAATAGACGTCTGTCACTTAATAACAGACGTCTGTCATTCTAGACAGACGTCTGAATTAAAAGACAGACGTCTAAATTAACTGTTTAGTGTTTCCTTTGATTTTTTTGAAATTCAAAATTATTCAGACATCTGTCACTTTTATCTCAGACATCTGAACTTGACGAACTGAAGCATCTCTTCATATAATATCAAAATCTGAAGAGTTGTCTTCTTCACCAAGAGTTGCACTTCTTCTAATAGTTGCAACTATTGAATTAAAACTATTCAATACTATAAATAGAGATGAAAATTCACTATTTAAATAAAAAATTCTTTCTATCTTTTCTGATCTTATATTGTTATAATCTCAAGTGATTTTCAATTCTCTACTTCCTATCTTTGCACATTCAAATCATCATATCAAGAAGATTATAGGAAGGGTGTACTACATTGACTATATTCGTGTTATTCAAAGAACACACAAGTCAAGAAACAATTTACCAAATTGTATTTGAAGTCCTATTCGGTTGCTTAGGCGGAAAAGTCCTATTCGGTTGCTTAGGCGGAAAGTCCTGTTCGGTTGCTCAGGCGGTGTAATACCTGTTCCTCCGGGTTAAGTGAGGGTTATTCGAGAAATTCCAGAAGCAGTCTGGGACTGGACGTAGAACGAGAAGTTCGAACCAGTATAAAAATCCCTGGTGTCATTTTTATTACTGCCATTTACTATTATTTATAATTCCGCACTTGCTAGTCGTAGTTTAACTATATTATCGATCCATATACACTTTCATTTGGTATCAGAGCAAGGTCATCACGTAACTATAACACAGTTATCTGATATTTTAATAATATGGACAATAACACTAGCAACAGTTTTACTGAGGGACAAGCCACTACACGACCACCATTGTTTAACGGATTAAATTATAGTTATTGGTCAACTAGAATGAGAATTTTTATGCAAGCAAGTGGATTTGAAACCTGGAATATTATTCAAACTGAATATCATATCCCTACTACAGAGTATGCTACATGGTCTAATACTCAAAAACTAGATGCTACTGCAAATGCAAAAGCAATGAACATGTTATTTTGTGCTTTAGACAAAAATGAATTCAATCGAGTCAGTATCTGTAAAACTGGATATGAAATATGGAATACTCTTAAGGTTACACACGAAGGAACAAATAAAGTAAAACAAAGCAAGATCTCTATGCTTAAAAACCAATTTCAAAATTTTAGAATGAAACAAGGAGAAAGTATTAGTGAAATGTATTCTAGATTCCAGGATATTTATCACTCTCTTTTAGCTTTAGAAGTCACTTTTACTGAATCTGATGTTGTATCAAAAATCCTTAACTCTTTAACTGATGAATGGGAACGAAAAGTCTTAGCTATCGAGGAAGCTAATGATATTTCAACCATAAAAACAGAAGAGTTAATAGGAAATCTAATGTCCTATGAAGTAAATTTGCAGGCAAGAAGAGCACAAGCACAGGACAAGAAAACTATCGCTTTTCAAGCAGAAAAAGAAGACTCTGAATCAGAAGATGATATGGCATTTATAGCTAAGAATTTCAAAAAGTTTTTAAAATTCAAAAAGAGTAATAAATTTGGAAATAACAAGGGTTTTAATAAGCCATCAAGTTCATCTCTTGAATGCTACGAATGTCACAAGAAGGGCCACATAAAGAAAGATTGTCCTGATCGGAAGAAAGAGAATAATTTCAAAAAGGACAAATATAAAAAGAAACAAGCCTTCTCAGTTACATGGGATGATACAGAATCTTCTTCATCAGACAGTGATAATGATAGTGATTCAGAACAAGCCAATGTTTGTTTTATGGCAACAAATGATGATGTAAGTGATCTAACTTTTGACGATTTAATAGAAATAAACTCTGAATTGTTAGATAAACTTAGAATTCTAAAGAGTAAATATAAAGATGCTTTAGGAAAATTAAATAGATCTGAAATAGAAACTGTCATGTTAAAAGATGAAAAGAAAATATTAGAGGAAGAATTAGTAAAATCTCAAGAATCTTATGTTAATATAACATCTCAATTGACTGATTTAAGCAGTGAAATAGAAAAACAGAAATATGAGAATGTTAAATTAGCAAAAGAAAATTATGATTTAAACTCTAATATTAAAACACTTGATATAGAAGTATCAAATCTTAAAACAAAACTGGAAAATATTTCTAAAAATGTTTCTAAATTTAACAGTGGAAGAGAGAATCTCTCTAAAATAATTGAGAATTCTCAAACTTGTTTAAATAAAAAAGGATTAGGATATAAAAAACCAATACAAAAGCATTCTAAAAATAATGGTTCTTTATATACTAATTTTAAGAAAAAGGAATCTATATCTGCTCAAAAATCTTCTTCAAAAATTATTCATCCAAAATCAATTATGATTTGGGTTCCAAAAACTAATAATAATTTGATTAAGAAAAACTACATTAAATCTTTTATTATGTCTGTACATAAGAATGAAAATTTTATTTTTAAAGGGAACTCTAAACCCAACTGGGTTTGGCTTCCTAAGATTTAACCCTTAGGACCCTATAGAGGAAGTGGGTACCAATAGAATTTCAATATTTTTTGCAGGTACCGATTAAGAAAAGAGGAAAATGGATTCTAGACAGTGGTTGCTCAAAACACATGACAGGCAATAAAAATATGTTAACTAACATTATCTACTCAGATGGAGGATCTGTCACTTTTGGAGATAATTCAAAAGGTTACATCATCGGCAAAGGCGATGTGAGCAATGACGGTACATCTAAATTACCTCTTATTACAAATGTCTTATTAGTTAAAAATTTAAAACATAACTTACTTAGTATTAGTCAATTATGTGATAAAGGTTTTAACATAGTATTTTCTGAAAATAAATGTAATATTTTTGATCATAACAAAAATATCATTTTCGAAGGAGTAAGAGATCATAATATTTATATTTTAAATATGAAAATAAATTATAATACAAATATGTGCTTATTAGTCAAAGAAAATGATCCTTGGCTATGGCATAAAAGATTTTATCATATAAATTTCAAAGCTATTAATAAATTATCCAAAAATAATTTGGTAAAAGGATTACCTAAAATGAATTTTAAGGTAAATAGCATTTGTGATGCTTGTCAACTAGGAAAGCTAACTAAATCTACTTTTAAATCCAAGAAGATCATCTTAACTTTGCAACCTCTTGAATTGTTGCATCTAGACTTATTTGGACCAACTCAGACTCAATCTATTAATCACAATAGATATGTCTTTGTAATAGTTGATGATTTCTCTAGATATACTTGGACTTTATTTATGAAAAACAAAAGTGATACTTTTGAGAATTTCAAAATCTTTGCTAAACGTATTCAAAATATTAAAAATCTAAAAATTAAAAATATTAGAAGTGATCATGGAGGAGAATTTGAAAATGAATTGTTTGAGAAGTTCTGTAATAAAAAGGGAATATTTCATAACTTTTCATTTCCAAGAACGCCTCAACAAAATGGAGTTGTTGAACGTAAAAATAGAACACTTCAAGAATGTGCTAGGACTCTATTGAATGGAACCACACTTCCAAAACAATTTTGGGCAGAAGCCGTTGCTACTGCTTGTTATGTCCTAAATCGTGTTTCTATTCGACCTTTAACTAAACATACTCCATATGAACTCTTCATCGGTAGAAAACCAAATATATCTTACTTTAAAGTTTTTGGTTCTATATGTTTCGCTTTAAATACAAAAGATCAATTAGGTAAATTTGATCCAAAATCAGATGAATGTATATTCATCGGATATTCCGAACGAAGCAAAGCATATAGAATCTATAATATAAGAACTAAATCTATTGAAGAAACACTTCATGTTTCATTTGATGAAAATTTCAAAATTAAAACAAATGATGATGAAGACATTTTAATAAATTCAAACTCTACTTTTTACAACATTTCACCTGAAAATATCTCTTCTTTAAATCAAATTGAAACTGATTTAAAATCTCCACCAAGAATTTTAAAAGATCATCCAATTCAAAATATAATAGGAGAAATTGATGAAAGAGTTAAAACAAGAAATCAACTAAATCAAATGGGTCATATAGCATTTCTTTCTAATATAGAACCTAAAAATATTAAGGAAGCCTCAACTGATGATTATTGGATTATTGCGATGCAAGAAGAACTAAACCAATTCGAAAGAAATGACGTTTGGGATTTAGTTCCACGACCATCTGATCAAACAGTTATTGGCACTAAATGGGTTTTTAAAAATAAAGCTGATGAAAATGGTAATATCACTAGAAATAAAGCTAGATTAGTTGCTCAAGGATATAATCAGGAAGAAGGAATTGACTATGAAGAAACATTTGCTCCTGTCGCAAGATTAGAAGCAATACGAATTCTATTAGCCTATGCTTGTTTTCATGATTTCAAATTATATCAAATGGATGTTAAAAGTGCTTTTTTAAATGGATTCATTAAAGAAAATGTTTATGTTGAACAACCTCCCTTGTTTATACATGAACAATTTCCAGAACATGTTTATAAACTTAAAAAGGCTTTATATGGTTTGAAACAAGCACCTCGTGCTTGGTATGATCGTTTAAAAACTTATTTAATCAATTCTGGTTTTGAAATTGGAAAGGTTGATCAAACTCTTTTTATTAAGAAAAAGAAAAATGATATTTTAATTGTTCAAATTTATGTAGATGATATTATTTTTGGATCAACTAATGATAAATTATGTCAAGAATTTTCTAAAATAATGACAAATGAATTTGAAATGTCTCATATGGGAGAATTAACATATTTTCTTGGACTTCAAATAAAACAAATTAATAATGGTATTTTTATAAATCAAGAAAAATATTGTAATAATTTAATCAAACGCTTTGGTATGGAAAATACCTCTGCCAAACCAACTCCTATGAGTACAACCATACATCTTGAAAAAGATGAAAATGGCAAGAGTGTAGACCAAAAGTTATATCGAAGTATGATTGGATCGTTATTATATTTAACTGCTAGTAGACCCGATATTATGATGAGTGTCTGTTTGTGTGCACGATTTCAAGCCGATCCTAAAGAATCACATATTAGAGCAGTGAAACGTATTTTACGTTATCTCAACAAAACCAAATATTTTGGATTATTTTATCCGAAAGAATGTCCTTTTGAATTAGTATCATATAGTGATGCTGATTTTGGAGGAAGTCGGACGGATAGAAAAAGTACAAGTGGGACTTGTCACTTCATTGGACGGTCTCTAGTATCTTGGTTCAGTAAGAAACAAAATTGCGTATCACTTTCTACTTGTGAAGCAGAATATATCTGCAGCTTTGGCATGTGCTCAAGTAATTTATATGCAACAAACTCTTCAAGATTTTGGTTTTAACTTATCTAAATCTACAATCTTCTGTGATAACTCTAGTGCTATAAATTTATCTAAAAATCCAGTAAATCATTCACGGACAAAACATATTGACATTCGTCATCATTTTCTTCGTGATAATATTGAAAAAGATATAATCAATCTAGAATTTATATCTTCGGAAAATCAATTAGCAGATATTTTTACAAAACCTTTAAATGAAAACATTTTTGTAAAATTGAGACGAGAACTTGGTATTATCTCTCTCAACAATTTATGATGTTTACTTCAGCTATTCTATCTTTATTTAAATTTTTCTTTTACCCACACATATTGTTTCTGGTTAACATTAAATTTTGTCTTCTTTTAATCTTAACCATTTATTTTTTAGCTTTTAGTTGTCTATAAATTTCTTTTTACCAAAGAAATTTTTTTTTCAGCTTATCTATTTTTTTACAAAGGTGAAAATACAAATATGTTTTTGAACTTTGCATTATTCTTATATTCCATGGCTGGTTCATCTTCAGATGAGCCCTCCTATACATCTGAGTTTTCTTCAATTAATTTCGAAACTCCTAGTTCTGGGTCTTCCGAACTTCCGACTCCAACTCCAGCTTATATTCCGATATGTCCACCACAAAGTCATCATACGGGATATACGCCGGAAAATAAACGTTCGCGAAGAAATTTATTTCCATCTCCATCTACTAAAGAAAAGATAGATGATTTACATCACTATCAGAGGGAAACACTTGATCTTCAGCGAGAAATGTATTTTGAACAAAAGAGTCATGGAAGACGACTCAGTTTTCTTGAACGATGTGCTGCAAAAATATGTGGTTCATCTCCGATCAACACAAATGCACATATTCTCTCACCTCAACGTCCTCATGTATCCCCAAATTCATGGGAACGTCAACCTCAATGGTCTCCTATTTATCAGTCTGCTGAACAAAATCAACACGAATCATCCAAAGGGAAGTCTCCGAAGTCTCCAAAAACTCCAAAGACTCCTAAATAGATAATATATATGTCTGTATGTTTGTTTTGTTGACTTATTCTTGTATTATGTTCTTATCAATAGAAATAAATAATCTATATTCTTTAAAAAAGGCCTAAACTAAAGAAAATCTTTTATCAGACATACAGACGTCTATATTTTTCAACAGACGTCTGTAAAAACAACTATTTTTTCTATCTTCAGACACACAGACGTCTGAGTCACTTTTCACAGACGTCTAAATCTGTCTATACTTTTGCAGTCAAAATTAGCCGTCTGTTTAAAGATAACAGACGTCTGTTATTCATAATAGACGTCTAAACATAAAAAGATCAGACGTCTGAATTTAGTGCAAAATGTTTTTTGTTCTCTGTTTCATTTTAAACCTTCTGAGCCGTCTGTCTATTATATTTAGACGTCTGTCATACATCTTAGACGGCTGTCATAAATTTTTAGACGTCTGTTCTTCTAGTCTATGTTTTTATTCTACAGACTTTCAGACGACTGTTTAATTTTCAGACGTCTGAAACCCTGTTAAGAAGAAAATCTACATACGTTTTTTTTTCAAACGGTTTATTTTCTCGTCTCTCAAACTCGAAACCCTAGTTTTTCATTTTTCAATGGCACCCAAACCTAAGAAACAAAAAGGAGATTCATCTCATCAACCTCCTCACATTCTTCCTTCGGAAGATCAAATTGAAGCTTGGTTATACCACGAACCTCGAAGCATGGCTCGTTACAAGCATTTATGTTCTCTTCAATCGTTTCATGGTATCTTTCATAATCTTGATCATTTTCCTTTCTACAAACTTAGGCTCTATACTGATAGATCTCAGATTACAAGCCTTATTGATTTCAAAGATAATCAAGTCAACATTTGCAGACTTAGTGTACTATTATTTCTAGCGAATGTTAACAATCCAAAAATTAGAATTCATCGAGAAAAAGGAACGCTTTGGACAAGCGTTTTTGGAAACATTCTGCAAATAACTCCTTCTGACATTGGAAGAATTTTAAAATGTAGCTCGGAAGGGGTCGACATAGATGACTTTAAGTTAGAAGGAGAAGCACTTAAACAAATCGAATATTATCTTTTTGAACCTGAAAAATCCACAGATAGATCAAATCATCTTCGTCCTCGACCTCGACTATTGCTTAGAATGCTAATAAAAACAATTTTTCCCCGACAAGGAAGCCATGAGGTCATTTACGATGATGAAGATAAAGCTCTTCAATCAATTCTATCCAATACTCAAATCAATTGGGCTCAATACTTTTATGATGCTTTTCGCACTTATCATGACTCCAAGAAACGCTCAATTATCTATGCTCCCTATATTACTCGAATTTTAAGTGCCTTCTCTATTCAAAGTCCATCAATTGAATTTGAAAAAATCAAGGTATCCAACATTCGCTTCTTCAGTTTAATGGGATTACCAGAATCTCCTCCAACATTTCCAACATTTAATGATTATAAAGCGGAACAACTTGCTTTACAAAAAGAGAAAGGAAAAGCAAAAGTAAGTAGTTCCGGACATAATGGAAATGAAGACAACACTGAAAAAGAAAAGAATGATGAAGAAAGGGAAAATGAAGAAGAAGATGAAGATGAAGCTTTTGAGCAAGCTTTTATCCAAAGCCCAAATTCGGAAAATTTCGAGATAGAACTAATTTCTGGTACTTCTCGCTCGTATACTAAAAATGAAAAGCTCAAATCCGACATCATTATTTCTCAAAATCAAAAGAAAATTTCTCAACAAATAGCACAAGGCTTTTCTTCCATCAATTCTAGATTCGATTACTTTGATGCCAAAGTCGAAGAGAATGCACGAGAATTGAGAAATATCAAGACAATTCTTCGTCAATTATGGAAAAAGTCTCATGGATCCTCACCTCCTTCTTCTCCTTCTTGGGGAGAATGGTGAATGAAGATGGTTCTCTTTTGATTTCTCTTTTGATGTCTCTTTTGGTTCAATCTTCTCTCATATATTTTTTTTTTTGGTTCAAACAATGGTGAATGATAAGATTGTATAATTTTATCTGTTTTTTTTCTTAAAAAACAAAAATCAACTATGATGTATCCTAAACATTGTTTTGTTAATATCTTGCTTGGTTTGTTTACATCTCTTAATTAGTGTGTTATTAACAGTTTTGTTATTTTCCAAGTCAACCCCAACAATTCTTTTTGTTAATGACAAAGGGGGAGAAATAATTATATTTCTGCTATATAATATGGTCATATTGACAGGGGGAGCAAAAGGTATGATTATAACTAATCGATGAATTATATAGTTGTCATCATCAAAAAGGGGGAGAATGTTGAAACCTGACTTCTTCGATTTTAATGCGACAACTATATATTTCAATCTATATATTATTATGTCAAATATTCTTGCAGGAATCATCAAAAGAAGCTATCATCATCAACAAGATTAAAAGCTCTTTTTAAAATCTAGTGAGATATATTTGTACAATCTCTGATATGGTGATGAAACACACACACACACACATATACTTTTGAAAATCTTGCTTTAAAATAAATATAAAAAAGGTATTTTCAAAATTATATATATTCTCAAGTTCAAAAATAATAAAATAGACAAAGGAACAGAACAATACAGAAATAGACGTCTGTATATTAATTCAGACGTCTGACATCAATTTCAGACGTCTAAATTAAGATAACAGACGTCTGAGTACTATGTTGTTAATTCTTCTATTTCTATATGAAATAGACGTCTGTCACTTAATAACAGACGTCTGTCATTCTAGACAGACGTCTGAATTAAAAGACAGACGTCTAAATTAACTGTTTAGTGTTTCCTTTGATTTTTTTGAAATTCAAAATTATTCAGACATCTGTCACTTTTATCTCAGACATCTGAACTTGACGAACTGAAGCATCTCTTCATATAATATCAAAATCTGAAGAGTTGTCTTCTTCACCAAGAGTTGCACTTCTTCTAATAGTTGCAACTATTGAATTAAAACTATTCAATACTATAAATAGAGATGAAAATTCACTATTTAAATAAAAAATTCTTTCTATCTTTTCTGATCTTATATTGTTATAATCTCAAGTGATTTTCAATTCTCTACTTCCTATCTTTGCACATTCAAATCATCATATCAAGAAGATTATAGGAAGGGTGTACTACATTGACTATATTCGTGTTATTCAAAGAACACACAAGTCAAGAAACAATTTACCAAATTGTATTTGAAGTCCTATTCGGTTGCTTAGGCGGAAAAGTCCTATTCGGTTGCTTAGGCGGAAAGTCCTGTTCGGTTGCTCAGGCGGTGTAATACCTGTTCCTCCGGGTTAAGTGAGGGTTATTCGAGAAATTCCAGAAGCAGTCTGGGACTGGACGTAGAACGAGAAGTTCGAACCAGTATAAAAATCCCTGGTGTCATTTTTATTACTGCCATTTACTATTATTTATAATTCCGCACTTGCTAGTCGTAGTTTAACTATATTATCGATCCATATACACTTTCATAAAAGGTACCGGATAATCATTCATCAATCAGGAAGAACAAATGGATATATAATGGAAATCGACAAAGATATGGGTACCAGATCAATTCAAAACTTTGGGTTCTCATCTACAAATTGATTTGATACTGTACTTCTCTCCACCTGCTTCGCAATGTCACTGGTTTCGTGTGAATTCGTCAAGAAATGACCAAGTTATGGGCAAATGAAGTTTTGGTGAACAAAGATAAAAAGAAGGCAAAACTTTGACAAAGGTATTCTTCAAAATGCATACAGATATTTGAGTATTTTGTTCCCACTCCTTTTCAGATTGTAGTTCTTGTTCTCGCGGTCGTTTTGATGGGTGGATCATCAAATTCCGATCAAAATTGAGTGAGATATGATAGTTTGAAGTTGGCTATCCAAAACTGAAAAACTGTGTACGGGATCTTCTACATTTCGTCTACTGTTCGGCCTGTTGCATCACAATACCGTCCAAATTCGACACCAAACTAATACTAGATCGTAGCCCTTGCCTTCCTCTTCGACCTGACGCTGGTTTCATCCAATTCCGTTAAGAAACGAAGGAGATATGCCTTCTAGAAGTTTGATAGTATATAGAAAAACGGGAAGAAGATGAAGAGGAGGAATTCTTATGAAAAGTGGTGACTGTTGGGCCTATTTATAGTTGTTGAAGTGTCCATTCATTCAAAATTCGAATTTAAAGTTTTGGCACCAAGTTGGTCAATTTACTAAATCATATGTATCTTTCTCATACGGTCTTCAAATTCAGCAAATGAATATACTACGCTGATCAGAAAAACGAGCCCGTCGCAATAGAACATATCTCGTTGTCAAATTCAGAATGATATAAATGTGTGGTTCACAACAATGGAGGAACAGCAAAGTTAGAAAGATGGAATGCAAAAATTGGTACGCTTTACTATTATTTCATCTTTATTGTTGCATTTAGAAATATATATCTATGCATTTAGTTAGGTATAGAAATTTATCTCTTTTATAAGTTTTGATATTTTGGTCCATATATCGACACACCATAGTATAAATATAGTTATACAAATCTAAATTTTTTAAAAGTCTTTTAAAATGTGTTTTCTTTCAAATAAAATCTACAACTAATTTATTACAACTATACTAAGTAGAAAAGCATACATTCATTCATGATTTCAACTTTTCTAATTTTATTTTTACTTCTCATACTCTATTTCTTTTAAGATACTAATTTTATATCTTTAAGAAATTAGTAGAATGAATTTAGAATGTTAGAATAAGGCTCTATTTATATATTTCTTCAATTAATAAGATTGCACCACATCACATGACCGGAATTTTAGATAGCATTTCTAAAATGCTTCTTTTCTTCTGTAATGTTTTGTAAGTACTGCAAATTCATTTTTATAGCATTTTTGTGTAGGATCTAGATTAACCCTAGAGGGGGGGGGGGTGAATAGGGTTATAGCAAATTTTCTCAAATCAAACACAGAAACAAACATCAGATAAATAAATATGCAGTAAAGTAAATCACACACAAAATTTACCCAGCTTCGGCAACCCCTACCTACTGCTGCATTCCCAGATTTCTATTAGAATTAAACAGTCTCCCGCTTACAAACACTCTGACAGACTCGCAGACACTCGCTCCCGCTCACAAACACTCCTACAGACTCACACACCCTGCTCCGCCTATAGAGTTTCGTTTACTCGCAAACTCTGCTCCCGCCTATAGAGCTTTGCAAACTCGCAGCCCCCCTGCTCACTGAACTAATTCTAACTAGACAATCTGACAACACCTTAACCCTAGGTGGTGATTGACTCTAACTAGACCTTGAAAAATATAAACTGAAAATACAAAATACAGTTTGAACCCCAGGGCAAAATATAAATCGACAGTTTAAAAAACTTTTTCCCTCAAATGAACTTGGCCTAAAAATAGATTAATAAAACCTGGCCCAATTTTAAAACCTTTAAAACTAAATTAAATCCTATTAAAAAACTTAAACCCTAATTAATTTAACCCTTTAAAAATAGGCCGGCCCCTTCTTTTATTTCAACTAATATCGGCCCGCTTCTTATTTCTTTGATCAACAATATCTCTGGCCCCGATCCTTTTCTTTGCTCTGGAAAAATAAATGGCGGCTCGTTCCTTCGATCTGGAAATTTAGGGCTTGGCCTCGTTCGTTCTTTCGATGCTTGCTAGGGCTTTCGTTCCTCTTGCGCTCTGATCTGTGAGCTTTGTATGTCGAAGCACGTGATTGTTTCGATCGATTGTTGGATGTTTCTGATGTTGCCTGGTTCGATCGATTTCGAGATGAATTCTTTGTTGGCTGCTTCGATGGAGTTCGACAGTTGCTTCAGGTTTGATTTTTATCACTGTTGCTCTTTGATTTTGTATTCGAACTCTTATGCTTTATTGTTGTCGGTGATGATTGGGTTTTCTCTGATTTTCACCACACCTCGTCAATGATGATTTGGGTCTCCTTATATAGGCGTCTGATTTGGTTTACGTGATATTCACGTTGTTGAAACTTTCCTGTTTTAAGCTCCGATATATTTGGGAATTTCTTCTGATTCACGACTTTGTTTTGAACGTGCGATTTTACTTGAACTTCACGGTATTGAAACTTTCCTGATTTTCAAATCTTTGACCTTTTCAACTTGTAAACGTGATTAACATATACAACTTTGACTTGAAATTTCTTGACTTCACTGTGACTTCGATGATCTTCTCTGATCATCTTCACTACTGTATATATATACTGTTCTCTGACCATATGACATTGGCTTCATTACCTTGTTGCTCCTGCATGTAGTTTGACCATTTGTGTTCACTGTGTATTCATGTGCATTGATACTCTAGTCTTGATTCACTGTTGCTGTGCATTTATTGTAGCTGCTTCCCTGTGCACTTGTTCTTGATCATATTTGATTTGTTGTTGTTTACGACTCTTGTGTACTTTGACTCTGGCCATTTTTGTGTTCACTGTGCACTTTTGGTTTGCTTGTATATATGTATGGCTTCGACATTGTTTTGATGCTCTGGTCTTTAACTTGTGATGATTTGAACTGTTGAACTTGGTTGATCATCTGCACTGGTCTTGTTGCCTTTGCCTGTGCCATTGGTTATCTTCTCTGTCATTTGCAGTTGCACATTTGAGTCATTCATTCTGTTCTTATATTGTTGCATTGTTATTGACACTGGGTTGCTCTGTGCTTTGACATTGTGTTCATCTCTGTAGTCACTGCACTGTTGTAGCTGGTCTGGTGGCACAGTCTTGTATGTATGCTCGAGTCTGGTCATTTGCATTGAACCATGCCATGTCGAACTTGTACCACTCTGGTCATCATTGTATGTTGTCACTTGAACTGGTGCACTTCCATATTTGTCAGTGTTGTTGTGCACTCTAGTTTCCAGATGCATTTGATTGACTTGATGCACTTGTGTTTGAGACAGTTTTGTTTTGACCTTATGCACTTGAGTTGGCGAGGCAGTGCACACGTGTATACGTGTGTACTGCAGCCACTCGTAATTAACTGTCCGTGATATGAATACTGACTTGCACAGATATTACAATCAAAGATGATGACGATAACCCATATATTTGAGACAGCTTTTAAAAACAAATTTTATATTTTTGCAAATTAAAATTTGTTTATTTTCAGATTACTGCTGTAGATGTTAATTATACAGGTACACAGGAGACAAGATAAATACTGGAGCTGGACAATGCAGATGCAGAAGAAACAACTGATTGTATGAATGATGTAGTGAGGGAACCAATGTAATTAAAAATGTATGAGTGAGAGAGAGATCAGTGTAAATATGAAATCTATGTAATGTATGAAATCAGTGTATGAATATTGTACTGAATAAAATATTATATTGAATAAAATACTGATTGAATTTGTTAAATTCTGTGCAATAGTATTATTACTCAAAATAAATATTTATTCCTGTATTTGTAAAATAACATCTGTAAATGTGTAAAATAAAATCTGCAAACACATCTATAATTGATATATATATTTTGTTATCATCAAACACTAAACACACATCAAACAATCTCCCCCTTTTGATGATGACAAACATATATTAAAGATTTTGAAATTCCGGTAGATGTGTTTAAACATGAAATATTTAGCTCCCCCTATATGTATGCTCCCCCTACATGAATACTCCCCCTACAACTGAGACCACTTCCTATTTAGAAGATTTTGGAAATTACAGACGAATAAAAGAGCTATAGAAAATAACTAACAACATTTAACAAATTTGGTAAATAAATATTCCAGAAATACTTATTTTCTTATCAAAATCTCTTCCTTCTCCCCCTTTTGTTATCATCAAAAGACTGACAAAAAATAATGAAACAGTAGGGGAAAACAAATGGAAAAAACAGGGAAAAAACCATAATATATCATAACAAGATAACAATTTCCACATTTTAGAGAATGGATCGATGATTTGGTTTTTATAATGAGAAGAGAGATGTTTTCTTCTATTTATTATAATTTTAAAAAGATTTGACATTTAAGCACAAAAAAAAATTAGCACTTACTAACCACGCATAACCATAAGGACTTTTAAATGGGATTAGCAGTTACTCATTAGTTATCAAGCTCCATCCATGCATAACCATAAGGACTTTTAAATGAGAATGGAGTGATGATAACCTCTAATGATCCATCCATGCATAACCATAAGGACTTTTAAATGAGAATGGATGCATAAGGAATATTTTAAGATTTTCTTTGATTTTTCCTTTTTAATTTAAAAAGCAATTTACTCTTCTCATTTTTCAAAACCATTATGAATGATAGAAAGATGGTAGAAATAGAAATGGTCGTGGAATAAGTTACCAAATTAATTATATTATGAAATTTCAAAAACCAAACGTATTTCCACTACTGAATACCATATTCGAATCAATCTTTGAATGATATCCAAAACAGGTTTGAATTCTAGAAATTGAAGTTGAAAATAAATATCCAAGAATATTTCAACCAAAAATTGAAAAATGATTAGTCAATTTCCATAATCCCCAAATCCAAACGTAATCTGGAAAATCTGTCTTCGAGGAGGGGTTTTGTGAAAATATCAGCAAGTTGATTCTCAGTTGAAATGAATTCAATGCAAATGTTTTTTCCTAGCAATATGATCAAAAAAATGGTGTTTCACATCAATGTGTTTCGTGAGTGAATGGAGAGCAGGATTATTAGACAATGAAATTAGTGAGTGTCCTGGCATAAAGCATGTCCTACTAGTACTTTTCCTGTCAACCAGTGAACTCGTATAATCAACATCAGAATAACCAACTAAATTAAAGTTTTCACACGAAAGATATCATAGTCCAAATTTGTGTGTGTGTGAAAAATATCTCAAAATTTCATTTAGTGGTATTCAAATGTGATTCTTTAGAATTAGAGTGAAAACGTGTACACAAACACACAGAAAACATAATATGGAGTCTAGAAGCAGTTAAGAACCATTTCAACAGTATCAGATTCATCTTCAGAAATAAAACTACGGTGTTAACAAAACTCACACAAACTTTTATCAAATGAAGAGCGAGTGTGTATACCTTCCGTAGTATCACAGTTAAAATATCAAGATTATCTCAAAAACAATTTGAAGTTTTCATCAGTGAAGCAACAGTTTCAACAGTTTCTCAAAAACCTTTTATAGCATGAGCAATCATAGTTTGACCAAACATATTAAGTTTAAGAAGAAAATGGTTGATCAATTTTCAAGCACAGATTAAAATCGAATCATATAAGATCATAAATCAAGCAAGTTAGATTCTGTCATCCATCACAATTACTTCGAGTAAGATGATTGGTTAAAACTCAGAATTAACATCATCAATCATAACTGGCTGATTTAATTCAGATGCAGATTCTTACCGGTTATCTATCGTTTGAAAGAAATACAACTACCTGTTTTACCTATACGATAATCATTCGTTGTTTGCCCATAGTGAATCTGTCACCTTTATACTAGGCTAAGGAACCTTGATTTGTCGTCCGTTGTGTATCTGGAACAGCCAGAATCCAAATAACACTAATGTTGTTCCTTAGCCTACCACCACACCTACACGGTTAAAGATGTATGTGACCTATTTGTTTTTATAGGTCCATGATTGTTAGTGGCAGAATAACTGTGAATAAAGAATCCTTTTGGAACCCAAACTTGTTTTGTCTTTTCATTTTTGTTCCAATAGACATGAAATTTGTTTGTAGAATTTTTAGGAACCCAAACTTTTATAAATTTCGTGTTCTTGTTCCTATGACTACAATTTTCAACATGATATCCAATTATTTCACATTCAGTAAAGATACCCTTACCTTTTGCACTATCATCAACTTGTGATTTACCAAAACCTAGTCCTTTTCGGTTGTTAGCAAACAATTGATTTCCTAATAACATATTGAATGATTTTTCTCCTCTAGAAAAGTTATTCAGTGATTTCTCAAGATCTTGGACTTTGGTTTTCAGTGTTGAGTTTTCAGACACAAGTGAGGTGCATCTATTCACAAAATCCTTTTTCCTAGTTTCAATAGTTTCCTTTAGATTCAGGTTTTCTTTTTCAAGATCCTCGAAGCTATTCTTCAGTTTAGATAACTCTGAATCTAAAGTTTTATAATTTTCACATTCTAGGTTCTGAATTTTTTCAAGTTCAGTTTCTAACCTGAAATTTTCATGGATAAGCTTTTTCCTATCAGATTTCAGTTTTTCATTTTTAGAATCAAGAGCTTCAACAGTTTTAGTAAGATCGAGGCACAAATAAACAAGATCTTTATAAGAGTAGTTTTTTACCTCATTGGATTCCTCTGAGCTTGCTTCTGAATCTGATCTTGATTCCTTTAAGCTTGCTTTTGAATCTGATCTTACCGTAAGACACAGATTAGCCTCCTCTAAGCTATCAGTTGAAACTTCCTCTCCATCCTCATCATCCCAAGTTGCTGCGAAGGCCTTTTTCTTCTTTTTCTTTCCCTTGTTGTTTTTGAGAAGTGGACAGTTTTGTTTGAAGTGACCAGGCTTGTTGCAGTTATAACAGATTAGTTCGTTTTCAGAGTTGTCAGAATCTTTAGATCTATTACTACTGGTCTTCTTCTTTCATGGCTTGTATTTCGACCACCTTCTGAAATTATTGACAGCCACTACAAGTCCTTCAATTGGATCAACTTCTTCTTCATCGCTCTCTTCCCTGCTCTTTAAGGCAATCGTCTTCTTCTTTGGTTCGGAATTGATGCGTTCTTCCTTTGCTTTTAACTCAAGCTTATACGTCATCAGATTTCCGATCAAATCCTCCATACTCAGTTTGCTTAAATCTTTCGATTCTTGTATTGCCGTGACTTTTGCCTCAAAGTTCATCGGTAAGACTCGTAGAATCTTCCTTACTAGCTCTACTTCAGAGAATACCTTTCCAAGCGCTCTAGCATTGTACACCAAGGTTGAGAAGTGTCCAAACATCTCCTTTATGCTCTCGCCTTTATCCATCACAAAGTTCTCGTATTCATTGCTGAACAGGGCTAGACGAGACTCTTTGACTTGAGAAGTTCCTTCGTGTGTCACCTCCAAAGTTTGCCAAATTTCCTGTGCTGTTTTACAATGAGAAATTCTATTAAATTCAGTTTTATCAAGAGCACAGATCAGGGCATTCATAGCTTTAGCATTTGTAGTTTTTCATTTCTTATCGTTAGCATCCCACCTCTCCTTAGGTTTAGGAATCTCAGTATCACCAATAGTTATAGTGGGAGGTGTATAACCAGTTTCAATAATATCCCAAACATCATAATCAACAGAACTAAGATAAATACTCATCCAAACCTTCCAATACGCATAGTCACTCCCATTAAACATTAGTGGCCTAACAATAGATTGCCCCTCAGAAAAAGCATTATTTGATAGATTCATGACTCTAGAGTTAAAGAAAAATTTACCTCGCTCTGATACCACTTGTAGGATCTAGATTAACCCTAGAGGGGGGGTGAATAGGGTTATAGCAAATTTTCTCAAATCAAACACAGAAACAAACATCAGATACATAAATATGCAGTAAAGTAAATCACACACAAAATTTACCCAGCTTCGGCAACCCCTGCCTACTGCTGCATTCCCAGATTTCTATTAGAATTAAACAGTCTCCCGCTTACAAGCACTCCTACAGACTCGCAGACACTCGCTCCCGCTCACAAGCACTCCTACAGACTCGCACACCCTGCTCCGCCTATAGAGTTTCGTTTACTCGCAAACTCCGCTCCCGCCAATAGAGCTTTGCAAACTCGCAGCCCCCCTGCTCACTGAACTAATTCTAACTAGACAATCTGACAACACCTTAACCCTAGGTGGTGATTGACCCTAACTGGACCTTGAAAAATATAAACTGAAAATACAAAATACAGTTTGAACCCCAGGGCAAAATATAAATCGACAGTTTAAAAAACTTTTGCCCTCAAATGAACTTGGCCTAAAAATAGATTAATAAAACCTAGCCCAAATTTAAAACCTTTAAAACTAAATTAAATCCTATTAAAAAACTTAAACCCTAATTAATTTAACCCTTTAAAAATAGGCCGGCCCCTTCTTTTATTTCAACTAATATCGGCCCGCTTCTTATTTCTTTGATCAACAATATCTCTGGCCCCGATCCTTTTCTTTGCTCTGGAAAAATAAATGGCGGCTCGTTCCTTCGATCTGGAAATTTAGGGCTTGGCCTCGTTCGTTCTTTCGATGCTTGCTAGGGCTTTCGTTCCTCTTGCGCTCTGATCTGTGAGCTTTGTATGTCGAAGCACGTGATTGTTTCGATCGATTGTTGGATGTTTCTGATGTTGCCTGGTTCGATCGATTTCGAGATGAATTCTTTGTTGGCTGCTTCGATGGAGTTCGACAGTTGCTTCAGGTTTGATTTTTATCACTGTTGCTCTTCGATTTTGTATTCGAACTCTTATGCTTTATTGTTGTCGGTGATGATTGGGTTTTCTCTGATTTTCACCACACCTCGTCAATGATGATTTGGGTCTCCTTATATAGGCGTCTGATTTGGTTTACGTGATATTCACGTTGTTGAAACTTTCCTGTTTTAAGCTCCGATATATTTGGGAATTTCTTCTGATTCACGACTTTGTTTTGAACGTGCGATTTTACTTGAACTTCACGGTATTGAAACTTTCCTGATTTTCAAATCTTTGACCTTTTCAACTTGTAAACGTGATTAACATATACAACTTTGACTTGAAATTTCTTGACTTCACTGTGACTTCGATGATCTTCTCTGATCATCTTCACTACTGTATATATATACTGTTCTCTGACCATATGACATTGGCTTCATTTTGCTCATGCATGTAGTTTGACCATTTGTGTTCACTGTGTATTCATGTGCATTGATACTCTAGTCTTGATTCACTGTTGCTGTGCATTCACTGTAGCTGCTTCCCTGTGCACTTGTTCTTGATCATATTTGATTTGTTGTTGTTTACGACTCTTGTGTACTTTGACTCTGGCCATTTTTGTGTTCACTGTGCACTTTTGGTTTGCTTGTATATATGTATGGCTTCGACATTGTTTTGATGCTCTGGTCTTTAACTTGTGATGATTTGAACTGTTGAACTTGGTTGATCATCTGCACTGGTCTTGTTGCCTTTGCCTGTGCCATTGGTTATCTTCTCTGTCATTTGCAGTTGCACATTTGAGTCATTCATTCTGTTGTTATATTGTTGCATTGTTATTGACACTGGGTTGCTCTGTGCTTTGACATTGTGTTCATCTCTGTAGTCACTGCACTGTTGTAGCTGGTCTGGTGGCACAGTCTTGTATGTATGCTCGAGTCTGGTCATTTGCATTGAACCATGCCATATCGAACTTGTACCACTCTAGTCATCGTTGTATGTTGTCACTTGAACTGGTGCACTTCCATATTTGTCAGTGTTGTTGTGCACTCTAGTTTCCAGATGCATTTGATTGACTTGATGCACTTGTGTTTGAGACAGTTTTGTTTTGACCTTGTGCACTTGAGTTGGTGAGGCAGTGCACACGTGTATACGTGTGTACTGCAGCCACTCGTAATTAACTGTCCTTGATATGAATACTGACTTGCACAGATATTACAATCAAAGATGATGACGATAACCCATATATCTGAGATAGCTTTTAAAAACAAATTTTATATTTTTGCAAATTAAAATTTGTTTATTTTCAGATTACTGCTGTAGATGTTAATTATACAGGTACACAGGAGACAAGATAAATACTGGAGCTGGACAATGCAGATGCAGAAGAAACAACTGAGTGTATGAATGATGTAGTGAGGAAACCAATGTAATTAAAAATGTATGAGTGAGAGAGAGATCAGTGTAAATATGAAATCTATGTAATGTATGAAATCAGTGTATGAATATTGTACTGAATAAAATATTATATTGAATAAAATACTGATTGAATTTGTTAAATTCTGTGCAATAGTATTATTACTCAAAATAAATATTTATTCCTGTATTTGTAAAATAACATTTGTAAATGTGTAAAATAAAATCTGCAAACACATCTATAATTGATATATATATTTTGTTATCATCAAACACTAAACACACATCAAACATTTTGTGCTTTGAAATGCTGTAGAGTTTCAGAAACTTTACACAACATTTGGTAAAAGCTACAGTTTCTATTTTATAATGTTTTGAATATACTTTATTGCAAAAACTTTTTATAGAATTCTGTAAATGTTGTCTTTTCTGTTTGAAATTTTAAATTATAAAAAAATGATATTTAAACTAAGTATTTTTCTCTATTCTTTTTAGAGTTATTTTCTAACTTATATTAGAATATTTAAAAAGTAATTTCATGTTTAAATATTTTTTAATTAATTAAATTTTTTAATGTAAGAAGCCTTAATGTAACACATGTTTATTTTAGTTTTTCAATCTTTATTATTTTATTTAATATTTCATTATGATATTTTTTAAATTTAAAAGATGTTTAAACATGTTTCTAAATATTTAAATCAATAATAATTTGATATAAAGGTTTTAATTAGTAAGTTAAGAACATGGAAGTTTGGATTCTTAAAAAAAATCAACCAAGTTAATAAAAAATCATTTTAAATAAATTAAATAATTAGGGTATTAATTTTAAAAAAAAACATATTTGATCATATATGCAGTTTAAAGTCCATATTTCTTATCAATTTGATTTTGATATTGAGTGTGATTACTATCTTTCTTGAATATGTTATAGTTTTAAATACCATTTATTACCTTTAAACTCTTTCTTTACAACTCTTTCAGTCCCATTCATTAGTTTCCTTAACTTAAGTCTAGTAATTGGTGTGTTTTACCTTTGTTTGGTTGAAATGTTTTATAATAAATTGTTTGATATATGTATACATACATAGACATACACACACACACACACAAACACACACACACACACACACATATATATATGCTTGTCAATTAGATATTACTTATCACTCATGTTTATCTTATAACCTGAATGTCACTTACCGTAGTATATATATCATCATATCATTCTGCATATTATTATTATTATTATTATTTTGACTTCATTATCATTTTGTTTCATATTACATATCATTATGCATCCTATTTCATATCACATTTCATTGCATATTACATCATAAATTAAAATGCATGAAATATCATAATCATTTGCATCACAAGTTGCACTTCATTCTGCATATCATCTCATGCTACATTGCATATGTCATACATTTCATACTGCATTACAAACTACATATTGCATACATGTATACATAACGAGTGTATTTTATTTAGGAGGAGTTTGTAGTATTGTCTTATAATATAGGATTATTAGTTTTTGATGTTTTGATTGACTTGTTTGACTTGATTGACTTGTTTTACTTGATTGACTTGTTTGACTTGATTGATTTGTTTGACTAGTCTAACATGATTGGTTTTGATGAGTGTGTTGAAATATACTTAATAAATAATTTATGTTATTATATTTGATTTCTAACTATTATAAGCATTATCATAGATTCTTAGTTAGGATAGTTAGTCATTTAGGATTAAGTTCTAGTTTTTAGAGTTAAGTGTTGATTATTTATGATAACACTATCATTATAATCACAAGTAATGTAGTCTTAGTTTCAGGGGGAGTTATATAGAGTTATATAGTATTAGGAAGTTATATGGTTTTTGTTGATGACAAAGGGGGAGAAGTATAAAATAGGATAGTTAGGCATAGATTAAGGGGGAGTTGTTAGTTTTAGGGGAGAGTTATTAGGATAGAAGGAATATTTTACAAACGAAGGTTGTCATCACCAAAAAAGGGGGAGATTGTTAGTCCATGAGATGATGGTTTTGATGACAACAACCTTAGAATAGATTATAAAATATAAATACTAACATTACAAGTTTAGATATATATGTATACGCAGGATCTAACCATGCAGGTATCAAGAATGAAGACTGTACAATATAGAGATTCAAGATATAGAGATAGAAGACTCATGAGTATCAAGATTATCAAGAGTTCAAGATTTCAGGGTTAAGTTTGTTTTATTAGTAATATTTGTTAAAACTCGTAGAAAAGCACTGGCATCTTAATATCCAATTTATTCGTGGAATGGAATCCACTTCGAGCCCGTTAAAGTGATGGAACCCTAAGTAGGATGGAACCTACGAAAATCTAGTGGGACATTGTTTTGTATCCACTAATTTTAATTCAAATGATTTTACAAAATTATCTTGTTTTCAAAATGATTTCAAAACTTTCCTTTTAAAAAGATTCAAAACTCTCTATCCTGATTTTAAATAATTTTAGCCTAAAAAACATCTTTAATTTCAAAGTCAAATTACTCTTGATTTTAAACTATCTTCATATAATATATTTAACTTTTAAATATTTATACTTAGATATAAATATAAAATTATAGTTAAATTATGTATATATTGTTCTTTATATTTACTTATGTATTTTAACTATAGTTAAGTATATTTATAAAGTTTAAAATAATTTTAATATAAGATAGAGGTTATTTTCAAAGAAAATCAAAACACCAAAAATCCCTTTGGGATGTCGACATGCCCAAGTACCCGATGTCGACATAGTGTCAGTTGGTTTCAAAATTCAAATTTCAAAAGAAGTGTCTATTCGCCATAACTCTTCATGAATGGTCATGGCTGTTGCTCTTCTATAAATAGGGGTCAGTTTCAACGAATTTTTAATCACTTTTTTCTGGTTTTCACTCCTCTTCTTCTTCCACACTTCTTAATACAAAATCATACCATTACTCTGCCGAAATCAACATCGAATCATACTCGATTACTTCTAGTGTGATTCTCCATCACTATCTCTACAAGATCTAAGTGCTAATCTGAGTTATAGATTTTTTGTAATCAATCGAGCGAGAGAAGGTGTGATTGTAGCCCTGGAAATCAATTGGGTGAACTTGTTGAACCGGAAATCAAGTATCTCTACCCAGAGGATTGTTATTCTAGAGGGTGTACCTCGTAGCCTTGAAACCGAGGGTTGTAATTATTGAATTGAGTTTGAAAGAAAATCTGTACTTTGTTGTGCGGGACTGGATGTAGGGTAACTCCGAACCAGTATAAAATCCAGTGTGTTCTTTCCTTTACTGCTTTTACTTTATATTTTCATTTGTGTTTGATTTTGTGTTCATATCTGTGTCTAATTAGTGCATACATTGTTAACAAATTAAGATAAACTCAAAAAGATTAACAAATTTCTTAAAACACTATTCACCCCCCCCTCCTCTAGTGTTAATTCTTGCCTTAAGATCCTTAATCCGCATTTCTCACATAGTCAATATATTTTATGTACTAGACATATGTAAGAATTCGGTCACTGTATATCTTCTTAACAAAGGAGGATTCAAGATGGTGTATAAGTCTGATAAATTAGTGTTGTCCAAGAACGGAAAATTCATTAGACAAGGATACTCTTAATTAAGGTTAATTTAATAAAGACATCTTCTTCTTATATTGTTGATTCTTTTTAGTTTATGGCATGGTAGATTAAGACATGTTAATTATAATCCCTCAAAAATATGCATAAATTAGGAATATTTTCTAATTGTGATTTCAGTTCTATCTATAAATGTGAAATATGTGTTCAAGCAAAAATACACCGAAAATCTTTTAAATCCGTAGAAAGGAAAACTGGTTTGCTTGATTTGGTACATAGTGATGTAGGTGAATTAAGAGGTCATTTCACCTATGGTGGTAACCAATACTATATCACATTTATTGATGATTATACTAGATATGCTTATGTGTATCTAATGAAAACTAAAGATGAGGCTTTTGATAAATTTAAAATTTACAAAGATGAAGTGGAAACACAATTAGGAGTTAAAATCAAAGTATTACATCCAGATCATGGTGATGAATATTTCATAAATGAATTCACCTTGTTTTGTAAACAACATGGTTTAGTTCACTAATGCACTGCCCCTTATACACCACAACAAAATGGTGTTGGTGAAAGAAAAAATAGAACTTTAGCAGAAATGGTTAATGCCATACTTATAAGTTCAAATTTACATGATAACGTATGGGGTGATGTTATGTTATCTGCACGTTACATTTCAAATAGAGTACCACTTAAAGAGAATAATGTTTCCCCTTATGAATTATGGTTTAATAGAAAACCTAATCTTACAAGACTTAAAGTTTGGGGTTGTTTAGAATATGTTAGAAAACCAGACCCTAAACGACCAAAATTAGGTAATAGGGCATTTCAATGTGTTTTCATAGGTTATTCCCTTAACAGTAACTTATAGGTTCCTAATTCTTGACACCTTTGAAGTTATAGAATCTGTAGATGTAGAATTCTTTGAAAATCAAACAATTGAGATTCCATTGAGATCATATAGTCTAGAACCTAATATGACTAATGATATCAATTACGATGTCTATGCTCCTGCTCAAAACATTAAGGATGTATCAGTACCAATAGTACTGAACAAAGGAGAAGTAAAAATCAAGAATAGAGAAGGACTATGGTCCTGACTTCATAACTTATCTTGTAGAAGGCAATAAGGATGAAGTCCTTAATGTGACTAGATATGTAATGAATATGGAAGATGATCCTAAAACATATTCTGAGGCTATGAACTGATTTACCTCATGGTGCTAAACCTATAGGATGTAAATGGATATTCAAGAAAAGTTGAATAGAAATAGATCCATCGATAAGTTCTGTAACGAATCGGATTTTCGCGCTCGAAAATCAACATCCGTACTTCACATTGTACTAGAATGCCGCAGATTCGACCGTTCAAATCCGATTCGCCGGAGCTTATAACAACATTAAGTATAAACAACACAGCGGAAGAAAAAGAATATAGATATACAACATCTGATACAATATCCAGATACAATGATGATACAATGAATATCTATATACATCAGAGATATGATACAACAAATAGCAGCGGAAAAAAAATAGATAACACCAGCAGCGGATAGAATGTCTCCAATAGAATGCTCCAAGATAAACAACGTCAGTCCATGAACTCCAAGAACTGAACCAGCTCCAGATAATCTACTCAACCTGAATAGCTGAAAAACCCAACTCTAGACTGCCCGTGTGGAAAATAGTGGGCACCCAGAGTTTAGGAAGGGAACAATAAACTCCGGATCAGTCATGGGACTGGTGTGAGCAACAAAAATAGTTTATCTTTAAACAAACACAAAAGGCTTTTAAACATTGAAATCCGCAATGCTTTTCAAAAATGAAACTACCATAAGGCCTCCCGCCACACACACAATGCAATCGCAGAATTGGAGGAGATTTTTCCTTATGATAGTCAAACATGCTTACTACGCAAAATCAAAACTCTTTTGATATTATTACTAGTGCATAGTGTAGAAAAACATTTCGAAAATATAATATCAATCTTAGCCAACATACAACCATTGTTGTATGTCTACTATAACTACTACGTTCAGTAGCAGGTTACCACCACATTCCATAGCAGGTAATACAACTAAAACCGTACAGGGTTCGTATCGTTTCTTTGGATTTCCAACAAATGATCAGGCTAAGGAACTTCCTTACCGAAATAGAAACGCCTCTGGAAAGACGCCCCGGATCCTAACCGGATCTCTGCAAACAAAAGGCCGACGCTACCTCACGCTGTACAGCTGTAACTAGGTAACTAACACACTGACGCTACCTCACGCTGTACAGCTATAACTAGGTAACTAACACACGAGTCATGTCATCCCCCGGTCGTTACCGACCTTTATCCGAGGATCCCGAAAACCAACAAAGCAACATCATACAGTAATAAATTACCGTGTCCACATGAGTTAAGTATCTGGGCTCCATACCATGATACCACCCTTTATCCAGAAGGAAATGACATACCCTAGGGGCGCTACCCCTACAAACCTTTGTCGCAACATTCCTGTTTCGACCATTACCGGGTTGTGAGGCTCGACGAAGTCTCGTCCACAAAACTACGCTTCTTCACAAATCACGCTTTTTCACAAAGCAACGCTTTGACCAACAAATGATCATCAGCACTTCGTATGCCACATTACCAAATTGGGAATGTATCACTAGTAACCATCAACTACATAACCTCTGAGCTCGTACGTCTCAAAGAAGGGTGTTAAGCTAAGAGAATAAATTCTCCGCCACCAACAGAAATGTATTTGATAGAAACCAGCTTTACATCTCAAAGTGTAACGTCAGACACACATCCATACAAGTCTGTTCCGGGTTCGAACAGAACCGAAGGCACTTCCGAAGAAGCCCTTGCAAATCCGGGTATTCACAATCCTGATCGGACTTCCCATCACTTAGGAAATCTCTATACCGTAGCTACTCAGTGCAGAGACAATCGATAGGTCATCCTATCGCTCTCGCAAATACCCGGTCTTCACCACCGGTCTTCAAATGCTATCCATATCGTCGTATCACTATTCGGAATGGGTTATATGACACAAAGGTCCTCTCCCGGCTAAACCGAATAACGAGCGCAATTAAAAATCATATGGATACTGGGGTCTCAGTTAAATCACAGCTTAAAGCCCAAAACTTTCCATTCGAATGGTAAAATAATTTACCCTTTCCAATCTTTTAAACAAAAAGATTCATTTCAAAAACCTTCAATGGTTTAAACAATTTCCACACTTTTAATCTTTTAACAAAAAGATTCAATTAACAAAGTTTACCCCGTTCACAAAGATCCATTTATGGATTTCAAAACAATTTCCATTTCAATTGGATTAACTCGTTAAATCTTTAAATCAAGATTTAACTCATAGCTTTCAAAACTCGTTTCCAAAGATTCATTCATAGTCTTTAAAAACAATTCCATTTCAAGTTGGATTAACTAGTCCGGTCTTTGAATCAAAGACTCATTTCATAACTTTCAAAACATTTCAATTCCATTTCAAACTTGAAATCTGTTAACACAATTTGGAAATCCTTTACTTATGTGAAAGCTTTTACTATTTGAAAACAAATAGTTTCGTTTCAGAAAAAATCCAGTTATATTTACACGAGTTAAAACCCTTGAATTGAATTCAAATTCCCAAATCAATAATTTTAAAATGGTTTAACCCATATATAACTTGTACAACATCTTTAATCCCTAGTTTCAAATCATAGAATTCAATTTCAAACTTGAATTCAAATTTAAATCAAATTATTTAAATTTTCAAAACTCGATCAAGTTATTCAAAATAACTTTTATCTTTGAAATTCATTTCAAAAGCTTTTCACTTTAAACCCAAATTTCCAATTTCAAAATCAATTGAAATTAAAATTTCAATTTCAAAAACATCAAATTTAAATCATCTGTGATTTAACCGATTTCCACGTGAAATCCATATTTGTGTGTGTATAGTGTAGTCCAGGGATTTCACACAATAGTGCAACAACATCAATCATCACAGATATATCGATAAGCGGTAAAATCGATAACGCTTATCTTTATTCACAGATTCATAGATAAATTTATCGGTCACAAAGATTCATCATTACAATTCGATGTGGGTTTCGGGTAACCAACTGGAATCCGACTCCCTGTCGCATCGAAATTCAAGTGCCGTTTTACGGGCCAAGGGGTTTCATATATTCACATAGTAATATATCACAGAAATAGAAATTTCAGATCACAGCATAAATCAGGGTATATCACAAAGCATCACAAATCAGGGATATCAAACAATCAAATCAATCAACAGAATCCAAACATCCATGAGTAAGATCAATTAATATCTGATTTTGATTTTTCTTAATTAATTAACTTTAATTACTTCCCTTAATTAATAAATCTTAATTAATTACTTACCCTCAAATTAAATCTCTTTAATTAATTAACCCTATTAATCAATTAGGCTTTAATTAATCACTTTGATCATAAATTAATTACTTTTAATTAAGTAATTATCTTTAATTAATTAATCTCCTTTAATTAATAAACCCCTTAAAATTGATTATATTAAGTAATTAATCTTTTAATCCCTTTATTAATTAAATCATTAATCATCAAAACCTTAATCAACTTTAAGATAATCATTATCTTAATTAATCACTTAATTAAAACAACTCCATATTAAATTCAATTAATTAACCTAATATAAAATTTTCAAATCAAAACAAATTAAATTTCAACCCATATGACTTTAAAATTCATTAAAAACTTGTTAACCAACTTATGTTTTCATTTAAACTTGTTATTTTGCTTTATTTTAAACTGGATATCATAACAAGAGAAAACCCCGAGCTTAACCCATCATTTCCCCGAGACAGTCCCGTGAATTCCTCACATTACCTCGACTTCGAGAAAAACACCCCATTTACTCGAGAATTACTCGAGACGAAACCCTACTCCATCAAAATACCCCAGACCAAAGACAGTGCACCGTGCATGTGCACGGTGCCGCCGACCATCTCAGGTCATCGTCGATGATCTCCACACATCACCAACCACTCAAACACCATCCCACGATCATCTGATTGCCCTCCAAAGCTCGAAGTCAAATTCGAGGCTTCAACAGAACCTGGAACAACAATAGGCACATCCTATCCAAACCTGAAAACGCCTCGTTTCCCCCATTCCCGACCACCAGAGACTCTATAGCTTCGACCAAGCCTTCGTCAGCAACAAAGCTTCCATCACCCAAGGTCTCACGGCACTCGATCAACCAACGATGTCGAATAAAGCACATTTGCTCAGCCTCGACAAAACTAGGGCTACAGACTTCAAGTGCCTGCCGTCGCCACCACGATCATCTGCCCACCCATCCAGTATTTTTCCCATCGTCTCCGATCTCTCCACTACCAGCACAGCGAAACCCGACCCCTCAGATCGTCGAGATCACCCGGACTTACCCAAAACACCATTTCCAGACAACCCATAATTGCACACTAACTTCATCACTAAAAATTCAGATTTTAGTTTCAAAAATCATCATTTTGTATAAGATTCTAGATTGTATTTCTGAAACCATGAACTAAGAAAATTAAATTCTCACTTATATTCAACTTGGTCTGTTATTTTAGTTCCAGAGCCATTTCCCATTTATTATGACTTAAATAAAAATTTAAACTTTAGTTAATGATAAAACAAGTAAATTTTGTTCAGATACTAAATCCTAAAAATCACTAGATCAAGAGATAGAGCATTTAGATCCAATTCTAAATTTTTGAAACTGGAAACAGCAGTATGCAAACATACCCTCCTTATTCATCTAATTATCCACATAATTTCACTTCTATATACACACATCCCTATTGAGCTTCAGATATTAATCATGCATCCTTATCTCATAATCTTAAATTTTAAAAGTGATGTTACATAATTCAGAAAGAACAAAGCACAACACAGCATTCACACAATATGTCAACACCAGACTTTCACTTGAATATACAAGCAATTTACTTGTTCTAACCATACTATCATGCTATTGAATATTTTAAATTTTTAAAAGTTACTCACAAACAAAAATAAACAGATTCAGGGAGGAGATTGCTCGCAGTTGTTTCCAGGAAAGAACAGAGATGCATTTTTGTTGAACAGGCTTTGAATTTCCAGTTGAAACTTGCCTCTTTGATCCCTGGTTTGTAGTGATTCGTATTGTAGTTTATGTCGAAGTTTGTTTAAGTTTTGGAGATTGTTTACTTCAGATTTTTTTTTTGTTTCTCAGTTTTATGGACGAACTGAAATGAAGTATGATATATAGAAAGAAGTGTACAAGTTGATGGATATAAACAAGTTACAGGTGAATATAATTTTGTATAGGTGATGTTATCTTTTTAGTACAACATATAAGCAGAGATATTTATTTCAATTGGAGGCTAGCATTAATTACCACGTACAACTTATCTTCATTTGCAAGCCAAAGAGATTTATCTTTTCTACTTTGGTGGCTGCAGACCTCAGGTTTTGGTGGCTGAAGTAAATTGTGATGGCTTCATTAATTAAAAGTTGTACCAAAATATATTTTATGTCTTCATTTCGGCTGATAGATATAGGGATGGTTTGCATACTTACTATTTGATATGTATGTCCAGTTTTGCTGTTTGTATATGTATACTTCCTATTTTACAAAGCTATATATATTTTATAAACTCAAATTATTATTATTAAACCATTTACTTGAGATTTTAAACTCAAATTCAATATGTATAAATATAAATTCAAATCTACTCATATACGCACATATACCTATATATTCACATAAATACATATATACAATATTTAAATTTTAAATGATTTTTCCCAAATTTATTCGAAGATCGGGGAAACTCGCATCACTTAAATCGATTTATTCCACAAATTTTATTCAAAAATTCAATAAATTATCAATTTGAATTTATATAAAATTCGGGATCGTTACAGACTTCCCCCCTTAAAAGAATTTCGTCCTCGAAATTTGCCAAGGAGACAAAAAGATAGATGAAGAACATTCCATCAAATCAAACTGAATATCTATTCTGCATTTGGCTTACCAAATCAGAATATCAATAATAGATATGATAACGAATCTGTTTAATTTTTCCACAAGATACTCGGGTCATCCAGATCTACGAAATATACAAGGAATCGGTCAGTTCGAAAGGGTAACTAACCATTCATAGAATATATTGGGACCCAGAAGATAGATAGATATATGGATAAAATTTCAAAACTTTTTAATTTAGAACTAAAGTATATCTATCAACCATAGCAAACAAAGCAACCAATTCATCCAACAAACAATTTTGGCCATTCCGGAGTTTATGTCCCATATTCATATATCGAATCTTCTTCCTGGATCAACCAGAAAATACCGAAGAATTGAGAAAAGATGACGAACAAAGAGATGATAGAGAAAAGATTGTTTCCTCTGTTGTTACAGAGTATCGACCATTTATAGTCGTATTCCCCTGTCCCCTATCTCATCCACTTCTTGCACTCATACTTACTATCAGTGGATAGCAAGAGAATTTACTGAGGCATTCGAACAGATATCTGAGGAATACTCATTCTAGGGTATACTTCACCCTATCTCTAATGAGCTACTTAATGTGTTATACTCCTGAGCTAAAGTTCAACCTTAGCTCTGATACCACATGTAACGACTCGGGTTTTGCCCGATCGAAAATCAACATCCGTACTTCACATTGTACTAGAATGCCGCAGATTCGACCGTTCAAATCCGATTCGCCGGAGCTTATAACAACATTAAGTATAAACAACACAGCGGAAGAAAAAGAATATAGATATACAACATCTGATACAATATCCAGATACAATGATGATACAATGAATATCTATATACATCAGAGATATGATACAACAAATAGCAGCGGAAAAAAAAAATAGATAACACCAGCAGCGGATAGAATGTCTCCAATAGAATGCTCCAAGATAAGCAACGTCAGTCCATGAACTCCAAGAACTGAACCAGCTCCAGATAATCTACTCAACCTGAATAGCTGAAAAACCCAACTCTAGACTGCCCGTGTGGAAAATAGTGGGCACCCAGAGTTTAGGAAGGGAACAATAAACTCCGAATCAGTCATGGGACTGGTGTGAGCAACAAAAATAGTTTATCTTTAAACAAACACAAAAGGCTTTTAAACATTGAAATCCGCAATGCTTTTCAAAAATGAAACTACCATAAGGCCTCCCGCCACACACACAATGCAATCGCAGAATTGGAGGAGATTTTTCCTTATGATAGTCAAACATGCTTACTACGCAAAATCAAAACTCTTTTGATATTATTACTAGTGCATAGTGTAGAAAAACATTTCGAAAATATAATATCAATCTTAGCCAACATACAACCATTGTTGTATGTCTACTATAACTACTACGTTCAGTAGCAGGTTACCACCACATTCCATAGCAGGTAATACAACTAAAACCGTACAGGGTTCGTATCGTTTCTTTGGATTTCCAACAAATGATCAGGCTAAGGAACTTCCTTACCGAAATAGAAACGCCTCTGGAAAGACGCCCCGGATCCTAACCGGATCTCTGCAAACAAAAGGTCGACGCTACCTCACGCTGTACAGCTGTAACTAGGTAACTAACACACTGACGCTACCTCACGCTGTACAGCTGTAACTAGGTAACTAACACACGAGTCATGTCATCCCCCGGTCGTTACCGACCTTTATCCGAGGATCCCGAAAACCAACAAAGCAACATCATACAGTAATAAATTACCGTGTCCACATGAGTTAAGTATCTGGGCTCCATACCATGATACCACCCTTTATCCAGAAGGAAATGACATACCCTAGGGGCGCTACCCCTACAAACCTTTGTCGCAACATTCCTGTTTCGACCATTACCGGGTTGTGAGGCTCGACGAAGTCTCGTCCACAAAACTACGCTTCTTCACAAAGCACGCTTTTTCACAAAGCAACGCTTTGACCAACAAATGATCATCAGCACTTCGTATGCCACATTACCAAATTGGGAATGTATCACTAGTAACCATCAACTACATAACCTCTGAGCTCGTACGTCTCAGAGAAGGGTGTTAAGCTAAGAGAATAAATTCTCCGCCACCAACAGAAATGTATTTGATAGAAACCAGCTTTACATCTCAAAGTGTAACGTCAGACACACATCCATACAAGTTTGTTCCGGGTTCGAACAGAACCGAAGGCACTTCCGAAGAAGCCCTTGCAAATCCGGGTATTCACAATCCTGATCGGACTTCCCATCACTTAGGAAATCTCTATACCGTAGCTACTCAGTGCAGAGACAATCGATAGGTCATCCTATCGCTCTCGCAAATACCCGGTCTTCACCACCGGTCTTCAAATGCTATCCATATCGTCGTATCACTATTCGGAATGGGTTATATGACACAAAGGTCCTCTCCCGGCTAAACCGAATAACGAGCGCAATTAAAAATCATATGGATACTGGGGTCTCAGTTAAATCACAGCTTAAAGCCCAAAACTTTCCATTCGAATGGTAAAATAATTTACCCTTTCCAATCTTTTAAACAAAAAGATTCATTTCAAAAACCTTCAATGGTTTAAACAATTTCCACACTTTTAATCTTTTAACAAAAAGATTCAATTAACAAAGTTTACCCCGTTCACAAAGATCCATTTATGGATTTCAAAACAATTTCCATTTCAATTGGATTAACTCGTTAAATCTTTAAATCAAGATTTAACTCATAGCTTTCAAAACTCGTTTCCAAAGATTCATTCATAGTCTTTAAAAACAATTCCATTTCAAGTTGGATTAACTAGTCCGGTCTTTGAATCAAAGACTCATTTCATAACTTTCAAAACATTTCAATTCCATTTCAAACTTGAAATCTGTTAACACAATTTGGAAATCCTTTACTTATGTGAAAGCTTTTACTATTTGAAAACAAATAGTTTCGTTTCAGAAAAAATCCAGTTATATTTACACGAGTTAAAACCCTTGAATTAAATTCAAATTCCCAAATCAATAATTTTAAAATGGTTTAACCCATATATAACTTGTACAACATCTTTAATCCCTAGTTTCAAATCATAGAATTCAATTTCAAACTTGAATTCAAATTTAAATCAAATTATTTAAATTTTCAAAACTCGATCAAGTTATTCAAAATAACTTTTATCTTTGAAATTCATTTCAAAAGCTTTTCACTTTAAACCCAAATTTCCAATTTCAAAATCAATTGAAATTAAAATTTCAATTTCAAAAACATCAAATTTAAATCATCTGTGATTTAACCGATTTCCACGTGAAATCCATATTTGTGTGTGTATAGTGTAGTCCAGGGATTTCACACAATAGTGCAACAACATCAATCATCACAGATATATCGATAAGCGGTAAAATCGATAACGCTTATCTTTATTCACAGATTCATAGATAAATTTATCGGTCACAAAGATTCATCATTACAATTCGATGTGGGTTTCGGGTAACCAACTGGAATCCGACTCCCTGTCGCATCGAAATTCAAGTGCCGTTTTACGGGCCAAGGGGTTTCATATATTCACATAGTAATATATCACAGAAATAGAAATTTCAGATCACAGCATAAATCAGGGTATATCACAAAGCATCACAAATCAGGGATATCAAACAATCAAATCAATCAACAGAATCCAAACATCCATGAGTAAGATCAATTAATATCTGATTTTAATTTTTCTTAATTAATTAACTTTAATTACTTCCCTTAATTAATAAATCTTAATTAATTACTTACCCTCAAATTAAATCTCTTTAATTAATTAACCCTATTAATCAATTAGGCTTTAATTAATCACTTTGATCATAAATTAATTACTTTTAATTAAGTAATTATCTTTAATTAATTAATCTCCTTTAATTAATAAACCCCTTAAAATTGATTATATTAAGTAATTAATCTTTTAATCCCTTTATTAATTAAATCATTAATCATCAAAACCTTAATCAACTTTAAGATAATCATTATCTTAATTATTCACTTAATTAAAACAACTCCATATTAAATTCAATTAATTAACCTAATATAAAATTTTCAAATCAAAACAAATTAAATTTCAACCCATATGACTTTAAAATTCATTAAAAACTTGTTAACCAACTTATGTTTTCATTTAAACTTGTTATTTTGCTTTATTTTAAACTGGATATCATAACAAGAGAAAACCCCGAGCTTAACCCATCATTTCCCCGAGACAGTCCCGTGAATTCCTCACATTACCTCGACTTCGAGAAAAACACCCCATTTACTCGAGAATTACTCGAGACGAAACCCTACTCCATCAAAATACCCCAGACCAAAGACAGTGCACCGTGCATGTGCACGGTGCCGCCGACCATCTCAGGTCATCGTCGATGATCTCCACACATCACCAACCACTCAAACACCATCCCACGATCATCTGATTGCCCTCCAAAGCTCGAAGTCAAATTCGAGGCTTCAACAGAACCTGGAACAACAATAGGCACATCCTATCCAAACCTGAAAACGCCTCGTTTCCCCCATTCCCGACCACCAGAGACTCTATAGCTTCGACCAAGCCTTCGTCAGCAACAAAGCTTCCATCACCCAAGGTCTCACGGCACTCGATCAACCAACGATGTCGAACAAAGCACATTTGCTCAGCCTTGACAAAACTAGGGCTACAGACTTCAAGTGCCTGCCGTCGCCACCACGATCATCTGCCCACCCATCCAGTATTTTTCCCATCGTCTCCGATCTCTCCACTACCAGCACAGCGAAACCCGACCCCTCAGATCGTCGAGATCACCCGGACTTACCCAAAACACCATTTCCAGACAACCCATAATTGCACACTAACTTCATCACTAAAAATTCAGATTTTAGTTTCAAAAATCATCATTTTGTATAAGATTCTAGATTGTATTTCTGAAACCATGAACTAAGAAAATTAAATTCTCACTTATATTCAACTTGGTCTGTTATTTTAGTTCCAGAGCCATTTCCCATTTATTTTGACTTAAATAAAAATTTAAACTTTAGTTAATGATAAAACAAGTAAATTTTGTTCAGATACTAAATCCTAAAAATCACTAGATCAAGAGATAGAGCATTTAGATCCAATTCTAAATTTTTGAAACTGGAAACAGCAGTATGCAAACATACCCTCCTTATTCATCTAATTATCCACATAATTTCACTTCTATATACACACATCCCTATTGAGCTTCAGATATTAATCATGCATCCTTATCTCATAATCTTAAATTTTAAAAGTGATGTTACATAATTCAGAAAGAACAAAGCACAACACAGCATTCACACAATATGTCAACACCAGACTTTCACTTGAATATACAAGCAATTTACTTGTTCTAACCATACTATCATGCTATTGAATATTTTAAATTTTTAAAAGTTACTCACAAACAAAAATAAACAGATTCAGGGAGGAGATTGCTCACAGTTGTTTCCAGGAAAGAACAGAGATGCATTTTTGTTGAACAGGCTTTGAATTTCCAGTTGAAACTTGCCTCTTTGATCCCTGGTTTGTAGTGATTCGTATTGTAGTTTATGTCGAAGTTTGTTTAAGTTTTGGAGATTGTTTACTTCAGATTTTTTTTTGTTTCTCAGTTTTATGGACGAACTGAAATGAAGTATGATATATAGAAAGAAGTGTACAAGTTGATGGATATAAACAAGTTACAGGTGAATATAATTTTGTATAGGTGATGTTATCTTTTTAGTACAACATATAAGCAGAGATATTTATTTCAATTGGAGGCTAGCATTAATTACCACGTATAACTTATCTTCATTTGCAAGCCAAAGAGATTTATCTTTTCTACTTTGGTGGCTGCAGACCTCAGGTTTTGGTGGCTGAAGTAAATTGTGATGGCTTCATTAATTAAAAGTTGTACCAAAATATATTTTATGTCTTCATTTCGGCTGATAGATATAGGGATGGTTTGCATACTTACTATTTGATATGTATGTCCAGTTTTGCTGTTTGTATATGTATACTTCCTATTTTACAAAGCTATATATATTTTATAAACTCAAATTATTATTATTAAACCATTTACTTGAGATTTTAAACTCAAATTCAATATGTATAAATATAAATTCAAATCTACTCATATACGCACATATACCTATATATTCACATAAATACATATATACAATATTTAAATTTTAAATGATTTTTCCCAAATTTATTCGAAGATCGGGGAAACTCGCATCACTTAAATCGATTTATTTCACAAATTTTATTCAAAAATTCAATAAATTATCAATTTGAATTTATATAAAATTCGGGATCGTTACAAGTTCAAAGCCAAATTAGTTGCTAAGGGTTATAAGCAAAGATATGGAGTAGATTATTTTGATACATATGCTCCAGGTGCTCGCATATCTTCTATACACTATTTAGTAACACTTGCATCCATTCATAAATTGGTTATACATCAAATGAATGTAAAGACCTCTTTTATAAATGGAGTAGAAGAAGAGATATATATGGAACAACCTAAAGGTTTCAAAACCCCAGTCTAAGAAAAGAAAATTTGCAAATTAGTAAAGTCTCTTTATGGCCTGATGCAAGCTCCCATGCAATGGCACGAGAAGTTTGATAAAGTAGCATTGTCATATGGATTCATTGTTAATGATGTTGATAAATGTAATTATAGCAAATCGGATAACGCCGTTTATGTTATAATATGTTTATACATTGACGACATGCTAATATTTTTTTCCAACATATCCTGTGTAAATGAAACTAAGAGTTTCTATCTTCTAAGTTTGATATGAAAGATTTAGGAGAGGCTGACGTAATTTTAGGAATCAAAATCATTAGGAAAGAGAGGGAGTTGTTACTAACCTAATCTCATTACATTGAGAAGTTTCTTGAAAAGTATGGTCATTATAATGACAAACCAGCACCAAGTCCCTTAAACCCTAGTATTAAATTAGTATAGAACACTGGGCGTACCCTTTATAAACTTGAGTATTCCAGTTTTATTGCAAGTCTTATTTATGCTATGCATTGCACTAGTCTCGAAATTACATATGCTATAAGCATGTTGTGTTGATTTATGAGTAATCCAGGTTACAAACATTGGAAGGCAATTTTCAGAGTTTAACCTTATTTGAAAGGAACCACTAACTATGGTTTTTCTAATAAAGGATGTCCAAATGTAATAGAAAGATGTCAGCAAACAGAATGTCTTAGAAATTTATTAATAGAAATTCCACTATTGAAGAAACCATCTCCAGTAGTCTTGATTAATTGTGATAATCAGGCTACGATATACAATGTCTTTAATAAGACATATAATGGGAAGTCTAGACATGTAAGTCTAAGACATCAAATGATAAGACAATTACCCAAAAGAGGAGTATTAACCATTGACTACATAGAAACAAAGAAAAACTTGGTTGACCCACTTACTAAGAATCTTCCAAAGACAACAGTTTCTATAAAATCAAAGGAAATGGGACTAAGGTCTGTGAATGAAGGTTGATCATCCTTAACAGAAACCTAACCTATGTTTTAAAAAGGATAAACAAGGTTCAGTGAGTACAAACAAGTTAAGAGAACGATTATAAAACACTAAATCAAAAATTCCCATTATGTTTAATGTTGAATTCCGGAAGAACAAAGGATGGATAAAATAACCTTAATTAGTCTAGATAACTAAAAGGTGCATCGCAGAAACACCTAAGAGACTTACTTATATGAGTGTGGAAATCGGGTTGTTTCCTAAGAAAGTAAGACTGCTTTCTAAAGTAGACTCATGAACCCAGGATTAAAAGCAGCTATATAGAACACTTTACTTAATAAAATCAACATATGTGATTGTTTCGGTTTTATCATTAGGGATACTTGGTTCAAGATTCGTTCACCATAGAATCTCGATAAGGCTTTGAATGGTTTACACTAAGTGAAGGTTCAAATCCAAAAAATACATTTCATTTATGTGTTGGTTTTCATGATGATGCAATTCCTTGACCTTGAACTACGTTAGGCTTGATCCTACTTGGGTACGTAGGAAATCACTCAAATGATGTAGCCATTCCATTTTTAAACTTTTTAAAATATTCAATCTTGAAAATAGGGGGAGAATGTTGGATATTTTCAACATTGCCTCCATAGTTTTTTCTGTTTTAATGTGAGAAGAAGAGGGAAGGAAGAATAGTCCCATATCTTGGGAAATATGGAACTATACTTGTTTTAATATAGATTCCTCATGAGAAGGTTGGGCCCTTTGGGAACCCAAATGTTTGCTTTGTTGTGAGGTGGGAAGTCATGCATATCCACAACACACGCGCGCGCCGCCGCCGCCATCCTAACCGCGCCCGCCGGGTTCGAGTTTAAATTGACAAAATTGATTTTAGTTGAAACAGAGCAAATTTAAATTCAAATTTAAACGGACAGATTTGGTAGGAGATGCGACAGTTGGTGATGATGGAATAGTTGAATGAACGGGCACGACCGTTAACAACAGTTTTGAACCGTTGGGAACAGATGCAACGTTTTGAATAGATGCATCTCTAGACGAATAGACATCTCTCCAACACTATAAATAGCGACGTCCAGAACCGTTGCTATTTTAGAAAAAGCAGCAACATTTCTTATCTTCTTCTTCCAGATTTTACAATGCCAGAAAGTGTTGCAGAACACTTTCATCACAACCAGATTTTGCAACGCCTGTAAGGTGTTGCAAAAGCTGAAACGTTGCAAATATGTTCTCTTCTTCTTCTCCATTCTATTCTCTACAAATTTGCATCATTAGAAACTATAATAAAGTGTTCTTGGCTAGGTCAAGGTTGTACAAATCTTGAATTTGGTTACACTGTTCCAAGGCTTAATTGAATCCTGAAGTCAATAGTTAGATAACCCGTTTGTACTCGATGGGTCGAACTATTGTCTAAAAGAATCTGTACTCTAGATCATTGAAGTTAGAAGTACGACATCATCGTCATCTTCCTCGTCTCGGACCATAAATTTTCCAACAATAAGAACATCAATGGAGAGGAAAGCAAAATCAAACCGGATGTTGCCTAGAGAGATGATGCGTAGAACCTAAAGTCACGAGAGCCATGGAATATGTCTGGTGATGTCACCTAAAGAGATGATGCATCGCATGTTGAGACGTCTCTTGATGTCCCCTGAGGATGTGCCTAGAGAAACCGCCGATGTCCTTGGAGGTGCCAAGGGAAGCCACCAATGTTGTTGGAGGCATTGAGAGTTATCGATATGCGAAGAGGGGAGAAACCCTAAGATATTGTTAAGTTGTACATACGTGGCAGGCTTATGCTCACACCACGTGCAACGCATGCATCAATAATCTATTTTCCCTCAAATAATCCTTTGGACCTAACGAGGGAAAATGGTATGTTTGTGTTGAACGCATAATGCGGATTGACCTCCAACGGTTACTCCTTTTTGCTCCCTTCTTTTATTTCCATCTTCATCACCTTCCACTTCTAACCTTCTATCCGAGAAATCAACAATTTTTACCCGTTTTCAATTTTTAGAGTGCCGTATAAGTCCGAAAGATTATACATAATTGGCAGTTCAAAGCTACTCAATATCTGCTGAAATGCATTATAAAATCATATGTTGCTTGTGTTAGTAATAGAAAAAGAGTACACAAAGCTATAGCGAAAAGTTTCAGCCGCACTGTAGAAAAAATTCTGTACACTAGACCGATAGACGAAAGCAAAGTCTGTCATAAATACGAAAGTTTTAGAAGAAAATGGGTTAATGAGAAAGTTTGTGCAACAAACCGGTTCTGCCTGGAATATTCAAAGACAAACTATTACAGACAGCAAGGAATTGGGGAATGATTGTGTAAAGGTATTTTATATATACGTTATAGTTTTTTGTTATATTGCATATGTTAATGTTTTATTGATTTTTACTGTTTTACTTGTAGGAGTTTGGACAGGTCATTTTGAGATATAAAAGAGGACCACTTGACAATCTTGAGTATATGCAACAATTATTTCAAGGGATGAATGCAAATGGACAAACATCGTATGCGTCCGCTAACGATGAACCATCGCAACAACAAACTCCCCTTACACAAATCCAATTTGATAGAACTTGGGCTATTGATGGGTTTTACAGTCAACTTGATGACAGATTCCAAATTTGAATTTTCCAAATAATCCTTCATACAACAAACTCCACACATTGGTTCATCTTCTGATCCTAATAAAGCATTTAATGGTGCGAGAAGAAATCGTAGAGAAACCAATGATAAGCCGTGCAAGGTTATAGACCTAATGCATGAGAAACATATGAAAAAATATCTCATGGATTCAAAAAGTCCAAATACAGGCAATAACACAAACAGTATAGATTCCATAGAAAATTCTGTAAACTATACAAAAATGCTTTCTTGCCTTCAACGAATTGGAGAAGCATATTTGATTTTGTTAGCATTAACAATGGTTATGCAATCCGATAATAGAGGGATATTCAATGTTCTTAATGATGAGTTAGCAAAAAGTTGGTTGTTGTCTGCGATTGCGGATAAACGGCACGTGAAAGAGTACCAAAAATTTATGGTAATGTTGATTTTTCTATGAATTACTAATCGCTGTATTTTTTAAGGTGTTTTAATTTATTTTAATGTATTTCAATTTTTTTATTTCATTTTAATTACAATTATTTAATGCATATTACACAATAAAAACAAGTAATTAATTAACTATAAATCGGTTAAATTAAAATCACATTTCAAATACTCCGCTCAAATACTCCACTCAAATACCTCTTTCGTATCACTAAACACATTTCCCTTTCAAGCGACTTCCCCGCTCGCTTCATAAAGAACAGACACTTATTTCAAAATTAAAAGGTATGCGGTCAAAATGGTGATAGAAATGGGTATGTGTGAGAATAATAAATGTATACAAAATTACAAATGAAGGTAGCAGTTAATGAATTATTTACAAATTTACCAATGGTCGTAACACTTGTTTTTGTTGCAAATTGCAAATCAAAACTAATGTGTTACAAAGTTTATACATAAAATCATTTGTTTTATACTAACGCTTTTTTAAGTACTCTAACAGTTTTTACTGTTAGTAGTTTGTAACATTTATAAGTGTTAGAAATTGAAAAATATAAATGTTGCAAAATCACTGATTTGGTGTAGTGACTCCAATGCTAATGGAACTACCTCATCGGATATTGTCTGGAGTAGTCTCTTGAATGAAAAGCTTAGAAAGAAATGGTCAATCTTGAAATTAATTCAAGATGAGGCTATGGTAGCAAGGGACTCAAAGTGGGATACAAAATCGAAGAAAAAGGTCGCTAATGGTAAAGTTATGTTGAAAAGTATCATTTGTTATTATTGTCATAAAAAGATCATATGCTCAACACTTGTGAAGTGTATAAAAGGGGTCATAAGAAGGCTATACACATTGGTAGTGATAGCGATATATGAACCGACATAGTTGAAGGTAGTGACAATGATGCTTTTTGTGATGTTCTAATTAGTGATGTTAAGCCTTGGAGGATGTCTTCGGTGCTAGTTTTCACATATGCATGATGTGAGATGTTTTTCTTCTTATAAGAAGATTGTCGACATGATTAAGACCACTAATTGAGTAGAGCTGCCAGCTTATAGCCTTGGATCTATCCAGTTTTGTATGCATGATGGTGTGGTTAGAGAGATCTCAGGCGCGAGACATATACCTACTAGTTTGTTGGAACTGGGTCAGCCCGCAGCAGAAGTTCTTTGTGAATTTCACAAAAAGATTAACCTATTGGATTTTATTGCGCCTATGAAGTCTAATTATTTAGAACATTTCTAAATTTTATTTAAATAAAATCATTAATTTTATCTAAGCTTATAAACTAAAAATTTAATTTAATTTTATGTCTTGATACACACAAACATATGTATATATGTGTGTATCATATACATATATATATATATGTGTGTGTGTGTGTGTGTGTAACATATCAATCCATGCAAGGTATAACATGCCCGTGTATAGATATTGGGATTTTCATCGCAACGAATACGCTAGCTCATCCAATATGCAAGTATATACTATCAAAATATATGTATGTGCATATATACTATTATTTATATATAAGTATTATAAATAAATATATATATATATATATTAAAATTTTTTTAAATTTTATAGAAGTACATAAGTATATCTATATAAATGTATATAAATTTATATATATTATGATATCAATAAAATATTAATATTGCATACATATTATTATAATAAATTAATTTAAACATAAATAAACTATTTGTAAATATTAAAAATATATATGCATATATTTTAAAAACTATGAGTAGTACATATATATATATATATATATTAATAAAAAATTAATATATATATATATGTATGTATGTATGTATGCATAAATATATGCATAGTGAAATATATATACACACACACATATTAATAAAATAGTCAAAATAATTTTTTAAAATATTAAAGTCCAAGTCTTGCGCAAAGCTTAGTAAAAAAATAATAATTTTAAAATACATCTTAATTAAATATCCATTTGCAAATTATTATAATACTAATTAAAAATAATTTCAAAACTTTATTTTCAAATTTTAAATTTCTAGGTTATCCTAAATGATATTTTATGCTTAAATATTACTCAATCTTTTTGGTTTAAAATAATTTTTAAATGATTTTTCCTAATTCAACCGAAAATTAAATATTGATTTAAAAATAAATTATTTTTATTTTTGTTAACAGCTTCTTTACTATTATTATTATTTTATAAAATATAAAATATAATTTTCATTATGTATTCGAATAAATATAATTTATTAATGTATTAATTTAATTTAAATAATATTAAATAATAATAAAATATTTATAGAAAATATTTTTTCACTATCGGAAATTATCATAGCTTTAATTCTGTACAAATGAAATTATATGACTAGTTTTGATTATAGTATGATGTTGTGATTAATTATAAACTATACATCCATGTAATTAAATAATATATATTAATTTAATAAAATATAAAAAAATATTTTTATTCAAAGGCGTACTAACCCGGTGTATATTTGATAAAAAACAATTATATATATATACACATACACATGCATACAACCAAACATCTTTGTGACTATATTATTTACATATCAGAATCGTCACCTAACTAACAATACATATAATATATACATATATAATAAAATATTATAATTGCAAACTAATAATTATATTTTGATTAGAAACATACCGTAATCTCAATGCCTTAAAGTACACCTTGAAAGGATGATTTTTGCCCTTTGAAACTATTTTTGATTCAACATCGAGCTAGTTTTTGAACCGTGACCACTAGCTATCGGACAAAGACTAAATTAACTTGATTTGAACTGAATGAGATAGAGAAAGACCTATAGGAATTTCGGCCAGCAAGCACAAGGGAGGACACACCAAAAGATCCTAATCAAATTAGGTTAGAGATGCTTATATAGTGGATAGAAAGGAGAAAAGTGTGGATCTCATCTCCTACTAATTCTCCTTCAATCTGAGCCATCCAAAATCAATCCCCCTTTACCAAAAATTGAGCTGCCTATACCCATGTTTGCTGCCGAAAATAACAAGCCCTATGATGGGCCTTAAACCCATTTAAGCCTAAATAAAATACTATACAATTAAATCCAATTTAATAGCTTATCGATTGATATATTTATAACTATTATAAATATATCTAATAATAATTATTCATCAAATCATAATCAAATTTTACAATTAATATTTCATAAATACTAGTTAATTTAATTAATTTATAACAACTACAAATTAACTAAATGATTTGGTCAAAAAAGAATTCATCATTTCGGTTGTGTGACTTGTCGGGTGTAAATTTGGTCAGTGATTAATATCGAACCATTCAAACATTAACGTTTCCACGTCACTTAGTAGATGGTCTGACATTTTGGTCAAATTTATCACTTAGTTAGTTTCAATAAAATCTAATTTTACTTTATTAAGCATTACCTAGTTATGACTTTTTACTTACACCACTTCTCTTCGTCAAAACTACATCACATTGGACTTATGAAATTTGGTAATGGTCAAAATTCCAATATCATCAATATTCAACTCTATAGTCGAAACACTAAGTCCTTGATCAGTAATAACAATTATTTTAACCTAACTACTTTGGCCAAAGATTTCACTTTGAGTTGACTTAAGTTGATTGTGATACTAACCCCATATAACTAAGAAGATAGATCCTCTCTTGAATAGTGCTCCACTTCCAATACTTCCACTTGACCCAACTATAGTCATTCGATGGACACCGTGCATGATTTGACTATAATCAAAGCGAAGCTTTCATATTGAAGATCCATGGTAATTCCCAAGTCGAGTGAAGTATGTAAATCAGTTATATTGATATTTTCTGTTTGACCTTAGTTATATTAGCCAATAGAAAACTATCAAGTGAGTCGTTACATAGTTATCCAATAACTATCAGCACATAACCCCTAGATACCCCCAGTAGTCATGAGTAATAAACCATCCAACATTTGGAGAGCGTTACGTACTCTAGTCTCAATGGATACGTTGATATCTAGTCTCGATGCATCTTGACTAGGAATATTTAAAATGATGTGTTTTATAATACTGTGATATAACACTCATGATTACAACTATCTGTAATTATTATCATGAACACACAATTTATGGATTTTCTATTAAATATATTTTAATTAAGCATTTAAATATTTATAACACATTATAACAAATATATAACAGAAAGAAAAATACCTTTATTACGAATGAGAATTGATTACAGAGTTAATTAATTTACAATAAGTTATAGAATTGCCCCTGGAGCATACCCCTAACCCTATCAATCTCCCACTTGCACTTAGGGACAATTACGAAATCTCAATCTCATCCCTTCAATTAGCTTCTCGAGTGCAAACCGAGCCAGATCCTTAGTGAATGGATCTGCTATGTTATCCTTGGTACCTACCCTTTGTATCACGACCTCTTTCTTCTCTACGAATTCTCAAATGAGGTAAAACTTCCGAATAATATGTTGTGAGTTCTTGCGTACTCTAGATTCCTTTGTGATCTGCATCGCCGCATTGTTATCACAGAACAATGCCATAGGATTCACGGTATCGGGAATCACTCTAAGCTCACTCAAAAACTTACACATCCAGATTGCCTCTTTAGCTGCTACATTGTGGGCCATGTACCTGGCTACATCGTGGAATCAACAATTGTTTCTTAGTTGGAACCTTTCCAACTAACAGCTCTACCGTTAAACGTAAAGACATAACCAAACACCGATTTACTATCATCTATATCTCTTTGAGAGCTCGAATTTATATACCCCTTCATAAGGAGATCTCTATTCCTGTATACGAGGAACAAGTCCTTTGTATTTCTTAAATAAGTATACATTTACGGTCATTCAATGTTTTTCTCCGAAATTAGACTAGCATCGGCTTACGCATCCTAATGCATATGCTATGTTCGGTCTAGTACATAGCATATCGTAAATTAAGGATCCTATGGATGAAGCATAGGGAATCCTTTTCATATGCTCCTTCTCCTAATCGGTATAAGGAGCGTCCTTCTTAGAAACGACGATTCCAGACTGAGTTGGAACGTTTCCACGCTTGGAATTCTAAACCTTTTCAGTATGGTATCTATGTACAGGGATTGGGACAATCCTAATAACTTCTTAGATCTATCTCTATAGATCTTTATACCAAGTATATAGGCCGCTTCTCCCAAATCCTTCATGGAGAAGTTCTTGAAAAACCAAGCTTTCACTAATTGCAACAACGAAGTGTCATTTCCAATCAATAATAGACCATCGACATAAAGCACTAAGAAAACTATAGTGTTGCCTTGTTCCTTTCCGTATATGCATGCTTCCTTTGTTTTTTGATAAAAACCGAATTGTTTGATTACCTTATCAAAATATTTGTTCAAACTCCTTGAAGCTTGTTTTAAGTCCATAAATAGACTTTAACAACTTGTAAGCCTTGCCCTCACTCCCACTGACCATAAAACCCTCAGGCTACGACATATAAACGGTTTCTTCTAAATCACCATTAGAAAATCCATCTTTACATCCAATTGACATATTTCATAGTCATGGAATGCAACGATGGCTAGCATAATTCAAATGGATTTGAGCATGGCTATAGGTGAAAAGATATCGTCATAATTAACACCTGAATTTGATGAAATCCTTTTACAACTAGCCTAGCTTTGTAATATGCATTTAGCCTTTTCTTAAAAATCCATTTACAACCAATGAGTTTTATCCCTTCGAGTAGATTCGAAAAAGTCCAAACCTTTTTTTCTTACATGAAATCCATCTCGGATTTCATAGATCAAAGCCGAAGTGTGGAGTCTTTACTCCACAGTGCTTGTACTAAAGACAAAGGATCGTCATCTAAGACACAGTCCTCCTTCTTTCCATCTAATAGAAAACCATAGTATCTCTCTGGTGCGCGAGTTTCGTTACTAGACCTTCTAATAGGTTGTGTGTTTTCGTATATGGGTGAACTGGGTTTTCCCACTGGTTTGACCTTAGTGTTAATTTCTTGGATCTCATCCAAGTCTACAACCTCACTGTTAATTTCATTTGACAAAATTTCCTTTTCTAAAAGACAAGCATCGAGAAACAATGACCTTTTGTTCCTCGATATTGTAGAATATATATCTCGTTGAGTTTTAGGATATCTTATAAATTTACACAGTATCGATCTTGCCTCTAGTTTATTCGGACCAACATTCTTGACGTATGCCAGACAACCCCACACCTTTAAATATTTGAGTTGGGGTTTCTTACCATACCATATATTATATTGTGTTTTGGGCACAGATTTAGTGGTTAACAAGTTCAACATATGTGCTCGGGTTTCTAGCACATATCCCCAATAGGACAGAGGTAACCCAACCTTACTCACCATGGAATGAACCATATCTAATAGGGTTTGATTCCTTCGCTCTGACACACTATTGTGTTCGAAGTATAGGATGGAGTAAACTAAGTGATAATCCCATTATCTTAGTAATTGTTGAAAATCATGTCCAACATACTCACCTCCACAATCTGATCGAAGAATTATAATCTTACAGTCCGTTTGGTTTTCTACTACATTTTTATATTCAACAAATTTCTCGTAGACATCAGATTTGTTCATCATAAGACACACATATCCAAGTCTCGAGAAATCACCAGTGATGGTAACAAAGTAAAAACTATTATCTTTGGTTATTATTGGCAACGGGCTACATACACCACTATGTACTAACTCAGTGTAACGACCCGTAAATTTCGACGATTTTTATAACATAATTAACTGAATTTTTCATGAAATTTAAATAATAAAATTTAGCTATGAAAATTTCATATTTGGAATACATCTATTTAAGCATAGAAAATGGTAAATTTTTATTGGAAAATATGAAAGTTAGTTCTGTTGTGTAAATTTCAATTTCAATTTAAATCAGTTAAATTGATGGAAATAAGATATTTTCGAAACTTGAATATTTTTATACAATAAATTTGTAAATCATTTTCTAGGTGAGACGTCATATTTCGTTTCACCAAATTTAGACTGCTATAGCTCCGTTTATCTTATTTTATGCAAATTAGCGGCAGTTTGGCAGCAAATATCGATTTTTGATAGGATGGTAGTATCGTTGATATCTGTGTACCATTCTGTTTGTCTCGTCATGCTGATCTCCGTAGTATATTCAATTGTGCATTTCGGTATCCGGTACACGGCGAAATCTGTGTAACGATTAACCGTATTGTGTCCGCATTTGAGTCTTTTGGGTTTTCTATGTCTTTTCGTTTGTCCAGCTGATAAAGTTAATAGCCGCTAGCTATTAATATTCCCATCAATTATCACTTGGCTTTCTCTATTCTCTGGTTTCCATTTTATATTTCTGGTTCATTCCTCTCTTGCTCTTCTCTTCCCTGTTTGTTTTATTGCTTTCTTCTAAATAAAATAATATTGTTTATAACGCAAAGCATATATATGTATTACCGTAGCTTTTGCGTGCGTGTCAATGGCCAAAACCACTACCGCGTCCTCTCTCCTGTGCTCACCGATCCACTTTTCTTTTCCTCCACGCCGCTAGCCTTTCATCGTCCATCACCGCTTGCCCCACAGACCCTTCCTCCTCCATGTTTTTCAAAGCCCAGTCAGCCTTCCACGTAACCACCCTCGCAGCCCATCCTCTCCCTCCCTGCGCCTAACCCCAACATCTCCAACCACCAGTGCCGCACTCTCCTTAGCTGCTGACCCACCAATCCCCCTCGTCCTGACATCTTCTGTTACAATTCATTTAGAGAAATATAATATATATATATAGTATATATATTTGTTTGCAAATCTATCAAAGAGATCAGGTTCTTTTCCCTTTGCTCGCCCATTCACAGGCTTCTCTGCCTTCCACTCTTCAACCTGCCACCACCATGACATCACGATAGCCCACCTGCACGTACTCCCTCCCTTCCTTGCAACAAATCATGGCCCGCGACTCATACAACCATTCCTCTGCGGAAAAACCCATCCGAGCCCACTGACCATTCCACCACCCAACGCCACAAACCCTCCGACCCGCTCGCCCTCCGACCGCACTTGAGCAGCAGCCACGCGAGGCAGCCCCTCTGCGTATCCCCATCTCTACCTGCTTATCCCCTCTGACCGTGCCCCTCCTTCTTTTTTGCCACCACCATCAGCTGCAGCTTTCTCATTCTTGTATATATATATATATGAAGGTATATGTTATATTATATGTTACAGTATGTATATGTTTGCAGTATATTATTGTTTGTACCAAAATTGGGCACAACACACTTCGGAAGGTTTGAAGAGATAAAAATTAAGAAATTAAATGGAAAAAGAGGATTATCTAACAAACACTTCAAAAACAAATAAGAAAGTTCGTAGAAACACAAAAATTTAGAGTGGTTCGGCGTGTTGCCTACGTCCACTATGAAATTGATGATTTTATTGATGTTCTTTTGATGATTACAGCGGATTACAGTGAATTACAGTGATGAAATTCGAGTACAACAACAACCTTGTAGTGCAAAAATGTTTTCAGCAGAGTGTGGACATTAAAGAGCTAAAAGATCCCTTTTCTGTAGGCTTTGGGGCGCTATTTATAGGTGTAGGATGCAAATATCTCGCTCAGATCTCGGAAGACCTCTTCTGGCATGTGGGTGGGCCCACGCGATCGATCCCATGCGATTTCGACTCGATCTGTGATTGATACGAACGAATTTCGTATCGATCAAGATTTAACCCAATCGAGTCGAAACTTGGCATGAACATTCTTTAGGTCGTACGTAAGCTCCTGTGAAAATTTCATAGCATTTGGACTTGCGGATTGCGAGTTATGATCGATGCAAATTTGGGCTTTTCGGCCATCGTTCTTTTCGGGTCGATGCTCTTCGTATCAATATGTTCGAATCGATCCAGGCACGTGCCTGCAAGTTGACGTGGTGCTCACTCTTCGGATCGATCCACTTTTCATGCCGAGGCGACAGAGTCTTCCCAACGTTTGCGCCTTGTTCGTATCAATTTGACTTGTTCGTGTTCGAATCGATTGAAGCTATTCTGTTCGTATCGAGTTCCGTGGCTCTGTTCGTATCGATCTGAGTCGTACTGTTCATATCGATTGTGTGGTCTTGTTCGTATCGATCGAAGTTGTTCCAACTTGATGGATACAAACTACTGATAATGTGATGGATACGAATAGACGGATACGTGTGGGTTGATGGATACGAACAACCGATAATTTGATGGATACGAATAAGGCTTTCTTTGATGGATACGAATGAAACAGCTGCCGATCGATACGAAGAAGGGTCGTTTGCTGATGGAGTCGAATAGATCGATATGAATAAAGCTTCTTCCTCTGATGGATACGAAGTAGTGTATTTCGATGGATACGAATAGACACCTGCCGATGGATTCGAGCATGCCGAACCCTTGATGGATACGAACAGATGGTTGCGAAGTGATGGACGTGGTTGTGTTGATTTCCTTGATTTGTATCGATCATATCTTGAGCATACGAACTCGGATTGACTTGAAATTTGGAACATTGGCTTTCATAGTTTCGCTTGTCATGTCATATCAATTGTAGCCTGATTCGGACTCAAACAAAATTCATCGATATCCATAGTGAGCCTGCGTATAACCGATCCTTGGGACGGACTGTCCATGGTTTCCAATTAGCTCTTGGTATCATGGCCTTGCCAAAAGGCGGGATAACATTCCCCCCCTCCAAAGTACGTCTTGTGAGAACACAACGTGCTTTTAAAAGTTGCAATCTTCCTATTGAATAGTTCCATCCGACTTGTTAAATAGTTATCGTCTTTTCGTTGAAAGCTGTGACCTTTGATTGATCCAAAGAAACATAAATTGTGAATCGTGGACTGCCAATTGTTGTACTATGCACTGTTGTAATTGATTGGTGTATGATAGAGATCAGTTGTTTATTGTTGTAATCGTCATCAGGTGGGCATTCGACCTGTGACATTTTAAAATTGAAAATTAGTCCGACGTACATGCATATACGTTAACCTGACCCTTGTTGACGTTCGAATGTTCACAAATCATTGTCAGTTTTCTCGTATCGAATTCCATATCGATCCTCTCCTGAATCGATGTAAAAGGTTGAAAGATTGTTCTTGTATCGATGTAATTCGTATTGACGGATATGAAATAAACATTCGCATCGATAGATACGAGTTTCGGTGGACTTATGAGTGTCACGAATAGAGAGCAGTTGGCTCCTCATGCATTGTTCGTATCGATGGCTGTGAATCCTTGCAGCTCTCAAATTGATGGTTACGAAGTTGTGGTTTCGTATCGATAGGCTAATGAGGGACGCGAACAGCTAATTCGTATCGATAGATACAAACCTTTAAGGGCTGTGGCTTGATGGATACGAACGGTGCAATTCGTATCGATGGAATATGAGAGTTCAGAAAAAAAAATTGTTGCAAACTTTGTATCAATAAAGCATGAGCTGTTGGATATGAATAACAAATTCATATCGATACGATGAGAGACCTGTTGGAACCAGTTAAAATGACCGGGAGTTGAAACATTTCACTTCACTCCTATTGCCCATATAAAAGCGTTTTGCACTTGGAAAAATTTTCATATGTTTCTATTTGACTATCACCTTCGTCTCGATACAGCTTTGAAATCAGGAAAACTGCATTTGCCTTCAAACTAAACCAAGTGTTAATCCCTTGAACTAAGTACCCAAATTAGGTAATCAATCGATTAATCCAAGTGGAATTTGGGCGGACTCGAGATTCAACGCCACTTCATCCAAAGCCTCTGCCTATTCCGACGCCGTTGGTACCGGAGTTGGGTTGGAGCGAGGTTGAGGAGAGCAAAGGCGTTTGTGTCGAATGGGGAAGAAGGTGTTTTGTTTCATATCGGTCTTGTCCTAAAATTTCGCATCGATTGCCAACTTTTGACTTCATATCGACTGTTGATCCCTGAATTTCGTATCGATTGAAGAAGAAGAAGCGAGGATGGAAATGAAGGAGGTAGTGGGTACTTGTTCGGAGAAGAAGAAGTGTTGAGGAGGCGACTGCGTATCGATAGGAGAAGGTGGAAGTTCGTATCGATCTGGGGCGATCGATACGAAAAGTTAGCCATAAGATCGATACGAAGTAGTGGCCCTGTTTGTCAATACGAACTGGAACCTCGGGTGATCGATACGAAATCCCTTGCTCGACGATCGATACGAAGATGAGAGGCTTGCCGATCGATACAAACTAGGACCTTGGATGATTGATATGAAATCCTTAGTTCTGCGATCGATACGAATGGAGCCTCTGGCGATTAGTCCAAGTTTTGGCCTTGATGGATACGAAAATTTTGAAAAAATGAACACCTAACTCCGGCGAGCTTAAGTCTGGCATAATCGGACTTGATCATTGAACATCATATTTGACTATCCTTCGAAGCTCGTCGATGGAACTGTGACTTAAAAAATTTTTAACGAACTTTAACTTGGATCGGTCTCTAACATCTGGATGGCACGGTTGTGACGGTCAGCGATGACGGTCACTCTAGTTGAATTTCGAAGTCTCGTCATTCGAATGTTTTCTTTAGAAATTCTTCAAGTAATATGTAGCACTGCACTGCACAACACGTTCACGCACTTCACACTGGGGAACATTTGGGTTTTTATTGTCTAATGATGGTTTCTAATAAGTTGATTAGCTATGGAATCCACAATTTCACAACAGCAAGAGCTTCAGGATTCATCCCCTTTTGTCCTAGAGATTCCGGCCATCGCGGCCGAAGTTATAGACCTAGCTCCAGACGAGCTGCCTGGGGCCAGGTTTATAGGAAATCCTCAGGATTCTGTGCCGTCTAATGTCTTCGTAGACATGTTGGGACAGATATGCTTAAGGCATGGCTTGTCGTTGGACGACGTATTATTGCCGGGACCAAATGATAGACCGCATGCTCCCCTAGAGGGGTTTACTGCCTTCAATCGCCATGCTTGCACAGCAGGAACACTCCCTTCGTTCAACCAATACATTAGGGAAGTGTTGTCTTTCCTTGGAATTTCTCCATCACAACTACACCTCAACGGATACGCTACGCCGAACAGTTTATTTATTGTATTCATGGAGCATCTCTTTCGGCCACCGGCTCCAACAAAAATCAGATATCTTTTTAACTTCAAGAGTAGGGGAGATAGTCCATCTTTTACATTCCTGGAGGTGGTCAGGAATTGTCAAGTAGTAACCGGATCATGGACAAGGCTGGGTTACTTTAAAACAGAATGGTTTTACGTCTGATGCCCTCCAAGATTTGCTAGCTGATGGTTAGTCAGACGTAAGTGTTACAGTCTTCTTCAAGAGTTATCCAGATAATAGTAGTTGATGTAAACTAATATCTTCTTTTCTTTACAGTCGCAATTTCACGACCTGAAGGCGGATACTTCAAAGAAATAATAAGGGTCCTTTAAGAAGTTCCAAGTGAAATGAGGGACATCGATTTGGTTCTAACCGACATAAATTTGAGAATCGTCGGAATGATTGAGCGGAATCAAAGCATAAGACTTGAAGGGACACTGAGGGCAGCCCTGAAGAAGCGGGTTAAACGCAAAACACTTGGGGTCGTAATACCTGAAGGGGTTGACGAAGAGAGAACGCCCACGGATGATGAACTTGTAGCTGGGCCTTCGGCCGGATTTCAAGCGAAAGAAGGAAGAAGAAAAGGCAAGGCCGCTGCTTACAAATGTCCTAAGTCTTCGAGGTGGAAATCAGCTGTGGTTTCTCTGCTGGTTCCCGGCATAAGAATCTCGGAAGCTCCTTCCTCGCCAACAGAGAGTCCTTTTGAAGGGCTCGCTGATAATCTAATTCCGGATTATGTGTCACTTCAACATGACACTGGGTTGGAGGAGCTTGATAATGCTTTAGTTTGAGCGAGTCTCTTCCTATAAGTGCGGCCGACATATTCGGTTGGTCGGGGGGTTGCACATCCATACACATTTCACGGCACTACACGATCTCCAATCACAAGTTGTTTAATTCAAGAAACCACTAAGTCTGCTTCTCTTTCTTTTTACAGATACAATGTTCGGACGAGGGTCAATGTTAGTAAGTCTTCGCTCAGCTCGTCGATCTTTCTCATATTATGAGTCACGTAGGAGAGAGGAAGATAGAGACCGCGATCGTGGGTACTCTAGCCAGGAATGTCATGAGAGAGATAGAGATAGGGACTACAGACATTGATCCCGATCCCGCTCTCCTCCTCTTAGAATTCCTATGCAACCTTCGGGCCAAGGAAGACAACCGGTAGAGCCTCCCCATTACAAACCATCTTCGCATGCTCCTTGGTCCGAGTCATAGCGCCATAGAACTGAGGTTGAGCCTCCCGTCGTTGTTCAGCAAGCTATCACTGAGCCCACTGGGGAAGGGGCTATTAAAATTGCTCAGCTGAGGAAAGAGTTTCCAAATATATGCTTCGATGACTATGTTTTTCCCCCTCATCTAAAGAGAATTCCATCGGAAGCGGAGAACACAATGCATGATTAAATTTATGACATTTACTCCCAGTACAAAGAGTGGGTGAAGGCTGCAGAGAAAGCATCGAAGGTGGCCTTTGAGCGGGCTAAAATAATCGAAAAGTTAGAATCTGATCTCGCTCAGAAAGACCGCATCGTCCAAGTGATTACTGATGAAGCCGAGTCCTCTCGGAAATCAGAGATAGAGGCCACCAAAAAGGCCGATGAGGCGAACTTGGCCATGGAGAGGATGAGGCAGACACACTATGCCTTGGTGGAGCAGATGGGTTATCAAAACACCACTATCACAGCTGAACGGGACACCGCTCTAAAAGAACTTGTTGAACTTAAAGCTAAATATTCCGAAATCATCAAGGAAAAGGATGACGCAAACAAAGCCGCCCAGGAAGCGTGTGAACAGGCTGTTGTGCTTCGGGGCGAACAGGATGCGGCCACGGCTAAGGTCCGAGTGGTGGAGACTGAGATCGAGGAGAAGGTCTGAATGGCTGAGTCTAGGCTAGAAGCTGATATCGATGATCTCCTCATTGTTTATAATACCAATGTTTTGAGGCACAGAAATCTAGCCTGGCACGACAACTACCCGACTCATTTATATAACGCTTGGGGCCGATTAGTTGAGGAGGAGAAGGCGGTGCATTTGGGTGAGTCAATCGACGAGTTTGAGCTTGAGAATCATATGTTAAATGAAGATGAACGAAAGATTCTCCACGAGTCGATGATTTTGCATGAAAAAGAAAAGCTCGGCACCCAACACTTGGAGGTCGGAGATGGTTCAGGTGTTGAGCATCACGATGTGAGTGTTGAAGTTCCTACGCCAACCCAGCCTGAATCTGCACATGTGGTTGATCCCCAGCCCATTCCTGCCTATAATCTGGATCAGCCACAGCTATCTCCGGCCAGAGAACAAGTTCCTGAGGCTGTTCAGCCATCCACAAGCCAAATTGAGGAAGGTATTCTGAACATTTTATATGCTTATCTGAAGTCGGAGTCGTCATCCGAATAAAGTATTAACAGTTCTTCTTTTGTTTTTGTCCAGTGATTGATGCTGCACCGGACGTGCCTCCTACCACTCAAGAATCACATCATATGCAGGTGGCCATAATAACTGAAGCAACCACCACAACGACCACGGCATCGACTGACGGAACGCAGGGGTGCACTATTTTTTTCGATGAACAGATGATGGAGGAACTCCTCGGTCATTACAGCGATCCTTTTGCGGACCCGCCATTTGTTATGGGTGGAAGCGCACCTGCTACTGGCTCTTCAATGCCAACCACTGATGCTCCCAGCGAGTCCCAAGAAATTCGTGAAGAAGAAATATTGGCCGAAATCGACGCTGAAATGGAGGCAGCGGCTCATGGTGGTAGTTTTGGAGGTGGGATGGTGGAACCTGGTCCGGCTCCGTTAAGGATGATATCACTTGGTGGTACAATTATTGACACCAGCACGCCTATCCCGCCTCATATAGTCGACCCAGTTCCTCCGACTCCGCCTTCAGGGAACATTCTCGTTCACTTGAGCTCGGATGAGGAAGTTGATATCATGTACCCTACTGGAGATCGGCTGCCGAAAGTCAAAGGCTCAAAAAGAAAAATAAGTGGCAGCTCCAGTGGGTCCACACCGAAGGGAAAGCCAAAAAAGAAGAGAGAGTAGACGTGCTTCTTCGGTTTATTTTTGGTAGACAGATAGAAATCTATCTTCGTTTTTCTTTTGTAGGCCGTGTATAGATGCGGGTTCAGCCCCTGCTAGTAAGAATTTTGGAATCAACTTGTACATAATTTCTTTTCACAAATAGTTGAAATGAAACTTTATTTTGTTTTGATCTTGATGTGTGTTTGTTTGCTTAAGTGTTTCAGCATTTGAATTCTTCGTTCTTGTGAAGTTTCAACTTCTGAATCTCGTTTGAGTTTATCTGTCAAGTTCTGAAATCACGGCCACAAGCCATGATGGGATATTAAGTTGAACTCCGATGTTGTATCGCTTCAGTCAGCGATTGACACTTAAGTTCTGCCCCCAGTTTCAGGGATGAAGTTTAAAGATCGGCTAGCGGTCATATTTCACCTTCGAGAATTTGAGTGGTTGAATCACACTCGCCCTTTTACCGGTGGTTGTATCTATACTCCGGGGGTTTAAATTATTTTCACGGGCGATCAACCATGTTGCTTGACACTTATCATTTCATCTGCACTTTGGGACTTAAATAAGTTTGCGGGCGCTCGGTTACACCCGACTCGAGTTTATACTCTGGTCCGCGCTCTGAGGACTTAGAGTCGATTAACATTTTATAACCCAGTCCACGCTCTGGGGACTTGGAGTTGGTTGACGTTTACTTTCCGGTTCGCACTCTGGGAATCCAGATCGTTTCGATGTCTACACTTCGGTTCGCACTCTAGGAATCCGAAGTTAGGTGACGTTTTATACTCCAGTTTGCACTCTGGGAACTTAGAGTTAGTTGATGTTTATACTCCGGTTCGTATTCTGGGATTTCGAAGTTGGTAAACAGACGGTCAATCGCATCTGTTGTATGTTTTTGAACTTTGCTCGCACTCTGGGAACGAAAGGTGTATCAGGATCGTGGATGGTCGGATCATATCCACCCTGAGTTAACAAGTGAGGTCGTTAGATGGACGGATCCATCCTCCTCAAACTTGGTTCGAATACAGGCGAAGTCGTTAGGTGGACGGAACCACCATCTTCGAAACCGTATTTGTAAGTTCATAATCCAGTTCGCACTCTGGGAATCTGGAATTAGGTAAAGGATTGTCGTGTATCAATCTTTTTTTGACTTTAGTGTGATGGCTTGTCCCCAAGCTCGGGTTTCACTTAGTGAGTGACCGGTCGTATCACAGTCACTCCCTATTTGAATAAATTCCACCGTATGATGGAACTTAGCTCTTCGTGCATAGTGATGATCATATGAAGTATTTCAAGTAAATCAAAGCTCTGGTTCGAAGAGATTGCATTTTATTGCTGAAATAAGAAAATACGGCAAAGTCAGTTGCCTTATTACAAATTCTAATTTCGAAATGCAGAAACAAATTGCAAATGAAAAATAAACTGAATAAATAAACAGAGCATGTTATGTGTAGTAGCGATGGAGACTCTAGTTGTTCCAGGCTCTCGGAAGAGTGAGATCGTCAACGGTCGATAATTTGAATGTGCCATCTCCGAGCTTTCGTTCAATAACATATGGTCCTTCCCAAGTTGGATTCATATGCGAGGGGACCGAATAAATTCTTTTGAGTACGAGATCACCAAGTTCAAAGGTTCGGGGTCGGACCTTGGCATTGTATAATCAGGCGACTCGACTTCGATATGCGGCTACCCTCAAATCAGCCTCTTCACGCTTCTCATCCAATAAATCGAGAGATTCAGCAAGTAATATAGCATTTGTCTTTGGATCGTAGTATGTCACACGATGAGAAGGTACTTCTAATTTGATGCAGCAGCGGATAACAAAAATGTATGAAACGGTGAAAGTAGCAATCGGTGGATTGAAGATATAACCAAACGCCCAAATTCGTTGATCTCAAAGATGCCGAATTCTAGCTATCTTCGTCAAGTTGATCGCGCACGATACCATGAAAGAAGATCTACGATTCTTCGTACGTTGATCTAGCGCACTAGATTCCGTGAATCGGCTTCAACAATCGTTGATTCGAGCGCACTCGAATACCGAAGGTGGAGATAGGAGATCACACTCAACTACCAATTTAGAAAGAGGCACAAAGCTCTCAAACAAAAGTTTATTCAAAATCAACTAACTATTACAAATGACACCACCATCCCTATTTATAGGGTTACAACTCACACGACTCAACTCTGGACAACACTTAGGTCGTGAATGACCTAAGACAAACAGCGACCCACGACCTAAGACAGACGCGACCTAAACATTACAACATTAAGCGACTTATCATATTTACAACACAAGACATATTACAACATAACGACATAACAAATACAACATACAAACGACATAAGGAATTACAACATAACGACCTAAAAATGCAACACCACGCGGCATGAGCTTCAGCGACATGAGGAGAATCAGCTTCAAGAAGATCTTATGCGACCTATAGGACGAGCGACTTAAGAAGTTGAGCGACCTTGGCTTAAGCGACCTAAGATTGATGCGACCTATGGTCGAGCGACTCAAGACAGGAGCGACATAAGCAACACGGCAGCGACCTAAGAAAGATAGCAACAAAAGAAAGAGCGACATCACTTCTTGCGACCTAAGGAATATCTTCAGCGACCTAACATGAAGTGGTATATGAGAGCGACCTAACATAGGTCGTAGCTCGCTCGTATGTCCTGGGCGACTTAAAGCTTCTCGCGACCTAAAGACGGAAGGTCGTTCGCGACCTAAGTCAAGCGGCATATTGTAGCGACCTATCTGCATATTGGAGCGACCTATCTTGTTAGGTCGTAACTCTTTAGGTCGTAGTTCTTTAGGTCGTAGCACTTTAGGTCGCAGCACTTTAGGTCGTAGCTGGCAGATAGAGTTAGGTCGCAACTCCTTTTCACGTGACTCGTTAGGTCATGAGCGACCTAGGGAAAAGACCTTTAACTCGTTAATTCGCAACTCTTTATCTCGTGACTCGTTAGGTCGTGAGCGACCTAAGGAAAGACTTAGCTCGCATGACTTGCTTGGTCGGTCTTCATAGCTCTTTTACGACCTAAAATGGCGTGACTTAGGGAATGATGTGCTAGGTCGTAGCTCAGGGGAGTTAGGTCGTTGGCGACCTAAGTCTTCATCAGTCTGGGCTACATCATCCTCCCCTGGTTGGGAAAGATTCGTCCTCGAATTTAAAAGTTCTTTGTCTTCGACATTCTCGTCCTCGTGACACAGTCCCAAGTGTTTGATATTGTCAACATTAGCAATATGAAGATGATCCGGCAAATTCAATTTATAATCATTCTCACAAATTTCCTTCACAATTTCCAAACGACCCATTCCTCCAGTATTTAGCTTGTTGTAAGTACCAACAAAAAATCTTCCAACCATCAAGTAGATAGATTCGTTGCAACTTTGTGTCTTTATCAAATCCAATACAGAGTCCATACTTACGTCCACCCAAGATCTAGTATGTATAGGTAATGACATACATAATCCTGACTTCGTCGCGGTCTCTTTTGAAATTTGATAACTCTGACTCTTCTGAACAAGCCTTTCAACCCCTTTCCTTATCGACGGCCCAAAACAAAACTTTGTAATCAACTGTATGGTATGATCACGGCCCACGTGTCTTTCTACACGTACATCTTTGATAACTTTTATTTGCCAACTGCGATCAGGAGTATACCACTGTCTTCCTTTGAACAGAAACCCATCAACCAATCTTCTCAATTCTACTTGCTCTGTCGGACACATATGGTTACGTGGCATATACGGTACAATAGCACTTGACACTTGATTAACATGAAGTACGTTCCCCCGTGGCAGTAATTCCTTGGACAACTCTACAGGAACTACATCTTCACGTTCATTCACCATTGACTTAACTTCCTCAGGAGTCTCAAGATCTCTACTGGTTTCATTCCCATTCAACATAAACACTTCCACTCTATCCTCCACTTCTTTAACAAACTCTCTTGTAGATTGTAGACTAGTCGAATCCACTTCCTTCATCAACAATTTACCCTCTTCATCTCCTGACTTACTTTCTTCACCCTCATCCAACTTTGCTGATTGTGAATTTTCAACCTCATGTTCAATAGATTTCGTTGGTTGAAACTCATCAACTTCATCTTTATCAAACTTTAATGATTGACTACAATCGACTTCATCTTCCACATCAACAAATTCCTTTAAAGACAACAAAGTATTTAGCTCCTCGATTTCCTCCAATTTGTTTTCACTCTGTTGACGCTTCTTAGGAACCAAAATGATTCGTGTATCCTTGAACATAAAACTGTAACTGTTTGTGCATCCATCATGTTGCACAGCTCTATCATATTGCCATGGTCTTCCCAACAACAGATGGCATACATCCATGTCAACCACATCACACAAAATTTCGTCTTTGTATTTCTTCCCAATGGAAAATTTAACACAAACTCTTCGATTAACCTTTACTTCCCCTCCTTTCCTTAACCAAGCTAATTTGTAGGGGTTTGGATGTTTCTCTGTTTTCAATGACAACTTCTTTACAGCTTCTGAAGAAATGATATTATCACAGCTTCCTGCATTGATGACAAATTTACAAACCTTTCCCAGAATAGTGCATGTTGACTGGAAGATATTGCTCCTCAACCAACTAGAATCATCTTCTTGCTTTGGCATTAAACAAGATCTCCTCATCAACAAACTACAACCCTCATCTCCTGTTAATAATTCTTCTTCTTCAACCGGTAGTGAATTGACACACTCTACCTCTGTATCTTCATGCTCAATCTCTGCAATCATTGCTCGCTTCTTGGGCTTTGTACATTCATTGCTTTTATGGCCCAACTCTTGACAATTAAAACATTTGAGACTACTATCGACCTTAGCTTTGTTGGCTTCATTCACATTCGGTTTATTGACGACTTTGGAAACATCCGCACTGTTACTAACATCCTTGTTCTGATTGTTGGAATATGTAAACACACCACCTCCTCTCCTACCCTGCTTCTCCCAGGCTAGAGCCTTTTGATGTGCTTCAGCCACAGATCTGGGATCAAACATATTCACCATATCTTGTATCTGCATTCTCAATCCTCCAACAAATCTAGCTGTCAACTGCTCCTCTGTCTCCATGATATCATTCCTCGCAATCAATTGATAAAACTCGTCCGCATAATCATTCACAGACTTTGTTCCCTGTCTCAGATTCTGCAATCATTAATACATAAGAGACTGATAATTATACGGCAAGAATGTAGCTTTCATCAACTTCTTCATCTTATCCCATGATTCAATCTTTGACTTTCCCATCCTCTCCGGTGTTAGTTTAGTTTGCTGCCACCATGTCATAGCCCTTCCTTTCAATCGTGTAGCAACCAACTTCACTCTACGATGCTCGGGTACTTCTTTAAAGTCAAAAATTTCTTCCACATTAGACAACCAATCCAAAAATTCCTCAACCACCATTCCACCTTTGAATTCTGGAATTTCAGTTTTCATCCCCGACTCCCATCGACGATCATCTTCAACATCCCGATATGCATTCCGTACTTGGTCTCGATCTCGAGAATGAACACTACATCTACCACCATCTTCATCAAAAACAGATGTACTTCTATAACGATCTCGACCACCCACATCTCTATGATCTCGCATATCCCTTCTACTTTGTCTTTCATCATCACGGTATGGTTCATGTTCAAACTCACGTGGAGTTCTTCTCTCTTCATCCCTATACTCATGATGTTCTCTTCTCAATGAAACTGAAGATTCTCTTCTTTCTCGATAAGATTGTGGCGACACCCTCCTCGCTTCCGTAACCGATGGTGAAACTCTGTTTCCACCATGGTTCGAGATTGGCGACCTTCTCCTTTGTCCTTGATTCATATCATTCATCAGTTTCTCTAACTTCCTAATGCCTTCATCAAACTTTTCATTTATGCGTTGTTCCATTTTCTCGGCTTCTTCTCTTCTATACAACGCTTCAACATTCTGATGGCGATTAGCTCTTCTCGGCGGCATTATCAAAACTTCAACTCTCGGCCTTGATTCTCAAAGTGATGCACGGCTTTAACTTCTAACTCTCGGCCTTAACTTCAAACTCTTCAATAAGAATTGGCTCCAAGACTCGGCTTAGCTATGATTGGCTAAGTCTAGCTCTGATACCAAATGATGCAGCAGCGGATAACAAAAATGTATGAAATGGTGAAAGTAGCAATCGGTGGATTGAAGATACCAAACGCCCAAATTCGTTGATCTCAAAGATGCCGAATTCTAGCTATCTTCATCACGTTGATCGCGCACGATACCGTGAAAGAAGATCTATGATTTTTCGTACGTTGATCTAGCGCACTAGATTCCGTGAATCGGCTTCAACAATCGTTGATTCGAGAGCACTCGAATACCGAAGGTGGAGATAGGAGATCACACTCAACTACCAATTTAGAAAGAGGCACAAAGCTCTCAAACAAAAGTTTATTCAAAATCAACTAACTATTACAAATGACACCACCATCCTTATTTATAGGGTTACAACTCACACGACCCAACTCTGGACAACACTTAGGTCGTGAACGACCTAAGACAAACAGCGACCCACGACCTAAGACAGACGCGACCTAAACATTACAACATCAAGCGACTTATCATATTTACAACACAAGACATATTACAACATAACGACATAACAAATACAACATACAAACGACATAAGGAATTACAACATAACAACCTAAAAATGCAACACCATGCGGCATGAGCTTCAGCGACATGAGGAGAATCAGCTTCAGGAAGATCTTATGCGACCTATAGGACGAGCGACTTAAGAAGTTGAGTGACCTTGGCTTAAGCGACCTAAGATTGATGCGACCTATGGTCGAGCGACTCAAGACAGGAGCGACATAAGCAACACGGCAGCGACCTAAGAAAGATAGCAACAAAAGAAAGAGCGACATCACTTCTTGCGACCTAAGGAATATCTTCAGCGACCTAACATGAAGTGGTATATGAGAGCGACCTAACATAGGTCGTAGCTCGCTCGTATGTCCTGAGCGACTTAAAGCTTCCCGCGACCTAAAGACGGAAGGTCGTTCGCGACCTAAGTCAAGCGGCATATTGTAGCGACCTATCTGCATATTGGAGCGACCTATCTTGTTAGGTCGTAACTATTTAGGTCATAGTTCTTTAGGTCGTAACTCTTTAGGTCGAAGCACTTTAGATCGCAGCACTTTAGGTCGTAGCTGGCAGATAGAGTTAGGTCGCAACTCCTTTTCACATGACTCGTTAGGTCGTAAGTGACCTAAGGAAAAGACCTTTAACTCGTTAATTCGCAACTCTTTATCTCGTGACTCGTTAGGTCGTGAGCGACCTAAGGAAAGACTTAGCTCGCATAACTTGCTTGGTCGGTCTTCATAGCTCTTTTGCGACCTAAAATGGCGCGACTTAGGGATTGATGTGCTAGGTCGTAGCTCAGGGGAGTTAGGTCGTTGGCGACCTAAGTCTTCATCAGTCTGGGCTGCATCATAATTCAACTGGAATAACAGCTTCTGAACCATAAGAGAGAGAGAATGGAGTGTGACCGGTTGTGGACTTGTGGGTTGTATGATAGGCCCATAAGGCCATAGGAAGTTCATCGACCCATTTGCCCCCGGCTTTTTCCAGTCGTTTCTTTAGAATAGACTTTATAACTTTATTTACAGCTTCGACTTGTCCATTCGCTTGAGGGTGTGCGACTGCAGAAAATTTCTTCTGAATGTGGAATCGTCGACAGAAATCCTTAAATTCGGCACTGTCGAATTGGGTCCCGTTGTCAGTGATGATAGTACGTGGGAGAGCAAATCGGCAGATGATGTTGCGCACTACAAAGTTGATCACCTTCTTTGTTGTGATTGTAGCAAGGGGTTCAGCTTCTGGCCACTTGGTAAAGTAATCAACTGCTACAATGGCGTACTTCACACTACCTTTGGCTAGAGGTAAAGAGCCAATAATATCAATGCCCCATACTGCAAACGGCCATGGGCTGACCATTTGAGTTATCTCAGTAGGTGGGGCTCTAGGAATCCGAGCATGCTTTTGACATTTATCACACTTCTTGGCATAATCTGCTGCATCACGGTTTACAGTCGGCCAATAGTATCCATACCGGAGTACTTTCTTAGCGAGTGCTTGCCCCCCGGTGTGATCGCCACATTCTCCTTCGTGTACATCATGTAATATTCATTTGATTTCATCATGAGCGATACACCGGAGTAAAGGAACAGAGTATCCTCTTCTATACATAACTCCATTTTGAATGGTGAACCGTGAAGTTTTTCTAAGAATCTGTCTCTTCTCACTCCTACGCTCTGGCAGGGTTTCGTGTTCGAGATAATTTCTGAATGGAGTCATCCATGACTCCCTTTCGGAAACGACATCAAATATCCAATCGGTTTTCATTTGATCAATGCTTGGCAAAGATAATATCTCTACAGGAACAAGTCCCATTTGTTGTGCCTCGCCTGTACTGGCTAACTTTGTCAACGAATCAGCTTTCGGGTTCTGTTCTTATGGTATGTAATAAATAGCATAATAGTCAAACTGATTCAATGTCTCCTGAACCTGAGCAAGGTAAGCGGCCAGTCTTCGATCTCTGGCTTGGAACTCCCCTCGAACTTGACACATGACCAATTGCGAATCACAGCAAATTTCCACCACAATGATCCTTAAATCTCTGACAAGTTTCAATCCGGCCAGTGGGGCTTCATACTCGGCTTCGTTATTAGTTGCATGGAAGTTGAACTTTAGAGCATAACATATAGATCAACCTTCAGGAGTTTCAAGTACAACCCCTGCACCTAAGCAACAGTCATTTGATGCACCATCTGTATGTAGCTTCCAGATATACTTGGGAGATTCACTAGTTTCGGGAAAGTCCTCTAGGATGGTAAATTCGGCAATGAAATCTGCTAGGACTTGTCCTTGAATGGCTTGCCTTGGAGTGTAAGTAAGGTCAAACTGACTTAGCTCGATATTCCATTTGAGTAACCTACCAGACGTCTCAGGACGCGTAAAGGACCTATCGTAATGGCTGGTCAGTGTAAACGGTGATTGGGTGAGCTTGGAAATACGGACGGAGCTTCCTCGAAGAAATAACAAGACAATAAGCCAATTTCTCTAGCTTCAGATAATTTCTCTCAGCTCCGGTAAGCCGCTTGCTTATGTAGTAGACCGGCTTTTGTATTCGGTCCTCCTCCCGAACTAGAGCAGCACTGATTGCATTTTCTGATACCGCCAAGTAAATGTACAATTTCTCTTGATCGATAGGCTTTGACAAAATTGGCAGTGTGGAGAGATGTTGAATTAGTGCTCGGAATGCGCCCTCACATTCCATAGTCCATTCAATGTTTCGTTTCCCTTTTCGGATCAGATCGAAGAAGGGAATGCATTTGTTAGTGGACTTTGAAATGAACATGCTCAATGCTGCCACTTTCCCGTTGAGACTCTGGACTTGTTTTATAGTTCTCGGGGTTTCAAGATTTCTAATCGCCCAGATCTTTTTGGTATTGGCTTCGGTTCCTCGAGCATTGACGATAAACCCAAGGAATTTTCCGGATGCTACCCTAAAGTGAAATTTCAATGGGTTGAGCTTCATTCTGTATTCTCGGAGGATATTAAACATTGACCCCAGGTCTATGATGTGATCGGTGGAAAATCATGACTTGACTAGAATGTCGTCCACATACACCTCCATGGTTTTTCCAATTTGGTTAGCGAATAACTAACCGTTGATAAGTTTCCCCAGCATTCTTGAGTCCAAAAGGCATAACTTTATAGCAGTAGAGTCCCATATTGGTTACGAAGCCAGTATGTTCCTGGTCGGGCAAGTGCATGGGTATTTGATTATAGCCAGAGTATGCATCCATGAAGGATAAAAGTTCATGTCCAGCCGTTGAGTCTACAAGTTGATCAATTCGTGGAAGTGGAAAACTGTCTTTGGGGCAAGCTTTATTCAAGTCTGAGTAGTCAACACATGTTCTCCATTTCCCATTTGGCTTTCGGACAAGTACAGGATTGGATACCCATTCCGGGTATAATGCATCTCGAATGAATCCATTCGTCTTAAGCTTATCTACCTCTTCTTTAAGGGCGACAGATCTCTCTGGATCCATACCACGCCTTTTTTGCTTGACCGGGACGTACCGCGGGTCAATATTCAGCGTGTGGCTCGCGATGTCCGGCGAGATCCCACACATATCAGAGTGCGTCCGGGCAAACACATTAAGGTTTACCCGGAGAAATTCAACCAATTCCTCTTGCATTTGTTGGCTTAGCTGAGATCCAATTTTATCATCTTCGAGTCATCATTATTGTCGATTGGAACATCAATCGTCAGTTCGGCCGGAGAAGCTTGACTGTCTTTACCCTCATCTTCACTTTCGGTATCTCTCGGGTCAAGATCTCTTTGGAATTGGTTGGGGTTCCCAGGCCCGGGCCCAGGCGCTAATTGTCAATTATCAGCAAAGCGGACGCAGAGAGATTCCTCTACGCCCTTTCCTTTTTCTTTCCGTTGCGCCTCGCATAGCTCAGCAACGTAACAGGCTCGCCCTGCGGCCTGATCCCCTTGAACAACTCCGACACCATTGTCGGTAGGGAATTTCAAAGTCAAACACCATGGGGCGATGGCAGCCCTAAATTCTGCTAGGGCTGGTTGTCCCAAGAAAGCATTTTATGGGTAGTTTATATCCAAAACAATAGACTATAGTATTCGGACTCTTCGGCGCTCACCAATTCCAGCTCCACTGGCAATTCCACCACTCCAGTGGGTATAGTTGCACTCCCGTTGAAACCGTGAATGCGAGACTGACATGGCTTCAAGTCTTTAGTCTCCATTCTCATCTGGTCGTAAGCTCGTTTAAACAAAATATTCACAGAGCTTCCGCTGTCTACCAAGATCCTCTTCATCCAAGCAGGACCTACTTGAGCTGATATTACTAGCGGATCGATAGTGGGGGCTTCGACCCTGTCGGCATCCCGACATCGAAATACGATGTCATATGCCATCGTTCTTTGTTGTTTGGCCAGAGCCCCATCTTCAGAATTACTACAACATTCAAAGTCTGCATGCCTGATAGAGCTGATATACGACTCGATTTCCTTCCAGCTTCGGTCTGCTGGATGAGGACCACCACAAACAGTGTTTATCACCAACCTCCCACCAGTACGAGCGGGTTCCTCCTGTCTAGCCGGATTTGGCACATGATTTTGATTCGATGGTCCCGCACCTCCAGACTGCGGCGCCCGAACAAACTGTTCTAACTTCCTCTCTCTTATCAACTTTTTGATGAGATCCTGCAAGTGACGGCATTCATTTGTGTTATGGCCGTAGCTTTCGTGGAATCTACAAAACTTTCCCGTTTGAATTTTCTTTTCTGATGACTGTTTCGGAGCAGGCTTCTTGTACCGAATAGTATTGCAGGTTTGTAGATATACGTTCTCCAACAATGTATTCAGAGGAGTATAATTATCAAACATTGGAGCTCTATGCCGTGGACCACGGTTCTGATCCCGTTTTCTATTTTGGTTACCACTGCCTTTTTGCTGATCTTGTTTATTCTGAATATTCAATTGCACTTTTCCGGAACTCTCCCCGGATTGTTTAACAGCAATATTGCTCTGAACTCCTTCCACACAAGGCCTTGCATCATCCTTCTTCCTAGACTGTTTTGCATCCTCCCTTCTCAAGAATTGGGCTGCCTTGGAATAGAAATGGTCCAATGATGTGGAGGGTTTTCCGGCCAACCAGTTACCGAAATCAAAATCGGGCTCAATCCCCTTAGTCAGTGTCTTGAGAATAGAGTTATCATTTGGGTTTCTGATCTCAGCACATGCAGCATGAAATCTCTCTAAATAACGCCTGAGTTTCTCTCCAGGAGCTTGAGTGACACTAGATAAAGTATTAACATCCTTCGGTCTCGCGACATGCATATGAAATTGCTCAATAAACTTTGTTGCCAACTAATCAAGGCATGAGATAGATCGAGGTGGCAGTCGAGTAAACCACATAGTCGCTATACCCTCTAGTGAAATCGGGAAGCTTCGGCACTTGAATACATCGTCAGCTCGTGCAGCGTTCATCAACCATTCGTACTTCAGAATATGCTGATTAAGGTCAGAGTTCCCTTCATAAACAGGTAAAGTCGGCATCCTGAATCGTCGAGGTGTTTCAGCATAAAGTATCTCATCAATAAAAGGAGTATGACTCCGGGATATTCCCCAGTCGTCATTGCTAAGCCCTTGACTTTCACGGATCATTTGACGGATCATTGCTGACAGATCGGGCATCTGGGCATTTTGAGCAGGCTGGGCCAAGGTGTGGTCGGGTTCCACAATGCGAGGAGGGGCCGGTCGCTGTCGACGGTCCGTGTCTCGCCTCCTTGGTTCTATGTCCTCGAGGACGTAAGGATCAGGATGGTATTCACGTTGGCGATGGTTCGGATTTGTCCGATTTTGGGTCTCAACACCCAAATCAGTGGCTGTTGTGGTACGGCTATCAGTAGCATGATGTGGGGTAGCGCCTCCTTGGGAGGAGGGTCTAGTTTGACGGCTGGTTGATAGGCCAACTCTCAGTTGCCCAACATTCAAAGTATGCTGATGCCCAGTGGCCTGTGTGTAACTTCCGTCTAGCCGTGGGCGTGTAGATCTGTGATGATAATCATAAGAGGCCGAACTCTCGATGGAAGAATAGGAAGCTTGATCCCTCCTGGATCTCCTTCGTTGCTGACGGTTCAATTGGTTGGTTAGTTTCGCGTTAGCACGGAGCTGTTGAGTGAGCTGTTGGCGGCTCTGAGTCAATTCTTGCATCAACATCTGATATTCTTCTCTGGTGATAGGGCCTTGCAGATGGTCCGGTAGCATTATGATCAGTTGGAGGCAGTTGTACGGGATTCTGTCTGTCCCGTCCTTCAGGATCTGCATATGTGGAAGTCGTCCTTATGTTAACCATGGTGGATGATGAAGCTCTTTCCTAGACCTGTAGCAAATCTAAATAGGATGGAAGAACTTCTGAAATTGAGATCTGGATCTTCTCCTTGGATGTTCGCAATCCGGTATCGGCAGTAGATCCAACAAGTAGAAGAAAAAACTGGGTTTTTTCTCAGTGAAAGCACCAAAGTACCAAAATTGGGCACAACACTCCTCGGAAGGGTTTGAAGAGATAAAAATAAAGAAATTAAATGGAAAAGGAGGATTATCTAACAAACACTTCAAAAACAAATAAGAAAGTACGCAGAAACACAGAAATTAAGAGTGGTTCGGCGTGTTGCCCATGTCCACTATGAAATTGATGATTTTATTGATGTTCTCTTAATGATTACAGCTGATTACAGCAGATTATAACGAATTACAGTGATGAAATTTGAGTACAATAGCAGCCTTGTAGTGAAAAAATGTTTTCAGTAGAGTCTGGACGTCAAAGAGCTAAAAGATCCCTTTTCTGTACGCTCTGGGGCGCTATTTATAGATGTAGGATGCAAATATCTCGCTCAGATCTAGGGGGATCTCTTCTAGCATGTGGGTGGGCCTACGCGATCGATCCCAGGTGATTTTAACTCGATCTGTGATCGATACGAATGAATTTCGTATCGATCAAAATTTGACCCAATCGAATCGAAACTTGGCATGAACATTCTTTAGGTCGTATGTAAGCTCCTGTGAAAATTTCATAGCATTTGGACTTGTGGATTGCGAGTTATGATCGATGCAAATTTGGGCTTTTCGGCCATCGTTCCTTTCGTGTCGATGCTCTTCGTATCGATATGTTCGAATTGATCCAGGCACGTGCCTGCAAGTTGACGTGGTGCTCACTCTTCGGATCGATCCACTTTTCATGCCGAGGCGACAGAGTCTTCCAACGTTTGCGCCTTGTTCGTATCGATTTGACTTGTTCGTGTTCGAATCGATTGAAGCTATTCTGTTTGTATTGAGTGCCGTGGCTCTGTTCGTATCGATCTGAGTCGTACTGTTTGTATCGATTGTGTGGTCTTGTTCATATCGATCGAAGTTGTTCCAACTTGATGGATACGAACTATTGATAATGTGATGGATACGAACAAACGGATGCGTGTGGGTTGATGGATACAAACAACCGATAATTTGATGGATACGAATAAGGCTTTCTTTGATGGATACGAATGAAACAGTTGCCGATCGATACGAAGCGGGGTCGTTTGTTGATGGAGTCGAATAGATCGATACGAATAAAGCTTCTTCCTCTGATGTATACGAAGTAGTGTATTTCGATGGATATGAATAGACACCTGCCGATGGATTCGAGCATGTCGAACCCTTGATGGATACGAACAGATGGTTGCGAAGTGATGGATGTGGTTGTGTTGATTTCCTTGATTTATATCGATCATATCTTGAGCATACGAACTCAGATTGACTTGAAATTTGGAACGTTCGCTTTCATAGCTTAGCTTGTCATGTCATATCAATTGTAGCCTGATCCGGACTCGGACAAATTCATCGATATCCATAGCGAGCATGCGTATAACCGATCCTTAGGACAGACTGTCCATGGTTTCCAATTAAGCTCTTGGTATTACGGCCCTGCCAAAAGGCGGGATAACAATTATATTATAAAAGAAGTATATAGTTGTTTATATATATGTGAGTACGTGAGTAAAACGAAGAAAATAATGTAAGTTATATAATATATTGCATTATAAGCTTGTATATGTGTTTTAAACGTATATATTATATGTTATATATATATATATTATGTTTTGAACGTTATATGCTATATATATTATATGTTTCAAATGTTTATTTACAATGAATAATATTTTTTGTTTGTTTTGTTGATTTTGTAATAACTCTTATATGTATAAAGTATGATTCAAAAATTTATTTGAAATTTTGGAACGAAATATAATATATAATGATTTTGTTATGTGTTTAAGGAAAGGATTTTGAAATTATATATATATATATATATTAATTTTGTTAATATGTGTTTTAAATTTGATATTGATTTTAAAATAAATAATATATATATATAGAAGTTGTCATGATATGTGTATCAAATTGAATTTTATAAATATTGATTTTGAAATATAAATATAAAGATTTATTTTGAAGTTGGTTTAAAATATATGATATAAAAATTTTAATTTTAATTTATATTTTGTTTCATCAATTCTAGTCCGTCGTGCCTACTTTCTTCGTCGAATGCGTGTTCATCGTGCTGTGTTTTGGAATTTGTGCTTGGATTTGTAGCTCAATTTCATCGTCAAATTTCTCTATCCTCGAACGGTGAGAAATCACTCACGATTAACATTGTTATATTTAGTAAATTTAATTCACATGAAATGACGATTGAAATGTGCTGTTAAATTTGAATTGTTAAGCTATTTAATTATTAATATGATATGCCATTATTTGCAATTGTTCACTTATGACATATGACACTATAACCCGTTGTATATATTATATTTAAATTGTTAATGATGATATATGCCTGATATTGATATGTATGTCATTTTATAATATTATTTTGTGTTCTCACTCTGCAAGTTCCCTGATAGTAAGGAATTCCCTATGGGTTGAAATGATATATACCCGAACGATCTTGTAGATTAAGGAAAAATTGTTATGGTTGAAATGATGAACCCAAATGATTTTCATTTATTTTAAATTTTGGGATTGCGGGTTGAAATGATATATACCCGTAGATATTTAAATTGTGGATTGAAATGATAAATATTCGTATCACTTGACCATATGATAGAAAATTATATATGGACATCGTTGGTCTATATTTTGAAAATGATTTTCAAAGTTGTGAAAGGAAATATATGGGTTTTATAAATATTGATTTTAAAAATATAATATACAAATATTATTTTATATATGTGTAAATTTAGATTTTTAAATTATATGTTTTGAAAATTTTAAATTTATAAGTTAGTATTTGAAAATATAATTTTTAAGATTTTTTTCCTTATAACTTTATTACTTTAAAATATATATATAAAATAAGATTTAATAAAATTTAATTTAATTAATATATATATTATGTTTAAGTGTTTATATTAATATATTCTAAAAAAAGATTTTGTAATAACTTTAATAAATTAAGGTTGGAAAGATAAATTGAAATTGATTTGTAATTTAATTTGTTTAAGAATTGTATTTAAATAAAAATTGATTTGAAACTCATTAAATTGAGATTTTAAGATATAACTTTGTAACTAGATAAATTAATTTTAATTAAAGGTGAATAAACGAATATTTTCAGATTCAAATAAGATTGAAATTGAATATTTAATTTTGATTTAAATTTGAATTTGAGGATTTTATTTAAATGTTTATAAATGTGATTAAATGAATATTGTTAAAATTTAATACAATTGAAGTTAGATATTCAAAATTTGATATTGGTTTAAATTTGCAATTTGAGATTTTATTTAAGTGCTATTAAAATTGGTTGAGTGAGTATTTCAGATTTAAATAAGTTAAAGTTGAAATTGAAATATAAATGAAATTTATAAAATTGAGTTATTGTAAATTGTTGAATATTTAACCTTAAAACCTATTGAATCGGAAATTAGTCTAAATTTGTAGTTTAAATCTAGATTTAAAATCGATAAATTAAAATGATTTTAATGATAATTGGAATCGAGATTAAATTAATTGAATTTGGAACTAAAGGTTGATTTGAATTTATTTGTAAAATTGGAAGAAATTAATTCTAATTTGAACTATATGATATAAACTATTTTAGTATATAAACTCTTTTTAATATATAATTTTTAATTTATAGCTTATTTTTAAATATATAAACTATTTTAATTTACAACTATTTCAGTATATAGACTATTTTCAATATTTAAACTGTTTAAGTTGGAATCGTTATGATTTAGATTTAATGGATTTAAATGCGAATATTTGATATGATGGTTTAACCTATTTTGTGGTTAAGATTTTGGAAATAAATATGACTTTAAAGTGAATACTGATTTGAAAGTGATATGATTTTGAAAGTGAATATGATTTCAAAAGTGATATGATTTTGAAATGGATATGATGATTTTGAAACTATAAAACGACCACGGTGTGAAATAAGTGTTTGGTTGTTAAAGAGACCGGGATCAGATATTGTCATACTCTCTGCCAATACCGAAAACCACTTTAACAACTATGTACATGATGGAGATTCCAGAATGAAGTAGGATGGTTTGGTGATGATTCTGTATGAGGTATTTACGTAGCCCTGACTCCCACGAGTCAGCTTGATGTGGCTAAAACAGGAGCCACGCTGGGCCAAGTGAGGTCATTCCTCCGATCGGGCACATTTCTTCGATACTATTCTATTACTTTGTGATTTGATTGGGTGCACCTTTTTATTTTGGGAGTGTGTCTCGAGGTGGGTGGTAGTAGCTGCTATGCGTTGCCACCAGTCCGGATCCACAAAACGGTAGAATCCTACCCTGGGCATTACCTCGCATGCCTTGTCAGATGCCTTATCGCACCCTCTACGAGTTTGGTTTGTGTCGTACCTGTGGAGTGCTCCCTGATAGCCCACTAGTTTGATGGAGTTTACAGTACTGTATAGGCTACGACATTATATAAAATGTGTTAAGGGGGTATTTTAATAGTTTATTTTACTGATAGACATATTATAATATCGTATATTACTACATAGTAGATAGTTCCACGGATCCTTAGAGAATGGAAATCCCAAGCATCCTTTAAGTTACTTGTATTTCAGTTGACATTTCACTTGAGTTGAATTTACTGGTATAAGAAGGTTAATCCTGACTTGAGTGTTTTGTGTTTTGCTTTATGCTTGGGTCAGACTGAGTGTCACAACATTTGAGACTCACCTTTGGAGTTTGGAGCTTTGATTGAAGATCGGTCTTTGTCTATTCAGCTTTCCAATTACTTCAGTTTATTTCAGTTGTTTTGTTCAGACTTGTGATTGGCATTTGTATTAGTAACTTCTGTGTATTCAAGATATCTATTGTATTTTACATTAAACTCTGATGATTATATGGTAGCTTTATGAACTACCATTTATCTATTCCACTACTTATTATTGTATTACTCTGTGTTTGTGATTCTGTGATTGGTTTATTTACTGTATATGCTGAGTTTTGCCAAATATAAATTAACAATCTATTGTTTTGAGCAATTCAAGTTTTACATGAGTAGATGATTGTCGATTTGAACGGTTCGAAATACCAAGTTGTTACACTCTGAGAGTTCATCAACTCTTTCATTGCTCCCACTAAAGGGGTGCTTGGTCATTTTACCTTTGAGACACGACTCACACGTGTCAAATGATTCAAAATCAATTAACAGTAGAAAACCTTCGATTTTAATCACATATAACTAGTGTTGGATGAATTATTAACAGAACACACATAACTAGATTTTAATCACATAAATGTCATTTTCAAGAATACCATCGCAGAATTTATTTCCATCCAAACTAGTGTTTATAACATTACTTACACAATGAAATATATATCTAGTAACAGAAATAATCCCATAAATAAAATCTTCTACAAAATAGCAATTATTTAACACTAACATTAATCGACTTGGAAAAACTAAATGATAGTCTCCTACTACCATTGCATCTACCATATATCCACCAGCAACTTAGAGTCTCATCTCTCCTTTGGCCACGCAATGCCAGTTCCTAAGCCCCTATAACAAATACATATATAAGTACCCGATCAACTATCTAAAACCCATGACATTTTACTGATTACGAAACAATTTTGAATCATAAATGTACCTGATAGAGCCGCAGAACCATTCTGCTTTTTTCCCCTAACAATATACAAGTAGTCAGTACAATTCCTTTTTCAGTGACCTTTCTTGTTGCAGTGATGACATTCACTTTTATCATCGGTCTTCTTACTATTCTTGTTTGTTTTACCTTCTCGTTTTCGCTTCTTCAAACTCTTTGATGATGATGCACTACCCTTAACAGCAAATACAACCCTTTGATCTTTAGATTGTGACTCGACCGACCTCAATATATTGAGGAGCTCCATGAGATTCATATTCAATTAGTTCATGTTATAATTAGTATGAATAGTTCATACTGAGGAGTAAGTGAACCAAGGATCAAATTGCAATTCGTTGCATATGTATACGTCTAATTGCAAAAGTCTATCAATATAGCCCTTCATCATTAGCACGTAATCATCCACTTTCCATCCTTTGGTCATTTTGGTATTGAACAGCTTCTTCGTAAACTCGTACTTTTTGCGGAATGTGACTGTTCATCAAAAAGAGCCTTAAGGCTATCAAATATTTCATGGACATACATATTTTCGAGTTGCCTCTTCAACGGCTTGTCTAATATAGACAACATGAAAACTTGGATGATCTATAGGTCTGACACCCAATTTTCATAAGCAAGTCGTAGTTCGGGGTCCGCGTCATCGGTGGGTTGTTCCTTAGGTTCGCATGTAATAGCATTCCAAAGGTGCTCCTAAGTCAATGCTATTTTAATTGCTCTTAGCCAGTCGGTATAGTTAGGTCCGGGAAGTTTGTCGATTTTAGAAAACATTTTTGGAGTTGTCATTTTCTGCAAGTTTAAGTGATAGATTATTAGGACAGATCATAATAGATGTTCTTATAATATTAGTAAGTTTAAACTTTATATTTTATTTTACTAATAAGCTCCCATTAGTCTTTTATGTTTCGTCAAACCCTAAGTCGAAACATAGAAGTCTTTCGACTTCACCAATAGGTGTTAGGACTTGTCTGCCTTGGAATTCCGACCTTGAATTTGCTCAACAAGTCATAGCTCCATGGACGATGGATAACTCCTTATCAGTTGTATCGTATACAACTTCCAACCCTTAGTACCTTGTCCTAATTTTACTTCGACCTTGAGTTTTCTCTACAAATCAAAAAAAATTATTCACTCGTACCTACTATATCACGACGGCCTAAATATAGTACATGTACCTTGAGTTTCTCAACAAATACATATAGTTTTCTTAACTCGTCTACTCAATATATTAATAATACTACACATAACATCTCTAACTTGGGTCTGCTCAATAACTAAAGAGTATGCAAGTAATTTATTAATATTTATGGTATATGACAACGTTATATTGAAGATTCATAATCTTTAATATATGATATTGAGAGGTATCGACTTATGGAATAATGTAATTCTTATGAATTACTCTCGCGATTAAGTGTCAGACACACCGGAAATCACAGTATATATACATTTAATTATGTATTTATTCCTTAAGTCTATTTGGGTTTCTTTAACATTCCATCTTTAGTTTATATATTTATATTATATAAGTTTTATTATTATATGACTATCATATTTTTTTATTACTTACATAATAGTCTTATGTATAACATTTATATTCAATATTTATTATATATTATAACCTTTATAGTATAACACATATATCATATGCATGTGTATATTATTTAATTAATTAACATTTTACTTAATTTATTTAATTAATCAATTTTAATTAAATTATATTAATTTTAAAATTTATATGATATACATACATGTATACTTATGTCATTTCAAATAACATAACATATATCATAATATATAATACATGTATTCATTTTATTAATTAAATTATTTTACTAATTTGTTTTATTAATCTTATTAATAAGTTTTAAATTTCGAAATTAATTTGTATTATTTTTCAAACATTTTGAAAAACTTTATTATATTATAACTTTTATAATATATATGTATGTAATCTAATTTAGTTTTTAAATTTAAAATCTTATATTTTAAATTTTCAAACAATTTTGAAAATAAGCCCAAGGTCCAATTCAAATTGGGCCTCTTCTATTAGAGCAACCTTTTGGGTTCACAAATCTATTCCGACCAGACTAGTAGCCGGGTAGGATAGGGTACTTGATTACCCAAACCCAATCCAAGAAACTACCTTTCTAGATACCCTACTATCTTGACGGTAAGCTTAATTAGTTAACTCTAACATGACTAATTGGACCGTATAGGCTATTGGACTTCGATATAATTGTTTGAACTGGACAAGGATGCAGTGGAATTTATGGGTGAATTTAAAATTCCCTCATTGGATATTTATTAGGCCTATAAAGTCTAATTCATTTAGAACATTTCTAAATTTTATTTAAATAAAAGCTTTTATTTTATTTAAATTTATAAATTATATATTTTATTTAATCTATGTCTTGATATATATATATATATTGTGTATCATACACACACACACATGTGTGTGTGTGTGTTCCCATGCATGTGTAACATATCAACCCATGAAAGGTATAACATACTCGTGTATAGATGTTGTGATTTACATCGCAAGAACAAGTTAGCTCATTCAATATGCAAGTGTATATTGTCCAAATATTAATGATATATACACTATTATTTATATGTAAGTATTATAAGTATACATATATATATTAAATTTTTTAAATAATTTTATATGAGTATGCAAGTATATCTACATAAATATATATAAATTTATATATATTATCATATGAATAAAAGTATTATATACATATTATTATAATATATTTATTTAAATATAAATATATTATTTATAAATATCAAATATATAGATATATATATGTATATTAAAATCGTGAGTAATACACAAATAAGTAAATATACATATATACATATATATATATATTAATAATTTTTTTAATCTATATCTTTTTATATAAATAAACGCATAATGAAATATATATATATATTAAAAAAATAGTCAAATTTATTTTTTAAAATATAAAAGTCCAGGTCTTGCGCATAGCTTAATAAAATATAGTTTTTAACTTTAAAATACATTTTAACTAAACATTCATTTGAAAATTAATATAATATCAACTAAAAATAATTTCAAAACTTTATTTTCAAATTTTAAATTTCTAGTAAATCCTAAATGATATTCAATGCCTTGAAAAAAAAATTTCATAATATTTTCGATTTAAAATAATTCGATAAAATTTAAAATAATTTTAAAATGATTTTTTCTATTTTAGCCGAAAATTGAATATCAATTTAAAAATAAAAAAATATTTTTTATTTTTTCCAAGAGCTTCTTTACTATAATATTATTTTATAAAATATAAAATATAATTTTCATTATATATTTTGATTAATTAATTTATGTATTAATTTGATTTAAATAATATTAAATAATTATAAAATATTTATAAAAAATATTCTTCAACTATCGAAAATTATCATAAATTTAATTTTATTGAAATAAAATTATATGACTAGTTTTGATTATAGTATGATGTTGTAATTAATTATAAACTATATATAACTATGCAATTAAATATTATATATTAGTTTAATAAAATATTAGAAATTATATTTTTATTCAAAGCTGTACTAACCTGATGTATATTTGATAATACACACACAGAGTCACACACATGCATATAACCAAACATCTTTGTGACAATATCAGAATCATTACCTAACTAATAATATATATAATATATACATGTATAATAAAATATTATAATTGAAAATTAATAATCATATTTTGATTAAAAACATACCTTATCTTAACGCCTTAAAGTATACCTTGAAACCTTGAAACTGTTTCCGTTCAATAGAGCTAATCTTTGAACCATTGACCATCAACCATTGAATAACGACTGAATTAACCCGATTTGAACTTGATGAGATGGAGAGAGACCTGTAGAAATTTTGGCCAACACTAAAAGACCCGAATCAAATTAGGTTATAGATGCTTATATAATGGATAGAAAGGAGAAAAGTATGGACCTCATTCACCATGTTCTAGACACGGGACACACACTGCATAGACTGAATTGTATATCCTTGCCCATGTCAATGTACAAGATCTGGTCGGTCAATACACATTGACATCCATCGGGTCTTATACATCGACCGTAGATAGGTTTTATTTCAACCTGAAGATTGGAGTTGAATTCTACCTGACCTCGTTCATCTATGGAGTTTTTCAATAATTATGGATCGTAGATGCTCCTCGTGTCTCTCTACGATGGGTGCAGGTCAATCTACATCAGAGTTTATCCCAAGTGCAATTGATTTAGCCTATCATCAGTATCTTTTATGCTATCTACTTCATCAACCTTCCATCCTCAAATGCCTTGTCATTCACAAGACATTCTTTAGAGGTGGTTCCTTTTGTAGCGGTAGAAGAAGCTTTCGTGGGGGTTGCCCCCGGTATTGATCTTGGAGGTGCTATAATTCTAGATAACCCTCCGGACTCACCAATGTCCAACTTAGATGTAGCCGGTGTTAGAAGAATTTGCAAGAGGCATGTCATTCCTTTTGAAGATGTTTTAATCCCAGAGCCCTTTCAGTGGGTTCATAATCCACCTGCAAGGTATGCAGCCTACAACCGTTATATGTGCCTATACGGAGGCATTTCTCCTTTTAATCGCTTTATTCGAATAGTCCTCTAGTCTATGAAGCATGCCCATGTACAACTTCATCCAAATAGCTATGCTTCTCCGAATAGCATGTATATGGCATACCTTCACCATTTGGGCAAGGCGCCCACATTGGAGAAAATTCGATATTTATATAACTTTTAGAAGCCAAAAGAAAAACCTTCTTTGACTTATTTGGAACCATCTAAGGATGTCACATAATCATCGGTCTTTGGAACAAGCTCGGCTATTTCAAAAATGAATACTTTTTCATGCGCAGGTCATATAGTTTTGCCTAGAAGTGGAAATCAAGATGTAAGTTTTACTATCTCCATTTACCTTGATGGAATTATTTCTATTCAAATCACTAACTCTGTTATTTCATGACTTTATAGATATTCTAAGGAGGCCTAATAGGGCAGCTATAGCATGTACTCTTCAATAACTGCAGGCCATTCATGCCAAAGAGCGAAAGATGAAATTTCTTCTGACAGATGAAATGATATGGAAATTCCATCTCTTGGATAATGATTGTAGCCTTGCCTTATGCCTATAGCTAAAGGAGGTGCTTAACCTACTTAAGAAGTTGAAGTTTAACCTTGTGTTTATGAGGATGAAGAAGTTCCTCTTATCGTTTAAGATATTTCAATCAATCGAGGGGAGGATGAGGCAGGTGATGGTAATGATAACATCGTTGAAGGAGGACATGATAATGATGATGATAACACCTTATATTTTGAAGGGTCTATAATATAGAAAAATTAAAATAATAATAATAAGATATTATAGAAGAGATGAATAATATTTAATTACAAAAATTGCCTAAGTGAGATTTGATTAACTAAGTGTGAGACACTTTATAAAATTAATTGAATAGACCAAGGGTGATTAGAGCAATTAAGGTTGGCCTTGTTAACGGAAATAAATTTAAATTTTGGATGGGAAGGTTTGTTTTGAGGGAAATGTAATAGTGTGACTAGTCTAGAATGAGAGATTGGCCCGAGCCAAAAGCACTAGCCCACTTTCTATATTCATAACCCTTTGTTTCATTCTACCTCACTTCATTTCATTGTAACAAAACAAAACCTTTAAAATCAAGAACCTAGGCTGGCCGTTATTTTCAAGGAAGAGGAAGAAGATTTCAAAGCTATAAGGTTAAAGCTTTCAAATTTAAGAAAAAAAAGATTAAACTAGGTTTCTTAAGAAAAGGTGAGTAAAATATTTCTCTAAAACATATCGTAACCTGTTGGGGTTTGGATTTGATTTTCATATGATTTTTTTGGTGATCGTGAACATGTTTGAATGATTAAACATTATTTGGTTGTGCTTAGAAATTTAAATGAAGTAAATTTGTTTATCTTTTAGGGTAAAACATGAACTAATCTAGCTAAATGATTTGAAATTGAAACATAATGTTTATACTGATGAACTAAAGACAGGTTTTATATTTTAGAGTTTTTGGAATTTAATTCGTATTGTTGGGAAATTTCTAAGTAGATAAAATAGTTAATTTCGGGTAAATTAATTAATAAAATTAATAAAATTAATTATTTTGTCCTGAATTTTGATAAAAGGTAAAATATGATAATATTGATTTTGGGGATCCACCAATTTTTGATTTTATATGAATTAATTGGCTAAGAGAAAAATTAATTAATTAATGATGATTAATTAATTTATAGAAGTTGTATTTAACCATTTTTGAAAAGTAACATGTAATGAAAAATATTAGCCAATGAGAATTCAACACAAATGTGATTTAGTGTAAAGTTAATACTAAATAAGGCAATGAATTAGTTTTCAACATAATTACTACAACACTATTTAACTCACGAGAGCATATATCATATTATATGCAATGGCATTAGCAAAAATAACCCATGAGGGCTGTTAATGAGCTAATATGCGATGGTGTTGAAGCTATCAACTCATGAAGGCCTATCTATACATATATTATAAGTCACAAAGGCTTTAGTACATATAACCCACTATAGCTTTGGGAGAGCCATCCAATGAAAGCTCTATTGAGCTTAGCACATGAAAGCTAAGTATGGAACTTGACACATGAAGGTTATAGAAGGGATAGACCTTGAAGACTACAGTAGGAATGACTCACGATGGCTATGGATGAGATAACACGCGATGGCTTTAGAAGCATAACATGTGAAGGCTTATATGCGATGACTATATACAAGATAGTATGTGATGACTATATATATGATAATACACGATGGCTATAGGGAAGTTAACCTATGACCACTAAAAAGTAATACGTGATAGCTTGGGAAGCTATTGACCCACGATGACTATGGCATATCTAAATATACTATATGACAACCTCATATTCGAAAGCTATGGGATAACTAGTTTGTGACAACTAACCATAACTCACTAAAGCATGGGATGCTGTATTTTCCGAGTAAAACGAGAAAATTCTTAGGGCACTTTGGAAGATAGTTCTAAGTGTTATTGAACTATTTCATAGGGATGAAATGAAGGAAAGATTTCATAAGTTAAGATCGTTTTAACTTATTTTGAAACGAAAGAAAGCTTAGAGAAGCTAGTAAATTATAGGGTATCATTTAAATGAAAGATAAAAATGTTTTATCCAAATGTTTAGGGTACACAACTAATGAATGAATGAAATAGGTTGAATTACGATCATAAAGATATACTAGCTCATGCAGTTATTGGATGCCAGGATGCCTTAACTATTAATCTAAAGTCCAACGGTATATGGCAGGGTGCCACGGTAGGGTTCAATCATAAAAGATTTATAAACTCTTAATGGGAGCTAAGGCAAGGTGCCAAAACACCAGCGTGGTGTTTTAACTAAAATAAATAATTCAAAAACATGAACGATGGCAGTTCAGGGACTAAGATGGGCTATTGACGCTTAGTAAGGATGCTTACTGGAATGTATTCAATTTCAGGGTGCTTACATTCAACATTTTAGGAGAGTCAGGGTAGCTTCTATTGGTGGAATGAGTGGCCATTTCATCAGGAGGCATTGTTTGTGAAAAGATAAATTTGTGATAGACATGCCTAGGGAGGTAATCACTAAGTTAATGGTAACTTAATGATGAAAGCTTAAAACAAGAGATTAGATGATGGATGAATGGATTATGAATAATTATATGACATGGTTCAGATCTGATGATAAGTATATGGTATACTTGAATTGAGATATGACATGGTTCATAACTAGATTATTAGTGTAGGGTACACTTTTTGGATATGCACATGGTTGTTTTTTATGAAATATTTGTTTACGTGATGTGATATACTATGTTATGATGCTAAAGTGAAGGGAAAACTCGTTTCGCCTTAGCGGCGTGGTCTCACTATGGATGACTAGGGTAAAGGTTTAACACATACATGGCTTTATGTCTAACTCATGTTTTTATTATTTCCCACAAATTCGTGGGTACTAATTCGAGTAGGCTGAGTTTATGGACTGGACAAGTTCTTTTGAAGGACGAATAAAGATATCAAAGATGAAGCAGGAGGCTTACTGTTTATAATAAGAGTTATTTTGAAAATTCACTATGTAAAACCAGGATCTATAACCGGCTATATGTTGTATTGACATGTTCATATGTCGGACACAACACTACTCTGTCTATGTTTTATTTATATTTACCCCTGTGTGGGCAACGATTTAGTTAAAATGATGTACTGGATTATGTAATTCAAATTTATGTAATGAAAAAGTCATTTACTTATGTTGTGCAAAATAATATTGAACTGACTTTGTCGCTGGAAAATGATTTCAGTGATGACTGCAGCATCATCGACATCTATTTTCAAGACTTAGAGTAGAGGATGTTACAGCCCGATTGTGCAGGTATGGCATGTGCTCTTCAAGTACTGTAGGTTATTCAAGTCAAAGAGCAAAAGATGAAATTTCTTCTGATATGTGAAATGATGTGGTAATTCCATCTCTTGGATAATGATCGTAGCCTTGCCTTATGCCTACTGCTTGTGGAGTTGCTCATCCCGCGCAAGAGGTTGAAGCTATCACTCGAGATTGGTATAATAAAGATCAATCAATCAATGCGTTCACGCAATGAAGTCCGAACATCAACCAACCAACATAATCGGCCATACAACCAAGATGCTTAGCAGAAAGTTATTCATCGACTTTTGATGTGCACTCTGATCCTTAATGAATAAGATTACTCCATTCAAAGCCAAACAGAGATCTAATAATCATCAAGATAACCCAACCTTATTGGTAGGACCACTACTTCTACCTTCGATACCTCCATTAACTACTTTGTATCTCATGTAGAGTTTAACTCTTAAATGGTAGAAGAGATCAACATTATATAATAAGAAAATACAAATATGTCTCTCGATAATTACCCCAATAATCATCGTATACTCCTACTATCTCTTACTATTAGGTAACTACCTAACACACCTAAGGGGATAGGCACTCTAAGTCTCATCTAAGACCAAGACTCAGGTCTCTTATACTCTGTATTATTCTAAACCTGCTCGGATACTAACTGTAACACCCCACCTCTACAGCAATACTACCAAATATTATTACTAGGTAATAATGTTTGGTAATACAGAGAATAAGGCGATATTACACTATCACACATGAGTATTCCCATGGGCTAACCAGTATGTATTCCGAAAATCATAAACTACTTACCTAACGTACTCGGTATTGGCACAAAGCAATAAACACATGCGTTTCTATGATAGAAAAATGCACAATACAAAATAATATAACAGAGAACACAGAGTCATAACACAATGATAAAGTACAATAAGTGAAGTACACAAGGTTAAGTAGAACAACAAAGGCAAATTCCTGCTACCAAAAATATGTACAACATGCATTGAATACATACATCTGAATATATATCCACAAATAGACTACAAAAATGCACAATGATACACTAATCAACTAATATACTAGCCTCCTCTATGCCCAATATCCACAATTTAGCCACTTCTTCCTTGAACCTAAGATGTCTCAAACTGACTCAAGTATTATATGAATAACACACTGGTTAGACTATATCTAAAATGTAGATGTCAATATATAATAATAACTGGCATGGAATAATCATATTTAACTCAAAGTGGTATATGAACATCGTAAATGTAACAACATAACTCTAACCATGCACCTATCATCACCCATATCAAAGCAAAGTTAAGATACACATCAAATGGTACGATAAAATGGCTGAAACATCAACTCATCCAACTATAATCAATAATAAGAAATCATTAACATCATATGGCATGCCCACAGCGATGCCTAAGATTATCTCTCAAATAATGATACAGTAAACATACCTGGGGTCCATCGTACTCAACATATATGCGAACACATGAACCAATCATCCAAACTATACATAAATAAAACATAAATATGGCATACCTCAGTAGCCTAGATCATCTCTTAGATAACTATATAAAAGATAAGTATAGTGTCCAACTTCTTGCTCTTAGCATCCCTAGCTATCCTTGATAGCTTTATAATAAATGTGTACTGGGTCATACTATTTCATGGACGCATAGTCTCATGAATAATCCAAGTAATCCATATTCACACAAATGATCATTTAGACTCTCAGCCTCATAGTTAATCAACTTGGCTCTCGGCCTCAAGAATAATCATACGGTCTCTCGGGCCTTCGATAATTTACTAGCCCTCAATAATGTAGTTAGTCATCTGGACTCTCGGTCTTATGTGCTCTTAACATCATAAACAACTATTCCAACTTTAGTCTCATCGAATGATCTAGTTGGCTCTTAGTCGCATACTCAATGATCTCATGTAGGTGAATAAGTATGTGTCTATAACATCTCATCAATGACCAGACAGAAAACTGATAGCTCTCAGCCTGCTTTAGGAGTCTTCCTCAATGCTCTTAATGCTACTCCTATAGTCTTTAGTTACCTCGACGACCATCGTGACCTTATATCCATTGAGTGAAAGACTAAGCCATGCAATGGTCATGACCCTTCAAGTTCCTTAATGGCAACAAAATGGTGGCCTATATGACATGGGGGCAGTGGCTCTCAGCCTTGGCTCTCAACCATACACATCAAAAAGTTTATCGTGGATTCAAGGAGCAACTCTGCAATCAGGCCGCTAAGATGGATACTAGCCTAATTTGGTTTACTCCACTCCAAATAATAAGAGTACATACATATAATAAGTAGACACACTTATGGCTCTAAGCCTGCTCAATCTTAGTTCGCAACACCATAGATATAAATATCCCGTATAACTCGACCCTGTAAGAGTGATGTCTACTTACAAAAAGTAATCGAATAAATATCAGCTTAGGCGTCTTATACCACCCGGTGTTACTCACTCGTTTACTCAATGCTTGTAACCTACACTTGATAATATTCTATGCAAAAAGTCCAAAAAATAACTAGAGAGATATTAAAGAAAGTCCCATACGAGACAGTATTATTAAGTTTATTCGACAAAGCACTCAAGTCATTTAGAAAAGAAGTATAGAAAAATATATTTTAAATGTTTCGAAAACCTTTATATACAATAAAGAATAAAACACTATTTCTCTTTCATTTGTATAAAATCAAAATATGGGTTTTTGTCCCTACAAATAACTTTCAAAATTATTTTCTATTTTTTAAAATCTTAGAAATACTTTTATAACCAAATATAACTTATAAATATCATTCTGTAATTTCTATAATTACATACAATTTTAAAACGAATTTATAAGCTCTAACCAATTTTCTTTCATTTCAAACCCATAAAATATATTTCCCAAAACTCTTATTTGTACTCATAAATCATGAAATATACTTTAAAAAATACAAATATTAATCTGAAACCATTTCATATTTTATTAGAATTTTATAAAAAATTTAAATAATCATTTAAGGTCAAAAATCAATTTTCCTTTAATAAATTAACGTCTTTAATAATATAATTAATATTAATTTAAATAAAAAAATTTCATAAACAATTTCATATTTGCAACGCATCAAATCTCTATTTCCAAAATCAAATTTTTATTCAATTTTTAAGGAAAAATAAACAAATTAATTTTTTATATTTTAAACAAACGGCAGCACAAAGGCCTTGAACAAGCTCCAAGCCAGCACACTAGCGCAACGGTCCAATCATACCGGTCCACTGGTCGATTATGGTCTGGATCAAAACTTGTTCCAGGCCATGTGTCATTTCATCGATTCTGGCCTCTGCTCCCTTTTGGTCGAAACCCAACTACAGTGGCAACAACTACACTTCATTCCAATAGCCATATCATACTCCATATCACACAAATTCAATTAACAAAGATCATGATAAATGGGTTCATTAGCAAGTATGCAAGTAAGCACTTCCAAACACTTCAACCAAGGATGTAATCAAACATTTCAGACATAGATTCATGAGTGCAGAGCACTCACCTTTGCTAAGAAAAGCTTCATTCTTCTAATATCACTTTATAGCATCTCCAAAAACCCAATTTTCCCCTTTTGCTAAAAGTACAACATGACACCAACTTGCTCAAAATCCAACATTGATTGCTCATAGAGGTGTAGATTCTTGTTGAAAAGATTGGTTTTAAATTTCTTGATTTATAGAAATTTATCTGATTTTATTTTGAATTTAAAAAAGGCGGTAGGGTTTTAATTATTTGGTTTTAAAAGTTGAAAAATGTAAAATGAAGAGGAGATAAGTAGGGTGAGGCATGGGTTTGGGCTTCAAGTTCGGGACCTATCTAATTATTTTCCTTTACTTCCCTTATCTTCATTTTCCACTAACTTTAACTTAGCCCAAATTAAATTCAAGTTTCTCTTAAAAATTATTTCTATCTCAAATTTATATTACTTACCCATTGTATAATTTTTATAAAAATATTTTTTTCTCCATATTTTGACTCATTTTAATTAATTATTCCTTAATTACATTTTTAAGCCCATTATAAATAAATTCCCAATTTCCACTTATAAATCAAAGAAAAATTCATTCTTTATTATAATAAATTTTCAAATCGCTTTTATTGATCATCATTTAACTTCATAAAATTATCACCATATTGGCCTATTTTAAAAATCATTATAAGTTTGTAAATTTTAATTATTTAACTTCAAAACAATCAAATTTACCATTTATTAATAATTCGTTACTTCAAATATTTCTAACACCAAAATTATTCATCAACGATCATTTTAACAAATAATGTTCCCAACATAAATAAATAGCACCAATTCAATCATTTTTTTTTCTCAAATCGCATCGATAGATATATTATCATCAGATTCCCAACTTCACAAAATACTTTATCATTAAATCCCAAATAATTATATTTCTAAATCATCATAAATCTAAATATTCTCTTCTTATTATTATATACTCATTTAATCATTTATAACCTCATTATTAATTTCAGTCAATTACTTCTTAACATCAGATTGTTACATTACACTTGTTTCAAGTCTTATATGTTTGTCACACAATTTGATTCAAAATTTAGACCTAATAAACATTAAATTAAACTAATTAATATGATTAATTAGTTAAAATAAGAACAATATAAATAAAATAAGAACTTATTATAATCAACTAGATTAGATCTACTAAAATCCATTAAACTTCATAGACCCACTATGGTCCAAAAAGAGATTTTTTTTTAAATTCGTTCAATTTATCCACTATAGACCGATGTGGTTCCTTCATATTACAATACACAATATGTGTGCGTGTGTGTGTCTATATGTCTAAACTATACGTATGTACACACATACATACATATATATGTGTGTATAGTACTATAAACATCTGTATACACACAATATACACATATTATAACATATTTAAACACGCATATATATGTGTGTGTACTTAGACATTCATATTTTTGATATTCATGTGAATTTATCATATGCATAAATAATTATAATATATATGTATATACAATAGATATAAATCTCAATATTTATGTATGTGTGTGTATAGGTATACACATGTTTATACAACATCATACTATAATGTCACGTTAGGAGTATGTTTGTTTGTGTGTGTGTGTATTCAAAGTACTCATTAAATAAAATCAACTAATGAGATTAATTAATTAAATACCAAATATTTTAAATAAAATATTTTTTTTAAATAGATAAATTAGATCTAATGCTAGTTAATAGACTTCATAAGCTTATTTAGATCCAAATGGGGATTTTTTTTTTAATTTTTTTTGCCTATTTCACCCGCTAAGACAGACTGGACCCAACAAAAGGGGCTAAGCGATGTAGTAGCGTTATTAGACATGGGTTCAACTGTTACAATTGTGGAGTGTATGGCTTGTTTAATGATAACAAATATATTTTTATATTTAAATTTTCTTTCTGAGTGTGCTACCGTTTAAAAATCATCAAAGCATAAATTTGTTTCTAATTAAATCGTCATCCAGTATATTTCATATGCCCGATTTACACGTATCACATTTCAGATACATCTTTTCTTATATGTAGCAGTAAATCGTATTTATTATTATTATCAAAAGGGAAATACTGTTATATATTGCGGCTAATTTCCGTTTGATATTAAAATACATATTACATTTAATATGTTTGTTTTGTAATGTGTACTGGCAGAGTTGTGGTTGCACACAAAAGATTTAGTTCGATGAACATCAAAAAAGGAAAATATCTGGTCATTCAATTTGGGAGATTGTGGAGAGATCAATTACTACCTATGTCAAAGACGATTCACCACTCGAATAGAAAGTGGATACACAAAAAAGAGGAAAAGTATCACATTTGAATTAATCAAATTAATCTAAGAGATTCTCGTGCACTTGCTAGTATTACTTCAAATGTGAAATACAAGTATTATATATGCAAGCTTTCATTCCTTCCTTTTTCCGATCGGATGTCAAAAATATTAAGTACAAAGACCAATTTTTTATCAACGTTATTCCTCCTTACCTTACTATATTCGATCATACAACCCAGTTTTACATCGCCATTATCACCTCAGTACGACGTCTACAAAGTCTGAAAACAAGCAACTATAATTCACCTTTTTTGCATACATCTCTGTCAAGCATCCAATATCCCTTACTACCTCTCTGTTTATCAAACACCAACTGATTAATATCAACTCACAAGACCAAACATCATCGGTCTCCGGTTCATACGTACACAAACAAGGAGTATCAACACCATTATCAACAATATTAGTACTTTACATCATTCATACCAGATTTAAGCAAACTGAACTCACTCTTGAGGTGTTAGCATATTCAGATCTGAAAACACACGCAAGCAGGCCAAATAGGACATACACAAACTAAAACTACCAGATTGAAGCGGCAATTCAAGCATCAAAGAATTGCAAGCACTCCAGCTCGACGAATTGATACTCAACTTTCCATCAACTCAACCAATGCAAGCATCGTCGACTACATCCTATCCCGTCATAGTGATTTCATCTCAGACGAACTTACAGTTACAGTTGCTGGCGACATAAATCTAGCAAGGACAAAGCGTTCGCATAGTTCAGGCACTGCTTGACTTCCTCGATAGCATCTTGGCATCCAGAATACAATTCCTACACCGGTGTCATCTGACATCCGCATCTCAGTCTCATCGCCTAGGCAACGTATGGGGTAGCCACAGGCTCTAGCAAGCTCAAGCACCGCTAATAGAAGAGGAGGCGATGATTTAATTATTTGAGGAAGATGGCATTTTCTTTCGCCGAGAAAAATTGAATAAAGTCGAAGTAAATCAGGTCAAAGATTGTATAAAGTGAGAGAGTTGCATGGTCCAGGAAAGCACACGTGATTTTTTAAGAGGGGAGCGTCCTTTTTTACTAGATTGTTAGTTATTTATTTTTACTTTTTTTTTAAACTCTAGAATTTTCTAGTTGAGCTACATATTGTAGTTTAGAAATTTTGATTTCAGATATTGAGTTCAGACAGGGTTTCTAGGTATAGAATTAGCATATTCAAGTTAAAAGAGAGTGCGAGTTTACAAATGTTGTAAGCGTAAAATATATAATTCAAGCAGTAACTTTTGGAGCAGCAATCACTTACAAGTTATTGATTGAATCTGCTGTAACGATCCGAATTTTTCGTCGTTTGATTTTGAATATTTAAATGGTTTTAAATATTGATTTGAAATATAAGTTGATTTTCAATATGAAGATTTTGGTTGAAATTATAGAAGGAATTTAAATTTCAAATATAGCGATTTATCGTAATACAAAAATGGTAAATAATTGAAACTTGAGTTAAATATGAATCAAAACGATTTCTAATGTTCATATAAATTCTATTTGAATTAGAATTGAGTTGGTAAGTTTTTAAAACTGAAATTTCAAGTGATTTTGTCAATTTTTGAAATCGTCGATTTAATCGACGCATTAAAATAGCCTTTCGGGGGCACAGTCTCAGAATTTGATGAAACTAATTCCATTGGATCCGTAATAGTGTATTATTATCGGATTTAAAGTTTCGTAATGATTGGACGTATCGTTTGGTCGTACGGGATAGAAACGCGTTGAAATTAATATCGAAAATTTAATATAATAATTTGATTCAAAAGGCTATCTTCCACATTTGATCGAATTAGGTCTCGAAACTTGTTCCATTTCGTTCGAAATAGCGGTATAATATTAGGAACACCAAGCGGCACGCGTCGATAGGGGTTCGGGATTTTAAGGTGCCATAAACGAGATATTTTGGTTTTAATATTATAAAAATTAAATTAAAAGGTCAAACCCTAGAGTCTGAGAAGCCGACCTACTCATACGAACCCATAGCGTGTTCCCTTTTATAATCGCCTGCGTCTTCACCAAAAAGAAGAGGGAATGGGTCACGTTTATTTTTCTTTTCAATTTTTAAAAAGGGACCGATCCAAGGGCCAGAGTTGATCCATGCCACTAGAAGCCATATCGGCTCTCGACTTTCACTGTGAAAATGACCAGAACCACGAGGCAAGCGAGATGGACGGTGGTGATCAACGATGGAGCTCCGTGGCGGCCTCGATCTGCTTTCGTTCTTGTGGCGTTTGGGCTTGGTTTTGGCGACGTTGGAGGCGATTTAGGTGGCGACGTGGGTGCTAGAGGATAGAGGCGGAGCTGGCGTGTTTGGGGTGCGACTCGGTGGTGCTCCGGCGTCTTGTGGTGGATAGGGCTTGAGCTTGAAGTCGTGCGCGATGGAAGCGTGTTTTTCCTGGGGAATTCGAACGAGAGATCAGGGTTAGGGAAGGATTAACGTGAGTTAATGATGGTAATTAGAGGTTAATTATGTAATTAATTATTTTAAATAAATCGAACGTTAATAAATTATATAACTTCTTCATACGAGGTCGAAATCGAATGAAACAAGTTGCAGTTGGTTCATGTCAAGGAATACTACGCATAAGAATTGGATTGGAGTCGTTTGGAGCTAGTGGGAATTTGGATTAAAATTAAACGCTTGTTTAATTTTAAATTCAAAATGGAACGTTTGGACAACAACTAAAGATCAAGGTGAGTAAATCTCACTTATTTGGATTGTTGGTTTTAGTTTAAAATAGTTAAAATTATTTATTGGTTGATTGGATGAATTTTTATATTATTATTAGTTGGATGGTATATTATATATAGTGTGTGTATATATATATAAGTAGTTGGTTATATTTCCCGTCGATTGGAGCGGATGAGACACTATGCGCCCCACATAATAGCGGATGACTCTATATTACCACGATATCCCACCTCGAAGAGGGATTTGTATTTTATGTTATATAACATCTGTGGATGTAAGAAAACAGGTTGGAGGGATCCAACTGGATTCCTCAAATATATTGATTGTTTTTCATATATAACGATATATGATTTGATTGAATAATCTGTTATGGATTGTTGTGTGATTTGATTTATTAGATGCTATAGTAGTACTGACCTTATTTTGGTATTTTAAATACCATAAAGAATATTTTTGAATTTTAAAAAGAAATTAAAAGGGGATTTATGGAAATAAAAATATTTATATTGATTTGGAATATTTGATAAGGAATGAATGTGAATTAAATAAAAAGATTTGATTTGGAATTCACTTAACTAATTTACAAAGTGTTTTCAAATAAATATTTTGAAATTAATTTATACAAGGAATTTGGAACAATAGATTTAATGATATTTCTAAAATTTTAAATGGAAGTTGAAATCGAGTTTTTGAATGGATTTGGAATAAAATTGGTTTTATTAGAAATAAATTTCTAAACGGATTTTAAAATAGAAATCAATTTATAAATTAGATTTGTTAATATAAATCTGTTATTAACAGAGAACAACTGGAAATGAGTTTATAAATTTATAAATGATGTTTATAAATAAAGTGAATGATTATCATTTGATAAGTTGGAAATATAAATCCACCATGGGGATTTCAAGTGAGATTCGGAAATCAGTTAAGGGGAAAGATAGTGGATTCTAATTTGGAAACAGTTGTGAAAATGGAAATGAAAATTTATTTATGATAAATCGAGAGAGATTTATAAATATAAAAATGGTTATGTTGAATTTCAGAAATAAAATTTTATTGAGAAGTTAAATATTATTTTAAAAAAGGAGATTTATTTTCTTAAACTTTGGAGTTTAAAAACTGTTATAGTATTGAAATATTTCAGAAAGTTGGTTATTTAAATATTTAATATTAGTTGAAATTTTAATTTTAATTTTTATAATAAGCTTTGTGAATCGATTATTATTACTTATAAATGATTTAGAAATTAGTTGTCGCCGTCTATTTAAAAGTGTTTTGATATTTTAAATAATTACTTAAACGTGTTTTGAAAATAAATTATTATCCTTTAAAATTACTTTATATATATATATATATATACGGAGAGAGTTTTGGAAATTGATTGAACTTATTTATAAATACTCTCGAGATTTGTAAATCAGGTTTTATTTAATGAATGAGATTTTATATGAGAAATCTTATAATGGAATTCTGGAGACTTAAGAAAATTTTCAAAATGTTAGATATGAGACCTTCGAAAATGAACCTGAATTCATAAAGGAAGTTATAAATTGTTAGTGAGGATTTTAAATAAGTATAATCAGTCTTGGGAATTGAAAAAGGAATTTATTAGTAATTTCGGAAAACTAGGAGATAAGTTATGAAATATTCCCTAAGTATTGATATAAGAAATGATTTCGGAAAATAGACTTATAATATTTTCCTAAGTGTTGAAATAAAAGGTTTTGGAAATATTTTAATGATGGAAGGATTTATATAGAGATATTTATTTAAGTGATGGATTATAAATCGAATTTGAAAATATTTCACTAAGTGTTGAAGTAAGATATGATTTGAAAATATCCTGTTATTGGTAAGTATTTGAAAATGTTTTCAAATGTTGGAATGTTGGAAGAGAATTGAATATATATCTTTGTAAAGATATTTTTAAAATAGATGTTTTGGAAAATTTATAATATGGGCCTAGTGACTGCTTATGTGTGTAATTTGATAGTTAAATAATCGACTATCAAATCTGGCCAAATTCGTTGATCATTATGAAGAGACCGGGATCAGATTTAATTATCCAAAAACCACTTCGATCCAATTTGTGTGTTACCGATTGTGATATCTCGAAGATAATGAAGATGGTGTTTTGGAAGGAGATTCGGTTTGTTCAGACCCAAAACAACTTGTATGGATGAATGCTATCATTGCATCGTTGCCTGGAAGGCAGTTTTAGCATTCTTAGAATGAATGTTATTCTTAAGGTAATACGTAATCTCAAGCCTCATCAATCGAAAATGACTAAAACAAGGGAGATGCAGCTGGGCTAAGTGGGCCGCACCTAAGTAAGGCATGTTATCACTTTTCTAGATACCCTCGGATATATTATAATTATGGATATGGTTGTGCATAGAAAAGAGAGCGCTCGATACGGTGGGAACACCCGGGGTGATAACATATTCGGTACTATCCAGCAAGGGGTTGGCCGATCCTGTGTTGGCAGGGATCATTAGTGTGATAACCCTGATTTTTGAGCAGATTCATGATTTAATTTAGTTTATATTTGTTTAAAAATTGCATTTAAAAGATAGGAATAGGAAACTGATTTGCAGATATATGGTTTAAAACATGTACATGTGCACAAGATAGTGCACATACATGCACACAGTTTTCTGCATAATAAAATAGGCAGGAATCAATATATAAATTAAAAATAACTAATTTAGAAATACATATGCATGAAGATAGGATTTTGTCTTTAAACAAATCTGGCACAAGGAAAATAAAAGCTAGGTTGAAATAGACTTAAAATTATTTAAAGAAAGAAAATAAAACGACTTAGGCAGAAATAGGCATACATATGTTATTCATGTACACAGGCAAGCATTGCATGTGAAAAAAAAAGAGAGAAAAACAAAGCTTGCATGGAAATGGTATGAACATTTAAATAAACACTTTATCCATTTCCAGCAATTCTTTTTGCTTAGGAAAATTAAAGTCATGCATATAACATGACCCGAGGTAAGATTAAAAGAATGAGGTTTATTTTTTGGAAAAAAAATATAACAAGGACCACATACCCTTTTCTTGTATATATGAATCAAGTGTAAGGCAGATCAGATTATGGGGTAAAACTGACATTGGGTAATTCCATAAAACCCTAGTAACAGCCAGGGTTTATATAAGGAGGCTTAGTGTAGTAAGATCATACACATTTTCTCTTCATAACTAAAAGGAAAAATAGAAAAAAAAAATATAAGCCAGAGAAAATAAGGAGCACCGGCCATTAGAGTTAGAGGAAGGCAGAGGATCAAAGGAAAAGAAAGGCTTAGGAAAGAAGAATTAAATTGAGTAACCTCACTGAAAACTTTGGCATTAAGTCCTGAATATTGAGGCAGCCTATTTGAATTAATAATTCACTTTTGCAAGTTATGTTCATTTTTATGATTTGATGACTTTGGTTTGTTAATAATCTGTTCAAGTGTAAAACCCTTCATAAGTGATTTACCCAAAAATAAGAGTCATGGATTTCATGTTTAAAATGTTTATCTGTACTGAGAATTAACTTTGAGATGGAGTGATTTCTTTTTATGGGTTTTCTTCATAAGGTTATTTATTAAATCCCAAGGTTCATGTTGTAGATATGTGGTCTAAAAATGGAAAGAAATATGGGGCTGTAACATTGTGTTGTTGCTTATGTCTCATATTAACTGAAACAAAGGAAAATGTAGAAGTGCAATGTTATACATGTGCTGAGCTTCTATGTTTTATGAACTACACAAATCAAAGTATATACTTATGGCTTAGCCAGATCTTTAAAGATTAATAAGAATTTGATTGAACTAGAGGTAAGAGAAGATAACTAGTAAACTACTTATGACCATGTGTTTATAACTTGATCCATTGAAACCCATAGGCAAAACAATATGCTAAGAAATCACATCTGTTTTCATGATTAAATGTTTGCTTCTGAGAATATGACTTACCAATCTCTGGATGAATACATGTTGGTTGAATTGTTTATTTTTCTCTGATTGAAAAGTAAGATGCAGAGGGGATTAGCACAATTAATGAAAAAGGAAATAAAACTTAGTAATTTAACTAAGGACTTTGGATCTTAGGGCTACAAAATATAGCTTGGCAAGGTTAACATTGCAAGCTCACACATGGTATGTTTATACCCAGGGGCCCGAGTGTGCTGGGTTAACAGAGAGATGTCCCAGGCTGTGTGTGTTTAAAAAGGGAAAGTAGCTAAAGACCATATGACACTTGATAGTGAACAATAGAAATAGGTTCATGGGAGGCTTGGGTGAAGTCCCTGATGGCCAGTGAATTTTTAAGAGGGTTTGGTGACTGAATTGATGATTGCATTGGTTGGTTTATGATGTTTATTAATGAATCTTATGATGGTTTTCTCTAAACTAAATTACTTGGATCGTACATAATTTGTTTTGCACTGATATGAATGCACATGCCTCACAAAAACATGCACAGGGATGATACTGAGTTTCTTAATTCATTCAAAGTATTTGAATATAAATAAAAGTCATATAAAATCATGTTTTCAGGTAGATTACTCATACCAGACAATAGTCTGACCCTTTTGTGTTTATGCACCATTGGGTGTCTCATATTTGTATGAGGCAGTTCATGGTGATTATGCAGGACAATAAGAATTTCATTGATCAAGCTTTGGATGAGTTAACTGCTTAAGGAATTGGATGCTATATTTAAAGACTTTGCTGAAGTTAAACTAGATATTTATGTTGAACTATGTTAAGCTATTTTGTTTTAAATTTGCTTGGAAAATTACTGTATTGTTAGAACCACTGTTTTGTAAGTATTGAACCCATATATATCAGCTGAAACTATGTGCTTTGTTTTGCAAACACTTTGCTAAGAAATGAAACTCTAAAACTTTTAAGAACAGTTAGTTTAAGTGGTAGAGAAATCTGAGATTAAAAAGGATTTAAGGATTGAACATACAATCAAGTGGTTGGCATAGGAAAACTCATGTTTAGGTGATATAAGATCTGGCAGAGGAAAAGGTTTGAGTTGCTTTGAAAAGAAAACTAAACAACATGTGTTTTGTTATGAAACAGTGCAAACTGAATATGGCTAACATAGCCATTTTATTGAGTCTGGGTTAAGCCAGCACTCAAGAACTTTTAAACTAAATTTTCAGTTATGTTATTTTACAACCCAGATATAGGAGAGACTCAGTCACTTTGGATAACAAGAAGAAATAGAAAATTAAACACTTAAAACTTCCTCTGACACACACATGCATAGGAATATGCACGCACACATGCACAAGCAAAAGCACTGTTCATACAGTAACAAAATTATGGAAATACATGTAAAATGCCAAGTCTTTAGATCTGAATCAATAGTCATGCAATAATCCATGTATATTTAGAGGACCTGGTTTTTGAAACATAGATGCTATGTAGGGATTATTTCTTTAAAATGATCCCCAAACAGATTTGTTCTTCCAAACTTTTGTACTCTGATTCAAGTAGGAAGTAGCTTATATATCCTCATATATATAAGTTTAAAATGATTTAAGCAAACCAATATTCTTATTGGCATAAAGATCCTGGATAGAAGAAAATTGGAATGAAATATTTTCTTGTTTAAATGGCCACTATATGTAAAAAAAAAATGAGTGGGTCATTTCAATTAGGTACGATCTCGGTACATTTCAAAAGGGAAAGGGTAAATTTCACCCTTATGATAAGAAGAAAACAGACATAGCTTCCACCAAGAAACCAGAAGAAGTCAGGGCTGCTGAAATTAAGAAGAAGATTACTTGTTATAACTATGGCCAAGAGGGGCATATGAAGAATAGATGCACAAATGTTAGGCCTGCGTCCTTCAAATGTCACCATTATGGGAGGGAAGGTCACATAAAGAGGAATTGTCCAGATTTTAAGCAAGGAAAATTAGGGGCATTAGAAGGGAAAGGCAAGGCAGTTGAGGGATCAAGTGTTGAAAAGCATGGTCAAGTTGAAGGTACTTTGCTTATTCACTCAATACCTTTTGCAGTAGTGTATGATACTGGGGCTACACACTCATTGATCTCCCATGATATTGCACAACTGTAACAACCCGCATACTTATCGATTTGATATTTAAATATTTTATCGTTAATCGGATTTTGGTCCGAAAAGCTACTTTTTGCATATGGTCAAATTAGGACTCGAGACCACCTCCATTGAGTTCAAAATGACGTTTGCGATCTTTTTAAGTATAAACTTTGATATGTTTGGAGTTAGTGGAATTTTCGCCACTTTTTCCACTTATGGCTTTGGTTTGGGCTGAACCACTACTAACTCAGCCCAACCCCCTCCTTCTCATCATACTTCATTTCTAATTGCTTAAACTTTGAAGCTTCATCAATAATGGAGAAGGGAAATTAAAACTCCAAGCTCAAATTCAAATTGCAATCCATCATTCAACTCCAAATTCAAGAGGAAGACATTGGATTCGAGCTTCTTGTGTTGAGATTGAAGAGGAATTGATTCTTGTTTGCTTTAGGCTTCATCTTCATTGATTTTTTTGGTACAAAGGTGAGATTTTTATCTCACATTCTTGCCTATAACTGTCATTGGACTGTTGGGAATGATTCCCTATCACTTGTGCATGTGCATTTGCATTTGGTTTGGATCGAATTGGTGAAAAACTCCAAATTTCGTGTGTTTTAGCATTTTCCTAGCACTAGGTCGTTTTGCCTTGCTAGCTCGCGCGCGTGGAAAGGTCTTTGCCTGCCCATAACTCGTTCTAGGCTTAGGTCGCTCGCCTGCAGTTAGGTCGTTCGAGTATGTTAAGTCGCTCGCGTGCTTAGGTCGTTCCTTTTTAGGTCGTTGGACCTTAAACCGTTTGCATGTGGTAGGTCATTCGGCAGATAGCTCGTTCCACCACTAGGTCATTCGGCATTAGGTCGTAACCCTTAGGTCGCTCGGCAATGGCTCGTTCCACACTGAGTCGCTTGGGTCGATAGGTCGCTCAGTCTTTACCCCTTAAGTCGCGTGCTTAGGTCGCTCACCCCCTAAGTCGCAACCCACTAGGTCGTTTGACCTGCTCTCTCTTAGGCCGCCTGGCCTTATTTCCTTTAGGTCGTTAGACCTTATTTTCTTTAGGTCGCTCGACCCTTTTTACATTTAGGTCGCCGTTCGTTAGGTCGCGAGTTAACTAGGTCATCCGCTCACACTTAGGTCGTTAAGGCTTAAGTCGTGCCACATTAGGTCGTGACTCGTTGGGTTGTTCTGTCCCTAGGTCGCTCGGCCTGCTTCGTAGGTCGTAACCCTTTAGGTCGCTCAGCCATGGTGAAGTCACGTCTGTTAAGTCGCTTGACCTGCCTGCACGCTTTAGCTCGACTCTGTTGAGTCACGCAGCCCCTTAGGTCGCACCGTTTAGGTCGCGTTCTACCCCTTTAGCCGCTAGCTTCTTAGGTCGTTCGGCTTCACTTCCTTAAGTCGCTCGGCCTGCTTGTATTTCTTAGCTCGACCATGTTAGGTCGCAGGGGCATTCCTACTTTGATGGTTTTGAAATTTATTTCTTTGGACTTTACTCACGACTTCGAATGTGAATTTTTGTGATTTGATTTGCTTCAGCAATCGTTTTGTGGTTTGTCACTTCAAAAATATGAAGGTTTCAATACTAGTAGTAAATATCAAAACTCTTTCATCAAAGCGATTTCAACACTATTTTATTACAAAACTTCTTTTCTTAAACCGTTTTCCAATCTACTAGTATATACAAGCCTTTACTTCACTCGGATGAGAAATCTAATTAAACGGCTTAGTAAAACAAGTGGTATGAAACGCTTGCGTTTACTTCGTCGGTTAACTCTTGGACTTGTTCGATTGAACCTTTTTGTGACAATTTCCTAGTGTATATCTATAGTTTGTTCGTAAATATTTAAGTTAAGCAAGTGGTTATGGGACATGAAGCTAAACTCATATATTTACTAGCTTGGTGTGATTGACACTTCTTTATGATCATGACGATCATTTTTGTGATTTAGACTAGCGATTGAGCGATGTCTCTTTGTCTGCGAGGGAGACTAGACCCCGCTTGTGTGATGTTTCTACTCACATATATGGGGTAGCACCCCATGGTCTTCGGGCCATTCGTGTGTTCAAAAATTAAATGGATAGCTTCCATGAGATAGGTTCTCGTTCATGTGATAGGCCTCCCCCCTTTTTTTGTGGTTTCTGGATTTCGTGTGTTGATTTCTGGGATTTGTTCTGGATTTCGTGTGTTGATTTCTGGAATTTGTGCTTCACCAATTTTCGTGATTTTCATTGATATGTTTTATCAATTTTTGTGCATTGGTGAATTCATGTGTCATTACCTTTTTGTGGATTTGGATCTTTGATAAGATTCTTGTGATATTGATTAATCTCTTGTTGATTATCATTTACATACCTATAGTAGTATGCCATTATGGTTATTATACGTTTATGCCATATCTCTTATTCTATATCATGTCATCTGATATTTATAGCTAGACTGATCCGTTTATTATTTTTCTTATGTAATAATACTCGGGTCAGACCGAGATGTTACAGGTGCTTCTGCTTGACTTCTCTCCAGGGATCTATTACTCTGACTTTTGGCTAACTACTTAGATTAGTAGTTTTTGTGCATACATTTGAGATATAGACTCCGTAATGTATACTTATTCTTTTGTGTAGCTTGTAGCTATCCTTTTGTATTATCGTGGATCTTTTAGACCACTACTCTGTTGTACACTTTCATGTGTTATATATTCATATCTTTTCTGCCTTTGTGATATGGATGTTTGTGACTGATTGGTGTTATGTTTATTTCTATATTTTTTTCCGAAGATTATATATAGCCACTGTGTGATAGCTTTGAGTTTGTATCGGTATGTTGGATTTCCTCCTTAAATGAAATGCATGCCATATTACCTAACATATCGGTGCTCGCACAAAGAAGTTACATGGATGGTCGCTCCTCAACATCCTTATTCTCCGTGCTAATTGACAGCACTACACCGTAGTGTTCTTGGTTAGTGTGGGTATAGAGGTGGGGCGTCACAGCTTGGTATCAGAGCCAAACTTCAGAACAATGTAGAATAACTTGACAAGGATCATCGTCCTAAGTCCAACTTAGGAGTCGTGCCTTAGGATTTAGTTCGAGTCTTCGTACCGATTCATCCTATTTCCTTTTATGTATCCTTGTTTTATCTATCAAGATTTGCTTAATATTTATTTGGAGAATAACTTTTCTTCTTTTCTCTTCCTTAAGGAAGAGAATGTCTAGACCAAGCCGTCCCAGAGCTGGACCATCTACTGTTACTCCCCAGGATGGAGTTTTTATGACTGCTCAACAGCTTCTTGATTTAGTAAAGAATGCTCAGGCAGCTGGTCCTAATCAGGAACCTACTCACCCTAAGTCTGGATTTGCACGCTTGTGCAATGATTATACCAACTTGGGTGGGAAGCCATTCAAAGGTTCTGAAACTATTATTGAAGTCCAGGCTTGGTTAAGAGCATGCGATCGAATCTTTTCTCGCATGAATCTTATCGATCTTCACCGTGTTCAGGTGGCCTCCAGTATGCTCCAAGAAAGAGCATTGGATTGGTATGAACTTCTTATTTCTGAAATTAATGAAGCGGATCTCACCTGGGAGCCATTCCGGGAACGCTTCGAATTAAAATTCGTACCAGAAGCAGAGAAGGTGACATTGGCTCATCGTTTTATAGACCTTGTTCAAGGTGAATCCTCTGTGACAGATTATGTCGCATCCTTCGAGTCACTGTCTAAATATGGGGTTGAATACATCAACACCCCATTAAAGAAGAACCAAAGATTTGTCTATGGCTTGAATAAAAATCTCAAGAATCCATTACTTCTCAAATTAGAAGTTTCCTTTGACCAGCTCATTGATATCGCCCTTCGTCTTGAAGAGGCTGATAAGGAAAGTGATGTTGAAGTGGTGGGTTCCAAACCAAACTTCAACAACAGGAAAAGTCCAAACAAATCCAAAGGCCCTTATCCCAATAAGAAGGGGAAACAAGCAACTCCTGCTGCAAAGACACTTTCCCCTAGTAATGAGAAATGCTTCAACTGTGGTGCTAAGGGCCATTTTGCGAACAAGTGTTCAAAGCCCCGTTCTTGTCGCTATTGTAAAAGTCCAGATCATCATATGCATCTATGCCCTAAGCTTCAAGGCAAGGAGGGAAAGTTAAACGTTGCTCAAGCCCCTGGTAACACATCTCGCGGTCAAGGTATGTCTCATTCTGTCCTTGATGGCATTATTATATTTCATGATCAACCTATTCGAGTTCTTTTTGATACGGGTGCATCCCATTCTTTTATATCAAAGGAACTTGTCGATACTTTTTCTTTAAGTGTTGTTGCTTTAATGACTTCTTTAAGAATTGCGAATCCGGTTGGTGGATCCGCAACTCTTAGTTTGCTTTGTAAAGATGTGGAGATTATTTTGTGTGATTTTCCTTTCCTAGCCGATTTGCATGTCATGCGTTACTTAGGCTTTGGAATGATTTTGGGTATGGATTGGCTTAACCATTATGAAGCTCATATCCTATGTCCCGAGCGGACTATTTATCTCCGACATTCGCAATCTTTTAATCAGATTTCTATTATTCTTAAAGATTCGGATTCCGCTTTGGTTGCATCTTCATATTCTTTAAATCCTCGTGATGATGACAATGATGATAAGGAAGATGTCATTTCTCGTATTCACGTCGTTCATGAATTTTCCGACATATTTGAGCCCGTTTTAGGATTACCACCTAAGCGAGCAATTGAGTTCAAAATTAATCTTATACCTGGAGCTCAACCTATTACCCGTCCTCCTTATCGCCTGTCCAATAAGGAGAATGAAGAGATGCGCAAACAATTGTCCGAATTGGAGACGAAGCAATTTATTCGCTCTAGTTCCTCGCCTTGGGGAGCTTCAGCAATTTTCGTGAAGAAATCCGATTGTACACTTAGGCTTTGCATCGACTACCGGAAGCTTAATGATCTTACTATTAAGAATAAGTAACCTTTACCTCGGATTGATGATCTGTTTGATCAACTTAGTGGTGCTAGAGTCTTTTCACAATTGGACTTGGCTACCGGTTTTCATCAGCTTCGTATTGTAGAGGATAGTATTCCTTTGACTTTGTTCCGTACTCATTTTGGATCTTATGAATGGATGGTTATGCCATTTGGTTTAACGAATGCTCCGGCTTATTTCGTTGACTTTATGAATCGAGTTTTCAAAGATTTCCTCGATCGGTTTGTTCTCATATTTATTGATGATATTCTTGTGTATTCTAAAACCGAGGAGGAACATGAAAAGCATCTTCAGATCGTATTGGAAACTCTTAGGAGCAATAAATTAAAAGAAAATTTTTCTAAATGCCACTTTTGGCAATCTAGTGTGAAGTTTCTCGGTCATATCATTTCCGAATCCGGAATATCAGTGGATCCTTCAAAGATTGAAGCGATTCAAAATTGGAAGAGACCGGAGAGCGTGACTGAAATCCGTAGCTTTCTCGGATTGGCAGGTTATTACCGCCGTTTCATAAAAGACTTTTCTAAGATTGTCGTGCCTCTTACTGGCTTAACAAAGAAAGGTGTTAAATACATTTGGTCGGACAAATGTGAATCTTCTTTTCAGAAATTAAAAGAACTCCTTTCTGATGCTCCTATTCTTATTATTCCCGAAGGGTATCAAGATTTTGTCGTTTATACCGATGCTAGTCGCGTTGGTTTGGGTACCGTTCTTATGCAAAAAGAACGTGTTATTGCTTATGCTTCTAGGCAATTGAAGCCGGCTGAGACTAGATATGCCACACATGATTTAGAACTCGCGGCTATCGTTTTCACCCTTCGAATTTGGCGACATTATCTTTTGGGAGAGAAATTTATACTTTATACTGATCATAAGTCTTTGAAATATTTATTTTCTCAAAAGGAACTTAATTTGCGTCAACAGCATTGGCTCGAATTCCTTGCCTCTTATGATCTTGATATTCTTTATACTCCCGGAAAGGGAAATCGTGTTGCTGATGCTCTTAGTCGTAAGCAGCAAGTGGTTGTTTCTATGATGATATCCGAATGGCATGATCTCGAGGTTTTATCTACTTGTGAGATTAGAAATCGTGTATCCGATTTATGTTCATCTTTTGTTTTATGTAGCCTTGAGGCTCGTCCTTCTCTTTTGGACCGCATTCTTGAAGCTCAAAAGCTAGATCCTGAATTGGCTCTTCTTAGCCAGAATATTAAGGATAAAACCGATATTGAAGGTTCGAAAGACTTTGATATTGATTCTCGTGGCGGCATTCGAAAATTTGGTAGGCTTATTGTACCAAATATTAGTGATCTTCGTAAAAATATTTTAGAAGATTCTCATCGTTCCAAATTTTCCATTCATCCCGGTAGCAGTAAAATGTACGCAGATATGAAGCGACTTTATTACTGGGAGGGAATGAAATCTGATATTACTAACTTTGTTAAGTGTTGCATGACTTGCCAACTTGTTAAGGTCGAACATCAAAGGCCCGGTGGGTTATTGCAACCATTGGAAATTCCAGTTTGGAAGTGGGATCAAATTTCCATGGATTTTATTGATGGCCTTCCCCGTTCTCGTTCGGGTCATAATAGCTTATGGGTGATCATTGATAGACTTACTAAATCTGCCCGTTTTATTCCCGTTCGGTCGAACCGAACCGTTCCTCTTCTGGCCAAACTCTTTATCAAAGAAATTGTTAAACTGCATGGAGTTCCTACTTCCATTGTTAGTGATCGTGATCCATTGTTTACTAGTGGATTTTGGAAGAGTCTTCAAAAATCTTTAGGAACGAAGCTTGATTTTAGCACCGCTTATCACCCCCAGTCAGATGGACAAACTGAGCGTGTGAATCAAACACTTGAAGATCTTCTTCGTGCTTGTGTTCTTGACTTTAGTGGAAGTTGGGAAGATCATATTCCACTTGTTGAATTTTCCTATAATAACAGCTTCCAATCTAGTATTGGTATGGCTCCTTTCGAGGCACTCTATGGTAGGCCATGTCGATCTCCTTCTTGTTGGATTGAGGCCGGTGAGAAGCTGGTTTTAGGTCCAAATCTTATTCGTGATTCCATAGAGAAGATTGACCTTATCCGACATAGGATGAAAGAAGCCCAAAGTAGACAAAAATCCTATGCCGATAACCGAAGAAGAAAATTAGAATTTTCTGTGGGAGATCTTGTATTTATTCGTGTTTCACCTATGAAGGGTGTTGTACGCTTCAGTCGATCGGGAAAGTTAGCGCCTCGATATATTGGGCCATTTCATATCACTGAACGTATTGGTTCCATGGCTTATCGCCTTTCATTACCGACTCAGTTTTCTGCCATGCATGACGTGTTTCAGGTTTCTCAATTACGGAAGTGCCTTCGGGATTCCGATTCTATTCTTGAGCCTGGTGTTGTGGAAGAGATTGAAGTTTCGCCTAATTTAACTTATGAGCAGCAACCTATTCGCATTATTGCTTCAGAGGTCAAACGACTTCGAAATAAAGACATTCCGCTTGTTAAAGTTCAATGGTCCTCAAATCCTAAGGATTGCTCTTGGGAATCTAGATAATTCATCGAGCGTACACATCCGGACTTACTTTCTCATGCTCTTTAAGGTAAACTTCTTATTTCAAATTTCTTTTTGTGTTAATATGCTTTTATGGTTGTTACTTTTTCTTTCCATCTTATATATTGCGAGGACGCAATTTCTTTCAGGAGGGGAGTCTGTAACAACCCGCATACTTATCGATTTGATATTTAAATATTTTATCGTTAATCAGATTTTGGTCCGAAAAGCTACTTTTTGCATACGGTCAAATTAGGACTCGAGACCACCTCCATTGAGTTCAAAATGACGTTTGCGATCTTTTTAAATATAAACTTTAATATGTTTGGAGTTAGTGGAATTTTCGCCACTTTTTCCACTTATGGCTTTGGTTTGGGCTGAACCATTACTAACTCAGCCCAACCCCCTCCTTCTCTTCATACTTCATTTCTAATTGCTTAAACTTTGAAGCTTCATCAATAATGGAGGAGGGAAAGGGAAATTAAAACTCCAAGCTCAAATTCAAATTGCAATCCATCATTCAACTCCAAATTCAAGAGGAAGACATTGGATTCGAGCTTCTTGTGTTGAGATTGAAGAGGGATTGATTCTTGTTTGCTTTAGGCTTCATCTTCATTGATTTTTTTGGTGCAAAGGTGAGATTTTTATCTCACATTCTTGCCTATAACTGTCATTGGATTGTTGGGAATGATTCCTTATCACTTGTGCATTTGCATTTGGTTTGAATCGAATTGGTGAAAAACTGCAAATTTCGTGTGTTTTAGCATTTTCCTGGCACTAGGTCGTTCTACCTTGCTAGCTCGCGCGCATGAAAAGGTCTCTGCCTGCCTATAACTCGTTTTGGGCTTAGGTCGCTCGCCTGCAGTTAGGTCGTTCGAGTATGGTAAGTCGCTCGCGTGCTTAGGTCGTTCCTCTTTAGGTCGTTGGACCTTAAACCATTCGCATGTGATAGGTCGTTCGGCAGATAGCTCGTTCCACCACTAGGTCGTTCGGCATTAGGTCGTAACCCTTAGGTCGCTCGGCAATGGCTCGTTCCACACTAAGTCGCTTGGGTCGATAGGTCGCTCAGTCTTTACCCCTTAAGTCGCGTGCTTAGGTCGCTCACCCCCTAAGTCACAACCCACTAGGTCGTTTGACCTGCTCTCTCTTAGGTTGCCTGGCCTTATTTCCTTTAGGTCGTTAGACCTTATTTTCTTTAGGTCGCTCGACCCTTTTTACATTTAGGTCGCCGTTCGTTAGGTCGCAAGTTAACTAGGTCGTCCGCTCACACTTAGGTCGTTAAGGCTTAGGTCGTGCCATATTAGGTCGTGACTCGTTGGGTTGTTCTGTCCCTAGGTCGCTCGGCCTGCTTCGTAGGTCGTAACCCTTTAGGTCGCTCAGCCATGGTGAAGTCACGTCTGTTAAGTCGCTTGACCTGCCTGCACGCTTTAGCTCGACTCTGTTGAGTCGCGCAGCCCCTTAGGTCGCACCGTTTAGGTCGCGTTCTACCCCTTTAGCCGCTAGCTTCTTAGGTCGTTCGGCTTCACTTCCTTAAGTCGCTCGGCCTGCTTGTATTTCTTAGCTCGACCATGTTAGGTCGCAGGGGCATTCCTACTTTGATGGTTTTGGAATTTATTTCTTTGGACTTTACTCACGACTTCGAATGTGAATTTTTGTGATTTGATTTGCTTCAGCAATCGTTTTGTGGTTTGTCACTTCAAAAATATGAAGGTTTCAATACTAGTAGTAAATATCAAAACTCTTTCATCAAAGCGATTTCAACACTATTTTATTACAAAACTTCTTTTCTTAAACCGTTTTCCAATCTACTAGTATATACAAGCCTTTACTTCACTCGGATGAGAAATCTAATTAAACGGTTTAGTAAAACAAGTGGTATGAAACGCTTGCGTTTACTTCGTCGGTTAACTCTTGGACTTGTTCGATTGAACCTTTTTGTGACAATTTCCTAGTGTATATCTATAGTTTGTTCGTAAATATTTAAGTTAAGCAAGTGGTTATGGGACATGAAGCTAAACTCATATATTTACTAGCTTGGTGTGATTGACACTTCTTTATGATCATGACGATCATTTTTGTGATTTAGACTAGCGATTGAGCGATGTCTCTTTGTCTGCGAGGGAGACTAGACCCCGCTTGTGTGATGTTTCTACTCACATATATGGGGTAGCACCCCATGGTCTTCGGGCCATTCGTGTGTTCAAAAATTAAATGGATAGCTTCCATGAGATAGCTTCTCGTTCATGTGATAGGCCTCCCCCCTTTTTTTGTGGTTTCTGGATTTCGTGTGTTGATTTCTGGAATTTGTGCTTCACCAATTTTCGTGATTTTCATTGATATGTTTTATCAATTTTTGTGCATTGGTGAATTCATGTGTCATTACCTTTTTGTGGATTTGGATCTTTGAGAAGATTCTTGTGATATTGATTAATCTCTTGTTGATTATCATTTACATACCTATAGTAGTATGCCATTATGGTTATTATATGTTTATGCCATATCTCTTATTCTATATCATGTCATCTGATATTTATAGCTAGACTGATCCGTTTATTATTTCTTATGAAATAATACTCGGGTCAGACCGAGATGTTACAGGTGCTTCTGCTTGACTTCTCTCCAGGGATCTATTACTCTGACTTTTGGCTAACTACTTAGATTAGTAGTTTTTGTGTATACATTTGAGATATAGACTCAGTAATGTATACTTATTCTTTTGTGTAGCTTGTAGCTATCCTTTTGTATTATCGTGGATCTTTTAGACCACTACTATGTTGTATACTTTCATGTGTTATATATTCATATCTTTTTCCGCCTTTGTGATATGGATGTCTGTGACTGATTGGTGTTATGTTTATTTCTATATTTGTTTTCGAAGATTATATATAGCCACTGTGTGATAGCTTTGAGTTTGTATCGGTATGTCGGATTTCCTCCTTAAATGAAATGCATGCCATATTACCTGACATATCGGTGCTCGCACAAAGAAGTTACATGGATGGTCGCTCATCAACAGCCTTATTCTCCGCGCTAATTGACAGCACTACATCGTAGTGTTCTTGGTTAGCGTGGGTATAGAGGTGGGGCGTCACAACAATAATTAAAATTGAATTGTATGATTGTTGATAAGCAACTGTTAATAAGAAGCCCTATACGTAGTTCATGTGTTCTGGGTATGATATGTATGCAACTAGGGTTAAATATAGGAGGACAGGTGTTTGAGTTAGACCTATATGTGTTGCAATATTCGGGCATAGGGATTATTTTAGGAGTTGATTGGTTGAGTAGATATAAGGCTATCATAAATGTGGAGACATCCACCATATCATTGAAAGTTTCTGATGGACAAAGAATAGTTGTTCTTTGTGAGGCAAACAAGAATAGAAGTATAGCTAACCTTTTTACATTGTCTAATGAAAAACCCATGCCTGAATTAGAAGAAATCCCCATAGTGAATCAATATGTTGATGTGTTTGGTGAAGTGAGAGGAGTTCCAAACCACAGACCAGTTGAGTTTTCAATCAAAATAATTCCAGGAGCCAGCCCAGTAGTTAAAAGACCAACCAGAATGGGTCCTAGGGAGTTGATGGAACTGAAAAAGCAATTGGTTGAATTAGAAGAAAAAGGTTTTATTAGACCCAGTAGCTCATCATGGGGAGCACCAGTAGTCTTTGTTAAGAAACACGATGGATCCCTTAGGTTATGTATTGACTATAGGGAATTAAATAAAGTCACAGTTAAAAATAAATTATCCCCTACCAAGAATTGATGATCTCTTTGATCAATTGAGTGGTGCAAAAATATTTTCTAGGCTTGATTTAGCTTCAGGCTTTCATCAGATGAAAGTATAAGAGGAAAGCATTAAGTATACAGCCTTTAACACAAGATATGGACTTTATGAATTTTTAGTAATGCCATTTGGCTTGACAAATGCTCCTTCCTATTTTGTTGATTTGATGAATAGGATTTTTAGAGAATACTTGGATAAGTTTGTATTGATATTTATTGATGACATACTAATTTATTCTAAGTCAGTTAGAGAGCATGAAAATCATTTGCATATGGTATTCAAGAAACTGAGGCAGGTAGATTTAAAAGCCAAATTTTCAAAATGCACTTTTTGGCAAAATGAAGTGAATTTTCTAGGTCACATTGTATCTGAGGAAGGAATATCTGTAGATCCCAATAAAGTCATTGCAGTACAAGCTTGGAAAAGGCCTACTAATGTCATTGAGGTCAGATCATTCATGGGAATGGCTGGTTACTATATGAGATTTATAAAAGATTTTTCAAAAATCTCAATTCCATTAACCAGATTGACAAGGAAAAATCAAGTGTTTACTTGGACTGAAGAGTGTGAGAAGGCCTTTGGAAAATTAAAGGAAGCACTAGTACAAGCTCCAGTCCTTAAAGTGCCTAAAGGAAATGAAAACTTGGTGGTGTATACTGATGTAAGTGGACAAGGGCTTGGGGCAATATTGATGCAACAACATCAGGTGATAGCCTATGCTTCTATCAATTGAAACCAAGTGAGGTAAGATATGCTACTCATGACCTTGAATTAGCTGCTATAGTGTATGCTCTTAAGCTATGGAGACACTACTTGTTAGGGGCAAGGTTTGAAGTTTATACAGACCATAAATCACTTAAATATTTGTTTTCACAAAAAGAATTAAATATGAGGCAGCAAAGGTGGATTGAACTCCTAGCCTCATATGACTTTGAAATATTATACACCCCTGGTAAGGCTAATAAAGTAGCAGATGCCCTAAGTAGACAACATGCTAACATGGCTAGATTAATGGTAAAAGAGTTTAACACTTTATCATTGTTAATTGATTCAGAGATAGAAAGTGATAATATAGAAAACATGAGCCTATGCAGTGAGAATGTAGAAATGGGAAAATTAAGTTTTATTACTCTGGGGTCAGAATTGAAGAATAAAGTTGTAAAGCTACAAGACCAAGATCCATTTTTATTTGAAAAGAAAACTCAGATATTAAATGGTGAAGCAGTGGAAGGTTTTCAGTTGAATGATCAAGGCCATTTGAAGAAAGGAAAAAGAATATGTGTTCCAGCAGTTGATGAGTTGAAGCAAGAAATCTTGGATGCTTACCACAAAAGCAAATACACTATACACCCAGAAAGCACAAGAATGTATCACAACCTCAAGAGGGATTATTGGTGGAGTGGTATGAAGAGTGCAGTGGCAACCTATGTATCCAAATGTATGGTTTGCCAACAGGTGAAGGCTGAGTATCAAAAACCCTTAGGAATGCTTCAACCTTTGCAAATACCACAGTGGAAATGGGAAGACATATCAATGGATTTCATTGATGGTTTGCCTAGAACTAGGAAGGGAAATGATAGTATTTGGGTGGTGGTTGATAGGTTAACTAAGTCAGCCCACTTTATACTAGTAAAATCAGAAAGAAATGCAAGTACACTAGCCCAGTTGTTTATTAAGGAAGTAGTCAGATTGCATGGTATACTAAAGACTATAGTAAGTGATAGAGATACCATCTTCACTTCAAGATTTTGGCAGAGTTTTCACAAAGCAATGGGGACTGATTTATGCTTAAGCACAACATACCATCCTCAATCTGATGGCCAAACAGAAATTGTGAACAAATTGCTTGAAGACATGTTAAGAGCTTGTGTATTGGATTGGGGAGGAAGTTGGGAGGATCATATCTTTTTAGCTGAATTTGCATACAACAATAGCCATCATAGTAGCATAGGCATGGCACCCTTTGAAGCTCTCTATGGGAGACCATGTTTATCACCCTCAAGTTGGCTTGAATCTGGGGAAAAAGTGGTCTTAGGAGCAGAAAATGTGAAGGAAACTTCTGAGAAGATAGCTTTGGTCAGAAAAAGAATTGCTTCTGCCCAAGATAGGCAAAAGAAATATGCAGATCAAAGAAGGAAGGTAGTACAATATGATGTTGGAGATTATGTATTTATCAAAATATCCCCCATGAAAAAGGTTCTAAGGTTTGGGAAACAAGGAAAGTTGATTCCTAGATATATAGGGCCATATAAAATTTTAGAAAGAATAGGAATTGTAGCCTATAAGCTAGAGTTACCAGAAGAAATGAGAGCAATGCATGATGTTTTTCATGTGTCTCAACTAAGAAGATGGGTTCATGATAAAGAGGCAATCCTAGAATCCCCTAAGGATGTGCAGATTGACCCTAGGATGATCTATGAAAAGGAGCCAGTGGGCATAGTTTCTAGAGAAACCAAGAAATTGAGAAACAAAGAAATTAAATTAGTGAAAGTGCAATGGAGTCTTGACCCAAATGATTGCACATGGAAAGTGGAGGATAAAATCAGAAATGATTATCCTCAACTGTTTAATTAAATGAAAGGTAAATTTATATATATTGATTAATGTTTTGATTGAATATGCATTATGATTTTTTATGCATAGTGTTTAATCAAATGATTGGCTTGAGAATGGTTTGAGGTCAAAAAATTGATTTTTCTGGAGTAATGATACTTAAGTTAAGTATGAAAGAATTGTGGGACACAATTCCTAAAAGGAGGGGGTATATGTGATAACCCTGATTTTTGAGCAGATTCATGATTTAATTTAGTTTATATTTGTTTAAAAATTGCATTTAAAAGATAGGAATAGGAAACTGATTTGCAGATATATGGTTTAAAACATGTACATGTGCACAAGATAGTGCACATACATGCACACAGTTTTCTGCATAATAAAATAGGCAGAAATCAATATATAAATTACAAATAACTAATTTAGAAATACATATGCATGAAGATAGGATTTTGTCTTTAAACAAATATGGCACAAGGAAAATAAAAGCTAGGCAGAAATAGACTTAAAATTATTTAAAGAAAGAAAATAAAAGGACTTAGGCAGAAATAGGCATACATATGTTATTCATGTACACAGGCAAGCATTGCAAGTGAAAAAAAAAGAGAGAAAAACAAAGCTTGCATGGAAATGGTATGAACCTTTAAATAAACACTTTATCCATTTCCAGCAATTCTTTTTTCTTAGGAAAATTAAAGTCATGCATATAACATGACCCAGGGTAAGATTAAAAGAATGAGGTTTATTTTCTAGAAAAAAAATATAACAATGACAACATAACCTTTTCTTGTATATATGAATCAAGTGTAAGGCAGATCAGATTATGGGGTAAAACTGACATTGGGTAATTCCATAAAACCCTAGTAACAGCCAGGGTTTATATAAGGAGACTTAGTGTAGTAAGATCATACACATTTGCTCTTCATAACTAAAAGGAAAAATAGAAGAAAAAAATAAGCCAGAGAAAATAAGGAGCACCGGCCATTAGAGTTAGAGGAAGGCAGAGGATCAAAGGAAAAGAAAGGCTTAGGAAAGAGGAATTAAAGTGAGTAACCTCACTGAAAACTTTGGCATTAAGTCCTGAATATTGAGGCAGCCTATTTGAATTAATAATTCACTTTTGCAAGTTATGTTCATTTTTATGATTTGATGACTTTGGTTTGTTAATAATCTGTTCAAGTGTAAAACCCTTCATAAGTGATTTACCCAAAAATAAGAGTCATGGATTTCATGTTTAAAATGTTTATCTGTACTGAGAATTAACTTTGAGATGGAGTGATTTCTTTTATGGGTTTTCTTCATAAGGTTATTTATTAAATCCCAAGGTTCATGTTGTAGATATGTGGTCTGAAAATGGAAAGAAATATGGGGCTGTAACATTGTGTTGTTGCTTATGTCTCATATTAACTGAAACAAAGGAAAATGTAGAAGTGCAATGTTATACATGTGTTGAGCTTCTATGTTTTATGAACTACACAAATCAAAGTATATACTTATGGCTTAGCCAGATCTTTAAAGATTAATAAGAATCTGATTGAACCAGAGGTAAGAGAAGATAACTAGTAAACTACTTATGACCTTGTGTTTATAACTTGATCCATTGAAACCCATAGGCAAAACAATATGCTAAGAAATCACATCTGTTTTCATGATTAAATGTTTGCTTCTGAGAATATGACTTACCAATCTCTGGATGAATACATGTTGGTTGTATTGTTTATTTTTCTCTGATTGAAAATTGAGATGCAGAGAGGATTAGCACAATTAATGAAAAAGGAAATAACACTTAGTAATTTAACTAAGGACTTTGGATCTTAGGGCTGCAAAATATAGCTTGGCAAGGTTAACATTGCAAGCTCACACATGGTATGTTTATACCCAGGGGCCTGAGTGTGCTGGGTTAACAGAGAGATGTCCCAGGCAGTGTGTGTTTAAAAAGGGAAAGTAGCTAAAGACCATATGACACTTGATAGTGAACAATAGAAATAGGTTCAGGGGAGGCTTGGGTGAAGTCCCTGATGGCCAGTGAATTTGTAAGAGGGTTTGGTGACTGAATTGATGATTGCATTGGTTGGTTTATGATGTTTATTAATGAATCTTATGATGGTTTTCTCTGAACTAAATTACTTGGATCGTACATAATTTGTTTTGCACTGATATGAATGCACATACCTCACAAAAACATGCACAGGGATGATACTGAGTTTCTTAATTCATTCAAAGTATTTGAATATAAATAAAAGTCATATAAAATCATGTTTTCAGGTAGATTACTCATACCAGACAATAGTCTGACCCTTTTGTGTTAATGCACCATTGGGTGTCTCATATTTGTATGAGGCAGTTCATGGTGATTATGCAGGACAATAGGAATTTCATTGATCAAGCTTTGGATGAGTTAACTGCTTAAGGAATTGGATGCTATATTTAAAGACTTTGCTGAAGTTAAACTAGATATTTATGTTGAACTATGTTAAGCTATTTTGTTTTAAATTTGCTTGGAAAATTACTGTATTGTTAGAACCACTGTTTTGTAAGTATTGAACCCATATGTATCAGCTGAAACTATGTGCTTTGTTTTGCAAACACTTTGCTAAGAAATGAAACTCTAAAACTTTTAAGAACAGTTAGTTTAAGTGGTAGAGAAATCTGAGATTAAAAAGGATTTAAGGATTGAACATACAATCAAGTGGTTGGCATAGAAAAACTCATGTTTAGGTGATATAAGATCTGGCAGAGGAAAAGGTTTGAGTTGCTTTGAAAAGAAAACTAAACAACATGTGTTTTGTTATGAAACAGTGCAAACTGAATATGGCTAACATAGCCATTTTATTGAGTCTGGGTTAAGCCAGCACTCAAGAACTTTTAAACTAAATTTTCAGTTATGTTATTTTACAACCCAGATATAGGAGAGACTCAGTCACTTTGGATAATAAGAAGAAATAGAAAATTAAACACTTAAAACTTCCTCTGACACACACATGCACAGGAATATGCACGCACACATGCACAAGCAAAAGCACTGTTCATACAGTAACAAAATTATGGAAATACATGTAAAATGCCAAATCTTTAGATCTGAATCAATAGTCATGCAATAATCCATGTATATTTAGAGGACCTGGTTTTTGAAACATAGATGCTATGTAGGGATTATTTCTTTAAAATGATCCCCAAACAGATTTGTTCTTCCAAACTTTTGTACTCTGATTCAAGTAGGAAGTAGCTTATATATCCTCATATATATAAGTTTAAAATGATTTAAGCAAACCAATATTCTTATTGGCATAAAGATCCTGGATAGAAGAAAATTGGAATGAAATATTTTCTTGTTTAAATGGCCACTGTATGTAAAAAAAATTTGAGTGGGTCATTTCAATTAGGTACGATCTCGGTACATTTTTCTAGAGATGTATAGTGGCGGGCGGTACCCCAGTAGCCCAGTCATTGTATGAAATCCAATATCCACTACGAGCCTGTACGGTTTTGATTGTGCCCAACTATGCTGAAACGTGGGATGCAATCATTTCAGCTATTTTATAGTTTATTTTCTATAGACGCTATTATAATATCAGATGATTTTGATATAAAATGTTTTGGTTATCGTAAGGTAAAAACCCATCGTATTTATGTGTGGCGTGGTTTTACGAGATACCTTTGTTTTCAAAGGATTTTGATAACAGCAATAATTCAAATTGAGTGTGTTTTCTCACACTGGTTTTCTAGACTGACTCGGGTGTTATTTTATTATAATGCTCGGGTCGGACCGAATGTTACAGATTCAAGTTAGGATGCTTTGGAGCTTAGGAGATGAGCTGGAGGATTTCAGGCGTATTAACTTACTTGGTTATTTCCGCTGTGTGTGTTATGCTGTATATTCAATACATGTGAGGACAAGTTATTATAACTATCCAGATTGATTATTGACTATTGTACTTTGATGATTGTATGTATATTACAGTTACAGTTTCTTTTTGTATAAAGATCTGTTTTATATAATATATTTTGTTCCATTGCGATTTGTGAGATTCTATGTGTTGTTTTTTCTTCTTCTATCCTCTTCTTTCTCTTAGTTATTCGTATTTTCGTACCATTTGTGTTGGACAAGTGTGATTTAATGTCAGCTCAAAGGGTACGGAATGGCGGGTCGCTACATTTGGTATAAGAGCGCAAGGTTAAGCGAGAACCTTGGCTTTGGTGGGGATTACTCATTGGAGATAGGGTCAGTAGTACCCTAGAACGAGTCCGAGAGTATTATAGATCTGAGCACGTATTTTTTTATAAATATAAATTGTTTTATATTATATTGACTTATCGGCTGAGTGTTTATGAATTTTGGTCGGTACGATTTGTACAATTGTATCGATAGGGGTTTCTAAACTCTAAACAAGTTAAATCGACATGGTATTGTTTTAAAGTGGGTAAATGAAATAATTTTACCCAAATTATATTTTGATATAAGAGAAATAATTTTCTGAAATTATTATAGTATATTGATGTGTTTGGATGTTATTATTATAATCAAAACAAGATTATAAAATTAAAGTGGTTTATATAACCAAATACTAATTATATAAATATGATTATACAAATGAGTTAAAACTAAAATTTGATTCAAACTAGAATTTGGAAATTTAAATTCCGAAAATTTCGAAAAAAAATTCCAAGTGTTTTGAAACAAATAATGGTAATATTTTTGTGGGAATGTATCTGAATAGAAAGTGTTTTTTGTTAGGAAATCCAATCTACGATTTCGATGACAACAACTATACAATGGAAATCGAATATACATACATATTTATGTATACAGGTACTTGCTAGAACAACATCACTAGAAAGACAAGAACGACGCTCAAAGGACACTATAAGAGACTACAAGTCGATAGGTACAAGGAAGTAAAAGAAAGGATGCACAAAAACTGACATGCACCATATCAGACGTCTGGGTGCACAAGCCAGATGTTTGAAATAGTTCTCTGGAACAACAAACAGGCTAAACCAGACGTTTGGTAATAGCACTCAGACGTCTGATCCTCTACTATATTCAAAAAATATATAGTATCAGAAGTCTGGAACAAATACCAAACGTCTGAATTCAAACTTCATCTTCAGAAATGAACTGCAACTGCCACATGTGAATGGACATCTCCGCTTCTCTTCGCCGCAGCTCTTCACCATCAACAGAAGCAACCTTAGAGGATTCATTAATGGATGTAACTACTCAAGATACCTATCTACAACTATATATAGCATCAAGAATCAAGAGAACAAGAACTTACCTCACTTACTTACGCTTTCTAATTCTATACTCTATTCTATATTCTTGATCTCTGCACTCTAGCAATCTTTACTTGTATTCACTCTTCCATATACTCAGTTCTTCATAGACAATATTCCTTAGAAATATATTGAAAGCAATTGTACTAATTAGTCAACATCCGTGTTATATTAGAACACACATTTGACAAGAACAACTCATTGTAACCAAGCCTATTCCTCTGAGCGAAGCGAGGGTTATAGATAGTCGAATTCCAAAGGGGAGCTTCGGGACTGGACGTAGGACGGGAGGTTCGAACTAGTATAAAATTATGGTGTTCTTATTCTATATTTACTTAGATTAATATTATTTTAGTTGCATCATATATTTTGTCACATATACTTGCATATACACTACACGATCCACCCCGTAGACTTTCAATTGGTATCAGAGCAAGGTTTGATCAAAGTACAGTAACACGTATTTGAATCACTTTAATATGGCAAGTATTTTCAAGAAGGCCAATCCACAACACGTCCCCCACTTTTTAATGGTTCTAATTATGCATATTGGTCAACACGTATGAGAATTTTTATGGAAGCTAATGGATTAGAAATTTGGTCAGCCACTCAAAATAAATATGAAGCACCTGACACTACTATGAACACATGGAATGATGCACAAAAAACCGCAGCTTCTAATAATGCCAAAACTATGAATGTTTTATTTTGTTCATTAGATAAGAATGAATTTTCACGTGTCATGTTATGTAACACTGCATATGATATTTGGCGTACCTTACAAGTTACACATGAAGGCACGAACAAAGTTAAGCAAACTAAAATTTCAATTTTACAAAATCAATTTTCATCATTTAAAATGAGCAAAATGAATCTATAGTGGACATGTACTCTAGATTCCAAACTATTCAATATGATTTAATGGCACTAGGAGTTAAATTAACAAATTTTGATTTAGTATCTAGAATACTCAATTCTTTAACTCCAGAGTGGGAAAGAAAAGTATTAGCTATCGAAGAAGCCAAAGACCTCTCAACACTCTTAGTTGAAGAATTGATAGGAAATTTAATGTCCTATGAAGCTAATCTGCAGGCAAGAAAAGAACAAAATTCAGAGAAGAAAAACATAGCATTTCCAACAACAAATGAAGACTCCGACTTAGACGAAGAAGAAATCGTATTTATTGCCAAAAACTACAACAAATTCAAGAAATTTAGGAAAATGACCAGATTTCAGAAAGGAGGAAAATCCAGCTCAACAAATCAAACGTCAATCAAATGCTATGAATGCGATCAATTTGGACATATGAAGAAAGATTGTCCCAAGCTCAACAATGATAAAAAGAAGAACAAATTTGAAAATTCAAAAAGAAGAAAGCTTTCAAAGTAACATGGGATGACTCGGATTCTTCATCATCATCAGATAGTGACAGCGATAGTGACAGAGAACAAGCTAATGTATGTTTTATAGCACAAACTGATGAGGTATGTCCCGAACTTAGCTATGATGAATTATTAGAGCTTAGCATGGAATTAGATGATAAATTTAGACAAATTAAAAAATTAAATAAAGAACACATAGCCAAAATAAATCAATTAGAACTTGAAATAGGAATGTTAAAAGATGAAAAAATATTTTAGAGGAGGAACTAGAATTATCTTATGAAAAAAATAAAAGTAGTTTAGTTGAATATGAGACTATAATCTATTGATTTTGGAAAAGTTAAACTAGAAAAGGATAACTTGTTAAAATAAAATATTAACTTGAAAAGTAATATAGAAACATTGAAAATTGAAAATTTTGAATTAAAAGAAAAATTAGATAAAATTACAAATAATGTTTCAAAATTTAATAAAGGAAAACAAGATTTGGAAAATCTTATCAAAACCTTCAGGTAATAGAAATGGAATAGGATTTAGAAATATTCCTAAACAAAAAGGGAATAATATTAAGAAGCATAGTTTTATTTATCAAAAGACTAAAAGATCACCTAAGTCTAATACGAATACCAAAACCTTAAAAATTTGGATTCCTAAGACAAATAATAATTTTATTAGATAAAAACATATTAATAATTTTCTAGATAATGTAGTCTATAATAAAAATTATGTTCATAAAGGTACCAAACCTTCTTGGGTGTGGCTACCTACTACTCCTAACATCTAGGACCCTAACAAAGTGTATGGGTACGAATTAAATCATTTTTATCTTGCAGGTACCCAAAATAAAAAATAAAGAGAAATGGATACTTGATTGGCTGCTCCAAGCATATAACCATAAATGCAAAAATGCTATCAAATATAACATATATCGATGGTGGAATGGTAACTTTTGGAGATAACTCAAAAGGATACGTCGTTGGCATCGGAGAAGTCATCAACTCTAGTATTTCTAACTCTCATATTATTACAAATGTTTTGTTAGTAGAAAATTTAAAACACAACCTACTTAGCATTAGTCAATTATGCGATAAAGGTTTACAAATTAATTTCAAAAAAGATAGATGTAATATTTTCGACAATAACAAACAACTTATCTTTGAGGGTTTTAGAAACAAAAATATTTATATCTTAAATATAAATATAAATCAAAATTCAAACTTATGCTTAACCGCCAAACATGACGATCCATGGTTGTGGCATAAACGATTCTATCATATTAATTTTAAATATATTAATAAATTAGAAAAATATGAGCTACTTAGAGGTTTACCTAAAATAAATTATAAGGTAGAAAATTTGTGTGACGCTTGTCAAATCAGTAAACTAAAGAAAAGCTCTTTTAAATCTAAAAATAATATTTCTACAAAACAACCGTTAGAATTATTACATTTAGATTTATTTGGTCCAACTCAAGTACGATATATAAATCACAACAAATATGTTTTCGTAATAGTTGATTATTTTTCAAGATATACGTGGACCTTATTTTTAAAACATAAAAGTGACACTTTTGGTATGTTTAAAATTTTTGCTAAAAAAAATAAAACTCAAATGGATTTGAAAATTAAGAATATTCGAAGTGATCACGGTGGAGAATTCGAAAATGATAATTTTACTAATTTTTGTAATAAAAGGGGCATAAGTCATAATTTCTCTTTTCCCCGCACACCACAACAAAATGGTGTAGTAGAAAGAAAAAATCGTACGTTACAAGAATGTGAACGAACACTATTAAATAGTAGTGGTTTACCAAAACATTTTTGGGCTGAAGCTATTGCTACGGCTTCTTATGTTTTGAATCGAGTAACCATACGACCTATGACTAAACATACTTGCTTCAAAATGTTTTTTGAAAGAAAACCTAAAGTATCATACTTTAAAACTTTAGGACAAAATGTTTTATATTAAATACAAAAGAAAATTTAGGAAAATTCGACCCGAATGCCGATGAAGGAATCTTTGTTGGATATTCGGATCGTAGCAAGGGATATAGAATTTTTAATAAACGTACTAACACAATTGAAGAAAGTTTACATGTTTCATTTGATGAAAATTTCCTTAATAATCATACTAATGACGATGAAGAAATTATCCCTATAACAAATATAACAAACTCATCTAATAATGAGACAAATGCACAAAATTAGTGTCACCCCCTAGAATTCTAAAAGATCATCCAAAAGATAATATCATTGGGGATCTTAATTCCACAGTAACTAGAAATCAACTTAACCAAATAAGTCATATTGCATTTGTGTCAAATTTTGAACCAAAGAATTATAAAGAGGCTTCAAACAATGATTTTTGGATAATAGCCATGCAAGAAGAATTAAATCAATTTGAACGTAATAATGTTTGGGAATTAGTACCAAGACCAAAAAATCAATCAGTTATTGGAACAAAATGGGTATTTAAAAACAAAGAAGATGAAAATGGAAATATAGTTAGGAATAAAGCATGTTTAGTCACTCAGGGTTATAATCAAGAAGAAGGTATCGACTATGACGAAACTTTTGCTCCAGTAGTAAGACTCGAAGCCATACGTACATTACTTGCTTTTGCAAGTCATCACAATTTTAAATTATTTCAAATGGACGTCAAAAGTGCTTTTTAAAATGGTTTTATTAAAGAAAACACATATGTTGAACAACCTCCATTATTTGTTCACGAAATATATCTCGATCGTGTTTTTAAATTGCACAAAGCCCTATATGGTTTAAAGCAAGCCCCCCATGTCTGGTACGAACGTCTTAAGAATCATTTAATTACATCTGGTTTTCAAATAGGTAAAATAGATACGACTTTATTTATTAAACAAGAAAATAATGACATCTTAGTTGTATTTGTTTTTCAAAAATAATAATAATATGTTTCAATAAAATCAATCCCTCGAAAATCAAGCAAAACCTTCCAAAATAAGACTATTTTTAGACATACTGGAGATTTCAGACGTCTGATCAATGCCATCAGACGTCTAACACAGTTGTATCACACCATTTTTTAATTCTGTGCATATATCAGACATCTGATATATACAACCAGACGTTTGAAAATTGTCTCTGCCTCAAACAAAATACAAAACAGACTTTTTCAAACGTCTGACATTATATCCAGGCGTTTGACAAAACTCTTTGTCTTCAAAAATTTACAATTCTGCCTATTCCAGACATCTGCTAGTAACACCCAAACGACTGAAAAAGTTTACTGTCTTCAAACTAGGGTTAAATCAGACGTCTGGTTCAATTCCTAGACGTCTAAAATTCAATCGACAACTATTCGTGACCTTAAAACGACTGTTTTTCAAATTTTCCAATTCACATTTCATTTCGTTTCCTCTTTCAAATCTAAAATCATATTTCTCCAAATCATCATCTCCTTAATTTTGCTCGATTTCATGGCACCTAAAACTAAAAACCCTAGAGTTTCTAAGAGAAAGCAAGAACAAGTTACATTCTCCAACCCAGAAGTATGCTCCGATGATTAGATTGAGAAATGGATGAATCGAGTACCTCATTCTATCAAAAGATATGAAGATATCCAGAAGAAAAAGCTACACACAGGTCCCTTCTATAATTTGCTTAAATTTCCTATGTATGATTTGGATGAGATGTGTGAAAATGCTGGGTTACAAAGGTTGATTTCTTCAATTCGAATAATGTCCAAATCGATCAGGTTGCAATATTCCTTTTCTACGCTAATCTAGATAGCACTGCCGTATGGAATACCGATAATGATGATAATTGGCTTTGGTCGAGTGTTTACGGCAACTCTATTCGACTTACTCTAAGAATTATAGTTCGTACTCTAGGTTGTTCCGACTCCGTAGAGGATTTGTATGACATCCCGGATATGCGCCTCATGCCAAGAGATAATATTACCCATCAAATTTGGGAAGATGAAATGCCACGATTTGCTTCAAAATACTTACACCTAAGGCAAGACTACTCACTAGGATGATTATCAACACAGTCATTCCTCGACTTGGCAGCCATCGGCAAATAACAAAATTAGAGCACAAAGATCTATATGCTATCTTTAGTGGTACGAGGGTAAATTGGGCGAAATTCATATTTGACGAGTTTAAACATTATTGGACTCGATCACGTCCATCAATCATTTACCCTACCTACATCATGCGCCTTCTGCAAGCCTAAAACATTCCATCATATTTATCGACTTTTGAGGAGATTTCCCCCAAGTACGCCTCCACAAAATTCTTCTCTCTTATGCACTTACTAGGAAATCCCTTGGATTTTATTTCATTTGAAGAATCGATGCAACGTCGTCAACAAGCTAGACAAGCTAGGCCTCAACCTCAACATCAACCACCACAACCATCACAAGAGGAAGAACAACATCACGAACACACTCCTCCTCCTCCTGCACCTTTTGACTATCCAGGCCAAGACGACATTTTGGAGACTCGCACTGAAACTAATCCAAATGAAAGCATTCGAGATTTAACTCTCCAAAATCAACTTAGCTTATCAAGAAATCAAAAATTATTGGCTAAGCGTATCGATAGCTTCGAAACAACATTTGCTTCTAGCCTAGCCACAGTTGAAACATCGCTTTCAACAACATTATCTATTCTAAAAGAGGTTCTACAACGAGTCCGTGGCCCTACAACAACTTCGGAAGATTGGCCAACTCCAACGCCTTCTCCTCCTCCTTCAAAACATTCTAAACTTTTTGAAGAGGAAAAAGAACCTCTAGAACATACCCCAAAATCTCCTAGAATACAAGCTAGTTCTTCCAAGAATGAAGATGAAGTAGATGATCAAGCCAAAGCTTCCCCCAAAAATCCTTAGATATTTTTATAGGTTCCATCTTTTATATTGTAATAGAATCAAAAATCTATGCATGTACTCACTATGTTTAATGGTTATAAAAATGCTTTTTGGCTTGTTACTTATGCGTAATTAGTTACCTTTCACCTATTCATGATAATTTAATAAATTGATATGTTATAACCTTCCCGCGGTCGGTAAATATTCCAGATTAATAATGTATACATACTATCTAAAGACATGATTATTTATTATATCATACATATTCTTGTATTAATGCTTTTTGATAATGCCATGGGGGAGAAATAATGGTAAGCACATATTCAGGGGGAGATTTATAAAATTATATCAAAGTACATTGTATAGTTGTCATCATCAAAAAGGGGAAGAATGTTAGGAAATCCAATCTACGGTTTCGATGACAACAACTATACAATGAAAATCGAATATACATACATATTTATGTATACAGGTACTTGCTAGAACAACATCACTAGAAAGACAAGAACGACGCTCAAAGGACACTATAAGAGACTACAAGTCGATAGGTACAAGGAAGTAAAGGAAAGGATGCACAAAAACTGACAGGCACCATATCAGACGTCATAGACAATATTCCTTAGAAATATATTGGAAGCAATTGTACTAATTAATCAACATCCGTGTTATATTAGAACACACATTTGACAAGAACAACTCATTGTAACTAAGCCTATTCCTCCGAGCGAAGTGAGGGTTATTGATAGTCGAATTCTGAAGGGGAGCTTCGGGACTGGACGTAGGATGGGAGGTCCGAACCAGTATAAAATTTTGGTGTGCTTATTCTATATTTACTTAGATTAATATTATTTTAGTTGCATCATATATTTTGTCACATATACTTGCATATACACTACACGATCCACCTCGTAGACTTTCATTTTTAAATGGATTTTGGAAGTAAGTAAGCATTGAATTCACTTCAGTCGCTGGAAAATAATCCTGATGATGACTGCAGCATCATCAGTATTCATTTTCGAGTTTCTAAGTGACGGATTGCTACCGTAATATTTTGGTATGGAGATTTTTGTTTGGAAACAAGTGTTGTTTTGGAAATTCCGAAGGGAATTTGTTTTGAATAAAAACCAAGTTGGTTTTGAATATTCTAAAGGAATGGTTTGTTAAACCAAAAGATATATATATATATATGAGTTTAAAATGATTTGAAATGAAATCGGGTGTTTGAATTCTGGAATCCTTATCTAATTGTTTTAGAAAATATTGGGAAACAAGTTTTTAACTTATAATTTGAAATTGATGAAGATAAGAAAGAAAAGGGTGAAATGTGAATTTTTGGAATTGAATTTTTACTTGAGTAAGTTAAAATGAATTGTATGAAATTGTGAATAATAAGTTGTGTAACTTATAAATTGGAAAAGTGAAATAGAAAAACCAACATGAAAATGGTTTGATATTTTGGTGAAGAAATAAAAATCCAAACTTGAATTATAAAATGAATTTGAACTCAAGTAAATTAAATGGAGTGATTTTTGATATAAAAATCTTATTGTGAAGTGTAAAATGAAAGTAACTAATTAGAAGAATTTATTTGTAAATTGAATATTCAAAATGGGTATGAGTTACAAAGAAAATTTTAACTCGAATGCAAACAAACCAAATGCGTTGAAATGTTGTGAATAAAAGTGAAATTTTGGGTAATTTGAAATGGATTGATGGAATGTACTAATTCCATATAGTAAGTGGAAATAGAAATTAATTTACAATGACTTAGCATCGAAAGTAAAATTTTATTTATATTGTGCTGAATATGAACTTGGATTATTAAATAAAATGGATTATAAACTTAAGAAATAATTATGAAATGATTCGTAAATGAATCGATATGGAAATGAAATGTCATTTAATATAAATAGCAATAAACTAAATTTGGAAATAAATAGAAGTGAACAGATTGAATGCGAGTCAATCGAAGGCAAATAAATTGAAATGGAGTTTTACTACAATGGAGTTTGATTTACATTAACTATTAAAAATAGAATTAGTTTTAAATTATGTTGATTTGGAATAATTGAATATGAACTTGGATTATGGAATGAAAGCGAATGGAAGGAATGGAAAATAAGTTAGATATGAAATCAATGCAAGTGGATGAAAATGAGGTAAATTGATTAAGAATCAATTTTGAAATGAATATGGATATGAATGGGATGTTAATAAAAAGTTGTGAAGCACTAGAATTGCATAAATGGCGTATAATTGAATTGGGAATGAAAAAATTATGTTAGAACCTTGTATTTGCATGTACACTCTAAATATACATGTATAACATGTTTGTTTTATGCCAATGATGTGTTTAACTAGTAAATGAATGAAATGTTAATTAAATTCCATATTTTAGTAACTATGGGTTTTATTTGAGTAAGTGCAGGTACATGGAGCTGTTGGCTTGATTTTTGGTTGCGAAATTGCATATAAATTAGGCGAACTAGCTTAATAACGCTAAAATAAGGTACGCTTACGAATTTAGCGTGGAAAATAAATAAATATATATTGTGTTTTTCGGCCATGAGAGCCGATGTATATCTTTTTAACATATTTTTCATATTGCAAAAGGCTCTCCGTACAAGGGAGACTCTGCCAAAAAAATTCAAAAATTTAGGGTGTTAGAAATTTTTTGAAAAATCTTTGTTAACCAAAATTTGATTTCGAAATTTAATTGAAATAAGGGAATTTGGTATAGAAATGGAAACTAAATGTTTTATGTGGAACTAAAGGATTTAGAAAAGTGAAATACCGAGTTGTAATTAAGTGGGTTTTGATAAGTTAATGGGTTTGGAGCATTTTTACTACCTTAGCAATTTCGGGGACGAAATTCTTTTTAGGGTGGAGGAATGCAACGACCTGGATTTTCTGTCATTTGATTTTGAATATTTAAATGGTTTTAAATACTGATTTGAAATATAAGTTGATTTTGAATATGAAGATTTTGGTTGAAATTATAGAATGAATTTAAATTTCAAATATAGCGATTCATCGTAATACAGAAATGGTAAATAATTGAAACTTAAGTTGAATATGAATCGAAATGATTTCTAATGTTGATATAAATTCTATTTGAATTATAATTGAGTTGGTAAGTTTTTAAAACTAAAAATTTCAAATGATTTCGCCAATTTTTTAAATCGTCGATTTGATCGACGCGTTAAAATAGCCTTCCGGGGCACAGTCTCGAAATTCATCGAAACAGTTCCATTAGATCCGTAATAGTGTATTATTATCAGATTTCAAGTTTCGTAACGATTGGACGTATCGTTTAGTCGTATAGTTGGATGTTATATTATATATAGTGTATATATATATATATTAGTAGTTGGTTATATTTCCCGCCGATTGGAGCGGATGAGACACTATGCACCCCTGCATAATAGCAGAAGACCCTATATTACCACGATATCCCGCTTCGAAGCAGAATTGGTATTTTATGTCATATAACATCTGTGGATACAAGGAAATAGGTTGGAGGGATCCAACTGGATTCCTCAAATATATTGATTGTTTTTCATATATAACGATATATGATTTGATTGAATAATCTGTTAAGGATTGTTGTGTGATTTTATTTATTAGATGCTATAGTAGCACTGACCTTATTTTTGTATTTTAAATACCATAAAGAATATTTTTGAATTTTAAAAGAAATTAAAAGGGTATTTGTGGAAATAAAAATATTTATATTGATTTGGAATAATTGATAAGGAATGAATGTGAATTAAATAAAAAGATTTTATTTGGAATTCACTTAACTAATTTACAAAGTGTTTTCGAATAAATATTTTGAAATTAATTTATACAAGGAATTTGGAACAATAGATTTATTGATATTTCTAAAATTTTAAACGGAAGTTGAAATTGAGTTTTTGAATGGATTTGGAATAAAATTGGTTTTATTAGAAATAAATTTCTAAATAGGTTTTAAAATAGAAATCGATTTATAAATGAGATTTGTTAATATAAATCTGTTATTAACAGAGAACAATCGGAAATGAGTTTATAAATTTATAAACGGTGTTTATAAATAATGTGAATGATTATCATTTGATAAGTTGGAAATATAAATCCACTGTGGGGATTTAAAGTGAGATACGGAAATCAATTTAGGGGAAAGATAGTGGATTCTATTTGGAATTTGGATATAGTTGTGAAATCGGAAATGAAAATTTATTTGTGAAAAAACGAGAGAGATTTATAAATATAAAAATGGTTATGTTGAATTTTAAAAATAAAATTTTATCGAGAAGTTAAATTTTGTTTTTAACAAAGGAGATTTAATTTCTTAAACTATGGAGTTTAAAAATTGTTATAGTATTGAAATATTTCAAAAAGTTGGTTCTTTAGATATTCAATATTAGTTTAAATGAAATTTTAATATTTATAATAAGCTTTGTGAATCGATTATTATTACTAATAAATGATTTAGATTAGTTATCGCTGTCTATTTAAAAGTGTTTTGATATTTTAAATAAGTACTTAAACGTGTTTTGAAAATAAATTATTATCCTTTAAAATTACTTATTATATATATATATAGAGTTTTGGAAATTGATTGAAGTTATTTATAAATGCTCTCGAGATTTGTAAATCGGGTTTTATTTAAGAAATGAGATTTTATAAGAGAAATCTTATAATGGAATTCTGGAGACATAAGAAAATTTCCAAAATGTTAGATATGAGGACTTCGAAAATGAACCTGAATTCATAGAGGAAGTTATAATTGTTAGTGGGGATTTTAAATAAGTATAATCGGTCTTGGAAATTGAAAAAGGAATTTATTAATAATTCCGGAAAACTAGGAGATAAGTTATGAAATATTCCCTAATTATTGATATTAGAAATGATTTCGGAAAATAGACTTATAATATTTTCCTAAGTGTTGAAATGAAAGGTTTTGGAAATATTTTAGCGACGGAAGGATTTATATAGAGATATTTATCTAAGAGATGGATTATAAATCGAATTTGAAAATATTTCACTAAGTGTTGAAGTAAGATATGATTTGAAAATATCCTGTTATGGATAAGTATTTGAAATTGTTTTCAAATGTTGGAATGTTGGAAGAGAATTGATTATATATCTTTGTAAAGATATTTTTAAAATATATGTTTTGGAAAATTTATAATATGGGCCTAGTGACTGCTTACGTGTGTAATTTGATAGTTAAATAACCGACTATCAAATCTGGTCAAATTCGTTGATCGTTTCGAAGAGACCGGGATCGGATTTAATTATTCGAAAACCACATCGATCCAATTTGTTTGTTACGAATTATGATATCTCGAAGATAATGAAGATGGTATTTAGGAAGGACATTCGGTTTGTTCTGACTCAGAACAACTTGTATGGATGAATGTTATCATTACATCGTTGCTTGGAAGATAGTGTTGCATTCCAAGAATGAATGCTATTCTGAAGGTAATACGTATCGTCAAGCCTCATTAACCGGAAATGACTAAAACGGGGAAGATGCAGCAGGGCTAAGTGGGTCGCACCCAAGTAGGGTATGTTATCACTTTTCTAGATACCCTCGGATATATTATAATTATGGATATGGTTATGCATGGAAAAGAGAGCGCTCGATAGGGTGGGAACACCTGGGGTGATAACATATTTGGTACTATCCAACAAGGGGTACGCCGATCCTGTGTTGGCAGGGATCGTTAGGTACGATCTCGATACATTTTCCTAAAAATGTATTATGGCGGGCGAAACCCCAGTAGCCCAGTCATTGTATGGAATCCAATATCCGCTACGAGCCTGTATGGTTTTGATTGTGCTCAACTATGCTGAAACGTGAGATGCAAGCATTTCAGTTATTTTATAGTTTATTTTCTATAGACACTATTATAATATTAGATGATTTTGATATAAAATGTTTTGGTTATCATAAGGTAAAAACCCGTCGTATTTCTGTGTGGCGTGGTCATACGAGATACCTTTGTTTTCAAAGGATTTTGTAGTAATAATTCAAATTGAGTGTGTTTTCTCACACTGGTTTTCCAGACTGACTCAGGTGTTATTTTATTATAATGCTCGGGTCAGATCCAATATTACAGATTCAGGTTAGGATGCTTTGGAGCTCAGGAGACGAGTTGGAGGATTTCGGGTGTATTACATATACTTGGTTATTTCCGCTGTGTGTGTTATGCTATATATTCAATACATGTGAGGACAAGTTATTATAATTGTCCAGATTGATTGTTGACTGTTATACTCTGATGATTGTATGTATATTACAGTTATAGTTTTTTGTATAAAGATCTGTTTTTATATATTATATTTTGTTCCACTGCGATTTGTGAGATTCTAAATGTTGTTTTTTCTTCTTCTTCTATCCTCTTCTTTCTCTTAGTTGTTCGTCTTTTCATACCATTTGTGTTGGACAAGTGTGATTTAATGTCAGCTCAAAGGGCACGGAACGGAGGGTTGCTACATATATTATTTACTTTTCACATCTACGTTTTTGCATTATTTATCTGTTTATCTGCGAAAATTTTAAAATGCTTTATTCACCCCCTCTGGGGTATATTGCAAGATCTAAACAAGTGGTACCAAAGTGGGTTGTTAAGAAAAACCAGATATCATGTCTTACCCCAGCTGCTATAGTTTTAGCGAGAGTTGGTCCATTTTCAGTCTACCTATTTTTAATAAAACTGATTCTTCACATTGGAAATACAGAATGGAAATTATTTAAAATCTGTTGATTTTTATATTTGGGATATCATTGAAAATAGATTGGATATGGTAGACAAGAATAAATTTTCGCTTAATGCTAATGCTATGAATATTCTTATCTCTAGACTTGATAAATCTAAATTTAACCATACCTCTCATTGTTTAACTGCACAGGAAATTTGAAGCACTCTCGATGCAAAATATGATGAAAAAGTGAACAATGATGAAGGACTCCCCAAAGCTAATACGAGATCAGAGCTGTGCTTGACAGGATTCACAAAAGAAGATTCAGAAAATGATAGTGAAGGCGACAATGATAACGATGCAACATATGATGATATAAGTCATTTTTCATTTAAAGATCTAGTTCTTTTGTGTCATGAGTTAACTAAAACTATTGATGGTCTTAAATTGAAAAACCACAGGTTGAAATGCGAAAAATTTGATCTTCATAAGAAAAATGATAAATTGGAAAATAAGCTTGGAAATTTTAAGAAAACTGAAAATTTTGATTATGAAAAATATTTCAACTAAAAGAATTTGTTCGCTTCAATGAAGATTTTCAAAAGCTTGAAAAGGGATTTCTTATTTTAAAAGAAAATGAAACTGAGCTGATTTGCAAGAATAACGCTTTACAAAATGAGTTAGAGAATTTTAAATTTTTTGAAAATCTCAAACGTGGAGATTGTGTGGATTTCAAAAAAGAATTGATTAAAATTAAAGAAAATTTCAAAACCCTTGAAAATGAAAATGCGATTTTGAAAAATACCAAAACTGAAAGTATTCAAACAAAAAGGAGATTGGAAAAATCAAGGATTTTGAAAAACTTGAATTTGAAAAAGGCCGACTTTTTGAAAGTGAGATGCTTGAAATTAAGATCAAAATTAAAGAGTTTGAGAATGAAAATACAATCTTAAAGAGGAATGATTTTGAAAAAAGAGAGAATGCTATTAATCGTTGTTCTAAGCTAATAAATGAAACTTTTAAAACCTAAAGTTAATGAACTCGAGTTGATTATTCGAAAATTTTCCATAAGTGAAAAGTCATTTAATATGTTATTGAAAATCAACACTTTGCGAATAATAGAAAAGGACTTGCATTTGAAAAATGTCAATTTATAAAAAAACAACTAGTAACACTGCTAGGGGGAGAAGTGTGTTTCACAAGTGCATGAAGTGTGGCAAAATTGGACATAATTATAATAAGTGTCGAAATAGGTAAATAAACAAGTCAAACAAATTTGGGTTCCTACGGGTATGGTTGGTAATATTAACGGTTTGCCATATAAACAAATTGTGTGCCAGATATTTCATTTGTGAACAAATGTGTTCTTATATCTCTTTCTAGGCCACTCATTTCCTCTTCTAACATGTAGCATGAAGATGTGCTAAGGAGCAACTACGATGGAGGCAGATTTCGAGTTGTTCAGCACATTTGATGAGCGATAGTTATAATGTTCCTTTGCCTAAGAAAGCAAAGTGGAGATCCACACACTTTGGTTTACAATGATAAATGCAAATGCAACTTCAAAGGTAAGCCAAGGTATGATTTCTAAACTATATTTCTCACTTTTCGCTTCTTGTTTTGAGTTCTGATATTCTAACGCTGCTGTAGTAAAATTGTTATACCTTAAGTTTCATAGCTCTGATTTGCAAAATTCAATACATTATTCAAAATAGACAGAATATGCTATAAGTCTTATGTGTTATGTTTTTTCAAATTTTGAACTTAATCCATTAGAAAACTGCAAGAAATTCAATACATTATTTGAAAACGTTTCATAACTTCCCAACATAGCTATGAGTAAACTGACCATAACTCGAACACTGAAACTCCGATTTTTGAAATTCTTGAAGTTTTGGAAATCTAACAGATAACAGTACAACTTTCATGTTTTGATTTTTTGCTTATTCATTTAATAAAATCTTAAAAATAGTAATTAAGTTAGCTCATTGCTTGAGAAGTGTTTTTGAAGTGTTTAACGAGCGGTAGTATTTTGGACATAACTTTTAACATGTTTGTCATTTTGACTTGAAACTAATTTGATTGATTAGAAAAACTTTGAATATATGAAATTTTCAAGTTTTTTGCTGAATCAAATTATGGACTTACAATTTTCAAATAATGGTTTCAAAACAGATTGATTTTTCAAAACAGCGATGGTCGATGATCGGTGATAATTGTTTCAATACATATGTTTGTAATATACTTATACATGGGATGTTGCTATATTTATTTTCTTTGAATGATGAATAATGCAACATATGCTTGAGATTTTTTTGGGTCTACTTTTGTGCTTAACTTTTGACATAGATGAGAAATTCAAACGTTTGGAGCCAAATCGATTGACATTATAGAGTATGCAATACACTTGTTTGATGAAGCTTATTTTTCATCCTTGACTTGATGATGTTGGTTTAAGAAATTGGATGTAAAACTAGTGTTTGAGATGCCATTATTCACCACCACTGACACATTGAGAGTAATATGTGGTATAGCTGTTTGCCACCATAAGCCACCCGGATAACAAGTGATACTGTGTAAGTGTAACTTATTCTTTCTTATCAGAACATTTGGTATGATTTTTAACCCTTGTGATTCCTCTGGTCTGATATTTTTTTGGTAGCTCATATGTCTTAGAGATTGACTGATATTTCACAAATTTTATTTTATGCATGTGTGGAGAGCTTGCATTTTTGCTTTTGTTTTTATTTTATTTAAAACAAATCCGAAAACATGTTTTTTTCCTTTTTAGAATTTTTTGTTCTAAAAAATTGAAAAAAAAAACAAAAATATTTTTGCTTCTTAGGGTTTTGTTTTTTCCTTGCTCTCCATACTATTCTTGATGTGAATATTTTATAATGAGACATTGTGGTTGTGTTTGCACCAAAATTTGGCACAAACACCCAATAGAGATTTTGTAGAGAAATAAATGAATAATATAAAATAGAAACAGAGAAAAAATAGTAAAAAAATAAGAAATAAGCAAATAACAAAGACATGGCGATTTATAGTGGTTTGGCGTTGTTTGCCTACATCTACTTTGAATAGATAGCTTTATTTATCACTTTGTAAACTGAGTACAATAGGGATCGGATGAAAGTCCTTTGTTACAATAGAGTATAAAGCAACAAGCAGTGTAAAAGTCTAGAAAATGAATAATCAAGCCTGTATTTATTGAGGAGACGGCAAAATATCTCCATGAAAATTCAACAGAAGGATCTTTAACACCATATGGACCGATAAGAGGCATCGCATGGCCCAAATCCCAAGGAATAGGGATCGGTGCCGGTCCCTATTTTGGAGGAATTTAGGGGTGTGATCCCTATGAGAGCTTTTTCATGTTGTAATATGCTTAGCCTCCAACTTTCATGCCAATTGGATTAGTAGAACTTGAGTTATTGCTCGATCTTTGCTGCAATGCGAGTTGTTCTTAATTTACGCCAATCCCTATAGAGGGAAGAAGACAGATCTCTCTTGCCTAATCCTTTTGAGGTGTGATCCCAAGGGTCCCCACATCTTGTTCCCAAAGTTGTATATGCTTCAGACTTCTGGATCTTGAGATATCGATTGTTTTCCATTAAGTTGCACTTGTTTGGCTAAAATAGGCCGATCCCTAGGTTTGAGAGTGATTATAGCCAATCCCTTTTCTATGTTAAACTATATTCCATACAGTGAAAATTTTGCATTACATATCTCTTAATTCTGTTCGACCACGACTTTATATTACCATCTGTACTTGATCTTTGGACCCCACAATCATCGCTCTGGATTTATTGGCCTTGACGACAATTGAATCTAACTTGTCCAGTCAGTTCGAATATAGCTAGGTCATAATGCCAAGTAACAAGTTGCATCTTTGAGATGAGTTTTTCAATGAGGAATTTTTTTTGAGAGGCTTGATTAGAGGATCATTTGATTGAAAATGTGGAGATGAAATCTTTTGAGATGAACATTTGATTTTTGTTTTGATATATTAATGTGTATACCTTAGACCATGTGCTCCTCTTTACACAAATAGCTCTAAAACCAATTCAAATTGTGTGTTCAAGGATAGAATATAAAAATAAAAGTATTTTTGAGATATTTACATAGAATTTGCTTTTAAATTCATATCACGGTCAATTGAACTTTCCTATGTGATTTTTCAAAAGTATTTATATTGGTTACATAGATGATTAAGGATATTGCATTTTGTACTTTATTAAATAACGAGGTTATGATATTTTGGATAATCAAGCATACACTAAAGTTTCTATTTTTGATTATTATATATCCTACATCATCTCTGAATCTACCATTTGATATTCATATTCTATCAACTCATAATTTCCAGTTTTATGCTAGTGTTGGCTAACTTGATACACTCAAAATTGATTGTTGAAAACTTATGGAAACTAAAAATTACACATATGATATGACGGGCTCCTTAAGTCCTAGCATGCCTATGAAATAGATGTGTCGGTACTCATCAAGTCACGTCCATTCTCATCTAGGAGACCTAGTGGCAATGCATGGATGGAAGGTTCTTGATCTCATCTCTAATGAGTTAGGGATAATTATTCTAACTTAAATGATATTTTTTATTCACATCTATTCTCATCTAAGAGATCTCGTGACAATGCATGAATGGAAGTGACTTGATTTCATAATGAGTTAAAAATAAGCAATTTACTTATGTAATATCTTACGGGCTATGTCATTTGAACCCCACTACGTATAACTACACCTTTTTGGTCACCCTCTTCCACCCATGGGATATAACTTTGATCAATAAAGCTACTATGGTTTATGGTTGATTTTTCATTAAATAATTATTGTCATATTTTCATCAGGTTTCATCATTTAGTATTACTTTCTCACCATGTTAATTTAATATTTATATTTTTGATGGAAAAAAGGGAGAGAGCGGTTAAGATTTTATGACAATGTGAATCATTGTTAATATTGAAAGAAGTATTATTGGTTTAATATTTATTCTCGAAAACATATGACACATATGTAGGGAAAGCTTATTAATAGAGGGGAGCATATTATATATATATTGAAACATTGTGCTATGATTTTGATTTTATGATATGGAGTACACACTCAACACGAGTTACACTTATCAAATCTTAATTTGTTGTTTATTATCATCAAAAGGAGGAGATTGTAGAGTATATGTCTTATATGATGATAACAACTATATTTTTCTGTTGATTTTTTCTTTCAAAGTGTGTTATAGTTTAAAAATCATCAAAGCACGGTTTTGTTTCTAAATAAATCGCCATCTACTATATCTCATATGTTTGATTTATATGTATCACATTTTAAGCACATCCATTCTTATATGTAAAAATAAATCATATTTATTATTATCAAAAAGGAAATAATGTCATATATTGTAGTTAATTTCTATTTGATATTAATAAATATGTATTATATTTAATTTTTTTGTTTAGTGATGTGTATTGATAAGGTTGTGATTTCTGACAAAAGATTTAGTTTGATTCACTTACATTTCTCAAAGGAAATCTTCTATATGTAGTGTAAAGCCCTTCAAAAGCAAGGCATGGAATATCAAAAAAGAAAATATATGGTCATTCAATTTGGAAGATTGTGGAGAGATCAATTACTATCTATGTCGAAGGAGAATCATAACTCGAATGGAAAGTGGATACACAAGGAAAAGTATCACATTTGATTTAATCAAATAAATCTAAGATATTCTCGTGCACTTGCAAATATTACTTCAAATGTGAAACACTAGTACTATATATGCAAGCATTCATTTTATACATTTTTCCGATCAGATATCAAAAACATCAAGTACAAAAACCAATTTATTATCAACATTATTCCTCCTTACCGTACTGTATTCGATCATACAACCCATTTTTACATCGCCATTATCATCTCAATACGACATCTACAATGTCTGAGAACAAACAACTATAATTCATCTTTTTGCATACATCTATGTTGTCAATCAAAGCATCCAATATCCCTCACTACCTCTTTGGTTATCAAATAATAACTGATTAACATCAACTTACAAGATCAGATATAGTCAGTCTTTGGTTCACACACAAACAAGGAGTATCAACACCATTATCAACAATATTAGTATTGTACACAATTCATACTGGATTCAAACAAACTAAACTTACTCTTGAGGTGTTAGCGTATTCAAATTTGAAAACACATGCAATCAGTTCAACTAGGACACGCACAAACTAAACTGCCATATTGAATCGACAATTCAAGCATCAACGGATTGCAAGCACACCAGGTCGACGAATGGGATACTTCAACTTTCCAATAACTCAACCAACGCAAGCATCATCGACTACATCCTATCCCATCATAATGATTCCATCTCAGACGAACTTACTGTTATAGTAGCTAGCAGAAGAAATCTAGCAAGGATAGAACGTTCACACAGATTAGGCACTGCTTGACTTCCTCGATAGCATCTCAGCAATTGATCTCGACGACATCCATATCTAGAATACAATTCCTACATTAGCGTCATCTGGCGTCCACATCTCTATGACAACCCGCACCCTAATGGGTCTGAATTTTTGCTAAATCGAAAACCCATGTCCACCAAAGTGTAGATCGTTGGTTTGGTATCCTACAAATGAAACAAAAAATGCATATCAGAGCTCTAGCAAAATAACTTGCAGTGGAATAATTAAAATTTAATAGATCACATAATTACTGACCAAGATTTGACACTTCAAAGTCAAGTGTCCTTATAAGTGCCGAGCACGCCAAGCACTAATACCATTTTTTCTATCTAATCTATGGGTTGTAATGAGGAGAGGGTCGGAACAACTTTCCGATGACTGGTAAATTCTACATCTTATACATAACATTAGCTTATGCTGATTGTTCACTATTTCATGTTATGTTAGTTTATATTATTAGTCATTTAGATTCCATTTCTGCGTATGAACCGTTCCCATCTATGTTCTGTAGATTTATATCTATGTATATAGCTATAGCTATATATATATCCCATGGTCCCCTAATGGACCAAGATACTGTCCCCCTTAATATCTCTCATTCCGCACCTCGTCATGGTCTATCATCTCATTGTATTACGATCGCCGTATAACTCGAGGAAATCCTATAGTGCGCACCGACAACCTCTATGCTATTAGGCGTGTTCTCTTTAATCATTTTCTACTTTGTCTACTTCCTATTATGTGGACTCGGCTCCACAAACCACCCCATCTATATTGTGAAGGAATCGCGTTATGGGTTATATAGCCCTTCCCTATCAAACAACTAGCAAACAATTGTAGTGTTGCATAATCTTACTGAATATCCCAGTAGGTGAATCATCTAGTCTAGGTGTAACCCTGTCCTTTCCGTTGACTGCAAGGGATCGATGAGTATCCGTCGCAGCCTATGCAAACCTACCCTTAGTGGTTGGTACCCGCGTTCCGTGTTGCATGACATCCGACTCCACTCAACATCTATTTAGATTGCTTAGTGCAATCAAGGCAATACCTTCCTCTAACAAATTTGAAGTAGACTACTAGTGCTTGTACAGTCTCGATATCTGCAAAAGGTCCACCAAGTGCCTGCAATTACGGAGGTTCTGTTCCAAGCACTACCATAACTTGAGGGTATCCCTTCATCTATACACAAGCGTATACTCTACATAGGTCCTACGGTTGAATATGCTTTCGCACTTCAACCTACTTTATTGACTCTCAATATCATTTTCTTTCTATAATTTATATATTAAATTATAATTATCCACACCCGTCATAAACACATATCCGAGATTACTTATATACATATTTCATATTCATATATATTTATTCTTCTTACATTTCCTTTACTGCCACTATATCTTTTATGTTTGATCTTCATTTTATTATGCGTTTATCTTTCACCTTAAAATTTATTTACCGCTTCTCATTCTTAGTTATCAATATCGTTGCTACTATATTCATTAGTTTCACTTTGATTTTCATTCCATTTTATCTTCTAATCCTTTTTATTCTTGTCTATAACTCCGCATTTTCTTATTACATTACTTTCCATTTTATTGACATTTTAATTTCATTCTTATTTTAATATTCAACTCTTGAGACTTACTACATTTTAATAGATTGGAATTAAACTTTATCAACTAATTGTTAACATAGTAAATTTTCATATCTTATCCAAAAGAGGCGGTTTGTGCAGTGTTGGTAATTATATGGAATTCCCTTTTTAATTATTGAAATAGACAGGGTAATCATCACTATTTTGTATATCTCTTTCTTTTATAAGCATGTATTTGTTCCTTGTCATTTCAAACATTACACTTTTGTTAATTAAGACTTGATAATGTATGGAAATCTACTTGCAATCATATAAATTCCAATAAACTAAAATATCTCTAAAGCCTCAAAATCAAATAACTTCATTCTCTAATTTTTATTCATCAACGTCGAATAAATAAGAACTTCTAATCAATACGCTGTTTATTAAGATATCATAAAATTCATGTCCATTGCATAAAATAAAATTCTAATCATTATGCTTTATTAAATTAATATCTGATGTAGAAACTAACAATTCTAATCATTACGCAACTTTAAACAATTACATATAAAAATTGCAAACTTGTTCATAACAGGGAAGTGTTCAATTTTAACAATAAATTCATCGGCAATATTAAATTAAATCATTTCATATAATGGGGATTAACTTTCAATTTAATTTAACTTATCAAGCATGTTGGAATAGTTCTGCAATGATATAATCTAGTATTACATAAAAATATATAATATTTCCACTCACCTGCATTTAACGCTCCCAAATCTCTAGATCTATTCTAGATCTAACCATGTTATCTGTATTCCCCATTTTGACTCCCTATTAAAATCCAAAATAACATTTATACAGATCAATTAAAAATTGGATTAGAGGAAAGTGATTTTGATTTATTAATTCAGATCAGATATAATGTTTATCTTCGATGTAGCAACTTGATTTGAACCTATCTCTTATCCTTTATCATTTTCTACTCTTCTCCAAAGTGTATACGTGCAATCTATTCTATTTTATTGTATTTAGAATTTTGGAGGAGAAAATAAAGTGACAGAGCTTCCGCATTCATTAGAAAATAATGAGTTGGAAGTGAAGCTCTAGGTTCTAATTTATAGAGGTTCAAACCAGTGCTAACCGTCGGATCGAACTGAATTAAATCTAGGCCACAAGGCCAAAGTTCTGTGCCGCCTATGAAACCCTTCGGGTCGATCGTTCCACACCTTAGGTCGACTGTCCATATTCAACATGTGCATGGTCTCGATCGACTTGGGTAGTGTAGACTTGGTGAATTTGTATCGTACTCTCATTCTGATGATTTGTTTCCTTTATTATTCAATCAGCATTAATTAATGTTATCTTATTCCTTAATTATAATTCTTAAACATTAAGTAACAGTTATGTTTAATGATGTTAGTTAATCGTTAATTGATTTCAAATATTTCCTTAACTGCACATATATTTATTTTCGAATATGAAAATTCAAACGTCGATAGCTTTTTTGTTTGAACTTCGATCGAAAAAGTTTATATATGAAAATTGATCGAAAAATCACCACAAATCCAATTATATAAGCTTCATAGCAAAATTTTGACATTTGTGAAAATTCCATTTTTCACTATTTATTATTAATTAATTTCTATTTTAACTAATTACCGTAAAAATCGCGGGGTGTTACATTCTCTCCCCCTTTAAAGAATTTAATCCCTGAAATTCCGCAGGAATTTGATCATGTAAACCTATCGCACATCCATTCTACACTAACAATCAATTAGTTTGCAACCAATTCTACAACATTCTGTGTAAATGTGCATAATATATCACAATACATATGATATGCACGAACAATGATTTCTAATTGGCGCCTGTTATATGAATGATTTCTTTTAAATTAGTTTTTCAAAATATGATGCTAACATTCTAAATATACTGGTAGTTCTACATGAATGCAATTTTTCGAAAAATTAAAAACGATTTTTCATCCAAATTTTCCCACACTTCTATAAATAGAAGCATAGTTCAACCAACTTTTCATCCACTTCCTACCATCCAAATTCATAGCACACCACTGCTAATATCCAATTTAGAAAAATTCAGTTTTCTAAACTTATTTTCTTATGGTTGGAAAGGGTCTGCATGGAGAATTCCTTATTCCTATCATTATGTTATGCAACCTCTTTCCTCTATACCTTGGGATCTACCCCCAATCTTTTTTCCTACTATCCCAAATACAATTTGCATAAGTAACTTTTATTTTTAAACTTCAAAAACATTGTTGTTCCAAAACTCATCTTTTTAAATTTTCACCCATCGACAAGGTATATAGGGAAAATGCTCCATTAACAAAATAGCTTCCTTGTCACTCATCGTATCCTTTTAACTGCAACTACTGCTACGCAGTAAAATCTACAGTAATCAGCTTACCGGTTATTCCCTAATATCAGCATGTGGTGTTTTAAAATTTCTAGAACTCAAAGTCATTAGCTTTAAACACTTTTCCAAAGATATGTATATATTTTTTCAAAGTCGTATTATTTATAAAATAATTTTTTCATAAAATTTTTCTTTTTTCAAAATATATCTATAATTACATTTTTTAATTAATTTTCTACATTTCTGATATCAGGGTTTAGCCAACAATCCATCATCCATAACGGACTTCACTTAATTGCGCGGTAAAATTTTAAGTTCTCTAAAAGTTTTCTTTCTTATTAATACCAACCAACACACATGTTAAATTTTTAAATTTCAATCTATGAGGAACATAAACATTGACCCTTGGCTCAACTCTTCATACTCTTTTTCTCCGTCTATTGAAATTTATTCTCCGAAAAATTTCTATTCTTTTCGGAACTTACATTTCCATTTTACTTTTATTTAGTAGTTAGTTAAATAAATATTATTAATTTATTACTTAACTTCCAGTTTCAATTATTTTCTTGTCCCTTACATTAGTTAAGTGACATTCTGAAATTTTCTTGTTTTTATTATATTCTCAAATCATAATGGTCCACAAAGAAAACACATAAAAATGAACATTTCCATAATCGTACGCAATTCTATAGCAACAACTAATGCTTATGACCCACGAAAAGAAAAACTAATACTGGAAGGAAACACAACCCCACTAATTACTACCATAATTAGAATGGACCTTCTTAACATGCCGTCCCTCTATAACAATCTTCCTATCTTATCATTCCTTTATTAATCTCAATGAATAAGGTCTATTCATCTCTTCCGTTTCATACCCAATTATGCAATAACTATGTCTCTTCTCACTATAGTGGATAAGAAATACAATCTATATAATCTTCATACTAAATGGCAACTAAGCTTGCAAAAATAACCTTTTCAATTCTTCTCTTGCTCCCATAACTTAAGTCTACAAATATCCTCCATGTGTGCATGCCATCTCGTTAACCTCTGTTATTATCTTCTCTCAATCTGATTCTTTTGATAGTATCCTCAATCCTTGATATTTCCTTTATCCATAATCCTTATACAAACATATCTCAAAAACTTGTAGAAGTGTACTTCAATACCCTCTTTACGGCTTGCACACATGTCAACATAATATTCCTAGGCTCTTATACCGTTCTTCACACTCTACGAGGATTCCTTATTACTATTCCAAAAGTAGTCATTGCTATCTTCATAGCCTTATTCTTTAGCTCTTCTTACCTAGGCACTAATTACTATCTACTCCATATTTAAAATTTTATTTTATGCTTTATAATTTTTACAAAAATTAAAACTTTAAATTTTTTGAAGTACTTAATACCAAAAACCTTTGTCCGTAAAAGTGTTGCTTAGAAACTTTTATTGAATTCAAAAATACTTGGTGTCTTAGCCCTTTCTAAAACTTAGAGTTCAAGATTTTTGAATTTAACTTATTTATTAAACTTAAAAGAAAATTTTAACAAATCTAAGTTCTAAAATTAAATCAGCTTTTTCTTTTAAATACTTTTTAACTTTTATTTCTTAAAAATTTGGGATTTTTACTTCAAACCATTTATTTAGTTTTTCTTTCAAAAACTTATTTATTTCCAAAACTTATTTATTTCCACCAAACCATTCATTTCAAAATACATTTTACATGTTTCTAAAACATTTTTCATAACCTTTTAAATTATAAAAACTAGGGTAGATAGAACAACTCTCATTCTGTTACTTTCCTTATATCTCATATTCTTCCTACTCCCAATCTTGGTAGAATCACTAACATCAAAAAAGGGGGACTTCTAATAGATACTAGCAACAAATGCGCCTAACGATGGAAAATGTCCAATTTCCTTTGTTTTGCTTTTAATTTCCTATGTTGTCACTAATTAGATTTCTAGCATTATTTTTAAGGACCTTATACTTTAATGCATTGGAACTACTTTTCTCATTCAAAAGGAATTTTTAACACTATAATTCCCTATGGATCACTTAAAAGAGAATTCATGTTTTGTGTGAAATTATAAGGAATTTTACTTTATTTCTTTATTGAAATAGATAGTACGAAATATGAAATTTCCCATATTTTGTACATCTCTTTCTTTACATTTACATTCCTTTTTATTCCAAACAAAACACCTATATTTGTAATTTGATTGAGTCATAAAAACTTATATTGTTATCCATTTTCATTCCAAAGAATTAAAATATGTCAAATTCCCAACTTAATTACAATAAATCAAATATCGTTTCTATCCGTATTTCATAACTAGTTTTTATTATATATGTATACATTATAACTTTTCTACTATTCACTCCTTTACCTAAACTGCACTTATTCCAATTGATTTCTTTACATCTACTGTCTTCTTACTCGAACCAGTTATAACGCGTTCGCCTACAACATTATTTTAGGGTTCCAAATCTTCTTTTTGCATTATTTACTAATATTCCAAACTTATAATACTTCACATTGTCTACCCATAAAAACTTTTAACTATACAACTTTAAAATTTTCACCTCAAAGAAAAATCCACGAGCTACATTGCTCCACCATATCTTTTCAAAATAAAATAGCTTTCTACAAAATTTTCTTTACTAAAATTTTTAGACTTCTACAAATCTTTATTTCTATTAGAACTTTTTATTTACACTTTCTTTCTTTACAAAGAAACGAGCGAGCTATATATATACTCTATATATATATTTTTTCAATTTAACTAAGCATATATATATACACACATTTATATTCTTCCAACAAAACATTTTAGTATATAAATATATTACCAAAAATCAAATCTTTATTCACTTTTTCAACCATTTTCATTAAAAATTCTTTTTAAGTATACAATTTATACCTTTTCACATTTCTTTAAAAACTTTTTATTATTGGGTTAGACATAGAATGGATTTCTAATCGTTCATTTAAGAACATCCTTTCCTTAAAACTTGAAAATCTAATTATCAATTATGAGTGACCATTTCACACCCTTCTTCAGGAGCTTCTCCATCTTCCACTATCCATAACATATGGACACTTTTTTTCCTCTTAATCTAGACCTACTGTACATGATCAATCGACAATCATATGGGGATCTATAATCATTAGGCTATTAAGGCCCGACTAGGGAGTCATGTACCATCCAACTTTAGATATATTCCATATGCAACTACTCTATAGTTAGAATTCTTAGGATATAACGTATATTATATTTATATTTATAGAAAAAATACTTATACGTTCACTAAAAGTTACTAAATATTTCAAGGTCTACTAACCTAGGCTCTGATACTAAATGTGACAACCCGCACCCCAGTGGGCATGAATTTTCTCTAAATCAAAAACCCAAGTCCACCAAAGTATGGATCGTAGGTTTGGAATCCTGTAAATGAAACAAAGAATGCATATTAAAGCTCTAGCGAAATAACTTACAGCGGAATAATTAAAATATAATAGATCACATAATTACAGACTAAGATGTGACACTTTAAAGTCAAGTGTCCTTGTCAGTACTGAACATGCCAAGCACCAGTACCCGTTCTTCTATTTACCCATGGGTTATAATGAGGAGGGGGTCAAAACAATGTTCTAGTGACTGTAAATTATACATCTTATACAAACACTAGCTGTAACGACCCAGAATTTTGGACCATTCGCATCCATTATAAGTGTATAGGTAGACACTCATGCCGGAGTTGAATTGCTCAAAATACCGCGTTGTTAATTTAAATTTGGCAAAACTGAACATATACAGTAAATAAAATATCACAGATCACAGATACAGAGTAATAAGTGCAGCGGACATAAAAGAGATAGTAGTTCATGAAGCTACTATATGAATATATAAAATACATCAGAGTTTACAACAGAAGAGTATTACGACACATCAGAGTTAAACCAGATACAACGGAAGAGTAACACGATACATCAGATACAAATCAGAATGCATCACTGGAATCATCGAATATCTGAAAGCAGAATAGATGGCTGGATCTTCAAGCAAAGCTCCAACTCCAAAGGTGAGTCTCGAAAGCTGAACCACTCAGTCTGACCCGAGCGTAAAGCAAAATACAAAACACTCGAGTCAGGATTAACATTCTTATATTAATAAATCCAACTCAAGTGAAATAGCAATTGAAATACAAGTAACTCAAAGGATGTTTGGAATAACCATCCTTTAAGGATCCGTTAAACTATCTACTATGTAGTAATGTACGCTAAGTAGATAATGTCTATCAGTAATATATAAAGATATCAAAATAGCGTTAAGTCATGGCCCATTCCACCCTTAACACATTTTTATTCCCACAAGCATATACAAGACCGTAGTTTCCCCAAAACCGGAAGTCACCAGAGGGCAATCCATATACTCAAGGTACAAAACAAATTCGTAGTGGTCGCGCATAAATGGAATACAAGTATGACAAGGCACATGAGGCTATACCCAAGGTAGTGATACTACCGTTCGCCTGATCCGGACTGGTGAGAACGCAACGCCGCAGCGCCCGCAACACCGTGAGACAACACTCCCAAAATCAAGGGTGCACCAATCGACAACAAGTATAAGTAGTTCGAAGAAGTGTGTCCACTTGAGGTATCAATCCTCCATTGGCCCGGCACAGCTCCTGTTTTAGTCATTTCCAATTTGACACAAGTGTCAAGGCTATCCATTATCGTTCTCTTTCTTCAGTCAACACGTACATCATTCCAACCACTTCATTCTGGATCATCACTCCGCGTATAGTTATTAAAGTGGTTTTCGGTTTAGATAGAGAGTATATCCATAACCGAATTCCGGTCTCTTTAATAACTTTCGTAATTATTACACCGATTGGTCGTTTGTTTATTTTAAAACCAAATCAATTTCAATTTCAATTACAATTCGTAAACCAACCTTTCATTTGTCTTTCACAAACCAATTTCCAAAATTTACGTTTCAAAACTTCAATTTACCATTTCAAAATCTTATAATTTAATTTCAATATCTATTTAAACAATTCAAATATTGATTCAGGTTCGTATATCAGTTTCATTTCAAAATCATTTAAATTAATTTAATTTAACATTCAATCAATTTATATTCATTTATCTATTTCATTCAGTATTCATTAAGTAAATTTGCCATTCAAAACAATTTCTATTAAATTTCCAATTCATTAAATCCATTATTTAAATTCAACTTCATTATATCAAAACTTACAAATTGAATTAAATTAAATTCATCAAATCGAATTCTTTAAATTTCAAGCCTTACATTAATTTCAATAAATCACATTTTTTTTAAAGAAATTCTATTTCACTTATTTAATTACTTAAATAAGTTTCCAAAACTTAATTAATTAAGAAACTCAATTTCAATTATTGACGAAGTAAAATTCACTTATTCAAACGTTCAATTTTCTTATTAAAGAATTCAATTCAATTTAATCGTTAACTAATTCAACCTTATTTAATTATTAAATAGTTCAAAACTTAATTATTAAATAATTTCAAAGTTTAATAATTTCAACTTAATTATAATTTCAAACTTAATTTTTTTAAATCATCTCAAAGTTTAATAATTTCAACTTAATTATAATTTCTCAAATTAAACAACATTCTTACATCAATTACATTGTTAATATTTTGTTTCAGATTATTATATATTAACATTTTCTTTTCATAAAATTTCCAATTTCAACTTCATTTCAAAACCATATTATTTATTCAAATAAAATCTTCGTTTATTTTTAAATCAAATTATTGACCAATCGGGCTTTTATTTAATTTTCTATCCTAGGTCAAAGTTCAATTTCGGGTATTTATCATTTCAACCCGATTCCAATTCAATTCAAAATCAAAGTATAACAAAGGGAACTTGCAGTGTGATAACTGGGATGGTGTCAAAGTAAATAAACAAGCAATAACAACAATCAATAACAACAACAAATAATCAATTCAAATAATCCCGAAATAACCGTATTAATTCGCATTGTTATTTGTACGAATTAATATAATTATCTCTAGAATCTACACTATCATTTCATGTAGATTAAAGATTATTACATTACGGTTTTTCACTTATCATTCGATTTCAATTTTTAACACTACAACAATTAATCCAATATACGTCGATGGTTTAAGTGTAATTATCACTATTCTACATGTCAATTAATTTAACAATTAAAAGGGGTCATATTCAACTAATCAAATTTAACATATAAATCAGTTTAAAATTGTTAACTATCCTATATCAATTTCAATTCTGCATACTATTTATCATTAACACTAACAATTTAACGTCCAATATAAACATCAACAATCAATCAATTATCAGCCAAACTGTATTATCATCACATAAATAATTAACAGATAATGGTGTCAGATGTCACAGGTGAACTGATACAGTTAATAGCATATATAACAGTGTAATTAACTAACAGCAGCATATTTCAATTGTCGTTTCAATTGAAATCAAATTTAATAAATAAAAGAACGTTAATCGTGAGTGAGTGCTCACCTTTCGAGGCTAGAGAGAGATGAACTAGAATGGAGTCGAGTTACGATTTCAGGCACGAAATTCCAAATCAAAGCAAGATTAGTACGAATTCGACGAACATAATCTGATAACAGAGATCAATGGAACAAATCAAATTAGCAAAATTTTAGACGAGATGTATATTATATTATTATTTCACTTAAACCTAATATTCAGTTGAATATACTTATACATTTTTAAATAAATCTTAAATTTAAATATATATATATATATATATATGTTAAAATCAAAAATGTTTATAGGTATATACCAAAATCGTTATTATATTTGAACCCATACGTTTATACATGTCAAGTATAAAATTTTTTAAAAAAAATACCACTTATAAAACCAAATAACTTACTTCATTAAGATATATCTATAAACTCAACAAGTCCAAATATATAAATCGACCTGATAACTAACAAACTATGCAGACTACACGTGTGACCCACACCTTATGCAAACCAACATTGTATACTTGTATAAACTTATATATAAACAAACAAATCTTAGCGTTCAATCTTCATAAGCAATCTTCATAAACTTATCCATACTGCTGCATATAAATATTGACATAGATATCCATATGACAAAGCTACTATATAAACATATATAATGCTAATAAAACTTGTCCATAAAATAAAAATGGAATATATACACGCAAATCACAGACGAAGCAAAATAAGCAGACTGGTTAAATGAAATGTATGCAGACTATATATGTAGATTATGCAAAACATAATATCAACGCCACTAAAAAAACTATATACAAAAGCAAAACAGCTCAAAGCACTTTTTCCAAAATCTATATGCATACGTAAACAGCCTAAAGCAATATATGTAAAATATAACTGGTTATAAAAATCTAACTTTATATAAATATACACGTAAAACTCATGTTAGAACAGTTATATGTAGATGCTATTTACAAACAAATATATAAATCAGACTATTAACAACAGATATGCAAAATAAAACTATCTCTGACTCGGGTTATAAACATGATATGCAACCATGACATATGAACCAATATATACATACAAAACAATGTATATACAAGCTACAATGTGCAGACTACCCATCAATACCTATGCAGACTCTACTCAACACAAAACAGCTAGACAAAAATATATAAAACAACTATAACTTAATACATGAACTAATATATAAGACTACAACCTTATATCGAATGACAAGCAAGGATATACACACACACGAATAGAACAACACACCTCTATGTATAGATTTTATAAAACAAACATCTGTTTGAATTACTTATAACATATATATTGCTATAACAACTTTGCAAGATCAAAACTATACTACAAAACTGTTAAATATATATAACCTATGTATAGCTTTATACACATACAAAACTCATGGCCATATATACAAATATGCCCCCTGACAATACTAACAGCACAAGGATATACACAAACTAATAGAATGTACTATATCAAAATTTACAAACTTACATACACTTTATATATTTTAAGTTACACAACGTGTTATATAAAAAAAATCAAAACTAGATATATGTATAAACACGTCAGCTTTAATTTATATAAAAAAAATCAAGTTGATTTGTATATATATAATAAGACTTATATAAAACTTTAACTTATATATATCAACATGAACATTACCTGAGAAGAAATAAAGGGAAGGCAAGTGGTAGCGGATCTGGAAGGTGCTTTAACGTGGCGAAGATAAGAGGAGGCGGATGATGGCCGGAGAAGAGGCGGCAAGTCTTGGTGAAGGGTCGGAGATGGACGGAGACTCGGATGGTGGAGGGTTGATGGGTGCTGGGTTCAAGGTTGCGTGATGGCGTTTGTATGGAGGAGGCTGTTTGGGTGAGTAAGGAAGGTGGAGGAGAAGAGATCAGGGAGAGGATGAATGAAAGTGATGATATTTTTTTTTTAAAAACCAATGGACAGTGAGTAGCATGCGACTAGTTTTATCATTTTATTTGAAATGGAACTAACCCAAAACAATACGAAACATCACAAAATAAATGAAATAGGAATTAGTGTCAGTCATAAAGTTAAATTTTGAGAAGTGAAAAAGACTGCAGGCTATTGGAAATTAGACGGTGGAATATGAAAAGAAATAGGAAACCAAAAGTTAGAATTGGGTACCGATACGATAATCGTTTTATCGATTTCGTTGAGTACCGAACTTCGAAACACACAAACGAATGTACTGTGGTGATCAACACGACGAGATGGTCAAAACGGTATAAAATTATCAGTGGCACGATCGAATTATAAAAATTCGAATTTTCTAATAGCGGAAAATGCAAGAAAAACGCTGAAAAATTAGGTCGACGGAGCCAAAGATGTCCGAATTTGGAAAAACGACAAACTGACATCTTGCTTAGAAGATGGTTTAGAATTTTTCTGTGTAAAAATATTTAGGTTTCGGAAACATTTTATTTTCATCGCTTTTTAACTGATTAAATTGAACTAAATTTACGCGCGAAATAAACTTTCATATTTTTGGACGAAAATTTACCAGTTGCTATGTTTAACTAAACGTATTCCAAATATTAAATTTTTATTTCAAAATTTTATCGTTTAAAATTTCACAAAAGTTCAACTAATTACGTTATTAAAACAGTTGAAATTTTACGGGTCGTTACACTCTCCCCCACTCAAAACTTTTCGTCCCCGAAAAGGAATGAGGTAGGAGAATAGAAACAACCAGAAAGAAAACAGATTTGAAATACAAAATAACAATTAATTTAAACCATATAAATCCAAATTTAAATTAATTGATATTCAATAATTGATTTAATCCATTTGATTTCACTAACATCAATCTCAACTATTTCTAAATTCATTATTTTATTATCCAATTATCTTAAATTTACAATTTCAAATCCATAAATTTGAAGTCTTTTATTATAATCATATTTTCTTCAACAGATTAAATTCTTCTTTATTCCAAATTATAATTAAATTTATTCTACTTAATATATCTACTCACATATATTTAACCATATAAATTAATTTAAACCCTATAAATTTCAATTTAAATTAATTTATATTCACTAATTGCTTTTAAATTCAAGGTATTTTCATATATTGATCAAATTTCAATTTATTAATTCTTTCAGAACAAAATTTACTTACATTATTAACTGAGTTTACTAATTATTCTATCTAACTCTATTACATCTTTAAAATCAAAATTTAGTGTATAACATTTATTATAAACACTCAATTTTATTTATAAGTTCAATTTATCTTATATATTATCCAATTACATATTCAACTTCTGAATGATTTAGGTAAGTTGTATGAGAATGCAGTTGAACAATATACAAATTCAATTTTCCAAATTCAATTATTCAAGTTTAAATATTTATTCCAAATTTTGGTTTTATTTATAATTAAAATCATCCTTTAACAAACTTTAAGAATTAGATTTCCGATTAACTTTAAACAATTTAGAGATATATATGATATATTTATATCAAATCAGATTTTAAAATAAGATACCTATATATATATATAAATCAAATTATACTGAAGAAATTCAAATCAAAATATTTTTTTCAAACAAACCGTAGCAAAGCTACAGAATAGTATCTCCACTTCGAAACTCGAAAATGAATGTCGATGATGCGGCCGCCATCACCGAAATTATTTTCCAGCGACAAAGAGAAGAGTACCGATTTAAACATTTAAATTCTTTGAAAATGGTTTCTATTTGAAAATACTTTAAATACTATATGCTTTAAAACTTAAAAATTTTAGTTCGAAATCACCGAAAATCAAATTCTCAAATTTTTGATTTACATTCATTTAAATTTCCAAATAAATTTACAAATCAGGTTTTATAAATTCATTTGTTTATGTGTTGGTAAACCAATGGTTTACATAATAATAAATGGAAATCAAATATTTCATTTTTGACAACAAATTTATTAACAATTTAATTTCAGAAAAATTTATACTTATATATATATATAATCATACAAAAATTTATTTTATTAACCAAATTTGAAAACAATATTGTGTCAGTTTGTTCTGTTCAAGTGTTTTGGAAATCCTATCGATAGCGTTGATCAGACGAATCGATCGGAAACCCAAATCAACATCAACAACTCAAACAACACAGCATATATTAAAACATTTATATATATTAGTTTACAAATACATTTCTTTGCTCGACGATACAGGAATGAATTTTCAAAATAAGGATAGGGTTTCAAATTTGATGGGCTCAAATCAAAGAGAATTTTGATTCGAAAATAAGTTTGAAACAGACGATAAGATAATTCAATTATCACAATCGGGAGATGGATGAGTTTATTTAATTCACGGGCAACCTTAACCAGGTCGTCCGTAACTTCAAGAATTAGATCGATGCTGAATTCCGAGGTAAATCAACATCCGATCTCGAGAAATAAAATTCAGGTATAGCAGGAGATAGATAGCATCGTAAACCGAGGATACAGAAATCTCCGGTGAATCGATGCATATTATAAAGGAGTTTTACTCCTTTACGAATCATTCGAAGATAGGCGAGACCGCCGATCTATTATAGATAACATTCAAAGTGGAGTTATGAGGTGCTCCAGAATTGAAAGAAGACGAATAGTGAAGGACACGAATGAATTTCGGAACCGAGGGAACGTTCCAAAATTCAAAGGAATTGAATCAGAAGGAAGAGATTGAAACTCGAATGAGAGTGATTCTGTAAATACATTTACCCTATATGTTAAGTTTTGCCTAGAGCTACCAAAGCTCTGATACCAACTGTAACGACCCAGAATTTTGGACCATTCGCATCCATTATAAGTGTATAGGTAGACACTCATGCCGGAGTTGAATTGCTCAAAATACCGCGTTGTTAATTTAAATTTGGCAAAACTGAACATATACAGTAAATAAAATATCACAGATCACAGACACAGAGTAATAAGTGCAGCGGACATAAAAGAGATAGTAGTTCATGAAGCTACTATATGAATATATAAAATACATCAGAGTTTACAACAGAAGAGTATTACGACACATCAGAGTTAAACCAGATACAACGGAAGAGTAACACGATACATCAGATACAAATCAGAATGCATCACTGGAATCATCGAATATCTGAAAGCAGAATAGATGGCTGGATCTTCAAGCAAAGCTCCAACTCCAAAGGTGAGTCTCGAAAGCTGAACCACTCAGTCTGACCCGAGCGTAAAGCAAAATACAAAACACTCGAGTCAGGATTAACATTCTTATATTAATAAATCCAACTCAAGTGAAATAGCAATTGAAATACAAGTAACTCAAAGGATGTTTGGAATAACCATCCTTTAAGGATCCGTTAAACTATCTACTATGTAGTAATGTACGCTAAGTAGATAATGTCTATCAGTAATATATAAAGATATCAAAATAGCGTTAAGTCATGGCCCATTCCACCCTTAACACATTTTTATTCCCACAAGCATATACAAGACCGTAGTTTCCCCAAAACCGGAAGTCACCAGAGGGCAATCCATATACTCAAGGTACAAAACAAATTCGTAGTGGTCGCGCATAAATGGAATACAAGTATGACAAGGCACATGAGGCTATACCCAAGGTAGTGATACTACCGTTCGCCTGATCCGGACTGGTGAGAACGCAACGCCGCAGCGCCCGCAACACCGTGAGACAACACTCCCAAAATCAAGGGTGCACCAATCGACAACAAGTATAAGTAGTTCGAAGAAGTGTGTCCACTTGAGGTATCAATCCTCCATTGGCCCGGCACAGCTCCTGTTTTAGTCATTTCCAATTTGACACAAGTGTCAAGGCTATCCATTATCGTTCTCTTTCTTCAGTCAACACGTACATCATTCCAACCACTTCATTCTGGATCATCACTCCGCGTATAGTTATTAAAGTGGTTTTCGGTTTAGATAGAGAGTATATCCATAACCGAATTCCGGTCTCTTTAATAACTTTCGTAATTATTACACCGATTGGTCGTTTGTTTATTTTAAAACCAAATCAATTTCAATTTCAATTACAATTCGTAAACCAACCTTTCATTTGTCTTTCACAAACCAATTTCCAAAATTTACGTTTCAAAACTTCAATTTACCATTTCAAAATCTTATAATTTAATTTCAATATCTATTTAAACAATTCAAATATTGATTCAGGTTCGTATATCAGTTTCATTTCAAAATCATTTAAATTAATTTAATTTAACATTCAATCAATTTATATTCATTTATCTATTTCATTCAGTATTCATTAAGTAAATTTGCCATTCAAAACAATTTCTATTAAATTTCCAATTCATTAAATCCATTATTTAAATTCAACTTCATTATATCAAAACTTACAAATTGAATTAAATTAAATTCATCAAATCGAATTCTTTAAATTTCAAGCCTTACATTAATTTCAATAAATCACATTTTTTTTAAAGAAATTCTATTTCACTTATTTAATTACTTAAATAAGTTTCCAAAACTTAATTAATTAAGAAACTCAATTTCAATTATTGACGAAGTAAAATTCACTTATTCAAACGTTCAATTTTCTTATTAAAGAATTCAATTCAATTTAATCGTTAACTAATTCAACCTTATTTAATTATTAAATAGTTCAAAACTTAATTATTAAATAATTTCAAAGTTTAATAATTTCAACTTAATTATAATTTCAAACTTAATTTTTTTAAATCATCTCAAAGTTTAATAATTTCAACTTAATTATAATTTCTCAAATTAAACAACATTCTTACATCAATTACATTGTTAATATTTTGTTTCAGATTATTATATATTAACATTTTCTTTTCATAAAATTTCCAATTTCAACTTCATTTCAAAACCATATTATTTATTCAAATAAAATCTTCGTTTATTTTTAAATCAAATTATTGACCAATCGGGCTTTTATTTAATTTTCTATCCTAGGTCAAAGTTCAATTTCGGGTATTTATCATTTCAACCCGATTCCAATTCAATTCAAAATCAAAGTATAACAAAGGGAACTTGCAGTGTGATAACTGGGATGGTGTCAAAGTAAATAAACAAGCAATAACAACAATCAATAACAACAACAAATAATCAATTCAAATAATCCCGAAATAACCGTATTAATTCGCATTGTTATTTGTACGAATTAATATAATTATCTCTAGAATCTACACTATCATTTCATGTAGATTAAAGATTATTACATTACGGTTTTTCACTTATCATTCGATTTCAATTTTTAACACTACAACAATTAATCCAATATACGTCGATGGTTTAAGTGTAATTATCACTATTCTACATGTCAATTAATTTAACAATTAAAAGGGGTCATATTCAACTAATCAAATTTAACATATAAATCAGTTTAAAATTGTTAACTATCCTATATCAATTTCAATTCTGCATACTATTTATCATTAACACTAACAATTTAACGTCCAATATAAACATCAACAATCAATCAATTATCAGCCAAACTGTATTATCATCACATAAATAATTAACAGATAATGGTGTCAGATGTCACAGGTGAACTGATACAGTTAATAGCATATATAACAGTGTAATTAACTAACAGCAGCATATTTCAATTGTCGTTTCAATTGAAATCAAATTTAATAAATAAAAGAACGTTAATCGTGAGTGAGTGCTCACCTTTCGAGGCTAGAGAGAGATGAACTAGAATGGAGTCGAGTTACGATTTCAGGCACGAAATTCCAAATCAAAGCAAGATTAGTACGAATTCGACGAACATAATCTGATAACAGAGATCAATGGAACAAATCAAATTAGCAAAATTTTAGACGAGATGTATATTATATTATTATTTCACTTAAACCTAATATTCAGTTGAATATACTTATACATTTTTAAATAAATCTTAAATTTAAAAATATATATATATATATGTTAAAATCAAAAATGTTTATAGGTATATACCAAAATCGTTATTATATTTGAACCCATACGTTTATACATGTCAAGTATAAAATTTTTAAAAAAAAATACCACTTATAAAACCAAATAACTTACTTCATTAAGATATATCTATAAACTCAACAAGTCCAAATATATAAATCGACCTGATAACTAACAAACTATGCAGACTACACGTGTGACCCACACCTTATGCAAACCAACATTGTATACTTGTATAAACTTATATATAAACAAACAAATCTTAGCGTTCAATCTTCATAAGCAATCTTCATAAACTTATCCATACTGCTGCATATAAATATTGACATAGATATCCATATGACAAAGCTACTATATAAACATATATAATGCTAATAAAACTTGTCCATAAAATAAAAATGGAATATATACACGCAAATCATAGACGAAGCAAAATAAGCAGACTGGTTAAATGAAATGTATGCAGACTATATATGTAGATTATGCAAAACATAATATCAACGCCACTAAAAAAAACTATATACAAAAGCAAAACAGCTCAAAGCACTTTTTCCAAAATCTATATGCATACGTAAACAGCCTAAAGCAATATATGTAAAATATAACTGGTTATAAAAATCTAACTTTATATAAATATACACGTAAAACTCATGTTAGAACAGTTATATGTAGATGCTATTTACAAACAAATATATAAATCAGACTATTAACAACAGATATGCAAAATAAAACTATCTCTGACTCGGGTTATAAACATGATATGCAACCATGACATATGAACCAATATATACATACAAAACAATGTATATACAAGCTACAATGTGCAGACTACCCATCAATACCTATGCAGACTCTACTCAACACAAAACAGCTAGACAAAAATATATAAAACAACTATAACTTAATACATGAACTAATATATAAGACTACAACCTTATATCGAATGACAAGCAAGGATATACACACACACGAATAGAACAACACACCTCTATGTATAGATTTTATAAAACAAACATCTGTTTGAATTACTTATAACATATATATTGCTATAACAACTTTGCAAGATCAAAACTATACTACAAAACTGTTAAATATATATAACCTATGTATAGCTTTATACACATACAAAACTCATGGCCATATATACAAATATGCCCCCTGACAATACTAACAGCACAAGGATATACACAAACTAATAGAATGTACTATATCAAAATTTACAAACTTACATACACTTTATATATTTTAAGTTACACAACGTGTTATATAAAAAAAATCAAAACTAGATATATGTATAAACACGTCAGCTTTAATTTATATAAAAAAAATCAAGTTGATTTGTATATATATAATAAGACTTATATAAAACTTTAACTTATATATATCAACATGAACATTACCTGAGAAGAAATAAAGGGAAGGCAAGTGGTAGCGGATCTGGAAGGTGCTTTAACGTGGCGAAGATAAGAGGAGGCGGATGATGGCCGGAGAAGAGGCGGCAAGTCTTGGTGAAGGGTCGGAGATGGACGGAGACTCGGATGGTGGAGGGTTGATGGGTGCTGGGTTCAAGGTTGCGTGATGGCGTTTGTATGGAGGAGGCTGTTTGGGTGAGTAAGGAAGGTGGAGGAGAAGAGATCAGGGAGAGGATGAATGAAAGTGATGATATTTTTTTTAAAAAACCAATGGACAGTGAGTAGCATGCGACTAGTTTTATCATTTTATTTGAAATGGAACTAACCCAAAACAATACGAAACATCACAAAATAAATGAAATAGGAATTAGTGTCAGTCATAAAGTTAAATTTTGAGAAGTGAAAAAGACTGCAGGCTATTGGAAATTAGACGGTGGAATATGAAAAGAAATAGGAAACCAAAAGTTAGAATTGGGTACCGATACGATAATCGTTTTATCGATTTCGTTGAGTACCGAACTTCGAAACACACAAACGAATGTACTGTGGTGATAAACACGACGAGATGGTCAAAACGGTATAAAATTATCAGTGGCACGATCGAATTATAAAAATTCGAATTTTCTAATAGCGGAAAATGCAAGAAAAACGCTGAAAAATTAGGTCGACGGAGCCAAAGATGTCCGAATTTGGAAAAACGACAAACTGACATCTTGCTTAGAAGATGGTTTAGAATTTTTCTGTGTAAAAATATTTAGGTTTCGGAAACATTTTATTTTCATCGCTTTTTAACTGATTAAATTGAACTAAATTTACGCGCGAAATAAACTTTCATATTTTTGGACGAAAATTTACCAGTTGTTATGTTTAACTAAACGTATTCCAAATATTAAATTTTTATTTCAAAATTTTATCGTTTAAAATTTCACAAAAGTTCAACTAATTACGTTATTAAAACAGTTGAAATTTTACGGGTCGTTACACTAGCTTATGCCGATTGTTCGCTATTTCATGTTATGTTAGGTTATATTATTAGTCGCTTAGGCTCCATTTCTGTGTACGAACCATTCTTATCTACCTACCATATAACTATATATATCCTATGGTCCCCTAATGGACCTAGATATTGCTCCCACTAGTATCTCTCGTTCCGCGCCTCGTCAAGATCTACTGCATTGTCGTATCATGATCACCGTATAACTCGAGGAAATCCTATAGTGCGCACCGACGAACTCTACTCCATTAGGTCGTGTGTTCTCTTTGGGGATTTTCTACTGTAATGACTTGCCTTTTTGAACGGTTTAAATCGACACACATGCCAACTCAAACCATTCAAAAGGGCAAATTGTTATGGGGTAAATAAGAAAAAGTAGAGAAAGAAAGAAAAAAAATACAGAATCTCACAACGGAATGACAAAATATAATATCAAATAAACAGTTTATGAAGCTGTTTTACAAATAATATTTGATTACACTTACAGTACAGAATCAGAGTACATACAACAGTAATAAACAAATAATGCAGCGGAACAACATGATGCAGCGGAAACTTAAAACAAATAATATAGTAAATAGTAATAGTACTAAATCTTCATCTTCGTCCTCCTGAAGGCAGTCTTCGATAAACTGAAAAGCTTAGACTGACCCAAGCGAATTGAAAAGACAAAACACTCGAGTCAGAACTAAAAGATCTTATGTAAGTTAAATCAATAATAAATATGAGTGTAACGGCGTCAGAGATGTTTATGGGTTTTGGCATCTCCTATCCAGTGTAAAATGTGAGTGCAATAACTTAAGAGATATTCGGGATTACCATCTCTTAAGGATCCGTTAAACTATCTACATACATAGTACAATATGCTATTATAATAGTGTCTACAATAAAGTATTAAAATAGCGTTAAGGCGTTACCCATACCCCCCTTAACATATTTTATATAATGTACAGATAGTGTAAACTCCACCGTAAACTGGTGGGCTATCAGGGAGCACTCTATAGGTATGACACAAAACAAACTCGTAGAAGGCACGATAGGGCATGTGAACACGACACTCGAGGCAATGCCAGGGTAGATATACCGATTGCGGATCCAGACTGGTGGTAACGCATAGCAGCTACTACCGCCCACCTCGGAACACACTCCCAAAATCAAAATCAAGGGTGGCCACCAAATCATCATAAAGTCATAATATGGTATCAAAGAAATGTGTCCGATCGGACGTGCAACTTCACTTGGCCCGGCGTGGCTCCTGTTTTAGTCACATATAAGCTGACTCACGGGAGTCAGGGTCACATAAATACCTCATATAGAATCGTTTGCCAAACCATCTTCATTTCTGGAATCTCCACCACGTACACAGTTGTTAAAGTGGTTTTCGGTATTGGCAGAGAGTATGACAATATTCGATCCCGGTCTCTTTAACAACCAAACGCTTATTTCACACCAGATGGTTCTTTTACATTTGCAAAACCATTTCATATTGATATCAAAATATCATATTCAATTCAAATCATATCACTTTCGAAATCATAATTCGCTTTTGAAATTATCAATAAGATAGGCTAATTAAATTCTCATTCCAAAATCATCATTATTTACTTAAATATGTCATTTCAAAAAAGGTATCAATTTCAAATCCCAACTTAGGTTGTAACCTTATTAAACCTTATTCGCTTTAAAATCAAGGCTTTAATTATAAACATTTCCACTTTACATCATCTGAAATTTAGAAAATAATATAGATAATTTAAAATAGTTAAATAGTTTAAATTAGATTTTAAATGGTTAACATACTTTAAATATAGTTTAATTGGTTTAATAGTTGAAAATAGATTAAAATAGTTTATAATATTAAAATAGTTTAAATACTTTAAAATAATTTAAATTGGTTTAAAATACTTTAAATTAGTTTAAAAATACTTTAAATAGTTTAAATGGTTTAAATATAGATTAAAATAGTTTAATATAGTTTAAAATAGGTTAAAATAGTTTAAAATAGTTTAATAGTTGAAAATATTAGAAATCAGGGTTTTTAAAACAAAAAATCTTTAAACAGTTTATATTAAAATAATTAAATTTAAATTAATATCAACATCAAACCATTTCTTTTATTTCAACACATCTGGACCATGTCCAGTTTTTTTTTTCAAATCAACTAACTAAAATTGGTTTCAAATTCAAGTTCTCATTTAACCCTTTAATCAATATCAATTTCAAATCCATGTTTGAATTATCAATTTAAACCACTTTAGATTAAATAGATTTCCAAGTTGTACTCAAATAATTTCAATAACACAATTTCGATAAATTTCATTTATGCTTCAAAAATCCAACTTTGAAACTTCCATTTAATTATTTAAACAATTCATTAAATCAATTCCATTTCAACATTTAAAACTTGGAATTTTGAAAATAATTCAGTTTATATAAACCAAATTTTATTTCAGATTATAATTTAACCGAATTCAAAATTTTAAGAATTAAAATCATTTAATTTAACCAATTCGGTGTCCGTATATAATTTTCTACCCTATGGTCAAGTGATACGGATATTTATTATTTCAATCCGCAAATATTTAAATCCATAAAATCGTTCGAGCCTATCATTTCAACCCATAACGATTTTTCCCTAATCTATAGATCGTTCGGGTATATATCATTTCAACCCATAGGGAACTTGCAGTGTTATAACAATATAAAATATAACATCCAGTCATCGAATATCAACAATCAAACATCTATCATAATCATCATCCAATTCAACCAATAAGTTCAACGAATAAATGATTATCATTAACAAGTATTTAATTGGAAATTTAAATTCAAAATTAAATTAAATGGCAATTAAATTCAAAATAAATTCAAATTAACTGGAATGATGAATCAAATATTCCAAATAGCAATCAATCAACTTCTAATCACATCATAAATTTTACTTAACTAGCATAAGATAATTTAGTAGTTGTGAGTGGGTCAAAACACTCATTTTTGATTTTAAATCGATTTAAAATCCAAGTAAAGGCCTAAATTTTGGTCAGTCTCAAAATTGGACCAAACTAGTTCCATGTTGTCCGAAATTTTGATACGATCACAATGGAAGAAACTGCGCCCAAATCCGAATTCGTATGCAAAAGTTATTAAGATTGGAAGTTAGACGATATATAATATAAATAAATAAAATAATAATAAAATATATGCCACCTCATCACCTCGTTTGAATGCATCACCGAATCCATAATGCCAATTTTGACCATCGATTATCGCTGCCCTAGGCCACAAGAGCCTCCACCAATCCCACCGCCGTGCTCGTTAGGTCGAGCCGCACCTGGCCACCCTCCTCATGCCGCCTCCGATCACCGAGAAATCCCGCCGCCGCCGCCACATTTTCTAGGGTTTCGAACCATAATCTAAAATTTTTGGTCATCACACTTAGCTTTAGGTCAAGCGACCACCACCATACGACTCCCCATGACTATCTCTACAAAACCCATATGCCAATTTCGTCGATTGCTGCCCAAAACAAACCCCCCCCCCCCCCCAATTTAACTTTGACCACAATTTGCCATCGACTCGGTCACTATTTCAGAAAACGAACACTTGTCGTAGACTCGTATGGTTGAGAGCTTCAAAATGGTATATAATTCGATAGGGTTTTGAGGAGTTTGATTTTGAAATTGGTTTGGAGATTGAATTGTAGCGTTTGGAATTGGAATTTGTTTCTGCCATTGGAGAAAGGAGCAGACAGAAGTTGATGTATGTATAGGAATAAGAAATAGAAAGGCTGCTAGGGTTAGAACAGAACAATATATACTAACGTAGCCCGATAAGAATGAATAACATATCGAACCGGTTTGAATTGACAATAACGACCCGAAAAGCCCGTTTCGCTTCCGAAATGAAAGTGGGTCATCCCATATATCAAAATAAATGTTTTCGATGTTTTAAACTCGAGGAATATGTTTCAAGTCCTAAATCTATCGTATAAAGAAGTTAGCTTAAAATCAGCTTATTACAAATTGATTTCAATTGAATTTAATTAAATTGATTTCTACGCGTTTCGAGTCCGTACTATCAAACGACAAGTCCGATTGTTACGAAACTTGAAACCTTACAATAATTCACCATTACGGATCCGATGCAACTGGTTTCGTTGAAATCCAAGACAGTTGCCAAAATGGCTATTTTTACGTTAATTAAATAAATTAATATTAAATCAATTAAATCACTTTTTAATTTCAAGTTTAATAACTAACAATTTTTATCATTTTTGATTACTTAGACATTTACAGTAATTTAAAACAAATTTACATATCAATTCAGTGTTGAATATTACACTAATTACGGTATTCAATTTCAACTGTAATTAAATCCAATTAATTATAATTTAATTCCAATAAATTGATTTAATTTGATTTCAATTTTTTTATTCAATCTATTATTACTCTAAAGACATAGTTAACATTTGTTTATATCTTATAACACTAATATTCTACAATTATCATCTTTTACCATATTAGTTGCAATATTTCAATTATTTTGAATTTTTGTCAATCTTATTATAATTTAAAATCCCAATAAATTTATTTATCTTTGGTTTACTCTTTTTATTAAATCAATTATTGCCTTGTGAATATAATTAACATTTCTATACATTTTATTACATTCACCTTTTACAGTTATCGTCTTAACTCATTTTACGTAACATTTTAATTTCATTTAATTATAATTGATTAAATAAATTAGTAACAAATAACAATTGTCACCATTTCTACATTTAGTAACATTCGTAAGTTTATTATTTATAAACAAATGTTATAACAACTTCACTATACTAATTCTATCCAATTACAATTTATTACACATTATTTCATTAATTAATCAACATTTAAATTATCAGTTACTCTTTTAATCCAATTATCAATTAATACACACATTATTACAATTAATTTACAATCTATAACCAATTATAACTTTTTAATCATTTCAATTAATTGGAATTACTTTCAAAGCAGTTATCAATTACCTTAAATTAATACTATTACATTTCATTCCAGTTATATTCTTGTTATTAAATCACAATTTTTTTTCTTCCAACATTAAATCACAAAACCTTATTAAATCAACTATTTTAATTATCAAAAATTACGGGTCGTTACATCTACTTTGTATGCTTCCTATTACGTGGATTCAGCCCCAAAAACCACCCACTCCACATGTTGAAGAAATCTCGTTATGGGTTATCTAACCCTGACTTATCAAACAACTGTGGCGTTGCATAATCTTATTGAGTATCCAGTAAGTGAATCATCTAGTCTTGGTGTTACCCTATCCTTCCTGTTGACTGCAAGAGATCGATGATTGTTCGTGAAATCAAGGCAACAACCTCCTCTAACAAATTTGAAGAAGACTATTGATGTTTGTACAGTCTCGCCACCCGCAAAAGATCTGCTAAGTGCTTGTAATTACTAAGGTTATGTTCCAAGCACTATAATAACTTGAGTGTATACCTTCATCTATACACAAGCGTATACTCTTCACGTGTCCTACGATTGAATATGCTTTCGCACTTCAACCTACTCTAATGACTCAATGTCATTTTCTCTCTGTACTTTATACAGTAAATTATAATCATCCACACCCGTCATAAACACATGTCTGGGGTTACTTATATACATATTTCATATTCATGTATATTTATTCTTCTTACATTTTCTTTACTACCTCTACATCTTTTACATTTGACTTTAGATCTTCATTTTATTATGCTTTTATCTTTCACCTTAACAAATGCATTTTACCGCTTCTCATTCTTAGTTATCAATATCATTGCTACTATATTCATGAGTTTCACTTTGATTTCCATTCCATTTTATCTTTTATTCCTTTTTATTCCTACTTATAACTCCACATTTTCTCATTACATTACTTTCCATTTTATTGACATTTTTATTTCATTCTTATCTTAATATTCAATTCTTGGGATTTACTATATTTTAATAGATTGGAATTAAACTTTATCAATTAATTGTTAGCACAGTAAATTTTCATACCTTATCCAAAAGAGGTGGTTTGTACAGTGTTTGTAGTTACAAGAAATTCTTTTTTTATTTATTGAAATAGAGAGTACAAAATACGATAATCATCCCTATTTTGTACATCTCTTTCTTTTATAAGCATGTATTTGTTCCTTGTCATTTCAAACATCACACTTTTATTAATTTAGGCTTGATAATGTACGAAAATCTACTTGCAAACATATAAATTCCAATAAACTAAAGTATCTCTAAAACCCCAAAATCAAATAACTTCATTCTCTAATTTTTATTCATCAACGTCGAATAAATAAGAAATTCTAATCAATACGCTATTTATTACAACATCAAAAAAATTCATGTATGTCTTATAAAATAAAATTCTAATCATCATGCTTTATTAAATTAATATCCGACGTACAAACTAACAATTCTAATCATTAATCAATTTCATATAAAATTGCAAACTTGTTCATAACAAGGAAGTATTCATTTTTAATAATAAAATTCATAGGCAATATTAAATTAAATCATTTCATATAACGACGATTAACTTGCAATTTAATTTAACTTATCAGGCATGTTGGAATAGTTGTGCAACGATATAATCTAGTATTATATTAAATTATATATTATTTCCACTCACCTTCAATTAAAGCTCCCAAATCTCTAGATCTAATTCAGATCTAACCCTGTTATCTGTATTTTCCAATTTTGACTATTCGAATCCAAAATAACATTTATGTATATCTATTAAAAATTGGATTAGATAAAAAAGATTTAGATTTATTAATTAAGATCATATCTAAGGTTTACCTTCGATGTAGCAACTTGATTTAAACTATCTCTTATCCTCTATCCCTTTCTACTCTTCTCCAAAGTGTATACGTGCAATCGATTCTATTTTTTGTGAGTTTAGAATTTTCAAGGAGAATAGAAAGTGACAAAGCTTCCGCGTTCATTAGAAAATAATAAGTCGAAAGTGAAGCCCTATGTTCTAATTTATAGAGATTCAAACCAGTGCTAACTGTCGCATCAAAATAAATTAAATCTGGGCCACACGACCAAAGTTCACTATCGCCTACAGAACCCTTTGTGTCGACCCGTGCATGGTCTCGGTCGACTTGGGTAGTGTAGACTTCGTGAATTTGTATTGTTTTCTCAATCTGTTGATTTGTTTCCTTTATTATTCAATTAACGTTAATTAACATTATCTTATTCCTTAATTATAATTCTTAAACATTAAGTAACAATATGTTTAACGGTGTTAATTAATCGTTAATTGATTTCAAATTATTTCCATAATTACGTATATATTTATTTCTGACTACAAAAATTCAACCACTGATAACTTTTCGTTTAAACTTCGATTGGAAATATTATATATGAAAATTAATTATAAAATCGTCTCGAATTTAATGGTATAAGTTTCATTGCCAAATTTTGACATTTTTGAAAATTCCATTTTTTATTGTTTATTATTAATTGATTAATTTCTATTTTAATTAACTATCGTAAAAATCGCAGGGTGTTACAATCTCGGCCTCATTACCTAGGCGACGTACGGAGTAACCTCGGGCTTTGGCAAGCTTAAGCACCGCTTATAGGAGAGAAGGTGATGATTTATTTATTTGATAAAGAGGGGGTGTTCTTTTTTACCTGAGTGTTAGTTTTTTTTTAACTCTATAATTTTATATTTGAGCTATGTATTATAGTTCAGCGATTCTTGTATTAAAGTATTGAGTTCAGGTAGAATTACTAGGCATATGATTAGTATATTCAAATTAGTAAGGAGTGCGAGTTTACAGGTGTTGTAAGCGTCAAATACATAATTCTAGTAGTAACTTTGGGGGTAGCAGTAGACACTAACGGGTTAGTGGCCGAAACTAGGTATATCTGTATGTTATTTACTTTTCGCATTTACGTTTTTGCATTATTTATCTGTTTTTCTATGAATTTTAAAAAATACCATATTCACACCCCTATAGGGTACATTGACGATGAATTAATCTCCCTTATTGGTTTCGTGACCCACTTGAATCACATAATTAAACACTCTATGTAAATAAAATTATGTATTTTTTTAGTCTAAAATACGAGACATTACATAATCTTGGACCATCAAGATTGAACTTTAGCCCATTGAGAGCAATATTCACCCTTGAACCTCTTTAGTGACTCAAAATGATCTCACATGTTGAGTGCACTGATAAAGTAAACGAATCTCTAAATTTAAACCATTAATTGCCTTTATATTCACTTGGTAAAACAACATGAAGATTTTTAAAGAAAAATCAGTTTTGAATAAGGAATGTCATGTAATAGTGGGTTTAAAACGAATAATAAGAGAAGGGAACAAAATATGTTTATCTCCCTTTGTTTAATCATTAATATAAAAGTTTAACCCTTTTAGAAAATTAACAATGTTGTTTTTTCTTCTGATTTTGAAATATTTAGAAATTTCAAAAATATTTAAAAATCGAAGTTTTGTAATGGTAAACTATTTAAAACCTTATTATATTATTTCTTAAAATTTGTAACATAAAATATAATGATTGAAACTTAACTACACAATTTTTAGATTTCTAAGTTCATTTTGTTTGAAAATTTAACTTTTTTGCTCGATACCGTGAAGAAAAATACTATTATAATCTTTTGCCCAATAATAATAAGGGTCGACCTAACTGAACTATTGTTGTAAAATGTCCTTATCATATTTTTATATTATAAATCTAATCCATAAATTAACAATAATTAAATGACGTATAAATTCATAATAGTAAAAAACCTTAATCTAAATCATTTATTCAAATCCAGATCCTTTAAATTAAGTGCATTGACGATGATTCATATTGCTTATAGTGTTTAGGATGTAAGGTATGATGAATGAAATTAAAAAATGAATGATATTCTGGACTTTTGGTATTTTATATCGTTTAGATGCATGAAATACATCTTTTTATATACATACAAGTACTTTGGCATATGGATTCCACATGCTCGTCTAAAGAGAAAAAAATCATATTTTCCAAGATATAAAATATGATTTAACATGTTGATTTTTAATGAATATTAATTATATTTTAGATTAGAACAGATTAGATGAGAAAGAGAAATTATAAAGTTAAAATAGGGTGAAGAATTTTTCTTAATTTACATTTTATTTTTTGTGAAATGTATTGCGTTAAGGGAAATTAAAGTTACTCAATAAAGTTTCATCATTTTTTAGGTATTTACTTTATTATTAAAGATAAAGGTAACACAAGTTATTTTAGCAAAAATACATAAATCTAAAATCTTTACGTAATTCGCAATATAACAATATGTACAAGGAAATGAACAGTAACAGGTGCCATGGGCTGTAAAATTCCAAGGTATAATTTCATTAACCAAAGTTGTACAAAAAGACGTTTAATGTGAGCACTCACTACATAAAGCAAACCCAACGACAGAAAATTTAACCTTAATATTAAGTGGTGATGGAAACTTAGCTCTCCAACCGACAAAAACTTGCTTAATATTAAGACCTAAAATTCTAGGTCCAATTCAGGATCCTAAATTGATTTTGAGCGCCTATTTAATCGACGTCGACTGTCAAACGCCTATTAAACAGACGGTCCAATATCGGCGTCTATCAAATATGCACCATAATATACATAATTGTACACCACATGTATTTATTAGCAGGGACCTTGGGCGCTAATTTAATACGAGCTGGAGGCTTAAACGCCAAACACCTATTAAATAGGCATGTTAACGGATATATTCGGATGCAGATAGTGTCATATCCGCATTTGAAATCATTTTCGGATATCTGCATCCGATGATACAGACGGATATCAGATAATTATCCTATCCGTTAACAAACGATCAATTAAAAGACATAAATAAAAAAAGTTGGTTCACCATAAATTTTTAATCAATCCCATTTATTATAGAAGTGTGAAAAATATAAAAATATTATATAATAAATATTTTTGAGTAGTTAATATGCTTTAAACGCATATAATATAAACTACCAACTTAATAAAACAATAAATACATATATTTTATTGTATTAAAATACACATAATATAAACTATAATCTTGATAAAATCGAACGGATAATTTTTGGATACGGTTCCTTTATATATATATCCGTATCCTTTTTTGGGATATCGGATATTTATCCGCTTTCCAGATATTGATGCGAACATATTTCAGATTTTTTCGGGTATCCATTGACGATCTTACTATTAAATAAGTGAATGATATTCATGTTGTGCAGAAATTGCACAAATGCAGAAAAACAATAAACAGGATCTAGATTTGCCAATTTGAACATCACTTAATCTAGCAGCAATTATTCTATACTCCAAATAAATAGTAAATAACTATATAAAAAAAGAAAGACACACAATATTTATACTGGTTCCACTATCATCTAGATAGTGTACGTCCAGTCCAAAGAAGAGAGATTTTATTACACTTGAGAGAATTACAAGAGATTACAAGATAAGAGTTTACATACCAAAGCTCCAATTAGGGATAACAATAAAAGAGACACTCTATCTGGAGATCACTGGCTGAATACCAGGATGGGTTTACAATGAAGTCTACCCTCAATATATAGCCAATATAAATTCATGTGAGTCATCAATCAAATTACCAAAATATGGTAAGAAGATAATGGAGGCAAATTACAACGGTAACAAATCACGCAAACATAGCAAGTAATTCACTCGTTCCAAAGATGGAAGAAAATAATCCCAAAGCAATGCGATTACGAAGAAAGAAATAATATGCATATCTTTTGCATATATATTATTCCATAACGTGCGCATGCATAAATTTCCTTGCCATCTCATTGAAATGCAATCCAATTATTAATGCATTTCCATAATGAACAAACGTGATTACTTTCCCTTTTGCATATTTGTTTCCTTCTATTTGTGATTTTGTATCACCAAAATTTAACACTCCACTTTGATGCAAAATCACATATTTCCAACACTCCACCTCGAGTCAAATTCTTTTTTCAACATAAAACTCTTAAAATCAAACTCCACCTTCAATCAAAATCTCTTAACGAGATGGATACCAAAAATGAATACTTACCCAATGAGTTCCGGCAAGGCCACCCCCATCACACCTTGCTAACGAGCTCAGACTATGTCCCCGCCCGCCAACAAAATGTTGCAAATATCCAAAATCAAAAGAAGGTAGATATCAAAATAATCTCAAAGCCACCAAGGCCAAAAAATTCTCTCAATCACCAATCAAATACAGAGCTAGAAAACAAAAGGCCATCAGACATAACAAGGCTGATCCAAATCTCTGTATACAAGACAAATCTCTCTCCTTCCACATGCCTTATCTGCCAAACAACAAATTTCCTATGGAAATCAACATAAGACTCTCACATCAACATCGAGCCATAAAGCAGATACAAGTTCCCAAATCCAGATGTCTCTTCAACACAGTAAACTCCTTATCATCAAACTTCCAAGACTGGAACACTCTTCTCTCTCAACATAATCTCCTCCACTCCATATTACACAAAATCTCCTTCACTACGCCATAAATGACCTTCTGCAACATTTTTGCAAGGTGTTGTCAGCTAAAATGTTGCGATAGCTATAAAATTTTGGTCCTACTGCAACGTTGTATTTTTAGTGTTACCTTAGCCATAAAAATGTGTTGCTCTAGCTAAACAAGTGTAACACGATGCAACATTTTTATATAGTGTTGCTATAGATGTTTTCAAATTAAAAAATTAATAAAATTAGCAATCCGCGTGAATACGATCCAACGGTCTACATTTAATCTGATTGTTAACATGGATCACCGCTACATTTTGCCCTAAATTTTCGTTTTCCCGCTTTACTGTTCATACCATTTCGTTCTCACCCCCAATTTCCAAATCCAAATCCCCAATTTCCAAATCCCTAATTTCCAAATCATATTTTCGTTCCCATTTCGTTCTCACCCCCAATTTCGCTGCTGTTGCCTACATGTCGATACGCAACCTCTCCCAAATCCTACCAACCGCAGCCCCCAACAAAACTCCACTACCCCACCGCTGTTTCTACAGCCTGATTCCGATGGTCATCGAGCACACATCCCGTGGCTAGCGTGCCTGCGATATCTTTTCTCGGCTTCTCAAAGAGCGCGTCATCTGCCTTAACGGACCCATCGAGGAGGATACATCGGCGATAGTTGTGGCTCAGCCGCTGTTCCTCGAATCTGGTGGTTTCGTGATGGCAGGGTTGGCAATTTATGATACTTCGACCAGATCTGATGCTTGAATCTTTCTCGCCAATGTTCAGAAGAAGTTCAATTCTGATGAAGCTTTGCTCGATTGCTTCAAAAAGTACCATTTTCGGATTCAAGGAAGATGTCAAACGCAGATTTCTTGTTTGAGAGAATGCCACTTAAATTTTCAAATTGGCCAGCAATCATAAAACCAGTTTCAATTCCTTGATTGATTGCTCGAATTGCTTTGACTTCGTCGTCGGGTGCGATGTGATATTATTTGGTATGTTTTATGCCTTCTGGTTTACTTGATTATTCTCGATTTTGGTTACACTCGCATGCTTTTGCCGATGATGAATTGGGATTTATTTATAGGCTTTATTTCCTATAATCTCGGGTTTAATCTTTCTGTTGGACTTTGATAAATCTGGTATGTTGGATTGCGATGATGTATTGGTATGTTGGATTGCGATGATGTATGGTCTGAGCTTGTTAGCTCCTTTCTGCTGCATTTGTTAAACCAGAACATGAACTGGTGCTCCAAGTCCTCTGTATATCATATTACTGCCTATGTTTCTCTTGTACATGCCTGATGCATTCACTGTTTTTGCTTGATGGGCTGCCTATGTGTACTGCTGTGTTCTTGCACTGGCTTGTCTATATTTTGTTGAACTTGGTTCTTGTTTGTTTTGTTGGTTGCTTGGCCCTGAGTTGAATCCAGTCGATGACTCGGGTTTGACCTTGTGCCGTGTCCTTGTATCCATGTGTTGCATTCATGTTTGGCTTATGCACTTATGAAAAGAAACAACCCAAATACCTGAGGCAAATATTATAACAAAAATATTTTCATTTTCTGTTTGAGTTAAATATTATTTTCCAGATTACTGCTTTTGAATTATATGTGACAGGTATTGAAGACTGGACAGCTGGATACAAGCTTGAAGACAGAGTCAAATCAAATGTGCATGAGTGTATGAATGCATGAGCTGAAGACAGGTTTCAAAGAAGGATCGATCTTCCGAAATCGGATGAATCGGGCGGGACTGCGGTGCCCCGGACCGCCGCCGGCGCTGCGCCCGGACCCGCTTCTCGGCTCGCCTTCGGCTCGGCACTCGGCTCGCCTTCGGCTCGGCATATATTTGTCAGTGTCGGTGTATGTATAAATTGAAACTGCATATGTAATGAGTGAACTGAGTGATGTAGTGAGGAATATCTGTATATGTGAATATCGGTGTTATATATCATTGAATTGTAAAATAGTGGAGTCAGGAATTTGTACTATTTCAAATGTTGAAATAAAATATTTATTTAAATAAATTACTGTTTAAATATCAAATTCTGTGTAATAGCATTTTATTAAATAAATATTTATTTTTATTAAAAAATCAAATATGCTCTACATTGTGGGCCTCACAAATTCAAAAAGTTTATATCTATAGCAACATTTTGGAATGTTGCTACAGATACCTATGGGTGTTGCCATAGACCCAAATAGGGTTCTATTGCAACAATATTACTTATGTTGCCTTAGATAGTCAAAATGTTGCCTTTGAGGTCTAAGGCAACGGCAAAAATTGCATCACCCTAAAAGTGTTGCCATAGACCTATGGCAACATTTTTCGGGCCTGAGCCAACATTTTTTTTGTGTTGCAGTAGGCCATTTATGGCGTAGTGCTTTTTCCATCCAAATGAGTAATAGCATAATCACTACCAGATCTTCCGCTCTTTCTAGAAGCCATTGATGCACAAATCTGAACAAATCGCCTAGCTCTGATACCAATCTGTTGTGCGAAAATTGCACAAATGCGGAAAAACAATAAACAGGATCTAGATTTGCCAATTTGAACATCACTTAATCAGCAGCAATTATTCTATACTCCAAATAAATAGTAAATAACTATATAAAAAAAGAAAGACACACAATATTTATACTGGTTCCACTATCATCTAGATAGTGTACGTCCAGTCCAAAGAAGAGAGATTTTATTACACTTGAGAGAATTACAAGAGATTACAAGATAAGAGTTTACATACCAAAGCCCCAATTAGGGATAACAATACAAGAGACACTCTATCTGGAGATCACTGGCTGAATACCAGGATGAGTTTACAATGAAGTCTACCCTCAATATATAGCCAATATAAATTCATGTGAGTCATCAATCAAATTACCAAAACATGGTAAGAAGATAATGGAGGCAAATTACAACGGTAACAAATCACACAAACATAGCAAGTAATTCACTCGTTCCAAAGATGGAAGAAAATAATCCAAAAGCAATGCGATTACGAAGAAAGAAATAATATGCATATCTTTTCCATATATATTATTCCATAACGTGTGCATGCATAAATTTCCTTGTCATCTCATTCAAATACAATCCAATTATTAATGCATTTCCATAATGAACAAACGTGATTACTTTTCCTTTTGCATATTTGTTTCCTTCTATTTGTGATTTTGTATCACCAAAATTTAACAGTTCAAACGTTCATTAAAAAAGTGCTTAAACATCAAACATCCATTTAATAAGCTTCTACTCTCATATGGCTATTAACTAGGCATCTAATTGTTGACCAAACCACATGAATATTAAGGGCTTATTCTGTTGTAGAGTTGCTCTTATAAAATTCATCATGCAATATGTCATTTAAATAACATAAATGCAAGGTATTTTTGCGTACATAAATAAATAATGCAAGGCATTTTTGGAAAAACAAATATATCAAATTGTTTCCACTTTCACTATAAAAATGCAATTTATACCAAAACCATCACATCTGCAGATTTAAAAAAAAAATCAATAATTTATATCATTAATGACATGCATTATTCATTTATCAATAACACAATACATGAAACCGTAACAGAAGTAGATAAATTTAAAACTTTATAGTACCTTGCCTTTTAAAAATGCAAATTAGAGGTTAGTTTCAGAGGAAAAATAGAGAAAGAAATAACAACAGATCATTGTTGTAACAATGTAGATGTCTATTTATATTTTATGGATGCGTTTGTAACGAGCGGAAACGAGATATTTGAGCAGGAAAGATTGGTGAATGGAGAATGTGTTTGCGGCTACGAACGGGATATTTGAGCGGGCTATTTGAACGGGGCATTTGTTTATGATTTTAATTTAACTGATTTATAATTAATTATTTATTTATTTTGTTTTTGTAATATTGCAATCAACAAAACTAATACATTTTAACTTCTAATACAAGTAAATAAAACAAACTAGAAAATTTAACCACACAAACTAGGAAATTTAACAAAACATGCTAACAACGACTACGGAGCGGACTCAGCTGGTACGACATAAATCCCGGTATCTCATCATCAAGCAATGTTTCCACCATATCCAAATTTGTAGGATCTTCGTAAAAAATCATCATAATCTCTCACCGCTCCACTTGTATAGCAGTAGACAATATAGAATGACAATGCTGCACGACATTGGTTAAACAGTCATTTTGAACAAACGAAAGTCCAAAAACATGCCTGCTCGAGCTGCCATACTCGATTTGTCTGCTAAGTCTAGGCTGAACGGGAGTGGTGTCTCCCGCTACCCATGAGCCATACAAAACTGTATCTGAGCTAGTGGAGTTGGATGTATATGATACTTGTAGGTGTTTTTTCCCACATAACCTTCAAAAAACTGATCCAACTCTTTAAATTTGAGCGACGCATTTCTCCTGAATTTCTTTTATTTGTGCACAACGGTGTTTCACCACTCATCGGAACCGTCCAGTCGATCGTTTTCTGCATCGCACATTTATCCTTCTATTTGTAGAAGTTTGTCTCAATTAACCCAAGAACGCTTCAGATTGTCCCATTTGTTCTTCAACTGTGCATGGCCCCATTCGAAGTTCGTTTTCTCGTTGAATATCGACGCCAAAATCGAATAAAATCCGCTGACTGAATTCTTTCTGTCCGACAGATAATTACCACATATCTATGAAAAGCTCCTCCCTTTCGGGAGTCCATAAAGTTATGGGCTGGAAGGAAGTAAAAGCAGTAGCAGAAACGGAAGAATGCACCGTAATACTAAAAAAATTTCAAAACGTAAAAATATTAGGGCCCGTTTGGTTTTATTTTGTATTTTGAGTTTTGTGTTTTCAACTTGCACTAAGAAATAGCAAAAAATAAGAGAAGAAGATTTATAATTCTTAGTCATTGCAACGACCAACGGACAACGAATGAGTCGGATTGTTCTCCGTGCTTTTGTTATCTCTCGAAACACGAAAAACAAAATAAACTTGTTTTCTATTTTACATGTTAATTCCATTTTTTAAAATTATTTGTTTTTCAACAATACATACAACGGACGTCTTTTTGTATAGACGAAAACACAAAACTAAAAACGACAAGCCAAACGGAGCTTAAATCTTTGAAAAATATATGTTGTAGTACGATAAAAATAAATAAAATAACTGAGAAAATTACCTTAAAATAAGCTCGATCAAATCGGAAAAAATTCGAAAAGGAAGGAAATAGGCTGTTTGAACTGTTGTGAGGAGGATGATGGGGATGGGGGAAGCTGAGGCGATCGTTGGAGAAAAACGGCGCCAACAAACCAAATTCCTCCAACCGATCAAATGATCCAAATTTTGGATTTGGACTGTTGCGGGTCCGAAAACGGGAACGTGGCTAAAATGAAAAAAAAAACTATGATTTTCCCACCTGTCCGTCAGCAAGCCAACCGGCAACCACTACAAATAGAAGTTCAAACTCAATCAATATCACATTTCCTTTCCCGCCAAATATCTCGAAGATGCGAATCTCAGAACTATCGCCAGATGTCCGGCAAACAGCCACTGCCACCGACCATCTACTCTCCGACCTGGAAACCTCAATTCGGACTGTAGAATCACTAGATTCGCACTCTCTCTCGTCCTTTCCACAAACCCTAATCTTGAATCTCAAAACCACGCTCTCTCTCCTACAGAAATCGTTGCCTTTTCCTGATCCTACGAAAATAAAGATCTGGAAGCTCGCCTTTCGTCTCTGGAACTCCTGTGTCGATATCACGAACCAAAACCCTAAATGTCGTGACCCAAACCTTGCGAACCTGCGGCAAGTTGCAGCAGATTTGCTTGTTTTGGCCGGATATCCAATTGGGATACCTAATCCCGAGTTTAAGGCGGCTGGTTTTTACTATAAGACAGGTCTGCTTTGGTTGGAGTTGAGGAATTTTGATCTCGCGAGTGTGTGCCTTGAGAAGGCAACTGATTTGGTTTCCAAAGTTGGAATAGAGAAGGTTAAAGACGAGGAAGAGAAAAGGTTGGCTTTGGATATTAATTTGGCAAGGTCCAAGTGTGCATGGGAGTTAGGGGATAGGAATTTGGCAGTTGTGCTGCTAAACCGAGCTAAAAGTTTAGTTTTTGGATCAGGGTATGGGTACAAAGTGCTAGCTGAGCAATTTTTGAAGTTTGGAAAGGTTGAGATTGCTGACAATAGTGCAAATGCATCAAATATACTGAATGAAGCTTTAGATTTGTGTGAGAAGGGGATTCAGGCATCGAAATCCGTGAATTTGACAATTAATCTTAGGTCTTTGAAAGAAAAATGCCTTCGATTTATAGCAGCAGAGAGATTGCAAGCAGAAGACCATCAAAGTGTGCTCAAATGCGTGAAACTTATTAGGTCAGAAAATAGAGAGGAAACGGAGCATGCAAGTATAGGTTACATAGCATTAAAAGCATGGTTAGGATTAGGAAGAGTTGCTGAAGCTGAGAAAGAGCTGAAAGGAATGATGGCTAATAGAGAAGTGCCAGAAAATGTGTGTGTCTCTGCATCTGAGTTGTATTTGGAGTCTGCAGGAGCAGAGGCAGCCATGAGTGTGTTGATGGGTCTAGTGGCACGGTGTCGAGCTGGAGCAGGGGCTGCGTTGAGGGTTGTGAAACGGGTGATGGAGGGCAGAGGTGGAGGCAGAGCAAAAGTGGTTGCTGAGCTGGTGGCTGATGAAAGGGTGGTCGCCGTTTTTGAGGAGCCAGGGGCTGGTAAAGAAAGGAGTTCCATGCATGCCATTTTGTGGAACTGGTGAGCAAAATATCAACATCTTGTAAGGTTTCTTTGTTGAAAGGTTTATTTTGTCAAAGTAACTAATAATATATGGCTAGTAATGCAGGTCCATCCCAAGGGTCAGACACCCAAATCCTTGTGATGGAAGGCAGCTTTTGAATGATATATATATATATATATATATATATATATATATATATATATATATATATATAAACTAAATTACCTTTTATGACACTAACCGTGGTATGGTGTAATGGCAAGGGCATATATGCTGATATAAAGACTCACATTCAAAATTTTCTTGAATGGTTATAATCACTAAACCACACATCATAAAAAAAGTTGAGCTACGTTATGGGCTTCATTTTATTCCGATTTGGGTATAAAAAAAAGGTTTATAGTAATGTACCATCAAATTTTATATGGAGAGGTCCACACTCAGTAGTATACCACCGGCCGGAATGTATGGTAAAATAAAATGCTAATTGTGGTGCATTTAGCAGCACTCTCATAAAATTACAAAAGCAAACTGTTCCTGCTGGTGTTGCTTCAAAAGGTGTAAAATCCTACTTGGGGATATAAATTTTAACAAGGATCATATAAGAGTTTTGTCCAAACTAATATAGTGCTTAAATTTAATAATCAATAACAACTTGTACGGTGGTAAGACTTTATATTGTTGATTTAGAGAACTTTGATCAAATCTTATAGGAATCAATAACCAATTTTGAAAAAAAAAAAATTATAGTGCTTAAATTCATATCAGTTCATATATGATTATTCTGTTACTGTTTTAAATTCATATTGATTCATATATGATTATTTTGTCACTGTTTTATGCACATATTAACACAGATTTATGAAGCTAACATATTGAAGCCTTTTTGTGTGTTTCCCCCATTGATAGAGAGCAAATTCGATACTAAGAAAATGACTCTGATTTCGATGAGTAAGAAGATAAGTTCATATATCTGGTCCAATTTATGTCTTAGATTGATTCCGCAGTTATCTACTAGCCAGCATATAAATATTTATAAATTAGGACATCCTCCTTTAGCTGATGTATATGCTGTATTCTGAGACCCAACTCAGCGTTATCCTAGATAAGCATGATCAATTATGGCTGTAATTCAAATTACTTTATAGTTTATGATCGGTGAATATGCCTCTTTGCACAAAATTTTGGTCCAAATGATCGGTCAAGATGCGTATGAAACATTACATAGTGCAGTCGTTTACTCTAAGATACAAAGATATTGATCACCTTTCCATTGTTCTTTTTTCTGCCCTGGATATATTTGTAGACCAGTCCGTATATTCTGCCATCTAGATTATCTTCATTGGGCAGATGCATTGTCTTTCTTATATATTTAGTAGAACACAACGTGAGTCTTATTTTCATGCAGTGGAGCAGACCATTTCAGATTAAAGGAGTACAATATTGCTGTGGAGTTGTTTGAAAAATCTATGCTTTACATTCCACGCGATGAGGAGAACAGGAATAGGCGTTCTAATTGCTTCAGAGTTCTTAGCCTCTGCCACCTGGCTCTTAACCAGCTTGATCAAGCTCAAGAATACATTGACCAAGCTGAGAAGGTACGTGAACTTGTTCCCTTATCATGAAACAATTTAAGTTGAATTATTATTTTATATGAGGAAGATTCAAAATCAGAATAATACTGATCCTATATGGTCCTTGTTTTTGTAGCTTGAACCAAACATTAGGAGCATTTTTCTTAAGGTACTACTACCCTTGTTTCTCATTTGCATTTGTTTCTGTTGAAATTGCTTTTAAATGCACATCAACTCAATTATTAGCTACAGTGCTTTTACATAACAAATTTACATATTTTGTTTATAAAACCAATCAGCTTTAGGCAAAGTACTTAGATGAAGTCACTACTGTTCCGCATTGTAAATACAGTTTAAAATCCACCTACAAAAAATGGAAGAGAAAGAAGCCATGGATCAGATACAGGCAATGGTCAACTGCATAGACTTCAACCCCGAATATCTGACATTATCAACCCATGAAGCAATTTCATGCCACTCTCTTCCAGTAGCAATCTCATCCCTCTCCACCCTTCTCAACCTCTACACCCCAAACAAGGAAATGCCATTGCCTGAAGTTACAGTTTTACGCAACCTCATCACTCTCCTTCACCAAAGCCCCGACTCCGAACAAGAAATTCTAAAGTACACAAGGCGTGCCCATGCAAAAATGAAAGAGCTTGGCGTTGAATCTTTCTTTGGAAAATCTGCCATTGGCAGTCGCGAGTTAAGTTGGTTTGCTGGTAATTCATGGAATATGGGACTAAAGTTTGGCAAGGAGAAATACTACGAGTTTTGTGCAGAATCCTTCGAGCTGGCATCTGAGTTCTATACAGAAGCGGGCGACGAAAGTGATGAAATTCAATTCATGGTTTGTAAGTCTCTTATTTTGAGTGTCGGCGCTATGATCAATGCCGAGGAGCATTCAAAAATTACCTTGACTGAGTCCTACATCAAGAAGGCCATGGAGATGCTTAATAGAGCTGGCAAGGCAAGTATATCATCATAAACTCTTAGTTTTCTTGCTCTATCTTTTATATTTACCTAAGATGTTGGGTTTATTTCCTTTGGCCTCGTTAAGATAGGACTACAAAGTTAATATAGTTTCGTCTTTCAGAAGAAATACTGTTTATATTTCTCTTACATATAAATTGTTAACTTGATCGGTTTTGCTAAAACATGACACTTCATATAAAGTGCTAAAGATATTTAATGGAAAAAAGCAAGGATAAATGTGCTGTTGGAGTTACCAAAAGATAGCTCATTGCGTTGGGTTCATATTTCTCCAAGGAGTTTACGGACAGTGTCCGGTTTACCTAGATACTAGAAGAAGATAGTTCATTTGGACAAAACATTGAGATGCCTCTGGAGAGGTTTAAGAGTTGAATCATAATAACTATATAAATCCTTTTGAATAACATGCAGTATTATTGTGAAGTTGGCATGCATACTTAATCAAAAGTTTACGGACAATATCCAGTTTATCTGCATATTAAAGAAATAGTGTTGTTGGAGTAACAGTTAACATTATATGATGCCATAACATTATAAATGGGTTTTGCTTTCATTTATCAAAACTTTCCATTTTTGCAGCTTCTCGCTGCAATCTCAACCATTGATGATCAACAGTCTGAATTGTCGAGCTTCTCTTTTCTACACACATTCAACACTTACAACCTTCTAATACGTGTAGAGAACACAAAATCGCAACAAATGCAACTTATAAAAACATACTCGAATTCAAAATCATGCACTCCAGACCATCTTCTGCAGTTAAGCCGAGCATCTACAAATAACAACCCTGAAGTATCAGAATACGTTCTTAAAACGTGTCTCTCTTTGCTCCTTGCATCACCAACTCCTGATTATCACAAAATTGCCACTGCCATACGGCATTTAGCACTGCTGTACAAGAACGATGCAGGGTCTGCGTTTAATGTGTATAAACAAGCACAACAGATAATCGTAGGGTTGAAGGAGGGAGAGTACCCTACGGAAGAAGGGAAGTGGCTGGCGACCACTGCTTGGAATAGAGGGGGAATGGCTGTGAGATTGAGGCAGGTCGAAGTGGCAAAGAAGTGGATGAAAATGGGCTTGGATTTGGCCCGACATGTTCGTGGACTGGATAAGTATGTTAAGGGAATGGAGGAGAGTTTTGCAAATTTCGAAAAGATTTGTAGTGCTGGTGGTGCTGTGGATAGAAGTTAAAAGAAAAAATATATTTTCTTGGTAGTACATAACAATCAGAGTGGCGCAGCGGAAGCGTGGTGGGCCCATAACCCACAGGTCCCAGGATCGAAACCTGGCTCTGATAATTTTGGGTTTTATTTTTTCCATCTTTTTTGACAAAATATGATCACTTTTAATTCAAAAAATAATAATATTGTTTTGCGCTACTTCGTCATTAATTGTATGAGAATGTGTTATGTGTTATCATACAGTAGATATGAATTCTGCGCTTACATTAGGTGGACACTCGTTGCCATATTCTAGCTGTTTGGCTTTAATATTTACCTTAATTAGTTGCCCATCTTAACTTAAATATTCAAATCCCGTGTGCCACAAGAAACTAGCCATCAGACTGGTTATATGTGTAACTAATCCATTACTGTTTTCATGCCTGATGGTAGAATAGGATAAGGTTCACCTTTATTTTATGTTTAAGCATCAAATTCAAATTCTATTAGGTATTAAGATTTAGTTTAATTAGGCTTGCAGTCTGTTAATGTTTGGTTTATCTGTTTGTAGGAAGCAATGCTTTATTCACACGTAAAATAAGTATGAATAAATTCATACTCTCTGATGGTATGCACTTAAGTTATGTCTTTTCTTAGTATGCTCTTGCCAATAGTAGTTTTCACATTCATCGTATTGAAATTGCCTTAGCACTTGTTATTATATTGTTGGGAAGTTCGTTTCTTATAATGAGTTTACCATTGCGATTGCTATGTATTTGTTGGTTTAGATAATCATATTCACTGTATAACTGGATGCTACATTTCTGAGGTTGATACAATATAATTAGATATGTAAAAATATGAAGCACTTAAATCTTCATCAATCTGATATCCGGTGCACATTCTTGATCATGAAATAAAATCCTTTCACTTGAAAATGGCGTTTTAGCTTTGGAACTTTTAACCAAAGTACAAGAACTCTATTATCAGGAAACCATCAGCAAGAGCGTTCCCAACTCATACAGCAACCTCCATTTTCTTAATACAATTTTAGACTAACTAATTTGAAACACAACCAAACCGTTGTTAGATAGATAGATAGTTCTTTGATCTTGACGAAGGCAGTTAAACTTTCAAATTCCCACTCGATAGACAACGACAAAGCATTTGATTGTAGTCTATGATATCCAGTTTGTGATATCTTAGCTGTTCAATCTACATAATCATAAAGGAAAATTCTGTTTCAGCCTGGAAAAACAGTATACTCCCATGAAATTTCAAAATTTTAGCTTGACTAAATTACGTTTCTTTTCTCCTTCTTCGCCATTGGTTACTCTATAACCCATCATTAGAGTCCTTAAAGTTAATAAAATTATACTAAATGCTTGCAAATATTTAACACTTAAACCATTAAATCAACAAAAGAACGAAATTTAGGATATAAATAAAAATGTTAAACAGGATTATTAAACTTCAAATTAAATGCTGATGCATGCAGTCCATGGTTGTCGAGACACAGATTGAACGTGATGCTATGTTGAACCATGAATTGTTAGAAATAGTCAATAACCATATGTTCCTATTTATATGTTAGTGCCTAGAGTTTAGGAAGTAGTGGGTATTTTGTTTTATTTAAAGCTTTGTACGTAGTTCTTATTATTGAGAATAACAATGTAGTTTTTTTGAGTTTTACCGATTAACCTCTCTCTCTTTTTCTCTGTCAAAATTCTAACATGGTATCAGAGCCAGTTATAGAGAGAGAGGGTAGAGATCTGATAAAACTAAATTCGCGAGAGTTAAAAAAATCCCAACGTAGTTCTATCTTCCTCAAAACATCCAAAAAACCTTCATTTCGGAATCTTGTGAAGCTTTTCCTTTCATCCAAAACAATCGCGCCTTGGTATCAGACCCCTGCTGCCCTTAAACCCTAAAAGTTAAATTCCGCCCTCAAAGGAGTTGGAATCAAAATAAAATAAATTCTACGAGAGAAATACCTAAAAGCATAGGCCTATAAGCAAAATGAAAATCGAAGAAGTGCAGTCTACTACGAAGAAGCAGCGGATTGCAACGCACACCCACATCAAAGGCTTAGGCCTCGACTCGAAAGGGAACGCGATTCCACTGTCGGCAGGGTTCATGGGACAGGTGGCGGCACGAGAGGCGTCGGGGTTGGTAGTGGATATGATATGACAAAAGAAAATGGCGGGTAGGGTGTTGCTACTTGCTGGACCGCCTAGTACTGGAAAGACTGCCTTGGCCCTAGGGATTTCTCAAGAACTTGGAAGTAAAGTACCGTTTTGTCCCATGGTTGGTATCAGAAGTGAAATAGCGATGCAACTGGATCTGAAGGATGCTTCAGATTTGCACACCATCGCTTTGAAGTTCGTCGTTAATTTGAAGCCCTCCGCATTCTAAGGTTGCGATCTGGAATAGTGCTTGTCTGAACAAATTTCGATGCTTTGTATCTTGTGGTTCTGAGTTGATAGCCGCCGTCGATCTGAAACCGAAGAGATCTAGATCTTGCTCATAAGAGATGCTCATGTTTGATTGGTGGAGTACTTGTTGCTTTTGGTTGCTGGTGCTCAGATTTTGTCTTAACTTGGATGTCTGATAGTTCGTCGAGGGATTCGTTGAGATGAAAGTTGCAGAGGTGATAGTGGCAAAGTAATGAAGTTGCGAGTTGATGTGAAGAAGGTAGTGCTTCAGTTGAAGTCGGAGGGATGGTTGGTGTTGGTTGTTGTTGCGTTTTCTGGTGGATGAACTTGAGGAGGACAGTGAGAGATACAGTGGTGAACAACAGTTGGTGTGGACAGTTTGGTATGTGGAGTGAGCAATATGAGCAGGGTGGTGATGTTTGTATAGGGTGAAGGGGAGGCAGCAATTTAAGCAGCAAGGAGGTGGTGGTGGAGCAGTGGTACTTGAAGTTGTAGCCGAAGTGATGAGGTGAATGAAGGAGGTAAAGTGTGGTTGAGGATTTTGGTGGTGGTTCGATTCAGGAAATTGATTTGGGTGATTGAAGGAGCGACCACTTTGGGTTATCGGTGGTGATTCAAGGCGATGGATTGCAGAGCATTGCGGTTCTTGGTTGCAGTGTAGTGGATGGTTTTGGGTTTGAGGTTATGGTTGAAGTAAGTAGTTTGGTCTGGAAGCAGCTATTATGAGAGGAGGAGCCGCTGTTTGGAGTTGTCAGAGAAGTAATGTAAGGGAGAGGTAGATGAGTTTGTGGAGGTCGAGCAGTTTGGTTTTGCTGTAATTGATGATGTTTGTTACAGTGGAGGTTGCAGAAGCAGGTTGATTCTCTTGCGGTGGATGATGGTTTGCATGTAGGTTGAATGTACAGAGTAGTTGTTCGTTGAGGAGGGATGGTGTGTTGTTGTTTATATGAAGAAGGCAGGTAGTAGTGGTTGTTGTTGATCAAGTAGGTTGGTTGTTTAGGTGGTTTGGTGGTGAAGTTTGACTGTGTTTGTAATGCAAAGAGGTTGTATGGTGGTTTGAAGGAGTATGGTGATGTTTGCACTGGTTGGAATATGCAAGAGGATGATGGCAGAAGGTTGTACTGGTTGGGTGGAATGATGATGAGGAAGTGGTTTGTTGAAGAGAAGTTGGTGATAGTGTGTGGAAGCTGTAGAGAAAGTGCAGTTATGTTGTAGCTGCTGTGGTTGTTGTTGTTGTTGCGTGGTGTTGAAGCAAGGTGTTGAAGCAAGGTTGAAGAGGCAGTTAAAGTTTGTGGTAGGTGATGACAGAGAGGATGTTTGTTGTGAGAAGTGAAGTAGAGGTTAGGTAGTTGATGAGATGATGAATGATTTAAGTATGGCAGTGGTCAGTGATGAGAAGTATGGTATGATGCACAGAAGCAGATGTAAGTCAGTGGGTATGTTGGTAGTGTGTTTGAAATGGTTTTAGGCAGTTTGCAGTTGTAGGAGATGGGTTGCACAGCAGATGATGTATGGATGAACTGGTGACGTTTGTTGGCTAGGAGATGATGCAGAAATGGTGGTACAGTTGGTAATGCATGGTGCAGGGTGAATCGGAGAGGGGAGATGTGGTGCTGAAGGTATGGTGCAGTTGTGAGGTTGTTTGATTTGTTGGCTGATTTGGTTGCATTGCTGAAGTTGCAGCAGTGATATGATAAGGTGGATGATGACAGTTTCTGGTGGCAAGTTGATGTGGGATTTTTGTGACAGAGGGGAGTTGATGGATGAAATGTGAAGTGTAGTTGTATCATGTGAAGGCAGAAGTGTTTGTACAGTGGTCGTTTGAGTATTGTAGAGAAGTGGATTGATGATGATGTGTGAGGATATGTGCAGTGGATAGTGGAAAATGTAGAGAGTAATGAGTGACTGTTGCAGTTTTGAGGCAAGTGAAGAAAGCTCTGGTGATATGCTCTGGTGAAGTTGTTTGCTGTGCACTGTTGATGAATGTATGAATTAGAGGCAGTAAGAATGGTTTGTGATGCCTAGGTGAAGGTGATGGTCAAGTGTGTCTTGATGGTAATGTTGATGTTAGCATGAAGAAGACGTTCTGCAAATCGTTGGTTGCTAATGTTGATAGTGAAGAAAACGATGTCGGTTATGAGGTTGGACAATTCGAAGAATGCTCGAAAACTGTTTGATGATATGCCTAAAAGAAGATAGGCATGCCTACATGTGAAGTAAGCGGAGTGAGGAAGATTTGGTTTTGTGTCATCCAACAAGTAAGGAAGAAGAGCCGCGGTTCTTACTTGTTGGGGAGATGACAGATACAAGGGACGACCCGAATGAAGAGGTCAGTGGATCCCTAAGAGTAAACCAAGAGTATCTGTTGATGGTTAAAGTACCAATCAACGTAAAACAGTTGAGCATGCCCAACCAGATAGAGATGAATGTTGTGACCGAGTTCATCTATGGAAGACGATGAAGAAATTGTGTTGTAAACTGAATATTAGCACATTCAGTTTAAGGGAGGGTGTTAGAAATAGTCAATAACCATATGTTCCTATTTATATGTTAGTGCCTAGAGTTTAGGAAGTAGTGGGTATTTTGTTTTATTTAAAGCTTTGTACGTAGTTCTTATTATTGAGAATAACAATGTAGTTTTTTTGAGTTTTACCGATTAACCTCTCTCTCTTTTTCTCTGTCAAAATTCTAACATGAATTACACCAGTGTGGTTTTTCTAGAACTTTGCATGTGAATTGCTTGGTTCATCTTTTAACCATGCATGCCTTAATCACCTTAGATCATTGCAGCCATTAAGGGACTCTTGCTGATGCACTTTTATTATGGAGAGCACTCTAAAACGACTACGTATCATCATTCAAAGAAGTGGTGAACTATATCATTGTTACTTGCTCGCGCTTGCTTTAGAATAGATGCAGACCAGAAAAGTAGATTTTGATGCAGGTTTTGATTGAGTTTATTTTCTGTGTATTCTTATATTTAGTAGTTGAAAGGAGAACAATAGTAGAAATAGATGGGGTATACTCATTTGATTTTGGGGTATGCAATTTTTAACCAAGTGTAGGGGTATACTCAGTTATTTTTGGAGTTGATATAGAATTTTACGGTCGTAAAAAGACGTACATATAAATCTAATCTCACACATTTCGCTTCCCACACGATTTCATTGACTGCTTGATCAACTTTTCCTAAATACTATTTCCAACAGATACTAACTTGATTAGAATCAACTTTTAAATATTTCTAATAAAATGAGGACATTTACCGACTTTTATCAGAGGTAGTATCAGAGCAAGCTGCGGTTATTGTGGTGTTTTGTGATTAGGAATGACAATAGAATGGGTTTTTCATGCTCTATACCCGATCTGAATTTGTCTAACCCCACCCAGACCATCTCTCAATTCCAGTGTGGATTTAGAATTTTACTCCAACTCGAGACCTTACGGACCAGGGTAAGACCCAACCTACCTGAATACCTATTACATTTTGTATGTTCTCTCAAAAGTTACACGATAATAATAAAGAGCATACAATGAGAATGAGAAGGAAAAAAAATGAAGCATTTAACTACCATTAAAATGAAATGTAGACTTTGTTATAGAATTGGCAATGACGTAACTTATTACTTTAAAAAACTAGAACTTACTAAATAAAACATGACGGTATCTATGTTATTGGCACTTTTGTTTAAATAGATAAACAAATTATAATTAATTGATATTATGAGCTTTTAATAGTGCAGATTGGATTAGTTTTTCAATCTCCAACTTGATATAAGACCCGGGGCTTTCAAGAGCAGGACATAGGTCTGCCTGCTCCGATGATCCAATGGTGGAGGTCTTTGGATCAAAACAGAGGCAGGTTTACCGTGTTGAGACCTTAAACTCGTCCCATTACCATTTCCAATGGTGGTTGTCTAAGGGAGTTGAGATGCAGTACTCGCAAAGGAGTTATCCGTAGCGTGCGCAAATGGTCGATTCGGTTCGAAATAGATAAATAATATTTAAACAAAACAACCATTCAATAGATACTTTTTTTTTTGGCAAAGCCAGCCGGTTTTATAGTGGACTGTTCACTTTTTATTATCAAGGTAATAAAACAGTTACAGTACAAGAGTAAGGCAAAAAGATCTTAACTACTATAAGAAAGAGAAACAAAAAAACACAGGACATGAGTTAGACATAGGAATCTAAGCTACTATAAATGACCTAAAGCTATTCCTCCTCCGAAGAGGAGGAGCTACTTCCATAGGTCGGAATCGCTTGCCCACCCACACCGGGGTCGTAGCTAATGGCATGAGCGAAGGGGCAAAAACAAACCGCAAGAGATGGGTCATAGTCAACAGACTCCGAAGAGAAAATGAAAGACTTATCCCATGTGGCATCAACTAACAAAACTTCATTCCTTTTCGCAAGCTGACCATCTGTAGCAAAAACCAACGAATCTCCTGAAATACAGTTAAATAGACATTTGAGGTCCAAATCATCCTCTGACACAAAACTAAAAAAGTAATCTTCAATAGGGCCGTATCTTGTTGCAGTCTTAACATGGATACAAGTCTTTTCTCACGCATCTCAATAAAATGGCGTTGTAACTATAGATGAGACACATGGCACCTGGGTTGACTCAGAACGAGCAACAACAGACTCCTCAACAGTTTCAACGGCAGCATGAACAATCACAGAAATAGCAGTAGGGGTGGACACTGGAGACTGGACAATATGTGCATCAACAACCGGAACCTTGCCTGAAGAAACAACTGGAACAACAACTGTCGTAGCAGAAACAGGCGGAGGCACATCCACATGAGCTGTAAGGATCTTCGGAACCCACTTCAAAACAGGAGATTTTAGAAGTGGTATCCGATCAGTGAGTGGCAAAGGGGGGGCTTCAGCTGCCCTATGAGAACAAGCTTCCAATACATACCCTAAAGACTGACAGGTTGTACAAATATCGGGTCTCCATCCATAAGGAACAATAATCTAAGCAACAAACCCATAAGGTAATCTTACTTTTAGCTTCTCCGGAAGCGGCTTATTCGGGGAAACTTCAATCAACGCCTTTGTGTAAACAAGTTTTTCCCTTGCAGTATTGGCGTCAAAACATTTCAAATTTCCAATAGAATTAGCTAACCGATTCAAACCAATCAACGGTTGTAAAATAGAAGAAATACGCGAAAAATATGTCAAAACATGAATAGATAATACTTGCTTCCGAGCACAGTCAACCGATGGACCCCAAGATAGAACAATAAAAGGCTTCCCTCTAACAAAAGTAGGATCCGAACTAAGGACGCGAAGACGCTCTTCAGGCCTCGAGAACTTGAAGAAATACATAGATCTATCCATATGAACCTGCAGACTACCTCTAATCAGCCAAATTTTGCCTGAATCCAAGAAAAATCCAACCAGATAATCCTTCCAACGGTCAACCCCTGTTTGAATCACCTCAATTAGAGGGACCAATGCTCCATCAGATTCAACAATATTAAAATTGCACGGCAAGTAAACACCAGCATTCCTATGCAATTTAAAGAACAAAGAGGACAACTTAGCATCTGGCACAAGCAACTCTGTAACATGGTCTTGCGCATCAACCACAGGCTGGCAACCGATGCCGCTGCCTTACCACAAATAGTACCATTCACATTCACATTTCACCCAAAGATAAACTCAAACAAACATTTGTTTCAATCCAAGATGTTTCGATATTAGTAGATGCCAGCAAAGGAGAAATCAGGTCTTTACCAATAGACAAACGGCTGTCCAGAGAATGAGCAGCAACCGGCATAGCTGCAAGGTCAAGAAGCAGACTACCCAAGGCATGAGCAGAAGGCAAAACAGAAGATGCACCAACTACTGTACTCGGCTTGTCACAAAAGACGGAACCTTGAAAATCGCAACCAGCCACAAAGTTAGGGCTTGCGAGTACAGAGGAGCCACCAGAGAGGAGAGATCGTTCACAAAAGCGTCGCCGGACAAAGCTCGTGAGTTGGACAGTCGCTGGCCAAATCTCGTCTCGGAGACTACCAGATCTAGTTCCGCGAAGGGCTTGGGTTTGAAACGCTTTTTCTTTGGCATCACAAGACGTGACGTGGAGGGCGAAGGGAAAGACTTGGAAAGAGGAAGGGTGGCGGTGGAGGCTTGGGAGGATCATACGAGAGGGATCGAGGGGAAGTGGGTGAAGGATGACGCCATGAATCTGTGTTTGATATTGAAAATATGATGAACGCACAATGATTCAATAGATAAAAATCAAGTCAAGTCAAATCGATAATTTACAAAACCAAAACCAACAAACTGAAAATAACCGGTTTAGTTTAATTGGAGCAACGTTTAGTCCATATTTGTCTATTGATGTCATGATGCAATAATTTTTAAAAACAAACTCCTCCTCTGAAAATATCAACACGAATTGAAAGAAAATATATAACATTTGTTACGGTAATAAAATAATAATAATATTGATATTAATAATAATGCTTTTTTCCAAAAAATAATTCAAGTGTTATATTTGGTTTGGTCGGTTCAGCTATCAAAATTCAAAACCGACCAATAAACTAAATAATTACGAAAAGAGAATTTAAACTCAATTAATTGACTAGCAAAACTGAACCAATCCAACTAAACTTATTTGGTTTGTATGGTAGATCTTAAGAGTTTGGTACACGATAGTTGTAAATCAAAGCCCCATTACAAGTACCAATTGGATTGATAAATTAAACATCAGTCATTTGTATACGATATAGATAACAAATGAAGTAACAAAAAAAAAGTTCTTAGTCCTAGTTTTTTAAGTAATACAACGGTTCGAACCAAAATTATTTTTTAGCAACTGTTTTGTGTTAGAAATGTTAATCATTAAATTTCAAGGCAAGAAGTTTATTTACAATGAATTTGACATTTAGATCATATTAATATTCTGTATCATAGCACAAAGTTAGTACAAAATAAAGATAAAAAAGTCCAACTTTTTATGCAAAATTGCGATTTTTGAAATTGATATGATGCTTCTGCGTTTTCTTTTGAATTTATTTCAATGAAAGTAGATGTAGAAAATTATGAATTCATGGAAGTTATGTAAGTTGGGACTTTTAAATTTAAGACCTATGTATTGAAGAAACAGAGGATGTATCATGCTTGTTTTCCTTGTACCTAGCGTCTACTTTTATTTTCATACAATGATTTTTGTTGGCGTCTACTATAAATTTTTACGTTTTGGTTTTAGTTTTTTTTTCTTTTCCATTTTGATGCCCTAGTGTGAAATGGGCTCAAGGTTATTTTTTTAGCGGTTTTACTAGGGGTCACACTTGTTGGTTCAGTTGGTTTATTAGGATTAAACCAATAAACGTTCATCCTTAAATATTAGTATCTGTTATCCCGTCTTTTGGCAAGACCGTGACACCAAGAACTTGACTAGAGATCAAAGACAATTCGTCTAGAAAATCGGTTATACGCAGGTTCACTATGGATATCGACGAATTTTGTCCAAGTTCGGATCGAGCCAAAATTGATATGACACGACAAGCGAAGCTATGAGAGCCAACGTTCCAAATTTCAAGTCAATCCGAGTTCGTATGTTCAAGTTATGATCGATGCAAGATTGGATAGAAACAGCCTCCGTTCGACTCGTTCAGAACGACTCGCTCCGCATAAGCCAACTTCGACTCGCTCCACTTCGACTCGCTCCGCCGCGCATCCATCAGGAGAGTCTACTTCGACTCGCTCCATTCCACATCCATCAGAGAGTCTACTTCGACTCGCTCCATTCCACATCCATAGGGAGTGCACATTTCGACTCGCTTCACAATTCATCAGGAGCGATAGCTTCGACTCGCTTCGCAACAAACAGAGGTGACAACTTCGACTCGCTCCGTCTGCTTACTTCGACTCGCTCCGTCTGCTTACTTCGACTCGCTCCGCCTTCTCCGCTTCAACTCCAACACAGAATCACACTTCGACTCGCTCTGCTTCCTTCAGAAAACAACACTTCGACTCGATCAGCCTCGCATCCATCTAAAGACTTCTACTTCGTATCCATCGAAGCGAAGCAAAGCACACAGCCGATACGAACAAAGCCTATCGCCATCGATACAAACAAAGTGAGATTCAAGAATGACTCGGCCAAGGAAGTGGATCAACATGAGGAATGCTCGCCACGTCATCTGACAATCGCACCCAGCTATCGAGTCGAACGAAAGCGAGTCGAAAGGGGAGCGAGTCGAACGCAACAGCCTACCGAAAACCCCATTTCGTATCGATCATATCTCCCAATCTACAAGTCCAAATGCTATGAAATTTTCACAGAAGACTACGTGCATATTAAAGAATGTCCACGCCAAATTTCGACTCCATTGGATGAAATCTTGATCGAGTCGAAATCTGTTCGTGTCGATCACGGATCGGACCGAAACTTCATGGGCTTGGGCGTACGGGCCTGGTCACGTGCCAGAGAGGGTCTCCCGAGATCTAAGCGAAATATCAGCCTCCTACACCTGTAAATAGACCCCCAAAGCCAACAGAAAAGATGTTCTTCTTCTTCTTTGAGATCTCCAACGTCCAGACTCTGCCAGATCCAGATCCAAACTCCATTGCTGCTGTTACCAAGGAATTCCATTGCTGCAAATCACAATTATCTGTTGTAATTCATTGAATTCACTTGTAAATATCAAGGAAAGATCAATAAAGCAAACTACTTCAGAGTGGACGTAGGCAAGATCGCCGAACCACTATAAATCTTGTGTCTTTGTCTATTTCTTTCTGTTTTAAGTTTATTATTCTTCATTTTTATCCTCTACAATACTTAGATCTGAGATCTGTGATTATATATTGCTGATTTGTGTTCATACACTGGTGCTTTCACGACATTTGGGGTTTGTGACCATTTTTGGCGCAAACACTTTGGTGCTTTCACTGAGAACTGAACTTAGGATTCTATCACTTGGAAATTGAACTTGAAGGCTTAGAGAATTCAGATCTGAAAAGCTATGACAAGGCAATCAAATAGAAGACAAAGGCTAGAGAGAGGTCAACAGGAAGGGAGTCAAGAGGCTTCCTCAGGTGCAAATCAGAGATCAATCAACATCACCAGGAATGAGATAGAGACAATAATGAAAAGACAAGAGGAAATGATCCAGAACTTGCTTCTTCAGATTGGGCAACTTGGAGCGCAAAATCAAGGAGCAACCAGGGTTCAGAACGGAGCAGGACCATCTGGCACAGCCCCAGAACTAGGGGGCACTTACCCAGAGCATGTTGACCCGATCCCAGGGGCAGTACCAGGAGGAGCTGCGCAGCGTGGCGTCGATAGAGAAGCAAATGCTCGTTCAGGAGAGCAGATTCCAAGAATACCTCGTGAACTCGGGGGGCAAATCGGAAACAACGGACAAAGACTACAACTTGGAGATAGTGACAGATTGGCGGAGATGGTCAGACGAGCCATGAGGGGCGGACTAGTAAATAGAGATCTGGAGGATGTGAATAGGAGTCCCTTTGCTCCTACGATCAGGCAAGCTAGGAATCCACCAGAATTCAAGCTACCAACAGTGGAAATGTATGATGGAAGGACGGATCCTGCAGTCCATCTGACAAGGTATATGAGGCACATGGAAGTGCTGAGGGCATCACATGAAGTCATGGCCTGGTGCTTCCCATTGTATTTGACAAACATTGCGGCGCTATGGTTTAGACAGCTGGAGAGTGGCTCCATTGGAACATGGACCGACTTGACCGAAAGATTCATGAGGCAGTTCAGGGTTCACATTTTGAGACCCAAGAATGTGATGAGTTTGGCAGCGCTGAAGCAAAGAACCGGGGAGTCTTTGAGGAACTTTCTAACACGATTCAATGCAGCGGCCGCATCAGTGGATCGACCCGATCCATCCATGGTTTTGATGGCAGCTGTATCTGGCATAGCTGATGGCACAAAGTTCAAGAATTCGTTAACAAGGGATCCTCCTATGGATCTAGGAGAATTTTATCATGAAGCTGAAGGATTTTTACGATTAGAGGATGCAAATGCTGAGAGAGAAGAAGGAGAAGGAGTTGATGTTTATGCCATCAAGGGTGATAATCTTCCTAAAGCAGATTCAGGAACTGACCGAGGGAAACGAAAGGCTGAGGATAATAGTGATGGACCGATGCGACCATGGAAGGAACCAAGATTCACCTCTTATACGGAGTTGAATGAGACTTTGGAGCGAATCTACCAGGATACTAGGGCGCAAATTCCCTATCGAAGGCCGATAAGGAGGGATCCGACCAACAATGAAAGAAGGTCAGACAAGTACTGCTTATTCCACTAGCTGAATGGCCATAGCACGAATGATTGCAGACACTTGAAGAATGAGGTTGAGGGACATATCCGGAACGGTCTGCTATCGCAGTATGTAAGAAGGGGAACGACAACGGTGGAACGGGAGCGGCCACCACCTGCACCTACTGGAGACGGCTCAGGATCGAGGCGTCAGCTTGTCATCAATTGATTGGGGTAATGACGAATAAGTAGTAAACTCCACACCAATGCGACTTAGTCTTTTTACACATGTACAGGACCGCGAACGATCCTCAGGCATGCTCTGGTACGACTACCGATCGCAACGGTGTAGGTGTTTGCACTTTGGCGTCCCCGTTTTACATTTATTTTCCATTCCTAATGTTTGAACTTGATTTTGTTGAACATCTCTGTTGAAAAACTCATTTTGAACCAAAATCCACTACCGATGATCCCACAACGGCTAAGCCACTTACACATGTAAGGGATCGCGAACGGTCCTCAGGCATGCTCTGAGATGGCGATAAACCGCCACCACAAACAGTTCAGAAACTCACTCGAACGTGAAATCTGACATTGTTAACACTAAGTCCCCCCCGGGCGCACAAAATTCGTCTCGAACGGCACCCGACCACGAACGGTCACAATTCGCCTCGAACGGCACCCGACCACGAACGGTCACAAATCGCCTCGAACGGCACCCGACCGCGATCGGTCACAATTCACCTCGAACGGCACCCGACCACGAACGGTCACAATTCGCCTCGAACAACACCCGATCGCGAACGGTCACAAATCGCCTCGAACGGCACCCGACCGCGAACGGTCACAAATCGCCTCGAACGACACTCGACCACGGACGGTCACAAATCACCACGAACGGCACCCGACCGCGAACGGTCACAATTCGCCTCGAACGGCACCTGATCACGAACGATCACAAATCGCCTCGAACGGCACCCCGACCGCGAACGGTCATCATTCGCCACGAACGACATCCGACTGCGAACGGTCACATATCACCTCGAATGATATACGATCCCGAACGATCGTCATTCGTGGTCAAATAAAACTATCAATTCCTTTGCAGGTCATCAACAGGATATGAACATCCAGCTCATGGCATCACAAAGCAACAACTTTCATCGAAGAAACGATAACTATTCAGAGTGAAGATTGCAGCATTTCAAAGCACATCATGTTTCCACAAGACGTACTTTGGGGGGAAAATGTTATCCTGCCTTTTGGCAAGACCGTGACACCAAGAACTTGACTAGAGACCAAAGACAGTTCGTCTAGAAAATTGGTTATACGCAGGTTCATTATGGATATCGATGAATTTTGTCCAAGTCTGGATCGATCCAAAATTAATATGACACGACAAGCGAAGCTATGTGAGCCAACGTTCCAAATTTCAAGTCAATCCGAGTTCGCATGTTTAAGTTATGATCGATGCAAGATTGGATAGAAACAGCCTCGCGTTCGACTCGCTCAGAACGACTCGCTCCGCATAAGCCAACTTCGACTCGCTCCACTTCGACTCGCTCCACCGCGCATCCATCAGGAGAGTCTACTTCGACTTGCTCCATTCCACATCCATCAGAGAGTCTACTTCGACTCGCTCCATTCCACATCCATAGGGAGTGCACATTTCGACTCGCTTCACAATCCATCAGGAGCGATAGCTTCGACTCGCTTCGCAACAGACAGAGGTGACAACTTCGACTCGCTCCGTCTGCTTACTTCGACTCGCTCCGTCTGCTTACTTCGACTCGCTCCGTCTACTTACTTCGACTCGCTCCGCCTTCTCCGCTTCAACTCCAACACAAAATCACACTTCGACCCGCTCTGCTTCCTTCAGAAAACAACACTTCGACTCGATCAGCCTCGCATCCATCTAAAGACTTCTACTTCGTATCCATCGAAGCGAAGCAAAGCACACAACCGATACGAACAAAGCCTATCGCCATAGATACAAATAAAGTGAGATTCAAGAATGACTCGGCCAAGGAAGTGGATCAACATAAGGAATGCTCGCCACGTCATCTGACAATCGCGCCCAACTATCGAGTCGAACGAAAGCGAGTCGAAAGGGGAGCGAGTCGAATGCAACAGCCTACCGAAAACCCCATTTCGTATCGATCATATCTCCCAATCTACAAGTCCAAATGCAATGAAATTTTCACAGAAGACTACATGCATACTAAAGAATGTCCACGCCAAATTTCGACTCCATTGGATGAAATCTTGATCGAGTCGAAATCTGTTCGTGTCGATCACGGATCGGACCGAAACTTCACGGGCTTGGGCGTACGGGCCTGGTCACGTGCTAGAGAGGGTCTCCCGAGATCTGAGCGAAATATCAGCCTCCTACACCTATAAATAGACCCCCAAAGCCAACAGAAAAGGGGTTCTTCTTCTTCTTTGAGATCTCCAACGTCCAGACTCTGCCAGATCCAAACTCCATTGCTGCTGTTACCAACGAATTCCATTGCTGCAAATCACAATTATCTGCTGTAATTCATTGAATTCACTTGTAAACATCAAGGAAAGATCAATAAAGCAAACTACTTCAGAGTGGACGTTGGTAAGATCGCCGAACCACTATAAATCTTGTGTCTCTGTCTATTTCTTTCTGTTTTAAGTTTATTATTCTTCATTTTTATCCTCTACAATACTTAGATCTGAGATCTGTGATTATATATTGCTGATTTGTGTTCATACACTTGTGCTTTCACGACATTTGGGGTTTGTGACCATTTTTGGCGCAAACAGTATCCACGAACCGAAGAAGCTTTTAAAAATGATGTTGACCCACATAGATCGGTCATTGGATGTAAACAAAGAGCTTGACGGTTTCGTGTTTTTCTTTTAACAATGAAAAGCAAGGCACGTAGCACAGTCATTGATTATAATACAAGTAATTTACATAATTTCTTAAACTAAAATAGTAAATATAATTAATATCGATATTCATGTAGTCACATTTGTGGATCATATCTTAAGGTATATTAGATCGATTACTTTCTATTGTTCAGACCACAAGTAGATTATATAAATACATATTACATTTAGGGTTGTCAATGAATACTCAAAATTTTTGAAATCCGTCTACATCCGTATTTGAAAAACACATAAATATTCGATATTCTGAAAAACAGATGTGGATACGAATACATCCGCATCTGAAACATATCCGTCTGGTGTTTGTCAGGATTATAGTTTAAATTATGTGTATTTAATATAATAAAAGATATTCATTTATCATTTTATTAAGTTAGTAGTTTATATCATATATGTTTAATGCTAATATGCACTTAATGCTTATTAACTGTTCAAAACTATTTATCATATCATATTTGTTAATTTTCAACACTTTTATAACTAACGTGATTGAATTTTTTTTATGTTAAACAAGTTTTTTTTATATCTGTTGATTTATCGGTCATTAGCAGATATGATAATTATCCGATATTCGTCCGTATCCGTGGATGCGGATATCCGATATCCGAAAATGATTTTGGATACGACTATGACACTATCCGCATCCGAAAGTATCTGTAAATAAAGATCTAATTACATTATATACCGAACTTTTGTATACATAAAAGTAAATCAAGGACCGAATGAACTAATGATAAAGGGGATTACTGGAGACTGGATGTGGATGTTATGATCAAACAGGCCATCGAAGGACATGCCGACTTAAAACTTTTCACTCAATGATCTGGGAAAAGAACCACATACTAGGAAGATTGAAAAAGAGGTCGAGGTAGAAACTCCAAAAAAGTGAATGAGGTGATAATGGAAAATTTGGATGGCCTGCGAAGGTCCAAATTGGTCTGCCATTATGATCCATAAATTCTCAAACACATTCCCACTCTAGTCAGGAAAAAGACAGCATCCGAGGTAAGATTCAAAACTTAAAAGGAAACCAGGGAAGTAATGTTTAGTATGAACAAGAAGACTGTAGATTTCTGTTAGTATTAATAGAAATTTTTATCAACTGTCATGGGACATTATTGACACACAGTAAAGCCATTCAACCTTTCTTCGTACAAAGAAAGCTTCCCAGATAGTAATATTTAATATCACATGTACCCTATTAAAAGTGCTAAGCAGGTACGAGATGTCATATGTTCAAAATTTGCGTATCCTGATTCGAACCATTGAACATATATTGGCATATAATATGCTGTATACTTTAAAAAACTTATACCACTAATATGTACTACAATCCAGGTACCTAATTTCCAAAAAAATTCTAAGAATCAGTTAACGTTAAATCTAATATCGAAGTAAAAGTATTGGATCACAAATTTTATATATATTAAAGTTGCACAAGTTAACTTTTATTGCTGTATTACATTATATTTAATATATTTACTGGGTTTGTTTTGGAAATTTAAATAAATATTTAATATTTTTTGTGTGTGTTTTTATATATAGTATGTACATGTATGTGTACATAATAAACATTTGGCCACATATTAGAAGCTTATTTATTTAATAGAAAAACTCGTTTCGGTTATAATCTATTAAATAATAGTAAAGCCGCAAAATTTTCTGTTCTCTTATTAATTCTACCGATTTCTTCATCTCTTCTTAATTCTCTCTAGATATTTTATTTTCAAATCCATACTATTTATCATTACTATAATTATTACGAAGTTCAACTAATTCTTTCAATTATTATTTTACATTTAAATATCAACATTTAATAATTTTTACAATTATTTACAAGATTCCCCAAAGTTCTATCATATTATTTTATATTTAAGTTCATATATTTAAATTAATTAAAGTGATTCAAAACTGAACATTTAAAATATATTTGATTAACTAATATTTACTATTTGGTCTAATAAGTTCTAAAAATAGCAATTTAATGTATTGTATATTATACTTATATTGGCAAAAATTGTAAAACTGATATTTCATTCGGTTTATATAACTTAGAATTGACATAATTATATACGAATCTATCTTTATTTCCCTTACATTATTATACATTCAAGTTTACATAATTAAATTACTTCTTTCTAAAATTAGTACTTTATTACGAGAGAATATATACATACACACTCACAATTTCTTTCTAAAGTTGGTATTTCATTATAAACAAACATATACGTGTTTTTTTCTTTCTACAATAGATATACAAAAACAAAGTTTTCCCTTTTTAAATCAGTATATCAAGTGAATTCTTTATCATTAATAAATTTTATTTATGTTAAAAATGAAATGAATTAATAATATGTGATGGTTGATAAACAGCATAATTTACAATTTTGAATAATAATGGATATTTTCAGTTAATTCATTTTTTTGAAATGTTAAATTTTAGTTATGTATATGAGTGTAATGACACGCTCTTTGCGCGTGGAGATATCAAGCGCTTCGCATATGCAAATGTATGCGTTTCACACGTGCAATAGAAATTGACTAACACGACCATGAAACCAAAGCACTACAAGAAACAACAGTGTATCCGACAGCTCACAACCGTCGAAAGCCGTCGGAAATAACCGTCGCGAACAAGGCTGTCAAAGAATAGTCTTTCTGTAACGACCCCAAATTTTATATAAATTTAAATTGATAATTTAAAGAATTTTTGAATAAATTTTTTTAAATAAATCGATTTAAAGTGATGCGAGTTTCCCCGGATTAAAATAAATTCTATGTTAAATCATTTAAAATATTGTATATATGTGAATATATATGTATATTGGATTTGAAATAAAATCTTAAATAAATGGTTTAATAATAATTTGGATTTATAAATTAAATATAAGACGATAAATATTAAAGTAAAAGCAAAAGTGTATGCAAAGAAAAGTCTACAAAACCAAAATGATGATATCTATGAACAAATATAAAAAAATAAGTAGGTAAACAAAATAAGCATAGAAACAAAATACATTCACATATGAACACTTATAAAATAACAAGGCAAAAGGAAGAAACATATGTACTTACTGGAAATCATTTCAGCCACCACAAAATAAAAACATTACAATACATATTCATGTACACTTGGAAAGTAACAAAGTATGCAGGCAAGAAGAAGTATAAAAGAACAAACATCTATGTACAAAAGCATGTGCATTTAATGCTAGCATAGACAATAGTCAATTCGAAATATTATAAAACATTTCAGCCACCAAAAGATGAAATATCTCTGGTTATGTTGTACAAAATATATACATTCTTGTACAAATCTATTCATCACCCTGTGCAAAGACTTATCACCAGCAAACTCTTCTTTTTATCAAACTCCTCAATTCATTTTTGCCTCGTCCATTTCAAACTGGAAACAAAAAAAAATCTGAAGCAAACAATATCATTCAAAACTTAAACAAAGCTTCAATATAAACAACACAATTAAGACAAACCAGAAATCAAAGAAAGAAAGAAAAAGTTCAAGTCTGTTTCAAAGAGGCTCTGTTTTCTGGAATCTAAGGTGAGCAAACTCTTAACCTTATATATATGCGAATCTTGATATTCCTGTGATAAATACTTTGATGAGAATGAAATGTTTGAAATGTCTGTGTACATGAGAGTTTATGTCACTTTATTAAACTCTATAGGCTTTCTGTTTTAAACCAGATAATAAGTGAGTAACATATTTTTTTTTAAAAATTTAAATATATGATTGTGTTGCATATTCAACGCTGGAAAACAAGTTGTTGTGAATATATTTTTGAACCTCCATATATATGTGAATAATTTGTTGTATGCATTGCTGTGTTGGATGATTGTCTCTGATTCCAGTTCCAGGTCCCAAATAAATTCGTAAATCAATTGCTCTTGATCTAAATCTTGATTGGACTTAAGTTTTGAACACAATACTTTAGTTATATCATAAGATTTTTAGTTTAAAATATTATTCAAGATAAAATACTTCTGTTTTGGCCCTGGAAATCAAACAACAGGAAAAAAAAAAATTGTTCAATGTGGAAATTCAAAAACATCAATTCAACGTTTCAGGGTTGTGATCTGAAACCTTTCATTGAAACATGATTTTTAGAACTAAAATTACAATTTTTAGTTTGAAATTGGAAGAGCATTTCTGGTTCATCTAGAAATGGTATTTTGGCATGTCGCGGTCAATCTAGCAGGTCGGGGTGGCCGGGGTTCTTCCAGGTGATGGAGGAGGGTTAGGAGTCGCTAGGAAAAATATAGGATGGTGTTGAATTTCGGTGAGCAGGTTGCAGTAGTGAGAAATTTCCTGGAACCCTAGTTTTTAACTAGGGATGATGAAGCGATCACCGCGGTTCATCGAGTTGATCGAGTTCAACTAGCTTTTGGGTGATGGGTGTTTGGAAGTAGAAGAAGGTTTGGCCAGAGTGTCAACGACTCCGATGGTCGGGATTGTGCTGGCGAGGCAAATTTCCAGGTTGAAACATTTACTCGGATGATGGTTCCGGGTTTAGATTGAAACTCGAATTCAAATTCGAGTTGGGGTGAAGTTAATCTGATGATTGCGTTGAGGTGATGGAGTGTTTTTGGATTTGGGGTCGTGGGGACTCAGGGGGTCGTCGAAGATTGTCGCGATGATGAACGGAAGGCGGCGGCGTTTGTGAACGTGCACGGCGTGCACGTCATGTCTGGAAATCGTGGAGTTGGGGAAGAAGTCACACACTCGGGTTCATGCACGTGTTACTCGCGAGATTGACTCAAAGCAGAGATGAGAAGTGCGAACTCGAAGATGGGTTCGGGTTTAATCAGGGACTGTCTCGGGTCTGAAGCCTTTAACAAAACAAGTTCTGAATTTTGAATAAAATAAGTTTTAAAACTTTATCCTTAAACAAATTTCTTTATAATAAAAGTATAATTAAATTTTGATCAATAAAAGTTGTACAGCTTTTCAACTTAAAATTATTTAAGTTTGGGTTTCTAAAATCAAGAATTTCAAATCAAGAATTTAAAAATCAAGGTTGTAAAAGCCAAGTTTAAAACCAAATAGCTTTTTAAAAGTAATTTGTTTTCAAATAAATATTTGAATTAGATTTGGATAAAGTTCTCATTTAAGTGATATTTAAATTTGTTAATTAATTAAAGCAATTAATTTGAAGATAATTAATCAAAGATTTATTAATTAATGTAAGTGGTTAGGGATGATCACTTATTGAAATTTTATTAATTAATTAAGGGTTAATTAATGTGATTAATTAAGGAAGATTAATTTAAAGGATAATTTATTATTAAAGGTTAATTAATAAATTATTAAAGGATAATAAATCAGAATGATTTGTAATTAGTTAATGTTAATTAACCAGGATTCGTGACTAATCTGATTTATTTTAATCAGATAAATAAATTGACCTTACTTATGGATGCTTGGATTATATTGGATGATTTGAATTGTTTGATATCCCTGATTTGTGATGCCTTGTGATACATCCTGATTTATGTTATGATCTGTAATTTACTTATCTGCGATATATTACTATGTGAATATGCAAATCCTTTGCCCGTAAAACGGCATTTGAATTTCGATGCGACAGGGAGTCGGATTCCAGTTGGTTATCCGAAACCCACATCGAATTATAATTGTGAAGCTTTGTGACTGATAAATTTATTTTATCTATGAATCTGTGAATGAAGATAAGCGCTATCGATTATACCGCTTATCGATATATCTGTAATGATTGATGTTGCACTATTGTGTGTAAAACCCCTGGACTACACCATACACACACAAATATGGATTTCACGTGGAAATCGGTTAAATCACAGATGATGTAAATTTGATGTTTTTGAAATTGAAATTTTAATTTCAATTGATTTTGAAATTTGAAATTTGGGTTTAAAGTGAAAAGCTTTTGAAATGGAATTTCAAAGATAAAAGTTATTTTGAATAACTTGATCGAGTTTTGGAAATTTAAATAATTTGATTTAAATTTGAATTCAAGTTTTAAATTGAATTCTATGATTTGAAACTAGGGATTAAAGATGCTGTACAAGTTATATATGGGTTAAACCATTTTAAAAGTATTGATTTGGGAATTTGAATTTAATTCAAGGGTTTTAACTCGTGTAAATATAACTGGATTTTTTTGAAAACGAAATTATTTGTTTTCAAATAGTAAAAGCTTTCACATAAGTAATGAACTTCCAATTTGTGTTGAAAGAATTTCAAGTTTGAAATAGAATTGAAATGTTTTGAAAATTATGAAATGAGTCTTTGATTTCAAAGACCGAACGAGTTAATCTAACTTGAAATGGAATTGATTTTGGAAGACTATGAATGAATCTTGGAAACGAGTTTTGAAAGCTATAAGTTAAATCTTGATTTAAAGATTTAACGAGTTAATCAAATTGAAATGGAAATCGATTTGAAAATATATGAATGAATCTTTGTGAACGGGGTGAACTTTGTGAATTGAATCTTTTTGTTTAAAAGATTAAAAGTGTGGAAATTGTTTAAACCATTGAAGGTTTTTGAAATGAATCTTTTTGTTTAAAAGATTGGAAATGGTAATTTGTTTTACCATTCGAATGAAAAGTTTTGACTTTAAGCTGTGATTTAACTGAGACCCCAGTATCCATATGATTTTTAATTGCGCTAGTTATTCGGTTTAGCCGGGAGAGGACCTTTGTGTCATATATCCCATTCCGAATAACGATACGACGATATGGATGGCATTTGAAGACCGGTGGTGAAGACCGGGTATTTGCGAGAACGATAGGATGACCTATCGATTGTCTCTGCACTGAGTCGCGCCGGTATAGAGATTCCCTAAGTGATGGGAAGTCCGATCGAGATTGTGAATACCCGGATTTGCAAGGGCTTCTTCGGAAGTGCCTTCGGTTCTGTTCGAACCCGGAACAGACTTGTATGGATGTGTGTCTGACGTTACACTTTGAGATGTAAAGCTGGTTTCTATCAAATACATTTCTGTTGGTGGCGGAGAATTTATTCTCTTAGCTTAACACCCTTCTCTGAGACGTACGAGCTCAGAGGTTATGTAGTTGATGGTTACTAGTGATACATTCCCAATTTGGTAATGTGGCATACGAAGTGCTGATGATGCGTTGCTTTGTGAAAAAGCGTGGCTTTGTGAAAAAGCGTGGCTTTGTGAAAAAACATAGTTTTGTGGACGAGACTTCGTCGAGCCTCACAACCCGGTAATGGTCGAAACATGAATGTTGCGGCAAAGGTTTGTAGGGGTAGCGCCCCTAGGGTATGTCATTTCCTTCTGGATAAAGGGTGGTATCATGGTATGGAGCCCAAATACTTAACTCATGTGGACACGGTAATTTATTACTGTATGATGTTGCTTTGTTGGTTTTCGGGATCCCGGGATAAAGGTCGGTAACGACCAGGGGATGACATGACTCGTGTGTTAGTTACCTAGTTACAGCTGTACAGCGTGAGGTAGCGTCGGCCTTTTGTTTGCAGAGATCCGGTTAGGATCCGAGGCGTCTTTCCAGAGGCGTTTCTATTTCGGTAAGGAAGTTCCTTAGCCTGATCATTTGTTGGAAATCCAAAGAAACAATACGAACCCTATACGGTTTTAGTTGTATTACCTGCTATGGGATGTGGCGGTAACCTGTTATTGAACATGGTAGCTATAGTAGGCATACGATGAAATGTTGTATGCTGGCTAAGATTGATATTATACTTTCGAAATGGTTTTCGACACTATGCACTAATGATAATAATATCGAATGATTTTGCGTAATAAGCATTTTTGACTATCATAAGAAGAAATCTCCTCCAATTCTGCGATTGCATTGTGTGTGTGGCGGGAGGCCTTATGGTAGTTTCATTTTCGAAAAGCATTGCGGGTTTCAATGTTTAAAAGCCTTTTGTGTTTGTTTAAAGATAAACTGTTTTTGTTGCTCACACCAGTCCCATGACTGATCCGGAGTTTATTGTTCCCTTCCTAAACTCTGGGTGCCCACTATTTTCCACACGGGCAGTCTAGAGTTGGGTTTTTCAGATATTCAGGTTTAGTAGATTATCTGGAGCCAGTTCAGTTCTTGGAGTCCATGGACTGACGTTGCTTATCTTGGAGCATTCTATTGGGGATATTCTATCCACTACTGGTGTTATCTATTTTCTTTCCGCTGCTATTTCTTGTATCATATCTCTGATGTATATGGATATTCATTGTATCACTCTGTTGTATCAGATATTATATATCAATGTATTATTCTTTTCTTCCGCTGTGTTATTTACTTAATTGTGCTATAGCTCCGGCGAATCGGATTTGAACGGTCGAATCTGCGGCATTCTAGTACAATGTGAAGTACGGATGTTGATTTTCGAGCGGGCAAAATCCGAGTCGTTACATGTGGTATCAGAGCTAAGGTTGAACTTTAGCTCAGGAGTATAACACGTTAAGTAGCTCATTAGAGATAGGGTGAAGTATACCCTAGAATGAGTAATCCTTAAGATATCTGTCCGAATGCCTCAGTAAATTCTCTTGCTATCCACTGATAGTAAGTATGAGTGCAAGAAGAGGATGAGATAGGGGACAGGGGAATATGACTATAAATGGTCAATACCCTGTAACAACAATGAAGTAATCTTTTTTCTATCAATCTCTTTTGTTCAGCATCTTTTCTCAATTCTTCGATGATTTCTGGTAGATCCAGGAAGAAATTTGATATATTAAAATGGGACATAAACTCCAGATAGGCCAGAATTGTTTGTTTGGATGAATTGTTTGCATTGGTTGCTATGGTTGATAGGTATACTTTAGTTCTAAACTAAAAGTTTTGAAATTGTATCCGTATATCTATCTATTCTTTGGGTCCGGATATATTCTACGAATGGTTAGTTATCCCTTTAAACTAATCGATGCCACTGTATATTTCGTAGATCTGGATAACCCGAGTATCTTTTGAAATGTTAAAACAGAATCGTTCTTGATATTCTGATTTGGTAAGCCAAATGCAGAATGGATATTCAGTTTGATTTGATGAAATATTCTTCATATATCTTTGTGTCTCCGTGGTAATTTCGAGGACGAAATTCTTTTAAGGGGGGAAGTCTGTAACGACCCCAAATTTTATATAAATTTAAATTGATAATTTAAAGAATTTTTGAATAATTTTTTTTAAATAAATCGATTTAAAGTGATGCGAGTTTCCCCGGATTAAAATAAATTCTATGTTAAATCATTTAAAATATTGTATATATGTGAATATATATGTATATTGGATTTGAAATAAAATCTTAAATAAATGGTTTAATAATAATTTGGATTTATAAATTAAATATAAGACGATAAATATTAAAGTAAAAGCAAAAGTGTATGCAAAGAAAAGTCTACAAAACCAAAATGATGATATCTATGAACAAATATAAAAAAATAAGTAGGTAAACAAAATAAGCATAGAAACAAAATACATTCACATATGAACACTTATAAAATAACAAGGCAAAAGGAAGAAACATATGTACTTACTGGAAATCATTTCAGCCACCACAAAATAAAAACATTACAATACATATTCATGTACACTTGGAAAGTAACAAAGTATGCAGGCAAGAAGAAGTATAAAAGAACAAACATCTATGTACAAAAGCATGTGCATTTAATGCTAGCATAGACAATAGTCAATTCGAAATATTATAAAACATTTCAGCCACCAAAAGATGAAATATCTCTGGTTATGTTGTACAAAATATATACATTCTTGTACAAATCTATTCATCACCCTGTGCAAAGACTTATCACCAGCAAACTCTTCTTTTTATCAAACTCCTCAATTCATTTTTGCCTCGTCCATTTCAAACTGGAAACAAAAAAAAAATCTGAAGCAAACAATATCATTCAAAACTTAAACAAAGCTTCAATATAAACAACACAATTAAGACAAACCAGAAATCAAAGAAAGAAAGAAAAAGTTCAAGTCTGTTTCAAAGAGGCTCTGTTTTCTGGAATCTAAGGTGAGCAAACTCTTAACCTTATATATATGCGAATCTTGATATTCCTGTGATAAATACTTTGATGAGAATGAAATGTTTGAAATGTCTGTGTACATGAGAGTTTATGTCACTTTATTAAACTCTATAGGCTTTCTGTTTTAAACCAGATAATAAGTGAGTAACATATTTTTTTTTAAAAATTTAAATATATGATTGTGTTGCATATTCAACGCTGGAAAACAAGTTGTTGTGAATATATTTTTGAACCTCCATATATATGTGAATAATTTGTTGTATGCATTGCTGTGTTGGATGATTGTCTCTGATTCCAGTTCCAGGTCCCAAATAAATTCGTAAATCAATTGCTCTTGATCTAAATCTTGATTGGACTTAAGTTTTGAACACAATACTTTAGTTATATCATAAGATTTTTAGTTTAAAATATTATTCAAGATAAAATACTTCTGTTTTGGCCCTGGAAATCAAACAACAGGAAAAAAAAAAATTTGTTCAATGTGGAAATTCAAAAACATCAATTCAACGTTTCAGGGTTGTGATCTGAAACCTTTCATTGAAACATGATTTTTAAAACTAAAATTACAATTTTTAGTTTGAAATTGGAAGAGCATTTCTGGTTCATCTAGAAATGGTATTTTGGCATGTCGCGGTCAATCTAGCAGGTCGGGGTGGCCGGGGTTCTTCCAGGTGATGGAGGAGGGTTAGGAGTCGCTAGGAAAAATATAGGATGGTGTTGAATTTCGGTGAGCAGGTTGCAGTAGTGAGAAATTTCCTGGAACCCTAGTTTTTAACTAGGGATGATGAAGCGATCACCGCGGTTCATCGAGTTGATCGAGTTCAACTAGCTTTTGGGTGATGGGTGTTTGGAAGTAGAAGAAGGTTTGGCCAGAGTGTCAACGACTCCGATGGTCGGGATTGTGCTGGCGAGGCAAATTTCCAGGTTGAAACATTTACTCGGATGATGGTTCCGGGTTTAGATTGAAACTCGAATTCAAATTCGAGTTGGGGTGAAGTTAATCTGATGATTGCGTTGAGGTGATGGAGTGTTTTTGGATTTGGGGTCGTGGGGACTCAGGGGGTCGTCGAAGATTGTCGCGATGATGAACGGAAGGCGGCGGCGTTTGTGAACGTGCACGGCGTGCACGTCATGTCTGGAAATCGTGGAGTTGGGGAAGAAGTCACACACTCGGGTTCATGCACGTGTTACTCGCGAGATTGACTCAAAGCAGAGATGAGAAGTGCGAACTCGAAGATGGGTTCGGGTTTAATCAGGGACTGTCTCGGGTCTGAAGCCTTTAACAAAACAAGTTCTGAATTTTGAATAAAATAAGTTTTAAAACTTTATCCTTAAACAAATTTCTTTATAATAAAAGTATAATTAAATTTTGATCAATAAAAGTTGTACAGCTTTTCAACTTAAAATTATTTAAGTTTGGGTTTCTAAAATCAAGAATTTCAAATCAAGAATTTAAAAATCAAGGTTGTAAAAGCCAAGTTTAAAACCAAATAGCTTTTTAAAAGTAATTTGTTTTCAAATAAATATTTGAATTAGATTTGGATAAAGTTCTCATTTAAGTGATATTTAAATTTGTTAATTAATTAAAGCAATTAATTTGAAGATAATTAATCAAAGATTTATTAATTAATGTAAGTGGTTAGGGATGATCACTTATTGAAATTTTATTAATTAATTAAGGGTTAATTAATGTGATTAATTAAGGAAGATTAATTTAAAGGATAATTTATTATTAAAGGTTAATTAATAAATTATTAAAGGATAATAAATCAAAATGATTTGTAATTAGTTAATGTTAATTAACCAGGATTCGTGACTAATCTGATTTATTTTAATCAGATAAATAAATTGACCTTACTTATGGATGCTTGGATTATATTGGATGATTTGAATTGTTTGATATCCCTGATTTGTGATGCCTTGTGATACATCCTGATTTATGTTATGATCTGTAATTTACTTATCTGCGATATATTACTATGTGAATATGCAAATCCTTTGCCCGTAAAACGGCATTTGAATTTCGATGCGACAGGGAGTCGGATTCCAGTTGGTTATCCGAAACCCACATCGAATTATAATTGTGAAGCTTTGTGACTGATAAATTTATTTTATCTATGAATCTGTGAATGAAGATAAGCGCTATCGATTATACCGCTTATCGATATATCTGTAATGATTGATGTTGCACTATTGTGTGTAAAACCCCTGGACTACACCATACACACACAAATATGGATTTCACGTGGAAATCGGTTAAATCACAGATGATGTAAATTTGATGTTTTTGAAATTGAAATTTTAATTTCAATTGATTTTGAAATTTGAAATTTGGGTTTAAAGTGAAAAGCTTTTGAAATGGAATTTCAAAGATAAAAGTTATTTTGAATAACTTGATCGAGTTTTGGAAATTTAAATAATTTGATTTAAATTTGAATTCAAGTTTTAAATTGAATTCTATGATTTGAAACTAGGGATTAAAGATGCTGTACAAGTTATATATGGGTTAAACCATTTTAAAAGTATTGATTTGGGAATTTGAATTTAATTCAAGGGTTTTAACTCGTGTAAATATAACTGGATTTTTCTGAAAACGAAATTATTTGTTTTCAAATAGTAAAAGCTTTCACATAAGTAATGAATTTCCAATTTGTGTTGAAAGAATTTCAAGTTTGAAATAGAATTGAAATGTTTTGAAAATTATGAAATGAGTCTTTGATTTCAAAGACCGAACGAGTTAATCTAACTTGAAATGGAATTGATTTTGGAAGACTATGAATGAATCTTGGAAACGAGTTTTGAAAGCTATAAGTTAAATCTTGATTTAAAGATTTAACGAGTTAATCAAATTGAAATGGAAATCGATTTGAAAATATATGAATGAATCTTTGTGAACGGGGTGAACTTTGTGAATTGAATCTTTTTGTTTAAAAGATTAAAAGTGTGGAAATTGTTTAAACCATTGAAGGTTTTTGAAATGAATCTTTTTGTTTAAAAGATTGGAAATGGTAATTTGTTTTACCATTCGAATGAAAAGTTTTGACTTTAAGCTGTGATTTAACTGAGACCCCAGTATCCATATGATTTTTAATTGCGCTAGTTATTCGGTTTAGCCGGGAGAGGACCTTTGTGTCATATATCCCATTCCGAATAACGATACGACGATATGGATGGCATTTGAAGACCGGTGGTGAAGACCGGGTATTTGCGAGAACGATAGGATGACCTATCGATTGTCTCTGCACTGAGTCGCGCCGGTATAGAGATTCCCTAAGTGATGGGAAGTCCGATCGAGATTGTGAATACCCGGATTTGCAAGGGCTTCTTCGGAAGTGCCTTCGGTTCTGTTCGAACCCGGAACAGACTTGTATGGATGTGTGTCTGACGTTACACTTTGAGATGTAAAGCTGGTTTCTATCAAATACATTTCTGTTGGTGGCGGAGAATTTATTCTCTTAGCTTAACACCCTTCTCTGAGACGTACGAGCTCAGAGGTTATGTAGTTGATGGTTACTAGTGATACATTCCCAATTTGGTAATGTGGCATACGAAGTGCTGATGATGCGTTGCTTTGTGAAAAAGCGTGGCTTTGTGAAAAAGCGTGGCTTTGTGAAAAAACATAGTTTTGTGGACGAGACTTCGTCGAGCCTCACAACCCGGTAATGGTCGAAACAGGAATGTTGCGGCAAAGGTTTGTAGGGGTAGCGCCCCTAGGGTATGTCATTTCCTTCTGGATAAAGGGTGGTATCATGGTATGGAGCCCAAATACTTAACTCATGTGGACACGGTAATTTATTACTGTATGATGTTGCTTTGTTGGTTTTCGGGATCCCGGGATAAAGGTCGGTAACGACCAGGGGATGACATGACTCGTGTGTTAGTTACCTAGTTACAGCTGTACAGCGTGAGGTAGCGTCGGCCTTTTGTTTGCAGAGATCCGGTTAGGATCCGAGGCGTCTTTCCAGAGGCGTTTCTATTTCGGTAAGGAAGTTCCTTAGCCTGATCATTTGTTGGAAATCCAAAGAAACAATACGAACCCTATACGGTTTTAGTTGTATTACCTGCTATGGGATGTGGCGGTAACCTGTTATTGAACATGGTAGCTATAGTAGGCATACGATGAAATGTTGTATGCTGGCTAAGATTGATATTATACTTTCGAAATGGTTTTCGACACTATGCACTAATGATAATAATATCGAATGATTTTGCGTAATAAGCATTTTTGACTATCATAAGAAGAAATCTCCTCCAATTCTGCGATTGCATTGTGTGTGTGGCGGGAGGCCTTATGGTAGTTTCATTTTCGAAAAGCATTGCGGGTTTCAATGTTTAAAAGCCTTTTGTGTTTGTTTAAAGATAAACTGTTTTTGTTGCTCACACCAGTCCCATGACTGATCCGGAGTTTATTGTTCCCTTCCTAAACTCTGGGTGCCCACTATTTTCCACACGGGCAGTCTAGAGTTGGGTTTTTCAGATATTCAGGTTTAGTAGATTATCTGGAGCCAGTTCAGTTCTTGGAGTCCATGGACTGACGTTGCTTATCTTGGAGCATTCTATTGGGGATATTCTATCCACTACTGGTGTTATCTATTTTCTTTCCGCTGTTATTTCTTGTATCATATCTCTGATGTATATGGATATTCATTGTATCACTCTGTTGTATCAGATATTATATATCAATGTATTATTCTTTTCTTCCGCTGTGTTATTTACTTAATTGTGCTATAGCTCCGGCGAATCGGATTTGAACGGTCGAATCTGCGGCATTCTAGTACAATGTGAAGTACGGATGTTGATTTTCGAGCGGGCAAAATCCGAGTCGTTACACTTTCCAACGGCTCCGTCGATATGTTTACGACGACTGGCTACGACATTTCTAATGGCTTCCGACGCCTCGTCGTGTAAATGTGTGTGAATATGGCTTGCCCAAAGTGTATTGACACCCGTCGGAAACCGCCGAAATGCCTGGAAGATAGGCCATCGGAAACCATCAGAAAGTTAATATCAACGAGCCCTCGGTAGCCATCGGAAATTTGGAATTTTTTTATTTCAGTAGCCTATAACCCCCAAAACACATACATATCAATATTTCAATTTCACATATATAACTCATATATATCAAAGCCCAAATCACATATATAACACCAGTAATAACAAAACATCAATATTTACAATAAATCAAACTCAAAAAGGCCATAACATACTCAAACATCCAACATCATCTCAAAATACATCCCAAAATGTATCTAACAAATCCAACAACATCTCAAAACAAGTCAAATCAACTCAAACGCATTCAATATCTCAAAATGTATCAAACAACTCAAATCAACCTCACCCTTCTCAAACATATCTAAATATATCAAACACATCGAACTTTCAAACACATACCAACAAAGTCAAACTACTTCACCCATCTCAAAGTGTATATATGTACAATGTTCCAACATTAACAGAAAAAATCATACCTAAATCATGGTCATCGCCTCCTGATCTATCTGATGAGGAAAATGTGCCATGCTCCTGCATATATGCAGCAAGACGCTCGCTTAACTTGGCCAGCTCCGTAGCCCAATGCCTGTCTCGCACCTCCAGCTCCGCAATCTTAGCTCTCAACTCTTGATTCTTCGTGTTGCCTTGGACTTCTTTATAGGCTCTTTGCTTGTGTCTAGCCTGTAACATTATTTAACAAAGTGTATAAGTTTCATATATTATGATTAATAAAATCAATATGTTATACGTTATTCATAAATATAATATACATAAACATTACCTCTTGATTCCCAAAACCATAACGCATATTCCATGATACCGGCTCCATGATTGCGTCAAAGATAGCGTCATCCTCATCAACAGTCAGCTCTTTCCGTCCCGACCCCTCAAGCACTTTATCCCTTTCTCGCATGAATTTTTCCTGCGATTCCAAATAAAATTACAATTAAAATTCATACTTTTAATTATTCATAATTTATTATTTAAAGTGATTTTTAATAACTTGTAATTCAAAATAAGTTTACCATGGCTTGTTGTGATTTTGAGTCGTGTCATGTGTATGTTACTATGTCATCTTCATTTTCATGCTCGATGCCATGAGTACGAGTATAAACTTCCTTGTACGAAATGGGTTGACCACGCTCTCTTTCTTGAAATAATTATTTTGTATTATTATTATTATATATATATATAATTATACAATGTAATAGCTATTTATAATCGCAATTAATAAATTTACCAACTCTTGACGGTAACGTTGGAATGATTTCGAACCCCGCGGTGTGTGGCTGGATTTTTATTTCTATTCGCAGAGTTCCTTTGCGACTCTGCCTGTAAATTTAAAATTAACATTATATTTAACAATTGTAAATTGATGCAAATTTTATGCTAATTCTACCAAATTTTTATTAATTATACGAAACTAGTAAACTTACATTCACTTCGTCACTATCCCAGAAAGCAACCCAAGCTTGTCATACGCTTGCACTCATCCAGTCAGGCTTTTTAGCCCTTTTTGATGCTCGACATCGTATCTTGGTAGTTTTTCTGCATCTTCTTCATCCAATAATTTCTGCACAGGAGAAGGTCAGGTTCCTGTAGCTCTATCGTCCCCTACACTTTGAAAAAAATAAGTTATATATTTATACTTAGTCAATAAATTGTAAAGTGGTTATATATAAAATGAAATACATATTTACACTTACGATGAAATCCTGCCATACACACTCTAAGATGTGAGGTGAAATCTGGTCTCACCTAGGCCCGCATCCAGTCATTCTGCTTTTGTAAGCAGCCTTGGAAATATCTAGAATAACCTCTGAGGGCTCTAGCTCAAAGCCCCTGTATTAAATATGATATAGACCTTTAATAAATCATGAATAATATATCATACACAACATATTTATGATGTTGCAATAAATTTGATACTTACCCACTCGCTTTAACTATTAGTGTCACTATAGGACGTTCCGACTCCTGTGATGGTCCACCATCATCGCCTCCTACATCGGTCCTTCTTTGACAAGAAGAGAGGGAACTTGACTGTGAAGATCTATGACGGTGCCACATAATATTTTTCATAGACATTTTATTTTATTGAGCGAGAACATATCATTTACTTATGGGAAAACATATTTTTTTTGAGAAAAATATAACATTAATAATCACATAAATTACCCTCTACCAAAATGTACATTAATAATCAGTCTTCGTCATTTTCTGATTCAGACTCCGTTCGTACCCTATATCATTTTTCTCTGTAGTCTCAAATGCTTCTACTAAACATTTGATTCATCTTTCAGAGGCCCAAAATCAGTATTGTAACAACCCGCATATTTTACGATTGTATATTTAAATGTTTTAGCATCGTTAATCGGATTCAAATCCGAAATGTCACTTTTTGCAAACAGTCGAATTAGGACTCGAGACCACTTCCATTGAGTCCAAAATGGTGTTTGCGACCTTTTTGAGTATAAACATCGATATGTTTGGAGTTGGGTGAATTTTGCTATTTTTCACTTAGGGCTTTGGGCTTGGGTTTGGGTTTCAGCCCACTAACCATTCATAATGCCTAACTCCACCCCCTCTCCTCTTCATTCATTCTCATTTTCCTAACACTTCAAGCTTTAGTAAAAATGGGGGAGGAGATTGGAAACTAAAATTCCAAACCCTATTTTCATTTGGAAACACAAGTTCTAGCTCCAAAATCAAAGAGAAGCTTAGGTAAGCATTCTCTTCATCTTCTTCATCTCAATCTCTCTTCAATTTCAGAATTTCCTATAACCTAACTTAGGAAATATTCTTCTTTTGAGCTTAGATTGAAGATTCTAAAGATATATTGAAGAGGAATTGGTCTTTCCTTTGTTTTGAAGCTTCTCACTTGTGTCTTTGAGTTTTAAAAGTGAGTTCTTTAACTCACATCTACGTCTATAGCTATCATTGTTGTTAGGTATGAATTCCTAACACTTGTGCATATTCATTTGCTTTTGATTTGAATTTATTTGGTGAATTTTTCAAATTTTGGTGTTTTGGTCCAATTTTTATGAAAATCCTATTATGGATATTTGGACATTGATATTCGAGGTGTATCGAAGAGCCGTTAAGGCTGGGTTGTCGCATGGCGTAAGTCCTTAGTCGTTGTTGCTCGTCCGATCGCTTCCGATACGTTTTGGCCACTTTGGCCTAGGCAAATTGTTGCCCAGACCAGGTGATCAAACGTCTGGTGATCAAGTCCAGACGTCTGGTTTGGACCTGGAGCAAAAAAAAAAAAATATGCACGCAGAATTTAAAAAAAAAAGACAACCTAATTTCAGACGTCTGAATTATAATTTCAGACGTCTGAAAAGGTTTCAGACGTCTGGTTTGACCCCCCAGACGTTTGGAAGGGTTTTTCTGGAATTTCCAGAACCTAAATCCAGACGTCTGGATGGACCCCCCCAGACGTATGGAACTGTGTATTTTCACCTGTTTAGGCTTTCCTTGATTGAATTTCCATTGTTTATCGATTTTAGTTGCTCCGACTAGTTGTTATCACTTTTATCGACCTTGATAACTTCTTTTTCGGGATTTTTGGGAATATCCATTTTGGTGGCTTTGGTATCGATTTCTTTGGATTTAATTCACGTCTTCGTATGTGAATATTTGGTGATTGATTGTTTCTACAATCATTTTTGCGATTTGTCACTTCTAAATACAAAGGTTTCTATACTAGTAGTAAATACTCAAACTCTTTCACCAAAACGATTTCGACACTATTTTAAATATAAAGCTTGTTTTCAAAACCGTTTTCCAATCTATTAGTATATACAAACCTTTACCTCATTCGTATGAGAAATCTAATTAAACGGTTAGCAAATCAAGTGGTATGAAAGCTTGCGTTTACTTTGTCGGTTAATTCTTAGACTTGTTCGATTGAACTCTTGTGACAATTTTCGAGTGGAAATCTACAATTTGTTCGTAAATATTTAAGTTAAGCTAGTGGTTATGGGACATGAAGCTAAACTCATTTATTTACTAGCTTAGTGTAATCGACACTTCTTGATGATCGATGATGATCATTTATGGTTTAGACTAGCGTTATGCGATGTCTCTTTGTCCACGTGGGGGACTGTACCTCGTTCTATTGAGCTTCGTCTCATTTCTTTTATGGGCTAGCGACCCATGTTCTTTTATGGTGTTCGGTTCATCGGATGTACCGTTATTGTACTACATCGATGTCCCGGATTTACGGTTCATTGGACGTACAGTTATTGTACCGCGTCGGTGTTCCGAATTATTTGAGTTTCAGTTCATTGGACGTACCGTTATTGTACTGCGTCAATGTCCCGAATTATTTGAGTTTCGATTCATTGGACGTACCGTTATTGTACTACGTCGTTGCACCGACTCTATGGTTAGCGACCATGGAATAGCGTTCCGTTTGTGATACACGTGTTGGTGAGTTTTCATGCTCCCATTTGTGATAGGCCTTCCCCCTTTGTGATTTCTGGTTGTGATTTCTAGAATTTGTGTTTCACCAATTTTCGTGGTTTGCATTGATAAGCTCTATCAATATTTGTGTTTTGGTGAATAATTTAAAGAATGTGATTCTTTTTGGTGTTTCAAGATTCATGAGATATAGTATGATTTTTGTTGATATTTGATGTATACTTGACACAGTATGGCATTTTGTTATCATACGTTTTTGGTCATATCTCTTATCCTATCTCATTTTATCTGATATTTATAGCTAGACTGATCTGTTTATTATTTTCTTCTTAAAATAATACTCGGGTCAGACCGAGATATTTCAGGTGCTCCTGCTTGACTTCTTATCAGGGTCCGTCACTTGATTTTTGGCTAACTACTTTAGATTAGTAGTTTTTGTTATTATACATTTGAGATGGAGACTCCTTGATGTATAATTATTCTTTGGTCTAGCACTTGTATCTCTTCTTTTGTGATATAGTGGATCTTCTATGACCACTATTTTGATGCACACTTTTATGTGAAATATTCATATCTGTTTCCGCCTTTGTCATATGAATATATGTGACTGATTTGTGTTATGTTTACTTCTATATTTGTTTCCGAAGTCCACACAGCCACTGTGTGGTAGCTTTGAGTTTGTATTAGGTATGTCGGATTTCCTCTTGTGATGAAATGTAAGTTATATTATCTGACATATCGGTACTCGCACAAAGCAATTACTCCTCAACCGCCTTATTCTTCGTGCTAGTCGACGGCATTACCAGTAGTGTCCTTGACAAGTGTGAGTATAGAGGTGGGGCGTCACAACTTAGTATTAGAGCCAAACTTCGGAACAATGTAGAATAATCTAACAAGGATCATTGTCCTAAGTCTTTCTTAGGAATCGTGCTATAGGATTTAATTCAAGTCTTCGTACTGTTCTATCCTATTTTCTTTTGTGATGCCTTGTTTTATCAATCAAGTTTGTTTGATATTCATTCTGAGAATAACCTTTTTTCCTCTTCTTTCTTTCTTTCTTAGAGAAGAGAAATGGTTAGACCAGGCCGTCCTAGCGCCGGTCAATCAGTGCTACTCCTCAGGATGGAGTATTTATGTCTGCTCAACAACTTTTAGATCTTGTGAACAATGCCCAAGCTGCTGGACCCGTTCCAGCGCCTACTCACCCTAAATCCGGGTTTGCACGCTTTTGCAGAGATTATACCGCTTTGGGTGGAAGGCCATTCAAGGGATCCGAAAACGTTATAGAAATCCAAGCTTGGCTTAGATCATGCGATCGCATCTTTTCCCACATGGATCTTATTGATTCACTTCGAGTCCAAGTGGCTTCTAGCATGCTCCAAGAAAGAGCATTAGATTGGTATGAGCTTTTGATTTCTGAAACTATCGAAGCGGATCTTACTTGGGAGCAATTCCGGGAAAGGTTCGAATTGAAGTTTGTGCCAGGGGATGAAAAAGTTACTTTAGCTCGGCGCATTATTGACCTTGTTCAAGGTGAATCTTCTGTGACCGACTACGTCGCATCTTTTGAATCTCTCTCTGTGGGGTCGAATATATTAATACCCCATTGAAGAAAAATCAGAGATTTGTCTATGGGTTGAACAAGAACCTCAAAAAGCCTTTACTTTTGAAACTAGAAGTTTCTTTCGATCAGCTTGTAGATATCGCTCTTCGGCTTGAAGAGGCCGATAGAGAAAGTGATGTTGAAGTTGTGCGTGCCAAACAAATTTTCAACAATAACATGAAGAGGCCTATTAAGTTCAAAAGCCCCAATCCCAACAAGAAAGGGAAGCAAGAAGCTTCGGTAGCAAAGACTCCTACCTCTAGTCGTGGACGATGCTACAATTGTGGTCTTACGGACCACTATGCAAATGAGTGCCCAAAACCTTTTTTTTGTCATTATTGCAAAAGTTCGGGTCATCTTTCATCTTCATGCCCCAAACTTCCAAAGAAGAAAGAGGGAAAGCTAAATGTTGTGCAAGCTCCTAGTGACACTTCTCTTGGTCAAGGTATTTTCTATCCTTGATGGCACTATTTTATTTCGTGATTATCCTATTTGATTTCTTTTGATTCGAGAGCATCTCATTATTTTATATCAAAAGAACTTATTGATACTTTTTCTTTAAATATTATGGGCTTGATGACTTCACTGAAAATTGTGAATTCGGTTGGTGGATCCGCAACACTCAGTTTACTTTGTGAAAATGTCGAGATTATTTTATGTGATTATTCTTTTCGAGCCGATTTGCATGTTATGCGTTACTTAGGCTTCGAAATTGATTTTTGGGAAAGGATTGGCTTGATCATTAATAAGCCCACATCCTATGTCCTGAGCGAACTATATATCTTCGACATTTTCAATCTGTTAAGCAGATTTCTATTGTTCTTAATGATTTTGATTTCCAAATTCAGTGGCATCATTTTATTCTTTAAACCCACTTGATGAGGAAAGTGTTATTTCTCTCATTCAAGTAGTTTGTGAATTTTCCGGTATTTTTGAGATTTGTCTTAGGATTATCACCTAAGCAATCTATTGTGTGGTGCTAAGGTCTTTTCAGTTCGACCTTGCCACCGGTTTTCATCAACTACGAGTGCGGAGGATAGCATTCCACTTACCGCATTCCACACTCGTTATGATTCTTCTGAGTGGTTCGTTATGTCATTCGGTTTGATGAACCTTCTACCTTATTTCATCCATCTTATGAATCGAGTATTCTACGAATATCTCGATGAGTTTATCCTTGCGTTCATTGATTATGGATGAAAACAACAATTTAAAATTTGCAAATCTTTTTAATAAGATATTTATAAGCATAATTGGATTTTGTTCTTAAAACGAGCAAAGAATATTTGTAAATTTTTTTAAGAGACTTGCTATCATATAGAAGATGATTTTGTGTCGTTTTTCCCATTGAGTGCTTTAAGAATTTTGATCGATGCGCTTGATCAACGTTATCGATAGGAATCTCCTAAACACTATGATGAGACAGTCAAACACAGTAAATTGACTTGTAAAAAGTAAATTTTTCTATAAAGGTGATTACACAAAGTTAATTATAATTTTGAAAGTCTTAGCATGTTGGGAAAGAGGATCATTTAAAAGAACTCATTTTCGATACTCTTATTCTTGCGATTCCCGAGGGGAACCAAGAATTGATTGTTTATACCGATACTAGTCGTATTGGTTTTGGTGTCATTCTCTTACAAAAGGGAATATGTTATCACATATGCTTCTTGACAATTAGAGCTTGTTGAGACTAGATATGCCATTCATGATCTAGTGCTCGCGGCCATTGTTTTCGCCTTTAGAATTTGGCGTCATTATCTTTTGGGAGAGAAATTTGTTCTCTACACCGATCATAAATCTTTGAAGTATATATTTTCTCAAATGGAACTTAATTTGCATCAACAATGTTGGCTCGAGTTCCTTGCATCTTATGATCTTGATATTCTTTATACTTCGGAAAAGGGTAATCATGTTGCCGATGCCCTTAGCCGAAAGCAACAGCAGTTGTTTCAATGATAATATCTGAATGGAATGATCTCGAGACTTTATCCACTTGTGAGATTTGAGATCATGAATCCAATTTATGTTCATCTCTTGTTTTGTGTAGCCTTGAGGCTCGTCCTTTTCTTTTGGACCGTACCTCTTTCGGCTAAACTCTATGTCAAAGAAATTATTAAATCGCATGGAGTTCCTACTCCTATCGTTAACAATCGTGATCCATTATTTTACTAGTGGATTTTGGTAAGGTCTTCAAAAGCTTTGGGAACAAAGCTTAATTCTAGCACTGCTTATCATCCTCAGTCCGATGGACAAACCGAGCATGTGAATCAAACTCTTGAAGATCTTCTTTGTACATTTGTTCTTAATTTTTGTGGAAGTTGGGAAGATCATATTTCTCTTGTTGAGTTTTCTTCCAATAATAGCTTCCAATCTAGTATTGGCATGGCACCTTTCGAGGCACTCTACGGAAGGCCATGCCGATTTCCTTCGTGTTGGCTTGAAGCCGGTGAGAAGATGGTTTTAGGCCAGAATTTATTGGTGTTCATTCGTGTTTCACCTATGAAAGGTGTTGTGCGTTTCAGTCGATCGGGAAAATTAGCACCTCGATATATTAGCCCATTTCCCATCACCGAACGCATTGGTTCCGTGGCTTATCGCCTTTTATTACCGGCTCCATTTTATGCTATTCCTGACGTCTTCCACGTCTCTCAACTACGGAAATACCTTAGGGATTCTGATTCTATTCTTGAGCCCGGTGTAATTGAAGAAATTGAAGTTTCACCAAATTTGACTTATGAGCAACATTCTATTCGTATCATTACTTCGAAGGTTAAACGCCTCCGAAATAAAGATGTTCTTCTTGTGAAAGTTCAATGGTCCTCAAATCCTAAGGATTTCTCTTGGGAATCTTGAGAATTCATCGAGCAAACACATCCGGACTAACTCTTTCGTGCTCTTTATGGTGAACTTCTTATTTCAAATTTTCTTTTGTGTTGATATGCTTTTATGGTTGTTACTCTTTATTTTCCTCTTAATTATTGCGAGGACGCAATTTCTTTAAGGAGGGGAGTCTGTAACAATCCGCATATTTTACGATTGTATATTTAAATGTTTTATTTAAATATAGCATTGTTAATCGGATTCAAGTTCGAAATGTCACTTTTTGCAAACAGTCGAATTAGGACTCGAGACCGCTTCCATTGAGTCCAAAATGGTGTTTGCGACCTTTTTTAGTATAAACATCGATATGTTTGGAGTTGGGTGAATTTTGCTATTTTTCACTTAGGGCTTTGGGCTTGGGTTTAGGTTTCAGCCCACTAACCATTCATAATGCCCTAACTCCACCCCCTCTCCTCTTCATTCATTCTCATTTTCCTAACACTTCAAGCTTTAGTAAAAATGGGGGAGGAGATTGGAAACTAAAATTCCAAACCCTAGTTTGATTTGGAAACACAAGTTCTAGCTCCAAAATCAAAGAGAAGCTTAGGTAAGCATCCTCTTCATTCTCCATCTCTATCTCTCTTCAATTTCAAAATTTCCTATAACCTAACTTAGGAAATATTCTTCTTTTGAGCTTAGATTGAAGATTCTAGAGATATATTGAAGAGGAATTGGTCTTTCCTTTGTTTTTAAGCTTCTCACTTGTGTCTTTGAGTTTTAAAAGAGAGTTCTTTAACTCACATCTACGCCTATAGCTATCATTGTTGTTAGGTATGAATTCCTAACACTTGTGCATATTCATTTGCTTTTGATTTGAATTGATTTGGTGAATTTTTCAAATTTTGGTGTTTTGGTCCAATTTTTATGAAAATCCTATTATGGATATTTGAACATTGATATTCGAGGTGTATTTGGAAGGGTTTTTCTAGAATTTCCAGAACCTAAATCCAGACGTCTGGATGGACCCCCCAGACGTCTGGAACTGTGTATTTTCGCCTATTTAGGCTTTCCTTGATTGAATTTCCATTGTTTATCGATTTTAGTTGCTCCGATTAGTTGTTATCACTTTTATCGACATTGATGACTTCTTTTTCAGGATTTTTGGGAATATCCATTTTGGTGGATTTGGTATCGATTTCTTTGGATTTAATTCACATCTTCGTATGTGAATCTTTGGTGATTGATTGTTTCTACAATCATTTTTGCGATTTGTCACTTCTAAATACAAAGGTTTCTATACTAGTAGTAAATTCTCAAACTCTTTCACCAAAACGATTTCGACACTATTTTAAATATAAAGCTTGTTTTCAAAACCATTTTCCAATCTATTAGTATATACAAACCTTTACCTCATTCGTATGAGAAATCTAATTAAACGGCTTAGCAAAACAAGTGGTATGAAACAGTTGCGTTTACTTTGTCGGTTAATTCTTAGACTTGTTCGATTGAACTCTTGTGACAATTTTCGAGTGGAAATCTACAATTTGTTCGTAAATATTTAAGTTAAGCTAGTGGTTATGGGACATGAAGCTAAACTCATTTATTTACTAGCTTAGTGTAATCGAAACTTCTTGATGATCGATGATGATCATTTTATGGTTTAGACTAGCGTTATGCGATGTCTCTTTGTCCACGTGGGGGACTGTACCTCGTTCTATTGAGTTTCGTCTCATTTCTTTTATGGGCTAGCGACCCATGTTCTTTTATGGTGTTCGGTTCATCAGATGTACCGTTATTGTACTACATCGATGTCCCGGCTTTACGGTTCATTGGACGTACCGTTACTGTACTGCGTCGGTGTTCTGAATTATTTGAGTTTCGGTTCATTGGACGTACCGTTATTGTACTGCGTCAGTGTCCCGAATTATTTGAGTTTCGGTTCATTGGACGTACCGTTATTGTACTACGTCGTTGCACCGACTCTATGGTTAGCGACCATGGAATAGCGTTCCGTTTGTGATACACGTGTTGGTGAGTTTTCATGCTCCCGTTTGGGATAGGCCTTCCCCCTTTGTGATTTCTGGTTGTGATTTCTAGAATTTGTGTTTCACCAATTTTCGTGGTTTGCATTGATAAGCTCTATCAATATTTGTGTTTTGGTGAATAATTTAAAGAATGTGATTCTTTTTGTTGTTTCGAGATTCATGAGATATAGTATGATTTTTGTTGATATTTGATGTATACTTGACACAGTATGGCATTTTTGTTATCATACGTTTTTGGTCATATCTCTTTTCCTATCTCATTTTATTTGATATTTATAGCTAGACCGATCCGTTTATTATTTTATTCTTAAAATAATACTCGGGTCAGACCGAGATATTTCAGGTGCTCCTGCTTGACTTCTTATCAGGGTACGTTACCTGACTTTTGGCTAACTACTTTAGATTAGTAGTTTTTGTTATTTTACATTTGAGATGGAGACTCCTTGATGTATAATTATTCTTTGGTCTAGCACTTGTATCTATTCTTTTGTGATATAGTGGATCTTCTATGACCACTATTTTGATGTACACTTTTATGTGAAATATTCATATCTGTTTCCGCCTTTGTGATATGAATATATGTGACTGATTTGTGTTATGTTTACTTCTATATTTGTTTCCGAAGTCCACACAGCCACTGTGTGGTAGCTTTGAGTTTGTATGAGGTATGTCGGATTTCCTCTTGAGATGAAATGTAAGTTATATTATCTGACATATCGGTACTCGCACAAAGCAATTACACAGATGGTCGCTCCTCAACAGCCTTATTCTTCGTGCTAGTCGACGTCATTACCAGTAGTGTCCTTGTCTAGTGTGAGTATAGAGGTGGGGCGTTACAAATATGATTGTCAGTTATTATATTCATTATTTTGCTCGAGATCTCCCTGATAAGCTTGTTCGTTTGGAATATTCTTTCCATCAAACGTAAAACTTGCATTTGTTTTAAAAACTGCCAACCAATCTGCTTTATCTTTTTTTAGAAATGGATACATAGCATAATAAACTCGTAATGCTTGTTTGGCTAGTACAAAAGGATTATACTTATGTTAATGCGAGATATGTTTTATTTCAATAAGATTATGATCTTTGTGCACATTGACTCCAGAATCTGGAACATTGCTTAACCAATTGCATCTAAATAAAAAAAATCTTTCTCCGTAGGTCATGTGAAATATGTCAATTCCAAAACCTGGTTTAACACGATGTAAAAGTCATTTATATGATTATCTGAATCATCACTGCTTTAACAAATACACTGGTATTGTTGGTTAATTTTTTTGCACCATATTCTTTGATGTTGAATTTAAATCCATTGACGAAGAGTATTAGACATGTCTTGACATTTCTTTTGGGTCCCAACGCAAGATGTTTCAATCCTTCGTTGAATACACAATTTCGTGGATCATAAACATACTGTGAAAACAAATTAGCGAATTCTTTGCTGAGATTGCCACGTGGATGTTGTGATTCGTAAATACTGCATATAAATATATATATAATATATTGCATTAAAATCTGTAAGTATAATTTGAAATAAATATGAATTTGGAAATTCATATATCCAGAATTATTATTTAATATTACCTGACAAATGATGTAACTTCAGCATAATTAAGAAGAACATATGTGTGCGCTACATGGTAATCTCTATCGTCTAACCATAGTTTCACATATTTTCCAACAAGTCGGCCATGTTGTTTGAAAATATATAACATTCCTTCAGAAAAATCTTGGTCAACGCCTTCATCATTACGTGGAATAGTTTCAAAAGATAAGTTCACATTGTCACTTAAATAATGAGAGAAGAATGTTACACCATAATTTACACCTAGTACAAATTACGAATATTCGAAAGGAAAGCTCCTTGGCTTGTAATTCTGAGACCTATAATTTGTTTTCCACTAAGAGCTTAAGCACCAGGATCTATATCCAAGAACCCGAGATCCGAAGAAAAGAGAAAATATGTCGATTAAGATTAAGACCATGGTCTAATTAAGACAACGAGCTCAGCCGAGAGCAGGAACTACCAAGACCAAAGACATTTCAACAAGTATTAACAATCATTGGCTCAGATAACCCTGGACCGAGATCAACGATCAAGATAAACGAAAGGAATCAACGAAACTATATATAAAAGTGACATGTCATCAATCCACGTTAATGTACTCTCAATAAGATGCTGACAAGTGTTTAAATCCAAGTCGCCTGCAGTAAGCCAGGTCATCAATCCACATGAAAGCCCATGCACCAATAGGAGAATCTTAAATTTGCTATAAATAGAGAACCACGTGCTACTGAAAAGGGGATGGCTGGAGATTTTATGACATTCTACCATCATTCCATATTCTTTACTCTATTTATAAAGCTCTAATCAAAAGATCATTGATGACAGACCTTGTTACAGAAGTACTTGTACATCAAATTGATGAATAAAAGCTTACGGAAGAATGTTCAAAGTGGACGTAGGGATCTCGGTCCTGAACCACTATAAATTTCTTGTCTCTTTACCATTCATCACTTATTTTCTACATGGTTTCGATGTTCATCCAATTTATCTGCATCCTTTCAAAACAAGATTCCAAAAGCTTTGGAGTGTTACTTAGATGAAAAACCCGTCTAACATTTTTGGCGCTAGAAGGAGGGCCCATGACCTCCGTTCTTTTCTAATCCAGCAAGCTCAAACCCCTCAACCCAGCATGAAGTCAAAATCCTCCCTTCGGAAGACACCTTGCTCCCTTTCCTAGGATGAGGGAGTCGAAGAACTGCATACAAATTAAGGAAATCAAACAAACCAAACAAATCCAACTACTAATGAGGAAACTACTGCCCCAATCCTCATCGAAAGCGAGTTTCGACAAATGATACTGAAGTTTATTTCTAACACAGCACAATGCTTAGACAACTACCAGAACTAAGTTAAGGGCATTTTGTCGAATCGGGGAAAATAGTTTCAGCCATAATTGAGGAAGATGAGAACCCTGTAACTTTCAGCCGAAACCTAGGAAAGTTACCAATGGCTAATGAGGTTTTGGAAGCTGGATTCATGGAGGCGGCTAGGAAAGTCAAAACTCTAAAAACGACAAGAGTGGGACCTTTCGAGAGGCCCTTGACTCTAAGTCCTGAAAGGGTGAATTGTGAAAGAAGGTAACAAAATAGGCCACAAACTCAAAATACTGAAGCCGAAACTCTAAGACTCGGTGGGGATCAAACAATGGAAACCTTGTCAATGAAATTATTGGAGAAGGTACATAAATTACAAGAAGATCAATCTAGTCTTGATGTCGAAATGAAGCTTTGGAAAGTTTAGCCTTTTTTCCTCGAAATCATGAAAGCTCCTATGCCTCTGGGATTCAGGATCCCGAAACTCTCTTATGATGGAACGTATGACCTCGAAGACCATATTGCTTTATGTGAAATTAAGATGCAGGCGATCCGAGCCTCAGACGGGATCAAATGCAGATTCCTACCTGCGACTTTCACTGGACCCTCATTGAAATAATTCTAGAACTATCCCCCAAATTCTATTAGCTCTTGGGAACAGCTAACCATAGAATTCTTGACACAATTCTTTGCTTCAAATGATACTAGAACAAGACTAAGCTTACTTGCCGACTTTAGGCAAGGAAGGGGAGAATCCCTAACAGATTATTGCAAAAGATTTAATGACATCGCAGCCCGATGCAAGGGCATGACAGTTGAAACCAAGCTGGTGGAAATCACTTCAGGATTATGGAGAAATACACTATTTTGGGATGATCTTTTGAGGCAAGAGTGCAAATCTCTGAACGAGACTTTTTTCGAGCTTGAGGAGAAATTCAAATTGAAGAATCAAAAGGAACTGTCCGGAAGAACCCATAGTTGAATAGTGATAACAAGAAGTTTTCTTTGGCAAAGAAATTTATGAAAGAACTTTAGGTAATGGAAACATACCCCCTAACTATTTCATATGCTCAGTTCTATGCTATGACCGAGGACCGAATTTGATACCCTTCGAGAAGAGGGAAGCAGCCAGAAAAAAACCGAGAAGAAAGATATTGTAGCTACCATCAGCAGAACGGGCATAACACTAAAGAATGTTGGTTTTTGAAGGCCTTCATCAATAGACTCATCAGAGAAGGTTAGTTAGATGAGTTTCTAAAGAATGATAACACATAGGCGGTCGTCGCTCCGGTAGGAAATGAAAGTGGCAACCTCATGTATAGGTTCCGATGTCTTACCGGCCCCTTGGAACTTTGTAGGCATTAGTTTGGGAGGACCCCACATTGTTGGGGCAAGTCATGGCAACTGGAATAGGTACATTAATGAAGCTAAAAATGAAGGCATCTCGGTGTACGAGATGGGGAGTTGAGAAAAAGAAAAATATTGGGCCAAAAGTTACATTCGGTGACTCTGATAAACAAGTTGTCTGCTACCACCACAATAACCCGCTTGTAATCACAACCTAAATTACACTTTCAGGTGTGGCAAAGATAATGGTGGATATGGAAGATGCCGCCAACATAATCTTCAAACATGGGATTACCCGAGAGCATATTCAAGCCTAATCAAATTCCCATATACGGATTCAATGATGAAGGAGCCATGCCTCTTGGAGAGTGTAAGCTGATGGTCAAAATTGGAAGTGATCCCTTTGCAAGATCTTTGAAACCACCTTAGTTATCATGGACATTCCTTCAGTGTACAATGCTTTCTTTGGAAGACCAGCTCTCGATGTTATGGACGGGTATGTAAGGGGAGATCAGTGGATCTCAAGACAACTGTATTACGCAAGCCTAAACTTGATTAATAAAGGGAAAACTTCAGAGAACGATTTCAAAATTAACCGACCTACTCCCCTCGAAGTTAGAGAAACGGTTAATACCCTGAGTTCTAAGTCCATGGAGAGCCGTAGAAGACCTTAAGAATTTTTCCAAGGAAAAAAGATTCTGTGATTGGGAAATTGATTTACATAACAAGCTACCAATGAGAGTTTAACGAGATAGAATGGGGGCAAAGTAGCAAGCCTACTGGAAGGAAAAGAAAGGTTGTTCACGCTGTTCAGGAAATTTTGAGAGAAGAAGAAATTGAGCTTGATCTTGATCTGAGACAAGAGACCGAGACAGCCTCAACAGTCGAGACTCTAAAAGAAGTGTGCCTCGATGAAAATGACAAGTCAAATACAGTTAAGATATGGACTTATTTCCATTCATCTATTCGAGAAGAGCTAATTTCCTTCCTTAAGCATAACCGAGATGTATTCACATGGACTCATTATGATATGGTAGAAATCAAACCTTCGGTTATTTTCAACTGCTTAAATATAGATTCGAAGTTTGCTCCCATAAGGCAAAAGAGGAGACCCCTGATAGGAACCGATATACGACTTTACAAAAAGAGATTGAGAGGTTAGTAAAGAATGACTTTATTCAAAACATATACTACCCGAAGTGGATTGTAAACCCGGTATTAGTTAAGAAGCCAAATGGGAAGTGGAGGACTTACATTAACTTTACCGATTTAAACGGACATTAACACTCAGTTAAAGAGCCGAGAATGTGTATAGTATTGCCGATATCATGGTATCATCAAGAGTTTTTCCTTAGTAGCCCATCCACAAGTAAATGGAGCCGTAAAGGCATCCAACAAAACTATTAAAGCCTGCTTGAAGAAAATATTAACAAAGCCAATGACAATTGGGCAGATGAATTGCCTTTCATTTTATGGGCTTATAGGACAAGCTTTAAGTCCTCAACATGACATACTCCTTTCTCCCTAGTTTACGGCTACGAAGCCATGCCCTCGATTGAGTTAGAAATTGTGTCTCACCGAAGGTATTATTATAATACGCAGCAGAATGCAGAACACCAAAACGAGTCATTAGACTTCTTACCCAAACTCAGGGACCAAGCTACTTTAAGAACAACATAGTATATTCGAAGGATGACCCGATATGTGACGAACTCGGACATTTCCGGCAGCAGCGACCGGTAGGCTTTGCAACCATCCCAGCCCCACCGTGGCTCACACTGGCACCTCGCAGTTGCTTTTACGGCCAGCCTCTCGACTGTCACAACCAACCCATCCCACTCAGGGACATGTAGGGGTAAGAGTCTCCCGTTCGCCACCAAACCGCGAAGCGAGAACCCCCTATCATGCTGTAATATAGCAAGACTGGTGTGAGCAACAAAAACAGTTTATCTTTAAACAAACACAAAAGAATTTAAACATTGAAATCCGCAATGCTTTTAGAAAATGAAACTACCATAAGACCTCCCGCCACACACACAATGCAAACGCAGAATTTGAGGAGATTTCTTCTTATGATAGTCAAACATGCTTACTACGCAAAATCAAATCATTTTTGATATTATTATTAGTGCATAGTGTAGAAACATTTCGAAAGTATAATATAAATCTTAGCCAGCATACGACCAGTATCGTATGCCTACTATAGCTACCATGTTCAATAGCAGGTTACCGCCACATTCCATAGCAGGTAATACAACTAAAACCGTACACGTCGCGTATTGTTTCTTTGGATTTTCCAACAAATGGTCAGGCTAAGGAACTTCCTTCCGCCGCATGGGATCGCCTCTGGCGGGACGTCCCGAGAGACAAACTGCTCTCTGCCAAACAAAGCCGGGTTACCCCTGTAACAGGTAACTCACGAATATGCCACCTCCCGGTCCTTTGGGACCTTTATCCGAGCGCTCGATATCCAACATCACACATCATAAAGAAAGTGTATCCACATGAGTAAGTATCTGGGCTCCATACCATGATACCACCCCTTTCCAGAAGGAAATGACATACCCTAAAGGGCGCGACCCTCATAACCTTGCCGCAACATTCCTGTTTCGACCATTTCCGGGTTGTGAGGCCCTGATGAAGTCTCGTCCACAAAGCTACGCTTTTTCAAAAAGCCATGCTTTGGGTCAACAGATGATCAACCTATGATCACAAAGATAAATGATCAAACAAATGATCATATCACAAATGATCAAACACTGATCATCACACAGCAACACTCAGCATGCCACATTACCAAATTGGGAGTATATCGCTGATAAATTTCAACTACATAACCTCTGAGCTCGTACGTCTCAGAGAAGGGTGTTAAGCTAAGAGAATAAATTCTCCGCCACCAACAGAAATGTATTTGAAAGAAATCGGCTTTATATCTCAAAGTATAATGTCAGACATACAATCCATATAAGTCTGTTCCGGGATCGAACAGAACCGAAGGCACTTCTCACGAAGCCCTTGCAAATCCGGATAATTTCCAATCACGTCCGGACTTCCCGTCACTAAGGATGATAAAACCTCTATATCGGGGATCAGCCGATGCAGAGTAACTCGACGGTAATCCTTCCGTTTTCAAAAATATCCGGTCTTCAACACCGGTCTTCAAATGCCATCCATATCGACGTATCACATATTCGGAATGGGTTATACGATCCAAAGGTCCTCTCCTGGCTAAACCGAATAGTGAGCGTAATATTTAAAAACATATGGATATGGGATTTCAATTAAGTCACAACTTAATAATTCAACTTCTTTTTAAATGGGTTCCATCGATTACCATTTCAAATCTTTTCAACAAAAAGATTTATTTTAAACAACCTTCAACGGTTTAAACAATTTCCACATTTAAATCTTTTTAAACAAAAGATTCATTCACAGATTTTCCAAATTAATTTCCATTTCAATTTGATTAACTCGTTAAACCTTTAAATCAAGATTTAACTTATAGCTTTCAAAACAATTTTATTTCAAATGATTTAAACCAATCATTATTTTAAATCTGTTAAAGATAACAGATTCAAATCATAGCTTTTCAAAACAATTCGTTCATAACTTGGAAAACCATTTTTCACTTCAATATTGAAATTCCTTTAATTAAACTGGAATTTCATTTCTTATATGAAAGCTTTTATCATTTGAAAACAAATAGTTTCATTTCAGAAAATCTGATTCATTCATACGAGTTAAAGTCTTTGGGTTAAATCCAAATTCTCAAAATTATACTTTTAAATGGTTTAGATTCATACAAACACATTTATATCATCTTTAATCCATAGTTTCAAATTTTAGGATTCAATTTCAAACTTGAATTCAAATTTAAAATCAAATTATTTAAATTTTCAAAACTCGATTAAGTTATTTAAAATAACTTTTATCTTTGAAATTCTATTTCAAAAGCTTTTCACTTTAAACCTAAATTTCCAATTTCAAAATCAATTGACATTAAAATTTCAATTTCAAAAACATTAAATTTAAATTATCTGTGACTTAACCGATTTCCACGTGAAATCCATATTTGTGTGTGTAAAGGTGTAGTCCAGGGGTTTCACACAATAGTGCAACACAATGAATCATCACATATCAGAATACAGAAACATAGTTGATAAACGATATAAACTATATCGCTTATCTTTTACTCACAGATCACAGATATATATAAATTTCAGATAAATAAACTACAGTAAAGATTACACACAAATCAGAATATATCACAAAGCATCACAGATCAGGAAATATCAAACAATTCACATTCAATAGAATTTAAACATCCATAAATAAGCTCAATTAATTATCTGATTAATTTAAATCCGATAAGTCATCAATCATGGTTAATTAACATTAATTAATTTCACTTCATTTGATTGATTGTCCTTTAATCATTAGTTAAATTAATTACCTTTAATTATTCAATTATCCTTTAATTAATTTCCCTTACTTAATTAATAAATCAACCCTTAATTTATTACCATTTAGTTTATTATTCTTAATTAATTACAATGACTAATTAATTTCTCCTTAATCAATAAGTATTTCTTAATCACTTTCATAAATTAATTTACCTTAATTAATTACCTTAATAAATTAACCTTCAATTAATCACATTAATTAATTGATCAAATTAATTAATTACCATTTAATTAATTATCCTTAATTAATTATTCTTAATCACTTGATAAATCAATTTTAATCATTAATTTATAATCCTTAATTCACAAATTTATTGATTAATCCTTTGATTATCCTGAGTAATCATCACTTAATTATATTTCTAGATTATTAATATATATATTTTTAATAACTTAAGCATTCAAGTTAAACAAATTTTATAACTTTCTTAAATCGAATGCTAAATAAAACATTTAAACTTGTTCAACATTTAAATTTTTAGGACAGATTTAAATTCAAGATTTGGGTTCATAGTAAACTTAAATCCATATTTAGACTTGATTTAAAACTTGATTTAAATCTTGCTTTAAATTTTAAAATTTCATTTTAAAAGTTAGGATTCGAAAGTTCATTTGAAACTATACCTTAAACTTTTAACTTAAAACACAGTTTAAATTTTTATTTCAGATTTTTAAATTAAACTTTAAAATCTGAAAACTACCAGGTTTTAAACCTGAAACCCTATTTAAATATTTTAACTTTTTATTACCTTTCAGATTTTAATGCAAAGATAAATTTGAATTCAAACTTAAATCTGGATTTAAACTTGATTAAAATCTGTTTTACACTCTAAGTTTTCATTTAAATTTCATAAAAACTCAAACAACTGCTGCCAGATTTCCAAAACCTGGAACAACAATTGTACTCGAGTCAATTTAATTACTTCGAGGAAATCATGAAATCACCCGAGCCAAAAACAGGATTTACTCGAGTAATCCTCGAGTCCACCCAGACCCAACTCCTTCTTCTTCCCCAACTAAATGAACTGATACAGTCCAATCCTTGTGCACGTGCCCACGTAGTTCCCGCCGCCGCTACCTCTGGCGATCCTCCAGACACCTCGACGAACCACCACCAAAACGACTCTGACCCACGAAACCACATCATGAAGCTCCAGACGAATTCGAGTATTCACGAACTCCACCTGGTAAAACAACTCCAGCTAAACATCCTCGTCCAGGCGATTCCGGCCATCAGTCGACGAGAAAATTCGTGTACATCTCGTCGAACTCCTCCGCCACCCTCTCACAACATTTCGTCGCACTCGATCAACCACGCCGGTCGTGGTGATTAAAACTTTCGTTACCCAGAAACTAGGTTTCCAGGAAGAAAACCATCGCCATGTCTTCCACGACGAATTTCATCGCGATTCAGTATTTTTCCTATGTCATACGATCGCTCCTCCATCGATATGCAGAACCCCGACCACCACCTCTTCACAGATCATCAGAAAATCCTTCGAATTGCTTTTCTGATCAAATCTCAACTACTCGCGAATTCGATCACTAAAAACTCAGATTTTTATGTTAAAAATCCTATTTTTGTATAAGCAATCCATTTATATAACTGAATATAAGAATTTTAATACTTGGATTTTGACTTGTTTAAATGTGCTCTGCAATTCCTTTTGTTTTCAGATGTAATTCAAATGGTTTTAATCTTAAACTAGTTTGTAATCTAGAGTCCATGGAATAACAAACTATATTGTTCTAAACTAAAGTAGAAGTGAAGTTTTTAATCATGGATAATTGATTTATAATTGGGTTTAGCACTTGGGAATGAAAACAGAAAATATCCAGAACATACACAAAGCATGTACATACATATATTCACAGAGGTAAAAACATGTCAAACAACCTCATTTCAAGCATCATCAAAATGTAAACAGGTTCAAGCCTCTAGGTTTAGAAGTTTTCTCACCAATTTGCAGAGAAGAACAGAACACCTTGTTTTTGAAAACAGTTTGAACTGGAAAATGTTTTCCATTTAGATCATCCTGCCAATCACCTTGCTTCTGTTTTAGTTGAGTTGCTTGCTTGAGAATGTTTGCTTAAGTCTTGAAATGGAGTTTTATTTACTTCAGATTTTAACTTAGTTTGATGGAAGAAACTGAGATGATGCTACTTTATTTTTCTCAGTTTCGAATGAAGAAGCTGAGGTGAAGTTGATATGTATAAAAGAATGAAGTAGACAGGGATTATAACTTTGTACAGGGTATTATATTGTTTGTACAATAGGGTAAAAGTCTTGGTTATGGAGGCTGAAAGCAATTTTATGTACATTTCGAATGACCAAAACATGGCTAGCATTAAATGCTTAGTCCTTTATGTCTTCTTTCTCATATATATATATATATATTTATTCAACTTGTATGCATGATATTGTCTTCTTCAGCAAGCTTAGTTATAGATATTTGTTTTATATTTGCTTGTACAGTTTGTTCTTACTTTTGCAATACTTCGGCTGTAACATGTTTGAGAAAACATGATGGCTCCTATACTTTATCTTATCTTTTGTTGGCTGATAGTATTTGCATTTGGTTTTGGTTTCATACTTTTGCTTTGTACATAGATGTTTATATTTTTACTTTGTTTTATTCCTATTTCTTTTGTTTATTGTACAAAGATATTTTTATTTGTTTACTTTCTATTTTTAGTTTAAATATTAATTATTATTATTATTTTACTTCATATTCATAAGAAATCCGGGGTCGTTACAAACTTCCCCCCTTAAAATAATTTCGTCCTCGAAATTACCAAGGAGACACAAAGATAGATGAAGAATATTTCATCAAATCAAACTGAATATCTATTCTGCATTTGGCTTACCAAATCAGAATATCAAAAATAGATATAAGATCGAATCTATTTAACACTTCACAAGATACTTGGGTTATCCAGATCTACGAAATATACAATGGCATTGGTTAGTTCAAAGTGATAACTAACCATTCGTAGAACATATCCGGACCCAAAGAATAGATAGACATATGGATACAATTTTTCAAAACTTTTAGTTTAGAACTAAAGTATACCTATCAACCATAGCAATCAAAGCAACCAATTCATCCAAACAAACAATTTTGGCCATTTCGGAGTTTATGTCCCATATTAATATGTCGAATTCCTTCCTGGATCTACCAGAAATTATCGAAAAATTGAGAAAAGATGTTGAACAAAAGAGATTGATAGAGAAAAGATTGTTTCCTTGTTGTTACAGAGTATTGACCATTTCTAGTCGTATTTCTCTGTCCCCTATCTCGTCCTCTTATTACACTCATACTTACTATCAGTGGATAGCAAGAGAATTTACTGAGGCGTACGGACGGATATCTTAGGGATACTCATTCTAGAGTATACTTCACCCTATCTCTAATGAGCTACTTAACGTGTTATACTCCTGAGCTAAAGTTCAACCTTAGCTCTGATACCACATGTGACGAACTCGGACATTTCCGGCAGCAGCGACCGGTAGGCTTTGCAACCATCCCAGCCCCACCGTGGCTCACACTGGCACCTCGCAGTTGCTTTTACGGCCAGCCTCTCGACTGTCACAACCAACCCATCCCACTCAGGGACATGTAGGGGTAAGAGTCTCCCGTTCGCCACCAAACCGCGAAGCGAGAACCCCCTATCATGCTGTAATATAGCAAGACTGGTGTGAGCAACAAAAACAGTTTATCTTTAAACAAACACAAAAGAATTTAAACATTGAAATCCGCAATGCTTTTAGAAAATGAAACTACCATAAGACCTCCCGCCACACACACAATGCAAACGCAGAATTGGAGGAGATTTCTTCTTATGATAGTCAAACATGCTTACTACGCAAAATCAAATCATTTTTGATATTATTATTAGTGCATAGTGTAGAAACATTTCGAAAGTATAATATAAATCTTAGCCAGCATATGACCAGTATCGTATGCCTACTATAGCTACCATGTTCAATAGCAGGTTACCGCCACATTCCATAGCAGGTAATACAACTAAAACCGTACACGTCGCGTATTGTTTCTTTGGATTTTCCAACAAATGGTCAGGCTAAGGAACTTCCTTCCGCCGCATGGGATCGCCTCTGGCGGGACGTCCCGAGAGACAAACTGCTCTCTGCCAAACAAAGCCGGGTTACCCCTGTAACAGGTAACTCACGAATATGCCACCTCCCGGTCCTTTGGGACCTTTATCCGAGCGCTCGATATCCAACATCACACATCATAAAGAAAGTGTATCCACATGAGTAAGTATCTGGGCTCCATACCATGATACCACCCCTTTCCAGAAGGAAATGACATACCCTAAAGGGCGCGACCCTCATAACCTTGCCGCAACATTCCTGTTTCGACCATTTCCGGGTTGTGAGGCCCTGATGAAGTCTCGTCCACAAAGCTACGCTTTTTCAAAAAGCCATGCTTTGGGTCAACAGATGATCAACCTATGATCACAAAGATAAATGATCAAACAAATGATCATATCACAAATGATCAAACACTGATCATCACACAGCAACACTCAGCATGCCACATTACCAAATTGGGAGTATATCATTGATAAATTTCAACTACATAACCTCTGAGCTCGTACGTCTCAGAGAAGGGTGTTAAGCTAAGAGAATAAATTCTCCGCCACCAACAGAAATGTATTTGAAAGAAATCGGCTTTATATCTCAAAGTGTAATGTCAGACATACAATCCATATAAGTCTATTCCGGGATCGAACAGAACCGAAGGCACTTCTCACGAAGCCCTTGCAAATCCGGATAATTTCCAATCACGTCCGGACTTCCCGTCACTAAGGATGATAAAACCTCTATATCGGGGATCAGCCGATGCAGAGTAACTCGACGGTAATCCTTCCGTTTTCAAAAATATCCGGTCTTCAACACCGGTCTTCAAATGCCATCCATATCGACGTATCACATATTCGGAATGGGTTATACGATCCAAAGGTCCTCTCCCGGCTAAACCGAATAGTGAGCGTAATATTTAAAAACATATGGATATGGGATTTCAATTAAGTCACAACTTAATAATTCAACTTCTTTTTAAATGGGTTCCATCGATTACCATTTCAAATCTTTTCAACAAAAAGATTTATTTTAAACAACCTTCAACGGTTTAAACAATTTCCACATTTAAATCTTTTTAAACAAAAGATTCATTCACAGATTTTCCAAATTAATTTCCATTTCAATTTGATTAACTCGTTAAACCTTTAAATCAAGATTTAACTTATAGCTTTCAAAATAATTTTATTTCAAATGATTTAAACCAATCATTATTTTAAATCTGTTAAAGATAATAGATTCAAATCATAGCTTTTCAAAACAATTCGTTCATAACTTGGAAAACCATTTTTCACTTCAATATTGAAATTCCTTTAATTAAACTGGAATTTCATTTCTTATATGAAAGCTTTTATCATTTGAAAACAAATAGTTTCATTTCAGAAAATCTGATTCATTCATACGAGTTAAAGTCTTTGGGTTAAATCCAAATTCTCAAAATTATACTTTTAAATGGTTTAGATTCATACAAACACATTTATATCATCTTTAATCCATAGTTTCAAATTTTAGGATTCAATTTCAAACTTGAATTCAAATTTAAAATCAAATTATTTAAAATTTCAAAACTCGATTAAGTTATTTAAAATAACTTTTATCTTTGAAATTCTATTTCAAAAGCTTTTCACTTTAAACCCAAATTTCCAATTTCAAAATCAATTGACATTAAAATTTCAATTTCAAAAACATTAAATTTAAATTATCTGTGACTTAACCGATTTCCACGTGAAATCCATATTTGTGTGTGTAAAGGTGTAGTCCAGGGGTTTCACACAATAGTGCAACACAATGAATCATCACATATCAGAATACAGAAACATAGTTGATAAACGATATAAACTATATCGCTTATCTTTTACTCACAGATCATAGATATATATAAATTTCAGATAAATAAACTACAGTAAAGATTACACACAAATCAGAATATATCACAAAGCATCACAGATCAGGAAATATCAAACAATTCACATTCAATAGAATTTAAACATCCATAAATAAGCTCAATTAATTATCTGATTAATTTAAATCCGATAAGTCATCAATCATGGTTAATTAACATTAATTAATTTCACTTCATTTGATTGATTGTCCTTTAATCATTAGTTAAATTAATTACCTTTAATTATTCAATTATCCTTTAATTAATTTCCCTTACTTAATTAATAAATCAACCCTTAATTTATTACCATTTAGTTTATTATTCTTAATTAATTACAATGACTAATTAATTTCTCCTTAATCAATAAGTATTTCTTAATCACTTTCATAAATTAATTTACCTTAATTAATTACCTTAATAAATTAACCTTCAATTAATCACATTAATTAATTGATCACATTAATTAATTACCATTTAATTAATTATCCTTAATTAATTATTCTTAATCACTTGATAAATCAATTTTAATCATTAATTTATAATCCTTAATTCACAAATTTATTGATCAATCCTTTGATTATCCTGAGTAATCATCACTTAATTATATTTCTAGATTATTAATATATATTTTTTTAATAACTTAAGCATTCAAGTTAAACAAATTTTATAACTTTTCTTAAATCGAATGCTAAATAAAACATTTAAACTTGTTCAACATTTAAATTTTTAGGACAGATTTAAATTCAAGATTTGGGTTCATAGTAAACTTAAATCCATATTTAGACTTGATTTAAAACTTGATTTAAATCTTGCTTTAAATTTTAAAATTTCATTTTAAAAGTTAGGATTCGAAAGTTCATTTGAAACTATACCTTAAACTTTTAACTTAAAACACAGTTTAAATTTTTATTTCAGATTTTTAAATTAAACTTTAAAATCTGAAAACTATCAGGTTTTAAACCTGAAACCCTATTTAAATATTTTAACTTTTTATTACCTTTCAGATTTTAATGCAAAGATAAATTTGAATTCAAACTTAAATCTGGATTTAAACTTGATTAAAATCTGTTTTACAATCTAAGTTTTCATTTAAATTTCATAAAAACTCAAACAACTGTTGCCAGATTTCCAAAACCTGGAACAACAATTGTACTCGAGTCAATTTAATTACTTCGAGGAAATCATGAAATCACCCGAGCCAAAAACAGGATTTACTCGAGTAATCCTCGAGTCCACCCAGACCCAACTCCTTCTTCTTCCCCAACTAAATGAACTGATACAGTCCAATCCTTGTGCACGTGCCCACGTAGTTCCCGCCGCCGCTACCTCTGGCGATCCTCCAGACACCTCGACGAACCACCACCAAAACGACTCTGACCCACGAAACCACATCATGAAGCTCCAGACGAATTCGAGTATTCACGAACTCCACCTGGTAAAACAACTCCGGCTAAACATCCTCGTCCAGGCGATTCCGGCCATCAGTCGACGAGAAAATTCGTGTACATCTCGTCGAACTCCTCCGCCACCCTCTCACAACATTTCGTCGCACTCGATCAACCACGCCGGTCGTGGTGATTAAAACTTTCGTTACCCAGAAACTAGGTTTCCAGGAAGAAAACCATCGCCATGTCTTCCACGACGAATTTCATCGCGATTCAGTATTTTTCCTATGTCATACGATCGCTCCTCCATCGATATGCAGAACCCCGACCACCACCTCTTCACAGATCATCAGAAAATCCTTCGAATTGCTTTTCTGATCAAATCTCAACTACTCGCGAATTCGATCACTAAAAACTCAGATTTTTATGTTAAAAATCCTATTTTTGTATAAGCAATCCATTTATATAACTGAATATAAGAATTTTAATACTTGGATTTTGACTTGTTTAAATGTGCTCTGCAATTCCTTTTGTTTTCAGATGTAATTCAAATGGTTTTAATCTTAAACTAGTTTGTAATCTAGAGTCCATGGAATAACAAACTATATTGTTCTAAACTAAAGTAGAAGTGAAGTTTTTAATCATGGATAATTGATTTATAATTGGGTTTAGCACTTGGGAATGAAAACAGAAAATATCCAGAACATACACAAAGCATGTACATACATATATTCACAGAGGTAAAAACATGTCAAACAACCTCATTTCAAGCATCATCAAAATGTAAACAGGTTCAAGCCTCTAGGTTTAGAAGTTTTCTCACCAATTTGCAGAGAAGAACAGAACACCTTGTTTTTGAAAACAGTTTGAACTGGAAAATGTTTTCCATTTAGATCATCCTGCCAATCACCTTGCTTCTGTTTTAGTTGAGTTGCTTGCTTGAGAATGTTTGCTTAAGTCTTGAAATGGAGTTTTATTTACTTCAGATTTTAACTTAGTTTGATGGAAGAAACTGAGATGATGCTACTTTATTTTTCTCAGTTTCGAATGAAGAAGCTGAGGTGAAGTTGATATGTATAAAAGAATGAAGTAGACAGGGATTATAACTTTGTACAGGGTATTATATTGTTTGTACAATAGGGTAAAAGTCTTGGTTATGGAGGCTGAAAGCAATTTTATGTACATTTCGAATGACCAAAACATGGCTAGCATTAAATGCTTAGTCCTTTATGTCTTCTTTCTCATATATATATATATATATATTTATTCAACTTGTATGCATGATATTGTCTTCTTCAGCAAGCTTAGTTATAGATATTTGTTTTATATTTGCTTGTACAGTTTGTTCTTACTTTTGCAATACTTCGGCTGTAACATGTTTGAGAAAACATGATGGCTCCTATACTTTATCTTATCTTTTGTTGGCTGATAGTATTTGCATTTGGTTTTGGTTTCATACTTTTGCTTTGTACATAGATGTTTATATTTTTACTTTGTTTTATTCCTATTTCTTTTGTTTATTGTACAAAGATATTTTTATTTGTTTACTTTCTATTTTTAGTTTAAATATTAATTATTATTATTATTTTACTTCATATTCATAAGAAATCCGGGGTCGTTACAAACTTCCCCCCTTAAAATAATTTCGTCCTCGAAATTACCAAGGAGACACAAAGATAGATGAAGAATATTTCATCAAATCAAACTGAATATCTATTCTGCATTTGGCTTACCAAATCAGAATATCAAAAATAGATATAAGATCGAATCTATTTAACACTTCACAAGATACTTGGGTTATCCAGATCTACGAAATATACAATGGCATTGGTTAGTTCAAAGTGATAACTAACCATTCGTAGAACATATCCGGACCCAAAGAATAGATAGACATATGGATACAATTTTTCAAAACTTTTAGTTTAGAACTAAAGTATACCTATCAACCATAGCAATCAAAGCAACCAATTCATCCAAACAAACAATTTTGGCCATTTCGGAGTTTATGTCCCATATTAATATGTCGAATTCCTTCCTGGATCTACCAGAAATTATCGAAAAATTGAGAAAAGATGTTGAACAAAAGAGATTGATAGAGAAAAGATTGTTTCCTTGTTGTTACAGAGTATTGACCATTTCTAGTCGTATTTCTCTGTCCCCTATCTCGTCCTCTTATTACACTCATACTTACTATCAGTGGATAGCAAGAGAATTTACTGAGGCGTACGGACGGATATCTTAGGGATACTCATTCTAGAGTATACTTCACCCTATCTCTAATGAGCTACTTAACGTGTTATACTCCTGAGCTAAAGTTCAACCTTAGCTCTGATACCACATGTGACGAACTCGGACATTTCCGGCAGCAGCGACCGGTAGGCTTTGCAACCATCCCAGCCCCACCGTGGCTCACACTGGCACCTCGCAGTTGCTTTTACGGCCAGCCTCTCGACTGTCACAACCAACCCATCCCACTCAGGGACATGTAGGGGTAAGAGTCTCCCGTTCGCCACCAAACCGCGAAGCGAGAACCCCCTATCATGCTGTAATATAGCAAGACTGGTGTGAGCAACAAAAACAGTTTATCTTTAAACAAACACAAAAGAATTTAAACATTGAAATCCGCAATGCTTTTAGAAAATGAAACTACCATAAGACCTCCCGCCACACACACAATGCAAACGCAGAATTGGAGGAGATTTCTTCTTATGATAGTCAAACATGCTTACTACGCAAAATCAAATCATTTTTGATATTATTATTAGTGCATAGTGTAGAAACATTTCGAAAGTATAATATAAATCTTAGCCAGCATATGACCAGTATCGTATGCCTACTATAGCTACCATGTTCAATAGCAGGTTACCGCCACATTCCATAGCAGGTAATACAACTAAAACCGTACACGTCGCGTATTGTTTCTTTGGATTTTCCAACAAATGGTCAGGCTAAGGAACTTCCTTCCGCCGCATGGGATCGCCTCTGGCGGGACGTCCCGAGAGACAAACTGCTCTCTGCCAAACAAAGCCGGGTTACCCCTGTAACAGGTAACTCACGAATATGCCACCTCCCGGTCCTTTGGGACCTTTATCCGAGCGCTCGATATCCAACATCACACATCATAAAGAAAGTGTATCCACATGAGTAAGTATCTGGGCTCCATACCATGATACCACCCCTTTCCAGAAGGAAATGACATACCCTAAAGGGCGCGACCCTCATAACCTTGCCGCAACATTCTTGTTTCGACCATTTCCGGGTTGTGAGGCCCTGATGAAGTCTCGTCCACAAAGCTACGCTTTTTCAAAAAGCCATGCTTTGGGTCAACAGATGATCAACCTATGATCACAAAGATAAATGATCAAACAAATGATCATATCACAAATGATCAAACACTGATCATCACACAGCAACACTCAGCATGCCACATTACCAAATTGGGAGTATATCATTGATAAATTTCAACTACATAACCTCTGAGCTCGTACGTCTCAGAGAAGGGTGTTAAGCTAAGAGAATAAATTCTCCGCCACCAACAGAAATGTATTTGAAAGAAATCGGCTTTATATCTCAAAGTGTAATGTCAGACATACAATCCATATAAGTCTGTTCCGGGATCGAACAGAACCGAAGGCACTTCTCACGAAGCCCTTGCAAATCCGGATAATTTCCAATCACGTCCGGACTTCCCGTCACTAAGGATGATAAAACCTCTATATCGGGGATCAGCCGATGCAGAGTAACTCGACGGTAATCCTTCCGTTTTCAAAAATATCCGGTCTTCAACACCGGTCTTCAAATGCCATCCATATCGACGTATCACATATTCGGAATGGGTTATACGATCCAAAGGTCCTCTCCCGGCTAAACCGAATAGTGAGCGTAATATTTAAAAACATATGGATATGGGATTTCAATTAAGTCACAACTTAATAATTCAACTTCTTTTTAAATGGGTTCCATCGATTACCATTTCAAATCTTTTCAACAAAAAGATTTATTTTAAACAACCTTCAACGGTTTAAACAATTTCCACATTTAAATCTTTTTAAACAAAAGATTCATTCACAGATTTTCCAAATTAATTTCCATTTCAATTTGATTAACTCGTTAAACCTTTAAATCAAGATTTAACTTATAGCTTTCAAAACAATTTTATTTCAAATGATTTAAACCAATCATTATTTTAAATCTGTTAAAGATAACAGATTCAAATCATAGCTTTTCAAAACAATTCGTTCATAACTTGGAAAACCATTTTTCACTTCAATATTGAAATTCCTTTAATTAAACTGGAATTTCATTTCTTATATGAAAGCTTTTATCATTTGAAAACAAATAGTTTCATTTCAGAAAATCTGATTCATTCATACGAGTTAAAGTCTTTGGGTTAAATCCAAATTCTCAAAATTATACTTTTAAATGGTTTAGATTCATACAAACACATTTATATCATCTTTAATCCATAGTTTCAAATTTTAGGATTCAATTTCAAACTTGAATTCAAATTTAAAATCAAATTATTTAAATTTTCAAAACTCGATTAAGTTATTTAAAATAACTTTTATCTTTGAAATTCTATTTCAAAAGCTTTTCACTTTAAACCTAAATTTCCAATTTCAAAATCAATTGACATTAAAATTTCAATTTCAAAAACATTAAATTTAAATTATCTGTGACTTAACCGATTTCCACGTGAAATCCATATTTGTGTGTGTAAAGGTGTAGTCCAGGGGTTTCACACAATAGTGCAACACAATGAATCATCACATATCAGAATACAGAAACATAGTTGATAAACGATATAAACTATATCGCTTATCTTTTACTCACAGATCACAGATATATATAAATTTCAGATAAATAAACTACAGTAAAGATTACACACAAATCAGAATATATCACAAAGCATCACAGATCAGGAAATATCAAACAATTCACATTCAATAGAATTTAAACATCCATAAATAAGCTCAATTAATTATCTGATTAATTTAAATCCGATAAGTCATCAATCATGGTTAATTAACATTAATTAATTTCACTTCATTTGATTGATTGTCCTTTAATCATTAGTTAAATTAATTACCTTTAATTATTCAATTATCCTTTAATTAATTTCCCTTACTTAATTAATAAATCAACCCTTAATTTATTACCATTTAGTTTATTATTCTTAATTAATTACAATGACTAATTAATTTCTCCTTAATCAATAAGTATTTCTTAATCACTTTCATAAATTAATTTACCTTAATTAATTACCTTAATAAATTAACCTTCAATTAATCACATTAATTAATTGATCACATTAATTAATTACCATTTAATTAATTATCCTTAATTAATTATTCTTAATCACTTGATAAATCAATTTTAATCATTAATTTATAATCCTTAATTCACAAATTTATTGATCAATCCTTTGATTATCCTGAGTAATCATCACTTAATTATATTTCTAGATTATTAATATATATTTTTTTAATAACTTAAGCATTCAAGTTAAACAAATTTTATAACTTTTCTTAAATCGAATGCTAAATAAAACATTTAAACTTGTTCAACATTTAAATTTTTAGGACAGATTTAAATTCAAGATTTGGGTTCATAGTAAACTTAAATCCATATTTAGACTTGATTTAAAACTTGATTTAAATCTTGCTTTAAATTTTAAAATTTCATTTTAAAAGTTAGGATTCGAAAGTTCATTTGAAACTATACCTTAAACTTTTAACTTAAAACACAGTTTAAATTTTTATTTCAGATTTTTAAATTAAACTTTAAAATCTGAAAACTATCAGGTTTTAAACCTGAAACCCTATTTAAATATTTTAACTTTTTATTACCTTTCAGATTTTAATGCAAAGATAAATTTGAATTCAAACTTAAATCTGGATTTAAACTTGATTAAAATCTGTTTTACAATCTAAGTTTTCATTTAAATTTCATAAAAACTCAAACAACTGTTGCCAGATTTCCAAAACCTGGAACAACAATTGTACTCGAGTCAATTTAATTACTTCGAGGAAATCATGAAATCACCCGAGCCAAAAACAGGATTTACTCGAGTAATCCTCGAGTCCACCCAGACCCAACTCCTTCTTCTTCCCCAACTAAATGAACTGATACAGTCCAATCCTTGTGCACGTGCCCACGTAGTTCCCGCCGCCGCTACCTCTGGCGATCCTCCAGACACCTCGACGAACCACCACCAAAACGACTCTGACCCACGAAACCACATCATGAAGCTCCAGACGAATTCGAGTATTCACGAACTCCACCTGGTAAAACAACTCCGGCTAAACATCCTCGTCCAGGCGATTCCGGCCATCAGTCGACGAGAAAATTCGTGTACATCTCGTCGAACTCCTCCGCCACCCTCTCACAACATTTCGTCGCACTCGATCAACCACGCCGGTCGTGGTGATTAAAACTTTCGTTACCCAGAAACTAGGTTTCCAGGAAGAAAACCATCGCCATGTCTTCCACGACGAATTTCATCGCGATTCAGTATTTTTCCTATGTCATACGATCGCTCCTCCATCGATATGCAGAACCCCGACCACCACCTCTTCACAGATCATCAGAAAATCCTTCGAATTGCTTTTCTGATCAAATCTCAACTACTCGCGAATTCGATCACTAAAAACTCAGATTTTTATGTTAAAAATCCTATTTTTGTATAAGCAATCCATTTATATAACTGAATATAAGAATTTTAATACTTGGATTTTGACTTGTTTAAATGTGCTCTGCAATTCCTTTTGTTTTCAGATGTAATTCAAATGGTTTTAATCTTAAACTAGTTTGTAATCTAGAGTCCATGGAATAACAAACTATATTGTTCTAAACTAAAGTAGAAGTGAAGTTTTTAATCATGGATAATTGATTTATAATTGGGTTTAGCACTTGGGAATGAAAACAGAAAATATCCAGAACATACACAAAGCATGTACATACATATATTCACAGAGGTAAAAACATGTCAAACAACCTCATTTCAAGCATCATCAAAATGTAAACAGGTTCAAGCCTCTAGGTTTAGAAGTTTTCTCACCAATTTGCAGAGAAGAACAGAACACTTTGTTTTTGAAAACAGTTTGAACTGGAAAATGTTTTCCATTTAGATCATCCTGCCAATCACCTTGCTTCTGTTTTAGTTGAGTTGCTTGCTTGAGAATGTTTGCTTATGTCTTGAAATGGAGTTTTATTTACTTCAGATTTTAACTTAGTTTGATGGAAGAAACTGAGATGATGCTACTTTATTTTTCTCAGTTTCGAATGAAGAAGCTGAGGTGAAGTTGATATGTATAAAAGAATGAAGTAGACAGGGATTATAACTTTGTACAGGGTATTATATTGTTTGTACAATAGGGTAAAAGTCTTGGTTATGGAGGCTGAAAGCAATTTTATGTACATTTCGAATGACCAAAACATGGCTAGCATTAAATGCTTAGTCCTTTATGTCTTCTTTCTCATATATATATATATTTATTCAACTTGTATGCATGATATTGTCTTCTTCAGCAAGCTTAGTTATAGATATTTGTTTTATATTTGCTTGTACAGTTTGTTCTTACTTTTGCAATACTTCGGCTGTAACATGTTTGAGAAAACATGATGGCTCCTATACTTTATCTTATCTTTTGTTGGCTGATAGTATTTGCATTTGGTTTTGGTTTCATACTTTTGCTTTGTACATAGATGTTTATATTTTTACTTTGTTTTATTCCTATTTCTTTTGTTTATTGTACAAAGATATTTTTATTTGTTTACTTTCTATTTTTAGTTTAAATATTAATTATTATTATTATTTTACTTCATATTCATAAGAAATTCGGGGTCGTTACACGATACAACAACCAGAGAGTTCAGACTAGAATATTTATGAAAGGAGACCTCGTTCTCCAAAAGATTATGCCAAACACAAAGGACCCGACATATGGTGTAACACCCCATACTTTTAGTAACATTATTTAGAATATTTAATTAGCTAAATAAAAAAATGTAAGATGATTAATAGATTGAGATTTGATTAAAATTAAGGGTAGTCGTGCCTTGTTAATGTGTAATTCAAAAAGAGATAACATGAATAATATATGTTCAGAAATAAGGAAGGGCAAAATGGGAAATAGGATGAATTAATACCCTAAACCCTTAGGAAAACAAACATATATTCATTCCATTTTTTCAAGCAAAAACAACCTAAGGCCGGCTACCATTTTCAATCTCAAGAGAAGATAAAAGCTAGGATTTGAAGAAGAAGAAGTGAATCAATTTGTTCAACATCAAATCTCATATCTTTAGTCACAAAGCTAAGGTGAATGATTACTACATCCCATTTTACTTATAGTTTTCGGATTTAAGGGTAAACCAAAATGATTTTGCATGATTATGCCATGTTTTGAATGATTGGATGTTTATATATGCTTGTTGATAATTTATGCATATTCATATAAGTTTGTATGATATGTTTGATATGAAAACTCTACTAAATGACATCCAAATGCCTTGCAAATTTTAATGCAGATCAAAAATGATATTTTAGAGATGGGTTTCAATTTTCATAATTTTCCGAATTATGGTGGATTTTATATTAATTTACTAGTGAAGAAAATGATTTATTGGGTTATAAATTATTTACGGCATGATAAATAACTATTTGGGTCTGAAATTTATATATGTTAGAAAACATAATGAAAAGGATTTCTGGAATTTTTATAGAATTTTCCTAAGTGATTTGATGAATATATAAAAAAATTTAAGGTATGGGACTTAAATGTTTTATATATTTAATTAAGGAGAAGGGGTATTTTGTAAATGATTTAAATTAAATAATTAGCTCTAAAATGTGCAGCACTTTTTAGTGGTAAGGAAAAGAGGCAACCAATCAAAATTTTATACGTAAAGCAGGTTAGGTGAAAAGAACTGTTTATTTCAGGCTTTTAAACTGTTTCTTTGCTTTCGACACCTGCTTCCGCCTTGGTTGGCTTTCGACCAAGTCCCTCCGCCTCCATCTCGATCGAAACTAATGCGCCTGATATCAAGAAATTGGTACGTAGCGAATTGGATAGAAGGAGAAAGGTACGAGGTCGAAACCATAGGTTCCGAAGGGGTCGAAACGTCACTTTTTTATTAAATTAAAATACGCTTGCTTGCCTTCGATTAAATGGCTTTCGTCTCAATTGGCTTTCGAATAGGTCAATGGGTTTAAAAGAGATGGTTTTGAATGGGTTGCACTTTAGTTTTAAATATTTGCTTTCAACAAAGCCGAAACCTTTTTAGCTGTCGCTTTCTACCTTTCGACTACAATTGTTTCGAAAGGAATACTTTGTTTTTAAAACTTGGCCACTTCTCACATGCTTTCGAAGGGATGGTTTCAACACCATCACTTCTTTACTTAGGAATTGGTTTTGAAACAGTAGCTTTTGACTTAAATGTTTTAAAGACCTTTTTTTTATAATTGAAGTATAACCCAAATGGTTTCGGAAGAGATGGTTTAATGGTTTCGAAAGAAGTGCTTTTGACTTCAATGGGCTTCTTATCTTTTTGCTCTACTTGAAGGCATAATTCAAAAGGTTTCGACCGCGACAGTTTTTAAAGGTTTTGAAGCAGTAAACTTTGAATGGTTTCGAAATGTTTCCACATGTTTTAAATTGAACCCTAAGGTTTTCGAAAGGTTTAATATTTCAATACTTTTGAAAGAGTTTTAATGAATGGTTTCGAAGGGGTGGTTTCCCAGGGTTTCGAAGGGGTCGAAAGGGAAGGTTTTTCTTTATTTTTGAAACTTTCGATGAAAAGAAAAGAAGGGTTATTGCAATGTTTTCTAAAGGCCATGTTTAAAGGTTTTAAAGAGGGATGTCTATTATTTCAAAGCTTTTGATGAAAAGAAAGGTAAGGATTTTCCAATATTTTCGAAAGACAAGGTTTAATGGTTTCGAAAGGGGTAATTGTTTTTTTCAACAAGGGGTTGAATAAAGTATATATATATAACATGGCAAAGTGATTTTGGGTAAAGCATAGAGAATATGTATTTTCCTTGTGTAAGTATGATTTAAAGATTTAAATAAAATTTGAAAGAGTTTTTCAAGGAAAATTTAAGGGAAGTTATCCCTAAGAGGAAATGACTCAGATATTAGAATACCAGATGAGACATGTATAGGGTCATGCCCTATACATTAGCTATTGGCCCCAGCTAATTTAGTCCAAATTCCAGTGTGTGGGGCTTTGTCACAGGTAAGACTAAAATTTTGATTACACATAGGAGGGAAATATATGTTTGTATACAGGTAGGTTATTGGTGAGCCTGCAAAACCACTAGGATCAGGTGACCCTGGAAGATGTTAAGTTAGTGACAGAATGTCCAAAAGAGAAGTATTTAACAGATAGTTAAGGACAGACCGTCTAGAAGAGGTGTCTAACAGATGTTAGATAAATTATGTTATTTTTTCTGGTAGGCCCGAGTCAGCCAAAGGTTAATAGTAAGCCAAACAAAACTATATTATTTGGACAGATAGTCCATTTGTTACCTGATATGTATGTTTACATAATATAATGATGCTTTACAGTTTTAACTAGTTTTGGTCGCAGGATAAAAGTTTGCAAAAGATATGTTTTAAAAGGATGTTAGTGAGAGGAAACCCATTCCGCTAAGCAGCGTGGTATCACTTAACATTAATAACTGGGATGTGTAGTATTATTCACACTAGGCTTTATGTCCGACTCGAAGTTTATGTTTTCCCCTTAAACTCTCGAGTGCTCAAAATTGATTTGAGTAGGCTGAGGGTTGAGGTTATTTCAGGTTTAGTAGGATGACGAATAAAGCTACCGGAGGAGAGCAAGAGGCTAACAGATAACTATTTAGGAGTTGGAGTTCTTTGTTTTGTGTTTATTTCCACTGTGTATGTATTAAGTCAATTATGACTACATGACTCTGATCATCCAATGGGACATCTTCATATATTGCTCTTGACGTATTTTGTAATAAGTATATTTTGTCATTGCTTGGGAAACATTTGGGATTATGTAATTTGAATATGAAACATCTATTTTGAAATGTAATGGAAAATGTTGTTTTGAAATCAGTGCTTTGTTTCATATTCGAGTGCTTCTGATATTATAGATACCATTAACATAGCCGTATTTAGTCCTCGGAAGTTAATACTATAGATGACTGCAGCATCTGTAGCGCTTAGCTTTGGGCCTCTAGGTAGGGGATGCTACAACTTGGTATCAGAGCATGGTTTATGAAATACTTTAACTAAAAATGATTTTTGAAAACATAATCCAGAGATAGGATCGGGGTATGGGATAACGTTGTATTAACATACTTGTATTTGCTATATATATATATATATGTATGTATGTATACATTATATCTCTAGACTCCTATCTTTGTTATGTTATTCTTCTGTATCTCATGAGGTTTGAATACAGATATGGATGGAAGAAGAGGCAGGGTTAATCTAGGAGGAGAAAACACCACCACAAATGGAAACACCCGACCAAATTATAGAAGAGGTCTAGGTCAGGCTCAAGCTAAAACGTTGGTGCTGGGGTTCCCCAAGTGGACATGGAAGCCATGTATCAGTTCTTCGTAAATATGATGCAAGCTGGAATCGCAGCTGGAGTTGTTGGAGGTAATGTTGCTGGAGGAGGAGTTCAAGAAGCTCCAGTAGTCAATCAGTATGCTAACTTGTGCATAGACTATACTAGGATTGGAGGAAAACCGTTTATCAGAACGGAGGATGCTATCGAAGTAGAAAACTAGCTGCTACATTATGAGAGGATCTTTGCCGACCTAGGGCTTAATGATGAGCAGAAAAGGAGACTTGCTTCAAGACAGCTTCAAGGAGCTGCTTTGTTTTGATGGAATAATGTAACTGCTAGCGTGGATGAAGAGACCATGACGTGGGTGGAGTTCAGGAGGAGGTTTCAAGAAAGGTTTATGTCAGTAATGGTGTAGTCTGTCTTGGTCAGGAAGTTTGCTGAGTTGGAACAAGGAGAAATGTCAGTTCTAGAATATGCTAGTAGATTCGAAGAGTTAGTCTGGTATGGGTATGCCACTATTGACACAGTGTTGAAGAGAAATGAAAAGTTTATTAGAGGTTTGAAGTCGGAGTTGGCTAGGGCTACTTTACCGCCCATTAGAGACCCGTGTGATGTGGTAGTGGAAATGGCGTTGAGACATGAAGAGGTGTTAGCTTGCTTGGAGAAGAAGAAGGAGAAAGAGGTCCAGGTTGGACAAGGCCAAAAGAGAAAGTTTTTCCACAAAAGGAATGCTTTGAAAGGAGGTGCAACGAAGAAAGGAAAGTCTGAGGTGGTCTGCTATAAGTGTGATAAGAAAGGCCATTATGCTCATGAGTGCCGGACAGGCAAAGGAAAGAAGGCTGTTGAGAAGAAAGGGATCAGATGCTTTAACTGTGATCAAATTAGACACTACAAGAACCAGTGCAAAGAGCCAACAAAAAGGGATAAAGGCCAAGTGTTTGCATTGGAGCCTACTACATCAAAGCCGACAGCGCAGGAGAAGGGAAAACAAGCATTGGGAGGTACGCTTCAGATTTATGATATGTCTGTTAGCGTTTTGTTTGATACCGGTGCATCTCATTCTTTTATATCTAGATGTTTGGTAGACAAGCTCATTCTTTTATATTTAGTTACTTCCTTAAGAGTTGCAAATCCGATAGGAGGGTATGCGACGCTTGGGATGAAGTGTGAAACTTAGAGTTTGACGTGCTAGGTTACACCTTTGTTTGCAATTTGCATGTATTTGATTTTGTTGGGTTCAGAATTGTATTGGGTATGGATTGGTTAAGTAATTATGATGCTAGGATATTTTGCCTAGATAGGAAAATATCACTTAGACACCCGGATTGTAATGATCGGGTAGTGTAAACCGTAGAAAACCCTAGTTGTGAGGTGAATGCCTTGTTGGGTGTTATGGAATTGGAGGATGATTTGAATCGCGTTTTCGTAGTTAGGGAATTCGCGGATGTGTTTGAACCTGTAGTTGGATTGCCGCCGCAACGAGCCATTGAGTTTCGGATCGATTTAGTGCCTGGTGCAGAACCGTTGAGTAGGCCACCAAGCAGAATGACACCAATAGAGATAAGGGAGTTAAAAACTCAGTTGGTAGATTTAGAAGGAAAGAGTTTTATTAGACCGAGTAGTTCACCTTGGGGTGCAGCCGCTGCATTTGCTAAGAAGCCGGATGGGCCACAAAGGCTATGTATCGATTATCGTAAGCTGAATGAAAAGACGATAAAGAATCGATATCCACTTCCAAGGATTGACAATTTGTTCGATCAATTGAGTAGGGGCGAGATATTCTCTCAGTTAGATTTGGCAACAGGGTTTCATCAACTTAGAGTAGCAGAAGATGATATACCTTTGACGGCATTCAGGACGAGATATGGGTCATACGAATGGTTAGTTATGCCGTTCGGACGCACTAATGCGCCAGCATTCTTTGTAGATTTAATGAATTGAATCTTCCGAGAACACTTGGATAGATTTGTGTTGGTTTTTATAGATGATATTCTGATACAATATAAGGATGAGAAGGAGCATGAAGTTTATCTTAGAGTTGTGCTGGAGACGCTGAGGCAACATCAGTTAAAGGCAAAGTTTTCGAAGTTCCATTTTTGGAAGAAGTGAAATTTCTTGGTCACGTGGTTTTGGAGAAAGGATTGTCAGTTGATCCAGAAAAGATCGAAGCCGTTAATAATTGGAAGATGCCAGAAACAGTAACTGAGATAAGAAGTTTCCTTGGATTGGACGGATATTATCGAAGGTTTATAAAGGATTTTTTATGGATTGCAGCGCCAATGACTAAGTTAACACAAAAGGATGTAAAGTTTGTATGGAACGACAAGTGTGAGGAAGCATTTCAGAGCTTGGAGCACTTGTTGACCCATGCGCCCGTGTTAGTGGTTCCGGAGGGGAATCAAGATTTAGTTGTTTATACTGATGCGTGTGGAACAAGATTGGAAGCTGTACTAATGCAGAGCGGTAAAGTGATTGCCTACACTTCTAGACAGCTTAGACCGCATGAGGTTAGGTATCCAACGCATGACTTGGAGTTAGCCTCAGTTATATCTGCGTTGAAGGTGTGGAGGCATTACCTTTTGGGAGAAAGGTTTGAGCTTTATACAGATCATAAGTCGTTGAAGTACTTGTTCTCTCAGAAGGAGTTGAACATGACACAGAAAAGATGGTTAGAGTTTCTAGCCGCTTATGATTTTGGAATAGAGTACACACCCGGAAAAGGAAATAAGGTTGCAAATGCGCTTAGTAGAAAGCATCAGAATGCAGTATTAGCTATGATAGCAGAATGGAAAGACTTGGAATCATTGTCATCTTGTAGAATACTGTGGAAACCCGAAGCTGAGACTGGTGGAAAATCTGCTAGGTTGTCTTGCTTAGAAGTATGACCGGTAATGATCAAGAAGATAGCTTCTAAACAGGAGAAGGATCCAGTTTTGGCTGAACGGATCAAAAAGTTAGGGGAATGAACGAAGAGCGATGACTTAAAGAATTTCCATCTTGACCAAAATGGATGGTTGAGAAAGAAGGGCAGATTATGTGTTCCAAATGTGGGAGACATAAGGAAAGAGGTTTTGGAGGAATGCCATCATTCAAAGTTCACTATCCATCCAGGAGGAACGAAGATGTATCAAGATATGAAGAGGAGTTTCTTTTGGGAAGGCATGAAAATGGATGTTGGCTTATGGGTGAAACAGTGTTTGAACTGTCAACAGGTAAAAGCCGAACATTAGAAGCCGAGTGGATTGCTTCAGCCATTGAACATTCCAGTATGGAAGTGGGATTCCATTTCTATGGATTTTATATATGGATTGCCAAGATCTAATAGAGGGAATGAAAGTATATGGGTCATAGCAGACGGATTGACTAAAAGCGTCCATTTCATTTCGATTAAGGCTAACAGGATGGCACCTGTATTGGCTAAGTTATTTATAAAGAATATGGTTAGACTACACGAAATTCGTAGTAGTATTGTTAGTGATAGAGATTCTTTGTTTACTAGCGACTTTTGGAAATGTCTTTAGGAAAGCTTAGGAACCAAGCTCAAGATGAATACCACTTACCATCCACAGACTGATGGGCAGATGGAAAGAGTTAACATGATCTTTGAGGACTTGTTACGAGCTTGTATATTGGACTTTGGGGAATCATGGGACCACCTACATCTAGTCGAGATTTCGTATAATAATAGTTATTAGACTAGTATAGGAATGGCACCGTTTGAGGGTTTATATGGAAGACCATGCAAATCCCTTGCATGTTGGTTAGAGATCGGGGTTAGATTGATTCTTGGTCCTGTTTGGTAAAAGAAGTAGCAGAAATGATTGAGCTGATAAGGGCGAGAATGAAGGAAGCTCAGTCTAGATAGAAAATCTATGCAGATAAAAGACGAAAAGATTTAGAGTTCTCGATTGGAGATCATGTTTTCGTCAAAGTATCGCTGATGAAAGGTGTTATCAGGTTCGAAAAGGCAGGGAAGTTAGCACCATGATTCGTACGATCGTTCCCAATTTTAGAAAGAATCGGGAAACTCGCGTATAGAGTAAAGTTACCGAGTAATTTGGAGGGAGTCCACAATGTTTTTCATGTATCTCATCTGAGGAAATGTGTCAGGGATCCATACACTACTACTATAGCACCGACTGTGTTTGAGGACTTAGTAGTGGAACCAGATATGATTATAGTTAGGAAGCCTATCTGGATAGTCACAAGGAATGAGAAGAAGTTGAGGAACAAGACAATCAGATTAGTGAAAGTCCAGTGGAATGATGCTACTAGAGACTGTACTTGGGAGACTGAGAGCAGGATTAGAGACGCTTATCTTGATTTATTTTGAAGGTATGTTTTACCTTTGATTATTTTATGTGTTCCTTAATGTAATTTCAGGGACGAAATTCTTTAAAAAGGGAAGATTGTAACACCCCTTATTTTTTGTAACTTTATTTAGAATATTTAATTTGCTAAATAAAATAATGTAAGATGATTAATAGATTGAGATTTGATTAAAATTAAGGGTAGCCGTGCCTTGTTATGTGTAATTCAAAACGAGATAACATGAATAATATATGTTAGGAAATAAGGAAGGGAAAAATGGAAAATATGATGAACTTATACCCTAAACCCTTAGGAAAACAAACACATGTTCATTCCATTTTTTCAAGCAAAAACACCCTAAGGCCGGCCACCATTTTCAATCTCAAGAGAAGATAAAAGCTAGCTTTTCAAGAAGAAGAAGTGAATCAATTTGTTCAACGTCAAATCTCATATCTTTAATCACAAAGCTAAGATGAATGTTACTACATCCCATTTTTCTTATAGATTTCGGATTTAACGGTAAACCGAAATGATTTTGCATGATTATGCCATGTTTTGAATGATTGGAAGTTTATATATGCTTGTTGATGATTTATGCATATTAATATAAGTTTTTATGATATGAAAACTCTATTAAATGACATACAAATGCCTTGCAAATTTTAATGTAGATTGGAAATGATATTTTAGAGATAGGTTACAATTTTCATAATTTTATGAATTATGGTGGATTTTATATTAATTTTCTAGTGAGGAAAATGATTTATTGGGTTATACATTATTTACAGCAAGATAAATAACTATTTGGGTCTGAAATTTATATATGTTAGAAAACATAATGAAAAGGATTTTCTAGAATTTTTATAGAATTTTCCTAAGTGTTTTGATGAATATATAAAATTATTTAATGTATGAGACTTTAATGTTTTATATGTTTAATTAAGAAGAAGGGGTATTTTGCAAATGATTTAAATTAAATAATTAGCTCTGAAATGTGCAACACTTTTTAATGGTAAGGAAAAGAGGCAAATAGTCCAAATTTTACACGTAAAGCAGGTTAGGTGAAAAGAACTTTTTATTTCAGGCTTTTAAACTATTTCATTGCTTTCGGCACCTGCTTCCGCCTTGGTTGGCTTTCGTCCAAGTCCCTCCCCCTCCATCTCCATCGAAACCAATGCGCCTGGTATCAAGAAATTGGTACGTAGCGAATTGGATAGAAGGCGAAAGGTATGAGGTCGAAACCATAGGTTCCGAAGGGGTCGAAACGTCACTTTGTTTTTAAATTAAAATACGCCCTCTTACCTTCGATTAAATGGCTTTCGACTCAGTTGGCTTTCAACTAGGTCAATGTGTTTAAAAGTGTTGGTTTCGAATGGGTTACACTTTAGTTTTAAATATTTGCTTTCGACAAAGCCGAAACCTTTTTAGTTGCCGCTTTCTACCTTTCGACTACAATGGTTTCGAAGGGAATACTTTGTTTTTAAAACTTGGCCACTTCTCCCATGCTTTCAAAGGGATGGTTTCGACACCATCACTTCTTTACTTAGGAAATGGTTTCAAAGCAGAAGCTTTCGACTTAAATATTTTAAAGACCTTTTGAAGTATAACCCAAATGGTTTCGAAAGAGATGGTTTAATGGTTTTGAAAGAAGTGCTTTCAACTTCAATGGGCTTCTTATCCTTTTGCTCTACTTGAAGGCATAATTCAAAATGTTTCAACCGAGACAGTTTTTAAAGGTTTCGAAGCAGTAAACTTTGAATGGTTTCGAAAGGTTTCCACATGTTTTAAATTGAACCCAAAGGCTTTCGAAAGAGTTTCAATGAATGGTTTCGAAGGAGTGGTTCCCAGAGTTTCAAAGAGGTCGAAAGGGAAGCTTTTTCTTTATTTTTGAAGCTTTCGATGAAAAGAAAGGAAGGGTTATTGCAATGTTTTCTAAAGACAATGTTTAAAGGTTTTAAAGAGGGATGTCTATTATTTCGACGCTTTCGATGAAAAGAAAGGAAAGGATTTTCCAATGTTTTCGAAAGACAAAGTTTAATAGTTTCGAAAGCGGTAAATGTTTTCATCAATAAGGGGTTGAATAAAGTATATATATAACATGGCAAAGTGATTTTGAGTAAAGCATAGAGAATATGTATTTTCCTTGTGTAAGTATGATTTAAAGAGTTAAATCAAATTTGAAAGAGTTTTTCAAGGAAAATTTAAGGGAAGTTATCCCTAAGAGAAAATGACTCAGATATTAGAATACAGATGAGATAGGAATAGGGTCGTGCCCCATACATTAGCTATTGGCCCCAGCTAATTTAGTCCAAAATTCCAGTGTGTGGGGCTTTGTCAGATGTAAGACTAAAATGATAATTACACACAGGAGGGAATATATGTTTGTATATAGGTAGGTTATTGGTGAACCCACAAAACCATTAGGATCAGGTGATCCTAGGAGATGTTAAGTTAGGGACAGACCGTCTAGAAGAAAAGTATTTAACAGATAGTTAAGGACAGACCATCCAAAAAAGGTGTCTAACAGATGTTAGATAAATTATGTTATTTTGTCTGGTAGGTCCGAGTCAGCCAAATGTTAATAGTAAGCCAAACAAAACTATAGTATTTGGACAGATAGTCCATTTGTTACCTGATATGTTTGTTTACATAATATAATGATGCTTTACAGTTTTAACTAGTTTTGGTTGCAGGATAAAAGTTTGCAAAAGATATGTTTTAAAAGGATGTTAGTGAAGGGAAACCCGTTCCGCTAAGCGGCGTGGTCTCACTTAACATTAATAACTGGGATGTGTAGTATTATTCACACCAGGCTTTATGTCCGACTCGAAGTTCCATGATCAAGCAATATCTCGCAATTTCCAAAAGTACACCAAAATGTTTTAGTCGTGATTATTGTCATGATCAAGTAATATCATGCAAATTTCAAAAGCACATAAAAATGTTTTAGTCATGGTACTAGTCTGATCAAGTAGTGTCATGCAAGTTTCAAAGCCATGCTTTCGCCTCTAGTAAAGTAAATGATTTCGTCTCACAGCAATTACTTAGTTTCGATGAAGTAAATGATTTCACCTCACGGCAATTACTTAGTTTCGGTAAGTAAATGATTTCATCTCATGATAATTACTTAATCTATCCCATTAGATGATTTCGTGTCACGGTAATTACTTAGTCTAGCCAAGTAGATGATTTTGCCTCACGACAATTACTTAGTTTCACCAAGAAAATGATTCCGCCTCGCTAAAATTACATGGTTTCGTAATTGGGTAGATTCCCAAAAGATTAGAAAATTGGGTAGATTCCTAAAGAAATTAGAAAATTGAATAGATTCCTAAAAAGATTAATAAGTTGGGTAGATTCCTAAAAGAGTGATAAGTTAGCTCGATTCCCAAAAAGATTAGTAAGTTGGGTAGATTTCCAAAGAGATTATAAAGTTGAGTAGGTTCTCAAAAGATTAGTAAGTTGGGTGGTTTCCCAAAGAGATTAGTAAGTTGGGTAGAGTCTCAAAAGGATTAGAAAATTGATTAGATTCCCAATATAGTGAGCGATGGTCCACAAAAACCATGCGTTGGGTAGATCCCCAATAATTGGGAGCCAATGCCGATCGTGTAATGTAAAGAGTGAGTCACGTGAAGTCGACGATGCCAAATGCATCGAGTGAGCCACAACTAAAATGTTGTGAAATAGACTGAGCCATGGCTGAATCGTGTCATGCAAAGAGTGTATCATGATCAAAAGTACCATGCACGGTGATGTATAGCGAGGTACGTCAGCCGCGTGTAAAATATAGGCATTATACCACCATTAATATTTTTCTAAAACTCGATACCCATGTGAAAGCAAGTCTAGATGATAGGACCATAGTATTCGAATATTTTTTACCTCTAGACACTCATTTGAAATTGTTTTTAGAAATCCTCTAGATGAGGTTAGATTTCAAATTATTTTCCAAAATCCTCTAGATGAGGGTAGATTCAAATTATTTTTCGAAATCCTCTAGATGTGTTTAGAATTCTTTCGAAATCCTCTAAGATGAGGTAAGATTTCAAATTATTTTTTGAAATCCTTTAGATGACATTGAGTTTCAAATTATTCTTAAAACCCTTTAAATGAGGTTGGAATTCAAAATGTTTTCAAAAGAAGGTCAGATCTTCATAAGTTATCTCGGTAAAGTAATATTGCAAAGAATTCTTAGGATAATTACTTCGCATGCAGGCTCGGGTTAATGAAATAATGGGAACAAAACAAACAAACCAAGTATTAAGCATCATATGACACCCTTTTTCCCTAAATCCACCTCATACCAACAGTATGAGATGAACTTTGGGGGGCATGTGTTACACCATAATTTATACCTAGTACAGACTACAAATACTCAAAAGGAAGGCTCCTTGGCTTGTAATTCTGAGACCCATTATTTGTTTTCCATCGAGAGCTTAAGCACCAGGATCAATATCCAAGAACCTGAGATCCGAAAGAAAGTGCAAAGATGTCGATTAAGATTAAGACCATGGTCCAATTAAGACAACGAGCTCAGTCGAGAGCAGGAACTATCGAGACCAAAGACATTTCAACAAGTATCAACAATCATTGGCTCAGATAACCCTGGACCGAGATCAACGATAAAGATAAACGAAAGGAATCAACAAAATTATATATAAAAGTGACACGTCATCAACCCGTGTCAATGTACTATCAATAAGATGATGATAAGTCTTTGAATCCAAGCTGCCTACACCTAGCCAGATCATCAGTCCATGTGAAAGCCCTTTCACTAATGGGAGAACCTTAAATTTGCTATAAATATGGAACCACATGCTACTGAAAAGGGGCTGGCTGAAGATTTTCTGACATTATAATCGTTCCATATTTTTTACTCTATTTGGAAAGCTTTAATCAAAAGATCATTAATGGTGGACCTTGCAGCAGAAGTACTTGTACATCAAATTGAGGAATAAAAGCTCATGGCAGAATTTTCAAAGTGGACGTAGGGATCTCAGTCCCGAACCACTATAAATCTCGTGTCTCTTTACATTTCAGCGCTTATTATCCACATAGTTTCAGTGTTCATCCAATTTATCTACATCCTTTTGGAACAAGATTGCGAAAGCTGTGGAGTGTTATTCAGACAAAAATCTATCAAACAAAGAAGAATGAAGCTTCTTCTTCGATATATGATTTGCAAATCGAACCTTCAACTCGTGCTTTTTGTCTAACTTTTTTCTTCAGATAATTTAAGTACCTATTAAAAAAATTTCAAATTAAATTTTACTTCTGTAATTAAATTAATATTTAACATACTTAATATTTTTACCTCTCAAATGGACACATCCATCCATATTGCGTAGGACCTCAAAGGCGTGCTTCAGATGGAAGATGAATAGGTAAATGCTCCATTACCTTAATGAAACCTAGAAGAAATATTTTCTCCCGTTTGCAGAGCAGTATAGGGATATTTACTTCAAGTTTATGTAGACGTTTAGGTTTTAATGTAGTCGAACAAAGCTCTTTATAAAAAAAATAAGTTATGTTATAACCGTCCAAAGTTTTATGGGTAACAGTTCTTTGAAAATGACGGGTAATAAAATTTCCATCATTACGTGACAACCATGATTTTTCATCCCACACAATTTATTATTTTTAAAGTCGACAAATCTACAAAGATTAAAAGAAATCCCATGTGGAAATCTTAATCCTTCCACCCATTTTAATTTAAATTTAAACATTAATACACACACAGACACACACACACACAGACATATATATATATATATATATATATATATATGTTACCTGGAGGTTTGACCAGGCAACTAGGTCGGTCGGCATTCAACCTAGTTCGGCATTCATAGGTCGACCTGCTTCGGAAGCCTCATTCGGCATTCAGACCTCGTCCGGCATTCAGGCTCGTTCGTCAATCAAAGGTCGTTCGACATTCATCCTCGACCGGGATTCAGAGACCGTCCAGCATTCAACCTCGACCGGCATGGGAAGCCTCGTTCGGCATTCATGGGTCATCCGGCATTGGAAGCCTCGTCCGGCATTCAGAGGTCGTCCGGCATTGGAAGCCTCGTCCGACATTCAGAGGTCGTCCGGCATTGGAAGCCTCGTCCGGCATTCAGAGGTCGTCCGGCATTGGAAGCCTCGTCCGACATTCGGAGGTCGTCCGGTATGGGAAGCTTCGTTCGGCATTCATGGGTCATTCGGCATTTGGCCTCGACCGGCATTCCCGCCTCGCTCGGCACCTCCCCTCGATCGGCATTGAGCCTCGTTCAGCCTACACGTCTCACCTAACACACTGCCTCGTTCGGTTTGGAGATGACGTTCGGCATTTCCCGCTCGGCATTCATGGTTCGGCGCGCAGATGTTACTTGTTTTGGGCTGAGGTATCTTACCACTGGGCCCACCAGGGAAGTCCAACCCATCTTCGTCTATAAGTAAAGAGGCAGGGGCACAGTGAAATGGACCTTTTTTTGAGAACACTGGGGAGACTCTGCCGCTTTCAAGACTCATCCTATTCACTTAGCAATTGCATTCAAGTAATTGGTGTACGGATTGTATCTGTATTCGATTATCAAGTAAAGCAATAAAGATTAACTTCAAAGTGGACGTAGGCAAGTACGCCGAACCTTTATAAATCTAGTGTTCTTATTTTCCGCATTTAATTTAGCATATTGCTCTCTGTTTAAATTTACTTTCTTCAATAATCTCTCTACACAATCTTTCTCAACGAGGTTAGTGACCAATTTTGGTGCTAACGCTTTGGTGCTTTCACTGAGAATCGAATTCTCAGGCCACAAGCATCTGCTTTGAAGCTACTGGATTGGATAAATCCCCCGAAGGAGATCTGAGTCATTCATAGGACGTCCGTTGATTCTACTCGGAGTTCCTACCAATAACTCTACAATGGGAAGACCACGTACCAGATCAGCCTCTCATAACGCGGACGCCCATGAGACTGCTAGCGTACAACAAGTAGGGCCTAGCAATCAGCAAGCAAATCTGGGTGCAGGGACTGCCGCCCAGGACCAAATGCAAGTTGTCGCCAGAACAGAGTTCAACGACTTGATGAGAGAGCTCATGGAAAGCATGAGACAACTTGGAGAGCAGATGCAAGCTAACGCTGACCTTATGGCACAACTCACTCAACAACAGCATCAGAATGCTGGGGGAAGTCCAGCTCCTTACTCTTCATCTGATAGCTCAACTTCGTCTGATGAACCCCCTAGGCATAGACGCCGCAAGATTGAAACTACGCAGGCAGGTGCTGACGATCAAACAGCTAGAGATCGCCTACACCTCGGAGATCGCAACCAAGCAGGGACAGGAAACTTAGGAGCTGGAACGCGTGTGGAAGCTGAACGCCCGGCTCACCAAGATGCCAATGATGCCGAACCTCAAGATGCACGTTTGGCAGATCGCCAACAGAGGAGGCATCAACCAGATCAATCCCGTGGGACCGACTCCAACCTCCCATCTTTCATACAAACCCCAGACCTAACAGCTATGATCAGACAGTTGATGAAAGAGAATCAAGGCTTGTCAAATGATGATTAGGGGGTATCCAGGAGTCATACTCCGTTCACAGACACTGTCCTACGGGCTGAGTACCCCAGGAAGTTTAGCATGCCAACTATCCCGGCTTACGAAGGGAAGACTGATCCCAGGCAGCATGTGATGAGGTATGTAACGGCCCGATATTTTGGACCATTCGCGTCCATTATAAGTGTATAGGTAGACACTCATGCCGGAGTTGAATTGCTCAAAATACCGCGTTGTTAATTTAAATTTGGCAAAACTGAACATATACAGTAAATAGATATAATCACAGATCACAGACACAGAGTAATAAATGCAGCGGAAATAAAAGAGATAGTATTTCATGAAGCTACTATATGAATATATAAAATACATCAGAGTTTACAACAGAAGAGTAATACGATACATCAGATACAAATCAGAATACATCACTGGAATCATCTTATACTGAAAACCGGATAGATAGCTGGATCTCCAAGCGAAGCTCCAACTCCAAAGGTGAGTCTCGAAAGCTGAACCACTCAGTCTGACCCGAGCGTAAAGCAAAACACAAGACACTCGAGTCAGGATTAACATTCTTATATTAATAAATCCAACTCAAGTGAAATAGCAATTGAAATACAAGTAACTCAAAGGATGTTTGGAATAACCATCCTTTAAGGATCCGTCAAACTATCTACTATGTAGTAATGTACGATAAGTAGATAATGTCTATCAGTAATATAAAAAGATATCAAAATAGCGTTAAGCCATGGCCCATTCCACCCTTAACACATTTTTATTCCCAAAAGCATATACAAGACCGTAGTTTCCCCAAAACTGGAAGTCACCAGAGGGCAATCCATATACTAAAGGTACAAATCAAAATCGTAGTGGTCGCAAATAGGATAATCAGTATGACAAGGTACATGAGGCGATACCAACTAGGATACTAGTAGTTGCCTGATCCGGACTGATGTTGGGCATAGCAGCTACCACCCCAACACCGCGGAACAACACTCCCAAATCGAGGGGTGCACCCAAATCGAATCACAAAAGTAATAGATATGGTATCGAAGAAGTGTGTCCGCTAGAGATGGCGATCCTCAATGGCCCGGCGCGGCTCCTGTTTTAGTCATGTCAAGGGTCATCCAAAATCGTTCTCTTTCTTCAGTCAACGCGTTCATCAAAACCATCCACTTCGTTCTGGATCAACACTCCGCGTATAGTTATTAAAGTGGTTTCGGTTCAGATAGAGAGTATATCCATTACCGATCCCGGTCTCTTTAATAACTTTCGTAATTATTACACCGATTGGTCGTTTTATATATTTCAAAAACCAAATCAATTTCAATTTCAAATAGAATTCGTAAATCAACATTTCATTTCTCTTTCTAAAACAATTTCCAAATTTTCGTTTCAAAACTTCCAATTTTCCGTTTCAAAATCTTATAATTCAATTTCAATTTCTATTTAAAACAATTCAAATATTGATTCAAGTTCGTATATAAGTTTCATTCCAAAATCATTTAAATAAATTCTATTTAACATTCAAATCAATTTAAACTCATTTATCGATTTCATTCAATATTCGTTAAGTTACTTTATCATTCAAAACAATTTCTATTAAATTTCCAATTCATTTAATCAATTCTTAAGTTCAACTTCGTTAAAACAAAACTTACAATTTTGAATTAAACTAAATTCGTCAAATCAATTCTCCAATTACAAGTCTTACATTAATTCCAAAAATATCACATTTCATTTTTGTTAAAGAAATCCAATTTCACTTATTTACTTCCTTAAATAATTTTCCAAAACTTAATTAATAAAGAAACTCAATTTCAATTATTTACAAAGTAAATTCACTTATTCAAAAGTTCGATTTCTCTTATTAAAGAATTTAATTCAATTTGATCATTAAATCATTCAATCTTATTTAATTATTAAATAATTCAAAACTTAATTATTAAATAATTTCAAAGTTTAATAAATTTCAAACTCAACTATATTTCAAACTTAATTATTAAATCATTTCAAAGTTTTATAATTTCAAACTTAATTATAATTTCAAACTTAATTATTAAATCATTTCAAAGTTTTATAATTTCAAACTTAATTATAATTTCAAACTTAATTATTAAATCACTTCTCAAATTAAAACATCGTTCTTTCATCGATTACATTGTTAATATTCTGTTTTCAGATTATTAAATATTAACACTTTCCTTTAAATAAAATTCAAATTTTCGACTTCATTTTAAAACCGTAATATTTACTCAAATAAAATCTTCGTTTACTTTTAAATCAAATTATTGACCAATCGGGTTTTATTTAATATCCTATCCTAGGTCAAAGTTTAATTTTGGGTATTTATCATTTCAACCCGATTCCAATTCAATTCAAAATCATAGCATAACAAAAGGGAACTTGCAGTGTGATAACTGGGATGGTGTCAAAGTAAATAAACAAGCAATAACAACAACCAATATCAATCCAATAATCAATTTCAAATAATCCCGAAATAACCGTGTTAATTCGCATTGTTATTTGTACGAATTAATATAATTATTTCTAGAATCTACACTATCATTTCGCGTAGATTAAAGATTATTACATTACGGTTTTCACTTGTCATTCAATTTACAATTTCATACATCATCAATTTAACAACATACATTCAGTGGTTTAGAATGTAATTAAACAAATCCTATGTGTCAATAAATTCAACAGTTAAAAGGGTCATATTATACAAATGTCAGTTAATCAAATTTAACAATTAATTGTCCTATATCCACTTCAATTTCACACTATTTAACATTTTAACATTAACAATTTAACGTCCAATATAAACATCAACAATCAATCAATTATCAACCAAACTGTATTATTATTGCATAAATAATTAACAGTGTAATTAACTAACAGCAGCATATTTCAATTGTCGTTTCAATTGAAATCAAATCTAATAAATAAAAGAACGTTAATCGTGAGTGAGTGCTCACCTTTCGAGGCTAGAGAAATCAAAGATGGTACAGATACGCTCACTGATACGGACACTGAAATTTACTGACGAATCGAAGCAAAGCAAAACTCGACACGAATCAGGCACGGCAAAGAACATATCAAAAGAAATAGGTGAGTTGAAGGCGGTGCTTTGGTGGTTAGATGAACGGCGTCAGCCTGGCATGGGTTTGCAAATCCAGGGCGCGCGGCAGGTGGAGGCTGTGCTCGCGGAGCTGCTACACGCGGATTTTGTGGTGAGGTGGAGATGCGGGTCGGTTGATGTGGGTAGGGTGGTGGGCTGCTAGTTGTTGAAGGCGAGGCCATGATGTGTTTTGTCAAGGCCAGGCAAAGATGTGGTCGGCGAAGTCAGGGGCTGGAGGGTTTGAGTTGCGTGATGGGAGAGAGAGAGCAGGAGGGTGGTTCGACTTGCCAGTGGGTCAGGTGGTGGTGTAGATGCGGCAGAGGGAGAAAGGAGGATGGCGGTGAGGCCGTGAGTGGGTGGAGAACCTGCTAGCAAGGAGGGTGGAGAACGAGGTGAAAGGCTTTGGTAGCTTCAAAAATACGATCCAAAATAAAAATGAAAAGTTTTTTCTTTGTAAAACAGAAGTCAGTTAATGAAGAGGTAGAAACAAAATAAATATTAAAGAACGAATAGTCACAGTTTTCATTTTTGAGAATTGAGGAAGCTACCGGCGAAATAAATTTTGCATTAGGAATAAAGGAACTCAAACGCTGAAATTCAAGGCTAATTATAAACTGATGACCGTTGATTTTTAACCAGTGGAAATTTGAATAGTCACGGAACACAAACAGACTCGAACGGGTACCGATACAGTTGACCGTTACACGGTTTCCACGACGCACCGGACTCCGAATTTGACTATTGAATATACTACGAAGATCAGCACGAAGAGACGATCAAAATGATATACAGATATCAGTGGTACGATCATCCGATAAAAATCGATATCGGTACCAGAATACTGCTATTTTGCAGAAAATAAGAACGACGGAGCAATAGATGTCCAAATTTGGAAAAATGACAAACTGACATCTTGCTCAGAAGATGGTTTAGAATTTTTCTATGTAAAAATATTTAGGTTTCGGAAACATTTTATTTTCATTTCTTTTTAACTGATTAAATTGAAGTGAATTTACGCGCGAAATAAACTTTCATATTTTCGGACAAAAATTTACCAGTTGCTATGTTTAACTAGACGTATTCCAAATATTAAATTTTTATTTCAAAATTTTATCGTTTGAAATTTCGCAAAATTTCAACTAATTACGTTATTAAACAGTTGAAATTTTACGGGTCGTTACATTCTCCCCCACTCAAAACTTTTCGTCCCCGAAAAGGAACGAGGTAGGAGAATAGAAACAACCAGGAAGAAAACAGATTTGAAATACAAAATAACAATTAGTTTAAACCGTATAAATTTCAATTTAAATTAATTGATATTGAATAATTGATTTAATCCATTTGAGTTCACTAAAATCAATCTCAACTATTTCTAAATTTATTATCTTATCATCCAATTATCTTAAATTTAAAATTTCTAACCATAAATTTGAATAGTCTTTTATTATAATCATATTTTTCAACAATTTAAATTCTTCTTTATTCCAAAATTATTGTTAAGTTTATTTTACTTAATATATCTTATTACATATATTTAACCCATATAAATTAATTTAAAACATAAAAGTTTTGATTTAAATTAATTTACATCTATTAATTTCTTTTAAATTCAAGGTATTTTCATAAGTTGATCAAATTTCAATTTATTAATTCTTTCAAAACAAATTTATTAATTATTAACAGGGTTTACTTATTGCCTTATCTAATTCTATTAACATCCTTATAATCAAAATTCAGTGTATAACATTTATTATAAACACTCAAATTTTTATTTATAAATTCAATTTATATTATATATTATCCAATTACATATTCAACTTCTGAATGACTTAGGTAAGTTGTATTAGAATGCAGTTGAAAATTTTACAAATAAAATTTTCCAAATTCAATTATTCGAGTTTAAATATTTATTCCAAATTTTGGTTTTATTTATAATTAAAATCATCTTTTAACGAAATTTAAGAATAAGATTTCCGATTAACTTTAAACAATTTAGAGTTATATATCATATATTTATATCCAATCAAATTAAATTTTAAATAAGATACCTATATATATATAAATCAAAATATACTGAAGAAATTCAAATCAAAAATATTTTTCAAAACAAAACCGTAGCAAAGCTACAGAATAGTATCTCCACTTCGAAACTCGAAAATGAATGTCGATGATGCGGCCGCCATCACCGAAATTATTTTCCAGCGACAAAGAGAAGAGCACTGATTTCAACATTTAAAAAAAATTCTTTGAAAACGATTTCTATTCGAAAATACTTTCAATAATATATACTTTAAAATTTTAAAACCCAAAGTTCGAAATCACCGGAAACTAATAAATTCTCAAATTTCTGAATTAAATTTATTTCAAATTCCAAATCAATTTATAAACCATATTTATAAATTTATTTCGAACAATAAATGATAATCAAATATTATCATTTCAAACAAACAATTTTATTAACCTATTAAATTCCAGAAAATTTTTACTTTTATTTTCACAATATAATCAAACAAATTTATTTCATTTTCCAAATTTGAAAACAATGTTGTGTCAGTTTGCTATGTTCAAGTGTTTTGGAAATCCTATCGATAGCGTTGATCAGACGAATCGATCGGAAACCCAAATCAACATCAACAACTCAAACAACACAATATACTTTAAAACATTTTAAATATTAATTTACAAATACATTTCTTTGCTCGACGATACAGGAATGAATTTTCAAAATAAGGATAGGGATTCAAATTTTTTTGTTGACTCAAATCAAAGAGAATTTTGATTCGGAAATAAGTTTGAAACAGAAGATAAGATAATTCAATTACCACAATCGGGAGATGGATGAGTTTATTTAATTCACGGGCAACCATAACCGGATCGTCCGTAACTTCAAGAATAAGACCGATGCTGAATTCCGAGGTAAATCAACACTCGATCTCACGAGATGGAATTCAGGTATAGCAGGGAATAGACAGCATCGTAAACCGAGGATACAGAAATCTCCGATAAATCGATGCCTATTATAAAGGAGTTTTGCTCCTTTACGAATAATCCGAAGATTGGCGAGACCGCCGATCTATTATAGATATCATTCAAAATGGAGTTATGAGGTGCTCCAGAATTTGAAAGAAGACGAATAGTGAAGGATACGAATGAATTTCGAAACCGAGGGGAACGTTCCAAAATTCAAAGGAATTGAGTCAAGGAAGAGATTGAAACTCGAATGAGAGTGATTCTGTAAATACATTTACCCTATATGTTAAGTTTTGCCTAGAGCTACCAAAGCTCTGATACCAACTGTAACGGCCCGATATTTTGGACCATTCGCGTCCATTATAAGTGTATAGGTAGACACTCATGCCGGAGTTGAATTGCTCAAAATACCGCGTTGTTAATTTAAATTTGGCAAAACTGAACATATACAGTAAATAGATATAATCACAGATCACAGACACAGAGTAATAAATGCAGCGGAAATAAAAGAGATAGTAGTTCATGAAGCTACTATATGAATATATAAAATACATCAGAGTTTACAACAGAAGAGTAATACAATACATCAGATACAAATCAGAATACATCACTGGAATCATCGTATACTGAAAACCGGATAGATAGCTGGATCTCCAAGCGAAGCTCCAACTCCAAAGGTGAGTCTCGAAAGCTGAACCACTCAGTCTGACCCGAGCGTAAAGCAAAACACAAGACACTCGAGTCAGGATTAACATTCTTATATTAATAAATCCAACTCAAGTGAAATAGCAATTGGAATACAAGTAACTCAAAGGATGTTTGGAATAACCATCCTTTAAGGATCCGTCAAACTATCTACTATGTAGTAATACTGTAACGACCCGACATTTTGGACCATTCGCGTCCATTATAAGTGAATAGGTAGACACTCATGCCGGAGTTGAATTGCTCAAAATACCGCGTTGTTAATTTAAATTGGCAAAACTGAACATATACAGTAAATAAATAATCACAGATCACAGACACAGAGTAATAAGTGCAGCGGAAATAAAAGAGATAGTAGTTCATGAAGCTACTATATGAATATATAAAATACATCAGAGTTAAACCAGATACACGGAAGAGTAACATGATACATCAGATACAAATCAGAATACATCACTGGAATCATCGAATATCTGAAAGTAGCTGGATCTCCAAGCGAAGCTCCAACTCCAAAGGTGAGTCTCGAAAGCTGAACTACTCAGTCTGACCCGAGCGTAAAGCAAAAACACAAAACACTCGAGTCAGGATTAACATTCTTATATTAATAAATCCAACTCAAGTGAAATAACAATTGAAATACAAGTAACTCAAAGGATGTTTGGAATAACCATCCTTTAAGGATCCGTTAAACTATCTACTAGGTAGTAATATACGCTAAGTAGATAATGTCTATCAGTAATATAAGAAGATATCAAAATAGCGTTAAGTCATGGCCCATTCCACCCTTAACACATTTTAATTCCCAAAAGCATATACAAGACCGTAGTTTCCCCAAAACCGGAAGTCACCAGAGGGCAATCCATATACTAAAGGTACAAAACAAAATCGTAGTTGTCGCGAATAGGATAATCAGTATGACAAGGTACATGAGGCGATACCAACTAGGATACTAGTAGTTGCCTGATCCGGACTGATGTTGGGCATAGCAGCTACTACCCCAACACCGCGAAACAACACTCCCATAATCGAGGGGTGCACCCAAATCGAATCACATAAGTAATAGATAAGGTATCGAAGAAGTGTGTCCGCTAGAGATGGCGATCCTCAATGGCCCGGCGTGGCTCCTGTTTTAGTCATGTCAAGGGTCATCCAAATCGTTCTCTTTCTTCAGTCAACGCGTTCATCAAAACCATCCACTTCGTTCTGGATCAACACTCCGCGTATAGTTATTAAAGTGGTTTCGGTTCAGATAGAGAGTATATCCATTACCGATCCCGGTCTCTTTAATAACTTTCGTAATTATTACACCGATTGGTCGTTTATATATTTCAAAAACCAAATCAATTTCAATTTCAAATAGAATTCGTAAATCAACATTTCATTTGTCTTTCTAAAACAATTTCAAAATTTTCGTTTCAAAACTTCCAATTTTCCGTTTCAAAATCTTATAATTCAATTTCAATTTCTATTTAAAACAATTCAAATATTGATTCAAGTTCGTATATAAGTTTCATTCCGAAATCATTTAAATAAATTCTATTTAACATTCAAATCAATTTAAACTCATTTATCGATTTCATTCAATATTCGTTAAGTTACTTTATCATTCAAAACAATTTCTATTAAATTTCCAATTCATTTAATCAATTCTTAAGTTCAACTTCATTAAAACAAAACTTACAATTTTGAATTAAACTAAATTCGTCAAATCAATTCTCCAATTACAAGTCTTACATTAATTCCAAAAATATCACATTTCATTTTTGTTAAAGAAATCCAATTTCACTCATTTACTTCCTTAAATAATTTTCCAAAACTTAATTAATAATGAAACTCAATTTCAATTCTTTACGAAGTAAAATTCACTTATTAAAAAGTTCAATTTTTCTTATTAAAGAATTTCAATTCAATTTAATCATTTAATAATTCATTATTAAATAGTTCAAAACTTAATTATTAAATAATTTCAAAGTTTAATAATTTCAAACTTAATTATTAAATCATTTCAAACTTAATTCAATCATTTCTCAAATTAAACAACATTCTTTCATTGATTACATTGTTAATCTTTTGTTTCAGATTATTAAATATTACCATTTTCCTTTCACAAAATTTCAAATTTCAACTTCATTTCAAAACCATATTCTTTATTCAAATAAAATCTTCGTTTATTTTCAAATCAAATTATTGACCAATCGGGTTTTTATTTAATTTTCTATCCTAAGTCAAAGTTCAATTTGGGTATTTATCATTTCAACCCGATTCCAATTCAATTCAAAATCAAAACATATCAAAGGGAACTTGCAGTGTGATAACTGGGATGGTGTCAAAGTAAATAAACAAGCAATAACAACAATCAATAACAATCCAATAATCAATTCAAATAATCCCGAAATAACCCTATTAATTCGCATTGTTGTTTGTACGAATTAATATAATTATTTCTAGAAACTACACTATCATTTCATGTAGATTAAAGATTATTACATTACGGTTTTTCACTTGTCATCTATTTACAATTTTCATACATCATCAATTTAACAACATACATTCAGTGGTTCAAGATGTAATTAAACAAATCCTACGTGTCAATAAATTCAACAGTTAAAGGGGTCATATTATACAAATGTCAGTTAATCAAATTTAACATTTAATTATCCTATATCAAGTTCAATTTCACACTATTTATCATTTTAACATTAACAATTTAACGTCCAATATAAACATCAACAATCAATCAATTAACAATCAAACTGGATTATCATTTCATATATAACAGATAATGGTGTCAGATGTCACAGGTGAACTGATACAATTAATAGCATAAATAACAGTAGCATATTTCAATTGCCGTTTCAATTGAAATCAAATTTAATAAATAAAAGAACGTTAATCGTGAGTGAGTGCTCACCTTCCGAGGCTAGACGGATTTGACAAAGAATTTGAGCTATGAATCCAGGCACGAATCTCAAAGCGGGCAAGATTGAACTCGAATCGACGAACAAAGCTAAAGCTTGAAATTCACGAAATCAAATCGAACTGGATTGATGAAGAAAAATTGATATAAGTGAACTTATATTTATATATATAATTATAAACAACTATATATATATAAATCATATTCTAAATTCAAACACATATTTAATATATATATTTTCAAAATTCTTGTTTCAAATTAAAACGCATATATTAAAATATATTATTTTCAAAGATCAATTTAAACGTATATTTATTTCACATTTATATTTAATCCCATCCTTATGAGATAAACTATACACATTTACATAACATATTATATTTTATATATTACTCACAGCAAACCAACAACATAACAATTATACTAACATGCCTCAATGACTCAGTTGTCAGTAACTAAGTACCAACGCGCCTATTAGCTTTCACCCTATATACGCTTATATATATCACTACTTAAAATGAAGCGGTACATAATAATGTTTTCTTTTCTAAAAAAAAATAAATCGGTAAACAATAACAGTACATAAATTATAAACTAAGATATATGACTAAAACTACTATAGCTTACATGTAAAAATAAAGAACCCAGATCGTACACATTTTTTTTGGTAGCAAATATATACAACTGTACGTCTAAAATAATATCGAAATGTAGTAATGATATATTATAACTATATCTATGGTTGTAAATATAAACAAATATATAAACAGGTGTACAAACTTCCAAAAATTCGAGTACAAATCTAGATGTAAAATCCATATAGCTTACATATAACTTCTTTATATCACTCCACTCATAAAATATAAACTACAGCTTGCACTAATACTAATATATATTGTACAATAATCAGCAGTAAAGTTTATAACCAAACTAACTTTGAAATATTATGTAAACAATAGACTGTGAATATGTAAACAATATATATAACGAATCTTAAAATATACCTCTCTTATATATAAGTGAGAAGGCGGTCAAGCAATATACAGAAGGATAGGCGACAGAGGAAATAGGTGCTCGGTCACATGAGATTCCCGGCGAACTCGTGATGGGCGAGTGGAGTGACGGGTTGGAGATGCGCACGGTGGAACTGCGTGATGGTCTTCGGTTTTGAGGGAAGCAGTGGTCGGTAGGCTGCAGGTGAAAGGCGGAGCAGCTCAAGGCGGAGGAAGCAGGAACTGTCGGGATGTGGTGGAGAGAAGGAAACTGGGTCGGAGGGAGAGGCGCGGGAGGAGATGGTTACTGTCGCATGGAGGTGGCCGGTTTGCTCATCGGTGGTGGAAGGGCTGCCGACACTCCTGGTTGAAGGCGGGCGCAAGCTCCGGAAGAGAAGGGTTGAGGGACAGGAGGAGGACGCAGCTGTGGGTGGGTGGTGGTAGGCGGCACACGGTCAGGGCTGTTTGCGTGTGAGGACTTGGTGGAGAAGTATGGGAGAAATGAAATTTACAGAGAGGAGGAAAATAAAAGAAAATGTAAAGAGATGGAAATAAGATTTCTTTGTGCCAGCAAGTGGTAAAAGCAAGAGCATTTTGAACGAATGGAAATTATACACTTGCTTGGTAACAGTGAAAGTCAGGAGGAGGTTGTTTGGAAATGGTGAATATAGGAAGGGAAATAGTCACGAACGAAAGTAAATAAACCGGTTGGGAAATGTTAAAAGTCTTAGGAAATATAAAGGCATTAATTATTTTCAGCTGTTGGTTTGCACGGTTTCAAATTTTGAAAGTAATATCAATAGGAAAAAGTTGTAATTTGTAGTAACGATACGGTGTACCGATATACCGTTTCCGTCATGTACCAGGCCCCAAAACACGAAACTAAATGCACCGTAGAGATCAGTACGACGAGACGATCAAAACGGTATACGGATATCAGTGGTACGATTGAATTATTAAAATTCGAATTTTTCTACTACGGAAAATGCAAGAAAAACACTGAAAAATAAGATCGACGGAGCCAAAGATGTCCGAATTTGGAAAAGCGACAAACTGATATCTTGCTCAGAAGATGGTTTAGAATTTTTCTATGTAAAAATATTTAGGTTTCGGAAACATTTTATTTTCATTTCTTTTTAACTGATTGAATTGAAGTAAATTTACGCGCGAAATAAACTTTCATATTATCGGACGAAAATTTACCAGTTGCTATGTTTAATTAGACGTATTCCAAATATCAAATTTATATTTCAAAATTTTATCGTTTAAAATTTTACAAAATTTCAACTAATTACGTTATTAAAACCGTTGAAATTTACGGGTCGTTACACTCTCCCCCACTCAAAACTTTTCGTCCCCGAAAAGGAACGAGGTAGGAGAATAGAAACAACCAGAAAGAAAACAGATTTTGAAATACAAAATAACAATTAATTTAAACCATATAAATTCAAATTTAAATTAATTGACATTCAATAATTGATTTAATCCATTTGATTTCACTAAAATCAATCTCAACTATTTCTAAATTCATTATCTTATTATCCAATTATCTTAAATTTACAATTTCTAAATCCATAAATTTGAATAATCTTTTATTGTAATCATATTTTTCAACAATTTTAAATTCTTCTTTATTCCAAATTACTGTTAAATTTATTCTACTTAATATATCTAATCACATTTATTTAACCCATATAAATTGATTTAAACATAAAAGTTTCGATTTAAATTAATTTATTTTTACTAATCGCTTTTAAATTCAAGGTATTTTCATAAGTTGATCAAATTTTAATTTTATTAATTCTTTCAAAACAAATTTATTTCATTATTAACTGAGTTTTACTTGTTATCCTATCCAACTCTATTAATATCTTTATAATTTAAAATTTAGTGTATAACATTTATTATAACACTCACATTTTATTTATAAATTCAATTTATCTTATATATTCTCCAGTTACATATTCAACTTCTGAATAATTTAGGTAAGTTATATTAGAATGCAGTTGAACAATATACAAATAAAATTTCCCAATTCAATTATTCAAGTTTAAATATTTATTCCAAATTTTGGTTTTATTTATAATTAAAATCATCCTTTAACCAAAATTTAAGAATTTGATTTCCGATTAACTTTAAACAATTTAGAGATATATATAATATATTTATATCAAATCAAATTAAATTTTAAAATAAGATACCTATACATATATATAAACCAAATTATGCTGGAGAAATTCAAATCAAAATATATTTTTTTCAAAACAAAACCGTAGCAAAGCTACAGAATAATCTCCACTTCGAAACTCGAAAATGAATGTCGATGATGCGGCCGCCATCACCGAAATTATTTTCCAGCGACAAAGAGAAGAGCACTGATTTAATCAATTAAAATTCTTTGAAAACCATTTCTATTCGAAAATCTTTTATATAATATGCATTAAAAATTTAAACCCAAAGTTGGAAATCACCGGAAACCAATAAATTCTCAAATTTCTGAATTAAATTCATTTCGAATTCCAATCAATTTATAACCAAGTTTATAAATTCATTTATTTATTATGCAATAGTCAATGGTTTACAAAAGAATAAATGAAAATCAAATATTATTATTTCAGACAACAAATTCATTAACAATTTAATTTCAGAAAACTTATATTTATATATAATATAATCATTCAAAACTATTTTGTTTATCAAATTTGAAAATAACATTTTTAATATAAATTTAGAAATACATTTCTTTGCTCGACGATACAGGAATGGGTTTTCAAAATAAGGATAGGGATTCAAATTTGATGGACTCAAATTAAAGAGAATTCTGATTTGAATACAAGTTCGAAAGAAAAGATAAGATGATTCAATTAACAGAATCAGAAGATGGATAGGCTTATTTAATTCACGGGCAATCTTAACCGGATCGTCCGTAACTTCAAGAATAAGATCGATGCTGAATTCCGAGGTAAATCAACACTCGATCTCAAGAGATGGAATTCAGGTACAGCAGGAAATAGATAGCATCGTAAACCGAGGATACAGAAATCTCCGGAGATTCAATGCCTATTGTAAAGGAGTTTCACCCCTTTACAAATCATTCGAAGTTTGGCGAGACCGTCAATCTATTATAGATATCATTCAAAATGGAGTTATGAGGTGCTCCAGAATTGAAAGAAGACGAATAGTGAGGGACACGAATGAATTTCGGAACCGAGGAGAACGTTCCAAAATTCAAAGGAATTGAGTCAAGGGAAGAGATTTAAACTCGAATGAGAGTGATTCTGTAAATACATTTACCCTATATGTTAAGTTTGCCTAGAGCTACCAAAGCTCTGATACCAACTGTAACGACCCGACATTTTGGACCATTCGCGTCCATTATAAGTGAATAGGTAGACACTCATGCCGGAGTTGAATTGCTCAAAATACCGCGTTGTTAATTTAAATTGGCAAAACTGAACATATACAGTAAATAAATAATCACAGATCACAGACACAGAGTAATAAGTGCAGCGGAAATAAAAGAGATAGTAGTTCATGAAGCTACTATATGAATATATAAAATACATCAGAGTTAAACCAGATACACGGAAGAGTAACATGATACATCAGATACAAATCAGAATACATCACTGGAATCATCGAATATCTGAAAGTAGCTGGATCTCCAAGCGAAGCTCCAACTCCAAAGGTGAGTCTCGAAAGCTGAACTACTCAGTCTGACCCGAGCGTAAAGCAAAAACACAAAACACTCGAGTCAGGATTAACATTCTTATATTAATAAATCCAACTCAAGTGAAATAACAATTGAAATACAAGTAACTCAAAGGATGTTTGGAATAACCATCCTTTAAGGATCCGTTAAACTATCTACTAGGTAGTAATATACGCTAAGTAGATAATGTCTATCAGTAATATAAGAAGATATCAAAATAGCGTTAAGTCATGGCCCATTCCACCCTTAACACATTTTAATTCCCAAAAGCATATACAAGACCGTAGTTTCCCCAAAACCGGAAGTCACCAGAGGGCAATCCATATACTAAAGGTACAAAACAAAATCGTAGTTGTCGCGAATAGGATAATCAGTATGACAAGGTACATGAGGCGATACCAACTAGGATACTAGTAGTTGCCTGATCCGGACTGATGTTGGGCATAGCAGCTACTACCCCAACACCGCGAAACAACACTCCCATAATCGAGGGGTGCACCCAAATCGAATCACATAAGTAATAGATAAGGTATCGAAGAAGTGTGTCCGCTAGAGATGGCGATCCTCAATGGCCCGGCGCGGCTCCTGTTTTAGTCATGTCAAGGGTCATCCAAATCGTTCTCTTTCTTCAGTCAACGCGTTCATCAAAACCATCCACTTCGTTCTGGATCAACACTCCGCGTATAGTTATTAAAGTGGTTTCGGTTCAGATAGAGAGTATATCCATTACCGATCCCGGTCTCTTTAATAACTTTCGTAATTATTACACCGATTGGTCGTTTATATATTTCAAAAACCAAATCAATTTCAATTTCAAATAGAATTCGTAAATCAACATTTCATTTGTCTTTCTAAAACAATTTCAAAATTTTCGTTTCAAAACTTCCAATTTTCCGTTTCAAAATCTTATAATTCAATTTCAATTTCTATTTAAAACAATTCAAATATTGATTCAAGTTCGTATATAAGTTTCATTCCGAAATCATTTAAATAAATTCTATTTAACATTCAAATCAATTTAAACTCATTTATCGATTTCATTCAATATTCGTTAAGTTACTTTATCATTCAAAACAATTTCTATTAAATTTCCAATTCATTTAATCAATTCTTAAGTTCAACTTCATTAAAACAAAACTTACAATTTTGAATTAAACTAAATTCGTCAAATCAATTCTCCAATTACAAGTCTTACATTAATTCCAAAAATATCACATTTCATTTTTGTTAAAGAAATCCAATTTCACTCATTTACTTCCTTAAATAATTTTCCAAAACTTAATTAATAATGAAACTCAATTTCAATTCTTTACGAAGTAAAATTCACTTATTAAAAAGTTCAATTTTTCTTATTAAAGAATTTCAATTCAATTTAATCATTTAATAATTCATTATTAAATAGTTCAAAACTTAATTATTAAATAATTTCAAAGTTTAATAATTTCAAACTTAATTATTAAATCATTTCAAACTTAATTCAATCATTTCTCAAATTAAACAACATTCTTTCATTGATTACATTGTTAATCTTTTGTTTCAGATTATTAAATATTACCATTTTCCTTTCACAAAATTTCAAATTTCAACTTCATTTCAAAACCATATTCTTTATTCAAATAAAATCTTCGTTTATTTTCAAATCAAATTATTGACCAATCGGGTTTTTATTTAATTTTCTATCCTAAGTCAAAGTTCAATTTGGGTATTTATCATTTCAACCCGATTCCAATTCAATTCAAAATCAAAACATATCAAAGGGAACTTGCAGTGTGATAACTGGGATGGTGTCAAAGTAAATAAACAAGCAATAACAACAATCAATAACAATCCAATAATCAATTCAAATAATCCCGAAATAACCCTATTAATTCGCATTGTTGTTTGTACGAATTAATATAATTATTTCTAGAAACTACACTATCATTTCATGTAGATTAAAGATTATTACATTACGGTTTTTCACTTGTCATCTATTTACAATTTTCATACATCATCAATTTAACAACATACATTCAGCGGTTCAAGATGTAATTAAACAAATCCTACGTGTCAATAAATTCAACAGTTAAAGGGGTCATATTATACAAATGTCAGTTAATCAAATTTAACATTTAATTATCCTATATCAAGTTCAATTTCACACTATTTATCATTTTAACATTAACAATTTAACGTCCAATATAAACATCAACAATCAATCAATTAACAATCAAACTGGATTATCATTTCATATATAACAGATAATGGTGTCAGATGTCACAGGTGAACTGATACAATTAATAGCATAAATAACAGTAGCATATTTCAATTGCCGTTTCAATTGAAATCAAATTTAATAAATAAAAGAACGTTAATCGTGAGTGAGTGCTCACCTTCCGAGGCTAGACGGATTTGACAAAGAATTTGAGCTATGAATCCAGGCACGAATCTCAAAGCGGGCAAGATTGAACTCGAATCGACGAACGAAGCTAAAGCTTGAAATTCACGAAATCAAATCGAACTGGATTGATGAAGAAAAATTGATATAAGTGAACTTATATTTATATATATAATTATAAACAACTATATATATATAAATCATATTCTAAATTCAAACACATATTTAATATATATATTTTCAAAATTCTTGTTTCAAATTAAAACGCATATATTAAAATATATTATTTTCAAAGATCAATTTAAACGTATATTTATTTCACATTTATATTTAATCCCATCCTTATGAGATAAACTATACACATTTACATAACATATTATATTTTATATATTACTCACAGCAAACCAACAACATAACAATTATACTAACATGCCTCAATGACTCAGTTGTCAGTAACTAAGTACCAACGCGCCTATTAGCTTTCACCCTATATACGCTTATATATATCACTACTTAAAATGAAGCGGTACATAATAATGTTTTCTTTTCTAAAAAAAAAAATTAAATCGGTAAACAATAACAGTACATAAATTATAAACTAAGATATATGACTAAAACTACTATAGCTTACATGTAAAAATAAAGAACCCAGATCGTACACATTTTTTTTGGTAGCAAATATATACAACTGTACGTCTAAAATAATATCGAAATGTAGTAATGATATATTATAACTATATCTATGGTTGTAAATATAAACAAATATATAAACAGGTGTACAAACTTCCAAAAATTCGAGTACAAATCTAGATGTAAAATCCATATAGCTTACATATAACTTCTTTATATCACTCCACTCATAAAATATAAACTACAGCTTGCACTAATACTAATATATATTGTACAATAATCAGCAGTAAAGTTTATAACCAAACTAACTTTGAAATATTATGTAAACAATAGACTGTGAATATGTAAACAATATATATAACGAATCTTAAAATATACCTCTCTTATATATAAGTGAGAAGGCGGTCAAGCAATATACAGAAGGATAGGCGACAGAGGAAATAGGTGCTCGGTCACATGAGATTCCCGGCGAACTCGTGATGGGCGAGTGGAGTGACGGGTTGGAGATGCGCACGGTGGAACTGCGTGATGGTCTTCGGTTTTGAGGGAAGCAGTGGTCGGTAGGCTGCAGGTGAAAGGCGGAGCAGCTCAAGGCGGAGGAAGCAGGAACTGCCGGGATGTGGTGGAGAGAAGGAAACTGGGTCGGAGGGAGAGGCGCGGGAGGAGATGGTTACTGTCGCATGGAGGTGGCCGGTTTGCTCATCGGTGGTGGAAGGGCTGCCGACACTCCTGGTTGAAGGCGGGCGCAAGCTCCGGAAGAGAAGGGTTGAGGGACAGGAGGAGGACGCAGCTGTGGGTGGGTGGTGGTAGGCGGCACACGGTCAGGGCTGTTTGCGTGTGAGGACTTGGTGGAGAAGTATGGGAGAAATGAAATTTACAGAGAGGAGGAAAATAAAAGAAAATGTAAAGAGATGGAAATAAGATTTCTTTGTGCCAGCAAGTGGTAAAAGCAAGAGCATTTTGAACGAATGGAAATTATACACTTGCTTGGTAACAGTGAAAGTCAGGAGGAGGTTGTTTGGAAATGGTGAATATAGGAAGGGAAATAGTCACGAACGAAAGTAAATCAACCGGTTGGGAAATGTTAAAAGTCTTAGGAAATATAAAGGCATTAATTATTTTCAGCTGTTGGTTTGCACGGTTTCAAATTTTGAAAGTAATATCAATAGGAAAAAGTTGTAATTTGTAGTAACGATACGGTGTACCGATATACCGTTTCCGTCATGTACCAGGCCCCAAAACACGAAACTAAATGCACCGTAGAGATCAGTACGACGAGACGATCAAAACGGTATACGGATATCAGTGGTACGATTGAATTATTAAAATTCGAATTTTTCTACTACGGAAAATGCAAGAAAAACACTGAAAAATAAGATTTTCAACTGTTTAATAACGTAATTAGTTGAAATTTTGCGAAATTTCAAACGATAAAATTTTGAAATAAAAATTTAATATTTGGAATACGTCTAGTTAAACATAGCAACTGGTAAATTTTCGTCCGAAAATATGAAAGTTTATTTCGCGCGTAAATTCACTTCAATTTAATCAGTTAAAAAGAAATGAAAATAAAATTTTTCCGAAACCTAAATATTTTTACATAGAAAAATTCTAAACCATCTTCTGAGCAAGATGTCAGTTTGTCATTTTTCCAAATTTGGACATCTATTGCTCCGTCGTTCTTATTTTCTACAAAATAGCAGTATTCTGGTACCGATATCGATTTTTATCGGATGATCGTACCACTGATATCTGTATATCATTTTGATCGTCTCTTCCTGCTGATCTTCGTAGTATATTCAATAGTCAAATTCGGAATCCGGTGCGTCGTGGAAACCGTGTAACGGTCAACTGTATCGGTACCCGTTCGAGTCTGTTTGTGTTCCGTGACTATTCAAATTTCCACTGGTTAAAAATCAACGGTCATCAGTTTATAATTAGCCTTGAATTTCAGCGTTTGAGTTCCTTTATTCCCAATGCAAAATTTATTTCGCCGGTAGCTTCCTCAATTCTCAAAAATGAAAACTGTGACTATTCGTTCTTTAATATTTATTTTGTTTCTACCTCTTCATTAACTGACTTCTGTTTTACAAAGAAAAAACTTTTCATTTTTATTTTGGATCGTATTTTTGAAGCTACCAAAGCCTTTCACCTCGTTCTCCACCCTCCTTGCTAGCAGGTTCTCCACCCACTCACGGCCTCACCGCCATCCTCCTTTCTCCCTCTGCCGCATCTACACCACCACCTGACCCACTGGCAAGTCGAACCACCCTCCTGCTCTCTCTCTCCCATCACGCAACTCAAACCATCCAGCCCCTGACTTCGCCGACCACATCTTTGCCTGGCCTTGACAAAACACATCATGGCCTCGCCTTCAACAACTAGCAGCCCACCACCCTACCCACATCAATCGACCCGCATCTCCACCTCACCACGAAATCCGCGTGTAGCAGCTCCGCGAGCACAGCCTCCACCTGCCGCGCGCCCTGGATTTGCAAACACATGCCAGGCTGACGCCGTTCATCTAACCACCAAAGCACCGCCTTCAACTCACCTATTTCTTTTGATATGTTCTTTGCCGTGCCTGATTCGTGTCGAGTTTTGCTTTGCTTCGATTCGTCAGTAAATTTCAGTGTCCGTATCAGTGAGCGTATCTGTACCATCTTTGATTTCTCTAGCCTCGAAAGGTGAGCACTCACTCACGATTAACGTTCTTTTATTTATTAGATTTGATTTCAATTGAAACGACAATTGAAATATGCTGCTGTTAGTTAATTACACTGTTAATTATTTATGCAATAATAATACAGTTTGGCTGATAATTGATTGATTGTTGATGTTTATATTGGACGTTAAATTGTTAATGTTAAAATGTTAAATAGTGTGAAATTAAAGTGGATATAGGACAATTAATTGTTAAATTTGATTAACTGACATTTGTATAATATGACCCTTTTAACTGTTGAATTTATTGACACATAGGATTTGTTTAATTACATTCTAAACCACTGAATGTATGTTGTTAAATTGATGATGTATGAAATTGTAAATTGAATGACAAGTGAAAACCGTAATGTAATAATCTTTAATCTACGCGAAATGATAGTGTAGATTCTAGAAATAATTATATTAATTCGTACAAATAACAATGCGAATTAACACGGTTATTTCGAGATTATTTGAAATTGATTATTGGATTGATATTGGTTGTTGTTATTGCTTGTTTATTTACTTTGACACCATCCCAGTTATCACACTGCAAGTTCTCTTTTGTTATGCTATGATTTTGAATTGAATTGGAATCGGGTTGAAATGATAAATACCCAAAATTAAACTTTGACCTAGGATAGGAAATTAAATAAAACCCGATTGGTCAATAATTTGATTTAAAAGTAAACGAAGATTTTATTTGAGTAAATATTACGGTTTTAAAATGAAGTCGAAAATTTGAATTTTATTTAAAGGAAAGTGTTAATATTTAATAATCTGAAAACAGAATATTAACAATGTAATCGATGAAAGAACGATGTTTTAATTTGAGAAGTGATTTAATAATTAAGTTTGAAATTATAATTAAGTTTGAAATTATAAAACTTTGAAATGATTTAATAATTAAGTTTGAAATTATAATTAAGTTTGAAATTATAAAACTTTGAAATGATTTAATAATTAAGTTTGAAATTATAGTTGAGTTTGAAATTTATTAAACTTTGAAATTATTTAATAATTAAGTTTTGAATTATTTAATAATTAAATAAGATTGAATGATTTAATGATCAAATTGAATTAAATTCTTTAATAAGAGAAATCGAACTTTTGAATAAGTGAATTTACTTTGTAAATAATTGAAATTGAGTTTCTTTATTAATTAAGTTTTGGAAAATTATTTAAGGAAGTAAATAAGTGAAATTGGATTTCTTTAACAAAAATGAAATGTGATATTTTTGGAATTAATGTAAGACTTGTAATTGGAGAATTGATTTGACGAATTTAGTTTAATTCAAAATTGTAAGTTTTTTTTTAACGAAGTTGAACTTAAGAATTGATTAAATGAATTGGAAATTTAATAGAAATTGTTTTGAATGATAAAGTAACTTAACGAATATTGAATGAAATCGATAAATGAGTTTAAATTGATTTGAATGTTAAATAGAATTTATTTAAATGATTTCGGAATGAAACTTATATACGAACTTGAATCAATATTTGAATTGTTTTAAATAGAAATTGAAATTGAATTATAAGATTTTGAAACGGAAAATTGGAAGTTTTGAAACGAAAATTTGGAAATTGTTTTTGAAAGACAAATGAAATGTTGATTTACGAATTCTATTTGAAATTGAAATTGATTTGGTTTTTGAAATATATAAAACGACCAATCGGTGTAATAATTACGAAAGTTATTAAAGAGACCGGGATCGGTAATGGATATACTCTCTATCTGAACCGAAACCACTTTAATAACTATACGCGGAGTGTTGATCCAGAACGAAGTGGATGGTTTTGATGAACGCGTTGACTGAAGAAAGAGAACGATTTTGGATGACCCTTGACATGACTAAAACAGGAGCCGCGCCGGGCCATTGAGGATCGCCATCTCTAGCGGACACACTTCTTCGATACCATATCTATTACTTTTGTGATTCGATTTGGGTGCACCCCTCGATTTGGGAGTGTTGTTCCGCGGTGTTGGGGTGGTAGCTGCTATACCCAACATCAGTCCGGATCAGGTAACTACTAGTATCCTAGTTGGTATCGCCTCATGTACCTTGTCATACTGATTATCCTATTCGCGACCACTACGATTTTGATTTGTACCTTTAGTATATGGATTGCCCTCTGGTGACTTCCGGTTTTGGGGAAACTACGGTCTTGTATATGCTTTTGGGAATAAAAATGTGTTAAGGGTGGAATGGGCCATGGCTTAACGCTATTTTGATATCTTTTTATATTACTGATAGACATTATCTACTTATCGTACATTACTACATAGTAGATAGTTTGACGGATCCTTAAAGGATGGTTATTCCAAACATCCTTTGAGTTACTTGTATTTCAATTGCTATTTCACTTGAGTTGGATTTATTAATATAAGAATGTTAATCCTGACTCGAGTGTCTTGTGTTTTGCTTTACGCTCGGGTCAGACTGAGTGGTTCAGCTTTCGAGACTCACCTTTGGAGTTGGAGCTTCGCTTGGAGATCCAGCTATCTATCCGGTTTTCAGTATACGATGATTCCAGTGATGTATTCTGATTTGTATATGATGTATCGTATTACTCTTCTGTTGTAAACTCTGATGTATTTTATATATTCATATAGTAGCTTCATGAACTACTATCTCTTTTATTTCCGCTGCATTTATTACTCTGTGTCTGTGATCTGTGATTATATCTATTTACTGTATATGTTCAGTTTTGCCAAATTTAAATTAACAACGCGGTATTTTGAGCAATTCAACTCCGGCATGAGTGTCTACCTATACACTTATAATGGACGCGAATGGTCCAAAATATCGGGCCGTTACAAGGTACGAATGGATGATGGATTCAACTAGAACGAATGATGCAACCAAGTGTAGATGATTTCCAATAACTCTATTTGGGATAGCTACTATGTGGTTCACCCGACTTCCTCCGCGGTCCGTATCCAGTTTCGAGGAGTTGGCGAAGAAATTTATAGAACAGTTCAGAATACATACTACTCGTCCAAAGGACGTGATGTCTCTATCAAGTGTGATCCAAGCTCCTGGGGAATCGCTGAAGGATTATTTGTAGAGATTCCATGTTGCGGCTACTGAAGTCAGTAATCCCAATGATCACGCAATTCTTATGGGTGTGATGCGAGGTGTGGATCCGGATTCAGAGTTTGGAGATTAGCTGGTAGGAAAACCCCCAACTACGCTAGAGTGTTTTTACTCAAAGGCACATCAGTTCATAAGAAGAGAGGAAGCTAGGTGGATAAGGCGAGATAAGGCACCGGGGCCTGTTCAGGAGACCATGAAAAGCAACATTGCTGTGAGGCAATCTGGAGACAACTCGGGGAAAGTTCAGGTCAATGTCCAGAACAAGCCCGAGCAATCTAAGGAATCCGGAGGAAGAAATCACGGGAAGAAGAGAGAAGCGGGGAAATGGAAGCCGAGAATTCCAACCTACAATGAATACACCCCACTGAATGCATCCCTTGAGAACATTTACCTATCAACTTGTAATACCTTTCAATACATAAAGCCGCGCCCAAAGGGGTCAACCGAGGAACAAAAGCGGACTGGGAAGTATTGCCGCTTTCATGAGACTTATGGGCACAATACTGAAGAGTGCAGACACCTACAAGACACTATAGAGAAGTTGATTAGGCAGAAAAAGTTACAGGAGTTTGTAAAGAATCCGCAAGAAGGTGGACAGGGAACGTCCAATCCCGGTCGTGCACCAGCTCCATGTCACCCCGAGGAGCCTGCTCGGACCGTGGGCAGACTGGTCATAAACACGATCATCGGCGGACCTCACCCTGCAGATAAGAACTGGCAAGAAATGGAGCGGTATGCTAATTCCTTGAGGCATGCAGATTTTGAGTGTTGTTCCAACGTGGAAGATGGGACCCCCGCTAAACAGCTGCGCATGATGACAGACGATACAGTATTCAGGAGCAGAGATGCTGACCAAGTGGAGGCTCCTACCATTGACCCGACGGTCATATCTGCGACAATTGGGCCGACTTTTGTGAAAAGAATTTTGATTGATTGTGAAAGTTCTGTCAATATCATCTTCAAGAAGGCTTATGACCAGATGAAGATGGAGACAAAGGATTTGAAGCCATCTAAAGCTCGTATACATGGCTTTAATGGTGCAGCGACTGATGCAGTGGGGTATGTTGAGTTGCCAGTTGAACTGGGACAAGGTGAGTGCAGGAAGGTGCGAATCCTGCCTTTCGTAGTTTTGGATGTAGATTCTCCATACAATGTGTTTCTGGGCCGACTGGCCCCTGGCTGAGTTTAGGGCAGCATTGACCCCGTGGTGTTTGACTTTAAAGTTTCCAACTGACAAAGGAGTAGGTGTTGTTCATGGCGACCAGGCGACCGATCGTGCATGTTATGTGGCTGACCTTCGAGAGGCCCAGCGGAGAGAGAAAGGAAAGGTTACGGACAATTCTGTCCGCATTCAGAATTCCGACAATTGACAAGTAATGCCCGAGCCCTGGCTCGGGCAAAATTCTCGGATCTACAGAGACATAGACCTGAGAGATGACGATGACGAACCCAGGGAAGAAAAAGCAGCACCGGCTGAACTAACGATTGACATTTCAGTCAGCCGAGATGATCCATCGTGAGTACTGAAGATTGGATCACAACTCAACCCCTCAATGACTGAAGACCTTAGTGATTTCCTCCAAGCGAATCTCGATGTTTTTGCTTGGACACACTCCGACATGTGCGGGATTTCTCCCGCTATCACGAGTTATATGTTGAACATAGACCTGAGGTACGTCCCAGTCAAACAGAAAAGGAGAGGAATGGACTCGGAGAGGTCCGCTGCTCTCAGAGAGGAGGTGGACAAGCTCAAAACTAATGGGTTCATCCGCGACGCCCTCTAACCCGAATGGGTATCAAATCCCGTGCTAGTGAAGAAGGCAAATGGTAAGTGGAGAACTTGCGTAGATTATTCCGATTTGAACAAAGCATGCCCCAAGGATAGTTTCCCATTACCTAGAATTGATCAGTTGGTCGACTCCACTGCAGGACACGAGTTGTTGTCATTCATGGATGCGTACTCGAGATACAATCAGATCCCAATGCACATTCCAGACTAGGAACACACCAGTTTCGTCACAGACGTTGGGCTATATTGCTATGTAGTAATGCCTTTCGGATTGAAAAATGTGGGGGCGACGTACCAGCGTTTGGTAAATCGAATGTTTAAAGACCAGATTGGTAGAACAATGGAAGTCTATGTGGATGACATGCTCGTGAAGTCACGACAGTCAGACGACCACATTCGAGACTTAGCAGAGATGTTTGGCATACTCAGATATTATAGAATGAAGATCAACCCTCTGAAGTGTTCCTTCGGCGTTGCATCGGGGAAGTTTTTGGGATTCATTGTTAATGCCCGGGGAATTGAAGCTAACCCGGAAAAGATTCAAGCTATTCGAGATGTACAAGTTCCCAGAACTATAAAACAGGTGCAAAGCTTGAATGGAAAGGTGGCTGCGCTAAGTCGATTCATATCCAGAGCCACAGGCAAGTGTATTCCCTTCTTCGATATAATAAAGAAAGGAAAGAGGAATTTCGAATGGACATCCAACTGTGAGGAAACGTTCCGAGATCTGGTAAGGCATTTGGAAAGTCCTCCGGTGCTGTCGAAACCAGTGGACCACGAAACGTTGTACGTATACTTGGCCGTATCTCCGCATGCTATAAGTGCGGCTTTGGTCCGCGAGGAGGACCGAGTCCAAAAGCCGGTGTATTACGTTAGTAAACGTTTAACGGGGGCAGAAAGAAATTACCCTAAAATTGAGAAATTGGCCTATTGCTTGGTGATTGCATCACGTAAGCTGCGTCCATACTTTCAAGCACACTCAGTCAGTATCTATACCGATCAACCCTTGTGACATGTACTCCAACAACCAGAAACTTCTGGAAGGATGTTAAAATGGAATATCGAGTTGAGTCAGTTCGATATTACCTACCTGCCACGAAGAGCCATACAAGGACAAGCATTAGCGGATTTCATCTTTGAGTTTACTGTATTAGACGAATCAGATGGTCACAATGTCATTCCCCTCATTCAATGGAAATTGTACACCGATGGGGCGTCAAACGACCGTTGCTCCGGGGCTGGTGTAGTTCTTGTGACTCCAGAAAATCGATCGATTTGTTATGCTTTGAAGCTCAATTTCCCAGCTACGAATAATGAAGCAGAATATGAAGCATTGATTGCTGGTTTAAAGCTTGTTGGAGAACTCGGGGTAAAATCAGTTGAAATCTTTTGTGACTCGCAGCTGGTGGTGTACCGAGTGCGAGGATATTACCAAGCAAGGGGACAAAAGCTTGCTCCGTACCTTGCTCTGGTTCAGGAACAATTGGCAAACTTCGAACATTATGACATTTCGCATGTCCCGCGTGAGCAGAATAAGGAAGCCGACTCGTTGGCCAAATTCGCAAGCACCGGCGATGCACAGCAAATGGGATTAGTTCCCATCGAAACCTTACATGCTCCAAGCATAGATGTGATGGAAGTCGATCTTGTGTTGGAAACGGAAATCGAGAAGGAGTCGTGGATAACCCCATTCAAACAATACCTGCTAAACGGGACTTTGCCCGAAGGAAAAAGCGAAAGACGACAGGTCATTCGCAAAGCCGCGCGATATGTAATGCAGGGAGGAGTAATGTATCGGAGGGGGTTCTCGGTCCCCTTACTACGGTGCATCGCCCGTGATGAGGCGAAGCGGGTCTTGGAGGAGGTTCACGAAGGAGAATGTGGCGACCATACTGGGGGGTAGACACTAGCAAAAAAGATCCTCCGCTACGGATACTATTGGCCAACTGTGAATCGGGATGCTGCAGACTGTGTAAGAAAATGTGACAAGTGTCAAAGATACGCGAAAATCCCGAGAGCTCCATCAACGGAACTCACGCAAATGGTTAGTCCTTGGCCGTTTGCAATCTGAGGAATCGACATAATCGGTTCTTTGCCTATATCCAAAGGTGGTGCAAAATACAGGATAGTTGCGGTCGACTACTTCACAAAATGGGCCGAGGCAGAGCCTTTAGCCACAATCACCTCCAAGAAGGTCATTAATTTCATTGTACGAAACATTATATGCCGCTTTGGCCTCCCGTGATACATCATTACAGACAACGGAACTCAATTTGAAAGTAGAGAATTCAAAGATTTCTGTTTAAAGTACGACATTGAGAAAAAGTTCGCCGCCGTCGCTCATCCGAAGGCTAATGGACAAGTTGAAGCCGTGAACAAAATAATCAAATCCATATTGAAGAAGCGTTTGTAAAAGGCTGGAGGCAAGTGGGTAGATGAACTCCCAACAGCGCTATAGGCTTATAGAACTACCCACAAGTCCGCGACTGGCCACACTCCATTCGCATTGGCATACGGCTCGGAAGCTGTTATACCCGTGGAGCTTGAAGTTCCATCACATCGGGTGACACATTATGATCCTAAGGCGAATCAGGATCTCTTGTTGGAATCACTGGACTTCGTTGATGAAAAACGTGAAGAAGCTGAGTTAAGGGCGGCAGCATATAGGCACCGAGTCAAGCGATATTACAACGAAAAAGTCCGCCCAAGAATCTTTGATGTAGGTGATCTCATTTTGAAACGAGTTTTCCCGGTACCACCACGTATGAATCCCAACTGGGAAGGTCCATATGTCATTGAACGGAAGCATGGAGAGGGAACTTTCAAGCTAGCGACCGTTGATGGCGTGACACTCCCCCGAGCGTGGAACAGTGAACATTTGCGACGTTATTATATTTAGCCCGTTTCTTTCTTGTTTTAGGTGCAATTGTTTCCCGTATGTTTTTATTCCATTGATTCTTAGTTTCCTTTTAAGCATGTAATCAGATGATTTAGTTTGTTTTCATTAATAAAGGCTTGAAGCCACCTTTTCTATGAATTACCGATGTTTCTGTGCCTTATAATCCGGTGACAAACAACTGGAGTTACATTATTCTGTCTGACGTACGGACTCGTATAAACGATTTTAATCTCCAACTCCCCTGAATGCGGACTGGAGTACTCTAAGTCCCCGAAGTGCGGACTAGAGCATAAACGATTTAAATCTCCAAGTCCCCTGAACGCGGACTGGAGTACTCTAAGTCCCCGGAGTGCGGACTAGAGTATAAACGACTTAAATCTCCAAGTCCCCTGAACGCGGACTGGAGTACTCTAAGTCCCCGGAGTGCGGACTAGAGTATAAACGACTTAAATCCCCAAGTCCCCTGAACGCGGACTGGAGTACTCTAAGTCCCCGGAGTGCGGACTAGAGTATAAACGACTCAGCATCTCCAAGTCCCCTGAGCGCGGACTGGAGTGCTCTAAGTCCCCAGAGTGTGGGCTAGAATATAAACGACTCAGCATCTCCAAGTCCCCTGAGCGCGGACAGGAGTACTCTAAGTCCCTGGAGTGTGGACTAGAGTATAAAGGACTTAAATCTCCAAGTCCCCTGAGTGCGGACTGGAGTGCTCTAAGTCCCCAGAGTGCGGACTAGAGTATAACCAACCTAAATCTCCAAGTCCCCTGAATGCGGACTGGAGCACTCTAAGTCCCCAGAGTGCGAATCAAAAAGTATTCTAAGTACTAGAAATGTGAAATAAGAGATGTACAATTCCAAAGAATGTCCGAGCAATGTGAAAATGGATTGGGAATTTATGTAACTCATAAGAACTTGAGTTTCGACCACAATTATACAGAAAGCTAAAAAGTAGAAGTCATTCGAAAGATAAAGAAACCAAACTTTATTCATTAATCCAAAATGGGGTTATACAACCACTCCTTCAAAGCTCGGAGTCAAAAGTCTATCTACATAAACTACGAAAATGAATAAATAAAAGTAGTTACATGATCTAAGCTAACCCTCGTCAAACGAGTGTAGTGGCTACTTCTTCGGTTTCTTTAGCTTCTTTTCTTCCTTCGTTTGTTCGGATGACTCCTCCCCCACGCACTTTCTCTTGGACGTGTTGCTCGCCAGTGAAACAGTATCAGGAGTGGGAGGAGGAACATCCAGTGGTTTGGATCTTCCAAGAAGAATGACTTTTAGAGGCTTGTTCAACGGATCGTCAAGTTCTACTACTTGAGATTCGATCTTGACCTCAACTTTCTTCTTTTTCTCTTCCTCAAGTTGTTCCTTCATGCTCAATTTAGAAGTATGTTCAGAAGCGCCCGTGATTTCAATTTCGTAACTCTCTTCAACGGGAGACGAGGTTCTAGACTTATCCTCATCAAGCGCCCCAATCACCTGAGCATCAGGACCGGGGGTTACTCCCGCATGAGTAGCCTCGCTTGTTTTCCCCATCCATTCCTTGGCGTCATCGCTCCTTGGAGACGGATCGGGGTCAGAACGGCCTGCGCAAAATCACAAGAGATAAACGTTAGGACACAATAGCCTCTCGCCGAAAATGACAGTTCTTTGAACTGTAAGAAGAAGAGTTATACACCAGTTTCTTGCTGGCTTTCAACCATCCGAGGAGTCTCACCCTCTAGAATGAGGGATAGCACGTGAATTCCGAGGCTAGGATCTTCCGGATCATATCCAACGTGTTGCTCTAATGGATCAAGTGCTGGCCGATTGGCCGCTTGAGTAGGAGGAGGAGCTGCAGACTCGGTCCCAGACGGACCAACCAGGTAATTTTTCTCCTTTGATGGGGAAGAGCCTTTACTAAAGAGAGCCATTGCTGCAAACAAGTCTGAGGGCTCGTTCCCCTTGAGAAATTCTTTCGCTAAAGCATCCTCGTCAACCTCCTCGGTGCCTGATTCAACCTTTTTAATCTTTATCAACGTTTCACATGCCTCGGCTAGGGATTCAAGGTAGCCCTCGCCAAGAAAGATCAAATCCCGATGCATGAGGACATGTGCATTGTATTCAGCTATCAGCGGGTCGATCAGGCACTTGATCTCCTCTTTGCCGGCCTCTACAGCCGCTTCAAGGTGGGAGTCAATCTCCGCGGAAGCTATTCTCTTGTCCTCCTCACGGGCTTCATCCTTCATTGTCCCGACCTTAGAAAGCTCATCGTCGAGCTTTGCCTTCAAGAGACGTATCAACAATATCGTTGCAATATCGTTGAGACTCCTCTTGAGCAGCTATCTTCTCTTCCTTCTCCTTAGAGAGTAGCTCCTTCAACTCTTTAACCTACAGGGCGAGTGCATCCCTTTCTTTTTGAACAGAGTCTTTTTCTAAAGCCAGGGCCCCACTGCGTTGGACCCTTCGTCAAGTTCCTTTTTATGAGTCATCTCTAGACAAGTGACGGCCTCCACAGTATCTTTAGCACTTTGTTCAGCAGCCTCAAGCTGGGATTTGTACGAAGAGAGCTCTTTATCCTGATTTTTGATAATGTCTTTATCAAAGATAGCTTCAAGTTTCAGGCAGTCGATTTCCTGTTGACGCTCGACAGAGACTTCCGAGACTTTTACAGCAAGATGGACAAACGCGTCATGTTGGACATAGACGTCGTTGTTGCAAGCGATGGCACTCTGCTTGACATGCCCCGGAATGTGATGGATCGCTGGAAAGAACTTCAGGCCATCAAAGCAGATTTTAGGGAATTTAACTTTAAGCTCGGCCAGCTTCTCTGATATCGTCGGGTCTGCTGCAGGAACAGGGGGAGGTGGCTTTGAAAGTTATGTTTTCTTACGATGTTCTCGAGACTGCCGAGTGCTTGATGAACCGGAGTGTTGGTCACGGGGAACTTCAGATTGAGAACCCTTCTGCGAAGACTTCTCTCTGCCTTGCTCTGATTGAGAAGGAAGATCATGGGAATATGAAGACTGGGTATATGATTTCTTTCGATAAGTCGACTCTCGGGGACGGTTGTCTCGGTCTCCAGAGTCGTCTCTGTCCCGGCGCTTGCCGGTGCCCGAATCTCGACCAGAATGATGAAAAATTGATGAGCCATGAAGACGATCGAATCCGTGGGAGCGTCCCATGTCACCTGCATAGAATTAGAATAATGACAAGTTAGAAAAGATCGGTGTGATGGCAAAGATTGAAGTGTAGGGTGAAGTGCACGTGTCCGTGTGTGTCCTAGTGTTCCCCCTGACGGACCAGTTTCTTTATCTTTACTAATGGGAGTTTTTTCTCCTTGGACGTGGGCTTGATTGCCTGCATTGCCTCTGGCGGGCGAATGAAGCTTAAGCGCTTCTGAGTTTTCGGAACCATAATTGAGCAGATCATTAGGGATGGTGAGATTCGACAGACCTTTCAGTGAACTTTTTAAAGGTTGGGGGGAAGGCTCTCTCTCCTATGGAATAAGAGTAACTTTAGAAGTTCTGCCCACTTTCTTCCTCCTCAACTTGTAGGTCAATTTCTTTTTTCCCTTGGAAGGGGAAGATGATGTTTCAATATCATGGACTTCGACCGTCGGGTCCTGGGTGGGATTGACATTTTCATCCGGTACTTCGGGCGTCTTGCCTTCTCTAATTTCTCCCTCTTTTGGCGTGTCAGGGGCGTTATGTGTTGAAGGCCCGGCCTGCCTTTTTCCCTTGCCTGAAGCAGGTCTGGATAAGGTGACGCCTTGGGGAAGGTTTATTCGGCGACCTTCGGCCAGCAGCCCGAATCTCGCAAGTGACTCATTCAGAATGAGAGATTTGATGTCCCAATCTTCTGCGGGGAGAGCTCGGATAATTGCCACCGCTTTAGAGTATCTGGCGCCTTCGGGACGTGGATTGATACCTGAAAAATTAGATAAAGAAGTCAGAAAAGATGCAGATTCCACAAAATTCGAGTGTTGATCTAGAAAACAAACTTACTCCCTTCCACCCATCTCCTAGCGAAACCGGAAGGACAACGAACGTAGAACCACTCTTGCTTGTACTGGGCGAATTTGCTCCATGGCCCAGTCAGAATTTGGCATTTACTATATGGCTCCAGAAATATGAAAGATGGGCTATCCAACTGTCTCTTGAAGCGATAAATATAACAGATATCGCATGGGGTCGGAAGCCTAAAAAGGACACTCATAAAGAGGATGCAAGTGCCATATAAGAAAGCATGGCTGTTCGGAGGTAGTTATGAAGGAGCGATCTCGATATATTGCAATAAGTCGCGAAGGAAGGAGTTGAAGAGTGGAACGCTGCCTACCCAGCACATGAACTTATTGCAGGCGGTATACCCGGCTGGGGGCAAATGCGGACGATCATTCCCCGAAGGAACTAACACGTCGTCGAAAGGGATTCCGTGGACAGAGCATATCCGATGGAGTGTACTTTCGTTAATCTATGAGGCCTGTGAGTCGGCTGGGTCGTCTAAGAAAATAGCTGCCTCCAGAGCGTCAACAGCTAAGTCGATGGATGCTATCACAACGCTCGGTAAGTTTTGAGCAGGGGTAGTTGACAGATTCGAAGTATCTACAACTTCTTGTCGAGAGGATGGCCCAGGTCTGTCTGAGATCGTAGCAGAGCTAGATTTTCTAGACATCTCTAATGAAGATTGAATCCAACAAAGCACCTGTTTGAACTATAGTTGAAAAACAATTAACATTAGACTTAACAACGTAAGTATTCCCCCCGTGTGGTGTGTGAACTAGTGCGATTATTCAAGTGTAAGTATCAAGCGAACAAAAAGACACTGGATTGAGAAAATAAGTTTGAGCTTCAAATTGTCGTCTTCGAAGACCGTCATCTCTGACCGTCTACGAAGGTTTGTCGTAAGATGATTTATATTTTGAACTCAACATCATCACTACATTTGAAAGGTTTTTAACTATTAAGCAGGTTAAGTCCAAGTTTTCAGTTGTTTAAACATGGGAGTTATTAGTCCGAATTGGTCGATATGCTTTGTTGTTTGAGTCTATCCTTGTTCATTATCCTATGTTCATGCATAAAGTATGTGTTTAGACAATTATGCATTAGATTCGGCTGGTGTTGCTGTTGTACACAACCCTTCCTACCTAACCACTTCATCGTTTGGCATTTAACAATCATGCCGAACCACAGGCAAGCCGAGCCGCACCGTTCGGCACACCACTCTTCCAACTCTTCCTCTTCACCGTTCGGCATGCGGCAAACCATGCCGAACCATGCTCGTGCCGAGCCGCATCGCTCGGCATTCTGTCCTTAACACCACTTTTACTCCTTCCCTCCATCCCTACTGACCGGCATGGTCAAGTCCTTCGGCAAGTCATACCAAGCCACGCCGCTCGGCATTCTACCTAATTACTACTTCTTTTCTGCTTTTCCCTCCAGTCTCGATCGACATACATAAATTATGCCGAGCCGTAGCTATGCCGGGCCATATCGCTCGACGCATAAAGCCATAGTTTCTTCAAGCACCTCCAACGTCCACTCCTTTCCTCCACTCTGCCTGGCCTTAAACTCCTCTCAACAACAACGCCTCACCCTTAACTCTTGTTCCACGCGATTACCACTGACCTCGATTTTGCAGAGGTTCACGAATGTGAACCTTGTGCTAGTTTTCCTAATCGGTGCGGAGTGTTAGAGGGAAAGGTTCTCACCTAAAAGAAAAACGAGTCGAAGCTCGGGAAGATTCTGGAATGGGGAGTGCGGTTCTAATTGAATTCGATTGACTGGGGAAGGAAGTGAGACAGCGCGTGATGTTTAAGAAGGGAGGGGCATGTAATTTGTAGAAGTAAGAGGCAAGTTCGTAAATAGGATGAAGGTAAAAGTAAAAAATAGGAAAAGAAGTGAAGTGCCGGCCTTTATAGAGGGAAGAAAGGAAGTCGAAGGGACAACGACCGATGGAACCGGTCAAAACACCTCCCTCACTCGGTATTGATCTCGTTCGACTTTGATGTCGTTCGGCATCAATTAAGTCGTTCGGTATTTGTATGTCATTCGGCATTAACATGTCGTTCGGCATACGATGCCTCGTTCGGCATCCAGAAGAAGACAATATCAAGAAGACGAAGCCAAGGCTCGAAGCGAAGCATGGAGAACTCATGATTCAAAGCGCATCACGATCGGCCACATGATGCACTTTGGGGGGGCAAGTGTTACCTGGAGGTTTGACCAGGCAACTAGGTCGGTCAGCATTCAACCTAGTTCGGCATTCATAGGTCGACCGGCATCGAAAGCCTCGTTCGGCATTCAGACCTCGTTCGGAATTCAGGCTCGTTCGTCAATCAAAGGTCGTTCGGAATTCATCCTCGACCGGCATTCAGCCTCGACCGGTATTCAGAGACCGTCCGGCATTCAACCCCGTTCGGCATTCAGCCTCGACCGGCATGAGAAGCCTTGTTCGGCATTCATGGGTCGTCCGACATTGGAAACCTCGTTCGACATTGGAAGCCTCGTCCGGCATTAGAAGCCTCGTCCGACATTCAGAGGTCGTCCGTCATTGGAAGCCTCATCCGGCATTCAGAGGTCGTCCGGCATTGGAAGCCTCGTTCGGCATTCAGAGGTCGACCGGCAATGAAAGCCTCGTCCGGCATTCGGAGGACGTCCGACATGGGAAGCTTCGTTCGGCATTCATAGGTCATTCGGCATTTGGCCTCGACCGGCATTCCCGCCTCGCTCGGCACCTCCCCTCGATCGGCATTGAGCCTCGTTCAGCCTACACGTCTCACCTAACACACTGCCTCGTTCGGTTTGGAGATGACGTTCGGCATTTCCCGCTCGGCATTCATGGTTCGGCGCACAAATGTCACTTGTTTTGGGCCGAGGTATCTTGCCACTGGGCCCACCAGGGAAGTCCAACTCATCTTCGTCTATAAATAGAGAGGCAGGGGCACAGTGAAATGGACCTTTTTTCAAGAACACTGGGGAGACTCTACCGCTTTCAAGACTCATCCTATTCACTTAGCAATGGCATTCAAGTAATTGGTGTACGAATTGTATCTGTAATCGATTATCAAGTAAAGCAATAAAGATTAACTTCAAAGTGGACATAGGCAATCACGCCGAACCACTATAAATCTGGTGTTCTTATTTTCCGCATTTAATTTAGCATATTGCTCACTGTTTAAATTTACTTTCTTCATTAATCACTCTACACAATCTTTCTCAACGAGGTTAGTGACCAATTTTGGTGCTAACAATATATATAACATATTATATATAAAAAATATTTAATAAATCTTTTGTTCTTAGTTTATATAAGATTTATTTTATTAATATACATAAATTATTTTATTATATTAAACACATACACATAATAAACAAATTCTTTCACTAAAATGTTAATATAAATTTCCAACGTTAACATACATGTATTATTCATATTATTTAATTTTAAAACTATTTTCATAATATTTTGTATATTATAATTTTGAACATACTATATTTAATTAATTCAAATGTTTTTTTGAAAATAACAAAATGTTTTGATCAATATTCTAATGGTCAAATGTAATTATTTATAATATATGAATTAAAATAAAATATGAAGTATTACCTTTAAATGATCATGCCAAGATGGTACATGTTGAACCCTCAGAACCATCTTTTGGAACACTTGATTTTTATTTGCAACATGAAATTTAGAAACTTTAATTTAGTGGAAGAGAGATATAAAAAATAGGAAAATAGTAAGAATGACAAAGTTACAACATTTTATAGCTTTCTGGACATGTGTTTCATTTTTGTGCACAAAGGACAAAGTTTATTTCGTAATAGAGCCGAAGAACATAGTTTTTAGATAGGAGGATAAGCTAATTGAGGGTTGCATTTTTTTACATGCTGGAGTCTAGATGGGGGTGAACATGTGCGGTAGATCTCGACAATATTGCAGTAGCTCTCGATGGTGGCAGACTTGAACTTGGCTACAATGATGATGGAGAGAGGTGTGGCGACTTTGACAATGATGGAAGGAGGAGATTGTGATATAGTATCATTTTTGTTCCTTTAAATACATATAGTTATGTACATTTATATTCATAATGCCATTTTATAATAGTATTGTATTAATTGTAGTAGCAGTTTCTAAATTATGGTAGCTTTTTTAAAATTGCAGTAGTAGTTTATTAACAATTATAATGCTACTATGTAGTACATTTTGTATTTTTTAACTACATATAGTTATGTATATTTCTGTTTATGATGCTCCTTTATAGTAATATTTCACTAATTGTATTAGTAGTTTATGGATTGTAGTAGTTTTTAATAAATGTGGCAGCAATTTTTAAAAAATTATTGTTTTATTTTGGATGATGGATATATTGTATCTCATAAGTTATTTTATAATAGCATTATGAGTTGTAGTATCAGTTTATGATGTATATTAACCTTTTTTATTTGTGGTAATGACTTTTGAATTGTAGTACCATTTTTGAATTAATATTTTAAATTCCACTTTCTAGTATCATTTTATGAGTTTTTTTGTAAAAGTTATATCAATTTTATTTTATTTTTTGAAAGTTTGTAATACTACTTTCATATTAAATTTATAATGCTACTATATAGCTTTATAAAGGTGTTATCATCTTTATTTAATTTTTTGAATGTTTATTGTGCTATGTTTCATTAATTATTTTATATTGCTACCGTGTATTATCAATTTGTATTTACCAAACTAAAAAATATAGCAACTATATTCCAATTTTATCATGTAACGGTTGCCATTACCTTGTGTTATTATTTTTTGGTTAAATGATATGCCCCCAACAACATTTTATAGTTGCTGTACTAATTTTTACATCATTTTCTTATATAATGATACTGTACATTATTATTATTATTTTACTTGTTGCTATTTTTTCATAATGATGATTGGTAAGTAAGATGAGGTGAGCAATGATGTTGTTATGAGTGGGAAGGTGTAGGCGACACGGTAGGTGGTAAGTAGAGGCGTGATTTTATTAGGATTAGGTTTTGAGGTAACGACGGCTATGGAGGTGATGGTTATGGAAGGTGGTGGAAGCGTAGGGGGTGCGAAAGCATGGGGTGTGGTGGTGTGGGTTGCGGTGATATGGGAAGCGAGGAATTTGGCCTGCATGTGAAGAATTGTTCTTGTGGCTAATTTTTGTGCGTGCTATACTATAAGCCAAAAAACTTTGCATGTTTGCCCTTTAAACTAAATTACCATGTGAAAAAAGTTATTATATTTAAATGAAGACCCTTATGGTCTTATTTATAATTGAAGTGTAGAGTTGATGATGTAAGCATATGTCCACGTATTTCCCAACAACTTGAGAAATATTCTCTCTATTTAAATTTCCAATTAATTTGAAATCTTTACCCCAAGTAGTATGGTTGGCCATTATGTAACAACCGATAAATTAATTATTAAAATTTCGACCTTAGTTAGTTAAATAAGCATTATTTATCCATCCATACAATAATTAATAAAAAATAAATGTTCTTAAATAAAAACTATATAATGATTATATCAGTCTCCCCATTAAATTAACTTCGGCTGAATGAGTTATGGTTGTTTAACTCCTAGGCGTGATACTTAGTGCATAGTAATATTTGAATAATTCAAACATTGAAGTTTGTATGGACTATGCTGATGTACAGTATTTGGCAGGGGGTCAGATGCTTACAAACCATATGAAGGAACCAGACCAGTCAATAGTGGGTAAATTGGGTGAATTTCAGAAAAACTCCTTATTTGGATCGTAGTGGTCCTGCGAAGTCTAATAGGTTACATCAGGTCCTTTCTAGTTGATTTTAATAAAATCATATTTTATTAATATTGTTCTTATTTTAATCAGTTATTTATATTAGTTAATTTAATTTGATGTTTATTAGGTTTGAAATTTGAATAGGTGAGAGCATATCAAAAATGTTTATATTTCAAATTGTGTGATAGGCATATAGGACTTGAAGTAAGTGCAATTTGATTGGGAGTTTGTATTTTATCATTTAGTTATGTATCAGTCAAATTGGTAACTATGGAAACAACTTAATATATCATAAATGCGACAATCATGTAATTAATTAGGAGTTAAATTTGTCACTTTTGGAAAGGAGAAAGGTCACATGAACATATAGGGTGTGAAATGCAAATGCATGACATGATATGACAACAAAATGATATAAGAACATGTTTATCACTGTATGTGTGTGTGTTGACATTTAATTATGTTTATGTAAATAATGATTCAAGAGTAATTATGTAAGAAATTCCTATTATCCAACATTTGAACCGAGCAGCTTCTAAGTGAATTTGGACGTCAAGATGAAGGTGGAATGGATCAAAAACTTGGGGCATGCTTGAATAGCTAGAAAAAACAACACATGAAATTTAGGTTTACTTGGAGAGAGTTAGTATGGTCGATACCGACCATAATTATGGTCGGTACCGAGTTGATCCCTCGAGGAAGGTCCAATTTAATCTTGGAAAGTTAAAGACCATGAAGGTGCAGAAGCTTGCATCACTCACCATTATGGTCGGTATCGCCCATAATTTTGGTCGGTACAGACATGGTTTTTCTCTCCGGATTGACTTATTCTTCATCCTTATCTTTTCGAGTCTGAAATCTTACATGTTCTTCCATGATCGGGACAATTCCAAATATAAATTGAAGAGCTGGAGCAACATAGAGAGGACTTTTGATCTTTTTGGCCCATACTCTTCACATCTCAGTCTCTCCACCCTCATTATTGTCATAAGTGTTGTAATCTCGATCTTATTTTGGTTTTAAGACTGGAAATCATTGTAATAGCGCTTGTACTTGTGACAAATGTGAAATTAATAAGATTAAGTGGTCATAAGCATAAGATTTGGTCGAACCACTATAAAAATCACGTGTTCTTTGCTATTAGTATTTGATTTTAGTAGATCTACTCGCGTTTTTACTCGATTAGAGGTGTTGTGCTACTTTTTGGCCCAACATTTTTGGTGCTTTCATCAGAATAGAGCTTCTCAGTTGTAGATCTGGCTTAGTATTATGGATTGCAAGCATCCATAAATTAGATCTTAAAGATAGTTGTTGTAGATCTGAAGTCACTATGATTTTGGAAAGGAATCAACCTTAGATCTAAAAGATGTGGCATCTAAGAGACCTTCCATGAGATCTAGAGCCACTATCAGAGGAGATGAAGCTTCTCACCATAACGAGGAAGCTACTCGGCAGTTGAATGCTTTGCCTGGACCTTCTTCCCTATAGGAGACGATATCCAAAGTTGAACTTAACATGATGATGGATAAAATAAACCAAAGAATGTTAGATAGTCAGAAAGCCCTCTTGGATAGGATGGAGTAAAGCTTCTTGCCAAGCAGACACAAAGGCGTAGGTAGAGCCATAGAAATTCATTGCCTTCAAGTTTGAGGAGGAAAGCTCATCCTCATCATATCAGAACAGGAGAGAAGCTCCACACCTATAAATAGTGCCTCCATTGCAATTAGAAAGGGATCTTCTTCTTCTTCTTCTCTTTTGGCAAAACTTTTTCATTTTGGTTATTCAAAGGATTGTAACTGTAATCACAGTATAAAGGAAATAAAAGGATCAATTCAAAGTGGACGTAGGCCGGAGATAGCCGAACCACTATAAATCTGATGTCTTCTCTTACTTTCTTTCATTTTAATTTTGTTATTTCTTCATTTTTACTCTCTACATTATCTGGATCTGAGATCTATGACTGGATACTAAGGATTTGTGTGTAAACACTAGTGCTTTCATTACATTCGGGGTTTGTGACCATTTTTGGTGCAAAAACTTTGGTGCTTTCATTGAGAGGGAGTAGCACCCGCTATATCGGATTTGTAGTTCAGATTTGGAAGGCTAAAGGATCGGATCTAGGAGGAACCATGGTTAGGAAATCGACTAGAAGGACATTACCAGGAAGGATCCATCAAGAGGGAAGTCAAGAGGCTTCCTTCGGAGCTGGAGCAGATCAGGTATCCATCTACATCACGAGAGATGAGATGCAGACTATGATGGATTCCATGCAGGAACGGTTGCTGAAAAGACAGGTGGAGGTAATGCAGAACCTTCTCAGATAGTTTGGATAGGCAGGAGCAGCAGGAGCTGCTGGAGCATAGGTCCACGGAGCTGGATCAGAGGGACTCAACAGTCAATCAGATAGAGCAATTCAGCAGGGGGCAGCCCCCAATTAGCACATAGCTATCAATCTGGACGAATCTAGATTCGGGGGCACACCCCTATGTAATGCTGGACCAATTCATGGAAGAATTCCAAGAGATGCTGCACAGCCCGACACCAATAGGAATACAGGGGTGCGTAACGAGGAGTACGTACTCGAATCCCTTAAGGACTTGGGGGCAGTTAGGAAATGAAGACGGGGAGCAACCCTTGGTGAACAACTCTGGATTGGCTGAAATTATCAAGCGAACTATGCGTGGAGGCCCGAGAAACAGAGATCTGGAAGGAGTAAACATGAGTCCATTTACCTGTAACATCAGGATGGCTAGGAATCCACCAGAGTTCAAGCTGCCTACTCTGGAAGTATACAACGGTAGGACGAATCCTACCGATCATTTGATGAGGTATACAAGACACATGGAAGTGTTGGGGGCATCGGAGGAGGTTATAGCCCAATGTTTCCCCCTGTACTTGATGGATATAGCTGCTATGTGGTTCAGGCAGTTGGAAAATGGATCTATTAGGACATGGACAGAATTGGTGGACAAGTTTTTAAAGCAGTTTTAGGTTCATATCAAGAGGTCGAAAAATGTGATGACACTGACGTCAGTGAAGTAGAGGACATGAGAGTTGCTCAAGACTTTCTTAACCCGGTTTAATACGGTGGTTGCTTCAGTGGATTGGCTGGATCCATCAATGGTTCTAATGGCGGCAGTGTCAGGAGTCAGGGACAACTCGAATTTCAAAATATCGTTAATATGGGATCCACCAATGGATCTCGGGGAATTATTTCATAAGGTCGAAAGATTCCTTCGACAGGAGGATGCAAGTCTGGATATGAAACTAAAGGAAGTAAACATGGTCAAGGATGGAGGACCATCTGGTGAAAGCTCAGGTAAGGATAAGGATAAAGGGAAGAGGAAGTCGGATGATGATTTTGGCAGGGCAAGGAAGCGCTGAGGAGAACCAAAATTCTCCACTTAAACAGGACTGAATGAGAAGTTGGAACGGTTATACATGGAAACTCGAGATTGCCTTCCTTATCGAAGGTCGGCAAGGAGAGAACCCTCAGAACGCGAGAGGGCATTGGGAAGGCACTCTCTCTTTCATGACCTGGACGGACATGATACTAACATCTGTAGGCATCTAAAGGATATAATCGAGGAGCACATAAGGAGTGGTCGGTTGCGGTGATATGTCGAGACTCGGGATACGGTGGTGGAACAGGAGTAGCCACTGTCTACCTCAAATAACGACGGCGCGAGGCTCGGGAATGATGATCGGTTGGTCATGAACTGATCAGGGTGGTATGGAATAAGTAGCAAACTCTGGGCAAACGGCTAAGTCACTTACTCATGTACGGGGATGGAGATAGCCCTTAGGCATGCTCTAAGGTGATGATAAACCATGATGCTCTAGTTTGTGAAATCTGCTTTTCCTTTCTGGTTTGGACATTTGCTTTTTTTCGTTTAGTTTTCGAGTTTGGTTTGGACTCTTGGTTTTGTTGATTTTCTGGTTGGGATTTTGGTTTGGATGCTTGTCTTTTGATTTGGATCTTGGTGTGGATTTTTGATATGGATTTCTGGTTTTCTGATTTGACCTAGATTCGAATTGGATTTTAATTGGATTTTTATCTGGTTTTTGGTAAAAAGGTCATCGGGTATGGATTATGCCTGGCAAGGGGTAAGTCGCTTCGTCCAAATGTGGCGAATCGACTTATTCAGGTCGTCGAGTATGGACTATGCTCGGCAAGGGTCCGAAGAGACTAGGATTCGGCCTAGGACTTAGGTCCCATGTTATCTATCATTTATTATTTCAGGTCGTCGAGTATGGACTATGCTCAACAACGGTCCACAGAGACCAGGATTCGGCTTAGGACTTAAGCCATGGCATTACTCAGCTTTCAAGAACATTGAACCAAGATCACCGTCAATCTAGGACTTATGCCAAGGCATTGTTTAGTACAGGTCATCGAGTGTGGGTCACGCTGGGAAAGAACCCGGAGAGGTTATGGATTCAGATATTGGCTATGAATAGCTAAGGATTTGGGCATGAACCCGGAGTGGTCCCGAATTTGGCTAAGGGCCCGGAGCGGTCCCGGATTTGGATATCAACCCGGAGAGGCTATGGATTTGATTATTGGATATGGATGGATTAGAACTCGGTTGTCGGGTTCAAATGGATATGGAATTGGCTAAGGATTTGTTTAGTGGATTCGAAATAGGATATCGACTCGGAGCAGTCGCAGATTTGGATAAGGATATGAATAAGGCACTTGGATAGAATGGCTTGGTAATGGATTGGATTATGGATGGATGATATGGCTATGGATGGAATATGGACTTTGGATGTCGGATTTAAAGCTATTTAAAACACGCCTTCCTGTTGCAAGGCATGTTTTGGGGGGCAAATGTTACCCCGCCTTTTGGTCAAGGCCGGGATATCGACAAATTGACTAAAAAGGATGGATATCAGGATTGGAGATCGATTGGAAAAAAGGCTGTGACCGATACCATCAAAATTGGACCAAGCTCCAATCAAGGTGGGATCGATCAGGAATGATAAACAAGGCATGGTGAGGCTACACTTCGAATTTCAAGTCAATTGGAGTTCATACGCTCAAGTTATGGATGGATCAATATTGGTAAAAATGCTTTCGTACCGATACTTTTGTATCAATCATTGTGGCGTTTAGTTTGGATTGATCGACATTCGTATCGATACAATTCGTATCGATTAGGTGGCTCTAGGATGGGTACAGGTTGATGGATGTGGACTTCGTATCGATACATTCGTATCGATTGGATGAATACGAGGCAATGGTTACGTAGGTTTGGAAGTGTATTTCGTATCGATCACTTATTGATCAATACGAAGGACACACATGGAGGAAGGATGCTGGATGGATATGAAAAGCATTCAGGAGCCATTTCGTATCTATTGTGTTCGTATCGATCGATACGAAGGAACTGGTCAAGGATAGGAGCGCTTAGCATGGATCATGGCATAGGACTCGGATCGATGCCAAAGAGATGGATACGTAGTTGATGGATACGTAATTGATGGACACGAGCTGATGGATACGAAATCCATCGATACGAAGACTCCAGCCTACATTTGAAAAAGAGAACTTGGATCGATCATATCTCAAAAATTATACATTGGAATTTCATGAAATTTAGAGAGCAAGGACTTTGCACTATCATCTTTCTCCATGATCGATCTCAGCTCGATTAGAGCGATCCCTGATCGATACGAAATCGATATTGATCGATCAGGGATCGATACCAAACCACCTTGGATCGATTATTTTGGCCCACCTACGCATAAGAAAGGGTATTCCGGGATTCGAGGCAGATATTTTCCAGCTCCACACCTATAAATAGTGCCTTTATTGCAACTAGAAAGGGATCTTCTTCTTCTCTTTTGGCAAAACTTTGTCATTTTGGTTATTCAAAGGATTGTAACTGTAATCACAGTATAAAGGAAATAAAAGGATCAATTCAAAGTGGACGTAGGCCGGATATAGCCGAACCACTATAATTTTGTGTCTTCTCTTACTTTCTTTCATTTTAATTTTGTTATTTCTTCATTTTTACTCTCTACATTATCTGGATCTGAGATCTATGACTGGATACTAAGGATTTATGTGTAAACACTGGTGCTTTCATTACATTCGGTGTTTGTGACCATTTTTGGCGCAAACACCAACGATGTCATCGTATAGCGAGACGATAGACCCTAGACGACATCTATTGAAATATGAGTGGCACATGGATGATGCCAGAGCAATCAATGCGAAGAGGTGTAGATGTTTCCCTATGTTATTAGATTGGAGGGGCTACAATGTGGTCCACTCGGCTCACACTGATGTCTATATCTTCGTTTGAATAGTTGGCAAAAAATATTATGGAGCAGTTTAGGCTCCATACCACTCGACCAAATGATGTAATGTCCTTGTCGAGTATTCATCAGGTTGTCGAAGAGATCCTAAAATATTTTCTTAATCGGTTTATTACCTTTGTGACTGAGATGAGCAATCCAAAGGAGGATATTATGTTGATGACGTTAATCTAAGGGATACACCTAGATAGAGAGTTTGGTAGATGGCTAAAGAGGAAGCAACCACCTACTATGAAGTAGTTCTATAGTAAGATGTCACCGTTTTTATGCCTAGAAGAGTCAGACTAGGCCTTAGAAAGGCTGGTGGTTGATCGTTGAATGAAGTTTTGTAACTGGGTCAGCCTACAACGGCAATAATGGGTGAATTTCAGTTTTTTTTACCATTTACATCTTTATTAGGCCTGCGAATCTAATTTATTTAGAACATTTCTAAATATCCTTTTAAATAAAATCATTATTTTATCCATATCTATAATATGGTTTTATATTAAGTTATTAATGTTATAATATACACACACATCACATACACGTGTATATGTGTGTGCATGTGTCACATAGCAATCCATGCAAGGTATAACGTGTTCATATACAAGTATTGAGATTTATACCACAACAGACATGTTAACTCATCTTGTTTATAATTATGTCATCCAAATGTATATTAATATACTTTATTTATGTATTTAAAATATTGCAATTATATACATATATAAATCTATATTTTATTTTAAAATTATTTATAAATATATAAATAACTATGTATTCGAAATTATATATATATATATATGTATGTATGTATATGTATTTATTTGAAATTAGTAAAAATTATATTTATTTATTTTACTGAAAATTCAAAATAAAAATTAATTTTTTAAATAAACGTATTATACATATCTTATCAATAATTTAATTATATATATAAGTATATTTAAATGAAATATATATAAAGCATAAAAAATGAATATATGCATATTATAATGCTCACTTCAAAAGTTGTTTTTTAACTTTAAATATTTATATTTATTAGTTTCCATACGAAAACTAATAAAAAATTATTTTTTCAAGAAAATTTCAAATTTAAATGTTTTAGCAAAATTTCAAAGATATTTTATAATTAAATTAGACTTTGAAATAAATTATTAATTTCGGCCATGATTTAAATATTTAAATTATATATATAAAAAAATTATTTTTTTTCTTTTTATTTAACAAAGGTGTTATTAGATGTATATTTAATTTTATAAAATTTAAAACATATTTTATATAATATATATATATATATACAGATATTATTTATTTATAGAATTAAATGATTTAAATCATATTTAAATAATAAAAAAATAAAAAAATAAAAAATATATATATATTTATAAAATTATTTTAGTTATACCAAAAGTCCATTAAGTATAAAATTTAAAACTATATTTTCCATACTATAAGAATTAACATTTGAATTATGAAGCTAGTATAATTAAATAATATATATTAATTAATTTAAATGAAAAAAATCAATTTTTTTTAAAATTGAGTCATGATTGCCAAAGACATATACATAAGAATTCCTTTTTTAATTATATATAAGTATATAAACAGATAATCATTCTGAAAGTGATGATATATTGATATAGTGAAATCGTCACCTAACTAACAAAATAATATTTGATATATAAATTATCTAAATATTATTATATAATTGTAAATCAAAAAATTACCTTATTTCTGAAGCCTATTAGTACATCTTGATACGATGAGATCAACTCCTTAAACTGGTTTCAAATCATGCAAGGTGCTAGCTCCTTCATAGATGACTACCAACTATCGAATAATAATTGTTTTATTTGATTTGAGATTTATAAATGGAGGGCGAGATGGTGTATAATTTCATCTAGAAATAATTAATGATGGATGCCCTCTTAAGTAGTGAATGAGTAAGGGTAATGATGCTTATATAGAGGAGAGAATGGAGAGATAAGTTAGGATCCAAATCCACTTTTCTCTCTTACCGATTCTTTTCTTTATCTTATCAAATCAAGCCACTTATTTGCCATCATATGGTCGCACCCATCATGCTCCATCATGGTCGAACACACCAACCCCCATACGGGCTTCAAACCCATTTAAAGCCCAAACAAATTGTATTGCATTTAAATCTAATTTAAACCTGTATCGATATCGTATATCGATTACTATATTTATAACTATTATAAACATATTTAATAATACTTGTTCATCCAATTAAAATAAAATTTTATAATTAATATTTCATAAATATTATTAATTTATAAGAATTACAAATTAATTAAATCATTTGGTCAAAGGAGTATTTAACGTTTCAGTTGTGTGACCCGTAAGGTGTAAAGTTGATCAGCGATTAATATCAAACTATCCAAATATTAACGTTCGCACATCACTTAGCAGGTGGTATGACATTTTTGTCAGATTTATCGCTTACTTAGTTTCAGTATAATCCTATTTTACTTTATTAAGCGTTACTCGATTGTGACTATTTTTACACCAATTCTCTTTATTAAAATTATATCACTTTGGACATATGGAATTAGGTAATGGTCGAAATTCCAATATCATCCATATTTAACTCTGTACTTCAAATACAAAGTGCTTGGTTCAATAATAACAATTATTATTAACTGACATGCTCTGGCCAAAGACTTTAAATTTGAGTTGACTTCAGTTGACCGTGATACTAACCTCATATAACCGAGGAGACGAATCCTCTCTTGAGTAATGTTTCACTTCCAATACTTCCACTCGACCCAACTATAGTCGTTCGATGGACGCCGTGCCATGATTTAACTATAATCAAAGTGGAGATTCCACATTGAGGATAAGTAGTTTTCTCAAGTCAAGGGAACTTTGTAATTTTGTCGCATCGATATTTTTCGTTTGACCTTAGCTATATTAATCAACAGAAAAATATCGAGCGAGTCATTCCATAGTTACCCAATAACTATCAGTACGTAACCCTTTGGTGCTATCAGTAGTCCTTAGTAATACACTACCCAACATTTGGAGAGTGTCACATACTCTATTCTCAATGGATGCATCAATATCCAGTCTCGATACATCTTGATTAGGAAAATTTAAAACAGCATGTTTATTTTATTATGATAAATCACTCATGGTTACAACGTATTCTAACTACTATCATAAAACATAACATTTATGGATTTAAGTTAAATAAACTTTTAATTAAATTAATTAGTTAAGATAACATATTATATCAAGTATATAATAGAAAGAAAATACCTTTTATTTGGAAAAGGATTGGTTATCGAGTTAGATATATATAACAAATTACATAATTGTCTTAAGGCATACCCCTAACTTTATCAATCTCCCACTTGCACTTGGGGTCAACTATGGAATCGTATTCTAACTTCTCTAATCGGTTTCCTCAAAACCAATTGAGTCAGTCCTTCAGTGAACGGGTATGCTATTATGTTTTAATTATCTACTCTGTCAATCGACTCTCCCCGATACTGATAAACTGTTTTTATCATGTGGAACAATTCAGAGTATGTTTCTCGACTTCTAGTGAGCTCTAAGTTTTATTATGAACTATATCATGACATTATTATCATATAACAATGTTATAAGATTCTCAACATTTGGAATCACCCTCAGTTCACTTATTAATTCGTACATTTGTTATATATACACTGCTTTTACCATAACTCTATTCAAGACGACATACATAGCTTTTATATTGAATCATCCATAGTCTTCTAGTTGGAACATTTCCAACTTAAAGCTTATTAACCAAGTTTTGAATATGAATTTAATATTGACATGCCAAACTCAATATCACTTATGAAGTTTGAGTCTGATTAATCCTTCATAAAGAGCTTGTTGTTTCTGTAAACAATTCTCCAGTATTTGTAAATACAGGAGAACTCTCCAAACTACCATTTAGTGACCTTTAATTTGGATTTAATATTAGTTTCATATATTAGATAAATTAACAAATCACGATATTGAAGACAACATAACATGTATATTAATTCCTATTGCCAATACATAAAGAATTAATTTCACATATTCCTTATGAAACATTTTAATAAGATGTTCCTACATGTAACGACCCGCCTTTTCGACCATCGAAAGTCGACACCAAATACATCCATGGTATTCTAATGCTGAACATCCAATCATCTGAAAGGCAGATTGTTAGGGTAAAAAGAAAAAGAGTAGGAAAACACAATCTCATAGTGGAACAACATTTAATATAAAAAAGACAGTAAATGTCATCACTCTAAAATACATGGTATATCAAAGTTAAAATCAAACCTCATCGGCCTGAACAATTATAATTTCCTGACCTCACAATTGCTGATATATATATATATATATAATAGTACAACGGAAAATAAAAATACTACTGCAAGTGAACCTCTAGCTCTACTCCATGAGCTCCATGTCTAACTAACGATAACCTAAAAAAATACTCGGTCTGACCCGAGTATTATAATAAAATAACACCTGGATCTGTCTAACCAGCATGAGAAAATTCAAATAATATGGTGAACATATAATAATTCTGTAAGACCACATGGTTAAACAAGGAACGGGTTTTTACCTCACCAGAACAACATCCATACAAGAATGAATGGAAACAAATTAGAAAAAAAACCCTAACTTAATAGAATGAGTATAAACAAGATCAAAATCCAAACTTGAAGAATGGATACAAATAATTAAACATCAAGAAGAGCTCCAGGAACTTCTTGATGCAATTAAGAAAACAATTCAAAGTTTTGAATCTAAAATAAGAAAAGAGAAATTTTCCAACAATGACTAGGAGGGTGCACCCCCCTCGCCAAAAGTATACCTCTGAAAATATACTCGAGAATTACGATGGCTCCCAGAAAATGTACAAGCCCGATCCCGCCAACCTTACTCGAGTATTTCACATCTCCGCGCGCATACTACTAAATCCAATCTAGAGTAGATGTGAAGATAATCTAATGGGAGCAACCCCACATAGCTTGACATCCACTCGCACTTTGGTTTTAGTCATTCTCGACAAAGGATATCAATGCTCAAAATGAGCAACAAAATGTTTCAGATTGACGATACACAAAGTACATAATGGAATTGATGGTCAATAAATCAACCATCAGGAATAATTAAAACGATTATATATGGAAATTAAATCTCATATTCTTACCACTACTCATCGATTTCAAACATGTGTTATTTCTTGGTTAAAAATGACGCCTGGCAAGTTAAAGTAATGTTACCCTAAGTCTTTCCTTGATGACATTTTTACCCTTCGAGATAGAAACAAGTTTCCACACCTTGACGTTTAGTGCTAAGAGTATGACTAAATCCTTTCCATATAAGCGATATGTTTTATGAAAATTAAATTTCTTATCATTTCCATAACCGAATCAAACTTTTAAAATTTTAAAATCAAACATGTGCTTGGTTTCCACATCATAGATATTAACTTTTAAACAGCTTTATTAAAGTGTTAACTAACTTTAAACATCATTATTAAAATGATTAATTAACTTGAAACATCATTGTTCAAATGATTAATTAAAACAATTTATTATTAATATCTCAAAAAACCTTTTACTTTAAGATAAAATAATAATTTAAAATATGTTCAAAACCCCAAATTCCGTCTTAATCCTTATAAACTCTTTACGAACCCATTAGAAAAGAATTTACAAAATATTTAAAGTAAATAATCTTTTAATAAACTTAAAACAACGTTAATTATCCAAAAAGACAATAAATCAAATTTATAGTCTTTTCATATATTTAAAACAACATTAGTTATCCCGAAAGATAATAGTCAAATTGATAGTTTTTTCATAAATTTAAAACAACATTAATTATCACAAAAGGTAATTAATCAAATTTATAATCTTTTTATAAATTTGAACAAAACTTATTATTTATTTCAAAATTCTAAAAAATACTTGGAAATATGGTTTAAACAACTTTCAAAGTGCAAAAACAAGATCAAACATTTATTTTGTAAAATTACGAGCATAAGTTTAACACACACAAAGGTTTAAGGAGATGATATTTCATAAGTGATAGTATAGCGATAATCGCTATAACGACATTTACACAATCAAACAATATGTCACAAATATTTCAACTAAACAGCAATATAAGCAACATAAGAATATAAGTAAGAAGCTTATAACAGTAAATTAATAATGGCCAGAAACCCCTTGGGGTCTCTTCACAAAAGTCCCCTGCAAAACAATGGTTATTTATGCAATCTGCTTTTCAAACGGGAATCCAAATCCAAACAAACAACCAAACAATAATATCAAACATATAATTATCAACAATTTGCAATCAATAGCTAACTGGACATTTATTATATAATCCACATATTAATTAACTTCAAAAATAATCTTTTTACTTTGCAAGCATAGAATGGCGGTTTATTCTACTCAATAGATATCCAAAATAATATATTCAATTTAATTATAGCAGAACGGTGTATTAATCTTCTAAATAGATAACACAAATGAAGTATAACTGATGTAACTATGTAAAACGTACTTAAATTAAATCACTATAATTTTATCATTAATTTATACTTCATTAAAACTATCAACTATTATCTAAGCATTCAACAGTAATCTATAGCAACATAGATATCATATTATTTATTTAGAGGTGAGTAAACTCATCAAAATTTCAGTTGACGCATTCATGATTCGGTTTGATCTAAAATCGAAAAGCGTTCGATTCCAGCTCAAAATTTAACTAGCTCTAAATTCAACGAACCTAATTCCATCATGAAGATATCGTCGATACAAGTCCGATGCAAAAGACCGCGTCTGAATCCAACCTTTTATGGAAGAGTTATTCATTTTATAAGGTTTTGAATTAATTAAAACAATTAATTAACTTAGCATATAATGTTATCTATCATATCTGAAAATAAAGCAGCCTTCTTTCCTAAAAGAGCAATCACTGAGAATATAATATTATCTAATGACCTTATGAAGGGATATAACAGAAGCGATATATCTCTTACATGTGTTTTGAAGCTTGATATTCAAAATGCCTTTGATAAATCAAGTGGGACTCAATTATATCTATATTGTCCAAAATGAATTTTCCCCTCCCTTTCTTAGCTTGGATTTACTCTTTCATTTCAACCCTAAAATTCTCCATAGTTATAAATGGTATGTGTCTTAGCTACTTCTCTTCCAACAGGGGAATTAGACAAGGCGACCCTATTTCATCTTATCTATTAATTGTGTGACGGAGTGCCTAATGTCCCTGATCAATCAAAAAGTTGCTGGAAAGAAGATAGCTAGGCACCCTAAATATTCTAAGCAGGATATCTCCACTCTTATGTTTGCAGATGACCTGCTGCTGTTCACTAAACCTTCTACTACATCCATAGTTTCTGTTATTCGAACTTTGAACATATTTACTAAGATAAGTGGTCTCTCAATCAATGAAGATAAGTCCCATATCAAAATAACTAGCATTTCCTATCATGCTACTCAACGAATTCATCAATTATCTGGCCTCAACCCATTCCTCGCGTCTTCTATTTATTTAGGAGCTTTTATTACCGAATCTAGATTGTTATCAGCTCACTGTCTCCCTCTATATGAGAGAATTACCTCGAGGCTCCATAGATGAACCAATTCTAAGCTCTCAATGGCTGATAGGTTAGTTGTCATAAAATCCATTGCCACATCTATGAACACATACTACCCTTGCTTATACATTCTTCCCATAAAACTAATTACCATGCTCAATTTAGCATTCAACCGCTTCTTATGGCATGTCAATCCCTATTCAAAAAAAAAAACTAATTCCTATATATTGCCTATCATAAGTCTTAACTTCCTCTTAAATGTGGTGGCCTTGGTATTCTTAACTTAAGCTTGTGGAACCAGGCTGCTGCTTCCTATTATATCAATCACTCTCAACAAATACGATAACCTATAGGCTTAACAGAATATAGATCATAACTTAAAGAGACAATTTTTGGACTATGGAGATTCCTCTAGATGCTATATGGTTTTGGCACAGCTTATTAAAATTGAGACAGAAATTTTTACCTTTGGTCCGATGCTCCCCTTTATATTCCTTTTGGCATTCCCTCTAGAGTAGGCAAGGCATGATATTATCGAAGCACATTGATTATAATTTAAGAGCTCTATCTGGTATCCCAGAATCGCCTCTACCTCCGACTATATCATTTTTGGAAATTTAATGCTTCCCAATTCTAGCTCAACTGCTAGTAGAGAGGTTTGGAACGATACTCTTCAACATTTCAGTAGCTTGTGAATGACAATACAGTGTGGAACTTTAATAGTGTTCATTCTATATCCTTGGTGTATACCACTTTGCTCACATTACAACAATTTCCTTCTTTCCCTTGGTACAAAGAATATGGTCAGAAAATTCCCCGCTCAAAGAAAACTTGATGCTATGGAAGGTCTTGCCACACATAACTATCATAGGCTTTCTCGGGATCCCAATTTGGAATAGGCTACTATATTTAAGGCTATTCGCTGGCAAAATGACATAACAGTGTTATTCCTGAAGCTCTTAAAGAAGCCGATGTACACTCTTTGGGAAGAAAGGAATAAGAAGCATTTTCAGGGGGTCCGTCGCTCGGTCTCTATCTTGATGCAGTTGATTTTGCTTTGAGATTAAGGGCGGGCAAGTTTTGAAATTGATTTTGCCTTGGTTGCGCTAATTAATTTCTTATTTGGGCTGTTTCTTAAGCTTTTTTGTTCGTAATAAAAGTGGACGATTAACTATAAAACCAGCTAGCCATGCTAAAAAACCAAAAAAAACAAAACAATAAGTTAATTAACTAATTTATTAAACTAGTCTCACCCAGGCCCATGTCCCAACATCACCCTTCTCCTTATTAATGCCTGCACACATTCCACTTTATGTGTACATCCTTCTTTAGTTTTGTATGCATGCACTTGCTCACGTGATCCTCCCCTCTTCATTAATTTACATACGCATGCCACCACACACGTACAGGAAAGCATACCCAAAATGCACGACTTCAACTATCTCGCGCCGCCACCTCGTCCCACGAACCACCACACGAACTCAGCCATTCGGAGCTGCAACAAAGATGCAGTGGCCCATACCCTCCACCACCAACTCGAAGACAACCTTGGACCACTCAAGCGTAGCCCTAATGTCATGTCACTTCACCGCTGTAACCTCCAAATGCCACCAGAAACCATACGAACTCCACCGGAAAGCTCATCTCATCATAGTGAACATGCTTGCATCTCCAAACCCGTCCACAGAGGCCAACAACGACAATCAACCCCGCAGCTCCTCCACGGCACCACCATTTCGAGTACAGCTTAAAAAAAGATGAAGCCCTACTTATCCTCTACAACATTGAAGTTTACACTTTTGGCTAATTCTTTGTGTGGAAGAAGTTACTGGAAAAATGAAATGGAAATGGAATAATGGTTGCCGTGCTTTTCTTTTTTTCCATTGCTCTGTATGTGTGTTCATATCTTTATGTGCTGTCCTTCCCTCATTTCATGAATGTGTACATTTATAAAGAAATAAAATCAGTTCCTTGCGAGTTAAGGAAATAAAAGTCAAATGCAAGGACAAGCAAAGATGTTTGCGTATGTGAGTTATGATGCGTGTGTGCGCTGTCTTGTTTTGTAAGTTTTGATTTAAAAGTTTTGCGGTACACCGCTACACAGTGTCATGTTCACGTACGAGTCGCGAACGACATAAATAAAAATCTGATCATGTACAACAACATGACACAATCATAAAAAAGTAATAAAATACATCGGTTAACTTATTCTGTGAAGTTTCAAAAATACCGATATTTGCTGCAAAATGGTTAAACGAAAATTTAGTTATTTTCCAAGTTAAAAATTATGTTAAGATCTAAATTGAATTAAAAATACGTTATAAAAATCAAGTAGTTTTATTAACAAGTTATTTTCTTTTTATTTATTCGAACTATTTATTATTATTTTTACTTCACTTTTAAAATGTTGCACGTTTTGAGCACGATCACACAATAAGTTCGATCATCACAAAACTCGTTAACAAACATCACCTCATTATTCCGGTTCCAAGAGCACTAGCTTCGTCAAAATTTGAGACAAGTGCCTTGAAATGATGATCTCACAAGTTAATTAAAAAGAACCATTATTGAAACAAGTGTAATCCTATTATTTATAAATTAAAAGTTTACCATTATAATTTATTGATTGAAAGGAGTAAAATAAGGCTATTAAATATATTTAATAATATTTAATTCATAATTCAAATATTTAAATAATCTATATATTTGAATATAAGTTATTTATATTTTTAAACATGAATTATTTAAATATTTAAAATTTATTAAATACTCAAAATCAAATACGTTAAAATTCCGAGGTGTTATATTCTTCCCACTTAAACGAATTTCATCTCTGAAATTCCCAAAGGAAGAAAACGTTCCAAAACCCTTAAGTTTTGAAAACTATCAACTAAAATGAGTTATTAAACTCTTAAGTTCCTTATATTACAAAGAATTTTGGCAGCACCCCGTTTGCGCGGCTGATTTGGAAAAAGTACAACTCGCCACAACTGGTCTAAATCAACAATTAAAACAAAAGCCAAGTGACCTCCCATACTGGGGCATAAAATTGTCAATCGAAATACCAGTTTCTAAATCTACTGCATACCTCTTTTGCATTTGATTCTATTTTTTTTGCAAGCGACTTATTATCTTGATGCAAATGCAGGTACGCAAGAAATCAAACAGCAGTCTCTTGCTTCCATGTACTTATCTTGTAGTTACATAGTTTAAAAGAGAACCATGCTGACAATAAAAAATATGCAAGCTATTTTTATCATAAGCAATAGCAACATAAATAATATAACAACCATATGCAACAAAAGTACAGAGAATATTCTATAATAAAATACTAAGCATCCAATATTTTCAAAAGATAAATTTAAAACTGAATGCCATTTCTGTTATATTTAAAATATATTTTCTAATTCCTCCAAAGGGAAATATATCAAAACCAAAATTAATTACGACAACGAGTGGGCTCCTCCCACCGAAGCATGATATAACTCTAAAATCAAAACAACATGGAGCATCCAGTGGTATTCTGATTCCTCCAAAAACAACAACTAGAGTAAACGAATATACCTAACGAGTCTTCCAAATTGGAAAACCCCCAATCGCCCAACTTTAGTCATAACAAAATATTTGAAAACCACCTCACAAAAACTCTTTTTAAATATCCTAAAATAATAAAATTTTCAAAATAATAATAATATTATTTCTTTCACAAATTCTTTCGAAATCACTTTTCAAAAGCACAGGGATTTAATTCCTAATAAACATCAACTTTATAAACCGTAGTTTATAAAATCACACTATCAATCAAATCAAATTCCATAAAGGAATAAACTAACATTTAATATTATTTAAAATGTTAAATGAATAACAAATGAGATTTAGAAATTTTTCTTAGGTTTACAACTTTCTTGATCGTCCAGGGACATAGATAATTTTCTAAGCGTACCGTTACGCTCATCAACCTTTGGTTATTACTTAGAAGATTATCTATGCTTCCTCAAAAAAAACTGAAAGTCACTCTCTAAACTTTTCTAAGCCACACAACAAAGTGTACAAGTATACTTAAGCCCGTGCAATGTACATAAATCATCCGTATGTAATATCAGATTTGATCACTTGCTCGGATACATAGACTTTATTTCCAAACTAGTACCGCTCATGGACCTCCTTAGTGCGGACTCCGATCAGGTTTCCTAATTAGAAACCTCTGTTCTCCTTACATAGCCATATACTATGATAGAAAACCTTAGTATCATATTGAGAATCTGAATCAAGTGTTCGTTGATAAGAATTAAGTGAGAATTTTTTTTGAGACTGGTGTAAATCACTAGAAGTTATGTTTGAAACTCTAGATTAATAACCGTACGAATAAAATGATCTATATATAACTTACTTAATCCGATCAGTTTCTTAACTACACTAATCTCTTTTGAATCATTTTCATTTTCAGTTATAGTATTTCATTCAACACTAAAATTATTTATAAATTATTTCATAAATTTTCACTTAAGTTTTCAAACATTTTATAAACACTCGTCATTATAAAAAATTAAATTAAAAACTTACTCCACTTTTATTTACTTGTATAATACTCTCCTACTTCCTAAAAGTATATAAAAAATGTCAATTTTATTTTATTTATTATTTATTTTTATTTTAGAAAATGCAAATTGAGGCCCAAACAAAATATGGGTCTTAAAACCCGAGTCAACCTTTCGACCTCTTTACCTTAGAGTGTTTTAAGGAAAGATGTTTACTTGTCGGCATAATAACATCAAATAGTTTATGAGACTTAGATGTTTAAAAAAACTATGGTTTTAATAGAACAATGCTTATCAAAACCTTCCTATGTAATTTAATCCATTTTAAAATTATGTTAATTTATCCCTTTTCTATTCAAGGGTAAAATTCCATTTATCAAACCATTCTTTTATCAAAATACTTTTTATTTTAAATCAATTTCCTTGAAGGAAACTTAAGAACTAAACACTCAGGTTTTATTTTAAAGCTCTTTTGGAAATCATAATGCATATATTTCTACATACAAAATAATTTTAAAGCTTTATTGGCTAATGCTCACTTTGGGTTAGTTCGGATTCGAACTCATTCCGATCGCACAATGTTAAAGAGAATAATTTATTAAGTGTACCACAATTTTTGCCTAAGCAAACATTTGATCGTCACTTAGAAGATTATTCAGGTTGCCACAAAACTAGTCGAAATGTTTTCCTTCGAACTATCCAAAGAAAATGTATCTCACTTAAAAATTTTCTTCCAAAATATTTATACTTATAAATACTTCCAAGTAATACTAATTTCACTTTTCTCAAAATCCTTTTGAAATTATTTCAAATAACGCTGGAATTTAAATTCAAAAATCCTTTTTGAAACACATTTTAAAAAACAAATTTATATAAAGTTGCTTTATATAAAATCATCTCATATTATAATAATTCTTCTTTATTATAATAAAATTTTCTCAAAATTTTATCCTCTTAATGTCTTACCTTACCATTTAGATTATATTAAACAACTTTCATTAAAAATTTACTTTTAACTCAACATTATTATCAAAAACCTTACAGTCAAACTATAAAACTTATTTCACAAGGGGTTCGTTTTTAAATCAAAGCAATAAATACAATAATAAGCTGAGCACAAATACTCAACAATCAACAAACAAAAAACAATAATCAATGCTCCTAAACTACTCGAGCATGACAAATCAAACAACAACGATAATAAGTAAATATTATCATTAACAAACAAACAATATAAACAACTATATAAATTTTAAAATTATTCCTTTATATATATAAACTATATAATCCTAGGTGAAATATTCATTTACCAACTTTAAAAAATTAATATCGTGTCCGTTTGTCTTGTTTGAGTGTTTAGAAATGCCTATCGATACCTTGACATCCCACGTCTCGATCAAAATTCATAAACCACTCAATAGACCATGTAACGGCCCGGAATTTTAAATGTTTTATATTTAAATATTGCAATTATTTAAAGAATTGAATCTTGGATTTAATGGGAATAAAAATGATTTCGAAAGCTTATTTAAATCCTTTTTAAGTAAGAAATGATATGGTAAGCTTTTAATTTATAACTGAAGTGATTAAACTTGTTTTAATAATAATTCTTTTTAATCAACTCATGGGATTATCATCCCAGGGCACTGTCTTGGATTTTGACGAAACTAGTGTTGTTGAATTTGGAAGATTGAGTCATGGTGCACTGATGAGGTTCATGGCGATCGAATGTGCCGTGTGGTGGTGCAACTTAAAATGCGTAGCGTTTAAGTTAAAATAATAAAAAATTTATTTACTTTCCTATAAATAACCATCATTTAACCTATTTTATCAACTCTCTTCCTTTCTCCTTATTTTATTTCCCGTTACCAAAGAAACATAGCCGCCACCCATTTTTATCTTCAATCAATTGTTTCGAGAGAAATAGGCAATGAAATCGAGTGATTTTAGATGATTTGAACTCAAGTGTGTGAGTGCTTCATTTCGGGGTGTGCAATAGTAGGTGCGATCTAACTTGGTCGTGGCCGAAGTAGTGAGGCAGTAGCTAGGGTTAGGTTTTGGAGGAGATTAAGGATATGTTGGGAAAATTGGATAGCGACGTTGTGCTTCTCATTTGAAAGGGCATCGACCGTGGTATTTGGGTGAACTTTGATCGACATAGGAGCTGTGCGACTTTGCACTGTAACATGTGAAGCCAAAGTCGTGAATGGATGTGATGAGCCAAAGCTCAAAGGGATGGTATGGTTGTTCTTCTCTTGATGAGGTAGCTCTTTCTACGTCGACGATCGGTGCTTCGATTGTAGGATCGTTTTCACCCTAGAGGGGAGGGGGGTGAATAGGGTCTACTAAAAATTAATGCAGAAACAAAAATAAACACAGAAAGTAAAGCAGTAGAGATCACACGTATATTTACCCAGCTTTGGCAAAAACCTGCCTACGTGCTGCCCCCAAGGATTCTACTAGAAATAAAGTAATCAGTCGCTTACAAAAACACGTAAACTCGCGATACCCGCTAACTCGATTAACCTAACTCTAAGCTCAAAATCCTACCATAACTCAGCTATTGAGTTGCGAATTCTCAAACTACGCCCCGTAATTTGTACCTAGTTACACAACTAGAAATTTACAAAAATTTTAAAAAGAAAATTACAAATCAAAATAAAACTAAAAAACAAAACCCTATTATTTTATAACTAAAGCCCAATGTAAAAACAAAGACCGGCCCACGTATCATATAAATAAAGAAATCTGTCTCCCTTTTCTTTTCAGTTCGTATAATCACTCCGGTCGTTCCTCTTGTTGCTCTTCAAAAATTAGGGTTTTGATTTAATTGAGGTCGTCGCTTAAAATCAAACGATTGAAGTGAAGATATTGCTTTGATTTGCTTAGTCAATCGACTCCCTGGCTTTGATTGCTCACGGTCACTTCAATGTCGAGTTCGAATATTGGTATGTGATTTACTTGATTTACTCTGTTGATTTGCTTGAACTCGAACTGTGTTACTTGCCAATGATGAACTGGGTCCAATTTAAAGGGATCGAAACCCTATTATATCGTTCGTATATTTTGGTTTATATTTTTCATGAAGTTATTACTTGCATTGATTTTTGATCGAACGTTCGTGAGACCTCTGACTTGTTCATTGATCGAATTTGCTTGAATTGATTTGAACTTGTTCCGTTCTTTGCTACTACGACTTTGGCATTTGAATTTGAGATTGACTTGATGAAGTTTGACTGTTTACTGCTTCCATTCTTTGCTCTGGTTCCATTCTTTGCAGGCAATTTTCGAATTTTTGAATAATTCAATGATGTTTTTCGTTTGGTCATTTCCTTTTGAAACCATTCCTTGACCGATGTTCAACCTGCTACTGATAATTACCCAAGGCTTGATTTTCTTCATTTTTATGGTTATATACATGTATACATACATACGTGTATCTGCATATTTATGTATATATGTCATTGTGCTTGCTGTGTCTGGTGCACTTCAGTTTTGTTCGAGTCATGGCTGTATGGTGTGAATGTTGCTTTGTACAGTGCTGTATTTGTGTTGGTATGACACCCTATGTTTCCTTGCTTGAGTTTTACTGCATTGTGATTTGCTTCGAGCTCCATTACATGTTTACTTTGTACATATGTATGCTCCAATGTTTGCTGGTCATCTCTATGTAGATACATACATACATATATGTATGTATATATGTGTGTGATGTCTATGCTCTGTCCACTGTGCTAGTTGCTTCGAGTTCCATGTCCGGTTCCTTGTATTCATCCATGTTGAACTACTTGCTCTCTTGTGTGTTCATGTGTGTTCATGCCTTTGTTATTTCATTCCTGAATGCCTGAATGCATACTGGATTCTGGTTGTACATATGAGTATGTTGGTTGGACCTGAGTGCTTTGACTAGTATGTTCTTTGTACATTTCTGGTGGTCTGGTTCCATAAGGACTCTGGTTGCATTTGGTGTTTTCATGTGCTCACTTGTCCTTGTGCACTTGTATTCTCTGAACTGTTGTTGCTATAGTCTAGTTGCATGCCTGATTTATATTAGTTTGAAGCCATTTAAGTCTGGTTGTATGTTGATTTGCATAAATGTTGACCCATTTGACTTGAGCATGTTTGAAGCTTTGTTGCTTGGTTTTGGTCTAGTTGAGCCGAGTCCATTCTGGTTATCTCTGACCATTGCACCTATCTGAATGTAGCTTGATGCATTGCTCCATTGCTCCATTTTCATTCCTGTATTTTGTTTGCACCTGAGTAGAATCCAATTTGGGTTTGACCTTGTGCTCACCTGTCTCTGCAATTTTAACAAGCAAGTGTATATCGGTGTGCACGACTTTGTGGCATGTACAGTGATACACTGAGCATGTCACAAGTTGTTCGTGTAAGATGAATTAAAAAAATGATGACGAACAACCCAAATAACTGTGGAAAACAATATTTTCAAGCACACACTTCATTGTGCACTGCAAAATATCTCTTTTTCAATTTTACTGTGTCAGTGTTTATTTTGTAGATAGTTCAGATGCTGGATTCAGGCTGGAACAGAGTTGAAGATCAAATACGAGTGATGAGTGAATAAGTAGTAAGGTGAAATATGTATGTAAAATTGTATTGTGAAAATTGTGTTGTAATTGAAGTTGTATTGTAATTAAAAATGTGTAAATGTAGTGAGAGTTTAAAGTTGTACTATTTGAATTTGTAATAAAATATTTGTTTAAATAAGAATTTCGAGTTATTTATTTTATTCAACAAATATTTATTTAATTATGTGGAAAAATAAAATAGCACAATAACAAATACATTTAAACGAATATATATATATGTTTATTATCATCAAACAAAAATCATAGGCTATTGTATTCTACAAGCCCCCTTATGATGATAACAAACATATATTAAGATTTTGACTCTATTAAATGTATTTGGTCTTGATGAATTCTATTAGCTCCCCCTATTTGAATACTCCCCCTACAACAAAGCTCTCCCTTCACATATGCATGAAAATAAATAAAAAAATATGCAATGAACCTAGATGAGAATATGAAAATAAAAAATTTGAACTTATTTGCCAAAATCTTAACTTCTCTCCCCTTTTTGTTATCAGCAAAAGAGTAATGGTGTTAGATAAGAGTGATAAAGTGATAAACATTAATACAACATTAATGCTTAATCGAGTATACATATTAAATTTCAAAAAAAATCAAACAAAAATCATAAATACGCTGTTAGGCGCATATTCCATTTTAGAGTGATAGGGGTGATGTCGGCATATAAAACCATATAGTCGTGTCCATTTGTGGTATATTTATGACAAGAATTTGAATACTTATTAACCATGCATAACCGTTGGGACTTTTAAATGAGATTAATAGTATTCTCTCTCTCTTTTATTAAAAAAGAATTCTAAGCATCTTCTAACCACGCATAACCGTGAGGACTTTTAAATGGGGTTAGAATCAACTCGCCTATTTCAACCAATTTTGATATGTGTTCCATACATGCATAACCGTGAGGACTTTTAAATGAGCATGAAAGCACATAATCAAAGATTCCAAGTAGTTCACCCATGCATAACCGTGAGGACTTTTAAATGAGAGTGAGTACTCTTGGATGATTTTATTGCTAATTAATTAAAAAATTAATAATTTCCTATTTAAATACCACATTTTGAGATACCATATTGGATTTTGATGAGTGATAGTCGTAGAAATATGGCATAAATAGAGATGGTCATGGAATTTTTACCAACCAAAGTTATTATAAATTTTGTTTAAATTTTTAAAGAAATTTACTAAATATACTCTCTCAAGACATAATGTATGATCAAGGTCAACACTCATCACTTTTTTCGGTCCCTATTTATCTTTTCGATATTAGTAGGGAGTCAGATTAGTTAACATAGGCATTTAAGATCAAATCCAAAAATATAAAATCAAATTTCTAAAATGCCTAAACTGAGACGAAGTGGACAAAAACTATTTTCTAAAAGCGGTTTTGTAAAAATGTCTGCCAATTGAAATGAAATTTATGCATATATTTTCTTTGGAAATGTGATCTCTAATGAAATGATCTAACATCTATATGCTTTGGTGCGAGAATGTGTACAAGATTATTTGTGAGATCAATTGCACTTTTTCTATCACACATAAGTGTAACTCGTTTAAAATTTAGACCACAGTCTTGCAAAGTTTGTGTCATCCATAAAATTTGAGCAGAGCAACTGCTTAGAGCAATATACTATGCCTCAGTGGTAGATAGTGCAATACAATTTTGTTTTTGACTTGACCATGCAACTAACGAATGTCCCAACATAAAACACGTTCCACTAGTACCTTTTCTATTAACTAGTCTAGCAGCATAATCTGCATCTGAATACCCTTTTTAACTCAAAGTTATCATTAGTTGGATACCATATACCAAACCGTGAGGTGTGCAACAGATACCTTATAATCCTTTTTACAGCTTTTAAATGAGATTCTTTTGGATTTGATTGAAACCGTGCACATAAACAAACAGAGAACATAATGTCTAGTCTAGAAGCAGTAAGATAAAGAAGTATACCCACGTGTATCTAGAGTAATAATCAACCAATACAAGACAATATCTCTTACCACCTAAACTTGCAATATCGTTAGGTCCAAACAAATCCATATGAACTAGTTCAAGGACTCTAGAGGTACTTACAGTGCTTTTGGCATGAAAAGATGATTTTTTAATTTTTCCCATAGTACATGCTTTACATATAATTTCTGTTTTGAAATCATGAGATGGTAAACCTCTTACCAAATCTTTTCTTTTTAATTTGTTTAACAGATTCATGCTAGCATGTCCTAATCTTTTGTGCCATAAGTTTACTTCTACATCTTTAGCTATCAAACATTTTGAAAGAGTGAGATCATCAAAAGATAGAGAGTATATATTACCGTTCCTCTTACCTGAAAATAAGGTTTCTTTTGATGATTGGCCAACAATTTTGCACAAATCAGAATCAAAAACAACATTCATTCCCTTACCACATAACTGGCTGATTGAAATCAGATTATGGTGTAGATTTTAAACATATAATACATCGTTTAAGGTAAATGTGCCATTACCTACTTTAACTTTACCGATAATCTTACATTTATCGTTGTTGCCCATTATGACTCTGCCACCTTTGTACTTCTCCAGGCTAAGAAACTTTGATTTGTTGCTCGTCGTGTGCCTGGAACAGCAAGAATCCAGGTACCACTGTTGCTGTTCCTTAGCCTGCCAACACACCTACATGAGAGAAGAGATTTGTGACCTATTTGTTTTCAAAGGTCCATGATTGTTAGTGTCAAAATATTTTGAAAAACAAGTTTTCCTAGAACCAAGACAGTCTATTTTTGTTCCTTTTGGCACCAAGATTTGTTTGATTTTAAGGGATTTTACATTCGTGCCTTTAGGAACCCAAATTGGTGTGGTTTTCGTGTGTTTGGGTCTATACCAGAAATTGTTGTGATTGTGTCCAATTTTTCTACAAATCGTGCACTTGGAGTTGACATGATTAGTTTCACTTCTAAATCTTTTAGATTGAATATACCCAAGTCCTTGTCTAATAGTATTAACAATTTGTTTCTCTAATAGCATATTTAATGATCTTTCTTCTTTGGAGAATTTTCCTAAAGTTGTAGACAATCGTTGGACTTATGATTTGAGAGATTCATTTTCATTCAATAACAGAGAGCACTTTTTAATAGAATTTTCTCTCCTAGTATTTTCACTTTCTTTCAAAATCAGAATTTCATTTTCAAGCAATTTAATTCTAGTTTCTGATTTTTTTTATTTCCTCTTCTAATGATGGACATTACCACACTTAGGGCTCTTATTTCTATAGTTTTGAACCAATTGATCAAGCTGCTTATTTAGTTTTATCAAATTATCTTATTGTGATTCAATTTTAGCGTACTTTTCCCTAAGTCTTTCAAAATAGCCATTTACTTCATGAAAATATATAAGTAATTGTGAGTGAGTAAGTTTTGATACCTCGTTGGGCTCATCATCATCAATGTCACTTGTTTCTCCTATAAGACACGGATTTGCTTTTTCACTCTCACTGCTAGTGCTTTCATCATCACTTTCATCCCTAGTAGCTGCAAAACTTCTCCTTTTCGATTTCTTTCCTTTGCCGAATCGATTTTGAGGACAATTTGGCTTGATATGAACAGGTTTATTGCACTTGTGACAAATGATCTCTTGCTTTTCTGATTTGTCTAGAACTTTGATGATTATGCTCTTTAGTTGTTGGTTTTGGGCTGGATTTCCATATTTGCGGTTCCTCCTTTTGAATCTCTTTATCATCTGTGCCAGTTTAGCTGCTCCTTCATCATCACCATGATCATCCTCACTTTCCATCGTTCCTTTGAGAGCTATTGATTTCTTTTGCGTATCTCCTCCTTCACGTTCTTCCTTGAATTTGATTTCTAGCTCATAAGTGGTGACGTTTCCGATGAGTTCTTCAACTTTAACTTGTTTCAGATCCTTTGATTCTTAGATGGCAGTCACCTTTGCTTCAAAATTTCGTGGAAGAATTCTAAAGATCTTTCAGACTATTTCCAGTTCTGTGTATAGTCTTCCTAGAGATTTTGATTTGTATACAAGATTAGAAAGTCATCCATACATTTCTTTGACACTTTCATCCTTTGTCATTGTGAAGTTCTCGTACTCACTACTAAGCATGACATGGCAAGATTCTTTAACTTGGGAGGTTCCTTCATGAGTCACTTCAAGTGTGTGCTAGATTTCTTGCACAGTTAGACAATGTGAGACACTGTTAAATTCAATTTGATCTAATGAGCAAATAATAGAATTCATAGCTTTAGCGTTAGCATTCTGCAGTTTATTTTCAAGATCTGTCCATTGATACATAGGTTTTTCAACTTCTTGATTATCTATCATTACTATCGGTGTACTATATCCTGTTTCAACAATATTCCATGCATCTATGGTTTTCAGAAAAAGTTTCATTCTAGTTTTCCAATATGCATATTCACCATTGAACATGGGTGGTCTAGCAATGGATTGACCTTCAGCAAAAACATTATTAAAAGAAGCCATTGAAAGAAAAAATCAATTTTTTTAACAGAAAATGGTTTTTGTTCCTAGCTCTGATACCACTTGTAGAATCGTTTTCACCCAAGAGGGGGGGTGAATAGGGTCTACTAAAAATTAATGTGAAAATAAAAATAAACACAGAAAGTAAAGCAGTAGAGATCACACACAGATTTACCCAACTTCGTCAAAAACCTGCATACGTGCTGCCCCCAAGGTTTCTACTAGAAATTAAGTAATCAGTCGCTTACAAAAATACGTAAACTCCCGATACCCGCTAACTCGATTAACCTAACTCTAAGCTCAAAACCCTGCCACAACTCAACCATTGAGTTGTGAATTCTCAAACTACGCCTCGTAGTTTGTATTTAGCTACACAATTAGAAATTTAAAAAAAATTAAAAAGAAAATTAAAAATCAAAATAAAAATAAAAAACAAAACCCTATTATTTTACAACTAAAGCCCAATATAAAAATAAAGACCGGCCCACGTATCATATAACTAAAGAGAACCGTCTCCCTTTTCTTTTCAGTTCGTATAATCGCTCCGGCCGTTCCTCTTGTTGCTCTTCAAAAATTAGTGTTTTGATTTATTGAAGCCGCCGCTTAAAATCGAACGATTGAAGTGAAGATACTGCTTTGATTTGCTTCATCAATCGACTCCCTGGCTTTGATTGCTCACAATCGCTTCAATGTCGAGTTCGAATATCGGTATGTGATTTACTTGATTTACTCTGTTGATTTGCTTGAACTCGAACTGTGTTACTTGCTGATGATGAATTGTGTTCAATTTATAGGGATCAAAACCCTATTATATCGTTATATATTTTGGTTTGAATTTTTCGTGATTTTATTACTTGCATTGATTTTTGATCGAACGTTCGTGAGATCTTTGACTTGTTCATTGATCGAATTTGTTCCGTTCTTTGCTGCTATGATTTTGGCATTTGAATTTGAGATTGACTTAATGAAGTTTGACTTGTTCACTGGTTCCATTCTTTGCTCTGGTCCCATTCATTGCTGAATTTTTTTGAATTTTTGAATAATTCAATGATGTTTTTCATTTGGTCATTTCCTTTTGAAGCCATTCCTTGACCGATGTTCAATCTGCTACTGATAATTACCCACGGCTTGATTTTCTTCCATTCTATGATTATATACATGTATAAATACATACGTGTATTTGCATATTTATGTATATATGTCACTGTGCTTACTGTGTCTGGTGCACTTCAGTTTTGTTCGAGTCATGGATGTTTGGTGTGAATGTTGCTTTGTACATTGTTGTATTTGTATTGTTGTGACACCCTATGTTTCCTTGCTTGAGTTTTACTACATTGTGATTTGCTTCGAGTTCCATTACCTGTTTACTTTGTACATATGTATGCTCCAATGTTTGCTGGTCATCTCCGTGTAAATACATACATACATACATATATGTATGTATATATGTGTGTGATGTCTATGCTCTATCCACTGTGCTAGTTGCTTCGAGTTCCATGTAAAGTTGCTTCGAGTTCCATGTCCAGTCCCTTGTATTCATCCATGTTGAACTACTTGCTCTCTTGTGTGTTCATGTGTGTTCATGCCTTTGTTATTTCATTCCTGAATGCCTGAATGCATACTGGATTCTGGTTGTACATATGAGTATGTTGGTTGGACCTGAGTGCTTTGACTGGTATGTTCTTTGTACATTTCTGGTGGTCTGGTTCCATAAGGACTCTGGTTGCATTTGGTGTTTTCATGTGCTCACTTGTCCTTGTGCACTTGTATTCTCTGAACTATTGTTGCTGTAGTCTGGTTGCATGCCTGAGTTATTGTAGTTTGAAGCCAATTAAGTCTGGTTGTAGGTTGATTTGCATTTATGTTGACCCATTTAACTTGAGCATGTTTGAAGCTTTGTTGCTTGGTTCCGGTCTAGTTGAGATGAGTCCATTCTGGTTATCTCTGACCATTGCACCTGTTTGAATGTAGCTTGACGCATTGCTCCATTTTCATGCATGTATTTTGTTTGCACCTAAGTTGAATCCACTTTGGGTTTGACCTTGTGCTCACCTATCCCTGCAATTTTAATAAGCAAGTATATATTGGTGTGCATGACCTTGTGGCATGTACAGTGATACACTGTGCATGTCACAAGTTGTTCGTGTAAAATGAATTAAAAAAATGATGAAGAACAACCTAAATAACTGAGGCAAACAATATTTTCAAACACACACTTCATTGTGCACTGCAAAATATTTATTTTTCAATTTTACTACGTCGGTGTTTATTTTGTAGATAGTTCAGATGCTGGATTTAGGCTGGAACAGAGTTGAAGATCAAATACGAGTGATGAGTGAATATGTAGTGAGGTGAAATATGTATGTAAAATTGTATTGTGAAAATTGTGTTGTAATTGAAAATGTGTAAATGTAGTGAGAGTTCCAAATTGTACTATTTGAATTTGTAATAAAATATTTGTTTGAATACAATATTTATTTAAATAAGAATTTTGAGTTATTTATTTTATTCAACAAATATTTATTTAATTATGTGGAAAATTAAAATAGTACACTAACAAATACATTTAAACGAATATATATATATATATATGTTTATTATCATAAAAAAAATCATAGGCTATTGTATTCTACACCGATCATTAAGAAAGGATCGCAACATTTGGAATAGATCGAGGGCTGAGTGTCACTTTTTGATCTGTGGTTGTGGTCGAGTCACCGTTTGCACCATTGCGAAGAGCACATGATGTGGAGCGCAACGGAGTCGATCGTTCGTTGATTCGTCGTGTGTAAGCCGAGAATTCAGGGGAGAGGCGTGCATGTGTTTAGATTTGTACAGACATGTACAGTGCTTGGCATGTGCATGAAATTGGGAAGAAGGGGGGAGGTCATTAATGAGGTAATTATGGACATTAGTGATTAGTTAACATTAAGCAATTAAGTTTTAAATTAAAATTCTTATAAAATCTATAACTTTTGCATACGAGGTCCAATCGAGGTGCCATCTTCGTCGTTGCACTTGTATCGGGATTTTCTACAACTTGGGATGGTTTGGGTTTGGGTGAGTTTACTCACCAGTTGATTGTATATTGTTGTGTATATAATTGTTGTGTATATAATTGTTGTGTATATAATTGTTGTGTATATAATTATTGTTGTATTAAAATATAAATAGTATAATGTATAGTGCAAGTTATTACTTTGGACCCCACCTTTTTTGTAAAACAAGTGACAATAATATATGTAGTATAATATCCCTTTTGATTCTATAAAACATGTATCGTGGCCCAGACTTACTATTTACATGTTTGATATTACTGTGTGAAAAGCGATAGTGTGTTGTGAATTGGTGAAGCGAAATTATTGCCATAAACGCACTTGAAATCCCCAATAGTTAACACTTTTTAAATTGGTTAAATGTGAATATATTTTTGAAGTGTATATTGGGTTATTCTACACATGTTTTGATGTGTTTGAAATAAAGGAATTGGTTTAAACATTGGTGGAAACTGGAAAAGGAAGTTGCAATGTTAGAAGCGAAAAGGTCGCTATGGTGCACTTTGAAATCGCCATGTTCAATGATTTTGAAGTTAACTTGGAACACATCTAGGGCTTCTTCATATTTTTAATAAGTACTGTAAGTGTACGTATTATCAAAAAATATCAAGGTTTAAATATACCACCGATAATTATTTATGGATTTTTAAAGTAATGGTTTTAAATTATAAAACATGTTTTTATGGTTTCTAAATAAATTATAAAATAAGTATCTTTAATGATGTTTTAAATAAATGTTTTAAAACATAGTATAAGTATTTTAAAAGTATATTTTTAGTATATATATAGTTTTAGAAAATTTGTTAAATATTTTTGTTTGTACTAAAATTGGGCACAACATTCGTCCGATGTTATTGAAGAGATTAGAATGAAGAAATTAAATGAAAAAGTGGCTAATCTAATAGTCACACCAAGAAAAGTAAGCAGAAATAGAAAAAGACAATAATTTATAGTGGTTCGGCGTTGTAGCCTACATTCATTTAAAGAGTTTGCTGTTTATTGATGATTCTCAACTGAGTTACAACAATACATATCGCTAGCACTCAAGTTACAATGGATTTTCAGTAGAGTAACAACGTAGAAGTTCTAAAAGTCCCTTTTTAGTTGGCGTAGGGGTGCTATTTATAGGAGTAGATCTTGAAATATCTGCCCCAAATCTCGGAATACCTCTTCTCACACGTAGGTGGGCCCACTAGATTGATCTGGGGTTGTTTGGGATCGATCCCTGAACGATCCATGTTGTCTTCGTATCGATCAAGATTGGCTCCAATTGAGCTGCGATCGATCATGGTAGATTTTGAGTTGATATGAAAGCTCCTGTGAAAATTTCATAGCATTTGGACTTGTAGTTTGAGAGTTATGATCGATCCAAGATTGAATTTTCCTTGGAAAGCTGAAGGCTTCGTATCGATATGCTCGTATCGATACAATGTGTATCGATCAGTTGCATGTCGATGACGTGGCGCTGGAGATCCACATTCCATGCTTATAGACCGTTTCCTTTGGTTTGACCTATTCTTCGTATCCATCCAAGGTCATACTCTTCGTATCGATCCCTGCCTCCTTCTTTCGTATCGATCAAACAATTGATCGATACGAAACATATAGTGGTTGGTCGAATGAAGCATAACCGGTCCATGGAATGTAGAATTCTGTTCAAACTCGATGGGTATGAAATGGATGGAGGTTGAGTGATGGACTTGTGCTCATTCCGTATCGATCTGGATGGATATGAAATGATGGATGCAGGTTGATGGATACCAAATTGATGTGTTCCACATGGATCTTGATCGATCCATAACTTGAGCATACGAACTCCGATTGACCTGAAATTTGGAATGTCGCCTTTTATAGCTTTGCTTGTCATACCATGCTAATTGTAGCTCGATCCGGACTAGGACCAAGTTTGTCTGTATCCATCGTGGACCTGTAGATAACCGATCTCCGGGGCGGATTGCCTTCAGTCTCTAGTCAAGTTCTTGGTGTTATGGCCTTGCAAAAAGGCGGGATTACATTTGCCCCCCAAAGTACGTCCTGTGTGAACATGACGTGCTTTGAAAAGCTACGATCTTTATTCTAAAAAAGTTCTATCTGATTCGTTAAATAGCTGTTGTCTTTTCATCAAGATATGTAACCTTCGATTAATTTCCAGTAGTATAAATGTCAAGTTGTAGACTGCCAATGATCATGCAACTTTATGTTGTAACTGAAGGTCGAGTGCTAGCAATTTGTTGTTCATTGTTCTGGTTGTCACCAGGTAAGCATTCAATTCTTGTAACTTTGAAAATCAAATGTTAATTTGGCATACATGCACGTATGTTAACCTGACTTCCGTTTATGTTTGCCCATTCATGGGTCATTGTCAAGTTCCTCCATTTTTTTGTTTGGATTGAGTTTCGTATCGATCCTCTCCTGGATCGATGTGAAATTTGAGTTGCAACAATCATTGATGATCGTTTTAATTCATTCCTTCGTATCGATCCTCTCCTGGATCGATCTGGGATGTATGAAGACAAGCTTCGTATCGATGGTTATCGATATGGGATGGATATGACTTTGGAGTGCTTCATATCGATGGATATGAAATTTACAAGTGCTTCGTATTGATGGATACAAAACATTGAGCCTGGGATCGATCTGCATCGATGGATACAAAGTGCCGAGCTTCACAATGATGGATACGAAATACATTGGCTCTGGATTGATTCGTGTTGATGGATACGAAAGTCATTCTTCGATGGATACGAACGTTCCAGACGCGGTTGTGCAACTCTCTTTGTATCGATTGGAGTTGACCGCTTCTATCGGTCTATATGACTGGGATACGAATCGTCCTCTTTGGATATGAAGGCATATAAATAGTTTTTGGACTTAGAAATTTTTTTACTTGCTTCTGTTATTACTTTCACTTCGTATCGATCCGAAGAAAGAAAAATTGAAGAAAACTTTGTCTTCAAACCTGCCAATCCGTTATCCCTTAATTCAATTCCTTTAATCTAGGTAAACAATCAATGTAACCGCGCTTTTAATGGCAAGAATCGAACTTCACACCATCTCGTCCAAGGTGATGGCCAACTCCGGCGTTGCTGGTGTCGGAGTATGGCTGGAGTGAGGTCGAGGAGGTGCTTTAATGGCGTCTTAGAGGAGAAGGATGAAGTAGAGTATTGGAAGGAGTCTAAGGAGTGACTGACTTCAAGTCTTCTCAAACTCGTATTCGTATCGACGACAAGGTGGATCGATCGAAACAGTGGAAGATGGGTTCCTATCGTGCCCCCAGTCGAGGGAGCTCAAAGTGCACTTGGAGTTACCATCATCAAACGGGGTGATGACGAGAGTATAACAGCTAGACATAAGCCCACGGTCGTGCCTCCGCAGGGCCTTCGATAATCAGAACAAAAAAGAAAGGGCAAGACTCTCGTTCATAAAGCCAAGAGGCATAAGACCATTGTAATAACTCAGCCCGCTACGACATCTACAGGTCTGGAGACCTCCTCTCCGCAAACAGAAGGTTCATTGAAAGGATTGTCAGATGTTCCTATCCCAAATGACATATCTTCATTCCATGATCTTGGATTAGAGGAGCTCCACTCCTCATCACGAACTGGCGCAAGCCTAACTTCTTTAGACATAAGGGGACCAGCTCCAACGAGCAAGGCTACCACAACCGGTCGGTTGGGGGGTTTGCACATGCATACACACACTTCACGGCACCATACGACTTTTAATCACATGCTCCTTAATTTCTGGAGATAACTAATTTTTCTTCTCTTTTCATTTTACATACACGATGGTGAAGCAAGGGTCCATGCTCAGCAACCTCCACTCTTCGTACCATTCATCTAGATCACGCTCCGAGTCACATCGCCACGAGAGCGAGAGAGACTATGGTTATGACTATTACTCTAGCCAAGAGCATGAGCATCATTGTAGGGAGAAAGAAAGGTCATATCAAAGCAGGTGCCGCTCTCGATCGCGATCTCCACCATCAAAAGGACCTTTAAAACCATCTGGCTCCGGTAGGCCATCAATCTGCACACCAAGTAGCGCCGTCTCATGCTCCAAAATCTGGCATTCAACACCGTAGAACTGAAACAGAAGCTCTTGTCGTCACAGAACAGACAACTATAGAGCCCACAGGGGAGGGAACCATCTAAATCGCCAAGTTGAAGAAAAACTTCCCGAATATTTGTTTCGATGGCTTCCACTTCCCTCCAAACTTGAAAAGAATCCCAAACGACATAGAAAAACTAGTGCAAGACTACATGCATGATGTGTATAACCTGTACTGGGAGTGGGTTAAGACGGCTGAAAGGGTTTCGGTGGTATCTCTTGAGAGGGCTAAAACGATCGAGAAACTGGAGAGCGACCTTTCTAAAAAAGGCAGAATAATAACGGCGCTCACCAACGAACTTGAATCTTCAATGAAAACAGAGAAGGAGGCTGACCAGAGAGCTGATGAGGCTAGGCAGTCCATGGAAAACATGAGAAAGACTCATATGGACCTGGTGCAAGAGATGGGTCACCGTAACACTATCATTATTTAGGAAAGGGACTCCGCACGGAAAGAAGTTGAGAAGGTAAAGGCAAAGTTGACTTAGGCCCTTAAAGAGAAAGATGAAGCTAATAAAGCGGCCCAGGAGGCATGTGAGCAGGCGGTGAGACTCGAGGAAGAGGGGGATGCTACGAATCTAAAAACCGAGGAGGCCGATGCCAGGATTGAAAGGGAAGTTAAAGCGGTTGAGGCCAGGATGGAGAGAGAATTTGAAGAGCTCATGGTTACTTACAATGCTAATGCCTTGAGAAACCGCAACTTAAATTGGCTCGGCGAAGATTATCCTTTCCAACTATACAAGGCCTGGAATTGGTTGCTTGAGGACGAGCAGGCGATCCACAATATTGCAACCATCGATGAGTTTGAACTAGAAACTCAAGTGCTAATCGGAGATGAACCTAAAGTCCTTTATGAGAAAACCATCGCTCTCGAGAACGAAAAACTGGCCGCCAAGTATCCGGAAGTTGGGGAAGGATCCGGAATTGAACATCACGAAATCGGTTCTAAAGTGCCTCCAGCATCCCAATCTGAGCCTACTTCTTCTATCGGTCCTCCAGTTGTTCCGGAATATGATCCTGATAGGCCGCATCTCTTCCCGATAATCAAGGGCGGCTCCGAAGGCACGTCAGCTCAACACGGGGGCCAACACAAGGAAGGTATTTTGGACACTTCTCCTATTCCTCAAAATGTAGGAGCACTATTAGATGATATTACTAATATATTCTCTTATCTTCATTCAGTCTTAGGTTCTGCATCGACCGACCCTTCTGCAACTCAAGAAATACATCACGAGCAGGAGGTGCCAATGATAGAGACTACAACCATGTTGGTCACCACATCGGCTGGGGAGATGCCCGATAGCAGCTGCTTGCTTGATGAACAATTGATGGAAGAACTCTTCAGCCATCAAAGTGATTCAAGTATCGATGTGACGTTCAATATTGATGAAGACATAGTCATAACGGGCTCCTCAGGTCCGACCAGCAGCATTCGAATGAGCATACGTGCGGACCGAGCCGAGAAGATAATGGAGGAAATAAAAGCTGAAATCGAGCAAGCTCGCAGAGCAGGTAGGGGCATGGTAGGTCCCTGTCCGGTCCCTATACTTGTTGTTTCTTCGGGTGGCACCATCATTGATACCAGCTCACCTTATTCTTCTAGCATTGAAAGTGCCACCATTCCTCCAGTTCCGAACACAGAGGATATTCCGGTCCCTGTGAGTTCTCAGGAGGAGACTACTTCAATTCCCCCGGCCGGAGACAAGCCAACTGGAGTAAGCCGGGGAGGTAAAGATTCAAAGAGGGTTCTGAGTGGCAGGTCGAGCGGGTCCATGCCAAAGAAAAGCAAGAAGGCTAGAAAACCGAAGGCGTAGGTTCGCATTTTTGCTTCCTCTCTTTTGGATAGGTGGAATAAGCTTTTCTTTTGCTTTTTGTAGGCCATGTATAGATGCGGGTTTGGCCCCCGCTAATAGGTATTCTTTGGATAGATGTTATACTTACTTTCTCAAAGAATATTATGAATAAAATTTCTTTTTTGTTTTCAGCATAACTCCGTGTTCATTTGTCTAAGTACTTTAGCACTCACATTTCCAGTCAAGGTAATTGTGAAGTTTCAGTCTTTGAGTCGAACTTGAATCCGGTCTTTAGATTCCGAAGTCAGGGCTTCGGGTCGTAATCAAACGTCGAATCGAGTCCCAACATTGCGTTGTCTCAGTCAGTGGTAGGTACTTGAGTTATGCCCCAATTCTAGGGAAAATTGAAGTAGTCAGTTGGCAGTCGTCCTCCGTCTTTGCGGACTTTGATTTAACTTAGTCGGAACAAAGTTAAAGCGACACGAGTTTGAGCGGTCGGATCACACTCGCTCGTTTGTTGGCATTTGCATCCACACTCTGGGGATTAGGCGGTCAGTCACGCCTGCTTAATATTTAGAATCATATCCACACTCCGGGGACATAAGTTATTTTATGGGCGGTTGGTCACACCCATTTAATGTTTAGAATTACATCCACACTCCGAGGACATAAGTTATTTCACGGGCGTTCGGTTACACCCGTTTAATGTTTATACTCTAGTTCACGCTCCGGGAACCTAGAGTTAGTTGATAGACGATTAATCACATTTGTTCAAAGTATTAGGATTTTGTTCGCACTCTAGCCACCGTCGCTCGTTCGATCGCTTCCGAAATAATTTGGCCATCAATGGCCTAGGAAAATTTTGCCCTGAGCTTCAGCTTAGACGTCTGGTAGAATGATCAGACGTCTGATGCAAAGGAATAAAAAAATTCAGGCTTACAGCTCAGACGTCTGAGGTTATTCCCAAACGTCTGGGCGATCTGGAAGAAAATTTCTAGAACTTCAGCTCAGACGTCTGGGAAAACCACCATACGTTTGGCGATGTTAAATTCAGCCAATCTGCTTGTTTTTATGTGGGTTTCTATTTTAATCGATTTTTGTTGATCTGGTTGGTTGTTGTCATTTATTTTCGACTTTGATGACTTCTTTTCTGGATTTTTTGGAATATCCATTTGATGGATTTGATATCGATTTTCATGGTTTTAATTCACGTCGTCGAATGTGAATTTTTGGTGACAGATTGTTTTTACAATCGTTTCTATGATTTGTCACTTTAAGATACAAAGGTTTTTATACTAGTAATAAATACTCAAACTCTTTCACAAAAAACTGATTTCAACATTTACTTTTAATACAAAGCTCGTTTTTAAATCCGTTTTCTAATCATTTAGTATATACAAACCTTTACATCATTCGTATGAGAAATCCAATTAAATGACTTAGCAAAACAAGTGGTATGAAATGCTTGCGTTTACTTCGTCGGTAAATTCTTGGACTTGTTCGATTGAAATCTCGTGACAATCCTCGAGTGAAAATCTACAATTTGTTTGTAAATATTTAAGTTAAGCCAGTGGTTATGGGACATGAAGCTAAACTCATTTATTTACTAGCTTAGTGTAATTTACACTTCTTTTTGATCAATGATGATCATTTGGTATTTTCGAGTGGAAATCTACAATTTATTCGTAAATATTTAGGTTAAGCCAGTGGTTATGGGACATGAAGCTAAACTCATTTATTTACTAGCTTGGTGTAATTTACACTTATTCTATGGAGCTTCGGCTCAATTTGGTGGGGGTAGCGACCCATGGTCTTTAGATCGTTCGTGGAGCAATCGGCTCAATGAGTCGGTGCATGGGGCATATTTTTTTAGGTGCATCGATGTTCGGCTCAATAAGTCTGTGCATGGGGCATATCTTTTCAGGTGCGTCGATGTTCGACTGTGCATGGGGCGTATCTTTTTAGGTGCGTTGATGTTCGGCTCATTTTATGGGTTAGCGACCTATGGGATAGCGTCTCGTTTGTGATACACGTGTTAGTGAGTTTTCATGCTCCCGTTTGTGATAGGCCTCCCCCTTTTTGTGATTTCTGGATTTCTAATTGATGATTTCTGGAATTTGTGTTTCACCAATATTTGTGATTTGCTTAGATAAGCTTTATCAATATTTGTGACTTGGTGAATAAAATAAAGAATATGACATTCTTTTTGGTGTTTGAGAAAATTTGAGGTATTGTATGATTTTTGTTGTTATCATATATATATTTGTCATATTTCTTATCTTATAAGTATCTTACATGATACTTATAGCTAGACAAATCCGTTTATTATTCTTCTTCTTAAATAATACTCAGGTCAGACCGAGGTGTTTCAGGTGCTTCCACTTGACTTCTTAGCAGGGAATAGCTTCTGACTTTTGGCTAACTACTTTAGCTTAGTAGTTTTTGTTTTTATGCATTCGAGATAGGGACCCCTTGATGTATATATATCCTTTTTTCTAGCACTTGTACTTATTCTTTTGTGATGTAGTGGATCTTGTATGACCATTACTTTGATGTTCACTTCTATGTGTTATATTCATATCTGTTTTCGCCTTAGTGATATGAATATTTGTGACCGATTTATGTTATGCTTATTTTATATTTGTTTCCGAAGACCACATAGCCACTGTGTAGTAGCTTTGAGTTTGTAATTGATATGTCAGATTTCCTCTTGAAATAAAATGCATGACATACTATTTGACATATCGGTACTCGCACAAAGCAATTACACAGATGGTCGCTCCTCAACAGCCTTATTCTTCATACTAATTGATGGCATTACCCAGTAATGTCCTTGGTTAGTGGGAGTATAGAGGTGGGGCGTCACAATCTTAGGCAGAACCAGAGACTTAGCCGTCCTCCCTCTAGGAGGCGCTTCGGTCGGGTCTTATAGGTTGAACCGAAGGTTGGCCGGTGCTTTGGCCATGCTATCTTAGGCGGGACCAAAGGCTTACTCCATCCTCCTTGCGGTGCTCTGGCCAGACCTTATAGGCAGGACTAGAGGCTTACTTCGACCTCCCTCTAGGACGTGATGCGGTCAGGCCTTATAGGTGGAACTAAAGGCTTATAATGCTTATACCGGGCCCTTGTGGCAGGATCAAAGGCTTTTCCTTCATATTATGAGTTCCTTTCTCTCTATCGGTTACTTGGTTTCATAGATATACTTTTCTCAATCTCTTTATTCATCCATCGTAGGAAAATAAGACCTCAGATGCTCGGCATTCCAAGTTCTTGCTATTACATTACAGTAGGTTGGCTTAATCGATAAGTTCTCGGTGGGATTACTTCGTGGATAACAAGGGGTCCTTCATAATTTGGTCCAAATAGTCGATCTGCCTTATTTTTTGTGTTTTCCATGACTTTTCGGAGCATTAAATGTCCTTTTTGAAATGATCTTACTTTGACTTTAGAGTTATAATATCTTAATATCCTTTGTCGATATTCGGTCGTTTGTATGGTCGCCTCATCTCTTAGTTCATTGATCAAATATAGGGACTCTTTTCTTAGCTCTTGATTGGGGTAAAAAGCATATGCAATCCGTCGATGGGATGGTATCTTAACTTTGACTGTAAGCATTAATTCACATCCATATGTCAAAGAAAATGGGGTATGTCCTGTTGCAATCCTATTAGAAGTTCGGTATGCCCTGGCAATTCTTTTACCCAATTTCCTTTAGTTTTGTCTAGCCATTTCTTGAGGATAGTCTTAATGGTTTTGTTGGCGACTTCAATGGCTCCATTAGCCTTGGGGTGAGATACTGATTAAAGACTTTTGATTATCCCATTCTTATCGGAGAATCTTATGAATTCTTCACTTTTAAATTGGGTCCTGTTATCAGAGATTATCTTATTCGGTATTCCAAACTGGGTGACTATGTTCTTGATCACAAACTTTGGTACTTTCCCTGAAGTTATATTTAGCAACGGTTCTGCCTCCACCCATTTGGTAAAGTAGTCATTGGCTACTACTGTAAACTTGTCTCCATCTTTTAATATAGGAAATGATCCTATTAAGTCTATCCCCCACACATCAAAGGGCCATGGACTTGAGATTGGGGTTAAATCATTTGGTGGTATATGTGGGATTGTTGAAAACCTCTGACATTTTTCGCATCTCTTTACATAATTTATAGCTTCGTTATTCATATGGGGCAAATAAAATCCTTATCTCATAACTGTAATGAGTCGCCTTTCTTACTACCAAAGACGACACTTAATACATCCTTGGTATTCGTGTGCCAATCATTTAGTCCTCCAAAAGACAGGTCATTAGGGGTGAAAGAAAGAAAAGATGGAAGAGAAGAAACTAAACAACAAAGAATCTCACAATGCAATGGAACAATATATAACTGAACATAATATATTACAAAGTCATTTCAAAAATGTTACATCAGCGTCATACTAATACTAATTCTACCCTAGGACAGTTATGGCACTCTGTCCCTACCTACCTGATACAATATACTATAATACAACGGAAACAAGAAAAATAACTAGCTATTGATGAAGCCACCTGCTCCAAGCTCCTCCAAATGAATCTGCTAAAAAACCATTCCAAATGAATCCTCCAAACATAATATATTACAAAGTCATTTCAAAAATGTTACATCAGCGTCATACTAATACAAATTCTACCCTAGGACAGTTATGGCACTCTGTCCCTACCTACCTGATACAATATACTATAATACAACGGAAACAAGAAAAATAACTAGCTATCGACGAAGCCACCTGCTCCAAGCTCCTCCAAATGAATCTGCTAAAAAACCTGAACTACTTGGCTGTCCAGTCAAATTTGAACACCCAAGAGTTTAGGAAAAGAAAATAAACTCTGGGTCAGACATGGGTCTGGTATGAGTAAAGCATATATTTTAACTTTATTAAAACCTTTAAATCAAAGGCATCTAGTAAGACCACGCCGCACATAAACATGGACGGGTTTTTACCTTACGATAGCAAAAACAATTTCTATAGAAAATCCAATGATATTATCATAATGTCTAGGATTTTAAAGTAAATAATTAACATGGCCGAAATTGTTACATTAATTAAATTCCATCATAATAAGTATACAACTAAAACCATAAAGGCTCGTATTGGAGAATGGATTCCATACCATGACAAGGTAAGGAACTACCTTCCGATGGTACATCTCTAAATAAAATGCACCGGGGTCTGACAAGAACATCTTATACCTCTTCCACATAGGGCTGACCTACCACTTGACTAGTAGTACCGAATATGATCACCTCACTTTGGGCCCCGATGCATACATGAGTAGATAGTAATCGATCTAGATTTGGGATGACCATACCCTGATGGAAGCGACCCACATGGCCCTGCTGCATGCCCGATTTTTGTCATTTCACGGTTGATGAGGCTTTAGGCTACGTTTTACCTTTCATATAGCACTTCCCACTTAGAATGTTAACACTACTCTCCAAGCAATAATGCAATGCCAGCATTCATCCATACAAGTTACCAGGAGATGGACAAACTGAATGCACTACTTCTGCTACATCCATTTTGGAATCACCCTCAGAATTATTAGCAAGTAGCCCTTGCACTTCAAAGAACCCAGCCTTCAATTCCTTCATTTTCAAGATGTTTTCACTTTGAAATGGTTGAGTTGGATCGAAGTGGTTTTCGGATAACGTATTTGATCCCGGTCACTTCAAAACAACATTAGATAATTTTCGATAAACTGAACCCCGATTCTTTAGGAAATAAACAGTCAATGATAAGAGCGGAGGTCACCTCCTAACTGTTAGTGGACGGATTTCATTATCATTTGTCCTATGAGAACAAAATGAGATTTATATACACAGTACAGTATCATCGGAGATGACTGTGCCATATAACTCACGTGTTTCTTCTAGATATTTCCAAAGTTACGTTTTGGGTTTATATTTGGTAGTCGGTTATTTAACTATCAAATAAACAACAACAACCAATTCCATTTGAGATTTATTTATCCATGGCAACTACTAAGCCTCAAAAACAAATCTTTATTTAATAAATCTCCTTTCAATACGTTTGTCTAAAACATTCATATACTTATTTCTCTGACATACAAAACATTTGCGAATAACTTCTTACTTCCAAATCACGTTAAAATGATTAAACAATGTTGTTTAAGTTTGAGGTAAGGACAACCCTAAACACTATTTCTTCGTTTTTAAGTATGGAGTGGATGTTCCATACTATCATTTTTTAAAAGTTTGGTTTAGAGAAACTCAAATCTCAAATTCTTTTTATACTTCTTTCGATAAATCCTTTTTATTAAAATCTATTTCATTTATGAAATCTCTTTTACTTGAAATCCAAATCCATTTAAAAATGCTTTCCAGACTCCCATACTCATTTATAAAACCCTTTTATAAATATTCAAAATCATTTATATAAATTGCTTTTATAAATATCCAAACCTTTTATATAAATTTCTTATAATTATCCAAACCTTTTTATAAACTCCCTTTATGATTATCCAAATCATTTTCTTAAAATTCTTTTATAAATACCCAAATCATTTATAAAACTTCTTTATAAACCTTTCATGTCTAAACAACTTTCTAAATAACCTTAAATCAAATTAGCTTCCTTTAATAAGCAAAGCCATTTTATAAATCTCCCTTATTTAAGAAATCTTCTTTGCTTAAAACTCAAATCCATTTACCCAAAACACCTTATAAATTTTCAAATTCCTCTATTAAACTGTTTATAAAAAACTTCTTCTTATAACAGGAAAAACTATTCCCATTAGTTAAAAACATATTTAGTAAAACCATTTGTCAAATCATTCTTCAAATATCTTATTCAAATTAAAATAACTTGAACCCATTTCAAAAAGAAAATGGAATATTTATCTTTACAAAATCAAATGGAGGCTTAGCGACCATAATGGTTCTTTTAATTTAGTTTTACTTATCCAGTTTAACATGGCATCACATAACAACAGGTATATAAGAGATCAACACATAACCATCAATCAACTTAAGTAAATTTCCAAGTTAATTGCAATAGCGGAATGGTGTTTCATTCTGCTAATAGATGTCATTTAGTTTTCCTAATCATAAGGGGTTATTTAAGGGTAAACGACACAGAAATCCCTTAATTTAAAACAAATTTGAAAGAAAATAGTTTAAAAGAAAACCGATTCCTTATACTCAAAGTGATTTTAAAACAAATTAAAACCCTTATAAATCAGAATAAAATCCTTGTTAAATAGTAATTAAAGTCTAATTAAAAGTAATTAAACCTTATTAAACATAATTAACTTTAATCAAAGATTAATTTAAATAAAACCCCTTTTTAAAAATATAATTAGTTAATAATTATCTTAAATAATAATTAATTAATCCTTAATTAATACGTAAATATTAATTAACTTTAATTAAGTAGCAAATTGCGATTAACATAATTGATTAGCACTTAAGTTTAAAAACCATTATTAATAAATGATTAAGTACAAATTACCTTAATTAATTAATCAATTAAATAATAATTAAATAATTGTTCTCTAATTACTAAATTAAAGTTAGAAAACATTTTCAAAAAGATTTCTAAGTGAAAACAAGTTTAGATTAGAAAAATAGTTAGATTTTTCAAACTGTGCGTATAACGACTATCGCTATACGGACCCGTAATTTCAAAACTTTAAATTTTGGTTTTCTAACTTTTGAAACTTCAACTTTTGAACTCTTGTCTTCTCTAAAACATGAAAGTTAACTTTTGAAAATAAAAGTTTTAAACTTGAACACATTTTGCTTTGAAACAAAAATCAAACTTTCGACAAAAAACGGATTTCTACGTCGCCTTTGGTTAGCGAATCGCTATCTTCATGTCATGAGCCCACATACAACAAATACAACATTCCAACACAATATCACATCATAAGCACAATCATAAGCAATAATATTACTTCGCAAATACTAATCAGCATTTTCAATATTCAAGGTATAATCTTTATCTCTTACTCAAACTTCGGCATAAGCAATCAACTCCAAATCAACATATATGCATGCATACACAACATATAACATTACCACGTACTTAAGCAACATTTTAACTCATAAATTTACAACTTTAAAAGTTAGGAACTTGAGTTTAAAAAACATGGACTTTACTCACCAAACTAAGTACAACTTTAAACCAAAGCTATCAAAATCTCTGATCGACTAATGGACCTAGCTTCTCCTTGTAAAAACTTGACTTTTGGACATCGGGAAAACAAATATGGTTCGGCCTAGGTGTACATAGGGCTCAGCATTGGTAGTTTGGGGTATAGGAGCTTGTTTTGGTAGAAGCTTGTATTTACTAATTTGAGCTTAGGTATTTTCTCTTGGAAGCCATGGAATTTGTGTGTGTGTGTGTGTGTAAGGGGAGAGTATTAGGAAATGAAGAAGGAGGATGTAAAGCAAGAATTTTGAAGAGGTTGGGGTATTTATAGGCTAAGGAAGTGAAGTAATAATTTAAATTAATTATAACATTTAAAATATATTAAATGTCGTCATATAGCATGCTCCCATACCCTCCCACTCACCCTAGGTGCACACATCCACCATGAAACCCCCCTCCCCCAGGCCATGTTGTGTAGTACTTAAGGTATAACATCAGATTTTATATATATGCAAATGTGTTTATATGCATATATATATGCCTTTTTAAAACATGATTTGTCACATCCAAGCTTAGGTATAAATATATATAAGTTAGTATACATAAGTATGCTTAATTAATACTAATCCTAACATATATATTGTATGCATGTTGCACCAAGTGTGCACAATGTTCCCGACAACTTTCGGGTGTCGAAGGGTCGAAAAAAAACGTTCTTCAGCCACATTTTCTATTTTTATTTGAACTATCTATAATGGTAAACAAAATTTGAAAACTATTTTATCATCATTATTAAATAATTAAAATAAGTTTACTTTCTAATAAAAATCCATTTATTGATTATTTAAAATATATTTAAATAGCCTATTTCAAAGTGGCAAAATCCTTGGTCGTTACAAATCTATTTTACCATCTTTTTTTATTATTTAAAAGAGTTATAATTTAATTATAAAACCTATTATTTTAATATTTAAAATTTATTAAATATTCGCAAATCAAGGCGGTAAAATTCTGAGTCGTTACAACCTTCCCCTTAAAAGAAGTTCTTCCCCGAAATTATACCACAAATCTAATTCCTAGAAACACTTAAACTATTCATCAGTCTGTATGATGTACATAGATCATTCCTATGTAAAATCTGATTTGATCATTCACTCAAACACATAATTTCACTTCCGAACTAGTATCGCCCACCTGACTTCCTGGTGTGGACTTTGATCAGGCCTCTTAATTAGAAACCTCTATTATCCTTGCATAGCCATAAACTATGATAGACAGCTCTTGGTTCCACGTAAGAACCCTCACCAACGCTCGCCGAAAAAATCGAGTAATAAATCCTTATTCGGAATGGTGTAAAACACCTCTAGTCATATACTTGAATCTAGGACCGAGAACTATGTGAAAAGGGGAAATAATCTTCATACAACCTACGTACTGATCTAATGATTCTTACTATCTAACTACTTTCTACCTCCCACCATGCTTCATAAGAATCAATTTTTAAATTTATTAACTTATATAATACTCTTCTACCTCCTAAGAGTATATACAAACATCTGTTTTTTAATTCTATTTAATTTTAACTATTAGATGTAGGCCAAAAATAACTTGGATCTTGAAACTAAGTCAACCAAATCAACTTATTTACCCTAATTGGTATGGTAAGTAGCTAAGAAGAGTATGATGATGGTATCCAAACTCCATCCTAGGTTCTACTTTTTCTTAGACACTACAAAGGTAAAAATGTCTATTAGCCGGCCTAATAACATCAAATAATTCTTCACATCCTAGATGTTAAAATCAAAAGACACGGTTTAAATAAACAAAGTTTATTAAACCCCCTTACTAAATTTAACCTAATTAAAACTTCATTTATTAGTCCACTTTCAAAATATCTTTTTATTTTGAAAACTCTTTCTTTTAAGGGATCCAAGAACACAATACCCAGATTTTTACTTCAAAAACCTTTTAAAACATACGTATAGCTCAAGTAACTCCAAAATGATGTCAAGAAACTAGGTGCTACCAAATAGTACCATATACCCCTTTAATAAGAAGGGCAATACTCAAGAGAAGTGTTTGCCATCCGAACACATCTCTCACCCATTTTTAGTCATTTCCGAGACACTCGAACTAGTTAATAAAAAATATTTCCTTTTTTATTCAAATTTCTTCTCGAAACAATATTATTTATAGACATATAGTTTTTAACAAAATCATCCACTTGCTTTGGATTCACTAGGATTTGAACTCGTCTCGATTGTACAATGACAAAGAGGATAATTTACTAAGTGCACCATCATATTTGCCTAAGCAAACATTCGATCGTCACTTCGAAGATTATTCTGATCGTCACAAAACAGATCAAGACTTATTCCTAAACTATCTAAAGAAAACCTTACTCTCAAACTTTATTTCAAAATATCTATATCTTAAAATATCCTTAAGAAAGATTGCTGCTATTTTCCAAAATCATTTGGAATTTATCAAATCCACTGGGATTTAACATTCTCAAAACCCTTTTGATTTTTAAAACACATTTAAGAGTTCGGATTTGTAATATCATCTCTCTTAATTCATCTTATAAAATTATCTGAGGATTTTCTTTTAATAAACACCTTTATTAAAATTAAAAAATTTAACCCTACATATCCTCGAATGCCTTATAGTCAAATTGTGAAACTTAATTCACAAGGTGTTCGGTTCAATGTTCCTACAAATTCTATCTACCCAACCCATGCTGAAAAAAGGAAATCTACAATTAAATCTTACAATAGTCAATGCCCAAAACTAGATGAGCATGACTAGTTAAACCTTAAATGCTAATAATTTAAATATTATTAACTCCTAACCCAATCTCCTCATAGATACATAGATTTTGAAAATCATCCCTTTTTATATATAGAAAATATATTCCTAGGTAAAATTATTTCATTTATCAAGTTTAAAACAATATTATGTCAATTTAACTTGTTCAAGTGTTTAGGAAATCCTTATCGATAACATTGATCAGGCGCATCGACCGGAATTCTTAAGCCATTCAACAGGTCAAACAACATAATATAAAACAATTTTATTCACTAACAAATACACACTCATATATATATATGTGTGTGTGTGTGTGTATTACACTCAAACTCATTCTAGGGCACTACTGACCTAATCTATAATGAGTTTACCCCACCAAAGCCTAGGTGTTCGCTCAACCTAAGATCTGATACCAAATGTAATGAACCGCCATTCTTACTACCAAAGACAACACTTAATACATCCTCAGTATTTGTATGCCAATCATTTAGTCATCCGAAAGACAGGTCATTAGGGGTGAAAGAAAGAAAAGATAGAAGAGAAGAAACTATACGACATAGCATCTCATAACGCAATGGAACAATATATATAACTAAACATAATTTATTACAAAGTCATTACAAAAATGATACATCAGAGTCATACTAATACAAATTCTACCCTAGGATAATTATGACAGTCTGTCCCTACCTAACTGATACAATATACATATAATACAGTGGAAACATGAAAAATAACTAGTTATCGATGAAGCCACATGCTCTAAGCTTCTCCAAATGAATCTGGGGAAAAACCTGAACTACTTGGCTCCCTATTCAAATTTGAGCTCCCAAGAGTTTAAGAAAAGAAAATAAACTCCGGATCAGACATGGGTCTGGTGTGAGTGAAGCATATATTTTAACTTTATGAAAACCTTTAAATCAAAGGCATCTCGTAAGATCACGCCGCACATAAACACGAACGAGTTTTTACCTTACGATAACCAAAACATTTTCTTTAGAAAATCCAGTGATATTATCATAATGTCTAGGGTTTTCAAATAAATAACTAACATAGCTGAAATTGTTACATTAATTAAATTCCAGCATAATAGGTATACAACTACAACCGTAAAGGCTCGTATTGGAGAATGGATTCCATACTATGATATGGTAAGGAACTACCTTTCGATGGTACATCTCTAAATAAAATGCACCAAGGTCTGATAAGAACATCTTGTACTCCTGTCACACAGGACTGGCCTACCACTTGACTTGTAGTACCGAATATGATCACCACACTTTGTGCCCCAAGCATACATGAGTAGATAGTAATGGATCTTGATTTGGGATGACCGTACCTTGATGGGAGCGACCCACATGGCCCATCTGCATGCCCAATTTTTGTTATTTCCCGGTTGATGGCTTTAGGCTATGTTTTACCTTTCATATAGCACTTCCCACTTAGAATGCTAACACTGTCCTCCAGGCAACAATGCAATGCTAGCATTCATCCATACAAGTTGTCCAGGAGATGGACAAACCGAAGGCACTACTTCTACTACATCCATTTTGGAATCACCCAAATGATTAGTAGCAAGTAGCCCTAGCACTTCAAAGAGCCTCATCTTCAATTCCGTCATCTTCAACATGTCTTCACTTCGAAATGCTTATGTTGGATCGAAGTGGTTTTCAGATAACATATCTGATCTCGGTCTCTTCGAAACAACATTCGCTAGTTTTCGGTAAACTTAATCCCAGTTCTTTAGGAAATACATAGTCAATGATAAGAGCGGAGATCACCTCATAACCGTTAGTGGAAGGATTTTCTTATTGTTTTTCCTAGGAGAATGAAACGAGATTTATGATTTATATGCACAGTACAACATTATTGGAGATATTGTGCCATGTAACTCATGCGTTTCTCTTAGAGTTTGCCAAAGTTACATTTTGGGTCTATATTTGATAGTTGGTTATTTAACTATCAAATAAACAACAACAACCAATTTCATTTGAGATTTATTTATCCATAGCAACCGCTAAGCCTCAAAAACAAATTTTTGTTTAATAAAAACTTCCAAAACGTTTGTGTAAAACATTTATATACTTATCTCTCTGACATAAGTTATTCAAAACATTTGTGAATAACTTCTTACTTCCAAATCACGTTAAAAGGATTAAACAATGTTGTTTATATTGGAGGTAAGGACAAACCTAAGCATTATTCTTTTGGTTTTAAGTGTGGAACAGATGTTCCATACTACCTTTTTTTAAGGTCAGTTTAGAAAACCCAGATCTTAAATTCTTTTTATACCTCTTTCGATAAATCCTTTTTAATCAAATCTATTTCATTTATGAAATCTCTTCTTGAAATCCAAATCCATTTCAAAATGCTTTCCAAATTCCCGAATTCATTTATATAACCCTTTCATAAATATTAAAATTCATTTATATAAATTGCTTATATAAATATCCAAACTTTTTATATAAATTTCTTATAAATATCCAAACCTTTTTATAAACTCCCTTTATGAATATCCAAATCATTTTCTAAAAAATTCTTTTATAAATACCAAAATCATTTGTAAAACTTCTTTATAAACCTTTCCGATCGAAAATCTCCGATCGGCTAATGGACCTAGCTTCTCCTTGTAAAAACTCAACTTTTGGACATCGGGAAAACATATGGTTCGGCCTAGGGTGGACATAGGGCTCGGCCTTGGTGTTTGGAGTGTAGGAGCTTGTTTTGGTTAAGGATGATATTTGGAAATGAAGTAAGGCTATTTAGCTTGATTTTTAGAAGTGTATTTACTAATTTTAGCTTAAGAATTTTCTATTGGAAGCCATGGAATGTGTGTGTATATAATGGGAGAGTGTTAGGAAATGAAGAAGGAGGATGTAAAGCAAGAATTTTGAAGAGGTTGGGGTATTTATAGGCTAAGTAAGTGAAGTAATAATTTAAATTAATTATAACATTTAAAATATATTAAATGTCATCATGTAGCATGCTCCCATACCCTCCCACTCACCCTAGGTGCACACATCCACCATGAAACCCCCCTCCCCCAGGCCATGTTGTGTGGTACTTAAGGTATGGCATCGGATTTTATATATATGCAAATGTGTTTATATGCATATATATGCCTTTTTAAAACATGATTTGTCACATCCAAGCTTAGGTATAAATATATATAAGTTAGTATACATAAGTATGCTTGATTAATACTAATCCTAACATATATATTATATGCATGTTGCACCAAGTGTGCACAATATTCCCGACAACTTTCGGGTGTCGAAGGGTCGAAAAAACGTTCTTCAGTCACATTTTCTATTTTTATTTGAACTATCTATAATGGTAAACAAATTTTGAAAACTATTTTATCATCATTATTAAATAATTAAAATAAGTTTACTTTCTAATAAAAATCCATTTATTGATTATTTAAAATATATTTAAATAGCCTATTTCAAAGTGGCAAAATCCTGGGTCGTTACAAATCTATTTTACCATCATTTGTTATTATTTAAAAGAGTTATAATTTAATTATAAAACCTATTATTTTAATATTTAAAATTTATTTAATATTCGTAAATCAAGGCGGTAAAATTCTGAGTCGTTACAATCTTCCCCTTAAAAGAAGTTCTTCCCCGAAATTATACCACAACTCTAATTCCCAGAAACACTTAAACTATTCATTAGTCTGTATGATGTACATAGATCATTCCTATGTAAAATCTGATTTGATCATTCACTCGAGCACATAATTTCACTTCCGAACTAGTATCTCTCACTTGACTTCCTAGTGTGGACTTTGATCAGGCCTCTTAGTTAGAAACCTCTATTATCCTTGCATAGCCATAAACTATGATAAACAACTTTTGGTTCCACGTAAGAACCCTCACCAACGCTCGCCGTAAAAAATCGAGTAATAAATCCTTATTCGGAATGGTGTAAAACACCTCCAGTCATATACTCGAATCTAGGATCGAGAACTATGTGAAAATGAAAAATAATCTTCATACAACCTACGTACTGATCTAATGATTCTTACTATCTTATCTACTTTCTACCTCCCACCATGCTTCATAAGAATCAATTTTTAAATTTATTAACTTATATAATACTCTTCTACCTCCTAAGAGTATATACAAACATCTATTTTTTAATTCTATTTAATTTTAACTATTAGATGTAGGCCAAAAATAACTTGGATCTTAAAACTAAGTTAACTAAATCAACTTCTTTACCCTAATTGGTATGGTAAGTAGCTAAGAAGAGTATGATGATGGTATCCAAACTCCATCCTAGGTTCTACTTTTTCTTAGACACTACTAAGGTAAAAATGTCTATTAGCCGGCATAATAACATCAAATAATTCATCACATCCTAGATGTTAAAATCAAAAGACACGGTTTAAATAAACAAAGTTTATTAAACCCCCTTACTAAATTTAACCTAATTAAAACTTCATTTATTAGTCCACTTTCAAAATATCTTTTTATTTTGAAAACTCTTTCTTTTAAGGGATCTAAGAACACAATACCCGAATTTTTACTTCAAAAACTTTTAAAAACATACGTATAGCTCGAGTAACTCCAAAACGATATCAAGAAACTGGGTGCTACCAAATAATACCATATACCCCTTTACTAAGAAGGGCAATACTCAAGAGAAGTGTTTGCCATCCGAACACATCTCTCACCCATTTTTAGTCATTTCCGAGACACTCGAACTAGATAATAAAAAATATTTTCTTTTTTATTCAAATTTCTTCTCGAAACAATATTATTTATAGACATATAATTTCAAACAAAATCATCCACTTGCTTTGGATTCACTAGGATTTGAACTCGTCTCGATTGTACAATGACAAAGAGGATAATTTACTAAGTGCACCATCATATTTGCCTAAGCAAACATTCGATCGTCACTTCAAAGATTATTCTGATCGTCACAAAATAGATCAAGACTTATACCTGAACTATCCAAAGAAAACCTTACTCTCAAACTTTATTTTAAAATATCTATATCTTAAAATATCCTTAAGAAAGATTTCTTTTATTTTCCAAAATCATTTGGAATTTATCAAAGCCACTGGGATTTAACATTCTCAAAACCCTTTCGATTTTTAAAACACATTTAAGAATTCTGATTTGTAAAATCATCTCTCTTAATTCATCTTATAAAATTATCTGAGGATTTTCTTTTAATAAGCACCTATATTAAAATTAAAATTTTTAACCCTACATATCCTCGAATGCCTTATAGTCAAATTGTGAAACTTAATTCACAAGATGTTTAGTTTAATGTTCCTACAAATTCTATCTACCCAACCCATGATGAAAAAAGGAAATCTACTATTAAATCTTACTATAGTCAATGCCCAAAACTGGACGAGCATGACTAGTTAAACCTTAAATGCTAATAATTTAAATATTATTAACTCCTAACCTAATCTCCTCATAGATACATAGATTTTGAAAATCGTCCCTTTTTTATATAGAAAATATATTCCTAGGTAAAATTATTTCATTTATCAAGTTTAAAACAATATTATGTCAATTTAACTTGTTCAAGTGTTTAGGAAATCCTTATCGATAACATTGATCAGGCGCATCGACCGGAATTCTTAAGCCACTCAACAGGTCAAACAACATAATATAAAAAAAATTATTCCCTAACAAATACGCACTCGTGTATATATATTTATATATATATGTATATATGTATGTATGTATATTACACTCAGACTCATTCTAGGGCACCACTGACCTAATCTATAATGAGTTTACCCCACCAAAGCCTAGGTGTTCGCTCAACCTAAGCTCTGATACCAAATGTAATGAACCGCCATACTTACTACCAAAGACGACACTTAATACATCCTCGATATTCGTGTGCCAATCATTTAGTCATCCGAAAGACAGGTCATTAGGGGTGAAAGAAAGAAAAAATAGAAGAGAAGAAACTAAACGACATAGAATCTCACAACGCAATGGAACAATATATATAACTGAACATAATTTATTACAAAGTCATTACAAAAATGATACATCAAAGTCATACTAATACAAATTCTACCCTAGGATAATTATGACAGTCTATCCCTAACTAACTAATACAATATACATATAATACAGTGGAAACATGAAAAATAACTAGTTATCGATGAACCCACCTGCTCTAAGACTCTCCAAATGAATTTGGGGCAAAACCTGAACTACTTGGCTCCTCACTCAAATTTGAGCACCCAAGAGTTTAGGAAAAGAAAATAAACTCCGGATCAGACATGGGTCTGGTGTGAGTAAAGCATATATTTTAACTTTATGAAAACCTTTAAATCAAAGGCATCTCGTAAGATCACGCCGCACATAAACACGGACGAGTTTTTACCTTACGGTAACCAAAACATTTTCTTTAGAAAATCCAGTGATATTATCATAATGTCTAGGGTTTTCAAATAAATAATTAACATAGCCGAAATTGTTACATTAATTAAATTCCAGCATAATAGGTATACAACTACAACCGTAAAGGCTCGTATTGGAGACTGGATTCCATACTATGATAAGGTAAGGAACTACCTTTCGATGGTACATCTCTAAATAAAATGCACCAAGGTCTGACAAGAACATCTTGTACTCCTACTACATAGGACTGGCCTACTACTTGACTTGTAGTACCGAATATGATCACCACACTTTGTGCCCCAAGCATACATGAGTAGATAGTAATGGATCTTGATTTGGGATGACCATACCTTGATGGGAGCGACCCATATGGCCCATCTGCATGCCCAATTTTTGTTATTTCCCGGTTGATGGCTTTAGGCTATATTTTACCTTTCATATAGCACTTCCCACTTAGAATGCTAACACTGTCCTCCAGGCAACAATGCAATGCTAGCATTCATCCATACAAGTTGTCCAGGAGATGGACAAACCGAAGGCACTACTTCTACTACATCCATTTTGGAATCACCCAAATGATTAGTAGCAAGTAGCCCTAGCACTTCAAAGAGCCTCATCTTCAATTCCGTCATCTTCAACATGTCTTCACTTCGAAATGCTTATGTTGGATCGAAGTGGTTTTCAGATAACATATCTGATCTCGGTCTCTTCGAAACAACATTCGCTAGTTTTCGGTAAACTTAATCCCAGTTCTTTAGGAAATACATAGTCAATGATAAGAGCGGAGATCACCTCATAACCGTTAGTGGAAGGATTTCCTTATTGTTTTTCCTAGGAGAATGAAACGAGATTTATGATTTATATGCACAGTACAGCATTATTGGAGATATTGTGCCATCTAACTCATGCGTTTCTCTTAGATGTTGCCAAAGTTACATTTTGGGTCTATATTTGATAGTTGGTTATTTAACTATCAAATAAACAACAACAGCCAATTCCATTTGAGATTTATTTATCCATAGCAACCGCTAAGCATCAAAAACAAATCTTTGTTTAATAATAACTTCCAAAATGTTTGTGTAAAACATTTATATACTTATCTCTCTGACATAAGTTATTCAAAACATTTGTGAATAACTTCTTACTTCCAAATCACGTTAAAAGGATTAAACAATGTTGTTTATATTGGAGGTAAGGACAAACCTAAGCATTATTCTTTTGGTTTTAAGTGTGGAACAGATGTTCCATACTACCTTTTTTAAGGTCAGTTTAGAAAACCCAGATCTTAAATTCTTTTTATACCTCTTTCGATAAATCCTTTTTAATCAAATCTATTTCATTTATGAAATCTCTTCTTGAAATCCAAATCCATTTCAAAATGCTTTCCAAACTCCCGAATTCATTTATATAACCCTTTCATAAATATTCAAATTCATTTATATAAATTGCTTATATAAATATCCAAACTTTTTATATAAATTTCTTATAAATATCCAAACCTTTTTATAAACTCCCTTTATGAATATCCAAATCATTTTCTAAAAATTCTTTATAAATACCAAAATCATTTGTAAAACTTCTTTATAAACCTTTCCGATCGAAAATCTCCGATCGGCTAATGGACCTAGCTTCTCCTTGTAAAAACTCAACTTTTGGACATCGGGAAAACATACGGTTCGGCCTAGGGTGGACATAGGGCTCGGCCTTGGTGGTTTGAGGTGTAGGATCTTGTTTTTGTGAAGGATGATATTTGGAAATGAAGTAAGGCTATTTAGCTTGATTTTTAGAAGTGTATTTACTCATTTTAGCTTAAGAATTTTCTATTGGAAGCCATGGAATGTGTGTATGTATATAATGGGAGAGTGTTAGGAAATGAAGAAGGAGGGTGTAAAGTAAGAATTATGAAGAGGTTGGGGTATTTATAGGCTAAGGAAGTGAAGTAATAATTTAAGTTAATTATAACATTTAAAATATATTAAATGTTGTCATGTAGCATGCTCCTATACCCTCCCCATCACGCTAGGTGCACAGGTCCACCATGAAACCCCCCTCCCCCTTAAGGCCATGGTGCAGGGTACTTAAGGTACAGTATAGGATTATATATATATATATATATATTTATATATCTGTGTGTGTGTGCGCGTGCGCAAATGTGTTCATTTGCATATATATGCCTTTTTAAAACATAATTTGTTACATCCAAGCCTAGGTATAAATATATATATAAGTTAATATACATAAGTATGCTTGATTAATACTAATCCTAACATATATAAATGTGTGCATGTTCCAACAAGTGTGCACAATGTTCTCGATGACTTTCGGGTGTCAAAAAGTCGAAATTTTCGGAAAACGTTCTTCAATCACATTTTCTATTTTATTTGAGCTATCTATATTGGTAAACAAATTTTGAAAACTATTTTATCATCATTATTAAATAATTAAAATAGGTTTTGTAATGACCCCACCGTGATACCCAGTTTAGCAAAGAACATTATAGATAATGTCATCTGCTAATCCGAAGAATACGGCTTGTTAAGGGCGATCGAATGTGAATATATCTTTCTACTAACACTAACACGTGATTTATACCTTTTTCACTTAATATATGAACTTAATTTGATATGCACAGTGTTAATATAAAGTAATAGACACACCAATTTTTCAGAATCTGAACAATATATAATATAAATAACAGTCATAGATCATAGTGGAATAAATCTCAACATATACACATACAAATTGTGAGACTACAAAATAAAACACTAAACTCACATAATATACAAGTTTTATAGTTTCCTAATCTCAGTTATTCATTTTATAGACATAATCACAAATTATAAATGAGATAAACTAAAAGTCAAAAGTTTTTATCTCCTTGCTAGCCTAACATCCAACATGTCCTGTAACCTGAAAAAGTCTCGGCCTGACCCGAGCAAAATAACACCCGGGTCATACTGTAACAACCCGTATATTTGGACCATTTAAATTGACAATAATCCACACATGTCAACTTAAATAATACAAAACGCGAATCATTATGGGATTATGAATACATATATGTAAATGAGAATCAATACAACATCACAGACACAGAATAGTCACAGAATAATGCAGCGGAAAAGTACATCATCATAATAGTAGTTCATGAAGCTACTACAGGAAATACAACAATGTCTCAACATAAAGTGACAAAGAGGAAATACAAGATGTTCAATACACAAGTTCATCAAATACTGGAAAGGAAATAAACTGATAAAGATAAATGCTAAGTCTTCAGCATCTTCAACCAACCTTGATCAGCAACTAGATAGCTTCAGACTGACCCGAGCATATACAAAAGAAACACTCGAGTCAGGACTCAAAATCTTATACAAAATAATCAAGTGCAAATGATAAAGTCCATAACTCAAAGATGAATGTAATAAACATCTTTAAGGATCCGGTAAACTATCTATATATACAATAGAGTACGCTAAATAGATAATGTCTAATCAGTAAAATATGATATCAAAATAGTGTTAAGGCGTTACCATAATCCCCCTTAACACATTTTATAATGCCATAGTCTATACAGCACCGTAAACCCCACCGTAAACTAGTGGTTATCAGAGGGTACCCCATAGGTATAACACAAAACAAATCGTAGTGGTCGCGAATAGGATAATCAGTATGACAAGGTACATGAGGCGATACCAACTAGGATACTAGTAGTTGCCTGATCCAGACTGATGTTGGGCATAGCAGCTACTATCCCAACACCGCGAACCAACACTCCCAAATCAAGGGGTGCACCCAAATCGAATCACATAAGTAATAGATAAGGTATCGAAGAAGTGTGTCCGCTAGAGATGGCGATCCTCAATGGCCCGGCGCGGCTCCTGTTTTAGTCATGTCAGGGGTCATCCAATATCGTTCTCTTTCTTCAGTTAACGTGTTCACCAAAACCATCCACTTCGTTCTGGATCAACACTCCGCGTATATTAGTTATTAAAGTGGTTTTCGGTATCGACAGACGGACATAGAGTATGTCCATATCCGATCCCGGTCTCTTTAATAACTACGCATTAATTACCCGATGGTCATTTAATATTAAAGTTTAAACAAATCAAAGTCCAAAAGTCAAGTTGCAAATTTGACTTTCAAAATTTGACATCTCACAATTCGATTTATTTAAAATATTTAAAAATCATATTTCCAAATGAAGTTTTAGTTCAAGCCCTTGAGTTAACAATACTTAAGTATTCAAGTTCAATCTAACAAGATCTAAATTTCACTTACTAAATTTAATTCATAAATCATGGATTCAATTTACTGGTCAATTTGGTTCAAATCATTAAATCAAATTCTATTCATTTCAATTTATATTCACATTCATTGTTACATTAAATTTTATCAGAAATTCGATTTAATAAATTTCAATAGTTAAACCAAATCCTTAAACTTTAGTGGGTTTTGTATTCCCCCTAGGTCAATTTGTTTCTTAATCTCAAATTAAATTTTATAACAAATTCCAAATCTATTAAATTTAACCGAGTTTAAATCTAAATCTCAAATCTAATAAATTTCAAATTATTAAATTCTAAAACTTACCAGTTTCTAAATCTCATTTCAATTAAATGTGTCAATCCGTTTTATTCAATTACATAGATTTATTAATCCGTTTCAATTAAATCCATTAATTTATTTCAATTAGCTCCATTAATTTATTTCAATTAAATCCATTAATTTATTACAATTAAATCCATTAATTTATTATAATTAAATCCATTAATTTATCACAATTAAATCCATTAATTTCGTTACTTAATTTCCAACAAATTGTTAAGTTCATTCCTTAACTTCAAATAGATTTCAATTCCAAAATGATTTTTTTTGTTGACCAATCGGGTTTCTTATTTTTAATTATCTATCCTAGGCCAAAGTTGTTCAATTGGATATTTATCATTTCAACCCAATATCATTAAATAAAACAAAGCATAGCAAAGGGAACTTGAAGTGTGATAACTGGGACGGTGTCAAAGTAAATAAACAATCAAGAGCAACCATACATAACAATTCAACAATTTATTTAATAATCCCGAAATAACCGTATTAATTTACATTTGTCATTTATGCAAATTAATAAAATTATTCCTAGAATCCACACTATCATTTCATGCAGATTAAAGATTATTTCATTTTGGTTTTTCACTTGGTGTCTTTTATCAAATTTCTACATCAATCATACATTAAATGGTTCAAAGTGTAGTTAACACTATTTCTACGTGTTGATTTATTCAACATTCAAAGGGATCAAGTTCAACCTATATAGTCCATTTTAAATTTTTAACTATCCTATATCAATTTCAATTTCATATTTATTATCACTTATATTAACAACCAATTTCAACATATAACAAATTTAGTGTCACAACTATTTACCATTAACTAACATCAAATCACAATATAACACGTTAAATCTATTTAAACCGCTCATGTCATCAATTTAGCAATTTTAAACTTTAACAATTATTCAATTTCAACTTGTATAGCAATTAACAGTTTATGTGAACAATTTTAACATCAACCATTCTAACATCCAAATTAATACTAACAACATCTATCACTTGATTATCATAGCATAATAGATTGAGTCGTGAATGAAATATTCACCTTGCGTGGTAGAAGATTGGACGACGAAGCACGAAGACGATGGATAAGATAGACGCTAACAAGCACGACACAAAAGCAAACACAAACAAATCAAAGAAGCTAGGTAGATCGACAAGCCGGATGAATGCCTAGTACTCCGAAGCGGTAGCTGGAACCAAAACACAGCAACAGAATTATATGAGCAAATAGAAATTTCAAAATTAAATACTGATACATAATATAACAATTTCATATATATATTTATATATACACTATGGGATGGAATGGGATACGATTTTGGCCAAGGCGAGGCACGGCGGTCGAGGCAGTCGGAGGAGGCGGGCTGGTTCGCTGCGGGTTCGGGTGGCGCTGGTGAGTGGGCTGGAAGGTGAAAGGCGGGTGGCGGAGTATGGGTTTCGGGTGGAGTCTGGGTTCGGGTGGACTGGGGCTGGGCGGGGGGTTCGGAGGCGGCAGGCGGTGGACCGGGTGCAGGCGCGGACTGGGTGCAGGGCGCAGGCAGGTGGACTGGAAGCAGGTGGGAGGCGGACTGGGCTAGTGGGAGGCGGACTGGGCTGGTGGGAGGTGGACTGGGGTCAGGTGGGAGGCGGACGGGCTGGTGGGAGGCGGACGGGCTGATGGGAGGCGGACTGGTTGGTGGGAGGCGGACTGGGGCTGGTGGGAGGTGGACTGGGGTCAGGTGGGAGGCGGACGGGCTGGTGGGAGGCGGACTGGCTGGTGGGAGGCGGACTGGGGCTGGTGGGAGGTGGACTGGGGTCAGGCGGACAGGTCAGGCGCTGGTGGTGGCGAACGGAGGCGGGCGGAGGCAGGGCGGTAGGGGAGGCGGACTGGGCAGGGGCGGTAGGGCTGGTGGTGGGAGGAGATGGCAGGCAGTGGGTTTCTTTGCAAAGGAAATAAAAAAATATGATAGAAGAGGAAGAAGCAGGTATGAACGAACCAGAGAGATGAAATGCTAACCAATGAATTATGAATTGAAGCCTGGTTTATACGAAATAGTACAGAATTGAAAAGTCTTTAATTGATTGTATTGGTACACTAAAAGGATGTTGGGTTTCCTAGAGTAATTACTGACCAGAAGATGCCTCGAATTCCACACTAGTGAAGCCTAATAGTTACTGGTTTTGACAGTGTAACAGACAGGTTTTAAACCGTTAAACAATTTGTAACTTTCAACTCCGAACTCTGAATAACACAAATAAATATACCGTTTTGATCAGCGCGACGAGGCAAACCCAACGGTATATAGATATCAGTGGTACGATTAAATTATAAAAATTCGAATTTTTCTATTACGGAGAATGCAACAAAACTCAGAAGAATAAGATCGACGGAGCTGAAGATGTCCGAATTTTGAAAAACGAAAAATGACGTCTTAGTCAGAAGATTATTTAGAATTTTTCTATGTAAAAATATTCGGGTTCGGAAGATAAAAATTTCACGTTTTAAATTGAACTGATGTGCAACAAACGCGAACGAAATTTACTGCGGTATTTTCCCGATGAAACTTTACCCACATCTATAACCATCTAGGCGAAATTTACAGACAAAGTTTGGACGTTAATTGGAATCGTATGTAAGTTCCATATTTTTATATTAAAAATAATGGATTAAAATTTTAAAATTGGGTCGGAATTTCAGGGTCGTTACACATACAATCTCTAAATATGCAACAGGGTGAGAACAAGATATAACACAAGAATAAATAATACATAACTGAATCCAGATATCCAATATAGGTGTCCAAGATGTACATGGCTAATCACTAAATACATGATTCAACCCAAATGTCCAAAATATCACAAGTCGCAAGATTAGTCTAACTCAAAACAAGATTATAAGTTTAAGTCATAAAACAAGGATTATTCATTAAACACATGATTCGCAAGATTGACTAAACTTAGCATCCATAAGAAGATCTAAGAATATATATTTACGGACTAGTTACAAAATCCAATTTTTCAAAATCCAAGAGATCTATACTCAAGACGATCATAATGATCGTACTCAGGCTCCATAGCAAACAAACAATTTGGTATCACTCAAACCGATCAGATACCGAGGATCGTACTCAGGATGGGAAATCACAGGATTACAAGATGATCTCAAGGATATTCCAGGACGATCAAGATGACTGTAGCAACCATGACTCGAAAATTCCAAGTTTTATCTTATAGTATTTCACTTGAAAAGAAATCCAGATTATTTATTTATTATTATATTTCTATGTTCGAAAATCACTCCCGGAGTAAACCTCTTAAGGATCTAGCAGCCTCCCGCTACACATCAAAAGGGAATAAACTCTAAAGTGCGTAATACTATCACTTTCTGTAATTACCAGAATTTAACATAGACGTCCCATACCGTCCGGTGAAATTCAAGTATTTACTAGAAGCTAGTAAATTTCACTCAATACAGATACCACCGAAAAACCTGAATTACATTCTCTTCCGGATCTCGCAACCACTTGTCACACACCTGAAGAGAACACAACTCTAAAGTGTCAATTACTTCCCTATAGTGATCACATGAATTTAACTAAAGCATCATATGCTACCCGGTGAAATTCATGTATTCACTAATGGATTAGTAAATTCCACTCATACATTCTATTCATTGAGTTATACCATATTCAACGAAGTGTTATTCAAAAGCATTTAAAACAATCGATAACACTAAGTCGATTATTAGCACTTCCCAAATTATAGAATTAAGGTTCTCAAAACATTTATTTGATTTATCACAATTTAAAATGTTCTATTAATTCGAATTGTTAAATATCATTAGACTTATCAAACAATCCTATAAGTATCCTTTTATTTCCATAAAACTGTTAAATGAAGAAGATTATAATAAGAAGAAAAATTTATATAAATTATAGACTAACACTACAAAAAGAGTACACATACAGGTTTCAAAAGATTTATATGCCACTAGTTTGAGTTTGTTGGAAAAAAAAAAGCAATCTATACTTTTATAAAATAAAACTTGCATATAAAAGAGGTTAGGCTATGTACGTACAAGACAAAGTTATACTTTTTAAAAGCAAGATGGCACAGGTTATTAATGCATACAAAATTAGGCTATAACTATACAATACACATCTTTTTAGAATTTGCAGTAAAGTGAGGCATGCACTAAGTCTAAACAATATATATACATAGACTACTTATGCAAAGAATTGGTAAATTTTGAAACCTGTTCTTTTACTAAGACATAAAAATTTCGAAACTATATGTATGCTTTTAGTACAAAAACTGAGTTTACTAAATATACTTATTATATATATAGTTCAATTGTTCATTTCCCAAAAGAAATTTTTCTACAAGCTTTATTAAATAGGATTCAAAAACAGCAAAGTAACACACCAAAAGTCCTCACATAGCCAAGAAAAGAAAGACACAAGCAAGGCAAGCAGTAGTTCATAAATGAATTGGGACATGTGAAGCAACAAGAATGTTCGAGTTAACAAGTCAATGCAGTTTATACGAAAATTAATGCAAAGTGTAAGAGTGCCAGACCATATTTTTAAGGCAACAGTTTCATAGTTAAAAGTTTAATAAGAACACAAGTTTATATATATAAAAAAACATCTCCTAACAGCATATAAGCTAAAAAACGCTGTCTTTTATTTGGTCTTTTCTACACCCCCCTCTTCATTTGGTATTAGAGCTTAAAAGATTTCTTGGCCCAATGAATTTGAATTATAAAAAATTCAATTATTTAAATTTAGAAATTAATAATCCAATAAAAAGAATTATTACATTAGACAAACAAAAACACATATGTTATATCAGAGAAACTGATTACAAACATAAATTACATTCAGAAGTAGAACATATGAATTCACTCACAGACTTAATTATAGAACTAAGTGAAAACTTAAATCTCTATAATGAAAAACATTATAGCTTGATGCAACTAGTATTAGAAGGTATAATTGAGAAAAACAAGTTACTAAAACAAATCTCAAACAACTAGGAGTATTTAAAATTAAATTTATACAAAATAGATAACATAGAAATAACTTTGAAAAAACTAACTGACAAATTCAAAGTCATCAAATTGAAAGAATTCCCAAATAAGAACGATATAATAAACTTAAAAAACTTAATAGAAGAAAACAAACCCAAAGATATAGAAGCACATTCCAGAAAATTAATAATGGAATTAAAAGAACAAACAGAAAAAGATAAAAATCAATTTGAAAAACAAATACAACAAATTGAGAAAATGTTAGATGAAATAAAAAATTTTAATACTAAGCTAATGAGTTTTGAAAACAAATGCTACCAAGAAGCAACTAAATACGTAGAATCCAACTACAGATTCAGTGATCCTAGCATAAATGTTGGATATAACAAAGATGAATTTCCGGGAAAAAGTGATAGAATACAAATATTACAGAATAATATGATAATGGCAATGCTAACCCAATTACAAAATAAGATAGATAGCATCCAGAAACAAATGTTTGATATAGACAAAAATGGTAAAGAACAGGAATTCGAAATAAACAAACTCACAGAAAGCTTACAAAAAATGAATTTAGGACCTAATGATCCTACTACACATATAACGAGTAAAAAAACTAAAATCAATTTTCTAATGTATAAGAAACTTGATCAAATATGAACAATAGAAGATTGTCTTTTACAGGTCCATCTAGAACCCTAACAGATAGACCTACAGAATCAAATAGCTTATCATCCATGGGATGGATTGATAGTATATTAAGAAGATCTAATAATACACAAAACCAGTTAGAAGAAATAATAAACTTAGAAAGGGATATAGAAATATTTTCAAATAACCAACTAGATTCTCTAAATCCTAGAGAAATATATAGAACAGGACTATTTACAACAGTAACAGGATTGTATAGGCACCATAGGGAAGAAATACTTTCTATTCCAGATGGAAGCCAACAGGTAATAAGTTTAATGTCACAAGAAGCTATAAAACAATTAAAAATCCAGAAATACAAACTAATGCATCTAGGACTTATAGTCATAGGCATAAGAGGATTAGTTAGACAAAAAATTGGAACTAAATTATTATTACTACTCATAGACGATAGACACCAAGATATGGATAAAGCCATATTTGGAATGATGGAAGTAGATATGAACAATAACATAGGTATTGTTTATATAGCTCCAAATTTTACAATGACATTAAATGATTTTTACAAACACATAAAAATTATAATACAAACAAAAGGATTTGAAAACTTCATAGGAAAAAATATTCTTCTAGACATTACATTCTTAGGAAAGTGTATGTCCAAATATACTCCCAAAATAAAAATAAAACTAGACAAAGTCATAGAAGCCTTAAATTCAACAGGCATAAGTTTCATAAAACCAATGGAAATAGATTCTTCTATTCTTGCTGGCCATGAATGGAACATAGAAAACCCGAATAATACAACAGCAACATTAAAACCAAACAATGCTGTAACATACAATAACTTAAACAAATCTATGTCCATAAGGTTTAGAGATTATGGACCGTCAAACCAACAAGAAATAGAAACAGATGAAGAAGCTGAAGAATTAAACAAAAGAATTAATGGATAAAATTATATAACCAAAGGAACTTGGAATGGTTCTTGAACCATCTGAAATATATGAACTAGAACAAACTCTAAGATTAACAAACCAAATAAATGAAAATACTTTTGTTTACATTGATGATGAAAACAATGTAAGAACAAGGGAAGTATATAATCTAGAAGACTTCTTGGAAGATTCCCAAGAGGCAGAGAATGAGATACAACAACAAAGTATGTTAAATGATATAATATCAGAATTCACAGAACACATAGACTTAGCTGACCATGAGGAAAGTGGGAGCTCAGGGATTTCATATCCTAATAAAAACCAAGAGACAATGCCTTACACATTAGGACAACCCCCTAGACAACCAGTTGAACCATATACAAATGAAAATAAAAACCTAAGAACAATAGGTAAAAGATTACCTAATGAAACAACTTTTTTTAAAGACAATTCAGTAATACTAAATGTCACAGAATGCCATCCCCAGTAACTAGATACATATCTAGAACAATGCACTGCTGCTATACCAAGAGATTATGCAGCAAGGCATACAAACATAAATTCTGGTGAAGAAATGATCAGAATTGCTGTAAACTATTTAGGAGATATAGCTAAAGCCATATGGGAAGCCTATAAACAAAGTTTCCCTGAAGAAATAAACAATTTAATAATACAAGGAAGTAATATTTACAACTTCGCTTACACCATGCACAGAATAATAACAGGAAGAGACGTAAACACAGGAGTAACCATAAGGCAACAAGAAGCCATGAGAGATTTAGAACAAATCCAATTACTAGATTGGAAATACATAATAAAATTCTTAAAGGAATTTTTAAATTATGCAACTATTTCAGGAAATTATTATAGTGCTGAAATAGGAAATAGACTATTTTCCAAACTACCAGGTGATTTAGGAAAAGAAATACATAAATCTTGGATAGAACATTACCAAAATAATACTGCAAATATCCCTAAAGGATATGATAACATTGGAATAAGGATAACACATATTATTTCTGAACTAAAAAAGAAATGTACCTATATACAAATCCAAAGAGAATTAAAACAAAAGAATTACGGATTTTGTGGACAAATATATACTCCACAACAATATGGATCAAGGAATTACAGCATAGATAGAAAACCTAAATTTAAAAGAGATATACAAAAAATATCATTTAAGAAAATCAAATGCAAAAAAACCATATCTTAACAAACAAAAACATGTTAGAAAATATAATCCAAGAAAAACATACGCAAATACAATCACATGTTTTGCTTGTAATGAAAAAGGACATTTATCTTCCTCATGTCCAAAAAGACATAACTTATTTACTAGAGAATCTAACCTTATAGATTCAGTTAAAGAAGATTTGATAGAAATTGCGTCTGATGTTTCAGAAACTTCTACAATATACTCTATAATATCCTTAGAAGGATTACAAGAACAAGAACAAATACAAACATCAAATTATACCTTAATTGATGAATTAACAGATTTTCAAGAAAATATACCACATGAATACTTGCTAAACATTGTAAACAAAGAATTATGCGAACATAATTTCAAACATAAAATGGGAACAGATACCACGAAATGTGAGTTCTGTCCTTGGTACCCTGCTTTTGATAAAAGGTTTAAATGTATAGAATGCACAATGGAAATATGCCATATATGTGCAAAGAACAAATTCAATATAGATTTACCCAGAGAAAATAAGCCTGTTTACACAGATAAAAACAAGATAAATGAAGAAAGAATTAAAATACTTGAAGAACGAACAAATAATATTGAAATAGAAATAGAAGAAATAAAAGAAAAGATTATAACCTTAGATAAAAAGAAAGAGGTTACTCATGATGAATCAACATCATATGAAAATAATAACAATTTAAATAACATTGACAAACCAATACAAATTCCACTGATATGTAACTCAGGAAACTTAAAGGAATTACGTATCCCAACAAAGCTGAATATAAAAGGATTAGAAATTCAGATATTAGCATTTATCGATACTGGAGCTACTAGTTCAACTATTTGTTCTAGCCTCATTCCTTACAAATATGTAACAAAAGCAGATCGGCCAAAACAAAGTATCCAATTTGATGGAACTACTAATATTATTACAAATATTGTAAAAAATATAAACATAAGTTTTACCAATACGTGTGGAGAATGGTCTCCTTATTACAACATAAAACAACTATAGGTCTTAGAATTAAATCTTGAAGGGATAAAACTAATCCTTGGATTAGATTTCTTGTTAAATGACAACGGGAGTTTTGCATTTAATAAAGATTATATACAAATTTCAAAAAAGACTACACTAACCCCAATACTATCAGAATATGCGCTTGAGAAGCGTGGTGGGAATACAGAACATAAAAGAGAAAATGAAAAAGACAAAGACAAATGTAATTGTCCCACACCAGGACAGTGCAAAAACAACGAAAATATACTAACAGAACAAGAAAATGAAGAAATTTTATATGAAACTTCTAAACAGTATGAATATAAAAGAAAAGGATTTATTAAAGATGTCCAACTTATAAATCCAAGAGACATAAGTAGACTGTTATTAACTATAGACGACATAGACCAATTAATCTCTAAACTAGAAAAAATAGAAATTATAGGAGAAAAACCGTTAAAATACTGGAACAGAGATTCTATACAATGCAAATTAGATATAATCAACCCAGATTTAACTATAAAAACAGGATCTCCAAAATATGATACTTGGATCATGGAAGAATTCAAGATGCATATAAAAATTCTGACAAACTTAAACATTATTAGGAAAACAGATTCAAGGCATAGGACAGCAGCCTTTATTGTCCAAAAGGAATCTGAAAGAACACGGAGTCAATCTAGAATGGTTATGAACTACACTAGACTAAATGACAATACCCATGAAGATGGATATTGTATTCCTAATAAAGATGTATTAATAAACAAAATACAAGGAGCAAACTGGTTCTCCAAATTTGATTTAAAATCAGGATTTTGGCAAGTAAAAATGCATCCTAAATCTATTCCTTGGACTGCATTTACATGCAGTGAAGGACATTATGAATGGTTGGTAATGCCTTTTGGCCTAAAAAATGCACCATAAATATTTCAAAAAAAAATGGATAATGTTTTCCAAAATTGCAACAAGTACACTTGTGTATACATAGATGATATTCTCGTATTTTCTAAAACTAAGCAAGAGCACATATCACACTTATATACTGTGTTAAAACTTATAGAAGCACACAGATTGATTATATCCAAGAAAAAGATAGAGTTAATAAAAAACAACATAGAATTTCTGGGAGCTAAAATAGGTAAGGGAGTCATAGAATTACAATCCCATATAACCAGAAAGATCCTAGAATTTCCTGATAAACTGGATAATCTAAAACAATTACAAGCCTTTTTAGGACTCGTGAATTATGCAAGGCCCTATATAAGAGATCTTTCAAAATATACTGGCCCTTTATATAACAAAGCAAGCCCAAAGGGAAATAGGGATTTCAATACAGAAGACATAAGGCAAGTCCAAAAAATAAAAGAGCTAGCCCAAAACCTGAAACCCTTAAGTCTACCATTACAGACAGATTATATAATAATTGAAACAGATGGATCCTCTTTAGGATGGGGAGGAATTTTACTAAGTAAAAATAATAAATATGAAAACAAATCTACAGAAAAAATATGTAGATACACTTCAGGTGTATACAAAGAAAAAGGATATATGACATCCTTGGATTACGAAATATTAGCTATAATTTATGTTCTAGAATCATTTAAATTATTTATAATATCCCAAAAGGAAATAACATTAAGAACAGACTGTGAATCCTTGGTAAAATACACAGATAATAAAAAAGAAAAGGGAACTATAAACAATAGATGGCTGAAATTTAAACATGCTGTTTCAATTTGTGGAACCAATATTTGTTGGGAACATTTAAAAGGGAAAAACAATTTCCTACCAGACCAATTGTCCAGATTATTGAGATAATTAATTTTATTTGTCTTACTAACATCTAGTCTGCAGATATGGATATGGAAGATCTAAATCCAACTAAACATTTGAAGACATACAAAACAAATCATTTTGTTACAAAGACGAAGGTCATAGAAGAACAACAACTTGTTCTAGACAACATATGGAACATGAAGACTCCCCAAGAGTCTAACAAACTAAAACTAAGTGTGTTATACACCTTAGTTGCAATATTTACAAAAGAGAAAAAACAAACTATCACTACTATGGCCTTTTTAATGGCCCTGACGCTGGTATTTATACCACATGGGAAAAAATGATCTCCAAGATCAAATTTCTAGAACAAAATCCTAGATATGGGAAACCATTATATAAAGGCTTTAATTCTTTTGAAGCTGCTACAAACGAATTACAAAAAATATTTGGAAAGGACTATGTCATTTCTGAAGACATAACAAGTATCCAACAAATAACCCTAGGGAAACAGATTAAAACTGAGCCACCTGAGACATCTCCAGCCTCAAATTTCAGACCACAAACCCCATCTTTTTCTCATATTGTCAAAACCACTGAACCAAACAAATTTACCAACCTTGGAACCCCTAAACAAATTTTTTCAAACCCACCAAATCCAAATCCTAAAATAACATGTTCACCAAACTTTCCAGAACAATTAACCAGGGCGCTTTACTTCCTACAACACTCATCAGACCTTAACCATGTAAACTTCAACAAAGCTTGCAAATTCTTCACGGATATCTCGAGAACAAAAGCTGAAGGGATACAAATCAACTGGGAAATCTTGAGGAATACCAACATTCCTTGTACAAAGCAGAATGAAGACTGCCTCAACAAATCTACAAATTGCCAATGCACAATAATATGTGCAGTTCCCAAATAAACCTAAACTTGACCAAATACAAATACCTCATCCATGAAAATATCACATATGATCCAACTACCCTTATAAATTATAGATTAATCAAGAGAATTTACTTTGACGAATGGGTCCAAGAAGACTTGCCTGAACCCATAGGAAGTATAGCAGAACAATTGACAAACATACTAGCCATAGAAGTATACATGGATTTCAGATCAACTCCTCCTCATTTTGGGAAAAATATATTTGAACCAACAAAACATATAATCCAAATCAAAGCTAAATTCCTAGATCCAGATTATGAAGATTGGAATGACAATCTTAATACGGACAAAATAAACAATATCAAATTAAATGAACAAAGTTATGAGAGGTATAGAGCATACAAAATAGCCCAAGACCAAGATTGGGAAAACAATACTTTGTTCTTATATGCAGAAACTCCAGTCCAAAAAATATTCATCACAAGATTTCTTGATGACCACAGACTAAATTACAGAGGATTTGATATATACCATCCAAAACCTTCAATGATTAAAAGCTACAAAAATGAATAATCCAGAAGATTGAATAAAGACACGGAAGATAAAGAAGACACATGCTCCAATACAATGTCCACTGAAGATTGAAGATGTGACGTAAAGATAAAAACGTCATCTACTTTTTCATAATGGGATTCCCATTATGAAAGAAAAATTCATAAAGCAGCCACAGATGTGATATATTATTCCTACTTTTGACAAATGTAAACACTTTTGCTTTCTTTTTTTTGAGTGGAAGGTATCTTTGCACCTTCATCTGTAAGTCATAATGGACAGTTGTATGTCCTTAGCTTGTATGGCTCAGCCTATATAATGAGTCTCCTAGTGTGCTTGTAAATCATCGAATTATCAAGTATTGTAATATATTTTGAAAATATAAGCTTTTCGTTTTTAATGGCTACCTGCTCCAACCTTTCTTCTTCTTCTTCAAAGTTTATGAGTAACTAAACATTAAGTCAGAGCTAAGGAAAGAAAGGATACAAAATTGCTTCAGCTATGTAAGTTTTCTTGTTTTACCACAGATTTTTTGTTAATATTATGCTCACTATGTTTGAATGACAATGATCTTTTTAAAAAAAACAATTGACACCAGTTGCTATAAGCTTAATAAGTAATTCCAACAGACGTAAATCCGTTAGTCGAAAGATGTACCGTGTAAGGGAAAGAGTAGACGCTTAGGATGACAAGGTGAGGAAAAAATGATTTAAGATATAGGTTTCTGGTAAAGGTTTTAAAAAAAAGATTCATGGTTGTTCTAAACAAACCTGAAAGTAATATTAATGATAAATCGGTATGGCAACATAAGAAATACCTAATGCTCATAAGCAGAATTGTATCTTAGTATTTCCAAAAGCTTTGACTACTTTCTCAAACATAAACAACCAATCTTTCATGAAAAGGAGAAACAATTACAATGGAAAAATTACAGCAATATTTAGAAAATAAATTTATGATGAATATAATAAACGTTATGAAGAACAATACAAACCTTACAGAAAACCAAAAACACCAAATAATAAGTATCTTCAAACAAAAATATTCACACGAATTGATCAGTATTTATGACTGTGAAACAAGTTTAACTGAAATATATAATAACTTTAATATCTGGAGAGAACCTGGAAACGTAGTACTAACACCCAGATTTGTTAAAGAATTTTATAGAGAATGGCAAAATTACTTAAAAACCAAAAATAAAGCAGATTACAACATAACAGAAAATAATAATTGGAAAAATTAACAATGAACGGATTTCCAAAAATTGAGAATATAGAATCTCTACAGAATTATTTAGAACAAAAATTTATGACTAAACTCATGATTGTCCTAAAACAAACAGAACTAAACGAAAACCAGCAATATAATATTGCAAAGATATTTAGACATAACTATACAGAAAAACTCATCAACCTTGATGATGAACCTAAGATAAACAAAAAGAAAGTGATAAAAAATCTTAGAAATACCTATTTTGTCTTTAATACTAAAAATCCAAAGATGAAGATTACTAACAGGATGTTAGATCTTTTTGTTAAAGAACATTATGAACAGATTAGACAAGAAATACTTAAAGAAAACAGGGAATGGTTAAATAAACCCCTAGACTTGACATGGACAAGTCACATAGATACAGATTATTGGTATGAAGATTATTCATGTAACGAGCTTTATTAAAGAGGGAGACTACAAGAATTTGAACAAAAAATTAGAAGACTCTGAACTAAAGATGAAAAGGTTCCTAATTCCTAGTTCAAACATCCTACTTGCTGCACCCTTGGGTATTATACTTACAAACTGCCGACAAGGTAGTTAAAAAATGAAGAAACACGAACAAGAATACTACATATTATTCGAAATAATAAACTACACTGTAATATTTATAACATGTTATGCTCTGGGATATTACTTACAAGTTTTTACCAAACATTTAGTTGAGATGTGGTTTACCACTATATAAGCTATATAAAAAACATCTCCTAACAGCATATAAGCTAAAAAAACGCTGTCTTTTATTTGGTCTTTTCTACACCCCCCTCTTCATATATAGCTAAACAAAACTGAATCCCTTGAAAGTTTTATAATCAGATTCCTTGTTGATATATTTACACATCGTACTTAGTAATACTCAAATGGAGATTCACAAAACCATATCGCATTCATTCCTTTATCAGCCCTAGCAATAAGAATGCAATCTCAAACAAAGCAAAACACATATGTATATAAATCCAATTCTACTTACAAAGAGAACAACAGCTATGGTAGTGCACAAATCATCCAAAATGATGACAAGTTTTATTGATTTCCATGAATTAGTTTATAGCATGTACAAACTGAAATTAAAATAGTTAAAGGCAATAGACTCCTAATTTATTTAAATAACCAGATCATCCATAAAACATCGATAGGCTCAACATCATGGACATGTAATTAGTCTAGAGATAGTAATTGTGAGAGTTAGCTCACCAAGATCATCACCAATGAAAATGAAATCGTCTTCAAGCCCTTGGTCCTTGCATTGTCCGTTGCCTTGTCACGCAATGGCTTCGCCGCAGATCTAGGCAATTCACGTCAGCCGCTGCTTTGCTCAGATCGTCGTAGTTTGTCATTGTGCCTCTCCATCGTTCACCGAAGTCACCCATACGAGCGTGCCACCAGATCGCGCTCTCCCCTCTCGCCCCGCAGCTCGTGCCTACATTGCGTTGCACAAGATTCCGTTTGCCGATCTCTGGTTGTGATTTTGATTTTTTTTAAGATCGAGTGTCTATTTCTTTTCTTTTTAAGTGATTTTGATTTTTAATTTTCCACTTGGTAATAGTGAGAAGTAGGGATATACGGTTTTGGGGAAATAGGGAGGTACGGGTTTGAGTTTCCATGGGCTTGGGCCTTGAAATGTACAAATAATGTTTTTTTTTCATTTTCATTTAAACTCTTATAGCTGATTTAAAAGTATATTTCAGTTTAATTGAAACTGATTTGTACTTCATTTTAAGATATATATATTGACAACGTACAATTTCATTCAATCCAGTATTATTCACTCTATTTGATTGTCCATTGAATTGATATATGTAAATTTAAACATTTTATTGATATTCTCAAATCAATCACCCGAATACAGATTTAATTCCTCAATTAAATCCCCAAATTATCATTTAAAATTAATTAATCATTTATTAATTAGGTAATTAAATACAGGGTTGTTATAGACTTCCCCACTTAAGAAAATTGAAACCCCGCTGTTTCCTTAATGAAAGAAATCCATAATATAAATTTCCTCTTAAAATAATTATTTTTTAACTGGCTTCTAATTTCATTTCTAAAATCATTCAATTAATATTACTCCAAATGACAATATTACTATTAAATTTTAGTTAGCAAAATTTTCCAAAATTCTCAAAAAATTTCGAACGCCTTAAATTTACGGAAAATTTTGTTAGTGTCTCCTTTGCGCGGTTAACATTTCGAAAATTTACAATATAAATATAATTACATAATATACATCTCATCTCAAGGATGAGGCATCCCATAGGAAAAACATAAAAATGCGATATGTAATCAAAAATACGTACCTTATATTTGAAATATTAGCGAGTCGGCTAATATTCCTTAAGCAAACAATTTGTAATCTTTTAAACGGTATCTATTTAACTTCAGATACTTGCACCTATCTCAAAAAATTCATATTAGTATTTAATATCAAATTCATATCATATAGGAGATATTAACAATTTATGATTATATTTTTATTAGATTGACGTCATAATATTCCATAACGAAAGAAATCCATATTAAATTTCCAAGTTTTAATTATTACTTATGTCAAAATGTCACTTTCGATGTTTAGGAACCCCTATCAGTAACATGGCGTCCCACATATCGATCAGAATCCTTAAAAAACGTCCGGATAAGTCAACACAATAGATAATCACAAGTTTAGATGAATTTATTTTATTATCACTAACATCCATGCATCCAATTTTAAATAAATGCAACGCAGCAGTCAATTCTTAGCAACCAATCAACCAATCAACAAAAACATACATAATCACTTACAGCAGAACAATTCAATGTATGAAATTCCGTTATGCAACTCTGATTATTCCTAGATCATTTAAATATTAAACTTATTTACTCCAATTTCCCAAAATTTCTATTAAAAGAAAATAGTTCACTTTAATTTAATTCATCCCAATTTAATTCTGAAATTTTCTTAACTTTAAAAGATTTTACTCCTTATTTTCCAAAGGTTTTGATGTCACAAATTCCAATTTATCAATTTAAATTTTTTAAATCAATTTACACCCAAATTAATTACCCAATAATCATTTTATATTCATATCCCTAATTAAATAATTAATATAACTGTCTACCATACACCCAGGGGACAGGACACTAAGTCATCTAGGTCTCGGATCCATAATATTATATGCTATAATGTTCTGACACAGCTCTTGATACCAAGCTGTAACGACCCCACCGCGATAACCAGTTTAGCAAAGAACATTACAAATGATGTCGTCTGCTAATTCGAAGAATACGGCTTGTTAAGGGAGATCGAATGTGAAGATATCTTTCTACTAACACGTCATTTATACCTTTTTCACTTAATATCTGAACTGAATTTGACATGTACAGTGTTAGTATAAAGTAATGGACACATCGATTTCTCAAAATCAAAACAATATATAATATAAATAATAGTCACAGATCACAGCGAAATAAATCTCAACTTATACATATACAAACTGTGAGTTTACAAAATAAAACACTAAATTCACATAACAGGAAAATAGGCACAGGGAAGAAGCTATAAAAAAATTTAGTTTTAGAGATAACAAGTTTGCTTTTGAGTCTGAAGGACGCTTTTTAGTGTAAACAGAAAATGATAGTTACAACTATCATTCTGTGATTTGCACTAGAAAGTGTCCTTCAGCCTAAAAAGTAAACTTGTTGTCCCTGAGACTAAATTTTTTTTCAACTTTTTCCATGAGCCTAAAAACCCCTTCACATAATATACAAGTTTTATAATTCTCTAATCTCAATTATGCATTTTATAAACATAATCACAAATTTCTAAATGAGATAAACTAAAAGTCAAAAGCGTTTATCTCCTTGCTAGCCCAATATCCAAAAGTCAACCTATCCTGTAACCGGAAAAGTCTTGGCCTGACCAGAGCAAAATAACATTCGCGCCAGACTATCTCTAAATATCCAATAGGGTGAGAACAAGATATAACACAAGAATAAATAATACATAACTAAATCCAGATATTCAATACAGGTATCTAGGATGTACACGGCAAATCACTAAATACATGATTCAACCTAGATGTCCAAGATATCACAAGTAGCAAGATTAGTTTAACTCAAAATAGGATTATAAGTTTAAGTCATAAAACACTGATTAGTCACTAAACATATGGTTCGCAAGATTGACTAAATTTAGTATCCATAACAAGATCCAAGGATATATATTTAATTCACAAACATAGACTAGTTACAAAATCCAATTTTTTCAAAATTCTAGAGATCTATACTCAAGACAATCATAATGATCATACTCAGGCCCCGTAGCAAACAAATAAACAATTGGTATCACTCAAACAGATCTGATACCGGGGATCATACTAAGGACGGGAAATCATAGGATCACAAGACGATCTCAAGGATAATCCAGGACGATCAAGATGATCGTAGCAACCATGATTCGAAAATTCCAAGATTTATCTTATATTATTTCACTTGAAAAGAAATCTAGATTGTTTATTTATTATTATATTTCTATGTTCGAAAACAACTCCAGGAGTAAACTTCTTAAGAATCTAGCAGCCTCCCACTGCACACCAAAAGAGAATGAACTCTAAATTGCAAAATACTATTACTTTCAGTAATTACCAAAAATTAAATAGACATAGCATACCGTCCGACGAGTTCAAGTATTTACTAGAAGCTAGTAAATTTCACTCATTACGAATACCACCAGAAAACTTAAATTACATTCTATTTCGGGTCTCGCAACCACTTGTCGCACACTCGAAGAGAACACAACTCTAAAATGTTAATTACTTCTCTATAGTGATCATATGAATTTAACCAAAGCATCCCAAACTACTCGGTGAAATTGATGTATTCACTAATGGGTTAGTAAATTCCACTCAAACATTTTATTCAATGAGTTATACCATATTCGACGAAGCATTATTCAAAAACATTTAAAACAATCGATAACACTAAGTTGATTATTAGCACTTCCCAAATTATAGAATTAAGGTTCTCAAAACATTTATTTGATTTATCACAATTTAAAATGTTCTATTAATTCGAATTGTTAAATATCATTAGACTTATAAAACAATCCTATAAGTATCCTTTTATTTCCATAAAACTGTTAAATGAAGAAGATTAAAATAAAAAGATAAATTTATATAAATTATAGACTAACACTACAAAAAGAGTACACATATAGGTTTTGAAAGATTTATATGCCACTAGTTCAGTTTTTTGGAAAAATAAAGCAAGCTATAGTTTTATAAAATAAAACTTGCCTATAAAAGAGGTTAGGCAATATACGTACAAGACAAAGTTATACCATTTAAAAGCTAGATGGCACAAGTTATTAATGCATACAAAGCTGGCTATAACTATACAATACAACATGGGCAACACGTCTTGTTAGAATTTGCAGAAAAGTGAGGCATGCACTAAGTCTAAATAATATATATACATAGAGTACTTATGCAAAGAATTAGTAAATTTTGAAAGTTGTTCTTATACTAAGACATAAAAATTTCGAAACTATATGTATGCTTTTTGAACAAAAACTGAGTTTACTAAATATACTTCTTATATATAGTTTAATTTTTCATTTCCCAAAAGAAATTTTTAGAACTACAAGATCTATTAAAGAGGATTTCAAAACAACAGAGTAACACACCAAAAGTCCTCACATAGCTTAGAAAAGAAAGACACACAAGCAAGGCAAGCAACAGTTCATAAATGGATAAGGACATGTGAAGCAACAAGAATGTTCTAGTTAACAAGTCAATGCAGTTTATACAAAAATTAATGCAAAGTGTAAGAGTGCCTGACCATATTTTTAAGGCAACAGTTTGATAGCTAAGAGTTTAATAAGAACATCAGTCTATATATATAAAGCTAAACAAAATTGAATCCCTTGAAAGTTTTATAATCAGATTCCTTGTTGATATATTTACAAATCATACTTAGTAATGATCAAATGGAGATTCACAAAACAATATCACATTCATTCCTTTGTTAGCCCTAGCACATAAGAATGCAATCTCAAACAAGCAAAACACGTATGTATATAAATTCATTTCTACTTAGAAGGAGAACAGCAACCATGGTAGTGCACAAATCATCCAAAATGAAGATAAGTATCAACTATTGATTTCCATGAATTAGTTTATAGCATGGTTATACAAACTAAAATGAAGATAGCTAAAGGCAACAAACTCCTAATTTATTTAAACAACCAGGTCGTCCATAAAATGGTGATAGGCTCAACATCATGGACATGTAATTAGTTTTAGAGATATTAATTGTGAGAATTAACTCACAAAAATCATCACCAATGGAAATGAAATCGTTTTCAAGCTCTAGGTCCTTGCATTGTTCGCTGCCTCATCACGCAATGGCTTCCTTGCAGCTCTAGGATATTCATGTCAGTCGCTGCTTTGCCTAGATCGTCGTGGTTCATCGTCGTGCCTCTCCATCAATCGCCGAAGTCACTAGCACGAGCACGCTACTAGATCACGCTCGCCTCTCTTGCCCTGCAGCTCGTGCCTACCCTTGCATTGCACAAGATTCCGTTCGCCGATCTCTGGTTATGATTTTGATTTTTTTAATATAGATTGTTGGAAACAATGGCTTGGCTGAGTCGTGGACTACGTCACTCTCTTGAAGACGTTTCGGCGATCTGCTATGTTGTGCAAAGCAGTTCGAATTCAACCGCCGCCGCCTTTGGGATAAAACAGCCTCTCAATATTTTGGTGGTATCGATTTCGTTTGCACGTACGAACCGATTCTATTTTGCACTCAATAATTTATTTGCTCTGATTTTTAAGAAGATGATTCGAATTAAAAAAACTGTAGTCCTTTCTGTTTCGTCTTCTTATCAGTTAAGAAGACGGAATAGCAAAAGAACGTTACTGGCTGGGGGACGTGGTCTTGAAAAACGGATCTGAGAAAATAACTGGTCAAAATAATGAACGTTGCATAACATTCTCTAATACGGTCTGATTTGACCGTTCCAGCCCGGTCAAAACGGTTAAAGAAATTTGCACCAAAAATATAAGTGTTACACCACTACAAGCCCGAACTCGAACCCGGCCCGGCCCGGGTCGAGTCGAGTCGAGTCGAGTCGGTCGGTCGCGCGCGCGTGTGTGGTGGTCAAGCATGGTCTCCCTCCTCACAAAAGAGCATCATTAGGTGCCCAAAGGGCCCAACTTAGCTTCAAAGAATCAAGTATAAATACTTGATTCTTTCATATAGTCCTACAATGTGGGACTATTCACATATAGGAGCCATCAATTCACTTAGTCGATTTTTTTAATAATTCACATATTTGAAAACATTTCCAACAATCCCCTACTTGAATTTTTTAAAACAATTTCGAGCAATTTCTGAAAAAACATAAGATTGTGCATAAACGAAGGTGTCTTTCGACTTGAACCTTTGCATAGTGGATAGGATTCATTTTTTACTAGAGTGACACGTAGTCTTGAACTCTATTCCTGACATCAGACCACACACAATCTTTCTAGAGTGCAATCAAGTACGCCCGTGCATTTATGGCCATGCACGTCCATCCCAGTTTAGTGAATGCTCTAGGATTTTTGCCCAAAACTCCATAGGAAACGGCCAAATTTCCACATTCACACAGGTGAGTCTATCAAGAGTACTCCTGAAGGTAGGTACTCCACTCCAAATGGAGTATAGATCTCATTAAGAGTTTCTATTAACTCAACCTCTAATCACTTCAGGAATATATGCTTCTATATATATGAAAAATAGCATATTCAACTCATATCACAACTTGTTCTTACCCATTGAACCTAGTCCTTGGGATCTCCAGTCATTAGGTCGGGTTACCATTGTGCGTGACTCAACAATCTAAGGGCAATAGTCCCATTTTTCTAGAAGTTGTAAAGACTTTCTCTCTGGCCAGTCCTTTCGTCAAAGGATCTGCCAAATTCTCCTCACTGCGTATGTGATCCACTCTAACAGCTCCTGAAGAGAGTAGCTCTGTAACAGTGCTGTGCTTACGACGTATCTGTCGTCTCTTACCATTATAATAACGGTTCTGTACTTTTGCAATAGCCGCGGTACTATCGCAATGGATCAACACAGCTGGTATCGGTTTTTCCCATAAGGGAATCTCAGCTAGCAGATTTCTTAAATACTCTGCTTCTTCACTAGCTGTAGCTAGTGCTATCATCTCAGACTCCATAGTAGACTGAGCCAAAATAGTCTGTTTCTTGGATTTCCAAGAAACAACTCCTCTAGCAATGCTAAATATATAGCTACTGGTTGCTTTTGAATCATCAGATAAAGTATTCCAGTCTGCGTCGGTGTAACCTTCAAGGACAGCTGGAAACTTTTCATAATGTAACCCTAGGTTCATGGTTCATTTTAGGTATCTCATGACCCTCTCAATAGCATGTCAATGCTCTATACTAGGTCTACTAGTAAACCTGCATAATAATCCCACGACATAGGCAATGTCGGGTCTAGTACAATCAGTGGCATACCTGAGGCTGCCAATGATGCTCGCATAATCAGACTGTCTTACACCTTCACCAGTGTTCTTGAATAGCTTTACACTAGGATCATATAGTGTACATGCAGGTTTACAGTCAAAGTAATTGTATTTCTTTAAGATCTTCTCAATATAATGAGATTGATCCAAAGAAAGTCCCTTATCAGACCTAGTAATCTTAATACCAAGGATTACACTTGCTTCACCTAGATCTTTCATATCAAAATTGGCACTTAACAAAGATTTAACAGAGTTTATGGCATGTATGTTTGATCCAAAAATAAGTAGATATCTACATACAAACATATTATAGTGCAAATGTCATTTTCAGATTTATAATAAATGCATTTGTCACTTTCATTAACTTTGAAACCATTTGAGATTATTAAGTTATCAAATTTTTCATGCCATTGCTTAGGTGCTTGTTTTAAACCATATAATGATTTATCTAATTTGCAAACTTTATGTTCTTGACCATGAATTACAAAACCTTCCGGTTGGTCCATATAAATTTCCTCTTCTAATTCACCATTTAAAAAAGCAGTTTTAACATCCATTTGGTGTATAATTAAATTATGAATAGATGCTAATGAAATCAGTACTCGAATGGATGTGAATTCTAGTTACAGGTGAAAAAGTATCAAAAAAGTCTACATTTTCTCTTTGCCTAAAACCTTTAGCTACCAAATGGGCTTTATATTTATCAACTGTGCCATCAGGTTTTAGTTTCTTTTTAAGTACCCATTTACAGCCTATAGACTTACAACCAGGTGGTAAATCTACTAAGTACCAAGTCTTATTGGATTCCAAGGAATCCATCTCATCATTTATAGCCTCTTGCCAAAAATCGGCATCTAATGAAGATAAGGCTCCTTGGAGGTTTGCGGGATCCTCCTCTATAGTAAAAGTGCAAAAATCCGAGCCAAAGTCTTTATCGACTCTTGCTCTTTTACTTCTTCTAGGTTCAATTTCAGAAGATTCATTAAGTTCTGTTCCAGTAGGCACGGTGTTATTTGACGTGCCCCCACTATTCCTTAATTTAAAAGGAAACTTAGTTTCATAAAAAGCAGCATCATTAGATTCTACTATATTATGTGTATTCAGGTTATAAAATCTATATGCTTTGCTATTAACAGCATAGCCAATAAATACACATTCATATGCTCTACTTGCTAATTTTATTCTCTTAGGATCAGGTATACGAACATATGCCAAACATCCCCAAGTTCTAAAGTAAGATACATTTGGTTTATAATTTCTTAAAATTTCAAAAGGTGAAATCTTACTTTTTGATTTAGGGATTCTATTCAATACATAGCATACAGTCAATAAAATATCCCCCCACCAATGTTTTGCTACACCCGAATTTAATAAAATAGCTACAACTAATTCGGTAAAGGTAGTATTTTTTCTTTCAGCTTTACCGTTCATTTCAGGTGAATAAGGTGCAGTTCTCTCATGAATTATACCATGCAATTTATAAAAATCAAGAAATGGACTAGACTCATATTCTGTTCCTCTATCACTACAAAGTCTCTTAATTTTCTTATTAGATTGATTCTCGAGTTCAGTTTTAAATAATTTGAACATATCAAATGCATCACTTTTATTTTTCATAAGATATACATAAGTGAAATTAGAGCCATCATTAATGAAAGTGATAAAGTAACGGTGTCCATGTCTAGTCAAAGTGTCATCAAGCTCACATATGTCACAATGAATTAAATCTAAGGGTTCAGAGTTTCTATCAACTGATTTATGGGGTTTCTTAGTGATTTTTGCTTGACTACAGAATTCACACTTATCAAATTCAGATTGTGACATTTTAGGAATCAAATCTAAGATGCTCATGTTATGAATAATGCGTTTGTTTACATGACATAATCTAGAGTGCCAGATATTAAAATCACATAACATATAAGCAGAACTGGTTACTTTATTAGATTCAACATTAAGTTTAAACATACCCTCACAAGCATAACCCTTCCCTACAAACATCCCCTTATAAGTTAAAGTGTACAAATCAGCCCCTATAACTTGAGTAAAACCAGCCTTATTAAGGAGAAATCCAGAAACCAGATTCTTTCTCATCTCTGGAGTATTCATCACATCTTTCAAGAGAACTGTCTTTCCAGAGGTAAAATTTAATTCCACATTTCCAATGCCGACAACTGTAGTGGTGTGAGAATCTCCCAACAACACTTTCTTATCATCAGTAGTCGTGTATGTACTGAACATAGCACGATCGTAGAAGACATGGCGGGATGCACCAGTGTCTACCCACCAACCCTCTGATCCACCAACTAGATGAATCTCAGAAATCATAGCCGTAAGAGGCTCCTCGGTCAGGTTAGCCTATGGTGCAGGGCCTGGTCTGTTCCTACACTTGCGTGCCATATGACCTGGTTTTCCACAGTTGTAACACAGAAACAACTGTCCAGAGTCATTCTTTTGGGTCGGTTTTTGCTATCCCTTTTGGTTCCCTTGCGGGTTCCAATTCTGTTTGTTGCGGTTGCGGTTCTGATTCTTAAAGTTTTTTGGATTCGGTTTCAGAACTGCGGGCTTGGACCTTTTAGTGTTGTTGTTGGTGACAACAAGCACTTCCTCTTTCTGGTCCTTCTTACGAGCCTCCTCCTCAATACGGAGGCGAGTTATCAAGCTCTCTAAGGAGAATTCCTTAGTCTTGTGCCTAAGCACATTCTTAAAGTCTTTCCAACATGGGGGCAGTTTATCAATAATAATAGCAACTTGAAACTGTTCATCCAAACTCATACCTTCGGAGATGATCTCATGAGCGATTTTCTGAAGCTCATGAGACTGCATCTCTACTGACCTGTCATCCATCATCTGGTATTTCAGGTAGCGGCTGACTGCATATTTCTTCGCTCCAGCCTCTTCCGTATCATATTTCTTTTGAAGCGCTTCCCATATTTCTTTGGCTGACTTGTCTGAGTTGTAGTAGTCGTAGAGGTCATCACTGAGGCTGTTGAGTATGAAGTTCCTGCACAGGTAGTCTTGCTCTGTCCAGTTCTGCAGTTGGGTTGATTTTTCTATCCAGGCTCGCATGCCATCTGTGTCAGCTTCATCTGGCATGTCCGGTAGCTGCGGTTTGTCAGTTGTCAGGGCGGCCACCACCTTTCTCATGGTCAGAAAAAATTCCATCTTCTGTCTCCAGCGTTTGAAGTGGAGGCCTTCGAATCTGAAAGGCGCGGCAGTGACCATCGGGACATGGAAGAGGGAAGAGGGAGCAGCGGCATCTAGATCTGTAGCGGAAGTCATTGTCGTTGGCGTCGTCTTCAAATTGTTGGAAACAATGGCTTGGCTGAGTCGTGGACTACGTCACTCTCTTGAAGACATTTCGGCGATCTGCTATGTTGTGCAAAGCAGTTCGAATTCAACCGCCGCCGCCTCTGGGATAAAATAGCCTCTCAATATTTTGGTGGTATCGATTTCGTTTGCACGTACGAACCGATTCTATTTTGCACTCAATAATTTGTTTGCTCTGATTTTTAAGAAGATGATTCGAATTAAAAAACTGTAGTCCTTTCTGTTTCTTCTTCTTATCAATTAAGAAGACGGAATAGCAAAAGAACGTTACTGGCAGGGGGACGTGGTCTTGAAAAACGGATCTGAGAAAATAACTGGTCAAAATAATGAACGTTGCATAACGTTCTCTAATACGGTCTGATTTGACCGTTCCAGCCCGGTCAAAACGGTTAAAGAAATTTGCACCAAAAATATAAGTGTTACACCACTACAAGCCCGAACCCGAACCCGAGCCCGGCCCGGCCCAGGTCGGGTCGAGTCGAGTCGAGTCGGTCGGTCGCGTGCGCGTGCACGTGTGTGGTGGTCAAGCATGGTCTCCCTCCTCTCAAAAGAGCATCATTGGGTGCCCAAAGGGCCCAACTTAGCTTCAAAGAATCAAGTATAAATACTTGATTCTTTCATATAGTCCTACAATGTGGGACTATTCACATATAGGAGCCATCCATTCACTAAGTCAATTTTTTAATAATTCACATATTTGAAAACATTTCCAACATAGATCGAGCATTTATTTCTTTTCTTTTTAAGTGATTTTGATTTTTAATTTGGCAGTTGGTAATAAAGAGAAGTATGGGTTTACGAGTTTGGGGAAATAGGGAGGTGCGGATTTGAGTTTCTTTGGGCTTAGGCCTTGAAATGTACAAATAATGTTTTTTTCCATTTTCATTTGAACTTTTATACTTTATTTGAAAGTTTATTTCAATTGAATTGAAACTGATTTGTACTTCATTTTATGATACACAAACACAAGCGTTACGGCACGCGTGAATTGTTTTTTTACAAATTGTTTATATGTATAACTCGTTCAAGAAAATATTATTTGAAAAAATATTAATCATATTTTTTGCGTTAAAATGACAGTTTTACTTTTTCTTTCTACATTACAACATCTAATTTTTTGTTGTTAGTTTGAATATTTATTTATGTTAGTAATTAATAAAGAAGTGAATTTAATTTTTTGTTAGTTTAGATTTTTATTTCTATTATTAATTAATAAAGAATGACTTTGTAAAGAATGTTTATTTGTAAGATCCTATTTTTAAGCTTTCAATAAGATTTGTAAAGGGGCATTTTGAATTGGTAAATAAAACTTATCTGTTAGATTCTATTTTTAATGAGGGGCATTTTCGGTAGTTTACGCTAACACCAAAAAAGTGTGACACCAAAGGTAGTACAACTATTAATAAAGATTCTATTTTTAAAGAGGGGCGTTTTTAGTAGTTTACGCTAACACCAAAAAAGTGTGACACCATACAACTATTAATAAAGATATATATATTGACAACTGTGTAATTTCATTCAATCTGGTATTATTAACTCTATTTGATTGTCCATTGAATTGATATAAATAAATTTAAACATTTTATTGATATTTTTCAAATCAATCACCCAAACACAGATTTAATTCCTCAATTAAATCACCAAATTACCATTTAATATTAATTAATCATTTATTAATCAGGTAATTAAATACAGGGTTGTTATAGGTTTATTTGCTAATAAAAATCCATTTATTGATTATATAAAATATATTTAAATAGCCTATTTCAAAGTGGCAAAATCCTGGGTCATTACAAATCTATTTTACCATCATTTGTTATTATTTAAAAGAGTTATAATTTAATTATAAAACCTATTATTTTAATATTTAAATTTTATTAAATATTAGTAAATCAAGGCAGTAAAATTCCAGGCCGTTATAATAACATTTTTGGCCAACTTCATGTCATTAGAATGATCCCCATAGAATCCTTCATGGGCTTTTCTTAACAGTTTTGAACCATTTTCTATACTAACACACCTTAAGTAAGGAAGCGAATATCCTTTTTTATAAAGTGTCTGTAACGAACCGCCTTTCTTACTCTGGAAGACGAGTCATTAAGGGTTGAAGAAAAAGAAAGATAAGAAGAAACTTTACAATCACAGAATCTCACAGCGGAACAAAATAACATATATTAATTAACTTAAGATTTTACAGTGATACTGCCATAATAGTACATCAGAGTCATTATAGTACAAGTTCTGAACCGGGACAGTTATAACTACTTGTCCTTACATCACTAATACAAAATTCATACATATATACACAGCGGAATATGATAGTAGTTAGCTAACATTGAAGCCACTTGCTCCAGCTCCTCCAAAATTCAATCGTGAGAAACCTGGATCACTTGGCTACTCATAAAAATTTGAGTACCCAAGAGTTTTAGGGAAAGAAAATAAAACTATGGGTCAGACATAAGTCTGGTTTGAGTAAACTCAAACAACTAAATTATTACTTTTAAAACACTTTTAAAATCAAGGGTATGTCATAAGACCACGCCGCACAGAAAAACGGATGGGTTTTTACCTTACGATAACCAAAACTCTTTATATAGAAATCTAGTGATATTATCATAATGTCTAGGTTTTCAAGTAAAATAGAACATAGCTGAAATGCTTGCATCTCACATTTCAACATATTTGTGTACTACTAAAAACGTACGGCACTTATTGGAGAATGGATTCCGTACAATGACCAGGCTACTGGGGTACCGCCTATCACGGTGCATCTCTAGATAAAATAACACCGAGGACCCCGCCTGGATCCCCTGCCAACACAAGACTGGCCTACCCCTTGCTGGATAGTACTGAATAAGATCACCCCTCGGTTGGGACCTGCAACCGTACCGAAGCATACATGAATTAATAGTAGGGACTCTAGGTAGGGATAACCTTACCCTAATGGGAGCGACCCACTTAGCCTTGCTGCATCTCCCATGTTTTAGTCATTCCCGATTGATGAGGCCTGAGGCTACGTCATTACCTTTCACATATAGCACTTCTCTCTTGGAATGCTAAGATTGCCTTGCCGATGTTGACCCAATGTCAGCATTCATCCAGACAAGTCGTTCAGGAGATGAACGAACCGAAGGCACTACCTCTACTACACCCATTTTGGAATCACCCTCAAGGTTAATGGTAAGACAGCACTTGCACTTCAAGTCTTGAATCTTGATCATGACTTCAATATTTCCAATTTAAATGTTTACGTTGATTTGAAGTGGTTTTAGGATAACAGCTTGTCATCCGATCCCGGTCTCTTCAAACCAACATTCGATAATTTAAAAGGGTCAAGTTATTAATAGTGAACAACGTCACTATCAGGTGGAAGATTAACATATGGAAACACATTCCATACTTAAGTTATCATGACCCGCTTACCGAAATTAACCTCCTTATATTTATCACAATTTTGATATCCAACATTCATGCTAAATACAAGTCACTTACTTTCCATAAACGAGTCAACGTTTTCAATCACTACTTTAATTCATTCGGCTACTTAATGGTCCAAACAAGAGATCATTTGGTTTGGAATCAATTCACCTTAAGAATAATATTAGTTTAAAACACATATGGTTTAATTTAAAACCACCTTTGGAAAAGATTTAGTTAAATAAATAAATCAGTTTAAACCCTAATTAAATCTTATTAATCCAAATTAAATCAAGATTAAATCATAATTAAACTCTAATTAGACTTAATGAACTTAGTTAGGCCATAATTAACTTCCTAATGCATCTTGGTTAAGGTTAAATCAAATCATTATTAGTTAAACCCTAATTAATTAAAATATTAATTAAATAATCACTTAATTAAATAATAATTAATTAACTAATTAACTTAAATAAATAATTATTATCCATTATTACTCCTTAACCATGTTAAATACCAATTAAAACATAATTAATCAAACAATAGTCATTAACTTAACTTAAGTGTTGATTAATTACTAATTACTTTCTTAATTACTAACTAAGGCTAGTTACCTTTAATTATTTAACTAATTAATTAAACATTTAAATTACAAAAATTAATTACTTTTTAATTACTAATTAAGTTAGTTTTGAAAACTTTTATAAAACAATTTCAAGTTAAAACTACTTGAAACTAAAATCGATAAATTTCGTCGAACTGCATCCATAGCGACTATCGCTATGGGCGCGGTTCACTCTAATATATTCTTAGCGAACCACTTCACAACCCCTTACTTTTTTCATTATTTGAAACATTCTTTAGAAGATTTAAAAAAAAATTAAAACTAAAGCTACAAGCTTTAATCCGTTTCAAAACTTTAAACTTCGAAAAACAACATCGATTCTAGCCGGATCTCAAATCCATCACAATTACACAAAGTAGCTAACTTTGTTTACCAAAACTGTAACAACCCAAAATTTTAGTTATTTGAAATTAGAGTATTTAAATAATTTTAAATATTGAAAATTTAATTTTATTGGTTAAATAACTTAAATTCAAATATAGCGATTTATTGGATAATTTAATTGTTGAATTTAATAATTGAAATCGTTTAAATAATTGAATCTTGGATTTTTATTTGGATAAAAATAATTTCAAAGCTTATTTGAGTTCTATTTAATAAGAATGAAGATAATAAAACTTTTAAATTGGATTTAAAAGTGATTTAACTTATTTTGAAAATATCTCATTTTAAATAACATATAAAAATAGCCTTACAGGGCACTATCTCGGATGTAACGACCCAAAACTTTGGTTATTTGAAGTTGGAATATTTAATTGATTTTAAATATTTAAAAGTTAATTTTGTAGATTTAATAACTTGAATTTCAATATAACGATTTATTAGGTAATTTAATTGTTGAATTTAATAATTGAAAATCGTTTAAATAATTTAAATCGTGGATTTTGTTTAGATAAAAATGATTTAAAGGCTTATTAAATTTCTATTAATAAGAATGAAGATAATAAAACTTTTAAAATTTGATCAAAGGCGATTTACTCGATTTTGAAAATATCTCGTTTTAATTAACATATAAAAATAGTCTTCTAGGGCACAGTCTCAGATTTCGACGAAACTAGTGTCGTTGGGTCTGTAATAAGGAATTATATTACACCATCAAATTTCGTAGCGATCAGATGCATCGTTTGGTCATACGGGATAGAAACACGTTGAATTAAATATTGAAAATCTAATATAATAATTGAGTTCAAAAGGCTATCTCTTGCATACGATCGAATTAGGTTCTGAAACTTGTTCCATTCATTTGGAATAGCGGTATAACATTAGGAACGCCAGGTAGCACGCCTCGATCGGGGTTCGGAATTTATATCTAGATATTTTTGAATTTTAAATAATATATAAATATATATATTGATTTGACTTTTGCACACCCTAACCCATTAGTATCAGCTTCCTTATATTCACATCAGCCACCCTATGTTTGTGCCTACCTATTTCTTTTAAAACGCATTCCCTTTTTTTAACACAACAGAGAAAGAAAGAAACAAATTGAATTCAAAATTTAATTTCTCAAAATCCACTCAATTAAAAAATATGAAACGAGTTTTAAAAATAATGACTTGTTGAGATCTTCATGCTGATAGCTTCTGGAAGGATGCGGTTTCAATTCTTGAAGATCGACAGTATTGTCGTGAACGAGTTGAACTAGGGATCAAGATTTATGGAAATTTAGACTTTGATTTGGGAATTTAATATTAGATTTGAGTTCGTCATGGAGATTGGCACCTACGACTGGATTTTAGGGTGGTGCGGTCTTGATTTGGGGTTTGCGACCTGTGTACGGTCGACGTGGGTGGTGGCATCACTTTCTTCTCTGGAGGTGCAAACATAGGATGGGTGGTGCGGGGAGGTGGAGCACACGAAGGGAAGTTGATTGGCGAAGACGGTAGGCCAAACGGAGCATCGAAGCTCTGTATCACAGCTGAGCATGCACGGCCATGGGTGATTCTACGTGTACATGCAACGTTATTTGGAAAGAAAAGAAATTGGAGAAGTGGGTATAATGGAAAATTATATAAAATTTGTTATTTTTAATTAAAAATAAATAGATGACTTAAAAATTCAATAACTCCTTCATACGAGGTCCAATCGAGACGAAACATTTTGCATTGCGCTCGTAACGACGAAAGCTTCGCAATGGAACTTGTGACGCCCCACTCCGAGACCCACATTAACAAAGAGTATTACTAGGTAACACTGTCTGCTAATACGGAGAATAGAGCTGGATAGGAGCGACCATCTATAGCCTTGTCTTAATTATCTATTGAATACGCCGACAATTGTCATGCATTTTTTTTTCTTTCTCTAATGGATCTACATATCCAATAAATACTTAATACAAAGCCATAGGTGACTGAAGGATCTATCAGAATAAAATATAACAACTCAAATGTAATACACATCACATAACAGTAGATTATCACATACATTTACACATATACAGATACATTACGGAGTTTACAAAATGATACATGTCAAGTGGTAAAGCAAACCACAATATACAGGCGAGTCAACAGAATACATATCAGAGTTACAGCCAAAAAGGACTACACAAAAAGCTATAACAAAAAGGAGATAGCGGAATAGTCCATGCGGAAGCAAAATATGCTAAGTCCAATGTACCTAACCTGAAACATCTCAGTCTGACCCGAGTATAAAATACACGGGTCAGTCTAGCTAAACAAATCAGTTAGATAAACTAAATGATAATGAACATATAAGGTCATAAAATACCACAAATATCTTCAAAAGAGATAAACAGATCTTTTAACAAAAGATGAATCATAACAAGCCTCAAATCATAGGCAACTTAAATAAAAAAAGGATATGAATATCCCAAAACAAGCCAAAAAGGCAAATAACAAATACCAATAAAGGTAACACAAGTTTCCACAAGGTAATCGCTATATATCGTGTGGTTCAAAGGACCTACACCGAAGGTCGATACACTAGGGAAATATAATAGTCAAAGAAACAAAAGATGCTCGAGCTCGGTACTATATAACAAGGATACACAAACCCGAAGGCACAAACCCAATATCACTCGAGCGGTGACGATGGACCAACTCCAAAAGTGATACTATAGGGCAACAAACCCGAAGGCACAAACCCGAAGGTACAAACCCGAAGGCAAAATACCCGAAGGCAACAAACCCAATATCACTCGAGCGGTGATGATGGACCAACTCCAAAATTGATACTATAGGGCAACAAACCATAGTGGCGAAGGTCCGAAGGCCCAGTACTGGACACCACTAACTGGCGGAATGTGTCACAACCAAGGTTTTAAATATCGGATTTCGGTTACGTTTCGTCGCGGAATTTTTACACAAGTTATCTCGTATCGGGGGAGATCTCGGACGAGATGTGTACATCTCAGATTGACATCTCGGGTCTTATAATGCATCTCGGGAATATCTCGGATGTACTTATGTGTCTAAAATTGATGTGTCAAAAATTTATTTAACGGTTATAACTTTCTTAGTAAAAATAAAAATGACAACATACTTGATTTACATGGAAAAAGGAATATTTTTAAAAGAGTAGTAGTTTGATTTGCTTAATTGATTTGGTAATGATTGAATAATATCCTTTTATTTGAACATAATAAAGAAGTGAAACCTTTCGCTATGACTCATTAAGATAAAAAACAAAGAATATGTTCAAGAAGTTGGTAAATTATAATTTGATTGAGTAGTTTCTTTTGAATTAATATGAAAATAAAAAATATTATGCAAAATAAGGAAAATGTATAATTTCGGGTGAGATCTCGGATTGAGATTTTGATCCATATTTCGGGTGAGATTTGAATATCTCGGACAAGATGAGTGTCGAGGGAGATATGGAGGAGATTTGATGTCTCGTCTCGTTTAAGTGTGAAAAGGAGATCTCGGAGGAGATCTAGGGCGATATATAGGAGATTTAAAACCATGGTCACAACTCTCAGAAAGGAACCCAAAAAATGTTAACGTGAGTCCCATACCACACGTTCGCACTAAACGGTTTACTAACCGTTAGTCAATTTCACACTCAAAGCAGTACAAAGTTCACCTCATCTCATCGGTAAACCAGACCCAAAGGTCAAAACGGTCAAACGAATAGATTAGGAATTAACTGAAAAGATAAACCCACGTGTTCATAGCACGCGTTTTATTTAATTCTCCTCCCTCTTCGCTCGAAGTGCAAAATTATGTGTGTGTTTTGAATAGAAATTATAAATTGGAGAAACGAGTTTTTAATACAATTTAAAATCACTTTATAAAAACCCATGCACGAAATCTAAAAAGGAATCATCAAGGTCAAAAACGCGATAACAACTAATTGGATCAACCAAAATCGAATAAAAATTGGAATCCCCCACAAAGTAGGCAAATTGGGCTGAGACAAGCAAATTCAGACGTCTGAATGGTATATTTCAGACGTTTGAAACTGGGGCTTAGGCAATACTTTGCCTAGGCCAATGATGGCCAAATCATATCGGAAGCAATCGGATGAGCGATGATGGCTAGGGGTTTACGCCAAACGACGTTCAAAAACTCACCAATACACTCCGACTAACATGCCCAAACAACCATATAAGGATTTCCATAGATTTTGACTTCAAACGCCAAAAATTGGAATATTCATCAAACCAATTCAATTCAAAAACAAATGGACAAGGACTATATGTTAGGAATTGCTACCTAACACTATCAAAGATATAGACGTAGATGTGAGTTCAAAAACTCACCAATACACTCCGACTAACATGCCCAAACAACCATATAAGGATTTCCATAGATTTTGACTTCAAACGCCAAAAATTGGAATATTCATCAAACCAATTCAATTCAAAAACAAATGGACAAGGACTATATGTTAGGAATTGCTACCTAACACTATCAAAGATATAGACGTAGATGTGAGTTGAAAAACTCACCTTTTAACCCAAAAACTCAAGAGAGAGGCTAAAGAGCAAGGCAAGAACAATCACTCTTCAATAATAACCCAAGGGGCTTCAATCTAAGCTCAAGAACAAATATTTCCTAAGTTAGGGTTTAGGAAATTTCAGAAATCGAAGAGGAATTGAGATGGAGAAGGAGAAGAGGATGCTTACCTAAGCTTCTCTTTGATTTAGGAGCAAGAATTTGAGTTTGCAATTGAATCTAGGGCTTGGAGTTTCTATTTCCCATTCTCTTCCCCCATTTTCAGTTGAGCTTGAGTTTTAGGAAATGAAATGAGTGAATGGAGAGGAGAGGGGGCTGAGTTAGGGTATAGGGTGAGTTGGGTGAAACCCAAACCCAAAAGCCCACTTAGAAAATAGCAAAATTCAACTTACTCCAAACATATCGATGCTTATACTCAAAAAAGTCGCAAACAACATTTTGAACTCAATGGAAATGGTCTCGAGTCCAAATTGTTGATTCTCAACTTCCTTCCTGATTCAGACGTCTGAAAATTCCAAACCAGACGTCTGAATCTAGAAAAATATGAGTTTTCAAACTCCATTCAGACGTCTGAATCTGGAAAAATAAGAGTTGTCCAGAACAATATTCAAACGTCTGAAAATGGAAATTTTAGCCAGTTTCCTTTCTAGTTTGATTCGAACAATTTCAGACGTCTGAATGCTTCATTTCAGACGTCTGAATCCCTGTTTGACATTTTTTATCTATTTTTTCAAATAGACACCTCCGAATCTCGATCCACAAAGACTTTTCACTATTTCGACTGTTCTTATACGAATAGTGACTCTCTCGGACTAAAATCCAACTAACGATGCTATACTTGAATTAAATATTTAAATATACCATCGTAAAATATGCGGGTTGTTACAGAACTGGTTTGGACAAATTTGGAGATTGTTGAATTTTGGGCTAAAATCGGACGTCGTCCGGTTTTAGTTCCAAACTAGAACGCATCGGCGACAACAGAAAATAAATGTGAGTAAATCTTACTCATTTGGATTGCAGGTTTTAATTTAAAATAGTTAAAATTATTTATTTGTTGATTGGATAAATTGATAATAATTTATCAGTTGGATGTTATATTATTTATAGTAGTGTGTGTGTATATATTAGTAGTTGGTTATATTTCCCGCCGATTAGAGCACATGAGACACTATGCGCCCCGCATAATAGCGGATGTCCCTATATTTCCATGATATCCCCCTTCGAAGCTGGGTTGGTATTTTGTGTTATATAATATCTGTGGATGTAGGGAAAACAGGTCAGAGGGATCCAACTGGATTCCTCAAATATATTAATTATTTTTCATATATAGCGATATATGATGTGATTGAATAATCCGTTATGGATTGTTGCGTGATTTGATTTATTGATGCTATAGTAGCACTGGCCCTAATTTTGGTATTTTAAATACCATCAATAATATTTTTGAATTTAAAAGAGAAATTCAAAGGCAATTTTGGAATTGATAATTTTTATATTGAATTTTGGATTATTTAAAAAGGACTTGATTTGGATAAAATAAATGATTTGATTCTGGGATTTGTACTTATCTATTTCAGAAGATATTTTAGGCAGAGATTTTAAAATAATTTATATAAGGAAATTTGAAAAATGGATTTAAAGTGGTATTTTTGAAATATGGAAAAAGAGTCGGAATCGATACTTAAAATAGGTTTGAAAAATAAAAAGGATTTATGAAGGGATGGGTTTATAAATAAATTCTTATAAATGAGATTATTTTATAAACAAGTGAAACTAGAAATGAGTTTATAAAATTTATAAATGATGGTATAAATAAAGTGTAGTGATTATCACTCGTTGAATTGAGAATATAAATTCACAATATGAATTTATATCGAGTTATGAAAATCGGTTTAGAAAGAGATAGTGAATCTTGTTTTGGAATTTGGAAATAGTTGTGAAGAGAGCGATTTTTAAATGTAAAATGGTTATGATTAAATTTTAAAAATAAATTTTGTCGAGAAGTGAAGTTTTTTTTAAAAAGTGATTCTATTTATTTATTAAACTATATAATTTAAAAACTGTTTTTAGTATTGAAATATTTTGGAAAGTTGATCATTCAAATATTTAATCTTAATTGAAATGAATTCTAATTTTAAAATAAGCTTGTAAATCGATTAGTTTTATTTATAAATTAAAATTTGTTATCGTTGTCTATCAAAAAGTGTTTGATATTTTAATAATCATTTAAATGGTTTGAAATTTTATCACTATTCTTTAAAAATACTTATTTTATAATATAGAATTTGGAAATTGATTGAAGTTATTTATACATACTCTCGAGATGTGTAAATCGGGTTTTATTTAATGGATGTGGTTTTATAAGAGAAAATCTTATAACCGAATTTTGGAAACTTGAGAAGATATCCAAAATGTTTAGATAGGAGAACTTCGAAAATGAATCTGAATTCATTAAAAGAGTGATAAATTGTTAGTTGGATTATAAATAAGTATAATCGAAAATTTTGGAAACGTTAAAGGGAATTAATAAAAATTCTAGAGATTTATGAGATAAGTACGGAATATTTCCTAAGTATGGATATTAGAAGAGATTTTGGGAAATAGACTTATAATATTTTCCTAAGTATTGGAATTAAAGTTTTTGAGATGTTTTAGCAAAGAAATGATTTATATAGAAATATTTTTCTAAGTAATGAATTAAAAGTTGGATTTGGAAATATTTTTAAGTGTTGATATAGGTTGAAATATCCTATTATGGATTTAAGTATTTGAAGTTGTTTGCAAATATTGAAAGATTGGATGAGATTTTAATACATACACACACACACACATATATATATATATCTTGTAAAGATATTTTGAAATAAATGTTTTAAAAGATTTATAATATGGCCTAGTGACTGCTTATGTGTGTAATTTGATATTTAAATAACCGACTGTCAAATCTGGCCAATTTCGTTAATAGTTTCGAAGATACCGAGATCGGATTTAATTATCCGAAAACCACTTCGATCTGATTCGAGGATTGCGAATTGTGATGTCATTAAGATAATGAAGACGAAGTTCTTGGAGATTCGGTTTGTTCAGTCCCAGAACAACTTGTATGGGTGAATGCTATCATTGCATTGTTGCCTGAAAGGCAGTGTTATCATTCCAAGTACAAATGCTATTCTTAAGGTAAAACGTAGCCCCAAGCCTCATCAACCGAGAATGACTGAAAATCAGGGGAGATGCAGCAAGGCTAAGTGGGTTGCACCCATTAGGGTATGTTTGTCACCTTTCTAGATACTCTACATCTACATATTTATGGATTGGTTGTGCATGAGATCTCAAAAGGGTTACAATGCAACCGGGGTGATGACATATTCGGTACTATCCAGTAAGGGGTATGCCAGTCTTGTGTTGGCAGGGATCGATAGGTTCGATCTCGGTACATTTTCTAGACATGTATCATGATAGGTGGTACCCCGGTGCCTAGTCATTGTATGGAATCCATCCTCCAATAAGTGTCGTACGGTTTTGATTATGCCCAACTATGTTGAAATGTGAGATGCAAGCATTTCAGCTATTTTAATAAGTATTTGTACTTAGACACTATTATAATATCACAGGATTTTTATATAAAAGCGGTTTGGCTATCCTAAGGTAAAACCCATCGTATTTATGTATGGCGTGGTCTTACGAGATGCCTTTTTAAAAAAAGGATTTTTGAAAATAATTAAATTCAAATTGAGTGTGTTTTCTCACGTTGGTTTTCCAGACTGACTCGGATGTTATTTTATTATAATGCTCAGGTCAGACCGAGTATATTACATATTGGTTTGGATGCTTGGAGTTTCAAGAGACGAGTTGGAGGCCAACAGACGTATTCATGTAGATGGTTATATTTCCGCTGTATTCATTGGTGTGTTATCAGCAATTGTGAGGACAGACTGTTATAACTGTCCAGGCTGAAATAGGTTAGTGTACTTTGATTGATGTTTGTATATACACATATTACAGTTTTGTTTTTGTGTAAAGATTTGTGATATATTATAGCTTATTCATTCCGCTGCGAGACTCTTTGTTGTTTAGTTTTCTTCTTATCTTCTTTCTTCTTCTTTCTCCTAATAATTGGGTTTTCTGACTTTCGATTTCTCGGCATGTAATACAATGGACGTATAAGTGTCGATTTTCGAGGGTCAAAAATCCGGGTCGTTAGATTTGGTATCAGAGCTGAAGATTAAGCGAGAACCTTGGCTTTGGTGGGGTAACTCATTAGAGATAGGGTCGGTAGCACCCTAGAATGAGTTTGAGTGTGTGTGTGTGTGTGAGTGAGTGCATATCTGTTAGTGATATAAAAATGTTTTATATTGTGTTGGTTGATCTATTGAGTGGCTTATGGATTCTAGTCAATATGAGTAATTAACGTTATTGATAGGGATCTTTAAACACTTGAACAGAGCAATTCGACATAGTATTATTTGAAATTGGATAAATGAAATAATTTTACCATGATTATAGTTTTATATATAAAGAAATTATTTTTCAGAAATTATTATGCTATATATGGTGTGTTTGGTTATTAGAGAATGATAATATTTTATTATTTTCATTTATTGTTGTTGTGAATGAATAAAAGTGTTGTTATTATAATGTAAGCTAGATTAACAATCGAGAATTGATTTTATATAACCAAATGGAATTATAGTTTATAAATGTGGTTTATAAATTGAAAGGAAATGAAATTTCAGGAGTAAAAAGGGCTTTTAAAGGCCGAGAATTTGGGAATTTAAAATCCCGTTGGTTTTGAAAATGATTTTTTCAAAGTTTTGGAAAATAATAAAGTATTATTTGAAAAATATTTTTGAATAGAAATATTTAAAAGGGTTTAAAGGGAATAAAAGCACTAAACTCACTTCGGTCGCTGGAAAATAATTTCGGTGATGACTGCAGCATCATCGACGTTCATTTTTGAGTTTTCAAGAGAGGAATTGCTACCATTGGAGTTTTGTTTGGTAAAACTGATTCTGGTTTTGAAATTCAAAAGAATGATTTGATATACCAATGGAATTTTGTGTATATATGCGTATATGATTTCAAAGATGATTTGGAATGTTTAAGAACAAGGTTTGTAAACTCTGGGATTTTCATTTAAATGTTTTATTGAGAGTATGAGAGAAAAAAAGTTGATAACTTATAAATTTCGGGAATTTTAGATGAAACAAAGCTTTAAAATTGTTGCATGTGAATTTTGAAATGGAACTGTGGAAGGAAATTTAACTTAATTAAGTTAAATAAAATGAAATTTGAAAATTTAGCCTAAGTTAGGCTAAATGGAATAATTTTTGGAAATAAAATTGATTGTGATTGAAATAAATTAATGATCAAACTAATTAAGTTAATTAGTGAATTGGATATGGTTTGGAATGTTAATTGATAAAGTCAAACGTTGAAGTTGGAGAATAAAATCGAATTTGGATAGAAATGGATATGGACTCAAGCTATGAAGTGGAAATAAACATGAGAAGAGTTGAATGAAATGTTTATAAACTTGGTAAAAAGTTATGAAAAAAGAAATTCATCAATGAATTTAGCATCGAGTGAAATATGGTTACACATAGAATTTTGGGGGAAAAATTCTTAAGTAATGTTAGCATTGAAAGAATTATACTAAGTAATAAATGAATGTGAATAAGAGAATTTGGGATAGCCAAGAAATCAATGAAAATAAATACGTAAGTTGTACGTATATTATTTATTTGCATTACGGTTTGATCCAGTTTGAGCACAGAATTTCGAGATAAATTATATCGATCCGAGTTAGGATTTTCATTCGATTTTCGACGACGAACACTGGATATGGATTTTTGATTGATTATGGGATTCTCTATCATAATATATGGTTGTGCAAGGAGAATAACGATTTCTAATCAAGGAACCAGATCTGAGTCCGCACTAGAGTGGTCATGTGAACGATACTAGTTCGAAAGTGAGATTGGGTGATCAAGCGAGCGATCATATTGAGATGTGCGTACGGATGATATGTGTACATCGTATAGTTTTAGTATTGCAAATGTTGGAAATTGAAAATGCAGAATAATATGATTATGAACTATATGATTGGATATCATGGGTAAATAAGATGTAGGTATATAAAAGTAAGAGCTAATTGATGTCTTTGATATCATAAGAAAATTAGGTTGCCCAACAAAAAGGTACATGTTTATATTGTTGATTGGTTTGATGATTTTATAGTTGAGCCACTTGGCTTTTGTTTTCTTTAGTTGGTTTGGGCCCGTAGTGGCGATTTGTTGTTGTTCTGATCTAGCCGTGCAAAGAAGATGCTGGCAAAAATTTTTGAAAATTTAAAGAGTTAGAAATTTTGAAGAAAATTTCAATAACTAAAAATTTGATTTTTGAGTTATAACCTGAAATGATTAAATGGATGATATTAGTTGGAACTTATGGATGAATTTGGAAACTTGGTAAAAGTAATAATAAGGTTTCAACAAATTGATTTTGGGAAGTTAAAGGCTTAAATGGATTTGGGAAGTTAATTCAACTAATTTGTTTTAGAAAAAGAATGGGTTTGGGCATTTTTCCTATCTTGGCAATTTCAAGGACGAAATTCTTTTAAGGGGAGAAGAATGTAACGACCCAGAACTTCGGTTATTTGAAGTTGGAATATTTAATTGATTTTAAATATTTAAAAGTTAATTTTGTAGATTTAATAACTTGAATTTCAATATAACGATTTACTGGGTAATTTAATTGTTGAATTTAATAATTGCGAATCGTTTAATTAATTTAAATCTTGGATTTTATTTGGATAAAAATGATTTAAAGGCTTATTAAATTTCTATCAATAAGAATGAAGATAATAAAACTTTTAAAATTTGATTCAAAGGTGATTTACTTGATTTTAAAAATATCTCGTTTTAATTAACAAATAAAAATAGCCTTCCGGGGCACAGTCTCGGATTTCGACGAAACCAGTGTCGTTGGGTCCGTAATAAGGAATTACATTACGCCATCAAATTTCATAGCGATCAAATGCATCGTTTGGTCGTACGGGATAGAAACGTGTTGAATTAAATATTGAAAATTTAATATAATAATTGGGTTCAAAAGGCTATCTTCTGCATACAATCGAGTTAGGTTTCGAAACTTGTTCCATTTCGTTCGGAATAGCGGTATACCATTAGGAACGCCAGGCGGCACGCCTCGATCGGGGTTCGGAATTTATATCTAGATATTTTTGAATTTTAGATAATATATATATATATATATTGATTTGAATTTTGCACACCCTAACCCATCAGTATCAACCACCCTATATTCACATCAGCCACCCTATGTTCGTGCTTACCTATTTCTTTTAAAACGCATTCCCTCTTCTTTTTAACACAGCAAAGAAAGAAAGAAACAAATTGAATTAAAAATTTAATTTCTAAAAATCCACTCAATTAAAAAATATGAAACGAGTTTTAAAAATCACGAGTTGTTGAGATCTTCGTGCTGATAGCTCCTGGAAGGATGCGGTTTCGATGCTTGAAGATCGACAATAATGTCGTGAACAAGTTGAACTAGGGTTCAAGATTTATGGAAATTTAGACTTCGATTTGGGAATTTAATATTAGATTCGAGTTCGTCATGGAGATTGGCACCTGCGATTGGATTTTGGGGGTGGTGCGGTATCGATTTGGGGTTTGCGACCTATGTACGATCGACGTGGGTGGTGGCGACGCTTTCTTCTCTGGAGGTGCAGACATAGGATGGGTGGTGCGGGGAGGTGGAGCACGCGAAGGGAAGTTGATTGGCGAAGACGGCGGCCGAACGGATCATCGGAGCTCCGTATCACAGCTGAGCGTGCACGGCCGTGGGTGATTCTGCATGTACAGGCAACATTATTTGGGAAGAAAAGAAATTAGAGCAGAGGGTATAATGGTAAATTATATAAAAGTTGTTATTTTTAATTAAAAATAAATCGATGACTTAAAAATTCAATAACTCCTTCATATGAGGTCCAATCGAGACGAAACATTTTGCATTGCGCTCGTGACGACGAAAGCTTCGCAATGGAACTGGTTTGGACAAATTTGGAGACTGTTGAATTTTGGGCTAAAATCGAACGTCGTCCGGTTTTAGTTCCAAACTGGAACGCCTCGGCGACAAAAAATAAATAAATGTGAGTAAATCTCACTCATTTGGATTGCTGGTTTTAATTTAAAATAGTTAAAATTATTTATTGGTTGATTTGATGAATTGATAATAATTTATCGGTTGGATGTTATATTATTTATAGTAGTATATATATATATATATTATCAGTTGGTTATATTTCCCACCGATTAGAGCGCATGAGACACTATGCGCCCCGCATAATAAAGGATGTCCCTATATTGTCATGATATCCAACCTCGAAGCAGGGTTGGTATTTTATGTTATATAACATCTGTGGATGCAGGGAAAACATGTTGGAGGGATCCAACTGGATTCCTCAAATATATTGATTATTTTTCATATATAGCGATATATGATGTGATTGAATAATCCGTTATGGATTGTTGCGTGATTTGATTTATTGATGCTATAGTAGCACCGGCCCTAACTATGGTATTTTAAATACCATCAATAATATTTTTGAATTTAAAAGAGAAATTCAAAGGCGATTTTGGAATTGATAATTTTTATATTGAATTTTGGATTATTTAAAAAATATTTGATTTGGATAAAATAAATGATTTGATTTTGGGATTTGTACTTATCTATTTCGGAAGATATTTTAGGTAGAGATTTTAAAATAATTTATATAAGGAAATTTGAAAAATGGATTTAAAGTGGTATTTTTGAAATATGGAAAAAGAGTCGGAATCGATACTTAAAATAGGTTTGAAAAATAAAAAGGATTTATGAAGAGATGGGTGTATAAATAAAATCTTATAAATGAGATTATTTTATAAACAAGTGAAACTTGAAATAAGTTTATAAAATTTATAAACGATGGTATAAATAAAGTGTAGTGATTATCACTCGATGAATTGAGAATATAAATTCACAATATGAATTTATATCGAGTTATGAAAATCGATTTAGAAAGAGATAGTGAATCTTGTTTTGGAATTTGGAAATAGTTGTGAAATTGGTAATGAAAATCGATTTGTGATGAATCGAGAGAGATTTTTAAATGTAAAATGGTTATGATTAAATTTTAAAAATAAATTTTGTCGAGAAGTTAAGTTTTGTTTTAAAAAGAGATTCTATCTATTTATTAAACTGTGTAGTTTAAAAACTGTTTTTAGTATTGAAATATTTTGGAAAGTTGATCATTCAAATATTTAATCTTAATGGAAATGAATTCTAATTTTAAAATAAGCTTGTAAATCTATTAGTTTTATTTATAAATTGAAATTTGTTATCATTGTCTATTTAAAAGTGTTTGATATTTTAATAATCATTTAAATGGTTTGAAATTTTATCACATTCTTTAAAAATACTTATTTTATAATATAGAGTTTTGGAAATAGATTAAAGCTACTTATACATACTCTCGAGATGTGTAAATTGGGTTTTATTTAATGGATGTGGTTTTATAAGAGAAAATCTTATAACGGAATTTGGAAACTTGAGAAGATATCCTAAGTATGGTATTAGAAATGATTTTGGGAAATATACATAATATTTTTCTAAGTATTGGAATTAAAGGTTTGGAGATGTTTAGCGACGAAATGATTTATATACAAATATTTTTCTAAGTAATGAATTAAAAGTTGGATTTGGAAATATTTCTAAGTGTTGATATGGGTTGAAATGTCCTGTTATGGATTTAAGTATTTGAAGTTGTTTGCAAATATTGAAAGATTGGAAGAGATTTGAATATATATATATATATATATATCTTGTAAACATATTTTGAAATAAATGTTTTTAAAGATTTGTAATATGGCCTAGTGACTGCTTATGTGTGTAATTTGATAGTTAAATAACCGACTATCTAATCTAGCCAAATTTGTTAATCGTTTCGAAGTGACTGGGATCAGATTTAATTATCCGAAAACCACTTCGATCCGATTTGGGCATTGCGAATTGTGATATCATGAAGATAATGAAGACGGAGTTCTTGGAGATTCGGTTTGTTCAGTCCTAGAACAACTTGTATGGATGAATGCTATCATTGCATTATTGCTTGGAAGGCAGTGTTAGCATTCCAAGTATGAATGCTATTCTTAAGGTAAAACGTAGCCTCAAGCCTCATCAACCGGGAATGACTGAAAATCAGGGGAGATGCAGCAAGGCTAAGTGGGTCGCACCCATTAGGGTATGTTGTCACCTTTCTAGATACCCTACATCTACATATTTATGGATTGGTTGTGCATGAGATGTCAAAAGGGTTGCAAAGCAACCGGGGTGATGACATATTCGGTACTATCCAGTAAGGGGTAGGTCGGTCTTGTGTTGGCAGGGATCGATAAGTTCGATCTCGGTACATTTTCTAGACGTGTACCGTGATAGCTGGTACCCCGGTGCCTAGTCATTGTATGGAATCCATCCTCCAATAAGTGTCGTACGGTTTTGATTGTGCCCAACTATGTTGAAATGTGAGATGCAAGTATTTTAGCTATTTTAATAAGTATTTGTACTTAAACACTATTATAATATCACAGGATTTTTATATAAAAGCAGTTTGGCTATCGTAGGGTAAAAACCCGTCTTATTTATGTATGGGGTGGTCTTACAAGATGCCTTTGCTTTTCAAATGGATTTTTGAAAATAATGAAATTAAAATTGAGTGTGTCTTCTCATGCTAGTTTTCCAGACTGACTCGGGTGTTATTTTATTATAATGATCGGGTCAGACCGAGTATATTACAGATTGGTTTGGATGCTTGGAGCTTCAAGAGACAAGTTGGAGGCCCAGAGACGTATTCACGTTGATGGTTATATTTTCCGTTATATTCATTGGTGTCTTATCAGCAATTGTGAGGATAGACTGTTATAACTATCTAGGCTGAAATAGGTTAGTATACTCTGATTGTTGTTTGTATATACACATATAATACATATTACAGTTTTGTTTTTGTGTAAAGATTTGTGATATATTATAGCATGTTCGTTATGTTGTGAGATTCTTTGTTGTTTAGTTTTCTTCTTATCTTCTTTCTTCTTCTTTCCCCTAACAATCGGGGTTTCCGACATTCAATTTCTCGGCATGTAATACAGTGGACGTATTAGTGTCGATTTTCGGGGGTCGAAAATCCCGGTCGTTTCATCGGATTTCGACGAAACTAGTGTCATTGGGTCCATAATAATGAATTATAATACACCGTTAAATTTCATGGCGATTAGAAGTACCGTTTGGCCGTGCGAGATCGAAACGTGTTTAAATTAATATTGAAAATTTAAAATAATAATTAGGTTCAAAAAGCTATATTCTGCATACGATCGAATTAGGGCTCGAAACTAGTTCCATTGCGTTCAGAATAGGGGTATGACATATAAAACGCCAGGCAGCACATCTCCATTGGGGTCCGAAATTATATAGCTAGATATTTTGGATTTAAATAATATATTTTCTTCGATTTAACCATACATTGCCTTAACCATTCACATTAGCCCATACTCTTCTGCTCATTCCCATACAATCCCATGCTCTCGTTCTTTCCCATCTTCCCTCCCTTATTTAAACACTCCTAGTTAACAAAAAAAGCTTTGAATTCAAAAATTAAAATCTCAAATTCTACCCAATATAAAAATATGAAACAAGCTTTAAAATCTTTCAATTGAGGAGGGCTTCATTTTCATATGCATATTTATGGGTGCGTTGCTTTTCTGGGCATTCAATAGTGAGAAGCTTCGAGTTAGGGTTGGGTTTCATTGGATTTTGGGACAGAGTTTGAGCAATCGGAGGGTAGATCTGAGTTTAGGAGGAGGAGGAGCTCTGGATGGCCAGAGCTTTGGACGTGCAATCAAATATTTTGGGGCATGACATTCCACTGTAACAGTGGCCTGAGTGTCGCGTTTTACATTAGGGGTCGAGGCGGGGCGGGGTGGTGTAAGGGAGGGGCGGTTTTCGATGAGGAGGAGATTGGCGGTGTCGATTTGGAGTATCGTTGGTTAGGGAGGGAGGATAGTGCATGGCCGTGCACTTTAATGGTGCATAGAGTATCGGTGAACATCATTAGGGAAGATGATGGTGGGGGCAAAGTTGTAATTTTAATAAAGTTATGTATTAGTTTAATTATTCTTTTTTTAAATATCATTAACTAAGAAAATTGCATAACTCTCTCATACGAGGTCCAATCGAGACGCGGATTTTTACGTTGCGCTCGTAACGACTAAAGCTTCGCAATGGAGTTGGTTTGGCTGGATTTGGAGACTATTGAAATTTGGGCTAAAATCGGACGTCGTTTGGTTTTAGTTCCAAACCGGAATGCCTCGGCGACGACAGAAAATTTCGGTGAGTTAAACTCACCTTTTTGGATAAATAGTATGATATATAGTTGATAAAAAAATTTGAATGATTGTTTGGATGAATTATTATATTTATTAGTTGGTTTGGATATATTCTCGCCTATTGGAGCGGATGAGACTCTATTACATTCCCATGTAAGAGCGGACGACCCTTTGTATACGAATCCCGCCTCGAAGCGGTTGATTTATATTTATGATTATAAAACATTTGTGATGTAGAGGAAACAGGTCGGAGGGATCCAACAGGATTTCTCACAACTGTTGATTCTATTTACATATATATGTGTGTGTTAATATATATAAGCTGTGATTTAGGGGGAACGGGTTGGAGGAATCCAACGGGATTCCTCACTATTGTTGAATTGTTTTCAATAATATATTTTTATATGGATTATTGAAAAATAAAACCTAATGGTGGACATTATGATTTTAACATTGTTATATGTTGATAACTAAAACCTAGTAGTGATATAAAATCAATATTGATTTTGGTTAAGTGCGGGGTGGCTACTGGCCTCAAATTAGTGTTTTAAAAATACTATAAAAATTGATGTTTGAGACGAAATTGGCTTTGAGACGAGAAACGGTTCTTAAATCTGAAATTGGGTTTCAAGAATATTGTTTTAAGGATTATCTATTTATTTACTAATATTGTTTAAAAGATATTAAATTACAGAAATATTATTTTAAGATTATTTATAATAATATTGTTTTAAGGTTATTTAATTATATTAATATTGTTTTAAGGTTGATTAGTTAGAGTAATATTATTTTAAAGTTATTTAAATTATATTAGTATTAATTAAAAATATTTGTTTATAGTAATATGGTTTTAAAGAATTTATAAAAATGTGGAAAGGTTAATTACTTAAGAATAATTATAGTTTTGAAATTTATAATAAAGATTATTAATAAGTTTTTGAAACTTAATTATTATTATAATAATGGTAAGATTAATTACTGTTATTTAATTAACAAATATTTTTAAGTTATTGATTATTATTTTAAGATGTTTTAAAGTCAATAATTCCCATTTATTTATAATGTTATTATTGATAACCATTATTACATAATGGTGTTTTGAAGTAAAGATTTTTAATTATTTATAAAAGTTTCTGAGACCCATGAATGGAGTTGAAAGACTTAGATTTTATAAAGGAGTTATAAAATGGTTTGAAGAGTTAAGGAAAGGTTATTTGCAAGGTGGAAGAATTTACAAATGGGTAGATGTTTATAAACGAATTTTAGAAACGGGTTATACATTTATAAAAGAAATTTATAAATGGTTTATGGGTTTATAAAGGGTTTATAAATTATTTTTGAAATGTACAAGAAGCTTATAAATGATTGAATTTTTATAAAGGGATTATAAATGGTTTTCGGAGATTTATACAGTGGTTTTTAAATGGTTTTAGATAATTGTAAGGAAATTCAGAAATTATTTGAGAATCGAATGAAAAGAGATATTTTTTTCTATTTTGTGGATATACTTATACCGTTGAGATAAGCATATGGACATTTCTAAGTATTGAAATATGGGAATTTGCGAGTATATCTTTGTAAAGGTGTTTATATACAAGTAATGTACAAAGTGATTTTATGAATGGAAGATTTATTAAAGGAGGCTGGTGATTATTTTTGTACTTAACCAATGTTGGTTTTCACTATGAATAAATCCCTGATTTGGATGTACGTTTGTTAGTCGATAGTTAAATAACCAATGTTGGTTTATCGAAAATTATCGAACGTTGTTTCGAAGAGACCGAGATCGAATATGTTATTCGAAAACCACTTCGATCCAACAAATGCATTTCGAAGTGAAGGCATCGTGAAAAGCATGGAATTGAAGACAGAGATGTGAAATGCAAGGGCTAATCGCTACTAATCCCGATGGTGATTCTAAAACGAATGTAGTAGGAATAGTTCCTTCAGTTTCGTTCAGACCTAGAACAGACTTGTATGGTTGAATTCTATCAGCACATTGTCATTGGAGGGCAATGAGTATTCTAAGTGCAAAGGTTCTTGAACGGTAATCGTAGCCTCAGGCCTCACCAACCGGGAAATGACAAAAATTGGGCATGCAGCAGGGCCAAGTTGGGTAGCTCCCAAGTAAGGTATAGTCATATCAAATCTAGATCAGTTATTATCTCTCATTGTATGCTTCGGGGCCTAATCGAGGTGACCATATTCGGTACTACTAGTCAAGTGGTAGGCCAGTCCTGTATGGTAGGGGTACAAGATGTTCTTGTCAGACCTCGGTACATTTATCTAGAGATGTACCTTCGGAAGGTAGTCTCTTACCTTGTCATAGTATGGAATCCATTCTCCAATATGAGCCTTACGATTTAATTTGTATACCAAATATGTTGGAATGTGAGATGCAAGCATTTCAGCTATATTCATATTTTACCTTAACCCTAGACATTATTATAATATAAATGGATTTTCTATAAAAAGGGTTTTGGTTACCGTAAGGTAAAAACCCATCCGTGTTTATGTGCGGTGTGGTCTTACGAGATACCTTTTGATTTCAAAGACTTCTATATAACTTTAAAATCTAATTGGGTGTGTTTTCTCACGCTGGTTTTCCAGACCGACTCGGGTGTTATTTTATTATAATGCCTGGGTCAGACCGAGTATATTACAGATTGGTTTGGATGCTTGGAGATTCAAGAAATGAGTTGGAGGTCTAGAGACGTATTCACGTAGATGGATATTTTCCGGTGTATTCACGATAGTCCATTACTTGTTCGTTAATGGGCAAAATAGGCAACACCTATATCACAACCCTTTGTTCATATGTCAATAGGCATAATAGTCATTATGCAAGGTAAACTTTAATTTAGGCAAAGGCTTAAGTGGCCTTGTTCAAATCAATGTTATGCAAGTCCAAATCCAAAAAAAAGCCATATGCATATCCATTATTCAATAATAGTCAAGTTTGCATATTCAAGGGAAATAGGCTATGCAAAGTTAAATTTCTAAGTCCTTATTTGCAAAAAGTTCAAGAGGTAAAATCAACTCTAGGAATCGCCAAATTGATTTTACAATTTGTAGCTGAGAAAAAGAGAAAGAAGTGATTCGCCCCCTTCTAAGTGGTCATGGGGGTCTATTTATAGCAGTAGCAGCGGGAGGGATGCTAACATGTGTCCATCCAGCTAAGTACTCATCATCTACTTTCATAGTAAATATTAGACACCCTTCATGATTTTTGATACTTGATATCCCTCAGCATAGTAGTTACTCAATAGCCTTTATGATGGTAGATACTCGACAATTTGTATAATTGTAGATACTTGATATCCTTTATGTCTTCTAAGGTTTGACATCCCTTGCTGCTTTTAAAAGCTCAAAATTCCCTACTAGTGTTGAAGTCCATTATTCTCATAGAAGCTCGATATCACTTGCTGCGTAAAGATGCTTTACAACATTTAGTGTTGTAAAGGATCGATAGTAGTTACTATATCTAAGGCTTGTTTTTCATAGATGCTCGATATCCTCCCCTTGTGACTAGATGCTCGAAACCTTTCAGTGGTGTGGCACCCTTCCTTTGTTTTATACTTTACAGCATTCTGTATTGTAGTGGTTCGATATCTCCTTTGCCTTTCAAAAACTTGACACCTTCTTGTTCTTAGGCACTCGATACTTTCCTTCATTGTTAATGTTCGGAATCACTTCTTACTTGTGGATGCAAGATAATACTTTCCATTGTTGTGGTTCGATATCACTTAGAGGCTTGTTATCTCTTCTCTCTCTATTTGGATGCTTGACATCCCAATTATTGAAAAGATTCGACATCATCTTCTATTTTAGATGCCCAACAACCTTTATGGTTATTGAGGCTCAATACCTCCTCTGCTTTATATGCTCATCACCACCTCCTTTATATTAGATGCTCGATACCTCCTTGTTGATGGAGCACCATTAGAGGCTTGCAAGCTTATTAACTTAGAAACTTAATATATCATCATAGAGTTAGTGGTTCATCATATCGTCGTGCACTTATAGGCGTGATAACTACTTTCTGGAATGTTTCCATATCTTTCCTATGAACTCAGTGGCTTCGTTTTCTCTTTGATAGTCAAAAATTATGTGGATAATATTTTTTTTGTTTGACCTTAATTATATTAACCAACGGAAAATATCGAGTGAGTCGTTCCATAGTTATCCAATAACTATCGGTACGTAACCCCTTGGTGCTCTTAACTATCATGAGTAATACATTACCTAACATTTGGAGAGCGTTACATACTCTAGTCTCAATGGATGTGTCGATATCCAGTCTCAATACATCTTGACTAGGAATATTTAAAATGGTTTATTAATTTTCATTGTGATAAATTATTATGGTTACAACACTTTATAACTACTGTCACAAAACACATCGTTTATGGATTTTCTATTAAACATACTTTTAGTTAAATTAATTAATTAATATAACACATTATATCAAATATATAATAGAAAGAAAACACCTTTTATTTTTAACAAGATTAGTTATAGATTTAGATATATGTAAGAAATTACATCATTGCCCTTATGGCATACTTCTAACTCTATCAATTTTATCACTTAGATATCTACAGTTTGGTCCACAATCAAAAAATCTATTTGTTGATTTGTATAGCATTTATCGATTTGTTAATTTCTATATCACTTAGATATCTAGAGTTTGGTTAATTTCTATACCATTTATCGATTTGTCGATGTACTCATCAGAGATTTTGAATTTAAGTTGACTCCAATTACAATGGTACTAACCTTCTACAATAAAGAAGACGAATCCTCTCTTAAGTAGTATTTCACTCCAAGTAGTCCAACTTATACCCAACTATGGTCATATCAAATTATCGTTATGCCACCTGACTGATAACAATCAAGGTATAGCTTAACCACTCAAAATTGACAATACCCTTAAGTATGAAGAATCATGTCGTTTCTATGAGATCTTCCATTCTGATTTAGTAATTCATCGGTCATCATATGGAGAACGTTACATACACTAGCTTCAAAGGATATATCGATATCTTTTTCTCATTACATCTTGATTAGGAATATTTAAGAAGTATTTATATATTGATTCAACATCCATGGTTACGAACACTTCGTAACTACAATCGATAAAATAGTTCTCCTAAGGATTTTCTACTTTATATGATTAATGTAATTATTTTAGCACTTATATCCCTATATAACAACACATATAAAGGAAAATAAAATCAAAAGCATACTTTAGTTTGAACCGATTATTTACAGAGTTAAATTATATAATTATCTACATAATTGCCCATAGAGCACACCGTTAACTCTATTAGGCAGAGCAATATAATGTGTTACCTGTAAATAAATGAGTAGAGGGTTAATGTGGATATATGAAATATGGTTAGCAATATAATTACAATGTTATAGTATTGTGCCGAAAATAAATGATAAATCTAGCATGATTTGTGTTATAGCCTAACATTAAGGTATTCTACATAAATTGATATATGTACAACAATGATGTTGTGTTTGGATAATGTTTGAGAAATTATTGACACTAAATAATAGGTCTAAACCAACTATTTCCTGTGCTTTCTCGAGATACTCTTGCTCGAAGGTAAATCATGACTAACGGGTTTAAATAAGTTGCTGAATGGTTCTCCGTGGGTGGAAAGAGCACAACAACAAACTTTAACATTTTTATATTTCTTCAGCCTATGTAAGGTCAGTTAATGTAATAAATTTTTAGTTTCAATGTTAATGATAGGTGATCGGCATGTGGGATCGAACTATGTTATTTTTTTAAATAGTCTTCATAAAGAGATATTTTGAGATATTATATGTTTCTTTTATGATGCATGTGCAAGTGACATGTTTGAATGCCAGAAAAAGTTGGGGTGATATACAACTGCTCCACTATAAGGTCAACAATGTCATTGATTTAAAATATATATGATTTGTATGTTTAGTTGAAATAAATGGAAATTTTTAACAAATGTGTACCTTAAATTATTTTAATGACCCAGAATTTTAGGTTATGTGAAATTGGAATATTTAATTGTTTTTAAATATTTAAAAGTTAATTTTATAGATTTTATAATCTGAATTTCAAATATAATGATAATTGGATAAAATGATCGTTAAATTTAATACCGGAGATTGGTCAAATAATGGAACCTTGAGATTTAAGCTGGATAAAAATAATTTCAAAGCTTATTAAATTTCTATTTACAAAAATGAAGGTAAATAAAATTTTTAATTGGATTTATAAGTGATTTACTCGATTTTGAAAATAACTTGTATAAATTGACGAGTAAAAATAGCCTTCCGAGGCACAGTCTCAGAATTTAACGAAACTAGTTTCATTGGATCTTTAATAGTGTATTATTATCGGATTTCAAATTTCGTAGTGTTTAGAGTTATCGTTTGGTCGTACGGGATATAAACGCGTTGAAATTAATATCGAAAATTCAATATAATAATTGGGTCCAAAAAGCTATCTTCTCCATACGATCGAATTAGGACTCGAAACCTTTTCCATTGCGTTCGGAATATGGGTATAACATTATGAACGCCTAGCGGCACACCATGTTAGGGGTTTGAAATTTTAAGTTACGTAATCGAGACAGCTTGAAAATTTAAAATATATATATATATATATATATATATATATATATTTGATTGACTTGATTATATTCACATTAACTTACTTTCTTTCTTTTCTCAACCACCTATGATTTGACCTTAAACTATTCAAACATGTTTCCTCCTTCATAAACCAGCCGAGCCCAACAGTTACAAGAAAAGAAAAAAAATGCAAGCTTCAAAAAATTATTTTCTCAAGATATACTCAATGGAAAAATACAAAACAAGTTTGTAAAATCTAGTTTTTTACTTTTTTAATTCTCTTCGATCTGGTATAAGTGTTGTAGAGTGCGGCTATGGTTTATGAGGATCGAATTTTATGTCAAAGCATGAACGCGAGCTAGGGTTCGAGTTTTTGGAGAGTGGGGTCATCGATTCGAGCAACGGATGGTGGATTCGAGTTCGTGGTGGCGAATAACATCTTGGTGGGGAAGATTGGAAGGTGCGGTCGTATGGAAGGGGGGCAACTTTGTACGATCGACGTGGGGTAAGGCGAGGTAGCGATTTTCTCTAGGCGATCGAACAGCATGACTTGGATATGGGTAGGAGCGGTATTCAGTGAGAAGAACGATGGTGGAGTCAGAATTTGTTTTCGAGCGGTAGAGCTTGGTATTAGTGTTGTGTGCATGGCCTTTTTTTATGTACAGGTTAGACGAGCAGGGAAGAAGAAGAAGGTTGGGGAAGTGGGATGGGTCTGGTATCGTTTGGGTATGGGCTTGTTATATATATATATATATATATATATATATATAAAGAATAGTAAATTTTATATTTAAATTTCTTGTAAAACTTATAAAATGCATAACTCCTGCATGTGAGGTCGAATTTGAATGATACTTTTTGCGTTGTGATCGTGGTGACGAAAGCTTCGCAATGAAACTGGTTTGGACAGATTTGGAGACAATCAAAATTTGGGCTAAAATTGGGCGTCGTCTGGTTTTAGTTCCAAAACGGAACGTCTCGACGACAGTTGAAAATCAATGTGAGTAAATCTCACTCATTTTCGGATTGCTGGTTTAATTTAAAATGTTGAAAATTTAAATTATTGGTTGATTGGATGATTTGATAATTATTATTATCAGTTGGATGTTATAATATATATAGTAGTATATATTAGTAGTTGGATTGATTTTTCCCGCCTATTGGAGCGGATGAGACCCTATGCACCTCGCATAATAGCGGATGACCCTATATTACCACGATATCCTGTCTTGAAGCGGGATTGCTATTTTTATGTTGTGCTAACATATGTGGTTGCAGGAAAACAGGTTGGAGGGATCCAACTGGATTCCTCAAAAATGTTGAATTTAATTTCATAAATAGTGATATATGATATGTTTGGATAATCTGTGATAGATTATTGTGTGATTTGAATTTATTGGATGCTATTGTTGCACTGACCAAGATTTTGGTATTTTAAAATACTAAAAATATATATTTTGAATTTGAAAGGAAATTAAAAAGGGATTTTGGAAGTGAAGTATTTATATAAAATTTTGGATTAGTTAAAAGAAAATGATTTGGATAAAATAAATGGTTTGATTTTAAATTTGTACTTAACTATTTCGTGATAGTGTAAATAGAGATTTTGGAATAATGTATGTAAAGGATTTTAAATAATAATTCTTAAGTGATACTTGTTTAAATATAAAAGGTTTTAAAAATCGAGATTTTTAATAGATTGAGAAAATAAAAGTGAATTTGGAAGTAGAGATAAAATTGGTTATACTGAATCTTAAATAAGATTCTAAATTACGAAATAGAAGAAAAATCGAGATTTGGTTGGTTTTGGATGGGTTATTTAAGAAATTGATTTATAAATGGAAATTTAATCTAGAAATCGATGTGATGTGAAACCGTTATAAACTAGAAATGAGATTATGGGATTTATAAACAATGTTTATAAATAGAGTGAAATGATTATCATTTGATAAATTGAAGAAATAAATTCATGGCAAGAATTTATGATGAGATGGGTAAATCGGTTTAAAAAGAAAGGATAGATTTTCCTTTTGGAAATGTGAAAAAGGGATTTATGAAATGGGGGACGTAAATCGATTGGTGATAAATTGAGAGAGGTTTATAAATATTAGATTGGTTATATTGAAATTGAAAAATATATTTTATCGAGAAGTCTGTTTTAAAAAATAAGAGGATTTTTAATTATTAAACTAGATAATTTAAAAATGTTTTGGCATAAAAATATTCCAGAAAATTAGTTATTTAAATATTTTTAAATTATCAAAATGAATTATAAGTTTTATAAACAAGTCTTGTAAAATGATTAGAATTTATTAATAAATCAGAATTAATCAGTATTATTATTTTAAAAGATAAAGTATTCAATATTAATATAGTTTTATATAATAGCTTTTATTTAAGATTATTTGCCTAAATTAAACTTGGAAAATTATTATAGAAACTTTATAAGCATTATTTTGAGATAATTATTAAATAAAGTTTTCGAAAAGTAATGGTATACTTTCATGGCGAAATCGGGAGGCCGAGATTGCCTACAGTTAAGTTTGGATTTCTCTGGGATAGAGACGTAATCATTGAGTTGTGAATCCATGGTTGATACCACATGGTGCTTTCTATATTTATTTTAAAAAGTTTCAAATATTTTTAAAAAGAATGGTTAGTGAACGTACTTACTCCGATAAGATAAGTATATACCTTTTGATAAAGAGATTTAATTTATTAAAATTTAAATTAAATGACACTTAGTGTTTTCAGTGGAAAATGAACTCTTTAATTAAATGATTGTTTATTTGATAGTTAAATAACCGACTATCAAATCTGGATTAAAAACATAACTTTGGAAATATCTAGGGGAAACACGGGAATTATACGGTACAGTTGCCGTCGAAGGTGTTATACTGTACATATAAAATCGTTTCGTTCTTCTTGGACGATGATAAGGAAATCCATCCACTAACGGTTCGGAGATGATCTTCGATCTTATTTTCGTCTGTTTAGTTCCTAAAGAACCGGGGTTGGGTTTACAGGAAATATCGAACGTTGTTTCGAAAAGACTGGGATCAGATAAGTTATCCGAAAACCACTTCGAGCCAATGAATATGTTTTCGAAGTGAATACAAGAGCATGGAATCGAAGATGGAGCGTTGAAGTGCAAGGGCTAATCGCTACTAATCGTGAGGATGATTCCAAATGGATGTAGTAGGAATAGTGCCTTCGGTTTCATTCAAACCCAGAACAGACTTGTATGGATGAATGCTATCAGTACATTGTCATTGGAGGACAATGAGCATTCCAAGTATAAATTCCTTAAAAAGGTAATCGTAGCCTCAAGCCTCATCAACCAGAATGACTGCAAATCAGGGAAGATGCAGCAAGGCTAAGTGGGTCACACCCAATTAGGGTATGTTATCACCTTTCTAGATAATCTCAGATATATTATTAATTATGGATATGGTGGTGCATGAAAAAGAGCTCTTGATAAGGGTGGGAACACTCGGGTGATAACATAGTCGGTACTATCCAAGTTAGAGGTAGAACGGTCTTGTGTTGTAGGGGATCCCGGCAAGGTCCTCGGTACATTTTTCTAGAAGTGTACGATGATAGGTGGTACCCCAGTTCCTAGTCATTGTATGAAATCAATTCTCCAATATGTGCATTTACGGTTTTGGTTGTAGAGCCTAGTATGTTGGAATTTAATAATGTAACAATTTCGGCTATTTGAATAAGTACTTGTACTTAGACACTATTATAATATCAGATGATTTTGATATAAAATGTTTTGGTTATCGTAAGGTAAAAACCCATCGTGTTTATGTGTGACGTGGTCTTACGAGATACTTTTGTTTTCCAAAGGATTTTGATAACTTTAATAATTCAAATTGAGTGTGTTTTTCTCACTCTGGTTTTCTAGACTGGGTCGGGTGTTATTTTATTATAATGCTCGGGTCAGACCGAGTATTACAAGTTCATGTTAGGATGCTATGGAGCTTAGGAGACGAGCTGGACGACAGAGACGTATTACATGTACTTGGTTATGTTCCACTATGTATTGTAGGCTTTATATTCAGCACTTGTGAGGACAAGTTACTATAACTGTTCGGTATTGATTTGTTGACTATTGTACTCTGATGATTGGTATGTATATTAACAGTTACAGTTTTTCTTTGTACAAGATCTGTTGATATATATTATATTTTGTTCTGCTACGATTGTGAGATTCTGTGTTGTTATTTCTATTTTCTTCTACCCCTTTCTTCTTTCCTCTAACGATTTGGTATTTCCGGCACTTGATTGCTCGGCATGCTATAAGTGAACGTATTGATGTTGATTTTCGAGGGTCAAAAATCCCGTCCGTGAAAATTATACAATTACATGGTCGATTTTTCGCTGATGTCGATTGTACTAGTGGTTTATTTTTGTTTTTTCAAGAACAATTTTGAAATGAATGTTTCAAAATATCTATTTATAATGGGATTACCCCATTTTGAAGCTTTTGAAATACCTAAAATAAGCCTTTTAATCTTAAATGCATGAATGGTAAATTTTTGTCCTTTCTACTAGCCACTTCTTATTTTGCACGTTCTGTTGCAATGACGCCAACTGCTACTACGACTTGGCATCTCTTTTTTCTTCCCCATTTTTCTGCACTATAATTGCATTTTTTCTTTCATTCTAATTTGATATTCATTTGTACAAGAAGTTAAAATCGGATCAATTTAGTTCTGAGCAACCTAGGTGGTTCATCAATGGAGAACAAGCGAGCAAATCAGGCGAACACCGGCAAAGCTCACTGAGCAGTTAGAAGAAATCTTGGTTGACGTGACAGGATTCGTCTAAATATTATTAGAGGGTTAAAAGCATATCTGAAAACTTCACAATTTCTATAATTAGTCACCCATCTGGCAAAAGTTCATGCAAATTCTTAAATGACTACAGTATGTGGTGAAGTTCAAACTTGATTTGGGAAAAGGTAATCTTTCTTTATTGTATATTTGATATGAAATATTCATAACTCGTTTGCATGACTTATCATATTAAACTGATTCTGTTATGGGTTGAAAATTCGTTGTCTAGATACAATAATATGAATTTGAATGATGGATCATATGTTGTTGAATACATAAAACTGTTAAGATCTTAGTATGAAATTTGACTTTGTTATGAGCTGGAAATTGATTACAAGGGTATAGTGTGTTTAAATTGTTTTAGAAATGTACATAATAATAGTATATAAAAAAGAAAAACCATAACAGTATTGGTCAAAAGTCTTGCGGTACGATAAACTATTTTTAAAATTGAGTAATCAAATATTATTGAATTAGTATCTATGCATATTGATACTTCAGACATGTTACCTTACTCACTTTAGTATGAATTAGATGATATGATAGAGAAAATTAGAAAAGCAATTTTGTATTGTTTTAATAAATTGATGAGAGCATGGGCTGCAGTTGTGGGGGTTGAAACAGAACATGCCTTCATTTTAATCCAGCTAGTTCCAATAATAAGCGAATTTTTTATTGGTTACTCACTAGTACAAAATATGCCTGTTGCATTGCCTAATTTGCTTCGGTTGTTTTGACAATAGAAGCAAATGCACCGAAGCAAATAGTGTTATTTACTTTGGTTGTGCTCACAACCGAAGCATCACTTGCTTTGGTTGTTAACAACCGAAGCAAATGCACCGAAGCAAATAGTGTTATTTGCTTCGATTGTCCTAAAAACCAAAGTAAATAGTGTTACTTGCATCGGTTCCTTAGGAACCATAGCAATTAGTATTATCTGCATAGGTTCCTTAGGAACCGAAGCAACTGCAAATTATTTTAATCGGAGCAAATGCACATATCAATAATCATAAGCAATAACTTACATATGTCATTATTTATAATTTATTGTAATTAATGAATATCAATAAATAATTTATAATTACTAGTTATTATAAATAATCAATAATTATTTTTATTTTTATAATATTATAATTAATTATTAATAATTAGTAAATAACAGTAAATATTTATTAATTACAATTAATAATTAATAAACAAATTAATAATTAATAATCAATATTTAATAATTAATGTTCAACATTTATTATTTAATTAATAAGTAATATTAAATAATTAAGAGGTAATATTTTATAATTAATAAGTACTATTAAATAATTAATTATTAATAATTATACAATAATTAAGAATAATATTTAATAATTAATAATTAATTATAAAATTTAATATTTATGAACTGATATTTAGTATTTAATAATTAATTTTAAATAATTATCAATTAATAATGACTCCAAAAAAATTAATAATTTATAAATAATTAATAAGTAAGAAAAATATTTAATAATTTATAATCAATAAGAAATATTAATAATTGAGAAGTAACATTTAGCATTTAATATTTTATAATTATAACTAATAATTATATTTAATATTTAATATTTAAAAAATTAAAATTTTGAAATTAATAAATAATAATTTCTATTTTAAAATTTTGAAATTAATAAATAATAATTTCTATTTAATATCAGTTTACTATAATAAAAGTTATTTTACTTATATGTTGTAAAAATCTTTAAGGAAACTATAACCATAGGAAAAGGTTAAATTATTATAACCAATAAATGTTTTTATATTTAATAATTTATTATGGTTAATTGTTAATAATTAGTAAATTATAGTTAATACTTATTTACATTTAATAATTAATAAATATAATTAACACTTAATAATTAATATTAAATAATACTATTAAGAATTAATAATTAACACTTAATACTTAATATTTGATTATTAATGTTTAATATTTAACATTGTATTTATTTATTATAGTTTAATATTTAATAATTAATAATAATATTTAATTTATTATTTAATACTATATTTAATAATTGATAATTACTAATTAACAATTATTGCTAATAATTGATAATTACTAATATACACATAATAATTAGTATTTAATAATTAATATTTAACCATAATTAATAAGTAATAATTGACAATTAATAATTTATAAATAAAAAGTAAAATTTAATAATTAATAATTATAAATTACTATTAAATAATTAGTACTTAATAATTAAGACTAATATTTGATAACTAACAATTAATTAGTACTTAGAATTTAATAATTAAGAAGTAATATTTATCATTCAGTATTTGATAATTATATTTAATATTTAAAAAAATTAAAATTTAAAATTTTCTAAATTTTTTTTAAGAATATTCATAAAAACTAATTTTTTTTGAAATTTTACCAAAATTTAAAGAAAAAATTATAATAATTGTTACTCCACCCATTTGATTAAGCATAAAATTAGAATAGCAAATAGTTTTCCTTGGTTTCCCGCCCTCTTATTTTCATTTCCCGCTTCCCCTCTTTCCTTAAATCTAAATTCCAAATCCAACCAATAATTTATGCTTTTCATTTCCCTTTCTCCCTTCTCAACCATTATCGAATTCCCTTTCTACACCATTATTCGCCTTCTATGATATCAAATGGCCAATCACCTTCCGTGATACGTAATCGCTAATCGCCTTCTATTATAATACAATTTGTACCAACCCTAAAATTATTCCTAATTTTTTTATTTTTGTCAGTGTCTTCACCATCAACTTAGAGTGGGAATTCATCACACACTAATCGCATCCAGCTTCTTCACGTCATCAGCCTTTTCGTCAATCATGTCGTCGGCATCTTTGCCAGCCCCATCGTCAATTGCATCATCGGTGCCATCATCACTTGCAAGTATAAGAACAATTTACAAACTTCAAAAATTCGATACAAGGTAAATTTATCATGTAAATTTATCGATTTTCGTCGCTGTCTTCAAGATGCCAATATTTTGTTTTTGTTGTTGTTTGTGAAAATCTGACTTCAATATGTAATTTCTTATCCCGTATTTTAGATCTTTCTTATTTAACCGCATAACCTTCAGAAGTGTCAATGCAGTTGAATGTATTATTCTCTGATTGATGGCGTTTAAGATGTATGTTTTAGATCAAATCAGAGCTCAAATGAGTTATCCATTTTTGCTCTATATACTCAGCATGAGTGAGAAGTTAAATATCTTTTTCGACAAATGGATTGGGATCTCACATTTAAAATGGTATTTTAATTTGGATAGTGGGTTGAACTATCGATGCTTTTATCTCAAAGTGTCATATAATATTATTTTATTATAATTAGTGAATCATAGAATATAATAATTATGTTGGAGAATAACAGTATAATATTTACATTTTATGTTTTTACTGCTAATAACTCATAGGCTTCAGGTTTATTCTTTGAAGTTTGAATTGGTCTTCCAACTATTTCACAGTGTTATTAGATCATGTAAGAAGTGGTTATCTGCTTTTCTGTCTATAGAGATATCTGCTTCTTGTTGTATGTTATTTCTCATCATTTTTCAAATATAATTAACATATGTACTTCGCAAATAATACAATTTGTATCATCTTGTTAATTATACAAGAAGGAATTGCTATAGGCAGAAGCTTTGCCATGTTTAAGAACTATCACATTGACGGTAACAAAGAGATGATAGCATTTGGAATGATGAACATTGCTGGATCAATGACTTCATGTAATTTAACAGCCGATAAAATTTCCTTGTCTATAGTTAGAAAAATATAAGACAATGATACTCTAATTACTAATTACTTGAAATTTAATTCTTCAGGTCCATTTTCAAGAACTGCGGTAAACTACAACGCTGGGTGCAAAACACTAATGTCGAACGTTGTTATGGTAAAATTTGAAGATGATGATGGGGTGTTATCCCTTGGATTCAAGCTTTATGGAGATGGAGAATCAGTGATGCAATGCCTTTGTGTGCCTCGGGACTAATTCAATTCCACCCAGGTAAGAGATGCCTATGATACCTATGATTATCTAAACATTGCCTTTAGGTAAATATTAATGAACTGTTGTATTAGTTCTTGTTTTGATGCCTGTTATTTCCTAGCCTTCTTGATCTCTGTTGTTTGTGTTGGTTCCTTCAGTGATCAACATGCTTGGTTTCTTTTTATGTTTAAGCTAAATATTCATATGTAGGAAAATTATTTATCTACCATGGAAAATTTTCTATACTTGAATATTGTTTGAAGATTTAAGATTGAAATGTGTAAAACTAGTAGAAACTTGGGATTAACTGAAAACAAAACTGAAAGAAAAAAACTAGAAGCATTGGTGTTGCCATGATTGTGCATTTGGTTTCTCTTTTTTCTAATAAATAATATGCCATCGTGCTCATGGGCTATTAATACCCTAGGTATTGATTTTGATGACAATAACCATATAAATATTACTACTAACATATCTTCGAATTATGCAGCTATCTCAGATATATTATTCAGATAGTTGGAGAGATAAACAAGAATTTAGTAGAAGAAAATAGATTATATATGAATAATCAGAGAAATGGAAGAACAAAATCGATTGAAGAAGAATGCTGAAAGGACGGAGATGTTTGAAGTGTGAGTAGTTGGCTGAGTCATAGAATTCCTCGTTAAAGACCACATGGCAATTATACTTGAAGATCATCAACTATTGACTTCAACCGAATCACAAAAAATCCACAAATATAAGGCACTTTAAAATCTAAAAATTTGCAACATTTATTGGGGTTGCTATTCTCTTTGAGAAATGCCTGTATGTCAGCATATGCTCATCTAGTATGTCGACATATGTCATCAGTCTTTTAAAATTCAAATCAAGAGATTTTCACGCCACCTCTTTACTAAAATACATGTCTCTTCAACCACTATTTAAAGCCTCTGGAAAACGAATTTTCCAGTCAATTCTCTCCTCATTCTCATACTCTTACTTTTCCATACTTTTGTAAGAAAATTCAGTTGCATACTCTTCCATTCTCCTTGCAAATCGATGTTACTTCACTCTAATTCTTCACCGATTTGCAAAACACACAATATTAGAGAGTTTCTACTTAAATTCATATCATCTCTCTCTGTTTTCATCCTATTCCTCAAATATTTCAAAGATATATTACTACTAGAGGTCTATAGGATCATTGTACCGAATCAGCAAGAATCTGTATTGAAGATACGACTACTTGACATACTTTATTATTGTTTGTAAAGAGAAGAAGGTGTTCTTGTAGCCTGTGAAATCAATAGGGTGTTCTTGTAGCCCGATAAATCAAGTGGGTGTATCTTGTAGCATGTGAAATCAAGATTGTAAAGGTGTTCTTACCACTCGTGAAAGCAAGCGATTATAGTGAAATTCTACACGGTGGAGTGCAGGACTGGATGTTGGATTGGTTAATCCAAACCAGTATAAAAATCCGGGTGTTATTTACATTATTACATTTTACTTTATTACTTACTTATTTCTATTTGTAATTTGAATAGATATTGTTTTAAATTCATAAGTTAGTTTTATAGATTTGAAATACACACTTCATCCTCTCTAGTGTTTAAATAGCCTTAAGATCCATTCCACATTGTGTTATAGACAACCCTTATTTTCAAACATAGGCCACATTGTAACAAACATAAATATGAGCATAATTGGCCTTACTTATTCGCTAAAGGTAAAGTTTATAGCACTAATTCTTAGTTTGTAACAAAAGTAAATAACAACTTTAACATCTATAACAAAATTAGGGACTATGTGAAATAATACAAGTATATGAAATGCGTCTGACTTTAGAAAATTTTGGTACTAATAAAATATACACGCCCGGTGTTATTACTCTGCTAGCAGTTGTTGAAATTGTAATAAAAATATACATATGAAATTAGGAATGAGGTATGATAAAAGAATGTAAGATTTCTATTACGAGCATATTGTTCTCTCATGGGCTATTCACATTGATACAAAATTCATTCAAATCGAAAGTTGGAGAGAAGATTCACTTAATCAAATTTTGATTACTGTTTTATCTTTTATCAAGTATTTGTGTAATTTTTACATCACTTATATGCCCCGCATTTAAAAATTGCAAAAATCAAAAATGAAAAAACTTTGACAGTTTCAAACAAAAGCTTGCAAAGTCCTCAAAATTAATAATAATAATAATAATAATAATAATAATAATAACAGCTTTCCAAACCAGTTTCCTTACTCCATATTACAATCAACTTCAATTCAAGGAGTATGAAAACCCTTAACTAGAAACATTTTCATTTGCTTTATTTTGATAGGAGTATATCAATGGGTTGCGAGAAGTCAAGCAAGATCTTAATAAGTTCAGTGCCTGCATTAGGGCATAATATTAGCATAAAATAAAGGATGATACCATTGTGTTGATCATGCAATATGGCTGGTAACTTGTAAAAAATTATATATATTTCAAGCTTTTTCTTTGTTCTCTATTTTAGATGCTTGTTGTTTCATAGCCTTTTTGGTCTCTATTTCTGTTACCTTGTTTCTGACAGGGACGCGGAAGATGATCTTAAGGCTATTTAACACTAGAGGGGGGTGAATAGTGTTTTAAGAATTTCTTTAAAGCTTCTTTGATTTAAATTGATTTAACTAACTTAATGCAAATACACAATCACAGATCAAATCACAGAATCACAAACAGATGCAAATATAAATTAAAAGCAAGTAAAGGAAAGAACACACCAGGAATTTTATACTGGTTCGGTGTTACCCTACATCCAGTCCCGCACAACTCGTACGGCTTTCTATTCAATAATAATCTAGATTACAATCCCTCGATTCCAAGGCAACGAGGTACACCCTCCAGATTCTCAGGTCTCTGGGTAGAACCACTTGATTCATAGGACACAAGTTCACCCGATCGATTTCCAAGGACACGATCACACCTTTATAACCCTAAATAAGTTTCTTTGAGTACAAATGTATCTATAACTCTGATAAGCACTGAGATTCTTTGAAGAGAGTGGCAGAGAATCAAACTAGAGATATTCTGGTTTGATTCACTTAAGATTTCGGCAGAATATGGATAGGATGATTAGAAAATAAGATAAGAGAGTAAAGAGGAGAGAAAATAAAGAAAGTAGTTACTGGAAAACGTCCATAACAGTCTCTATTTATAGAGAATGAATGGATGTGTCCATTCAAAGAGATTTAAACGAATAGACACTTCTTTTGAAAAACAACCTTTGCTATAACGGGAAGCATGTCGATATGACGAGTAACTATGATGTCGACATGGTCTAGTAAAAATGATGATTTGCTTTTCTTTGAAAATGATGATTTAAAACATATGCAACTTTATTCAAATGGACTCTATGTATTTGTAGAAGGTATTTAGAAGTAGAAATACTTATGAATATATATATATATATGTATATATACTAAAATATATTTAAAATCAAAGTAAATAAACTAAAGTAAATATAATATTAAAATAGATTTTGAGGCTAAAATATCAAGGACAATTTTGAAATCAAAATATAACAAAATGATAAATATGATTTTGAGGCTAAAACACTTATGGAAATGTGAACGAAGGTTTTTCTTTTGAAAAGGAATATTTGAAAATCATTTTATAAAACAAGAGATAATTTTGAAAATCATTTTGAATCAAAATTAGTGGATAACAAAATAGGGCTACTATCCGTTCCACTAGATATTTCGTGAGTTCCATCTCACTAGGGTTCCATCCCTTTAACAAGAACGAAGTGGATTCCATTCCACGAGTAAATTGGATAAAAAAGAATGATAGTGCTTTCAAGGAGTTTTAACAAATATCTAACCTAACTATATTATTTGTCTTGAACTCTTGAATATCTTGAATCTCATGAGTCTTCAATCTTGAACTCTTGATCTTTGTCTTCTTTACTGTACAGTCTTCTTTTGTTGATACCTGCATATAGATTTCCTGCACATATATATTTTATAACACTTCTATAGTTGTTGTCATCAAAACCATTATCCTATAGACTAACATTCTCCCCCTTTTTGATGATGACAACCTTTGTTTATAAAATATTTATATTCTCCTTATAACTCCCCCTAAATCTAATAACTCCCCCTTAATCTATGCCTAACTAACCTATTTTATACTTCTCCCCCTTTGTCATCAACAAAAAAATGACACTAACTCCCCCTAAATCTATGACGTGTGATTATAATGATAGTGTTATCATAAATAATAAACACTTAGATCTAAAACTAAAACTTAGTCCTAAACCACTAACTATAAAACTCCCCCTTAAACTTAATACTAGAACAATGTATAGTAAATGAAGGATATTAACTTAATTATACTATAATTATTCAATAAATATGTATAAATATATTTCAAACAATATAATCAACACATACATCAAAACCAATCATGTCAGACAAGTCAAACAAATCAATCAATTCAAACAAGTTAAACAAGTCAATCAAGTCAATCAAATTAAACAAGTCAATCAAGTCAAACAATTCAAACAAGTCAATCAAATCAACCAAAAAATAATAATCCTATATTATAAGACAATACTACAAACTCCTCCTAAATAAGATACACTTGTTATGTATACATGTATGCAATATGTAGTTTGTAAAGCAGTATGAAGTGTATAACATATGCAATGTAGCATGAGATAATATGCGAAATGAAGTGCGACTTGTGATGCAAATGATTATGATATGCATTGTAATTTATGATGTAATATGCAATGAAATGTGATATGAAATATGATGCATAATGATATGTAATAAAATGATAATGAAGTAAAATAATTTGCACAATGATATGATGATATATATACTATGGTAAGAGATATTCAGACTATAAGGTAAACATGAGTGATAAATAATATCTAATTGGCAAGCATATATATATATATATATATGTGTGTGTGTGTGTGTGTGTGTGTATGTGTGTGTGTGTGTGTCTATATATGTATGTATTCATATATCAAACTATTTATTATACTTCAACCAAACAAAGGTAAAACACACCAATTACTAAACCTAAGTTAAGGAAACTAATGAATGGGATAGAAAGAGTTGTAAAGTAAGAGTTTAAAGGTAATAAATGGTATTAAAACTATAACATATTCATGAAAGGTAGTAATCAAACTCAATATCAAAATTAAATTGCTAAGAGATATGGACCTAAACTATATATATATATATATGATCAAATATAAAAATTAATAGCCTACTTAAATAATTATTTTAACTTGGTTGTTTTTATTTTATTTTTATTTTTAAGATTCCAAACTTCCATGTTTATAAAATACTTAACTTACTAATTAAAACCTTTATATTAAATTTTTATTGACTAAAATATTTAGAAACATGTTTAAACACCTTTTTTAAAAATAATACCATAATGAAATATTAAAAATAACAAAGATTAAAAAAAACTAAAATAAACATGTGTTATATTAAGGCCTCTTTCATTTAAATTTTAATTAATTACTAAAGAATATTTAAACATTAATTTTAAATATTCTAATATAAGTTAGAAAATAATTTCTAAAAAGAATAGAGAAAAATACTTAGTTTAAATATCGTTATTTTATAATTTAAAGTTTTAAGTAGAAAAGACAACATTTACAGAATGCTATAAAAAGTTTTTGCAATAAAATATATTCAAAACATTATAGAAACTGTAGCTTTTACCAAATGCTGTGTAAAGTTTTTGAAACTCTACAGCGTTTCAAAGCACAGAAATGCTATAAAAATGTATTTGCAGCATAACAAAAGCAAAGACAGCATTTCAGAAATGCTATCTAAAGTTCTGGGCAAAAATGGTGATTTTTGACCCAATTTTTATAGTAGTTAATATAGTTAAAGTACAAAAAAAAATTGAATAAAAAATAATGAGAATACATGTGTAAAGATACTTGGCATTATGCATGTAAAAATGCTTTTATTAAAATGTATGTCACTATCTACTTATATGATAAGTATCATGTGATGTGATGCAATCTTATTAATTGAAGAAATCTATAAATAAAGCCTTGTTCTAACATTCTAAATTCCTTTTATTAATTTCTTAAAAATATAAAATTAGTATCTTAAAAGAAATATAGTATGAGAAACAACATTAGATAAGTTAAAACTACGAATGAGGGTATGCTTTCTTTCTTAATATAGTTGTAATAAATTAGTTGTAAGATTTTATTTGAAAGAAAACACATTTTAAAAGACTTTTAAAACATTAGACTTGTATATAGATATTTATACTATGGTGTGTCGATACATGGACCAAAATTCAAAATTTATAAAAGTGATAAATTTCTATACCTAACTACATGCATAGATATATATTTCTAAATGCAACAATAAAGATGAAATAATAGTAAAGCGTACCAATTTTTGCATTCCATCTTTCTAACTTTTCCGTTCCTCCATTGTCGTGATCCACACATTTATATCTTTTCGAATTTGACGATGAAATCTGTTCTATTGCGACGGGTTCGTTTTTCAGATCAGCGTAGTATATTCATTTGCTGAATTTGAAGACCATATGAGAAAGATACGGATGATTTAGTAGATTGACCAACTTGGCGCCAAAACTTTGAATTCGAATTTTGAATGAATGGACACTTCAACCGCTATAAATAAGCCCAACGGTCACCACTTTTCATAAAAATTCCTCCTCTTCATCTTCTTCCCGTTTTTCTATATACTATCAAACTTCTAGAAGGCATATCTCCTTCGTTTCTTAAAGGAATTGGATGAAACCAGCGGCAAGTCGAAGAGGAAGGCAAGGGCTACGATCTAGTTATAGTTTGGTGTCGAATTTGGATGGTATTGTGATGCAACAGGCCGAACAGTAGAAGAAATGTTGAAGATCCCGTACACAGTTTTTCAGTTTTGGATAGCCAACTTCAAACTTTCATATCTCACTCAATTTTGATCGGAATTTGATGATCCACCCATCAAAATGACCATGAGAACAAGAACTACAATCTGAAAAGGAGTGAGAACAAAATATTCAAATCTCTGGATGAATTTTGAAGAATATCTTTGACGGATTTGCCTTCTTTTTCTCTTTGTTCACCAAAACTTCATTTGACCATAACTTGGTCATTTCTTGACGGATTCTCACGAAACCAGTGACATTACGAAGCAGATAGAGAGAAGTACAGTATCAAATCAAGTTGTAGATGAGAACCCAAAGTTTTGAATTGATCTGGTACCCATTTCTTTGTCGATTTCCATTATATATCCATTTGTACATAACACTTCTCCTGCAAAACAAGATAACAATTTTTAAAGAATCAAGTGAGTTTTCAAAATAACTAAATATAATTTTAAACAACAATATCATGATGATTCTGTGACATATTCAAATTAAAACAGTGTTAATAATTTTATAAAAAATTGCCATTTTAAAAATTTTCAAAATTCAGATTATGAAACTTTTGAAAACCTTGCTCTGATACCAAATGACAGGGACGCGGAAGATGATCTTAAGGCTATTTAACACTAGAGGGGGGGTGAATAGTGTTTTAAGAATTTCTTTAAAACTTCTTTGATTTAAATTGATTTAACTAACTTAATGCAAATACACAATCACAGATCAAATCACAGAATCACAAACAGATGCAAATATAAATAAAAAGCAAGTAAAGGAAAGAACACACCAGGAATTTTATACTGGTTCGGTGTTACCCTACATCTAGTCCCGCACAACTCGTACGACTTTCTATTCAATAATAATCTAGATTACAATCCCTCGATTCCAAGGCAACGAGGTACACCCTCCAGATTCTCAGGTCTCTGGGTAGAACCACTTGATTCACAGGACACAAGTTCACCCGGTCGATTTCCAAGGACACGATCACACCTTTATAACCCTAAATAAGTTTCTTTGAGTACAAATGTATCTATAACTCTGATAAGCACTGAGATTCTTTGAAGAGAGTGGCAGAGAATCAAACTAGAGATATTCTGGTTTGATTCACTTAAGATTTCGGCAGAATATGGATAGGATGATTAGAAAATAAGATAAGAGAGTAAAGAGGAGAGAAAATAAAGAAAGTAGTTACTGGAAAACGTCCATAACAGTCTCTATTTATAGAGAATGAATGGATGTGTCCATTCAAAGAGATTTAAACGAATAGACACTTCTTTTGAAAAACAACCTTTGCTATAACGGGAAGCATGTCGACATGACGAGTAACTATGATGTCGACAAGGTCTAGTAAAAATGATGATTTGCTTTTCTTTGAAAATGATGATTTAAAACATATGCAACTTTATTCAAATGGACTATATGTATTTGTAGAAGGTATTTAGAAGTAGAAATACTTATGAATATATATATGTATATATACTAAAATATATTTAAAATCAAAGTAAATAAACTAAAGTAAATATAATATTAAAATAGATTTTGAGGCTAAAATATCAAGGACAATTTTGAAATCAAAATATAACAAAATGATAAATATGATTTTGAGGCTAAAACACTTTTGGAAATGTGAACGAAGGTTTTTCTTTTGAAAAGGAATATTTGAAAATCATTTTATAAAACAAGAGATAATTTTGAAAATCATTTTGAATCAAAATTAGTGGATAACAAAATAGGGCTACTATCCGTTCCACTAGATATTTCGTGAGTTCCATCTCACTAGGGTTCCATCCCTTTAACAAGAACGAAGTGGATTCCATTCCATGAGTAAATTGGATAAATAAGAATGATAGTGCTTTCAAGGAGTTTTAACAAATATCTAACCTAACTATATTATTTGTCTTGAACTCTTGAATATCTTGAATCTCATGAGTCTTCAATCTTGAACTCTTGATATTTGTCTTCTTTACTATACAGTCTTCTTTTGTTGATACCTGCATATAGATTTCCTGCACATATATATTTTATAACACTTCTATAGTTGTTGTCATCAAAACCATTATCCTATAGACTAACAGTTTCAACACTATTCAATGCCCAATCAGCACCTTGTTTGTACAATGCCCAATATTATCATTCTTTGTCATGTTGCAAGTTATTTAAGCTTTAGTCCCTAAATGCATCCTTGTTTGTTCAACAAAGCTACATTTCCTTAGTTTGCTCATCGCATTAGATAAAATAATAAATGCTTATATTATTTTATGTCTTACAAATAATGCGGTGAAGAAATAACAAAATAATGTTTACCGTATGGTCTTTGTTTGCTTATTATTAAGTCTTTTGCTTACTGATCTCAGTTTCTTTGTTCGGGTTCAATTTTCCTTTCCAGTATACACATACAATAGTAGTACAGATTTCCTTATAATAGAATTTGTTGTCTATTTTAATTATGTATGGTGAGTGTAACCATGTCATTTGCATATAGCATGATGTTTGCCTCTTTTTGTTCACAAGTAAACGACTGTTTGCAAAATGAATCTTTGAAGTCAAAGATGTAATAATAGTAATGTAGGCAACACGTCCATTGATATCACAATTAGTGTAATAATAGTAATGTAATAATTTATATTATATATGTGTTAATGAATATTATATTAGTATGTAGCTACAATTTTATTGCATGTAATGATATATTCAAACTCTTTAACATGTAATAATTTATCGTTTAAATTTTTTTGCTCCTAGATTTATATGAATTCAATTTGGTCCTGACACCTATATGGTTGACACTTACCGTTAAAAAACTCAATGTCAATCTATATGGTCTTACAAAAAGTTGGGCTTAAATGTTTTTTTGGTTGTTGAATATGAATTCAACTATTGCAAATAACCAAAATGTTAGTCCTTGGTTTGTTCAAATTATACTAACACGTTTGATTTTTCTGTTCATTTTTATGAAGCTTTCTTGGAGGACTATTGTTTGTACAAAGGCATTCTAATCAACGAGCTTGCCGAGATGACCAAGATTGGTTGCCTCCTGGATTTTGGTGATGGTTGCAGAAGAATTTTCCATAGGATTAAAACTCTTTTTCTCTTAAAGAGGATGATGAGTTCTTGGTTTTAGCTTCTTCTTACTCCACGGCCCGATTGATTTATGTTTTACTTCTTTTTGACCTCTAGCCAATGATACTTGTATGAATCACTATTTTATATGGATTACGAACACTATAATTGAACTATATTTATTTTGGTATTATATTGTTCAATTTATGTTTTCCATTTGGTTTGATTTTAAAATGATTATATTAAGTTATGATATATATATATATCAATATTATTGCCTATTCGAGTATTTTGGGGATTTATGAGGAGGGTTTTTTTGCATCAATTACTAATAGCCGAAGCAACAAAGGGAGCATTTTGCATCGGTTGTTAGTAACAACCGATGCAAAAGAGGAGACTTTTTTTAAGCCAGTGACCCCCTTTTGCATCGGCTGTTGCTAATAACAGATGAAAAAAGTGGGCCTTTTGCATCGGTTGTTACCAACAACTGATGCAAAAGAGGAGACTATTTCTAAGCCAAAGACCTTTTTTGCATCTATTGTTAGTAACAATCGATGCAAAAGACCCACTTTTTTGCATCGGTTTCAAACCGATGCAACATGTTTAAGCCTATTGCATCGTCTGCATTTGCATCGGTAGTTGAGCCGAAGCAACATGAGGGTCAACAACCGATGCAAATGACCTTTTTGTAGTAGTGGATAAAAAAGAGTGTACATGTTTTTGTTTTATTTTTTATAAATAAATCAATAGTTGATTTTATAACTAAATATCTGAAATGACACCTTAAATTATGTATGTTTATGCATGATGCAAAGACATATCTATGGGTTTGAAGGCAAAGATGTTCAGACATATGAAGATGAGAGCAACTTGGCAATAAATTCTTTTTACATAAATTAATGGCTTGATCTTTTGTCATGGACACCTTGACTGACTCCTTTCATTTAAAAAACTGATCCATTTATAACTTCTTTGAAAAAGGTTTAATGTTTGAACTTGATTATTTACTTATGTGCTTAAACTAATTTTTTTGTGGTAGAAATTAGAATAAATGACTTCTCATTGCAGGGAAATAAGTTTTAAGGATAGCACTTCTGAATAATTAGTTTTAAGGATAATTTACAGGAAAATGATAAATTCATTTATCTTTTAAAGTTATATAGGAAAATGATAAATTCATTTATCATTAATTTTGTATAACTGAAAATGATAACTTCATTTATCTTTTTCCTATAAATTGTCTTTAAAACTAATTTTTTCAGAAGTGTTGTTCTTAAAACTTATTACCATGCACAAAGAAGCCCTTTGAGCGAAAATCCCCTTTTTCGTGTTTACATCCAATTTACTAATACTCAAATGCAAATTTATGATATCAAATTAATGGGGGTTATTTTTTCCAATGAAGAACATAAATTTTACCTGACCACTCGCTTGTTGTGTAACGACGGTCGGACCAAGCTCCCCATCTCCAGCACGTGACGTACGCATATGAGTTGGCACACACTTTGTTGTAACAAAAGGAATCCCCAATGTTACGTGCCTACCAACCCATATTTATACACCACTTCTCCAATTTATTTAGCGATGTGGGACTTTCCAAATCCGAACCATCATTCCTCCTTTAAACATGCGAGACAACCCTAACAGTCTCCCCCTTGACTCGCATCCCCTTGCGGTAACCTTTGAGAGTACTGTCGTGTCTGCATGGCCCAGTCTATAACCATCGGCTCTGATACCACTGTTGTGTAACGACGGTCGGACCAAGCTCCCCATCTCCAGCACGTGACGTACGCATATGGGTTGACACACACTTTGTTGTAACAAAAGGAATCCCCAATGTTACGTGCCTACCAACCCATATTTATACACCACTTCTCCAATTTATTTAGCGATGTGGGACTTTCCAAATTCGAATCATCATTCCTCCTTTAAACATGCGAGACAACCCTAACATCGCTAACTTCCATATAATAATGGATTGGGTTTGGATACCTAGCATTAGAATGTGAAAAGAGGTCCATTTACCACTCACGCTCCTCTTTCACAAAGAGGATTATAAAACAAAGAGTCAATGATATAAGATATTGAGCATATCTATTACTTCTCTTTACTATTTATACAAAAGTTTCTATTTTCCACAATGGCAATACCTAAATATGCTTTATATTATGTATAACATGACAATAGTGTGTTAAGAGGAGGTTGATAAGGGAAAAGGCTTAAAATGCTCAAGATTCTATGCTTTTGATAAGTTGTCGAACTTTTAGCCACTAAATATGTGGATGAATTAAGTTGTTTTGTGTTAACCCTTTTATTACTGAAAACAATCCTTAAACATGTTAAAAGTAATACATGTTTAATGATCTTGGTAAGCACATGAAGTAAACGTTGTAATAATTCTTTGAATGATACAGACTAAGTTATAATCAAATTACTAATACATCGTCAAAATTTAATCCAAAATGAACCAAAAATTGACTCATATCATAACATATAATCGTGAAATGAAACTAAAGATATATTAGCAGCAAAAGTTGCCCTTCATTTTCCTACAGTTGCAAATGTTCACCACGTGACTCCATATAGTGACTACTTTAACTCTAGACCTTTTCAATTTCTACATAGATCTTAATGCAAAAAAAGCCGTAATGTAGAGATTAAAAATGTGTAAATTCATATAACTTTAAGATGTAAAATGAACAAGCACCTGGTATTGACAATTGAATATAAACCATTGCTAGCCTCCAATATCTATCTGCATGCTACATGCCTTAGATTGAAATTATATATTACCGATTTTAGGTACTTCCATTCATTTATTGATATATACAAATGGTACACCCAATGAAGTCAATTTCTCACGTGGTCTACTGTTTCCTTCTAGAGTTTCTCTTCCATTCAAATTATGTTATTGTTACTAAATATTATCCTCCTTTAAATAAATTGTTTTCTGTTATATTTCTACTCAAACGCAACACCATTATTTTCTTAGCTAACTAAACACGGACTACTTTATATTTTTATGTTTATTACTTGTTTTCGTTAATCTTCTTCATCTTATGGCTGAAATTCAAAGTGAAAGGCGACATCAATGCCAACGGGATAGATGTGAGCATGCAAGAGAGTAAACTATTTCAGATCGAAAGTCCCAAACAAATGAAAACTCTCATTTAAGTCAACAAGGTATTCATTTTATATATCGTTTTTTTCAATCCTTCTGTAAATCGAATGTCTTTTTTTCTTGATTGGTTATAATAAAGAATGCATGTATACCGTGCTTTTATATGAGTAATTTTTATTAAATTTTATGCATGTATACTATCACAAACTTTTACAAATATGATATAACAGGAAAAGATTTGAATTTAATTTGTTTCCTAGAATAGATCTATAAATTATCAAATCCTAATGATAGAGTAAATCTAAAGTATATAAGATTTTTTTATAATCTCATTATACTTAATTAGTATGTATATTATGACTTATTTTCCAATGCATGTAATTCATACTTTACCAAATAAGCAACCAATAATTCATTATAATTATTGAGGTAAAGAATAATGGTTGTATAATTATGTTCCAAACAAGTACGAAGTCACTATATGCTATGTTATCTCTAATAACCTCACTTACATTTGTTTTTCTTGAATAAACCTATAAGGCAGCATGTATAAGCACTCAAATACTAATTAAGTAATTACCAACCATATATGCATCAAATTAAACATTCTATTAATCAATTATACCTACCTACCTAGCCTCCAATATCTATCTGCATGTTGCATGCCTTGAATTGAAATGATATATTATTCATTTTATCGACATTTGGCAAGCCATGAATGAAATACATAAAGCTCTGTGTAAAACAAAGAATGACATATATGAATATATATTCTTTACTATAATTCAAAAACCTTAAAATGAAGTTGTTGTAAAAATTACCCTTCTCTTTTTTATTTCAGACTAAAGCCTAAATTATTTGTTATGCCGGAGAAATTTGAGTGATGCACGCTTAGACTATGTTATAATAAAAATGTTTATATAAAAGGCATTTATTAGATTGAGTATAATACAAATTATATAAGGAATATGATGATTTAAACATGGTTAAGGATTTGTTTAGCAATTGGTTTTTGAACCAAAGGATCTTTTTTTAAGAAAATTTTTGACGTTGATATGGGTTGGTTTTTCAAACCAAATACAATTTGGATAGTAGAAGAAAATAAGTGAGTAATACTTTTATTAAATTTGTATGTAGACGTTCAACTTATTCTATTTTACTTGGTCATTATTAAATGAATGTTTAAATTCAAAGTGCAACAACTTATAAATTATATTCAATAATTTTGACGATACATATTTTTTCTAAATACAAATTTCAAAATAATAAAAGTTTTTTTGTTAAAATTTAATACTTAGGCTTATTTTTCAAACCAAACATCCTTTGCATGTTTAGAAAAGCTAGTGGTTAGTAATGCAAAGTTAATTAATCCTGTGGTTATTCAATTAGTAAGCATTCTTTAGTAATAAATAATTAATCTGCAAGATAAATGAAAATTTCACTTTCCTTGGTGTTTTAAAGAAAGAGTTTTACTAAAAAGGTTTGTGTTTTAGAAAATTAAAATAAAGAGGAATATTATATTTTAAATGAGTCATTAAACATTATATTTTAAAATTATGTATACGACAGTTTATATTAATATTACTGATCTGGCATTGAAAAGTAAACTTATTGCATTATAAATAAAAAAAATTAAAATGAGTCATTGGACATTTTATCGCTATATGTTTAATTACGGGCAAGTCGTGAATGAAATATATATTGTAATATATGAAAGGCAGAATGTCATATATGAATATATATTATTTCTTTTTTACTTAATATTTATTAAATGCATACCTTCTTTATTACTTACAAAATTAATTTCTGCCACATATATAGTTATATTTCTTCGTTTGTTACATTTTCCAATAAATCAAAATAAAAATGCTAATAGAATTATTAAAATGCCTACGCCTATAAATGACTAGCTCAAACAAATACTAATCTTGACATTCATGCACAACCAAATAAGTATTAAACAATCAATGTTACTTTTAGGACTATTAACCATCGAAGAAAAAGCATAATCAACTCAAATACGTAGGCGATAAAGAATTTTAACATCATATATTGTAGGTAATTTTCTTGAATTTAATTCGTCATTGTCCTATTTAATTAGAATATTTTATCATTATAATTATTCCAATTCTCGGTAACTATTTAGGATCATCTGGTTAAGAAGAACGGATGATTACTCGTTCCAATCATGGCAAACTATATCTGAGGTTGAAATTTCATTGTAACACAGTATTTTCACAAACACATGCTACGAGCTCCTACTTATTGCCAATTATGTAGTCCGAGGTCTCATTCCATCACAACTACTACCTCTAGAATTGCTTTTCTAGCTTTACTTGGAGGTCGAACTGCATACTCTAGATTTAAAATTCCAATCAATTTGGATTCTTTATCAACATATTACATTCCTAAACAATATGATAATGCGAAATTATTACGTGCAACCACTGTTCGATTATGGGATAAAGCAACAATGGTTCATCGCTTTTGAAGCCATAGACAGAACATTACGGGACCTAATAGGTATAGATGCACCATTTGGTGGAAAGATTATTATTTCAGAAGGTGATTTTCGACAAGTACTACCAATTGTCGTAAAAGGTACTAGAGCTTAATTAATTGATTCATGTATAATATGATCATATTTATGGACAAATGCTAGTGTAATTTAGTTAAAACAAAATATGTGCCCGAGAAATAATCAATCATATGCGGATTTCTCTTACGTATTGAAAATGGAAAGGAACCTTATGTGCAAGAAGACCATACAAAACTCCAAATGATATTTTTATACCCAACACCAATGCAAATTCTTTATATCATTTGATTAAGGAAGTCTTTCCTACACTCGACAAAAAACTATACGATAACGATTATACAATGAATAGAGCAATACTAGTGTCAAGAAATGAAACAACAAATGAGATAAATAATACAGTCATAAATATGCTTCCAAGAAAGGAACATAGTTGATATTCTTTTGATAGTGTCAACGGTGATACTACTAATTTGTATCAGACAGAATTTTTAGACTCGCTTACTCTAGGTGGTTTGCTACCACATAACTAACACTTAAAGTAGGATCCCAATAATGTTACTTAGAAATATCGATCCAAAAATTGAATTATATAATGGAACAAGATTAATATGTCATGCCTTCCATATGAATCTCATAGATGCAGAAATTATAGTTGGTCATTATCGTGGTACAGAGATATTTATTCCACATGTACCACTAAAGCCTTTTAAAAATATTAACATGCCTTTTAATCTAATTCGTAAGCAAATCCCAATTAAATTATCGTTTGATTTAACGATTAATAAATTATAAGGAAACCCATTCCACATGTTGGTATTTATCTTGTAGAGCATGTTTTCAGTCATGGAGAACTATATGTATCATTATCAAGAGGAATTGCATGAAACTCAATAAGGTTTTAGTACAAAATGGAAAAATTCCACGAAAAAAGGGTACACACATTAGAAATGTAGTATATAAAGATGTTTTTGTCATGTAATCCAAAACTAAATTAACTAGAGTTAAGAAGGGTCACTTTCCCACCAAACTTATCTTTTCATTATAAATTACCCGAGAAATAATCAATCATATGCCGGATTTCTCTTACGTATTGGAAATGGAAAGGAACCTTATGTGCAAGAAGACAATACAAAACTCCCAAATGATATTATTATACCCAACACCAATGCAAATTCTTTGTATCATTTGATTAAGGAAGTCTTTCCTACACTCGACAAAAAACTATACGATAACGATTATACAATGAATAGAGCAATATTAGTGCCAAGAAATGAAACAACAAATGAGATAAATAATACAGTCATAAATATGCTTCCAAGAAAGGAACATAGTTGATATTCTTTTGACAGTGTCAACGGTGATACTACTAATTTGTATCAGACAGAATTTTTAGACTCGCTTACTCTAGGTGGTTTGCTATCACATAACTAACACTTAAAGTAGGATCCCAATAATGTTACTTAAAAATATCGATCCAAAAATTGGATTATATAATGGAACAAGATTAATATGTCATGCCTTCCATATGAATCTCATAGATGCAGAAATTATAGTTGGTCATTATCGTGGTACAGAGATATTTATTCCACATGTACCACTAAAGCCTTTTAAAAATATTAACATGCCTTTTAATCTAATTCGTAAGCAAATCCCAATTAAATCATCGTTTGATTTAACGATTAATAAATTACAAGGAAACCCATTCCACATGTTGGTATTTATCTTGCAGAGCATGTTTTCAGTCATGGAGAACTATATGTATCATTATCAAGAGGAATTGCATGAAACTCAATAAGGTTTTAGTACAAAATGGAAAAATTCCACGAAAAAGGGTACACATTAGAAATGTAGTATATAAAGATGTTTTTGTCATGTAATCCAAAACTAAATTAACTAGAGTTAAGAAGAGTCACTTTCCCACCAAACTTATCTTTTCATTATAAATTATGTTTTAATTATTAAAATACTTTCGAGTAATATCATGCTACATTTACTAAAAGGACTTCATGATGTAACCATCAACATTTAAACGATAAACATTGTCTTTTATTTGATTTACTTTATTTTACATATATTAAAAGCTGCTCAAATTTTAAACTTACGTTTAAGTCAAATACAAGTAACAATAATTTTAAATTTTAATTGTCATAATACATAAAAATAAACCTTAAGAAAAGGTTCTAACTTAGCATATTATCTTTTAGTTATTGATGTCGGTCTCAAGCCCGAATAATGGAGGGAAGAAAACACTATATGGACAAATGATATATTTTCTTCATCCATTCAAAGTAAATTCTTTAACAAGTGATGCATGTCCTATAAAAATGTATAATTTACACATTGCTTCAAATAACAATTTTGACTTTACTTCAGCACCTTTTATAAACTATGAAGTGCATAATGTGTTCAGCTCAGAACTTAAGATAGTATAGTTAATGTGACACGACTACTGCTTTGTGAAAGCTTATCATCGAATCTGATTTTATTTTTGTTATGATGTTGATGTTGATATTGAATACTATAATAATATATTTAGGTTATCTAAGGTTGGAGAAGAGTTTGAGAACTCATATCATGGTAGCTTTATGTAATCCTACCAATATCCATAGAATTTGAAATAAGTCAAACAGTTTTTGCTCATGCTTTTATTTCGAGCTTTTATGAGTGTAATCAACACAATATCATTCTCGTCCAAAATTCACCAAGAAATCAAATTGACGATCAGAAATACAACACAAGTTTTATGTGTATTTTTTCATACTATGTCACAGTAAAAGAAGTTAACTCACCTAATTATTCATGCCAAGTAGCAATTACGTATAGGATCATTTGTTCAGAATACATAAGCTTGCTCTGGATTTCTTTGCACACGCCCAACGGACTTGCAATGTATTGGTGCATTTCATGCCAAATTTGAGTTGGGCAAAAACCTTCCCAGAACGGCGCACAATCCCCGCGTCACTGTCCTCCCACCGTTAGTCTCACTATATAAACTAGGCGTCGACTCTCTTACTCTTTGAGAATCTCCTATCCATTAATTCTCCGCCCAATTGGGCATCTATCAATTTCAATTCCGAAACCCTAATTAGTCCTCAAATCAAGCACCCGAACCCTACAAATCAGTTTATTGTCTTTCTTTGTCAAAGATTGATGGCGCAAGAAACTCGGGATCAAACCTTAGATCGCTCCGGCTCCTTCAGCCGCCTCAACGCACGAGCACCTGAGTTCGTGCCGCGAGATCCCGGATCTGGTCGAGCGATTTTCCACCAGCATCACCATCTTCAGCCGCCACAGCACGTGGTTTATCATCCGATTCCGCCGCCGATCACTGGTCAGTTCATGGTTCCGACTGGTCCTGGGATGTATCAGCATCATTATGGTGTGAATGAATATTACGGCGAGCAGGAGATTTTGGATCAGGATATAATGGTTGGGACTTCTCAGGAGAAGGATGGATTCACTGATAATACTGTTCAGAAGATTGTTAAACAGGTTTGTGAATTGATTCTCTGACCTGTGTTTGAAGTATGGTCGAGAGCATATTTGACGGTGACAAGCAGGAAAATTAGTGATTAAGTAACTTTGTAACGCGTAGTGGCTGACAACTTAAAATTTGGCTCCGACAGTAGCAAATTACTTGTAAAGTTATAACTAACATAAACATGGTTATACTTTGTCTTATTCCCTATTTCACAATGAATTTTTCTCAAAAATTCAACTTATTATAGGAATATTACTTTTTAACACTCACTTAAATATTTAAAAAGTTATATTTATTAAGAGAAGTTGCCAAAAAAATGCATATAATAGTTAATAGCTATGCACTTCCGTATAAAGCGGAGCACTTGCCAACTACTTTAGAGAGAGTTTCTTGAGCCATAGACAGAGCATTTTGTCCACTATAAAATAGACATCAAATGCCACCTTGAATCATCTTAAATTTTTACCGTCTATATTTCAAGCCAACAATCTAGATTCTCACGACTAATTACACGAGCTCACAATTATCTTAATAGTGAATATTATCAATAACATAGCAACAATGTAACACATAGAATGATATATCCAACAAGATTAAGTACACGGGCAACAATATACTTGTCCAGTAGAAAAGGATATGTTGGAGTGTTGGGTAATCAATTCAAGAAACCTAGTGTGTAAACATTTTTTACATCTTCATTCGAAAATGAGCAAAACTTATGAGGCCAAATGATATTATAAAACATCACTATCTCGATATGTTTGGTCTGACTCGACGACAACATAGTTCTTGGTTTAACTATGTTTGTTGCAGTGTTAAGTAATCAGTTCAAGAAACATAGCGTGTAACGATTTTTTTACATCATTCGTTCGAAATTGAGCAAAAAATCGAGAGGCCAAATAATAGTATAAAACATTACTGTTCTCGATATGTTTGGTCTGACTCCGCGACATCATAGTTCTTACTTTTTTGAAAATTGCTTATTTAACCTATTTAATTTATTAATAAGTTGTTATGATAAGCAGTTCTCGGAACATTTTAAGCTATTTTCAGGTCATATTGATGAGTTATCAAACAATAGTCCTGTATTTTTGAGAGTTGATTTTGATGCAAAATTACTTATGTGCTTGTACGTAAAGCTATGTCATCAGTGAAAAAACTTAATCCGAATTCGGGTTGAATTTATATTTTTGTGAGGCTAATGTTGTGCAAAAATCGTATCGTTCTAACTTGTTTTAGGTAAAAGTATGGACAAGTGTAGCCAGTGTTTTTGAAATTATGCTGGAAGAGAATGGTAAAATTTTAGTTAATTAAGCAAATCCTTTTAAGTTGATCGAACATAATTTTACATGTTCAATAAATGAGATGGAAATTTACCACATTGTCATTTTTTCTCGTACTTTGTAAAACCAAGCTTAAAGTTAATTACATATTCGACCTTCTGATTGGAACCTCGGGATTAGCTTGATACGAGGCATAATCTTGCCAAAAATCCAGCAATGACCATGGAATAAAAAAGAGAACCTTTTAGTTTAAAAAAAAATCACTCTTATAATAAGACAAATTAGGGGAAAATCAGTCAACAAAAAATATTGTGATGTATTTGAAACAACAAATCGCTCGACAATTTCTAAGTAATATGACCATGGTTAGCGGTGAGAGCTTTACTATTCTTTTTAGGGTAAAATATTCTGAAATACTAAAAAAAAAGTAGTTTGAGGAGGGCAGAAGAAGAATGTTGCAGATTTGGAAGAAATAAAGATATAATAAAGCAAGAAGGGTTACAGAGTTTTAATTTGTTATATTATAATAGCCCACGCTTGTTTTGTAGCAAAATTTAATGTATCGAGTCTTATATTTATGTATTTATTCGTGCATTGTGCTATTTTCGACCAATATTGTACTGTATTATTAGTATGAAATGATTAATTATAGAATAACATAACTAAATCTTAAATAATGGATGTAATATTTCTAATGTCGTACTTTTTTAGTATAAATGCAAGTTTCCAAAAATGTTTTTATGTCTATATATATATGTATGGTCAAGCGTGTGGATCTCAATTTTAACTAGGGATACCTCTTTATTTTTTGAGTCCACAAGTTCATATCTGGATCTTGACAAAAATATCTTTATTGATCTACAAGATCATGAAGTCAAATGTTGACATTGATAAAAACTATATGTTTTAAATTATTTTATAATCTTAGTATTGTTTGATTTTTTGAAAATATTTCAATATATATCATTTAAGCAACATTAAATAATAATCAACAAAATTCATCATTAGATTTTGTGATTACTATTAAATGTCAATCTCCAATTAGTTAGACAATATAAATAATAATAAATAAAGAAACAAAATAATTTTTGATTGACAATGTTGGCCGTTTACAACAAATGAAAATCAACTTTGGCGATTTTTCTTTAAAAAAAACAACAAAATTCAATGTTAAAATTTGATGCAATCAACCAAAATTGAAAAGGAACAAATTTCGATAGAAGATTGGTCTTAGATCAATAAAATTGAGATTATATGAATATTGCATCAGATTGATGGCAGAAAATGCATGATATGGAAAGAAAAAATAGTTGGAAAAACGAAACAAAGGAATATGAATCATCCTTGTACGATATCATTAATTTTTACCTAAAGGACCTGCTTCAAAATGTAAAAACAACCGTCATGCCCATTAAAATATAATAATTGTAATGTCTTGTTACATTGTTTGTGTGGACTTGAGTTTCCAGAAAAGTGTAATTTAAAATGAGATTTTTTTATAAAAAATAACCAAGGAGGATTTTTTGAAAATAACATTCAGGACGAAACTCAAAATGTTTCTCAATTGGTGTGCGGTGTGTTGAGTGACCAAAAGTAACATGTTCAAGCTTCGATAAACGTGACGGACACATTAACCCTATGTGTGATATGATATATGATATGAAGTATGTTTTGCATGTTGGATACATTCTCCCTAAGAATTTATAAACGAAGCTTGGATATTTAGACATTTGAAAAAAGTTATAATGCTAATTGGGAGTAAGATGACAATCAATCTAACTTTTCAGAATAAAGATTTTTTTCTTCAAGCAATTATATTCAGAATTTTATTTTGTATCCGTAATTATTTTCATGCCATTTTTTTATATAGACATGCATTGTATGTGCCAAGACAGTCCTCGGTGAATATCTGTTTTATCTAATTCTTATTCAAATTGGTCATCAAATTTCAAACTGAAACTCGTAAAGAAATTATCAGAATAGGTGGAATTGAAGCTGGCACAGAAATCAAAATTTCAAAGCTTGATTAATAACGTGGAATGATTTTACCCCTTTTACATAAGCTTTCATACGTCAACACAAGTTAGCAGTGCTAGCGTGACATTTTTACTGGATGGCATAGCATTGGTGTGGATCAAACATGCGATCCTACCCACATATGTTGCATGTTCAACCAATCCACCAACCCGTTAGGGGTTATGCAATGTCAATTTATTGGACTTAAAATACATTTTATGATTTGATCTTATTTGAGGTGCTTTGGTATGTTCAATAAATTTCCATATTTATCTTATTATTATTTCTTTGTTTTTTCTTCTCTTTGGGGATATTAGACAATTTGCGAGGATTTTATTTTTCTGGAAAAATTTGATCTTCTAAAAAATAAAAGGTTCTCTGTAATTAGCTAAAGATGTTAAGCGGTGCAAAATCATATTTTTTTAAATAACATTTTATCACTTCTGTTTTGGAATTTACTGTCCAGCTTATATGGGATGCAGATATATAATCCTAAATAAGAGCAAAATATGAAGGCTGTCACAAGTTTTATCATGTAAAATTAGCAAAACCTTACCAAACATGCTAATTAATACAGTACATCCATATTCTTACGACTAGTTTTGTTCTCAAACCCTGTCAGTATAGTTCATGAATTAATAGCGTTATTTTTTCTCCTTTTTTCCATATACAGATTTGTTCATTATTTACCACGAATATTGTTATTACTAGTAAATTAAATTTGCATGTATCATGGGATGCTAAATGAATGGATTAAAACAGGTTAGGCATTTTCTATTGGCTGGGCATTAAGTAAGCATTGACTAGGCGGATTTAGTATTCTAAATTTTTTTATATTTTTTATTCAGTTACATACTAAAGGGGGCTAATGTTATTGGAATGACTTGAGTATGCTAATTAATCATATACACAAGTACAAACAATTGTGCAAGGAATTTCTTTTTGAAGTTATTTTTGTGGTATGGGTTGCATGATAATATATGAAGACAACGCATTCACTAGAGAATTGTCAGAATGAAATAACCGTGTGGAATCAAATATGCGACTAAACTTAAAAATAAAACAAAGCCATATGTACAAATATTGAGTTTGAAGCACCTATCTGAGCAGGTTAAATAACAAGAATCAAATAATCTTTGGGCTAGAGCAAATTCTGTCTAGTTGGCCAACTATTCAGTTTTCAAGCCCATTTTTTGAACATTGTGGCAGGCTATCTTATTTTGACAGAAATGTGTGTCACTCATCTGATCATTAACAAACAGTTTGCTGGGTTTATCCCCTGTTTTTGAATCTCTCTGTTTTTTTTTATTCTTCAACATCAGGTTGAATACTACTTTAGTGATGCTAACCTGGCGACCACTGAACATTTGATGAGGTTCATCGCTAAAGATCCAGAAGGATACGGTAATATTATTTGGATTTCAAATTGTTGCGTACATTCTGTTGAATGCTTTTGTTTTAATGGGTTTTAACTTGTTCATCCTTTTCAGTAAAGCATGGGCGTGTTATGTATGCTGTTTTGCGTTAGTTCGGAGCAATTGTAATGTGGATGATCAAGGGTTGTGTATAGAGTACCGTCAATATGTATCATTATTCTTTAGCATCAGCGTAGGGATTGAATTAAGAATATGTACTAGTAGTACAAATCAACTCCTCCTAGTCCTAGTGAAATATTGATTTTAAGCTAATTCAATCTGGATATGCTTGATGCACCTTAAAAAAAATTGTTATGTTTATAACTGAATTACTGTAAAATCTTCTTAGCACAACACATCCTGCTTAATCAGAGGATTCAGAGCTAGTAAGCATGGATTTTAGGTCCAACGTTTAATAGTGTAAGAACCGAGTAAATGGGAACTGAAATGTAACCTTTTTGAATTTAAGGTTGTCATTTATATGAAACCACCATTTATACAAGAAACTTTTTAGTGCATTTCCCACCCTTTCATATTTAATGTGCATCTTTTTTGTTAAAACAACCCACCTTTCAATTTTGTTGGTTATATTTCTCATTTATCTTGCTCTGCCAATATCAACTATTGCATCATTTTTGTAGATAAATGCTTTTTTGCTTAGCAATGATAACTAACATTTTAGCAAAATTTCAATACTTAATCAGGATTAACACGCAAAAAACATGGGTTTGTTACGGCTGATTTTTTGAAAGTTTATCTATTTTTGATAAAGCAAGCTGAAATATAATTTTACAAGGAACAGTGTAGTGTGTTCTCCACAATCCATACATGAGGTGTATTTTATTTATTTAATATATTTTGAACAACCCAGAATTCGAGTATTTTGTCTTGGTTGTTTATATTTAGTATACTTCTAAATCTCTTGTGCAGTGCCAATGACAGTTGTTGCTTCCTTTAAGAAGATAAAGGCTTTAGCTCCAAATAATCCTTTCCTTGCTGATGCTTTGCGGACTTCATCAAAACTTGTAAGTTTGTAACATATATTTTTTAGGCAAAATTTAGTTTTCCATTACGATCATCATATACAAATACTTAATGTTATTTCAATTTGGAGAAGAACACCATACCTGCTATTTTTTGTCTATGATGACAACAAGCATTTCATTCATATATGCTAGTCGTGCTGAGCATTAAATTTCTCGATGACTAATGTTCTGGTTGGCTAACATTAATGAATTTCTTTTGTTTGCAACTAATGATTCACTTTTTGAGTTCTACCGTATCCAAATCTGCAAAGTGGGGTGTACGCGAGCTCAATTTTCGATATAAGTCATTTTCAAGAGTAACCATATATATATATATACACACACAGAGAGAGAGAGAGAGAGAGAGAGAGAGAGAGAGAGAGTATTCAGTGGCACCCCTTGTGGTCTCCTGATTTCCACCACACAATCTGATTTAAATAATGTTATGATGTGGAAGAGGGAGAAGCAAATATTATTTAAATCGGAATGTGTAGTGGATATGAGGGGGCCACAGGGGTGCTGCAAAATAGAGGTGCCATTGAGCGCTCCTCGTATACATACGTAAATGGTGCGCTTTCATTTTTACAAATTGATCTTATGATATCCTAAACAAATTGATCATATGATCAATATGTAAATGAATATTCTATGATAACTGATATCTTTAGTTATAATTTCTGACCCCAATTAAAGAAATACAAAGCCACGTGAAACAATGACAATTATATAGCTTTTACACTCCAATCAAACATTTCACAACTACTTTTGTGCCCAATTAGCTTGCTTTAAAAAAAAAAATAGTAACAATGAATAAACTAGCTATTCTACTTATCTTGATTAGCATGATACTGTATAGTATATCTATTTTCAGCTCAGTTAGCCATGTTTGGGATATGAATTCTAATTAGTGGATTTCATATTGCTTGAATCATTTTCTGAAAAATTTAGAAGAGGATATTCAAGATGTAAATTACGCGGACTCTTTGAGAATGATTGTTTCCTTGAGGTACTTAATTTATATATGCTGGGTGTGTGTAGAGTTTAAAAAGCTTACCTGGCTTGGTCATACATTGTTGTCTTTCCATCGATACTGCCTCTCTTCGCCATTAGCTGATAGTTAAAATAACTATATGTATATATAATTGTTTTACATCAAGTAAAAGCAGTTACTAACTAACTAGTATTTGTAATATGTTTGTCCAACCTATGAAGACCTATAACTGTTTTTCTCTGTTGTCTTCATATTTTAGTTTGCTTCTCATATGATGAGTACATATTATATCGTTATAAATTTCTGTTTTACTTGGTTTCTTAGATAATAATTTTCATTATCAGTGTTGTATTTTTCAAAATAATTACCTGGTATAAACATTCTTATTCATGGAGTATTTAGGGTTTTATCATCTGAATCTGAGTATATTTCGAGGTTCTGTAGACCACTTTAACCACTTGTAATATTTTAGGAATGGTAAAATTATTTGTTCTTAATATACATACATATACATACATACATACATATACATACATACATACATACATACATATATATATATACACACACGTATGTATATGTATATGTATATGTGTATATATGTATGTGCATGCATGCATGTATGTATATAGACAGACAGACAGACACACGCACATGTATAATATATGGAGGTCCGAAGACATGAACTTCAGTCGTAAACTCTGATAGATGCATTCTATTCTTAATATAAATGCGGATAAATCAAGGGGTTTATATGCCAAGGTTCCAACTATGCACCCTTTACACATCATACTTGGTAATCAGAGTTTGAAAAATGAAATGGTGATATTAGAATTTATGATTGATGTTACCAGTCTAATTCACTGCATATGATTGAATAATAAAAGACTTAGGTTCTCAGTTACACTGATAATGGGTTGTGTACCTCAGAAGTCGAAACCTTGTTCGACCTACGTTTTTAGTAAGAATGGTCGTATCCGCTCCTGCTTGATACGGTATATTGCCTGATATGAATGTTATTCCATATGCAATACAAATTTGGTAGGTAGTCTGCATGCAACATAACTTAATTTTTGTCATATTTAACGATAATTTGGTAGGTAGGCTTTATTTTTTACTGTTTAAATGGAAAAAGTATTAAGAGTCCGTAACAGAAGATTTACTACAAAAAAATTATGATGCATAAGAAACTAGCATGAGCTCTGTGTTAGTATGAAGTGACTTGCAATTAGTTAAGTACCATATTTAGCTGCTAAATGTTAAAGTGTTCCTACTTTCTGAACATGCCACAATGATGGATTTCAGGTTGTAAGTGAAGATGGGAAGAAAGTTAAACGAGAACAACCAATTACAGAGTCAGATATTGAAGAACTGCAGGTTTTCGATCTCTTATCAAGAACTCAACTATATCTTTTTTTCCTCTCTCTCTCGTTCCCTTTAGAATGTCTTTTGATGTTCACCAACGTTGAGAGTTGCTGGACATTTAAAATAAGCAAATTCTGGAATTGGTTACGAATACAATCTTGCATAACAGATGTGCTAATCCTGACAATAACATTTACTTTCCTTCAGTCACGCATTGTAGTTGCTGAAAATCTCCCAGACAATCATTGCTACCAGAGTCTTATGAAGGTTTTCTCTATTGTTGGAAGGTATAAAGAATGCTCAATGATGGTTCATTTATGTGATTTCATTGTTTATATATGAATCATACAATTTTCTCCATGTTGTAGTGTGAAGTCAATTCGCACGTGCTATCCACAGGCTCCTAATGGCTCACCATCTGCAACAAACAGATCTTCAAAATTGGATATGCTTTTTGCCAACAAGGTATCTGATTGTCGTCAGTGTGTTTATTTTGATATTTTAATGGAATATATTCCTAGATTTATATCAGCTTCCTTCCATTTGCAGTTGCATGCATTTGTGGAATATGAGACTGTTGAAGATGCTGGGAAAGCTGTAAGTTTGCAGCTTGAACTTGATAGTTCCAATTGTCATAATTTATGTACATAAGTGGTTCACCTGGCTAAAGCATGTTTTGATCTGTCCTCATCAGATAGCTGAGCTAAATGATGATGTAACTAAATGGAGAAGTGGTCTCCGAGTTCGGTTATTGTCTAGTTGCATGGTACTGACATTTTTCTACCATCTTACTATAATTATATTTAGATTTCCTTGCTTCATTTACAGTATATTAAAATCTGGGTTGGAAAATGATTACATAGTGGTATGACTGTATTCAATACCCAATTACTATGTTCGTCCAAAAGTAGAAGCCTTTCTCATTTAATTTAATTAGTGACAGAATTAACATTTGATAACTGAGGCATTGCTTTCTGCAACCATTTAGGATCACATTACTTAATAATATTTCTAATATATTGAAGTGAGATGTGAATTAGATTGGACTTTTGTAGTGACAATCCAGGGGATACTGTAAAAAGCTATGCATCATTGGCATTGTCCGCGTTTGATGGTCGATCCACCTTTTAGATCCGCTTACACGTGCTGAAAATTTTATGTTAGGGCTTTCTGAAATTTAACTCGTATATCCTCAAGTACGATTTTTTGGTTATATCACTTCACGACACTGACTCATTTTCTTCATTTTGAGGACTATTCATAAGTATGCAGGCTGCTTAATAATTAGGACACATCAGTGGATATAAGCACATCACTGGTTGCTGTATTTGCCGTAGCTTACGTGGTCGTATGCATACATATTTTATCATGTGTGCGGCCATGTTGGGCAGCATCGTAAGTTAGGTGTAAAGTTGATGATCAAATTCTAGCCAATTTAATATTTAATCAATCAATTATCCACACCAATTTTCTTTTATTATAATATAAACTGTCTTAAAACTGATATTTAAGTAACTAATTAATATAATATTTAATTAGATAATTACTATAAAAAGTTCAGTATCATAAATTTAAAATAAAATACCATAATTCTACAAGTACAATTATGATAGATAATTGAAATAATAAAGAACACAAGTTTATGCCAACGTAAGCTATGTCAGATACAATGATCGATGATGCGTTTTATATCCACAAAGTGGTCCTAACTATTAAGCAGCATGCATATATATAATAAAGAACACCGTATAAACTAAACACTATGTTGCGGAAGATTAACATCCCTGTAAACTCGATAATCAAATTCTAACCATTTAGCAATTAACTACAGCAATTTTTTAAAATAATATTTTAAACAATATTTAAAATAATAACTAATTAATCAATATAATATTTTATTAAATAATTAGTATAAACGGTTCAGTGTCACAAAATATAAATATAAAGTAACATGATTTTTTAAGTACGTTATGATATATAATAACATTATTCTCACATCGCAGTCAACAACTATTTTCTCCACCTCATGGTTGTCAACACTTTATTTTTTTATCCCTGGGATTGTGCATTTGATTGCAGTTGCAATCCTATGTCTGCAAACAGCCCCTTGTATAGTTATTAATTCCTTACGAGAGCACTGGGTGTTTAAGTATCTTAGATTTTAAATTAAGTCATGTTTCATCTTCTGGAGATTTTAGCGATGAGAAGAGTGCATCTCGGACATCCGTCTCGGATCCTAAAGGTTATTTCAGGACTATCTCGGAGTATATGTTTTATCTAAAATTGATTTGCTTACAACCATATTTATATTTACTATCTTAAAAATATAACTTGTTTAATTTGCAAAATCATACTCTCATCATCAGTTCCTTGCTAAATAACTTGATTTGCAAAATTACACACTTATCCAGTCTATTGTTGAATCTACAACACAAATAAATCTGATTCCATGGACTATTCTTGTGACCTGAAAAGAAAAATAATTTATAAATGTATAAGCAGCATGTCCATGTTAAAGTATAAACACTAGCATTATGAAATATAAATGCATATTAAATGTGTACCTTCTAATGCTCCGTCAATCCGGATTGATAAAATAAAATGGTTTGATTTTTTATTTAAAAAGTTGCAAACAAACTTAATCTCGGTTGAGATCTCGAAATTTGATCTCGGCTGAGATGTTAGTATTTCGATCATTATATGCAAAATGAGATTTGCAATGATATTTCATGTTTTGGTTCACTGGAACTTCGAATCGAATTCTTATCGAGATACCAGCTGAGATGGATGAGATTTGAAGCAGTGCAAATATCCAAGTACGAGAATGCATTTAAGCACTTTTTATGCGTATTCACATTTGCTGAGATGTGCTAAAAGGACAAATACAGTTATGTGGGAGAATGCATAAAAATACAGTCCCTCCTAATATATTTTTACAGCACATAAAAAGTTGTTTTTTATTTATTACATGTATTTACTTCATTAGATTTATTTATTATCGTATCTTTCCCTGGACAATGTCCTCAGGCCTTCATATCTCTGCTGCTTCAATGGTTTTTGTTCACCCAATAGTTTATCTTAAATACAAACTAATATCTTCAATGCATATACTGTTTTCTTTTTTAATTTACACTTCAACATCCCTATCTAGTTTTATTACTTAATTTCAAATTCTCAATTATTACACTATTTAGCATTTTTGTTCAAATTCTATCTGATTTAGTGATTTGCATCTAAAGTACATGAAATTACCTGTTTATGATACTATTTATACTTCAATAATAAGTGGATGTGGTGGTAAACTGACAATCTCAAGGTAGTCACTATTATGTGGCAGAGTGCGTAAAATAGCACTACCTTATAATATGTTTTTACAATTTTTCTCGAAATGTACTTCTAAGCCATATAAGAAGTCAAATTTTCTTTATTGCAAATACATTTTTTGTTTGATTTCATCGTTGTTAATATTTCTTTCCCTAGACAATGTACTCATTACTGTCGCTGCAGCCTGAACTATTTTCTCTCAAATAGTTTACTTCTTGAATTAACACTTGAAGCTCTCAGTCTCAACATCCTTCTCTAAATTTGTTATTTGAATCTAATTTCTTGTTTCAACTTTAGAATTTATCATTACACTCAGATTCTTTCTGATTTACATCTAAAGTTTGTCATGGGTGCAAATATCATTGACATGTAGAATGATACATGAAATTTCTCCGTCTTGACACTATAATTTGTACTCAAAATAATTATAAATGCTGTTTTCAAAATTTTCTTTTTACTGTAGTAACCTATTATGCATTGTGTGGTTCGCATGAAACCATCAAAATTGCTTTAGACATCGGTGGTACGCTTGAATTCTTTACATATTCCGTGAATATATTTTAGAAGATTTTTTTTTATATTCCAGGCTCCATCAAAGCAAGGGATGGGTAAAGGGAGAAAGCCAGGACATGAAAGTGATGGGAATCTAGAAGAGCAAAAAGCGTCAACTACTGACCAGACGAAAGCCAATCATTCTGAACACGACCGTCCAACTGAATCTCCTTCAAACGACAATAATATGGTATGAATTTTCAGTATACTCAGTTCTTTTATCATGGTTTCTTATGTTTAATTCTTAAAATGGAACCAATGAATATAAACAGAACGAGGAAGCTTGGAACGAGAAAGAAGGGGTACAAGCAAAGCGCGGTAAGGGGCGCGGTCGTGGAGGCAACAAAGGTCGCGGCCGAGGTCATTACAGCACTAACAACAACCACCAAAGGGGTGGGACTCATGCAGTAGGCACACCACCAGGTCATCATCAGCACCACCATCATCATCACAACACCGATCAGCCTCCGGTGTCAAAGCAACCTCCGGGACCCCGAATGCCTGATGGCACCAAAGGATTCAGCATGGGTCGTGGAAAGCCTCTTCCTTCTCCCTCCCTTCAATAAACTTGTACCAGTGGGGTTGGTGTTCTTTAGGATCCTATTATTTATATTAGCTTCGGGAGTGGGAACTTTACTTTATTGTGCTTAGGGAATGTTATCAAGTATGTGTTAGCTACATAAGTTAATCTTTACTTTTCGTGTTCTAAGGATTTTCTTTGTCAATTCGGATTGAGTGTTGTATGTACAAAAAAGTTCTAAATTTTTATGTTAGATGGAAGTTATATGCCGTAGTTACCATTATTTCTGGTAGTAGTTGGAACTTACGTGTTTTAGTTATTTTTATTGTAGGCCAAAAAATAATACTGTTGGACTTGAGCCACGTGTTTTATGCACGTTCGTTTATTGTAAAGGCCGAAACTATTTAGCCTCGTCTGGGTTTTTATTGTATGAACACAACGTTGGAACCAACTGTGCTCCTTTTGTTGCTGAAGCAAACGGTTTTCCACTGTCTGAATGTTTATCCATAGGCGGAGGTGTTTATGTTTACGCTTAGAGAGTATATCTTGGTTGATTGCTTTATTTATCAGTTCACACCCAACAGAAGTGGATGAGTATGTACACTCTCTTATAAGTAGATGAGTAGATGGATGTAGTTACTTTATCGGCTTTTTTGTTGAAAGGTGACAACCAGGGAGACGCATTACATTTGCCATTCGGGGAAATGAGCGACTTTTTAGTTGGCAATGTTCTTGCAGTCCCATTAGTGGGTAGATGATTTTTTTTGAGGGCAGTGATTAAGATATTAGGGGTGGGTATAAAAATTTTCTATATCATCCAAATCATTTCCAATTTTTTTCAACCATTGGTAGAATGATGCGATTTATTTCAAATTCTGCTATGTCAATATCAAAATTCCAATTGATAGAAGTGGAAAAATTCAAACCTAGCCTGTCAACAATTTTCGGTCTGCATTTGAAATTATTTTCGGATATCCGTATCTGCGTATACGGACGGATATCCAATAATTATTTAATCCGCCAACGATTGATAAATCAAGAAACATAAATAGAAATTTTGATTTAACATTTTTTTTTCAATTACACTTATTATTAAAGCATGCAAAACCAACAAATATGATGATAATAAATTGTATTTAACAGTTAATATGCATACAATATACATTATTATCTTAATAAAAAAATACATGTATTTTATTGCATTCAAATACACATAAATAAATTATAATCTTAACAAAAACCTAATAAATAATTTTTGAATATGAATGCCTTCATATCCACGTCCGTATTCGTTTTTCAGACGAATTTTGAAATTGCTGAGTATCCATTAATAGCCTTACCGAACCGAAAATGATATTTCGTTTTTCTGATCAAAGAATTTGATAAGTAAAATATGCATAAAATTACCCATTACCTATTTTATTAAAATGGTCATAAATAGAAAACCTATTACTCTCTTATTAAAAATTTGAAATTCGAGATGAAAATTTTGGAGAAATAAATTTAAACAATTTGAAATTTGGAAATTTGAACATTGAAAGTTCGAATTTTGAAAAACTGGCATTTTGAAACTTTGTACTCGATCGACTAGGTAGAAATCGCTATTTTTTTCGTTCAAAATACATTAACTTCTTCATATTGGTTCATTATTTAGACTTTGATCAATGAACTCACATTTAAATTATATACATTATGGAATAGTCCAATTTGAAAATTACTTAAATAATTTATTTGCCTCTAAATCGTTAGATTGTCATGCGAAAAGTTACTCATTACAGTTTAAGTTTTGAAAATTTGTACTCGAACTAGACATAAGTCGTTATTTTTTTTTGTTTAACGTGTAATCCCTTTTTCATACCAACTTGGATTCAAACGAGACTTTGACCGATGAACTTGCACCTACATTACGGATAATATGGAAAAGTCAAATACTTCATATTTTGAACATATGTCGTAGTTCTCTATGATGACTAACAGATATATTTCATAAATTAGATTTTGAACATTACGGCTACACCCTCACGTCTAAACTTTGATTTTGATGAAATTAGAATTTAAATCCAAAATTTTGAATTTTAGGCTTAATTATTTTATAAATTCAGAAAGAAGAAGACAAAATTTTGAATTTCTATATATTTTCTAACTTTTAATTAGTCATTTCCAATTTAAATTGTTAAATGTGCTAAATGATAACTCATGTATTAAGTTGTTGGGTCAGATTGATCTTTATACTAAATGAGCCAAATGGAATGGATCATAAATGAATATGGTCAATTTTTACCAAATTTTTTTTTGACTTGACCTGACCAATATGACAAGTCTAGCTCAGTCAAGCAAATAGAAGAAATATAATTGAATGGAAAAGAATTTCTATGAAAATTGAGGAAAATGAAAATTGTGAAAACTTCTAAATTTTCCATCAATTATCGAAAGGAATTCCTTTCGTAACTACTTGAGAATTAATGGATAGGGAATTCTCAAAAAATAAGACAGTCGACGCCTAGTTTATACAGTGAGACTTATGGTAGGAGGACAGTGATATGGGGTTGTGCACAGTTTTGGAAAGGTTATTTTCCCAACTCAAAGTTGGCACAAAACCCATATTTTAAAACATCTCATTTCAAAACTATTCTTGAAAAAAAAAATATTAGTACAACCAGACAACAGTGGGAACCGATCATTTAATTTTATAATTTTAAGAAACACATTTACTAAAAAATTTCATTTATTTCAAAAAAAATATCTACATTGATACGAACAAAATGTACATAAATAGTGAATAATAGGTGTCATTTATTTCTAAACATGAAAAAAAAATTCAGTATAAACAATGAATAAAAACTTAAGCACTATAAAGCACTAAAGTTTTAGCGGCATCAATTAATAATGTAATCTTTATATTTTTTTAATGCATAAATGAAGCATTTTACCATGATAAGTAATCTAAAATCATAACCACCAACCTCAAAAAGAGTTAACGAACAAAACAATTCATGTCCATCGGCTTTCAAATAGCTAAATAGTTCTAGTAAAAAATCTAAAGTATTCAAATAGGATCCATGCTCTAAACGTTGAGCATGTTGTATTATTTGTAATACGAGTTTATGATATCCAAATCGACCGACCAAACATGATAGAAATTATGAAATAATGATGTGCAAAATGATTAGAAATGCAAATGATTCCGAAGCAGGAAGTCATGATGTTGCAAATTACAACATCAGATACCACTAGTATAAAGATAAAGCTGATGGTATACAAAATTATGCATAGTTCTTTGGCTAGTTTGGGCTAATACAACAAACTTGGAAAACCCATATCGAGACCACTGATATGAAGACAAAATTGATGTTCTACAAAGCTTTGAATAGTTTTTCGGCTAGTTTGGTGGTACAACAACATGCTTGGAAAATTGATGCAATAACCATACAGTTGAGACCTAAAGTTGTTGAAAGCAAGGAAATGTGGTTAGCTTACAGGTTATTGGTCTCCTAGATGATTGTGCAAAGAGCATGAGGCAACGAGTGGTTTCCCTAACTTTTGCTTACTTGAAACACAACATCATCTTCTTGAGCATGCACATGTGTTGCGACAATATACAACATATATTCCATACATAAAGCAATTCTACTAAATTAATCCACATACAACAATAACAATAGTGCATATTTTCTTCATTTCTACATTGGTCTCCCCATTTATTGGTCTAATCAATTATACCTAGGCATTTGTCTATTGTGAAGAAACCTTCACAAAATAACATACCACAATTAATGGACAATCATTTAATTAACTTCGAATAACAATCACAATACTTACTCCAGAATGTCCTTGCAAGTAAGTTCACCATCAAGGTATTCCAAGGGCAATGAATATAACAAATCGTTTGTAAAATATTAATGCAACACCCTGTAATTTTACGAAATTAAATAATTAAATTAAAAAGGTAAAATCATACTTTTAAATAAAAGGTGAAATAGTAAATTTTTAGAGAAGATGGAATTAGGCTTTACGATTTATTCCATTACGTCTGGAGTGCCATTTATAGTCAAAAAAGATATATAACTTATTGAATTTAGTTAAATGGAGTAGAAATTAGAAGAATTCAAACCCAGTGGTATTTTCATAGTATACCGAGTACGAAATTTTAGTCCAAATATTAGTATTTTCAACATATAAATACATCCCTACCTCTGTTTCTTTTTCTTTAAAAATCTTGTTTTCACTTATAGAACCCTAATTCCTAAATCGAATCCAAATTAAACAAATTCAACTACAAATTCTCTAAGTCAAATCCCAATTAAACAAATAAATATACGACATCGGTCATCGCCAAGAGAGCTACATAAATAAATCAAGGCTATAAAGGAATTTGAAGTTTTGAAGGCGAAGAATTTCTGAACGGCGAAGAAGACGAAGAATTCATATCAAATCTAAGAGTTGCACAACTAATCGGTGAGTGAGACTTATCATATTTGGGTATATATTGATAAAACATAATAATTCACTTTTGATGGTCGTAAACTGAAAACTATGTAATGAAATTGATAATTAAAAAGTGATTTTTTATACACCTAATTATGATGTAGTATTCCATGGCTCGATGAATAAAAAGTGGATTTTTATCCATTGTAATTAACAAAGTTAATCGCTCTCTAATTAAAAAGTACAAAATGCAAAGTTGCTCCGAATTAGACCTATTATATACAAAATTTAAGTTCTCAATGACAAGAATCCACTACTTGTGTTCATTCGTCGATTGGATGTATGGATTGATCAGAAAATGCATCAAAAGTTCGATAAACGTAGACTGTTCATTTGGATTCATCTATGAAACAATGATCGTAGGACGATCAGAGGGCATGGTTGTGAAGAGGGGGCCTAGGGGAGTTCTATGCTGGGGTCTCATCGACCCCATATGGCTAGAATTTGCTGGAATTAGGCGAAGAAGATGTGGCAGCGGTCTGGTTGGGCGAGGCAAAAGCGATCAGAACTTGGCTGTGGGATGTGCGACGACATGGAAATCAATGGTGGTGTCGGATCGGAGTATGGTTGGCTGTAGGTGGCTCTAGCGGCGGCCAAACTTTGGGCTGATGGTTTGGTGACTCAACTTACTATAGGAGACAAATATAAATAGCAATTAATTAACTAAATGAAAAATTGCATATAAAATAATCAAATAATACGATATACTTTAAACGCTTATATATCTAGCATACGACTTCCGTTTCATGCGCAGTTCCCTACATAATGATCATGACGAGACGTGGATCATTTTGGTATATTATTTGCTGTGTTTGAGATAATTTAGAAAATTCTCTTAGTTGGACAATTTTGTTATACAGTTTTATGATTTTGAGTTAGGGCTTGATCCAGTAGCTTCATAAACAGTGGGGCGATGGCGAGTTTTGGACTAGATCCTAATAGTGTCGTAGACCATTAGGCAAATGAAAAACATGGACTTGACCTCATATACGATGGTTTAAGGAGCCGAGTCCTCAATATACGATAGTTTGAGGAACTGAGTCCTCAATACACAATATAGTCCGAGGAGTTGAGTCCTTAATGTATGATAGGTTGGGGAACTGAATCCTCATATTTGATTTGATGTCATGACACGGTTAGAGGAGTTGATCCTTAATACACAATTTGGTGATAGCGGGTTGAATTTAAGGTCAATACTTTGCATATATTAGACCCAATATATATTTTAGTGAGACCTTAGCGGGTGATATCACTATAGTATTGTATCATTCTTGGATGGCTTGTTGGATGCAGGCAACACAAGTTAAGGTATGGTTTTCGAGCATAAGTATTGTTATACTAGCTTATTAGTATTATACACTTGACGTGTCTTACTCACCACACGTACGTCTGAACCCCTTTATCTTTTTCTTCTTTTTGGGTATACAAGGATAGGTCAATAGAGAGGACTAGTGGTGGATTTAAGGTGAAATGGTGGGATAAAGACGTGCATTTATTTATCTATTAGCTATCTACTATTTTATTCCCTGACATTAGACTATTTCTGTGCCAATATAAAAGATGTTGTAGTTGGAATTTATTTGATGTTACATTATTTTTTTTGTCTAGGATTGCATTATTGATTATTATATTTATTCCACTAGTTATGACTTTCAAAAAGTATGGAATATTGTAGATAGCTCTGTGATACGTTTTATATTTTATCTTAAAGTTATTCGCCATTTACGAGGCTGTGGTATCCACATCACTTTATGCATGAATCGAGGCGCCATAGGTAATGGGTCGTTACATGTTGTATCAGAGCTTAGGTTTGAATATTCATAGTAAATTAGGTCGTATGAGAGAGCATATTCATAATTTTCTATTACTTGTATTACACACACACACATTTGTTTATATGTCACATCGCATATAATTTGACTTGTAGAGGTAATTTTCTTTGATAACAAGAGGGATACTTTATTCAAGCAAAACACTCATTTTAGTATCTTAAGGCCTCGAACCCATGACCTTTAGAATCTTTGTCTAAATCGTCATACCTCTAACCACTTGAGCTAGAGGTCCTCAATGATCTATAGAGGTAGTTGTTGGCTTGACCCTTATAGATGTAAACAACATTAAGTTAATTATCCGTTAAGACTAAAATTAGTTTTGGGGTGAAAAATAAATCTCACATTTGTTATAGGTTATTCCACAATGAGTTGCATATAGAGGGTCTCTATACCAACTAGAAATATAGTAAATTGTGACACCAAGGATGAATAACAAGAAGAGTAGTACCTTTAAGCCCACAAAAAATAAGTGTGATGTCGATAAGGCGTTATGGAAGCATTGCCAGATGTAAGATTTAGTTGGACTTATGTATGTTAGGTTATCTACTCCATTTAAAGTATTTAAATTAATTGAAATGTTTTTCCTATAAAGTTAGGAATAACAGTGTTTGATATTTTAGAGAAAAATACAGAAGTTGAAGTTTATTTAATGTACCGGAATAATAACCCCTTATATTTTGTTATGTACTTTCCTCTTGATAAAGAAACTTTTAAAGTAAACTGATAAGAAAAGATATCTTTTTGAATGCCTTTTACTTTACGCTTTGGAATTTTTTTGTAAAATATATTATCTTTCCTTACACTTTTTTGAACATTTCTTAATTATAAAAGAAAATTTTGAAATGGTACGTTCTACATGTTTATTTCTCTAAGTCAATTTTCATCCATTTTGGATGGAAACTGAATTGAAAAAAAAGGATTTAAAATTATTATTTTAAACTTGGGAAATTTTCAATTTCAGCATGTATGTATTTTTGAATGGAAAATGAAGAATTTAGGATATAAACTCTTAAATATATGCATTAATAAATAATTTAACATTTTGGAAATAATTTCCAGATTCAATATGAAAAAAATTAGTAGCCAAAAGCGAATTTTAAAAATATTTTTTTATTTAATGCATGATGTATTATTTTAAGGTATTGGAAATTGACTAATTATGAAATAAAATGAGATATAGATATTTGATAAAATAATTATAATTTATATGTAATAATGTTATAAAAATGATGTACGAGTATTTCAAATAACAATAACCAAAGTTATTTCAAATCTAATTATATTTTGAGTAATTAATAGTTAATTAGTAAGCTATAAAAAATTGATTTTTGAAAGTTAAGTATTTTTAATGATGGACATTTTTAAGAATTGTTAAAAAGAAATTAGCTTTGGAATTGAGATTATATAAATTGTTTTATAGGGAAGCCTACGAAGATATGTGAATCGATTAAATTGAAATAAGTTTGGTTTATGATTTTCTATGAAATGATTTAACATGAAATGTCTAAGTAAAACTTTTTGAAAGTTTATTTAAGTAGAATTTAAAGAGTTTAATTTTGAAAAATGTGTTATGCTTTTATTAAACATTCATTAATATTACCAAGGAACTTCTTAGTTCTAGAAGCTTACCAGTATTATGAAAAATATTAAGTTAGAACTCAATGGTTTTTAGTTTAAACCTAAAATGAAAACGTCATTGTGATTTTCACTTAAAACTTAGAAATTTTGGATTGAAGTTAGAAAAGAATTACACAACCAATAAGTTTGAATTGCTTATAGTGAACTAGCTAGAATAGTCAATGCCAACGTGCTAAGGATTTGCTAGTATTGACGTAATGGATTTGGGAAGCGTTAGAGGATTTGGGTAAAGGAAAATTAAGCATAGAAATTTGGTGGCCTTTTCAATCGACATTCGAGTTGGAAAGGTAGAGTACCAAATTAAAATTTCCATAATAATAAAGATTAAACATCATTCCGTGTCATCTTACCCAAAATATGGTTTAAGTTATGGGAGCTTAGTGTAAGACAACTTAAGAGATGTGATTTGGCTAAACTTATTTAATATTAAAATGAGACAAGAGTGAGCTAAAATATTTTTCTAGTTATAGAAAATAGACCTTAAATTAAATGTCAATATGTTGATGTTAAAGGCTGGATACACTCGCATTAGACATTGTGAAGCATGAGAGCATAGTTGTGTGTGAAGTCTCCTTAAAAGATTAAATAACAGAAGATTGTTGTATGAAACAGACGACGATAGAGGATGACTATACTTGTTTATGGAGAGTGTTGTTGCATAGAGGTACCAGTTAACATTACGACACATAAGTTAGTTTTGATTTATAATACGCCTACATATTGGTAGTTATTTCATAGTAGATGCTCTTGGGTTACTTTTGTGCTATATTATACTTGGGTTATCTCTACAACTGCAAGTATGTTGCGCTTAAGCCATGATTATGTATGGCATACCCAAACTGTGAAATCATTCCCATTTGGGTCATGGTTTTAGCATTTGGGTGTGTAACATTAGGATGTGATTTTGATATCACTTATGACTGGTTGAATGTAACATATGCTCAATGTCATGTTCAAACCCGAACAGTTTAGAGGACTTGACAAGCATGTTGATTCGTTTTTCCAGTTGGCGCGAACGCGATCCGGGACCGTCTCAGCATCCGAAAGGAGGATCGAACCAAGAATTTCTGCGCAGTTTCTGCAGCCGTCGAAGTGCCCGGAAGCCCGCGGAAGGGAAGGTGGATCGTTCCTGCACGACCGGGTGGGAGTGCGGGCCCCCACCCTCCCCCGGACCCACCCACCCAGGAGGGGAAGCCGATCGTTTTTCCAGTTGGCGCGAACGCGATCCGGGACCGTCTCGGCATCCGAAAGGAGGATCGAACCAAGAATTTCTGCGCAGTTTCTGCAGCCGTCGAAGTGCCCGGAAGCCCGCGGAAGGGAAGGTGGATCGTTCCTGCACGACCGGGTGGGAGTGCGGGCCCCCACCCTCCCCCGGACCCACCCACCCAGGAGGGGAAGCCGATCGTTTTTCCAGTTGGCGCGAACGCGATCCGGGACCGTCTCGGCATCCGAAAGGAGGATCGAACCAAGAATTTCTACGCAGTTTCTGCAGCCGTCGAAGTACCCGGAAGCCCGCGGAAGGGAAGGTGGATCATTCCTGCACGACCGGGTGGGAGTGCGGGCCCCCAGCCTCCCCCGGACCCACCCACCCAGGAGGGGAAGCCGATCGTTTTTCCAGTTGGCGCGAACGCGATCCGGGACCGTCTCGGCATCCGAAAGGAGGATCGAACCAAGAATTTCTGCGCAGTTTCTGCAGCCGTCGAAGTGCCCGGAAGCCCGCGGAAGGGAAGGTGGATCGTTCCTGCACGACCGGGTGGGAGTGCGGGCCCCCACCCTCCCCCGGACCCACCCACCCAGGAGGGGAAGCCGATCGTTTTTCCAGTTGGCGTGAACGCGATCCGGGACCGTCTCGGCATCCGAAAGGAGGATCGAACCAAGAATTTCTGCGCAGTTTCTGCAGCCGTCGAAGTACCCGGAAGCCCGCGGAAGGGAAGGTGGATCACTCCTGCACGACCGGGTGGGAGTGCGGGCCCCCACCCTCCCCCGGACCCACCCACCCAGGAGGGGAAGCCGATCGTTTTTCCAGTTGGCGCGAACGCGATCCGGGACCGTCTCGGCATCCGAAAGGAGGATCGAACCAAGAATTTCTGCGCAGTTTCTGCAGCCGTCGAAGTGCCCGGAAGCCCGCGGAAGGGAAGGTGGATCGTTCCTGCACGACCGGGTGGGAGTGCGGGCCCCCACCCTCCCCCGGACCCACCCACCCAGGAGGGGAAGCCGATCGTTTTTCCAGTTGGCGCGAACGCGATCCGGGACCGTCTCGGCATCCGAAAGGAGGATCGAACCAAGAATTTCTGCGCAGTTTCTGCAGCCGTCGAAGTACCCGGAAGCCCGCGGAAGGGAAGGTGGATCATTCCTGCACGACCGGGTGGGAGTGCGGGCCCCCACCCTCCCCCGGACCCACCCACCCAGGAGGGGAAGCCGATCGTTTTTCCAGTTGGCGCGATCGCGATCCGGGACCGTCTCGGCATCCGAAAGGAGGATCGAACCAAGAATTTCTGCGCAGTTTCTGCAGCCGTCGAAGTGTCCGGAAGCCCGCGGAAGGGAAGGAGGATCGTTCCTGCACGACCGGGGTTGAGTTTACCGGAAAATATGTTGAGCATATGTTACATTCAACCAGTCATAAGTGATATCAAAATCACTTTGGAGGTGAATTCAATGGGGGCTCTTTGTAAGAAAGGTGCCATCAAGGAATTATATGTAAAGAGTTTTTGGAGTACGGTAATGCACATAAAGGTACTATAGCTGTATGTTCGTTTAGAGGACTTGACAAGCATGTTGATTTAATAATATTTTTGACGTATACTGTAACAACCCGAAATTTAACCCATAATAATTAATTAATTCATTAATTAATTAAATAATAAAATAACTTTGTGAAATTATCAAAATTGAGCCACGGGAGTTGCACCATTGTGTCCGTGGTAATTTTCTGGTCAATTTCCATATATAGAACGTCAGAAACCAAGCTAATATGAACGAGATATGAAAAAAAATAAAAAATATAAGGCCAAGTCGACCGGTCGGTCGACCAGCCGGTCGACCTGGGCAAGTGGACGGTCGACCGCCCGGTCGACCCGCCTGCCCTTCTGAGGCGGACGAACGAACGTTCGTTCGAACGATGAGCACGAATTTAGCCGACTTTGCACGTCATTTGCATTCTTTATTTCAATCCGGTCCTTCTATTCTTACATCCGATGGCTCCTACTCAGCCTATGGCGTGGTCGCATCCTATTCAATCCCCAAATCCAATGGTCTGAGATCCACTTCTACCCCTATAAATAGAACCCTAGGCCTAACACTTTTTATCATTCTAAGATTTTCTCCAATTGGGTTCACCTATTCAGGAAGGACCCTAAGCGGAATAATTTTCCAAGGAGGAAATCATTTTAAATAAAAATATTTAACAATCCCAAGTGGATTCGTGAAGGCCTAAAAGGAAGAGCTAAGAACTAGAGGCGAGTGATTGTAATTATTTTAAATTTCTTTAAGTAATTTAAAATAATAGGGTTCCCAATAGTTGTAGTTTAACTACGATTTTTTAAGTAACCTTTTTAGTAATTTATTTACAGTTTTTAGAATTATTCTCAGTCTATTCCTTCTAGCTATTCTTTTCAGTTAATTTTAGTTTATTTCTGTTAATTATAGATTTTCCTATTTAATTACATTATTTTAATTTATTTATTGTTATTTATGCGTTATTTACATCTTCCTACGCCTTGGATTTCCTTCTATTTTCAGTTTTTTTTATTTCTCCTTTTTCTTCTTCGCGCATGTGGTATAATACCGCGATATTCCACCTCGAAGCGGAATTGGTATTTTTATGTTGTGCTAACATCTGTGGATGCAGGGAAACAGGTTGAAGGGATCCAACTAGATCCCTAAAAAATGTTGGATTTAATTTTATATATAGTGATATATGTATGGTTGGATAATTCTGTGATAGATTATCATGTGATTTGGATTGATTGGACGCTATGGTAGGTTTGACCTAGATTTTGGTATCTTTAAATACTAGTAATATATCTTTTGAACTGGAAAAGAATTTTAAGGGATTTTTGAAGTAAAAATTATTTACTTGGAAATTTGGGTTAATTGATCGGATAAAAATAAAAGGGTTTTGGAATTGCTTTTAACAAATTTGGGATATTGTAAAAAAATGAGATTTTGGAATAAAGTATATAAAAAGGATTTTTAAATAATAAATACTTAAGTGGTACCTGTTAAAATATAAAAGGTTTAAAAATCGAGATTTTAATAGATTGGAAGATAGAAGTGAATTTGGAAATAAGTATAAAATTGATTATACTGGAGTTCAAGTAAGATTTCCAAATTTACGAAGTGAAATTAGGATCGAGGAAATTGGGCTCGTTTTAAAAAGGGGATTTTAAATTTTTGACTAGATAACTTCAAAAGTGTTGATAATATTCTAGAAATTAGTTATTTAATTGTTTTAATTGTTTGAAGCATATTTAAATTATTAATTATTTACTTTATAATGATTGCTAAAGATTTATTATTATTTAAGAACTAGTCAGCATTTTTGTTTTAAAGGATAAATTATTAAATATTAATATGGCTTTATATAATAACCTTTATTTAAGTATATTTGCCTAGATTAAAATTGAAAATTTATTTTAGAATTTATAAGCATTATTTTGAGAAAATTATTAAACAAAGTTTCGGAAAGTAATGATATACTCGCATGGTGTAATCGGAGGCAGTGAGTGCCTGCAGTTAAGTTTTGGATTTCTCTAGGATAAAGACGTAACCATTGAGCTGTGAATCCATGGTATGATACCGCAGAGGTACCTTCCATATTATTTAAAAGGGTTTTCAAATATTTTTTGAAAAAGGATACTTTATGAATGTACTGAATTCGATAAGATAAGTACATGACCTTTGATAAAGAGATTTAATTTATTTAAAATTTAAATTAAATAATACTTGGTGTTTTTCAGTGGAAATGAAGTATTTGGTTGAATTGATTGTTATTTGATAGTTAAATAACCGACTATCAAATCTGGATCTAAATATAACTTTGGAAATATCTAGAAGAAGCACGAGAATTATATGGTACAGTTGCCGTTCGAGGTGCTATACTGTACGTATAAACTCGTTTCGTTTTTCTAGGATGATGTTAAGGAAATCCGTCCACTAACAGTTAGGAGGTGATCTTCGATCTTATCTTCGTCTGTTTATTTCCTAAAGAACCGGGGTTGAGTTTACCGGAAAATATCGAACGTTGTTTCGAAGAGACCAGGATCGGATAAGTTATCCGAAAACCACTTCGATCCAATGCGTACGTTTTCGAAATGAAGACAAGGGCATGGAGTCGAAGATGGAGCAGTGAAGTGAAAGGGCTAATCGCTACTAATCTTGAGGATTATTCCAAAATGGATGTAGTAGGAATAGTGCCTTCGGTTCCATTCGGACCCGGAACGGACTTGTATGGACGAACGCTATCAGTACATTATCATTGAAGGACAATGAGCATTCTAAGTGAAATTTCCTTAAAAAGGTAATCGTGACCTCTAGCCTCATCAACCGGGAATGACTGAAAATCAGGGGAGATGCAGCAAGCCTAAGTGGGTCACACCCAAGTAGGGTATGTTTATCACCCTTCTAGATAACCTCAGATATTATTTTATTACTACGATGTATGGAAGGAGCTCGAAAGAGGGTGGGAACACCCATGGTGATGGAATATTCGATCTATCCAGGTTAGGGATAGTCCGGTCTTGTGTGGCAGGGGATCCCGACGTGGTCCTCGGTACCCTGTTTCTAGATGTGTACTGTGACAGGTGGTACCCTAGTGCCTAGTCATTCGTATGGAACCCATTCTCCAGTATGTGCCTTTACGGTTTTGATGGTAGAGCCTAGTATGCTGAAATTTAATTAATGTAACAATTTCAGCTATTTGAATAAGTATTTGTACTTAGACACTATTATAATATCAGAGGATTTGATATGAAATAGTTTGGTTATCGTAAGGTAAAAACCCGTCGTGTTTATGTATGGCGTGGTCTTACGAGATACCTTTGATTTTCAAAGGATTTTGAAAACTTTAATAATTCAAATTGAGTGTGTTTTCTCACGTTGGTTTTCTAGAATGACTCGGGTGTTATTTTATTATAATGCTCAGGTCAGACCGAGTATTTCAGGTTCAGGCTAGGATGCTATGGAGCTCAGGAGACGAGCTGGAGACCGAGACGTATTCTCGTACTTGTTTTATTCCACTGTAGTGTTTTGTTGAAACTACCGGCAATTGTGAGAGCAGGTTGTTATAACTGCTCAGGCTGGTAATTATTGATTTGTGTACTCTGATATGAGATATGTATAGTACAGTTTTGGGTTTGTGTAAAGAACTATTTATATTGTATGTTATTCAGTCCACTGTGAGATTCTGTTTTGTTTAGTTTCTTCTTTCTTATACCTACTTTCTTCCCCTCAACAATCTTTCTTTTCAGCACTCGATCGTTCGACATGTTATACAATGAGCGTATTTATGTCGATTTTCGAGGGTCGAAAGGGCGGGTCGTCACAGTTTTGAAGGTGAGAAATTTCCTTACAGCGAAGAAGGCAAATAATTTATGTCAAATTATAGAGGATGCACAGCTAATCGATGAGTGAGACTTATCATATTTAGGTATATACTGATAAGACATAGTAACTCACCTCTTAAATAGTACCCTAGGGGTTATAGGTGCCATGAATTGAAGCTGACAGGCACAACTTAATCCCTCCCTTAGAGTTAGTTGGTCCGCCGTCCCTCCCGGAGATCCTCTATATCTGGGAGTTCCAAAAAAATTCTCCTCTTAAGGATGCAAATTGATAATTAAGTGATGGAATTAATAATTAAAATTGATTTTTTAATATACACCTGATTAAGATGTAGTATGCCATGTCTGGATGATTAAAAAGTGGATTTTTATTGGTTGTAATTAACAAAGTTAATTGCTTTCTAATTAAAAAGCACAAAATTCAAAGCTTTTCCAAAATTAGACATATTATATGTCAAAATTAAACTTCTCGATGACGTGAATCCACAGGTGGTGTTCATTCATCAACCGTATTTACGAATAGATTGGAAAAGTGTTAGAAGTTCAACGAATGTGGATCGTTTATTTTGATCCAACGGTGAAAAGACGATGGTTGGACGATCGTAGGGCATAGCTGTAAAGAGCGGACTAAGAGGAGTGGCACGCTAGGGTCTGATCGACCTGCGGTGGCTGGAGTTCATTGCAATTAGGGTAAAATAATGCAGCGATGGTCTGATTGGGCGAGACTGAGGCGATCGGATCTTGGTTATGGGATGGCGTGATGGTGACGAACTCAGGAGTGGAGTCAGATCGGAGTACGACTGACTATGAGAGGCTCTAACGACGGTAAAAGCTTTAGACTTATAGGTTCAGCAACTCAACTTGCTGTAACAACGTAGAGGATAAGAGATAAATATAAACAATAATTAATTGGTTAAATATGAAATTTGTACAAATTAATTAAATAATACTATATACTTCAAACTCTTAAACTATCGCATACGACCTCCATTTCATGTGCGTTCAAGGCGTTCTGATCATGGCAGGACTAGAAACATTTAGGTATACTGTTTGCTATTTTGAGATACTTTAGAAAATTGTCTTAATTGGACAAGTTTCTTATACGGTTTTGCATTTACGAGTTGGGGCTTGATCCGGTAGCTTCGTAAACAGTGGGGCAGTTACGAGTTTTGGGCTTGATCCTAATAGTGTCGAAAATCATTAAGTGAATAACTGGCATGGACTTCACCTCAATGTACGATAGTCTAAGGAGCTAATTTCTCAATATACGAGTTTGAGGAGCCGAGTCCTCAATGTAGATAGTCCGAGGAGCCGAGTCCTCAATGTACGATAGTCCGAGGAGCTGAGTCCTTAATATTCAATTTGACGTCATGACGCGGTTAGAGGAACAAAGTCCTTGGTATACGATTTAGATATAACATGTTGAGATTTTAGGGTTAATAGTTTGCATATGATTAGACCCAGTATAGATTTTAGTGAGAACTTAACACATGATGTCACTAATATCGTATCGTGGTTAGCTAACTTGTTGAATGTATGTGACATAGGTTGAGGTATGGTTTTTGAGCATATGTGTTGTTTTATTAACTTATTAGTATTATATACTTATATAATTCTTTTCACTCACCTGTCGTTTGTCTGATCCCATCTATCATTTTCTTCTTTTTAGTTATACTCGTATAGGTGGATATGGAGGACTGTTGGCAGTTTGGAGGGGCCATGGTGTAGTGGAGACGTGTATTTATTTATCTATTTGCCATCTATTATTTTATTCTCAGACACTAGACTATTTTTGTTACTAGTATAAAGAGATGTTGCAGTTGGAATATATTTGATATTACGTTGATTTATTTGTTCGAGATTGTGTTATTGATTATTATATTTTATTCCATCCACTATGAGTTTAAGAAAGTGTAGAATATTCTAGGTATATCTATGTTATGTTTTATATTTTACCTTAAATTTTTCCACCTTCTACGAGGTTCGCAATATCTACATCACTTTATGCGTGAATTGGGCATCATAGATGGTGGGTTGTTGCATGTGATATTAGAACTTAAGTTAGATGATCCATACTATATTAAGGCATATGAGAGAGCATATTTGTAATTTTCTCTTATTTATATTATATATATATATATATATATATTTGTTTGTTTATGTCACACCTCATATATTTTGACTCGTAGATGTAAATGTTGGCTTATCCCTTGTAGGTGTAAAAAACTAGGAGTTAAATATATGTTAATATTAAAAATAGTTTTAGGGTGAAAAATAAAATCCATTTCTTTGTTATAATTTACTCCATAAAGAATTGCTAATAGAGGGACTTCAATTAGCAATAGAGTAAATTATGGGATTAAGGTTGAATAGAAGAAGAGTGGTTTCCTTGAGCTCATAAAAAATAAGTGTAATGTTGATAAGGCGTTGTGGAATCATTGTTACATTGCATGACCTAGTTGAGTTTGTGTAAGTTAGGTTATCTACTCTAATTAAAGTAGTTAAACTAATTAAAATGTTTTCCTTAAAAAGTTGGAATAATATGTCTGAGACTTTAGGGAAAAATAATGAAGTTGAAGTTTGTTTTGGGAAAAATAATATGAGAATTAATGATGACTAAGCCAAAGTAATCATGTCTTATTATATATTAATGCAGTGATGATGAATGATTGAAACATATAATGAACATTAAAAATTACTGAAATGAAAATTAGTTATTGTGACCTATACCTATAAGACATAAATGGAAAAAAAAAGTAAACTTACCAATTTAAGAAGTTTAAGTTGATCAAAATTAGTGTGCATAGTTGATCAAAATATATTAATCATCACTATAAAATTAACGAGTAAAATAATATGGAAAAAAATCTTTTGCAATAGTGATTAAAAATGCAAATATTTAAAATCTTTTGCATAACAATAGGTTCATCTATTATTTTTCATGGGATCTAGATATTTTTATAATAACAAGTTCATCAAAACATAATAAATACATTCAAACTATAAAATTATCGATTATTAATTTAACTACAAGTCTTATTGTAATACATTTTCAGAATAAAACATGTTAGTGATAAAAAGCTGATAATGAAAATGAAAATGATTACCATATCAAAAATTGATGTTGATACCACATGCATATCCTAGACATGAACTTCAAATTGTTCCCCATCATTGTTTAGTGAAGGCAATGTATTTAATCAATATGATGCATATTATTAGTTATATTTATTTGAACAAAGAAAAAGGTTAGTATACAGAACGATTCAAAATAACATTTAACAATACAATTAAATTATTTTGACACCTAACAATAGACCAACCACCCCATCGGTGTGTTTGAATGCGCACACACACACACACTCACATGCACACACATTGTAATGACCTGCAAATCCGTACCCTCTGAATCGACAATAAACCACACATGTCCGACCCAAAAAGCACAGACCGACGGAAAGTCAAGAGAAAGAAAAGAAGAGAGAAGAAGAGAAGAAGAGAAGAGAAGAAAGAGAGAAGATAGAACCAACAGAACAATACAGAATCTCACATCGTAGCGGAAAACATATAATATCATATCAATGATCTTTACAAAACAGAAACTGTATATACATACATCAATCAGAGTACAACAATCAATTAATAGTCATCAGCCTAGACAGTTATAATGACTTGTCCTCACAAATGCCGACAATATACAACAACAACAATAAGCACAGCGGATAAAATCAAGCAAAACAGATACGTGTATACGAAATGAAGATCTCCAGCTCTCCTGCTGAAGCTCCAATAGCACCAATCTGAAACTGTAAATATACTCGGTCTTACCCGAGCATTGATAGGGAAGAACGTCCAGATCAGTCTGGTAAACCAGCGTGAGAAACACACTCAACTGAATTTATTAAATTACCAAACTTTTCCTTTATAAAAAAAATGTATCTCGTAAGACAAGTCCACACATAAACACTGACATGTTTTTACCTTACGATAACTAAAACATTTCTTCCATATCAAATCCTCTTATATTATAGTAGTGTCTACTATATACAAATAATATTAATCCTGGTCGAAATGGTTACCCATATAGCATTTCGAGGCTATTCATTACGCCTTTACAAACAAAATCGAAGCTTGTAGTGGAGTTTGGATTTCCATACAAATGACCAGGTGAAGGGACTACCTTCCGAAGGGGTACACCTCTAGATGGATGTCCCGAGGCACAGAATATCTGCCCTCTACCAACACAAGACCGGCCCACCTCTATAACTAGATGGTACCGAATATGTCATCCTTCGGTCATTACCGACCTTTACCGAGGGCCCTCTAGCATACAAACCACAATAATTAGATACACGACGTCATAGCATGTAAAGATATATATAGAAGAGGATGATCATACCCTAATTGGGAGCGACCCACTTAGCCTTGCCGCATCTAACCCTGTTTTGGTCATTTCCGGTTGATGAGGCCTGAGGTAACGATTACCTTTCACAATCACATATCACATCACTTTGAATGCCACACGGCCATTTCAGTTGACTACTAATTGCCTTCCACAAAAATACATCCCTTAAGCTCATACGTCTCAAGGAGGGTGTTAAGCTAAGAGAAGTTGCCTTCTCCGCCACCACTGATGTACGTTTAAAAAAACCAATGTACGTAATCTGTAGAAATGCAATGTCAGACAAACATCCATACAAGTTGTCCAGGAACAGGACAAACCGAATGTACTTTCCTACCACATCCTGTCGGGAGATCCCTTGGATTAGTAGCGAATAGTCCTCGCAATGGATATTTCATAATGAAGAGACCACTGCTACTGGATGTATATTGGGATTTTAACCCCAAACGATCAACAAGCACTCCCACACTATGAAACTCCGAAAATATCAATATCATCACAAGCAACCTGCACAATCGTCGCATATACGTTGGTCCGAAGTGGTTTTCAAATAAATCTGATCCCGGTCTCTTCGCACCAACAACGCAAAGGCGTTTCTCAACCTCACACAGCAACTAAGTCTCATAGACTTATCACGTCTCCAACTTTCAACTTGCTATCCTTCGGGCCAAGAAGGAAGCTCGATAGATTGGAGTAATACTCCGCACTATACGAATCAACATCCTCAACACAAATGACAATCAAGCCTACACAGAAGGCTACGTACTAAGTGTACGACTAAATAGTTCCCACATCAAGTCGAGGAACTAAAATATGGCCAAATTTTGATAGTCGGTTATTTAACTATCAAAACAAACAAACAAATATTTAGCACCATATACAATCATTAGGCCCTTTAATTAGTCTTTTATTAATTAAATCACTTGCCAAATATTAACTTAAATTATCTTTAAAAAGATATATTCTCAAAACCATTCAACTTTGGAAAACGTTTCCATATACTTATTTAAAGATAAGTAATTCACAAATCAATGTATTTTCAACATTTAGAAAATATCACATATACTTAAATCTGAATTAAGTATATATTTTATTCTTTAAGGAAAACTGTGACGCCCCACCTCTATACCCAAGCTAGCCAAGAACACTACGGTGTAGTGCTGTCGACTAGCACAGAGAATAAGGCTGTGGAGGAGCGACCATCCATGTAACTTCTTTGTGAGAGCACCGATATGTCAGATAGAATAGAATGCATATTATTTAAGGAGGAAATCCGACATTCCGATACAAACCCAAAGCTATTACACAGTGGCTATATAATATCTTCGGAAACAAACATAGAAATAATCATAACATAAATCAGTCACAGACATCCTTATCACAAAGGCGGAAGAAGATATGAATAAATATATAACACATAAAAGTGTACATCAGAGTAGTGGTCGGAAAGATCCACGATAATACAAAAGGATAGCAACACGTGCTATACAAAAGAATAAGTACACAACATAGAGTCTATATCTCAAATGTGTACATCCAAAAACTACTAGTCTATGTAGTTAGCCAAAAGTCAGAATAATCCTGAAGAGAAGTCAAGCAGAAGCACCTGTAACATCTCGGTCTGACCCGAGTATTATTTATAAGAAAATAATAAACGGATCAGTCTAGCTATAAATATCAGATGATATGGTATAAAGTAAAAGACATGGCATGAACATGTAATAACCATAATGGCATACTACTATAAGTATGTAATTGAAAATCAACAAGAGATTAATCAATATCACAAGAATCTTCTCAAAGATAAAATAGGGTATCATACCCTAAACTTGTATTCATAACAAGTCAATGACACATGAATTCACCAATGCACAAAAACTGATATCATATCAATGAAAATCATGAAAAGTGGTGAAGCACAAATTCCAAAAATCAACACCAGAAATCCAGAAATCACATAAAAAAAGGGGGAAAAGGCCTAACACATGAACAGGAGTTATGCAAACTCACCAACGCGTGAAACACATAAACGAGAAGCTATCTCATGGAAGCTATCCATTAAATTTCCACACAGAAATGGCCCGAAGACCATGGGGTGCTACCCCATATATGTGATGGCGAAACATCACAAAAGCGGGGTCTAGTCTCCCTCGCAGACAAAGAGACATCGCTCAATCGCTAGTCTAAATCACAAAAATGATCGTCATGATCATTAGGAAGTGTCAATTACACTAAGCCAGTAAATATATGAGTTTAGCTTCATGTCTCATAACCACTAGCTTAACTTAAATATTTACGAACAAACTGTAGATCTCCACTACTAAATTGTCACAAAAGGGTTCAATCGAACAAGTCCAAGAGCTAACCGACGAAGTGAACGCAAGCGTTTCATACCACTCGTTTTACTAAGTCGTTTAAGTCGATTTCTCATCCGAGTGAAGTAAAGGCTTGTATATACTAGTAGATTGGAAATCGGTTTGAGAAAACGAACTTTTGATATTTAAAATAGTGTAGAAATTGCTTTGATGAAAGAGTTTTGATATTTACTACTAGTATTGAAACCTTCATATCTTTAAAGTGACAAGTCATAAAACGATTGTTGAAACAAATCGAAGCACATAAATTCACGTTCGAAGACGTGAGTAAAGTCCAAAGAAATCAATCCAAAACCATCAAAGTAGGAAAATCTGTTGAATGTTTTTCAGATAAGATCCCCTACGGAGGGGGGTCCAGGGGGGTGGCAACCCCCTAGGTGGGGGTGCGGGGGAAACACCCCCGCTACGGGGTTCGACCTGCCCGGTCAGGTCGTAGGGGTCCAGGGGGCAGCGCCCCCGGCGGGGTGCGGGGCAGCGCCTCGTCCAAAATGGTACGACCTAGTGAAGACAAGCGACCTAGTGGTTGCGACCTAGAGGTGTTCGCAAGTTAGCAGAAGCGAGCGACCTAAGATAGATGAGCGACTTAAGGGACTCGCGACCTAACAAGGTAATAAGGTCGAGCAACTTACGACTTAAGGGTCTACGACCTATGTGGCGCGATCTAAGGGAGGAACGACCTAACTCGGTCGAACTAAGGAGAAGGGGTTGCGACCTAAGTGGAACAGGTCGAGCGACCTAAGAGACATGAGGTCCATCGACCTAAGGATATAAGGTCCAACGACCTAAGTGAAGCAAGGCTTAGCGACCTAAGGAAAATAAGGTCAAACGACCTAGGGAAAAGAGACGCGCAACTTAAGGACTCGCGACCTAAAGACACGCGACCTAAAACTCGCGACCTAAAGCTCGCGACCTACGACCTACAACCTACGACCTAAGGAAAAACAGGTCAAACGACCTAAAGGCGAGCGACCTAAAGCCAAACGAGCTACATGCAGTCAGAGGCTTTTCCACTCCAGAGCGACCTAAAGCCCAGCGACCTAACAAGATCCAGTGGCGAGCGACTTAAGGTCTAACGACCTAAAAGGGACGCGACCTAGGGACGAACGACCTAATGCCTTAGTGACCTAAAAATGTCGAACGACCTAAAGTCGAACAAGCTGTTTTGCAGGCCAGGCTTCTCCCACGCGAGCGACCTAATGCCCAGCGACCTAGGGGCGAACGACCTAAGTGCGAACGGGTCAGTTTCGAGGCAGAACGACCTAACTCCAGGAAATTCACCAAAACACTAAAATTTGGAGTTTTTCGCCAATCCAATCCAAACCAAAAGCAAATATACATGCTAAAGTGATAGGACTTCATTTCCAACAGTCCAATGACAGTTATAGGCAAGATGTGAGATAAAAAATCTCACCTTTGCACCAAAAACCAATGAAGATGAAGCTTGAAGCAAAACAAGAGCAAGAACAAGCTTGAATCAATGTCTTCACTTGAATTCGGAGTAGATGTTGGATTAGCAATGAAGATAAAAGCTTTGGAGTTTTAATTTCCCATTCCCTCCACCATTGTTGAAGAAGCTTGAATGTTTGAGTGAAGAGATGAAGTTATGAAGAGAAGGGGGTTGGACTAAGTTAGTCAAGGGTGCAGTCCAAACCAAAGTCACAAGCGGAAAAAGTAGCGAAAATTCCACTAACTCCAAACATATTGAGGTTTATACTCAAAAAGATCGCAAACGTCATTTTGAACTCAATGGAAGTGGTCTCGAGTCCTAATTTGACCGTATGCAAAAAGTAGCTTTTTGGACTAACATCCGACTAACGATAGAATATTTAAATAAAATATTTAAATATAAAATCGATAAATATGCGGGTTGTTACAAAAACGTCCTCTTTAATATCTTTTATTTGGGTTAAAACAAATGTTGCGTAAAACATCGTTACGACAACCCAAAATCACTAGTATAGGGATTCGAAAATAAGATAGATATATAAATCCCATATATTATACAAAATATTTCCTTTCGAAAATCATTTACTATAACAATAGTGTTATAGTCCAAAATTTCCTTATTTCTCGAAAACGTCTATTTCAACAATGAATGCTGAAATCTATGTATTCGATATTAAACATATTTTAAAACATCTTTAAATTATTTAACTCTATTTAAAATATCACTTACCAAAACATTAATTTAATTTAAAATATTATTCACTGTCCAAAATCGTGAATATAACTCTCTAACCAAATTCAATACTTCTACACATTATTTATTAAAGGATTATCCACTGTCCAAAATCATGGATTTACTTCATTTACCAAATCCAATATTTCTAAACATTTATTAAAGGATAATCCACTGTCCAAAATCGTGGATATAATACCTTTAATAATCTTCTATATTTAATTTATCAAAATCAATTGGTTTTGGATTTATAAAAAAGTGTTTATAATTCCATATTATAAAAACTTCAAGTTATAAAATCCCTTTATTTACCAATTCTATATATATATATCTCTTTCTTTTACAGCCAAAATCCAAATTATAAGTAAATTACTTATAATTCTATTTATTCACAAATTCATTCATTTTATAACTTCACTTAAACATATATAAAAACTCTATTATAATTCCATTATTCTGATTTATAAAAATATCAATTTTATAAATCTTTTATATAAAACCATTTATAATAAGCTCAAAAATCTCAATTTCAACTATTTTACAAAATAGTTAACTCTATATTTCAAAAATCACATTTCGATTATATTTCCCAATAATCATAATTTTTATAACATAAAAATTATAACATTTATTTATTTAAAATAAATCCATTTCCTTTAACAATTCAAAATTTAACAAAACATCTATTTTCGAAATCACTTTAAAATCCTTTTAAATTTGGAAATCATCACTTTAACATTTTTAAATTTCCAAAATAGGCCCAATGCTGCAACAGCACCAAATACATCAATCACGGCATCCAAACATCCAAATATCAACTAATAACAGCATATATCACAATACCTGTAAATAAATCAACAGTGATGACGAATCCAGTTGGATCCCTCCAACTGTCACCTGCAACAAATATACATATGATAATATGTGTACAATGTCCGCTTCGAGGCAGACGCACGTACAAAGGGTCATCCGCTCATACACGGGAACGTATAGGGTCATCTGCTCCACTAGGCAGGAATATATCCAAATACCAATCAATATATCATATATCATCCAAACAATCATCAATCATCATAAATAATATTTATTTCTCACTTATATAAAAATACCAGTGAGTCAGAAAGTGTGAGTTGTACTCACATTGCTTGTAGTCGTCGCGATAACGATTTATTCCGATTAAAATTAAACAAGCATTTAATTTCAACCAAAATTTTCACTAGCTCAAATAAATCCCAATCTAGCTCCATAACGTAGTGCTCGTCAATACAGACCCAATGCAAGTTGTTTCGTGTGAAACGGACCTCGTATGACAAAGTTACACATTTTTAAAGTTTAAACGAATTTTAGATATAATAATTTCTATTTCTATTTTTATTTTTAAAACCCTCACTTTACATCTGGCTGTTGATTTCACTCCTTCACATCAGGGCCGCATGTTCATCTTCTTCCCCCATCGTTCATTTCGAACGAAAGAAAACCCAAATAGCCGCCTATTTACTTCGAATTTTCGCTCGACCTTCGTCTAATTTGAAGATGATCAGAGGCCGCCGTTCGAACGCCCTAGCTCCCCTCTACCAACGCCGTGAAGGACGTGCCACTTGGTCATCTATTAGCCTGGGAAATCGTGCATGAAATGCACGCACTTCAATGAAAACTGCCGTTGATTCGTAGCTTCGTTTTCGATCATCACCATATGGATTTAAAGATCTCGATACGCTCTACATATCTCGTGTTGGAAGTTTTTTGTATAGATGGATGGATTTGAAGAAATTAAGGGGAAAAGAATTGAAATTCTCGGCCTTTGATTCAAAGCTGGCGGCTAGCCCTAACTAGCTAGGGTTTCTGCAAAATGAAATAAAACGTGGCCTTTTATAGGAAATATTCGTGCACTATTCATCGGATTTTTTTTTCGAACTCGAAACGAAACGTGCCGCCTGGCATTTATAAGGTTTTACCCCTATTCCGAACGCAATGGAATATATATCGGAAGACAATTCGATCGTATTTGAAAGATAGGTTTTCGAATCGAATATTTAAATTTAAAATTTACTTAAACAGATTTCTAAGCGTTTTAACTTGCCCCGGACAAGCCGTAAATTCGAATGACACAAAATTTCAAATCCTATAATAATATAACATTACGGATCCGATGAAACTGGTTTCGTCGAAATCCGAGACTGTTTGAAAAATGGCTATTTTCACACGTAAATTAAATATTAAAATATTCAATTTCTACAATTTACTTTTAATTCAACTTTAAAAGTTTACTATCATCATTCTAATTCAAATAAGACTTAATTCAATGTTATAAATCATTTTAATTCACATTAAATCCAATTTGCAATTATTTACACAATTTCAAATAATTAAATTTACAATTTAATTATCCAATTAAATCACTATATTCAAAACAAAATCTATTCAGCTTATTAAATTTACTTTTGAATATTTAAAATCAATTAAATATACGAATTTCAAATGACAAAAATTCTGGGTCGTTACACACATATACATACATATGTATGTACTACCGATTAACATCTCAATTAGTAGATAAACATCAACATGTGAGTGGGAACATGTTTATGTTTTCTTTTAAATAAAAATTAATAAATATTTCTTTTGCATAATTCAAAGCTTCATAATAACAACAACATATTTTTAAACATAGCTGAATGGAAACTTACTAATTCAAATGTTATAGAAATTGATACCTTATTGTAAATTCACAACATCATCATTTAAGAATAACACGATTGCAAAACTTTTAAAGAGAAGCCAAAATTCAATCAAAATAATGCATACAAGTATATAACCACATCAAAACAACTCATAACAGCCAATATATATATATATATATACACACACATACACACACATATATATTGACGCTAAAAGTGGTATAACACCCAGATATGACCTGCTGTAGAATTAGATCTAGTAAAAATAACAAGAAAATGCAGAAAAATGTAGAAAAGTTAAGAGACATAAGATTTTATAGTAGTTCGACAATCTCTAGCCTATGTCCACTTTATAGTTTTATTGATTATGGATTTAAGAGATAATTAGAGTCACTAGTACAAGGTATTGATAGGTTCTTAAGCCTAGAACTGTCAATAGTATCTGCCTAGCTGACAATTGTAAGGGAGAGATATGAGATGAAGGAGGACCAGAGTCTAGGATCAAAGTGAAGACCCTTCTTTATTTGCAGCAGGGTTGATATTATAGGGAAACAAGTATATAGGTTCAGGAAGGCACTTACCTTGAAGCCCAAAAGATAGCAGAATGTCATATAAGTGAACACGTGGGGTCCAGGGGCCATAAAAACCTCTCGGTACACTACAAGAAAATCAGCCTTTGGTTGCATAAAATGGTGGCCTTTTTCCCTAAATGCAACCAATAACATTTCAGCCTGTATTATAAACGCGGCAAAAAGATTTCACTATCCCGCGCATGCCAAAATGTTTCTGCGTAAATACAATAAACATAACCAGTATGTTTGCGCTCTCTCACTTAGAAAATTTTAACCTAATCCCACATTGCTTCAACAAAAGCAAACAAACAAAGATCGATTCCCATTCTTCTCTCCGCATCGTCATTGCAGCACGTCTCTACATTGTAGTTTATTGTCATCGTTGCTTCTACTCTTCTGTGGTTTTCTCCTCACCGACGATTTTCTCCTCATCGTAGAAAATTTTAGGTATGATTTTTATAAATCGATTTTGTTATTGTGATTAAAGTTAATCGGTTTTGTGATTAGGTTAATTAGCTTCTAATCAGGTGCGGTTAGGTTAATTGCTAATTCTGTGATTGTGGTATGTTATTCAAATGGTCGATTTTGTGATTGTGGTCGTGGTTGTGGTTAGGTTAATCGATTTGGTCAATTCTCTTATAGTATTAAAATGTGAATGTGTTTTGAGGTTTTATGTAATAAGCACCAATATCAGTGAGAGTATATGGAGTTAACTGAGTTTATAAATTAGTTCATAAACTTGATGATTATCTATTGTTTTAAGTTCTGTAGAAGTGTAATGTGTGGTATCCTCTTAGTATGGTTATCTATTATTTTGACATAATTAAGTTCTGTGAAGCGAACTGTGAACTGTAACGTGTGGTATCCTCATGGTGCATATGTTTGACAGTTGCCTTGGTTCATTATTAATGTTTTGCATTCTATACACTTCATGACCAAATATTAGTTTATGCATTATTGATTTGTGTGTCGACTGCTCCAGGATCATCTATAGATTATTACTTCGTGCTTCTACAGCTAACTGGATTATTAAATCTGATAATATATAATTTACCAGGTAAAGCCTTCTACGCGATTGGGATAGATGTAAACCAAAGCTGAGCTCCATTTATTTTGTAGGATTGCTCTTGAGGTAAGGATAGACCAGAAGTATCTAGTTTCTTTATGGTACATGTTGGGGACCAATTAGCCTGTTTTATTAATCATACCGAGCCATCTGTTGCCATGATTGTCCTATATTAACACATCTGTGCTCTCTCTGGCATAATAATATTGGTTAATTCACATCTTGTTCATATTTTGATGGAAAAACTTTTAACAAATCCATGTCTGATGAGGATAAGTATTTCGACTGTATCTTAATATAAAAGCATGTAAATTATGTTATTACATTTAGCTGTGTTGGTTTCTATTGCACTTTAAGTATGGTTATAGTTGTGGTTTTGTTATATCATTTCTTGATCCAACATACTAAACCTTTATTCGACTCGCAGCCTTATCAAAATATCACCTGCCGCAAATCTTACAAATATGTTGCTGCATACCTACCTTATTATTCGTTAGACATTCGAATCTTGTCCTAGTTAAGCTTACAACTCCCGCTATTATGTTTTATTATTTATAAAATTCTATCAGCCTAGATAGGCTCAGCATGTAATTGTTTTTGGATGTATCTTTGAGTATTTTTCTTTACTTTATAGGAAAGGGCACTGAAGGAAAAATCAGGAATTAATGTGGAAGCTATATGTTCACAGGACACTATATGCTCACAGGACGTATGTTTAAATTTGATTGTTTCTACTGACTTGTGGTGCAGGATCCTGTTTTACTAATAAGGATTATCAAATTGACAGACGATTTAACTTGATATAGGATTGCGAGGAAGATGATGAAGATGAAAAGCCCTTAAATCATAGTGAAGATAACAGAGAGGAAAGGTGCAATACCATTTTCAACAGTTGGATAGGAGCAAGTAATGCTACTTAAATATGTTACATATTTACCGTTCAAGACATAAGAGAGAGAAATCACTTGGAATGCTTACAGAAAATTTTATGAAGCTATTCCTAGTCTTTGATGTAAGTATTTAGAAAATTGTAGGTCTTTTCCCTTTTCTTTCTTTTTCTTTGGTTGGCCCTGTTTAATCATCATACAATTCATTTCAAATGTAGCAGCGCTAATTCTATATCTCAAATTTTCTTATAGTATTTAACCGAGTTTTAAATGTAGCAGCGCTAATAATAATAATATAATTAAGTTAACCGAGTTTTAATAATAATAGTATAAGTTAACTAAGTTAATAAAAATTAACTAAGTTTTGTTAAAATTAACTAAACTTAAGTGAACTAAATTTTAATAATAATAATAATAAAACTAATTTAACTAAGTTTTATAAATGATGATGATGATAATGAATTAACTAGGTTTATAAAAATTAACTAAGTCTATAATAATAATAATATAATTAAGTTAACAAAGTTTTAATAATGATGATGTTGATGATGATGATGATGATGATGATGATAAGTTAACTAAGTTAATAAAAATTAACTAAGTTTCTTTAAAATTAAATAACTTTTATAAAATTAACTAAGTTTAAGTTAACTAAAATTTATAAATAACAATATTATAACTAAGTTTGTGCACTGGTAGGGGTATTTTGAGGAATGGTAGTGGACAGGGGTAGTGATTGATGTTGTGAAAGAGGGTATGTAGCTGGGTGTTTTGATGTGGTATGAAGGGTTGTAGAGGGCAATGTAGGATGAAGTTGTAGTTTGATATGAGTGGTTTGCAAAGGGGATGATGAAGTACTGACAGAGGAGATTAGGTGATTAAGTGGAGAATTGCAGTAAAGTCAGTAATGTAGTGGCACTATTTCTGATCAGGTGGAAGGTTTGTGATATTGTGGTCTGGAAGTGATACTGTGGTCAGGTGATGACAATATTTGATATGGTAAGAAATGTTTGTAAAGGTTGGTTTTGTGAAGTTGAAGTGATGTTTAGGTGGTTGTTGAACTGTGGGTGGATGGAAGTGATATGGTGGTCAAGGGGTTTGTGTGCAGGTAGATGGTTAATTAAAACTGCAGTTTTTGGTTTTGAAGTGGATGGGCAATTTTGTTTGAAGTGGTAGGGGGTTTGATGGCAATAGGTAACGAAGATGTATGAGAGTGGATTGTTTAAGTTGTTGGAAATGTTTGATGTGGTGGAAGGTGCAAAGTGGTGGTTTCAGGTAATGAGTGGCCAGTGACTGAGATGTAGGTTGGTGCAGTTTGTGGTTGGAGGTTGATGGGTAGTATTGGTGAAGCGTTTGTGATAGTGAAGTGGCTGTTGATAAACAGAGGAGTAGCAGTGATCAAGGTGAGGTATTTATATATGTTGCTGATGGGTAAGTTGTATGTAAATGGTGGTGCTGCAGTTTTGTAAAGGTTTGTATTGGTGGTAGTAGCTGTTAGTGGTTGATGTTTATGACAGTAGGATGTATGACAGGGCAGAATTGTGGATGAGATGGTGGGGTTGATGCACTATGTATGTGCAGTGATAGAAGTATAGGTGAGGCTGTTGAATTGTGGGAAGTAGGCAAAGTTGATTGGATGGGTGTGAAGTTGGATGGATGCTACAGTTTGGCAGCGGAGTAGTTTGTGTATAATGCACTGCAGTGTTTCTGGTTATATCACTGTGTAGGGTGATGTCAGTAGGGTGATTGTAGGGATTAGAAGATAGTATGGTATGGATTGTGTAATGACAATGTAATGGAACAGAGGTCGTGGAGCAGTGATTGGAGAAGCACTGGAAGTTGATGACTGTTTGTTTGGGTGAGTGGTAGAAGAAGGGTGACAGTCTGAAGACAGTGAGGAGTTTGTTGATTTAGGCAATATTTGAATCACTGACTGGCAGATGTATGGATGGTGAAGGATGGAGTAGGGTATGTATGTGTTACTGAGGCCAGGAAGTAATGGATGTTTGTGAGTGGTTTTGGATGAAATGGCTGAAGTGGTGGATGGTTGGTGGAAGATGGTATGTAGTTAAGATGGTGATGTCAGTGGGTATAAGGCAGTGATGAAATGAAGATATAAAGGGAATGATGATGCATAGAACTATGGGTTTCTGAAAATGTACAGGCAGAGATAAAATGTACAAAACATTGATGACAAATCTTCATTTTCATTTTATTCTTGGCCAAAACTAACATGCACATTATTTTAGTTTTCATATTCAGTTGTGCATATTCAGTTGAGCACAAGATTGCACATATTCAGTTGTGCATAACTTTAGTCTCATTGTTTTCTCAGTATTGATGGTCCTGTCATTATTATCTCAGTATTGATTATAACTTGAGTCTCACTGTTGATTATATTTTGTCTACAGGTAGGCATTTCTGAAGAATGAGCAGTAGCAACACTAGTTTATCGTACTTGTTAGGTAGTTTGGTTGTTTATTGTACTTGCTTAGTTCAGATGTTTATGGTACTTTAACTGCAGCAGTAGCATATTGTTTGTGGTACGTAGTTCGGTTGTGTAAACTTCTATGTACGGTTAACCTTTTGTCTTGAAACTACTGTTCGGTTGTGTAAACTTCTATGTACGGTTAACATATTGTTTATGTTAGTGCTTTTGTTTATGTATTTTGTGGTTTTTAAATGTGTTTATGTTTGAATGTGTATGTGTATATGTATATGTATTTTGCTGTTGTTTAATGTGTATGTGTTTATGTATTATGTTATAAGCTATGAACAAGATTGAACTGGAGGCAATTTATAGGCAGAGCTGGAATATTTTTAGTAGCGTTTCAAAAACGCTACTAAAAAACGCTACAAAAAATAAAGGGTCGAAGGAGAGCATATATAGTATCATTTTATACATGCTGCAAAAAAAGAATTTAGTGGCGTTTCATAAACGCTATAGTAAAACGATTTATGGTAGCGTTGAAATAAGTGCAACTAAAATCAGGTATTTTAGTCGCGGGCTTTATAACAGCGTTTATCAAAACGCTGCTAAAAATTTTAGTAGTGTATTTCGAGCGCTACTAAAAATCAAATTCTTATAGTGGTATCAAGAGAAACCTCTTAGTATGGAGTGGTTTTGCCCTGCGAAAAGTTGCCCCTTTCACTTATGTCATCCTTCTATCTCCTGTTTGATGCGTTTCAAGTCTATTCCATAGACTTTGGGTTGATTTCGATGATTCTCCTGATAACACTTGAACTATCCTGCTTTCTTTGCTTTCTTCTCATCAATCCTGAGAATTGCTCGTCCAAACTCTGAGAAAATCATATTACCATGAGAGGTTGAAGTAGAGTATGAAGTGTATGGGGGTTTACAGTGCAAAAATAGAAGGAAAAAACCTCTTGGTACCGAGAGGAAACCTCTCGATACCGACTGGTTTCCTTAGCTCCACAAGTGATGGTTTTTTTTGAGTTCATTTCTCTTTTCCTTCTGATTGCGTTTCCATGATCATGAGTCGTTTCATCCTTGTTTTTACCTTTTACTTGCGATTGAATTTTATCTAGTTAAAAACCCAGTTAACACTTGCCCTCCAGTGTATGCTTTTGTTGGAAACAAAGTGTGCTTTATATCGAGACAATTCCTAACTTGATGTTCGATGATTCCAATTAATCGTTCAAATATTACTCCGAAACATTTCTTTCTTTTGTTGATATTCCTTTAACCACTTTGCACAGTTACAATTTGATTCTTCTGCACTGTGGTCATGGTCTATGCTTTGGAGATCACATCATGCCCTAACAAGTATGCTTTTCCCTCTGCCATGCATTCTGGAGTTTCCTAAGAAAAAAAAGCCTCTCGGTAATGAGAGCTTTCTCTTAGTACCGAGACCATTGGTCTCCCTCGATTCCTTATATAAGTCCCGTAGGACTTATCCAATTTTCACTCTTTCATCTTTCTTCGTGCCATCATGTTTCCATCAAGACGATTCCTCTAGCCACCGTCTTCCTTAACCTTCAACCTTTACGTGCTCGACTTTTCCAACTCCAACGACGATCGACCACCCCAACCACCGCCATTACTAGCTCCATGTTGCTTCCAAATCATTGCCGCCTTGCTTCTCATTACGCCTTGAAGAAGCTCCTGGGCTCGAGATCCAAACCTTAATCATCGATCCAAAATTCCAACTTCATAAGATTGGTGATTGGTAGATGACATGGTGATGGTAGGGGTGTGGCCGATTGTAGTTAGGAGGAGATAGTTAAAATCTTGGTTGCATTCGACCTGTGGTGAACTAGGTTTTGCCTTAGTCATGTGCATGTCATTTCGAAGACAAATCTGACTCCGTGACTTCGGTTGTCTCTTATAAAAAATCGGCTAAGCTCTCATGGTCGCTTATGTTCCAGTATGACAGTTTATTTCAAGAACGGTCGTATTGGATGATTCCGCTGCTTTGTGTTTCCTTTTGCACTTCTAGTGTTCTTGAAAAGAAAATCTCCTACGTCGCTCCGGATGACGGTTTTGTTATCAATTATTCATTGATAACTGATAAGTTCCGATATAAAGTTCCATCATACAACGTGGCTCATTTTTCTAGCATGAGCAAGCTATCTACAGAGGATAGTCCATTCGTAGTGTGCGAGGCACTAGTCTCATACTGCATGGATTAATACTTTCACTTACCCCGGTCAATAATCGGAACACGATTTATCAACACACATCGATATCCTCTGTATTTCGATCGTTCACACGGGTTCGTTTTTTAAAATAAAACATACCCTACCGTATTGAACGCCAAGTTTTATTATTTAGAATGACTCGTCGATCGCCATGACCGAAGCCTGGTGAGGGTACATCTACTCCTCATGAAGCTGGGTCCTCCTCAGCTCTGGTTTCACCTTCTATTCTCATTAGACTCGGACATTCGATGACTGCTGAATTATAAAGTACAATTGTTTCACTGGTTCCACTGCAAAATCAGCCTCCTCCATTGAGCGAATACCTTAGTCTAAGGGCCTTGAATGATCTGCCTGACCATATGCCAACTGTTCTCTTTGCAAAAATGCTTCAAAACATCCGTTTCCCGCACGGAATCCTCGAGGACAATGTACGATTACCTACATAGGGTGAATGAGCGCATCTCCCTCCTTTAGGATACACAATTTGCAATAGATATGTGTGTCTCAGAAGCATTGTTCCCCCTTCAATCCATTTCTCTGCATGGTTTTACAAGAGCTTGGGTTGGCTCTGGTTCAGGTCCACCCGAATGGCTATGCTCTCCTGAGCTCTATATACGTACTCTTTATGGATCGCTTTAATAGTGCTCCAACTTTCCAAGAGCTAACCTACCTCCTTTATTTCAAGTAACGACAAGAGGCCTCTTACTATACGATAATTGAGGCTTGGTGTAGATGAAAGTCATTGAGTCTCTTCATAGCAAACACTCATACTTTAAGAACGAGTACTTCTTCTTGCATTGCTCATATGGCTTCAAAAGGCTTTGGTTGTTTGGAAGTGAGTTCCTTTCCTTTAGTTTACACTTAGGATTACTCCGTCCAAGTGTTTAACTTTCTATTTTCTTGTCCACAAGCATTCCTGCTTATGACCTCGATGAGCATGCCAGCACTCTGGATGGTCAAAGATAGGTTAGATTTCAGCAACATACCACTGCTTATCTCATTACCAACAAGAACCTTCGATGGTGCGGTTTGCTGCCTCTAGATCGGGTTGCCATTCCTGGTTTGACTCCTTCTAGCAGCTTCAGAGCACTCACTCGAACCACCCGTCATACTTGTAGCTCTAGTGAGACTCTACAAAGGGAGGCTAAAGGCCCATAGTGCGTTGCACATGCAGATGAGCCCATAGAAAGAGGAATTGAATATACGGCTGTTAGTGATGTCTAGAGAGAAGGAGATGCAGGAGTTGGGTTGCAGCCAATCCCCGAGGAAAGTGAAGGGATCGAAAGGAGAACTTGGAAGGAACCAATGGTTGTAAAGGAGGAAGAGATCGCTACCGATGAAAGACAACGAATACCACGCTAGTGTGAAAGGAGACGAGCCGTTCGGTGATACATCCCCTGAAGCACCCGAGCTTCCTCCTTCGCCCCTTCTGGAGCAAATTGTCATTGAAAATTATGATACTCTTAAGGGGCCAACCACATTGCCTTCATGTGAAATAACTCCTCGAAGTCGTTCTTGGAGATATATTTACCGACTTGAGCAATTTTGACATTTCTATCACCGATCTTCTTGCCAAAGGAGCTCCTGACTTCAATTTCTCTTCCAAGGTAAATATCGATAAACATGGTGGGAGTCCATCTTTACGCCCTTACCAACATGGTCTACAGAGTTCCCAAAGGGGTCATCGACACTACATACTTCATTAGGATCATGGACACACGTCCTTGCATCCCTTTATTTTCTTAAGTCCCAATTCTTATGCTATCCTTTTTTGTTTTAGGTTCCATAGGTCATGATAGGTACAAAGTCCTTTCACACAGCAGAGATGATTACAGAGGGAAGGCACTCGATCCTTATCCATGTCGCTCCAGCTATCAGGGTCATCGTGAGACCGAGGAGGAAAGGTGAAGAAGGAAAGATTGAGAGGCGGACGACGCCCGTCGGGCCGACAGGGAAAGTGAAAGAGAAAGAGAAAGGGAAAGGAGGAAAAGGGATGCCCAAGGGGGTTTGTCACGCGATCCTATGAAACGACCAAGACAACCATCCGATCATCATGCTACTTCTTCAGGCGATGTTCCATCACACGCTGAATTGCATACATCTTCTCAACAATAGTTTCTCTCTTCTCAATCTTTAATTGCTATTGCTCCCTCTTATTCTAAAGGAGTTTCTACTTCTATTATTCCTCTTCCTCCTGGCCTACCACACCTGCACGCCGCATTTCCATGTCTTTTTTTTGCATAGCGTTAAGTTCGATCAGGACATTGAAGATGTCCCAAAAAAGTTGCAGATAGAGACGCTCATAGTGTCCAAAGGCATATCGACCGAGGGTATGAGTGGAAACGGTTGTGTCAGGCCCTCGTCAGAATCAATGGAATTAACTATACAAACATCAAGTCCTTTGATTCCGAGAAGGAGACATTTGAGCGACTCATCAAGGAAAGGGAGGAGTACTAGATGAAGGTTACGAGGGAGAGACATAGCCCTTAAATCTCAAGCCAGTTCAAACAGTTTGAGGGAGTAGATGAAGAGGGATTACGAACGCACTAAGATCGTGATGCATAATGAGCTGAAAGTTTCTCATGAAGAGGGAGCCGAGCTGAAAAGTCAAGTTGCTGAGAGGGAGCTTGCTCTCATATAAAAGGATTAGACCATTCAGGCCAGGGACTAGACTATCAACGAGCAGGCCTTCGAATTGCAATGGCTGAGAGAGGAGAAAGAAAAACTCACTGATGAATTGCTCTTATTGATGGTTAACAAGCTAGAAATTGACGTTGATCTTGCATCTACTTGGGTCGAGCTAAAGGAACTCGGAGAAAATAGGGAAAAGGAAAGGGAGGAGCCGAATCTCAACCTTCTACACTTCTATGATAGCTTCATTTTACACAAAAATTTGAAGTGTTTAGGAGATGCTTATCTCGAGACTCTCATCGATGTCTGGGATAAGGTGTTATGATGACTTGCAACGTCTGAGGACAACCGCACCGATGAAGAGCTCATGGCCGAGTATCTTAATACTGAGAATATTCAAAAGCTTGTAGAGGGAAAGGCTATCCTTGCTGCAGAGGATGCTGCCGATGCTACTCAGGATCTCATGGACCTAGGTTTGTCGAGTCTGCATGAATCACTTACTCCAAAATCCAGAGAGCTTTCAGTGATTATTCCTGTATCCAGGAGGTGGTCAGCTTTGAAACCACCCGTATGATTCCAACTTTTGAAGTAGCAATTTTTGTCGAACCTGACATTCCCCTCTCCATGGATCGATCTGAGGAACATGTGACTAAAGAGGGGGAATTCATCAATTCCTCTATGGAGTGAAGCCTAGCCTCAGGTATATCTCTTATTTCACCAGCCTTCAAGAAGTTTCAGTTCTCTTGTGAATCCATCACTGATCTTTATTATGCTTTTTTTCAACTTCTAGGTCAACCATATTTTCCTCCTCCACCTTCGATCACCCAAGGCTTGGGATCTATAACTATCTTCATCTATCTACTTTTGTCTCCACGGGACTTGTCGCTTCGGTCTTGCCTTCCAGTTCTGGGCCCGGTTCTGATTCCCAGAAGATTGTGGCCTTGGAAGGGCTGAAGGACATTTCTTTGTTCCAAAAAGAAGAAGTCACGATTACTAGTGCTATAAATCCAACAGGTCATATTGTAATGGCAGAGAAATTAAAGGTTGAAATTGAAAAAATTCAAGGTGAAATCCGAGCCCGACACCACAAAGCCCGCATCTTCGACTCCTTCAAGCCCTACATCCATCCTTCCCTCAATTAAGATTAGGCCATCCAGGACCAAGCCTTTAGAAGTCCCTGATGTGAAATCTAAAAGATTCTTTCCCTTAAACCGAGGGCGAAACTACCAAAGATGAGATAATCAAGGGAAAGCCGAAGCATAGGATGCGTCCTGGTGGCAAAGGTAGAAAGAAAGGAAAGAGCCAGTAGAGGATGCTTTTAGTTTATCAGTGTGGTTGCATGTGTTCATTTTGTGTTGTTTGGCCTGTAATTTTGTTTTTTCTTTGTTTCAAACAAGTTGTATTTGTGCTGGAGCGGCCCTACTGTATTTTGTACAGAAAGGATAAAGTAATGAATATATTTCATTTTGTCTTGTAATCTTTATTCCACTAACTTTTTCCCACCTTTATGTACTATTTTTGTTTATATATAACTACATGTGTATGTAACATAACTGCTTGTATTGTAATTACATACTATGCAATGTGCTTATTTACTGCAGCTCTATGCATATAAATAATATTCCTGTAATTGCTTAGGTTTTATTTTGATCTTGGCCCTGTTTATAACTGCCAAAGTGCTCCGTTTGTTGAATCAGAACAATTACTTAACCAACTTTGTGGCTATTTTGGTTGAGTTTCTTCTGACCAGTTTGTAATAGTGAGTAACCCTAGGTCTACGTTATTGTAACGACCCACCCTTTCAACCTCCGAATGTCAACACTAATACATCCACGATATTCGTGTACTGAGCATCCAAGTGCCGAAAGGACAAATTGTTAGGGTGAAATAAAAAAATAAATAAATAGAACAAGGAAGAAGAGAACACAATATCAGAATCTCACAACAGAATGATAATATATAATATCAAAGGAACGATACAAAAGGGTTACTCTGATACAAAAATTTCGGAGTTACAAAACCTAAGTACCATCACCAGCCTGCACAATTATAACAACCCGTCCTCACAAATGCTGATATGTAAATATAGTAATGCAGTGGAAATAAGAATACAACGGTAGGTGAAACATCCAGCTCATCTTCTCGAGCTCCAAAGAACACCAACAAAAACCTACCTTTCTCAAACTACTCGAAAGAGCACGCGAGGAATTTAGGGAAAACAAAAACCAAGCTTCAGACATAAGTCTGGTATGAGAAACTCAAGAAATATGTGTACATCATATAACAATACTTTTGAGACCGCATGAAATTCCATAACGATTATCCCCTCAAATGAACCACCATCTAATAAGTACATAAAGTGATATATAGATAATGTCTAGGTGTAGAATATAAATATTATAACATAGCTAGAATGGTTACATTGGTTACATTCGATATCATATTAGGAGTATAATCAAAATCGATAAGGAACGTGCGCATAATGGATTTTCCATGGAGATCTCTTCGAAGAAACCGAATTCAAACTCCATGCACAAGGATCATAAAATACCTTCCAAGCGTCGTATATCTCTAGATATGATATACCATAAGGTAAACACAAGAAGCACATCTTCCGAACATAAACATGAAAAACGTGAACCAAATATCATCAACTCCTATCAGTCAACAATCGATAACTATCTCTAGATATGGAGTTAATAACATCCTAACATGAATTGCTAACCAAGGTCATGCATCCTACTCTATCTTTAGCCATTCCCGATGTCGAGGTTACATTCGGCATCTTTCACACGAGTCTTCATCACTCGAATAGAACACGAATCCCAAATTAGATTATTTACATCTCAAACAGATCTTGAAACCACACATGGATTCTCATATCTCAACAGATCTCGGAATCACATATGGATTTCCACATCTGAATAGATCATGAACAACTACATGTGTTCGAGCATCTTAAACAGATCTCGAATTTCCACATAGATTCCCGTATTTAGAACCAATCCACTTCCAAGAGATAGAACACGTATCTCAGCCTTGAAGTGGTTTTTGGTAAGTAAAACATTTACTGATCCCGATCTCTCCAAGACTGAATCAACGAATTTTGGTCATTCAATGATAATGAGAACGATCGCATATGGAAACCAAGTCTCGTATACTTATCACATTTTTGATATTTTCCTCTCACACTATCTCTCAATCAAGAGTGAAGCTGGTAGGTTAGAGCTCTATTGCTCATATCCCTACACTAATATTGGTCTTAATTCTTAAAGATAGATAGCCCACTTCATCGGCTTTTAGTGCTAAGTATACGAATAAACGTTTTCCATAAACGAGGAAGCAAACAAAGCACGATCAAGTTTCATAAGCGACTTATAATCCCCCTTTTATTTAATTAATCTTTTATTAATCAAAACTTCCTTTTATTAGTAAAACTTCTTTTATCTAATAAAACTTCATTTATCAATTCCTACTATTCATTTATACTCTTTAAATACTTCAAAAAATACTCATATACTTATCTCAAATGGCGTAAGTATATTCACAAATCATTAGCAAGATTCTTACTTTAAAACTTTACCTTTTCTATCTTTTTCAAAAGATTCCTTATAATTTCCTTCAAAATATCCATTTTATGGACCTAAGTACTTTCACAAATCCATTCAAAAGGTTTAAGACTAATGTTATTTAAACATTGTCACTATAAACCCAAAACCATTTCACTTATGCTTACCTTTAAACATTATTTTAAAGACCTATTTAAATTCATAAGTATAATAAAAAAGGGTTAAAGATGAAAGTGATTAACACATTGTCACAACAAACCCAAAACCATTTCACTTATGCTTATCTTTAAAACATTCTTTTAAAGATCTATTTGCATCCCTAATTGTAAAAAAAGGGTTAAAGACGAATGCGATTAACACATTGTCACAACAAACCCAAACCATTTTGCTTGTGCTTATCTTTAAAACATCATTTTAAAAGATCTAAGTTTAATAATAAGTTAAGTTAGATTGTCGATTAATCAATTATCTAGTTAAAATAGTTGCTTATAAAAATCAATGTTTGTATACTTAACTCGTTTCTGACATTCTTGACTTAACTATTCCTCTTTCAAGAGGGAAGCCCGGTAGCTTAGAGCTCTATTGCTCTATCCCTATTTGATTTCAATCTTTAACTCTCAGAAATAGATAAACCTACTTCGTCGGCTTTTAGTGTTAAGTAAAGTTAATTGCCTTTTTAGAAAGTAAGTAAACAACAAGATTAACATGTTCCAACATTTCAAATTACACTGTTCCTCGTTCAAGAGAGAAGCCAGGTAAATTTGAGCACTGGTTGCTCCAAGCCTTGCCTAGACACCTCATTCTTAAATCTTACGAAAAGATAAGTTTACTCGTTAGCTTATTAGTATTAAACATAGTCAATCACCTTTGTCAAAACTTATATATATAAAATAATACTTTAGAAATACTTGTAAATAGTTTTTAAATATCTATGTAAAATATTACATGAAAGTAACTAATTTAGAAGTTTGATTAAAAACATGTTTTACATTTTGCAGCACTTTACTTTCAAAATTCGTAAATAATCATTAAGACTATATTTAAACTTCTAATATTTTTTTCATACTCAAATACATTTTATAAGACCTTTCATAGAAATATTTTATAAAGAAAAGAATTTAGAAACCATTTAAATCATGAAAAATTAGTCAAAACATCGCATTTTAAACACTTAAAACAATAAGTGACTTACTACAATATTTATAAGTGCTATTAAAAGTCCTCATTAAAACAACATTGTAAAGCACAATCTTTGCGACTAGTTTTAACCACTTAAACAAATGATTTAAGACTTGAATTTTTTTAGTAAGTACTACCATTAGGGTACTTAAAAACCATGGAAAGAAATTCTATGAACACCTTTCCATTTATTTATAAAAATTCCCCAAAACAAGGGATTTCGAAGTGCATTTATAACGACTATTCTCATTCCAAACATTTTCAAACTTACTTCAATTTAACACACAAGTTAAACAACCATTTAAACATTAAGTCAAGGCCATGCCACATGTTTAAGAGGGTAATAGAAGTGATGTTATACAATATAAAGTTATCATTTGCTTTCAAAAGCAAGAGGGGTCCAAAGTTTATAACTTTACTTAGTTAATGTCATTTTAACTGTATAATTTGCACACAACACATATATACACAATATATACTTAAGTGATAGTGAGATAACTCACTTAGGTCCATGCCTAACCTAAGCACAAAGCTACAAGAACCAAAGAACCATCTCCTTCCATCAATACAAGCCTAAAGGTCCAACCTTTAGCACTTTCAAACCAATGCCACCTTCCTCCTCCTCCTCCATGCTCACGACCCATCCAAGATCCCAAAGCCAAAGTTTAAAAGAGATTAGAGAGGATTTGGTTAACTTTTGAAAAAGTTAGAGAGTAGTTAGTGGATTAGTGCTTAAGCACTTCCACCATTTTCAACCCTCCTACTTCATCTCAAGCTTAGGAATTTATTTGTGATTATTAAGTGAACCCCTCTCCTCTATTTATAGGCTTCAAATGGTGAAGCATAAGCTTACTCTCGCTCCCCTTGGAAGGCTTACCTACCATCACATCCACTTTATCATTTGCTTAACACTTAAGCATTTCCATTTATGCTTACCTTTAATTTATGTCACTTCTCCTTTAGGCTAATTTCTATTATACCCTTACCATAATCTCTCTTATCCTATAGGAAGCTTCTATAACCTTCCAAACTTGTATGATGAGGATAGTGTTTAATTAGTGACTAATGTGTTCATTAGATATTTTCTTAAGAGTTAATTATTTCCATTTTTGCTCATTTTCCTTATTTGCTCATTTTCTATTTAGATAGACTTCCATTGAGAAAATAGCCGTTTATCAATAAAACGATTTTCGGTCATATTATCGATATTTTTCCGAGGTATATATTTTTGTAAACATTTTTCCAAAACAAATTTACCATCATTACTTATGATTTAAAAGGAGGTCAAAAAGCTTATTGAATAATTTTAATAACATTTAATCTAATATTCAAATATTAAAATAATTCAGATATTTAAATACGAAGTGTTTGGAATTCCGGGTTGTTATAGCTACTTCTAATTATTGAGGAATAGTTGTTGGGATATTCATTTGATTTTCCATTTGACTTTGCTATGTATTTCTCCCTATTCGCAGGATATGTCATCTTGAATGCCAGACTCTGGGCATTGCTGGAATAAAGATTCGGTGGGGAAAATCATCTGATTTCCTCTAGTCCACGTGTGCTTTCTCTAGCCTGATCCTAGATTGGTAAAGTGCAAATATTTAAAATCTTTTGCATAACAATAGGTTCATCTATTATTTTTCATGGGATCTAGATATTTTTATAATAACAAGTTCATCAAAACATAATAAATACATTCAAACTACAAAATTATCAATTATTACTTTTATCTACAAGTCTTATTGTAATACATTTTTAGAATAAAACATGTTAGTGATAAAAAGCTGATAATGAAAATGAAAATGATTACCATATCAAAAATTGATGTTGATACCACATGCATATCCTAGACATGAACTTCAAATTGTTCCCCATCATTGTTTAGTGAAGGCAATGTATTTAATCAATATGATGCATATTATTAGTTATATTTATTTGAACAAAGAAAAAGGTTAGTATATAGAACGATTCAAAATAACATTTAACAATACAATTAAATTATTTTGACTCCTAACAATAGACCAACCTCCCCATCGGTGTGTTTGAATGCGCACACACACACACTCACATGCACACACATTGTAATGACCCACAAATCCGTACCCTCTGAATCGACAATAAACCACACATGTCCGACCCAAAAAGCACAGACTGACGGAAAGTCAAGAGAAAGAAAAGAAGAGAGAAGAAGAGAAGATAGAACCAACAGAACAATACAAAATCTCACATCGCAGCGGAAAACATATAATATCATATCAATGATCTTTACAAAATAGAAACTGTATATACATACATCAATCAGAGTACAACAATCAATCAATAGTCATCAGCCTAGACAGTTGTAATGACTTGTCCTCACAAATGCCGACAATATACAACAACAACAATAAGCACAGCGGATAAAATCAAGCAAAACAGATACGTGTATACGAAATGAAGATCTCCAGCTCTCCTGTTGAAGCTCCAATAGCACCAATCTGAAACTGTAAATATACTCGGTCTGACCCGAGCATTGATAGGGAAGAACGTCCGAATCAGTCTGGTAAACCAGCGTGAGAAACACACTCAACTGAATTTATTAAATTACCAAACTTTTCCTTTATCAAAAAAAATGTATCTCGTAAGACAAGTCCACACATAAACACTAACATGTTTTTACCTTACGATAACTAAAACATTTCTTCCATATCAAATCCTCTTATATTATAGTAGTGTCTACTATATACAAATAATATTAATCCTAGTCGAAATAGTTACCCATATAGCATTTCGAGGCTATTCATTACGCCTTTACAAACAAAATCGCAGCTCGTAGTGGAGTTTGGATTTCCATACAAATGACCAGGTGAAGGGACTACCTTCCGAAGGGGTACACCTCTAGATGGATGTCCCGAGGCATAGAATATCCGCCCTCTACCAACACAAGAACGGCCCACCTCTATAACTAGATGGTACCGAATATGTCATCCTCCGGTCGTTACCGACCTTTACCGAGGGCCCTCTAGCATACAAACCACAATAATTAGATACACGACGTCATAGCATGTAAAGATATATCTAGAAGAGGATGATCATACCCTAATTGGGAGCGACCCACTTAGCCTTGCCGCATCTAACCCTGTTTTGGTCATTTCCGGTTGATGAGGCCTGAGGTAACGATTACCTTTCACAATCACATATCACATCACTTTGAATGCCACACGGCCATTTCCGTTGACTACTAATTGCCTTCCACAAAAATACAACCCTTAAGCTCATACGTCTCAAGGAGGGTGTTAAGCTAAGAGAAGTTGCCTTCTCCGCCACCACTGATGTACGTTTGTAAAAACCAATGTACTTAATCTGTAGAAATGCAATGTCAGACAAACATCCATACAAGTTGTCCAGGAACAGGACAAACCGAATGTACTTTCCTACCATATCCTGTCGGGAGATCCCAAGGATTAGTAGCGAATAGTCCTCGCATTGGATATTTCATAATGAAGAGACCATTGCTACTGGATGTATATTGGGATTTTAACCCCAAACGATCAACAAGCACTCCCCCACTTGAAACTCCGAAAATATCAATATCATCACAAGCAACCTGCACAATCGTCGCATATACGTTGGTCCAAAGTGGTTTTCAGATAAATCTAATCCCGGTCTCTTCGCACCAACAACGCAAAGGTGTTTCTCAACCTCACATAGCAACTAAGTCTCGTAGACTTATCACGTCTCCAACTTTCAACTTGCTATACTTCGGGCCAAGAAGGAAGCTCGATAGATTGGAGTAATACTCCGCACTATACGAATCAACATCCTCAACACAAATGATAATCAAGCCTACACAGAAGGCTACGCACTAAGTGTACGACTAAATAGTTCCCACATCAAGTCGAGGAACTAAAATATGGCCAAATTTTGATAGTCGGTTATTTAACTATCAAACAAACAAACAAAGATTTAGCACCATATACAATCACTAAGCCCTTTAATTAATCTTTTAGTAATAAAATCACTTGCCAAATATTAACTTAAATTATCTTTAAAAAGATATATTCTCAAAACCATTCAACTTTGGAAAACGTTTCCATATACTTATTTAAAGATAAGTAATTCACAAATCAATTTATTTTCAACATTTAGAAAATATCACATGTACTTAAATCAGAATTAAGTATATATTTTATTCTTTAAGGAAAACGTTCTCTTTAATATCTTTTATTTGGGTTAAAACAAATGTTGCGTAAAACATCGTTACGACAACCCAAAATCACTAGTATAGGGATTCAAAAATAAGATAGATATATAAATCGCATATACTATACAAAATATTTCCTTTCGAAAATCATTTACTATAACAACAGTGTTATAGACCAAAATTTCCTTATTTCTCGAAAACGTCTATTTCAACAATGAATGCTGAAATCTATGTATTCGATATTAAACATATTTTAAAACATCTTTAAATTATTTAACTCTATTTAAAATACCACTTACCAAAACATTTATTTAATTTAAAATATTATTCACTGTCCAAAATCGTGAATATAACTCTCTAACCAAATTCATTACTTCTACACATTATTTATTAAAGGATTATCCACTGTCCAAAATCGTGGATTTACTTCATTTACCAAATCCAATATTTCTAAACATTTATTAAAGGATAATACACTGTCCAAAATTGTGGATATAATACCTTTAATAATCTTCTATATTTAATTTATCAAAATCAATTGGTTTCGGATTTATAAAACAGTGTTTATAAATATAAAAACTTCAAGTTATAAAATCCCTTTATTTACCAATTATATATATATATATCTCTTTTACAGCCAAAATCCAAATTATAAGTAAATTACTTATAATTCTATTTATTCACAAATTCATTCATTTTATAACTTCACTTAAACATATATAAAAACTCCATTATAATTCCATTATTCTGATTTATAAAAATATCAATTTTATAAATCTTTTATATAAAACCATTTATAATAAGCTCAAAAATCTCAATTTCAACTATTTTACAAAATAGTTAACTCTATATTTCAAAAATCACATTTCGATTATATTTCCCAATAATCATAATTTTTATAACATAAAATTATAACATTTATTTATTTAAAATAAATCCATTTCCTTGAACAATTCAAAATTTAACAAAACATCTATTTTCGAAATCACTTTAAAACCCTTTTAAATTTGGAAATCATCACTTTAACATTTTTAAATTTCCAAAATAGGCCCAATGCTGCAACAACACCAAATACATCAATCACGGCATCCAAACATCCAAATATCAACTAATAACAGCATATATCACAATACCTGTAAATAAATCAACAGTGATGACGAATCCAGTTGGATCCCTCCAACTTGTCACCTGCAACAAATATACATATGATAATATGTGTACAATGTCCGCTTCGAGGCAGACGCGCGTACAAAGGGTCATCCGCTCATACATGGGAACGTATAGGGTCATCTGCTCCACTAGGCAGGAATATATCCAAATACCAATCAATATATCATATATCATCCAAACAATCATCAATCATCATAAATAATATTTATTTCTCACTTATATAAAAATATCAGTGAGTCAGAAAGAGTGAGTTGTACTCACATTGCTTGTAGTCGTCGCGATAACGATTTATTCCGATTAAAATTAAACAAGCATTTAATTTCAACCAAAATTTTCACTAGCTCAAATAAATCCCAATCCAGCTCCATAACGTAGTGTTCGTTAATACGGACCCAATGCAAGTTGTTTCGTGTGAAACGGACCTCGTATGACAAAGTTACACATTTTTAAAGTTTAAACGAATTTTAAATATAATAATTTCTATTTCTATTTTTATTTTTAAAACCCTCACTTTACATCTGGCTGTTGATTTCTCTCCTTCACATCAGGGCCGCACGTTCATCTTCTTCCCCCATCGTTCATTTCGAACGAAAGCAAACCCAAATAGTCGACTATTTACTTCGAATTTTCGCTCGACCTTCGACTAATTTGAAGATGATCAGAGGCCGCCGTTCGAACGCCCTAGCTCCCCTCTACCAACGCCGTGAAGGACGTGCCACTTGGTCATCTATTAGCCTGAGAAATCGTGCATGAAACGCACGCACTTCAATGAAAACTTCCGTTGATTCGTAGCCTCGTTTTCGATCATCACCATATGGATTTAAAGATCTCGATACGCTCTACATATCTCGTGTTGGAAGTTTTTCGTATAGATGGATGGATTTGAAGAAATTAAGGGGAAAAGAATTGAAATTCTCGGCCATTGATTCAAAGCTGGCGGCTAGCCCTAACTAGTTAGGGTTTCTGCAAAATGAAATAAAACGTGGCCTTTTATAGGAAATATTCGTGCACTATTCATCCGATTTTTTTTTTCCGAACTCGAAACGAAACGTGCCGCCTGGCGTTTATAAGGTTTTACCCCTATTCCGAACGCAATGGAATATATATCGGAAGCCAATTCGATCGTATTTGAAAGATAGGTTTTCGAATCGAACATTTAAATTTAAAATTTACTTAAACAGATTTCTAAGCGTTTTAGCTTGCCCCGGACAAACCGTAAATTCGACTAACACAAAATTTCAAATCCTACAATAATATAATATTACGGATCCGATGAAACTGGTTTCGTCGAAATCCGAGACTGTTTGAAAAATGGTTATTTTCACACGTCAATTAAATATTAAAATATTCAATTTCTACAATTTACTTTTAATTCAATTTTAAAAGTTTAATATCATCATTCTAATTCAAATAAGATTTAATTCAATGTTATAAATCATTTTAATTCACATTAAATCCAATTTGCAATTATTTACACAATTTCAAATAATTAAATTAACCATTTAATTATCCAATTAAATCACTATATTCAAAATAAAATCTATTCAGCTTATTAAATTTACTTTTGAATATTTAAAATCAATTAAATATACGAATTTCAAATGACAGAAATTCTGGGTCGTTACACACATATACATACATATGTATGTACTACTGATTAACATCTCAATTAGTAGATAAACATCAACATGTGAGTGGGAACATGTTTATGTTTTCTTTTAAATAAAAATTAATAAATATTTCTTTTGCATAATTCAAAGCTTCATAATAACAACAACATATTTATAAACATAGCTGAATGGAAACTTACCAATTCAAATGTTATAGAAATTGATACCTTATAGTAAATTCACAACATCATCATTTAAGAATAACACGATTGCAAAACTTTTAAAGAGAAGCCAAAATTCAATCAAAATAATGCATACAAGTATATAACCACATCAAAACAACTCATAACAGCCAATATATATATACACACACACACACATACACACACACACATATATATTGACGCTAAAAGTGGTATAACACCCAGATATGACCTGTTGTAGAATTAGATCTAGTAAAAATAGCAAGAAAATGCAGAAAAATGTAGAAAAGTTAAGAGACATAAGATTTTATAGTCGTTCGGCAATCTCTAGCCTATGTCCACTTTATAGTTTTATTGTTTATGGATTTAAGAGATAATTAGAGTCACTAGTACAAGGTATTGATAGGTTCTTAAGCCTAGAACTGCCAATAGTATCTGCCTAGCTGACAATTGTAAGGGAGAGATATGAGATGAAGGAGGACTAGAGTCTAGGATCAAAGTGAAGACCCTTCTTTATTTGCAGCAGGGTTGATATTATAGGGAAACAAGTATATAGGTTCAGGAAGCCACTTACCTTGAAGCCCAAAAGATAGCAGAATGTCATATAAGTGAACACGTGGGGTCCAGGGGCCATAAAAACCTCTCGGTACACTACAAGAAAATCAGCCTTTGGTTGAATAAAATGGTGGCCTTTTTCCCTAAATGCAACCAATAACATTTCAGCCTGTACTATAAACGCGGCAAAAAGATTTCACTATCCCGTGCATGCCAAAATGTTTCTGCGTAAATACAATAAACATAACTAGTATGCGTTTCCTGTAGATTTGACCAGGCAACTAGTACTCGGCATCCAGCGGAACTGGCATCAGAGAGTGTTCGGCATCAAGGAGTACTCGGCATAGTACTCGGCATCAGGTAGCACTCGACATCTCATAGTACTCGGCAAAGTACTCGACATCCATTGTACTCGGCATCAGGTAGCACTCAGCATCTCATAGTACTCGGCGTAGTGCTCGACATCCATGGTACTCGGCATCCATGGTACCCGTCATCAAGGAGTACTCGGCATCCAGTGGTACTCGGCGTTAGAAGACGTTCGGCGTATATAGCTACTCTACATGGCAGCATCGTTCGGCCAAAGGATCGTTCGGTTAAGAAGCATCGTTCAGCCAGAAGGCACGTTCGGCTTCGACTGACAACTATTTTGCACTTCCCACCCATCAAACGTACCGTTCGGCATTGAGAAGGTGGTTCGGCGTCAATGTGTTCGGTCTACTTGGTTCGGCATACAACGACCACTACACTTGGGCTAGAGTGTTCGGCCACCAAGCTCACCTGGGAAGTCCAGCCCATATTTGTCTATAAATAGAGGGGCAGGGTCACAGTGAAAATGGATCTTTTTTGGAGAACACTGGGGAAACTCTGCCATTTTTCAGACTCATCTTCTTTACTTAGCAACTCCATTCAAGCAGTTCATCTACGAATTGTATTTGTAATCAATCATTAAGAAGAGCAATAAAGTTTAACCTCAAAGTGGACGTAGGCAATTACGCTGAACCACTATAAATCCGGTGTTCTTACTTTCTGCATTTAAATTAGCATATTCTTCTTTGCTTAATTTATCTTCATTACTTATATCTCTACACAATCTTTCTCAACGAGGTTAGTGACCAATTTTGGTGCTAACACTTTGGTGCTTTCACTGAGAATTGAATTCTCAGCTTGATTGGATCTCATCGTCTACTAGTGGATTTCCATATTCGCGAGATAGATCCAGTTGTTTACTAGAAAACTTCCTATTCTACTCAGATTTGAAAGAAATCTAAGGGAAGCTGATAGTCGTAGATTGGATTCACTGATGTACGCAAGATCTGGGGATTGGACGTTGAAGTTTGCACTCAAGTTGAATGAAGGCCGACCCTCCTCTGAAGGCAATTCGGTCGAACGCTCCAGAAAAGGCGTATGCCGATCGCCCCAGAAAAGGCGTATGCCGAACGCTCCAGAAAAGGCGTATGCCAAACACTCCAGAAAAGGCGTATGCCGAACGCTCCAGAAAAGGCGTATGCCGAACGCTCCAGAAAAGGCGTATGCCGAACGCTCCAGAAAAGGCGTAGGCCGAACGCTCTTCCGGGCCGACCATACCTCTAGGCCGAACGCTCTTCCAGGCCGAACATACCTCTAGGCCGAACTCCCTTCCAGGCCGAACATACCTCTAGGCCGAACGCCTCTGTAATGCCGAACGACTCGGTTGTGCCGAACACTGTGAATGCCGAACAGTGTGAATGCCAAACACGTGTGGAATGCCGAACAGTGTGGATGCCGAACAGCTTTAGCCGAACCACTTCTGGACGATCCACTTTGGACAAACAGCCTTGGCCGAACAGCTTTAGCCGAACCACTCTAGGCCGATCCACTCTGCCGAACAGCCTTGGCCGAACAGCTTTGGCTGAGCCACATGCCAACACCGAACGCCCCAATGCCGAACGATACTTCTGTATGCCGAACGGTACTTCTGTGCCGAACGAAGTATCCAGACCGATCCATGCACTGTATACCAATCTCTCTCTCACAAAACAATCTGACTGGTCCCTATACAAAAAGTATATGGATCGGGTACGACCCTTATTTTCAAAAAAAAAAATATTTTCGGGTACGACCCAAATTTTCAAAAAAGAGACTAAGAAAAATAACAATGAAGGCCCGTTGGCTAAGGATGTAGATCCCAGTAGCCGAAACAAGACTTCAGAATTCAGCTCATATGCTCTTTGAAAGATTCAATTGACAACCTCTACTTGAAGACTCACGACTCGGAGTGATACTAGAAACCAACCTCGAGAGAGTACACCAAAGTCTAAAGAAAATCACGGGAATGTTGTATATTCCCAGATGCTCACTGATCCTAACACGGGCGATTACAAACACCTCCGAGGTGTGATCGAAAAGATGACCTAGAAAGGAAAGCTTCAATAGTATGTAAAAGTCCTACAGAATTGCGGGCAGCGAATATCCGATGCCTATTAATAAAGGGCTATGATTATCAATTGGACGGTTGACGGCCGACATCCCTTTGAAAGGAGCCAAGGGCAGAGTCGAATAGCGAGCACACGATGCTACTTCACATATCAATGAGATTTACCATAATCTTCTTTGAATTATTTCCATTTCCATCTCTATTTCAATTGTTCTATGAACTACGAATAGCTTGAACTAAACTACTTTCAAAACGATGCAGGTGACCAAGTACTCAGATTTGGTTGCCAACCAATCTACGCAGACCGTGATTGGACATATGGAGTTACATCTGGACGAGCATAATTCTATCGCTCATCATCAACCATATGCCTTTGATTTGGGGCTATGGATTAAATACAATGTACAACATCACGATGCACGGAGAGCTGAATTCCATCCTACAAGTGGAATTTATTCAAGTAGAGAGCGGCTGCGATACGGCCGGCCACTTGCTAAGTGAAACTCGAGCTCGGGGGCAAGCCATCACATCATGGCTAAAAATGGGTTGATACACGACGATCCTTCGCACAACTCCGTACTCCCAGAGTGCGAGACGGAGTATAAACATCTACTTAACACCGTACTCCCAGAGTACGAGACGGGGTATAAACATTAATCAACTCCGTACTCCCAGAGTGTGAGACGGAGTATAAACATCTACTGTACTCCGTACTCCCAGAGTGCGAGACGGAGTATAAACATCTACTGAACTCCGTACTCCCAGAGTGCGAGACGGAGTATAAACATCTACTCAACTCTGTACTCCCAGAGTGCGAGACGGAGTATAAACATACATCAACTCCATACTCATCCCCAAAACTGGGGGCAGAACCAAAGCAAAGCACGCTAGTTGAACATTTGTCTAAAAGAAGATTGCAACGAAACGATTAAAAGACGACTGTCAAGCAATCAACTGAACGGAAATATTCAGCATGAAAGACTGCGGTTTTTCAAAGCACGTTATGTTTACACAAGACGTCCTTTGGGGGGCAAATGTTATCCCGCCTTTTGGCAAAGCCGTGACACCAAGAACTTGATTAGAAACCAGTGACAGTTCGTCTTGGAGATCGGTTACACAAAGACTCACTATGGATATCAATGGATTTTGTCCGAGTCTGGATCGAGCCACGATTAACAAGACATAACAATCAAAGCCAGGGAAGCCAACGTTCCAAGTTTCAAGGCGATCCGAGTTCGTATGCTCAACTTATGATCGATTCGAACAACCGACCATCCATCCATCGACCTCCACATTTGACTTGGAGACCTAAACTGCTTGGAATGAATATGGCCCGATTATCCACTCCAATCGAGTCATAGAACAAAGTTCGACAAAATACAGATACCCCTCATGAAGCTCAGTGATGCCGGGATCCGTCTAAAGTGGACGTGATTTGATCATCCACACATCAAATCCTACCCTGAACACGAAAGGTTGTTCGAAAGCCCAACTTGAAGTAGCTATGGTAGACTGCGTACTCGCTAACCATCGCTGTCAATATATGGACACGACTGCACCTTGGAACATAGCAACTTACTTTGTCTACTCAACAATCTATTATCCTTATTTTCTAGAAGGAGATACGGAGCAAATTGTAAGAGATTTGGCTATCTAACCCAACATGGATGTGATCCAACCATCTGTCATATACCTCCTTCCTTGACTTGATTGGAAGAGCTATAATCACCAAGCGGACGAGAATCGATCGTCCATTTTTCAAATTCCATCCCTCATCCTGGGGGGCAGAATCCCATTCCATGAGCAAACGTGGTTCGATTGTTCATTCGACGAAATTAGCGATACAGTGGATGAATACAAATTAAAGAGTGGAAATACGACTGCTCTCAACTTAAACCCCCAAGTCCCCAGAGCGCGGACTGGAGTACTCTAAGTCCCCAGAGCGTGGACTAGAGTATAAACGACTTAAACCTCCAAGTCCCCAAAGTGCGGACTGGAGTACTCTAAGTCCCCAGAGCGTGGACTAGAGTATAAACGACTAAAACCTCCAAGTCCCCAGAGTGCGGACTAGAGTACTCTAAGTCCCCAGAGCGTGGACTAGAGTATAAATGACTTAAACCTCCAAGTCCCCAGATTGCGGACTGGAGTACTCTAAGTCCCCAGAGCATGGACTAGAGTATAAACGACTAAAACCTCCAAGTCTCCAAAGTTCGGACTGGAGTACTCTAAGTCCCCAAAGCGTGGACTAGAGTATAAACGACTTAAACCTCCAAGTCCCCAGAGTGCGGACTGGAGTACTCTAAGTCCCCAGAGCGTGGACTAGAGTATAAACGACTTAAACCTCCAAGTCCCCAGAGTGCGGACTGGAGTACTCTAAGTCCCCAGAGCATGGACTAGAGTATAAATGACTTAAACCTCCAAGTCCCTAGATTGTGGACTGGAGTACTCTAAGTCCCCAGAGCGTGGACTAGAGTATAAACGACTTAAACCTCCAAGTCCCCAGAGTGCGGACTGGAGTACTCTAAGTCCCCAGAGCGTGGACTAGAGTATAAACGACTTAAACCTCCAAGTCCCCAGAGTGCGGACTGGAGTACTCTAAGTCCCCAGAGCGTGGACTAGAGTATAAATGACTTAAACCTCCAAGTCCCCAGATTGCGGACTGGAGTACTCTAAGTCCCCAGAGCATGGACTAGAGTATAAACGACTTAAACCTCCAAGTCTCCAGAGTGCGGACTGGAGTACTCTAAGTCCCCAGAGCGTGGACTAGAGTATAAATGACTTAAACCTCCAAGTCCCCAGATTGCGGACTGGAGTACTCTAAGTCCCCAGAGCGTGGACTAGAGTATAAACGACTTAAACCTCCAAGTCCCCAGATTGCGGACTGGAGTACTCTAAGTCCCCAGAGCGTGGACTAGAGTATAAACGACTTAAACCTCCAAGTCCCCAGAGTGCGGACTGGAGTACTCTAAGTCCCCAGAGCGCGGACTAGAGTATAACGACTTAAACCTCCAAGTCCCCAGAGTGCGGACTGGAGTACTCTAAGTCCCCAGAGCGCAGACTAGAGTATAAACGACTTAAACCTCCAAGTCCCCAGAGTTCGGACTGGAGTACTCTAAGTCCCCAGAGCACATACTAGAGTATAAACGACTTAAACCTCCAAGTTCCCAGAGTTCGGACTGGAGTACTCTAAGTCCCCAGAGCGTGGACTGGAGTATAAACGACTTAAACCTCCAAGTCCCCAGAGTGAGGACTGGAGTACTCTAACTCCCCAGGGTGCGGACTCGAATATAAGCGAATCGGATCTCCAAGTTCCCTGAATATGAACTATGACACAAATGACTTGAATTTGTCAAATCCTTGGCATACGGGCTAGAAAGTATTCTAAGTGCACGAAGCACAGAATGGAAGTTCAACGACTCCCGAAGAGTTTCCGAGTTATATGAAGATGGACTGAGAAGTCTATGTTACTCACAACTGCTTGGATTAAAATCACAATCACAAAGAAAACTGAACAATAAGAGTCTTTTGTAAGACAGAAAAAGGAACTAAACCTTATTCAGAAATGAGTTTCTATTACAACCCCTCCAACGTTCGGAGTCGACATTCTATTTACAAGGACTAAGGAAATAGATGAAAATAATTACATGACTTAAACTAACTCTCGTTGAACAAGGATAGTAATCACTTCTTGTGCTTCTTCAACTTCTCCTCTCCAGAGCATTTACCCTTGGTACTCTTCTTCGATAGAGGGGTAGCAACTGAAGGAGTACGGGGGCCTTCTATGGGCTTGGACCCGCCAGGAAGGATGACCTTCAACGGCTTGTTCAAAGGATTGTCCAAGTCCACAACTCGGGGCTCTACTATGACCTTGACCGTCTCCTCCTTCTCTTTCTCGAGTCATTCCTCCATGCTCAATTCGGATGTGTGCTCAGAGGCGCTTATAACCCCCGTCGGTAGGAGAGGAGGTTTCAGACTTGTCTTCATCAAGCGCTCCGATCACCTGAGCGTCTGGACCAGGAGCCTCCCCTGCGTGAGTGGCTTCACTTGTTTTCTCCCACACTTCCTTGGCGTCATCGCTCCTCGGAGTGGGCTCGGGGTCAGAATGGCCTGCACAAGATCATGGAAAACAAGCATTAGAATGCAATAGTCCTGCATAAAGAATAACGACTTTCGAAATCTTAAAGAGAATCTTAAAGAGAAGGATTATCTACCAGGTTTAGGCAAACTCTCAGCCATCCGGGGGGTCTCACCCTCTGGAACGAGAGACAGAATGCGAACTAAAGTACTCTAAGTCCCTGAGTGCGGACTAGAGTATAAATGACTTAAAAACCTCTACGTCCCCAGAGTGCGGACTACAGTACTCTCAGTCCCCAAAGCATGGACTAGATTATAGAAAACTTCAGAAAAATCCCTAAATCCCAGAAGCGAACCAGATTACTCTAAGTTCCCAGAGTGCGAACTAGAGTATAAACGAATTGACGAAAATCTCTGCGTCTCGAACTGTGGACTAAAGCATAAACCGTTCGACAAATCTCTAAGTCCCCGGAGCGTAGACCGAAGCATGAACACAAATTGGACGCGAGTCAACCAGAGGGAGAATAACACTGAGTCACCAGAATGCAGAGTGGTGTATAAACATCGATAAATAGGCGAGTGGATTCCGACCATTTTCTATTCCGTAAACTTCGGCCTGGGATCGACAGGAGGATTATTAACCCGCTAAGGATGGAGTTCGACCGTCCAACTAGTGACTTGGCCAAATCAATGCTGGGGGCAGGGGTACAAAACACTAAAAAGCCGAATACGACAGCTTACTATAGCCCTAGCGTGGCGTTCTTTATAACTTGAGGCAGCGACTGTAGGGAGGCCTCAATACAGAACCAGTCGAAACGGCATCCAAAGCTACGAGCAACCTACTATATCATACCTCAGACCAAGGGTCAATGCCGATCTGCACCAAGCACATACGAATGTGATTCGGATGTTTTTTGAAAAACTATGACCCCTAGAGTATGGAAAGGAGGGTAAACCACAAATACTTGGTCAAAAATTCTCCAGCACCCTCGTTCCATTCATCAGGAGGAGTATGAAACTGGATGAGCATAGCCCGACTGCATTTGTAGCCAACTTTACCCCGAGATCTGATTACAGAGCATGAACCAAAGTGGACGTGGATGACCATCCACTATCCAAATTACTCCCTGAAACTTATGTGGCATCGAAGTATTCCTCTTGGAATGAAAAACCACGATAAAATCCAAGATAGGCGAGACCTAGTCTCCCATCGACTGACATGATCCCACGATCCAACGGGAAGGAGAGTAAAGCTAAAGTGGGCGTGGCTGGCCTTCCTACTTATCGGTATATGCCCCAGACCTGGGGGCACGAGCGAGAAGCAAGATGAATGTGAACTGACTATTCACCAATCACCTCTATGTCTTTGGAGTTTAGGTGAAAACATAAACATAGCTAGGACGAGACTCAACCGTCCATGCAGTACATTTATCAACCCAGGACTGGGGGAAGACGCATGGTCATCCAAAAAATGGCTACGATAGCTCAGTATTAAAACTTATATATAGTGCTTACAGCAACTCAAGGCAACGACCGAAAGGATGCCTAGAGATAGAATCATAAAATCGATGCCAATGCTTGTGGGAAACTGACTGTCACTCCAACCCGAAGGGCGAGTGAAGGATCATGAATGCATTGAATAGAAAATGTGTTACTCGAATATACAAGCAAATTCAAACTCATAGCAAGATCCAGCTATGCAGTTGCACGCAACTCGAGGCTGGCCCCTACTCGACGTTTCCTTCAACGTGCTTTTAAGCCTGATCTTTGGCCATTTGCAGATAATCAATTAGAGCATTCAAAGCCCTTCATTATTTGACTTAACAACTCATGACAAGACTCAAGGATTCGACCAGAGTAACCATCAACATTGACCGTCCCGACCATATTTCACATTGAATGTTATGCAAAATAGTTACATCTTTACTCAAAGAATCTGGGATGGCACCTGCTAAGCTGACGGTCGACATTACAGCCAGCCATGGTGACCCTTTCCGGGTGCTGAATATCGGATCACAGCTCAGTGCAGTGATGATAAAAGAATTAGTTGGATTTTTCTGAATAAATGATGATATGTTCCCTTGGACCCATTCTGACATGCATATGTGATTTCATTAACTATCGCGAGCCATGCATTGAATATCAACCCGAAGCTACAAAAGCTAGCACAATCTCTATTGATTTCATCATGAAGAACTCTTAACCACGACCAAGATGAAGAAAATAATCAACTTCTTTATCCGTAACGTCATCTGTCCTTATGACCTCCCATGATCCATTATAACTGCAAATGGACAGGTTGAAGCTGTGAACAAAATCATAGAGTCTGTACTGAAGAGAGGTTTGGAAAACTCCTCAAGTGGCTGATTGCAACCCTTATTTCACAGAAAATACAAACAAGGAATCGCGATTGAATTTCTATTAAACTAGACGGAGTTGGTGACGACTTATGAGCATATAAAATGCATCCGAGAGCCAATGGCAAGAACATGTACCCGAACGTGCATGTGTACATCCGAAAAAGTTCGACTTCTTGAAATCAACAGAAATTGAATTCTCACTAAGGGTTATTAAGAAAAGACTAGATCAGATAGCCGAAGCTTATTAGCTCTGCAGAATCAGTCACGGATGGCCACTAATGAACTACAACCCTGGATTTATAATATTGGGAATCGACCAAGCATCACGATGACCAAAGAAGGATACAACACCTTGGGAGGATAAATTGGAGGATAATGACTATTCAAGAAACATGGTGGATTTCTTTCTGAAGACAAGGAATACTCGCTGATTCAAAGCGTGTTGTGTTGCTTCACACGACACACTTTGGGGGGCAAGTGTTTCCTGGAGATTTGACCAGGCAACTAGTACTCGGCATCCAGCGGAACTGGCATCAGAGAGTGTTCGGCATCAAGGAGTACTCGGCGTAGTACTCGGCATCAGGTAGCACTCGGCATCTCATAGTACTCGGCGAAGTACTTGACATCCATTGTACTCGGCATCAGGTAGCACTCGGCATCTCATAGTACTCGGCGTAGTGCTCGGCATCCATGGTACCCGTCATCAAGGAGTACTCGGCGTAGTACTCGGCATCCAGTGGTACTCGGCGTTAGAAGACGTTCGGCGTATATAACTACTCTACATGGCAGCATCGTTTGGCCAAAGGATCGTTCGGTTAAGAAGTATCGTTCAGCCAGAAGGCACGTTCGGCTTCGACTGACAACTATTCTGCACTTCCCACCCATCAAACGTACCGTTCGGCATTGAGAAGGTGGTTCGGCGTCAATGTGTTCGGTCTACTTGGTTCGGCATACAGCGACCACTACACTTGGGCTAGAGTGTTCGACCACCAAGCCCAACTGGGAAGTCCAGCCCATATTTGTCTATAAATAGAGGGGCAGGGTCACAATGAAAATGGATCTTTTTTGGAGAACACTGGGGAAACTCTGCCATTTTTCAGACTCATCTTCTTTACTTAGCAACTCCATTCAAGCAGTTGATCTAAGAATTGTATTTGTAATCAATCATTAAGAAGAGCAATAAAGTTTAACCTCAAAGTGGACGTAGGCAATTACGCTGAACCACTATAAATCCGGTGTTCTTACTTTCTGCATTTAAATTAGCATATTCTTCTTTGCTTAATTTATCTTCATTACTTATATCTCTACACAATCTTTCTCAACGAGGTTAGTGACCAATTTTGGTGCTAACAGTATGTTTGCGCTCTCTCACTTAGAAAAATTTAACCTAATCCCAAATTGCTTCAACAAAAGCAAACAAACAAAGGTCGATTCCCATTCTTCTCTCCGCATCATCATTGCAGCACGTCTCTACATTGTTGTTTATTGTCATCGTTGCTTCTACTCTTCTGTGGTTTTCTCCTCACCGACGATTTTCTCCTCATCGTAGAAAATTTTAGGTATGATTTTTATAAATCGATTTTGTTATTGTGATTAAAGTTAATCGGTTTTGTGATTAGGTTAATTAGCTTCTAATCAGGTGCGGTTAGGTTAATCGCTAATTCTGTGATTGTGGTATGTTATTCAAATGGTCGATTTTGTGATTGTGGTCGTGGTTGTGGTTAGGTTAATCGATTTGGTCAATTCTCTTATATATTAAAATGTGAATGTGTTTTGAGGTTTTATGTAATAAGTACCAATATCAGTGAGAGTATATGGAGTTAACTGAGTTTATAAACTAGTTCATAAACTTGATGATTATCTATTGTTTTAAGTTATGTAGAAGTGTAATGTGTGGTATCCTCTTAGTATGGTTATCTATTATTTTGACATAATTAAGTTCTGTGAAGCGAACTGTGAACTGTAACGTGTGGTATCCTCATGGTGCATATGTTTGACAGTTGCCTTGCTTCATTATTAATGTTTTGCATTCTATACACTTCATGACCAAATATTAGTTTATGCATTATTGATTTGTGTGTCGACTGCTCCAGGATCATCTATAGATTATTTCTTCGTGCTTCTGCAGCTAACTAGATTATTAAATCTGATAATATATAATTTACCAGGTAAAGCCTTCTACATGATTGGGATAGATGTAAACCAAAGCTGAGCTCCATTTATTTTGTAGGATTGCTCTTGAGGTAAGGATAGACCAGAAGTATCTAGTTTCTTTATGGTACATGTTGGGGACCAATTAGCCTGTTTTATTAATCATACCGAGCCATCTATTGCCATGATTGTCCTATATTAACACATCTGTGCTCTCTCTGGCGTAATAAAATTGGTTCATTCACATCTTGTTCATATTTTGATGGAAAAACTTTTAACAAATCCGTGTCTGATGAGGATAAGTATTTCGACTGTATCATAATATAAAAGCATGTAAATTATGTTATTACATTTAGCTGTGTTGGTTTCTATTGCACTTTAAGTATGGTTATAGTTGTGGTTTTGTTATATCATTTCTTGATCCAACATACTAAACCTTTATTCGACTCGCAGTCTTATCAAAATATCACCTGCCGCAAATCTTACAAATATGTTGCTGCATACCTGCCTTATTATTCGTTAGACATTCAAATCTTGTCCTAGTTAAGCTTACAACTCCCGCTATTATGTTTTATTCTTTATAAAATTCTATCAGCCTAGATAGGCTCAGCATGTAATTGTTTTTGGATGTATCTTTGAGTATTTTTCTTTACTTTATAGGAAAGGGCACTGAAGGAAAAATCAGGAATTAATGTGGAAGCTAGATGTTCACAGGACACTATATGCTCACAGGACGTAAGTTTAAATTTGATTGTTTCTACTAACTTGTGGTGCAGGATCCTGTTTTACTAATAAGGATTATCAAATTGACAAACGATTTAACTTGATATAGGATTGCGAGGAAGATGATGAAGATGAAAAGCCCTTAAATCATAGTGAAGATAACAGAGAGGAAAGGTGCAATACCATTTTCAACAGTTGGATAGGAGCAAGTAATGCTACTTAAATATGTTACATATTTACCGTTCAAGACATAAGAGAGAGAAATCACTTGGAATGCTTACAGAAAATTTTATGAAGCTATTCCTAGTCTTTGATGTAAGTATTTAGAAAATTGTAGGTCTTTTCCCTTTTCTTTCTTTTTCTTTGGTTGGCCCTGTTTAATCATCATACAATTCATTTCAAATGTAGCAGCGCTAATTCTATATCTCAAATTTTCTTATAGTATTTAACCGAGTTTTAAATGTAGCAGCGCTAATAATAATATAATTAAGTTAACCGAGTTTTAATAATAATAGTATAAGTTAACTAAGTTAATAAAAATTAACTAAGTTTTGTTAAAATTAACTAAACTTAAGTGAACTAAATTTAAAAAATAATAATAATATAACTAATTTAACAAAGTTTTATAAATGATGATGATGATAATGAATTAACTAGGTTTATAAAAATTAACTAAGTCTATAATAATAATAATACAATTAAGTTAACAAAGTTTTAATAATGATGATGATGATGATGATGATGATAAGTTAACTAAGTTAATAAAAATTAACTAAGTTTCTTTAAAATTAAATAACTTTTATAAAATTAACTAAGTTTAAGTTAACTAAAATTTATAAATAACAATATTATAACTAAGTTTGTGCACTGGTAGGGGTGTTTTGAGGAATGGTAGTGGACAGGGGTAGTGATTGATGTTGTGAAAGAGGGTATGTAGCTGGGTGTTTTGAGGTGGTATGAAGGGTTGTAGAGGGCAATGTAGGATGAAGTTGTAGTTTGATATGAGTGGTTTGTAAAGGGGATGATGATGTACTGACAGAGGAGATTAGGTGATTAGGTGGTGAATTGCAGTAAAGTCAGTAATGTAGTGGCACTGTTTCTGATCTTAGAGGTTGTCGCACCTCAAAACCTTAAGCTAGGAAGCCATATATAATAAAACTATTGAATTGATAAAGTGCGGCATTGATATAGTCGCCAGGGGATTATCCCACCCCTTTGTATCTAAACTATGTTAAATTATAAGACCAAAACCATTTAAGTCGCGTATCATAAGAAAATAGGTTGCCGACTATAGGCGAAATAGTTATGGGTTTGCATATAATAAAACTTAAAACTTAGAAATATGGGAATATCGAAATTTAGGTTTGGCGGCATCATTGCCATATAAATCAATGTCAAAAATAGCCTATAGTAGCATCATAGTCAAAGAATGGCAGCAAAAGAAACTAGCGGCATCATTTCCTCTTTATAATCAATGTCGAAATTCATATATGCGACATCAATGCCATAACATAGCTTATATTGAAAATATGCTTATAGAGGCATTGTTGCCTTATGGAGTTGATGCCAGTATAGAAAATATGCGGCATCATGGACCCAGATTCATGAGGGTTAAAGTTATCCATCTAGGCATTGCCAGTTTCTGGGCAATGCTGTACTTATTAGTTGGGATTGACTCCTCTGATCGACCCCTGTGCAGTTATTCCTTTTGGTTAAGTTTGCTTCGACCAATTTTTGCCCAAAATAGGGCAAGTTTCATGTGGCTTCCTATCGGGGAGCATCAATTGTAACATTTATTTCCTATTTATATATCCTTGCCGTGAATCAAATTCTATTTACGGAACCTGTTTTCCCTACCGTCGAACTCTGGGCATTAGTAGGAGCTAATAATTGTGGGAAAAATTATTCATTTTCCCTCATTCCATCTATGTTCTCCTTATGTTGATCCTGGACTAAGGGAGTCCACTAATTACTATCTTGGGTTCTTCAAGACTTCCCTCCCCCATCCTCGGCCAAATGTGTTGCACTAGGCTGTTAGCGTGGTCATGGAAACCTAGTTCGTATGCTAGTTTTTGTCTTCGGGAATTGATGGTTTAATTGCCTGATTCCGAGCATTCTTTCTTTGGTGCTGCCAGACTCTGGGCGGCAATCGATTCCTACAACTCGAGGTTGAACTATCTAATTGACCTTTGTATAGGTTTTGCTTCCTAACGTTCCAGTCTTCGAGCAATATCAAAAACCAGGAGATTGGGGTTTTACCTTCCCGACTTTGCCATTCTCCAAGCAACGTTGGACTCACTAAGGTTTGGAGTTTTACCCGACGTTGCCGATCTTCGAGCAATGATAGATTCATGAAGGTTGGGGTGGGAAACCATCTCGTCATCGCTATCTCTGGGCAGCGATGAATCTTTGAAGATTTGGTTGAATAGACAAATCATCTCGTCATTGCCTATATCCGGGCAATGACGAATTCCCAAAAGTTGTGATTCTCTTCCCTAAAGTTGCCTATCTCCGAGCAATGCCACATTCTTGGACGTTAAGGTTTCGACCTTCCTGAAGTCACCTATCTCTAGGAAATGCTGGTTCTCATAAGGTTGGGGGTCGATTTTCCCTGTCGAACAGGCGGTTTGGACCTTCCCGACGTAACCTATCTCTGAGCAACGCTGGTCCTCAAAAATTTGGGTGTCAATTTTCCCCATCGACTCGGAAGTTTGGACCTTCTCAACATTGCCTATCTACAGGAAACACTAGTTTTTAGAAGGTTGGGGGTTGATTTTCCCCATCGACCCGTCGATTTGGACCTTCCCGACATCGCATACCTTCGGGAAATGCTGGTTTTTAGAAGGTTAGGGAAATCCCCATTGACTCGGTAGTACTGAACTTCCCAATGTCGCCTATCTCCAGGCAACACTGGTTTTTAAAAGGTCCGGTGTCGATTTTCTCCATCAACCAGGCAGTTTGGACCTTCCCAACGCCGCCTATCTTTGGGGAATGCAAGTTCTTAGAAGTTTGAGGGTCGATTAGTCTAATTGACCCCTAGGCACATACTCTTTGTCCATTATCCAAAGCCAAAGGAGTATGCTCCAAGTCATACCATTGATCATGCGGCACGAGGGGCTTGCTTACGAGAACATAGTTCATTTGGTTCAAGAAGTTGACTTTATTTACGAATGATAAAGTGGCAAGTCCTGCCTTGTTGCATTGCCCCTAGCGTCCTTTGGTGGCTTATTTGCGAAAGCAAGTTAGATGGGTCCAAACGAAGAAGCATCTTTGTAGGTTGCTGGTCCATATTTATGAGATCATAGTCACAACAACAGTTACCATCTAGCGCATTTGGTCGCTCCGGATCTAGACTGCTTCGTTTTCCTTTCTTCTGTTGCTTAGCCTTTCTAGGCTCGAAAACATAACATTCCCATCCTACAGTCTCATCAACAAGTTGCTCATCGTGAGTAGAGCTATCCTTTGGGAATTAAATATTCATGTTTGAATAGTCGATGCACACTCGCTATTTTCCATTTGGCTTCTTGACTAACGCAGGATGCGATATCCATTCTGGGTAAAGAGTGTCGTGGATGAAGCTGTTAGTGAACATCTTACCTACTTCTTCCCTCAACGCAACGGATCGCTCCGGACCCAGACTGCGCCTTTTCTGCTTTACTGGTGTAAAGTCCAAGTCGATGTTCAGAGCGTGACATGCTATCTCCAGTGATATCCCGCATATATCTAAATGCGTTTAAGAAAATACATCCAAACTTCCTCAGAGGAAATTAGCCAATTCATTAAGGGATGATCTGGATCTTGGTGTTAGCCTAGTGAACCACGTCGATGCAACTTATTCCAAGAAGATGGGAAATCATCTGTATCGAATATCATCTGTCGCCCGAGGACCATCCATGTGCCATCCGTACTTAAGTGCTGCCTAGGATCTGTTTTTCGGTTATACGGTGGCATATCCAGCATCAATTTTTTTGAGTATTCTTCTTACAGGATATTTTTTGTAAATGGAGTTCTACTTAGTGAGAACCCCATTCCTTGTTCTTCCTGTCTTTGCTTTTCTTCACTAACCATTTAACCGTATCAGCTACATATTCCTTATTGACATGGTACTTCAAAGGTCGACTACTAGGGGCTACACTGGGCGTTTAGCTCCATAAATGAACTTGACTTGCCTGCTGACGTCTAGGTTCTCCATTCTCTACGAGAACCACTCCTACGGTATTCCATCGACATGCTGTTGGTTCCGCTGTATCCATTTGAACTCCATCCTTAATGTTGAACTTGTAATCTTCACTATCTAGCCGCATGCCATCTTCAGAGTCAGAAACCTCCATGGCATCGATTATATGTCCCCATCCTCTCTTAAATCCTTTTGGTATAGTCAGAAACCTTTTGGTATAGAGAGGAACTGTATTTTTGCAAACACGTTTCAAAAATAATTTTTTAAACATTAGTTATTAATTATAAAGTGTTTAATAAGGTTATAAAATCATATTTAATCACATCAAATCTTGGATTCAAATATTTAAATAATTCAGATATTTAAATACGAAGTGTTCGAAATTCCGAGTTGTTACAAATTGATTAGTGGCTTAATCGCTTTTGTTTGTTTACTTGTTTATGAAAATTAATTAACTATACTTAACATAAAAGCCGATGAAGTAGACTTGTTTATCTGTGGGAGTTAAGAACGTTGTTCGAATAAGGTTTAGAAGTAATAGTGTCCTAATCTACCGGCTTCACCCTTAACCGAGGGGTAGCATGTAGAGATTGCTAGGAACATGTTAAATATAGGAAACTTGATTTCCATAGGCGATCTTTTTAGAACTAGATAGTTGACTAGTCCACTATTGAACTTGACCAAGTATTAACTTAGGAAGTATCTAAAAGCTTCATGACTTAATACAATTTGAGATCCCCCGGGGAGGAGCATTGATATGAAACATCCCTAGCTTTAAAGACTTATATATACGTAATCCCCCAAGGAGGACTCCTCTATGCATATTTCGCTTACTTCTAAAAGTACCGGTATTTAGTTTACCGGAAATTCATCGAATTAATTTCGAAGAGTTCAGGATCGATAAGTGTTTTACTTACCAAATGCCCTTTAAAACTAGTATACAAGTCTATGTTTTGGAAGCGGTTGTGAAGTGCAATGTTATAGAGTTGAACTGTCTACCCTAAGGTTAAGTCCAAGGTAGATGTCAGTGTTCGCATGTGTTAGTCGACTTGTGATGGAACCATGGAAAGGATTCATGATATGTTCAAGTGATGAAGACTCATGTGAGAGATGCCGAACATAACCCGATATCGAAAATGACAAAAACAGAGTAGGCCTCATAGCTAGTGGGTTTAGCGAACATGGAAGTCTATATTAACTCCATATCTACAGTATGCTTATCGATGTTGCTAGTGGAAGTTAATGATACTCGGTATCACATGGTGAGGCATGAACTAACTATGTTTTTCCTTAATGGTATATTTTGTTTAACGACATACGACGCTCAGAAAGTAGTTTCTAACCCTTTTCAGGAGGTCCGCTTCAGTTTACTAGGGGTGCCTCCGTGGAAAATCCATATGCGAACATTCCTTAGTGGTTTTAGATGTACTTCTAATATTGTTATCTTGTGACCCATAAAGCTATTTTCTAATTTGTATTCTACACCCTAGACATTATCTGTTATATCACTATATTACTTAACCAATGGTTTAGTCTCATTTAAAGGAAAAACCGTTATGGTGATTCGTACGGTCTCAAAAGTTATTGTTATATGAATTCATGTACCTTGAGTATCTCATACCAGACTTATGTCCGACACATGGTTTTTATTTTCCCTAAATTCCTCGTGTTCTTTTTCGAGTAGGCTGACTAAATAAAGTTTTACTTTGGACACTTCAAATTTCAGGAGACAAGTTGGAGGCTTCCGATATCTATCCATCTCTAATTCTATTACATTGTATTATGTATGTATCAACATTAAGAGGACAATTATAAGTGTCTAAGCTGATGATAGTAGTTAGGTTTTTGTAACTTTGAAAAATACTCTATATTTAGGTGTAACTATTTGTACCGTCCTTATGATATTATATTTTATCGTCCCGTTGTGAGATTCTGATATTATACTCTTTCTTTCTTATTCTATTTCATTTTTTCCTACCTTAGCTATCTGTCTTTTCGACGCTTGGGTGCTCGGCATATGAATACCGTGGATGTATTTAGTATCGACATTAGAGGATCGAAAAGTCCGATCGTTACATTTGGTATCAGAGCAAAGGAGCGAACACCTTGGCTTTGGTTGGGTATGACTCATTATAGATAAGGTAAGCGACACCCTAGAATGAGTTGAGCGTATTATACATACAAGAGCATATTTGTATTTTTCTATTAACCTATCCCTTTTTTAGCTTTTCCTCAGGATTAACTCATTCTTTGAAATTATTCTATCCTTAGGTTTCCTAAAGCTGTTTTGGTATGTTCATGTAGTAAGAACCACGAGTACTAGAGCTGCTAATGTTAGAGGAGGTAGAAGTGGAGGTGGTCGGGGTAGTTTGTCATTAATGGCGGAAATTGGGCACTGGGAATGCTTCTTCTATCGAGGAACTGATGGTGAATATTGTGGAGGAGGTCATTCAGGTTCAGTTATAGATGAATTTTGCTTTGCTTTGTCATAATTATGATAGGTTGGGTGGTAAGAGGTTCAAGGGCACTGAGACTATTATCGAGGTTCAGACTTGGCCTTCTTTGCGTGATAGGATTTTCAGGGATATGGATTCAGATGATGCGATGAAGCATCGTTTGGTGTCGCGACATCTGACCGATGCTGTTATGGATTGGTGGAGTTGTATTACTGTAGATGTCCAAAAGAACGACTTTTCTTGGGTTAAATTCATAGAGGTGTTTGTGGTGAAGTTTGTTTCGAAAACCAAAAAGACTTTGTTGTTTATAAATTTTCTTGATCTGAAGCAAGGAACTATGTCAGTTGTTGAGTATGAGAACAGGTTCAATGTATTATCTCGTTTTGGGTTAGGATAGTAGATACACCACTGAAGAAGAATGAGATGTTTGTTGTAGGTATACGTCGGGAGTTTTAGAGGGACATAACAATCATGTCTAGGGATCATTTGTGAATCTAGTAGGTATGCGTTTGAGAGAGTGGCTCCAGAACCGTCTATTTCTACAGTAATTAGGAACAACAAGCGTTAGTTTCAACTGTCGAAGGATGTTTCCAATTTAGCTTGCTATAAGTGTGGAAAGAAGGGACATTTTACTTGGGATTACAGGTCAAGAGGATAAGTGACAAAGGCACTGATAGTTAGAGCACTGTTAGTCAAAGCGTCGATTGCAAAGGTATGGAAGATTAAGCGACAGATAGCCAGGGCAAAGTTTGCACCGTGAGGTTGTTACAACTACCACCGGCCATGCCATTTTGTTAGGGATTGTTCGATGCTTCAAAAAGAACAACGACCTAGTTTTTGCACTTGCTTCACCTCCTTCTACTTCTGCAGCTGTAAACGGAAAGCAGGTTTTTGAAGGTTTTTTATATATGTTTATGGCAATCTAGTTCGTGTTTTGTTAATACTGGTGCTTCTCTTGATTTCATTTCTAGTAGCCTTGTTGATAGACTAAAACTTGAGCTAGTTATGGCTTTTGACTGTATTTGTGTGTCGAACCTTAGGGGGGCTCGGCCAATCTTAGCATGATATGTCTGGTGGTTTCTATTACCTGTTCTAATTGAATCTTTCCATGTAATATGTAGGTTCTTGGTTTTTTAGGTTTTGATGTATTTCTTGGGATAGATTGGTTGTCTCAAAATCATGCAGCCCTAGATTATGTTAAGCTGACAGTGATATTAAAGAAGGGGAGAAAGACACCGGTAGTGTCTTGTGAAGAGTCTAGCTCGCTTATGTATAGTTTTCTTTATTCTCTTGATGTGTCGAAAGAGGAGTTGGGTTTGATCTTTGTGGTGAAGTGGTTTGAAGTTGTTTGAAGAGGTGTCAGGTTTACCACCTCATCGTGAGATAGAATTTCGTATTGATTTGGTTAAGGATGCAAAACCAATTGTGTTGCTTGTTCGTAGGGTAGCACTAAAGGAGAAGTTGGAAGTAACTAACCTGGTCAGTGATTTATTGCAAAAGGGCTTGATATGACAAAGTCGTTCGAATTGGGGAGCACCCGTTGTGTCTGCTATGAAGGTTAATGGTTCCTCAAGAACGTGTATGGATTACTGCGAGCTCAACAAGCAGACTATTAGGAACAAGTGTCATCTGCCTAGGATATATGACTTATCTGATCAGCTTTATGGTGCTCAGGTGTTTTCTTAGCTTGATCTTACTACAAGATTTCATCAGCTTAGGGTAACAGAGGAGAGTGTACTCTTGATAGCTTTTAGGTCTGATAAGTTTTATGAATGTTTAGTTATGCCGTTTGGCCTAACTATTGCTCCAGCATATTTCATGGACTTAATGAATCGTGTTTTTTGGGATGTCTTGAATATGTTTATTCTTTTGTTTATTGATGATATTCTGGTTTACTCCAAGACCGAGGAAAAGAATATGCACCATTTAAGGATTGTATTAGAAACACTAAGGGAGCACGTGTTGAAGGCTAAGTTCCTAAAGTGTCACTTTTGGAGTTGGAAGTTAGGTTCTTGGGTCATGTTGTCTCGACGGAGGGTATTTCTATTGATCCCATGAAGGTTGTGGCTGTCCAGGATTGGAAGAGGCCAGAAATCCCAACCAAGAATAGGAGCTTCTTGCGGTTAGCAGGTTATTACAGGAGGTTTATTTAGGATTTCTCAAAGATTGCATCATGCTTGATGAAGAAAGACGTCAAATTTGTTTGGACGGATAAATGAGAACAAGCATTCATATAGCTGAAGGCAAGGTTAACTAGTGCCCCTATTCTTACTGTTCCAAATGGAGGTAAGGGTTTGACTTTTACACATATGCATATGGACCAGGTTTAAATGCTATGTTGATGCAGCATGGAAGGGTTATCACGTATGCCAGTCGACAACTGATGCTGTAGGAAGCGATGTATGCAACCTATGACCTGGTATTGTTAGCGATGAAGATGTGGAGACATCACTTGCTAGGTGAGAGGCTCGAGTTGTATATGGATCATAAATCCTTGAAGTATCTTATCGCTCAAAAGGACCTTAACATGAGGTAGCAGCGGTGCTGGTAGTTTCTTATGGCTTACGATCTAGATATATTGTACACGCTTAGGAAAGCTAATGTTGCAGTCGATGCGCTCAGTAGGAGGATGCAGTTGTGGAAAATATAGAGGTTCTTCCAAGCATGATTAGCTATATCGAAGGGAATTATATTATAGATCCTCATATTGCTAGGATAGCCAAAACGGTGAGTAAGAATAAGGCACCGAAGAGGTGGTCGGGATTCGAAGTGGATAGCCATGGTATACTAAGGATAAATGGAAGGTTGTGTGTTCGTGATGTGGATGGGATTCGGTAGGAGGTGTTAATACCTCAGTTATTGATTTTGATGACAACAACTATATAAAAATATAGATACTGATGTTTTGCCAAGTTATATAGTATATAGTGCAGAATATTACATAGGTACCGAATTGAAGACTGTATCGTAGGAAGATTTAAGATAAAGATATAAAGACTCATGAGTTCAAAGACAAAGAAATGAAGATCCCAAGGTTATAACTTAGTGTTTAGAGTCATTAGAATATATATTGTTAAAGTCCTTGATAACAATCTCTGATTTTTATCTCCAATTTCTAATCTCCAATATTTTAAATAAAAATAAATTATTATCATTTCAAAATATATTTTAATAAATAGTTTATAAAAGTTTTTAAGAGTCCAAAATATTTAAAAACTATATTCAAATTATTTTACAAAGCATAGGATATTAAAAACAATTTAAAAGAGAAGTGTTTTCAAAAATTACTAGGATATGTTGACATACTAGTTTTGTATATATCGACATATAGACCGTTGGATGGTTCTTTAAATTTTGAATGGAAGTGTCTTTTGGACACAACTCTTTACGAATGAATACATTTATTTATTTACTATATAAAGGGGAGTGTAAACAACTTTTTAACTAATTAATTACTTACTTTCTTCCCATTCTTACTCTTTTGAAAATTCTCTTGAAAAATATACTCTATTCTATTCAAAATCATACAAAATCAATTCATACTTCACTATATTGGTTCAATACTACTTTCTTACTGTTTTGGAAACATCTCTCTCATTTCAAAGATCAAAGTTCTATCCAAGAGGTTAGAGGATCCATTATAACCAAAGTACAAGAATTTGTCTTTGGAAAAACTATCAACTCTACTCATGTTTGTTTGGGTGTGCTTGTAGCTCGTTCAAATCAAGTGGGTGTGCTTAGTAGCTCGGTAAATCTTATGGGTGATCTTGTAGCCTCGTTAGATCAAGAGAATTTAACCCGAACTCGAAATACAGAAGGGTGTGTCTCGTAGCCTTGAAATTGAAATTGTAGTTTAATTTTCCTTTTACTTGGTTTAAAGATTAACATTTGAAAAGAAATCTGTATAAGCATTTGTACGGGACTGGATGTAGGAGAAATCTGAACTAGTATAAAGTCCCTTGTGTCATCTCTCTAATTTTTAGTTTACTATATTGCTTTTAAATTTATCTATCATTGCATTTGTGACTAATTTTCAGTGTAATTTTATGTTGTTAATCTAGGATTTAATATCAATCTTAAAATATTTTTAAATTATTTTCATAAGTTAGAAAATACTATTCACTCCCTTCTTTAGTGTTAAATTAGCCTTAAGATCCATTATTCCGCAACCCACAAGAGGTACTGACAGAGGATAATCTTTGCGATTGATGATACATCCAGGGGTTACTAGGATGTATCAAGAGATGAAGCAGACTTTTTAGTGGGAAGGCATGAAGAAAGGCGTCTCCATATTTGCGAGTAAGTGTGCTAACTACCAATAGGTCAAAGGCAGTCACTAAAAGACGGCTGGATTTCTTCAGCTAGTCGAGATTCCTAAGTGGAAATTGGAGCAGATATCCATGAACTTCATAAGTGGGCTATCGAGGTCAAGGATAGGTAGCTAAGGTGTTTGGGTTATTGTGGATCGACTGACCAAGAGTGCGCACTTCATCTTTGAGTATCGTAACCTTTTGAGATATAGTTAAGTGTTATAAATGTATTTTTATAACCTTGTTGAACTCCTTTTAGTTAATGAATAATGATAAGAAAAAAAATTTTGAATTTTTTTTTACAAAAATAAATACTTTGAAGAAATATCGATAATGTGATCGAAATCATTTTAACGATAAACAGCTTTTTATTCAAAATAAGCCGTTCAAACTTTTTTACATACACCAAATACTTAGGAAATCATTAATAGCTAATAAAAATAATTAACACTAGATCACTTTAGGAATCTTCTAGAAGCTTCTAGAAGATAAGGGGATAAGTGTGAATGGAAGGAGATATTTTCTAAGGCATGGTGGGGTGGAAAGCAAGAATATGAAGGCATGAGGGGGGACTGAGCCTTCTTGACCAGAAATAAGGGGTTAATTGAAGGGTAGGCAACACCACTTAAAGCCTATGTAAACACACACACACTCACACTCAAATCACTTTTACATTTTTACAAAATAAATCAAACACTCTTTACTCTCTTCTCTTCATAATTTCCTAAGATCTAAACAATACAAATCAACTTCTAATCTCTTCAAACTTCTTCTATAAGCCTACTACAACATCACAACACCACAAGCAACTCAAAGGTTGAAGATTTAAAGCGCAGAAGCCTAAACAATTATATGCCATGAGTAATATAGGGGTTTTTTGCAAGGCCGAGAGCAAAAGCAAGGCAAACATAGGAAGTTTGGTGTTTGCAAGATTGAGGTAGGAAGTGGAAGCTTGTGCTTGATTGTTTGCACGTTTAAGGGTGAGATAACACACCATTTGAATGAATATGAAGTGCATATATTGTTGATTAAATCATATGAATGTTGCTTGAGTTTATGTTGTTTTATTTGGTTTTGATTCTTACCTTAGAAAGCAAATGACATATGTAATTGATGGATATGGACTTTTATGACTTGTTGCATAGCCTTGAAACAAAGAACATAAGGTTTGGTTGAACATAGATTGAATTCGACTTGAGTTTGGAAGTGGTTTTATAGCGATAGTCGCTATAAATGCACTTTGAAAATGCCTTGTGTTTGGTATTTTCTATGAATTTTCGTAGAAAGATCCTTAAAGGTTTCTCGCCATAGTTACAATCTATTATGTGTACACTAGCTACAGTAAAAGGATTGGATGTTAAAAAGTTTGTTTGCATATTGAAAACTGATCAAACTTTCAAGTATTAGAAACATGCATAGTTCATAACCTTATATAACTGTCAGCTGTAGCACTTAAAAAAACCCAATTTTCTTTGAACCACTTGTTACAGCATTATGTAAATGCTGTCTTTTCTATTTGAGACTTTAAATTACTTTGGAATGACTTTAAACTTAAGTATTTCTCTTTAATATTTTTACAACTCTTTTCTAACATATATTAGAGTATTTTAAAAGTAGTTTGGATTTTTTACATATTTTTAATAATTTATTATGAATTATTAAAGTAAGTGGTTTATTTTTAAATAAAGGGAAATATGTTACTTTTAAAGTTTTAAATAAATTATAAATTAGATATTTTAGTAATATTTTAAATAAATTTTTTAAACCATGTTATAATTATTTAAAAGTGTATTTTAAGTATACATAGTTTTTAGAAAATTTGTTAATTATTTTATTACTGTATTAAATATCTTGTGTAATTAAGTATCTTTTAATTTGGTTTAAGTATCTTAGCTTTATAAATAAATTATTATACATACATATTTATCATTTTTAAAAGGGTTTTAAATTATAAACAAATATTTTATAAAAGTGGTTTAGGAATTGATTAGTGGCTTAATCATGTTTGTTTGTTTACTTGTTTGTGGAAGTAATTAACTATACTTAACACTAAAAGTTAACGAAGTAGACTTATCAATCAGTTAGAGTAAGAATGTTGTTCGGGTAAGTTTAGAAGCAATAGTGCTCTAACCTACCAATTTCACTCTTAACTAAGGGGTAGTAAGTTGAGATAGTCGAGAACATGTTAAGTATACAAAACTTGATTTCCATAAGCGATCGTTTTTAGAACTAGATGGTTGACTAATCAACTATTGGCCAAGCATTAACTTAGGAAGTATCTAAAAGCTTCATGGCTTCATATGATCTGTGACCCCCCCCCCCGAGGAGGAGCATTGATATGAAATGTATCTTCCTTTAAGAACTTATATATATGAGATCCCCATGGAGGACTTTTTGTTATATAGTTCACTTACTTCTAAAAGAACCGGAATTGACTTTACCAAAAATTCATTGATTTAGTTTTAAAGAGTCCGAGATCGGTAAGTATTTTACTTACTAAATACCACTTCAAAACCAGTATATGTGTGTATGTTTTGGAAGCGATTGTGAAGTGGAATGTTATAGAATTGAACTACCTATCCTAAGGTTAAGTCTAAGGAAGAGGTCAACGTGAACATTCCAGACAAATGTTATAGAGTTGAACTATCTATCCTAAGGTTAAGTCCAAGGGAGAGGTCGGCGTTAGCATGTGTCGGTCGACTTGTGCTGGAATCCATGGAATGGATCCATGAACTGTTCAAACGACGAAGACTCATATGAGAGATGCCGAACGTAACCTTGACATCGAAAATGACTAAAAATAGAGTAGGCCTCATAGCTAGTGGGTTTAGCAAACCCGAAACGGTATATCAACTTCATATCTAGAGTATGCTTATCGATGTTGCTAGTGGGAATTGATGATACTCGGTATCACATGTTATGGCGTAGCCCGACTATGTTTTCCCTTAAGGTTATATCTAGAGATATACGACGCTCGAAAGGTAGTTTCCAACCCTTATTATGAGGTGCACTTCAGTTTACTAGAGGTGACTCCATGGAAAATCCATATGCGAATGTTCCTTAGCAGTTTTAGATGTACTTCTAATGTTGTTGTGTTCTGAGATGCAAGCAACAAAGCAATTTTCTGATTTATATTCTACACCCTAAACATTATCTATTATATCGCTATATTACTTAATAGATGGTTTGGTCTCTTTTGAGGGAAAAACCGTTACGATGATTCGCACGGTCTCAAAAGTTACTATTATATGGATTCATTTATCTTAGGTTTTGCATACCAGACTTATGTCTGATACGTGATTTTTGTTTTCCCTAAATTCCTCCTGTACTCTTTCGAGTAGGCTGAGTAAACCCAGTTTTACTTTGGATGCTTTAAAGTTCAGAAGACGAGCTAGAGGCTTCCATTTCTTATCTATTTCTATTTCTATTGTACTATATTATGTATGTGTTAACATTGTGAGGATATGCAATTATAACTATCTAAGCTGATGATAGTACTTAGGTTTTTGTAACTTTCAAAATTACTCTGTAGGAGTTATCCTTTGTACCGTCCTTTTGATATTATATGTTATGGTTCTGATGTGAGATTCTGATATTGTGTTCTTTCTTTCTTGTTTTATTTCTTTTTTTACCTTAACTATCCGTCTTTCCAGCACTTGGGTGCTCGACACATGAATACCATGGATGTATTTATTATCAACATTCGAGGGTCGAAAAGTTGGATCGTTACATATACCAAATGGATCCGTTATGGTTAAAATTGATCTGAAAGAGGATAGAGATGCAACTCTAGATTTTCAATCCTGTTTGTTTGATCCGAGAGTAATCATAATTAAGGAATAGGGAATGGGGCCTGGAATTACGTTTATTATTTATGCTGGCTCTATTAGCACCCCAAAATTTTCCATACACACCCTTTTTATTTGGAAGAAATTTACACAGCTTACTATTTTCTTTTAACCCCCATTTTATTCCATAAATAACCTTATTTTTCCAAATTTCTACATGTTTACATTTTATTCCAAATTTTCTTTGAACGTAGTGTTGTCTAAAACCTCACTCAGATCGAGCAAGGTATTGTGGGAAACCTCACTCGGACCGAGCTAGGTTTTATGTGAAACGACGCTTTCATCGAGTGTGGTTTGTATAGAAGCCATGTATATAGGAAAATCCATACTAACGGCAATTCAAATTGTTTTTTACATTTCCTACTCACTCCATGCTTGGTTTATTGGGAATTCTCACTCAGTCCATACTTGGGTTTTTATGTTTTCTCACTCACTCAGAGCTTGGTTTCATATATTTCCTTATTTTCTCTGAGCATGGGTTTTTATGGATCCGCTTAGCTCGTGAACATGGATTCATTTCAAATCATTTCTGATATGTCGATGCTAGAGTACTAAGGGAAACTTTGTTTAAGTAATTTTTTTGAATTTACTAGGGGTGAAAGACAAAACCTAGGTTATTAACAGATGTAGACATAAATTTATTATATTTTACTCCAATTGGGTAAAACTTTATAGTTTGTATCTTGAATCTTGAGATGAAGGCGCTAATAGTATTATTATAGGTAAGTTAGGAATATGGTTTAAATGAATGCAAACTAACAGTAGTAAAAATGAATGCGACATTCAGTTATAAACAAACATATCTATAATGGCTAAAAATGTGGTACACTAGGAATTAAGTGAGTCACTAGAAGATGAATCTCAAGGAGTAGTACACAACATACTTAACTAATGTGCAAATACTATTATACATGAGGACGATATCAGTTTTAGAGCTAAAGTACAAAAAATAGCATTAAAATTAGTAAGGACAAAAGGGTTGATCAATCAACACAAATATTAGGTAATATATAAAATACTGAAATCAACATCGAATAAAGGGTAAAAACTAAAGACAACGACATGAAGGGAACAAATTATGTTACGTATAAGGAGCTTTCATCCCTCAATACAAATAATGAACTTCTTGAAAAAAATTATTACAAGTTCAGTTAATGGATCTACAATAGACAAATGCAAGAACTCTTCAATACCCATTGAAAAGGATCCTGCAGTGCTTGAACATTCTATTATAATCCCAAAAATACATTTCTTTAGCATTATCTTGACTATGATGGCAAGCAAACTGCACTGTCTAATTAGATTCAAAGACGAAGAGGATCAGTAAGAGAATATGTTTGATTATTTAGCATCTAGTATAAAGGAAAACTTAACATAGGGAGAACAAAATTGTCATGTTTAAATTTACAAGTGTTAATCTGAAATATGAGGGAAAATGAATAAATTCAATGCTCCGCAAATGCCTCTCCTAAAATACCTTTAAGGGGAGACGCGATAATTAATTGACATTTCTAACATGAAATGTAAAGGTTTTAAACTTCGACATCAGAAAACTTGATGTAACCAAACTCTAAAAAATGCATAAACCAATTATAGCCTATTTAATTGAGAATAAACTTAGAGCATCTTCAATGGTTTATAAATTACAAATTACAATTACGTAATTTATAGACTTGATTGCTAGTGGTTCTTCTAACAAAGAGATGAGTTGGGTGCCATTTTAATATGTTTCAGACTCAGGTGCCTGTTTAACAAGATCTTAGGAGTTAGGTGCCTGTTAAACAAGCTCCTGACTTTTACTTGCAACCTGTCGAGCACCTGTTATACATGTGCATGGCCTTTAGGCGCCGTTAAGGTGGGCTCTATATTTGGTTAAAATTTTGTAATCTAACTGGCCCTAATAATATAATATTATGAATCAGGATCGCCTATTAGAAGTTGACTTAGGTTTTGGATAACGTAGTCTTAATCTTGAGACTCATTGTTGGATATGCTCTTAGCATTAAAAAGATACTACTAAAATCAGATACAAATATTCGGAAATTAATGTAGATGTGCAAGAGTTTTGAACACATAAGTTGTATAGCAAAAAATAAAAGGCCTACTTGTATATATATATATATATTCTATACATAGGCTAGTGGTTCTTTGTATGATAGAGAAAGTTTATGCGAGTTATAGTTAGTGAATCCAATAATATTAAAATTTAGTGGATTTCACTTAGGGATTTCAGTAATGCATTAAGTGCTAATGAAATAAATAGGTTCTTACAGTCACATTCAACCATTTAAGGGTTTTGACAACAACCTTATGAAGTTTGGACTTAAAGGCACAAAATTTCATTGAATCAAATGTGCACGAACAAGCAGAGAATTGCAACAAAAGCAGATAGTGTTACACTTAATGATACTTTACTAAATCCTTAATTTAATTACTATTTCAATATCAAGATAAGCAAGTGATCACATACCACTTCTTATGGAAAACAAAATGGTATGATAAGGGAAAAAGGAACAACATTTGGATATATTAGTAACTTGTGCGAACCAGTGCTATGCATACAGTTTTTTACTAAATAATGTTAAAAAAATAAATTAACATAACTATTACAGATTATATTTATTTATGTACATTTAATCCATTTCATCTTTTGGACCCCGGTTGTATATTTCGTTTTATTAAATGAACATCAAAAAATTTACAATTTCATAACCATACAAATGAATTAAAATTTTGATCATAATAAATTTTGGATTTTGCAAAAAAAAGCAATCAAACATCATATCTCATTCAAATCAAGTACAAAAATACAATTTCTCATTAATCCAAATCTAAGGAAACTAAAGACGAAAAATGTCTAACAAAATACCTTGTACAATCTAATTTCTACATAGAATTAATATATTAATACAATTGAAAAATGTTAATTCATAATTTTTGCAATCATCCTAACTTCATTTTTATGAAGATCAAAATTTGTACTAATATGAAGAAAAAGTAGAGATCATATTTCAACATCGAACATGAGATTATAAGTTATATGAAAATAACATGTCACAATATATATATATATATGTGTGTGTGTGTGTGTGTGTGTGTGTTTTGGTGTGTGTGTATGAATATGAATTTTGATAGCATGCATCGTTTATATTACTCTAGTTTAGTTCATGGTAAAAATACACCTTACAACTACAATAACTTCATGCAGTTGTGTATTTTGTGATGGACACACACACACACAAAGCTAAGCACGCAACATTTTTCATAAGAATACAGTTAACAATATATTAATGGAAATAATTATGGTTGTCAATGGATAGCCAAAACAACTGAAATTTGTTTGTATCCGTATCCGGAAAGCGAAAAAATATCCGACCTTCGAAAAAAGGATGTGGATACCAAGGCGTCCACATCAAAAATTATTCTATTTATGTTTTTTGGTTTATTGATCATTAGCGGATATGATAATTATTCGATATCCATCTGTATCCACAGATGCATATATTCGATATCCAAAATTGATTTTGTATGCTGATGCAAATATGGTACTATCCACATCTAAAAGTATCCGTTGATAGGTCTAGAAATAGCGTTTCACAAATATTGCATTCACATTGAATACAAACTTTATTGAATCATTACTAACATTAATTACACATTCGTACACTATTGAGGCTTCAAACAATAGTTTATTTCTAGTAAATACCATTATAAAGACGAATATGAGACTAAAATATCAGGTACTTCATTCCATAATTGTCAGACTGTTCGTTGGCAATAGCTAGGGTTCAATTCAACCCCGTTTTCTTATAGTCACACTACTTTTCTATGCGTTTCTCTCTCTCTCTCATATCACCACATCTTCTCTCTTTTGCATATCTTTCTCCATCGATCAGCACCATCTCCTTTCCGGCACTAATTTCAAACCATGAAAAAGGAATTCTTTGAATCCCCTAATCGAATCCCACCTATGACAATTATCAGCTCAACCCCTACTACTAGATCCAATAAGACATTCAAACATCCTTCCTTTTCAGATCCAATATGCTTTCCATCACTATCTCAGGCGAAGCCTTCTGCCAAGCTCAACTCCAAGCTGTCTGCCTCTGAGCTTCACCAGCCTCCGTCATCACCCTACGAGCACATCACCTTACCATGTTTTCTACTTTATATCCTCCCTCTATCTGTTAATGCCTTAAATTCCCCTTAACCAAACAGTCTTGCTGGTTGTTCTACCACTCTTGCCAATGGTGAAGCTCCAATTGAACAACTCGTAGTATTGCCTAATGTTCCTAATACTGCTGCTATGAAGGATGAGGTAAGCTTGATGCTTGTCCAGGGTCATTTCAAGCCTAATGCAAAAAAGCTAATGCTTAAAAGCCCAAAGCAGCATCGTCTTCACTATTTTCAAGCAAGTCGCATAATGCAAGAGGGTATGTCACCAAGCACTTTAAATTTTCCAGTAATACAGATGAAGTTCTTGTGCCTTCCCAAGCCATGATTGATGAGGCTTTATAGAGGAACACACCTTTTGGTTTCTTTTTGGACGATGGTCACCCTTATGCAATAGTTAAGAAACACCTTAGTGTAGAATGGAAACTGAAGGGTACTTGAATGTGAGATTTGATAGTGATATGTATTTTTTTGACTTTGGAAGTGAAGAAGAAAGGCGAATGGTTTTAGAAGTGGATCCATGTATTGTAAATGGGAAAGTGTTTATTGTCACTAAATAGAGCCCGTTGGTTGACTTTGCTTGAGAAAATTTATGTCCATTCTTGTTTGGGCTAAGTTCTCTTATATCCCATCCTCCCTCCAATCGTAAGAGGGTCTTGATTGGTTAGCAAGTCACATTGGTGAGCTTATATGCTTCGATGAAAATACAGAATGAAGGGACTTTCTTGGTTTTGCTTGAGCCCTTACTAAGATCACTCTAGATAGACCATCTCTATCTTGCCTCTCTGTAGCTCTCTCTGGCAATAAGACTGGTCAAATTAATGTCTCATACTTATAGTAGCCTCTTCTTTGTACTTACTTCTACTCTTTTGGTCATTTAGAAACATTTTGTTCGCATTGCCCAGTGGAAGTTGAAGGAAATTTCCCTCCTCCTTTACCTAAGAAAGTTCCAATTTAGAAGCAGCCGCCAAGATAATAGAAGATCAAATCCCCCTCTACATCTGTTCAAACATTAATTCCTACCATGCCATCACAGTTTGTTCCTCCTCTTAGCTCGTTAGATGATGTTGCTAGTCTTGATGCTTGCCTTTCCTCCGTATTCTCTGCCGATCTAGCCCCTCCTGATATTCCTGCCACTAATATTCCATCTTTAGTCATTGACCCTCATCTGTGTAAGGCCACCAAATAGACTGATCATTATGCTACTATTTCTACCACTGTAGCCCACCCAGCCTGTCCAATCCCGCTAAACCCGATGACCTGGAGATGGGATTAAGTATAGTATAGTGGATTTATTTACATCTTAGGTATCTATTTTGTTTGTCCTGTCAATGGGTATAATGTTTTATTCACTATTGTTATATTCTATTACACTGCTTGTATGGCATCTGTAAGTGTTGTGTGAGTTTGTAGTTGTGAGACAACCAACATCACACCTATTATTCATTAATATATTAAAAAGCGGACGGGCGACTTAAAAAACCGGCTTACCTTTCTAAAATATCAGTTATTTAATTTCCTTAGCGTTAGAAAACCTTTTCCAAATACACTTAAAGAAAACAATCACATCTTTTTTAGTTCAATTGTAATATCTTTATTATCATAAAAACACACAAAATTAAGTTTTCTTTGATAAAAGGTTAACCTTGACACAGACGGGTGTGAAGAAAGAATATAATGTTTTCACTAATAGTAACATGATTTAACAAAACCGAAGCATAAAAAATTCCAAATATTCAAAATTCATTTGATTTCAAGTCACAAATTTATTTGCACAAAATTCATTTTTTATCATTATTTCCTTACATTATTTGAAATGTAGCAAGGAGATAAAACTGAAAATTTCCATAGTTCTTTTGTATAAATTTGGTGCCATCTATTTTAACTAGAGCAAGAAAAAAATTCAGTTTATGCATTTAAATGAATGGACCTTAACTTGAATCGAATACACCTATCCGAAAATCGACAACGAATTTAAAAAGAATCTTATATGTGAAAATGTGCCTATCATTGTTCGTAGATCATGTTTATCGAACCATCCTTTTTAACTTGCATGTTATAAATTCAAAAAAACATATAATATGATCATAGTTTTTAACATTATTTATTGTAGACGTTCTTAATAAATCAAAATTTAAAGAATACAAATTTTGGAAATTGGAGTTTCAAGAAGATAAATGGTGGTTAAGAATTGAAAGGAGTGGACGGAATTTGTTATAGTGAAGAATAGGAAAGTAATAGTAAGTAACGGCTTTAGTGGGACACCATTGGAAAGGAAGAATGCAAGAGGAATCAATGAGTATGCATTTTTCCAAAAAAGAAAAGATAGGAGAATGAAGAAAGTAGTTTGGAAATATAGGTTATAATTTTGTTTAATAAACTGAGAATAAGGTACATATTTTGCCTTCTAGAAATTTTATCATTTTTTTATAATTTCCGCCTCATCCTTCATTCTCGAAATCCAAATTGATTTTCTCTTTAGTTGTTCCACTAATTAAAACACAATGAATGACTACTTTCTTAAACTAAAAATATCATCACCATAATTATAATGAAAGTTATGAAATAAATGAATAAGATGATTGAGCAAGGAATTTATTATTAATTGGATAAAGGTAATTAGCAAACAAATTGGTGAACAATATAATTAAAGATGAAATACATTAGGAAGATGAACATGATGATCATTATGGAATGAATCTATAGAAAAAAGAAGAGAATGCGACAACTAAATGTTTGGTCAAATAAATATTAACTTTAGGAAGGTAAATTACGTATTTTAATTGTAAAAGAAAAGAAAAAGAAGATGAATAGTGGAAGATTATATTTTTTTGTAAGATGATGTGAAATATGGCTATTTTTTCATTATAGATAAATTTAAGAACTAAATTTAATACTATATAGAAATGATCTAATTGGAAGGTGTGAAATTTAAATGTAAAACATGAATTTAATCAAATTTAAGGATTAAATTTAATACTCTATTCAATTCATCTAATTAGAAGAAAAAAAGTAAACATATAACATGAATTAAGGATGGAAAAAATTCTATTTATAAGAGCATAAGAAAAAATAGGATGAAAAAACATGCATTCCATATTTTTTGTAATTTAATTAATAAGGCATGCGAAATTGATTCTTTCCCAAATGAGAACCAAACAACTTAAATCAGACATAGAAATAACCATGAATCAAAATCAAATATGTTAATGATTAAATAGCTAAAATACGACCATTATTAGATAATTAAAATCACATATTATAGTAATCATTAATTAAATCAAATATGGTAAAAAAAATAATTTAATATCCAAAGAAAAGTTCATCATTATTATTAAAATATTGAATAGATTATGTATGGAGACAATTTACTTTAAAATTAATAAGGTTGTCAAAGAAATGATTAAGATGTAATTTGGAATCAACTAGGGTTGATAAATAATTTTTTTTTTGAAAAGAAGGTACTTTATATATAAATAATGAGCATATACTTCCATAATATGCCTCATTAAAACTTTGCAATCCCCCTAACCTAAATGAGTGCCTTGCCAGGAAAAAGAGTACATATCATGTCCATATAATAACAATACAATAGTGAGTATGCTAGATTCCAAGTTGTCAAATAGATGGAGGAGTAAAACAAAGAAGCGACACACTCAAAACCATCCATACGACCAACTTGGGGCATATAAACAAAGAAAATTACAACAAATCCAATACAAGTCTTAAATCCATAGAGCTCAAAATAGGAAACAACATCCGATCTTATAGCCATCACTTATCAAAATGCAGAGGAGAGAAAACACAGCAGTTGCCTTTACTAAACTAATCAGATCTAAAAGCTTCTTCAATCCAGTAATAATGGCAGCAATTTTTCCTCTCGAGAACTAAAGAGATAAACAAATTAGTGGCAAATCGGAGGAAATTATCAACTTCGAGGTCAAGGAGGCCGGTGCTCCAGCTTAGTGTCGATCTTAATTTCGAAATTGGACAAGATAAGTTCCATATCTTTATTTATCTTCTGGGAATCCAGTTTACTTTGAATTAAATTCTTGCAGTCTTGAGTTAAGAGAATATTTCTAACTTGAACTGGCAACTTGATACCTTTGAAAATCCTTGAGTTTCGTTCGCACCATATGTGCCAAATCATCGAAGTAAATGCAATGTTCTTGAAATGGTTAGATAGAGTATTACTATTCTGATATTCACGCATAATTTCCAATACTAGATTTATATCAAAAGAATTCCCAATGTTAATTCGAAGTTTATGCATCATTTCTTCTAGAATTTGTCTAGAATATATGCAGTTAAAAATTAGGTGGTCTCTATCTTCATCTAGATTTAAATAGAGAACACAGTATCGATCAATACAATTATTCCATCTGTTGATTCTGTCTTGAGTGTTCAACCTGTTTAATTTAGCCAGTATAGAGCAAATCGACATTTTTGGAGCACAATTAATATCCCAAATAATACTGGACCACTTAAATTCTGTATGTATTCTTCTAATATGATTCCAGGCCGAATTTAAATTAAATTGACCATTCTTGCTTGGAATCCAGAACCATAAATCTTGTTGCATCGATTATGTATTGTGATATTATGCACTAAATCTTGACATTGATTAGGAACATAATCAAGATGATTTTTCCGTTCATTATCTGCTATAAGAGTAGAAACTTTTTTATTATTACCACCATAGACAGACATGGAATTCCAACCATATTTTTCCACCAAGGAAGATCAATTGATCCATGGGTCTAGCCAAATATCTATGTTCTCACCATTAACAATTTTCCTATCAATTAGACCTGTGCACCATTGTCTAGCTCTAAGCAGTAATTTCCAAGTATATGATGCATTGTTATTCATAGCAGCATGTCAAAATTTAATTTTTTTGCAAGATTTGTTATACATCCATTTAGCCCAAGTTGTTTCCCCTTGTAAAAATTTCCAGAGCAATTTAATAGCAACTACTTTTGCAATTTCATCAATTTTTCTAATACCCAAGCCACCCTCATTCTTGGTTTTACAAACATCATCCCAGCTCATCTTATGAGCTTTAGATTCCCAAATGAAATTGGCACAAATAGAGTTGATTCTTTGAATGACAGTCATAGGAATTTGAGTGAATTGCAACTAGAATTGTATCATTGGGTAAATGACAGTTTTCGCTAATTCAATTCTACCACCGATATTGAGTAATTTACTATTCCAATGGTTAAATTTTCTGTTGATTTTGTCTATTAAGCATCCAAAATCCCTTGTTTTAAGTTTGTTGTTAGATAGTGGGATGCCTAAATATATCATTGGAAGTTTTCCAATACTAATATTTAATATGTTAGCTATCTGTTGCTTATTTTTAGCCCCTTTACTAAAAAACACAGTGGATTTGTTTTCATTTAAATCAAGGCTAACTAAACACTTCAAATTTTGAAAGATTTGCATAATGCTTTCAGCATTTTTTGTGTTAGCTTTGGCCATAATTAGAATATCATCTACATACAAAAAGTGAGTGATCATGAGATTAATCTTATAAATAGGGGTGATATTACCTTTCAAGTACTCCACATCGAGATTGATTGTAAGAAACTCCATAGCTATAGAAAATAAGTATGGCGAGAGAGAATCGCCTTGTCTTAAACCCCTCGAGCTCTCAATAAAACCAAATGGGGAGCCATCAATTAACACCGAAAAAGAGGGAGTAGATATACACTCGTATATAAGATTAGAAAATGTCATAAGAAACTCGATGGAAATCAGCATATGATGAATAAACTCTCTATTTATTTTATCATAGGCTTTATGCAAGTCAATTTTCATGCAAATATTGTTGGAAATTTTCCTGTTAAATCCTCTAACCATTTCATATGCAAGTAATGAATTCTCCGTAATATTCTCCCAGGAATGAAAGCATTTTGATTATATGAAATAAGGTCGTTCATATAAGGTTTTAGCCAATTACAAAGAAGGTTGGCTAAAATCTTATATGACACATTGCATAGAGAGATCGGTCTAAAATCGATCATATCAATTGCATCAGGTTTTTTTGGAATGAGGCAAATGAAAGAATGATTGATTTCTCATATAATTTTACCATATTGAAGGATGCCATTCATAGCATTCCAGATATCATCTTTAAGCTGTTCCCAATGCACTTTGTAGAATTTCGAGTTAATGCCATCAGGCCTAGGGGAACTGCTGTCATTAATCTGGAAAACTGCAGCTTTTATTTCCTCTAATTGAAATGGCTTGCATAAATTGTTCCTTGCATTTTCAGAGAGGATTATTTTACAAATGATGCCTGGAAATTGCCTTGTGGCCTGAGATGTAGAGAACAAATCAGTAAAATAACTAACAACTTCATATGCAAGTTTATCTGATGCTGATGACCATGTTCCAGTCGAATTGAGTATATAATTGCTACCTCGATTTGGTTTACAAACATTAACTCTACTGTAGAAAAGGTTAGTTGGCCTATCCCTTTTAACCTACCAATTTAATTTCATTCTTTGCTCGTTATCTATTGCAATATTTCTCATAGCTGAATGAATCTGTGCAGTTTTCAAATTGTATTGATTTATCAAATTATCATTCAAAGGATTTTGAACTAGTTGATTATATAGATCATTAGCCTCATCTTTCATTAGAGCAACCATACTGTGAATATTTTTATTACTTTTAACCCATGTCTTCAATGCAGATTTAGCTGCCTTCAGCCTACATATAAGTATGTGAAGCGGATTGCCATGAAAATCTTGTTTCAGAGCATTTTGAAGAACTAAATGGTACCCCTCTTGAAGATGCCAAGAATTTCTATATTTGAAAGGTATCATTTTCTTCTTTTCATTATGAATCATGAATTTGATAATAATAGGAGAATGGTCACTTAATGAATGATTTCCAAAATTAATACCGAATTGATAAAACATATTCATCCATAAGGAATTGACAAACACATGATCAATCTTACTGTGAATTGCAAAATTTTGTCCGACCCTCCACGTAAAATAATTACCAATGAAATTTGGTTCCACAAGATTAGATGAAGTAATGCAATCAATAAAATCCTGGTTACCCACCGAATTATAAAGACCATCATTAATTCTCTCATTAGGAGATAAAATAGAATTGAAATCACTTGCTACTATCCATGGCAAATTAAATCTTTTAGACTACTCGATAAGATAGTTCCATAACTCCTATCTCCTCGTCTCCTCGTTGAAAGCATAAATCGTTGTACACAAAATACTAGTACCATTGGCATTGTGTAAGATACAAGTAATGAATTGGTTACTAGAATGAATTATAATATTCGACCATTGAGAAGAATCCCATATAATTAAAATTCTACTTTTAAGGTTAGTAGAAATATTATGCAAATGTTTCCACTTATTATCAGTTTTAGCCATAAATCTTACAATGTTATCCATTGAAAGTTTATTTTCAAGGGTACCGAGAAAAGAAAATCTTTTACTATTTATCAACTACAAGATCTCTAACTATTTCGATAGGGCATTCATACACCGGATGTTCCAAAGAAGGAACTCCATCTATAAACTATTACCTGAAATGCTACTGTCAACATGGGAAGTAGCAGTCCCAGATGTCTTATGTTTTTTCAACTTTTTATTTTTTCCTTTCAGCTGATTAATTAACATGTTCCATGCAGGATTATCTAAATCATCATCTAAAGTAGTTACTTTAAATTCAAAAGGTACCTCCTCAGTTCTCATTTCCGAGTTGACCTTGATCTGCTTACATGTTGCGAATCAGTGTTCTGGTTGGCGAGTTCAATGGAAGGAGATGTTTTAGTAGGCACTGCAGGCTCCTCTTCTGCCATAATGTTTTCTTCAATTCTATTATTATCCATTTTATGTGAATCTATATCAGAAACTAAATATGTTGTATCTTGAATTGTGTTTGTATTAATAGTCGTGAAAGTAATAACCAGCTGGACTGTTTGAGACTTTTTTCATGACTGTACTTTCTTATTATTGTTATTACCATCAATTTGATCATTGATAAAAGAAAAACCTTGTTCTAGAATGTCTTGATTATTTGTATTATTTGTCGAGGACACAAGAGTATCATTGTTTTGACCGATAACATCAATGTGCATCTCATTTCTGTCATTCGATTTCTCCTATGGAGGAATTTTAGGCCTCCATACTTTATTGAATTGGCAGTGCATCTCAATATGACCATAACTAGAACAATTAGAGCAAATAGTGGGTTTCCATTCGTATGACACTTCCTGCCATATGATTTCATCTTTCTCCGATGAAATAGGAATCTTATTTGGAAAATCAAACGAGTTATTGATTTCAATTAATACTCAAGCATAAGCAATTTTTATTATACCTTCTGTAAATTCGTCCAGTTTGATGGGGGAACCAAGCACTGAGGCAATACGACTAATCCCCTCTTCCGTCCAATAATCAAGTGGTAGATTAGGAAAACGAACCCATATCAGGATAGAGTTGAGGAGTTCTTTGTTAAGTTGCATCCCAAGGGACCATCTCTTCATCATCATCAACTTTTTGTTGTAGTAGTAGGGACCACCTTCCAAGAATCTATCACAATCTTTTTTGTTATGAAATTTAATAACATAAAAACCATTTTCCTTAGAATATATAGAGAATTTGTCTTCGGGCTTCCAAACTATAGTTATATAATCCTTGAAGTATGGATAATATGGTTTAGGACCAACTACGTAGATCACAATAGCATTATCCCACTTTTTTAGCATTTTGAACAACCTCAACTAACATTTTAGCACATTGCATCGAATTGAAATCACGGGGTTGATAAAACTTTAACAAAACAGAAACCAGAATATTATTACCTTTGACGACTTCATTCCATGCCCGACTAGACGTAGTGGAAAAATTCCATGTTGAGTTGTGCGATTAAGATTACTGAGGTTATGGGCATAATTCTGGTCTGTGTTTTATGGTGGAGAGGATCTTTAGTTATTATTCGGAGAATTATTGGGAATGAAATTGGATTTAATAGGCTGCTGCGATAATTTTGATTGACGTTTCAATTTTTTCGTTCAGACTGGGATAAAACCTTCTTCGTTATCAATAGAGGAATCAGGATTCACTAAAGGAGAAAAGCCCGGATGCGGATCAGGAGGTAGAGGAGTCGGTTCAGGTGGGGGAGGGGATAGACGGCAAGAAGAGACAAGAGATGTCATAAGAGGAACAACGAATTCGGTAGGAAAATGGGAGGATCAGGAATGAAAAAAAAACTAGAGGCGAAAAAAACAAGCTGACGGCGAATCAGACCATAGATAGATTTAAGGAGACATGTTAAATATATGTTCCATTTTTGGCTTCACATAATTTGATTTTGCAAGCCTATAGTAGACAAACCTCCCTCATGGTCGGTTTGATTATTTTTTGAAATTGTTAATTTTCTTGTTGTTAATAAAGATACAGACAATCAATTAACAAATAAAGTAAAAACTATTTGACATTAAATAAAAATTCAAAAGGAAGAAAAACAATTTACAAACCTTATAAATGCTAATAGGGATTAAATACAGAAGGCTAATTGAATTAGAAGCTAAAATTAGCACTATAAATTTTTTCTACAAATTGTACTTTGTAAGCAACTCCCTTCATTTATCAAAAGGTACCTCTATATAATGTTAATCCAAAATATTCTTTCCTCGCTTATGAATAAATACCTGACGTATAAGTATTCATATCTCTAATACATTTTGGAAGGTTTATATTCAATACTTATTTCCAAAAAAATTATATATCTTCCTTAAATATCCTAAGAAAAATATTAGTTTTGACATCATAACTTACGCCATGTGGCCATGAAATTAAAACTAAGGACATTAAAGCATACCAATAATCATGAAATATAATGAAATAAAAATTTATTATCGATGGTAGAAATTAACATCATCAATCATACTAAACTTAATAATACTAAATTATAGTTGCAGTCATGAAGCGAAATAGCACTAATAATGGTTAGCTAATGGTAGAAATCGACTTCATAACTTGTTAGAGATTAATCTAATTAGTCATGTTTGAAAATTTGAATCAAGAAAAATATGTTTGAAAATAGTAAATCACGACCTAACTTTTAGGACTTCAGAGTATATGTAAGCATGGGGCATTATTGAATACATAACATAACATAACAAAAAGATATTATATAAACATCCATTTTGTTATTTTATATTGATTGTTTGTGAATTCAAAAAATGAGTATTTTTGGAATCATTTTCATTGTCTTGATTTTTTAGAGAAGAAAAAAAGTTAAGAAAAATTACATGGAAAGATGAAAGAAGAAAACAAAGGAAAAAGGTTGGTAGAAGATGAATATGCAATGACATGCGTTATTTAATGCATTAATTTATAGAATTTAATGCATGTGAATAATCGTATTATCTTCAATCATATTCTTATCCAAAAATTAAGGATAATGAAGCATAAGATTTGCTAATATTGTTAAAATAAATATTAATAAAAAAAAACTAGTGTGAACCCATGCTATGCACATGGGGTTCACTGTATAATTTATTTAACCATGCATTTTATAATTTTTGCTGTATGAAGATGTAAGCGCATGTTTATTGTGAGGATCCATTTCTTCGACTCCCAGAAATCGACACTAATACATCCTCGGTATTCACGTGCCATAAATCCAAGTGTCGGAGAAGCGGATTCTCAAGGGTAAGAAAGAAAATAAAGACAGAACAGAATCTCACATATATTATTTCAAATAAAACTTAACAGCGGAAATTAAAATACATTTATCAAAGTTAAACAGACAATTATAAATATCTGTCCTTACAAAGGCGGGATACAATACTACACAAGTGTGGTGGAAATAGATAAAAATCTTCAGTAAATCTTCTGACTCCATGCTTTGAGCTCCATCCAGTTTTCTTCTAAACTAAACTTGACTACTAGGCTACCAGAGGAAAATTAGGGCACCTAAAGTTTAAGGAAAGGGAAAATAAACTCCGGGTCAGTCATGGGACTGGTGTGAGAACTCAAAATACGCGTTTTGAAAACAAAAAGGTATCTCATAAGACCATGTTGCATATAAACACGAAACGGGTTTTTCTCTTATGATAACAGAAACATTCTACATCAAAATACTTGATATTATTTTTAATGACATATCTTTGAAAACATTTGCAAGTAAACTTATTACTCTTAGCCGAAATTGTTACATTATTAAATTCCAGCACATTAGCCACAAACGTGGGTTCTACAAACAAAATGGCAGACACTTATTGGAGAATGGATTTCCATACGAATGACCAGGTGAAGGGACTACCTTCCGGCAGTACATCTCTAGAGGAATGTACCGAGGCCAATAGATGGTCCTCTACAACCACAAGACCAGCCTACCTCTTCCTAGATAGTACCAAATATGTCATCACCCCAGTCGTTACTGACCTATCCGAGGGCCCTTACAACATACATCCTGTTATCCCGCCTTTTGGCAAGGCCGTGACACCAAAAAGTTGACCGGAAAACTAAAGATAGTTCGTCTCAAAGATTGGCTGAACATTGCTTCACCATGGATATCGACGAATTTTGTCCAAAGCTCGAATCAAGCTACAATTGATAGGACACGGCAAGCAAAGTCATGGGAGCCAGCGTTTCAAATTTCAGGATAATCGGAGTTCGTATGAATGAGATATGATCGATACAAGTTAGAAAAAACATGTTGGTTCGTATCCACCAGGTTCGAATCGATGGCGTTCGCATCGATCAATCACCACTGCTTCGCATCCATCGGTGCACCCTACTTCGCATCGATCGACCTCGCATCCATCATCAGTGGCAAGTCACTGTTTCGTCCACGAAACCTGCCCTGTTCGTATCCATTCGACTCGTCTCGATCCAGTTCGTATCGATCAATGATTCGTATCCATCGGTTCAAACTGGGTCGTGGCACTTGATGCGAACAAGGCGAAATTCGTGGATACGAAGTGGTCAACTCGGAGCAAAGGGTGGATCGATGCGAGATATGCGCACCACGTCATCTCAAAGACACGTGCATCCATCGATTCGAAGGCGTGGAGTCGAAGTGATCGAGTCGAAACGAACAGCCAACCCGGAAACCCTTACTCGTATCGATCATATCTCCCAATCTACAAATCCAAATGCTATGAAATTTTCACAGTAGCTTCCATACAAGGTAAAGAATGTTCCTGCCAAGTTTCAGCTCGATTGGACTAATCCTTGATGGATACGAAATCACTTCGTATCGATCGCAGATCGAGTCGAAACTTGGTGGGACCAGTCGCGTGGGCCCACTCACGTGCCAGAAAAAGTCTCCTGAAGTTTGGGCGAGATCTGGGCCTCCTACACCTATAAATAGCCCCATGAAGCCTACAGAAAAGGGATCTTTTGGCCATTCAGCATCCAGACTCTACCGGATTCAATCCTACACTTCATCACCACTGTTGTATTCAAATTTCAAAGCATTAATCCACTGCAACCTGCTGTAATCAGTTGTAATCATCAAGTGAATATCAATAAAGTTATCAGCTTCAGAGTGGACGTAGGCAAGATCGCCGAACCACTAAAATCCTATGTCATTAAATAAATATAAATTATCAAAGCGATAAATTTGCGGGTCGTTAAATTTATGGATTGTAATATTTTAAATTAGGTTTTTCTTGAACAAGATAAAACAAATTTTGTCAATAAATCTAAACAAATAATCTCGGATCATGTAGAATATAATTAATATTTTAGAGCACAATGGTTTCATACAACAAATGATAACATTAGTTATAAGTTGTTCCTAACTTGGTAAGAATTGCATTACTAAGCATGCATATTAATTAACTTTCAAATGTTAGTAGATATAAGTGTGACACTGTTCTATACTCTATTTGGCATATAAATTTTAGTGTGTACATTGATGATATTATTCTAAACGTAGAATTAGAGAAATCATGCTAAATGTAAAATAGCGATTAAATTTGTTCAAAAAAACAACACTATGACAACCGGATTATGACGTATTATGACATTGCACTATAATAAATAAGTCAAAGAAAATATTATAGTAGATTTGAAATATCATATTTTCTAATGCATATAGCCTAGTATGACATGAAAAACGTAATATATACAGTGTGTGGTCAAATTTTTAGAAAGCCAAATAGTTTTCCACTTTACTTTAAACATCCACGAAAACAAAATAACTAAAATAATATGATAATAGGCATACTTAAAAGTAAATTAATATCAATGCTAAATAAAATACCGTGGATACAAAAAACTATATTTTATGGACATTTAATTGAATATAAAATATTGATCAATTAGTGTGAAGAAACATAGTCATCGAAGCAAACTAATAAAAATAGATTATTAAATTTATTGTAGAACGCTATATTATAGAGTTGAAAAAAGTATTCTATAGAACATGCACCTAAATATGCAGAAAATCTCAGTAGACAAAATTAATTCTTTTTATTGTGAACCAAAATACATGGAAACGAAAAGTTTTTTAGAGATAAATTATGCATTTACAACCCAATCCGTTTTTATGCTAGTAAGATAAATATTATAACCATGTTTTATTATTTATAAGGTATATAAAAAATTTGTAAAATATAATGTTGCCTTTAAGCATAAACAAATATCACCCTGACGTTGAAAATATTTATATATAATTATTTTGATTCATATATTTTATTTTATTTCTTATTCCATTTGAAAGTAAAGAAAGATACTTGTTAAGAATGGATGTTAATTTCTACTTTGCTATTTCTCTATAACAACGAAGCATTTGTTAAAGTCATAAAAGTATTTCACATTATATGTTCTCTCATAGAATTATAAAGTAGTGTTTTTCTGAAAAGCTACCAATAATAGAAAATAACTAAGATGAATTGATTGATTAAAAATTAAATTTCTAACTAGTTAACATTAAAAAGAATTGAAATGTAATTGATTTTTTCATTAAATTTAATTTCAATCAAAGAGAATTAATTATAGTTAATATTTTAATTAGTTTAAATTCAAGCTAAATATTACTATTCGTAATTAATTGGTTAAATTGCATATTAATTAAATTTATTTATTGCATATGGGATATCTATTTGATATGATCTTTACTACTTGAATTCAGATTTCATATAAACATTAACAGTGTGTAGGCACATCCGAACTTGTGCGAATAAATGTGTTAGCAATTTCATGTGTGTGCGCACGTATAATACTCGAACCCAAATATTGAAAGAAAATTAAAACAATATTTTATACCACATTATTATAATAACCCACATCCAACCATGTTTAGTGTTTAACTCCTTGATAAAATAGTTCTAGTGAGTTTCATATGTATTACCAATTTTGAAATGTAAAACTTCAAACATGCCATATCATATTATCAACCATCAACTACACTGAAAAAAATTAACATCATCATAATTTCAAAATAACTAACTTATGCATATTCTCTAATAAATTTATATAACAATTTAAATTATGATAGTTTTAAAATACGAAGGATCATCATATTCGACATTGGTGCAGTAGAGAAAGAAACATCTCTAGCACAAAAGATTTCCATATTTATAAAAATTATTGAAACCAATGGTGAATTAATTATTTGAAAATATTTCAACATCTACATAGTTTTAATATGTAAACATAAGAGTAAGAATCATGGTAATGAATTTATATTTAATATCATATGAAACATAGGGAATGGAAATACATTAAGATAATGTATTTACTAATTTAAATTTGAGTTCAAACTAATCAAAGAATTGTTTACAATATGAATTTAATGTTATATTTTTTCAAAATTAAATTAGAGCAACGAATACACATTGTTTCTTAAATCAATTCCCTTTAATTTTAGTTAAAATAAGTAATCAACATTAATTTGATATTAGCTAACTAACTATTAGGTATATGAGAACAATTAGTCTTCATTGATTCTTAGCCTGAAATCATCAATGATTTTAATGATCAACTAATTTTTTTAATTATATAAAATCGGATAGGAGTTCAGTCAACCTCATTTACTTTTAAAAATATTCAAGTTAAATTACACATTTTCTATGATAAACTTATAATTATTTTACAAAGAGTATTTTTAAGGGCTAATTCTATTTAGACACATTATATTGTTGAATAGCCCCTTTAATTTTAAAATCCAAGGAAAAAACTGCCCTTATGTATTCACCCATCATTTTACCTCTCATCATAATTTTCATCTTTATTTCTCTTATCCAACATACCCTAAATTTAATTGTAGGTAAATCTGCAATTTTTATGCTTAAATTGATGGATTGTGATGATGATAATATAAATCTAATGAAATAAGAAGAGGTAAAACTTAAATTTCAAGCTGTTTGGATTTTTATTAAATTTAAAAATCCACAGTTTGCAGAAGATGTAAAATTTAAGTTTATGTTGTTGCGTGATTTTGCGAAGAAGATTTTTTATATGGTTGAATTTTTGATGGATTTGATTTTTACCGAAAAGGGTATAGAGAGAAAATTTAGCAATAAGATGGGTATACTACGCAATAACATGGGTATAGTGGTTTTTTTAGTTTTGTGGGAGACCACTCATCAACTTTTTAGGTTCAAATAGAATTAGCCATTTTTTATAGTTGAAATTGGCAAGTAGAAAGTAAGAATTTTGGAAATTTATGCATTAAAAGAACTAAATTAATATTATTCATAAATTAAAAGTGTAGACAACTTATGATTTCACCAATTGGCATTCTTACTTTTGAAGCTAGTATAAATTTTATCTTTATAAATTATATTAAAAATTCAAGATACATTGAGATAACTAAAAAAAATAATGATATAAAATTTATTTTGACTTGAAGATAGTTATTAATACAAAATAGGAATATACTAATAATTGTAAATTAAGGTCAACTTAAGAGTAAATGTATATATATATAATGTAATTGAAAGAGACAGTAAATTGATATATTTACTATTTTAAGTTAAATCTCAAACTAAATAAAGAATTAATTCCATTAATTTTAGTTTATTTCTCTTCAATTTAATTTCAATTTTTAAATTAGAGAATTTATCATGTATTAATTCTCTTTCATGCTAACTAAATGGATTAAATTTTCATTTATATGATATAAATATGTGATTGTATTCATTTATATTATCAGAAATATCTAAACTATAAAATAATATGTTATCGAATTTACTAAATTACGCATGATTTGTATAGCATTTATAAAAGATATTAGTTTAACATAAAAATTTAAGTTTAAAGCAAACATGAAAAGAATTAAACCTAACATTGTTTTCTAAATAGAAAACATAGATCAGCATTAATACTTTAACCTCTTGACATTCAAACTTTCACACACAAAGTAGAGTTTAGGTTATAGATCATGTAATAAATTTTAACTAATAATAATGTATATATAGTTTTCTTTGCATCATTTTAACTATATTAGGCATCCAAAGAAATTTGATTCATCAACTCTGCATATTGCAAACTTTGATAATTCCGGCTACCTGAACACGATCCTGATTTGTTTGAAAATTTGCAAATAATACGAATAGAAAATAGATAACTATTTGCAACTAAATTGGTCACAAACACCCAAGAATTATTTTGTAGAGAAGCAAGTGAAGAAAAATAAAATTAAACTGAGTAGATGAATCAACAAGTAATAGAGAATCAACTATAATCAAAGACCCAAAAATTTATAGTAGTTCGGCGTTGTATGTCTACATTCACTTTGAAAATTATCCTTTATTAATCACTAATAAATCTGATACAATAGTAGAAAATAGCAAACACTTGATTACAATAGAGTCTAGAGTAAGTAGCAATGTAAAGATCCTGAAAAATGAACCAAAAGGCCTATATTTATAGGGAGAGATGATGAGGTATTTCGCTAATATTTTGGCAAAAGGCTCTCTAGGTCCATAGAGGCCCACCATAACAATCAACGACCCTAACTTGACATTTTGGAATGATCGGCCAAAGTTTCACCGATCAATATTTTTGCATCCAATTCATGTGCATTCGTTTTTAGGAGGTTCCACATGCCGCTTGAGCTTGTCCCTAAGTATGAAGTCAATATGAGTTGTAAATTATGAGATATGAATCAACCTTTGCTACACTTGGAACGTTCACCGATCGTTATGAAGGATCGAGAAATAAAGATCGGCTTAAAACGATCGGCTATCTTCATATCTCAAGATCTTGATGTGCGATTGTTTTTGTAGGCTCCACTCTTCAATATATTAACGCTATGAAAGTTTCAAGTGAATTGGCCTTGTGGAGTTTGAGATATCGATCGATCTCCGCTGACTTAAGTTGTTTTATGGATCGTTCTCAATTGATCCATATAAATCCTTGCTTCGTTCGTACCTCAAGCATACAAACTCCGATCGACTCCAAATTTGAAATGTAACTTCACGGGGCTATGCCAGTCACTCCATGTTGATTGCACCTTGATGGGGACCCGGTCCGAATCTGGTCGACCATTTTCCATAGTATTGTATATAATCGATTCTTAAGGTTGATAACCATCTGTTCCTAGCCAAGTGATGATATGATGGCCTTGCCAAAAGGTGGGATAACATTTGCCCTCCAAAGTACATCCTGTTTCGAACATGACGTGCTTTGAATCGCCACTAGCTAGAATCATCGGAAAGATATCCTTCCAGTTCATTGAATAATCGTTATCCTTCCATTGAGTTGTTTTCTTATCGAGGGTCGTATTTTCCTTATTCGTCGTGATGATTGGTCGATTTCCAAAAGTATAAATACGGGATCACAACTTGTTAGCGATCATACTGCTTTGTTTTTGGCAATTTCTAAGCTTCAGCAACGTGGTTTTAATTTTTTACCGGTCTATTTCAAGTGATCATTTTATTTTTGTCGATTTCAAAAAATTAGATTTCAAAACATATACTAGCATGTATACGTGTTCGTACCTAACTCCCATCACGTTTACACGTTCATTGGTCATTTTCAAGTTTGAAATTTTTATAAACAGTCTCTACCGATTGTTATTCTTATTTACATATATATCTCAAAAAATGTTCACTACCGATCGTTATTCCCTCATTCACATTCTCCCTTTATATATATATATATATATTTCATCGATCGTTTACTTCTCAGAAAGAAACTTCAGATCGTTCTTAGTTATGGAACGATCAGTGTAAAATGTTTGCCTTAAAACCATGGGCATCTAGCCTGCTTATAGAACGATTGGCATAAAATCGTTACCTCAAAATGATCAGCATAACTTTGGAGGCACAAACGATCGACATACACCCTACCTATATAAGCACCTATACTTAGCCAGTTTTCCTTCATCCTTCATTTCGTATCATTTCCTATTGAGAAGAAAAAATGAACCGTTCCACTTCCTCCCCTTACCAATCAAAGAAAACGATCCAATTTTCCCAAAACTAAACCACATCTCTTCAAGTTAATCACCATTCAAGTGCTCCTCTAGATCTTACCTCGATTCGAATTCGAACCCATTTCCCTTTCTAGATTCCAACCTAAGTAATTTGATTCAAATTTTCTTTATGATTCGAACACGAGACTTTGGGTTTCATCAATTTCGTGATGTTCGATTCGATCCATGAAGCGAGTAGTGGTTGGAGGAGATGGAAGCTTCAGCCGATCATTTCTGGAGAAGATGGAGCAGCTGTCTTGATGTGAGATGATCATTCTTGAATGATCGGATGAAGAGATGAAGTGAACAATCAGTAAAAAGGGAGGTGAAGTGGAAAGAATGATCGTGCTGAATGGTTGAGATGAACGATCAGTTGGAGATTGGAGATGAATGATCGGTTGGATGGGATTTTGGCTCGGCTATTGACGATCGTTATAGTACGATAACTTACAAACGATTGTCTCAGAATGATTGGGTATGTCTTGGTGGATGGATTGACTCTAAGCAACTAATTTTTAAAATGGAACTTAAATAAATGAACTTGAACCCAATGATAAGCTTCGACCTTGCATATTTGAATGGACATTTGAACTTGCATATGACTCAAATTGCATATTCGAAATTTCATGGCATTTTGAACAATGACGTGAACCAATGCCTTAAACAATTCTCTCGAAGCTCATCTTTGACATGAACATAAAAACTAGTCTCAAATCGACAATCGATCCCAAAACTCAGGCTGAAACATTCCCTAACGATGTAGTGAACCGGTTGAGATGGTCGGCGATGACTGTCACTCTGGTCAAACTTCGAAGTATCGACGTCTTTTTCGTCTTTAGTTTCTTACAGCTTATTACTGTATTGTATAGCACTTCACCGCACCACAATAGCACTCACTATGCACTGGGGGGTACAAGTTACCTTATCTAGCCACGATTTTTACTAAGTTTAATAGCAATGGGTCCTAGACGTTTTGGGTGTCTTGCAGCTATGCCAACTAGATCATCTTCTTAATAGGATAACCCTGACATAAAATCTAGTTCTACAACTGAATCTGATACACCGTCCTCTGGTCATTATTCGGAATAACCGAAAAGCCCGAGCCCTCAATTTGATCTTTCTGATGCAGTTCCCATCCTTCCACCGGAAGTTATCGATCCTGCTCCCGACACACTAGAGGACGCAGTTATTTTGGAGAACCCTGCTGATTTTGTAGCCTCTAAAATTAAGGAAGACGCCCTTTGCCGAATCTGCATAAGGCACGGAATTCCTTTTGACGATGTGTTGGTTCCATCGCGGGATGACAAGGCTCATAGACCCCTAGAAGGGTATACGGTGTGCAACAAGTTCATGTGTTGGGTCGGATGCATCCCGCCATTTAATTCATACATTTGGGAAAATTTTCATTATTTAAGGATAGCTCCGGCGTAGTTCCATCCAAATGGCTATGCTCTTCTCAACTGTACTTATATAGTATTTATGGAGTTCCTGCACAATCCTCCAACCGTCGATGACATTCGATTTATATTCACTTTCAAGCGACGAACGGAGAGCCTTTCATTTACATTTCTTGAGGCGGCGAAGAGGTGCCAGATTCTAACTGGGGCATTGAACAAATTAAGCGCCTTTAAAAGTGAGTGGTTCTTCGTTCGTTGTCCGCACGGTTTCTCTCGACAATGGCTAGAAAGAGGTAAATGTTATCGAATATTTTTACGTTAGCACGGAAAAATGATATTCAAGTTGTATTCTTGACTATGTTACTCCTTTACAGGTATCGTCATCTGGCTTAGCGACAATATTTATGAAGAACATCGAATATCTGCTCATGGATGAACATCTTGTTACTTTTTGTTTGATAGAAGAGGGTCTCAGTGTAGGGCTAACCAAAGTCAACCAAACTGCAGGTATAAGACCATTGGCCGTAGTCAGTCAAAGGGACAATCGAATCGATCCCGCAGTGCCTTTGTCATGAGTGCTCAGGAATTCACTAATATTGATGTCAAAGGATATAAAGGCGATGTGCCCAGTCAAAATGGTGATGAATCCGATCATGGGGTCGATGTCAGATCCTCGCAGACCTCACAAGCCTCGGTTTCTAATAGGAGAAAGAAGAAAACATTTGTTCACAAATTTCCAAAAAGTCGTCTCTCTGATCAATCCAAGTCATCGATGGCTCCTAAGATTGTTCAAGATGAATCTTCTTCTCAACCATCAGAGTGTTCATGTTTACCACTTGATTCTTTTTCTGGTCTACCAATTCCACATGACCTTGACGCTTTTCATTTTACTGATGTGAGCATCGAGAGGTCGGAATCTCCCACCAGAATTGGCACTCAGATTCCAACTTCTAGAGGAGAAGTTACACCAATGAGCAAAGCTCCTACACTTGGTTTGTCGGGGGTTACACAAGGACACTTGCATATAGTTGCACCCCTCAACATTGCATTATGCTCAACTTGTACTTTTTAGTACTTAAAGTTGATTAATCTTCTGTTTTCCTTTGTAGAAAAGATGGTAAGGAAAAGGAACATGTTTGATTCCCTTCGGGATATACACCACCAATCCTCTAGTTCACGCTCTAGCTCTTACCATCAAGGTGGTAGTCGAGAGTATTATGATTCCAGTTGTCGCCCCGGTCGGGATTGGGGTCATCAAGACAGAGGTGATAGGGATAAGCCACCTCAAGACAAACATCAATCGAGATCGAGATCCCTCCTCTAAAGGGTCCCAAGAAGTCAACTGATCGTAGAGACCTACCTATCGATCCCTTTCGTAGTCCTCCTCGTGCTTTAGTGCCTCCACAGTCTTTGATTTCTTCTCATTCTCAGTGGCCGAGAGATTGTCGTCACCATGGTGAACATGCTGCCGCCCAAAGGCCTGGCAAGGAAAGTACTGAAGTTGAAGCTGCTACTGAAGATCCTACAGTCAATCCAACTGCTCGTATAGTAGAGCTTCGTGAAGAATTTCCAAACTTATGTTTTGAAGGATTCTCTTTCTCTCCCAACCTGAAGAAGGGCCCAGACCATGTTCAGAAAATGACTATCGATTGTGTCACTGACATCCACATGCAGTACCGCGAATGGATGAAGGCATCAGAGAAAATGTTGAAAGTATCCTTCGAGCTCATGACGGAGATCGAAAAGCTAAAACGCTAGGAAGCTCAAGATAAAAGAATTATCGACACTTTGACAAACAAGCTAGAGGCTTCTAGGATCTCCCTAGGAGAAGTCGAAGGGAAAGCTAATGCTGCTGTCAAATCCATAGAGGAGAAGCAATCTAGTCATCTTGATATGGTTCAAGTGTCGCATCATCGAAATCAAGAGATAACACTTGAGTGGGAAACAACCTGAAGTAATGAATCCATGGCCTTGAAGGAGATAGTGGATCTCAAGGACAAGCTCGAGTATGCAAATAAGGTAAAAGATGATGCACAGAAATCACTCAATATGCTTGCGATGAGCTGGTAAACGTCAGACTTGAGAGAGACACGGCTGTTGAAAGGGCCAAAAATGTCAATGCACTTATTCAGCGTGAAGAAGAAGCTACCAAGGACAAAGTTAGGGGGGAGATAATGAATGAGCTCGAACCACTTCTTATTCTTTACAATGCCAACATACTCAAGCATAGAAATTTAACATGGCTTGGTGACGAGTATCCCTGCCAGCTCTGGCGCATGTGGGAATTTCTTGTTGCAGAAGAAAAGAAACTTCTTAATTTGGAGGATATCGACCCAACTAGGCTTGAAAGTGAAATGCTATTAGGCGATGAACCCAAAACATTGCATGATATTCAGCTTACACTTTAGAAAGAATCTATTGCCGCTTCTTCACATGAAGTGGGTGAAGAATTTGGGTCGGCATAACCCGATATTACAAGTGAATTGCCCCCGGCACCCCAAGTCATCCCTAGCTCCACAACAAGCTCTTCAACTATCCCCTAGTATGATCCAGACAAGTCCCAACTTTCTCCAATTCCCGAATGCAGCTCTAAGGATATTTCGGCTCAACCTGGGAGCCACACCCAGGAAGGTATTCCGTCGACATTTCCCGTCTTTCCAAAAGTTAGGGTGTTAACAGTTGATATTTCTAATCTTTTCGCCTATTTTTCTCAGCTTTAAATCCATCTGATGTCATTCCTCTTCCCTCGCAAGTGTCTCAATTGGAATTGCAAGTGGCCGCGATAGAATCCATCAAAGTTATAACTTCTACCGCTGCTCAGGACACTCAAAAAGAAGCCTTTGTTATTGATGATCAATTCATGAAGGCATTATTCAAGGAAGGGAGTAACCCACACCATGAAATCCCCTTTAATGAGGATGTTGAAATCATGGGTTCTTCCAACCCTACTAATGAGCTCAGCATGAAGGAGAGCGTTGAGAAGGAAGAATTGTTGAAAAAGAAGGCAAAAACTGAGCTCGTTGATTTAGACTTCAATAAACTGATTCCTCTCCCACTCCAGATGATCCCTCTTGTCAGGACAATTCCTCGAGATGATATCCCTTCTGCTTCTGGTGCTGAGAGTGCCTCGATCGCTCTTGTTTCAAAAGATGATACCACCTCGATCCATATAACCGAAGATGCTTCTTCGAAGAGAAGTCGAGGCGAAAAAGGGTCGATGAGAGGGTCAAGTGGCAGTTTGGAAGGAGCCACTCCAAAGAATCAAAGGAAAGATAGAAAATCCAAGAAATAATCTTTGGGTTGGTGTGATATGTAAATAGCTTAGATGGCTACCTTTTCTTTTTGTCGATTTTGTTTTTTTAGGTATGATCCCCACTTTTATTTTTCATTTTGTATAAACTTGTATTGTTTATAGCAAATTTAGTGTAGATAAGAATTCTTTTATTTTTTGTGTATGATTCTTACATACACTTGTTTAAATGGTCAGGCTATAACGTTCTTCAATTTATGCATTTGTGATTCGTTGCTCGCTGGATCAGATATCGATCCGATTTATCCATTCCAAGGCCTCCCTAAGGTCATGGCCTCGAGTCATGTCAAACACTAGGCTCAAGCCTTAACGTTATGCTTGTTGAACTCAATGGTTTGAGTAACTGTACCCTTGCCCCCAGTCTTGGGTCATCGGAGTTAGGTGGTGGATGGTCAAACTCCATCCTTAGTGAGTATATACTGCTCTTGTTGTTTTCAGTCCAGAGTTTATGGAATAGTGAGCAGTCGAACCACACTCATCTATTTGTTTATACTCATATTCATACTCCAAGGATAAGAGTTAGTTCATGGGTGGTTGAATCACACCCAATTTATGTTTAGACTCTAGTTCGCACTCTGAGGACTTAGAGTTATTTCGCGGGTAGTCGATTCACACCCGATTTATGTTTATACTCCAATCCACACTGTGGGGACTTGGAGTTATTTCACGAGTAGTGGAATCGCACCCGATTTATGTTTAGACTCCAGTCTGCACTCCAGGGACTTAGAGTTGTTTCGGAGAGCAATTGGATCGTTTTCTCCATAATTGATTGATTTGCCTCCAGGAGTCCGGGGTTTATTTTAGCGAGTGAACTGTCGTGTCATGATCGCTCTTATTTTATTTCAGTATCGTCATGTAATTTGTACACAATGCTACAACAAACATAAATACAAAGGGAGACCAAAACTTTATTTGCTAAATGGAAAAGAATGACAGAATCTATCCTATTACATATCTGGAAAATCAAATGCTAAAGCAAATTTTGAAAGCAAATACAACTAAATTAAAAAGAAATCAACTAAGTGAAATAGCATCGTAAATGCTCGCTATTCCACGCCCTTGGGAGTGATGTTATCAACAGTTGATAACTTGAAGGTTCACTCTCCAACCCTCTGTTTAATGACATATGGTCCTTCCCAGATTGGATTCATGTGCGACGGGGTAGGAAAAACCCATTTCAGGACAAGATCGCCGACTTCAAAGGTTCTAGGTAGGACTTTAATGTTTTAATATCGGGCAGCTCGATGTCGGTGTGCAGCTGACCTCAGATCGGCTTCCTAGTGCTTCTCATCTATAAAATCGAGAGATTCCAAGAGGAGATCTTTATTCGCTTTGGGATCATAGTAAGTGACTCGATGAGAAGGAACTTCGAGATCAACAGGAATGATGGCTTCAGAACCGTAAGCAAGGGCAAACGGAGTATAGTCAGTCGTAGACTTGTGGGTGGTCTTGTAAGCCCACATGTTGTAGGGAGTTCATCCACCCACCTACCTCTAGCCTTTTCCAATCGCTTCTTCAGAATGGGCTTTATGATTTCGCTTACAGCTTCAACCGTCCATTCATTTGAGGGTGAGCGAACCTCTTTTCAGTATGATACCTCAGACAGAAGTCTTTGAATTCGGCACTGTCGAATTGAGTTCCATTACCTGTTACAATAGTTCGTGGTAGACCGAAATGACATAAGATGTTTTGGACAATAAAGTTGATTACTTTCTTGGTTGTGATCATGGCTAAAGGTTTTGCTTCGGCCCATTTGGTGAAGTAATCAACTGCGATGACAACGTACTTTGCGCCACCTTTTGAGATCGGTAAGGAGCCGATAATGTCTATACCCCTTATGGAAAACGGCTATGGGTTGACCATTTGTGTGATTTCCATTGACGGAGGTCTTGGAACTTTTGCATATATCTAGCACTTATCACATCGTCTTACATACCTAGCGGCATCTCGATTTACGGTTGGCCAATAATACCCATGACGAAGTATTTTCTTTGCTAGAGTTTGCCCCCCAGAGTGGTCACTGCATTCCCCTTCATCAACTTCTTTTAGGACACGTTTTATCTCATCATGAGCGATACACCGAAGTAGGGGAACAAAGAAACCTTTCCTATACATAATTCCTTCTTGCATGATATACCGTGAAGCTTTGTGAAGGATTTGATGCTTTTCATTCCTTTGTTCGGGAAGAACTCCCTATAGCAAATAGTATTTGATCAGAGTCATCCATGATTCCTTCTCAGGCCCTGCTTCCAGTGTCTAATCGATATCTATCATGTTTATACATGGGGCATTTAATACTTCAATCGGAACAAAGCCCATCTTCCATGCATCACCAGTGCTAGCAAACTTTGCCAATGAATCAGCCTCTCTGTTTCAATCCCGTGGAATATGCGAAATGTCATAGTACTCAAATTCTACCAATAACTCTCGGACTTGGGTAAGGTATGGAGCAAGCTGTTGCCCTTTAGCTTGATAATCTCCCCTGACTTGGTACACTACCAACTGCGAATCACAAAAGATTTGAAGAGACTTTAATCCCAATACTCTGGCGAGTTTAAGTCCAGCAATCAAAGCTTCGTACTCAGCTTCATTGTTTATCGCTGAGAAATCAAGCTTTAAAGCATAACAGATTGATCGATCTTCGAGAGTTACAAGCACAATTCCAGCTTCTGAACAATGATCATTGGATACTCCATTACTGTACAATTTCCACCATATAGTAGGTATTTCGCCGCCTTTCGGAGAATCATCCTGGGCAGTAAACTCTGCTATAAAATCTGCCAGTGCCTGACCTTGGATAGACCTCCGAGGGAGATAAGTAATATCTAATTGACTGAGCTCGATATTCCACTTGGGTTACCTTCCAAACGTCTGAAGTCACTGTAGGACCTGTCGTTACGGCTAGTCGGTGTAAACATTGATCGGGTTTGCCTGGAAGTATGGACAAAGCTTTTGTGATGCAATCAGCAAGCAGTTGCCAGCTTCTCTATTTTCGGATAGTTCCTTTCAGCTCCCGTTAATCGTTTGGTGACATAATACACCAGCCTCTATTTCCGATCCTCCTCGTGTAGCAGTGTGGCACTTACAGTGTGTGCCGATACAGCTAAATAAATGTACAAATCTTCATGATCCATCGGCTTTGACAAGATGGAGGGTCTCTCCAAATGATTCATCAAAGCTCGAAATGCATCTTTACAATCTTGTGTCTATTTGAAGTTTCTTTTCCCTTTCCTAATCAAGTCGAAGAAAGGAATACATTTGTCGGCAGCTCTGGAAATAGATCGGCTTAAGGAAGCAACGTTCCCATTCAAACTCTGTACTTGTTTAATAGTCCTTAGCGCTTGGATATTGCAAATAGCTTGGATCTTCTCGGGATTAGCTTCTATTCCATGGGGGTTAACAATGAAGCCCAAGAATTTTCCTGATGCAACACCAAAAGAACATTTCAAAGGATTGCTTTTCATCTTGTAATGTCGGAGGATGTCGAACATTTCTACCAAGTCTCTAATGTGGTCATTTGATCGTCGTGACTTCACGTGCATATCATCCACATACACTTCCATCGTTTTTCCAATATGATCTTTGAACATCCTATTGACTAAGTGCTGATAAGTAGCTCCTGCATTCTTTAATCCAAACGACATTACTACATAGCAGTACAATCCAATATCGGTAATGAAACTGGTGTGCTCCTGATCGGGAATATGCATCGGGATTTGGTATTATCCCGAGTATGCATCTATGAAAGATAGCAATTCGTGTCCCGCGGTTGAATCCACCAGTTGGTCAATCCTCAAAAGGGGAAAATTGTCTTTGGGACACATCTTGTTCAAATCTAAGTAGTCAATGCATGTTCTCCATTTCCCATTCGCTTTTCTCACAAGTACAAGATTAGATATCCATTTAGGGTAGAGGGCGTCGTGGATAAACTCGTTGTCTTTGAGTCTACCACCTCTTCTTTGGGAGCGGCAGATCTCTCCGGATCCATGACACGTCTTTTCTGTTTCACCGGGACATGCCTCGAGTCGATATTCATACATGGCTCACAATGGCAGGCGAGATTCCACACATGTCAGATTTAGTCCAAGCAAATACGTTAAGATTCACTCGGAGAAATCTAGCAAGTTCTTTCTTCATCAAAGGGCTAAGCTATGATCCGATCTTTAAAACTCGTGATGGGTCATCGTGGCTGACCGTGATATCAATTGTCAGCTCAACTGGTGCACCCTTGGTCTCTTTGGGCTCCTCTTTATCATCTTTCATATCTATATCTCTATAAAACCAGTTATGGCGCCCGAGCCAAGGCTCAGGCGCTAGTTGTCAATCTTCGGTAGCTTGGATGCGTATAGTCTTGTCCACACCCTTACCTTTTTCTTTGCATTGAGCATCCCTCAACTCAGCTACATAACAAGTACGTCCAGTCGCCCGCCATGACCAACTTAAACACCATTATCTGTTGGAAACTTCAAAGTCAAACACCATGAGGTAAGAGGTGCCCGGAATTCGGCTAGGGCCGGTCGACCTAGAAAAACATTGTATGGAGATTCAACATCCAAAACAACAAACGGCAAGATCCGCACTCTCCTTCGTTCACCTTCTCCCAACTCTACAGGTAATTCCACATAACCAATGGCTTCAGTTGCAACACCATTAAAACTATGTATACGAGTTTTAGATAGTTTTAAATCTTTGACTTCCATCCTCATCTGATCATAAGCTTTTTTGAAAATTATATTTACTGAACTTCCACAATCAATCAATATCCTTCTCATCAGAGCGGGGCCAATCATTGGTCGAAATGACCATTGGGTGGATCATCGAAGCCTTTACCCTATCTGCATCCGTATTTCTAAACACAATAGCATCTTCCATCTTACGTTGCTGTTTTGTCGGAGCTCATCTTCCGTATTCGAACAACATTCAAAATCTACATGTCTAATCGCGCTAGCATATCACTTCATCTCTTGCCAACTCTTATCTGCTGGGTCGGTCCTCCGACTATCGTATTTATCACCAGTCTTCCACCAGTCCATGCAGGCTCCTCAACCCTATGCGACGCTTATCTTTGGTTGGGGTCGGACGTCCTCTTCCCGCCATCTTGTGGGGCTTTCACAAACAGTTGTAATTTCCTTTCTTGAATCAGTTTTTATATAACATACTGGAGATGCCTGCATTCAGTTGTATTGTGCCCATAACACTCGTGAAACCAATACTATTTCCCGGTTTATTTCTGCTTCTCTGTTGATTCCTTTGGAGGCGGCTTTCTATACTACATGGTATAGATAGATATTCTCCAAGGACATATTCAATGGCGTGTAAGTATTATACATCGAAATCCTAGGCTTCCCTCATCCAAAATCCCTCTTTCTTTCTCGGTTCCTATCTCCGCCTCTCTTTTGTTGATTTGGTTTATTTTAGACATTACTTGGACTTTTCCAGAACCATCATCAGGTTGTTTTATTACAATTTTACTATGCACTCCCTCTCCGCTTGGTCCCGCAACATTCTTTTTTCTAGAGGACCTGGCATCCTCCTTTCTTAAATACTGAGCCGTCTTTGCGTAAAAGTGCTCCAGCATTGCGGGTGGCTTACCGACTAACCAATCGCCAAAATCAGACTCTGGATCAATCCCTCTAGTCACAACCATGAGTATCACATGGTCATTTGGATTACTGACCTTCGTAACAGCTATATGAAATCTCTCCAAATAGTTTTTCAACGACTCTCCTAGAGCCTGAATAATGTTGGAAAGGGACATCACATCTTTGGGACAAGTTGCGTGCATCCGGAATTGCTCCACAAACTTGGTTGCTAAATCATCGAATCTAGAAATTGATTGTGGGGGTAGTCATGTGACCACATCGTTGCTATTCCAGAGAGAGTTATGGGAAAACATCTACACTTGGTTGCATCATCCGCTCGCATAGAATTCATCAACCATTTGTATCTCATGATATGCTGCCTAGGGTCGGTTTTTCCCACATAGGCAGGCATTGATGGCATGTTGAACCTCCTCGGATATTCCGCATATAGAACATTATTTGTGAACGGGGTATGGATTCTCAAGATTCCCCAGTTATCGTTAGTCAAGCTAGGCTCTCTCTCACCAACTGTCTGACCATTGCCGATAAGTCCGATGTTTGGATGATTGGCGCCGAGCGGTGGTCGTGCTTCACCTCACATGAATGGTCCAGTCGATGTCTGTGGAATGTTTCACGCCTTCTTAGTTCACCCTCTTCCCGATGCGTATGTTGTACATACATTTCATCATCATTCTAGAGAAGTACCTGGTCAACATTCAATCGGACTCCATCATCCAAACCAATCGTAGCAGCTCTAGTTCGAATCCCAACGTGCACATATAAGTTTCCTTCTATAACAAAGGGATCAGCATTGATCATTTCTGGCAGACCACGATGGTCTGCCTATTGACGCCTTACATTTTCTGCATGGTATTCGTCAGTTCTGTGATGCTTATGTCTGTGATATCCATCCAATGAACTAGAGATCTGTGATGCCGAGTAAGGAATGGGATCCCTCCTAGCTTTCCCCTGCCGTTGCTGATTGATTTGGTTCATCAAGTTGATATTGCTCTGAATTTGTTAATTTAGCTATCGATGGCTCTCCATCAGCTCTTTCATTAAATTATGAAATTTTGCTCTTGTAATAGAACCAGTGGGATTTTGTAATTCAACCGGATCAGCATTCACATTTGTTGGTTGGTTGCTTGGGTCTCCTTGATGAATGCTAGTATTCTCATTTCCTTCCATGTTCTTAGAAGTAGATCTAGTAAGTCTCACCATTATTAATAGCCTTGCTTAGATTTCTATAAATCTAAGTAGTATTAGCAACTTCTTGAAGATAACATCAGATCTCCTATGGGGGATTTATCAAATCCAGCAGCAATAAAGGTATCCTAGCAAGCTGAGAATTAAGGTTCTTAGTGAAAGCACCAAAATGTTTGCAACTAAATTGGTCACAAACACCCAATAATAGATTTTGTAGAGAAGTAAGTGAAGAAAAAAATTAAATAGAGTAGATGAATCAACAAGTAACAAAGGATCAACTATAATTAGAGACACGGAAATTTATAGTGGTTCGGCGTTGTATGCCTACGTCCACTTTGAAGATTATCCTTTATTAATTACTAGTAAATCTGGCAGACCACGATGGACTTCATACTAGTAAATCTGATTATCCTTTATTAATTACTAGTAAATCAGATTGACTTCATACAGAGTCTAGAGTAACCAGTAGCGTAAAGATCCTGAAAACGAACCAAAAGGCCTGAATTTATAGGGAGAAATGATGAGATATTTCGTTAATATTTCGACAAAAGGCTCTCTAGGTTCATAGGGGCCCACCATAATGATCGGTGACCCTAACTTGGCATTTTGGAACAATCGACCAAAGTTTCACCGATCGATAATTTTGCCTCCAATAATGTGCGATCATTTTTGGGTGGGTCCCACATGCGTCTTGAGCTTGTTCCTAAAGTATGAAGTCAATCCGAGTTGTAAATTATGAGATATGGATCAACCTTTGCTACAGTTGGAACATTCACCGATTGTTATGAAGGATCAGGAAATAACAATCGGCCTAAAGCGATCGACTATCTTCATATCTCAAGATCTTGATGTGCGATCATTTTTGTAGGCTCCACTCTTCAATATACTGATGCTCTGAAAGTTTCAAGTGTGTTGGCCTTGTGGATTTTGAGATATCGATCAATCTCCATTGACTTGAGCTGTTTTATGGATCTTTCCCAATCGATCCATATAAATCCTTGCTTCGTCCGTACCTCGAGCATATTTACTCCGATCGACTCCAAATTTGAAATGTAAATTCACAGGGCTATGCCAGTCACTCCATGCTTATTGAACCTCGATTGGGACCGGTCCGAATCTTCCCGATCGTTGTCCATAATATTATATATAATCGATTCTTAAGGTTGATAACCATTCGTTCCTAGCCAAGTCGATGATATCATGGCCTTGCCCAAAGGCAGGATAACAATAACATAATTTAATAATGGTATATTTTAATTAACTAAAACTAAGAATTAATCTTAATCCATTAAAAATTAAACGTTGTATTTAATTAAAATTGGACACTAATTGATTAACATTAAAGAGAATTATTATGTATATGTCTCTCTTATTAAATTAAGTTTTGATAAAAGAAAAATTATTATGAAAACTCACTAATTAGTTTGAATTCAAACTAAATGAAATTAATTTAATTTAATTCCCTTTAGATATGGTCCTTTGCATTTGAAGTTAATTTTCTTGTTAACATTATTAATAAATGAATTTTCAATCCATAATGATATATAATCAATAAATTTACTAGTAAAAATTAGTAATAGACAAATTTCCAAAACAATATAACACAAACAAACTCTGTAGGAAATAAAACTAATAACTATAATATTATGTAAATCCCCAAGAATTCAAGCTTAACCATGCATAAAATCAAAAAGCATGCGCTGCTTATGGACATATTTTGGTCTATGAAACATCGCTGTAGAAAAATGTATTCAACCTTAGGTTTTTTAAGATGGATGATATTTAATATCATAAAAGAAGCTAGGTTAAGTAAAACATTTAAAAAAATAATAATTTTATAGAATACATTTACAACTAAATTGTTATACCTTTATATTTTTTCTTTCAAAATATGGTATGTAAATTTTTTATTTGATTATGTGTAACACCCCTAATTTTAAATAACATTATTGTTTGTACCAAAATTGGGGCACAACACTCTTCAGATGTGTTTGAAGAGATAAAATGAAGAAATTAAATGTAAAATGAAGCAGATCTAACAAACACACTAATAAACAGATAAGAAAATGCAAGGAGACACAAAAATTTAGAGTGGTTCGGCGTATCGCCTACGTCCACTATGAAGTTGATAGCTTTATTGAACTTTCTTTGAAGATTACAAGTGAATTCAGTAAGTTACAACAGATGATTATGATTTGCAGCAGTAAATTTCGTTATTGGCAGCAGCAATGGAGTTTGGATCTGGATCCGATAGAGTCTGGGCATTCCAAAGCTCAAAGAAGAAGAAGAACCCCTTTTCTGTTGGCTTTGGGGGTCTATTTATAGGTGTAGGAGGCTGATATTTCGCTTAGATCTCGGGAGACCTCTCTGGCATGTGACTAGGCCCGCGCGCCCTAGCTCACGAAGTTTCGGTCCGATCCGTGATCGATACGAACGAATTTCGTATCGATCAAGATTGTGTCCGATGGAGTCGAAATTTGGCGTGGACATTCCTTAGCATGCACGTAGGCTTCTGTGAAAATTTCGTAGCATTTGGACTTGTAGATCAGGAGATATGATCGATATGAAATGGGATTCTCGGTTAGCTGTTTCGTTCGACTCCATCACTTCGACTCGCTCTTATTCGACTCGGTTCTATTTGATTCGATGACGTGGCGTTTGAATCTCTGGATCACTCCGCCTTTGATGCCGTTTTGATTGAGTCGTTCTAGGACTTCCGCTCTGCTCGTATCGATGGCATTGCCTTGTTCGCATCGATATAAGATGCGTAGTTCGCATCGATATAAGATGCGTAGTTCGCATCGATGGAGGTAGCTTTTTTTCGTATCGACTGCTATGCCTTGCTTCGCATTGATGTACACAAAGTAGAAGTCTTCGGATGGATGCGAAGCTAACATTGGATGATCGAGTCGAACTGTGGCTTGAAGCGGAGCGAGTCGAACAAGTGCTTTCTGATGGCTTGAAGCGGAGTGAGTCGAACAAGTGCTTTCTGATGGATGCGAAGTGGAGCGAGTCGAATAAGGGCTCTCTGATGGATGCGAAGTGGAGCGAGTCGAAGTAGGCATTCCTGATGGATTCAAACTGAGCGATTCGAATAGTGGCTATTTTAATTCAATTTTGCATCGATCGTAACTTGAGCATACGAACTCGGATTGACTTGAAATTTGGAACGTTGGCTCTCATAGCTTCGCTTGTCGTGCCATATCAATTTTAGCTCGATCCGGACTCGGACAAAATTCGTCGATATCCATAGTGAGCCTGTGTATAACCGATCTCTAGGACGGACCGTCATTGGTTACTAGTCAATTCCTTGGTGTCACGGCCTTGCCAAAAGGTGGGATAAAAATTATTCGAGAGATTTAATTAGATAAATTCAATAGAATAATGTAAAGACTGTAGTGGTAAGGGGGTTTGAGATTTGAAAATTTATTAGAGGCCACTAAATAAAAAAAAGAATGAGTTTACAGAAATGGTTTTATAAGCTAACTAATAAGAGAATAAGACAAGGGTATTATGGGGAATAGCCGTCCACCATAACCCTTAACCCCTAAACCCTTATTTCCATTTTCAATTCACAAGTTCATAATTCTAAAACATAAACCCAAGAGCAAGCCAGCCACAACATAGGGGAAAAGAGGAGAAAATTCAATTAAAAGCTAAGGAATCAAGCAAGATCAAATATCAAGTTCCTTATCCAAAGCAAGGTGGATAATAATCAAAACCATCTCATTTTCGTTTTTAAAGAGCATTTGATGTCGGGTTTTAAGTTTAAAACCTTTATGATGATTTTATTGATGATATGCCTAGATTACATGATATGTTTGATTCAAACAAGTATGTTTGATATATGTTTTATTCGAATTTAAGGCTAAAATTGTGTATATTGGGTTTAGAATTCCATTTGGATTTACTATGTTATGAAAAACATTATTTTGGAGATGGGTTTAAATTTTCATAATTATCCAAGCTATGGATAATTTATTATGAGTTTTTGAAGGAATAAATAGTTGTGTTTAAAAATTTGTTTCGGCTATTATTTGAAGGATTTTAGGTCTGAAATTTATATATGTTAGATAACATATTAAAAGTGGATTTTTATGATTTTTGGAGATTTTTCCTATGTAATTTACTATGGAAATTAAACTAATCAAGTTGGAGGACTTAAACATCTTAATTGTTTTGTTAAAGGGAAGGGCTTCTTTGTTAACTATTTTAATTAATTTTGAATGAATTTGGCAGTCCTTTAGAAAAGATTTTATTAAAGTTTATGGCAACCAATTAAATTTTTACAAATAGGCAAGTTAGTTGAAAAACATTTACTTAAAAAGGTAACAAAAACAATTTTGTATAGATTTATTAGTTTGCCACTTTCAATAGTAACCTTTCAACTCTATACTTCCGCCCCAACCAAGTCGAAACCAATACTTATGGTGTCAATGCTTTGGTACGTGGTGGATTGGAGAAAGGGGGCAGGTATAGAGTCGAAACCATTCTTTCGAAGGGACCGAGGCCATTTTAAATAGCTTTCGAAGGTCTTTGTTTTTTTTCAAAAGAGATGCCGCTTGCCTAGTTTTTAAGGGATGCTTTCGAAAGGGTTGAGTTACTCTTATATAGCTTTCGAAAGGGTAGCTTTCGAATGAGTTGCCGTATAGTATGTTTTAAAGAGAAGCTTTCGAAGGGTAATTTTGAACCAAGTCGAAACCTTGCTGCCGTGTAATGACCCAAGATTTTAGGAATCTATTCTGAAAAATATAAATGAATTCAAAATAAATTTTGAATAAATTTTGAAAGGGGAGTGATATAGCTTGATAGTGTATTAGTATGTGTGTACATGTGTGCACAGGAAATGCACATGAACTAAAGCTAAAATCCCTGAACTCTAAGAATAAATACATATTGATATGTATGGGAATATATATATATATATATAGATTAAATCCTTAAAAGCTGAATGCATAAGTAAATATACATATATGGACGCTACTGAATATTTTTGAGTGTACATGTGCATGTGTGTGTCAATACAGAATGATGTATATATATATATATAGGTGTACTAATTATTTCAGTAAGACTTATATATATATATATATGTGTTAATAGAATGCTAGAGTTCAAATTAGTAAGATAAAATATACAAACATATTTTAGTATATAGGAAGAAAGAAAGAAAAAAAAACTGAAGATAAAAAAAAAGGAGTATTCCTCTTGTAAATAAATAAAGAAGGTACATACCATTTACATGAAAGCTAAAAATAGGAAAAATAAGACAAAACAGGAAATGCTTGGTATAGGCAGAATTAGGAAGAGTATTTGATAAATAATAAAATCAAGTCACATTTTTAGCATGATGGTAGACAAAGGAAAAAAGGTATTTTCTGAAAAGCAAAATTCTGAAATTAGCCAAAAAGAAAGTAACCACTTTTCTTTTCACCTAAATTAAGCCGGGAAGGGTAGAATTTTGGGTTCAAGTAAAATACAGATAACATGATTTTTCTGGTGGGCAAAAATGGCTTTAGCCAATACCCAAAACCCTAAGGAAGACCCTGTATATATACATGTATATGCAGCAGCCTCCTCTCCTTCTCAGAAAAGAACTTTGAAAAAAAAGAGAGAAAACAACACCATAGAAACCATAAGACAAGGGAAGGAAGAGAGCTTGAGGCTAAAGGCAGAAGTTCATCAATTAATTAAGGAAGCAAAGAAGAGAGTTAGGTGAGAAAACTTACTAAAAAAAATCTAAGGCAATAAGTCCTAATGTAGGCAGCCAGTTATAAGTAATTTTGTTAAAAGAGTATTTTCATATATGAATGCTTATCTGTGATTTTAAATCTGAAAATGTTTTGATTCTCTTTGGTTGTTCTACTTGTTTATTTATAAGAAAGTTTTATGTGTAGTTAGTATACATATATGTTTTATGAACCCAGATCTCTGATATGTAAATGCTTAGGAACATAAAATAAATGTTGAAAATAGGCAAGTAGTATTGGTTTTGGCTCAACCCAGAAAGATGTAAATAATGTTGAGCTGCAATATACTCATGTATAAGTGCTGAGGCTTGAGACAAAAAGGAATTAGGGGCGCAATAGGGTTGCCTATGTGCTGATGCTCCTGATTCAATGAAAAAATATATATATGTTCATATGCATAGCAAACAAAATTTTGTGATTCAGTGAAACCAGGTCATTCTGAGTTTAACTCAAGCACAAATGTTTGCAAAAAAAAAAACTCTCTCAAAAGCCATAAGCCAATGTTAGTTGCCTAAACCCCTTTTTAAAAATACCAGGATGTATATATATACATACAGAACCTTATTTATTTAGTCACCAATGGTTGTTTGCTTGTTTGTCTCTGTATGGTTATGAATAATATGAGATGCCATGATATGGATGTTTTTAGTAGTAAAATGGATCACTGAATGTTTTAGTCATGAAAAATCAAAAGAGTTATTATTATTAACTTAAACCTGATTAGGAAATTGGGGTCAAGAACACTGCAGGAATGACTTGTGTTCTTGAGTAACACAAGTTGACACATGGCTTGTTTAAGTCCTGAGATCTTTGTGTAATGGAGTGAATTAGTTCATTACAGTGTGTCCATTGATTCATAAATATTGCAGATGAGACCAGGATAGATAAATATACCAAGGGAAAAATATTTGAGATGATGAGGAAACTAGAGTCTTTCCCAGAATTGAAATATGAGGATTGAATAAATGATTTAACTCATATTGATTATTTTCCTATTTGGTGTGAATGATTGTTTGATTATGACTGAATTGTATGCTTGAATGTATGTGCCATATTTATATATGTAGTCTCTGGAAAGAAAAATTAAAGTGTGCACATGCACAATGACACAGAGCATGCACACAAGTATGATCTGATTCCAAAGGGCAGAACTTAATGTATATGTATTTAATTTGATTTTAACCTAATTAACTAATTGCTTTTGTGAATTTTCTCATACCAGACATGTGTCTGACCCTAGTGTGCTAATGGCATCTGGGGTGTCTCATTTAAAAATGAGGCAGTTTCAAATGCTTTTTCAGGGATTGCAGCAACTAAGTAGGAGTAGGAGCAAGGCTTTGAGAAGAAGATTATAGCATGCTAAACTTAGTTAGATAAGAGCCTAAATGATAAAATCCGCATGTATTAATGATTTAAATTGTTACTTGTATTAAGTGTTGGATATGGGATGGATATTTTGTTAAGTATTTTATTAAGAGATTGACTTGTATCTGGAATTTATAAATCTAGTTAATATCTGATATTAAAGAAGTTAATCAAAATATTGTAAGTGGATTTAGTAAGAACACCATGTTTAAATTAAATGATTATATTTTAAAAATGTATTAGTCAATCTTGAGTCTTTAGAAAGGATTTTAGTTTTGGAAAATCTGGATAGTTGATTCTCAGAAAAATTAAGTGGTTTTATCTTTCTACCATGGCATATGTATACAAAAGATAATAGGCATAGATTGAATGTTTTTATATGACTGCAAGGTTCCCATAATTTAACTTGTTTCATACAAATGTTTCATGGCTTATTTTTACATAAAGAAAGGATCTGTAATAAGGGAGTTGAAAGCCAGATCCAAATAGTTGCAGTTATATAAGCACATAAACATGTTTTGTGCAAATATTAACACACCTTTTTCCTATGTATTTGTAATAGGAATCTGAATTTCACTCAGATTTTAACCAAATGCATTTTAAATTCCAGACAGATTTTTATAAGAAGAAAATCAAACATGGACATATAACACTGAACTATGTGTGGATTGATTAAATTCAATCAATCCAATATCCTCTTGTTTTCCAGAACTCTGATTCAAACAAGAGAGGCATATGCATCCTCACATGTATGTGCTTATCTTTGTGAATGTACTGATATATTTATATTGGTTAATTGTTTTGATCCTGGGTATATTTTGTTTATTGGAAAAAGAAAATGACCCTGGAAAATATATTTGTAATGAATGATCAATCTATATATCATCTCTGATAGTTCAAAGGAAGTTTAAATCAAACTTAAAAGTGTAAATGAATGTAGGTGGACATCCAGACACATATAAATTGAATGTGCATATGCATGTACATAGAGATCGAATTTAGACGTCAGTCTAAATAATTTAGACGTCTGAGATTAAACTTAGACGTCAGTCATAATAATTTAGACGTCTGAGGTTAAATGTAGACGTCTGTCACAAAAAAAATTAGATGTCTGAATTTAGTTCAAAATGTCTTTTTCTCTCTGTTTCAATTTTAGATCTCTGAGCCGTTTGTCATAATTAGTTAGACGTCTGATTAAGTTTAGACGCCTGTCATAATTATTTAGACGTCTGAACTGCTGATTTTGCCTAATTTGCCTATTTAAAAAAAAACAAGTGGCTATGTCAATAGCTTGTATGGCATTTTGATTTCTATTTGATTTAAATTCCCTTTGATGAAGTAAAAAAAAATCCTTATGAAATTAGGGTAGAAATAGGAGGGTCACTTCATGCCGTCTTCTTACCTTTCGAATAGGTTGAAAGTTTTCAATGAGTTCAAATGGCAAGATTTTGTTTTATAAATATAACAAGTCGCTTCCCAATGCTTTCGAAAGGGCTCCAAAAGCCACTTAAACTAAAGGTTTCGAAGGCAACAGCTTCAAAAGCTGTTTTGAAGCTATACTTCCAATCGTTTTATTTAAAAGATTAAATCTTTTGAAAGGATGGTTCCGAAGCTATCTGTTTTCCCCAAACTCTTTTACTTGAAGGTTAATGGTTTTGAAAGGGGTACTTTTGCTTATGTTCACTTTGACCCAAAATTTATGTTTAAGATTAAACCCAATGGTTTTGAAAGAGGTACTTTCAAATGGTTTCGAGGCTATGCTTCATTAACTCGGAAAGATATGCTTTAATACTTTCGAAAGGAATGTTTTGATGTTTTTGAAAGAAAGGGTTTGATGCTTTCGAAAGAGATATTTTGAGTGTTTCGTAAGGCATATGTTTAAGTGTTTTGAAAAGAAGATTTGAATGCTTTCGATGGATATATTCTAAAGGTTTCGAAAGTAAAGGTCTAAGGTTTCGAAAGCCTTAGTTTTCAAAACAAAGAACCAATCTCATTTTTAAAGGAAAAATCCATGGTAATATAAAAGAGCTTTGAAGTTGCTTTTAAATTTGGAGTTTTTAAAGAAGCTTGCCTTGATAAAAAGATGGGTTAAAGGGATTAACCAAATTTCATGTGGAAAGGATTTCAAGGATATTAAACCATAAATGTTGGTATTGTTATCTTATTGTTTATGCTTCTTCTATAAAAAGATTCACTATATAATGGAACCATAATTGTGTTTTGGGGAGGAAGGGCGGAACAACCAGCTAGGTTGACCCAGTAGTGAATATAAATTGAGTTAACTCCTGTATGAGCATTATACTCCAGGAGGTCAGGTAGACCAGAACATAGAATGCCCAAAGACTGATCAAGAAGTTGTCAAATTAGACTGGTTTATAGTAAACCCATGAAAACTATGTTTGGAGGGAGTTATTTGCAATGGCCAATAGGTTCATAGTCAACCCATGAAAACTATGATATAAGAGAAGTTTTTGGAGATACCAATTGGTTCATGGAGATCCTATGAAATAATTGAATGATGTTATTGACTGGGGCCAATAGGTTCTAGTGATCCCATGAAAACTATGAAACAAGACAAATAGTCTATAAGCTTTAAAAATGTTATTAGTCAGCCTAAGAAAACTAGTAGGTTAATGGTGACCCTAGAAACTATAACTGTGATAGATAGTCAATGAACGGGGATAGGAAATCCAAGGTATTTTTCTTGTTTTCATATCATCATGATATTTTAAATTGCTATGTTTTTAACCATTGTGGATGCAGGAGCACATTATATGGTTATTGTAAATTTTTGGGCAAGATACTAGTAAGGGGAAAATCTGTTCCGCTAAGCGGCGTGGTCTTACTAGATATCTAAATGGTTCGAGATGGTAGGTTGTTATTCATACTAGGCTTTATGTCTGACTCGAAGTTTATGTTTTCCCCTTAAACTCTCGGGCGCTCAATAGATTTTGAGTAGATTGAGAGTTGAGGTTTTCAGGTTCTCCTTAGACGAGTAAGCTTCCGGAGACGTGCAGGAGGCAAGCTAGCTAATATGAGATCTTTTTCTATTTGATTCTGCTGTGTTTTGATGTAAAAGCAAAGTTGTTTAATTGCCAATATTTTGACTCTGATCACCTAAGGGGCATCTTCATATGTCACTCTTGGAGTACTTTGTAATAATTATATTTAGTCTGAACGTGGATCTCGAATTTGGGATTTTGTAATGAACTTGAAATATGATTGAAATGGAATGAGAAATTTGTTTTAATAGTTTTTAATTTTTTTCATATCCATGTGTTTCTGTTATATCAATGTAACTTACATTACCGCGTTTGGTCACCAAGGATTACTAACTATGGATGACTGCAGCATCTGTAGTCGTTAGTTTTGGGCCTCCAAGTGGGGGTTGTTACAAGTTAGTGTTGGAGCATAGGTTTATGAAAGCTTAAAAGAAATTTAAATTTAAAAAAGATTTTTCAAAACATAATCCAATGAATTAGAAAATAAGATCGGGGCTTGGGTTAATGCTGTAGTAACGTACTTGTATCTGATATATATAGGTACGTATTCCCCTCTCTCTTAGACCGTTCTTCTGTATCTTACTAAGGCTCTTATTTAGATTTACGAGAAAGGAAGATATGAAGGTAGGAAACGGAAGAGGAAATCTCGATGGAGGAAGCACCACAATAAATGGAAATGCTCGACCAAACAGGAGAAACCAGGATCGATAGACAAATGCTAATCAAAATGCAGATGCCCACGTAAGTGCTAGAAATCCACCAGTAGATATGAGGATGATGTATCAGTTCTTCGTCAATCTGGTGCAAGCAAGAGCTGCCGTAGGAAGAGCTGGGGGTAATGTTGGGAATGTTGGAGTAGTTAATCCTGTGGCCCTAGTTGGCAACAACTATGCCAAGATGAGCAGGGATTATTCTAGTCTTGGTTGGAAGCCGTTTTTAGGAATGAAGGATGCTATTAAAGTTGAGAATTGGCTTTTGCATTGTGAAAGGATCTTCGTAGACTTGGGGTTGAACGATGAACAGAAAAGGAGGCTTGCTTATAGACAGTTGCAAGAAGCAGCACTTTATTGGTGGAATAGTGTCACTACCAGAGTTTTCGAGGAAGAGTTGACTTGGGTGGAATTTCAAAGAAGATTTGAGGAGAGGTTTTCGTCTGAAGTTGCCAAGTCAACATTGTTGAGGAAGTTCATGGACTTGGTGCAGTGCGAGATGTTAGTGATTGAGTATGCCATGAAGTTTGATGAGTTATCCAGATATGAACATGCTACCATTGACACCGTCATCAAGAGGAATGAGAAGTTTATTCGAGGATTGAGACCTGAGATTACTAGGGCAACCCTGCCATATCTTCATGATCCTTGTAAATTTGTTGTGGAAATGGCAATCCGACATGAGGAGATGCTTGCTACTTATGGGAAGGAGAAACAGGTTGAAACTCAAAGTTCTCTTGGCAAGAAGAGGAAGTTCTTTAAGAAGAAGGGAACCCAGAAGGGAGAAGCTGCCAAGAAGGCAAAGGCTAATCTGGTTTGCTTAAGTGTGATCAGAAGGGTCATTTTGCTCATGAATGCCGAACTGGAAAGGGGAAGAAGGCGACATACAAGAAGGGTGTGAAGTGCTTTAACTATGACTAGGCTGGGCATTATAAGAATTAGTGTCTAGAACCAGTCAAGGCGGACATAGGAAAAGTCTTTGTTGTTGGACCATTGTCTGCTAGGCCAACTGCTATTGAGAAAGGAAAGACTGTTATGGAAGGTACGCTTTTGATTTTGAGTATGCCAGTTAGGGTACTATTTGATACCGGTGCATCACATTCATTTATATCTCAGTATTTAGTTGATAGGTTATGTTTAGAACCCACATACCTTATTACTTCCTTAAGGGTTGCGAATCCGATAGGAGGGTATGCAACTCTGGGAATGAGATGTGACTAGTTAGAACTTAATTTGTTAGGTCATAAGTTTGCATACAGTCTTTATGTTTTTGATTTCGTGGATTTGGAATCATTTTAGGTATGGATTGGTTGGGTAGATATGAGGCTAGGATATTTTACTAGGATAGGAAAATATCACTGAGACATCTTGATAGTCATAATCGAATTGTATTCTTAGTGGAGGATTCTGACCGATGTGCTTGTGCACTGTTGAGATGCTATGGAAGTAGAAGAAGAGTTAAGTCAGGTTCAAGTAGCAAGAGAATTTGAAGATGTTTTTGAGTTGGTTACAGGATTACCACCAAATCTAGTCGTTGAGTTTCAAATAGATCTTATGCCAGGAGCTGAAACTGTAAGTAGACCACCTAGCAGGATGACACCTACCGAGATGAAGGAATTGAAGGTGCAGCTTGTGGATCTAGAAGGGAGAAATTTTATTAGACCAAGCAGTTCGCCTTGGGGTGCAGCTGCGGTGTTCATGAAGAAACCGGATGGGTCGTTGAGGCTGTGCATCGACTATCGTAAGTTGAACGAGAAGACGATAAAAAATAAGTATCCTTTGCCGAGAATTGATGATCTATTTGAACAGTTGTGTGGAGCCAGAATATTTTCCCAATTGGATTTGGTGATGGGTTTCCATCAGTTAAGAGTGGAAGAGGACAATATTCCGTTGATAGCATTTCAAACTAGGTTTGGTTTGTACGAGTGGTAATGCCATTTGGGTTAACAAATTCACAAGCTGTCTTCGTGGATTTGATGAACTGAGTTTTCCGAGAGTACTTGGATAGGTTCGTATTGGTATTTATAGACGACATTTTAGTGCACTCTAAGGATGAAAGAGAGCATGAAGATCATCTTAGAGTAGTGTTTGAGATGCTAAAGCAGCATCAGATGAAAGCGAAGTTTTCTAAGTGTCATTTCTGGAAGAAAGAGGTTAAGTTTCTTTGTCACGTGGTTTCAGAGAAGGGTTTGTCAGTCGATCCAAATAAGATCGAAGCTGTTAATAATTGGAAGAGACCGAAGACAGTGATCAAGATTAGAAGTTTTCTTGGACTTGCTTGCTATTACCGGAGATTCATTAAGGATTTCTCACGGATAACAACGCCTTTGACTAAGTTAACTAGGAAAGACGTGAAGTTTATTTGGTCTGACAAATGTGAAGAAGCATTCCTTAAGTTAAAGCATTTGTTGATCAACACGCCTGTATTAGTGATTCCAGACGGAAACCAAGGGTTGGTGGTGTATACCGATGCATGCGGAACCGGACTAGGATCTCTGTTGATACAAAAGGATAAAGTCATTGCCTATGCTTCATGACATGAGGTAAGATATCCTACTCATGATTTGGAGTTGGCTGCGGTGATCTTCACATTGAAGATATGGAGACATTATCTCTTAGGGGAGAGATTTGAGCTATATATGGATCATAAGTCCTTAAAATATGTATTCTCTCAGAAGGAGTTGAATATGAGACAATAGAGGTGGCTGGAGTTTTTAGCAGCTTATGATTTTGGTATAAAGTATACACCTGGAAAAGGAAATAAAGTAGCAAACACTCTTAGCAAAAAACATCAGAATGTGGTGTTAGCTATGTTGGCAGAATGGAAAGATTAGAAGCCTTGACTACTTGTAGTGTGCAGTTAAGATCGACTGCTAGTTCTAGTCAGAACAACACCATGTTGTCCTGTTTGACCAATGTCGATTGAAAGGATTTCTTTTAAGTAGAAAGAGGATCCATTATTAGCCGAGAAGATTAAAAGGCTTGAGGTTGGGTTGGAGATCGATGAACTAAAGGATTTTAATCTTGACCAGAGGGGATGGTTGAGAAAGAAGGGACGGTTGTGTGTTTCGAATGTTGAGGACTTAAGGAAAGAAGTTCTTAGAGAATGCTATCGATCCAAATTTATGATTCATCCCGGAGGAACCAAGATGTATCAGGATATGAAGAGGAGCTTCTACTGGGAGGGTATGAAGAAGGATGTTGGCTTGTGGGTTAGGCAGTGTGCGAACTGTCAACAAGCGAAGGCTGAACATAAAAAACCGAGTGGGTTGCTTCAACCTTTGGAGATACCAGTTTGGAAATGGGATTCAATATCCATGGATTTTATAGACGGGTTGCCAAGGTCGAAAAGAGGAAATGAAAGTATATGGGTTATAATGAACAGGTTGACTAAAAGTGCCCATTTCATTCCAGTTAAGTCAACCAGGACGACATCTGTTTTAGCTAAGTTGTTCATGAAGAACATAGTTAGACTGCATGGAATTCCTAGTAGTATAGTCAGTGATAGAGATGCTTTGTTTATAGTGAATTCTGGAAGAGTCTACAGGATGTGTTGGGTACTAAGCTCAAGATGAGTACCACGTATCACCCCTAGACGGATGGGCAGACAGAGAGAGTCAATAAGGTACTCGAGGATTTGTTAGGAGTTTGTGTATTGGACTTTGGTGGGTCTTGGGAAGATCACCTACACCTGGTTGTGTTTTCCTATAATAACAACTATCATATTAGTATAGGAATGATGCCTTTAGAAGCTTTGTATGGAAGGCAATGCAAACACCAGCATGTTGGTTGTAGACTAGGGACAAATTAGTCTTGGGTCTAGATCTAGTTAGAGAGGCGTCAGAGAATATTGAGTTGATCCGAGAAAGAATGAAGGAAGCTCAGTCTAGACAAAAGAGTTACGCAGATAAGAGACGTAAAGATCTAGAATTTTCGGTTGGAGACAGAGTCTTCATTAAGATATCACCAATGAAGGGTGTGGTATGATTCATAAAGTCAGGGAAACTGGCACCGTGATATGTTGGTCCGTTTCTAATTATAAAGGGAATCAGAAAGCTTGCATATCGAGTAGAGATGCCGAGCAGTATGGTAGGTGTCCAAAATGTGTTTCATGTATCCCATCTTGGCAAGTATGTGCATAATGCAAAGACTACTATTCCTCCGACATAATTAGAAGATTTGATAATAGAAACGAATTTGACTTTTGTTAGAAAACAAGTTTGGGTTGTAGCGAGAGATGAGAAGAGGTTAAGAAACAAGACAGTCAAGTTGGTGAAAGTTCAGTGGAGCGACAACGAGAAGGACTGTACTTGGAAGACAGAAGACGGATTAGAGAGGCGACGCCTATGTCTGTGATATCCATCTGATGAACTAGAGCTCTGCGATACCGAGTAGGGGGTGAGATCCCTCCTAGCTTTCCCCCGCTGCTACTGATTGATTTGGTTCATCAAGTTGATATTAGTCTAAATTTGTCGATTTAGTTGTCGACGGCTCTCTATCAGCTCTCTCATTGAATTATGAAATTCAGCTCTTATAATAGAACCCGTGGGATTCTGAACTTTAACCGGATCAGCATTCACATTTGTTGGTTGGTTGCTTGGGTCTCCTTGATGAATGCTAGTATTCTCATTTCCTTCCACGTTCTGAGAAGTAGATCTAGTATTTCTCACCATTATTAATAGCCTTGCTTAGATTTCTACAAATCTGAATAGTATTAGCAGCTTCTTGAAGATAACGACAGATCTCCTTTAGGAGATTTATCCAATCCAGTAGCAACAAAGAGATCCTAGCAAGCTGAGAGTCAAGGTTCTTAATGAAAGCACCAAAATGTTTGCAACTAAATTAGTCACAAACACCCAAGAATAGTTTTTATAGTGAAGTAAGTGAAGAAAAATAAAAGTAAACAGAGTAGATGAATCAACAGGTAACAAAGAATCAACTATAATCAGAGACATAAAAATTTATAGTTGTTCGGCGTTGTATGCCCATGTCCACTTTGAAGATTATCCTTTATTAATCACTAATAAATCTGATTACAGTAGTAGAAAATAGCAAACACTTGATTATAATAGGGTTTAAAGTAACCAACAACGTAAAGATCCTAAAAATGAACCAAAAGGCCTGTATTTATAGGGAGAGATGATGAGATATTTCACTAATATTTCAACAAAAGGCTCTTCAGGTCCATAGGGGCCCACCATAATGATCGGCGACCCTAACTTGACATTTTGGAACGATCGGCCAAAGTTTCACCGATCGATATTTTTGCCTCCGATTCATGTACGATTTTTGGGGGTCCCACATGCCTCTTAAGCTTGTCCCTAAAGTATGAAGTCAATCTGAGTTGTAAATTACGAGATATGGATCAACCTTTGCTACACTTGGAACGTTCACCGATCGTTATGAAGGATCGAGAAATAACGACCGGCCTAAAACAATCGGCTATCTTCATATCTCAAGGTCTTGATGTGCGATCATTTTTATAGGCTCCACTCTTCAATATACCGATGCTTTGAAAGTTTCAAGTGAGTTGGCCTTGTAGATATTGAGAAATCGATCGATCTCCACTGACTTGAGCTTTTTTATGGATCTTTCCCGATCGATCCATATAAATCCCTGCTTCGTCCATACCTCGATCATACGAATTCCGATCGACTCCAAATTTGAAATGTAAATTCACGGGGCTATGCCAGTCACTCCGTGCTGATTGCACCTCTATTGGGACCCGGTCCGAATCTTCCTGACCATTGTCCATAATATTGTATATAATTGATTCTTAAGGTTGATAACCATCCGATCCTAGCCAAGTTGATGATATCATGGCCTTGCCAAAAGGCGGGATAATAATAACATAATTTAATAATGGTATATTTTAGTTAACTAAAACTAAGAATTAATCTTAATCCATTAAAAATCAAATGTTATATCTAATTAAAACTGGACACTAATTGATTAACATTAAAGAGAACTATTATGTATATGGCTCTCTTATTAAATTAAGTTTTGATAAAAGAAAAATTATTGTGAAAAATCACTAATTAGTTTGAATTCAAACTAAATGAAATTAATTTAATTTTATTCCTTTTAGATATGGTCCTTTTCTTTTAAAGTTAATTTTCTTGTTAACATTATTAGTAAATGAATTTTCAATCCATAATGATATATAATCCATAAATTTACTAGTAAAAATTAGTAATAGACAAATTTCCAAAACAATATAACATCAATCAATCTCTGTAGAAAATAGAACTAATAACTATAATATTATGTAAATCCCCAAGAAATCAATCTTGACCATGCATAAAAACGAAAAGCATGCGTTGCTTATGAACAGATTTTGGTCTATGAAACATCACCGTAGAAAAATGTATTTAACCTTAGCTTGTTTAAGATGGATGATATTTAATATCATAAAAGAAGTTAGTTTAAGTAAAAAATTAAAAAAAAATTCATAGAACACATTTACAACTAAATTGTTATACCTTTATACTTTTTCTTCCAAAAATGGTATGTAAAATTTTTATTTGATTATGTGTAACACCCCTAATATTAAATAACATTATTTAGGAGATTCAACTAGATAAATTAAATAGAATAATGTAAAGATTTGAGTGATAAGGGGGTTTGAGATTTGAAAATTTATTAGAGGCCGTGCTTAACTAAATAAAAATTTAAAAGAATGAGTTTATGGAAATGGTTTTATAAGCTAACTAATAAGAGAATAAGGCGGGTATTATGGGGAATAGTCGTCCACCATAACCCTTAGCCCCTAAACCCTTATTTCCATTTTCAATTCACAAGTTCATAATTCTAAAATATAAACCTAAGAGCAAGCTGGCCATAACCTAGGGGAGAAGAGGAGAAAATTCAATTAGAAGCTAAGGAATCAAGCAAGAAGAATTAAGCAAGATCAAATCACATGTTCCATATCCAAAGCAAGGTGAATAATAATCAAAACCATCTCATTTTCGTTTTTAAAGAGCATTTGATTTTGGGTTTGAAGTTTAAAACCTTTATGATGATTTTAAGGATGATATGCTTGGATTAAATGATATGTTTAATTCAAACAAGTACGTTTGATAAATGTTTTATTCGATTTTAAGGCTAAAATCGTATATTTTGGGTTTAGAATTCCATAAGGAATTAATGTGTTATGAAAAACATTATTCTGTAGATGGGTCTAAATTTTCATAATTATCCAAGCTATGGATAATTTATTATGAATTTTTGAAGGAAGAAATAAATAATTGGGTCTGAAATTTATATATGTTAGATAACATGTTAAAAATGGTTTTTGATGATTTTTGGGGATTTTTCCTAAGTAATTTACTATGGAAATTAAACTAAAGTTGGAGGACTTAAATTTCTTAATTGTTTTGTTAAAGAGAATGGCTTCTTTGTTAATTATTTTAATTATATTTTGATGAATTCAGCAGTCATTTAGAAAAGATTTTGGTAAAATTTATGGCAACCAATTATATTTTTTAATAAACAAGCTAGTTGAAAAGCATTTACTTAAAAAGGCAAAAAAATAGTTTTGTACAGATTTATTATTTCGCCACTTCCAGTAATAACCTTTCGACCCATAATTCCTCCCCAACCAAGTTGAAACCAACACACATGGTATCAATGATTTGGTACGTGGTGGATTGGAGAAATGCAGCAGGTATAGAGTCAAAACCATGTTTTCGAAGGAGTCGGGGCCATTTTAAATAGCTTTTAAAGGTCTTTGTTTTGCTTTCAAAAGAGATGCAGCTTGCCTAGTTTTTAAGGGATGCTTTCGAATGGGTTGAGTTACTTTTATATAGCTTTCGAAGGGGTTGCCTCCTTTTTTTAAAGGGTAGCTTTCGAATGAGCTATCGTATAGTATGTTTAAAGAGAATCTTTCGAAAGGGTAGTTTTGAACAAAGTCGAAACCTTGCTGCCGTCTTCATACCTTTTGAATAGGTTGAAAGTTTTCAATGAGTTTGAAAGGCAAGCTTTTGTTTTACAAATATAACAAGCCACTTCCCAATGCTTTCGAAAGGGCTCCAATAGTCACTTAAACTAAAGGTATCGAAGGCAATGGTTTCAAAAGCTGTTTCAAAGCTATCCTTCCAATTGTTTTATTTGAAAGATTAAAGCTTTCGAAAGGATGGTTCTGAAGCCATCTGTTTTCCCCAAACTCTTTTACTTGAAGGTTAATAGGTTTTGAAAGGGGGACTTTCGCTTATGTTCACTTTGACCCAAAAGTTATGTTTAAGATTAAAACTAATGGTTTTGAAAGAGGTACTTTCAAATGGTTTCGAGGGTATGCTTCTATAAGTCGGAAAGATATGCTTTAAAACTTTCGAAAGGAATGTTTTGATGTTTTCGAAAGAAAGATTTTGATGCTTTCGAAAGAGATATTTTGAGTGTTTCGAAAGGCATATGTTTAAGTGTTTTGAAAAGAAGATTTGAATGCTTTCGATAGATATATTCTAATGGTTTTGAAAGTAATGGTCTAAGGTTTCGAAAGCCTTAGTTTTCAAAACAAAGAACCCAATCTCATTTTTAAAGGAAAAACCCATAGCAATATAAAAGAGCTTTGAAGTGGCTTTTAAATTTTGAATTTTTAAAGAAGCTTACCTTGAAAAAAGTGATGGGTTAAAGGGATTAACCAAATTTCATCTGGAAAGGATTTCAAGGATATTAAACCATAAATGTTGGTATTGTTATGTTATTGTATATGCTTCTTCTATAAATATATTCACTATAATGGACCCATAACTGTATTTTGGGGAGGAAGGGCAGAATAACCAGCTAGGTTGATTCAGTAGTGAATATAAATTAACTCCTGTATGAGTAGAATTGCATATAGGAGGTCAGGTAGACCATAACATATGATTCCCAAAGACTAATCAAGAAGGTGTTAGATTAGACAAGTTCATAGTAAACCCATGAAAACTATGTTTGGAGGGAGTTATTGGCAGAGGCCAATAGGTTCGTAGTGATCCCGTGAAAACTATATCCGGATAAAGTTATTGGTAGAAGTCAACAGGTTCATAGTCGACCCATGAAAACTATGATATAAGATAAGTCATTGGAGATACCAATAGGTTCAGGGAGAACCCATGAAATAATTGAATGAGGTTATTGGCAGGGGCTAATAGGTTCTTACCGATCCCATGAAAACTATGAAACCGGACAGACAGTCTATAAGCTTTAATAGGTTATTAGTCAGCCCATGAAAACTAATAAGTTAATAGTGACCTTAGAAACTATAACTGTGACAGATAGTCAAATGAATGGGGATGATAAATTTAAGGTATTTCGCTTATTTTCATATCATCATGATATTTTAAATTGCTATGTTTTTAACCATTGTGGACGCAGGAGCACAGTATATGGTTATTATAAATTTTTGGGCAGGATACTTGTGAGGGGAAAACCCGTTCCGCTAAGCGGTGTGCTCTCACTAAATATCTAAATGGTTTGAGATGATATGTTATTATTCATACCAGGCTTTATGTCTGACTCAAAGTTTATGTTTTCCCCTTAAACTCTTGGGTGCTCAATTGATTTTGAGTAGATTGAGAGTTGAGGTTTTCAGGTTCTCCTTTAGACGAATAATCTACCGGAGAGGTGCTGGAGGCAAGCTAGCTAATAGGAGATCTTTTCTATTTGATTCCGCTGTGTTTTGATGTAAAGGAAAAGTTGTTTAATTGCCTATGTTTTGACCCTAATCAGCCAAAGGGGCATCTTTATATGTCGCTCTTGGCGTACTTTGTAATAATTATATTTACTCTGAAGGTGGATCTCGAATTTGGGATTATGTAATGAATTTGAAATATGATTGAAGTGGAATGAGAAATTTGTTTTAATATTTTTTAATTTTTTTTCATATCCATGTGTTTATGTTATATCAATGTATCTAACATTACCGCATTTGGTCACCGAGAATTAATAACTATGGATGACTGTAACATCCGTAGCCGTTAGTTTTGGGCCTCCAAGTTGGGGATGTTACATTTTTCTTTTTCTTTGTATATGATATTTTCACCATCTTTATTTTCCTGTATATATTCATATTTTAAAATGAAAAAAGATAAAAATTACATCATGTAGATTATGAAATATTGATTCTTTGGTATCTACATGTTGATAAACCAATTATGTCTAATAAAATGAATAAAGAAATTGAAATTCTTAATCAAACTAAACAAACAAAAATTAGATGAAGTGAAACACCCCTCACCCCTTAGTATTCCCAAAAAGGGCACACTAAAGGATGTGGTGCGTTATAGGTATAGCTAAAGCATCACAAAGACTAAAATTCACAAGGCAAATAAGTAAAAGCAGCGGAAAACATTTAAATAATAAGTTATCTTTCAGAATTAATCTTCATCTCAAAATAAGTCATAAAAACATAACATGTCTCAAAAAATCAAAATCTCTCATGTCTTATGAAAATACATCTCAGTCTCACATAATCAGAGTAAAAGTAACAATAATAATCCCTCTCACAAGTGCCAATCCATCATAAGCCAAATGAAAAAGATGAAAAGCAGAAGAATACATCTGAAACGAGGAAACTTCGGAAATGAATCTCCAAGCAACCTGAATCAACTATCCTCAACTCTGCTGGCCTATTGTGGGAAAAGGAAAGATAGAGGAGTGGGTCGGACAATAAGTCTGGTGAGTGAAATTAATTACAAGCATTTCTAAGCAAGATAAAGATAATAGAATAAGCAATAGTTCTAGCATGAAAGGAAGATACAGAAAAGATAAAACTCGCATAAAATACTATTTCTGATTTTGTTTGACTGTTTTCTTTGATTGTTTGCACTTGTCTTGAACTGGTGTGATTAGGCTGAAACCCTAATCCTATCTCAACTGCTAACTTGGTTAGGATGAAATTCTAATCCTACCTATTGATCAGCCTTTCCTATCTCTTTGTGCCACTGTGAGCCAATCCGGTTGATCCCACAACAAAAGACACCTCTTAGCGCTTAGGATGCAGTAGTGAATTATTTACCCTAATCGATGCCGCATGCTCGGTCATCGCCGGTACACACTAACTGTCGCCCCTATTTGACCCTTTATTTACCCAAATCATCATAAGCATGCCCAGTCTCACCCACGTGTGAGACCATCAGTCCTAGACCTGAAAGGGAATGCTGCCAGTACTGGTCCTAACAAAAAAATCTTCTAACTTTGCGCCCCTTGCCCAAATCCCCAAATTTGAGCCTCTACTTATTGTCCACTTATTTACCCTAATCAGCATAAGCATGCCCAGCCTCACCCACATGTGAGACCATCAATCCTAGACTTGAAAGGGAATGCTGCCGGTACGGACCACTACTGCTATATTTGCTTATTAACATAATCCAAGATCTAAGTTTTAAATTAAGCCCCTTCTATTATTTCTTTCTTTCTAATTATAACCTACATGTTATAATTGTTCTTGCAACTGTTACTCTTCTATTTTCTCTTTTTAGTTATAACCACTTGTTATAATCATGCTTGCAAATATCTTAAATTTGCCTATTTCAGTCCATCTCTATTTTACTTCAGTTTTTCTCATTTTACATCTGATTTCTGTAAATTTAGTGTTTTTCTATTTTAATCCATATTTATGAATTCTTCTCTTTTTAATAATTTATTCGCGTCAAAAAGGATTATATCTCTATAAAAAGAAACTAAAACTTGCAGGCTAAATTCCAACTTAAAACAGATATAAATAACTGTAAATAACTGCAAATAACCGAATAAATGGATGAATAAAAATAGACTGAAAAGAACTTCTGAAATTTACTTAAAAACTGACTGTAAATGAACTTACATAAAAACTGTTTCAAAATTGTTGAAAAACTACAACTATTGAGATCCCTATTATTTCAAATTGCTTACAAATCTAAAATAATTACAAAACACTCACCTGTGGTCCTTAGCTCTATTCCTGGGCCTTCCTGGATCCACTTCTAGGGTGTAGAATATTTTATTAAAAAGATTTCCTCCCGAGAAAAATTTTCTATTTAGAGTTTAGCCTCAGACTATGAACCCAATTGTGAGAAAATCTGAATGAGAAAAATAGCTAGGCCTAGGGTTCTATTTATAGTATGGCTTAGGGATCTCAGGCCGTGGGATTTGAAGATTTAATCTGGTGCAACCACGTCATAGGCTCACTAGGAACCATTGGATGCAGCTACGAACGCACAGGATTTCACTAAAAATCAAATTTACGGTCTTCGGCTCATACCTGGATGAAAAATCGTCCGGGGAAGGCGCAGGTCGACCTAAGCTATTAGCGGGTCGACCCAACCCTAACAAGGGTCGACCCCTGTGGGTCTTTTTTTCTTCCGTTAAACTATATAATTCTGATTTTCTTATTCTCTCGTCACTTCTTCATACTACCTCGGATTTCGACAAGTAATATATGGAAATTGATCAGAAAATTATCACGGACCCATTGATGCAACTCTCGTAGCTAAATTCTAACAATTCCAAAAATGCTCATTTTCACTGTTTAATAATTATTTTGATTATTTAATTATCTAAAAATGTGGGGTGTTACATTCTCCCCTCCTTAAAGGATTTCGCCCCCGAAATCTCCAAAGAGAGAAGAATGAAATAAATATTTGCATCCAAATTCCACAACCATATATTCAACCATCAACCATCACATCTATTGTCCTTAAGGTTTTTAATGCAATTTACGACATATACAATAGTGTTGTGCCAATGTCCCTAACTAATGCAAAAGATTAGGTCGTCTACTAATTCAGTCGACCTTCTTTTTATGCGCTCATGTCCGTGCCATATATCCAAATGAATGCAAATTCCCTAACGACAACTGATAGTTCTATATGCATATTACAATCATCATCCGAATGCAACAATCATATGATAATCACCCATTCATAGCAAACATGAAATAAAAATGCAAGTGCATACACATCCATATGCATATGCTTTAGTGACCTAGTTAGGCCGATCTCTAAGAGATAATAGTGCTTAGTGTGTATGTATGCGTCCATTAGCATCCGCTAGCAAACACTTGCAACCACTTGCGTCCAACATACATAACATGTTCTAGTAACATGTTTACATTCATTCCTACCATCCATAGGTTAAATCCTAAGATCTACCTTCCCAAAGGATATGATGTGCACGTAAATGTGCATAGTTTTACCACCATATTTAATCTATTTAAATTAAATAAATGATCATATTGAGTATTTTAACTTGTTTAAACCAAAATTCAAATTATTTTCAAATTGTCACATATTCATCTTCATATAGGGGCAAAATGGTCATTTTTATGCATTTATTAAATTGTGAAAATTTACTTGGAATTTTCTATGTTGTTTTGTAGGAAATTTGGTGAATTTTACAAGTGGTTTCATGATGATATATGCATGCACAAGAGTGAAGAGAACAAATGAAGATGGAAATAATTCAAAGGCATGATAATGGAGGACCCCACCTACCCAACTTCCTTCATGTACAAATTAGAAGCTAATCCATATGCTAATGGCCATTACACTTTCATGCACACTTAATTGGTGATTATTGAAGCTAATGATAATTTGGCCACCACACTTCCTACAAGGGCATTTTGGGCATTCCCCTAAAATATGAATTAGGGTTTAACACATGTATAAATACCCCTTATGTTTCATGTAACCCTCTTCTTCTTAGTCTCTCTTAGTTAGTTTTAGCTTAGAATATAAATCAAAGCTCTCTTTCTTTTCATGGCAACTTAGCCATTTCTTCTCCCATGTAATTCCTTTTTTTTCTTTATGCAATTTAGTACATGTTCTTTTTCTTTTCTTGTTTATTTCCTTTCATGTTGTAGTGTAGATTTGTTTATTTATGCAAGTAGTGTAGATTTTCTTTTATGCAATTAGATTAGTTCTCTTTTTCATTAGCTTTCATTTTCCTTTCCTTTTGCTTTCAAGTTGCTAGCTACATTTGTTAATCAAATTACAAATATGAGAGGCTAAACCCCTTCAATTTAGGGGTAATGAAGCTCTCTAATTATGTAGCTTCAACTATTTGTTAATTCATGCTCTCTTTTTGTGCTTAATGATGATGATAGAAATGGTTTACTAGTTGTTTTTTCTTCTAATTTGATAGCCTATATTGTTGACACCAAATAGGCTATGCTTAAACAATCACTAACACTAATTGCCTCTTCATCAAAATATGATCATGGCAAAAGAAAGTGATTTGAAATTAAAATTTGATGGTCTATATTTCTAATCAATAGTTAATAGGCCATACTTAAAATAGATTTCATTTTCATTTTCATTGTCAAGTTTCATTAAAGTTAGTAAGTGGTTTAAGGGGTGTGTTATAGTTTGATGGCTTATGTTGGCTAATCAATAGTACAAATATGCCATACTTATGATAAGCACATCAATTAAAGCACTAATGACCATAAAAGAGAGATCATGATTTCATGTGTTGAACTATGTGATCTAGAGAGTGGATTTATTCTCTAAATTTCCATTTATCTCTTATATTTGCATCTCTTTTCTTTTAGTCAGTTAGTTAATTCTCTAAATTCTCTAGCGTAACTTTCACTTGAAATTGGTATAATTTGATTGAATTGAATTTTTAAAATCATCAATTCCCTGCGGATCGACCCGTATTCGCCACGTACTACAAGTGTACGCCGTGCGCTTGCGGTAATTTTTATTATAAATTTTTCGACGGTTTTCTAGTCCGATAGAACTTCCGTCGTTAAACAATTTTTTGGTTCCATTGCCGGGGAGTTGTCTTTGATTTTAGTTTTCTATTCTTCGGATTATTTGTTGCTTTATTTTTGTGTGTATTGATTGTTAAAAAAAAATTGTGTGTTTGTGTGATTTTTGATTGCATTTTGGTTTTGTGTGTATAGTTTGCTAATTGTTTTGCATTTGAATTTGCATTTAAGAAAAAAAAAGAAAAAAAGTTTATTCCATTGCTTTTTCACATTTTACATTGTCATTTACATTTTCATTTGTACATACATTTTCATCCTCTCTTCACTGATCATAATTTTTCTCTCTGTTTACATTTTCTATTTGCATTTTTTGTTCACACTTGTTTCAGTGTCCCTCTGCACAGTGCCTCATTCAAACCATCCTACCACACATCCACCCCAGGATACTTCACCAAAAACCACCATCCTTTAAAGATTCGCGAATCACGGCCGCAACTTTACAGCAATTCCAAATCGACTCGAATCCTGCATCACCTCGATTCAATAACTACGCCGCAATCCTTCACCATCGACTATCGCATAACATCTCCTTCCCCAAACAAAATCCGAACACCTATTCATATCAACAGTAACTCAAAATCTCTTCTTCGTGCTTTACGGAATCTTGTCAAGTGGAATATTGATTTTAATTTCGAATTTTGAAGATTGGAATTTGATATTGGTATCGAAGTTGTGTTTGAGAATTTTTGGATTAAGTTTTTTTTTCCTGTGAACTGTGTGGAGTATTTGAGTTGTGAAAATATTCGAGTAATGGGCTGTAGTTCAAATGGACTGGTGTTAAAAATTGTGTTGTGTTAATTTTTTTTAAGTTTGTGTTAACTTCTTTTCTTTCATTTAGAAACAATAAAAAAAACTTAAAAAAAAGGAGAAGTTTCCTTTAATTTTTCTTATTGGGTTTAATTTGCTTTGTTTCATTTTTGTTTTTCCATCCCTATTTTTTTTCTAAAAAAAACATTTCTTTTAATTTGTTTTCTTTTGTTTAATTTGATTTTAGTTCAATCCTCATTAAAAAAAGAGTTTCTTTCTTTTAGTTTAGTTTCGTTATATCCTTTAATTTTTTTTAATTTGTTTTAAGTTCCATCCTTATATATTAAAAAAAACTTTTATATATCTTGTTTTTAATTTCAGGTTGTAGTAAATAAAAAGGAGCCGCTGCTACAAAACTACCGCTCTGCTTGCCAAAATAAATTGCTTGCATAAAAAAATTCGCACCCTTATCTCTTGTTTTTATTTTAGTTGCATTGTTGATTGCTTGCATTTGCATTTATATATTTTTTATAAAAAAAAATTCAGAAACAAATTCCATTCGTAGTTGCATTATAAATACACATTTAATTTCAGCTTTGCATTTCATCCTAGAGTTTTGATTAATAATAACGGTTAGAAATTAATAACTCTTAATTGTATATTGACAATTTGTCTTCTTTGAACAATTTACTTTCTTGGTGTCTAGGCTACGGCAGAGTAATAACCATTTATAAATATTACAGTGATTCATAAATATTATAGTGGTTGTTCCTCTGAAGGTACTTAAACCTTCGGCTGCATTGCTACGGTGATTCGTGGTGCACCGATAAATCCTGTCCGTTACCTGGCCGAGAACTATCTTGTTTATCTAAGACAATGTGTGATTATACAATTTTGGGTTAACTTAGGATAAATCATTTGTAATTAACCACTGCATTCATTTAGTTGCATTAGTTCATGCATATTTTTTTAAAAAAAAATTTCAAAATCCAAAACTAAAAAAATTGTAAATATTTATTAACTTGGTTTTTTTCCTTTTCCTTTGAAAATTTTCAAATCAAATTTCCAAAAATCCAAAAATCCAAAAAAAATTTACTTAGTTTTTTTTAGAAAATCAAAAAACCAAAAAAAATAATTGAAAAATCAAAAACAAAACAAAAATCAATTTTCCATTTTGAAAAATAAATTCTATTTGTAAATATTTTTCCTTTATAAAAAAAACCCAAAAACATTCTTGAAAATGTCCGAATTTCCATATTCACATGAAGTTTACGATTGTTGTGAAAATCAATATAATCCATATAAGTTCACTTCAAATTCCTTTGGATATTTCAACAACAACTATTGTTTAAACGATTCGAGTTTTGAACCACAAAATTTTCAAAATGACGAACAACCCTTGAATGTCGAAAATAGCAGTTCATCTCTACTTGAAATCTCTACACAACAAAATCAAATGATAAATGATTTGTGTAATTCATATTTGTATAACAACTCGAGTCAAGGATTTCAAAATTTGAATTCAATTCAAAATTCAAACGATTTGGATTATAACCCATGCCAATTCAATTTTGAACTCCAAAATGAATTTCAAACTCAAAATGAAAATGGAAACAACTTTTCAAACGAATTTGGCAATGGGAATAATCTTAACCACGTTATAATTGAAAACTTTTGCCCTCAACAATTTCAAAGTGAAAATCCTTATGCTAATAACTATAAATTGGATTTTGTTGAGCAAATGAATGAAATTTACGATTCGTTGTTTGAAACATATATGAAAAAACGTGAGAAACAAAATCAAATCCCAATGTGTGACGAGTCAAGTGATAATCCACCTTTTACCCAAATCCACGATTTTCAAATAACAACTTTTGAAATTGAAAACGACAATCTTAATGAAATTGTTGAAAATACGGTGATTGAGTTGGATTTCAATTCTTTTCAGGGTGTGGAACCAAATTTAAAATTCGATCGTCCTTTTCTCGATTTCGAAAATTTGAATACAACAACTTTGGATTTTGAACTTGAGATACGCAATGAAGTTGTTGATAATTCAATAATGGAAGACGAATTCAATAAACACGATTTCTTTGGACTTTTCAAAAATGAGTTGTTAAATTCCGAAGGGGAAGAGTTAAATCACCGTTTTGATTTTGAAATCAATAACTTTGAAGAATTCATCAATGATGAGCTCGAATTTCAATGTGGTGAAAATGAACTTGAATTTCAATCAATTGTTTTATCGACCCCAAATATCATTGAAAATAAAACAACTAGTATGATTTTCAATAAAATGACATTCGTTTTTCCAAATCAACATTCAACTTGGAAATATTTTACGATTTGGTTTTTCGAGCTTAAACCGTGTCTCGTATATTTGACGAGGCAAATGAATCGGTTTTTGGAAGACCGTTTCATTTACGCTTTGACGATATACGTTCTGATCTCGTGTAAATACCATTCACCTTTATGTAAATATAGGTCATCTTTTTATTTTTGTTTTATTTTTCTCCTTTCACTTGGGTTGACTATGGGGACACAGTCAAAATCAAGTGTGGGGGGGGGGAAGACTCGTCTTCACTTTTAATTTTTCATGGTTTATTTTTGCATTTTTTTAAACTCAAAAAAAAAAATATTTAAAAAAAAATCCCAAAAACAAATTTTCTTTTGATTTATTTTTAAAGAAACGCTATAAGATAAATATATGGTTTTGGTTTATTAAATTAAAATTTTTTGAAAATTTATTCGTCTTAACAAAAATAAAAATGAAGTTTGATTACAAATAACAATGGTTTAACTAGTATATAGGAAGATTCATACGTGTTAATTATGAAATACTTCCCAATTGAAAATCTTTGTTTTAAAAAGTCGTTGATTTAAAGTAAAGGATATGACATTTTTTGTCTTCTAAGTTAAATGGTGCTAAGATGATTTTGCGAAACTCTCTCTCTAAATTTTTTTGTATATATGTATATATTTTCTTAATAAACACCTAGAGTCATGTGTTTGCACTCGTGTGTTCACTCGCCATGCTCTGTACCCTTCTCACGTATGAAAGGCAGTGCACGATCGGTATATCTGGCCTTAGTTTATCTGAGTTAGGTGTGCATGTATAAAAATTATTTTACTAATAACGCCTACAATCAATAAGTGTTCACACTTGTGTGTTCACTCGCCATGCTCTGTATTCCCCTCACATCAGTCCGCAAGGCAGTACATAGGTAATATATCTGGCCTCAGTTTATCGGAGTTAGGCATATGTAAATATTGTTAATATCAACAAAATTTTCAAAAGAAAAAATGGAGAGAATAAGCAATTGAAATCCAAGCACTATTTTAACTTATTTAATTTGATTTGTTATTGAAATAAAATGAAATACCACTTTGAAAAACTTTGATAATCAACTAAGGATCAATTTCATAGTTACACCGTGTTATCAACCGAAACAACAAGTTAAACTATAGTATATTTGCTACGATAACTTCATTTTTGTTGGAAATTTTGACAAGTAAATGACTTAAATTTTCAAGATAATAACCAAAACCTATATTTAACTTATTCGTGTTAATTTAAAAAGTAAATCCTTTATTTGTAAATATTTCCAAACACTCGCATTCATCTCTTTGTTAATAAATCTTGAATTTTGTAAATATTTTTATCCTGCATTTGGATTTTGTGGGTAGTATCTGCTGAAAACCCTTACGAGACAACACTCATCCTACTGGGGACACCCAGAGGTTTAACGGCTTGTTGCATACGCTCAATGTAATCGTGCTCCCTACGAAAACAGATTTATCATAGTTTTTTCTTTATTCGAGGACGAATAAAAAGATAAGTGTGGGGGTATTTGATGTCCACGTAAATGTGCATATTTTTACCACCATATTTAATCTATTTAAATTAAATAAATGATCATATTGGGTATTTTAACTTGTTTAAACCAAAATTCAAATTATTTCCAAATTGTCACATATTCATCTTCATATAGGGGCAAAATGGTCATTTTTATGCATTTATTAAATTGTGAAAATTTACTTGGAATTTTCTATGTTGTTTTGTAGGAAATTTGGTGAATTTTACAAGTGGTTTCATGATGATATATGCATGCACAAGAGTGAAGAGAACAAATGAAGATGGAAATAATTCAAAGGCATGATAATGGAGAACCTCACATACCCACCTTCCTTCATATACAAATTAGAAGCTAATCCACATGCTAATGGCCATTACACTTCCATGCACACTAAATGGGTGATTATTGAAGCTAATGATAACTTGGCCACCACACTTCCTACAAGGGCATTTTGGGCATTCCCCTAAAATATGAATTAGGGTTTAACACATGTATAAATACCCATTATGTTTCATGTAACCCTCTTCTTCTTAGTCTCTCTTAGTTAGTTTTAGCTTAGAATATAAATCAAAGCTCTCTTTCTTTTCATGGCTACTTGGCCATTTCTTCTCCCATGTAATTCCTTTTTTTCTTTATGCAATTTAGTACATGTTCCTTTTCTTTTCTTGTTTATTTCCTTTCATGTTGTAGTGTAGATTTGTTTATTTATGCAAGTAGTGTAGATTTTCTTTTATGCAATTAGATTAGTTCTCTTTTTCATTAGCTTTCATTTTCCTTTCCTTTTGCTTTCATGTTGCTAGCTACATTTGTTAATCAAATGACAAATATGAGAGGCTAAACCCCTTCAATTTAGGGGTAATGAAGCTCTCTAATTATGTAGCTTCAACTATTTGTTAATTCATGCTCTCTTTTTGTGCTTAATGATGATGATAAAAATGGTTTACTAGTTGTTTTTTCTTCTAATTTGTTAGCCTATATTGTTGACACTAAATAGGCTATGCTTAAACAATCACTAACACTAATTGCCTCTTCATCAAAATATGATCATGGCAAAAGAAAGTGATTTGAAATTAAATTTTGATGGTCTATATTTCTAATCAATAGTTAATAGGCCATACTTAAAATAGATTTCATTTTCATTGTCAAGTTTCATTAAAGTTAGTAAGTGGTTTAAGGGGTGTGTTATAGTTTGATGGCTTATGTTGGCTAATCAATAGTACAAATATGCCATACTTATGATAAGCACATCAATTAAAGCACTAATGACCGTAAAAGAGATATCATGATTTCATGTGTTGAACTATGTGATCTAGAGAGTGGATTTATTCTCTAAATTTTCATTTATCTCTTATATTTGCATCTCTTTTCTTTTAGTTAGTTATTTAATTCTCTAAATTCTCTAGCGTAACTTTCACTTGAAATTGGTATAATTTGATTGAATTGAATTTTTAAAATCATTAATTCCCTGCGGATCGACCCGTATTCGCCACGTACTACAAGTGTACGCCGTGCGCTTGCGGTAAATTTTATTATAAATTTTTCAACGGTTTTCTAATCCGATAGAATTTCCGTCGTTAAACAGGATACTAAATGTAAGAACCTATTCAAAACTGAAGATGGAAATAGGAAATTCAAGACGTACCATCTTAGAGATGCAGATAAGAGATACGTATTTTCTCCTCAGCCACCCACGTTGCGTCCCCAATACTATCTCCCCACTGCACCTTAACCAAAGGGACTTCCTTATTCCTAAGCTTCTTGATATCATATCCAATGATCCTGGCAGGAATGCGACGAACCAATGCTTCTCTCTCCACTTCAACTTCCTTAAGTTGGCTAGGTTCCACTACCTCTGCCGAATCATATAAGCACTTTCTCAAGTGTGAAACATGAAAAACATCATGAACTCCCGCGAGCCACTCCTGTAGCTTTATTCGATACGCCATCTTCCCTATCCTTTCCACAATGGGGAACGGTCCTATGAATCTGGGAGCAAGTTTCCCACTTGATCCAAACCTCACTACCTTTCTCAGTGGAGACACCTTAATGAAAACCAAATCTCCTACCTCGAACTCAATATCCCTTCTCCTCTTATCTGCATAGGATTCTTGTCTATCTTGGGCCATCTTCATTCTTCTTCTAATCAAATCAATCTTTTACGAAGTCTCTCTAACCATGTCGGGACTAAGTAGCAATCTTTCTATAGACTCTAACCAACACGAAGGCGACTTGCAAGGTCTTTCATAAAGGGCTTCAAAAGGAGCCATCCCAATGCTAGCCTAAAAAATATTATTATAAGCAAAATCCACTAAAGGAAGGTGCTCCTCCCAAGTCTCTCCAAAATCAAGGATGCACATCCTCAAAAAAGCCTCACGAACTCTATTAACTCACTCCGTTTGGTCATCCGTTTGAGGGTGATAGGCCGTACTCAATCTAAGCTGTGTCCTTAAAGCCTCTTGCAAGCTCCTCCAAAACTCATTAGTAAAGATAAGGTCTTTGTCGCTCACTATGCTAGAGGGAACTCCATGAAGTCGGATTATCTCATGAACGTATATGGATGCCAAATAAGGTGCTGTCCTCTTACTCTTGACCGGAATGAAGTGGGCGCTCTTAGTCAAGCAATCTACAATCACGCAAATACTGGTATTCCCCTTCCTAGATCAGGGTAAAAAATCTACGAAGTCCATCGAAACACTATCCTACTTCCATTCGGGTACATCCAATGGTTGAAGCAATCCTCCAGGTCTCTGCTGCTTTGCCTTAACCCTTTGGCACACAAGACAGTTAGCCACAATCTCTGCTACATCCTTCTTCATGCCACTCTAATAAAACATTCTCTTCATGTCCCTATACATCTTATCACCACCTGGATGAATAGTCATCAGCGAATGGTGTGCTTCTGCCAGAACCGCGCTCATCAAATCACTAGTGCGGAGGACACAAAGTATTCCATCTCTCCTTAGCCACCCTTTTCTATCGATGGAATAGCGTTGGAGATGTCTAGAGTCCTCTCCTCTTCTAATCCTATCCAGAATATCCACAAGCTCTAAATCCTCTTGCTGCCTTGAGCCAATCTGATCTATGAGGGTAGGCTTAACCTCAAGCGCTGCCAATAATCCAGGAGTAATGTTCGTAGAGGGCTTAAAATCAAAGGTGGAAATAAACTCTTGGCTTTTCCACTCCACGAACATTTGGATAAGGGTTGTTCTCTTCCTACTTAATGCACCCGCAACCACGTTCCCCTTGCCAGGGGTGTAAGCTATCTCAAAGTCATATGATGCCAAAAACTCCATCCAACGTTGCTGCCTCAAGTTTAAATCCTTTTGTGAGAACATGTACTTCAATGATTTATGGTCAGCGAAAAGCTCGAACCTCTCTCCTAGCAAGTAATGTCTCCAAGACTTGAGCACGAAAACAATAGCAGCCAACTCCAAATCATGGGTGGGGTAGTTCTTCTCATGAGTTCTCAACTGTCTACTCCTATAGCATACTACCCTCCCCTCCTGCATTAATACTGCCCCAAGGCCAGTCTCACATGCATCAGTGTATACTATAAAAGGATTAGCTCCGTCGGGTAAACCTAACACTGGTGCACTAGTAAGGGCCCTCTTTAGCATCGTGAAGGAATCCTCACAATCCACGTCCCACACGAATGTCTCATTCTTCTCAGTGAGGTGAGTAAGCAGTGCTGAAATCTTAGCAAAATCTCTGATAAACTTCCTATAATAACCAGCCAAACCTAGGAAGCTTCTAACTTCGGTAGCGTTCTTAGGGGCCTTCTAATCTTGTACCGCTGCTACCTTAGCGGGATCCATTGCTATATCCTCTCTTGAGACTACATACCCCAAGAAACGCACCTCCTCACGCCAAAAGTGACACTTCGACAATTTTGCTTTCAACCAATGAACACGAAGTGTACGAAGAACCTCCTCAAGATGAATAGCATGCTCTTCTATATTCTTGGAAAACACTAGAATGTCGTCCAAAAACACTACAACAAACTTATTTAGAACATCTCGAAAAACACGGCTCATCAGATCCACAAAATAGGCTGGGGCTTTGGTCAGCCCAAACGACATAACCAACCACTCAAAGAATCCATCAGGTGTCCTAAATGCTATCTTATCGATGCTATCATTAGCGACCCTAAGTTGATGAAATCTAGTGGCTAAGTCAAGCTGAGAAAATACAAAAGAGCCAACCAACTGATCGAAAAGATCGTCTATCCTAGGAAGTGGGTAACAGTTTTTCTTTGTGAGCTTATTCAACTCTCTATAGTCTACGCAAAGTCGAAGGAAACCATCCGCCTTTGTAGCGAAGACGACTGGCGCCGCCCACTCAGATATACTCCGTCTGGTGAAGCCATTCTCTAATAGCTCACCAATCTGCTTACTTAACTCCTTCCTCACCCTAGGAGCCATATGTCTCACAGGCAATGCCACTGGCTTAGCATTGTCATTCAGATAGATCCTAAAGTCGATCTCTCTCTTTGGGGGTAGCCCCCTAACCTCCTCAAAAACGTTGGGGAAATCTCTAACAAATGGAACTAAATCTAACTCTCCTAATGATGAATCAAGGGAATAAAGGAAGATCAACATGACTGACCCTTGTGGGTCGCAAGAAACCTCGAGGGTCTGTCCGCTACATGTCCCTAGCCTGATGACTCTCTGCTCGCAGTCCAACGTCACACCATAAGTGGATAACTAGTCCATCCCCAACATCATCCCATATCACGAAAATTCCAGTACATAGGTGCCACAATCAAACTCTACACCTAGTATAAAAATTTTCGAAGCCCTACAAATCATGTATAAATGTGCTGATCCCTCTATAGGGTTTGAAACAACTATAGGGTCTACAACTAGAGAGATATCTAAGTGCAAACAATCAATCAAGGAACTAGAAATCAATAAATGCGACGCTCCGGAGTCAAAAAAAGTCCAAATAGGAAAATTCGAAATAGAGATCAAACCTTCTACAGAGACTTTCCTACCTCGGTCCGGTCCACTACTAGAAGGTGTCACATCCAAAGCCTGTACTTGCGCAGTAGGTGCGCCTGCTCTCTGCCCCATCCTCTGAGGACAAGCTCTACTAAGGTGTCCAGGCTGCCCACAGCTGTAACACCTCCCCTTCATCGTGTCCTTCTTACAGTCCTTTGAGTAATGCCTAACCAATCCACAATTATGACACTTCTCGCCCTTCTTTATCTATCCCTTTTGAGGTCCTCCTCCTTTCTTCTTATCCTTATCCTTCTTATTCTTCCTCCATTGCTTCTTAGAGTTTTCTGATTTAGGAACCTCCTTAACCTCTTCTTCCTTAGCAACATCTGATATGAGGGACATTTCCACAAGTGACTCATACGTCGCTCCCATAGGTACATGTGTCAATGCCAACCCTTGGAGGGGCTGGTTCAAACCCTTAGCAAACTTGGTGGCCTTCTTATGCGGTGTATTAACAAGCTCCATCCCGAACCTTGATAACTCATTAAACTTATTTATATACTCTTTCACCGAAAGAATCTCTTGCTTCAGACTAATGAACTTCTCTAACTGCATGCTTTCCTTGGCTTGCGACAAGAACTTTCTCTCAAACCTTTCCCGAAATCCAACCCAACCAATGTCTCTACTCTCCATCTCTACAATCTCCCACCAGTAATAAGCCTCTTCCTTCAGCTGCCAAGATGCAAGCTGAACTCTCTTTCGGTTCTCCAATCCTAATAGCCTAAATACCCGCTCCGTATTCCTCAACCAAGTTCGTGCCTCTACGAAATCCTCTGTGCCAGAAAACGTCTTGCCTCCTAGACTAGCGAAGTCCTTGCATAGCTTAGAAAAATTGGCTGCTGCGGGTGGAACGGGACCTCCACCCGCCGGTGCTGCATTTGGCGCTTGCCCTTGCACCTCTGGTGCCGTAGCTTGGAGGTATCTACGGAACCAGCAGGGACTTGGACGCCCTCTGGAAGATTTGGGGCGTCCGCCATTCTATGCAATGAAAAGAAAATTTAGGCTCAAAAGAATCAAAAGAAGGTTGAACTGGACTTTGAGGGGATTTTTATAAAACTCTCTTACACTTGAAAACTATTTCTATAATAAGAGTTTCTTCCTGAAAAATATTTTTAGTTTGAAGATATGTTACCTTTGAAAAATACTTTACTTTTAAAACAAGTTTTTAGGAATCTTGTAACCTTAGGCTCTGATACCAAATTGAAACACCCCACACCACTTAGTATTCCCAAAAAGGGCACACCAAAGGATATGGTGCATTATAGGTATAGCTAAAGCATCATAGAGACTAAGATTCACAAGACAAATAAGTAAAAGCAGCGGAAAACATTTAAATAATAACTTATCATTCAGAATTAATCTTCATCTCAAAATAAGTCCTAAAAACATAACATGTCTCAAAAACTCAAAATATCTCATGTCTTATGAAAATACATCTCAGTCTCACCTAATTAGAGTAAAAGTAACAACAATAATCCCTCTCACAAGTGCCAATCCATCATAAGACAAATGAAAAAGATGAAAAGCAGAAGAATACATCTGAATGAGGAAACTCCAGAAATGAATCTCCAAGCAACCGTTATAATTGTTCTTGCAACTCTTACCTTCTATTTTTTCTTTTTAGTTATAACCACTTGTTATTATCATAATTGAAAATATCTTAAATTTGCCTATTTCAATCCATCTCTATTTTATTTCAGTTTTTCTCATTTTACATCTGATTTCTGTAAATTTAGTGTTTTTCTAATTTAATCCATATTTGCGAATTCTTCTCTTTTTAATATTTTATTCACATCAAAAAGGATTAAATCTTTATAAAAAGAAACTAACATTTACAGGATAAATTCCAATTTAAAACAGATGTAAATAACTGTAAATAACTGCAAATAACTGAATAAAATAGCTGAATAAAAATAGACTGAAAAGAACTTCTGAAATTTACTTAAAAACCGACTATAAATAAACTTACATAAAAACTGTCTCAAAATTGTAGAAAAACTACAACTATTGAGAACCCTATTATTTTACATTTCTTAAAAATCTAAAATAATTACAAAAACTCACCTATGGTCCTTAGCTCTAGTCTTAGGCCTTCCTAGATCCACTTCTAGGGTGTAGAATATTTTTATTAATAATATTTACTCCCTAGAATTTTTTTATTTAGGGTTCAGCCTCAGGCAATGAACCCAATTGCGAGAAAATCTGAATGAGAAAAATAGCTAGGCCTAGGATTCTATTTATAGTGTAGCTTAGGGATCTCAGGCCGTCAGATTTGAAGATTTAATCTAGTGCAACCACGTCATAGGCTCACTAGGAATCATCGGATGCAGCTACGAACGCACAGGATTTGACTAAAAATCAAATTTACGGTCTTCGGCTCGTACCTGGACGAAAAATCGTACAGGGAAGGTGCAGGTCAACCTAAGCTATTTTTGGGTCGACCTATAGGTCGAGCCGACCCTAGCAAGTGTCGACCCCTGTGGGTTTTTTTCTTGTAACGACCCGATATTTTCAACCATTCGCATCCATTATAAGTGTATAGGTAGACACTCATGCCGGAGTTGAATTGCTCAAAATACCGCGTTGTAATTAAAATTTGGCAAATCTCAGAATATACAGTAAATAAATATAATCACAGATCACAGACACAGAGTAAAATAATGCAGCGGAAGTAAAAGAAATAGTAGTTCATGAAGCTACTATGAAAATATATCAGAGTTACATAAGATACAACATAAGAAATAAAGTACAGCAGAAGTCTCAATACAATAACCAAGTACAGGCTGAATAGAACCACGGAACCGAAGTTGATAGAACAAGACTAGCAAATAATCTCCAGCGATTCAAATCTCCAGAAGGTGGAAATCCAAATCTGTGAATACTCAGGCTGACCCGAGCGTAAAGCAAAACACAAAACACTCGAGTCAGGACAATATATACTTATATAATGTAAACCAACTCAAGTGAACTGTAATAAAGGTACAAGTAACTTAGAAGATGCTTGGGACCGCCCATCCTCTAAGGATCCGTTAAAATATCTACTATGTAGTAATATTCGCTATTATAATAATGTCTAATAAGTAAAGTATAATCATATAGAAAATAGCGTTAAGGGGATGGAGAACCTTAACGCGGTCGGATCTTAAAATCATAATCGTAGTAAAGCTCGATATGGTAGGTGACACGGCATAACTAGGCAATGCCAGGGTAGATATACCAATTACGCACACGGACTGATGGATACGCATAGAAGCCACTACCGTTCCACCTCGAACAACACTCCCAAATCGGAGGATGGCCATCTAATCAATCACAAGTAAGAGTATAATATCGAAGAAATGTGTCCGAGAAGAGGTGCTACCTCACTGGTCCGAGATCGCTCCTGTTTTAGCCACCTTATGCCAACTCACGGGAGTTGGGTCCACGTAACATACCTTAAGAACGTCGCCACCATCCTACTTCATTCTGGAATCTCCACCGCGTACACGGTTGTTAAAGTGGTTTTCGGTATCGACAGAGAGTATGTCCATATCCAATCCCGGTCTCTTTGCCAACCAATCGTTATTATAACCCATGGTTATAACTTTTAAAAATAGTTTATGTTTCAAATCAAAATACATCCTTTAAACCATTTCAAAATCATATCATTTATTTCAAACTAATACATACTTTCAAACCCAAAACATATCTATTCAAAACCAATTCAAAAATATATCATTTCCATTTCAAAACCAATTCAATAATATATCATTTCAATAAAACCCAAATTTCAAAATCACTGAATATTTCCTTTAATTTATTAAACTTGAAATCTTCCTTTAAATTATCATAGCATTTTGGTAATGTAACCTTAAGGAATCATAGCATTTTTGGAATGTAATACTTCCCAATTTAACATTTTATATAATCAAAGTATTTATATACTTACAAATTTTTAACATGGTCATTTTATCATAGCCTTATAGTTAAATAAACTTTGTTACTGTAATATCCAATTTAATGCTAAAATTCTTATGTTAAGTTAAGAGTACCATTAACTTACATTATCATTACAATAAAGAAACTTTATTATTTTAGTCATTAAAATATGTCATTTACATTAATTAAAACTTACATATTAAATGTACTTTTTAACTTACATTCCTATTACAGTAAAGAGCATTTATCATTTAATCAATATTACACTAATTAAACTTACATTATCGAATGTACGTTTTAATTTACGTTTTATTACAAAAGGGGCATTTATTATTTTAAATCAATATTACACAAATTAAGACTTACATGTTTCTTTCATTAATTAAGACTTTACATGTTTCTTTCAGTAGGTAAAACTTTACATATTTCTTTCATTAATTAGAACTTTACACGTTTCTTTCATAAATTAAACTTTACATATTTCTTTCATTAATTAGAACTTTACACGTTTCTTTCACAATAAATTTCTTATAATTAAATCCAATTTTCAACAATTTACTTAATAAGTTTAAGTGTAAAAGTTCCAATTCTTCACATTTCAACAAATAGACTTAACACTTCAAATTTAAATTACCATTTCACAATTTAACAAAATTTCCAATTTTATTTAATTAACTTAAACCTTTAATTAAAACCAAATTTCACATTTCCTAGTCAAGTTATATTTTAAAAGATCACTTTTAAACATTCATTTATTTAACCACTTAAATTCATAGAAAAATCAATAATACTTAATAATCACTTAAATTCAAATTTAATCAAATTATCATATTTACCATTTCCAAATAAAATTTAATATCCATTTTATTTATATAACTTAAATATCATTTTTAACCAAAATTCCAAATTTCCAACTTAAGTTATATTTCAAAAATCCAGTTAAACCATTCATTAATTACATTTTTAACACATAGAAAAATCATAATTTCTTTAATTCAAATTATTTCAAAATCTGTTTAAATCAAATTTCATAAATTTATATTTTTAAAATACTTAAAAATATTCAAAACACTTTATAAAATAACCACGGGCCTGTATATAATTTTCTAACCTAGGTCAAGTGATACGGATATGTATCATTTCAATCCGCAGTTAAAAAAGAAAAATCCGGGTTCTATCATTTCAAACCCGCAATCCCAAGTTAAAATAATTTAAATAAAAATCATTCAGGCCTATCATTTCAGCCCATAACGATTTTTCCCTATTCTAAAGTCCGTTCGGGTATGTATCATTCAACCCATAGTGATTCTAATCTACAGGGAACTTGCAATGGTGATAACAGATATAAATAACAGAATAACATTAAATAATAGTAACATATGATATAATAAGTGTAATAACAGGTGTGAACATCATATGATAATAATATAAACATATATAACATGATGATATACATTACAGATTCAAATGGTGTCGGTTTATCAGTTATATATGTACATATTGTCTGGTGAGAATAACTCACCTGTTTGTGCTGGAGATATCAAAACCAATGACACAATGGAACAAAAGCACGATGACAAGACTACGGACTTGAGTGGAGAGCAAGATCCAAAGCTACAACTCTTGTATTACAACCCAAAACATACATCAAAACAAACACAATTTCAACGCACTTGAAATGGAATAACTTTTAAACGAAAAGAGATTTGAATGTCAAATCTTTTGCCTTGCTTTCTCTATCCTTTTGCATGGCCTAGGGAATGTTTTGGTTCAGGTTTGGACATGGTTTGGGTCTGGTTTGGACCAAGGGATGCACGGCTACAAGCTAGAGATGATGGGGAAGTTACAACATAGGCATGTGAAGAGTTTTATGCAATATGGTGGAGTTTTGGTTCATCTTTGGCTCGGTCTACAAGGTCCTAGGCTTGGCCATGACTTGCTACAGATCTGGACAGAGGAGATGGTGATGTGTAGTGGTGGTAGCAAGGTGGTGGTGGGGGTAGAGGTGGTGTCCAAGGTGGTGGGCGAAGGTATGTTGCAACTAGTGGTGGCTATGCATTGTTTTAAGGGATTTGTGCAAGGTTTTGTGTGGTTTTTAGTCAAAAGGAGTGCATGGCCTGTCATGGTCAGAGGAGGAGGGGGTTTGGTCGTGGATGGTGTGGGGAAGGAAGTGGTGGTGGTCGGTGGAGGAGATGGTGGAGGTGTTAGGCCAAGCAAAGCAAGAGAAACATGGCAAAAATCATTGAAAATGAAGAGAAAAGAAGAAAAAGAAGGAGAGGCCATTACCTATTTTTGGATGAAGCCATGAGAAATGAGGAGCTGATTTGTTTTCACGTGAAAAGATGAGAAACAAAAAGTGGCGGCTACACTAGGGTTTTAGATGGCTAGGGCAAAATTTGAGGAGTTAAAGAAAATGAAGGGTTTGGACAAAAAAGGGCTTAAGTTTCAAAGTGTTTTACAACCTTTCATATTTCTTTTCTTTTTAATCTTTATATAAACAAAAATATTCAGAAAAATAATTTACAAACCGAAATCAATTATAAATATGAGAAAACAAATAATAAATTTTGGAAAAATATAAAAAGAATGAAGAAAATTACTTAAAAATACCAAACAGTGTTCAAAAATTATAAATAAATCACTGTCAGTCTTGAAAAACTATACACTTCATTATAAAAATATTATGAAGTGAAAATTTGAATTAAAATAATTTATTTATCATTTTCAAAATAAAATAGATAATTAAATTGGAGAAAATAGAAAAGGATTAAAGAAAAATGTTTAAAATTTACAAACAGGGCATGGAAATTTGCAAGAAAAATACTACTAACTCTGGAAAAATTCCTACCTTACTTTAAAAATATTTAAAAGCCAAAATATATTTTATATAACATAAATTTACAAATTAGAATAAAATATATCAAATAAAAATGTCATTTTATATAATTTTAAAATAAAGAATATTGCTGAATAACCCAATATACACACAATATTGAAAATAGTATAACTTTTGCAATTTAAATCCGTTTGCAACGAAACGAAAAGCAGTATTCAAGTTATTAAATCTATTTTTATAATAAAAGATAAAATTCATAAATTTCAAACTTTTACATTTTCAAGTTAAAAGTCGAAGTTTGACTATTTGACCAAAATTCACATTTTCTGGAAATATTAAATTTAGTCATATTTGGAATTCAAATCCACATACAAAATCAAAGTTTTTTTATATTTACAATAACAACATTTATTCTTTTCATAAATAAAGCTCTTAAATTTGGAAAAATCAAATTAAAATTAATTGTAAAATACATGGTTGTTACACTCTCCCCCACTCAAAACTTTTCGTCCCCGAAAAGGAACGAGGTACGGGAAAGCACCTAAAAAGATAGAATGAATAGAATTAAGACAAGATGATAAGAATATTGGAATTACACCTGATAACTATTGTTATAGGCAAGTTTAACAAGTTGGAGGTGATCAAATCAAGAACACAAACACGAAAAAGATCCTCTAGAGTCTGAATCACCCCTTTCACTTGACCGACGGTCTATGAATGGAAAAACAGTGTTCAGATCCAAATGAGTAACAAAGATTTCAAAGATTATAAAAAGATGTCTAAACAGACTGGTATAAGCAATAGCCTTCCCATTCTGTAACAAGATAAGAGAAATAAGGACAACCAAAAGATAGTTTGAAAAAAAAAATAAGATAATAAATGTGAAACAATAACGCTTTGAAATCATAACAAATTAGAGATGTTTATCATTTGGAAATCATACTACTAAAATCATAACACTTTGGAAATGTAATTCTAAAAAAAAACATAATACTTAGAAAATCATAACACCTTTTAAAATAATCTTTATTTAAACCATTTTAATTCAAGGTCAAATAATATTCATTTTAAAGTTGTAACATTTCTAAGTTCATTCAATTATAAAACTTCCAAAACATTGTATTTTCAAAACAGCAGCACTTATAAAATGCTACAGTAGATATATTAATATTTCAAATCAGTTTTATTCTAGAATATTCATTTGGATATCATTTAACTTATGACTTATTAAAACAAACTTTTATGAATGGAATATCCAAATTAAACTATACTTCGTTTATTAAGTCAAAAGCTCACTATTTTACTTAGCTCTTCATTTAACAAATAACCTAACACTTTATTTAAAATGCCCATTTCATAAATAGATATTCCTTCAATAAGTTACACTTAAAATTTCCATTTGAAAACCAAATTCTCAATTATCAAATATAGTGATGTTAAAATACATTATAACTATCATAATTATCCATTTTTCAAGACATATCAATTTCATAAATAAAATATTTATCATAGAAAATATAACAATCAAATTTCTTTACACATTTATTCATTTAGACATCAATTAAACTATGAATTCAAGTTAAATAAACTTTATTACAAAATGTCCAATTCCAATGTATTTTATTTTATCTATTCAAAGATACATTATTTATTATACAACATATTCATTTCAGGAAATAACCATTATTAAAATTCCTAGGTTAGACTTAAGGTTCCATATTAAATCAAATTTGATTATCAAGTTATTTAAATAAAATCTCTTTAAATTCCTTTTTCACTATTTACCTCTGTAAATCTTTTATAACTAAAATTTAGGTGTATAAAATTTATTATAACCACTCAAATTTTATTTAAAAAATCCTTTTTATATTGTATATTATCCAATTACATTGTTAACTTCTAAAATTTTTTTTAAGGTAAGTTATATTTGAATGCAATTGTATTATACAAATAAAACTTTCCAATTCAATTATCTCAAGTTTGAATCATTTATTCAAAAATTTTAATTTTTCTTTTTATAACTGAAATTATTCTTTAAGATGAAATTTAAGAATTAATTTTCCGGTTTCCTTCAAACCAGTTAGAGATAAATAAATATATGTACATAATATGTCAAATCAATTTAAATCATATATCTATATATATTATAAATCAAATCATATTTAGAAATTCTGTAACGACCGTGACTTTTACCATCGTAAAATAAAATAAAATATTTTAAAAAAGCTGTAACGACCGTGATTTTTGAATTACTGTCGGAGTTAATGTTTTAAATAGAAATTTTAAATTAAAATTTGAAAAGAAAATAAAAATTGTTGCAAAGTCAGTTGCATATTTCCCAGTTGTAGCACGTTTTGGAACTAGACTGCATACTTTTGCATTCACGTGTACATGTGAAAAATTGGACTAATTCAAAACAAATTGGAAAACATTTTTGACTAGGTGTAAACACATTCTTTTATAAAAAGCAAGTTGAATTCTTTTGTTGCCTTTACATACGTGTAACAAATAAGGTGGTTCATTTCAAAAGCTAGTGCTAGTTCATTTTATTAACACATTATTTTCTTTCCTGTCATAAAGTTGAAATCACTTTGCTCTTTTCCATCATCACCTATGTGTACAGGCCGTGTACTATTTTCTCTTGAAGCATGTTTGCATTAAATGCGTTGTACAAAATATTGCCAGCTCATTGTTGCTTTCACTTGTTCAAAAATTTGATAAAAGAAAAGTGAAACAGCGGCATCATTTAATTCACTTCTTCAATAGCTCAGCAAAGATATTAATGGCAGTTGTAAATCCTGGCTTCAAACATTCATGTTTGATAACAGTTTTTGAGGCAAATCTGAGGTGAGTGAAAAACTCACATTGCTAATTTATACGTACTTCATTTTTGTGATACTGCAATGTTCGCTTGCATTCAGTTGTAGCTGCTGTCCACCATATTTCTGTTTTATTTATCTGGTTTTGTTCACTTGAATACACTACATATATTGCCCAGGTCTAAACTCTGTTTTGCTTTGCATATTTTTTTCATGTTGCATTATATTAAAATGTATGCGTGAGTTTATACGTAAATGCATGCGTGAGTTTACACTTAAATGCATGCGTGAGTCTATAAAAAAAAATGCATGCGTGTGTCTAACAAATTTTGTTTTGCTTTGCATTTTTCATTTGGAAGTGCATTTTACTCCTGTGCGTGTGAAAAAAATTGTTTGCAGGTTAAAAAGATTTTCCAGTCATTTTGCATTTGTTTAACTCTTTTTCGTAGGCATAAATCTCAAGTTAGCGTGCGTTTTGTTTCAATTAATATAGGCAGGTTCATGTTTTTTTTAAAGGGACGTGTGTGAGAAACTAGACCTTACTTTAGTAATTGCGTGCACTTATATTGTTGCACTGGTAGCTTTGGTTGATAATTCAATTGCATGAAAACTAAAGTGAACAAAAAGGTGTAGGCAAATAATTAATGCACGTGCTAAAGAAAAGTATGGCCAGGTGTTTTAATTTTAATCATCTTCACATTGCATGCAAAGTGTTTTGCAAAAATCATCACTTTGGGTATTTCATTTTACTGGTTATGTTTTGCTTACGTTGATGTGAGGGCACGTTAAATTTTATACTTGGTTTATATTTAAGATATGCGTACAAGATGAATAGAACGTCGTTAAACCCATGTCCTGATTTACGTTATTTACATTGGGTATATACGTACAAGTTTGAAAGGCGTTGTTAGGTCCAGACAATGCTATATTTATTGTATGTATAGTAGTGTCGACCAATGTTTACTTTATTTCTGAACCGGTGTTTAGTTTTAAAACGAATTTTTTACCGTTATTTTAAAACGGAAATTTTTACGCCGGTAGTATATTTTTGAAGCGCGTTGTTTTGGATGACATTTTTAATGAATGAAAATTCACTGTTATTTTAACGTCAGTAACCGTTAATTTAAAGTGAATTTTCAAGCGGTTACCCCGCAACGCTAATATCCGTTTTTACGGTGTTTTGTGAAGCGCAATTTCGATCCTCGTCGAAATTGCTACAGATGTTGCTGTTTTAATCACGTATTTTAAAAATCGTTTTAAAATAAAAGTGTTTTCAAAATTTTTACACTTTGCGTTTTCAAAAGAATGAGGAAGCGATTTAAACGCTTCAGCAAAATTGAGGACTATGAACCCTCACTTTTACTGATTCGCTTAATTCCGGACTTGTCCGTTTGAGAACGTAAAATGTTATTTAATTAAAATACACAATTTTGCACTTTCAAGGAAACGATGAAGAGATTTAAACGATTTAGCAAAAGTGCGGAGTATGGAACCACACTTTTACTATTTCGGTTAATTCCGGACTCGTTAATTGAAACATTTGCTGTTTGATGATTCTGATGATTTTGTTGGGCTTTCGAGCCACTCTGCTGGACCTTCGGGTCATCTGATGGACCTTCGGGTCAAATACCAGTACTAGACCTTCGGGTCACTCTGCGGACCTTCGGGTCATCTGATGGGCGCCAAAATTTATAGTACTTGGTAGGCTTCGGCCATCTGAGATGCACGTGCGGCGTAGCTAAAACTCGCCATCTGCTGGGATCGATCCACCTTTTATGCTGATTTTTCTAGTTATCTTGTTTTGATTTCTAGATTTTGCGACTGTTGATTTTCTAGTTATCTATTTTGATTTCTGGATTTTGTGAATTGCGGCTTTGAATTCAATTATGAATTTGGAAGTTGAGTTTGAGTATAATCTCATCTGAGATTATAAATTTGCGTATTGCTGTTTTAAATTCAATTATGAATTTGAAAACTGATTTTGATGAAGTTTAAATTGAGATTTCTTCATTTAAACTTGGTTGATTATTTATGCTATATAGTATCATTCGAGACTATAATTATTTGTTTAAGTGACATTTATCATTCACTTATTTCTGAGAATAAATTAGACTGATCCGTTTATTATTTTCTTTTAAATAATACTCGGGTCAGACCGAGTCATTTCAGGGTAATCTCTATCTCTGATTCAGTAGCAGCTTCAGCTTTTGGGATTTCGCATCATATTTTGTCTAGCCTTCGAGGAGTTCTTTTGGTTATTTGACTCTCATCTTATGTATGTATTGATGGATATGTATATATATCGGTTCATGTGAACCATCGATTGTTGTAGCATGTATTCCAGACTAGTCTTCCGCTATATATCTGATATTTCTGTTCTGATGTGATTATACTATCTGTGTTATTATTATTATGAGTTGTTCTGGATTTTTCTTTAGCCACCGTAGTTTCGTTTTAGATTTGGATTGAATATATATCTTTGGGAGTAATTTACACAACTCCTATCGATGAAATCAATACTCGTCTAAGGCATAACTTACGGATGGTCGCTTCTAACAAGCCTTATTCTTCGCAATAGCAGACGTTATTCCTTATAATAACCTTTGTTATTATGAGCATAGAGGTGGGGCGTCACAGCTTGGTATCAGAGCTGAGATTCAGAACAAATTATAATAAACACAGAAGCAGAATGGAACATGTGTTACAACTAGTCGAGGGTTTTATTCGTGCCATTCTAATCGATTCCTTCGTTGTTCTTAAAACTTTTATCCTCTTTAACATGTTGGAATGTGTCTAGGAATATATCTCATATTTCCGTAGTATTCCATTTGTTAAAATTCCTTACCAATCTTGCTCGTAGTTTCCTTGAGTTAAAAACAAGGAAAGTCCTCTATTTCTGATTTTGTTGCATCTTTCGAGGCCTTGTCCAAATACGAAGTTGATCATCTTCTTCGTAGTTGTCCTAAGCCTCACATTTGCCGCTATTGCAAGAAAGTAGGTCATTGGGTCTCTGATTTTCCTACTGCTCCTAAGGATTTCAAATCTAGGAAGCTTAATGTTGCTTAAGCTTCTGGTGATTCTACTCAGCTCAAAGGTATTCCTCCTTTTGTTTAGGAAGGTTTATTTTATTTCATGGCCATTCTATTAGAGTTCTTTTCGATACGAGTGCATCACATTCATTCGTGTCAAAGGAGCTTATTGAGATTATTCTATGTGGTTTCTCCTTTCATGCGAATCTGCGTGTTATGGATCATCTTGGTTTTGATATGATTTTGGGTGTGGATAGACTCGTTCGTTATGAAGTTCAATCCTATGTCCCGAAAGAATTTTACACCTCAAGCATCACGATGCTATCGAGCAGTTATTTTTTCCGGAGCATAGACCATCCTTCGAATGCTATCATTTCTTCCTTCGAATCGGAGGCTGTTATAGCTAAATATTTTGGTTGTTTGTGATTTTTTTTTTGATATCTTCGTGCCTATTTTGAGATTGCCGCCGAAGCGGGCAATTGAGTTCCATATTAATCTTATCTCTAGTGCTCGCCCTGTCAGTCGTCCTCCTACAAGGATGTCGGCTAAGGAAATGAGGAACTCAGGTAACAATTATCTGAGTTGGAAGCCAAGCGATTTATTCGTTCTAGCTCTTCTCCCAACTCGAACTTACCACCAGTTTTCTTTTGGCTACGAGTTGCGGAAGTTAGCATTCCACTCACCGCATTCCGCCCTCGTTATGATTCTTATAAATGACTTATTATGTCATTCAGTTTGCCCAGCTTATTTCATCCATTTTATGAACCGAGTACTCTATGAATATCTCGATGACTCCATTTGTGCATTTATTGATTTTGGATGAAAACGGCAATTTAAAATTTTGTAAATCCTTTTCATAAGATTTATTTACAAGTATAATTGGATTTGTGTTTATCATATTAAAGATGATTTTGTGATTATATTGCCCATTGAGTGCTTTAAGAATTCTGGTTGATGCGCTTGCTCAACGTTATCGATAGGAATATCCTAAACGCTTTGATGAGACAATTTGACACAATAAATTGACCTATAAAAAGTAAAAATTTTTAGAAAATGATTTCGTAAAGATGATTGAAATTTTTGGAAGTCTTATCTTTTCAGGAAAGAAGATTATTTGAAAGAACTTCTTTCCAATACTTTTATCCTTGTGATTCCCGAAGGGAACCAAGACTTCATTATCTATACCGATACTAGTCGTATTGGTTTCGGTGCAGTTCTCATGCAAAAAGATAGAGTAGTTGCCTATGCTTCTAGACAACTAAAGCCTAACGAGATTCGTTATGCTACCTATGATTTGAGTTAGCCGCCATAGTCTTTGCTCTAAAGATTTGGCGACATTATTTGTTGGGCGAGCGTTTTGTTCTCATCACTGATCACAAATCTTTGAAGTATTTAGTTACTCAGAAAGAGCTTAATATGAGGCAACAGTGTTGGCTCGAATTTCTTGGTTCATATGATTTCGATATTCAGTATACCCCTGGTAAGGGTAATCGAGTTGCTGATGCGCTTAGTCGCAAGCAGCAAGTTGTTGTTTCCATGATGCTAGCAGAGTAGAATATTTTGGAAGCTTTATCTCTTTGTGATATTAGAGACCGTCCTTCAGTTTCTGATTCTCCCGTGCTTTTATTTAGCATGAAAGCTCGTCCTAGTTTGTTGGATCGTGTTGCCGATGCCTAGGAACAAGATCCAAATCCCTCTTATCTTATTCAGAGTTGTAAATCAGAATCCCGAAGTGATGATCTAAAGGATTTTGATATTGATATTCATAGTTGTTTTCGGAAGAAGGGAAGGTTGATCGTGCATAATGTTTCTAATCTTAGAAATGACATTCTTAAGGACTGTCATCGTTCTAAGTATACTATCCATCCAGGTAGTAGTATGATGTATGTTGTTATGAAACGCTTATAATTTTGGGAAGGTATGAAGCGTGATGTTGCGAGTTATGTGAGTCGTTGCATGACTTGTCAACTTATTAAAGCTGAACACCATCGTGCTAGTGGTCTTTTGCATCCTCTTGAGATTCCATTATGGAAATATGATCAAATTTCTATAGACTTTATTGATGGTCTACCTCGTTCGAGGTCGGGCCGTACTAGTGTTCGGATGATTGTTGACCGATTGACCAAATCAGCATATTTTATTCCAATCGAGTCCAATCGGACTGCTTCTTGATTTTGGTGGTAGTTGGGAAGACCACTTATTTCTTGTTGAGTTTTCTTATACCAACATTTTCAATCAAGCATCGGTATGGCTCCTTTCGAAGCTCTTTACGGAAAGCCGTATCGATCACCACCTTGTTGGTTGGAATCGGGGGAAATGTTAGTTCTCGGGCTCGATTTTATTCATGATTCCTCTGAGAGGATCAATATTATTAGACAGAGAATGAAGGAGGCTCAGATTAGGCAGAAATCTTATGCCGATCATCGTAGGAAGCCTTCGGAATTTTCTATTGGCGATCGCGTATTCATTCGTGTCTCCCCGATGAAGGGTGTGGTGCGTTTTTATAGCTCCGGGAAATTGGCTCCACGTTATATTAGACTGTTTCCTATTACGGAACGCATTAGCCTAGTTGCTTATCGTGTATCGCTACCTGTTTAGTTTCGGGAATTTATGACGTACTTCATATTTCACAGCTTCGTCGATGCCATCGAGATTCAGATTTGTTATTGATCCTCATATGTTGCAAGATCTTGAGATCTCACCCGACTTGTCTATTGTGCAAAATCCTATTCGTGTGCTAGCTTCGGAGGTTAAACGCCTTCGGAATAAAGAAATCTCACTTGTGAAAATTCAATGGTCCACAAATCCCAAAGATTGCACTTGGGAAACCAGAGAATTCATCGAGCATTCTTATCCCGGTTTTCTCTCCTTTTCGGGTGGGGGTGAACATTCTTATCTATCTTGTCTATTTTGAATCTTTGTTGTGATGAATTATTTACGTTACTGACTGCTTCTAGTATGAAAATTGCGGGGTCGCAATTTTTATAAGGAGGGGAGTCTGTAACGACCGTGACTTTTACCATCGTAAAATAAAATAAAATATTTTAAAAAAGCTGTAACGACCGTGATTTTTGAATTACTGTCGGAGTTAATGTTTTAAATAGAAATTTTAAATTAAAATTTGAAAAGAAAATAAAAATTGTTGCAAAGTCAGTTGCATATTTCCCAGTTGTAGCACGTTTTGGAACTAGACTGCATACTTTTGCATTCACGTGTACATGTGAAAAATTGGACTAATTCAAAACAAATTGGAAAACATTTTTGACTAGGTGTAAACACATTCTTTTATAAAAAGCAAGTTGAATTCTTTTGTTGCCTTTACATACGTGTAACAAATAAGGTGGTTCATTTCAAAAGCTAGTGCTAGTTCATTTTATTAACACATTATTTTCTTTCCTGTCATAAAGTTGAAATCACTTTGCTCTTTTCCATCATCACCTATGTGTACAGGCCGTGTACTATTTTCTCTTGAAGCATGTTTGCATTAAATGCGTTGTACAAAATATTGCCAGCTCATTGTTGCTTTCACTTGTTCAAAAATTTGATAAAAGAAAAGTGAAACAGCGGCATCATTTAATTCACTTCTTCAATAGCTCAGCAAAGATATTAATGGCAGTTGTAAATCCTGGCTTCAAACATTCATGTTTGATAACAGTTTTTGAGGCAAATCTGAGGTGAGTGAAAAACTCACATTGCTAATTTATACGTACTTCATTTTTGTGATACTGCAATGTTCGCTTGCATTCAGTTGTAGCTGCTGTCCACCATATTTCTGTTTTATTTATCTGGTTTTGTTCACTTGAATACACTACATATATTGCCCAGGTCTAAACTCTGTTTTGCTTTGCATATTTTTTTCATGTTGCATTATATTAAAATGTATGCGTGAGTTTATACGTAAATGCATGCGTGAGTTTACACTTAAATGCATGCGTGAGTCTATAAAAAAAAATGCATGCGTGTGTCTAACAAATTTTGTTTTGCTTTGCATTTTTCATTTGGAAGTGCATTTTACTCCTGTGCGTGTGAAAAAAATTGTTTGCAGGTTAAAAAGATTTTCCAGTCATTTTGCATTTGTTTAACTCTTTTTCGTAGGCATAAATCTCAAGTTAGCGTGCGTTTTGTTTCAATTAATATAGGCAGGTTCATGTTTTTTTTAAAGGGACGTGTGTGAGAAACTAGACCTTACTTTAGTAATTGCGTGCACTTATATTGTTGCACTGGTAGCTTTGGTTGATAATTCAATTGCATGAAAACTAAAGTGAACAAAAAGGTGTAGGCAAATAATTAATGCACGTGCTAAAGAAAAGTATGGCCAGGTGTTTTAATTTTAATCATCTTCACATTGCATGCAAAGTGTTTTGCAAAAATCATCACTTTGGGTATTTCATTTTACTGGTTATGTTTTGCTTACGTTGATGTGAGGGCACGTTAAATTTTATACTTGGTTTATATTTAAGATATGCGTACAAGATGAATAGAACGTCGTTAAACCCATGTCCTGATTTACGTTATTTACATTGGGTATATACGTACAAGTTTGAAAGGCGTTGTTAGGTCCAGACAATGCTATATTTATTGTATGTATAGTAGTGTCGACCAATGTTTACTTTATTTCTGAACCGGTGTTTAGTTTTAAAACGAATTTTTTACCGTTATTTTAAAACGGAAATTTTTACGCCGGTAGTATATTTTTGAAGCGCGTTGTTTTGGATGACATTTTTAATGAATGAAAATTCACTGTTATTTTAACGTCAGTAACCGTTAATTTAAAGTGAATTTTCAAGCGGTTACCCCGCAACGCTAATATCCGTTTTTACGGTGTTTTGTGAAGCGCAATTTCGATCCTCGTCGAAATTGCTACAGATGTTGCTGTTTTAATCACGTATTTTAAAAATCGTTTTAAAATAAAAGTGTTTTCAAAATTTTTACACTTTGCGTTTTCAAAAGAATGAGGAAGCGATTTAAACGCTTCAGCAAAATTGAGGACTATGAACCCTCACTTTTACTGATTCGCTTAATTCCGGACTTGTCCGTTTGAGAACGTAAAATGTTATTTAATTAAAATACACAATTTTGCACTTTCAAGGAAACGATGAAGAGATTTAAACGATTTAGCAAAAGTGCGGAGTATGGAACCACACTTTTACTATTTCGGTTAATTCCGGACTCGTTAATTGAAACATTTGCTGTTTGATGATTCTGATGATTTTGTTGGGCTTTCGAGCCACTCTGCTGGACCTTCGGGTCATCTGATGGACCTTCGGGTCAAATACCAGTACTAGACCTTCGGGTCACTCTGCGGACCTTCGGGTCATCTGATGGGCGCCAAAATTTATAGTACTTGGTAGGCTTCGGCCATCTGAGATGCACGTGCGGCGTAGCTAAAACTCGCCATCTGCTGGGATCGATCCACCTTTTATGCTGATTTTTCTAGTTATCTTGTTTTGATTTCTAGATTTTGCGACTGTTGATTTTCTAGTTATCTATTTTGATTTCTGGATTTTGTGAATTGCGGCTTTGAATTCAATTATGAATTTGGAAGTTGAGTTTGAGTATAATCTCATCTGAGATTATAAATTTGCGTATTGCTGTTTTAAATTCAATTATGAATTTGAAAACTGATTTTGATGAAGTTTAAATTGAGATTTCTTCATTTAAACTTGGTTGATTATTTATGCTATATAGTATCATTCGAGACTATAATTATTTGTTTAAGTGACATTTATCATTCACTTATTTCTGAGAATAAATTAGACTGATCCGTTTATTATTTTCTTTTAAATAATACTCGGGTCAGACCGAGTCATTTCAGGGTAATCTCTATCTCTGATTCAGTAGCAGCTTCAGCTTTTGGGATTTCGCATCATATTTTGTCTAGCCTTCGAGGAGTTCTTTTGGTTATTTGACTCTCATCTTATGTATGTATTGATGGATATGTATATATATCGGTTCATGTGAACCATCGATTGTTGTAGCATGTATTCCAGACTAGTCTTCCGCTATATATCTGATATTTCTGTTCTGATGTGATTATACTATCTGTGTTATTATTATTATGAGTTGTTCTGGATTTTTCTTTAGCCACCGTAGTTTCGTTTTAGATTTGGATTGAATATATATCTTTGGGAGTAATTTACACAACTCCTATCGATGAAATCAATACTCGTCTAAGGCATAACTTACGGATGGTCGCTTCTAACAAGCCTTATTCTTCGCAATAGCAGACGTTATTCCTTATAATAACCTTTGTTATTATGAGCATAGAGGTGGGGCGTCACATTCAGATAAATTAAATCTTTCAAAACAAAGCTGTAGTAAGACTACAGAACGGTCTCTTCAGTTCAAAACTCGAAAATGAACGTCGATGATGCTGCAGTCATCACCGAAATTATTTTCCAGTGACAAAGAGAAGAGCACTTAATTTTTAAACTTTAAAATCCTTTAGAGACAAATTTTTTATTCAAAAATACTTTAAATTATATCCTTTTAAAAATTTTAAACACAAGGTTTGAAATCCATCGGAAACTTGAATTCTCAAATTCTTGATTCAAATTCATTTTAGTTCCCAAATCAATTTATAAACAACTATTTATAAATTCATTTGTAGAACAATAAATGATAAATCAAGTATTATCATTTCAAATTATCAATTTAAATCAATTTATTAAGTTCCATAAATTTACTTATATATCAAAATTTTATTTCATTAACCAAATTTAAAATAATATCGTGTCAGTTTGTTCTGTTAAAGTGTTTTAGAAATCCTATCGATAGCGTTGATCAGACGAATCGATCGGAAATCCAAATCAACATCAACAACTCAAACAACACCATATATAAAACAAAACATAGATTTACAAGTACAATTCAAAATGTTTGGAGATAGTTTAGAAACAAAAGACAAGATGGTTAAACAGAGTAGAGAGATGGGTAAGCTTAGGTAAATCGCGGACAACCTTAATCGGGTCAACCGTGACTTAAAGAATAAGAACGATGTGGATTTTTCTGGGATAAATCTACGTTCGATCTCAAGAGATAGAGTTTGGAATAATAAAAGATATTAGCATCTAAACCAAGGATAGATAAAATCTCTGGTGAATCGATGCTGACTGTAAAGGATTTTCACCCCTTTACAAGAAAATTAGAATATTGGCGAGATCGCCAATTCACTATAAAGATCATTCGAAGTGGAGTTATGTGATACTCCAAAATCAAAAGAAGATGAATAGTGAGGGACAAGAATGAATTTTAGAACCGCAGGAAACGTTCCAAAATTCAAAGGAAATCGAATCAAAAGGAAGAGATTCAAACTCGAACAAAAGTGATTCTGTAAATAAATTTACCATACATTCTAAGTTTTGCCTAAAAGCCAAAGCTCTGATACCAACTGTAACGACCCGATATTTTCAACCATTCGCATCCATTATAAGTGTATAGGTAGACACTCATGCCGGAGTTGAATTGCTCAAAATACCGCGTTGTAATTAAAATTTGGTAAATCTCAGAATATACAGTAAATAAATATAATCACAGATCACAGACACAGAGTAAAATAATGCAGCGGAAGTAAAAGAAATAGTAGTTCATGAAGCTACTATGAAAATATATCAGAGTTACATAAGATACAACATAAGAAATAAAGTACAGCAGAAGTCTCAATACAATAACCAAGTACAGGCTGAATAGAACCACAGAACCGAAGTTGATAGAACAAGACTAGCAAATAATCTCCAGCGATTCAAATCTCCAGAAGGTGGAAATCCAAATCTGTGAATACTCAGGCTGACCCGAGCGTAAAGAAAAACACAAAACACTCGAGTCAGGACAATATATACTTATATAATGTAAACCAACTCAAGTGAACTGTAATAAAGGTACAAGTAACTTAGAAGATGCTTGGGACCGCCCATCCTCTAAGGATCCGTTAAAATATCTACTATGTAATAACATTTGCTATTATAATAATGTCTAATAAGTAAAGTATAATCATATAGAAAATAGCGTTAAGGGGATGGAGAACCTTAACGCGGTCGGATCTTAAAATCATAATCGTAGTAAAGCTCGATATGGTAGGTGACACGGCACAACTAGGCAATGCCAGGGTAGATATACCAATTACGCACACGGACTGATGGATACGCATAGAAGCCACTACCGTTCCACCTCGAACAACACTCCCAAATCGGAGGATGGCCATCTAATCAATCACAAGTAAGAGTATAATATCGAAGAAATGTGTCCGAGAAGAGGTGCTACCTCACTGGTCCGAGATCGCTCCTGTTTTAGCCACCTTATGCCAACTCACGGGAGTTGGGTCCACGTAACATACCTTAAGAACGTCACCACCATCCTACTTCATTCTGGAATCTCCACCGCGTACACGGTTGTTAAAGTGGTTTTCGGTATCGACAGAGAGTATGTCCATATCCGATCCCGGTCTCTTTGCCAACCAATCGTTATTATAACCCATGGTTATAACTTTTAAAAATAGTTTATGTTTCAAATCAAAATACATCCTTTAAACCATTTCAAAATCATATCATTTATTTCAAACTAATACATACTTTCAAACCCAAAACATATCTATTCAAAACCAATTCAAAAATATATCATTTCCATTTCAAAACCAATTCAATAATATATCATTTCAATAAAACCCAAATTTCAAAATCACTGAATATTTCCTTTAATTTATTAAACTTGAAATCTTCCTTTAAATTATCATAGCATTTTGGTAATGTAACCTTAAGGAATCATAGCATTTTTGGAATGTAATACTTCCCAATTTAACATTTTATATAATCAAAGTATTTATATACTTACAAATTTTTAACATGGTCATTTTATCATAGCCTTATAGTTAAATAAACTTTGTTACTGTAATATCCAATTTAATGCTAAAATTCTTATGTTAAGTTAAGAGTACCATTAACTTACATTATCATTACAATAAAGAAACTTTATTATTTTAGTCATTAAAATATGTCATTTACATTAATTAAAACTTACATATTAAATGTACTTTTTAACTTACATTCCTATTACAGTAAAGAGCATTTATCATTTAATCAATATTACACTAATTAAACTTACATTATCGAATGTACGTTTTAATTTACGTTTTATTACAAAAGGGGCATTTATTATTTTAAATCAATATTACACAAATTAAGACTTACATGTTTCTTTCATTAATTAAGACTTTACATGTTTCTTTCAGTAGGTAAAACTTTACATATTTCTTTCATTAATTAGAACTTTACACGTTTCTTTCATAAATTAAACTTTACATATTTCTTTCATTAATTAGAACTTTACACGTTTCTTTCACAATAAATTTCTTATAATTAAATCCAATTTTCAACAATTTACTTAATAAGTTTAAGTGTAAAAGTTCCAATTCTTCACATTTCAACAAATAGACTTAACACTTCAAATTTAAATTACCATTTCACAATTTAACAAAATTTCCAATTTTATTTAATTAACTTAAACCTTTAATTAAAACCAAATTTCACATTTCCTAGTCAAGTTATATTTTAAAAGATCACTTTTAAACATTCATTTATTTAACCACTTAAATTCATAGAAAAATCAATAATACTTAATAATCACTTAAATTCAAATTTAATCAAATTATCATATTTACCATTTCCAAATAAAATTTAATATCCATTTTATTTATATAACTTAAATATCATTTTTAACCAAAATTCCAAATTTCCAACTTAAGTTATATTTCAAAAATCCAGTTAAACCATTCATTAATTACATTTTTAACACATAGAAAAATCATAATTTCTTTAATTCAAATTATTTCAAAATCTGTTTAAATCAAATTTCATAAATTTATATTTTTAAAATACTTAAAAATATTCAAAACACTTTATAAAATAACCACGGGCCTGTATATAATTTTCTAACCTAGGTCAAGTGATACGGATATGTATCATTTCAATCCGCAGTTAAAAAAGAAAAATCCGGGTTCTATCATTTCAAACCCGCAATCCCAAGTTAAAATAATTTAAATAAAAATCATTCAGGCCTATCATTTCAGCCCATAAAGATTTTTCCCTATTCTAAAGTCCGTTCGGGTATGTATCATTCAACCCATAGTGATTCTAATCTACAGGGAACTTGCAATGGTGATAACAGATATAAATAACAGAATAACATTAAATAATAGTAACATATGATATAATAAGTGTAATAACAGGTGTGAACATCATATGATAATAATATAAACATATATAACATGATGATATACATTACAGATTCAAATGGTGTCGGTTTATCAGTTATATAGGTACATATTGTCTGGTGAGAATAACTCATCTGTTTGTGCTGGAGATATCAAAACCAATGACACAATGGAACAAAAGCACGATGACAAGACTACGGACTTGAGTGGAGAGCAAGATCCAAAGCTACAACTCTTGTATTACAACCCAAAACATACATCAAAACAAACACAATTTCAACGCACTTGAAATGGAATAACTTTTAAACGAAAAGAGATTTGAATGTCAAATCTTTTGCCTTGCTTTCTCTATCCTTTTGCATGGCCTAGGGAATGTTTTGGTTCAGGTTTGGACATGGTTTGGGTCTGGTTTGGACCAAGGGATGCACGGCTACAAGCTAGAGATGATGGGGAAGTTACAACATAGGCATGTGAAGAGTTTTATGCAATATGGTGGAGTTTTGGTTCATCTTTAGCTCGGTCTACAAGGTCCTAGGCTTGGCCATGACTTGCTACAGGTCTGGACAGAGGAGATGGTGATATGTAGTGGTGGTAGCAAGGTGGTGGTGGTGGGTAGAGGTGGTGTCCAAGGTGGTGGGCGAAGGTATGTTGCAACTAGTGGTGGCTATGCATTGTTTTAAGGGATTTGTGCAAGGTTTTGTGTGGTTTTTAGTCAAAAGGAGTGCATGGCCTGTCATGGTCAGAGGAGGAGGGGGTTTGGTCGTGGATGGTGTGGGGAAGGAAGTGGTGGTGGTCGGTGGAGGAGATGGTGGAGGTGTTAGGCCAAGCAAAGCAAGAGAAACATGGCAAAAATCATTGAAAATGAAGAGAAAAGAAAAAAAAGAAGGAGAGGCCATTACCTATTTTTGGATGAAGCCATGAGAAATGAGGAGCTGATTTGTTTTCACGTGAAAAGATGAGAAACAAAAAGTGGCGGCTACACTAGGGTTTTAGATGGCTAGGGCAAAATTTGAGGAGTTAAAGAAAATGAAGGGTTTGGACAAAAAAGGGCTTAAGTTTCAAAGTGTTTTACAACCTTTCATATTTCTTTTCTTTTTAATCTTTATATAAACAAAAATATTCAGAAAAATAATTTACAAACCGAAATCAATTATAAATATGAGAAAACAAATAATAAATTTTGGAAAAATATAAAAAGAATGAAGAAAATTACTTAAAAATACCAAACAGTGTTCAAAAATTATAAATAAATCACTGTCAGTCTTGAAAAACTATACACTTCATTATAAAAATATTATGAAGTGAAAATTTGAATTAAAATAATATATTTATCATTTTCAAAATAAAATAGATAATTAAATTGGAGAAAATAGAAAAGGATTAAAGAAAAATGTTTAAAATTTACAAACAGGGCATGGAAATTTGCAAGAAAAATACTACTAACTCTGGAAAAATTCCTACCTTACTTTAAAAATATTTAAAAGCCAAAATATATTTTATATAACATAAATTTACAAATTAGAATAAAATATATCAAATAAAAATGTCATTTTATATAATTTTAAAATAAAGAATATTGCTGAATAACCCAATATACACACAATATTGAAAATAGTATAACTTTTGCAATTTAAATCCGTTTGCAACGAAACGAAAAGCAGTATTCAAGTTATTAAATCTATTTGTATAATAAAAGATAAAATTCATAAATTTAAAACTTTTACATTTTCAAGTTAAAAGTCGAAGTTTGACTATTTGACCAAAATTCACATTTTCTGGAAATATTAAATTTAGTCATATTTGGAATTCAAATCCACATACAAAATCAAAGTTTTTTTATATTTACAATAACAACATTTATTCTTTTCATAAATAAAGCTCTTAAATTTGGAAAAATCAAATTAAAATTAATTGTAAAATACAGGGTTGTTACATTTCTCGTTTAACTATATAATTCTGATTTTCTTATTCTCTCGTAACTTCTTCATACTAACTCGAATTTCGACAAGTTATATATGAAAATTGATTAGAAAATTGTCATGGACCTATTGGTGCAACTTTCGTAGCTAAATTCTAAAAATTCCAAAAAATGCTCATTTTCACTGTTTAATAATTATTTTGGTTATTTAATCATCTAAAAATACGGGGTGTTACATGAAGGCTTACATAAACCATCTTGAGAACAGAAAATAACAATCCAGCTTTACCTATTACAGATTTTACAAAATAATATAAGATTCTATGGTATCCATATATCAATAAATTTAGTAATCTCTTGTAGAATATAAAGGAAAAAAAATTCCTAAACATACATATTAAAATAGAAATAAGAAGAACATATGATATGTTCTCCAACTTGATTTTCTTATATACTTCTATCTTAAAATAATTTTTTTATACCTCTGGTATATTATACAAACTTGAAGGTTGTCAGTATTTATGTGTTAGTTAACCAAGTTCGCTCTACAAAATAAATAAAGAAAATGAAATTCACAATCATACAGAACAACAATAAACAAATGGATGTCAATGTAAACATAGAACTCAAGGATAAAAACTTAGTTCAGATTTTCCTACCATAGATTCTAGAAACAATCGAAGATTCTATGGTATTTATGTTTTAACTGCAAAATACGAATGAAATAATTTTCATTATCTTGCAGATTGAAACAAAAGTCAGAAGAAAATGTATCCAAAACTTGGAGAAATATATGAAATGATGACTCTAGAATTTAAGCAACAAATTCAACCTCAAATTAAATGAAAAGACAGTTAATAAAATAAAAAACTAACCTTTAAATCGAGCACGATTGATCTAGTAATACAATGTTTTTTGCAGTCTTTTGAATAATTTTTTCATGAAAACAATTACATTGAAAGCAATGTATAGAAACATAATCTCTACAAAACATGAATAAAATAATATAAAATTCAAGAAAAATAAATTGTGAATATCAATGACAGATTCAATTAAATTCTACCAAGACTAAAAAATTAAAGAGAATGAATAAAAACTGTTTGGAATAAACCCTTTAGTTTGACCTAAATTGAGAATATATGTTTCTTTAATTGTAGTATATGTATGAAATGGGAAAAATGGAAGATATATTATTATGTGAAAGTGAAATGAAAGGGAAATAAACGGAGATGAAAAGTAAACAAGGAATCAAAAAAACTTGTACTACAAACATGGAGAAGAGGAAGAGAACCACTATTAAAATATAACACACTTATCATGAATTTTTCAAAAGAAACAAATGTGCATAAGTGTAGCATTTGTGATTTTATTTGTTACATAATTGATATAAGATGTCATCAATTGCTAAGTTATTGCTGGTGTGATTTGTAGAATAATGGAAATGATTTAGGGAATAAACATAAACGTTTACCGTAAATTAAATAGAATGTACTATTTGTACTGAAATAAAATAAGAAAAACGATTAATATGTCATGGAGATCGAACTATTTATATAGTTGAATAAAAAGAAAAAAATTCCATATAACATAAGGTGGAAGATGGGAGTACGTACGTGTATAGATATGTATGTATGTGCATGTGTTTCTATATAGATAAATATGTGTGTGTGTGTATATATATGTGGAATAAATGTAATAAAATGGTAGGAAGGTTCAAATTGATAACCTCAATTTTAAGTTTATAATAAAATATAATTGATAGAAATAAATGGATGAAACATCATAGTCTCACCATCAATTAAATCATTAAATTAATTAAAGGATGTCACAAGAAATTGAAAAGAACAAGAAAATAGTAGAGAACCGGAAATGAAGCATCTTAACTCACTTTTTTCATGATATATAATAGATAAGTGCTTGAATTAAGGAGATAATATGACGAATGGAACTATTTACTCATTAATTGGTGAATTTATATTTGAATGGAGTAGTGTAGTGAAGAGGAAAAATAAGGGGCAAAAAGTATGAAGAAAGAAACTACTTGAATTAAGAGGATAATAAATAATATATATAATTAGAAATTGGACACGTGGTAGGCTGTGATTTTTTCAGAAAAGTGGATACGAAAGCACACATTGAGTTGAACTCATCTTTCCTATAATATAATAGATAGATATATATATTTACATAAAGAGTCAATAGTTGAATTATCTTGCATGCTAAACTTTTAATGATCATCTTTTCGAATCCCAAATGTCAATACTAAATACATCCACGATATTCGTGTGTCAAGCACCCAAGTGCCAAAATGATAGAAGTTGACCCAAATTTTGATCACTTTAATTAAAGATATTTAAATGATTTTAAATATTCAAATATAGATTAATTTTCATAAATAATCAAGTTTTAAGTGATAATTAATAATAATGAACTTATTTTGGAAGAATGTTCCAAAATATAGTTCCTTTGGAAAGATATACCGATAAAATGGCCGAAAAACGTTTTATCGGTAAACAACTCTGAAATCATAAAACAATATACACAGAGTTGGATACATACACTTATTTTTATAATTGAATAAGAATATGAAATAAAATCAATTATTTTATTTTTGAAAATAAAATATGTTTATGACATCATCAGTGATGCCTTTATATCTAATAATTGATTTATGAATTTAAATTGAGATCTAATAATTTAATAATTATTATAATTGTTCAAATAATTATTTGAAAATGATGATAATTCATTTTTGATAGTTATAAAGTGATAATAAATCATTTATAATAATTTTATAAAGATATATAATTGATTTGAAAATATAATAAATTCGTATCGCTTTATCAGTATAATATATTTTTGTAAATATTTGTTTATATGGTTTAATAATTCAAATATGATCATTTTAATTCATCTAAAAATGATACGAAAATAGTTTTCAAATTTTGTTTACAAATATATGTACTTTAATTAATAAGTGAAAATATGACCGGAAATCAAAATTAAAATTCGTAATGGTTTAACGTATATAAATTATACAACGTTGTTTATATCACTTATACACCTTTATGGCATGCACACACATATATTAACATATACATATACATAAAACAATGGTAGAAAAGTAGAAATATATTTACATATGGTTAAATATGGAAAATAAAGATATTTATAAGTTTAAAAAGCAAACATCTTCTCACATCAAATCCACCTTACACCACCATCATCACCACCATCACCTCCACATCATCCATCATATGGAGAGGGTGGGATGCCGTGCGCCTAAGGGCGTCTAGGAGGAGGTGGCAATGGGTAATTTTGTCCATCTATATTATGATATTTTGGTTTTCTAAAATCCTATAAATACCCCACCCCTTCTTCATATTTTTCACTCAATTTTCTTCACTTTCTTCTCCACATTCTCAAGCTTATCAATTGCTTCTTATGTTAACAAAATTATGGAGAGAAATATCTCAAAAAGAAATTAAATTTATAATATATACATATATTAGTATATCCACCTCAAAAACACTTCAAACCACTTCTCTTCCTCAACATAACCCATGGCCTCAACCCTCCACCACCTTGGCCGAGCCCTCCACCTCCTCCAACCATAGGTCATGACTTTCCTAGCTAGGCCGAGCCTATCCAAGGCTCTCGAGCTCGATTTCGTGGAGTTTTATTTTGTGATAGCGAAGCTATAGCCAATTTTAAATTAGCTAGCGGGAAAATGAAGGTGAGAAACTCTATTTGTTATATGGTATATTGGATGATATATATGTTTTGATATGATTTTTTATGATGGTTGTTACCCTATTTTGAATATGATAATATGGATGTTTGATGTTGAAATCATTCACGTTTAGTACACGTCGAAAATCACAAAGGAAATCATTTTCCTCTAATAATTGAATTGGTTTATATGAAATTGTTAAACCTCCTGAAAATGGTATAAAATATCTTATAAATATTTTATATACACCAAAATCCAATTTGGAAAAGTTTTGACAGGTTTTAAAATTTGAGTCAAAAATAGGCGCGTCGCGTAACGGTAGTTCGCGATTTCACGTCGTAAGAGTTAAATCCATTTATAGGATGGATTCGGAGCCGGAATTCCTTGTAATAAGAATTTTTCTAACTCTTATAATGATATTTTTCAAACAAAAGAAAAATATTGAGATTTCATTTAGTATATTTTAAAATATGAGAAAATCAAGTTTTAAATGAAATCGCGCTTTGGCAATTCGTAGGCCAAAGTAGTAAATGTTTTAAAATGAATATTTTTAATTCTTTAAAAATGTGGAAAAATCTTTATAAATATATGAAAATGTTATAAAAGATATTTCAGTTATAAATATGGTCTTCCAAATGAAAGAAAAAATTGTTTTGATCAAATAAGCTTCTAAAACAGTATTTGCAGCACTTTTTGCAGCACTTTTAATAACTTTTACAAACAATGCTTTTAACTTAATTATTCTTTCCTTTTCTTTTGCGAACCTTTTAAAACAAATAATTAAGTAATTTAAAGATGATTAAGAGGTTTAAAAAATGAGTATGCGGAAATGACTAGTACGTTTGTTCCATTTGTGAGTGTCACAGAAAATCCGACCGAGAAAGGGAATATATCGAAGGGAAAGCCTGGATGCTCTAAAGTAATTAAAAGTATAGTATGATAAAAGATTTAGAGTTGATCAAATAACTTAACCACCTTATGGGTGATAGCGAGGTAGTCTCTAGGCTTGGGAAACCAGTTGCCTGCCCTCCCTAGCTACCAGACTAGCCCGACGGAGGGGATAGTAAATTTGATTTACTCGGATCAAAATTTCCCAAAGTATAAAGATATAAATTTCCAAATTCAAACAACTTGGATTGCATACAAATAATCTTCTTATACTTGGTATTAAATTTTGAGGAGGGAATCCATACCATCCATGGGAATTTAAAATGTGATCTCACCATTATTCGAGGATAGTAAAGGTTGAATATGAAAATTGAAATTGAGTAGAATTAGTATAATTTCCATGGTTTTTTTTACTCAATGATGTTTTCCAAAATGGCTTATATAAAAATGAGTTGGTATTTCCAAAATTTAAAAGAGAGATTAAATGATTCCGTATACACCGGAAAGAAATGTTTTAAAGATATATATATATATATATATATATCTAGAAGATATTTTTGATAAAAAGAAAGTAATTAATCAAATGATAAGCACCTATTTATCTAACATCCTTTTAACGATGATTGGTTCGAAGGAACCTAGGTTGGATTTTGGTGATTCCCATCTGAAAACCTCATCGAACCAATATACACGTTCGAAAGAAAAGACATGAAATGGAAATGATTTGAAAGTTGGAATGTTGGGCTACTTGTCACTGACGCTCGGGGCAACTTTCCCAAACACATTTATGTGGTAGTAGTTCTTCATTTGAGGTCTTTGATGCAAGGACTTCTCGCTACTAATCCTAGGGGTAATCCCTGACAAGATGTGGTAAGAGAGTGCTTTTGGTTTATCCTGTTCCTGGACTACTTGTATGGACAAATGTCTGACATTGCATTTCTAATTACATTAATTGATCTCTATGAACGTACCATCTATTTGTTGGTGAAGAAGGCAACTTCTATTAGCTTAACTCCATTTCATGAGACATACGAGCTCAGGAGTTACACGTATATAGAAATCAATTGTGTGATCAAGGAGCGGCAATGTGGCATTCAAAGTAGAATGTGCTATGTAAAAGGTAATCATTACCTCAGGACTCATCAATCAGAAATGGCTTAAACAGGGCATGTCGTGAGGCTAAGTGGGTTACTCTATATATGTCGAGTATGTTGTGTATGATAAGAGAGCTCTTTGATAGGTTGGTTACGATCGGGGTGATGTCATATTCGGTTCTATCCACTACCAAGCGAGTTTGTGGGTAGGCTGGTCTTACTAGGTGCAGAGGTTTCGAAGACGTCGATCCTCGGTACATCCCTCAAGAGATGTACTTTATGTGTCAAGACCCACAAATCCGTACTCCTTGATTAAACACTAATCTCCCTTGATTAACTCAAGATGCATGGAAATACGAAGCATGAGGGTTTTAAAAAGAAGAAAAAAAGTAGTAGAAGAAGAAAGCAGAAGAAGAGAGAAGAAAAACAAAGAAGAAGAGAACAACAGAACTACATCAGAAACAGAAAACAATATCAGAATCTCACATATCGCAGCGGAACAATATATAATAGATAATCACTAGTCTTTTAAAACAAAGAATTATATCAGTTTATACATACATCAATCAGAGTCAATATACAACAATGGACAGTTATATAAACTTGTCCTCATACAGAATACACAATGGAATAATATAAAGTATAGGTGATACGTTACGCCATCCAGCTTGCTTCCACAGCTCCAGAATATCCAGAATATACTAATAACATAACTCTAGGCTGCCCGTGTGGAAATTGGTGGGCACCTGGAGTTTAGAAGGGAAACATTAAACTCCGAGTCAGTCATGGTGACTGGTGTGAGATCGTAAAACAGTTATTTTTCATAAGGAAAATAAAACAGATTCGCAATGCTTTTGGAAAATGAAACTACCATAAGACCTCCCACCACACACACAATGCAAACGCAGAATTGGAGGAGATTTCTTCTTATGATAGTCAAAGATGCTTACTACGCAAAACAAATAATTTTGGGATATTATTATTAGTGCATAGTGAAGAAATCATTTCGAAAGTACAATATAAATCTTAGCCAGCATAGGTACCATTATAGTATGCCTACTATAGCTTCCATATTAGATGGCAGGTTCTACAACTAAAACCGTACAAGGCTCGTATTGTTTCTTTAGATTTCCAACAAATGGTCAGGCTAAGGAACTTCCTATTCCACGAAGGAACGCCTCTGGAATGACGTCCCGAGAACCTAACCGGATCTCTGCCAACACAAGGCCGGGTTACCTCTGCAAAAATAGGTAACTACTGACACGCGTATGCCATCCCCCGATCGTAACCGATCTTCCCGAGGATCCTCGATTCGCAACAACCACACAATAAGCAGTATCAACATAGGTTAAGTATCTGGGCTCCATACCATGATACCACCTCTATCCAGAAGGAATGACATACACTAAGGGGCGCTACTCCCTAGAACCTTGCCGCATCCTTCCTGTTTTGACCATTTCCGGGGTATGAGGCTCGACGAAGTCTCGTCCACAAAGCTACGCTTTCTACAAAACCATGCTTCGGGTCAAACAAATGATCATAAAGATAAATGATCAAACAAACGATCATATCATAAATGATCAAACAACGATCATTTCACAGCAACACTCAGCATGCCACGTTACCAAATTGGGAGTATATCGCTGATAAATTTCAACTACATAACCTCTGTGTCAAACCAAAATACCCAACAAGCATAAGCATTAGCTCTCCCTGAAAAGGAGGTGATCCAGCCGCACCTGATAAAGAAAAAGAACTCAAATTCGAGTGGAGAAGTAAAAGTTTTAGCTCCGGAGGGATCGGAACCACATTCGTGGGCCGACAATTTTTCTGGATAGGTCGAACTATTGGACGTACGTCTCAGAGAAGGGTGTTAAGCTAAGAGAATAAATTCTCCGCCACCAACAGAAATGTATTTGAAAGAAATCAGCGTTATATCTCAATTTGTAACGTCAGACATACAATCCATACAAGTCTGTTCCGGGATCGAACAGAACCGAAGGCACTTCTCACGAAGCCCTTGCACATCCGGATAATTTTCTAATCACGTTCGGACTTCCCGTCACTAAGGGTGATAAAACCTCTAAATCGGAGATCAGCCGATGTAGAGTAACTCGACGGTAATCCTTCCGTTTTCAAAAATATCCGGTCTTCAACACCGGTCATCAAATGCAATTCATAACGACGTATCACATATTCGGAATGGGTTATACGACCCCATGGTCCTTTCCCGGCTAACCCGAATAGTGAGCGCTTATTCAAAAATAAGTGTGGCATTCAAATTCATCCAATTCACAACAAATACCATTCAAGGAAATTATTGATAGTCGGTTATTTAACTATCAATAAAGATGCGCAACATCATCAGATTCCAAATAATTTTTCAAATAATTTATCTTCCAAAATATCTTTACTAGATATAAAATTCCCACACTTCAAAAATAAATCAACGTTTATTTTAAAAATGAATTTCCATTTCTTTTATAAATTCCATAGTGAATTTATATTTTCAAATATCTACTGATATACGATTTTCAATCGATTTCAAATATTCACTTTCGATTCATCTTTAAGAAGATAACATCTCAAAACAGTTCATTTCATATCGGAAAAGCATTTCCATACTTATTTAATAATAAGTAATTCACAAATCTATTTATTATCAACATTTGAAAATATTCGATATACTTCAATCAATATTAAGTATATATTTCATTCTTTAAGGAAATCATTTGAGTCAAAACGAATGTTACGTAAAACATCGTTACGACGACTCAAAATCACTAGTATAGGGATTCAGATTTTAAGATAGATATATAAATCCCAATACTACATAGAACATTTCCTTTCGGAAATCATTTACTATAACAACAGTGTTATAGTCCACCATTTCCTTATTTCTCGAAAACGTCTATTTCAACAATGAATGTTGAAATCTATGATTTCGATATTTAACACATTTTAAAACATTGTTAAAACAATTAACTTCGCTTTTAATGTCACTTTTCCAAAACTATCCATTTTACTTAACAATATATTCACTATCCAAAATCGTGAATATACTTCACTAACCAAATCTCAATAGTTTCTACACATTTTATTTCAAGAATTATCCACTATCCAAAATCGTGGATAAAATTCCCTTAATCACTTTCTATATTAAATTTATCAAATTTGATTTATTTTCGAATTTATAAAACAACGTTTATAAATTCATCTTCATAATTCATAACAACTTTGATTTAATAAATCTCCTTTATTAACAAATTCGATCAATATTCCATTTAAAGGAAAAAATCCAATTTATAAGTTAATTTCTTATAAATCTCCTATTTGACAGTTTCATCCATTTTATAACTTCACAATTTATAAATGTATAAATTTCATTTACTTACGAATTCCATAAATATTTCATTTTTAACACTTATAAAAACTCGTTTTATAATTCCAATATTTGATTTATAAATATCAATTTGTATAAATCTTTTTATACAAATCATTTATAGTTATTCAAAAATCCCAACTTAAACCATTTTATAAATAAATCGACTTTTATTTCAAAAACGACACTTTGGTTATATTCCACTAAAAAATAAAACTTTTCTAACTTTAAAATTTTAATGTTTATAAATCAATTCAAAAATTCCATAAAACGTATATTTTCAAAAATCACTTTAAAAATCCTTTTAATGTAAAAGTCGTTATTTTTAAACTTCAAAACTTGAATCCGATGATGCAACGCACCAATTAGTCCATCACAACATTCAATATCATATATCAATATGATAATCAACAAATATCACAATATCTGTAAATAAATAAATACTGGTGAGGAATCCAGTTGGATCCCTCCAACCTGTTTTCCTGCATCCACAGACGTTAGCACAATACCCATTCCACTTCGAGGTGGAATATCGCGGTATATGGGTTTTATAAAAATCATCCGCTTACTAACGGCGTAATAGGGTCTCATCCGCTATATAGTTGCGGGAAATCAATAAATCCAATATATACATATGCCAATATGTATATATTGCTATATATATATAGATATATCCTATTATATCTAATATCACATCCAAACAGTCAATCATCAATCAATAACTGTAAAACAAAATTTTATTTGAGTGAGAAAAATCTCACCTTGGCTTTTATTTTGCAATCCATTTGTCACTCCGATTTGTTTTCTTTGCAATGTTAACCTTGTATAAACAATTTTATACAAGCTATCAATAATCGAATTAAATCGAACAATTAAATTATCATTTAATTTATTTACTTAACCAAAAGTTTTATCTTATCTGATTTAATTTTCAAACAAATCTTCCTTTTAATAAAATATTTCCTAATTACCAAAATAATTACATAGGTTAGCTAAATAAATAATTTTCTTTTTCCGTTAAACAGATTTATTTAATTTGGTTAACGATTTGGGTTTAAACTAATAACTTATTCTTAATATAATAATTTAAACTAATTCCTTTCTTTAACAAAAATATTTTCCATTTGAAACTAACATTTTAATTTTTATTTACTAGCTGAAACAAATTTTCTGCTTTCTGAATATATATATATATATATATATATATATATCTCGAAAACTAAATAGGCCTTACTGCTATTAAAATTTTCGTTTTCTTTTCTAACAGTTAAATTTCCAAATCCTAAATCATTTTAAACATTGACCTAAAACAAACAACACAATAACTCACCAGATCACAGCCCTACCATCCTTCCCAAAGAGACAGGCTGCACACGAATCATCGAAGAACTCGTCCTCCTTGAAACTCCTCAATCTGTCATCGCGCCTCCTTCAGTTAGCCTCGCGCAAAGCTCCACTACATCATGAACACTGCCTCTCGAAACCACCTCATTTCGACAAGGCCGCTTCCATTTCGAGACATCTAACTGCCACGAGCTTCTCGATAACTTCGCGACACTATCTCCCTCTCAACCCCATTCCACCATCCACTGTCGAACTCCCTTCCGCCCTCGAAGATGCGCGCTTGAGAACGACCTCACGACAAATCGCGATTCCCCAATCGACATCTGACTTCGCCCAAGACCATGCGTACATGGGTGACCCCACCAACTCACGTTATCGCGACTGCCACACGATGGATCTCCGATACATTGCTGCCAAACTCCCATCAAACGATCGATTGCTATCCCTCTACAGACATCGACGAAACCCGGCCTAATCGTATGCGAAATTGGCTTCGATTCTTTCTTTTTTTTTTAGAAGGAAGGGGGTAAGGTCTCGAATAACAGAAAGAGGAGGAAAGGAGGGATTTTGTTTTGGCCATGATTTCTTTGTTTGATTTTTTTTGTTTTGGTTTTTGAACTGGGGAGGGAACAGATGTGATTTTAACAAAAGAAAGTAGAGTGATGGGTTGCACGATTTTATTGCGTGATATCAGGCGCGATTTAGGAGTTAACGTGCGTGTGATATTGACCAAGTTAAATATTTAAAATTTTAAATTGAATTCAATTTAATTTCAACGCGTTCATCTATCGTGTGCTCACATAACAATTCCGAAAAATACGAAATTAGAAATCCTGTAATAATTCAATATTACAGACCCAATGGAACTGGTTTCGTCGAATTCCGAGACTACGCCTCGGACGGCTATTTTTAAATATCGATTCGAACAATAAAATTCAAAACTGAACAGAACAGTTTCAAATTCAATTCTGAAAGTTCTATTACCTTCAAAATTATCAATAAAATTTTCCTAAGCCTTTGAAATATTTTAAATCAGCTCCACCGTCGAGAAACGAAAGAAGACTTCAATATCCAAGCTTAGCTCAGACGTAGAAAACTGAAGATTCAAATTAATTTATTCAACATTCAATAGATTAAATTTTAAAATTTAATTGTCAAATTCAAAGTTATATTGGAGATTCAAATTAAATCATCGTTCAAATATTTAAAATTAATTAAATATTTTCAATTTAATTTGTTCAAAATCCTGGGTCGTTACAATCTTCCCTCCTTAAAAGAATTTCGTCCCGAAATTACAAGTTAGGAAAAAATGGTCCTTAACTCGTCTAATATCTTTCACAATCTAATAGTTTTTATCCATTTATCAAAACAAATCTTTCTACTAAAGATTCGTTATTAATTCAACTAGCTTTCCAACTTCAATTATAAGTTTAAAACAACATTGTTTACTTCTCAATTCAAATTTAAATTCAAATTCAAATTTTAACTTTCAAAATTTCTCAAAAATTTTCTAACGCCCTAAATTTCCAAAAAAATTCGCCAGCGTCTCCTTTACGCGGCTAACACGGCACTACTACAAAACGTCCCTACGGACTCTCAAATTTCAAAAAGAAAAAGAAAAAGCCAAGCGGCTAGACAAGAAATCATCAAATTTCATATTGAAATTTAAATACTTACCTTTTGTCGAGCAATTCAAATTTATCTTTGAAAATCAAATCCAATTCCTTTATAACACCTGTATATCCTACTAGCCATAATATCCAGCTACAACATTTAAACTATTTTGCAAATTCTATTACAAAATTTCCAATATAAACTGCTTATACATTTTTAGCTTACTATTGAAGTTACATATTCATTTTCATTCAATTTACATTTCAAAATTCTATTTGAATTCAATTCACAATTCCAATTTGATTTGGATTCTAGTTTACTTTCTGAATATTGAATTTCTATCAATTTATTTTCATTCACAACTGCACTATTTTAAATTAGTTCCAATTACTAATTCATCACAAATTCTAATTCACTTTATTCAAATTTGTTTTCAACATTTAGTTTCAATTCCAGTTTTATTCTTTTGTTCATTCCCAAAATTTATTACAATTCACTATTTTTGGGTTATAACCACTTATATTAAACTGGATTTCAAATTCCATATGAATTTAATTCATTTCAAACCATATTAATTTGTCATTTCTTCAATTAGTTTCAGTTACTAATTTTATTTCAATACTTTACTTTACAAATTCGAAATGAATTTTTCAACATTCAATTTACTTTCATTTAATTGATTCACTTATACTTACATTTATTTAACTCCATCTTTTAAGTTAAATTTATTCTATCAAAATTCAAATTGTATAAGTTATCAATTTAATAACATTCCATAGGATTCTTTATATAGTATTCCAGAGTCTTTTCACCCTTTCAAAAACCATTTTTGAAAATAATTCAAATTATCCTTTGAATTTCCAAAACAAAACCCAAATTTTCTAAACAATTTCCATTTAAAACAATTTAGCAGCAATACCTCTTCTGGAAACCCAAAAATGAACATCGGTGATGCTGCAATCATTACCGAAGTTATTTTCTAGCGACCGAAAAGAGTTTAGAGCTTTTATCCCTTCAGAATACTTTTCAAAACCTTTGAAATTCATTTTCAACTCCAAAAAGGATTTAAACTTTCCAAATCTCCAAAATTTTCAAATTCTTTTCAAAACATTTCCAAATACTTCTCTGGAATTCCGTTTCAAATTACAAATCACATTTACAATTTATATTCTTAAATTTCATTTGTATGTGAATTTATTTCTTAACTTTGGAATTACAATTTCAATTTCTTATTCAATTTCATATAATAATGATAACATTTCAATATTATCACTTATTAACAACCAAACAACAATATACTCTAATAATTCATAGAAAAATCATTTCTTTTCTATACAAAAATAGTTTTGGGCAAAATTATCTCATTTACCCTATTTAAAACAATACTGTGTCGGTTTATCTTATTTAAGAGTTTAGAAACTCCTATCAACACAGTTAGCTAGACTGCACCGACCAGAATCTATAAACAATCAACCGATAAGTCAACACAATACAAAACAATTTTATATTCACTAACAAATACGCACTCGTATCTATTATTATACTCAACTCATTCTAGAGTACTACTGACTCTATCTCTAATGAGTAACACCCAACAGAGCAGGGTTGTCGCTTAACCATATTCTTTGATACCAGCTGTCAAGGTCCGCAAATCCGTACTCCTTGATTAAACACTAATCTCCCTTGATTAACTCAAGATGCACGGAAATACGAAGCATGAGGGTTTTAAAAAGAAGAAAAAAAGTAGAAGAAGAAGAAAGCAGAAGAAGAAAGCAGAAGAAGAGAGAAGAAGAACAAAGAAGAAGAGAACAACATAACAACATCAGAAACAGAAAACAATATCAGAATCTCACATATCGCAGCGGAACAATATATAATAGATAATCACTAGTCTTTTAAAACAAAGAATTATATCAGTTTATACATACATCAATCAGAGTCAATATACAACAATGGACAGTTATATAAACTTGTCCTCATACAGAATACACAACGGAATAATACAAAGTATAGGTGATACGTTACGCCATCCAACTTGCTTCCACAGCTCCAGAATATCCAGAATATACTGATAACATAACTCTAGGCTGCCCGTGTGGAAATTGGTGGGCACCCAGAGTTTAGAAGGGAAACAATAAACTCCGAGTTAGTCATGGTGACTGGTGTGAGATCGTAAAACAGTTATTTTTCATAAGGAAAATAAAACAGATTCGCAATGCTTTTGGAAAATGAAACTACCATAAGACCTCCCACCACACACACAATGCAAACGCAGAATTGGAGGAGATTTCTTCTTATGATAGTCAAAGATGCTTACTACGCAAAACAAATAATTTTGGGATATTATTATTAGTGCATAGTGAAGAAATCATTTCGAAAGTACAATATAAATCTTAGCCAGCATAGGTACCATTATAGTATGCCTACTATAGCTGCCATATTAGATGGCAGGTTCTACAACTAAAACCGTACAAGGCTCGTATTGTTTCTTTGGATTTCCAACAAATGGTCAGGCTAAGGAACTTCCTATTCCACAAAGGAACGCCTCTGGAATGACATCCCGAGAACCTAACCGGATCTCTACCAACACAAGGCCGGGTTACCTCTGCAAAAATAGGTAACTACTGACACGCGTATGCCATCCCCCGATCGTAACCGATCTTCCCGAGGATCCTCGATTCGCAACAACCACATAATAAGCAGTATCAACATAGGTTAAGTATCTGGGCTCCATACCATGATACCACCTCTATCCAGAAGGAATGACATACACTAAGGGGAGCTACTCCCTAGAACCTTGCCGCATCCTTCCTGTTTTGACCATTTCCGGGGTGTGAGGCTCGACGAAGTCTCGTCCACAAAGCTACGCTTTCTACAAAGCCATGCTTCGGGTCAAACAAATGATCATAGAAATGATCATAAAGATAAATGATCAAACAAACGATCATATCATAAATGATCAAACAACGATCATTTCACAGCAACACTCAGCATGCCACGTTAAAAAAATTGGGAGTATATCGCTGATAAATTTCAACTACACAACCTCTGAGCTCGTACGTCTCAGAGAAGGGTGTTAAGCTAAGAGAATAAATTCTCTACCACCAACAGAAATGTATTTGAAAGAAATCAGCTTTATATCTCAATTTGTAACGTCAGACATACAATCCATACAAGTCTGTTCCGGGATCGAACAGAACCGAAGGCACTTCTCACAAAGCCCTTGCACATCCGGATAATTTTCTAATCACGTTCGGACTTTCCGTCACTAAGGGTGATAAAACCTCTAAATCGGAGATCAGCCGATGTAGAGTAACTCGACGGTAATCCTTCCGTTTTCAAAAATATCCGGTCTTCAACACCGGTCATCAAATGCAATTCATAACGACGTATCACATATTCGGAATGGGTTATACGACCCCATGGTCCTTTCCCGGCTAACCCGAATAGTGAGCGCTTATTCAAAAATAAGTGTGGCATTCAAATTCATCCAATTCACAACAAATACCATTCAAGGTAATTATTGATAGTCGGTTATTTAACTATCAATAAAGATGCGCAACATCATCAGATTCCAAATAATTTTCCAAATAATTTATCTTCCAAAATATCTTTACTAGATATAAAATTTCCACACTTCAAAAATAAATCAACGTTTATTTTAAAAATGAATTTCCATTTCTTTTATAAATTCCATAGTGAATTTATATTTTCAAATATCTACTGATATACGATTTTCAATCGATTTCAAATATTCACTTTCGATTCATCTTTAAGAAGATAAAATCTCAAAACAGTTCATTTCATATCGGAAAAGCATTTCCATACTTATTTAATAATAAGTAATTCACAAATCTATTTATTTTCAACATTTGAAAATATTCGATATACTTCAATCAATATTAAGTATATATTTCATTCTTTAAGGAAATCATTTGAGTCAAAACGAATGTTACGTAAAACATCGTTACGACGACTCAAAATCACTAGTATAGGGATTCGGATTTTAAGATAGATATATAAATCCCAATACTACATAGAACATTTCCTTTCGGAAATCATTTACTATAACAACAGTGTTATAGTCCACCATTTCCTTATTTCTCGAAAACGTCTATTTCAACAATGAATGTTGAAATCTATGATTTCGATATTTAACACATTTTAAAACATTGTTAAAACAATTAACTTCGCTTTTAATGTCACTTTTCCAAAACTATCCATTTTACTTAACAATATATTCACTATCCAAAATCGTGAATATACTTCACTAACCAAATCTCAATAGTTTCTACACATTTTATTTCAAGAATTATCCACTATCCAAAATCGTGGATAAAATTCCCTTAATCACTTTCTATATTAAATTTATCAAATTTGATTTATTTTCGAATTTATAAAACAACGTTTATAAATTCATCTTCATAATTCATAACAACTTTGATTTAATAAATCTCCTTTATTAACAAATTCGATCAATATTCCATTTAAAGGCAAAAATCCAATTTATAAGTTAATTTCTTATAAATCTCCTATTTGACAGTTTCATCCATTTTATAACTTCACAATTTATAAATTTATAAATTTCATTTACTTACGAATTCCATAAATATTTCATTTTTAACACTTATAAAAACTCGTTTTATAATTCCAATATTTGATTTATAAATATCAATTTGTATAAATCTTTTTATACAAATCGTTTATAGTTATTCAAAAATCCCAACTTAAACCATTTTATAAATAAATCGACTTTTATTTCAAAAACGACACTTTGGTTATATTCCACTAAAAATTATAACTTTTCTAACTTTAAAATTTTAACGTTTATAAATCAATTCAAAAATTCCATAAAACGTATATTTTCAAAAATCACTTTAAAAATCCTTTTAAAGTAAAAGTCGTTATTTTTAAACTTCAAAACTTGAATCCAATGATGCAACGCACCAATTAGTCCATCACAACATTCAATATCATATATCAATATGATAATCAACAAATATCACAATATCTGTAAATAAATAAATACTGGTGAGGAATCCAGTTGGATCCCTCCAACCTGTTTCCCTGCATCCACAGACGTTAGCACAATACCCATTCCACTTCGAGGTGGAATATCGCGGTACATGGGTTTTATAAAAATCATCCGCTTACTAACGGCGCAATAGGGTCTCATCCGCTATATAGTTGCGGGAAATCAATCAATCCAATATATACATATGCCAATATGTATATATTGCTATATATATATAGATATATCTTATTATATCTAATATCACATCCAAACAGTCAATCATCAATCAATAACTGTAAAACAAAATTTTATTTGAGTGAGAAAAATCTCACCTTGGCTTTTATTTTGCAATCCATTTGCCACTCCGATTTGTTTTCTTTGCAATGTTAACCTTGTATAAACAATTTTATACAAGCTATCAATACTCGAATTAAATCGAACAATTAAATTATCATTTAATTTATTTACTTAACCAAAAGTTTTATCTTATCTGATTTAATTTTCAAACAAATCTTCCTTTTAATAAAATATTTCCTAATTACCAAAATAATTACATAGGTTAGCAAAATAAATAATTTTCTTTTTCCGTTAAACAGATTTATTTAATTTGGTTAACGATTTGGGTTTAAACTAATAACTTATTCTTAATATAATAATTTAAACTAATTCCTTTCTTTAACAAAAATATTTTCCATTTGAAACTAACATTTTAATTTTTATTTACTAGCTGAAACAAATTTTCTGCTTTCTGAATGAATATATATATATATATCTCGAAAATTAAATAGGCCTTACTGCTATTAAAATTTTCGTTTTCTTTTCTAACAGTTAAATTTCCAAATCCTAAATCATTTTAAACATTGACCTAAACCAAACAACACAATAACTCACCAGATCACAGCCCTACCATCCTTCCAAAAGAGACAGGCTGCACACGAATCATCGAAGAACTCGTCCTCCTTGAAACTCCTCAATCTGTCATCGCGCCTCCTTCAGTTAGCCTCGCGCAAAGCTCCACTACATCATTAACACTGCCTCTCGAAACCACCTCATTTCAACAAGGCCGCTTCCATTTCGAGACATCTAACTGCCACGAGCTTCTCGATAACTTCGCGACACTATCTCCCTCTCAACCCCATTCCACCATCCACTGTCGAACTCCCTTCCGCCCTCAAAGATGCGCGCTTGAGAACGGCCTCACGACAAATCGCGATTCCCCAATCGACATCTGACTTCGCCCAAGACCATGCGTACATGGGTGACCCCACCAACTCACGTTATCGCGACTGCCACACGATGGATCTCTGATACATTGCTGCCAAACTCCCATCAAACGATCGATTGCTATCCCTCTACAGACGTCGACGAAACCCGGCCTAATCGTATGCGAAATTGGCTTCGATTCTTTCTTTTTTTTTTAGAAGGAAGGGGGTAAGGTCTCGAATAACAGAAAGAGGAGGAAAGGAGGGATTTTGTTTTGGCCATGATTTCTTTGTTTGATTTTTTTTTGTTTTGGTTTTTGAACTGGGAAGGGAACAAATGTGATTTTAACAAAAGAAAGTAGAGTGATGGGTTGCATGATTTTATTGCGTGATATCAGGCGCGATTTAGGAGTTAACGTGCGTGTGATATTGACCAAGTTAAATATTTAAAATTTTAAATTGAATTCAATTTAATTTCAACGCGTTCATCTATCGTGTGCTCACATAACAATTCCGAAAAATACGAAATTAGAAATTCGGTAATAATTCAATATTACAGACCCAATGGAACTGGTTTCGTCGAATTCCGAGACTACGCCTCGGACGGCTATTTTTAAATATCGATTCGAACAATAAAATTCAAAACTGAACAGAACAGTTTCAAATTCAATTCTGAAAGTTCTATTACCTTCAAAATTATCAATAAATTTTCCTAAGCCTTTGAAATATTTTAAATCAGCTCCACCGTCGAGAAACGAAAGAAGACTTCAATATCCAAGCTTAGCTCAGACGTAGAAAACTGAAGATTCAAATTAATTTATTCAACATTCAATAGATTAAATTTTAAAATTTAATTGTCAAATTCAAAGTTATATTGGAGATTCAAATTAAATCATCGTTCAAATATTTAAAATTAATTAAATATTTTCAATTTAATTTGTTCAAAATCCTGGGTCGTTACAATCTTCCCTCCTTAAAAGAATTTCGTCCCGAAATTACAAGTTAGGAAAAAATGGTCCTTAACTCGTCTACTATCTTTCACAATCCAATAGTTTTTATCCATTTATCAAAACAAATCTTTCTACTAAAGATTCGTTATTAATTCACCTAGCTTTCCAACTTCAATTATAAGTTTAAAACAACATTTTTTACTTCTCAATTCAAATTTAAATTCAAATTCAAATTTTAACTTTCAAAATTTCTCAAAAATTTTCTAACGCCCTAAATTTCCAAAAAATTTCGCCAGCGTCTCCTTTACGCGGCTAACACGGCACTACTACAAAACGTCCCTACGGACTCTCAAATTTCAAAAAGAAAAAGAAAAAGCCAAGCGGCTAGACAAGAAATCATCAAATTTCATATTGAAATTTAAATACTTACCTTTTGTCGAGCAATTCAAATTTATCTTTGAAAATCAAATCCAATTCCTTTATAACACCTGTATATCCTACTAGCCATAATATCCAGCTACAACATTTAAACTATTTTGCAAATTCTATTACAAAATTTCCAATATAAACTGCTTATACATTTTTAGCTTACTATTGAAGTTACATATTCATTTTCATTCAATTTTACATTTCAAAATTCTATTTGAATTCAATTCACAATTCCAATTTGATTTGGATTCTAGTTTACTTTCTGAATATTGAATTTCTATCAATTTACTTTCATTCACAACTTCACTATTTTAAATTAGTTCCAATTACTAATTCATCACAAATTCTAATTCACTTTATTCAAATTTGTTTTCAACATTTAGTTTCAATTCCAGTTTTATTCTTTTGTTCATTCCCAAAATTTATTACAATTCACTATTTTTGGGTTATAACCACTTATATTAAACTGGATTTCAAATTCCAAATGAATTTAATTCATTTCAAACCATATTAATTTGTCATTTCTTCAATTAGTTTCAGTTACTAATTTTATTTCAATACTTTACTTTACAAATTCGAAATGAATTTTTCAACATTCAATTTACTTTCATTTAATTGATTCACTTGTACTTACATTTATTTAACTCCATCTTTTAAGTTAAATTTATTCTATCAAAATTCAAATTGTATAAGTTATCAATTTAATAACATTCCATAGGATTCTTTATATAGTATTCCAGAGTCTTTTCACCCTTTCAAAAACCATTTTTGAAAACAATTCAAATTATCCATTGAATTTCCAAAACAAAACCCAAATTTTCTAAACAATTTCCATTTAAAACAATTTAGCAGCAATTCCTCTTCTGGAAACCCAAAAATGAACATCGGTGATGCTGCAGTCATTACCGAAGTTATTTTCCAGCGACCGAAAAGAGTTTAGAGCTTTTATCCCTTCAGAATACTTTTCAAAACCTTTGAAATTCATTTTCAACTCCAAAAGGATTTAAACTTTCCAAATCTCCAAAATTTTCAAATTCTTTTCAAAACATTTCCAAATACTTCTCTGGAATTCCGTTTCAAATTACAAATCACATTTACAATTTATATTCTTAAATTTCATTTGTATGTGAATTTATTTCTTAACTTTGGAATTACAATTTCAATTTCTTATTCATTTTCATATAATAATGATAACATTTCAATATTATCACTTACTAACAACCAAACAACAATATACTCTAATAATTCATAGAAAAATCATTTCTTTTCTATACAAAAATAGTTTTGGGCAAAATTATCTCATTTACCCTATTTAAAACAATACTGTGTCGGTTTATCTTGTTTAAGAGTTTAGAAACTCCTATCAACACAATTAGCTAGACTGCACCGACCAGAATCTATAAACAATCAACCGATAAGTCAACACAATACAAAACAATTTTATATTCACTAACAAATACGCACTCGTATCTATTATTATACTCAACTCATTCTAGAGTACTACTGACTCTATCTCTAATGAGTAACACCCAACAGAGCAGGGTTGTCGCTTAACCATATGCTCTGATACCAGCTGTCAAGGTCCGCAAATCCGTACTCCTTGATTAAACACTAATCTCCCTTGATTAACTCAAGATGCACGGAAATACGAAGCATGAGGGTTTTAAAAAGAAGAAAAAAAAGTAGAAGAAGAAGAAAGCAGAAGAAGAGAGAAGAAGAACAAAGAAGAAGAGAACAACATAACAACATCAGAAATAGAAAACAATATCAGAATCTCACATATCGCAGCGGAACAATATATAATAGATAATCACTAGTCTTTTAAAACAAAGAATTATATCAGTTTATACATACATCAATCAGAGTCAATATACAACAATGGACAGTTATATAAACTTGTCCTCATACAGAATACACAGCGGAATAATACAAAGTATAGGTGATACGTTACGCCATCCAGCTTGCTTCCACAGCTCCAGAATATCCAGAATATACTGATAACATAACTCTAGGCTGCCCGTGTGGAAATTGGTGGGCACCCAGAGTTTAGAAGGGAAACAATAAACTCCGAGTCAGTCATGGTGACTGGTGTGAGATCGTAAAATAGTTATTTTTCATAAGGAAAATAAAATAGATTCGCAATGCTTTTGGAAAATGAAACTACCATAAGACCTCCCACCACACACACAATGCAAACGCAGAATTGGAGGAGATTTCTTCTTATGATAGTCAAAGATGCTTACTACGCAAAACAAATAATTTTGGGATATTATTATTAGTGCATAGTGAAGAAATCATTTCGAAAGTACAATATAAATCTTAGCCAGCATAGGTACCATTATAGTATGCCTACTATAGCTGCCATATTAGATGGCAGGTTCTACAACTAAAACCGTACAAGGCTCGAATTGTTTCTTTGGATTTCCAACAAATGGTCAGGCTAAGGAACTTCCTATTCCACGAAGGAACGCCTCTGGAATGACGTCCCGAGAACCTAACCGGATCTCTACCAACACAAGGCCGGGTTACCTCTGCAAAAATAGGTAACTACTGACACGCGTATGCCATCCCCCGATCGTAACCGATCTTCCCGAGGATCCTCGATTCCCAACAACCACATAATAAGCAGTATCAACATAGGTTAAGTATCTGGGCTCCATACCATGATACCACCTCTATCCAGAAGGAATGACATACACTAAGGGGCGCTACTCCCTAGAACCTTGCCGCATCCTTCCTGTTTTGACCATTTCCGGGGTGTGAGGCTCGACGAAGTCTCGTCCACAAAGCTACGCTTTCTACAAAGCCATGCTTCGGGTCAAACAAATGATCATAGAAATGATCATAAAGATAAATGATCAAACAAACGATCATATCATAAATGATCAAACAACGATCATTTCACAGCAACACTCAGCATGCCACGTTACCAAATTGGGAGTATATCGCTGATAAATTTCAACTACATAACCTCTGAGCTCGTACGTCTCAGAGAAGGGTGTTAAGCTAAGAGAATAAATTCTCCGCCACCAACAGAAATGTATTTGAAAGAAATCAGCTTTATATCTCAATTTGTAACGTCAGACATACAATCCATACAAGTCTGTTCCGGGATCGAACAGAACCGAAGGCACTTCTCACGAAGCCCTTGCACATCCGGATAATTTTCTAATCACGTTCGGACTTCCCGTCACTAAGGGTGATAAAACCTCTAAATCGGAGATACGCCGATGTAGAGTAACTCGACGGTAATCCTTCCGTTTTCAAAAATATCCGGTCTTCAACACCGGTCATCAAATGCAATTCATAACGACGTATCACATATTCGGAATGGGTTATACGACCCCATGGTCCTTTCCCGGCTAACCCGAATAGTGAGCGCTTATTCAAAAATAAGTGTGGCATTCAAATTCATCCAATTCACAACAAATACCATTCAAGGTAATTATTGATAGTCGGTTATTTAACTATCAATAAAGATGCGCAACATCATCAGATTCCAAATAATTTATCTTCTAAAATATCTTTACTAGATATAAAATTTCCACACTTCAAAAATAAATCAACGTTTATTTTAAAAATGAATTTCCATTTCTTTTATAAATTCCATAGTGAATTTATATTTTCAAATATCTACTGATATACGATTTTCAATCGATTTCAAATATTCACTTTCGATTCATCTTTAAGAAGATAAAATCTCAAAACAGTTCATTTCATATCGGAAAAGCATTTCCATACTTATTTAATAATAAGTAATTCACAAATCTATTTATTTTCAACATTTGAAAATATTTGATATACTTCAATCAATATTAAGTATATATTTCATTCTTTAAGGAAATCATTTTAGTCAAAACGAATGTTACGTAAAACATCGTTACGACGACTCAAAATCACTAGTATAGGGATTCGGATTTTAAGATAGATATATAAATCCCAATACTACATAGAACATTTCCTTTCGGAAATCATTTACTATAACAACAGTGTTATAGTCCACCATTTCCTTATTTCTCGAAAACGTCTATTTCAACAATGAATGTTGAAATCTATGATTTCGATATTTAACACATTTTAAAACATTGCTAAAACAATTAACTTCGCTTTTAATGTCACTTTTCCAAAACTATCCATTTTACTTAATAATATATTCACTATCCAAAATCGTGAATATACTTCACTAACCAAATCTCAATAGTTTCTACACATTTTATTTCAAGAATTATCCACTATCCAAAATCGTGGATAAAATTCCCTTAATCACTTTCTATATTAAATTTATCAAATTTGATTTATTTTCGAATTTATAAAACAACGTTTATAAATTCATCTTCATAATTCATAACAACTTTGATTTAATAAATCTCCTTTATTAACAAATTCGATCAATATTCCATTTAAAGGCAAAAATCCAATTTATAAGTTAATTTCTTATAAATCTCCTATTTGACAGTTTCATCCATTTTATAACTTCACAATTTATAAATTTATAAATTTCATTTACTTACGAATTCCATAAATATTTCATTTTTAACACTTATAAAAACTCGTTTTATAATTCCAATATTTGATTTATAAATATTAATTTGTATAAATCTTTTTATACAAATCGTTTATAGTTATTCAAAAATCCCAACTTAAACCATTTTATAAATAAATCGACTTTTATTTCAAAAACGACACTTTGGTTATATTCCACTAAAAATTATAACTTTTCTAACTTTAAAATTCTAACGTTTATAAATCAATTCAAAAATTCCATAAAACGTATATTTTCAAAAATCACTTTAAAAATCCTTTTAAAGTAAAAGTCGTTATTTTTAAACTTCAAAACTTGAATCCGTTGATGCAACGCACCAATTAGTCCATCACAACATTCAATATCATATATCAATATGATAATAAAAAAATATCACATTATCTGTAAATAAATAAATACTGGTGAGGAATCCAGTTGGATCCCTCCAACCTGTTTCCCTACATCCACAGACGTTAGCACAATACCCATTCCACTTCGAGGTGGAATATCGCAGTATATGGGTTTTATAAAAATCATCCGCTTACTAACGGCACAATAGGGTCTCATTCGCTATATAGTTGCGGGAAATCAATCAATCCAATATATACATATGCCAATATGTATATATTGCTATATATATATATAGATATATCCTATTATATCTAATATCACATCCAAACAGTCAATCATCAATCAATAACTCTAAAACAAAATTTTATTTGAGTGAGAAAAATCTCACCTTGGCTTTTATTTTGCAATCCATTTGCCACTCCGATTTGTTTTCTTTGCAATGTTAACCTTGTATAAACAATTTTATACAATCTATCAATACTCGAATTAAATCGAACAATTAAATTATCGTTTAATTTATTTACTTAACCAAAAGTTTTATCTTATCTGATTTAATTTTCAAACAAATCTTCCTTTTAATAAAATATTTCCTAATTACCAAAATAATTACATAGGTTAGCTAAATAAATAATTTTCTTTTTCCGTTAAACAGATTTATTTAATTTGGTTAACGATTTGGGTTTAAACTAATAACTTAATCTTAATATAATAATTTAAACTAATTCCTTTCTTTAACAAAAATATTTTCCATTTGAAACTAACATTTTAATTTTTATTTACTAGCTGAAACAAATTTTCTGCTTTCTGAATGAATATATATATATATATATATATCTCGAAAACTAAATAGGCCTTACTGCTATTAAAATTTTCGTTTTCTTTTCTAACAGTTAAATTTCCAAATCCTAAATCATTTTAAACATTGACCTAAAACAAACAACACAATAACTCACCAGATCACAGCCCTACCATCCTTCCCAAAGAGACAGGCTGCACACGAATCATCGAAGAACTTGTCCTCCTTGAAACTCCTCAACCTGTCATCGCGCCTCCTTCAGTTGGCCTCGCGCAAAGCTCCACTACATCACGAACACTGCCTCTCGAAACCACCTCATTTCGACAAGGCCGCTTCCATTTCGAGACATCTAACTGCCACGAGCTTCTCGATAACTTCGCGACACTATCTCCCTCTCAACCCCATTCCACCTTCCACTGTCGAACTCCCTTCCGCCCTCGAAGATGCGTGCTTGAGAACGGCCTCACGACAAATCGCGATTCCCCAATCGACATCTGACTTCGCCCAAGACCATGCGTACATGGGTGACCCCACCAACTCACGTTATCACGACTGCCACACGATAGATCTCCGATACATTGCTGCCAAACTCCCATCAAACGATCGATTGCTATCCCTCTGCAGACGTCGACGAAACCCGGCCTAATCGTATGCAAAATTGGCTTCGATTCTTTTTTTTAGAAGGTAGGGGGTAAGGTCTCGATTAACAGAAAGAGGAGGAAAGGAGGGATTTTTTTCGGCCATGATTTCTTTGTTTGATTTTTTTTGTTTTGGTTTTTGAAATGGGGAGGGAACAGATGTGATTTTAACAAAAGAAAGTAGCATGATGGGTTGCATGATTTTATTGCGTGATATCAGGCGCGATTTAGGAGTTAACGTGCGTGTGATATTGACCAAGTTAAATATTTAAAATTTTAAATTGAATTCAATTTAATTTCAACGCGTTCATCTATCGTGTGCTCACATAACAATTCCGAAAACTACGAAATTTGAAATCCGGTAATAATTCAATATTACAGACCTAATGGAACTGGTTTCATCGAATTCCGAGACTGCGCCTTGGACGGCTATTTTTAAATATCGATTCGAACAATAAAATTCAAAACTGAACAGAACAGTTTCAAATTCAATTCTAAAAGTTCTATTACCTTCAGAATTATCAATAAAAATTTCCTAAGCCTTTGAAATATTTTAAATCAGCTCCACCGTCGAGAAACGAAAGAAGACTTCAATATCCAAGCTTAGCTCAGACGTAGAAAACTGAAGATTCAAATTAATTTATTCAACATTCAATAGATTAAATTTTAAAATTTAATTGTCAAATTCAAAGTTATATTGGAGATTCAAATTAAATCATCGTTCAAATATTTAAAATTAATTAAATATTTTCAATTTAATTTGTTCAAAATCCTGGGTCGTTACATTATGGAAGGTTGCCTGCCATTGTATGGAAATCCATTCTCCAATAAATGCCCTCGGACTTAGTTGCAAATCTATCATGCCATCAAATTTAACCAATGTAACAATTTCGGCTATTTTAATATGTTTATTTGAAAAAAACGTTTTTCAAAGAAAGTCATTAAAAACAGTATCAAATGATTTTGCGCAACAAATATTTTTGTTATCATAAGGTAAATGCCCGTTCAGTGTTTATGTGTGGCGTGGTCTTATGAGATACCCTTTTATTTTCAAAACATCTATATTTTGAGTTTCTCACACCAGTCCCATGACTGACCCGGAGTTTATTTTCCTTTCCCTTTAAACTTTGGGTGCCTTAATTTTTTTGAGTAGCCAAGTAGTTCAGGTTTGAATTAGAGTAATTGGATGGAGCTTGGAGCTGAAGGTTTCCTGTAGATAGTTACCCATTTCCATCCCAACTACATTTTTGTTTGTTGTTTTCAGCATTTGTGAGGACATGCATTTATAACTGTTCAGGCTGTGCTTAGGATTGACTCTAATAAATGTATTTAAATTTCTGCTGTAAAGATTATACATTGAAATAATATATATCATTCCATTCATGAGAGATCCTGTTCTGTCTTTATTTTATTTCTTACCTTTAAAGAACCGCCTCTCCAGCACTTGAATTTGGGGCACCGTGAATACCGTGGATGTATTAATGTTGATTTTCGAAGGTCGAAGAACCGGGTCTTTACATTTGGTATCGGAGCTTAGGTTTGAGCAAACACCTAAGCCTGGTAGGGGTAAAGTCTCAATAGAGATAGGGTTAGTAATACCATAGGATGAGTAACTCATTAGAGAAGGGGCTAGTAATAACCTAAAATGAGTTGAGAGTATTATATACAAGCATGTATTTATTAATGATATATTTAAATGATTTTTGTTTAAAAAAAATTGGTAAATGAAATAATTTTACCTAGGGTTATATTTTATATAAAGAATATATTTTGAGAAATTTTAGTCAAATATAATGATTAAAATTTAAGAAGGGATAATTGTTTAAAATTTGGTTAGTTAAATCTAACATCTTATGATTAGAATCTCACAGTTTGACTTTAATATGTTTAATAATGATGCTGAGAAGATTAAGAATGGTAAAGGATGAATAAAGAAACAGAAAAAACCATAGATTTGGATAATGAGAACTTTTATCTAAAGGGTTTTTGGAAAAGAATTTCAAAAGGATTTTTGGAAGTGAAAGCAATAAAATTTGAAAAACTTTTTGCCACAAATTTCAAAGGATTTTTGAAGGGATAAACTATTTTGATATGAAAAGATTTTTAAGTGGGAAAAGCTATCTTTAGAAATGATTGAACAGAGATCTCGGGTTGTTTTCTAAGTATTGATTGAACATTGGTTTGAGGAAAATAATACCAAGTGATTAGCAAACCTTTCTTCTTAAGATGTTGTATTAGGATATGCCTAAGTTAATGAGATATTAATAACTTGACAATAGAGTAAGTTAGATTAAGTAAATTGCTTAGTCCCTATATCTAAGGGGAGGTTGTTTACATTGTAAAACCATATGGAGGAAAGTACTCTAAAGGAGAGACCTCAAGGAAAAATTGGGGCGAGAAGGACAACCTCATTATTCTCTCTAGTGTGAGGAAGAACAATTGAAATGTCCACCTAGTAAGGATTGGGACCCGATTGATGAAGATCATGCCACGTACACTCGAAGAAATGAAGACATGTATCCAATGGCAGGAATTCTCATACTACCGACGACCCCGAGATGATTATAATTTCTAGTGATAACGAACCTATGCAAGTCTCGGAAAGAATATGGATTATGGATCTTGCAAGCTCCGAATTAGAACCCATGGTAGAATCTGAACCTATGGAGGAAGAATCAAAACCCATGGAGGAAGAATCAGAACCCATGGAGGAAGAATCAGAACCTAAGGAAGACCAAATGCCGTGACATCTAGCGAAGGCAACAATATGATATGGTACTTGGATGGGGATCATGTTATTTAGCAAGAATAATCATCCATTTCCTACATTAACTGGGATGAGATGGAGGGGAATGATGAAGAAGTATCAGAAGAGGAAGAAGAAGCTGAAGTGTTCGAGAACCCTTGAGAAGTTGGTGTGCAAGGTCTTGAAGAAATAGAAGAGGGAGAAATAATCCCTGGAGTACCAATTGGTATGGGACATGTTCCATAGAACCAAACACGGCTACCATATGTTGAGGGTGAAATGCAATAGAATGAAGATGGCAATGAGGCCGACGATGAACTAGAGAGCGATGAAGAAGGAATTGGGGAAGTTTTAATGGATTTTGGACACCGGAGCACACCATCGACTTCAGATTCAGAGGGAACGAAGGAGATGTTGAATATGGTGATTTAGCTCTATTTATCTAATACACACACATACATAGAGTAGTATGTGTGGTTGGGGATGAAATGTTGTTATGATTAGTATTTTGTATCAATGTTAGGTGGTCTTGACCCAAGTCTAAGTTCGAATGCTGAATTTAAAATTACGGAGATATATAACATACTATGATATTTTGTTTCAACTTCGTATTCTTACATAAATCTTTTAATTAATTAATAAGAATTCTTGAGGAAAGAAGTAAGAAAATTTAAAATAAAGATTTTCTTTTGTAAGAAAAAGTGGTATTACGAAATGTTTAAAGACTTGAAACAAAATTTTTCAATAAATATTCTAGAGAGAATCAAAGATAAGAGAAACTACAGTATACGTTGTTACCCCACCTTTTGGAAAAGGCCGGGATATCAACAAATTGGCTAAAAAAGGATGGATATCAAGATTAGTGATCGATAGGAAAACATGGTTATGATCGATACCGCCAAAGTTGGACCAGGCTCCAATTAAGGTGGGATCGATTGGGAATGATAAACGAGGCTTGGAAAGGCTGCATTTCAAATTTCAGATCAATCGGAGTTCGTATGCTCGAGTTATGGATGGATCAATATTGGCAAGAATTGGTTTTGGATCGATCTCTTCATATTGATTATGGTGACCATTGATGTGGATCGATCAAAAATGGATGTGTACTTCGGATCGATGCGTTCATACTAGTGCTTTCGTATCGGTATATAGATGGATATGAATATGGGTGACAGACTCCTTCTTGTACTTTCGCTTTGGATCATTCGTATCGATAGCATTAGATCGATACGAGGGAAAGAAACAGGTTCATGGATATGGAACTCGTATCGATGCGCACACACCGATTGGATGGCGGAGTATGTCAACGCACTTCATATCGATCAAGATAGGGATCGATACGAAGAATGAGGCAACAGTTTTCAGAGACTTGGATGGGCATTTCGTATCGATCATTTAGTGATCGATACGAAGGACGCAATCAGAGATGGATACGAAAAAGGCAATCAAGGATCGATACGAATAAGGGATGGATTTATGGATACGAATAATGGACACGCGACAATAGGATATGATGGATACAAAAGCTGTAGTTTGATGGATACGAAGTGATGGACATGAGGCAATGGAGTATGATGGATACGAACAACGTGGGATACGAAGGCGAGGGATACGAAGGGCAGATGGATACAAATTGATGGAGGCAAATTGATGGATCCGAAGCTTTCATCCCACTTACTAACTAGAACTGGATCGATCATATCTCTCAAACCATAAATCTAAATGCTATGAAATTTTCACAGGGGCTTCCTTATGCACTCAAGAATGTTCATGATCGATCTCGACTCGATTGGACCATTTTTTGATCGATACGAATCATACATGGATCGATCCAAAATCGCTCTAGATCGATCTGGCGCGCCTACCTTCGCAAGAGAAGAGGTACTCCAGGTTTTAAGGCGGATATTTTCGGATCTACACCTATAAATAGCGGTCCTATGGCAACTAAAAGGGGGATCTTTTCTTCTCTTTACGCCGACACTCAACTATTTTGTTCATTGATGTTCAAAGGCTTGTAGTTGTAATCTTAATACAAAAGGAATAAAAAGAGTCAATTCAAAGTGGACGTAGGCCGAAGATAGCCAAACCACTATAAATCTTGTGTTCTTTCTTGCTTTCTTACATTTTAATTTTGCTATTTCTTCATTTTTATTCTCTACATTGCCTGGATATGAGATCTGTGTTTGGATATTGAGGATTTGTGTATAAACAATGGTGCTTTCACTACTTCTAGGGTTTGTGACCAATTTTGGCGCAAACGCTTTAGTGATTTCACTGAGTAGGACTAGCACCCGCTATACTGGATTTGGAGTTCAGATTTGGAAAGCTAAAGGATCAGATCTAAAAGGAACCATGGCCAAGCAACCAACCAAAAGACAAAGAACGAAGAGGAGCCATCACGAAGGAAGCCAGGAGGCATCCTCAGGAGCTAATCAGACTTCAGTTTTCATCACCAGAGATGAGATGGAGATGATGATAGATGCTATGCACGAAGGAATGCTGAAAAGGCAGGAGGAGATGACGTAGAACCTACTCCAGTAGACTGGACAAGCTAGAGTGTAGAATCAAGGGAACGCAACTTTAGTAAGTGCTAGAAATAGGGATCAGGAGCACGTAGCAAACAGGATGCAAGACAGAGCAGGACCATTGGGAGCAGCTCCTATGCTCGGGGGCATGGCCCCGAATCATGTTGACTCGATTCCCAGAAGGATACCAGGCGGTGCTGTGCTATTTGATGTTGATCGGGATATGAATGTTCATCCAGAGAGACGGGCTTCAAAATTCCCTCGCGAACTCGGGCGGCAGGTTGGAGATGGTAGGCAGAGGCTACCACTTGATGACAATAACAGATTAGCGAACGTGATCAGACGGGCTATGAGGGGAGGATTGGTGAATAGAGACTTGGAGGATGTGAATAGGAGTCCCTTTGCTCCTACAATCAGGCAAGCTAGGAATCCACCAGATTTCAGACTACGAACGTTGGAGATGTACGATGGAAGAACAGATCCTACTGTTCATTTGACAAGGTACATGAGACACATGGAAGTGCTGGAGGAATCGAAGGAATTCATAGCATGGTGCTTCCCTTTGTATTTGTCGAACATAGCAGCATTATGGTTCAAACAGCTGGAGAGTGGCTCTATTGGCGCACAGACGGAGCTGATTGAGAAGTTTATTAGGCAATTTCGGGTCCACATAGTTAGACCCAAGAACATGATGACTTTGACATCGATAAAACAATGGAAGGGAGAGTCTCTTAGGGACTTCTTAACTAGATTCAATGCGGCAGTGGCTTCAGTGGATCGGCCTGATCCATCGATGGTTTTGATGGCGGTAGTCTCAGGAATTGCAGATAATTTGGATTTCAGGATATCGTTGGAACTGGATCCACCGATGGATCTCGGGGAGTTCTACCATGAAGCAGAAATATTTCTAAGGTAGAAAGATGCACATGCTGAGAGAGAAGGGGGAGAGGCTGAAGCTTATGCGGTGGAAGGTGGAGGTCCACCTAGGGATGATCCAAACAAATATGATAGAGGCAAAAGGAAAATGAATGACAATGGTAGCACTTCAAAAAACCAACGGAGGGAGTCAAAATTTTCTTCTTACACGGATTTAACTGAAACTCTAGAAAGGATTTACTTGGATACCCAAGGGTGCCTCCAGTATCGAAGGTAGGCAAAAAAGGAACCCACTGAATACGAACGGGCATCGAGAAAACATTGCCTATTCCATGAGCTGGATGGGCACACCATGAACGACTGCAGGCATTTGAAGGATATCGTTAAGGAGCATGTAAGGAATGGTCATCTACAACAGTACGTAAGGAATCGAGTCATGGTAGTGGAACAGGAGCAGCCACTGTCTACCTCGAACGAAGATGGTACTGGATCTAGGAATCATCATCATCTTATTATCAACTAATTGGATTTGTGGCATGGAATAAGTAGTAAACCTCAAAGTAATACGGCTAAGTCACTTACACATGTACGGGATCGAGGACGGTCCCTAGGCATGCTCTGAGATGATGATAAATCATGATGCTCGGTCTATGAAATCTTGTTTTCTTTTTTTTTCTGCAAACTTTTGTTTCTTCCTTGGTTGTACGGACATTTATTTAATTTTTTCTGGTTGTATGGACTTTTATTATGTTAATTGGACTTTGTGATGATTGGATTTGGATTAATGTAATAAATAATACAGGTCACGTGATTACGGTCTTGATCGGAGAGACGGGGCAGTGATCGCAAGTTACGAGTCTTTGTCGGAGAGCAATGGAATAGACTCGAACGCAATATAAAAGTCCTCTACAGGAGAGTCGAGGCTGGAGAATAAAAGTCCTCTACAGGAGAGTCGAGGCCGGAGAATATAAGTCCTCGTCTGGAGAGTCGAGGCCGGAGAATATAAAAGTCCTCGTCCGGAGAGTCGAGGCCGGAGAATATAAGTCCTCGTCCGGAGTCAAGGCTAGGAATATAAAAGTCCTCGTCCGGAGAGTCGAGGTCGAAGAATATAAAAGTCCTCGACCGAAGAGTCGAGGCTGGAGAATATAAAAGTCCTTGATCGGAGAGTCGAGGCTGGAGAATATGAAAGGCCTTGACCGGATAGTCGAGGCCGGAGAATATGAAAGTCCTTGACCGGAGAGTCGAGGCTAGAGTAGGATAAAATGACCCGGAGAGGTTATGGATTCAGATTTCAGCTTTGGATGGTTAAGGATTGGCAACAGACCCGAAGAGGTCATGTATTTGGTTGTTGGTTATTGGATATGGACAGATTAAAACTCAGTTGACGGGTTTAGATGGCTATGGAATTGGCTAAGGATTTGGTTACCGAATTAGGAATTGACTCGGAGTAGTCGCGAATTTGGATAAGGGTATGGCTGTGGCACTTGGATGGAATGGTTAGATAATGGATTGGATTATGGATCGGATGATATACCTATGGATGGAATATGGACTTTGGATGTTGGATTTGAAGCTATTCAAAACACGCCTTCATATCGGAAGACATGTTTTAGGGGGAAAATGTTACTCCACCTTTTGGAAAAGGCCGGGTATCAACAAATTGGCTAAAAAAGGATGGATATCAAGATTAGTGATTGATAGGAAAACATGGCTATGATCGATACTGTCAAAGTTGGACCAGGCTCCAATTAAGGTGGGATCGATTGGGAATGATAAACGAGGCTTGGAAAGGCTAGATTTCAAATTTTAGGTCAATCGAAGTTCGTATGCTCGAGTTATGGATGGATTAATATTGGAAAGAATTGGTTTTGGATCGATCTCTTTGTATCGATAATGGTGACCATTGGTGTGGATCGATCAAGAATGGATGTGTACTACGGATCGGTGCGTTCATATTGGTGCTTTCGTATCGGTATATAGATGGATATGAATATGGGTGACAGACTCCTTCTTGTACATTCGCTTTGGATTGTTCGTATTGATAACATTAGATCGATACGGGGGAAAGAAACAGGTTCATGGATACGGAACTCGTATCGATGCACACACATTGATTGGATGGCAGAGTATGTCAACACACTTCGTATCGATCAAGACAGGGATCGATACGAAGAATGAAGAAACGGTTTTTAGGGACTTGGACGGGTATTTCGTATTGATCACTTAGTGATCGATACGAAGGACGCAATTAGAGATGGATACGAAGAAGGCAATCAGTGATCGATACGAATAGGGGATGGATTTATGGATACGAATAATGGACACGCGGCAATAGGATATGATGGATACGAAAGCTGTAGTTTGATGGATACGAAGTGATGGACATGAGGCAATGGAGTATGATGGATACGAACAACGAGGGATACGAAGGCGAGGGATACGAAGGGTAGATGGATATTAATTGATGGAGGTAAATTGTTGGATCCGAAGCTTTCAGCCTGCTTACTAACTAGAACTTGGATCGATCATATCTCTCAAACCATAAATCAAAATGCTATGAAATTTTCACAGGGGCTTCCTTATGCACTCAAGAATGTTCGTGATCGATCTCGACTCGATTGGACCATTTTTGGATCGATACGAATCATACATGGATCGATCCCAATTCGCTCTAAATCGATCCGGCGGGCCCACCTGCGCAAAAGAAGAGGTATTCCATGTTTTAAGGCGGATATTTTCGGATCTACACCTATAAATAGCGGTCCTATGGCAACTAAAAGTGGGATCTTTTCTTCTCTTTACGCCGACACTCAACTATTTTGTTCATTGATGTTCAAAGGCTTGTAGTTGTAATATCAATACAAAAGGAATAAAAAGAGTCAATTCAAAGTAGATGTAGGCTGGAGATAGTTGAACCACTATAAATCATGTGTTCTTTCTTGCTTTCTTACATTTTAATTTTGCTATTTCTTCATTTTTATTCTCTACATTGCCTGGATCTGAGAGCTGTGTTTGGATATTGAGGATTTGTGTATAAACACCGGTGCTTTCACTACTTCTAGGGTTTGTGACCAATTTTGGCACAAACATACGTATTAAAGAAATGTTGAGTATATTTATCAAATATGGTCATTTTAATTCATCTAAAAATGATAAGAAAATTGTTTTCAAGTTTTGTTTACAAATATATGTACGTTAATTGATAAGTGAAAATATGACCGGAAGTCGGAATTAAAATTCATAACGGTTTGACGTATATAAGTTATACAACGTTGCTTATATAACTTGTACCCTATGTGGCATGCACACATATATATATTAAAATATACATGTACATATAACAATGGTAGAAACACTACAAGAAATTTTATTTTTTGTAGCGCTCAAAAAACGCTACAAAAACTTTTGGTGGCGTTTTGATAAACGTTACGAGAAAACATGCCACTAAAAATCCATGATTTTTTGTTGCATTTATTTTAACGCCACTATAAATGCATTTTTGGCAGCGTTTTTCAAACGCCACCATAAATCTTTTTGTAGCGTTTAAAAAACGCCACCAAAAGATTTTTTGGTGCTACTAATAGAATTTCCAACTTTACCCCTGTTTTACGGTTGCATTTACTCAACGCCACTATATATATATTTCGGTAGCGTTTTTGAAACGCTACTAAAAGTTGTTTATTATTTTACATCCTTTTTTCATGTTATTATTTCCTGTTAATGGTCTATTTTGGTTATATTATATCAATCAACAATCACTCACATAATCATCATATTCAAATAAGTTAAAAAACACATTAACCATATAATAAAATAAAATATCCATAACCATTCCAATACAATAGTTTTTCGACAAAATGACCTAACTCACATACAATAGCCATTTGTATACAAATTTACACATCGGGTACTAATAAATGTTATATCTAACTAGTGCTAACAAAACGTTTGATTACCCATAATTCTTTGTTGCATACATAAGTAAAAGCTAGCATCATCAAGTCCAAATTTGCTCTCTTTAAAAGTCCGATGCCTACACAAGTGAAAGCACAACAGATAGTCAAACAATTACGTTAACTCGTAGGACTTCAAATATAAGACAAACTTAAACATTCTTATTGCCTAAAGATAAATTTAGACATGATACAAGAGAATATCCCAACGGATAAATATACTCATTTAATAAAGAGTTTAGTAACCCATTCCAAAGTTTCTATAATCGATAAATAACGAAAATAATTCGTGAATAAATAACTATTTCTCACTTACCCGTCAACGATCACACCTGCCAGTAGCTTGTCCAACTGCACCCCTGCTACTTCATCTCGAATAGCAACCCAAACACCCCCGACCTCCTTCACAAATACAACATTTGTAGTCTGTAACCTATTAAAACTGCCACCAGTCACCTGAAAATCCTCCCTGACCAGTTCTGCATCAACCATTTCCCAAACCCAACCTACCACCAAAATCCACTACCATAATTCATCCAATCTCCATCTATAAACAACCCCACGCAACTTACCCCTTAACCAACATATCCCCATACCACTACTACTTCATCACATTCAACCACACTGCAGCAAATCAACCTCTACTTGCAACATCAAATCGTCACAATCGCAACTTCATTAATCATTACTTCTTCATTGAAATTGCAAGTTATCTGCCAGAACCTTCATTACCATCTCCCCTCTGTCTCCATAAACCATCAGCAACTTCAAACTCCATACTTCCCACAACTTCGTCCTTCACATCCCGAACAACCTACCATCGAACAACTTTAAGCAAATGACCAAAATTCACCAACCAAAGCTGCCTAAAACATCCACTCATTCACTGTCCAAACAGCAACAGCAATGTATCACTCCACTTCAACCAACATCAGTTTAACCTTCATCAACCCAAACCGGCGTTCAGTTTACTGCCACCCACCACCACTACCGCAATAACACCTTCAAACCATTTCAATCTACAACCCAAAATCACCATACGCAATGGCCATTATCTAGTACAAAAGAGGAAATGTCAAATCAAATGTAAATTTTGACTTTTAAACTTATAAACAAAGGCATCATGTAACCAAATCAACTAGTGTATTTTCAAAAAAAATCAAAGGTGGATACACGAATGAAAGAAACAATGCTTTTTATCATTTTTACCAATAAAGGACAACAGTCAAACACAAATTCATATTTTCTATGCAGTTTAATATAGGGTTATGAACCATTTTGAAATGCCTCTCTCATCAAACTTAGGATCATCATTAGCCATGATTAAAAGCAAATGGTAATCCAATCACATAGCAAGCTTGAACCCTGACTCTCGACCCCATATACAAAGAGATAATAATTAAGAGTGGTCTTAAAAGCCAAAATTTTCAAACAAAATCAAATATCATGCACCAATTTTTAAGCACGAAAATAAATCAATACAATAGCCTTAATATCCAGAGAAATATTCTACTTGCCTGAGGGATAGCACAAAATCTAAAGATTGCAAAATCTTTCAAAGCAGACACGTACTGAAGACAGTCTTCAGCATGAAGCAAAGCATTAGTAACCAATTCATTCAAGCACTGCACTGCTTTCACTGAATTTTCCTCGTACTTGAAAGCCTGAACCACCATAATACCAAATGATATAAAATATCAGTCTATAATGTGAGAATAGCTGAAATTTTTACACATTAACAAAACTTATAACTTATTCAGCCATGCAAACCTAATGCTACTTCAGCTTGAAAATCTACATTAAGAAAGACTTCAAGAAACATGTAAAACATGTTAGATGCTTGCTGTATTTGACCATGGACATAACTATTTTAGAGAATATCTATATCGTATAATTTCGGTCAAAGTATTAGTTGATAATGAAATGTTTGAGACTGTAAATTCAAATTTTCTTAAGGCAGCCTTCCCTAAACATAACTGTTTGTGATTCAAAATGGGAATAATGTTAAATGTAAATAACTGTTTGGGTTGTAATTATAATTTCAAAAAAGCATTAAAGTACAGCCAATGATGAAAACCTGAATATATCTTACCCAGAATCAATATATCTTACCCAAAACTTGAATATAAATAAACTAAGTTGATTTTATCTTAGCTCCACTAAATAATTGATAGTAGATGAACTAAACATTAATCAAACACAAATAGTACACCACTTTGTCTTGTACCAGAGCTTGAAGAGAACTTAGCTTGTACTGCAATTAACTAATGATCAAAAGATACAGGAATTCCTGTACAAAAATTAACATTCATGATAATATATTTATATGGTAACTGACTAAACTAACCAGACACTGCTCTAACCTAGCTTCACCATCTCATCGACAAACCTGTAAATTAAAACTTTTAATATTTAAGACTCAAGTGACATACAATTATGCATTCAAGAAAACTTTTAATCTCTAAATCAACGGTTTATGGACTATGAAAACTCCTGACCTAACTGAAATTTCTTTGTTGGGTCAAGTCATATCCTAAAACAGATGATTTTTAGGAAATGTTGAAAACGGTCCTTGCATATTGCTTAATAAAAGATAAAAAAAGACCTCCGTAGTTAAAAAACTTCAGTTGTACTGTAAAGCTTACATGGTGATGACAAAGTTTCAAATACCAATTTGTTACTCTAAAAATATTCCAGAAGGCATCAATAGACACAAACTTTCTTTAATTAGGAATTACTAACTACCTCACACCTTCTACCATTTAATGGTTAGTCACATACACGTAACGAAATGGTGTTTTGCTTAGGAAATTAATCATGCATAAAATCAGTACCAAATAAAGAGGGTTTGCATGTTATCCCCAGAAGGACCTAAATGACAATTAATAGTACTATTTTTGTTAAGCCACAGCAGATGAGAAAGAAATTAACTAGACAGGCAAATGATGAGTAAACCCTCTTGGAAAGGAGAAGAGCATATTTAATACTTAACCCATGCATTTGCAAAATCAGGCAAACCTTAATTAAAACATATAAAAGTGACTGTGGACAACTTACCAATCAACTGAAGATAAATTTATCACTAGAAACATGAACATTCTCACCAAACTGGAACCTGGTCCGCCCAACATCATCTGCTGATGGCATGCATGGCCTCGCCGTCTTTCTCCAACCATATGTTTTCTAAAATCTTCATGGCTTTCTCATAAATTTCAACATTTATCGTGCTCTGAAGATTCTCAATCTTTTCTAAACCTTCATTTTCGTTGATCATTTGAGCATAAAGATTCACTTTTCCTACAGCAACTTTCTCTGCTTCTCTAACCGTTAGAATGTTCTCAAGTCCTTCCAGGCATACAAGAAAAGCAAGCAATGATTTTGTATCGTGTGTTAATACTGAAGGCAAACTCCAGATCCAAGACAAGCAATCACCAAGAAGACATGGCATCAGCATCCCGACAAAAGCTCAGACACGGGAGAGAAAAACTGAAGCCTAGAATGTCGATAGTAGGTTTCATGAGTCGATGATAATTATTACAAACTTGAAGCGAGATTCACAACACCAGTTTAGGAATTGCGTGAGCTTGTGAATTGGCGAGTTCAAGGAGACGAGGCAAGTCTCAGATCAAATCTGAATGAAGCAAATTAACCAAAAAAAAATCTGATTTTTTTGTAGAGGTAGATCTGAAGATAAAGAGGTTGGAGCAAACTTATTTGAGAAGGAGTTTTACACTCATGGGAAAATATTCATGTGAAAGAAAGAAAGAAAGACAAGGGCGGCCAAGAAAAAGATTGGCCAAAATTTTACCAAATTATCGGTGGGAATCATTAGTGGCGTTGGGTTATTTATTTTTGTTCCCCTAAATAAACAGTAGTTGCACTTAGATTAAAATGCAACCAATTAATGCAACTAATAACATGATTTCTTGTAGTGAAAAGTAAAAATATATTTACATGTGGTAAATACGAAGAATATCTAAGATATTTATAAGTTTAAAAAGCAAACATCTTCTCACATCAAATCCACCTCCACATCATCCATCACATGGAGGGGCTGGGCTACCGTGCACCTAAGGGAGGCTAGGAGGAGGTGGCAAGGGGTAATTTTGTTCATCCATATTATGATATTTTGGTTTTCTAAAAATCCTATAAATACCCCACCCCTTCTTCATATTTTCACTCAATTTTCTTCACTTTTTTCTCCACATTCTCTAGCTTACTAATGGCTTCTCATGTTAACAAAATTATGGAGAAAAAAAGAAATTAAATTTATAATATATACATATATTAGTATATCCACCTTAAAAACACTTCAAACCACTTCTCTTCCTCAACATAACCCATGGCCTCAACCCTCCACCACCTTGGACGAACCCTTCACCTCCTCTAACTATAAGTCGTGACTTCCCTAGCTAGGCCGAGCCCATCTAAGGCTCTCGAGCTTGATTTCGTGGAGTTTTATTCCGTGATAGCGAAGCTATAGCCAATTTTAAATTAGCTCTAGGGAAAATGAAAGTGAGAAACTCTATTTATTATATGATATATTGGATGATATATATGTTTGGAAATTATTGTTTGCGATGGTTGTTATCTTGTTTTGAATATGATAATATGGATGTTTGATGTTGAAATGATTCACGTTTAACACACATCGAAAATCACAAAGCAAATCACTTTCCTTTTATAAATGAATTGGTGTATACGAGATTGTTAAACCTCTTGAAAATGGTTTTAAATGGCGTATAAATGTTTTATAAACACTAAAATCTAATTTAGTAAAGTTTTGACAAGTTATGAAATTTGAGTGAAAATAGGCACGTCGTGTAACGGTAGTTCGCGATTTCGCTCCGTAAGAGTTAAATCCATTTATAGGATGTATTCGGAGTCGGAATTCCTTGTAATACGAATTTTCCGAACTCTTATATTCATAATTTTCAAAAAAAATAAAAAGATTGAGATTTTGTTTAGTAGATTTTAAAATATGAGTAAATCAAGTTTTAAATAAAATCGTGCTTTGGCAATTCGGAGGCCAAAGTAGTAAATGTCTTAAAATAGATATTTTTATTTCTTTAAAAATGTGGAAAAATCTTTATAAATATATGAAAATGTTTTAAAAGAGGTTTTAGCGATAAATATGGTCTTCCAAATGATGGAAAAAAATTGTTTTGATCAAATAAGCTTTTAAAACAGTATTTACAGCACTTTTTCGCAACACCTTTTAATAACTTTTGCAAACAATGGTTTTAACTTAATTATTCTTTCTCGTGTCTTTTGTGAACCTTTTCAAACAAATAATTAAGTAATTTAAAGATGATTAAGAGGCTTAAAAAATGAGTGTGAGGAAACGACTAGTACATTTGTTCCATTTGTGAGTGTCTCAAAGAATCCGACCAAGGAGTGGAACAGATCGAAGGGAAAGCCCGGATGCTCTAAAATAATTAAAACTAAATTAAGTATTTTAAAAGATTTAGAATCGATCAAATAACTTGACCACCATATGGGTGACAGAGAGGTAGTATCTAGGCTTGGGTTCGGGAAACCGGTTGCCTGCCCTCCCTAGCTACCCAGACTGGCCCGACGGAGGGGATAGTAAATTTGATTTACTTGGATCAAAATTTCCCAAAGTGTAAAGATATAATTTTCCAAATTCAAACAACTTAGATTGCATAGAAATAATCTTCTTATACTTGGTATTAAATTCCGAGGAGGGAATTCGTACTATCCATGGGAATTTAAAAGGTGATCTTACCGTTATTCGACGGATAGTAAAGGTTGAATATGAAAATTGATATTGAGTAGAATTAGTATAATTTCCATAGACCTTTTTTACTCAATGATGTTTTCCAAAATGGATTATATAAATATGATTTAGCATTTCCAAAATTTAAAATAGAGATTTAATGATTCCGTATATACCAAAAAGAAATGTTTTAAAGATATATATATATATATATATATATATATCTAGAAGATATTTTTGATAAAAAGAAAGTAATAATCAAATGATAAGCACCTATTTACCTAACATCCTTTTATCGATGATTGGTTTGAAGGAACCTGCGTCGGATTTGGGTGATTCCTATCTGAAAACCTCTTCAAACCAATATACATGTTCGAAAGCAAAGACATGAAATGGAAATGATTTGAAAGATGGAGTGTAGGGCTGCTTGTCAGTTACCCTCCGGGGAAATATCCCATATCATATTTTTGTGGCACTAGTTCCACATTTGAGATCTTCAATGCAAAGACTTTTCGCTACTAATCCTAGGGGAATCCCCGATAGGATATGGTAGGAGAGTGGCTTCGGTTTGTCTTGTTCCTGGACAACTTGTATGGATGAATGTCTGCTGTTGCATTTCTAATTACATTGATTGATCTCTATGAACGTATCATCTGTTTGGTGGCAGAGAAGACAACTTCTCTTAGCTTAACACTCTTTCTTGAGACATACGGGCTCAAGAGTCAATGTTTGTAGAAATCAGTTGTGTGACCAAGGAATGACAATGTGGCATTCAAAGTAGAATGTGCCATGTAAAAGGTAATCGTTACCTCAGGACTCATTGTAACGACACATAATTTTGGTTATTTGAAATTGAAATATTTAATTGATTTTTAAATATTTAAAAGTTAATTTATAGATTTAATAACTTGAATTTCAAATATAACGATTTATTAAGTAGTTTAATTGTGGAATTTATTACTTGAAAATTTGGTTAAATAATGGAATCTTGAGTTTTAAGCTTCATAAAAACCATTCAAAGGCTTATTAAATTTCTATTAATAAGAATGAAGGTAAATAAAAGTTTAAATTGAATTTGAAAGTGATTTATTCGATTTTAAAAATAACTCATTTAAATTAACTTATGAAAATAGCCTTTCGGGGCTCAGTCTCAGATTTCGACGAAACCAGTTCCATTAGATACGTAATAGTGTATTATTATCGGATTTCAAATTTCATAACGTTTAGAATTACCATTTGGTCGTACGGGATAGAAACGCGTGAAAATTAATATCGAAAATTTACTATAGTAATTGTGTTCAAAAAGCTATCTTCTCCATATGATCGAATTAAGTCTTGAAACTTGTTCCATTGCATTCGAAATAGGGGTATAACATTAGAAATGCCAGGCGGCATGCCTCGATCGGGGTTCGTAATAAAATATCTAGATATTGGAATTTTATATACATATGATATTGGAATTTAATCGAAATCAGAACGCAAAAGCGATAACAAAAATAGAAGGTGAGTGTTTTTAACGCTCACCACGTACTATAAAATTTTTATGTTCTTTAAAATTGAATCGTGAAGTTATCTAGTTTTATTGACTGTTCTTTGAAAATGAGATTGACATATGAATTGACTGTAGGTATTAAAATTGACAGTTAAATTTGAAATTGGAATTTAATTGCCAGTAAATTACTTGATATTGATAACTATGAAGTTGTTGTAAATTATTGGTTAATTTGGATGTTGATTGTGATGGATGCTATTGATTGATGTTTTGGATGTTTATTTATTTTGATATATCCTGCTATCATCCTGTATATTATTTACAGTATATAAAACTGTAAATCGAATTATTTCGAATAAATTAATAAATAGGTTGAAATGATATATACCTATGACATTTATTTTGGATTGAAATGATATATATCCATCCTTGAAATTAAATTAAAATAATGGATTCACTTGGCAATAGGATAGAAAATTATATACGGCCACCAGATTGGTTAAATTAAATAATTTTAAAAACTTTGATTTGAAATTATTTAAATGACTTTGATTTTAAGAACAAAAATCGAATTTATGGAAATGGAATCATTTTAACCTGAGCATGAAATGTTAAAAATGAACTTGTCAACCAGAATTGTTTAAAGAATCGGGTTTGAAATTTTGAAGTTATAATTGAGAAACCACTTGAATTTCGAAAATTGATTTGTTTTAAAAAGATTTGAACTCTTACTCGAACCTTGAAATAAATCCAAGTAAAAGTAATTTAAATGGATATTTCGAAATTTGGGCTCGGAATTGAATTAATTTTAAAGATTTGAATCTTAAATTGAATATTGAAGTTAAATTTAATTTAAGTGATTTAAATCGATATTCTGAAATCGAACTCGAATTTATATAAATCGAGATGGTTTAAAATTGAGAATTGAAATGAAATTAATTCAAATTGGAATAGAATTTAAATTAGTTGGAATTGAAATCGAAATTGGATTAATTTGGAATTGAAATTGATTTGAATTAAAACTGGAACCGAAGTTAATTCGAATTGAAATTGGAATTGAATCGATTTAAATTGAAATTGAAAGTGATTTGAATTGGGAAATTTGGAATTAAATCAGTTTGACTTTGAAACTATTTTCAAATAAATTATTTTAATATATACTATTTAAGTCTATCTTTTTAAATATTCAAATTGATTTGATTTTCCAAGCTATTTACTATATAAACCATTTTAATACCCAAACTATTTTCTACTAAACTATTTTAACTATTTAAACTATTTTAAAACTATTCAAACTATTTTAAAACTATTAAAACTATTTTAAAACTATTCAAACTATTTTCTAAAAATTCAAACTGGTCAGAGTGGGAATGTTTATATTTAAATCATGGATTTAAATGCTAATTGGGTTAAATGAAGTTATAATCCAGATCGAAATTCGAAACGATTTTGAAAGTGAAATTGAGATATTGGAGTGAAATGATATTTCAAGTGAAAATGACGTATCAAACTGAATATGATTTTTGAAGTAAATAGGATATTTCAAAATGAAATTGATTTTGAAGGGAATATGCTATTTTAATATCAAGTATGAATCGTTTTCGCAATGTAAAAGTACCAACCGGTGTGTAAAACAACGTTTGGTTATTAAGGAGACCGGAGCCTCTTATTGGCAAACTCTTTGTCAATATTGGAACCATTTTAACAACTGTGTACGCGGAGGAGACTATAGAACGAAGTGGTTGGATTTGGCATCGTTTACTGGATCTAAAGAAAGAGAATGATGATGGATAGACCCTGACACTTGTGCCAATTTGAAATGACTAAAACAGGACGGCTTGACAGGGCCAAGTGCGCTAATTACCCCTAGCAGATATCCGTTCTTCGATTTTCTTGGACTCGATCCATATTATTTCTCTTGTTGTTGGTTTCGATTGGTGCACCTTGATTTGGGATACCCTCCTTTTGACTCGATATGGGATGGATGGACGCGGTGGGAGGTCATGGCTATGATGTGTTACCACCAGCCCTACGACCCGAACTAGTAGTATCCTACCTTAGACATTGCCTCACGTGTCTTGTCATACTTTTATCCTTATACGAGACCCCTAAGATTTTGGTTTAGTGTTGTCGTATCAAGGCGTATCACTGACTACCGACGTGCTACTGGTTGTGTCAAATGCAAACTAAACGCCAATGCTCAAAAACGCGTTAAAGGGGATTAATGTAAAGCCTTAATGCTAAGGAAAATATTTATTTTACCGATTAGACAATATATATGTAGCGTATTCTACTACATATAAATATTTTGACGGATCCTTAAGAGATGGAAAATCCCGTAACATCTCTTGAGTTATTGCATGCACGTTATACACTGGATAGGAGATGTGAAATCCCGTAAACATCTCTGACGCCATGGCACTCATGTTATATGTGATATCGATTTGACTCACATAAGAATATTTTAATCCTGACTCGAGTGTTTTGTCTTTTCATTACGCTCGGGTCAGCCCTGAGTATTTCAGCGCATCGAAGATCATTTTCTGGAGGACGAAGACGAAGATTTGGTATATTATTACTATTATTATTCCCTGCGTCGTTCTGCTGCATCATTTATTTATCCCTGTTGTATATATAACTCTGATAAATCTTGTATAAATTATAATCAAATATATAATATAAACAGCTTCATGAACTGTTTATTTGATTATTATATTTTGTCATTCCGCTGCAAGATTCTGTGTTTATTTTCTTCTTCTTTTCTTATTTTTCTTAATTAACCCCAATGAGTATCTATGTTCCAGATTGTTTAAGTTGGACATGTGTGGATTATTGTCGATTTAAACCTTCCGAAATGTGGGTCGTCGCACTCATCAGCCGAAAATAGCTTAAACAGGGCATGCCATGAGGCTAAGTGGGTCGCACCCATTAGGGTATGGTAATCGCTCTTCTAGATTACTCTATATATGTCGATTATTTTGTGTATGTTAAGAGAGCTCTCGGATAGGTCGGTTACGACCGGTGTGATGTCACATTCGGTTCTATCTACCACTAGGCGGGTCTGTGAGTAGGTCGGTCTTGCCAGGTGCATAGGTTTCGAAATCTTCGATCCTCGTTACATCCCTCTAGAGATGTACTTTCCATAAGGTAGTCCTTTACCTGCTATTGTATGGAAATCCATTCTCCAATAAGTGCCCTCTGACTTAGTTGCAAACCTATTATGCTGTCAAATTTAACCAATGTAACAATTTCGGTTATTTTAATATGTTTATTTGAAAAATGTTTTTCAAAAAAAGTCATTAAAAATAATATCAAATGATTTTGCATAGCACATGTTTTGGTTATCATATGGTAAAAACTCATTTCGTGTTTATGTGTGGCGTGGTCTTATGAGATACCCTTTTGTTTTCATAACATCCGTATTTTGAGTTTCTTACTCTAGTCCCATGACTGACCTGGAGTTTATTTTCCCTTTCCCTTAAACTCTGGGTGCCTTAATTTTCCCGAACAGGCAAGTAGTTCAGGTTTGACTTGGAGTAATTGGATGGAGCTTGGAGCTGAAGATTTCCTGTGGATAGGTACCCATTTCCATCCCCACTACATTTGTGTTTTATTGTTTTCAGCATTTGTGAGGATAGACATTTATAATTGTCTAGGTTGAGCTTAGGATAGACTCTGATAAATGTATTTAAATTTCCACTGTAAAGATTATATATTGAAATAATATATGTCATTCCATTCGTATGAGATTATGTTCTGTCTTTATTTTTTTTCTTACCTTTAAAGAATCTCCTCTCTGGCCCTTAGATTTGCGGCACGTGAATACCGAGGATGTATTAATGTTGATTTTCGAAGGTCGAAGAACCAAGTCTTTGTAGAAAAAGAAACATAACAAGAAAGAAGAAACAATATCAGAATATCACTTGTGGAATGATAATATATAATATCTCAAAAGTGTAGTACAAAGTGTTACTCTAACATACATAAATCTTAGAGTTACAAAATGAATAAGTACTACTATCAGTCTAGACAGTTATAACTGCCTGTTCTCACAATGCTGAATAAATACATACATATTAATGAACATAAATGAAAATAGGTAGATAGATAGATAGATCGGTGGAAGCATCCGAGTCGTCTCCATAAGCTTGAGGCATCCAACTAAAATATGCTTTCCTCAATCTACTCGAAAGAGTACATGAGAAATTTAGGGAAACAAAACCACGTGTCAAATTTAAGTTTGGTATGATAAACTAAAAAATGCGTATAAACACATAACAGTACTTTCGAGACTAACCGAATCACCGGATTGTTTTTCCCCTCGAAAGGACCTAAGTCAATTGATATTTGCATTTGGTGATGTCATAGATAATGTCTGAGGTGTGAATATAAATTAGGGAATAGCTGTGATGATTACATTGGTCACACCATAACATATTAGAGTATAATTAAAACTGCTAGGGCACATACGTTATGGATTTTCTGTGGAGACTTCCCCGGTAAACCTTGTAAGTAAACTGAGATCAATCTTTATGATGAGGATCAGAAAATACCTTCCAAGCATCGTATGTCTCTGGATAGAATATACCATAATGTAAGCACAACTAGCCTACACCCTAACATGTGAACCAAGTATCAACAACTCCCGCTAGCAAAGTCTGTAAGCATCTTTAGATAATGGAGTTGAGGTACTCCCTTGGGTTAGCTAAACCTGAGATTGTGCAACCTACTCTGCCTTTGTTCATTTTATGCGATGTCGAGGCTACGTTCGACATCTTTCACATAAGTCTTCATCACTCGAATAGAACTGCCTGTTTGATAAATGCCAACGCTAACCTCTCCCTCGGACTTAACCTTACAATAGACAGTTCAATTCTATAACTTTCATCCGAAGTGTTAATGCCGACCTCTCCCTCGGACTCAACCTAAGGATATGACAGTGCAACTTTATAACACTTCACTTCAATGACCTCTTTCGAAACTTACCCATATACATGTTTTGAAGTGGTATTCGGTAAGTAGAACACTTACCGATCCCGGAATCTCCAAAACCAATTAATGAATTTCTGGTTAACTCAATTATGGTTCTTTAAAAAGTAAGTGAAATATATAGATGTTTCATACGAATGCTCCTCTTGGAGGGTTCTAAAAGCATATGGAATCGTGAAGCTTTTTGTTACTTCTTAAGTTAATTTGGTCCATTTCAATAGTTAACTAATCGACTATCGAGTTTCAAGCGATTACTTATGGAAATCAAGGTTCATACACTTAAAACTTTTTCGATATTCCAATTTAACTATTCCTCGGTCAAGAAGGAAGTCGGTCTGTTAGAGCGGTATCACTCCATCCTTACTCAAACATCAATCTTAACTCTTACAAATAGAGTAGTCTATATCGCTCGGCTTTTAGTGTTAAGCATAGTAGTACTAACATTTCATAAACAAATTTAATTACACGTTCATTTTACAAAGGGTAACTTCTTATCCCTTCTACCAAATTTAATAGTTTTTCAAAGGCACTTATATTGAGTTAGAAATAGGTTTAAAATAATATAGATATGCATAATAGTTTATTTATAAAGCTACTGTATTTAATAGTTTAAAAATAAACTAAAAGAAGAAAAGTGTAAATGAAACCCTTTATACTATATTAAAATATTAAACTAGTTTTACAAAGTTATATATGAATGAAATACTTTGAAGAATACTTATATATATAAATTATAAATAGTTATATAAAATATTACTTTAAAAGTTATTACTTAAAATTGATTTGAAAACCTTTACCACTTTAACAATTTTTTTTATATATAACAAGAAAAACCTTTACTTTATAAATTCAAAAAAAATTCTTTTAAAATGTTTTTAAACTTCAAACTCCTTTTTAAAATACTTGTAATACTTGTATATCTTTTATAAAATTCTTTTGAAAATATTTCATAAAAATATCCAAAGTAATAACATTTTAAACTATACTAATAACTTGTTTTTCTAAAGTGCATCCATAGTGACTAACACTATATGGACCATAACTTATGTAACAAGTAAAATAACTTTTAAACTCCATTTCCTACTATCTTTTTGTAACGACCCGGAATTTCCCCACTTTAATTTGGGATATTTAATTAACTTTGAATATCCAAATAATAAGTTTTATAATTTAAATAAAACTCTATTAAATAATAAATAATGATGGTAAAATAGTTTTCCAAATTTGTTTACAATGATATATAGCTTGAAGAAAAATCGAAAATGTGATCGGAATTTGTTTTTCAAATTTTCAACATTTCGTCGTATAAAAGTTGTTGGAATCGTTGTAAACTCTAGTGTAAACATATTTACATAAGTTTGTAAATGAGTTAGTATGTATATATTGTTGTATACATAAGTGTATATGCTTAAGTATATAAGATTTTAAATATAAATTTAGTGAAAAGTAAACATCACATCACATGAAACATGTTTAAACATTTGTACATATGTAATTAAATGGATGTTTTCTCATGAAATGGAGGGATGGGACCAAATGGTGGCGTGAGTACATGGTGGAAGAGGGGGCAAGGTGGTAAGCTTTTATGAAGGGTAAAGTACATGGGAGTACATTGGTAATTTGACATATGGATTTGGTATAAAAGCAATTTTCCATATTTTCCTTCTCATTTTCATCTTTTTCATTCTCATTTTAAGAAACTCCATCTTCTTCCTAAGCCACTTTAATGGCTTCTAAATATTTATAAAGTTTAAAAACCTTAGATCATTCACTTTTAAACACTTAAGCTTTGTTTAAAACCTTCCATCCACTTCTATAACAACTCCTTCACAAAACAAGTCCATACAACTCCCTATCCTCCATGGCCGAGCCCACTACATGCCATGGCTGAAATCACCTTGGCTTTAAGGCCACTAAAATTCCATTTCTTTTCGAAAGCAAGCTAAGGCCTAGGTCTGATTCAAGTTTAGTGGAAATTCAGGTTATGTTGGTAGCTTTTATGTGAGTAAAGCTCTCACCTTTAAAACAAATTTTTAAACTTTACTTTGTTGTTAATAATTTTGTTGATTTGATTGGTTAAAAATACATGTTTGTGCAAATGTATGTGATATTGCATGCTAATAAAAGGTTAGCACTTTAACTTGTAAATAGGTGACTTCGAGATCCTTTGGTTTAAACTTGTCCCACTTGTTTTATTCTCTAGAAAATGTTTTTATAAAAGGTTTCAAAACCCTACTTTTAGTTTCTAAAACTTAATGCTATTTTATAAAGTAAGTTAAGAAAAAGTAAAAGTTTTAAAGGAGGATTGGAAATGTAAAACAAGTTTTAAAATTATAGTATCCATTGCGATAGTCGCTATGAATGCAGTTCGGGAAAAATTAACGTTTTCTAAATTTAAAAGTGTTTCTTTCTAAATGTTTTTGGAAAACCATTTAAAATCATTAATTAATTAGTAGTTAATAACTAATTAAGTTAAGGTTTAATTATTAATTGTTAATTACTTAATTAAGCGTGAGTTAATAACTAATTAATTAATTAATTAAGGATAATTAGTAGTTAATTAATAATTAAGTTAAGTAATTAATAATTAAGTATTAATTAAGTAAGTTAATTATAATTAGTTAATTAATTAAAGATTATTTATTAATTAATCATTTATTTAAGGATTAATTTGTGTTTAATTATTAATCAATGATTAATTAATTATTATTAAACAAAGGGTTTAATTAATTACTAATTAAATTAAGATTTAATTAAAACTTAATTAAGCTTTAATTATTTTTAATAAAGTTTTGATTATTATTTAAGTTTTAATTAAGTATTATTTAATTATTAATTGAGACTAATTAATAGCTAATGATTTATTTATAGATTAACTATTTCAAATAATATTTAATTAATATTTAATTATTTAATGAATAGTTAATTATTATTTGATTATTAATTAAAGGTTTAATTATTATTAAATAAAGAGTTTAAATGTTATTTAATTATTAAGTAAAAGTTTTAAAGTTTAAAACTACTTTATTTCTAAAATATCAGTTTTGTTTTGAAAGCAAACTCATTTTTAAAGAATATTTTATTCAAGGGATTTTCTTTGTAGATTATCCTTAAGTAACCCCAATTGAATATGTAACCCAATGACATCTGTTTAGTAGAATGAAACAACATTCTACCAATTAAATTGTAGTTGACATCTGTTTAGCAGAATAAAACCCGTCTACTATCATTTGGTTTGATAAAATATAAATGACATCTGTTTAGCAGAATAAATCCTCGTTCTGCTATTTATTGTTTGGGCATTGAATTGTATGCCAGTAGATTAATATTTGATAAGTGATGTTTTATATATGTGCATAGTTGTTATTTGCTTTTGTATAGATATCCTCATACTTAAGTTATGTGACGTTGAAATGGAAATGGTATCCCCTTTGAAGTATTTTGTTAAATCTTGTGCATGGGTTTTACAAAGATAATTAATTATTCAAATAAAGACAGTTTAAAATGAATAATTACTTCAATAACGATGTTTTAAAAATAATTGATTATTTTAATAATAATGATTTATAAATCAATTAATTATTTTAATAATGATGTTTTAAAACCGATCAATCCTTTTAATAATGATGTTTTGAAGATAATAAATTATTTAATAATAACGAGATTTAAATTTATTAACCATTTTAATAATGAGTTTTTAAAGGTTAATTAATTATTTTAATAATAAAAGTTTGAAGATAAATAATCATTTAAACAAGTATGATTAAAGTTAATTAATCTTTTCATTAGTGTTGTTTTGAAGCAATGAATTAGGATTAAAGCTAATTAATTATTTTAAAATAAAGATTCATAAAATAATTAACCATTGTTTTAAAAGTTAATCGATCATTTTAAATAAATATGTTGAAGTAATAAACTTTGGTTTAATATTAATCAATCATTTTGATAAAGTTGTTTAAAGTAATTCTTTTAATGTGAAACCCAACACAAATTTGGTTTTAAAGGTAAAGTTCGATTCGGTTAGAAAGTAGTTCCATAAACGATATGGCTTATATGGAAAATATTTAGTCATATTTTTAACATTAAACGTTGAGGCATGGACTCGTTTCTACCTCGAAGGTTAAAAATGTCGTCAAGGCAATGCCTAGAGGTAACATTACCTCAACTTGCCGATTTCATTTTCAATCAAAAGATAGCACTTGTTTGGAATCGACGAGTAGTGGTAAGATTATGAAATTTAATTTCCATATATGATCATTTTAAAATAATCCCCGATACTTGATTTATTAACTATTGGTTCATCTTTCTTCATGTTGTATTTTGTCACTCTATGACGATGTGTTGCTTATTTGAGCTTTGTTATCCTTTATTGGAAATGACTAAACTCAAATAGTGAGTGGAAGCCAAGCTATTTGGGATTGCTCCCATTAGGGTATTTTCACATCCACTCTAGATTGGATTCGGTTTTGCACATTGAGATGTGAAATACTCAGATTCTCGGTAACTGTTGGCGGGGTCTGGCTTGGACGTGTCCGAGAGTCATCAGAGTTCTCAAGTATATTTCTAGAGGTATACTTATGGTAAGAGGGGAGCACCCTCCTATTCATTTGTTGGAAAATTTCACTATTCTTTCATTTGATTCCAATTTTTTAAATTAACTTCTTTCTTAATTGCACCGAGAAGTGACTAAGGTTCTTCTCGATGTTTAATTTTTTATGTTCATTCTTTAAATTTTGGATTTTTACCTTGTCTATGCTCATTTATTCTTGTTTGGATTGTTGTCCTAATTAGTTTCCCACTTCTTCATCTATGGATGTTGATCTTGTGAGGTAAAAACCCGTTCTGCGTTAGCGGCGTAGTCTCACAAAATTATTATATGTTCACTTCATTACTTAATTTTTCTCACGCTGATATGACTAGACTGATCCGGGTGTTATTTTATTTTAACGCTTAGGTCAGACCGAGCATATTTTCCAAATTATCTTTAGATGCTTTAGAGTTCATGAGATGAGCTGGATACCCAAGATATATCTACATATTTCTTTATTTTTCCGCTGCATTGATTGTTGTATTTATCATCATTTGTAAGGACGGGCTGTTATAACTGTCCAGGCTGATAATAGGATAGTGTATCTGATGATTGTTTATAATAAATTTCTTTCTTTTGTAAAGACTTGATTTATATGTTATATGTTACTCGTCATGTTTTTATGAGATTCTTTTCTGTATTCTTCTTTCTTCACCCCAAATGACCTGTCTTTCGGACACTTAAATGATCGGTACATGAATATCGAGGATGTATTAAGCATCTTCTTTAGGTGTAAGAAAGGCAGATCGTTACACTTTTATACTATTAAAAGTATAAAATACATTTCGTCCAAAAATATTCAAAAGATAGAGTTTAAAAAGTGAGACAGAAGAGAGGGATTCAAAGTGCGTTTATAACGACTATCGCTATATGGACAATTCCATATCACGTTCAAGTTCAAACAAAATTCAATCACATATACATATTCTAATAACTCGGTTTTTCAGGGTAATTAATGATAAATATTTAATTAATTAAAATGAATTTTTGAAATTAGAAATGAATAATTTGAATTTATTTTGGAACATTAGAATTTTATAATAAGGCAATTAGTGATTAAATTATATAGTTTTAAGAATAAGTGGGTGTTTTAAGAATAGAGAAATAAACTGATTTGATTATTATTTAATGTTGGGTTTAAAATGAGAATATTGGATATCAAGATTTAAATAAGTTAAAATATGGGAAACTAAATTCCAGAAAATTTTACAGTAGTGAGTAAATAATTGAGTGTTGCGAATGTTAATTTTGTTTGGAATTTTATTGTAATTTATTTCAAATAGAAAATAGAATTAAAAAGAAATGAAATAACAAAAGAATTAAAAAAATTCTAAGCCCAAGCCCATATTCCCAGGCCCAAGCGCAATACACTGATATCCTGATTATTCTTATGTCCAGAGATTTCAATCTCTAGACATTTCGTCTCAGCTTATAAATATAACCAAAATGGTTACTTTCTTCACTTCAGAAAATCATACATCGTAACCATACTCTATCACTTTAAAAATAATAATAAAATTATAATAAATCTGATAAATTCCTAAATTTGGATGTGTATCTCAACACTAATATACACTTGTATAACGAAGGGATTTGGGTTTCATTGATGGATTGATAGTTTGAGCGCCTACGTTCAAAGAGGAAGGAGATGATGAAAACTGGAGCAGGTGAGTATAGAACTCACAAAATATATGTTGGTAATCACATAATCTTTGTTATAGTTGTTGTAATTGGATTGGTGTTTGATTGAATAGCATGTCTATGCTTCGAATGAAGGAAGAAGTGGTTGGAACGAAAATGAGAGGGGGAAAGTTACGATCCAAGTTTCACTTGATAGGTCGACTCTTCTTTTGCAATGTTTGACCCCCATAGGTCGACCACTAAACCCCAGTGGCCGACCATTCAGGTTAAGTGGTCAAGACTTTGAGGTCGACCCTTCCTCCTCTTAACCTGATAAAACAATTTACATTTTTATTTTTAAAAATAAACGACAATTCTATATATATATATATATATTTAGAAAGTAAAAGTTTGATGTAATGTAAATACGATATTATTTTTGTGAAAAAGTTTTATTTAATATTATAATTATTTATTTAATTTAGATATTGATTATTTAATGAATAATTTAGCTTTTGATTTTAACAAATCTATAAAATCTTGTAAAATTATGAATATATATATGAAATTATTTCTAAGTGATATTTAAGAGCTTTCAAAGCAAATTTTTATGAAATTTAAATATATAATTCAAGTTTAAAATGTATTTATTTGATTATGAAAATATTAAATTGATTTAAACGTTTTAAAATTATTTAACATTAGTAATTAATTATAGAAAATTATGAAATAATTGCTATGAGTAATATTTGGATTTACATACTATTTTAGGATTTCAAAAGTAGGAAATGAACTTTCAAAAGTTATTTTGAATATTAAATTAATATTTAAATATTTAAAAGTTTATGAAATTAGTAATCTATTGAAAAGAAATTATTATGTTTTGTTCAAATTACTTATCTAGTTCAATTCTAGAACATATAATTATTTATTATTCGATTTAAGTATTTATTTTTTTACATAAGATTATATTATTTAAATGATTCATTATCAATTATTGATTCGTTTGTTTATATATATATATATATATATATTTATCTGGATAATCAGTTTTATATTACTATTCTGTTCATTCTTTTCTTGTTTATTGTTGTTTGCGCCAAAATTGGTCACAAACCCCGAATGTTGTGAAAGCACCAGTATATGAATATAAATCAACAATATTCACACACAAATCTCAAATCTAAGCAAACAGAGTATCACAATTCAGAAATAATGAACAGAAACACGAGATTTATAGTGGTTCGGCGATCTTGCCTACATCCACTCTGAAGTTGATGATTTTATTGATGTTCACTCGATGATTACAATCTCTTCTAATGTAGTACAACTGAAATTATATTCTAAGTCTCAATCTAAGGTAGCGGTGGTGTTCTGGAGTAAATCTGGCAGAATCTGGGCGCTCTTTAGTACTTAGAATTTTCCGACCCCTTTTCTGAATGACTAGGGGCTCTATTTATAGGTGTAGGAGGCTGATATTTCGCCTAAAATGAGGGGAGACCAGTTCTGGTACGTCAGGGGGCCCACATGGCCGAAATCTGGAGATCCGGGCCCACTTTGGGATCGATTCTACCCTTGGTTCGAATCGATCAAGAATGAGTCCAATCGAGCTGAAATTTGGTGTGTACATTCTTCATCACGTGCTTAAGCTTCTATGAAAATTTCATAGCATTTGGGCTTGTAGAACTCGAGTTATGATCGATTCAAGTAGGTGTTTTTCGTTTCCTGGAGTCGTTCGAATCGATACGTTCGAATCGATTCGTTCGAATCGATCCTCCTCTACGCGAAGACTACGGCGTGGTGCGCATGCTTCGCAATGATCCGCTTCTCACTCCGGATTGACTGGGTCGACTCCATGTTTTTCGCCGCTTTGACTGGGTGGATTCGTGGTAGTGGATTCGAAGACATCCCTCTCCGAATCGAATGAACGAAGGTCTGTTCGAATCGATCTAGGTGTAAAGTCGATCGATTCGAAGTTGCTTCAAGCAGTGTGGATTCGAAGTATCTGCAGCTCCGTGGATTCGAAGTAACCAGGGGGAACTTCCATCGAGTCGAACATGCTGCCTTGGATGGTGGATACGAAGCTTAGCCGTCTGAATGGATTCGAAGGACCTTCAGTTTGATGGATACGAACATGAACCCTGCCAATGGATACGAAGAAGACGATATCGATGGATTCGAAGTAAGGCAGGGATGATGGATTCGAATGATGGCTACACTGATGGATTCGAACATAGATTCTTCTATCTTGCGTTGATCATAACTTGAACATACGGACTCGGATTGACTTGAGATTTGAAACGTTGACTCTCATGGCTTAGCTTTTCATGTCCTATCAATTTTGGCTCGATCCGGACTCGGACAAAATTCATTGATATCCATAGTAAAACAGTGTACAATGAGCTTTTACGACGAACTGTCTTTAGTTTTCCAGTCAACTTTTTGGTGTCACGGCCTTGCCAAAAGGCGGGATAACATTTGCCCCCCAAAACATGCCTTGCGATAGGAAGGTGTGTTTTGTAATGCCATTAGCTGGATGTTCATATCCTGTTGATGACCTGCAAAGACATTGATAGTTTTATCTGACCTTAAATGATGACCGTTCGCGATCTAGCCATTTTGAGGTGGAATGCGACCGTTCGCGATCTAGCATTTCTTTATGGCCCCAAATGATGACCGTTCGTGATCAAGCCATTTGAGGTGAGGGGTGCCGTTCGAGGCGAGTTGTGACCGTTCGCGATCGGGTTTCGTGGAAAGAAGAATGTGATCGTTCGTGATCGTGTGCCGTACGAGGCAAAAATGTGATCGTTCATGATCGAATGTCATTCTAGACAGATTACGACTGTTCGAAGTCGGATATCGTTCTAGACGGATTGTGACTGTTCGAAGTCGGATGTCGTTCTAGACGAATTATGATGGATTATGACCGTTCGTGGTCGAGTGCCGTACGAGGCAGAGTGTGATCGTTCGTGATCGAATGTTATACTAGATGAAGTGTGACCGTTCGCGGTCGGGTGCCGTTCGAGGCTAATGGTGACCGTTCGAGGTCGGGTGCCTTTCGAGGCTAATGGTGACCGTTCGAGGTCGGGTGCCGTTCGTGGCGAAGTGTGATCGTTCGCGATCAAATTATGACCGTTCGCGGTCGGATGCCGTTCGAGGCGAATTGAGTGTGCCCGGGGAGGGACTTAGTATCATCAATACCAGGTTTCACGTTCGGGTGAATCCCCGGATTGTTTCTTGCAACGGTTTATCGCCATCTCAGAGCATGCCTAGGGACCGTTCGTGATCCCGTACATGTGTAAGTGGCTTAGCCGTTATGAAATCACAAGTAGCATTTTTTCATTGAAAATAAGTCTTTAGCAGAAATGTTAAACAAAGTCAAGTTCAAATGTTCAAATCAAAATGAAACAAAAAGCAAAGCAAGGATGTCAAAGTGTAAACTCCCACAACGATAGGGTCAGTTGTCATTCACAACATGCCTATGGACCGTTCGTGATCTCGCACATGTGTAAATGACTTACCCGTGTTGGTGAGAGGTTTACAACTTGTCCATCGCTATTTCAACTAATTGATAATCATACGATGTCCTGGCTCGGGGGCACCCCTGGCTGATGTAGACGGTGGTCGCTCTGGCTCCGCCGCTGGAGCTCGCCTCCTCACATACTGAAGTAGCATACCGTTCCTGATGTGCCCTTCCACCTCATCCTTCAGATGTCTACAGTCGTTAGTGTTATGACCATTCAGTTCGTGGAATAAGCAGTATCTGTCTGATTTCCTCTCGTCAACAGTGGGATCCCTTCGTATTGGCCTACGGTAGGGAACTTGCTCTCGTGTATCTTGGTAGATTCGCTCCAAACTCTCATTCAGCTCTGAATAAGTGGTGAATCGTGGCTCTCTCCGCAGTCGCTTTGACCTGTCACCATTGTCCTCAGCCTTTCGTTTTCCTTTATCCTTGCCTGAATCATTTTCGAGAGGCTTTTTGTCTTTAAGTGCATAAACTTCTATTCCCTCTCCTTCTTCTCTTTCAGCATTAGCATCTTCCAATCGTAAAAACTTTTCTGCCTCGTGATAGAATTCTCCTAGATCCATTGGCGGATCCTTAGTTAATGAATTTTTGAATTCCGTGCCATCAGCTACTCCGGACACAGCTGCCATCATAACCATGGATGGATCTGGCCGATACACCGATGCTGCTGCCGCATTGAATCGCGTCAAGAAATTCCTCAAAGACTCCCCAGCTTTCTGCTTTAGCGTTGCCAAACTCATCACATTCTTGGGTCTCGAAATATGAACTCTGAATTGCCTCATAAATTTCTCAATCAAATCGGTCCATGTCCCAATGGAGCCGCTCTCTAGCTGTCTGAACCATAAAGCTGCTATGTCTGTCAAATACAATGGGAAGCACCGGGCCATGACTTCCTGTGATGCCCCCAGCACTTCCATGTGCCTTATATACCTCGTTAGATGGACCGCAGGGTCCGTCCTCCCATCATACCCTTCTACTGTTGGCAGTTTGAATTCTGGTGGGTTCCTAGCCAATCTAATCACATGAGAAAAGGGACTCTTGTTCACGTCTTCAAGATCTCTGTTTACTAATCCGCCTCTCATGGCTCGCCTGACCATCTCTGCCAATCTACCATTATCTCCAAGCTGTAGTCCTTGTTCACTACCTTCGATCTGCCCCCCGAGTCCGTGTGAGCTTTCGGGTGTGTGCCCCCCTGGCTGAGCGTTCATCCCTCTATTGCCGCCAGGTTGCTCGGATGTCCTTGTCTCTCTTCCCAGGTTTGGATCAACATGTCCTAAGTGTGTGCCCCCCAGCTCCGGTGCTGCGTTAGATGGTCCTGCTCCGTTCTGGATTCTGGTTGCTCCTTGATTTTGTGCTCCAAGTTGTCCGATCTGTTGAAGCAAATTCTGGATCATTTCCTCTTGTCTCTTCATCATTGTCTCCATCTCTTCCCTAGTGATGAAAACTGAAGCTTGGTTTGCTCCTGAGGAAGCCTCTTGACTCCCTTCGTGCTGACTTCGCTCTGGCCTCTGCCTTTTACTTGTTTGTCTTGTCATGATTCTTCGGATCTGAATCTCTTAGCCTTCTGATTCAACTTTCAAATGATAGAACTCCTGAGTTCAATTCTCAGTGAAAGCACCAAAGTGTTTGCGCCAAAATTGGTCACAAACCCCGAATGTTGTGAAAGCACCAGTATATGAATATAAATCAACAATATTCACACACAAATCTCAAATCTAAGCAAACAGAGTATCACAATTCAGAAATAATGAACAGAATCACGAGATTTATAGTGGTTCGGCGATCTTGCCTACGTCCACTCTGAAGTTGATGATTTTATTGATGTTCACTCGATGATTACAATCTCTTCTAATGTAGTACAACTGAAATTATATTCTAAGTCTCAATCTAAGGTAGCGGTGGTGTTCTGGAGTAAATCTGGCAGAATCTGGGCGCTCTTCAGTACTTAGAATTTTCCGACCCCTTTTATGAATGACTAGGGGCTCTATTTATAGGTGTAGGAGGCTGATATTTCGCCTAAAATGAGGGGAGACCAGTTCTGGTACGTCAGGGGGCCCACATGGCCGAAATCTGGAGATCCGGGCCCACTTTGGGATCGATTCGACCCTTGGTTCGAATCGATCAAGAATGAGTCCAATCGAGCTGAAATTTGGTGTGTACATTCTTCAACACGTGCTTAAGCTTCTGTGAAAATTTCATAGCATTTGGGCTTGTAGAACTCGAGTTATGATCGATTCAAGTAGGTGTTTTTCGTTTCCTGGAGTCGTTCGAATCGATACGTTCGAATCGATTCGTTCGAATCGATCCTCCTCTACGCGAAGACTACGGCGTGGTGCGCATGCTTCGCAACGATTCGATTCTCACTCCGGATTGACTGGGTCGACTCCATGTTTTTCGCCGCTTTGACTGGGTTGATTCGTGGTAGTGGATTCGAAGACATCCCTCTCCGAATCGAATGAATGAAGGTCTGTTCGAATCGATCTAGGTGTAAAGTCGATCGATTCGAAGTTGCTTCAAGAAGTGTGGATTCGAAGTATCTGCAGCTCCGTGGATTCGAAGTAACCAAGGGAAACTTCCATCGAGTCGAACATGCTGCCTTGGATGGTGGATACGAAGCTTAGCCGTCTGAATGGATTCGAAGGACCTTCAGTTTGATGGATACGAACATGAACCCTGCCAATGGATACGAAGAAGACGATATCGATGGATTCGAAGTAAGGCAGGGATGATGGATTCGAATGATGGCTACACTGATGGATTCGAACATAGATTCTTCTATCTTGCGTTGATCATAACTTGAACATACGGACTCGGATTGACTTGAGATTTGAAACGTTGACTCTCATGGCTTAGCTTTTCATGTCCTATCAATTTTGGCTCGATCCGGACTCGGACAAAATTCATTGATATCCATAGTAAAACAGTGTACAATGAGCTTTTACGACGAACTGTCTTTAGTTTTCCAGTCAACTTTTTGGTGTCACGGCCTTGCCAAAAGGCGGGATAACAATTGTATTGGATTACATGAACGATTCACCATTGATGTTGATTTAGTTTAGTGATTTTCAATGATATGGTGATGACATTCATCTATGATTTTGTGATAACTCCAATTCCGTTTGACGAGGAATTAGAATAAACATAGTTATAATACCGTCTGATATGAGACTTTTGGAAATATATCTATGGTTATTCTTTAGACTAGTTACATAGAATATTGAAGGAGCGAGTGTGATGTGTGAGCACTGAATAAACGGACTAGTAAAACATGGTGGTATGAGACGCCAATGTGTTATTTGTATGGTTATCTTTTGCTCGTGGATGACATTCATATGAAGATTTGTTTTGTATAATGTGCTCACTATAGCGAGTCACGCATTTAGCCATGTGTCGGCATATGTATTAGGTTTTGTGTCAGCATGTGTAGGAAGCTGTGTTTTAGCTATTACATATACTTATAATATTTTTCTACCACTGTCTGAGTTCCTTTATGGTTTAGAAGTTGAACCAGATTGGCTAGTATCCATCCTAGCGACCTGATCATGGTGGTCATGCCCTGGGTCTATGACGCCTTTTTATACCTGTGTCTCGGCAATGTGTATAGCAGTGTGTCAGCAATGTATAGAGCCATGTGTCGGTAATGTATAGCACTATTGTGTAACCTAGCAAAGTAGCCAGTTACCATTTTGGGGGCACATGTAGGTTCGTGACCGAGTCCTCGCGTAGTTAAGTACATTGTTGGATATGAGTCATGATGGACGTCGAGGTAACAAAGACTGTAGGAGCCATGCATGTAAGTCTCCTAGAGCAAGTCTGTGCATGCTGTTAGTCTCCCGTCGGGTTATTGGGTGTGTGATACAAACATATACTTATTCTCCTTTGCAAGACGATGAGTTGCGATTATACTTGAGATGCTATCCAGAGTATGATCAATCCATTTATCCTTCATTGGCTTGTGTCATCTATTATTCTTCTTTGGCGTGTGTTGCCAACTACTATTCATTGGCATGTGTTGCCAATTATATCTTCCTTTAGCGTGCGTCGCCATTACTATATTTTGGTTTATGGACGATTATTTAAATTAATACTCTAGACATTTTTATTTATTGAGATTGAGTGTTATATTTGGGTTAAGTTATGTGTTAGTTTGATTATACATTGCGATATCTCTTTATAGATGTTTTTGGTATTTGAATGTTAATTTCTGCATATAGATGATTCACCCGCTTGATGTTGGTTCAGTGATTTCTCATTTAATGTGTTTTCTATATGAGTGATGACTTGTATATGGTTTTGTGACTTTTGATTCAATATATTTTATAAGGGTGATGATATCTTTATGCTTGGTCTTATGATTTTTGAAAGTTTTGACACATTTGAGATTGTCTATGATGTTATACACCATGCTTACATTACCACTTGTTTATTGACATTATGGATGCTATTATATTATTATACCCTGCATATATAGAGTTACTTATATTGACCCTATGATTTAGACATAGTTTGACCTATGTGTTATTTATATAATACCCGGGTTAGTCTGAGACTTTTTAGATTCAGGGACAGTGAGACCTGCTTATGTTTATTGGGCATACATGAGGCTAGTATTGATTATAGTAGTCATCACCTTGTTTTGTACTGTTTTAGTATATATTTTGGAGTTGTATTTTGGACATACTTTATACTTATGTATTACATATTAGCACTGTGTTTCTGATTCTGTGTTCACTATTATATACTATATATTGTGTATTGTTCTATGATGAGAGGCATAGTGTTTATTGCTTTGTGCCGATACTGTGTACGTATAGGTGAGTTATTTATTTGGTGTTTTAATACGTACCAGCGTTAGTCCAAGAGAATATTCACATGCGTACCCCATATCGCCTCATTCTCTGTATTATTCGACAATATTACTCGGTAGTACTCTTGGGTAATATGGGTATAGAGGTGGGGTGTTACAAATGATATCGGGCAAGGTTCAAAACAATAGATTATATATAAGAGAGGCAAGTCAAGACCTTAGATAAGAATTAGGGTCCATGTCCCTTTAGGTGATTTGAGTAGTTACCCTATGATAAAGGGATGGTAGGATATATATATATATATGATGATTACAGGGGTAATTATTTGAGGTACTTATTTTTTATTTTCTATTTATATAAGATATTTGGATTTTTGATATTTTTGTGTATGAAATATATAATTATTGATCTTAGGTGGTTTAAGATTGAATTGTTGTGTTTTGATTTGATTTTGATCAGAGTGCATAGCAAAAACTGGTAAATCGATTTTTCCAGTGAGTATATTAGTCATTGCTTATATTTGTTTGGCTATTGATAACTGTTAGTGTTGATTTGTTAGTTTGGTTCTTTAAGGATTCCGGTTGATGCGGGTGCACACATATTCGATAAGGATCCCAAAACATCAGATGGAGACACATGGACACAAAGCTTTAAAATGTTTTGGATAGTTGAAAAGCATTATAATATTTTTAAGTGTGGATCATATCTTTGAAATGATATTTTAAAGATAATTATATTTAGTGGTTTGAAGATAATTTCTTCATATATATATATATATTTAAGGTGATTGCAGTCATTAAGTATTAGTGGAAAGCTGTAGTCGTGGCGAAGCAATGTTGATCACATGGTCAACACTACATCCAGTTGGTGATGTGAGCCACAGAAATTCACAGTGAGGCATCATCGATGTGTGTGTGTGTATTAAAAATTTGAAATTGTTTAATATGCGAGGATGTTATTATTGCCTACCATGCTGAAGTGAATCTATATTTGCGGTTTAAAGTATTGCGATACGATTATTGTGAGAAATTATATGTAAATTAGATTTAGTTTATGAATGATAAATTATGAATGTAATAATGTGAAATGAATCTTGTGTTCAAAATATTCCAAAAGATTGCGAAAGTTGTATAATTTTAGAAAATATTTATCAAAGGATTATTTTAGTAAGAAATATTATTTCTAGTTTTGAAAATATTGAAATTTTATAATTTGGTTAAATTATTTATAATATTGAGAGTTCTGGAACAAAATGGTAATTGTATAGAATTTATTTTAAGATTTTTTGAAATTAATAAATATATTGAAAAGTATTTATATTAAATTATGAATTGAAATTCTAATGAAAGATTCGTTGATAAGGTTTTGGTTTTTGTCAAATATTTTGAAGTTTTTGATGAAAAATTGAATTTTGAATAGAATTTAAGTTGAGTATAAAATGAAAGTCTTGAAAAATAATATTCGATAATGAACTTATTAAAATAAAGTATTTTAAAAGTATGGAGCTATTAGCTTTGCTATTGATTCCTCCTATGGAAATTGCGAGGACACAACCTTGTTAGGGATGGAGTCTATAACAACCTTTTTTTAGGAGTAATTAATAATAAATATTAATAAATTAAAATGGATTTTTGAAATTAAAAATGGATAATTTGAATTTATTTTAGAACAATGGAATTTTATAACAAGGTAATTGGCGATGAAATTAAATAGTTTTGAGAATAAATAGGTGTTTTAAGAATTATGAAATAAATTAATTTGGTAATTATTTAATATTAGGTTTAAAATGAGAATATTGGATATTAAGACTTAACTATGTTAAAATATGGGAATATAAATTCTAGAAATTTTACAGTGGTGAGTAAATAACTGAGTGTTGTGAATGTTAATTTTGTTTGGAATTTTTTTAAATTTATTTCAAATAGAAAATAAAATAATAATAAATGGAATAATAAAAGAATAAAAATATATATTTTCTAGCCTAAGCCCGTATTCTCAAGCCCAAACCCAAAACCCTGATATCCTGATTATTTTTATGTCTAGAGATTTCGATCTCCAAACATTTCGTCTCCGCTTATAAATATAACCTAAACGGTTACTTTCTTCACTTTAGAAAATCATACATCCTACCCATACTCTATCACTTTAAAAATAAAAATAAAATTATAATAAATTTGATAAATCTGATAAATTCCCAAATTTGGATATGTGTATTTCGACACCAATATACACTTGCGCAACGAAGGGATTTGGGTTTTGTTGATGGATTGAAAGTATGAGTGCATGTGTTCAGAGAGGATGGAGATGATGAAAGCAGGAGTAGGTAAGTATATAACTCACAAAATCTACGTTTTTAATCATATAATCTTTATTATAGTTGTTGTAATTGTATTGGTGTTTGATTGAATAACATGTATGTTCTTCAAACGAAGGAAGAAGTAGTTGGAATGACAATGAGAGGGGGAAGTTACGCTCTAGGTTTCACTTGATAGGTCGACCCCTCTCTTGCAATGGTCGACCCCTATAGGTCGACCACTAAATCCTAGTGGTCCACCATTCAACTGAAGTGGCCGACACTTTGAGGTTGACCCTTCCTCCTCTTAACCTGATAAAACAATTTATATTTATATTTTATAAAATAAAAGAAAATTCAATGAAAAAAATATATAGAATGTATAAGTTTGACATATTGTAAATATGAAATTATTTTTATGAAAATTTTCATTTAATATCATTAATTAGTTATTTAATTTAAATATTGATTATTTAATGAATAATTTAGTTTTTGATTTTAATGAACCTATAAAAATCCAATAAAATTTTGGAAATATATGAAATTATTTCCAAGTGATATTTAAGAGTTTTCAAAGCATATTTTATGAAATTTTAATATATAATTCAAATTTTAAAAATGTATTTATTTGGTTATGAGTATATTAAATTGATTTGGATGTTTTAAAATTATTTAACATTAGTAATTAATTATAGAAAATTATGAAATAATTGTTAAGAGTAATATTTATATTTACATACTATTTTGGGATTTCTAGAGAAGGAAATGAGCTTTCAAAAGCTATTTTTAATATTAAATTAACATTTAAGTTTATAAATGGTTACGAAATCAGTAATTTATTGAAAAGAAATTATTATATTTTATTCAAATCACTTAACTAGTTTAATTCGAATATATATATATATATATATATTATCCAATTTAAGTAATTATTTTGTTATATAAGATTATATGTTGTAAATGATTCATTATCAAATATCGATTCGTTTGTTGTTATGTGTGTGTGTGTGTGTGTGTGTGTGTTTATGTGTGTGTGTTTATGTGTATAGACAATCTGTTTTATATTACTATTTTGATAATTCTTTTCTTGTTTATTTTATTGGATTATATGAATGACTCACTGTTGACATTGATTTTGTTTAGTGATTTGGAATGATACGGTGATGACATTCTTTTATGATTTTGTGGTAACCCTAGTTCTGTTTGACGAGGAATTAGAATAAACAGAGTTATAATACCATCTGGTATGCGACTTTTGGTAATATTTCTTCTGTTATTCTTTGGACTCATTATATAGAATATTGAAGGAGTGAGTGTGATGTGTGAGCACTAAATAAACAGACTAGTAACACATGGTGGTATGGGTCGTTGTTGTGTTATTATTCGATTATCCTTTGCTTGTGGATGGCACTCATACGGGGATTTGTTTTTATGATGTGCTCACTGTGGTAAGTCACGCATTTAGCCGTTCAATGGCATATGTATTAAGCTGTGTGTTAGCATGTGTACAAAGTTGTGTGTCAATTATTACACATATATATTTATAGTACTTCTCCATCACTGTCCGACTTCTTTTATGGTTTGGAAGTTAAACCAGATTTGCTATTATTCATCCTAGCAGCCTGATCGCGGTGGTTGCACCCCGGATCTGTGACACTCGTTTTCATATAGCCATGTGTCGGCGATGTATATAGCTATGTGTCGGTAACGTATAAAGCCGTGTGTCGCAATGTACAACCCCTTTGTGTCACCTAGGCAAGTAGTCAGTTACCATTTTGGGGTCATGTGTAGGGTCGTGGCCGAGTCCTTGCATAGTCGAGTACATTGATGGATATGATTCACAATGGCCATCGAGGTTACTAAGATTGTAGGAGCCGTGTTACACGGACACATATGAGTCTCATGTAGCAGGTGTGTGCGCTATCAGTCTCTCATCTAATTCTTGTGTGTGCGAAATAGATATATACTTATTCTCCTTCGTGAGATGATGCGTTGCGATTATACCTAAGATAGTGTCCAGGGTATGATCAATCCCTGTATCCTTCTTTGGCGTGTGCCACATGTTATCCTTCTTTGGCATGTGTCGCCGACTACTATTCATAGGCATGTGTTGCCAATTATATATTCCTTTGGCATGCGCCGCCAGTACTATATTTTGATTTATGGATGATTATTTAAATTAATATCGTGGACATTTTTATTTATTGAAATTGAGTGTTAAATTTGGGCTAAGTTATGTGTTATCCTGATTATACATGGTAATATCTCTTTATAGATGTTCTTAGCATTTGAATGTTGATTTTTACATACAGATGATTCACCCACTTAATGTTGATTCAGCGATTTCTAATAAAGTGTGTTATCTCTACGAGTGATGACTTTTATATATGATTTTATAATTTTTGATTCGATATATTTTATAAAGGTGATGAAATCTTTATGCCTGGTCTTGTGATATTTGATAGATATGGACACATTTGAGACTATTTATGATAGTTTACACCATGTTTACATTACTGCCTATTTATTGACATTGTGGATGTTGTCATATTATTATACCCTGCATATACTGAGTTACTTATATTGACCCTTTGATTTAGACATAGTCTGACCTGTGTGTTATTTATATAATACTCGAGTCAGTCCGAGGGTTTTTAGGTTCTCAGATAGGGAGACTAGCTTGTGTTTATTGGTTATAGAGGAAGCTAGTATTATTTATAGTAGTCATCATCTTGTTTTGTATTGTTTCATGTATGTATATTTTGGAGTTGTATGTTGGACATACTTTATATTTATGTATTACATATTATCAATGTGTTTTTGATTATCTGTTATCTATTATATACTATATATTGTTCTATCCTAGAGGCACATGTGTTTATTGCTTTGTGCCGATACAATGTACTCATAGGTAAGTCATTTATGCAATGTTTTAATACATACTAGTGTTAGCCTAAGGGATTATTTACGTGTGTACCCCATATCGCCTCATTCTCTGTAATATCCAACATCATTACTCAGTAATACTCTTGGGTAATATAGGTATAGCGGTGGGGTGTTATATATATATGATTCTCAAGTTCATGTCACATCATAAAGAAACATGGAATAATATATACACGAACTGTATAAGCAAGAAAAGAAAGTAAATACAACAACATCAAAATGCTTCTACAGAAACTATCGCTATAAAGGCAAAAATATCAACTACCCTATTACTATACTCATTCAATATCCAGGTCCCAAGTCCATCCCATATGCCATTACATATGCTCAATATTACTAGTCCATGTCCAAAGTCCATTACATATGCACAATTATCAAGTCTAAAGTCCAAGTCCAAATTTCCATTACATATGCCATTACATATGCTCAACTAAATAACACAAATCAAGGCCTTCCAAGGCACAACAAATAAACACAATCACATGCTTTTCAAAGCACACAAATATATGTTATAACTTTAAGTAGTTAGGGAATATTATTATAGTTTTTAATAAGCAAAATCATCAAGTTTATAGTTTCATTTGAGGAGCGAGATGATTCACTTTTCTACTATATCCAAGCTAGCTCTTCCTACCTCAACCTTGCAACAACACAACAACTTCCTACTTTCAACCCTTAAGCAAACGAACAATCCTAGATCAACCCTTAATATAGAACGAACAAGAGAGGAATGAGCCTAAAAGTGCATGACCAAGCAAGAATAGCCCAATGTTGGTTATGGCCTTGTTGAAAAAGAGGAGAAATGCTCCAAATCTTAGCTCCAAGATTATGGAATGATGATATATGCATCATGATTTTGAATAAGTTTTAGCTTGCTTGGAGTTGCTTTGATTAAAGAATATAGTAAAGAGATAAGAGTGTAAGATTGGTTGCTTTTGTTTTATGAATTTGTAAACAAATGAAGGGAGCTAAGGGTGTGCTTTTATAGACTTGCAAATGGGTGGCAAATGACCATGGATACCCCTCTTAGGGCTGTCCATAACCATGTCTCAACTCACATAACACCATGCTCAAGAAAGTTTTCCTTAAATCACTCCCTAAAACCCCTTCTTATGTCTTCTTCTTGAAGCAAATATTTTGATTAATTTTCTCTTAGGACGATGGATGATTTAATACTTGTTAATGTGTTCATATGTTTGTTACACAAGTCAAGGGAATTTAAATAACTTTTGTTATATAAAAAGTTGATTTTAAATAAAATGTTCTTCAGTCATATTTTAAATATTTATTCAAAGTATATGCTTTTGTAAACAAATTTCAAAAATAATTTTTCTATCATAAGTTATTAACTAAAAAGTGGTTAATAAGGATATAAAATCACATTTTTAATACTTAACCATTTTTCAAAAGTTGAGAAATTCAAAAATGAAATGTTCGAAATTACAGGTCGTTACCTTCTCCCCCTCTTAAGACATTTTGTCCTTGAACTCTAAACAAGAACAACAAAAAAAGAATAAAAGAAATGGTGCACATATAGAATACTGCTCAAACTTCTATAAACCAAAATACAAGCTAATTGACTCCACCATGGGCGGTGATTACACATCAAAAGGTAAGATACAATAGAAACTACGAACTAAGGAACAACTCGGGATAGGAGGCTTTAATACTCTCCTTTGTCTCCCAAGTGCAATCTCAAATATCCTCATCCACTGCACCTTGACCAATTCAACAACCTTAGTCCTCAATCTCTTCACATCATGGTCAACAACATGAATAGTTTTGTCTCACAATGGTCAAGTCAGGCTCAACCTCCAAATCCCCCTGCTGCAATGGCTTAATAATCAAAGTAGGATCATGTACATACTTGCATAGATGGGATATGTAAAAACATCATGTACGCCCGACAATCTAGTCGGTAAGTCAACCCAATAAGAAAGAGTGTATATTCTCTCACGTATCGTAAAAGGTCCAATAAAAAAGGAGCTAACGTCCCTCCCTTTCCAAACTGAACTACACCTCTCATCGGAGAAACATTGATAAACACACAGTCCTCATCTGAGAACTCCAAATCTCTACACCTAACATCCACATAGCTCTTTTGCCTACTCTAGGCTACCTTCAAGCGCTTCCTAATATCAGCTACATTATCTATGGCTTTATGAGTCATATCTTGTCCAAGCATTAAGTGATCATCTGGTTCCACCCAATATGAAGGAGACTTACAAGGCCTTCTGTACAATGCCTTAAAAGGCGCCATCCTAATATTTGCTGAAAAACTATTGTTATAAGAAAACTCACCAAGTGGAAAGTGATCCTCTCATGTACCTCCAAAGTCCAATACACAAGCACGAAGTAAATCCTCCAAAACACGATTCACTATCTCAGTCTGCCCATCTGTCTGAGGATGATAAGGTATGCTCAAACTCAACTCCGTCCCAATCGCATCATGCAAACCCTTTCAAAATAGACTTGTGAAGGTCGGATCTCAATCACTCACAATATCACATGGAATGCCATGAAGCCTAACAATCTCTTTAACATACAACTGAGCCAAACTAAATGCCATCGTTGTTACCTAAACTAGTAAGAAGTGCGCACTCTTGATTAACTTATCAAGAAAAACCCAAATGCCTTTATTACCTCTCCTCAATCTAGGAAATCCATTGATAAAATCCATAGAAATCTGCTCCTACTTCCACTTTGGAACCTCTAGTGGACGAAGCATACTAGCGGTCTTCTGGTGACTACCCTTAACCTGTTGGTAGTTAGCCCATTTGCTCATAAATATAGAAACATCTCACTTCATACCTTCCCACCAGAAAGTATGTTTCATGTCCTGATACATCTTAGTGACCTCTCGATGTATCGTCAATCTAAATTGTTGATTTCTGTAAGAACATCCGGTCTAATACCATCAACATTCAGAGCACACAGTCGACCTTTCACCCTCAAAATGCCATGGTTATCCATTGCAAATCCTAGGTACTTCTCTAGAGCAATATTCTCATTAATGGCCTTAGCTAGCCGAGCAAGATGACAATCCCTCTATTGGTTACTCTCTATATAACATATAAGAGTTGGGCAAACCTCACCTTTAGCCATAACAACATACTTCCTACTCAATGCTTCCGCTACAACATTAGCTTTTACCGGCGTATATAAGATCCCTAATTCATATGCTACAAGAAACTCAAGCCAACGATGTTGCCTCAAGTATAAGGCCTTCTATGTGAAAAGATATTTCAAAGATTTATGGTTCAAATATAGCTCAAACTTCTCACCAAGCAGATAATGCCTCCACTTCTTTAATTCAAAGACCACTGCCAACAGCTCTAAGTCATGCGTCGCATGCCTTACCTATCTTCTAACATAAGCAACAATCTTCCCATACTGCATCAACACTGCACCTAATCCTATTCTACAAGCATCAATGTAAACTGTAAGACCCTCACCTCCATCCGAAATAGTCAAAACGGGGGCACTAGTCAATTTCTTCTTCAGCTCTCTAAATGATAACTCACATTTGTCTGTCCAAATAAATATGACGTCTTTCTTCGTCAAATTCATGAGTGGTGAAGCAATCTTGTAAAAATCCTTAATGAATCTCCTACAATAACTAGCTAAACCCAAGAAGCTTTGAATCTCCATTACACTTTCAGGCCTCTTCTAATCCTGAACAGCTGTAACCTTCATCGGATCGACAGAAATACCATCTCCAGAAACAACATGCCCCAAAAACCTTACCTCCGACTGTTAGAAATGACATTTTATGAACTTGGCTTTAAGAACATGTTCTCTTAATGTCTCTATAACAATCCTTAAACAATGAGAATGCACCTCCTCGGCCTTGGAGTAAACTTAAATATCATCAATAAAAACATGCATAAATTTATTCAACACAACACGAAAGACACGGTTCATTAAGTCAATGAAATAAGCAAAAGCATTGGTTAAGCCGAATGGCATAACCAACCAGTTATAAAACTAATCAGATATAAAATCTATCAAGAGCACACTTTCCTCTACTACCCTCAACTGATGGAAACTTGTAGCAAGGTCAATCTGAGAGAATACATAAGCTCCATTAAGCCGATTAAACAAGTTATCAATTCTAGGGAAATGATGCTTGTTTCGAATAGTCCGCTTATTAAGCTCGCGATAATCGACATAAAGCATTAAGGAACCATCCAATTTAGTAGCAAATACAACAGGCGTTCCCCAACTCGAATGTTTAGGTTAGATCAGACCTTTCCATAACAAGCCACTAGTTTGGCTAACTAGTTCAGCTTTCTCCTTTAGAGATAGCCTATGCACCTATAATACAATAGGCTTAGCATCAAGAACTTGATGAATAAAAAACTTGATTTCACGATAAGGAGGTGAACCAAGAACCTCCTCGAATACATCATAAAATTCCCGAACGAATCTCCATCTGCCACATCAAGGTAATAAAGGAAACCACTCATACGAGAACCAGGCTCTTCAAAAGATAATGTGTTTGAACCAAAAAGGGCACAAACACCCATAAGTTTATGTAGAGAATAAAACATGAAGAAATGTAAATGCAAATGAAAAACAAACAAGACATAATCATTTAGTGATTCGACAAAGCTGTACATCCACTTTAAGATTTTATTGCTTATATTCTGATTTGGAGACAGAAGTTCTTAGGAGTCGGTACAGCTTCGACACTTAGATTTTCGGAATTACAAGAATATAGAATAAAGAAGAACTAGAGCCCAAAGTTCCTAGAAAATGAGCTTTAACTTCCTATTTATTGAGGTAGAGGCCTAAAATCTCATACAAAATATCTCCAAGCTATTATCCATGATTTAGACTAATTCTCCCAAGAAAGTAGGTGCCAACTCATCATTTTGTATGGGTCGGTACAACTCCAAGGTTAGGGCTCAATATCGACCCATAGGATGGCTAATACGGATGTCTTCAACTCTTCAACTTGGCTCGTCTTGTGGCTAGCTTCGTGATTCCACAGTCGTTAGCACTAATATTAGCTTGGTTCTGGGTCCAAATGATGAAGTTATGGAAGAACAGAGTTGTAGCTTTAAGTGTTCGTGGAGATTGATGTAGAAATGCATTAGATCAACAAAAAATATTGGAAATAGGCTATTGGCATCGAGTAGGACTAGTGGGCAAAAGATGGGTCCCCCAAGTGGAGGAAATAGGGGTCGGTACCAACCCATGGGTAGGGGTCGGTACCGACCCATAATATGGGTGGACATGTTGCTATAGTCTTGGGTTGTTCTTGCATCGACCATGTGACTTTGTTTGTGTTTGGTTCTTGGACGTTTGGGCCATCTCTCTGGGCTTTCTTCCTTGATAACTCCAAGTTCGACCCATCCAATCTGTCCGAATGTGGCCTAGTCAAAAGACTGGATAACACTTGCCCCCAAAGTACATCTTATTTCAAACATAATGTGCTTTGAATTGAGACAAGTCAGAATCGCCATGAAGGACCCCACTCTATGTTTCAAATGGTCGTTATCCTTCCTATGAATTGATTCTGTGAAAAATTATGTCCATAGTGATACATCGTGACACTTTACCAGCATCTTTTATTATAAATATAGAAAGTATTATCATAATTTGCTATTATGTGCTTGATAGTCTTTAACTGATTCCTGCCATGGATTATTCTGGTTCGAATTTGATTTCCCTTTGAGTTTAGTCATTGGGTATTGGATACACACACACACACACATGTTTATGTGCATGCTCTTGAGTGGAGGAGTATAGGTGCATGGCCCATCACATGCATATGCTTAGGTATAAATCCACACATATATATATACAAATATACATACATATGTTTTTTTAACTTTAGGACTAGGTACCGACCCATATAGTAGGGTTGGTACCGACTTGATACTTGGGAGAAATCCAAAGTTTTAATGCCAAAACTTTAGGCCTAAGGGGTGTATATAACCTAACCTCTCCACTTCATTTCCTCGCTTATCCTTTACTGATCAACTTAACACTGAGCCGCCATCAACAACCCTTTGGCCTCCGATCTAAAACATCCCATATCCTCGATCATCGATAGCCGCCACCTCCGTCGCTAATAACTCTGATGACTCCATCCAAACCTCACTCGAACCACCCTCTTGCCTTGATTTAATACTCATTGACCCAGGCTCGAAATCCTTGAACTCCATATCGTATAGAATTAGGTAAGTGAATGATGGACTCAACTATGGGCATAAACATGAACGAGTGGATGCTAACAGCCGCGGATTGGGATTCGATGTTGTTAGTTGTAGTTTGGGATTGGTGACAATGGAAGGAGAGGGATGAAACTTCCTTTTAGTTTTAGAGTTGTGTAACTCTAACACTTAGGTAATTTTAGGGATCTTTGGTTCACATGAGAATCCCACCCTATGACCTAGCAACCTCTTCTTGGTTTTGAACCCTTTCCAAGCACGGCCATGGATGTGAAACTTGTCGAGGCAGTCAGCGATGATGGTAACGTCGAGTGATGTTCAAAATTTAAAAATGAATTGTTATCGAAAACTTGAACTGCACATTACTACATGACACCACACTAGAATCCACTTTAGCACAGGGGGTACAACTTGTAATTAATCTTCCAATGTTGATTGTCTGTCGAGTTTTTTAATAGAAATGTATTAGAGATGTTCTAAACGTCCAGCTGCTCAAGCCACAAGTACATCCACTTGGGGATATATCGAATCCGATGTCGAGTCAAGTTCAATTACAACTCCACATGCCCAACAAACTCTAGTAGAGCATACACAACAAACACCAATTCAATGGGAACAACAAGAGACTTAGCAAGTTGAGCAGCAAAATCTAGAAAATCCTTAAGTTGAACAACAAGTTTTAGAGACTCCAGTAAATCCGGTAGGTGGGCCAGAAATAGATCTAGCACCCAACACCCTTGAGAACGTTATAATATTAGATGATCTTGTTGATTCTGTTGCTTCCAAAATCAACAAAGGATCGCTTCACAGAATATGAGATATGCACGAGATTCCATTTGAAGACGTTCTAGCTTCTTCTCATCATCAAAGACCACACAAACCTCCAGAAGTGTACACTGCCTGCAATAAATATATGTGTTTGGCAGGCTACGTCCTACCATTCAACCAATTTACCCATCAAGTTTAGAATTTCATGCACTTGGCTCTAACATAGTTGCACCCTAATAGCTATGCTTTCCTCCTTGGTACATACATGGTCTTCTCCGAGCACTTGAACCAAGTACCCAGCAATGAGTATATCCGGTTGGTACATTTATACTTTTAAGAGTCAAAAAGAGAGTCCATCTCTAATTTACTTAGAACCGATCAAAGGTTGTAGAGTAGTTACTAGGGCATGGAACAAGTTGTGCTACTTCAAATGTGAGCGGTTCTACATTCACTGTCCATCCGGGTTTGCTCGAAGATGGATATTCAGATGTAAGTTCCATCTCATTTATGTTGTACGAATTTGCCTTATATTATGTTGACGTAAATCATATGCTTATTTTACTATCCAGCTGTTCCAGCAAGACCCAGTAGCTCAACGCTTTTAAAAGCTGTTAACACCCTTATGGAAACTCTAGCAGAAGATAGAGATATCAAAACTCTTTTGTCAGATGAAAATATCCTTGCCTCTGGCTTGTTGGAAGAGGGTCACAATGCTGGCAGAGTTCAAGCAGTTTCTAGTGACGACGACGACGACGATGATAACAACCCACTTGGAGGAGGCGAGGCTGATCCAGATTTGCACACAGTCCAAAGTCCTGGGGCTGGAGTTAAAAAAATATTGAAAAAGTACCGGATGATGTCAAGGAAGGTGAAATTATTGGTAAAAGTGGTGAGGCTGGAGAAGGTAACATCGATGCGGATCATGAGTCTCAACTTGAACAATCTAGGGACAATCAACCGCCTTCTTCGAGGACCAGGCTAGTAGTGAAGATTTCTAAGGCTCAGACCTCTACGCAGCCTCCACCAGTCACAACTATAGAGAAGATGCCTTTTATTCCATCAACAAGCATATTTGCTAGATTAGGGCCAATTCCTACCGAGTTTGGCTCCTTCGATGTCGGCAACATTAGTTAGGAGGGCATCGACTACCCTATTTGCTTCAATAAGGATACTGTCCCTATCAATGTAGGAGATATCACTCCCTTAAGTAAAGCTCCAGCTCATAGTCCATTGTGGGGAACACTAGGACACTCACACACTTGTGTACTTCACAACAGTCACATTTGACTTGTGTCCTTGCTTATTGGATCTAACTTGTTCTTGTTTTCCTTGTAGGATCCATATACTAATCTTTGAAGGAGAAAGCATCCCAAGCATAAAGGCCGCAATCGAGTTCGTACCATCAAGGAAGTGGTTTCGATTATGAGTTAGGCTATCGTTCTAGTCGAGATAGAGATGACCGAGATAGAAGTAATTATGATGGAGATTGATCATCCACTACAAGAAAAATGAGTACTAGTTGCATTGTTGAACGGCGTTTAAACAACCATCGCCATTAATACACCTATAAAAATACGAAGTCAATAATTATATCAATATATTATGCTATAACAACAAAGATGCCTAATTTATTGGCGGGCACATGAAAGTTTTCTTTGGCCGCTTCATTTTTTAATTATTTCGATTCCCTCCTCTCAATTTGCTTTCCCATCTTCCCCTCCTTGGTGAAAACCCTACGAAAAGAAAATCTACATTTCCTTCAGTACGATTCACTACTACTAATAAATAAACATTCGTTGCTACTCTCGATGGCAAAACCCTAGCCCTTCGCCTTTGTGGTTTCCTTGCCTAAGTCGCCTTCATTGTTGATATGTTACCTCGCCTTCTCAAAGCTCTTGAAAAAATAATTATGCGCTTCCAAAAGCAAAGGTTAGTTTTTACATTTATTTTGTGATTCTATATATAATCTGAGCTGAATTTGATCATTCTTTTTTACTTTATTTTGTTCCATTGGATATATCAAAGAATTGTGAACCAAGGAGATTGCTAATAAACTTACAAATGGAATGTATATACTATGAGGTAATTATATGATTTTCAATTTATTTTGGAGTCCTTCTGTAAAAGGACACCTTGTATCTTGAAACCAGAAATTTATAGCATCGTTATCTATGGACACAATTTATAGATTAAGGATATTTATGACAATTTGTAGAATTTTACATTCATTAGTGGATTAATCTCAAAGTTTTGCTTCATTTCTACTTATGAATTTATATGGAATAAGATTTGTGTAAATTGAGAGATAGGTTTTAGGTAACGAAAATAGGCAGTTAACACTTAAGCTATTGCAGTTTTTAATCATGTTTTAGGATATTAATTGTTGCGGGATTTGGCAAATATAAAGGTAAAATCAAGAAAAACTATTTATTTTTCCTGCTTAAAAAACATGGAAATTAATTTAAATTTATCCTTTTGTGTAGAAGTTTAGTAGTGTATAGAGCAATTTAGTCATCTACCTGCATTTTCTGTTGCCAACCATCTTATTTTTTACCTGTCAACGTCAAATCATTGGGAGTAATCATAGGTCTCTTACTTTCTATTATACATGAGCGATCCACTTAATTTATCATGTTGCACAGAGAATAGATACTTCATCTAGAAGCAAGATCTTCCATCCCTTGTACAATGAATTGGTTTACTTATAATGAATTTATGTCCAAACAAACCTGCATGTATAGACTCTAATCAACCTTAATAAGACTATAAGAATCATTAAACTACCATGCAATCAAAAGTTTAATTGCTTATCAGTTTCTAGAAGGTTTGTTTATAATCATGGATGCGCTGACCAAGTATGAGTTTTTATTTTTACTCCCTGTACATAAATCAATAGTTGCATCCGATAAAGCCATCATCTCAAATAATATAATTCCTTAACTACATTTAAAGTTTTAATATAAACATACATTGGCTTGGTGTAATGTTATTGTTTGATATTTTTATTCATTGTCATGACACATAATATCTGTTTATTTATTGGCATCAAACAAATTAACTGGCTGTTCTCTCTATGAAAACACCACCTCATATTTAGCAAAGTATTGAAGTTCGGCAATAAAAAACTATACCAAGTGTTCTAGTCGGGCACCAACGAGTATCTTTAGCAGAAATTGCATTGTTACCAATCAAAAAGTACCAAGTGGATGATAAGATATTTGACTTGTATTCCAAGTGAGTTAATGAGCATTGATCAGTATACGTATATACTATTCTTATGTCTATTCCAGAACATCCTTCTAATAAAGGTTTGAGATGTATTGAATACATGCAGAACTCTTTATATTCATGTATTATTAGTCCATGCCATATAAACTAAATTTCCTATTTATGAATATCTTTATACACTAACAAGCATTTAAAATCCCTGTTAGCATAAAACGTGCTCACACTTATTGGTGATAAGCGTTTTAAATTAACCATGTATTGCAATTAGCATTTTACATTTTAATTCCACATTAAGCTTTTTTTAAAGTGGTAAATAAGAACGCCTTTGCAATTGCAATATTGTTTATGATAAAAAATTCTCTATGATAAATCAAATTTTGATATCCTTTGATCGGTGTTTTGCTAGGATTCTAAGGCATTTAGGGCTGAAATTAGGTATTTTTGATATTTTTGGTCTGAAAGGTTTGAAAGGTAACAAGGGTGTGTCAATTAGGTATTTTTGGGATGATAGATAGCAATGTAGGTAATATGGAGCACATTTCACATATGTAACTGGAATTGCAATATAGATATGTATGTAGTGGTATTCTTTTCTATGGTTTAATGTTAGTTCCCCATGGACATGTAACACAAGACGTGTAGAACTTTGCAGTAAACAAAATAAATAAATGAAGCAAAGTGGATTATATAGTTTGAGTTTGAAAGTAATTTTGATTTATTATTTGCTTAAAGCACATATTAAATGAATTTGGAAGAATCTGGTTACTTTATGCTTTGTTTATTTACTATTTTTGACTAATATCCTCTATTGATTACACTTTTCAACTAGAGGAAGATATGCAATATAAATAAATATTCTGACAGTTAATTGTAAATATTTGATGGTTTAAAATAAAAGTAATTTTCCACTAGAACAAGTAATTAGGACAAGTTTATGATTCATGTAGGTAAGTTTAGCCACAAATTCAATAAATTTGGTTCACAGTTGATGCAAGTAAGCTATATTATGGATGCATTAATTATCTCTTTTCTACTATATAATAAATTTAACTAAAACTTCAACTTGATGTTTGATTTTCACTTTGATAACTAGATTTGCCGACAAGCAAATAATAAAGTTACTAACCCTAAATGAGATACCTGATGGATGTGCTCCTTACACCGTCAATGTCTTAATGCATGGCAAACTTGTAGATTATGGAAAGCCGGGAGATAGAGTTGAGGCAATAAACTAGTTAGCGATAATGCCTTATCTTATTTTGTTTATTATGGGTTATTAAATTTTTGTATTACTGTCTATCTTTTTAACATTTTCCTTACAATATAGATTATACTAGAGTTTATTGAGCAATGAGTGTTAGAGTTGGACCAATGAAGAGAACTGTCAAATCTTTATTCAAGGTCTGTTTACTACCATCATTGTCAATTCCTTTAAATAAGATAGCATGATAATGTACTTTCAAACCTATTGTCAAAACTCAAAGATTATTGTAGAGCAAAATATGGGAATAATATCATTGTGGGAATGTTAGATTTTGGTAAATAGTTTTTAACTTATCATAATCAAAATCATTAATCATTGTAAAAAGAATCATATTATGATCTGGTACGTAAAAGATTCCTGAGAAGAAATTATCAAATTAAAATGGAACATGTGTTTGGATGGAGTCAAAAGGTTTTGACATAGTCTATACTGTTCAAATTGATTTGCTAACCTGATGTAGTATGGAAAGTTTCAAACAATCTAGAAATGATATGCGGGCATAAATAACTCAGAAATGCACACATTTAGTTATTCGCTGATATACTATTGTATATTCATTAAGTGCTACACTGATGCACCGATATAACAACTCATACTTGGTGACCAAATGCATTAGTCAATGATATATTAGTCAGTACTATATAGATACACATTCAGCTAGCATCTGTATCAGCATGTATCTTTGCACCGTACCGTATTGACTGTTCATTTCAAGCCGATTAGTGCAACTACATTAGTTTACATCACTTTTCACCACAACATCCCTACTCAGCTTGTAGTACAGCCTCGGCTTGCATTGATATTAAGACATTCGACACTACACTTGTGTTTCAATGATGTTACGATTACATAGCTTGGTTTCAGCTCAATGTTCCACTACCAGATCTCACAGCATGACACCAACAAGCATGTACATAATAACCTTTTCATCTCACAGCAATTCGGTTGGCTATCGCCGGCTACACACTGGATCCTTGAAAGCCTGCTTTCATCCATGCCAGTCTTCTGATGCATGTCAGGGTTTAGCTGCTATCTTCAAACAAGTCTTCAGACAGTTATCCTCATCCAAGTTGGGTTCATCTTTCAGTGCTCACATAAGTTTGTCTTTAAGAAGATTCAATGCAGTATGACTGCTGCCTCTAATTAGCGCAATGCGAGCTACAAAGTGAGTTGCTTCATATATCTGCACCTGCTACTGGTCCATGGCGCCGTAAGCTGCTTTAGATCCATGGTTGTTACATCTGCCTACACTTGCTACCCTGCTACCATTCCTGCACGGTAAGCTTCAGAATGCACACTGATACTCTTCTTCTTTGTGTTTGCTTGTCTGCACCTACTATCCCATATGCGTTCAATTCCCTCCACTATTTTTTGTTTAACCAAAATTTCCTGCCTTGTAATGCCAATAAGTATAGCTAAATAGTAGGCTATAATTCTAGCTATAAGTTTTTATATGTTCAACGGGGCTTTAGATACCAAATTGAATTCGTCAAACTGTTTTTGATTCTGGTACTTTGAGCTACAGACATGTTACTGTTATTGTTGATGCCGCTGCTGCAAAAACACCTGAAATGCATGTAGGTGATTATTCCTAGAACTCTACAATTTCAACTTCTATGGCCGAGAGGATAGTATTATACAGACTATTTTATCTGAAGCAATGTCATCAGCACGCCAACACCTTTTGCCAGATCTCTTTTGAAATAATACACAAGGAGAGTATGTGTTAATGGTTAATGGTTATCTCAGGTATATACTCACAGTGGCATTTTTTCTGGCCCTTCTGCTTATGTTTTTTCACTGCATATTTGTTAGGCTGGACTCTTTTTCTATGATATCTTCTGGGTGTTTTCCACTCCTGTTATGGTCAGTGTTGCTAAATCGTTTGATGCTTCTATTAAGGTTAGTTTTTGCCTTTTCTTTCATATTTCTCTTTTACTTATTTTTAGGGTTGGTAATGTTCTCGCTACTACCACTACAACAAAAGTTGTTTTTGACTGCCATGGAACACAGCGTACTATGTGCTTGCTGCTCGAGTGAATTGGTCAAAGATACGATTGATGGTTAAATAATATATTTCAAGATACTTGAAATAAGTATTGGTCAAATAGGTATACAATTATATTTGGACGTACTATGTGCTTACTGCTCGAGTGAATTTCATAAACTCGTAGTCAGTCCAACCAAGTCTTCAACCAAGTCCATCGTCAGGAAACTTTCCTTTTTTGATGTCCAAATGTTCATTCTTGTATGCAATAAAATAATTTTATTAGTAATGTACCTGTTATTTATTCAACTAAAACAATATAAATATATATTAATTTTTACTCTCAGCATTTCTAAAGATTTTGGATGGTCACGGAGATACTTAACAACCATCACTGAAGTAGTAGAAACTGCTTCACCGCCCGAGTATATTAGTGCAATTATCAAGTCAATGATTTTCTCATTGTTTAATTTTATCTTTCCTTCTTCATTATTTTTAACAAGCAATCAAGCATGTCCTCATCGCTTAAACTTGCATAAGATCTTCTCTCGTTAATTAGCTCTGTTAGCAAGGTTATAATTTTCTTTCTTGTCTGAAATAATGTATGTATATATAAAAATCTCTTAATGAATAACTGTGGTTATCACTGGCTCTATCTCTTGATTGTTCGCAGTCCAAATGAGTGTAATCATTAATTAGCATAGGAGTATATCATTGTTATGCAATTCCATGCGTGCTTGCTTCTTGGTTATCATTTGTTTAAATAAGGCATTTTACACTCCAACAGTTCATCCAGTAAGAGCACATGCATTCACACACAGGCCAAGTGAGTGTGAATCATTAATTAGCATAGTAGTATATCATTGTTATGCAATTTCACGCATGCTTGCTTCTTGGTTATCATTTGTTTAAACAAGGCATTTTACACTCTAACAGTTCATCAAAAAGAGCACATGCATTCACACACAAATATTGACTGCTTAATTAGTTTGCACTTCCATTTTTAGTGGATGTTATGGCTCATAATGATAGTGTTTCTCGGTTATTGTACCATTTTATATGAATTTACCCATAGTAATCATGTATAATAACTTGGAAAATGACTTACATTGGTTACAGTATGTCATTGTTATGAATTTACCCACAGTAATCAGTTTTATCTGAGGCAAACATGCCTCGAATTCCTCAGTTTTAGCTGCCCGAGGCACACATGCCTCGGTTCAGTTTTTTTAATTATGATGTAACCATTTTTTTGCTTTAGCAAGTGCAGTTTTTGACTAATATGTGCAGCTTTCCGCCTGCTTATAATTATATGCAATTTTTTTGTAGTTTTACACTATTGATGCAAGTTCAATTTCTGTGCAGTTCCACTACAGTTTTTGGCATTCACACATTTTGCATAATTACATAACTCTTTTGTAGATTTGCACTCTAATTATTCCCTTTACTTTGCTATACAGGTACACAAAACATTCCTTTGCTATATGGAAGATTGCGAGCTAAAGTTGCTAACAAAAGGTATGTTTTTATGCATTTAAATGTGTATGCTATTATGAAGTATATTTTGTTATATATGATATAAATCCGGTTATGTTTGATCGTGTAAATGTATATTGAATTGGGGTGTGTGGGAAAGCACCAACCGTGCAAAGGAGGTGTTGTCGAAAATTCATGAAATCCGATAAGTTTATAAAAATCAACAAAGTTTATAAGAATTAACTAAGATACCAAGTTTTATAAAAATTAAATAATTTTCTAAAAATAAACTAAGTTTTATAAAATTTAATTAATATCTAAATATTAATAAAATTTAATTAATATCTAAATATTAATAAAATTTTATAAAATTTAAATAAATTTATGAAAATAAACTAAGTGTAAAAATTTAACTAAGATAACTAAGTTATATAAATAATAATAAAAATTAAAAAAAATTACTTAATTTATAAAAATTAACTAATTTTTATAAAAGTTAACTACGTTATCAAGTTTTATACAAATTTAACTAAATAAACTAAAAGTTTATAAAAATTAACTAAAATTATTTAACTAATTTATAAACTAAGTCTTATAAATATTCAACTAAGTTAATTAAGTGAGTTTTATAAAAATTAATTAAAGGATATAAAAATTAACTAAGTTAATTGAGTTTTATAAAAATCAACAAAATTTAATTTTTTAATTAAATTAACTTAAGTTTATGAAAATTAATTTAGTTTTATAAAAATCACGTTCTCTATTTTGAAATCTTTGTGAAATTGTTATAAAAATTGACTAAGTTTTATAAAAATTATCTAATTTTTATAAAAATTAACTAAGTTGACTAAGTTTTATAAAAATTAATTAAGTTTATAAAAAGTAACTAAATTTAAAAGAAGAGTAATAATATAATATAATAATAGTAGTAGTAGTAATAAAATAATAATAAATTAACTAAGTTTAAAATAAGTAACTAAGTTAATTAAGTTTTATAATAATTAAATAAGCTAACTGTTTTTTCAAAATTAAATAAGTTTATAAAATTTAATCAAGTTTTCTAAAAATTAGTTTTATAAAAATCATGTTCTCTATTTTGAGATCTTTGTTAAATTGTAATAAAAATTGACTAAGTTTTATAAAAATTATCTAATTTTTATAAAAATTAACTAAGTTAACTAAGTTTTATAAAAATTAATTAAGTTTTTAAAAATTAACTAAATTTAAAAGATGAATAATAATATAATATAATAATAGTAGTAGTAGTAATAAAATAAAATAATAATAATAATAATAAAGCATGATTGATCACAATAACAAGTTCATTAGGGGTTATGCTAGTTTCAATAACTTAGTCTTTGGCGATGCATCTTTTGTACTTATACATACTTGTATATATTGACTAACATATGTATGTTTGTGTTTCTTCTTCACAGGTGTTGTATGATGCTTTTGAGGTTGATACATGATGTCGCACTCTTTCTCCTTTAAATCGGTCATGCTTATCGACGGTCATTAAAATATTTTTTGTATGTATCGTTTTGGTATGTTACACTCAATTTGTGTACTTATGTTTAATTTTTATCACAAATATTTATGTTTAATTCTTCATGTATGAAATATTATGGATATATATATATATATATATTGTGATTTGGCTTATGACTCAATTTGTGTACTTATGTTAATGTGATGAATGTGGTTTTTTTTGCAAAGAGTAAATAGTTTTCATAGCAATAAGACGGTGCTATAATAGATAGTAATGAATTTTCTATAGCATTTCAATGTGTCATAAAAGATTGACACGATGATTCCATAGCGCATTCAAATGCTATAATAATATATCATGTCGACATATTTATAGCAACTAAAATGCGTCATAAAAAGTTCTATAGCACGTTTCATAATGCTATAGAAAAGCAGTTGCACCAATATGGCCTATTTTAGATGGCAAGAAAAATAAGTTTTCCATTGCAAGTATGACACGCTATAGTATCTACCAGACTTTTTACAACATGTTGATCTATGGCGATTATAGAATCGCTATAGAAAGTTTTTATAGCGGTTTTTACACGCTATAAAAAGTCCTTTTTGTTGTAGTGATCACATGACTCTGCTTCTAAGCATCGCGCTAAGTCTAGATCACATCCTCATAGAGATCCAGACAAGCAACCTGATCGTCGTTATGATATCCCACCTAGTGACACTTCTCATGTTCCACCTCCAACTTCCATCCTTATGCAACACCCTGCGCCATCTTATTTGAGCCGGTCCTTTAATCGCATGCATCACAAGAGTGGCTCCAAAACTTCCAAACACAGGCTTGGCAAGGAAACTGCTATAGCTCCACCAATCTCTATGGAGGAATAGTTTGCAGCCAATGCCCGAATGGCCAAACTGAAGGAAGAATTTCCAAATATTTGCTTTATCGGCATGCCTAAATTGAAAAGAATCCCAGCCAACATCCAAAAGATGAACTACGATTGCTTGATCGATGTTCACAGCCAGTATAATAAATGGACAAAGGTAGCTAAAAAGATTTCCAAAGTCTCGAGAGATAGGCAGCTAGAGATTGAAAATCAAAAGCTCATCGAGGCCGAGAACAAAAGAATTATAGCTCGGCTTAGTGCTGAAGTTGAGGAAAACCCAAGCTGAAGCTGAAATGAAAGCCAAGGATGCCACAAAGGCACTTGATAAGGAGAGAATTAAGCATCAAGATGAGACGGAGAAAGTCTTCCACCACAAACATGATCTGGTGATCGAGAGAGAAACAACAAATAGAAATGCGACCGAGCTAATGACCAAGCTTGAGCATGAAACAAAAGAGAAAAATGAAGTGCTCCAACAAGCTCAGAAATATCATGATGAGTTGCTTGATACCAAGAAAGAGAGGGTCAAAGTGCTCGAACATGTTAGAGACGTTATTGCACTTGTCAAAAGAGAGGTTGTGGCCACGGAACATTGGGCAGATTAGCGTGTGATGGAGAAGTTTGAATCAGTGCTGAACTAATACAATGCCAACGTGCTTAAATTCCAAAACTTGGAATGGTTCAAAGATGGTTATACCAAAATCCTCGCCCTCGCATGGGAGCAGATTGTTGATGAAGGGAAAGCTTCCCTCAAAAGTGGCGAGGTAGATTTGGAGCACTTGGAGAAAGAAATCTTGGTAGGAGACGAGCCAAAGATTCTGAAGGTTGGTTGGCATATTCTTCATTCGGAGTTGGCCGCAACAGCACAAAAATACTTAGGTGAAGGCTCCGGGTCGATGCCACAAGATGTCGCCACTGCTAACCAAACACTTGGGTCCTAGGCTGCTCTCGATTCCACTTCTGATCCGGGGTATGATCCAGAGAGGTCCCGGATACACAAGCCTGCCATGCTTTCTCCTATTCTTGAAGGAAAATCTGGCAGCACTCCAGCCCACACATAACTCTAAACCAAAGAAGTTATCTAATTGAATTCTCTCGTATTTCAGAGAGTTGATGTGTCGTCAATTAATATAGCTAATATCTCTCTCTCTTTATTTCTCAAGCCTCAGGTCCGCCCCACATCACTTCGCTTCCCAACAAGGGCTCTTAGTCAAGACTACAAGTGCTTGTAATAGAGTCAATTACTATTACAACCTCAACAATTTTAGCTTCCTGGCTGAAGAGATTCGAATCCTTGATGTGCAAATGATTAATGCTTTGCTGAGGCGAGGGGATTTGTGAGCTACATGGAGCTCAATTCGACGATGATGTGATTATCACCAAGTTTTCTTAGTCTTCATCGAGTCATACCATGGACGAACTTTAGCAGGAACATCTACTGAACATAAGAATTAAGGTGGAACAGGTGGAAACCTTCCTCTTCCATTATCCATAGCCCTGACTGGCTAAACTATCTTTACCCCAGTGTATATTCCTCCACCTAGGAGTGCTCAGAGTACACCCGTGGGATCTTCGCAAAGCACTTCGGTCTCCCTTCCTCCTCATGGGAATACTTAGAGCGTGCATGCTAGGTCATCGTAGAGCACTCCATCCAAGGGAAGAGGGAGTGGTGGAAGAGTAAGAAAACATCTGGAAGGATCCAGCGCGCCTTCTTCTTCAACTGGTGTTATGCGGATTCGGTCTGCGCTTTTATTTTCTTGCTTAGGCGTAAAACAGAAAATCTTTGTTAATAACAGAAACTCTTTGTTTTCTTAAATCTTTATGTGAATTTGCCTAAGTTATTTTAGAAATGCAGTTTCCATTCAACGTACTTATGTTCCATTCTTTTTAGTGGTTATCGTTGGACTAAATCCTTAGGCCGCTATGTAAGTTATCGGCCTTCCGTCGCTCTTGCAAACATAATGTAATTGTCGAAGTGCCAAACTTTAGGCATTAGTTGAGGTTCTACCACTTAGGACAGTGGTCCGAGTATTCTTTTCCAGGATAACGATACTTGATTGCGCCAAATTCCGGGCACAAATTTTAAATTAACTACTTAATAACGTAGTTCGCACATCCTCATCTAGGGTGTCTATTTCCAATCGTGCCTAACTCCTGGCATCGATTCAAAGTTCATAGGTAAGATCCACCTTATGCTGAGTATGGACCTTTTGTTTTGCCTATCCAGGGAAAATGTTGAGGATTGGACGGTCTTATCGCATCCATTTCGTTTTATAGTCACACCCCTAATCCGAGGGCAAGAGTTGAGCGAGTGAACAATCGTATCGCGTACGTTTCGATTTATACTCCTACCCCCATATTAAGGGCAAGAGTTAATGTATGGACAGTTATGTCATTTTCGATTTGAGTTTACACTCCTACCCCCAATCCGACGACAAGAGATGGCTAATGGACGGTCGGGTCATGTCCATCTATTCTATACTCCTGCCCTATGTCCGAGGACAGGAGTTGGCTAGTATCTATCTCCGGATACCGAGAAGAAATTCAAGGGTCTAATCATGGACAATAGAAGTTTGGGTGGCACCTATCTTTGAGTACCTGCATTCCTGTATTGTTCACACACATATTCATTCGAGTTAGTCAAGTCACAACTCTTAAGTAGTGGGAAGACAGAGTCTTGGACTCGAAAAACCATTTTATTCCATAAAAGATGAGAAATTATATAATATATCTTATTACACGGCTTTAGCCAATCATCTACAAATTTATTTCTAAGTGAAATAGCATCATAAGTGCTCGCTATTCCATGTCCTCGAGAGCGAAATACATATATTATCGCAAGCCTAAAAGTTCCATCTCCAAGCTTCTACTGTATAGTATACAGACTTTCCTAGGTCGGGCCCAAGTTTCCAGGGCCAAGGAATATTCGTTTGAGAATCAATTCGCCAACTTCAAAGGCCCGATTCCTGACCATAGTGTTGTAATATTGTGCAACTTGGTGTTGGTTTGCAATTGCCTTCAACTCAGCTGCGCCGCTCTTCTCATCGATCATATCAAGAGACTTCAGTAGGAGTTGCTCATTAATCAGTGGATCATAGTAAATCACTCGATGAGAAGGTACTTCCAGTTCAGTCGGAATCATATCATCTGATCCATAGGCTAAGGCAAAGGGAGAGTGGCTAGTTGTTGACTTGTGAGTTGTTCGATAAGCCTATATTACTAGTGGAAGTTCATCGACCCACTTGCGCTTGGCCTTTTTCAACCGCTTCTTAAGGATAGACTTGATAATCTTATTCACAGCTTCAACCTGTCCATTCGCCTGAGGATGTGCCACCATAGCAAATATTTTCTCTATGCGATGCCGGCAGTAGAAATCTTTGAACTCGGTGCTGTCAAATGGTTTTCGTTATCGGTAACGATTGCCTATGGAACTCCAAAACGATAGATGATATTTCAGACAACTAAATTGATTACTTTCTTTGTGGTGATCATGGCCAATGGTCTGCCTTAGCCTACTTGGTGAAGTAACCAACTGCAACGATGGCGTACTTCGTGCCACCTTTAGATATCGATAACACACTAATGATATCGATTCCCCAGATTACAAACGACTAAGGACTAACCATTTGAGTAATCTCCATCGATAAGGCTCTTGGAATATTAGCAAATCTCCGGCACTTGTCTCATCTGCGAGTGTAATCAGCTGAATCTTGATTGACAATCGACTAGAAGTACCCATAACGAAGGACCTTCTTCGCCAGGGTTTGCCCCCAGTGTGGTCGCCACAGGCCCCTTCATGAACCTCTCTTAGGACTTACTTGGCTACGTCATGAGCGATTCATCGAAGCACGGGGATAGAGAAACCCTTCCTGTATTATACTCCTTGCAAAATATATCTCGATGCTTATCGAAAGATTTTTCGTCATTTATTCCTTCTTTTCGGAAGGATTCCTCTTTGAAAATAATTCTGAATCGGAGTTATCCATGAATCCCTTTTAAGCTCGGTCTCCAAAGTCCAATCAACATCCATCTGGTCAATGCTATAAGCCAAAAATACTTCCATCGGAACCAAGCCCATCAACTGCGCATCTCCAGAACTGGCCAGTTTAGCCAGTGAATCGGCCTTCTCATTCTCCTCTCTAGGAATATGAGTGATTGTATAATATTCAATGTCAGTGAGTAGCTCAAGGACTTGGTTCAAACAAGGAGCCAGTCTTGCCCCTTCTGTTTGAAACTCCTTTTGAACTTGGGAAACCACCAGCTGGGAGTCGTAGAAAATGTGCAAAGTTTTTATTCCCGATTCTTTGGTGACTTTGAGTCCCGCTATCAAGGCCTCGTATTAAGCTTTGTTATTCGTCATTGGGAAGTCGAGTTTCAACGCGTAGCAGATTGGGTGTTCTTCGGGAGTGACAAGTACGGCTCCACCACCGTAACACAGTTCGTTAGATGCACCATCCGTGTATATCTTCCATCCAATTTCTTTTTCACCACTGCTCTCCGGAGGATCATCTCATACAGTGAATTCAACTATGAAATCGACCAAAGCTTGAACCGAGATTGCTCTTCGAGTGTGACAAGTTATGTCGTATTGGCTCAATTCAATGTTCCATTTCAACAGCCTTCCAAAACTGCCCGGTCGCTGCAAGACTTGTTGCAATGGCCGGTCGGTAAGAACTTTGATCCGATGAGCCTAGAAATAAGGGCAGAGCTTTCTTGAAACGATCAAAAAGCACAGTCACTGCCAAGTATATAAACAAGTCCTCATCATCCACCAGCTTTGAAAGGATAGGGGTTTCTCCAAGTGATCTACCAGAGCTTGGAATGTGCCTTTATTGTCGTGATTTCATTCGAAGTTCCTTCTTCCCTTATTAATCACCTCGAAGAAAGGGTTACATTTACCTATGGCTCTGGAAATGAACCGACTCAGGGCGACGACCTTCCCATTAAAGCTTTAGACCTCCTTGATCGACTTTAGATCTTTGATTTTTCTCAGTGCCTCGATCTTCTCTATCTTGGCTTCAATCCCACAAGAGTATACAATGAAGCCCAAGAATTTCCTTGACGTAACGCCAAAAGATCATTTCAAGGGATTGAGCTTTATTCCATATATTTGGAGGACATCAAACATCTCTGCCAGATCATCAACATGGTTTCTTGAACACTATGACTTTATAGGCATGTCATACATGTAGACTTCCATCGAGCATCCAATTTGGTCTTTGAACATTAGGTTCACAAGCCTTTAGTAAGTTACTCATGCATTCTTTAGTCCAAAGGGCATGACCAGATAACAATACAGTCCGAGGTTAGTAATGAAGTTGATGTGTTCCTACCTTTCTATTTACAGAGGTAGAGGCCTAAAATCTCATACAAAATGTCTCCAAGCCATTATCTAAAATTTAGACCAATTCTCTCAAGAATGTAGGTGCCAACTCATCAGTTTGTATAGGTCGGTACAACCCAAGGTTAAGGGTCAGTACCACCCTGTAGGATGACCAATATGGCTATTCTTAACTCTTCATCTTGGCTTGTGGTTAGCTTCGTGATTCCATAGTTGTTTTCACTAATATTAGCTGGCTTTTGGGTCTAAATGATAGAGTTATGGAAGAATAGAGTTGCAGCTTCAAGTGTTCGTGGAGATTGATGGAGAATTGCAGTGGTTCAACAAAACGACATTGGAAGTAGGCTATTGGCATCGAGTAAGACTAGTGGGTAGAAGGTGGATCCCCCAAGTAGAGGAAACATGGGTCGATACCGACCCATAATATGGGTAAACCCATGTTGCTTTGGTCTTGGGTTGTTCTGGCATCAGCCTTGCGATTTTGTTTGTGTTTGGTTCTTGGAATTTTGGGCCATCTCTTTGGGTTTCCTGCTTTGATAACTCTAAGTTCGATCCATCCCATCTGTTTGAATGTGGCCTAGTCAAAAGGCTGGAAAACATAATGCAAGAACCTCCCTCCCATTCTTTAACACCACAGTCCATTTTTCACAGTCTAAGATGACATGATAATGCGAAAAAAAACCCATCCCTAATAGAACATCAAAACCACGAAAACCAAGAACGAACATATCGCACGGAAGGAGTCGATCGAAACAAGAAATCTGAACTCCTTCACAAAGCATATGAAGATTTGTGTAACCCACTACTGGGTTCGATACACAAATTGAATCATGAGCCACAGCTGGTTCCAGACCAAGTTTATTAATAAAACTATCAAATATAAAGGTATGAAAAGAACCAATATCAAATAAGACAAGAATAGGAGTGCCAGAAAAAGATATAATACCTTCCAGACCCTGCTTCCCCTTAGCTGCTGCTGAAGTGGAAGGTGCTGAAGAAATAGCAAAGATCCTAGGCTGCTCCCTTTTTTGAGCATAGGACAATCTCTAGAAAAATGACCAACCGGATGGAAGCTGTAACTCCCATACGATATAAACTGAAGTACCTTCCCTACTGATGTCATAACCACTCATCCTCCCTCACCCGACCAACACTCCTTAGCATAATGAACCATCTTCACACACTTGTTGCACATAATCTTAGACTTTTTATGCTGAAACTTGCGCTTCCTATCCCAAGCTAATGCGGAAGCAATAGCCTCTAGTGTAGAAACAATAAGCTTCGGTGCCAAACTTTCAAACCTCAAGCCCTTTTTCACCAAATCCACATACGAATCCATGAGATGATTAGTTGTATCCTGCTTAAACTCGGGACGCATACTTGCTACAAACATCTCATTCTTCTTCAAAGGCATTTCTATCATACTAGGCTCAAATCGAGACAATACGTCAATTTTTTTTCCATACTCCGCAATAGTTATAGTACCTTTCTTTAGATCCAAGAAACTCCTAAACAATAACGTCTTCCCCACCTCTGGTACAAATTTCCTTTTAAACTCCTCCTTAAATTGGGCCCAAGGGAAGTCGTTCTCTTTGACATCAGCTGTAACAGAACTACACCAATCCATGGCCACACCAGAAAGATGAAGAGAAGGCAAGTGGCACCTCATAGCATCACCCAACTCCAAATCCCTAAATATCCTCTCACACAACTCAGCCATGTCTGTACCTCAACAATCGATTCAGTCCCATCAAACTCTAACCACTAAATCTTTCGAAATCCCAACGAAGTGAAGCAAAGTTCATAGGTGGCTAAACTTGCACTACTTCCTTAACCATATTCACCTAGGTTCTGTTACAGAAGCATTATTCCTCAAAGCTCGAATCCTACCGTTGGTGATGTTACCACCTCTACGCCTCGACCTCTACCTCACCTAACATTAGCAGCACAAGTACTCATAATTTGCTGCTTGAATTTATTGCAAATATCTTTAGAATACTACAAGATTGAGTTAATTCAAGGAAAGATTACTAAGACATGATTACGAAGAAAGGATTACTAAGAAGGAGATTATTTCAAAGAAAGGACTAATTTATAGAATGAATTTCTAAGAGAAAGATATTTTTAAGAAAACAGTTTTAGAAGTCTAGTTTTGCAATAACAAATACATTCTCATATGTTTAATATACTCGACTCATTTTATAGCATTACTAACCTTCACTCTAATGAGCCATACTCAACCAAAGCCAAGGTATTTGCTAACCTAGCTCTGATACCACGATGTAATGATCGCCTTTTTTATCCCTAAATTTCAACACTAAATACATCAACTGTATTCATGTGTCGAGCACTCAAGTGCTGGAAATATAGAAAGTTAGGGTAAAATAAAAGAAAACGAAACAGAACAAAAAAGAAGAACACAATATCATAATCTCACATGTGGAATTATAATATATACAAAAGCGTAGTACAAAATGTTACTCTAACATACATAAACTTCAGAGTTGCAAAATGACTAAGTACTACTATTAATCTGGATAGTTATAACTGCCTGCCATTACAATGCTGAATGCATACATACATAATAGTGAACAGAAATGAAAATTGGTAGATAGATAGATAGGTGGAAGCATCCAGCTAGTTTCCATAAGCTTGAGGCATCCAACTTAAACCTGCATTCCTCAATCTATTTGAAAGAGTACATGAGGAATTTGGTAAAAACAAAAATCGCATGTTAGACGTAAATATGGTATGAGAAACTCATAAATGCATATAAACACATAACGGTACTTCCATGACAAACTGAATCACTGGATTGGTTTTCCCCTCTAAGAACCCAACTCGATTGATATCTACATTAGGTGATATCATAGATAATGTCTAAGTTGTGAATATAAATCAAGAAATAGCTGTAATGCTTACTTTAGTCAAACCACAACATATTAGAGTATAATTAAAACCACTAAGGTACGTACATATATGGATTTTCCATGGAGATCTCCCCAGTAAAACTCGTAAGTAAACTAAGACCAATCTCTATGAAAAGGATCAGAAACTATCTTCCAAGCATCGTATATCTCTGGATTGAATATAACAGAAGGTAAACATAACTAGCCCACGCCTTAACACGTGAACCAAGTATTAACAACTCCCGCTAGCAAAATCTATAAGCATACTCTAGATAATGGAATTAAGGTACACCTTTAGGTTAGCTAAACCCTAGATTGTGCATCCTACCCTATCTTTAGTCATTTTCCAATGTTGAGGCTACATTCGGCATCTTTCACAAGTCATCGTCACTCAAATAGAAAAGTTAGTTTGACAAATGCTAATGCTAACTTCTCCCTCGGACTTAACCTTAGGATAAATAGTTCAACTCAATAGCTTTCATCCAAAGTGTTAACGATGACCTCTTTCTTGGACTTAACCTTAGCATATGACAGTGCAGCTCTATAGCACTTCGCTTCAATGACCTCTTTCGAAACTGACCTGCATACATGGTTTGAAGTGGTATTCGGTAAGTAGAATAGTTTCAAATCTCGAACACTCCAAACCCAATCGATGAATTCTCAGTTAATTCAATTTCGGTTACTCAAAAAGTAAGTGAAAGCTAGAGACATTTCCTACAATTGCTCCTCCTCGGGGGTTCTCCAAGCATATAAAGCCGTAAAGCTTTTTGTTACTTCTTAAGTTAATTTCGTCCATTTCGGTACTCGGCTAATCGACTATCGAGTTTCAAGCGATTGCTTATGGAAATAAAGGTTCGTACACTTACCACATTTCCGACATTCCAACTTAACTATTCCTCTACCAAGAAGGAAGTAGTTAAGTTAGAGCACTATCGCTCCATCCCTACTTGAACATCGATCTTGGTTCTCACAAACAGAGAAGTCTACCTCGCTCGGCTTTTAGTGTTAAGCATAGTAATACAAGCATTCCATAAACAAATTTAACCACACTTTCATTTTACAAAGGGAAACTTCTTATCCCTTCTTCCAAATTTAAAAGTTTTTCAAAAATACGTGTATATGAATTAGAAATGGTTTTAAAATGATATAGACATGTATAATAGTTTATTTATAAAAATACTATATTTAATAGAATTTGAAAATAAACTTAAAGAAGAAAAGTGTAAATAAAACTTTTATACTATATTAAAATACTAAACTAGTTTTATAAAGTTATATATGACTAAAATACTTTTAAAAATACTTATATATAAGTTATAAGCAGTTATATAAAATATTACTTAAAATTGATTTGAAACTTTAGCCACTTTAACAAAATAAACAAGTTTTGCATATAAAAAAAGAAAAACCTTTACTTTATAAATTCAAAATAACTTTTTTAAAAATGTTTTTAAACTTCAAACACCTTTTTAAAATACTTGTATATCTTTTATAAAACTCCTTTGAAAAGGTTTCATGAAAATATCCAAAGTGGTAACATTTTAAACTTTAGTAAAAACTTGTTTTTCCGAAGTGCATCCATAACGACTGTCGCTATATGGACCATAACCTTTATTACTTTGTCTTATAAGTAAAATAGCTTTTAAACTCCATTTCTTACTATATTTTATACTACTATAAGTATATAAAACATTTCATTCAAAAATATACAAAAGATAGAGAATAAAAAGTGAGATAGAAGAGAGAGATTCAAAGTGCGTTTATAGCGACTATCGCTATATGGACAATTCCATATTACATTCAAATTCAAGCACCATTCAATCACATATACATATATGATTCTAAATTTCATATCACATAAAAAATAAGCATGGAATAATTTATATACACATGAAATATATAAGCAAGAAAAGCAAGTAGTAAACAAAGTAAATATCACAACATCAAAATGGTTCTACAGCGACTATCGCTATAAAGGCAATAATATTAACTACTCTATTACATATACTTATTCAATATCCAAGTCCCAAGTCCATCCCATACTATTACATATGCTCAGTATTACAAGTACAAGTCCATATCCAAAGTCCATTACATATGCATAATTATCAAGTCCGAAGTCCCAGTCCAAATTTCCATTACATATGCTCAAATAAACAACACAAATCAAGGCCTTCTGTAATGACCCGGAATTTCACTGCTTTGGTTTGCGAATATTTAATTAATTTTAAAAATTCAAATAATTGATTTTTTAATAAAAAAAAATATAACTCTTTTAAATAATAGATAATGATGGTGGAATACTTTTAAGATTTGTTTTCAAGAATATTTTGTTTAATGAAAAAACAGAAAATGCGACCGGAAACCGTTTGCATAAAGTAAAGGGGAGGGGGACAAGTAAGAACATGAGGAAGAGAGGGGGAGACATAGGTGGTGAGGTGTAAGCAAATGAATGGAGGGTATAGGTGCATGGGCATTTTGGTAATTCAATATTTTCATTTTATATAAAAACAAATTCCTCTCTCTCTCTCTCTCTTCAATTTTCATTTCTACTTCTTTTTTTTCCAAAGCACCATCTTCTTCCTCCTTAAGAATAAAACTCTTTAATGCCTTTTAAATTTAATTTCCATGTTTTTAAAAATAAAATATTTCTAGTAAAATTATTTTATAACTTTATAAATTCCTACTTCTCCTCTTCTTCTAAAATAAGCTCCACCCCCAGACACCCTATGGCCAAACCTAAAAGGCACCATGGCTGAGCCCATAGTATGTAAACTTGTTAGAAAGAGTTAGTGGGTAAGTAAGTTAGAAAGGTTAATAACTTAAGTTAGTAAGTTAAGTAAGTTAGTAAAAATTTGTAACTTAACTAGTTAGTAAAAGTTAATAACTAAACTAGTTGGTAAGGTTAGTGAACTAAACTTGATAGTAAGTTAGTACGTTAAAGTAAAAAGTTAGTAAGCTAGAAGCTAGCACTTTGTGGCGAATTATCGACAAAGAACTCTTACGTGGAAACATGAGCTTTGGATTTTGGAACCAAATCATCTGTTTTAAAGTTAGAGCTTTGTTTCTATTTTTCAATTAACTATTTTGTATTTTCAAAAAGTTAGTAAGCTTCTTAGTGTTAAGTTTTTTTTCCAAAGAGAAAAAGCTAAAACATTTCAACTTATGGTATCTATAGCGATAGTAGCTAAGGATAAAGTTCGATTGGATCCGATTTTTGAAAATTTGGTTTTCAAAATTTGAAAATGTTTGAATGTTTTAATAACTTAATAATGACGTTTAAAAAGGTTATTTAAAGTTTTATTAATTAATTTTTAATTATTTAAGTTTTTGATAATTAATAATTAATTAAGTGTTAACAAGGTTTATTAACTTTTATTAAGTAAAGATTAGTACTAATTAATTATCCTTTAAAGACAAGATTAATTTTAATTAATTATAATTAAGTAAGATTAATTTCTAATTAATTATGATTTAAGTATATGATTTATTTTAGTTAATTATTAATTAGATATAAGGTCAGTTATTTATTATTTAATTTATTAAATTTTTAATTATTTTTAATTATAAATTAATTAAGGCTCAAATTTTAATAAATTATTCATTAAAGGTTTATTTTACTATTTAAGTTTTAATTAAAGATTAATTAATTAATTAATTTAGATTAATTAATATTTAATTATTAGTGAAGGTATAAATTATTATTTAATTATTAATAAAAGATTAATTAGGGTTTAATTATTTTTTACAAATGATTATTTCTTAATTATTTATTAAATTAAATTAAGATTTAATTAAGTTTATTTATGGTTTAATAAGAGTTTAACTGGTAATTAATTATTTAAAAAAAGGAGTTTTAAGTTTTAAATCCTTTATTTTCCAAGAGTCAAATTGTTTAAAGATACTTATTTTTCAAAGATGTGTTTGAAAACAAGGAATTCAAATGTCGATACCCTTAAGTAGATAAACAACTATCAATGAGCAATAATGTGTTTGTTTGTATTGTATGGACATCCATTAGCAGAATAAAACACCGTTTTGCTAAAATGTAAATTGTTGATTGTGTGTACATCTGTTTAATTGAATAAATTCCTATTCGGCTAGAAGTAGTGAATTGTTCGGACATCTATTTAACAGGACAAATCACCATCTTGCTATTATGTTATTTGGATATGTATATGCCAATGTTTATTTTGACATGCATTCCCTGCTTGGATAAGAATTGAATTTACATACTCATGTGACCCGTGTAGATAATTTTTAACTGAATTGGAATTCAAATTGAAATTAAATAGTAACAAAATCGGTACCATTAGGATTATAAGCCTCCTTTTGAATTATCTTAAAGTTATGGTTTTGAAGTAACTTTAGTTCTTTAATCAAATTTAGGTTAAGAGTTTATAAATGATTTCCAAGTTATTTAATTATTTAATAACAGTATCTAAAAATAATAACTTGTTTATAAGAGAGGTTTACTAAATAAAATGGTTTATTTAAAGTAATTTTTAAAAGGGATATTTTGCAAATGATCTTAAAACGGTTTATTTAAAGTAATTTTTAAAAGGGATGTTTTAAAAATTAGCATCAACACCATTGGACGTATACTTAATTGTTTTCATCCAGGATCGATTTGGAAGAAATTCCCGACCATAGAAACTTGCTATAGGATGAAATAACTCATCTTATTTAGGAAGATAGGATGCCCTAGTGGAAATCCGTCTACTTACAACCAAAAACTAGATTGTTAAATCGTATGATAATAAATACGATAATCCTACATCTAGGTAGTCATGAACAAATCTATGATAATGATCACAAAAACCTTTATGCTATCTTCGGTGGAATGAAAATAAATTGGGCTAAATTCATCCATGGTGAAATTAAAAGCTTTTGGGGTACCATCCTATATCTCTCATTTTGAAGATATCCCATTAAAGAAAGCGATATACGAATTTTATCATTTGCATATTCCTCCATGACCACCCCTAATAATCTCCCTTGAACAATGGAGATTACAACAGCAACAACAAGAGCATCATGGTACTCCTCCCACTACTGCTCCTTAGCATACTTACTCACCTCATCCTTCAATACAACCTACATCCTCCAGTCACGCTATCAAATATTATTCAGATTCTGAAATACAAGAAGCTTGCGTTGAACCAATGCAAAATGAATCTCTTAGTGATTTAGCACTTAAAAACCAAAAGCTAATCACGGCCAATCAACGAGCTTTGAATAAAAAGGTGATTGGATTGGAGCGTCCTTTTTCTACAAGAATGACTAAATGGAAAAGATGTTAGAAAAGGTTGTTTCAATATTGGGAAAAGTTATGAGAATGGTCCGTGGTAGATCATCCTCTCACTCATCATCTTCGCCATCACTAACACTGCCTCCTCGAGTACAGACACCAGTTTATCGTGCTCATACTTCTCCTAAAGGATCTTCTCACAACAGAGGAAAGACCCATATGAAAGAAAAACCTGAGGAGGAAGAAGAAGACAGTGATGATATGTACGTATTTGATACTCCGCATTTCCAACATCAATCATACATGGGGTTCCAAGGGCTCTCCTTCAAAAAGATGAGGAGTACAATGACCAAACATAGTGGTTAGACACATACGAACAAGATCCTTCATCTTATTGGGAATACTATGAGAATTATGGAAGCTTATCTTGTTCTTCAAACCGGTACAATTAGCATTTTATTTTAGTTATCTTTTTACTATTTTTCCATTATTTATGGTTATGCTTGTCTATTTAACTATTTAAAACTCTTGCTACATTGGTCTCTGTTTCTATTTGAACTTCCTTATTTGGTTTTAAATATTCATGATCTTATATATAACATGCTATTAAATGTCTATTTAACATTTATATATCTTATACCATTCCTTCCATGTTAATAATGACAAAGGGGAGGAATTTATGCATATACATAGGGGGGAAAATATAATAATTCTTCCATTTTGATTGTATAGTTTTCATCATCAAAAGGGGGGGATTGTTAGAACCTCTAGTTTATGTTTTAATTACAACAACTATACAATCATATATATATATAGACATACATTTTAAGATTACAGGTATATACTAAAAGAAGACATCATGCTCGAAGATATTGAGACTCGAAGACAAACGATGATCTATCGACCATACTATAGTTAGTAAGGGTATTTTACTGTAAAAGAGTCTTAGATAAAATATTAGGATCTCCTTAAGTATATATGCATACACAATCACACGCGATTTCATATACACTGAATTAATTTGAAAAACTGTTTTTGCTGCTCATAGACATCTGAGGTAAAACCACAGACTTTTGAGGAAATACTCAGGAAAAAAAAATTCTGAAGCCACAGACGTCTGAGGGAAAACCACATACGTCTGTGACAATCCTCGATTAATTATTTTTTAAAGTCAAAGACGTCTGAGGTTTTACCATAGACATCTGTTGCGACGACCCACATTTCAAACGGTTTAAGTCGATAATAAACCACATATGTCCAACCCAAAACAATCCGAAACACGGATTATCAATGAGGTTAATTAAGAAAAATAAGAAAAGAAAAAAATGAACATAGAATCTGGCAGCGGAATGACAAAATATAATAGTCAAATAAACAGTTCATGAAGCTGTTTATAATATACATTTGATTAAAATTTTACTACATCTATCAGAGTTATATATAATAGAACAATAGAATAATGCAGCGGAATAAACAATGCGGGAATAATACTAGTAATAATATAACAAATCTTCGTCTTCATCCTCAGGAACAATATGATCTTCAATGCACTGAAAACTTAGGGCTGACCCGAGCATAAAGTAAAACAATACACTCAAGTCAGAACTAAAATATTCCTACGTGAGTCAAATCAATATCACATATAACATGAGTGTAATAGCATCAGAGATATTTATGGGGTTTTCATCTCCTATCCAGTGTACAACATGCGTGCAATATCTCAAGAGATGTTACAGGATTTTCCATCTCTTAAAGATCCATCAATATATATATATATATAGTAGAATACGCTACATATATAATGTATAATCAATAAAATAAATATTTTTCCTAGTGTTAAGGCTTTACGTTAATCCCCCTTAACGCATTTTTAAGCATTGGCGTACAGTTTGCATATAACACCCTAGTAGCACGTCGGGGGATAGGGATGCACCGTGATACGACAACACTAAACCAAACTCATAGTGGTCTCTTATAATGGTAAAAGTATGATAAGGCATGTGAGGCAATGCCCAAGGTAGGAGACTACCAGTTCGGGTTGTAGGGCTGGTGGCAACGCATCGTAGCCACAACCTCCCACTGCGTCCATCCATACCATATCGAGTCAAAGGGAGGTCATCCCAAATCAAGGTGCACCAATCGAAACCAACATCAAAGGTCATAGTATGGACCGAGTCCAAAATGAAAATCGAAGAACGTATGTCCGCTAGAGGTAGCTACCCTTATTGGCCCTGTCAAGCCGTCCTATTTTAGTCATTTCAAATTGACACAAGTGTTGGGGCTATCCATCATCGTTCTCTTTCTTTAAATCCAGCAACGTACACCACATCCAACCACGTCATTCTGGAGTCTCCTCCACGTACACAGTTGTTAAAGTAGTTCCGACATTGATAGAGAGTATGCCAATGATCGGTCTCTTTAAAACCAAACATCATTTTACACACCGGTTGGTTCTTTTACTTTATATCAAAATATCATATTCACTTCAAAATATCATTCATTTCAAAATTATCATATTCACTTCAAAATCAATTTCATTTCAAAATCATTTCGAATTTCGACTTAGGTTATAACTTCATTTTTAACCATATTTGTATTTAAATCAACGATTTAAATATAAACAGGTACCAACTTGAACAGTTTGAATTTTTGAAAATAGTTGAAAATTTTAAATACTTAAAATAGTTCAAATAGTTAAAATAGTTTAGGTATTAAAATAGATTATACATTAAATGATTTGAAAATTTAAATAATTTGAAGATTTAAAAGGATGAATTTTAAAATAGTTTATAGTTAAAATAGTTCATAGTGAAAATAGTTTCAAATTTAAACTGTTTCTTTCCATTTCCAATAAATCTGGACTCAGGTCCAAATTTCAAATCTGACAAACTCAATTTCCAATCTTTCAATTCAATCGACTCAATTTCGATTTAAATTCAAATTAACTCGATTTCGATTTCAATTCGAATTAATTCAATTTTGATTCAACGATTTGATTCAATGGTTTAAATTTCAATTCAATTCTTATTTTAAACCATTTTAATTTATATCGATTTCAATTCGAATTAATTCAATTTTGATTCAACGATTTGATTCAACGGTTTAAATTTCAATTCAATTCTTATTTTAAACCATTTCAATTTATATCGATTTCAAGTCCAATTTCAATTTACTAATTTAAATCACTTAAATCAAATTTAAGCTTCAATATTCAATTTAAGTTTCAAATCTTCAAAATAAATCAATTCCGAGCACAAAATTGTAATATCGATTTAAAACACCTTTTACATAGATGAATTCCAAAGTTTGAGTAAAGTTCAAATCGTTTAAAACAAATCAATTTCCATAATTCAAATCATGTTTCAATTATAACTTCAAATTTCAAATTTCATTCTTTAACAATTTCTTTAAACCAATTTCAATTTTAACGTTTCAAAACTCGAATTCGAAATTAATTCAATCTTTATAAATTCGATTTTTATTTCTTTAAAAAATCATTTAAATAGATTCAAATTTAAGAATTTAAAACAATTTAATTTAACCAATCTGCTGTCCGTATATAATTTCCTATCCTATGGCCAAGTGATCGATTATTTCGATTTTTAATTGCAGGGATGGATATATATCATTTCAATCAAAATCTTAGTGTCAGAGGTATATATCATTTCAACCTATTTCTCAATTTATTCCAATAATTCAAATAATCGTTTATAAGCTATCACTTAATATACAGGGTGATAACAAGATATATATAAAATAAATAAACATCCAATCATCCAAAATGTCAACCAATAGACATCCATCTTAATCAACATCAAAATCAGCCAATAAATCCAAACAATTAACTAGTTATCAATATCGGATATTTAACTAGCAGTTCAATTTCAATTTCAAATTTAACTATCAATTCAAATTTCTATCAGTTCAAACCATATGTCAATTTAAATGTCAGTTAAATTATCAAACAACAGTCAATCAAAATAAACAACTTCACGATTTCAATTTAACTATCATTAGAATATTTTAGTATTTGTGAGTTGGTTTAATCACTCACCTTTATTTGAAACTGAAATTTTTTCAGATTCAAATAAATTGCAATCCAACTCCATGTCGTAAATGATGTTGATACGAATCCAACGCGACTTGTTTCGCTCGAATCTGACCTCGCATGAAAAGTTTATTCAATATTTAGCTCATCGATTATTAACCACATAATTAATATAATAATAAACAAAATAAATTAACAAATTGAAGCATAACCTAATCTACTCCATCACGCTAACACGTGTGTTCATCTTCCAAAGCTCAAACTCGCGTTTCCCTTCTTTTTTTCTATTTAAACATCGTGTGCCACCATCTTGAACCATCGTCGATGTCGCCTGCAACCACCGCGCACAATCGTGCTCCACCACGCCTGCGCGTGCAAATGCTCGCGATTTCGCGCCCAAAGTTGCAGCGAACGGGGCAATTTTGCCGCCACCTCGAGCTGCCTCGCCTCGATCCAACCATCCATCTTGTAGAGCTCGATGAGATCTACATTTTTGCTTTTGAGGTCATGCGATTTCGTTGAACAGATTGGAAGAAAACGAGGGAGAAAGAAGATCACTTTTGGCCATTAAAATGGAATGAGAGCGGCTGAAGAAGATGAGTTAGGTTTTGCGAAAATGAAAATATAACGTTGCCTTTTATATAAATTTCCGACCCGATTTATCCGCGAAAATTTCGAACTCCAAACTAAGCGTGTCAAGGCGTTCTATATGTTATACCCCTATTTCGAACACATTGGAATATGTATCGGGAGCCAATTCCATCATATTCAAAAGACAGATTTTCAAAATCAAATTATTTTAATTAAAGTTTTGATAATAAATTCTACGCTTTTCAAGCTCGCACGACCAAACGATAAGTCTGATTGCTACGAAACTTGAAATCCCATAATAATTCAAATTACGGATCTGATGAGACTAGTTTCATTGGAATCCGAGACAGTTGCCCGAATGACTATTTTTACCCATTAATTATAATATAAAATTTCTAAAATAAAGCTATTCACTTTAAATTCAATTTTAAAAGTTAAAAATTTTCATTTTTGTTTAAATAAAATTTAAACCAACTTTCGACATCATTTTCATTCATATTAAATTCAGGATTCAATTATTTAAATAATTCCAAATATTGAATTTAACATTTAAATTATCAAACAAATCATTATATTTGAAATATAAGTTATTTAACTTTTAAAAGTTTCTTTTAAAACGAATTCAAATAATAATACAACCACTTCCATTTTACAATAATTCAACATCTTTGCAATTATTGTATACAACAAAAATTGTTCATTTCTTACCAAATAAATGTTTTCTTATCGAATTTTGTTATTTTTTTGAGAGAAATGTGTGATCCTCTAAAGTAGAGTAGAGCATACATTATCAAATTTTGTTATTTAAAATTTTATCTAAGTTCATATCTAATAAATTACATTAATAATTCATTAAATTTTTATTTCTAACCATTTTTGTTCAATAATTATATTAACTTTAGTAATTTAAAATAGTCAAAAATACGGGTTGTTACAATCTCATCCACTCAAAACATTTCGTCCTAAAAAAGGAACTAAGTAGAGAATCTATCATACGATATATTTTACTCAAAATAATCAGCTTATAAAACATTAAATCTTATTTGCAAAAACTTTTACTATGCTTCTACTATGCCATACCGATATCGGTTTATTGTAAACAAGTTATAAAATTTTAAAACCTCAAAATTTTTCTAACACCTGAATTCACGCAAAATTTCGGCAGCATCTCCTTTACGCGGCTCGATCGTAAAAATTTACGAGCGAGTTCGGTCATATTAAAGCGAGCAAAAGCATATCGAATCGCATATACGTCCAACGGTCATCATATATACCTATCTCAACTCAAATTTGAATATTAGATGCATATAAAAGATACAGAAAGCATGTATGAGTTTAATAGAACCATATAACGTATATTCTTAATCCGAATCATAAGCACAAGAACCAATACCCAACAAAATAATCATATGCAATCAAAAGCAGTAATAACAATGATTTACAACAAAAGAAACCATCCAACAATTAATATTCATCAATAAATTCATAACTATCACAATTTACATTTTCTAATGTCGATAGTTAAATTATACAATATCATTTCTTATTAACATTCATTCTTTATTAACGTCCAATTGGTTTACTTCCAATTTATTTACATCTATTCCATTCAAGTTCAATTTATTCAAATTCAATTATTTCACTTTATGTTAACACATTTCATGTCAATTCGTTTATGGACCATTTTATAAAATAATTTCATTAATTCATCTCATTTTAATAAGTGAAAATTATTAATTTACAGAGAATGTAAGAACTAAACACCGGGTTTCTTTCCAAATCATTTTGAAAAATATATATACTCATATCTTTTATATATATCAAATCATATTTAGAAATTTTAAATCGGAATCTGTTTATCGAACCAAATGCGTAGCAAAGCTACTAAGTGGCCTTCCCACTTTGAGACTCGAAAATGAATGTCGATGATGTGGTCGTCATCACCGAAATTATTTTCAAGCGATAGAAGAGAGGAATACAGGACTTACTTCCTTTTAAAATCCATTTTTGAAAGCAACTTCTATTCTTCAATATTTTTAAATAATACTAATATTATTTTCAAATCATAGAAAATAATTTCAAAAGCACCAGGATTCAAGTTCTCAACTTCTCAGTTTAAATTCATTTTTTAACTTAAAATAAAATTGGATTTTTCTTAAGTTCATTACTTAAGTTCATAAATATCCATAAACACAAATTTGTTAAGTTAATATTTTCAAACTTGGTTCTATAACCTTTACACTTCATATTCAATTTATTATATAAATCCATTCCTTTCATAATTTAAACTTAAAGTTTAAATTATTTCTTATCACTTTAACTTAAGTGAATAGACATTCCTTGATTCAAGTCTAAACTAATATAATACTCTTCTATCCAAAAGATTATATATACCAATTCTAATTTATTTTACAAATCAAAATTATTAAACACTTCCAAACTCTATTCATCTACCATTTTAATAGTTCGAAAATAATATAATTCACGAACTACCAAAATGTGATGGTTTTGAAAATTTGATTTGGACATAACTTGAGTTTTATTAAACGAAATTTTTATTTTTCACTTTCATATGAAAACTATGATTATAATGGTCCAGAAAATTTTTGTTTCAATGAATTCCAACTTATGTCGAATCCTACACGTCCGTTTATAGTTTCAGGTCGTGAAATCGCGAACTGCCAAAACGAACGTGTTTATTTTAATTTATATTCCAAACTATTATAAACAAGTTCAAATATCTTTAAAATTCACATAATCAAATTATAACCTTGCTTAGATGGAAAACTCAAAATTTAAACACCAAATTTTACATTTTAAATCATTTTGAAATAGTATTATACATATTGTTATCCGAGTTTTTAAACCAGCAGAAACCAACAGAAAATAGAACAACCTTGTGTAGATAGAATGGTTAATGACTTAACTAGAAAAGCTAGAACTAGGGATCGACAAGGGTCAAGCTATATGACTAAGGCAGCAGCTGAAATCAACGGAACCGAGAAATCAACATTCCTATAATCCAATCAGTAGCTGAACGTAAACAGCTAGCACCTTGCCATCAAAACGTAGCAGCAACGATAACAAGCTATGGGAATATATTTTTCTTTTACTGTTCTATTTCTATACCTGTTATTTGTGATATTGCTCTGTCAGAACAGGACTGGTGCTTTCAAACTCAAACGAGGGTGTTGGTCCATTTTTTGGGTCAACATTTTGGTGCTTCAATTGAGAAACTCCAACCCAGGATCCGGATCTAGCTATCTACTTTGGGTCTCATAGATCTAGAAGTTAGATCCCCAATCTTTGCTTGAAGATCTAGCTATCTACTTGTGATCTCATAGGTCCATAAGTTAAATCCCCAATCTTTGCTTGAAGAATTCGCTGTTTGGAATCAATGGCTCCTGGAAGAAGAAGAACTGCCTTTGGAATGTCTATAGGGGCAGTAGTAGCTGGAGAAGATGTTAATCCCCAACAAACCGAAGTGAATGGTGCTAACTTAGGAAATCAAGCACCTGCCTCCTCCACTCAGCATGAAGTTGTTACCAGGGATGAGTTAAATAAAATGGTTGTTGAGATCAACCAAAAAATGGAGAATAGTCAAAAGGCTCTAATGGATAAGCTTAATGCTCTCCTAACCCTATAGTCGAATCTCGCTCCAAGGACTTTGCCCGAACCCGCGGCCGCTATGGAACAAAAGAATTCCTCCGTTTCTAGTCTACATAGAAGAAAAAAAAACAACCACAAAAAAGAATGACAATAGGACTTAACATGGACGGAAATGCAAGTACTCCGTATGCCACAAAGCAACCTATCCTGAATTTGAATCATGGGACAAAGACCTCCGTAAAAGACATAGCTATGGATCTTTCCGACCCAGAGGATGGAGAGCCAGACGACAAACTGGAAGAAGATGCCAATGCATTTGATAATGCAACGAATACCCAAACTGCTCTAGTGAGACCAACCACAAGCCAATGGAACCTTGCAGGAGTGGCTCTCCTGAAGACAGGAGAGCCTAGGCCTCAACCCACTCACCAAGAATATTTGCAAAGTCAAACACTTGGGTAGTGACTGATCATCATCTTCAAGACAACCGGACATCAGAGGCATACATAGAAGACATGGTTAAACGATTAATGGAGGAGAGTAAAGATAGAAGAGATGATGTGTGGGGATCTGCGCCAAGTAGGACTCCCTTCACCGATGAAATCCTGAATGAGAGATATCCAGAAAAGTTCACAATGCCAACTATTCCATCCTATGACAAAACAAAGGATCTGAAGCCTCACTTGTACAAATACAGTTGGTATACGGATGGAGCGAATGCCTCTAAAGCTGTTCGATATAGATGCTTCCCTATCTTTCTCGAAGGGGTTGCGTCAATGTGGTTCACTAGGCTTCCACCAAGATCTATCTCTACTTTTGACCAACTAGCGACAAGGTTCCTTGATCAGTTCAGACTCTATATTGCGTAGCCAAAAGATGTCATGTCCCTATCCGGATTATTCCAAGGGAGAAACGAATCACTGAAGTCTTTCATGAACAGGTTTAACACCGCTGTGACGGAAGTAAGGAACCCCAACAAAGACATGGTTTTCATGGCATTAGTTCGTGCCATTCACTCGAAAATTGAATTCAGAAAGTGGATTAAAATGAAGCAACCTACCACAAGGAAAGATTTCAATCGCAAAGCAAGTCAATACTTAAGGTTGGAGGAAGTGCAAGAATTGGAAGGGAAGTCAACTAGTGTGCAGCTGGCAAATGTCGGGAAAAGCGATGTAGCAATGAATCAAAATGCTCACACTTCGCGAACTTCTGAAGAAACCATTGGGAAAGATGGGAATTCGAAGAGAAAAGGTCTAAACTCCTATAAGACGAATGGTAATGGCAGTAATTAAAAGCTCAAGGGGTTTAGGCCCGAAGGCTACACTCCCCTGAGTGACACACCAGAAAACATTTTTCTCGCCATTCAAGGGACCGAGGAATGCAAAAGGATACCCAAAAGGGAGGCGACCGAGCAGCAGAAGCGCTCGGGGAAGTTTTGTCGCTTCCACGAGACACACGGCCACAATACGAACGAATGCCGCCACCTAAAGAATCTCATTGAGGAACTAATCATGTACAACAAACTCCAGCTGTATGTAAGACAACCACAAAACCTCGATCAATCATCAACTCCTCAATAACCAAGAGAATGAAGGAACCAAGCAGGAACCGGCGAAGAAGGATCAAAACGAACTGACCAGAGACTCATCATTGGAACAATATTTAGGGGGCCGCATCCCACAGAAAGAATTTAGGGGAAATGGAGCAATATGCAAGTTCGTTGAAGCACGCTCCGAAGGAATCGTGTTTGGCTATGGAAGATGAGACTCCGTTTAAGATGCAGAGGATCTTGAATGACGATATTGTGTTTCAAAATCGGGATACCGAAGGGATTGAAGCTCCAACTCTAAATCTGAGGGTGGTAACGGTAGGATTGCGCCTGCTGTAGTTTGGCGGGTGTTGATTGACAGCGGAAGCTCCATTAACATTCTCTTTAAACGCACTTTTGACCAAATGAATATTGGCATGAAAAGTGTGTCCCCTTGCCATACAAAGATCCAGGGTTTTACTGGTGAACCCAAGTAGTCAGTGGGAACAATTGACCTACCCGTGGAGCTCGGAGAGGGTGAGCAAAGGGTCACCTTCATTCAGACCTTTGTGATTGTGGATGAAATGTCAGTATACAACACCATCTTGGGACGGCCCACATTAGCTGACTTCAGAATAGCATTGGCCCATTGGTGCCTTATAATGAAGTTCCCTACGAAACACAGAGTCGGAATTGTGAAAGGAGACTAAAGCATCGTCCGAGAATGCTACATTGCAGAATTGCATGAGTCGAGAAGAAGGGAAAAAGGAAAGGATGTGGGGAAAACCCTCCACATCCATGCACCCTCCGAATAGAAACTACAGAACCACTCCTGGATTAGGGACCATAGCCAATTTGACAAGGCTTTGGACCCTAGAAAAAAGAGCTCAGGGGAGGATCGGGCGGCACCGGCTAAATTGATAGTGTCTATCCCAGTCTGTATGGATGACCCAACATGGGTCCTGAAAATTGGATCGCACCTTGGAAACAAGATGCAGTCAGAACTAACCAAAGTCCTTTCTGCCAATTTGGACGTATTTGCTTGGAAACGCTCCGATATGTGTGGGGTATCACCTGAAATTGCCTGCCATGCTCTTAATATTTACCCCAAATTCACATCGGTGAATAAAAAAGGCGCAGCTTGGGCCCGAACGGTCTAAGGCATTGAGAGAGGAAGTAGATAAACTGATGCCTAACAGCTTCATTCGAGATGCAACCTACCCTGAATGAGTGTCGAACACAGTCCTAGGCAAGAAGTCCAATGGAAAATCGCAAACCTATATTGATTTCTCGGACCTCAACAAGGCCTATCTAAAGGACAGCTTCCCGCTCCCCAAGATTGATCAACTGGTGGATCGAACGGTGGGACACGAACTGCTGTCATTTATGGATGCGTACTCGGGCTATAAGCAGATCCTGATGCATGAACTAGACCAAGAGAACACCAACTTCATCAGTGATTTGGGACTGTACTGCTACCGAGTAATGCCATTCGGTTTGAAAAATGCAGGGGCAACGTACCAAAGGCTAGTGAATACCATGTTCAAACGCCAGATTGGGAAGACTATGGAAGTTTACGTGGACGCTATGTTAGTCAAATCCCGATTAGCTGCTAACCATCCAGATAATCTCGCTGAAATGTTTGAAATACTCCGCAAATACGGAATGAAGCTCAACCCACTTAAATGTCACTTCGGAGTAGCCTCTGGGTAATTCCTAGGATTCATAGTAAGTGCCTGGGGCATCAAAGAAATTCCAGAGCAAATAACAACATTACGGGAAGTCCCAGCCCCTAAAAGTAAGAGAGAACTACAAAGCTTGAATGGAAAGGTCATAGCACAAAGTCGGTTCATCTCAAAAGCTGTAGACAAGTGCATACCGTTCTTCGATGCACTGAAGAAAGGAAAGAATTTTTTTGAATGGAGCGAAGCTTGCCAAGCAGCTTTCGAGGAATTGCTATGGCGCATGGAAACTCCCCCGATCTTATCAAAACCAGTGGATGGAGAAGATCTATTCATTTATTTAGTAGTTTCCCCGCATGCACTGAGCACGGCTCTCGTGCGGGAATAAGCGAGAATCCAACGGCATGTGTACTACATTAGCAAACGATTCACCGAGGCTGAGAAGAATTACCCAAAGCTGGAAAATCTAGCATATTGCCTCTTGATCACATCCCGAAAATTACGACTGCACTTCCAGGCTCATCTGATTAGAGTATTGACTGACCAGCCCCTGAAGCAAGTATTATACCGGCCGGAAACTTTCAGACGACTACTCAAGTGGAATATAGAGTTGAGTTAATATGATATCACATACTACCCAAGGAAAGCCATCAATGGGCAAGCGTTGGCCGACTTCATTACCGAATTTACTATGTGGGATGACGAGAAGGAAGTTCAGTCAGAAAAAGACATGCAATGGAAACTCTTCGTCGACGGCACATCCTACAACTTCTGTTCGGGAGCAGGAGTAGTGCTTGAAACCCTCGAGGGGCGAGCCATTAGCTACGCTTTGCATTTGGAATTCCCCGCCACAAACAACGAAGCAGAATATGAAGTATTGATCTTTGGACTGAAAGTTGTGAAGGAGCTCAAGATGAAATCTATTCACATATACAGCAACTCACGGCTGGTCGTCTGTCAAGTAAGAGGGGAGTATCAGGTGCATGGTGAGAATCTTGCCCCGTACCTGTCCAAAGTACAGGAACTACTAAGCGACGTCGAGCACTACACCATAACTCACATCCCACGAGAGCAAAACACCAAGGCAGACTATTTGGCCAAGATGACAAGCTCTAGGGAAGCCCAGTCATTGGGATTGGTTCTGGTTGAAACGCTAACTAACCCGAGCATAGACAAAATGTACGTAGACTGGATTCTAGAGACCATCGTCGGGCCATGGATGACACTGATAAAGGACTACCTACTTGTAGAAACCCTACCAACCGACCGAAATCAATGGAAGAAGCTCCTCTGCAAGGCGCCAAGGTTCATGATACAAGATGGGATACTCTATCGAAAGGGATTCTCGACCCCTCCTTTTAGGTGTGTGACCGATGATGAAGCACGACAAATCCTAAAGGAAGTCGAAGGCGAATGTGGAGACCACACTGGGGGGGGCAGACACTGGCAAAGAAAGTCCTTTGATACAGATATTTTTGGCCAATAATAAATTGCGACGCTGCAGATCATGCCAGAAGATGCAATCGCTATCAATAATTCAGCAAAATTAAGAGAACTCCTTCAACAGAACTAACACAAATGGTCAGCCCATGGCCATTTGCGATATGGGGGATTGATCTGATTGGTGTCCTTCCAATAGCTAAAGGGGGAGCCAAATATGCTATAGTTTCCGTAGATTATTTCACAAAATGGGCCGAAGCGGAACCGCTGACCACCATAACCATAAAGAAAGTTATTAACTTTGTCACTTAAAACATCATTTGCAGGTTCAGTGTGCCGCAAAAAATCATCACTGACAATAGGACCTAATTCGAAAGTGCCGAGTTCAAAGACTTCTGCAGGCGCTTTCGAATCGAAAAAAGCTTTTCCGCAGTGGCTCATTCGCAAGCAAATAGGCAAGTGGAAGCAATAAACAAGATCATCAAATCCACCATCAAAAAGCGATTAATAAAACAAAAAGGAAATTGGGTTGACGACTTCCACTCGCACTATGGGCATATAGGACAACACACAAAGCAGCAACTGGCCACACTCCGTTCGCATTAGCATATGGTTCGGAAGTAATGGTTCCTGTTGAATTAGAAGTCCCCTCGCACCGAAGGCAGAATTTTAATCAAGCACAAAACGAGCGACTCCTACTCGAATCGCTAGACATGGTCGATGAAAAAAGAGAAGAAGCATAGTTGAGAACGGCTGCCCACCAAAAAAGGGTGGCATGGTACTTCAACTCCAAAGTTCATAGTCAGACCTTCGAAGTTGGAGATCTTGTGCTCAAGCGAGTTTACCTTATACCGAGAGCCTTTGGACTAAACTGGGAAGGACTGTATGTCGTTAATCAAAAGCACAACGACGGGACTTTTAAGCTGACAACCATCGTCGGGGTCGCAGTTCCCAGAGCCTGGAATAGCGAATCACTCCGTTGTTGTTTCATCTAAAAAACTATTTTATGTATTTTCTACATCTTCAACAAATAAGCCATCCCGGAAATGCCGGTGGCATTGTAAACAGGCAAAGAATCTGCCATGCTTCCTTAATAAAGTTTGCTTCTCGAACAAACTAAACTGTATTCATAATAATCACCCGCAGGGTCGACGGAAGCAAATCGACCTTTACTGATTCTTGCCCTCTGGAAATTAAACTGCTCTGGCAGCAGCGAAAGGGCTAAGAAAAATCAGAAAACTCCTTGTGATTGCCCGAGGATAGGCAACGTCGAGGAGCCCCAAAATAAAAAATCCTCGTTTTGCCCGAAGATAGGCAACGTTGAGGAGCCCCAAAGTAAAAAAAATCCTCATGTTACCCGAAGATAGACAACACCGAGGAACCCCAAAACTAAAACTCCTCGTGTTGCCTGAATATAGGCAACATCGAAGATCCTCAAAATAACAACTCCTCGTGCTGCCCGAAGATAGGCAACCCCGAGGAGTATCGAAATGACAACTCCCCATGTTGCCCGAAGATAGGAAACACCGAGGAAAAACAAAAGCCGCGCATCTCATGAGCCACGCACCAAAATCCTAACTCCTCGCATTGCCCAAAGATAGGCAACATCAAGGAGCGTGAGAAACCACACACATATAGTCGGGAATGGTAAGTGCAGCCCGTTCAAAATTGGCGCTAGAAGGAAGGCACTCAATAATTGACAACACAGACCCATGCGCAAAGTGCATATTCACCTAAGTGTTGAAAAATTCCAAACGAAAAATGAGATCGCTTGCTAAAATCACAATATCTCCAAAATTTAGAACCAAGTTGTAACTTAGTCAAATTTTCAATAAAGATTATTTAGACCCCAAGTTATCAGCTATCTGAAAGTTGTTTGAAGTGAAGAGCCCTACGAACTGGAGGGCATACACCTATACTAAGGCAGAACCAAACAAGTACAACAAGTTCACAGGCTCTGTCACTCCAAACTTCAAGTTCACAAATTCAACATTTCAACTTCCAAACAAATATTCCAAATAACAACTTTCTAAGTTTTAGAAAATTTTCTAAAGTTTTGCGAATTTCCAAACAAAAAAAACTCTCTAGGTTTTGTTAATTTCTAAGTTCCATCACTTCAAATGAAGGACTTTGGCTATAATCACAGAACTAGAAAAGTATGAAATGAAACAAGCACAAGTACATAGAGCATATATGAATAGATAGATAAAAATAAAGTCAAAATATCATTGTATTGCTTGTGACTTTCTATACACAGGATCAAAATGTAGGGGCCGTACCCATACAACAACGGCTAACAAAGAAAAAATACATACTCTACAACCATGACACAAAGTGTAGACTTTGCACTTGAACAAAACAACTCAAAATGAAAAACAAGTCAATATTCTTGTGCGCTGCTGGCCAAAATCAAGTCCATCCTCACGACAACCACATAGCGCTTCTTGCCACTGCTTCCCTTCCCGCCTCTGGTTTGCAGCTTCTGCTTTTTTTCGGGAGAGATGTCGCTGCCAGTAATGTCAACATGCACTTCAGTGGTAATCTCCCCCTCCTCCTTCGAATGTTTTCAGAAGAGCTTCCCTTTCCTTTGAGTTTTCATGACTTCCGAGTGCTCTTCGAAGCTTTGACTGCCTCTACCTTTCCTTCTTGACGACAACCAAATCATGCTGAGTCTTCTGCGGCTGCTCCGTCCACGTCTCCTGCTCCTTAACCTCAACGGCAGTTGTATCACCTTCCAAAGATGCTGAAAGGTCGTCCAAGCTATGGAGCGCCGCAATCTTCTCAGCCTCTGGCCTCGGTTGTGAGCTAGATGTGGATGTAGGAACTAGAGCAGGAACAGATACAATCTCAGAGGATGCGAAGATGACAGCATGCACAACGCCGAAGTAGTTGGCGCATCAACAAAAAGAGTGGATGGACCTATAAGATCAAAAAGGAAAGCATTAAACTCCTCTTGGTCCTTTGGCATAAGATGAAGGCTCCCGAAGTCGGGAGAAGCATGGACGTTACCTACACCAGAGGAAGAATCACGAATAGCGACCTCAAACTCATCGCTTTCACCTTCTTTGAGGACTCCACCACGTGAGGAACAACATCGAGCCCCGAGCTCGTTGGCTGGTTGCGGAGTTGCTTTGATGGTTCACCTCCGTCATCGGAAGATGGCCTAGTAAGTAAGTCAGTAGCAGACATCAAGGCAACATCGGCGGCTTCCCTCTCACGTTCGACTCGGAGGATCTCCTAGCCCTCAAGCAATGTTACGTTGGATTCATCGGTAAAATAGGCATCTTGCAGCTTTTGATCGGAGTAAGCATCGCCGCTGTCGGCGAAACGATATAAGATTTCCTCCCAAACGAGGGCAAGAGTGCATGGAAACTTCGGGCCAAGGTAGTTGAGGCTTCCTTTATGCAGCAGAGAATTGACGTAGAAGTTCAGAATTATCGCATCCAGCTTCTCCATTTTCCGATCATAACTGTGCTGGAGGTCCAAGTAATTTTCTATCTCCATAGCCTTCTCAGTCTCAACGGCAGTCTTGTCGGCATTGAGCTACATGACTTGAGCCTGTAATTTTACGATGGTCTCGGCTTGATCGACGATCGTTTTATTATGCCCCTCGACAATCAGATCATGGTCAACAATTTTCTTCCATTGAGCTTCAATAACAACTATTGCAAGCAATCACTTCCTCTTTCAACTTCGCCTCCTCCGCATGACACTTTTTGATTTCGTCTCTGTAGACGATCTCGACCTTCGCATGCGCCTCCTTCAGCTCTTTCATCAGGCCGGCGGTTCTCTTACTCTCCCGGAGCGTCGTTTCCTTCTCCTCCTCTAACAGTTTAATTCTAGCGTCCCGATCAGCCGATGCCCTTTCAAAATCATCTTTCTCCGTTTTGAAGGAAAGGATCTCTTGATAATTATTCCTATTCTTGTCCACTAGCTGCTTGCAGAGATTCTCCCATTTCTCAGCCTGCTCAAGGTCACATTGGATAGCTTGGAGATGCGGCACATAGGAATCCCTACGAACGGGATGAATGTCCATGTCGAACTTGACTCCTCTTAGGAACCAACTTAGAAGGGCCACCTCAAGCTTAGGAGGGCCCGTAGAAAGAGTGTACGCCGGCCTTCGGTGGAGATGAGATGCGCCAGGGGCAGTTGTAACAATAGAGGAAGATGGAACATGTATTGGAGGCAGAATCGGGGTAGAAGAAGTAGGAACCTCTTGACCCATACAAGTATGCTTCGAAGCGGGCTTGGATAGAAAAGAGCGATAGTCAAACTTTGATTTCTTCGATGGCTCATCTCTTTCCTCATGAGACCGTCTTTTCTTATATTTGCCTTTGTGCAAAGGAGCCTTATCTCTCTCCTCTTGGCGGCGATTGTGGCCTCAAGCTCTTTCCTCCGCCTATACTCATCTTCCGTTTCCCAGACTTGGTGGCGGCTAAAGGAGCGCTCCGGGTATCACTGCGAGTTGGTATAATCTTCAAAGTCGTCGTAGAAGCCTCGCCCTCTTGTCATACCTAGAATAAAGTGTACATGAAAAATTTCAGAAACATAGCATAAATTAGGCAAATATATGAGGGAGTGAAAGATTAGAAATGAGTGTAATCCTAGTGTGATGTGCCATGCATTTCGAATATGGGCCTAAGGCGTCGTCACAAAACGGGGCGAACAGCTGTCGAAGGAGGGATTGGGCTGGCTTTGGTTGTTATAATAAGATCTAGGCTAACTGGTGGAGCAATATCACCTGAACAAGAAGGCATCGTGTCGAATTTGAAATGCCCTTTAATAATCGCGTCGAAATCAACGAATACATCACTAAAATATCCAAGGTCCGCACCGACATTCTTGCTTGGGGAATCTTGGCGTCTACTAGTTTTCGGGACATTGCCCTTGGCACTTGGTCAGAAGGGGGTAAATTCGGAAGGACGGGACTCATCCCCAGAGTCTCGTCGCAAGACTCCAAGTCATCGCCTTCAGATTCCAACGAAAAGTAATCACTGATAGTAGTTTCACCGCTCACTAGTACAAAAAGTGCATATTGCTTCGCCTCATTTGCATCAGTTGAAGTTAAAAATGATGCAAATAGAACTATTTGCATCAGTTCCATCTTAATAACCGATGCAATTGGTACGTGAAAAGCAATAGGTAATAAAAAATCAAATTTGCATCAGTTGTCACCAACAACCGATCCAATTTTTATGTGCAAATAGTTTTAGTCGCATCGGTTTTAAATTCAACCGATGCAACTACATTAGTTTGCATTCATTTTCCATCAGTTTGCTACTCCAACTTTCATTTTCCCTCCCCTTAACTTTTCATTTCCCGCTTAGCTTTCATTTATCCCTCCACTTCCCCCGTAACCCGTTAAGAAGAAAACAAAAGGAACTTTATATTCGTTCAATTGAACGACTTCAAATCAAATTGAACGACTTCAAATCAAATGAAATCTAATGTCAATTTATAAACTCATGTCTCGATTCGAATTCAAAAGAAAATCTCAAAGCCAAATCAAAATCGGCTCTCGTAAGCAATTCTCAAATTCAGTTGCGGATTCTAGGGGATTCGATGCGTTGAATTTGATTTGGGGATTTCAGTCGCTGGTGGGTTGGTCACGTGTAGTTGGTCTCAGTGAATTAGGAACTCACGATTTGGAAATCGTTGTTGGTGGAGGCGATAAAACTGCAGTGACGAGGGACAGTAGGCAGTGAGCTGGTAAAGTGATTGAAGTCTAGTTTTCGAGTTCGAGGCGAGGTAATTCTAAAATTCGAATATGCGATTGAGGTGAGTCGATTGGTTTCGTGGTTTTTGGTAATAGGAGGTAGCGTTTTTGTTTGGTGATGCTTGTGATTGCCGAAGGTGATGCTGGCTGTTTTGAGTAATAGGTGGTGTTTAGGCAAGGGGGATTTTGAAGTGGGCAAGACAAGTAGGGATAAGAGGATGTGAATGCAGTAGGCAATGCAGGCACAATAGTTTATGTGCAGTTTGGATAGTAGCAGAGTGATGGTCAATGGTTGCTCTGGTGGTTTATTATTGAACAGAGATGGGTGTATGCTGTGGGAGGTGTGTATGAATAGTGGGCTGTTTTACGATGTGGATGAGCAGTTTTGTTGCAACAATGTGTGTAGGCAGCAACTTGTAGGGAAGATGAAGTTGTATGATGGTAGGCAGTTTGTGGTGAACTTGTAAGTAGAGGGTTTGATGAAGTGGATTTCTATTATGGGTTTGGTGGCTTTGGAGATGGTGGATGGTTTGTACATGAACTGGAAGATGAAGGCAGGTCAAGTGGGTGGTTTGTTTGTAGACGTGGTCGGTGGTTATAATGTTTGATCAAGATAGGAACGTAATGAAGCAGCAGGAGAATGTCTGCAGTGGTTGTGTGGATTTGTAGCAGTAGTTCAGTCTGATGTTTGTAAATGAAAGTCAGTGATGAAGTTGTAGCAGGAGAATGGTTTGTAGTGATGTGCACAGTCGTGCAGTAAGGAGATTGTGAATGTGAGTAAGGTGGAGATGCAGTGTTGTATAAGGCAGTAAATGAAGAGACAGAGGAGTTGCTGCTTGTGGCAAAAGAAAAGGAAAATGATGGTAGATGATATGCATAGTGTTATGAAGAGACAGAGCAAACTTATGAATAGCACAATCTTATGAACACGATGCAACACAATGTAATTCAGGTATGTGGTTAATTGATAGAGTAGATGGTTATTAACAAAGTAGCATTTAGATCAATATCAAAAACCATAATGTCATTTTTCAGTGCATCAATTTTCATATTAAAAATCAATATGATAAAGGACAATCATCTAAACTGATGAACACAATAAACTACTACAATATCCTATTTATTTTTGTAAAAAATAAGACTGTATTTGAATCTGAATTAGTAATGTTGATCTGCAAATATTTGTGCACCATCCTTATTATTGGCTTATTGATAGTTTTGAATGAAGAGTCCTACATTATGAATATAATGTGCCAGCTGAGTAAACCATGATTTTGCACCTATTTATTAGAGTTTTCAGGTGTGTACCCAAGAGGATTTTTGCTAGCCCACTTCTATTAATTATTAGTAAAGAAAAGAAGAAGGCATCAACAAATGATGAAAAAGTTTTGATAAAGCCTATTGGTCAAGTGGACTTTTCTAGTGTCATCTTAAAAGTGTAAGGGTTCAAAAATGGAACCACATTATCACCAGTTTTGTAGTACTATAGGAGGTAGCAGGATCCGCTGTGTCATTTAATTATTTTCTGAAAATTTTATTGCCATAATTATGTGTGTGTTTTGTTTAATTAAGGTAATTGCGGGTATATGTTTACAATATATGCAGCTTAGCATAATTTGGAAACCTAAAATGTTAAAAGACTAATTAAGTCAGTGTAATGGTTTGTTACAATAATGACCATTATTGTGTGCATGTTATATTTAAGGTAATTGGCAAGTACACATTTTCAACATATGCAGCTTAACATAATTTGGGAACCTAGGATGTTAAAAGACCAATTCAATCAGTATAATGGTTTGTTACAACAATGACCATTTTATTATCATGTACTTTGGTTGAAAGTTTTCGTTTCAAATTCTTGAATAGGTAGCTAGAAAAGAGTATTCTTTTAGCAAAGAAGAGATGGAACTACCTATCATTTTGAACCTCATCGCAACTGGATTAAAGGTATTCATGTTCTTGCACATTTTTCATTTCATTTTTTTGGTTTTTGTTTTGTTTGATTTAACTTTTGATCTTGGTTAATTTTTAGGTGATGTTGGGGATACCTTTATTAGAAGGAACCAACCCAGCTTTGTGTTTTCCTCGCTACGTAGTTGGCTATGAAGCCGTTTGCTATACTAACATTTATAGTGAAGTATGTTTTTTCATGTAAGGTATTTTATATTTAATGTTTAGCAGAGCTCATTCTTCAGAGAATCTTACAGGTTCTTGCTGCCGATGTTTATGCTTCAAAGTTTGAAGATTTTTTGCTAAATCAGAATGCTGGCTTGCAGTTTAGGAATAAGGTAATGTCCTTTCCTATCACTTCGAGGTTATGTATATGTAATCAGTTGCATCATATTTGTATTTGTTGGGGGTAGAACGCATTGAAAGGTTTGAAACAACTCAAAGATAGGGAACAGTTATAAAGTTACGATGTTTAGTGATATGCCTTGGAACTGCAGTTTCCAAGAACCAATATTGTAGCACTTCACTTTAAAATAAGTGCTTGTATTTTATCTCTACTGGTATGTAAAGAACTTGTACACATTCATACACATGTATGCACATTTTGATTTGTAATGTATTGGCAGTTTTCTTCTTCATTCAGTTCTTTGGGAGTGGCTAATAGCTAAACTATACATATGCAGGTGCCGGCACCAGGAGGAGCTAAAGACCCAAATGAAATTATAAGAGATTATCTTGGAAGGGAGCCATCTGTTCGTTCATTTATAGACAGCAATACAAGAAACAGCTTGTGGAATACCCTCATCTACAATGCTTGCTAATTCCTTAGCCAACATTGATACTACCTTCATACAGTTCAACCATCTTTGGTTGATTGATTCTAGACAAGTATATCAGTTGTAACTTTTCTGTTTCACGCCTCTAATTTTATTTTTCTTTAGAATTTATTTATGTTTTTCATTCTTTTGTAGAATTATTAAATCTGATTATGTATTTTCCATCAAATTTAATTTTGAATGATAGTAATATTGCATGCAATAATTGTTTGTTATAATCAATAATATATATATAGTCTATTTGAGTACTGTAATAATTGTTTCTGAGAATGGCTTTTTTGCATCAGGTATAAATAGCTGATGCAATAGAGGGATTAGTTTGCATCGGTTGTTATTAAAAATCGATGCAATAGAGGGATTAGTTGCATCGGTTTTCATTACAACCGATGCAACATGGGGGCTGTGTCCAAGCAACCAACCGTGATATTTTGCATCAGTTGTTAGTAACAACCGATGCAAAAAGGACCGTTTTGCATCGGTTTTAGAACTGATGCAAAAGTGTTAAGCCTGTTGCATCGGTTGCATATGCATCGGTTGTTGAACTGATGCAAAAGGGGGGTAAACAACCGATGCAAATGGCCTGTTTTGTAGTAGTGGCTGCTACTTTCAAACTCCCCCTCCTCTTCCTCAGAGTCCACCACGGCTTTTCCTTCTCTATGCATGGGCTCCTCTTTTATTTCCTCCTAGATTGGAGACATTCTGGCTGAACCACGTAGGCTAGCCGTTGTGATTTCTTCCTCCTCATGAGCCTTATCTTGTGGTCTTTCGGACAGGCCAACTATCTCCTGACCTTCATCAGAATCGTGTGAAGAAGAAGAGGGTCTTGCGCAAACTCTAGCTCAACCAGGAGAAGGAGCTTCACTCTGAGCAACGGACCTGTCCGGAGCCAATAGTCTGTATTGGCGCAAGTTCTCATCAGTCAGCAAGACTCTAACGCACCGCTCCTCAGCATCGATAGCCTTTAAAGTTTGGAAAATCACGTTAAGAACTGCGTCTCTATTCAGCTTTGGAATAACTGCAAAGGACACACGATCAGTTAGAAACCTCATTACAGCACTTCAAAGTTTGGCTAACGGGAAAGTGAAGCTTACCTCCTTTCGTCCATTGGCAGTTGTACCCCTCGAGGCACCTAACGAAGAAATACTACGTATTAAACTGTGATAGGTTGCTTTGCAACCGCAAGACGATCTTCCAGTTCCTCTGGGTTTCGATTATGATTAAAGAGGGACAGTCATCTCTCCTCATGAACGCTAGGAAATACCACAGCTCATTGAAACTCGAAGCGCGGTGGAACGCCCGCATGAAAAAGGACATGCACCCAAGTAAGGACGGCGTAACCATTCAAATAAAGCTAGAACGGTGGCAATTCCCAAGTTCGAGATTGTTTTGCATAGGAAATCATTGAAGGGAAGCACGGCTCATTTAAACACATGTATCTATGGCAAGCAGTGTACCTCGGGGGAGGCATATGAGCAAACTCGTCATTTGCAGCCAGACGCACATCTTCTTCGGGAATTCTATGCTGCGTACATATATTGTGAAGAGCCTTAGCGGAAATCACTAACGATGCTCTTTCAGGAGGATTAACCAGGACTCAAAAGTTAGGAGGTGTGCGGTGCACGATGGGCCCAATCGGAACTACTTGACCGTACTGGGCCTGCAAGGTAGATGATGATTCAGCTTTGTAGAGCGCTGGGCTTCGCTCGCTTGACTTACGATGTGTAGAAAGCTGCTTCATTCTATATAACAGAACTCGCGTCCGAAAAGGGTCAGGTAACCTATCCTAAACCTATAAATTTCCTCATTCACACTTGAATTCCGAAAAACATTAACTTGTAATCGACGCATCAGATTTTGAGTGCGAACTGGGGCAAGTGTGTAAGTGTGGTGTGCTATCTATATGGGATAAACTTGGGGCTCAGAACACTGCAAATGCTCCATCCCGTGTAGATAGTTCACTCGCAGTGAGAGAAGAAAAGAACTTCCCATGTTAGTTCATTTTTCCATTTTATATACTTCTTGTGCACTTACTCATTATCGATCAATAATCGATAACGGATCCGTTTTCCAAAGTGACATGGAAAACTCTTCTCATTACAAGAGCATCGAGTGCGGAATAACCAAGCAGGGTAAGCCTAAGTTCTCAAGAAAATGAAGGTCGACTAGTAATACGTCGTGCAAGTAACATCCACGAAACTGGAGACAAGTCAATTCTGGTCTAATGGACGAAGATAGCAAAACACGTCAAGCCTTGGGCCAAAGCCCAAATGCCATTCCAAGAGACAACTCAAGACTCGATTTACTATCTTCCTCCATTATACCGCAATCAGCAAGAACATCTTGTAATCAATGTCGCAAGTGGACACTAGTCATCAAATCATTGCACAAACGCAGTGATTAATCAAAACACTAAGCAAACCCACCTAAAAATGGATTGAAAGGCACAAGTAGAATCACAAATCAAACTTAGCAAGCTATGGAGTGGATCGGTGGTGAGTTAATAATGGGTCGGGAACAGTCACACAACGACGTAGGGCTTGAATTTGAGCAAGGTGATAGGTCGGCTAGGGATTCATAAAACAAGCAAGAACTTAGGACCGAATCGGCGACGAGTGAATGCAAGTGTGGTGATGAATTGGATCGAGCAAGGTCTTGGATCGTTTGAGACTTAATTGCGTGAGGGATCGGTCGCTGGAAGATACAAAAACTGCTAGGTCGAATGAAGGAAGGTGGGTCGGTTCATGTATTAATAGGAAGAGAAAAGTTAAAATTTTCGGCTAAGTCATCGGGTCGCCAGCGACCCGACCTGACTCTATGATGGAAAAAATTTCTATGCAGACAGGTCGCTAGTGACCCATCCCACATGGATCGCTAGTGTCCCACCAAAAAAAATTTGAATGGAAGAGAGGAAAAGAAACTTCGTCTATTCTCCTCGAACTCGATCTCTTACAGCTATTCGTCATTCCAAAAGCATCCAGAAAGCTACAAGCAGAAACATGATGGGCAAGTCATGGTAGTCAAAACTAAATAAAGATGGCTGGTATGTGGGGATAACATATTTGTAGCGCTCTAATGCAATCATTTGAAAATCAGCAAATGAATATTGAAGACGATAACTTCCAGAGCACGCCTTGTTTACAACGAAGACGTACTCTGGGGGGCAAATGTTATCCGGGTTTTTAACCCAGTAGAAACCAACAAAAAATAGAACAACCTTGTGTAGACAGGATGGTTCATGACTTAACCTGAAAAGCTAGAACGAGGGATTGACAAGGGCCAAGCTATATGACTACGGTAGTGATGGAAATCAACGGAGCCGAGAAATCAGCATTTCTATAATCCAATCAGTAGCTGAACGTAAACAACTAGCGACTTGCTATCAAAACGCAACAACGATAAAAGGCTATGGGAACATCTCCAATTTCAGACTCCAGAAATATCCTAAGTACTTAGATCATCAGAGACCCATACTTCTCCTCGAACCTTCAAACCAACCAGCTATGGAACACTACAAATGAGGCAAGACGCTAGCCCGAAAAACGAACCAAGTCTATGGATCGCTAGGGACCCATAGGCCATGGGTCACCAGTGACCCATGGTTTTGGCTCGTTTTTCGAGCCAAAGCCCCCCTAGGTCGCCTGTAACCTACCTGCGAGCTGATAAAGACAGGCCTGGCCCAGAAGCTCCCCGATCTCTATAAATAGCGTCCTACCTGCAACATAAACATGATCTTCTCAGGACTAGTTGCCGAAGCTCTACTGGAATTATTCTTCACTCTCTACCTCTCTTACAACAATCTCTAAAGGAATACACTATGATTCTCTAGTGTATTCCTACTCTAGAGATCCAATCTAGCTAGGAAACAATCAAAGCCTTGCAATCAATCTATAGTAAAGCTATAAAGTGGACGTAGGCTTCATTAACAGCCGAAGCACTATAAAAATTCTCCGTCTTCTTTCTTTTACCGTTATGTTTTTATACCAGTTATTTGTGATATTGCTCTGTCAAAACAGGGCTGGTGCTTTCAAACTCAAACCAAGGTGTTGGTCCATTTTTTGGGTCAACACATATTTACTTTATATATCAAATTATATCTGTGAAATATAAACAACTTGTTTTAACCAGAAATATTTTTTTTTGGTAGAAATTCTCACTCAAAAACTCGAAAATGAATACTAACGATGCTGCAGTCATCCCTAGAATTATTTTCCAGCGACTAAAGTGAGTTCAATGCTTTATTTCTTTCAAAATTCTTTTTAAAATATATTCCTAGTTAAAAACACTTCTAAAATAATATTATTATTTCTGAAAAACTTGAAAACAATTTTTGAAAATCAACAGAATTTTAAACTCTAAAATTCTCAGATTTTAAATCCTTTCTATTTATAAGCTATATTATAACATACTTATACGATCTCGTTGCCTTATTATGAAAACATTTTGTTAATTTCATCTTTGCTATTGTAACCATTCTTGTAGCAATTAGATTTAAATTCACTCTGATTATCGAACGCTTCGTGAAATAGAGTTCACAAAGTATTCGTATTTAGTTTAATTCAACCAATAATCGATAATAACTAAATATTATCATCCCCAAACAATAAACATTCATTAATAATCGTATAGGTTTTATGAAAGTTGTCATTTTATATCTAAAATATAATTTAGGTAAAATTATTTCATTTACCCGATTTTAAAACAATTTTATGTCGACTTGCCTTGTTTAAGTGTTTAGAAACCCCTATCCATAACATAGCGCCTCATATACCGACCATAATTCATAAACAACTCAATCGATAAGTAAACACAATATAAAACATTTTATAACACTAACAAATACGCACTCTCATACACACACACACACACAAACAAACTCATTCTAGGGTATTACTACCCTATCTCTAAGGAGTCAATCCTTATAAAAGCTAAGGTTATCGCTAAACCTAAGCTCTGATACCCACTGTGACGATCCATATTTCAGAAGGTTTAAGTCGACAATAATCCACAAATGTCCAACTCAAAAAAACAATCTGAAACATGGATTATCAATGAGGTTAATTAAGAAAAATAAGAAAAGAAGAAAACGAACATAGAATCTCGCAACGGAATGATAAAATATAATAATCAAATAAACAGTTCATGAAGTTGTTTATAATATACATTTGATTGAATTTTACAACATCTATCAGAGTTATATATACAACAGAATAATAGAATAATGTAGCGGAATAAATAATACGGGAATAATACTAGTAATAATATACCAAATCTTTGTCTTCGTCCTCCGGAATAATATGATCTTCATTGCACTGAAAACTCAGGGCTGACCTGAGCATAAAGTAAAACAATACACTCAAGTCAGAACAAAAATATTCTTACGCGAGTCAAATCAATATCACATATAACATGAGTGTAATAGCGTCAAAGATGTTTACGGAGTTTTACATCTCCTATCCAGTGTACAACGTGCATGCAATAACTCAAGAGATGTTATAGGATTTTCCATCTCTTAAGGATCCGTCAAAATATCTATATATAGTAGAATACGCTATATTTGTAATATTTAATCAACAAAATAAATATTTTTCTTAGCGTCAAGGCTTTACATTAATCCCCCTTAACGTGTTTTTAAGCATTGCCGCACAGTTTGCATATAACATACTAGTAGCACGTCGGGGGATAGAGATGCGCCATGATACAACAACGCTAAACCAAACTCGTAGTAGTCTCGTGTAAAGATAAAAGTATGACAAGGTACATGAGGCAAAGCCCAAGGTAGGACACTATCAGTTCAACTAGCAGAGCTGGTGGCAACGCATCGTATCCACAACCGCCCATCATGTCCATCCGTCCTATATCGAGTCAATGGGAGGTCATCCCAAATCAAGGTGCATCAATCGAAACCAACATCAAAGGTAATAGTATAGACCGAGTCCAAAAAGAAAATGTAAGAATAGATGTCCGCTAGAGGTAGCTACCCTCATTGGCCCTATCAAGCCGTCCTGTTTTAGTCATTTCAAATTGACACAAGTGTCGAGGCTACCCGTCGTCATTCTCTTTCTTTAAATCCAACAACATACACCAAATCCAACCACTTCATTCTGGAGTCTCCTCCACGTACATAGTTGTTAAAGTGGTTCCGACATTGACAGAGAGTATGCTAATAATCGGCCCCGGTATCTTTAACAACCAAACATCGTTTTACACACCGGTTAGTTCTTTTATATTTCGAAAATGATTCATACTTGATATCAAAATATCATATTCACTTCAAAATTTCATTCATTTCAAATTTATCATATTCACTTCGAAATCAATTTCATTTAAAAATCATTTCGAATTTCGACTTAGGTTATAACCTCATTTTTAACCACATTCGTATTTAAATCAACGATTTTAATATAAACAATTCCCAACTTGAACAGTTTGAATTTTTTGAAAATAGTTGAAAATTTTAAATAGTTTAAATAGTTAGAATAGTTCAGATATTAAAATAAATTATATATTAAATGATTTGAAAATTTAAATAATTTGAAAATTTAAAAAGATGAATTTTAAAACAGTTTGTAGTTAAAATAGTTTATAGTAAAATAGTTTCAAATTTAAACTGTTTCTTTCCATTTCCAATAAATCTGGACCCAGGTCCAAATTTCAAATTAGACAAACTCAATTTCCAATCTTTCAATTCAATCGACTCAATTTCGATTTAAACTCAAATCAACTCAATATCGATTTCAATTCGAATTAACTTCAATTTCGATTCAACGATTTGATTCAATGGTTTAAATTTCAATTCAATTCTTTTTTTAAACCATTTTAATTTATATCGATTTCAAGTCCAATTTCAATTTATTGATTTAAATCACTTAAATCAAATATAAGCTTCAATGTTCAATTTAAGTTTCAAATCTTCAAAATAATTCAATTCCGAGCCAAAAATTGAAATATCGATTTAAAACACCTTTTACTTAGATGAATTCCAAAGTTCGAATAAAGTTTAAATCTTTTAAAACAAATCAATTTCCATAATTCAAATCATGTTTCAATTATAACTTCAAATTTCAAATTTCATTCTTTAAACAATTTCTTTCAACCAATTTCAATTTCAACATTTCAAAACTCGAATTCGAAATTAATTCAATCTTTATAAATTCGATTTTTATTTCTTTAAAACAAAATCATTTAAATAGATTCAAATTTAAGAATTTAAAACCATTTAATTTAACCAATTCGGTGTCTGTATATAATTTTCTATCCTATGGTCTAGTGATCAGTTATTTCGATTTTTAATTGAAGGGATGGATATATATCATTTCAATCTAAATCTCAGTGTCATAGGTATATATCATTTCAACATATTACTTAATTTATTCAAAAAAATTCAAATAACAGTTTATAAGCCGTCACTTAATATACAAGGTGATAACAAGATATACATAAAATAAATAAATATCCAATCATCCTAAACCAATAGGCATCCATCACAATCAACAACCAAATCAGCCAATAAATCACAACAATTAACTAGTTATCAATATTGGGTATTTAACTAGCAATTCAATTTCAATTTCAAATTTAACTGTGAATTTAAATTCCTATCAGTTCAAACCATATGTCAATTTAAATTTCAGTTAATTTACCAAACAGCAGTCAATAAAAATAAATAACTTCACGATTTCAATTTAACTATCATCAGAAATATTTTAGTATTCGTAAGCAGGTTTAATCACCCACCTTTATTTGAAACTTAAATTTTTTTATATTCAAATAAATTCCAATCCAACTCCATGTCGTAGATGATGTTGATACGAATCCAACGCGACTTGTTTCGCTCGAATCCGACATCGCATGAAAATGTTATTCAATATTTAGCGCATCGACTATTAACGACATAATTAACATAATAATTAACAAAATTAATTAAAAAATTAAAGCATAACCAAATCTCCTCCATCACGCTAACCCGCATGTTCATCTTTCCAGGCTCGAGCTCGTGTTTCCTGTCTTTTTTTTTCTATTTAAACAGTGCGCGCCACCATCTCGAACCACCGTCGACGTCGCCTGTAGCCGCCGCGCCCAGCCGTGCTCCGCCGCGCCTACGCACACAAATGCTCACTATTACTGAACCCAATGCTACATCGAACGGGGCAATTTTTCCACCATCTCGAACCACCTCGCCTCGATCCAACCGTCCATCTTGTAGAGCTCGATGAGATCTACATTTTTGCTTTAGGGCTCGTGTGATTTCGTTAAACGGATTGGAAGAAAATGAGGGAGAAAGAAAGACGATTTTCGGCCATTAAAATGGAATGAGAGCGGCTGAAGAAGATGAGTTAGATTCTGCAAAATTGAAAATATAACGTGGTCTTTTATATAAATTTCCGACCCGTTTTAATCGCGAAAATTTCGAACTTCAAACGAAGCATGTCGCAAGGCGTTCGATATGTTATACCCATATTCCGAACACAATGGAATATGTATCGGGAGCCAATTCCATCATATTTAGAAGATAGCTTTTCAAAATCAAATTATTTTAATTAAAGTTCTGAAAATAAATTCTACGCGTTTCAAGCTCGTACGACCAAACGACAAGTCTCATAGCTACAAAACTTGAAATCCTATAATAATTCACTATTACGGATCCGATGAAATTGATTTCGTTGGAATCTGAGACAGTTGCCCAAATGGCTATTTTTACCCGTTAATTATACTATAAAATTTCCAAATAAAATTTATACACTTTAAATTCAATTTTAAAGTTAAAATTTTTTCGTTCTTGTTTAAATAAAATTTAAATCAACTTTCAACATCATTTTCATTCATATTAAATGCATGATTCAATTTTTTAAATAATTCCAAATGTTAATTTTAACATTTAAATTATCAAACAAATCATTATATTTGAAATATAAGTTATTTAACTTTAAAAATATTCTTTTAAAATGAATTCAAATAATAAAACAACCACTTCCATTTTACAATAATTCAACATCTTTGCAATTATTGTATACAGCAAAAATTATCCATTTCTTACCAAATAAATATTTCCTTATCGAATTTTGTTATTTAAAATTTTATCTAAGTTCATATCCAATAAATTACATTAGTAATTCATCAAATTATTATTTTTAAGCATTTTTGTTCGATAATTATATTAAATTTAATAATTTAAAATAGTTAAAAATACGGGTCGTTACATCTGTCATTTGAAAAACTGTAAATTTTTAAAATGACACTCAAATTGAAGAAAAAGAAATTACCCTTCATCGAAAGGTTGCAACCATAAAAATGAATAGAACTTATCTAATAGTAACAACTCTTCATCTGCATCCTTTTAAATCTATAAATGCTACCATGATTGAGTTTTAGAGATTAGCTAAATTGAATTAATTAAGTCTACTTTCTCTTGATTTTCGATCACTCTCTTGTGCATACATTGCTTACATACTCTCAATCTATTATAACAAAAATATAATTTTGGTTAAACCACTTCCTACAACTCAAAGCATTCACATTCACATACTTAGAGGAGATCATAGGAAGTGTTGGGCGTGTTTCCATCTCCTACCAATCCAACACTCTTCCCACACAGAGCCGAACCAGTCCTTGTTCCACTATCTGCCGAATCAAAGCAAGATGCCCCTACCGAACCATCTCCCTCCTCGTGACTACCGAACCACCACCCAAGACCAAAGATGCCGAACCACCTCCTACCGAACCAACACCACTCCACCCATTACCGGTCCAAACAACATACCACCTCCTACCGAACCAAAGCTCCACCGGTCCACTCATCTCCTTCCACCGAACCAGCCTATACCAGACCAACTCCCCCACCGGTCCAAACCTCTCCACCGAATGAAGCCTCTACCGAACGAAGTCTCCACCGAACGAAGTCTCCACCGAACGAAGCAGCCGGACCACTTATCTCACCACCGAACCAAAGGAAACCAGACCAGATCCACCAGGCCAGATTACATCAGCCCAGGCCCGCCAGCTGCTATATACCTCCAAGATCCCTACCCCCAGCCTCACTCTATAAATAGAGGGGCAGGGGTACAACAATGGGGGACAAGTTTGAGAGCTCAAGCACGGAGAGAACTTTCAAACAACTTTCTTTTACTTGTATCAAAGCTTTGTACTTGTAATCTAAACAAGAGAAGAGAAATAACATATAAAATGGACGTAGGCACATTCTGGCTGAACCACTATAAATCTGCGTGTCTTTTTACAGTTTAGTCCCTGCTTTTCATATATTTGCATAAATCATCAAAATCACTAAGAACAACCTAAGATCTATTAAATCATACAACTTTGAGGTGTTTGTCCATTTTTTGTGCAAACATTTTTGGTGCTTTCATTGAGAGCTAGAAGCTCGAAGCTTCAACTTCATCCACTTAACAGTTTTCCTAACATCATCGTTCGCTACTTGGAAAACATGCCTCCCAAACAGAGAAAAGATGTTAACAAAGGAAAAAACATCGCATCCAGCAGTCTTCCAGATCCAGCTGTCACGAATCAAGTAAATCGTCCTCCTCCAGCAACAGTAACAAATGAAGGACAGGCAAACCCAACCACTCCTGCCACAGAACAGCCTGCAGCAATTACTAGGGCAGATTTGGACAGAGTTGTGGTTGAAGTAACTAACCGCTTCACGTCCCAGCAGGAAGCCTTGGTGGACCATCTCATGTCACGCTTAAGGGACGCTGAAGAATCCAACCGCAACACTGAATCATGGGGCGAGTCCCAGTCTGGAGGATCTCAGAGATAACAAAGATCTTCCTTCTTCGAAGGAGCTAACGGCAGAAGTAGCCATGGTAGGAGCCGAGACCGAGCACAGCCCGAAGTTAGGCCTGAGGAAACGTTTGGTACCGAACCCAACGGGGGAGGTACCGGACGGAGGTCAACTGTAGCTGAGCCTGTCATACTGCCTAACCACGGAAACGCCAGTGAACGGGGCCGAGCTAGAGTCCAGCCCGAAGTTGGACCCGAGGAAGTGCTTAGATCAGAACCCGGCAGGGGAAGATCAAGGCAAGGGCCAACTGTAGCTGACCCTAGTATGCTCCTAGAAGATCAAAGGCAGCCATTGGAAAATATGAGGAATGATAGACGATTCCACCCCTATAGGTCATCTGGACGGGATCAATCCCACAGAACAGAACCAAACTCATTTCTATCTGCTCCAAATTCGGATGAAAGGATGACACGCTTATTCAGAGAGTGTGTCCAACGGGAGCAAAGAGACTGAGGGATAGGCGCTAGGGTAACCAGCCCTTTCGCTCGCAATATCGAAATTGCTATCACCCCCCGAGAATGGAAGATGCCAACAATGGAACCCTACAAGGGAACCTCCGACCCCGTTGTACACTTACAGAGGTACACGCAACATATGCTCATGAGTGGGGCAACAGAGGGAGTACTGTGCAAATGCTTTCCGCTCTTCTTAGCAGATCTTGCCACCTCCTGGTTCTGTCATCTACCCCAGGGATCCATCAGCTCGTGGGAAATGTTGAAAGAAAATTTTATCAGTCAGTTCCGCATTCATGTGGAGCAACCTAAGGACGCTTATTCCTTATCCAGCGTCAAACAAAAACCTGGAGAGAAGCTGCAGCAATACCTAACCAGATTCAACGCCGCGGCAGCCGCAGTCCAAGATGCCGATGAGAAGCTTATCCTAATGGCCCTCTGTAGTGGTGTGCATCCGGACACTAAATTTGCTAGAAGGTTGACAAAAGAAAAACCAGCTACTTTACCCGACTTCTTCCACGAAGCCGGGAAATACATGAGGCTTGAGGATGCTGCCGTTGAGGGGCAGTCAGGACAGCAAAATAAGACAACCCATGGCAATGCCCTTGCTGTGGCAAGGGACATTCGAACAAATGATTCTAGAGACAATGCTGGGGGCAAGAAGGGAGAAAGCGCCTATATCGGCCAGGACCAAGATTCGACACTTACACTCCTTTGAATGAGACCGTCAAAAATATCTTCCTTGTCACCCAAGGCGAAGTTAGATACAAACGCCCACCATACAAGAAGGAATCAGATAACGCACAGAAGTCTGGAAAGTTCTGCCGCTTCCACGAATCTCACTGGCATGATACCAACGAATGCCATGATCTCCGAGATCTGATTGAGGAACACATCAGAAGAAGGAGACTGGAACGCTATGTAAATGGTGCATTGAACTAAGTCAATATGATATTACCTACCATCCTCGCACCGCCATCAAGGGGCAGGCCATGGCCGATTTCATCACCAAATTCACTACCAACAACTGAGATTACTCAAATGACCAGCCCGTGGCCCTTTGCTGTATGGGGAATTGACTTAATCGGCGAAATACCAATGGGCCGAGGCGGGGCCAAATATGCTATGGTGGCAGTCGACTATTTCACCAAATGGGTGGAAGCAGAACCCCTGAATAAAGTATCTTCAGCAAAAGTTATTAACTTCTTGATCAAAAATGTTCTGTGCAGGTACGGAGTCCCACTCAAAATCATATCGGACAATGGACTTCAGTTTGACAGCGAGGAGTTCGCCAATTGGTGCCAGGAACACATAATTCACAAAAGCTTCTCATCCGTAGCTTCTTGCCAGGCAAACGGAAAAGTCGAAGCCATCAACAAAACTCTCAAAACTCTAATAAAAAAGAAACTCGAAAAGTCAAAAGGCTAATGGGTGGATGAACCTCCTACGGCACTATGGGCCAATCGCACGTCTTTCAGAACATCAACGGGGCATACTCCTTTTCTCTTTGGCATACGGATCGGAGGCTATGCTCCCAGTTGAAACTATAGTGCCTTCTCACCGTAGGATCCACTACAACCCAGAAGAAAACGAAGAGTTCCTCCTCATGTCTTTGGATCTAATTGAGGAAAGAAGAAATGATGCAGCCCCCCAAGGCAGCAGCTCACAAGCATAAAGTGGCAATGCAATACAACTCCAAAGTCAAGCATCGTAGCTTACGGAAAGGAGATCTTATCCTCGAGCGAATCTTCCCGCGCCCCGGAGCGCTAGATCCAATCTGGAACGGACCATATGTAATTCATAAAGATCTTCGCAATGGAGCTTATATTTTGTCAACAGTGGACGGGGAGGTGTTCCAGAGGGCATGGAACATCCAACACCTTCGTCGATACTTTTCTTAACTCATACTGCCCATATGAAGTGAATTAACAAAGAGAATCAGTGGACGTAGGCATTTTCGTGCCGAACCACTTTAAAAAAACTTGTCTCTTTTTAACTTGTTCCTTCATATCTTGGCTGCTTGTTAACTGTATCCTTTTCTGTTGAACAAAATCCTGTGCAAATAGCATTTTCATTCAAGGCGCTCCACAGCGCAATTTCTCCTGGACAAGACCTAACAGGTACTATGCGAATCTATGCCCTCGCCAATGAGACACTTTTGCTCCAGCATCCCTCTGCTGCGGGTTAACTCATTGCTCGCGACGGCCCTTAAAGCCAACTGTAATGAGCCGATTATAAGCCACCGAGAAGGCCGACTATAGCCGAGGCAGCTCATTACGGCGTTAGGCTCGCCGGCAGCTGTGAACCGAATATAAGCCCCAACATAAGGTGTGGCCAGCCAGGGGCAGTTCACAGTTGACGATCGGCACCCACGCTAGCCGGCCACAGTAAATCGAATAATACCCACGATTACGGGCCATAATGGCCCGGGTAGTTACTGTGCGCGATCTCGGCTCCGATGTGTCTTAAGTGCGGTTGTGGTAAAAAAGAATTAACTCCCCGCGGAGGCGTAAGATGGGTGACAAATGTCTCCAAGACCCACAGCTAGGGAAAGTGACTACAAAGCCCGTTTGCCATGAACTTAAGCACATCGAAGGCCTTCCGTGATTGGAAGTTTTACTATTTCAATTTTACTTAAGAAACTTTTCTCCTATCCTCTGTAACAATCCCTGAAGTGCAGGACACAAAACAAGAGACACTCACTAATAGAAGCGGATACTCACAGCAAGATACTGGACCGCATCCCTTACTCGGTCACGCAGGATATTCAAAGCTGCCATCTACAAGCAAAATATAAAGGACGGTATTTCCTTCTTTCATATATACCTATAATTTGTTCACACCTCACGCTAACCCTGCGAGTCATGAAATTATGTTCTAAACAAGAACCTGACATCAAACACAATTTAATTACAAGAATATGCATGGCTATATTTCTTATGCAACATGTCAAAATAGCAAAAACATTCAAAAGACGACAAAATCAGCTTAAGTTAAAGAATTACACATCAAGAATAGAGCTATTTATTACAAGTAGCAAGAATTACAACCTAAAAGTTACTCTACTGTTTTAAGACTAACATATACAGCCATGTCAAGTCCACAAAAAGAATTTTCCAGGTCTAATCAGGGAGCCGGCTGCGTCGGAGTCTTGTCCTTGCCCTGTTGCCCACCTGTCCGGTCAGAAAAAGAATTCATTAGTGATAAGCAACCAAGTTAACGGAAAGACTAGAAAGGAAGACTTACCAGCACCTACTTCTTGACCATCCTGGTCGTCATCCTCTACCTGCACACCTGCCTCCTCAGCAGCAAGCAACCGCATACCCTCCTTTACCGCCACTTTCTCCTCCTTGGTAAACTGGGCAGTGACCACATCCATGCTGAAGACCGTTCCACCCTCTTTATCCACATCAGCCTTAGCCTCCTCCAGAGCCCGGAGATAAATCCTAGCCATGACCCTGGGATAATCATCCATCCAGGATAGGTTGCCCTGCTTCCAGGTACGGAAGTACATGTCTTGGAGCATCTCGTCCATCATCCCCTCATTCTCCTCAAATTCCCTCATCCGGGCCTCGGAAGCTGACAGCCTTTCGACGGCAGCTTCTCTCTCCAATCGGTATCTCAAGCAGTCAGCCTGAAGGGATTCCCGCACCGCCTCCATCTCCTCCTTCAGCTTAGCCTGAGCAAGCTCTGCGACCTCAAGCTTCCCAGATAACTCCTCTATATGCTCAAGATCCGCCTTTCGAACATCATCCACCGTAGCAATAGCCATATCGATCCGTTCCTTGCAGGTAGCCTCCATTTTCCGCAATTCGGCTCGGCTGGCCTCTTCCATAGTTTTCTTTAGACGTCCGGAGGCGGCCTCATACTGAGAGATCTGGATAGCCTGATCAGCAAGTAGCTTGGCCTGGTCGAAAACCACTAACCGCAGTCTTATGTTGGCGCTCCCAATTTCCTCCCCAGCCTTGACCAATCGGGCGTGATGCCCCATCAACTTCCTGGTCTCCTCAGCAACCCGGTCGATATTTGCCTTAGCTTCGTTCCCCATAGCAACAACCTGAGTAGTAAGCAAATCAAGGTCCAGGGACTTGGCCTCATCAAGCACCCTTACCATAGGATTGCGAGGAAGAAGGGGCTCACCAGTAACCTCATCAAAAGAGATATCATGAGACGCCGGGTCCAGATCCGGATGACCCGCAAACGGATTGCGTGCTAAGCCCGGATGATCTATTGGGATGACGGTTGGGTTCTTAGACGGATGAGGAGAGGGCATAAGCTCGGTATCCTCCTCTGTAATGTCGTGAATAGGCTGGAGTGGGGCCGGGGGTTCAAGAAGAGGTTCAGACGAAGATCGATTCCTCTTCCTCTTCTGTATATCTTCTTCAGTAACTCCGAGAAGAGGACGATAGCCGACTACGCCTCCCGGGCGGTTAGTATAGGGTTTCGGCTTAGCTGAAGCTTTCGAGAGATTGTATTGTTCAAGCCTGTGCCGAAGATCCGAGGTCTTGGCCGTTTTACCCGCTCCTGATACTAAAACCAAAGTGTCACCGGTATGTTTTAAGCCATCATTCAAAGATTAAAAAAAAGTAAAGAAAAATTCACCTTGAACCATCGAAGTTGCTTCAGTAGAGGCGCTCCCGGAAGATAAATCAACGCCGGTCCCCGCTTTATCGACTCCCTTGGACTTCTCCATCCCCTCCGAGCCTTCGAAGGCTTGACGGAAAGCGTCATCCGTCCACTCTTGCATTTCGCCTACTTGCCCGGAAGACAAAGCCCTGGGGCCATCACCACCCTGTCCATCGCCACCATCATCACCATGACGATCACCGTCATTTCCGCCCTTAGCTTCACCTCCTTCGTCCTCACCTTTCTCCTCCTCCTGAACATCCGGGTGTGTGCTGGGAGAGGGACCGTCAGACCTTTTGAGCTTCTTCCCCCCAGCAACCAGATGTTTCGAAAAGGGCCTCCTTTTACTGCTCTTCGACGCGGCCCCTTCCTTAGCTTGGGCAGCCTTCTCTTCAGCCGTGTCCCTCTGCTTGACCACGGATTGCTGTGGAAGGATCAAGTTGTACTCCAAGAGTGTGGCGTCCCTGATCAGATAGGCAGCCGACCTATCTCTCCCAGTAATAGCTTCTATCTCTGCTGCCGTCTGAACCAGGCGATCATTCTCCACAACCGCAAAACCACCTGTCGCTAGCAAGAAATAAAAGCACGTAAGATAAAGCACTGCAGTTATAATGGAAATTATAAATAAAGCTTCACACTTACAGCCGGAGGTGAAGCGACGAATGGAAACAGAGTCATCCCTGATGAAGAACCATTCTTTCTTAAACATACTGAACTTCGAGTATAAGTCCAGGACGGGCTTAAAGGATATGGCAGATTCCAAGCTGATGTAGGGAGACCCCTTCTTGTAGCCTCTCAAGTTGTACAAATACCGGATCTCCCGGTTGGAAGGACGACGCCCATATCTCCTCTGAAAGATGACGAAGAGACTCACCAGAATGGCATAAGAGTTGGGCTGAAGCTGGAATGGAGCCACCTTTAGATATGTAAGAAAGCTGACTACCCAAGCGTTGAGAGGCGGGATGGCACCACACATACAATGGTATCTGCTGTAGGCAAAATATCCTTCAGGAGGATCATACGGCATCACTCCCGCAGCCGGCAATAACATGCACGCTCGATCGATCCCGAAAGAGCGAGATATAACATCAAGTTGCTCGCCCTTGAGTGAGCTAGGAAAGCAATCAGGAGGCAAGTTGAGGAGCTTCTGAGGACTGTACCCGTCCACTAATGATCTTGGAGTGGGCCCACGTCGTTCTGGATTCGGTTGAGCTGGGGGCACGGCGGAGGACCCTCCTTCGCCCTCGGATTTCTTTTTGTCTGATCGAGTTTCTGCTTTGCGAGACATTATCTGCAACATCGGAAAAACATATTGTTAGAACAGAGGATGTAAACAAGTAGGTGTATAATATGAAATTTCACTCATAAAATAAAAATGCTCAAACTCCCGTTGTCATTCGGTAAAGTGAATACAAAATTCTCAAGGCCATTCGGTAGTTCTCATGTCCATTCGGCATTTAAAGTCACCGGTTCCATCCGGTACTTAAAGCCCCTTGCCCATTCGGCAAACCAAAATCAAAAGAAAAAAAAAGAGAGGAAGCCATTCGGCGAGGGAAGGCAAAATCACCTGATTCGGTATTCTAACACGGTTCGGCAGTGGGTTTGATTCGGCAAGGAAATCAGATTCGACTATCCCTCTGGGTAAGGAATGAACCATAACTTACAACCCTTACTTATAGGCCAATGCCAACAACCGGACCAATGGATTCAGCACACAGGACCGGATAAGAATTCCTCCAAGCTAAGTGGCATCAAACAAAGCGCGACATATGCTGACATATGCCCCACTTTGGGGGGCAAATGTTAGGCGTGTTTCCATCTCCTACCAATCCAACACTCTTCCCACACAGAGCCGAACCAGTCCTTGTTCCACTGTCTGCCGAATCAAAGCAAGATGCCCCTACCGAACCATCTCCCTCCTCGTGACTACCGAACCACCACCCAAGACCAAGGATGCCGAACCACCTCCTACCGAACCAACACCACTCCACCCATTACCGGTCCAAACAACATACCACCTCCTACCGAACCAAAGCTCCACCAGTCCACTCATCTCCTTCCACCGAACCAGCCTATACCGGACCAACTCCCCCACCGGTCCAAACCTCTCCACCGAATGAAGCCTCTACCGAATGAAGCCTCTACCGAATGAAGCCTCCACCGAACAAAGTCTCCACCGAACGAAGCAACCGGACCACTTATCTCACCACCGAACCAAAGGAAACCGGACCAGATCCACCAGGCCAGATTACATCAGCCCAGGCCCGCCAGCTGCTATATACCTCCAAGACCCCTACCCCCAGCCTCACTTTATAAATAGAGGGGCAGGGGTACAACAATGGGGGACAAGTTTGAGAGCTCAAGCACGGAGAGACCTTTCAAACAACTTTCTTTTACTTGTATCAAAGCTTTGTACTTGTAATCTAAACAAGAGAAGAGAAATAACATATAAAGTGGACGTAGGCACATTCTGGCTGAACCACTATAAATCTGCGTGTATTTTTTACAGTTTAGTCCCTGCTTTTCATATATTTGCATAAATCATCAAAATCACTAAGAAAAACCTAAGATCTATTAAATCATACAACTTTGAGGTGTTTGTCCATTTTTTGTGCAAACGGGAAGATATGTACTATCAGTCAAAAACCATATTATTTGGAACACAAATTTCTCAGAGATATATTATTGTATTAGCCTATTCCTCCGGGAGAAGCGAAGGTTAGTTGGTTAAAGGAAGTACCGAAGGGGAGCTTCGGGACTGAACGTAGGATGGAAGGTCCGAACCGGTATAAAATATCTGGTGTGATCATTTTTATTGTTTATCTTATATTCAGTTATTGTTCTCTTCTTAACATAGTTCGTAATATACACTCACACACACGTATATATATAAGTTACATTATTTATTAAGATCCTATAGACTTTCAGTTGTAACATTATAAAGAAATTAATTTAAGTTTTGAAATTGTATATAATTATTAGAGGGGTAGATGAATTTTTTTTGCTCAAATTAAGGAAAGAGTAGAATTCGAAATGAAAATCAATTCCGATATTTTCTTTTATATATATATAATAGAATAGATTTGCATAAGTGTGATGGATATCATGAGTGCTTTAAAACTAGTTTCTTAAAGGAGAAACAGGAGGTGCACTAGATAGATACAAAATAGACATTGTCTTAAGGAATAAAATTTTCATAAATCGCACCTCTCGACACACTGATCCAAAGCCAATGGTGACTATTGGACTCGCGTCATTGCCAAGTTGTACGAACTATTTGGTTTTATAACATTATAGAGACTAAAAATAAACAAAAATGATCTACGATATACAATACTTTCAGAACTCAGCAGAAGGAATAAAATATAAATATAGAAAATAACCATCTTTGAAAATATCTCAAAACATAGTCTTAGAAAATAGCACATAGTCAAATATAGGGCACATAGAAATACAACCCATAGTCCCATGGTATGATAGGATACTAAGTACTTAAATGATAGACAGTTACATGGAGAGTAAATAAAAGGATAAGCAACTCCTATGATGAGCTTACCTCCACACATACTGAAATCGGGTCAATCATCTAATGTCCTTCCTCCTATGGTGGGGAAAAGAAAAAGGGTGGGTCAGACAAAAGTATGGTGAATGAGTACATGTTTAATATATAGTGATCATATAGTTGACTATAATTCTACTCTATGTGGCTTAGGGTGATCAACAAGTGTCCATGTATTCCTAAGGTCCTTTACCTAAGGGTTTTTACTTAATACACGCCTACACAAACATCTTGTGCATGATCCTACAAGGATCGAACTATGGATCGAACCTCAATAACTAACGATAGACCACTGCTGCTAGAGCTACTCAACATAGTGTCAAACTACAACTTTCCCTTATGGGACTACATCTCATCCTACAACTACGCATAACTATCTCATATAGGTCTCCCTAACATTTCCACATGGTAATAAATTTCCCGCATTATGACTATACGTACCTGAACTACACATTACGGGATGGACCAGCAATGCCGACTCACTGGTTTGCCTCATCGCTTGCATTCATGTCGACCTCTCAATTGTAGTTTACGTCTCTTATTGCACGCGTCAGGATCCATCGACAACATAGTATCATGTCACATCAGTATTTGTGCATATCAAGGAACTCCCATTATGCCGAGCTCACAAACTTCATTAGGCATCAGTTAGTGTTGCGCATCCACAATAGAACCTCCTGTGAGTGCCATTTGCGGTAGAATCGCCCCCAGTCAAATAATCGCCCCCTCATTGGGCAAAGAGCATTTACCTAACCCTGCAACGTCCTAGCGTCGTCTCATAGGGAACTAGCTTCCTTACTGTCCCTAACATCCACATATGTATATAATATAACTATACATACTACTAATATTTATATTTTTAACCTAGGCCTTTGGCCGAGGTTCAGATTATGCGTCTAGGTTGTTTACCGTTCGATCGCTATACCTAACCAATCGACCACTTGTTGTCGACCGCTCGGGTTGAATAGTCGATCCGTCGTTATGTAAAATTAGGGTTTTTGCTTATAACTTATTTGATTTTAATTTGTTATTAATTTCGTACGTTCTATGATTTCAACAGTAAACCGTACACTTACAATTTTTAGGTTTTACAATTCTCATAGATCTAAAGTGATATTTATCTTTTTTCAATCGATATAATCAAGTTAAGTATTAATAGGTTAGAGAAATTTCTATTTAATCAGAATGTGTTTAACCTAGAATAACATGTGGTTCTCAACCAGTTTGTACCAATTTAATTTATGAGTTCAACTTAGATTTAAGTAATATAATTCTTAGAGTTAGTTCTAACATCCTAGATCAGATAGTGTAAACTAAAGTTAACTATAAATAATCAGTTTATTAAAATGTCCCTACTCATCTCAAATCCAAACTTGCTCCTAAGTTCGTACAGAAATGTACCCTTGTTTGCTTTCCCCTTCCTAGACCCAATGTTCTTGAATTCCTTTTTTTTGTTATTGGAGAATTTATAAGTGGAGAGGAAAGAATTTGACAGAACTTCAGTATACCTATGAATTTCTAATGAATTAAGGTTTAGGTTAGCGGTGTATTTATAATGGTTTTAGGTTTATATAGAGCATTGATTTTCCCTGATAGAATTCTTGTGCTCATCTTGGATGCTCATTATATACTTTGCACATAAGTAAAATCTTTCATTCAGTCACGCTTGTCCATTCATCGCTCCACGTCTGTGGTCTTCATTGTCTACTGGTCAATTGGTGGACCCTAGGGGTTGACCGCTTAGGTTGTTTTATTTAGGAAAGTTTTATATTTTAATTTATTTTGTCTTCAAATTTTAAAATGCTTATAACTTCTCCATAGTAACTCCGATTACAAAGTGTTATATATGAAAATGGTGTAGAAAATCGCTATGAACACAAAGATGCAAATTTCGTAGCCAAATTCAGATGTTTGTGAAAATTCATTTTTCTCCCTTTTTTGTTTAGTTTAATTCTTTCATTGAATTTTCCATGAAAATTTTCATGGCGTTAAATTCTCCCCTCTTAAAAGGATTTCACTCCAAAATATCAAAGGTTGGAAAAATGTTACTTTTACGTGCAAAAATCAATAGCTACAACCATCTATTCATCCATCATCCATCGGCATTCATTGTCCTTAGTAAATTTCTAATAATATAAATATATACATATACATATATATATCAAGCGTGGAATGCATGTGAACCTATACTAATGCAAAGAGTAAACGATCTCCTGATCCAGTCGACTTCCTATCATGTAAGTACTCATGACATGTATCCAAGATGTATGCAACATCCAAAGTAAATATACTTGTAATTATACATGTATGCGCAACCATTTAATCCATATGCAACATCCATATGCATAATACTCAATAAGATAAAGCAAATAAACAAGAGATGATGTAAGTTTATGTGCTATCTAGAGAGTATATTTTCCTATTTGTGTCAAAGAAATAAACCAAATAATACATCCACTAGCATCCATCATCCATAACATGTCCTAGTGACACGTTTGCAACCATTCCTACCATACAATGGTCTTTACCTAAAGGGGTATACCAAGGTAAGTCCTAATGAATAAGTAATCTATACTTATTAAATTTAAATCAAAATTGTAACACCTTGTAAAATCAACTATAAATAAATTTGAATTAAATTAAACAAGGTAGGGGTAAAAATTTAAATTTTGCAAAAATTGGAATTTGGCTAGGAAAGTTATACCATTCCGTTCATGTCAAAATTCCGATCAATTTTCATATATAATATGTTGAGAATGGCGTTTAAATGGAAAAGTTATGGACGTTTAAAGTTTTCGAGTTTAGAATAATTTAAATAGAATTCAAATTCAAATGAATAATTAATTACAAAATTTGAAATTCAAAAGTTAAAAGTAGATAGACTTAAGGATTAAGTAAACATTAAAATCAACGTTAGTGTTAACTATTAACTAAGGAATAAAATAATTAAAAATCAACGACGCTATAAAACTTCCCAAAATAAATGAACCGATCGCCCGCTTCCCTTGGGCCGGTCAATTGGTAGCAGTGAACCGATGAGAAGCGGCAGTTAACCGGTCATGAAAAACGGCTAGTGTTTTTTGTGTACGATTTCTGAATTTTTATATTATTAATCGACTTAAATCCAATGGTTCTGGTGCATTTCAACTACTATAAATTATTCCTTAGACCCCTCACTTTTATTCACATAATATTTTAGGAACATTAGCGAAGCTCTGTCGGTTCGTCTCTTCAAGATTCAAAAAAACTCCATTAGAGTTTCAGGTAAGAAATCATATAGATCTCTTGGTTTATATTTTCTTAACTTCTTCTCCTCAAAACCGTTAATTTTCTAAATCTAACATATATACAAGTCCCTTGCTGTATATATGTATCAAAAAGAAGAGAACTGATAGAGGTTGTTAAAGGCATGTCAAATCCAAGGAGGCAAAGCTAAGGATATACTGTAAGTGGAAATTTTAGCTTTTCTATTTTAGTAATTGATTAGTGTCATTTGGGTTTGGATATGCCTTAGGGAGTTTTGGTTTGCGACAACATCAAATTATAAATCCTCAAAACTCCTTCAATGCAAAGTGTCAATTTTAGGTTGAAATCTCAAATTTGTTTATGCCAAAATAATGGAAATTGTGTAGGTTTGTAGTATAGATAATTTTACCTTCTATTTCATACCTTGTCCTTTTTTGTATTTGGTTAAAGATTTTGATTAAGGAACAGTGTGTAAGGTACGAAGTTATTCGTAATTTGCATTGCTTATTCTAGTGAATTAAACAAAAGTTCCTTGTTTTATTTTTATGTGAAAAAGGTGTTGAATAGAGTGTAAAAACTGGAATTGTAAGTTCCTATTATCCATGTATTCCATAATTTTTGATGTAATAAGTTGAGTTTAAATTTTTATTGTATACAAGTCTATTAATCAGAATCTTTGGATACAAATATTGGAATTTTGGTATTGTTGATAATATGAAATGAGACTTATATAATTGTTTAAAGAGTTAACATTTAAATGCTAGTTTAAGGCATATATTCTACACGCTTAGAAATTACTAGGCGTGTATTTATGTACGTGTACTAGCGTAATTAACATATAATTATAACGTATAATTGCATAGTTAAATAGGTTATTAACTCTATACATCATGTTATCCTTACATAGGATAAACTATGCCACATAAGATTTCTTAGTATTTCTCTATGCTTGGTGTGTGAGATTGCAAATGAAACAAATACGCATTTATTTTTTGACTGTGCTGTTAATTTGAGGATCTATAAGGAGGTGATATATCTGGGAGGTTTTGACAACATGATGGGAAACTCTGAAAATGAATGGGAAAAGGTTTTTATAGTTATTAGATGAAAGGGGTTTCAATTTAACATTTTGCTCACCTCTCTCAAGATAGTGATGGTCGAATTATGGAAAGAAAGGAATATATGTATTTATAATAAGGAAAAAAGATAAGAAAGGGACATCAACTTGCAAAGTATCTACCGGATTAGTGATTTTATACGTAGAAGGAGAGAATAAGAATTGTTCACAGAATGCAATAGTAACTTCTATTATAGATGGCTTGGTTTTTGTATTTTTCCCAAGCTATTTTTTAATATTGTAGCCTTTTATTTTAATAGAGAGGTAAGGGACCTCATTAAACTCCCTACTTAAATTTCAAAAAAAATCCCTCTTAGGATGGTAATTAATGTTAAAGGGGAAATAAGAAATATTTCTTGTATGGCCTTGATTATGGAAACGGTGAGGTGTGTGATAATATATGTAGAGTGTAATATATATTCTTAGTATGTTATAGGGATGCTAGGTCAGTCAAAAGCACATGGAAGTCTGTCCAGCTAATGTGGCTACCAGTGGTGAGACGTTGGAGCTGACGTAAGACATCACCTATAATAAGTAACTACGATAAAGCGAGGTTTGTCCCAAATTCTGTAAGGTAATTCTGCCTACCATACATACGAATAGTCGGGCTAATATAAGACGTCAGCGTGGGGTACATGTCATAATACGAAGGACCTGCTTCAGAGATTGAAGGTACTAAGTGGTTGTGTGAGGGACCACCTCTTCTTTATGTAGGAAGTAGTAAATGGTCGGGGTTATGGGTTAGGAATGGTAGAGGATCTCAGGAAAGGGCCCGCTTCAATATGAAGTATTAAGTGGTCGAGGAGATTTTGTGCAATTTCAGCTAGATATTTACTAGTGATGAGTCTACCTTTGGATTATAGGTAGTAAATGACGTGGAATAGCCTTAAATAAGGTATTAAATGGTCGGAGTCTACCTAATTCTCATTAAAAGGTATTAAGTGACTTGAGTACTATCTCTTGCATTAATAGGACATTATGGACGATGGATATGGGTTATTGGGTTGATAGCAAGTTAGTTATGGGCTTATATTTGGAAAACCTTTTATTTAAGTTCGAGAAAAGCCTTTAGGCTTACATTTGAAAAGACTTATGTTGTAGGTAAATGTAAGACATATTTCTATGTAAATATACTGCCTAAGTACTAATGTAGTAAGGCTCGATTTTTTTGTTCATTGGACATATGTTGTTCTGACTCCCTCCTCATTACAACATAGGTTAAGAAGGGCGATGTTGAAAGAAGAGATATTGATGAAGCTTATGGTAGTCGACAATTTATTTACTTGTTATTTTCTGTTGTTATTCATGCACCCATGAACTAAAAAATGATGTTGTAATTTTGGAATATTGTGGATATGTACAGTTATTGTTATATTTTGACATTATGGATATTTTATCATGGTTTTGAACGACGCTTTGAAATTTGAATAAAATGGTTACTGTTGTTTTTATTATATTTTATCCTTCCACTGTGAGAATCTGAATAATTAGATAAATAGCTCTGTATTGTTCTTTTTATTAAACAACAGTCATGTTTGAGATGGTTCTAAGTTTCGATGGGCCTTTTATAGGTTAGAATTTAAGCCTATTTCAGGATGAGTTGTTACATTTGGTATCAAAGCTTAGGTTACCCGATCAACATGGAAAAATATATGTATGAGATATATACTTGTAATTTTTGAAAATATTTTTCAAACAACCCTATTATATATAATTTATTACGAACATACGCATATACACTGGGCAAATTTTTCTACCAACGTATAATACTATCTTAGGAATTATAACTAGAAGTCTAACATGCAGATAGTAGACTATGCCAGAAAATCCTTCTTCTTCTAGACTACAAACCCCACCAGAGGAATGCCTAGATTGCTTAGACAATAACTGAGGCACGTAGGACAATTCCTTGTTCCCCAGCAGCTGCATCGGTGACACCCGTTGTCCCATCCACCGAGGCAGCACCTTGTCCCATCGATTTTCCAAAAATGTGTAAGGATTTTAGGAGTATAGGAAGAATAGTATATTCTTGAGAGGAAAGCTTCGTGGAGACTAAGGCATGGATAAATAACCATGAGAGGATTTTTCGGGAGATTGGTTGGGAGGATCAAGTGAAGCAGAGAATGGCAGCTTTGCACCTTAAAGGAGAAGCCTTAGAATGGTGGAATATGGTGGTTGGGGAGGATGTTGGTAGGGTTGTCACTTAGGACGACTTCAAGAAATAATTTGAGACTAGGTTTATGTCAAGAGCAAAAGTGAGCCTGCAATTAGAGAAATTTATACAACTTAGGCAGGGAGACTCCACTCTAAAAGCGTACATCAGTAAGTTTACAAAATTAGCTGAATTCAGAATAAGTCTGATTGATACACCCATGAAAAAGACCACAAAGTTTGTCAAAGGCCTAAACTCCTTGCTTAGGGAATGGTTGTTGACTCGGATACCCACTGGAGCTACCTACGAGATGCTTGCTGAGATGGCTTTATTGTAGACGATGAATGTTGAGGAGAAAGAAATGGAGAAAAAGAAGGAAAAGTTAGGACCCGCACAGAATCAAGGAGGGGCCAATAAAGGAAACTTGTAGGAAAATAAGAAGTCAAATGGGAAATATAAGAAAGAAGGTAAAGTGTGTAATAGATGCCAAAAGAAAGGACACCTCGTGAAGGATTGTAGAGTAAATTTGTTGAAGGAAGCTTTTAAGGGGAAGTGCTACCATTGCCATGAGGAAGTGCATTTCAAAAATTAGCGTTCGAAGATGGTGAAGGAAGGGCAGAGTGGACAAGCCTCCACCATTGAGGCTATTCCTATTTCTAGTAGACCACCCCCTAGAGACCAAGGAAATATAGCTATGGAAGGTATAACTCTTATTTTAGGAAATAAAATTCGTACTCTATTTGACTCCAGAGCATCATATTCACTCACAGCTAGGAATATAATTAACTCCTTAAACTTTCAAACCTAAACTATCTCCCACCTAATAGTAGTTTCAAATCCTATTAGGGGGACGACACATCTTTTCTCAATTTCCAATGACCTAATGTTAGACATATATGACGATTGATTTCATATGTAATGCGTATGTTCTAAATTTCAAGGGATATGGGCTTATTTTGGGTATGGTTGGTTGTCACACTACGGGGCAATCCTAGACTGTGATAAGAGGGTAGTCTGGTTAAAGAGTTGTAAAGGGCGAGGCCTAGATGTTTGTTGTACAACCCAAGATTTAGTCGAGTTAAGTTACCTATACTCGTTGAACCTATCGCAGTATGAACTTTCATCCCCACCCATCGTTCGAGAATTCTCTAATATCGTTGAAGTAGTTTTGGGGCTTCCACCCCAAAGAGAGATTGAGTTTAGGATTTATCTAGAGAAGGGTGCTAGACTAGTTGCTACGCTATTATGACACATGGCCCTTAAGGAAAGGTGAGAATTGGATAAGTAGATCTTGGAGGTACTGTAGAAAGGATTCATTCAACGAAGTACCTCAGAATGGGGAGCCCCTATTGTCTTGTCCATTAAGGCAGATGGCTCATTGAGGTTTTGTGTTGATTATAGGGAGCTCAACAAGTTGAAGAAGAAGGGTAGGTATCCCTTACCTAGGATAGATGATTTGATTGATAACCTTGTGGGATCCAAAGTCCTCTCCCAATTGAACTTGGTAATTGGATTTCATCAGCTAAGGAAAGCAGAGGATGGAAAACCAAAGATTACATTATGCTCATCAGATGGACTCTATGAATGGGAAGTGCTGCCTTTTGGATTGACAAACGCCCATGCATACTTTGTAGATTTGATTAGTAGAGTATTTAGGGGACATCTAAACAGATTTGCAGTAGTTTTTGTAGATGACATCTTGGTATTATAAACCTTGAGAAGGCAATAAATTAAAGCCAAATTCAAAAAATGTCACCTTTGGAAGAAGGAAGTGGGATTTCTTGGGCATATTGTTTCAGAATATGGATTAGCGGTGGACCCCGTAAAGTAGAAGCTATTCAGAATTGGAAGACTCCAAAGAATGCCACAGAGGTTAAAAGTTTTGTAGGGTTAGCAGGCTATTATAGGAAAGTTATAAAAGATTTTGCAAAATAGTAGTTCCTTTAAATTGTTTGACCAAAAAGAATTTAGTCTTCGCTTGGGATGAGGAATGCATTGAAGCATTCAGGAAGCTAAAGGAACCATTGAAAAATGCATCAGTACTTGTTATCCCCGATGGAACGAAGCCTTATACATTTTATACAGATGCATGTGGCACAGGATTAGGAGCAATTCTTATGCAAGAAGGAAGAGTAATAGCTTATGCTAGTAGGCAACTAAAGGACCATAAGAAGAGATACCCAATGCATGACTTGAGCTGGCAGCCATTGTTTATGCCTTGAAGATGTCAAGGCACTATCTTTCGGGGGAGAGGTTTGAGTTATTTACTGATCATAAATCACACAAATATCTATTTTTTGAAAAAGACTTAAATCTTAGGCAGCAAAGGTGAATGGAGTTTATAGCATCCTACGACTTTGGGATACAATGTATGCCCGAAAAAGGGAATGTCGTTGCCGACATCCTTAGCTGAAGGCATGCTACCTTAGGTGCTACATATAAGTGGAGGCATTCGGAGTTCCTCTCGAATTTCAACTTCCAACCGCCAATAGAACCACTCAAAACTATTTGGTAGCAATTGAGGTTAAACCAGTGTTGATAGACAGTATTGGACTTTAGCAGAACAAAGACGAAGGGATAGTCAATATCTTTGATAAGCTAAGTAGAGGAGAACAGTTTCCCCACGTCAGTAGATATGCAGTTGACAAAAAAGGTGTTTGAGGAGAGATAGACGCATGTGCGTCCAAATGATTGATAGTATATTGGAGGAAGTGCTTAGTAAATGTCACTATTCATGAATGACTATTCACCCCATAGGAGATGAGATGTATAGGGATATGAAACAGATTTTCTATTGGATTGGGGTGAAGAAGAAAGTAGCTGAATTATTTTCTACGTGTTTGACGTGTCAAAGGGTTAAAGCTGAGCAAGGGAAGCCCGAAGGATTGTTATTGCTATTAGAAATCCTGACTTGGAAATGGGAATACATATCAATTGACTTTATAGATGGGTTGCCCAGGATTCAAAGAGGCAACGAAGCAATTTCGGTCATAGTTGATAGACTCACTAAGAGCATCCATTTTGTTCCTGTTAGGAGCAATAGGATCGCAGCATCTTTAGACCAGATTTATATTAAGGAAGTGGACAGACTTCATGGAATTCCAATCAGCATCGTTAGTGATAGGGATCCCTTATTTACTAGCGAGATTTAGAGGAATTTGCAGACAATTTTAGGAACATCAATAAATCTTAGTACCGTTTACTACCCACGGACAGATGGATAAACATAAAGAGTAAATAGGATCTTGGAGGACTTGTTGAGAGTATGCATCATGGACTTTAGAGGACATTGGGAGCATCGCCTACATTTAGTTGAGTTTGCTTGTAATAATAGTTATCAATCGACGGTTGGTATGAAACTCTTTGAAGTTCTTTATGGGAGGCCATGCAAATTGCCTAACAGTTAGTGGGAAACTACCAATAAAATTTTACTCAGACCAAATTTGATTTGCCAAACTTTGATGAAGGTAGAGTTGATTAGGTAATGAATGAAGGCAACGCAAGATCTCCATAAATCCTACATGGATAAGAGAAGGCAATAATTAGAGTTCGAGGTTAGAGACATGGTATTTGTCAAAGTCTCCCCTCTTAGGAAGGTCGTGAGATTCAGAAAATCAGGAAAGTTGGCACCAAGATATTTTAGGCCTTTTCGAGTTATGGAAAGAATATGAAGATTGGCTTACCACGTGGAGCTACCCAACAGATTAGCAGGGGTTCACGACATTTTTCACGTTTTGCACTTGAGAAAATGCCTTCATGACACAACTATTGTGGTAGAGCCTGATCAATTGGGGGATATTGAGATAAAGCCAATATCATCCTATGCCATCGCATGTATTATGGAGGATGGAATTAGGCAGCTCCATAACAAAGAAATTAGGTTGGTTCGAGTACAATGAGGAGACAACCCGGTGGAAAGCAAACAAAATACCGAAGAAAAGATGAGGATCTCTCGTCTTTATTTTTTCACTTGTAAACTTTGCTCTCCAAAATTAGATTTTGGTTACATCATGGTTGCTACATTGGATGGTAGGAGATGGTTGCTACACTTTTCATCATCACCTTGCACTCATATAGAAATTTCCATGCACATTCAGGGTGTTTTGCTTGCATACTTATACATCACGGTTATACACTCACGCTAGGATTGAGCTCATTTATAGTATGTCTGCAATACATAATCACATTGCACATTTTGATGAGTAGATGGATGTGTAGAAAACTTGGTTGTATAACATGGATGCTTAGTGCGTTTTACGCTATTCGCCTTTTGGAAAGATTTCGGGGATGAAATCCTTTATACGGGGGAAAGAAAGTAACACCCTATAAAATCAACCATAAATAAGTTAAATAAATTAAATAAGGTAGAGGTAAAAATGAAAAATTTTCAAAATTTGGAATTTGGCCATTAAAGTTATGCTGTGGTGTTCATTGTGAAATTCTGATCAATTTTCATATATAGTATGTGAAAAACGGAGCTAAACGGAAAAGCTACATACGTTTGAAGTTTTCGAGTTTAAATAATTTAAATAGAATTCAAATTCAAAAGATAACAATGGATAGACTTAATGATTAAGTAAACGTTAAAATCAACGTTAACGTTAAACATTAATTGTGGAGTAAAATTATTATAAATCAACGGCATGATAAAACTTCCTAAAATAAACGAATCAGTCGACCGCTCCCCTTTAATTTAATAAACTGTAAATGCTTTCGCGCCATCAGGCAATACCAAAACAGGTGCACTAATCAACACCTCCTTCAATTTAATAATAGCCTCCTCACGCTTTGCATCCCACGAGAAAACTAAATTATTCTTGGTGAGGATGGTCAGAGGGGTAGTGATCTTTGCAAAGCCCATAATGAGGTTGGTGAGAAAACTAAAACTAACTACTCATAAAGTTCATCGGATGTATGAAAAACAGTCTTCTAGATACTATCCTCAGCTACATGCAACTAGTGGAATATGGTAGTCAAAATAAGCTTTGAGAGCACCTTCGCTCCAACCAACTGATCAAAGAGATTGTCTATACGAGGCAGTGCATACCGATTCTTCTTTGTTAGTTTATTTAACTCCCTATAATTGACACAACGCCTCAAAAAACTATCCGCCTTTGTGGCAAAGATGACTAGTGCTCCTTACTCCAAAATTCTCCCCTAATAAAGCCCTTTCCAATAGCTCATTTACCTGCTTGTTCAACTTGCGTCTTTCCTTTAGAGCCATATGCCTCAAGGGTAAGGCAACAGGTCTTGCATTCTCTACAAGATAAATTTAAAACTGGATCTCTCACTATGGTGGGAGAGCGGTAACTTCGGAAAAGAAATCTGGGTAATCTCTAACTACATGCACTGAATCTAGCTCGTCATGTGATAGGTCTAATGAATACAAATAACTCAACATAGCTGATCCTCGGGGATTGTAGTAAAACTCCAAGCTATGTCCACTACATGTACTCAACCTAACAACCTTCTTATCACAATCTAGTTGTTTGTACCAAAAATGGGCACAACACTCTTCGGGAGTTGTTTGAAGAGATAAAATGAAGATTATAAATGTAAAACAGAGATTATCTAACAAAAACTCCAACAAATAGGAATGTAAAGTGCACAGACAAGCAGTTTAGAGTGGTTCGGCGTATAGCCTACGTCCACTATGAAGTTTTGATGATTTTATTGATTCTTTTTCAATGATTACAAGCGTTTACAGCAATGAACAGCGGATTACAGTTTGGGATTCGAAATTGTCGGCAAAAAGTATGATGCAAATCTCAATCCGGCAGAGTCTGGACGCTTTTTAGAAAAAAGATCCTTTTTCCGTTGATTCTGGAGCTCTATTTATAGGCGTAGGAGGCTTGGATTTCGCTCAAACCCCGGGAGACTTGGCCTGACACGTGAGGGGACCCATTCGACCACTTCCAGAGAGTTTCAAGCCAATCTGTGATCGATACGAAATCATTTCGTATCGATCAGGATTACTTCCAATTGAGCTCAAAATTGGTGGAGACATTCCTTGTTATGTGTGCAACCTTCAGTTAAAATTTCATCATGTTTGGATCAGTGGATTATGAGATATGGTCGATACGAACTGGAATTCCTCATAGGCTGTCTGGTTCGTATCCATTTCCCTGCGCTTTGAGCTTCGACTCGATGGTATCACGCGCCTCTGTGGAGACGTGGAACGCACACTTCGCCTCGATCCGGTCTTCACTCCGAATCGACCGCGTCGACTCCATACATCTCGGCGCATTCGCATCAGGAGAAGACGTGGTGCGTGCGCTTCGCCTCGATCCGATATTTGCTCCGCGTTGACTGCATCGTTTCCATGTATTTCGCCTCGTTCACTTCGAGAAATGACACGTTATCCAAGCTGGTTGACCTGATGGATTCGAGTAGGACTTCATCCTGGGATACGAGGCAAACACTATCTGATGGATACGAAGTTGACACTGGCTGATGGATACGAAGCTGGCACTGTCTGATGGTTACGAAGTAGGCATTGTCCGATGGATACGAAGTAGGCACTGTCTGATGGATACGACGTAGGCACTGTCTGATGGATACGAAGTAGGCACTGTCTGATGGATACGAAGTAGGCATTGGATGATGGATACGAAGTAGGCATTGGATGATGGATACGAAAATGAGGACCATCGATGGATACGAAATCCATCGATACGAACTGCCGCTCATTGATGGATACGAAAATGCGCTCTTCCCTTTGCCTTGCATCCATCGTAACTTGAGCATACGAACTCGGTTCGATCTGAAACTTGGAGCGTTGGTTTGCTTTAGTTTTCCCGATCATGTCCCATCGATTGGGGCTTGATCCGGACTTGGTCAAAATTCATCGATATCCATGACAAACGACATTCGGAACCCAACTCCTTGATGTCCTGGCCTTGCCAAAAGGCGGGATAACATTTGCCCCCCAAAGTACGTCTTGTGAAAACATGACGTGCTTTGAAAAGCTGCAGGCCTTCTTTGAATAACTTTGGAAGTCGTACCCCTTAGCCATTCTCTCGTATCGGTCCGCTTATGAATCGATGCTCAAAGTCAAAAAGCCTTCTTTCGTATCGATGTGGGTTGACTTGATGGATACGAAAACAATCATTCGTATCGATGGTCACAAATCGCGGTGAATTCTGGTTCGAATGGATGATATCTGGTGGATACGAAATTGGCGCTCGTATTAACAGGTCCGCTCTGTTTCGAATTGATGGCTCAAAATTTGGATGTTTCGAAACGATGGTGTCTGGTGAACATTTCGCCTCGATGAATGCACAGCTTGATGGATGCGAGGAAAGCGCGTGCACCTACCCATCGTATTCACGTGGCCTCCCTGTGCGCTTCGAACCGATAAAGGTTAGTGGGTTCGATACGAATGCTCGCATCGATGCGCTGCTTGACTGGTTGCGACCGGTCAGATTGACTGGGAGTCGAATCGACTCGGTTCCGTCCTAGGCTTCATATAAATATCTGGAACTTTGCCATTTCTCACTTTTTTACCTTTTACTTTACTGTTGTCTTCTGCCTTCTCGTATCGATTCACAGACAAGCAGGAGAGAAGAATTACTCCAATCTTCGAATCGATCAAAACATCACCTTATTATCTCCCAAACTCCAATTCGATTCAGGTAAATAAGCAATCACGGCTAAATTCGAGCGACGAAGTTCAGATCTCAGATCCATCGTGCCTTTGCTGATTATCGATTTTGGTGGTGCCAAGGCCAGATCTGGACCAGAGCTTGGTCGAGGATGGCCATGGCTATGCTCGCTTCAATCGGAGAAGAAAGAGTTCTGGAGTAATTGTTTCACCACTAGTTCGTGTCGATCCGGGACAGGAGGGTTCGACTCGATCCAGATTTCATGATTTCGCATCGATTGATGGGTTAAAGGGGACGCAGAGGTTCGCATCGATCTAAGGTGGTTGGGGCTTGTGTTGAACTGAGATGATTGATGTAAGTGCTTGGCCGGCGTGATCGATGCGAAAATCTACCTCTCTCGATCGATACGAAGACCAAGAGATCTCATTGGTCCCATATCGATAGCCCCAGATTGATGCGAAGTTATTGCACTTGGTTGTCTTACAACCGTTAACCCTTGGCCGATGCGAAGTAAGCCTACCTGATCGATACGAAATCTCCTCCTCCGGTCGATACGAACTGACATCGATACGAAAGGCATCGAGTTGACCTGATCGATACGAAAGTATCGATTCGAACTGGATCGATACAAAAGACATCACGCCTCCGACTGAATTTGAACTTGAACTACGATCGATTCCATGCTGAAATTTGACGAACTTAGCGAACTTTTGCATGTTCTTATATTCGACTCCGACGAGCTTCTGCCTTGCATAATTGGACTTGATTACAGGATTGCATATTTGACTGACTTTCGAAGCTCGTCGATGGAACTGCCTTTTAACAGAAAAGTACAACGAACTCTTTAATCTTGAATCGATCGTTATCATCTGGATGGCGCAGTCATGACGGTCAGCGATGACGGTCATGTTTGTCTGACTTCCAGAATCTCGCCGCTTGCACATTTTCTTTAATTCTGCAGAATTTGCTCAAGTCACGCACAGCACTCGCACTACACAACACATTCATGCACTTTACACTGGGGAATGCACGGGCTTTTTGTCACCTAATGATGGTTTCTCGTGAGTTAGCTAGTGATGGAACCGTCAAGTTCGCAGCAGCAAGAAACTCAGAACCCTATCCTTCCCAGAATTGAGATTCCGGTCATCGAGACCGAAGCTATTGGCCCAGCTCCGGACGAGTTACCCAACGCGTCCTTCATTAATAGCCCACCTGATTCCGTCTCATCCAATATCTCCGAAGACATGCTGGGGAGAATATGCTTAAGGCATGGTTTATCTTTGGATGAGGTATTGCTGCCAGGACCGGATGATAGGCCACATAATCCCCCGGAGGGGTATACTGCTTTTAATCGGCATGCGTGCGCAGCCGGCACACTTCCTCCATTCAACGACTATATAAGAGAAGTGTTGGCTTATCTGGACATCGCTCCGTCTCAATTGCATCCAAACGGATATGCCTCACTCAACAGCTTGTTCATTGTATTCATGGAGTACCTCCATCGTCCTCCCCGTATGACCGACATAAGATACTTGTTTAACTTCAAGAGTCGGACTGACAGCCCATCTTACACGTTCTTGGAGTCTGTAAGGAACTGCCAAGTTGTCGTGGGGTCGTGGACTAGACTAAGCTATTTTAAGTCGGAGTGGTTCTATGTCCGATGTCCTCCGGGGTTTGCCAGAAGATGGTTATTCAGACGTGAGTATCGTCTTTTTTTTTTTAAGTAATTGACAGGGCAATTTTCGGAGTGAAATTAAACTTACGTCTTCTTCTCTTTTTCTTTCAGCTATCATCCAGCGGCCTAAGGGTGGCTATTATAAAGAGATAGTTCGGGTCCTCCAAGAGATTCCTAGCGAAGAAAGGAATATTGAACTGTTATTGACAGATCGGAATCTCAGAGTCCTTGGGCTGATTGGTCGGAGGCAGAGCATAAGACTCGACGGTGCATTAAAGACCGTCTCCAGGAAAAAGGTCAAGCAGATGAAGCCCAGGGTCGTGATAATCGAGGAACCCGATTCTGAGAAAACTCATACTGACGAGGAACCGTCGGCTGGACCTGCTAATGCAACCCCGTAGTCCGATGCAAAGAGGAAAGGCAAAGCAGTGGCCTCGAAACATCCTAAGTCTGGGAGGCGTAAGTCCGTGGTTTTGCAACGTCCCTTGCCAGGAGTTAAGATTACGGAGGCAGCCTCCCTGCAAGCTGGAGACCAACTCGAAGAGCCTGCTGACCCTCCAATCCCTGACATTGAGCCGGAGCAACACGATGTTGGGTCGGGCGGACCGCGACATATTGTCGATGTTAGCGAGCCTGAGCTTGCCGATGCGAATGACACTTCTGGTTGGTCCGGGGGGTTACACATTCACACACTCCTCACGGCACAACACACTTTCCTAACCATAAACAACACATCGCAAACGGTTACTGATTCTTTGTGGTTTTCTTTTCAGGTACGATGTCTGGGAAAGGTTCCGTGCTTGGTAGTTTGCGTAAGCGCCGTTATCACGAGCCACGCAGGAGAGAGAGCGAGAGGGATTATGACACGGGACACTCTGGTCAGGAGAAGTCTGACAGAGATAGGGGACATGTTCACCGATCCCGATCTCGTTCTCCTCCCCCCAGGACCTCTGCACCTCCTGCGGTCGCAGTTACTCGTCCTCCCGAAACTTCACGGCCTAGGCCGCCTTCTCAAGCTTTGAGGTCCGACCCTCCGCGCAGGACCGAAATAGCCACCTCTTCGGCTACTGTGCCGGTCCCGACCGAGGCGTCTAGCGAAGGAGCGCTCAAATTGGCACAGATGAGGAAGGAATTTCCTGACATCTGTTTTGACGGATATGTCTTCCCTCCGCACCTGAAGAGAATCCCGCCAACCGCGGAAACCACTATCCACGATTATGTCGCGGACATCTTTTTCCAGTATAGGGAGTGGGGACGGGCCGCGAGGAAGGCATCTAAAGTGGCATTTGAGCGGGGCGTCACCATCGAGAAACTCGAGAAGGAGCTGGGTCGCAACGACCAAATCATAAAAGCACTCAACTCAGAGGCCGAGTCTTCTCGTAAGTCTGAAATGGAGGCTTTAAAGAAAGTTGATGAGGTGACCGCTGCCATGGCCAGGATGAAGCAAGAACATTACACTGCCATCGAGGACATGGGTCACAGGAACACTTCCATTACTGCCGAGAGGGATGCCGCTCTCAAGGAGCTTAATGAGCTGAAGTCAAAGTTTTCAGAGATGGCTAAGGAAAAAGACGCAGCTAATGTCTCTGCGCAGGAAGCCTGTGACCAGGCAGTGACACTCCAAAAAGAGAAGGAAGCGGCTATACAACAAGCCCGTGAGGCTGGAGTTGATGAGAAAGTACGGCAGGCGGAGGCCAGGATCGAGGCCGAGGTGGAAGAGCTACTCGTCACTTACAACGCCAATGTGCTAAGGCATCAAGACTTGACATGGCTTGACGATTACCCCACACATCTCTATAACGCCTGGAACCTACTGGTTGATGAGGAGAGATCTGGGCACCCTGATGAAGGCCCTGATGAGTTCGAGCTGGAGAACCGCATCCTTAATGATGACGAAAAGAGGGTTCTCCATGACTCCATGATTTCCCATGACAAGGTGAGGCTTGGTGCTCAGATCTAGGAAGTCGGAGAGAGCTCTGGTGCAGAACACCATGTTACGAGTTCTGAGATAGTCGTGTCATCTCAGTCTGAGCCAACTTCGATGATCTACTCCCAGCCTATCCCAGCGTATGACCCAGATCAACCGCATTTATCTCCTATCAAGGAACATCCTTCTAAAGTAGTTCAGACGACCTCGAGCCAAACCGAGGAAGGTACTTTGAACTAACTTCCAGTATATTTGGATTGAAGATCCCGTGTTGAAATGTTGCTAATGACATGTCTTTTCCTTTGATCAGTGACAGGAGTTGCACCAGCCGCGCCTCTTACCACCCAAGTATTAGGTCAAGCGCCAGGAGCCATCGTTTCTGAGGCGACCTCCGTCGCAGCAATGGCACCAGTTGGAGTGACGGAGGGGAGCTCACTTTCTTTCGACGAGCAGATGATAAACGAGCTCCTTGGCCGTCAAAGTGATCCTTTTGCGGACTTGCCATTTGGCTTGGGTGGATTCACGGCTACATCTGACACCTTGTCCCAGACTACTACGGCTCCTAGCGAGGCCAGGGCACGGCGGGAAGCGGCGATGTTAGCCGAGATCAATGCCGAGATGGCGGCTGCGGCGCACGGCGGTGATGTAGACGACGGAGCGGCAGCACAGTGCCCCATTCCTCTTATGACTGTGTCTCCTGAGGGCACACTTACTGATACTGATGTACCAGCCCCTCCTCCGGCTGCGGAGTCTGTTCCTCCCACTCCTCCCGCGGGAAGCATCCCTATAGAGTCCAGCTCAGACGAGGACGTTGACATTATGCCTTCACCCGGGGGGAGCTTGCCTAGGGAGAAAGGCTCCAAGCGAAAGGGTACTGGCGGCTCCAGTAGTTCCTCGAAGAAGAAGAAGAAGCTGAGGAAGCAGAAGGATTAGACATCCTTTTCATAGGCAGTTAGGGACTTTTGTTATTTTTTCTGTCTTTCCCCTTTTGTAGGCCGTGTTTAGATGCGGGTTCGGCCCCTGCTAGTAGGAACATTTTAGGAAAGATCTCATGTATGAAGCATTGTTTTTGAGTTTAGTTGGAATAAAATTTTGTCTTTTAGCTTCAGCTTGCGTTCCTTTCTATGCTTGAATATTGCAGTGTTCGGACTTTGGTCCAGTGTATTTGCATTTTTTGATTGCTTCAAGAATAGCTCATCTTTACTTGTTAAGTATGGAACTTTCGGACTCGAGTTGTGATAGGGAATCGCATCGGAGCTGAACATCGTATAGTTTCGGGCAATGACTAACATTTGCTTCTGCCCCCAGCTTCGGGGTCAAGTTGTGATGATCAGCTTGTGATGGCACCGAGCGAGGACCGAGTGGTCGAACTACGCTCGTTCTCTTATGAATCGTTCCATCCACACTCCGGGGATATGCGTCATCTTGTAAGCGGTTGTTCGCACTCTGGGAACATGGAGTTGACCGTTTATACTCCGCTTCGCACTCTGGGAATGCGGAATTGACCATTTATACTCCGCTTCGCACTCTGGGAATGCGAAGTTGACCGTTTATACTCCGCTTCGCACTCTGGGAATGCGGAGTTGAATGTTTATACTCCGCTTCGCACTCTGGGAATACGGAGTCGAATGTTTATACTCCATTTCGCACCCTGGGAATATGGAGTTAGATGTTTTATACTCCGCTTCGCACTCTGGGAATACGGAGTTGAGTGTTTATACTCCGCTTCGCACTCTGGGAATATGGAGTTAGATGTTTATACTCCATTTCGCACTCCGGGAATATGGAGTTAAGTGTTTATACTCCGCTTCGCACTCTGGGAATACGGAGTTGGATGTTTATACTCCATTTCGCACTCTGGGAATATGGAGTTAGATGTTTATACTCCATTTCGCACTCTGGGAATACGGAGTTAAATGTTTATACTCCATTTCGCACTCTGGGAATATGGAGTTAAGTGTTTATACTCCGCTTCGCACTCTGGGAATACGGAGTTGAATGTTTATACTCCATTTCGCACTCTGGGAATATGGAGTTAGATGTTTATACTCCGCTTCGCACTCTGGGAATATGGAGTTAGATGTTTATACTCCATTTCGCACTCCGGGAATATGGAGTTAAGTGTTTATACTCCGCTTCGCACTCTGGGAATACGGAGTTGGATGTTTATACTCCATTTCGCACTCTGGGAATATGGAGTTAGATGTTTATACTCCATTTCGCACTCCGGGAATATGGAGTTAATTGTAGGATTGTCGTGTGTCAATCCTATTAATATCGGTGTCATGGCTTGTCCCCGAGCTCGGGTTTCACCTAGTGAGTGGCCGGTCGTATCACAGCCACTCTCCATTTGAATAAGTCCCATTGCGTGATGGGATTTAGCTCTTCGTGCATCGTGATGTTGTATATCGTACATAATGAATCACAGCTCTGGCTCGAAGAAGTGGCATTTTATTGCTGAAATAAGAAAATGCGGCAAAGTCAGTTGCCTTATTACAAAATTCAAATTTCGAAATGCAGAAACAAATTGCTAAATAGAATGAAATAAATAAAGCCTGTCATATGTAGTAGCGGCGGAGACTTTCGCTGTTCCAAGCCCTCGGTAAATCGAGACCGTCAACAGTCGACAACTTGAATGTACCATCTCCGAGCTTTCGTGTAATTACATACGGCCCTCCCCAGTTCAGTTTCATGTGTGAAGGAACTGGGTAAATTCTCTTGAGTACGAGGTCGCCGAGTTCAAAGGTTCGAGGTCGAACTCTGGTGTTGTACAATCGGGCGACCCGACTTCGATGTGCGGCTGCTCTCAAATCAGCCTCCTCCCGTTTTTCATCCAATAGATCCAAAGACTCGGCTAGGAGTATAGCGTTTGTTTTTGGATCATAATAAGTCACACGATGAGAGAGCACTTCTGTCTCGACCGGAATAACGGCCTCTGAGCCATAAGATAGGGAAAACGGAGTGTGTCCGGTCGCGGTTTTGTGGGTCGTTCGATAGGCCCATAATGCCATAGGAAGTTCATCGACCCACTTGCCCCCAGCCTTGTCTAATCGTTTCTTCAGGATCGATTTTATAACTTTGTTGACAGCTTCAACCTGTCCATTCGCTTGGGGGTGTGCGACAGCCGAGAACTTTTTGCGGATATGAAACCGTTGACAGAAATTCTTGAATTCTGCGCTCTCGAATTGGGTTCCGTTATCAGTGATGATAGTATGCGGGAGTCCAAATCGACAGATGATGTTGCGAACCACGAAATTTATCACCTTCTTTGTCGTAATGGTTGCTAGGGCTTCGGTCTCAGCCCACTTTGTGAAGTAATCAACTGCGACGATGGCGTATTTCGCACCGCCTTTTGCTAAAGGCAAAGCGCCGATGATGTCAATGCCCCACATTGCGAATGGCCAGGGACTGACCATTTGGGTTATTTCAGTTGGCGGAGCTCTCGGAATTCGGGCGTGTATTTGGCATTTATCGCATTTCCGGGCATAGTTTGCCGCATCTCGGTTCACCGTCGGCCAGTAGTACCCATATCGGAGTATCTTTTTAGCGAGAGCTTGCCAGCCGGTATGATCGCCGCACTCTCCTTCGTGCACGTCATGTAGCACTCGCTTGATTTCCTCGTGGGCGATACATCTGAGGAGAGGAACGGAATAACCTCTCCTGTACATGACTCCGTTTTGGATGACGAACCGCGAGGCTTTTCGCTGAATTTGTCTCTTCTCATTTCTAGGTTCAGGTAGTACCCCATTCTCAATGTAATTCCGATACGGAGTCATCCAGGATTCTCTACCGGGAGCGGTTTCAAATACAGAGTTCACTTCTATCCGATCGATGCTTGGAGTGGCCAAAGTTTCAACGGGGACAAGTCCCATTTGTTGCGCTTCGCCTGTGCTGGCTAACTTCGCCAGTGAATCGGCTTTCTGATTGCGTTCCCGAGGCACATAATAGATGGCATAATAATCAAACTGGTTTAGGATTTCCTGAACTCGTGTCAAGTAAGCGGCCAGTCTTCGGTCTCTTGCCTGGTATTCTCCTCGCACCTGGCATACCACTAACTGCGAATCGCAATAAATTTCTACAGCGACAATTCTCAAATCTCTGGCAAGCCTTAGGCCGGTTAGAAGGGCTTCATATTCGGCTTCATTATTAGTTGCACGAAAGTCGAATTTAAGAGCATAACATATGGATCGGCCCTCGGGGGTCTCAAGTACAACCCCAGCGCCCGAACACCGATCATTTGACGCACCATCAGTATACAGCTTCCAGATGTATTCGGGAGATTCACTGGTTTCGGGTAAGTCTTCTGGAACGGTGAATTCGGCTATGAAATCAGCCAGGACTTGTCCTTGAATGGCCTTCCGCGGAGCGTATGCGATATCGAATTGGCTTAGCTCAATGTTCCACTTGAGTAACCTACCGGACGTCTCAGGCCGCGTAAGGACCTGTCGTAACGGCTGGTCGGTGTACACAGTAAGCGGATGAGCTTGGAAGTAGGGACGGAGCTTCCTCGAGGCAATGACCAAACAATAAGCCAGTTTCTCCAGCCTTGGATAATTTCTTTCAGCTCCTGTTAGTCGCTTACTAACATAGTAGACCGGGTTTTGCACTTTGTCTTCTTCCCGGACTAGAGCAGCACTGATCGCATGTTCTGATACTGCCAGGTAGAGGTATAGTTGCTCGTGGTCAACCGGTTTTGACAAGATCGGAGGTGTGGAGAGATGTTGAACTAATGATCGGAACGCGCCTTCACACTCCGTGGTCCATTCAAAGTTTCGTTTGCCCTTCCGGATCAGGTCGAAGAAAGGAATGCATTTGTCGGTAGACTTTGAAATGAACCTGCTCAGTGCTGCGACCTTCCCGTTAAGACTCTGGACTTGTTTTATAGTTCTAGGGGTCTGCAAATTTCTAATAGCCCAGATTTTCTCAGGATTCGCCTCTATTCCTCGGGCGTTGACAATGAACCCAAGGAATTTTCCGGATGCAACGCCAAAGTGACATTTGAGTGGGTTGAGCTTCATCCCATACTCCCGGAGGATGCTGAACATTGAATTCAAATCTCTGACGTGATCGGTGGAGAATCGGGACTTCACCAGCATGTCATCCACGTAAACCTCCATGGTCTTCCCAATCTGATCAGCGAACATTCGGTTGACTAAGCGTTGGTATGTTGCTCCAGCGTTCTTTAGACCAAACGGCATGACTTTGTAGCAATAGAGTCCCAGGTCGGTCACGAAGCTGGTATGTTCCTGATCAGGCAAATGCATGGGTATCTGATTGTAGCCGGAATAAGCGTCCATAAAGGATAGTAGTTCATGTCCGGCCGTCGAATCTACGAGCTGATCGATTCGTGGAAGTGGGAAGCTATCTTTTGGACAGGCCTTGTTTAGGTCGGAGTAATCAACACAGGTTCTCCATTTCCCGTTTGGTTTCCGAACCAGCACAGGGTTGGACACCCATTCTGGATACAAGGCATCTCGAATGAACCCATTCGATTGCAGTTTATCAACTTCCTCCTTAAGGGCGGCAGATCTCTCTGGATCCATACCGCGCCTTTTCTGTTTCACTGGGACATGTCGCGGATCTATATTCAGGGAGTGACTTGCAATGCTCGGCGAGATCCCGCACATGTCAGAGTGCGTCCAGGCAAAGACGTCGAGATTCGCCTGAAGAAATTCGACCAATTCCTGCTGTGTCTGCTTGTTTAGTTGGGACCCAACTTTCAGCATTTTTGAATCATCATCCTCACTGATTGGGACGTCCACAGTCAGTTCGGCTGGAGAGGCTTGACTCTCCGTTGATTCGTCTCTATCCTCGTTGTCCCTGGGGTCCAGGTCTTTCAGGAATTGGTCGTGGTGCCCGGGCCGAGGCCCAGGCGTCAATTGTCAATTATCGATAGAACGGACGCAGAGAGATTCCTCTACGCCCTTCCCCTTCTCTTTACGTTGCGCCCCGCGCAGCTCAGCAACATAACAGGCCCTTCTCGAGGCCTGATCTCCTTGAACAACTCCAATCCCATGATCAGTGGGAAATTTCAGAGTCAGACACCATGGGGCGATCGCCGCCCTGAACTCGGCTAAAGCTGGTCGACCCAGAAACGCATTGTATGGCGAATCTATTTCTAGCACAACAAATTGTAACATGCGGACCCTCCGGCGTTCTCCAACGCCTAACTCGACTGGGAGTTCAGTTATTCCGATGGGTATCGTGGCACTTCCGTTGAAACCATGGATTCTGGATAAACAGGGTTTCAAATCCTTTGTCTCCATCTTCATTAGATCGTAAGCCCGTTTGAGCAAGATGTTTACAAAGCTCCCACTGTCAACCAGGATCCTCTTCATCCAAGCAGGACCTACCTGGGCGGATATGACTAGTGGGTCGATAGTAGGGGCTTCGACTTTATCGGCGTCTCGGCTCCTGAACACGATATCATCGGACATTATCTTTTGTTGCTTTGCCGGGGTCCCATCCTCGCAATTACTATAACACTCGAAGTCCGCATGCCTGATAGAACTGGCATACGACTCCATTTCCCCCCAGCTTCTGTCTGCCGGATGGGGGCCACCACTTATTGTGTTGATTACTAATCTCCCGCCCGCACGAGCGGGTTCATCCTTTCTTTCCTGATTTTGTGAACGATTTTGATTCGAGGGGCCCGCTCCGCCAGGCTGCGGCGCCCGTACAAACTGATCTAGCTTCCTCTCTCTAATCAGCTTTTCGATGAGGTCCTGTAAGTGTCGACACTCGTTGGTATTATGTCCATAGCTCTCATGGAACCTACAGAATTTCCCTGTCTGAATCTGTCTCTCCGATGAGGGCTTCGGAGCAGGCTTCTTATACTGTACAGTGTTGCAAGTCTGTAAGTATACGTTTTCCAATGACGTGTTCAGCGGTGTATAACTGTCAAACATCTGAGCTCTACGTCGTGGACCTCGGTTCTCATCTCTCTTCTTATTCTGGCCATTGTTTCCTCTCTGCTGGGTTTGCTTGTTTTGTATATTCAGCTGAACTTTTTCGGAACTTTCGCCGGACTGTTTAACTGCCACATTGCTCTGTATTCCTTCAATGCTGGGCCTCGCATCGTCCTGCTTCCTAGACTGTTTTGCATCCTCCTGCCGCAGGAATTGAGCGGCCTTGGAGTAAAAACGGTCCAACGATGCGGGCGGTTTTCCAGCCAGCCAGTTTCCGAATTCAGAATCAGGATCAATCCCCTTGGTCAGAGCCATTAAGATTGAATTATCGTTGGGATTGGTGATCTCGACGCATGCTGCGTGGAACCTCTCCAAGTAACGCCTGAGTGTTTCTCCAGGAGCTTGCGTGACGCTGGACAAGGTGTTGACGTCCTTTGGCCTAGCAACATGCATCCGGAATTGTTCCACAAACTTCTTGGCCAATTGATCGAACGAAGAAATTGATCTAGGTGGTAGGCGGGTAAACCACATTGTCGCGATTCCTCCCAGAGAGATGGGGAAACTCCGACACTTCACCGCGTCGTCGGCCCTCGCAGCGCTCATCGACCATTCATACTTCAGAATATGCTGGTTGGGGTCACTATTCCCTTCATACATCGGGAGAGTTGGCATTCTGAATCGCCTAGGGGGTTCGGCATGTAACACTTCGTCCGTGAAAGGGGTATGACTACGGGAAATCCCCCAGTCATCATTAGTGAGCCCCTGACTCTCGCGGATCATTTGTCGTATCATGGTTGATATATCCGAAACAGGCGGATTCGGAGCGTGATGAGCTAAGGCGTGGTCGGGTTCCACGGCGCGAGTAGGGATCGGGCGTTGTCGACGACCCGTATCTCGCCTCCTTGGCTCAACGTCTTCTGGGACGTAAGGTTCAGGAGTATGTCCTCGCTGTTGATTGATCGGCTCAGATTGATTTCGGGTATCGACCCTTGTCTCTGCTGCGGCGGTTGTGGCGCGGTTATCGGCGGTGTACTGTGGGGCAGTACCTCCTCGTGTTGAGGGACCGGTTTGGAAACTGGTCGACGGTCCTACCCTCAGTTGCCCAACAGTTAAGGCAGGCTGATATTTAGCAGCTTGAGCGCGATTCCCCTCTAGTCGAGGACGAGTAGTTTGGCGGTGGTAATCAGATGAAGCTGAGCTTTCGGTAGACGCTCTGGAGACATCATCTCTCCTGGACCTTCTGTGCCCCCGGCGGTTTAGCTGGTTGGTCAGCTCGATATTGGCGCGTAACTGTTCTGCCAACTGCTGACGGCTTTGGGTCAGCTCCTGGAGCAATACTTGAAACTCCTGTCGGGTGACTAGCCCTGTTGAGTCTGACTGAGTGGCATTGTCTTGATTGGAAGAAGGCGGCTGTGTTGGATTTTGCCTGTCTCTGCCTTCTTGCTCTGTAGCGGTGGCGCCAGTTCTTGTGCTGACCATTGTCGGTGGTGGAGTCCTTTCCTAGATTTTGAGCAAATCTGAATAGAATGGTAGGATTCCGGACTGGATATCTGGATCTTCCTCTTGGATTTGTGCAATCCGGTATCGACGGCAGATCCAACGAGCAGAAGAAAAAGCTGGTTCTCTCAATGAAAGCACCAAAGTGTTTGTACCAAAAATGGGCACAACACTCTTCGGGAGTTGTTTGAAGAGATAAAATGAAGATTATAAATGTAAAACAGAGATTATCTAACAAAAACTCCAACAAATAGGAATGTAAAGTGCACAGACAAGCAGTTTAGAGTGGTTCGGCGTATAGCCTACGTCCACTATGAAGTTTTGATGATTTTATTGATTCTTTTTCAATGATTACAAGCGTTTACAGCAATGAACAGCGGATTACAGTTTGGGATTCGAAATTGTCGGCAAAAAGTATGATGCAAATCTCAATCCGGCAGAGTCTGGACGCTTTTTAGAAAAAAGATCCTTTTTCCGTTGATTCTGGAGCTCTATTTATAGGCGTAGGAGGCTTGGATTTCGCTCAAACCCCGGGAGACTTGGCCTGACACGTGAGGGGACCCATTCGACCACTTCTAGAGAGTTTCAAGCCAATCTGTGATCGATACGAAATCATTTCGTATCGATCAGGATTACTTCCAATTGAGCTCAAAATTGGTGGAGACATTCCTTGTTATGTGTGCAACCTTCAGTTAAAATTTCATCATGTTTGGATCAGTGGATTATGAGATATGGTCGATACGAACTGGAATTCCTCATAGGCTGTCTGGTTCGTATCCATTTCCCTGCGCTTTGAGCTTCGACTCGATGGTATCACGCGCCTCTGTGGAGACGTGGAACGCACACTTCGCCTCGATCCGGTCTTCACTTCGAATCGACCGCGTCGACTCCATACATCTCGGCGCATTCGCATCAGGAGAAGACGTGGTGCGTGCGCTTCGCCTCGATCCGATATTTGCTCCGCGTTGACTGCATCGTTTCCATGTATTTCGCCTCGTTCACTTCGAGAAATGACACGTTATCCAAGCTGGTTGACCTGATGGATTCGAGTAGGACTTCATCCTGGGATACGAGGCAAACACTATCTGATGGATACGAAGTTGACACTGGCTGATGGATACGAAGCTGGCACTGTCTGATGGTTACGAAGTAGGCATTGTCCGATGGATACGAAGTAGGCACTGTCTAATGGATACGACGTAGGCACTGTCTGATGGATACGAAGTAGGCACTGTCTGATGGATACGAAGTAGGCATTGGATGATGGATACGAAGTAGGCATTGGATGATGGATACGAAAATGAGGACCATCGATGGATACGAAATCCATCGATACGAACTGCCGCTCATTGATGGATACGAAAATGCGCTCTTCCCTTTGCCTTGCATCCATCGTAACTTGAGCATACGAACTCGGTTCGATCTGAAACTTGGAGCGTTGGTTTGCTTTAGTTTTCCCGATCATGTCCCATCGATTGGGGCTTGATCCGGACTTGGTCAAAATTCATCGATATCCATGACAAACGACATTCGGAACCCAACTCCTTGATGTCCTGGCCTTGCCAAAAGGCGGGATAACACTAGTATAGCCCCATACATCGTCATCCAATCCATGCCCAGTATCAACCCAAACCCATAAAATCTTAAGACAAAAGCATCGCATTCGAAGTCAAATCCTAAAATGAATAATTTCAAACCCCTACATACCATAGATAAATAGTTTGATCCTCCTACAGGGTCAGTAAGTGTGCTAGTATCTAAGTGTAACTCATCCATAAGTCTACTAGAAATGAAAAAGTGCGATGCCCCTGTATCAAATAAAGTGCAAATGGATAAACCAGATAAAGTCAACACAACTTTAATCATGACCTTGTTTCCTTTTTCTACAACTGGAAGTGTACTCGAGCAAGGTACTACGTCCAGTGCATAAGTTTGGACCACCTGAGTAGAGGTCTTCTAAGGTGTTGGACACACCTGCTTCATGTGCCCGAACTGATTTCAATTTTAATACTTGATCTACGAACTATCGGTCTTGCACTCCTTTGCGAAATGTCCTTTCTTTCCAAACTTCCTATAATGCGTATCTTGCTTCTTAATATTCCCCTTGGATCCAAATTCTTCCTTGCGTTGATTATGCTACTGTGCTTTTCCTCCAGTCTTCTTAGGTTCTTCCTTTGCTTCCTCCTTGGAGATGGTATTCAGCAAGGCCATCTCCACTAAACCCTCACATGTAGCACCCATGGGAATATGTGTTAGAGCTAAACCTTGAAGGGGTTGGCTTAGCCCTTTAGAAAACTTTAGAGTCTTTTTATATGGGGTATTGATCAACTCCATCCCAAACCTAGCTATTTATTAAATTGATTGACATGCTCCTTTATTGACATGTCTCCTTGCTTCAGATGAATAAACTTCTCTAACTCCATGCACTTTTCAGCTCTAGACAGAAACTTTATCTTAAAAGCTCTCCGAAACCCCCAAGTGATCTCTCCTCCATCAGTCACTGCCTCAACTACCTTCCACCAACTTAGGGCCTCCCCCTATAACTACTAAGTAGCTAGATGCCTCCTCACCACATCAACAAGACCCATCAACCTAAAAATCCTCTCACAATTATCATATCCTCTAATCTACATATGACTCAATCTCCACATTCGACTTCCTTCCAAGGCTCGTGAAATCCTTGCATAACTTAGCAAAATCGACGGCAGATGGGTGGGTAGGAATTGCACCTATTGCTTTCCCTATGGTTCCTTTAGTGGGATCAAACACGGCTTGTCCCCTTGCCTGAAGATATTGGTGGAACCAAATTGGGACGTTCAGGTCCAGAATCTCGATTATGTCGCCTGAGCCTGAACTTGTAGGATCACTCATCTTCTATCTATGAATTTGAAGAATTTTATCAACAATTTTCCACAGATAGCATAGGTAAGGATAAGAGAGAGATTACACTTATATAAATTTTTGGAAAACTTATATATATATATATATACACATATACATATACATATACACACACACTTTGAAACCTATTTTGAAAACTTTCTGGAAAAAGATTTTGAAAAACGAAATTTTAAAAACTTTTTCAAGTACGTTCTCTCAATACGCCCCTGTCCCTAAGGAATTTTGAACCTAGGCTTTGATACCAAATGTGACAACCCAAACTTCCTGACACACCGATTCAAAGCCTAAGGTGACTTTCGAACTTGCATCAATGCCAAGGAGTATGAGCTATCAGGTTTTTATAACATTATAGAGACTAAGAATAAATAGATATGATCTAAGATATACTACACTTTTAGAACTCATAGTGGAATCAACAAAATATAAATATAGAAAATAAACATCTAAGAAAATATCTCAGAACATTGTCTCAGAAAATAGTTGGTAGTCAAATATAGAGCACACAGAAATACAACCCATTGTTTGATAAAATACTAAGTACTGACGAGATAGATAGTTAAATGGAGAGGAAATAAAAGGATAAGCAACTCTTGTGGTGAGTTCGCCTCTCCGCTTAGTGAAATCAAGCCAATCACCTGTTGCCCTATCATCTTATGTTGGGGAAGAGGAAAAGGGTAGGTCAGACCAAAGTTTGGTGAATGTGTACTTGCTTAATATATGTTGATCATGTGCAGTTGACTTTAATTCTACTATATGTGGCCTAGGGTGCTCAAGAAGTGTCAGTGTATTTCTATGGTTATTTACCTAAGGGTTTTTACCTAATACACATACGCTAACTAACATCTTATGCTAGCTCCTACAAGGATTGAACTATGGATCAAACCTCAATAACTAACAATCGGCCAATGCTACCAGAGCTACTCAACGTAGAGTTATTCTCTAACTTTCCCATATGGGACTGCATCTCATATTACGACTACGCGTAACTATCTCACATAGGTTTCCCTACTATTTCCACATAGGAATAAATTTCCTACACTATGACTAGTGGCCCAAGTATGCATTAAGGGAGGACCCACGATACCGACTCGTTGGTGTATCTTATCGTCTTCATCCATGTCCACCTCTCAGTGGTAGTTTACGCCTCTTATTGCATGTACCAGGACCCATTAGCAACACAATATCACGACGTGGAAGTATCCATGCATACCAAGAAACACTGGTTGTGCTGGGCCTACACACTTCATCAGACATTAGTCAGTGTCGCGCATCCACCGTAGAACCTTATGTGAGTGCCATTTGCGATATAATCGCCCTTAGTCGAATAATCGACCCTCATTGGGTAAAGAGCATTTACCCAACCTTGCAACATCCTAGCGTCATCTCATAGGGAACTTGCATCCCTACTATCTTTAACGTCTATATATGTATATAATATAACTATAACTAATATTTATATTCACAACCTGGGCCTTAGGCCAAGGTTTAGATTACACATTTAGGTCGTTTACCGATCGATCGCTATACCTACCTGATCGATGGCTTGCTGTCGACCACTCAGGTTGAATAATCGATCGATCACTGAATAAAATTAGGGTTGTGCTTATAGTTTATTTGATTTTATTTGTTATTAATTTCGTACGTACTATGATTTCAACAGTAAACCCTACACTTGTTGTTTTCAGTTTTTACAATTCTCATTGATCTAAAGTGATATTTGTCTCTTTTCAAAATCAGTTGAATCTAGGTTAACATCGATATAATCAAGTTATGTATTAATAGGTTAGGGAAATTTCCATTTAATTAGAATGAGGTTTATCTAGAATGATTTGTATCTCTTAACCAATTTGTACCAATTTAATTTGTGAGTTCAACTAGATTTAATATAATTCTTAGATTTGGTTCTAACATTCTAAATCAGATAGTGTAAATTAAATTTAACTACAAATAATGAGCTTATTAAAATGTTCCCACTAACCTCAAATCCAAGCTTGCTTCTAACTTCGCATGGAAATCTACCCTTGTTCGCTTTCCCTTTCCTAGATCTGATGTTCTTGAATTCTCTTATTTATTTTTATTTTATTATTGGAGAATTTATAAGTGGAGAGGAAAGAATTTGATGGAGTTTCAGTATGTTAATGAATTAAGGGTTAGGTTAGCTTTGTATTTATAGAGGTTTTAGGTTAATACGGAGCATCGATTTTCCCTGGTAGAATATTTGCATTCATCTCGGACGCTCGTCATTTACATTGCATGCAAGTAAAATCTTTCGTTCAATCACGTTCGTCCATTCGTCACTCTTGATCTGTGACCTTCAACGTCAACTGATCGACCTCTTATAGGTAGTTATCGACCACTATCGGTAAATTGGAGGGACCCAAGGGGTCAACCGCTTCACTTGTTTTATTTAGGTAGTTTTATATTATTTCATCTCCAAATTTTAAAACGCTCGTAACTTCTCCATAATAACTTCGATTACAAAGTGTTGTATACAAATATTGTCCATAAAATTGCTACAAACACAATAGTGTAAGTTTTATAACCAAATTCGGAAGTTTCTGAAAATTCTATATTCGTCCTTGTTTTATTAAATTTAATTCTTTTATTGAATTTTCTACTTAAATTTTCGGGTTGTTACAAAAATATGATAAGTGGAAGATAATGCATGCCTATGGAAGTGGAAGAGAACCTTTACCTTTTATTAAAAGAGGTTAATAGCAATCCTACAGATGAACTAGATAGAGTTAGAGGTATGCCCAAGGGGTAATTATGTAATTGTTATGTATATCTAACTCGATAATCAATCTTGTTCAAAGTAAAAGGTGTTTTCATTCTAATATATTGTAATACCTCAAAAATTTACCAAAATTTAATAAAAGAATTTAATTAAAAAATAAAACAATGACTTAAAATTAAATATTCACAAACCTCCAAATTTGGCTACAAGACTTGCACCATTGTGTCTGTAGTGATTTTCCAGACAATTTTCATATATAGCTTGTCGTAATCTGAGTTAGTATAAGAGAGTTGCAAGGGTTCTAGAAGGATTAAATAAAAACTAAAATAAACACACTAAAAATACATAGGTTGGGTCAACCTAAGTGGGTCCCAGATCGACTGGTAACGGTCGACCCAAGCAACCAAGCGGTCGATCCATGTAGTGAATTGTGCTGCCATTGTTTGCTTCGTTGGATCTTAGAGTTATTCCGAGGTTTATTTCGTGGGAATGAAGTAAATGATTACCGGTTGAGATGATTGCTAACCTATTCTAATGACCTTAATTAGCTAGTTACCTTTATGGATTAGACGTTAACCTAAACCCTAATCTCTCATTTGAGATGACAGTAACTGAAAGCTGCCAAAATCTCTATTGGAAACCTAATTTCTTCCCTAATTCAATCAAAATTAAACTCGAAATTAGACCCAAAAATAAATTTAATCAAGAACGAGATAAAGAGGAAAGGCAAGCAATTTGGAGATCTAGAGGAACGCTATCGTTGGAGGCCACTTTTGCAGATCTAGTGCTAAGGCAATAAGGTGAGTGGGCACAGATCTAATGATTTGATTATTTGAATTATTTTTAAATCTATTTTAATTGATTAGATTGCTTAAAAATCCTAATTAATCTATCAAATTGGAAATGAATTGGGTAAACTGTAAAATCTATAATCTACACATGAATCTTATAACTGTTAAATTAACACTTGTTATTTCTAATCTGCAAATTCTAGAATTGTTAGAAATTGGATAATTAATTAAACCAATAATATTGGTTAAAATCAAAGATTAATCAGTTGGAAATTATCCATGTAATGGAATTAATAATGGCACGAAATAAAAGAACAAAACCGATAATTATAAGAGGGTACGGTCGACCATGGAACCACTAAGGTCGACTAATAGCGATTGACCTGTAGGGGTCTCAGGTCGACCGTCTAGTATAAAAATTAGTGACTTGAACTCGGCCTTAGCCCCAATTAAATGAATGCAAGTTGGTTAGTTAATGAATTGGAAAATGAACTATTTTTGACCGTGTTGTATGCATGAGAAAATATGGAAGTTAGTTACCTATCAGAGCAGTTGAGCGGATTTAGTTCGTGATGATGATAGGATAGTGATGATCCAAAAGTTCCAAAAATGGTAAAACGAATCGTTAGGCGGATATCAATGTGAGAAATGCGGATTAAGGATCTTAAGGCTAGAATTAACACTAGAGGGGGGGTGAATAGTGTTTTAAGAATTTGTTAATCTTTTTGAGTTTATCTTACTTTGTTAACAATGTATACACTAATCAGACACAGATATGAACACAGAATCAAACACAGATGCAAATATAAAGTAAAAGCAGTAAAGGAAAGAACACACTGGATTTTATACTGGTTCGGAGTTACCCTACATCCAGTCCCGCACAACTAAGTATGGATTTCCTTTAAAAATCAATTCAACAATTACAACCCTCGGTTTCAAGGCTACGAGGTACACCCTCCAGAATCACAATCCTCTGGGTAGAGATACTTGATTTCCGGGGCAACAAGTTCACCCAATTGATTTCCAGGGCTACAATCACACCTTCTCTCGCTCAATTGATTACAAAAAGTCTATAACTCAGATTAGCACTTGGATCTTGTAGAGATAGTGGAGAGAATCAAAACCAAAAATTATCTAGTTAGATTCGATATTGATTTCGGCAGAGTAATGGTGTAAATTGTAAATAAGAAAGTGGAGAAGAAGAAGAGAAGTTAAATCAGAGAAAAGTATTATAAAATTTATTGAAACTGACCCCTATTTATAGAAGAACAACAACCATGACCATTCATGAAAAGTTATGGCGAATAGACACTTCTTTTGAAATTTGAATTAAACTGTCACCATGTCGACATGGTGCCTATGGGCATGTCGACATCCCTCAGCCAAATTTGATGTTTTGAATTTCTATAAAAAATAATATTTATCTTATATTAAAACTTTATAAATATACTTGAATATAGTTGAAATTCATAAGTAAATATAAAGAACAATATATATATATATATTATTTAACTATAATTTAAATCAAAGTATAAATAATTTAAAAGTTAAATATATTATTTGAAAAGATAGTTTAAAATCAGGAGAAATTTTGACTCTGAAAATAAAGATGTTTTGAGGCTAAAATTATTTTAAAACGGAATCGAGGGTTTTGAATCTTTTTAAAAGGAAAGTTTTGAAATCATTTCAAAAACAAGATAATTTTGAAAAATCATTTGATTAATTAAGCTTAGTGGATACAAAACAATGTCCCACTAGATTTTCGTAGGTTCCATCCTACTTAGGGTTCCATCCCTTTAACGGGCTCGAAGTGGATTCCATTCCACAAATAAATTGGATATTAAGATGCCAGTGCTTTTCTATGAGTTTTAACAAATATTCCTAATAAAACAAACTTAACCTTGAAATCTTGAACTCTTGATAATCTTGATACTCATGAGTCTTCTATCTCTATATCTTGAATCTCTATACTGTACAGTCTTCATTCTTGATACCTGCATGGTTAGATCCTGCATATAAATATATATCTAAACTTGTAATGTTAGTATTTATATTTTATAATCTATTCTAAGGTTGTTGTCATCAAAACCATCATCTCATGGACTAACAATCAAGGCTAGACGTGGATAGCTATTAAGAGATGTGGACAATTTATTTCGCGTTAGGCTCAGAAGTGTTACGATTGGGTGGACGCAGCACTAACTGGAACACTATTTGAGGAGCCTGGTCTTAACAGGAGATTCAGGTACTGCACATGTTCTTACGCAATGTGGTACGGGTGGATGCCAACGCTGGACAATAAGCAGCAATAGGAAGACAATTATTAGACGAGGAAAATGGTCCTAACAAGGGTTCACATATAGTGGGCATCGACACTGGACAATAAGTGGCTACATGAAATCGATTATTAGATGGGGCCCGGTACTAATGGGCTTCACACACGATGACACTAGAGTGGTACAATAAGAGGCATTTTGCCACCATGATTGAGAAATGAACACGGGTGCATACGATGCGTCACTTTGCAAGTTTGCATTATGGTGTTCTCCTTCTCTAGTCATAGTGTTAGTAGAAAGGGGAGTAGATCCCGATTTGGCCAATTGTTTGTGTAAGTATCAGTTTGTAGATTGACCCAGTGTGTTAGACAAGTATCCTTAGGTATACGACCTTAGGATTGCACGGACACTATATATGCACTCTATATTACTTAGAGTAGATTTAGATTTAGTTGCACTTAATCATCTTATTAGTTTTTTTCTCAATCACCAGACTTTTCTCTAACCTATTCCATTCTTCCTTTTTCCCCACCTCAGGTGGATATTGCAGTAGGTAACTAGCCCATTCTTGCTTTCAAACAATCATGCTTAACTTGGAGATTAGCTTTCTACTCTTATCCTTTATCTTGTATTACTTATTAGTATAGTTATCTATATGTTTCAGTTTTTTAGGGTTATTTCTACAATATACTGATTTAGACTTATGTACTGGTGTTCTGGGACTAGGATATGAGATGATATTTCTGAGACCGTTTTATTTTTTTGAGATTGTATATCCGCTATAATTGTTTCTGCTATGATACGTTGTGATTAGACAGTTTATTCTTCATATTGTGATCTTAATCACTGTAATGCTAGTTTATTTTAATCCGACGATCCGCATTTCTCGATGCGATGACTTTTGGGTATATTGAGAGGTGCGGGTTGTCACAGTTGGTATTAGAGCTTAGTTTCAATATTCTTAGGGTTAGGATCGTATGTGATACGTATGGATATATATATATATATATGTATGTATGTATGCGATTTATGATAAAAGAAATGATTTTCAAACATTCTTTTCGAAAATGGATTTTCAAAGTATATATGTATGTATACATTAGTATTTTCAAAAAGATTTTCCAAAATTTGTCAAAAATCCTCATATTCGTGCTTATGCTCATTTCAATTCCTTTTTGTATTATCTGTTATCTCTTAACCTCATTTTGAGCTATTTGTGGAAGTTATTAATTGAATCCTTACTATTCACGAATCACAAATAGAGATAGCTAATCCCGCAGGATTAGGCTTTGCTGATGTTCTTCAAATCCGTGGTGTGAACATACCCATATGGTTCCTCCAGTATTTACAAGCTAGGGGTGTAACAACCCAAAATTCAAGCAATAAGAATTAATTAACGGATTAATTAAATAATAAAATAAGTTTGTGAAATTGTTAGCATTGAGCCACGGGGGTTGCACCATTGTGTCTGTGGTAATTTTCCGGTCAATTTCCATATATAGTTTATGAAAATCCAGCGGATTGCTTTAACAATTAGATGTACCCGAATGGAAGTGGGATAGTGTTTCGATGGACTTCATAGATGGTTTACCCGTATCTAGGAAGGGGAATACCAGTATTTGGGTGATTGTAGATCGTGTGACTAAGAACCCCCACTTCATTCTGATCAAGAGTAAGAGGACAACACCTTAGTTGGCATCCTTGTATGTTCGTGAGATAGTCCGACTTCGGGGAGTTCCCTCTAGCATAGTGAGTGATAGTGACCCTATCTTTACTAGCGAGTTTTGAAGAAGCTTGCAAGAGGCTTTAGGAACACAGCTTAGACCGAGTACAGCCTATCACCCTCACATGGACGACCAAATGGAGAGAGTTAATAAAGTTCTTGAGGATTTGTTGAGGATGTGCATTCTTGATTTTGGAGGAACTTGGGAGGATCATCTTCCTTTAGTGTAGTTCGCTTATAATAATAGTTTTCATCTAGCATTTGAATGGCACCTTTCGAAGCTCTTTGTGGAAGACCTCGCAAGTCACCTTCGTGTTGGTAAGAATCTATAGAGAGATTGCTACTTGGTCCCGACATGGTTAGAGAGACTTCGGAAAAGATTGATTTGATTCGAAGGAGAATCAAGACAGCCCAAGATAGACAGTAATCCTATCCAGATAAGAGGAGAAGGGATATTGAGTTTGAGGTAGGAGGCTTGGTTTTCATTCAGGTATCTCCGCTAAGAAAGGTAGTAAGGTGTGGATCGAGTCAGAAACTTGCTCCCAGATTTGTAGGACGGTTCCCCGTTGTGGAATGGGTAGGGAAGATGGCGTATTGGATAAAGCTACCGGAGAGGCTCGCAGGAGTTCATGATGTTTTTCATGTTTCACACTTTAGAAAGTGCTTACATGGTTCAGCAGAGGTAGTGGAACTTAGCCAACTTGAAGAAGTTGAAGTGGAAAGAGAAGCATCGGTTCATCGCATTCCTACCAAGATCGTTGGACATGATATCAAGAAGCTTAGAAATAAGTAAGTCCCTTTGGTTAAGGTGCAGTGGGGAGATAGCATTGAGGACGCCACGTGGGAGGCTGAAGAGAAAATATTTACCTCTTATCCACATCTTTTCGATGGTACGCTTTTAATTTCCTATTTCCATCTTTAGTTTGAATAGGTTCTTTCCTTTAGTATCCTTTGGAAGGATAGATCTTAGGATTTAACCTATGGATGGTAGGACTAAATGTAAACATGTTATGTATGTTGGACGCAAATGGTTGCAAGTGTTTGCTAGTGGATGCTAATGAACACATATATATACACTAAGCACTATTATCTCTTAGGGATCGGCCTAACTAGGTAACTAAAGCATATGCATATGGATGTGTGCTCATTTACATTTTATTTTATTTCCATGGTTGCTATAAATGGATGATTATCATATGATTGTTGCATTTGGATGATGATTGTAGCATGCATATAGAACTATCAGTTGTCATTAGGAAATTTGCATTCATTTGGATACATGGCACGGACATGATTGCATAAAAGGAGGTCGACTGAATTAGTAGACCGCCTAATATTTTGCATTAGTTAGGGACATTGACACTACACTATTTGCATACATATATCATAAATTGCATTAGAAAGCTTAAGGACAATGTATGTAATGGATGATGGTTGAGTATATGGTTGTAGAATTTGGATGAAAATATTTATTTTCATTCTTCTGTCCTTAGAGATTTCGGTGACGAAATTCCTTAAGGAGAGAAGAATGTAACAACCCAAAATTTGTGAAATAAGAATTAAATAATGAATTAATTAAATAATAAAATAAGTTTGTGAAATTGTCAACATTGAGCCACGGGAGTTGCACCATTTGTGTCCGTGGTAATTTTCTGGTCAATTTCCATATATAGTTTGTCAAAATCCGAGCTAAAATGAAGAAGTTACGAAATAAACAAGAAATGAATTAAAAAAAGTGAAAAAAATAAGGGTCAGGTCGACCCAAACTAAGGCCAGGTCGACCCTCACCATAGCCAGGTCGACCCTCACAATATAAAGGTCGACCCGCCTTTGTTTTGTACGTAGATTCACCCAGTTTTGTTCAAACACATCATTTTGCAACTTTTCTTCGATCCTGTGTGTTCGTGCTTCCATCCGACGGTTCCCAACGAGCCTATGACATGGTTGCACCAGATTTAATCTTCAAATCCAACAACCTGAGATCCCTAAGTGACATTATAAATAAGACCCTAGGCCTAGCTATTTTTCTCTTTTAGATTTTCTCCCAATTGGGTTCATTGCCTGAGGCTGGACCTTAAAAAAAAATTTCTTGGGAGGAGATATTTTTAATTAAAATATTTTATGCCCTAGAAGCGGATTCGGGAAGGCCAAGGAAAAGAGCTAAGGACCACAAGTGAGTGTTTAGTAATTATTTTAGATTTTTAAGTAATTTAAAATAATAGGGTTCTCAATAGTTGTAGTTTTTCTCAATTTTGAGACAATTTTTATGTAAGTTATTTACAATTAATTTTTAAAGTTCTTTTCATTCTATTTTTTTCAGCTATTTTTATTCAGTTATTTATAGTCATTTACAGTTATTTACATTTTATTTACATCTATTCTACGTTGGGATTTAGCCTGTAAATGTTACTTTCTTTTTATTCCTTTTACACGAATAGAATATTAAAAAGAATAGAATTCATTAATATGGATTAAATAGAATTAAACACTAAATTTGTAGAAATTAGATGTCACTACAAGAAAATGGTTCATCAATAGCAAAGGAGGATGGCAATACAGCACCACTTGCTGTTATTAATCTTTTATTACCTATCTAGAGTTAAATATGACGCAGCATTCACGCTATTTTTCCTGTTTCGCCGCATTGAAACCAGTGATGAAAAGTTAGCGGTAAATGTTTTCGTCTCCCTCTCATTTTCATATTCTACCGCGAACCTCTTCTTTTCATCTTCACTCCGAAACCCTAAATCACTCTCCCCTTTTTCATATTTCTGTTCCAATCCATTCAAATATCACTTTTCTTCTTTGATCTAACATAATCTGGAATTTTTGACCCAAAATTTTATCGTCTATGATGTTTTCGCGATCGATTTTTTTGCAGATAAAGTATCCTTCATTGTTTACAAAGCCGACCAATTCTTCTTCCATCCATCAAAATTATCTTCTTCCCAAACCCTTTAATACCAACTTCACCTTCTACAGTCCATTCCAATCCACTACCCAATTCTTCCATGATTGGTATAAGCTTCTCCAAGTTACGAACGCTCTCCAGGTAACGAACGCTCTCTTTATTCGTGATTGCATTCGATCCTTATGTCGTTTAATGTGAATTTCTAATGAAATTGTATTGAAATATAACTATAATTGATTTCCTAAACAAATTTATGTTTTGGAGTATTTGAATAATTTGAAATTTAATTTTTTACAGTGGAAATCTATAAGTGTCCTTGTAATACATGACTTTCAGTTGTACTTTGCTTTTTTGGTCTCCTTGTTAATAACTGTAATATTGCAATTAGCATCATTGTGTCCGTAGACATTACATTTTGAATATGGTTTTATTCTCTGTTCATATTCAATCTGAATAGTGTCCACATCCTAATTATATAACTCCATATCTATTTCAGTAGGGTAGGAAAACTATACATCAACTTCAATAAGAACACGCGCATAATTAAGTTTGGTTCCAGAGCAGTAGTTATATCCATGCGTATTGGATAACCAAGTACACTAGTGATCCTACTAATGCCTTCATTATTCCAATATTCCAGTTTTAAATCTATAAATCGTACTCAAATTGGAACAGTAGAAAATAAATCCTTGGTGATACTCATACCTGGTTTCTATTTCTTAACGATCAGAATTCGAGATCCAATGGTGTATGGGCATGCCTTAATGATTTTAGCACAATCTTCAGAATTATAAAACTTAATAAAGATGAAGCCTTTCTTCCTATAATACATCTCATATGATCCACTTGGCTGCCAAATTTTTGTCTACAATTCCCTTAAGATTATTATACAATGGCCTTCTGCCCAAAACATAAATAACTAAGGTATTCTTCCATTTATCTTCAGAAGTTGTGATAACCAATTTAGGCAACTGTCCATCCATTTTGTCTCCATTCTTAATTGGTGAGTAATAAGCTAAATCTATGATTTCCTCTCCCCTATCAATTGAGAACTCCTTGACCATGTCTGCCCATGTTCTGGACCATGTTTGTTGGTTATGCTCCACTGTATACAACTGTATGTGTTCATGTAAGTTAAAGGTCAGTTGGTGCGGACTGTTGAGGACGAGTTGTGATGGCTGCTATGTTAGCTACTGACCGCTACCGTGTAACTGCCCTCTTTTTTCAAATTATAAGATTATATTTAAAAATTTAAACCTTAAATATTTTGCACATAATTTATAACATTTTTTAATTTCAATAAATTATATGAAAAGAATTTATTAATTTAATTCAATTTATTAAGTTAAAATCATATATTAAATAGAATTTAATTAACTTAAATTTATTTTCAAATTATAAATTATCCAATATCATATTCAAACAATTTTATTTTAATCAAATCTATTTGATTATACGCGCAGAAAGCAGGGTTGTTACAGACTTCCCTCTTACAAAAATTGCGTCCATGCAATTTCTTATAGGCAGATGTCAAACAACTCATATCCTATCTTTCTTCATATTTAGCACTCGTCAATCAAACTCAACTACCCGATCCTTTATGTAGCTCTTTTTCCAATTCTCTTATCGTATGTTGAAATTTAAATAGATTCAATTCGCAACTTCCTATTTTTCACATATGATAAAATTTGTAAAAATATTCTAAGTGTCAGATTTTTTGGAAAGTTTCAACCGAGTGTCCTTTGTACAGAGAGCATTCTAAAAAATCAAAACACGATATAAATATATGATATACATCCTCGAAGTGGCATCCCAACATGGGTAATCCCAAAACAAAAAGAAACAAGATAATATCACAATATATATCGCTATACCATAAAAACGTACCGTTTAGTTAGCATGTCAAAAAAGTTTGCATATTATTGTTTTAGCAAAAGTGAGCTATGGTCACCATATAATCCAAATGTGCTCTATATGTACCTATACTAAATCTCAAATTCAAATATTAGTTGCATATGGTTAGAAATAGAACAAATGTGAATCCAATAACATATGATCAATACAACATTTTTTCTTATGCTATTTTTCGACTAGATTTTAAGGGGTAAAATTATAAAATTAGATGAAAGTTTCAAAAGAAGATGTAACAATCACCTTTGCAATCCCCAAATGTCGACACTAAATACATTCACGGTATTCGTATGCCGAGCACCCAAGTGTTGAAAAGACAGAAATTAGAGTAGAATAAAAGAAGCAGAGCCAAAACCAGAAAAAAGAGCACAATATCAGAATCTCATATGTGGAACAATAATATATAATATACTTGTTTGCACAAAAAATGGACAAACACCTCAAAGTTGTATGACTTAGTAGATTTTATGTTGTTCTTAGTGATTTGGGTGTTTTATGCGAATATATGAAAAGCAGGGGCTAAACTGTAAAAAGACACGCAGATTTATAGTGGTTCAGCCAGAATGTGCCTACGTCCACTTTATTTGTTATATCTCTTCTCTTGTTTAGATTACAAGTACAAAGCTTTGATACCAGTAAAAGAAAGTTGTTTGAAAGTTCTCTCCGTGCTTGAGCTCTCAAACTTGTCCCCCATTGTTGTACCCCTGCCCCTCTATTTATAGAGTGAGGCTGGGGGTAGGGGTCTTGGAGGTATATAGCAGTTGGCGGGCCTGGGCTGATGTAATCTGGCCTGGTGGATCTGGTCCGGTTTCCTTTGGTTCGGTGGTGAGATGAGTGGTCCGGTGGTGAGATTTGTTGCTTCGTTCGGTGGAGACTTCATTCGATGGATGGGTTTGGACCGGTGGGGAGTTCGTCCGGTATAGGCTGGTTCGGTGGAGGTTGGTCTGGTCGTAGTTTGATCCGGTGGAGGTTGGTCTGGTTGTAGGTCGATCCGGTGGAGGTTGGTTCGGCAAGAAATGGAGTGGTAGGTTGCGAATTGGTTCGGTTGTGAGTGGGATATGCGTTGATTCGGCAGTGAGTGGAGTTGGTTGGAGTTTGATTTGGCGGGACCTGGTCCGGTGGTGTTGAACCGGTTGAAACACACCCAACACTTGCCCCCCAAAGTAGGGCATGTGCATGCACATGGCGTGCTTTGTTTTTGGTCGCTCATCCTGGACACTCCCATCCGGTCTCAGACACGAACCGGTGGTCCGGCTATCTTTCTTTCCTCTATAAGTAGGGGCTCCGTACCTTCGTTGTTTCCTTACCGATCGAAAAGGGCCGAACCAAATTCTTAAATACCGAATTAATTGTAGTGCCGAACTAAGCTAGTTTGCCGGATCAGGTGAGGCCTTCTTTCCTCGCCGAATGACTATTAAGTTTTGTACTACCGAATGTAATCGAGTGCCGAATGAACCTTCGTAGGGAAATACCGGATGAGATGAGGGAGTTTGAGTACCGAATGCCCTTTCGGCCTTGAACTACCGAATAAACTTTTATGACTTGAATTACGAGTGGAACTCCAGACTGTACACACTCGCTTGTTTACTTCCTTTATTCTAACGACGCACTTCTTCGTGTTTGCAGATAAATGTCTCGAAAAGCAGAAACTCGATCGGATAAAAAGAAGTTCCAGAGCGAAGGAGAATCTTCCGCAGTGCCCCTTGCTTAGCCAAGACCGGAACGTCACGGAACTACCCCGAGATCACTGGTGGACGGGTACGGCCCTCAGGAGCTTCTGAACTCCTCGCCCGATTGCTTTCCCAGCTCCCTCAAGGAGGAGCAGCTTGATGTCATCTCCTGTTCTTTCGAAATCGATAGAGCGCGCATGCTGTTGCCAGGGAGAGAAGTTATGCCATATGACCCTCCTGAAGGATACTTTGCCTACAGCCGATACCACTTTATGTGTGGTGCCATCCCGCCTCTTAATGCTTGGGTAGTCAGCTTTCTTACATATCTAAAGGTGGCCTCATTCCAGCTTCAACCCAACTCTTATGCCATTCTGGTGAGTCTCTTCGTCATCTTCCAAAGGAGATATGGGCGTCCTCCTTCCAACCGGGAGATCCGGTATTTGTACAACTTGAGAGGCTACAAGAAGGGGTCTCCCTATATCAGCTTGGAATCTGCCGTATCCTTTAAGCCCGTCCTGGACTTATACTCGAAGTTCAGCATGTTCAAGAAAGAATGGTTCTTCATCAGGGGTGACTCTGTCTCCATTCGTCGCTTCACCTCCGGCTGTAAGTGTGAGGCTTTATTTATAATTTCCATTCTGGTTGCGATGCTTTTTCTCATACGTTTTCATTTCTTGCTAGCGACAGGTGGCTTTGCGGTTGTGGAGACTGATCGCCTGGTTCAGATGGCGGCTGAGATAGAAGCTATCCCCGGGAGAGATAGATCGGCTGCTTACCTGATCAGAAATGCGACTCTTCTGGAGTATAATTTGATCCTTCCACAGCAATCAGTAGTCAAGCAGAGGGAAACGGCGGAGGAGAGGCCGGCTACTCAAGCTAAGGGAGGTGTCATAGTAGAGAGTGGCAAGAGGAAACCTTTCTCAAAATCTCCAGTGGTCGGAGGTAAGAAGCTTAAGAAGTCGGATGGTCCTTCCCCCAGCAATTGTCCACTTACTCCGGGGAAGGAAGATGTGGAGGAGGAGAGAGGTGAGGGTGGAGATGACTGGGAAGGTGGTGATGGTGGCGATGGCATCGGGGCCTTGCTTCCTGGGCAAGCAGGCGAGATTCAGGAGTGGACGAATGATGCATTCCACCAAGCTTTCGAGGGGCTGGACGGAGAAACGGCTTTGGTAGAGAAATCCGGGAAAGCTGACAAGGCCGGGACCGGTGCAAGCGAGTCTTCTCAGACTATTCCAGCCAAGGTGGCTCCGACGACTCAAGGTGAACTTTTGACTCCTGCAGGCTCCATTTATGATAGGGACTTAGGAATATTTTATGATCCGCTCCCATCCTGGAATGAAATCCAGGACTCATTGCAGTATCCTACTCCTCCCCAGGGTTTGTATAACTAACGTGTTTCCTTTCTTCTTTTAACTTTTAATTTACCACATTTCTCGAATTATGGATCAATGTAAGCTTGTGACACTTGTTCTTCATATCAGGAGCAGGTAAAACGGCCAAAGCCTCAGATCTTCGGCACAGGCTTGAACAATACAAGCTCTCTAAAGCTTCCGCCAAGCCGAAGCCTTCGACCCACTGTTCCGGGGATGTAGTCGGCTACCGTCCTCTTCTCGGGGTTATTGAAGAGGGTATTCAAAAGAGAAAGAGGAGTCATCCCTTATCTGAACCTTCACTTGGTCCTCAGCCCCTAGTTCAGCCTCTTCATGATATCACGGGGGAGGATACTGAGTTCGCACTCTCTCCGCACCCGTCTGAAAATCCTACCGTTACTTAGATTGATCGTCCTGGCTTGGCTCATAATCCATTTGCGGGTCATCCTGATCTGGATCCAAGTTCCCATGATATTACCTTTGACGAGGTTACCGGTGAGCACCTTCTTCCCCGCAATCCCATGGTACGGGTGCTCGATGAGGCCAAGTCTTTAGATCTCGATTTACTTACTACTCGGATAGTTACCATGGGAGACGAGGCCAAGGCTAATATTGATTGGGTGGCGGAGGAGACTAGGAAGTTGATGGGGCATCATGCCCGGCTGGTTAAGGCTGGAGAGGAGATTGGGAGTGCCAACATCCGACTACGACTGATGGTTTCGGACCAGGCCAAACAACTTGCTGATCAGGCTATTCAGATTTCTCAGCTTGAGGCTGCCTCCGGGCGGTTGAGGAAGACTATGGAGGAGGCTAGTAAGGCGGAATTGTGGAAGATGGAGGCTGCCTACAAGGAGCAGATAAATATGGCCATCTCGACAGTGGACGAGGTTCGTAGGGCGGATCTTGAGCAGGTAGAGGAGCTATCGGGGAAGCTTGAAGCTACAGAGCTTGCTCAGGTCAGGCTAAAGGAGGAGATGGAGGCGATGAGGAGGTCCCTTTAGGCTGACTGCTCGCGATACCGACTGGAGAGGGATGCTGCCATTGCAAGGCTATCGATTTCTGAGGCTCGTATGAGGGAGTTTGAGGAAAATGAGGGGATGATGGATGATATGCTGCAGGATATGTACTTTCGCATTTGGAAGCAGGGCAGCTTATCTTGGATGGACGACTACCCCCGGGTTATGGCTAGGATTTACCTCAGGGCTTTGGAGGAGGCCAAGGCTGAGGCGGATAAGGAGGGTGGAGCGGCCTTTAGGATGGATGCGGTAACCGCTCAGTTCACCAAGGAGGAGAAGATAGCGGTGAAGGAGGGGATGCGGTTGTTTGTAGCTGAGGAGGCAGGCGTGGAAGTAGGGGATGACGACCAAGATGATCAAGGGGAAGTCGTTGGTAACCTTTTCTTCTTTAGTTTCTTCTTTTGTTAACTCTGTTTGCTTATCACTAATGATTCCATTCTCTGACCGAACAGGTGGGCAACAGGATAAGGTCAATACTCCGACGCAGCCGGCTCCTTGATTGGACCTGGAAAATTCTTTTTGTGGACTTGACATGGTTGTATATGTTAGTCTTAAAACAGTGGAGTAACTCTTAGGTTGTAATTTTTGCTACTTGTAATAAATAGCTCTATTCTTGGTGTGTAATTCTTTAACTTAAGCTGATTTTTTCGTCTTTTGAATGTTTTTGCTATTTTGACATGTCGTATGAGAAATATAGCTATGCATATTCTTGTAATTAAATTGTGTTTGATGTCATAATTTCATGACTTGCAATGTTAGTGTGAGGTGTGAATAAATTATAGTCATATATGAAAGAAGGAAATACCGCCCTTTATATTTTTCTTGTAGATGGCAGCTTTGACTATCCTGTGTGACCGAGTAAGGGACGCGGTCCAGTATCTTGCTGTGAGTATCTGCTTCCATTAGCGAGCGTCTCTTGTTTTGTGTCCTGTACTTCAGGGATTGTTACAGAGGATAGGAGAAAAGTTTCTTAAGTAAAATTGAAATATGTGAAATAGTAAAACTTCCAATCACGGAAGGCCTTCGATGTGCTTAAGTTCGTGGCAAACGGGCTTTCTAGTCACTTTCCCTAGCTGTGGGTCTTGGAGACATTTGTCACCCATCTTACGCCTCCGCGGGGAGTTAATTCTTTTTTACCACAGCCGCACTTAAGACACATCGGAGCCGAGATCGCGCACAGTAACTACCCGGGCCATTATGGCCCGTAATCGTGGGTATTATTCGATTTACTGTGGCCGACTAGCGTGGGTGCCGATCGTCAACTGTGAACTGCCTATGGCTGGCCACACCTTATGTTGGGGCTTATAGTCGGTTCACTGTTGCCGGCGAGCCGAACGCCGTAATGAGCTGCCTCGGCTATAGTCGGCCTTCTCGGTGGCTTATAATCGGCTCATTACAGTTGGCTTTAAGGGCCGTCGCGAGCAATGAGTTAACCCGCAGCAGAGGGATGCCGGAGCAAAAGTGTCTCATTGGCGAGGGCATAGATTCGCATAGTACCTGTTAGGTCTTGTCCAGGTGAAGTTGTGCCGTGGAGTGCTCTGAGTGGAATTGCTTATACGCGTAGGATTTTGTTCAACAGAAAAGGATAACGTTAACAAGCAGCCAAGATATAAATGAACAAGTTAAAAAAGAGACAAGATTTTTTAAAGTGGTTCGGCACGAAAAGGCCTACGTCCACTGATTCTCTTTGTTAATTCACTTCATATGGGCAGTACAAGTTAAGAAAAGTATCGACGGAGGTGTTGGATGTTCCATGCCCTCTGGAACACCTCTCCGTCCACTGTTGACAAAATATAAGCTCCATTGTGGAGATCTTTATGAATTACATACGGTCCATCCCAGATTGGGTCTAGTGCTCCGGGGCGAGGGAAGATTCGCTTGAGGACAAGATCCCCTTCTTGTAAGGTACGATGCTTGACTTTGGAGTTGTATTGTGCTGCCACTTTTTGCTTGTGGGCTGCTGCTTTAAGGACTGCATCATTTCTTCTCTCCTCAACTAGATCCAAAGACATGTGAAGGAGTTCTTCGTTCTCTTCTGGGTTATAGTGGATCCTATGGTGGGAAGGCACAATGGTTTCAACTGGGAGCTTAGCCTCCGATCCGTATGCCAAAGAGAAAGGAGTATGCCCCGTTGATGTTCTAAAGGATGTGCGATAGGCCCACAGTGCCGTAGGGAGTTCATCCACCCAAGCGCCGTTTGACTTTTCGAGCTTCTTTTTGATTAGAGTTTTCAGAATTTTGTTGATGGCTTCGACTTGTCCGTTTGCCTGGGGATACGCTACGGATGAGAAGCTTTTGTGAATTCCGTGCTCTTGGCACCAGTTGGCGAATTCCTCGCTGTCAAACTGAAGTCCATTGTCTGATATGATTTTGAGTGGGACTCCGTACCTGCACAGAACATTTTTGATCAGGAAGTTAATAACTTTTGCTGAATATACTTTATTCAGAGGTTCCGCTTCCACCCATTTGGTGAAATAGTCGACTGCCACTATAGCATATTTGGCCCCGCCTCGGCCCATTGGTAGCTCGCCGATTAAGTCAATTCCCCATATTGCGAAGGGCCAAGGGCTGGTCATTTGAGTAATCTCAGTTGTTGGTAGCCGTGGAATCTTAGCAAACTTCTGGCATCTGTCACACTTTTTGACGAAATCTAAGGCGTCCTTGCTTAAGGTGGGCCAGAAATACCCATATCAGAGTATCTTTTTTGCTAACGTTTGCCCTCTGGTGTGATCTCCGCAGCTTCCCTGATGGATGTTGGATAAGATTTCCTTGGCTTCCCTCCCAGCGACACACCTTAATAACGGGTTAGAGAATCCGCGCCGATAGAGGGTGTCTTCTTGAATTGTGTAGCGGGAAGCTTTCCTTAAGATTTTCTTGACTTCGTTACGTCCATTGGGTAGTGTGCCGCTTTGTAGGTAGTCTCGGATGGGAGTCATCCAAGTTGCTTCTTCGGTTGCAGCTATCAGATTCACTTGCTCAAAACTTGGAGTCAGTTGCTTTGGGATGATTACTGCTCCGAAGATGGCGATGTTTCTCATACTTGCTTGCTTTGCCAATTCGTCGGCCTCTTGGTTCTCTTCCCGAGGGATGTGTTTGACTAGGTAGTGGTCCAATCGGCTGAGAAGTAACTTGGTTTTCTTTAAATATGCTATGAGTCGTTCTTCTCGAGTTTGGAATTCTCCTAGTATTTGATTAACAATAAGTTGAGAATCGCTATGAAGACACAAAGAATTGGCTCCGATTTCTATGGCAAGTTCTAGTCCAGCTATCACTGCTTCATATTCTGCATCGTTGCTGGTGGCAGCGAACTCCAACCTTATAGCATAGTGCAGCCTTTTTCCCCTGGGAGTGACTATTACCACACCTGCCCCCGAACCTTGTTCGTTCGATGCACCATCCACAAAGAGATTCCACTTGATGTCTTCTGCTGACTCCAATTGCTCCTTATCTTCGTTGGTAGTGAATTCTGCGATGAAATCAGCCACGGCTTGTCCCTTGATGGCGGTGCGAGGGTGATAGGTGATATCATACTGACTTAGTTCAATGCACCATTTAAGTAGTCGCCCAGAAGTGTCGGGATGATGGAGTACCTGCCTCAGTGGCTGATCGGTCAGAACTTTGATGGAATGGGACTGGAATTAGTGACGCAGTTTCCGTGATGTGATTAGTAAACAGTATGCTAGCTTCTCAAGTTTAGGATATCTGACTTTTGCCCCCGTAAACCTCTTACTGACGAAGTAAACTGGCCGCTATGTGCGGTTGTCTTCCCTTAACAAAGCAGCGCTTAGGGCGTGAGATGACACAGCAAGGTATAGGTATAATTCTTCGCCTTCGCTTGGAGTCGAGAGTATCGGTGGTTTCTGGAGGTGTTCGATTAAGTTAAGGAAAGCGGTTAAGCATTCGACAGTCCATTCGAACTTTCCTTTGTCTTTCTTTAGAGCTTCGAAAAAGGGGACGCACTTGTCCGTTGCTTTGGAGATGAATCGGCTTAGGGCGACCACTTTCCCATTCAGGCTTTGCATTTCCTTTCGAGTGGAAGGTATCTTGATATCCCTTAGCGCTCGGACTTGTTCAGGGTTTGCTTCAATCCCTCTGGCATGGACGATGAATCCTAAGAACTTTCCTGATGATACTCCGAATGAGCATTTTAGAGGATTCAACTTCATTCCATACTGGCGGAGTACTTGAAACATCTCGCCTAGGTGGCTTACGTGATTGTCGGCTTTCCTTGACTTTACCATCATGTCATCCATGTATACTTCCATAGTTTGCCCTATTAGCCCTGCAAACATCTTGTTGACGAGGCGCTGGTAGGTGGCCCCTGCATTCTTAAGTCCGAAAGGCATTACCTTGTAGCAGTATAAACCTCGGTCGGTGATGAAACTAGTATGGTCTTGGTCGGGGGCATGCATAGGAATTTGGTTATATCCTGAGTATGCGTCCATAAAAGATAATAGCTCGTGCCCGGCTATGCTGTCTACAAGTTGGTCGATTCGGGAAAGTGGGAAGCTTTGGGCAGGCGTCGTTTAGGTTGGAAAAGTCAATGCATGTTCACCATTTCCCATTAGCCTTCTTTACCAGTACCGGGTTAGCGATCCATTCCAGGTAGATGGCTTCTCGTATGAAGTCATTGGCGAGTAGATTCTTTACTTCTTCATCGAGGGCTGTCGATCGCTCTGCCCCCATACTTCTCTTTCTTTGTTTTACGGGCGCCTTGGTAGGATCAATGTTTAGTACGTGGCATGCTACGTCGGGGGAGATTCCGGTCATGTCAGCGTGTGACCATGCGAATACATCCAAGTTGTGGCGGAGAAAATCGATGAGTTGTTCCTTCAATTCTGCTTTTAGTTGGGACCCAATTTTCAATAGTCTACTTGAGTCGTGCTTGTCTACAGATATAAACTCCATAGCCTCTGCAGGCTCGGCGGTGGCCTCCTCCTCTCTGTCCCTGGGGTCTAATTCATTGAAAGGGTCGCTGGTATATTGAAGAGGAGGGGCTTTCTTTAGTTGCTATGCTTCTAGATTTTTCGTGCAGAGGGCAACCTCTACACCCTTCCCTTTATCCTTCCTGTGGTTGTTGTGAAGTTCAGTCACATAGCAGTCTCGAGCAACGTCTTGGTCTCCTTTTACTTCACCTACTCCATTGTCCGTTGGAAATTTCATCTTTAGGCACCATGGGGCTAGGACAATTTGGAAGTCAGACAGGGATGGCCTTCCTAAGAAGGCGTTGTAGGCCGAATGGTTCTCTATCAGCACAAATGTTTGTTTCCCTACAGCGGAGCGGGGATGGCTTCCAATCTCAACAAAGAGGTCCAGTTGCCCGAGGGGCATCTTCGCATCTCCAGTGAAACTGTGTAGTGGTTTATCGCAGGGAGACACATCCTTCATTGATAATTTCATTTTGTCGAATGCATGTTTGAACAGGATGTTTACTGAGCTTCTAGTGTCTACTAGGATTCGGTAAACTTCGGCGGGACCGAGTCGGGCAGAGATAACCATGGGATCCATGTGAGGGTATTGCCTTCCTTCTAGGTCACGCTTACCGAATGTGATGTCATCATTGTCTTTCCGCTTTGGGTGGCGCTCTTCTATGACCGAATTGACACAGTCTTTATTGTCTCTAAGCGACTTTCCATATCTTTCCATCTCTTTCCAGCTTCTGTCTGCGATGTGCGATCCTCCCGAGATGGTATGGACCACTATCTTCTCTTGACTAGAGCTGCTAGTGTTGCGGTTTCCTCTGCCGATCTCCAGTGAGGATGGCCCTGGGTTCTCATTGGCAGGAGCTGGAGTCCTGTCCTGACCTTTTACATAACGTTCCAGTTTCTTCCTTCTGATGTGTTCCTCAATCAAGTCCCGGAGATGATGGCATTCATTGGTATCATGCCCGTGAGATTCGTGGAAACGGCAGAACTTTCCAGACTTCTGCGCGTTATCTGATTCCTTCTTGTATGGTGGGCGTTTGTATCTAACTTCGCCTTGGGTGGCAAGGAAGATATTTTCGACGGTCTTGTTCAAAGGAGTGTAAGTGTCGAATCTTGGTCCAGGCCGATATAGGCGCTTTTCTCCCTTCTTGCCCCCAGCATTGTCTCTGGAATCATTTCTTCGAACGTCCCTTGCTACAGTAGGGGCGTTGCTGTGAGTTGCCTTATTTTGCTGTCCTGACTGCCCTTCAACGGCGGCATCCTCAAGCCTCATATATTTCCCGGCTTCATGGAAGAAATCGGGTAAAGTAGCTGGTTTTTCTTTTGTCAACCTTCTAGCAAATTTAGTGTCCGGATGCACACCACTACAGAGGGCCATTAGGATGAGCTTCTCATCGGCATCTTGGACTGCGGCTGCTGCGGCATTGAATCGGGTTAGGTATTGCTGCAGCTTCTCTCCAGGTTTCTGTTTGACGCTGGATAAGGAATAAGCGTCCTTAGGTTGTTCCACATGGATGCGGAACTGACTGATGAACTTTTCTTTCAACATTTCCCACGAGCTGATGGATCCTTGGGGTAGATGACAGAACCAGGAGGTAGCGAGATCTGCTAAGAAGAGCGGAAAGCATTTGAACAGTACTCCCTCTGTCGCTCCACTCATGAGCATATGTTGTGTGTACCTCTGTAAGTGTACAACGGGGTCAGAGGTTCCTTTGTAAGGTTCCATTGTTGGCATCTTCCATTCTCGGGGAGTGATAGCAATTTCGATATTGCGGGCGAAAGGGCTGGTTACCCTAGCGCCTATCCCTCGATCCCTTTGCTCCCGTTGGACGCACTCTCTGAATAAGCGTGCCATCCTTTCATCAGAATTTGGAGCATATAGAAATGAGTTTGGTTCTGTTCTGTGGGATTGATTCCGTCCAGATGACCTGTAGGGATGGTATCGTCTATCATTCCTCATATTTTCCAGTGGCTGCCTTTGATCTTCTGGGAGCATGCTAGGGTCAGCTACAGTTGGCCCTTGCCTTGATCTTCCCCTGCCGGGTTCTGATCTAAGCACTTCCTCGGGTCCAACTTCGGGCTGGATTCTAGCTCGGCCCCGTTCACTGGCGTTTCCGTGGTTAGGAAGTATGACAGGCTCAACTACAGTTGACCTTCGTCCGGTACCTCCCCCGTTGGGTTCGGTACCAAACGTTTCCTCAGGCCTAACTTCGGGCTGTGCTCGATCTCGGCTCCTACCATGGCTACTTCTACCGTTAGCTCCTTCGAAGAAGGAAGACCTTTGTTGTCTCTGAGATCCTCCATACTAGGACTCGCCCCATGATTCAGTGTTGCGGTTGGATTCTTCAGCATCCCTTAAGCGTGACATGAGATGGTCCACCAAGGCTTCCTGCTGGGATGTGAAGCGGTTAGTTACTTCAACCACAACCCTGTCTAAATCTGCCCTATTAATTGCTATGGGCTGTTCTGTGGCAGGAGTGGTCGGATTAGCCTGTCCTTCATTTGGTACTATTGTTGGAGGAGGACGATTTACTTGATTCGTGACAGCTGGATCTGGTAGACTGCTGGATGCGATGTTTTTTCCTTTGTTAACATCTTTTCTCTGTTTGGGAGGCATGTTTTCCAAGTGGCGAACGATGTTGTTAGGAAAAATGTTAAGTGGATGAAGCTGAAGCTTCGAGCTTCTAGCTCTCAATGAAAGCACCAAAAATGTTTGCACAAAAAATGGACAAACACCTCAAAGTTGTATGACTTAGTAGATTTTATGTTGTTATTAGTGATTTGGGTGTTTTATGCGAATATATGAAAAACAGGGGCTAAACTGTAAAAAGACACGCAGATTTATAGTGGTTCAGCCAGAATGTGCCTACGTCCACTTTATATGTTATTTCTCTTCTCTTGTTTAGATTACAAGTACAAAGCTTTGATACCAGTAAAAGAAAGTTGTTTGAAAGTTCTCTCCGTGCTTGAGCTCTCAAACTTGTCCCCCATTGTTGTACCCCTGCCTCTCTATTTATAGAGTGAGGCTGGGGGTAGGGGTCTTGGAGGTATATAGCAGCTGGCGGGCCTGGGCTGACGTAATCTGGCCTGGTGGATCTGGTCCGGTTTCCTTTGGTTCGGTGGTGAAATGAGTGGTCCGGTGGTGAGATTTGTTGCTTCGTTCGGTGGAGACTTCATTCGGTGGAGAGGTTTGGACCGGTGGGGAGTTGGTCCGGTATAGGCTGGTTCGGTGGAGGTTGGTCTGGTCGTAGGTTGATCCGGTGGAGGTTGGTCTGGTTGTAGGTCGATCCGGTGGTGGTTGGTTCGGCAAGCAATGGAGTGGTAGGTTGCGAATTGGTTCGGTTGTGAGTGGGATATGCATTGATTCGATAGTGAGTGGAGTTGGTTGGAGTTCGATTTGGCGGGACCTGGTCCGGTGGTGTTGAACCGGTTGAAACACACCCAACAATACTAAAAGTGTAGTACAAAGAGTTACTCCAACATGCATGAATCTCGAAGTTACAAAAAGACTAAGTACTACAATATGCTTGGAAATTATAACTGCCTGTCCTAACAATACTAAATACATCTTTACTACTAATAAAGAGAATTCATTGAACAGGTTTGCTCGGTGTCATTTTGAAATTCCAAATATACCCTTTTACATCTCATAGAGAAATAGTATTCAAATATGGGAATATGGCCTGTTATTCTCTAAGTACAACTGTTAGTCACCATGGAGAACTACATCATGCGTTCACAAGATGAAGTATCCGAGTGTACCATATTGTCTGTAATTTAGGTGGGAGTTCATCGGTCGAAGTTTCGCCTAATTTCGAGTTAGTATGAAGAAGTTATTGCAGTCTGAACAAAAAAATAGCGGCTTCTACATTAGGCGGAGTTCAAATATGGGGATGTGGTAGCCTGTTATTTTCTATGCACAACCGTCAGTCCCATGGAGAACTACAATGTGTGTTCACAAGATGAAGTATCCGAGTGTTCAATATTTTCCATAATTTAGGTGGGAGTTAATCGGTCAAAGTCTCGCCGGATTCTGAATTAATATGTGGAAGAACCACAAGATGAAGTATCCGAGTGTTCAATACATTAGGTGGAGTTCAAATATGGGGATGTGGTAGCATGTTATTTTCTATGTAAACTATCAATCCCTATGGAGAACCACAGCGTGCACTCACAAGATGAAGTATCTGAGTGTACCATATTGTCCGTAATTTGGGTGGGAGTTCATCGATCGAAAATTTGCTTGATTCCGAGTTAGTATGAAGAAGTTATTGCAGTCTGAAGAAAAAAAATAGTGGCTTCTACCTAGGCGGAGTTCAAATATGAGGATGTAGGATGTTATTTTCAAAGTACAACTATTAGTCACCATGGAGAACTACAGTGAGTGTTGAAGTGGGGATATAGCCTGTTATTTTCTAAGTACAAATGTTAGTCACCATCGAGAACTACAGTATGTGTTTACAAGATGAAGTATCCCAGTGTACCATATTGTCCGTAATCCAGGCGGGAGGTCATCGGTCGAAGTTTTTCCTAATTCCGAGTTAGTATGAAGAAGTTATTGCAGTCGGAACAAAAAAAAACAGCTTCTACACTAGGCGGAGTTCGAAAACTGGGATGTGGTAGCCTATTATTTTCTAAGTACAACTGTCAATCCCAATGGAGAACTACAGTGTGCGGTCACAAGATGAAGTAACCGAGTGTTACATATTGTTCGTAATTTAGGTGGGAGTTAATCGGTCGAAGTCTCGCCGGATTCCGAATTAGTATAAAGAAGTTATTGCAGTCTGAACAAAAAAATAGCGGCTTCTACACTAGGCGGAGTTCAAATAAAGGGATGTGGTAGCATGTTATTTTCTAAGTAAACTGTCAGTCCCCATAGAGAACTACAGTGTGCATTCACAAAATGAAGTATCTAAGTGTACCATATTGTCTGTAATTTAGGTGGGAGTTCGTAGGTCGAAGATTTGCCAGATTCCGAGGTTAGTATGAAAAAGTTATTGCAGTATGAAGAAAAAAATAGCGGTTTCTCCCTAGGTAGAGCTCAAATATGAGTATGTAGCATATTATTTTCTAAGTACAACTATTAGTCTCCATGGAGAACTATAGTGAGCATTGAAGTGGGGATATAACATATCATTTTCTAAGTACAACTGCTAGTTACCAAGGAGAACTATAGTGTGCGTTCACAAGATGAAGTATCCGAGTGTCCCATATTGTCCATAATTCAGGTGGGAGTTCATCAGTCGAAGTTTTACCTGATTCCGAGTTAGTATGAAGAAATTATTGCAGCCTGAACAAAAAAAATAGAGGCGTCTACACTAGGCGTAGTTCAAATATACGGATGTGGTAGCAGGTTGTTTTCTAAGTACAACTTTTAGTCGCTATGGAGAACTACAGTGTGCGTTCACAAGATGAAGTATCCGAGTGTTCCATATTGTTCGTAATTTAGATGGGGGTTAATCATTCGAAGTCTCGCCGGATTTCGAATTAGTATGAAGAAGTTATTGCAGTCTGAACAAAAAAATAGCGACTTCTGCACTAGGCGGAGTTCAAACATGGGATATGGTAGAATGTTATTTTCTAAGTAAACTATCAGTCCCCATGGAGAACTACAGTGTTCGTTCACAAGATGAAGCATCAGAGTGTTCCATATTGTCTGTAATTTAGGTTGGAGTTCGTCGGTCGAAGTTTTGCCTAATTACGAGTTAGTATGAAGAAGTTATTGCAGTCTGAAGAAAAAAAATAACGGCTTCTGCCTAGGTGGAGTTCAAATATGAGGATGTAGCCTGTTATTTTCTAAGTGCAACTATTAGTCACCATGGAGAACTACAGTGAGCGTTGAAGTGGGGATATAGCCTGTAACTTTCTAAGTACAATTGTTAGTCGCCATGGAGAACTATAGTGTGCGTTCACAAGATAAAGTATCCGAGTATACCATATTGTCTGTAATTTAGGTGGGAGTTCATCGATCGAAGTTTTTCCTGATTCTGAGTTAGTATAAAGAAGTTATTGCAGTCTGAACAAAAAAATGGCGGCTTCTGCACTAGTCGGAGTTCAAATATGGGGATGTGGTAGCCTGTTATTTTCCTAGTACAACCGTCAGTCCTCATGGAAAACTACAGTGTGCGTTCACAAGATGAAGTATCTGATTGTTCAATATTGTTCGTAATTTAGGTGGGAGTTAATCGATCGAAGTCTCGCCGGATTTCGAATTAGTATGAAGAAGTTATTGCAGTCTGAAAAAAAACAACGGCTTCTACACAAGGCAGAGTTCCAATATGGGGATCCGGTAGCATGTAATTTTCTAATTAAGCCGTCAGTCGCCATGGAGAACTACAGTGTTTGTTCACATGATGAAGTATCTGAGTGTACCATATTGTCCATAATTTAGGTGGGAGTTCGTCGGTCAAAGATTTGCCTGATTCTGATTTAGTATAAAGAAGTTATTACAATCTGAAGATAAAAAATAGTGTCTTCAGCCTAGGCAGAGTTTAGATTTGAGAATGTAGCATGTTATTTTCTAAGTACAACTATTAATCACCATGGAGAACTATAGTGAGCATTGAAGTGGGAATATAGCCTATTATTTTCTAGGTAAAACTGTTAGTTACCATGGAGAACTACAGTGTGCGTTCACAAGATGAATTATCCGAGTGTACCATATTGTCCGTAATTTAGGCGGGAGTTCATCGATCGAAGTTTTGCCTGATTCCGAGTTAGTATGAAGAAGTTATTGCAGTTTGAACAAAAAAATAGCGGCTTCTACACAAGGCGGAGTTCAAATTTGGGGATGTGGTAGCCTGTTATTTTCCAAGTACAACTATTAGTCCCCATGGAGAACTACAGTGTGCATTCACAAGATGAAGTATATGAGTGTTCCATATTGTCTGTAATTTAGGTGGGAGTTAATCGGTCGAAGTCTAGCCAGATTCCGAATTAGCCAGAAGAAGTTATTGCAGTCTGATCGAAAAAAAAATAGCGGCTTCTGCACTAGGCAGAGTTCAAATATGAGGATGTGGTAGCATGTTATTTTCTAAGGAAGCTGTCAGTCCCCATGGAGAACTATAGTGTGGGTTCAGAAGATGAAGTATCCGGGTGTACCATATTGTCCGTAATTTAGATGGGAGTTTATCGGTCGAAGATTTGCCTGATTCCGAGTTAGTATGAAAAAGTTATTGCATTCGGAAGAAAAAAAATAGCGGCTTCTGCCTTGACGGAGTTAAAATATAAGGATGTAGCCTGTTATTTTCTAAGTACAACTATTAGTCACCATGGAGAACCAAAGTGAGCATTGAAGTGGGGATATAGCCTGTTATTTTCTATGTACAACTGTTAGTCACCATGGAGAACTACAGTGTGCGTTTACAAGATGAAGTATCTGAGTGTACCATGTTGTCCGTAATTCAGGTGGGAGTTCATCGGTCGAAGTTTTGCCTGATTTCGATTTAGTATGAAGATGTTATTGTAATATGAACAAAAAATAGCGGTTTCTGCACTAGGCGGAGTTCAAATACGGGGATGTGGTAGCCTGTTATTTGCCAAGTACAACTGCCTATCCCCATGGAGAACAAAAGTGTGCGTTCACAAGAAGAAGTATCCGAGTGTTCCATATTGTCCGTACTTTAGGTGGGAGTTATCGGTCGAAGTCTCGCCGGATTCCGGATTAGTATGGAGAAGTTATTGCAGTCTGAACAAAAAAATGCTACTTCTGCACTAGGCGGAGTTCAAATATGTGAATGTGGCAACATGTTATTTTCTAAATAAATTGTCAGTCCCTATGGAGAACTACAGTGTGCATTCACAAGATGAAGTATCTGAGTGTACCATATTGTCCGTAATTTAGGTGGGAGTTCATCGGCCGAAGTTTTGGCTGATTCCGAGTTAGTATGAAGAAGTTATTGCAGTCTGAAGAAAAAAACAGCAGCTTCTGCTTAGGCAGAATTCAAATATGAGGATGTAGCCTGTTATTTTCTAAGTACAACTATTAGTCACCATGGAGAACCACAGTGAGCTTTGATGTGGGGATATAACCTTTTATTTTCTAAGTACAACTGTTAGTCACCATGGTGAGCCACAGTGTGTGTTCACAAGACAAAGTATCCGAGTGTACCATATTGTCCGTAATTTAGGTAGGAGTTCATCGATCGAAGTTTTGCTTGATTTCGCGTTAGTTTGAAGAAGTTATTGCAGTTTGAACAAAAATATAGCGGCTTCTGCACTAGGCGGAGTTCAAATATGGGGATGTGGTAGCTTGTTATTTTCTAAGTACAACTGTCAGTCCCCATGGAGAACTACAGTGTGTGTTTACAAGATAAAGTATCCAAGTGTTTCGTATTGTCCGTAATTTAGGTAAGAGTTAATCGGTTAAAGTCTCGTCGGATTCCGAATTAGTATAAAGAAGTAATTGAGTCTGAACAAAAAAAATAGCGGCCTCTGCACTAGGCGGAGTTCAAATATAGGGATGTGGTAGCATGTTATTTTCTAAGTAAACCGTCAGCCCCCATGGAGAACTATAGTGTGCGTTCAAAAGATGAAGTATCCGAGTGTACCATATTGTCCATAATTTAGGAGGGAGTTCATCGGTCAAAGATTTGCCTGATTCCAAGTTAGTATGAAAAAGTTATTGCAGGTTGAAGAAAAAAAAATAGCGGCTTCTACCTAGGCGGAGTTCAAATATGAGGATGTCGCCTGTTATTTTCTAAGTACAACTATTAGTCATAATGGAGAACTACTATGAGCGTTGAATTGGGGATATAGCCTATTATTTTTGAAGTACAAATGTTCGTCACCATGGAGAACGACAATGTGCATTCACAAAATGAAGTAGCCGAGTTACCATACTGGTCGTAATTCAGGTGGGGGTTCATCGGTCGAAGTTTTGCCCGATTCTGAGTTATTATGAAGAAGTTATTGCAGCCTGAACAAAAAATTAGCGGCTTCTACACTAGGCGGAGTTCAAATATGGGGATGTGGTAGCCTGTTATTTTCTAAGTCCAACTGTTAGTCCCCATGGAAAACTACAGTGTGTGTTCATAATATGAAGATTCCGAGTGTTCTATATTGTCCGTAGTTTAGGTGGGAGTTAATCAGTCGAAGTCTCGTCGGATTTTGAATTAGAATGAAGAAGTTACTATAGTCTGAACAAAAAAAATAGCGGCTTCTGCGCTAGGCGGAGTTCAAAAATGGGGATGTGGTAGCATGTTATTTTCTAAGTAAATTGTGGGTCCCCATGGAGAACTACAATGTGCATTCACAAGATGAAGTATCCGAGTGTACCATATTGTCCGTAATTTTGGTGGGAGTCCATCGGTCGAATGTTTTACTCAATTCCGAGTTAGTATGAAGAAGTTATTCCAGTCTGAAGAAAAAATATAGCGGCTTCTGCCAAGGCGGAGTTAATATGATGATGTAGCCTGTCATTTTCTAGGTACAACTATTAGTCACCATGGAGAACTACAGTAAGCGTTGAAGTAAGGATATAGCTTGTTATTTCTAAGAACAACTGTTAGTCGCCATGGAGAACTATAGTGTGCGTTCACAAGATGAAGTATCCGAGTGTTCCATATTGTCCGTAATTCGGGTTGGAGTTAATCGGTCGAAGTTTTGCCTGATTACGAGTTAGTATGAAGAAGTTATTGCATTCTGAACAAAAAAATAGCGGCTACTGGACTAGGCGGAGTTCAAATATGGGGATGTAGTAGCCTGTTACTTTCTAAGTACAACTGTCAGTCCCCATGGAGAACTATAGTGTGCGTTCACAAGATGAAGTATCCGAGTGTTTCATATTGTCCGTAATTTAGGTGGGAGTTAATAGGTCGAAGTCTCGCCGGATTCCGAATAAGTATGAAGAGGTTATTACAGTCTGAACAAAAAAAATAGCGGCTTCTACACTAGGCGGAGTTCAAATATGAGGATGTGGTAGCATGTTATTTTCTAAGTAAACTGTCAGTCTCCATGGAGAACTACAGTGTGCGTTCACAAGATAAAGTATCCGAGTGTACCATATTGTCCAATTTAGGTGGGATTTCATCGGTCGAAGTTTTGCCTGATTCCGAGTTCATATGAAGAAGTATTGCAATCTGAAGAAAAAAATAGTGGCTTCTTCCAAGGCGGAGTTCAAATATGAGGATGTAGCCTGTTATTTTCTAAGTACAACTAGTCACCGTGGAGAACTACAGTGAGGGTTGAAGTGGGAATATAGCCTGTTATTTTCTAAGTACAACTGTTGGTCACCATGGAGAACTAAAGTGTGCATTCACAGGATGAATTATCCAAGTGTACCATATTATCCGTAATTTAGGTGGGAGTTCATCGGTCGAAGTTTTGTCTGATTCCGAGTTAGTACAAAGAAGTTATTTCAATTTGAACAAAAAAATAGCAACTTCTGCACTTGGCGGAGTTCAAATATAGGAATGTGGTAGCCTATTATTTTCTAAGTACAACTTTCAGTCCCGATGGAAAACTACTGTGTGCGTTCGCAAGATGAAGTATCCGAGTGCTCCATATTATCTGTAATTTAGGTGGGAGTTATTCGGTCGAAGTCTCGCCAGATTCCGAATTAGTATGAAGAAGTTATTGCGGTCTGAACAAAAAAATAGCGGCTTCTTCACTAGGTGGAGTTCAAATATGAGGATGTGGTAGCATGTTACTTTCTAAGTAAACTGTCAGTCCCCATGGAGAACTACAGTGTGCGTTCACAAGATGAAGAATCCAGTGTACCATATTGTCCAATTTAGGTGGGAGTTCATCGGTCGAAGATTTGCCCGATTCTGAGTTAGTATGAAGAAAAAATAGCGGCTTCTACCTAGGCGGAGTTCAAATATGAGGATGTAGCCTGTTATTTTCTAAGTACAACTATTAGTCACCACGGAGAACTACAGTGAGCATTGAAGTGGAGATATAGCCTGTTATTTTCTAAGTACAAATGTTAGTCACCTTGAAAAACAACAGTGTGTGTTCACAAGATGAAATATCCGAGTGTACCATATTGTCCATAATTCTGGTGGCAGTTAATCGGTCGAAGTTTTGTTTGATTCTGACTTAGTATGAAGAAGTTATTGCAGTCTGAAAAAAAATAGCATCTTCTTCACTAGACAAATTTAAATATAGGGATGTGGTAGCCTATTATTTTCTAAGTACAACTGTCAGTCCCCATGGAGAAGTACAGTATGCATTCACAAGATGAAATATCCAAGTGTTCCATATTATCCGTAGTTTAGGTGGGAGTTAATCGATCGGAGTCTTGCTGAATTTCGAATTAGTATGAAGAAGATATTGCAGTCTGAACAAAAAAAGCGGTTTCTACGCTAGGAAGAGTTAAAATATGGGGATGTAGTATCATGTTATTTTATAAGTAAACTGTCAGTCCCTATGAGAACTACAGTGTGCGCTCACAACATGGAGTATCCGAGTGTACCATATTGTCCAATTTAGCTGGGAGTTCATCGGTCGAAGTTTTGCTTGATTCCGAGTTAGTATAAAGAAGTTATTGCAGTCTGAAGAAAAAAATAGTGGCTTCTACCTAGGCGAAGTTCAAATATGAGGATGTAGCCTGTTATTTTCTAAGTACAACTATTACTCACCATGAAGAACTACAGTGAGGGTTGAAGTGGGGATATAGCCTGTTATTTTCTAAGTACAACTGTTAGTCACCATGGAGAACTATAGTGTGCGTTCACAAGATGAAGTATCTGAGTGTACCTTATTGTCCGTAATTAAGGTGGGAGTTCATCGGTCGAGGTTTTGCCTGATTTCGAGTTAGTATGAAGAAGTTATTGCAGTGTGAACAAAAAAATATAGGCTTCTCCACTAGGCGGAGTTCAAATATTGGGATGTGGTAGCCTGTTATTTTCTAAGTACAACCGTCAGTCCCCATGGAGAACTATAGTGTGCGTTCACAAGATGAAGTATCCGAGTGTTCCATATTGTCCGTAATTTTAGTGGGAGTTAAACGGTCGAAGTTTCGCCGAATTCCGAATAGTATGAAGAAGTTACTACAGTCTGAATAAAAAAATAATGGTTTCTGCACTAGGCGGAGTTCAAATATGGGGATGTGGTAGCATGTTATTTCCTAAGTAAACTGTCAGTCCCCATGGAGAACTACAACATGCGTTCACAAGATTAAGTATCCGAGTGTACCATATTGTCCGTAACTTAGGTGGGAGTTCATCAGTCGAAGTTTTGCCTGATTCCGAGTTAGTATGAAGAAGTTATTGCAGTCTGAAGAAAAAATAGCAGCTTTTTCCTAGGCGGAGTTCAAATATGAGACTGTACTATAGTGTGCATTCACAAGATGAAGTATCCAATTGTACCATATTGTCTGTAATTTAGGTAGGAGTTCATCGATCGCGATTCCGAACTAGTATGAAGAAGTTTTTGCAGTATGAACAAAAAAATAGCAGCTTTTGCCTAGGCGGAGTTCAAATACGGCGATGTAGCCTATTATTTTCTAAGTACAATGGTTAATCACCATGGAGAACTACAGTGTGCATTCACAAGATGAAGTATCGAATGTACCATATTGTCCGTAATTTATGTGGGAGTTCATTGGTCGAAGTTTTGCCTGGTTCCGAGTTAGTATGAAGAAGTGATTGCAGTTTAAAGAAAAAAATAGCGGCTTCTACCTAGGCGGAGTTCAAATATGAGGATGTAGCCTGTTATTTTCTAAGTACAACTATTAGTCACCATTGAGAACTACAGTGAGCGTTAAAGTGGGGATATAGCCTGTTATTTTTCAAGTACAATTGTTAGTCACTCTAAAGAACTAGGTATACATTCATAAGCTGAAGTATCCGAGTGTTCTATATTGTCTGTAATTTAGGTGGGAGTTTAGCGGTCGTAGTTTCGTCCGATTTCAAGTTAGTATGAAGAAGTTATTGCAGCATGAACAAAAAATATAGCGGCTTCTGCCTAGGCGGAGTTCAAATACGGGGATGTAGCATGTTATTTTCTGAGTAAAATTGTTAGTCAGCATGGAGAACTACCATATACATTCACTAGATGAAGTATCTGAGTGTTCCTTATTGTCTGTAATTTAGATGGGAGTTCATCGGTCGAAGTCTCGCCTGATTCCGAGTTAGTATGAAGAAGTTATTGTATTCTAAACAAAAAAAATAGCGGCTTCTGCCTAGGTGGAGTTCAAATATGGGGATGCTACTATCAAATCTACTTCCACAGGTACAACTAAAAATGCATGCATGTTGTAATTAAATTCTGGCCCACTTGGGCATGCATATGTACTCGTACATAATAGTGAATATGAAAATAGGTTGATAGATATGTGGAAGTATCCAGCTCGTCTCCATAAGCTTGAAACATCCAGCAATAAGGCCTGCTTTACTCAATCTACTCGAAAGAGTAAACGAGGAGTTTTGGGAAGTGAAACATCACATGTCAGACATAAGTCTGGTATGAGAAACTCGGAAATGTGTATACACACATAACGGTACTCCAAGACCAACCGAATCACCGGATTGGTTTCTCCTTGAAATGACCCAACTCAATTGATATTAATATTAGTTAATGTTATAGATAATGTTTAAGATGTGTAATATAAATACAAAAGTAGCCTTGTTGCTTGCATCTTATAACACAACGATATTAGAATACATTTAAAACCGCTCGGGTATGTTCACATAGATGGACTATCCACAAAGACGCCTTCAGCTTAAAAACTGAAGCGGATCTCTTATGATAAGAATAAGAAGATATCTTCCGAGCGTCATATATCTCTAGATAAATAAGGAAAACACAACAGCCTACTCCCGAATATGTAATATGAACCACATAGAAACAAGTATCAGTAACTCCCGCTAGCAACATCTCGATAAGCATACTCTAGATAATGAGTTGATGTACCACTTTGGGTTAGCAAAACCCCTGGATTATGCAGTCTACTCTGTCTTTAATCATTTTTCTGATGTAGGGGCTACGTTCGGCGCCTTTCATACGAGTCTGCACCACTCGAACAGAGTCCAGTTCAATGACCTCTTCCCAAACTAAATGGTATAATATTTTTGAAGTGGTATTCGGCAAGTACAACACTTACTAATCGTGGACTCTTCAAAACTAATCGATGAATTTTCGATTAACTTCATTCCAGTTCTTTTAGAAGTAACCGAAAGCTTGAGGCATTTCGTACCAAAGATCCTCCCTGGGGTTTCTCATTGGTATAAATCAGTAAATCCTTTCATATACTTCCTAATATAATTTTGGTCAAGATCTGTAGTCGACTAATCGACTATCGTGTCTTAAATGTTTGCGTGTAGAAATCAAGGTTCGTATACTTAACATATTTTTGACCTTCCAGCTTATCTATTCCTCGGCCAAGAGGGAAGCCAGTAGGTTTAAGATCTATTGCTCCATCCCTACTCGAACATCAATCTTGACTCTCACAAATAGAGAAGCCTACCTCGTTCGGCTTTTAGTGTTAAGCATAGTAATACTACATTTCATAAACAACCAAACTAAGGTCAATACATAGGTGTTACTTTTCATCCCTTCTTCTAAAACAATAGTCTTTTGAAATTACTTGTATGATTAAGCTAGAAACTCTTTTAAAATGGTATAAACATGTATAATAGTTTTATTAATAAGGAATATAGAATTTAGAATAAGTTAAGGAAGAAAAGTGTATAAAATTTCTTATTTTAATAAAAGAGTTAAAAATAGTTTTATAGACTTATATATAAATAAACATCTTTAAAATAATTATATATCTTTTATAAAACTCCCTTAAAAAGATTCCATAAAAATATCCAAACTAATAACATTTTAAACTTCAAAAAAATTGTTTTTCCAAAGTGCATCCATAGCGACTATTGTTATGTGGGCCATAACTCTACTAACTTTGTTTAAACAAAATAGCTTTTAAACCTCACTTCTCACTATCTTTTATACTCTTATAAGTATAGAAAAAAATTTATTTGAAAATAAGCAAAGTATGGATTTTAAAAAGTGAGATAAAAGAAAGGGATTCAAAGTGCGTTTATAATGACTATCGCTATACATACAATTCTGATTTCATTCACTTCTTACTTGTACTTTCTAAAGCTTGTAAACCATAATTTCAAAACCTAATTGGGTGGTCAGTTTGTATATCTTAGTTCAATAAAAGGAAGATTATGATAATTTTGATTATGCAGCTGTTTTGAGATTCCAATTGCATACAATTATGATCATCTGATGTCGATCTAGTCGAAAGGCTACCCTTCGATTAAGTCGAAACCCTTAACATGCACATATCCTTTGGGTTTTAGCTCAAAACCACAAGATAATAAGAGCTCACCCTTTCAACAAAGTCGAAACCCACTCAACTTAGCCAATTACCATAAACCGTTAAGTCCAAATCTTAAGCCTTTTTGACTACTTCGAAAGGTGGCTCCGACAGAGTCACCAACCGAATAACTCGGAAGGAATTTCTGAAGAGAAGTTAGCCTTTTCAACTGTGTCGAAAAGTATTGAATATGGGCTTTCAACTATCTTTATTTGCTCGAAGAGTGTAAGCAACCTTCACTTGTTCGAAAGGAGGTTTCGAAGGAACCACTTATACTTCAAACTCTACTTTGAGGTGTTGACAAGTTATCTTGTTAACATTTTCGGCGCTAGAAGGAGAGTTTGAACCTTCGATTCTCAATAACTTTCATTACAGATTAATTGCATAGATTCCTTCATTCAAGAGGAGAAAATGGTAAGAGCAAGGAATAATAATGACTTCTCTAATGAAGGAGCTGCGTCATAGTCAACTTTGGAAAATAATATAGTACCAAACTTTAACTTAGAGAATATGGAAATTGGGCAATCTTCAACCCTAACAAGATTGGAAAACAATGAGATTAAAGTCCATAATCTACAACAACAAATGATAGCTATGCAAGAACTTTTTGAAGGAACTCCACCTCAAGGATCATTAAGGATTATGGAAGAAGAAGATGAAGCGGAATCTCCAAATAAGGTAGAAGATGAGAAGTTAAACCAAGAAAGCAAAGTAGAAAAGTTCCTTGAGCAATCAAATAGTTTAACCTTGGAAGACAGCGGTGATCACCACAACAACATTCTCAACCAAGTCACAAAGGATACGGTAAAAGACGTACTCCTTAAATTGGAGAAATATGTTATCCAACAAAAGGCTTCTTTTTCAGAAAAAATAATGGCAATCAGCATTCCTCCTCATATTCAAATTCCCCCACTAAAGTACGATGGAACCACCGACCCAGAGGATCACTTAGTAGCTTTTGGAATACGAATGGATCTCTATAACGCTTCTGGGGCAATTTGCTGCAAACTCTTCCCGGTAACTTTTCAAGGAGCAACTATCAAATGGTACAAGAATTACAAAGTGAAAACCATCCATTCTTGGGAATAATTTTCCCATGAATTCATAGCGCAATTTCACATATATAAAGATCCTGTAATAGATTCTTACATGTTAGTTAACATCAGACAAAGGCCGGAAGAATTACTTGGTGAATACATTAAAAGGTTCAACATGGAAGCATTGAAGGCCGAAAACGCGACCGATCAAGAAAAATTGATGGCAGTTCATTTAGCGCTAATCAAACAAACTCCTTTTTGGAAAGAACTCCATATTCATGGGTGTAAGGATCTACAACATTTCTATCTCCAAGCTGAAAATTTTATTCAAATGGACGAAATGCATTATGCTATAAAAAAAATTCATTAAGAATGTAGAGAAAGAAAATCCGACTTTAGGCATCTCGACAAGAGACCAAGGAAAAGTGAAAACCAGAAGGGGAGTTGAAAAGAGATTTCCGAATCTAATTACGTAGTCCTAGACAAGCCCCTCTCCCACATATTCGCCATGGTGAAGGACAATTAAAATTTTCCTATTCCTTATAGGATCCGGAACTTTCAACCAAATAAAGGAGGTAGTTACTATGATTACCATAGAGCAAATGGACATGAAACCGACAAATGCCGCATTTTAGCAAAAGCAATTCAAGGCATGATTAGGGCAGGATTCCTATCGAAGTTCATTAAGAAAGTTTAAAGGATATTTCATTCTAAAATGGATAGCTCAAGTATTCAAAGCACAATTATACCTATAAGAAGGAAATAACTTAGTAATCTAAAGACTGGACTCTTATCAAGCTATGAAACCATGCGGCATTGGTTCAACTATGGTTTTTCTTCTTTCATAACTTTTTAACTTGATTTGTACTTTAATTTACACTTTGATTTGTGCTAAAAATTGTTCATGTATTAATATAAAATTTGAGTGTCTTTACATATAAAAAACAAAACTAGTCCATTGCATCCAACGGACTCTTAAAGCTTAGAAAATCTGTAGCCACTTAAGAGAGACTATTCAAATGCCTAGAACAAATGACTCATTCTTACCTCAAAGCTCGAATCAATGTGAGAAAAAGAACTACTCCCACGGAATTTTGGATTATCATCAAAGCTTCAACTATAAACTTGCGAAAAGTAAATATCTAAAACTCTCCCAAAAGAGGGGATTCTTGGAAAAAGCATGCCCTTATTCGTGAAAGTCTATTGGTCCATGTATCATGACTTTTCAGACTCGCGAACAAGACATCTCTTTTGCTGAGCAAAACCTAAGGAAGCATAACCATATATACTATACACATTGATTCTATTTTCAATTGGTTATTCCACCATTTGGGGAGAATTTTCCTAAAAATGTTTTCAAGAAAGTTGATTTCAAAAGTAAGAAAGGATTCTCTCAAATTACTCTATAAGGGAGATTAAGTATTTGTTTATTTTAAAGACAAACTTACACAATCTTCAAAGAACATTATTTAGCATTACTTAATGCACACCAAGGATTTCAAACTAAGCAATATTTCAAAGTTTTCTAAAAACCATTGTTGAAAAGAAGATTATTCATGCTTTTTTAGGAAAAGTTTTAGAGCTATCAAAAGTTTATTAACAAAAAACTCAGGTTAGAGAATCCTATTCTCGACTAAAAGACTACTGGTTCATGAATCATGACCTCCCAGTCTCCTATTTGAGATCTGTGTCTCTATTATAAGAACAACAAGAAAGCTCTTGCAAAAAGCAACATTAAGAAATATTCTTTTATCAGAAGGATTCATGTATCCAAACTCTTTTTCAAAAGATGTAATCCCTCAATATATTAGAAGGGTTCGTTCATAAGACTTCTTTCTCTCAAAAAGAGACTATATTACAAAAAGCGGATATTCAAAAAGTTGTTTACAAACATTTTAATTGGCTATTATTTTCATATACAAATTTTAAAGCCTATGATGCTATTTTGTAGAACCTCCTAGAGGAGGGGACAAAAGCCTACGACGTCCTTCCATAGCACCTCCTAGAGGAAGGGACAAAAGCCTACGACGCTCTTCCGTAGCACCTCCTAGAGGGAGGGTCAAAAACTCTAACTTCCAGTTCATCTCTTAGAGGGAGGGTCAGGTCAAGCACCAACCAGTAACCTAAGAAGGTCAACCTAACATACACTATTGCCCTTAGAATCAAGGGAAGCCCAAAGGGAGCACTAAACAGAAGAAGGAAGACAAAGATGTCTGCAATTCAAAACAAAGTCAGGGCCCAAAAGAATAGAGGATCAAAGGAATAAAGTTAATCACTATCTAAAACAAAGATGAAACCTAAGAAAGGGGTATAGACAGAGGCAAAAGGATGAAGATGTCCAACGCTATAATCTGGAACAAACAAGGAATCCAAAACCATAATCGGAAAGAACAAAATATGAGCTAGCAAATTTCAGTACGTCCAACACCTGAAAAGTGACCCTCACGTCAAGAAACTTGCGTCCAAAAAGGGGACATGAGACAAGAAAATGGATAAGGAAATCCATAACATAAGATGGAAAGCAAAGATCTATATAAAAGCTAAAGGAATGGAACAGATAACAAATTTTTACTACAAAGATAAAAGTGGCTTCATTCGAAGAATAGATTAAGCAAATCACTCCTGAAACCTTAGAAATAAGGTGACCCTTTAGGATAGTAGAGTCTATATATATATATATTATATATATGTATATATTAAGAAGTTATTTAGACCATTGCACTGTTGAATGACCAAGCAATAGTACGGAACTTGCACTGCTGAACGACCGACTAGTCAAACAGAGCTTACACTACTGAACGACCAGTCAACTGAACAGAACTGCCTGCTGAACGGTTGAACAGTTGAAAAGCTGAATAGCCGAATGGAACTATCTGCTGAATGGTTGACTGGTCTTACGGAACTACTAGTCCGAATGGCTGACTGGTAATACAGAACTACTATTCCGAATGATTGCATGGCTCTAAGGAACTACTCGGCTCCAATATAACAATAATACTACTAACTTATAGGCACTTTAAGAACTATACTTCTATTAATAGGATACTTTCCTTTGAATAACGAGAATCCTCGATGCTATTCAAGGCATAAGTTTTAAATAAAACTCTGGCATAGTATTTTAGGATTAACCTTGGAATTAAGGCCAGATAGGCTTAGGGATCTTTTGTCTAAACCTACCAAGTCCACCATTACTATATAGTTCTCTGACTTTGTACTTATATTGAATGAAATTTTGAATAGTCTATTCGTCAAATAAGATCCTGACAAGATTTTGGTTGAATTCCTGATTTTGTGAGTTTTCAATTTCCTTGTTTCTTTTCATAAAGATTTCATATTGGTTGGTTGATTTCTAAATTTTCTTATTGACTTTTAGGATGATTTGTGGATATTATACTCTTGGTCCCCTTATTGAATTTTTGATGATCTTTTATTGGATTTCTAATTTTGTGAATTCAAAATTTCCTTATTGATTTTTATGATGATTTGTGGATTTCATATTCTTGGTTTCCTTATTGAATTTTTTATGATCTATTATTGAACTTCTAATTTTGTGAATTCTAAATTTCCATATTTATTTTTATGATGATTTGTGGATTTCATATTTTTGGTATCATTATTGGGTTCTTATAATGGTTTCTTATTGAATTTCTGGTTTATGAATTTTTGATCCCTTGTTGAATTTTTATGATGATTTGTGAACTTCCCATTGAATTTCTGAATTTGAATTCTATACAAGATTTTCTCAATATCAGATGGGCTTCCATCAAAGGTTAAGGTAAAAAGAAAAGAGAGCCTCCTGATTTTCATATTATCAAAAAGTATCAGTACCAAGTAATCTATTAACTTATCAATGAATAAATGAAAGTTACTAACATAAAGTGCAGGGATGAAAATGAATTATAGTAAAATTACAAGGTAAAACAACCTCAAGCATAAAAATCATATCTAATGTGCTTGTACCAAAATTGGGCACAACACTCTTTGGAAGGGTTTGAAGAGATAAAAATGAAGAAATTAAATCGAAAAAGAGGATTATCTAACAAACACTTCAAAAACAAATAAGAAAATACACAGAAACACAGAAGTTTAGAGTGGTTCGGCGTGTTGCCTACGTCCACTATGAAATTGATTATTTTATTGATGTTTTCTTGATGATTACAACTGATTACAATGGATTACAGTGAATTACAGTGATGAAATTCGAGTACAACAGCAGCCTTGTAGTGCAAAAATGTTTTCGGCAGAGTCTGGACGTCAAAGAGCCAAATGATCCCCTTTCTGTAAGCTCTAGGTTGTTATTTATAGGTGTAGGATGCAAATATCTCGCTCAGATCTTGGGAGACCACTTCTGGCACGTGGGCGGACCCACGCGATCGATCCCACGTGGTTCCGACTTGATCCATGATCGATACGAATGAATTTCGTATCGATCAAGATTTGGTCCAATCGGGTCGAAATTTGGCATGGACGTTCTTTGAGTTGTACGTAAGCTCCTGTGAAAATTTCATAGCATTTGGACTTGTGGATTGCGAGTTATGATCGATACGAATTAGAGATTTTGGTAGGTTGTTCAGTTCGAATCGATGCACTTCGTATCGACCAGTTCATATCGATCCAGGCACGTGTCTGAATATTGGCATGGCACTAGTTTCCAGGATCGATCCACATTTTGTGCTGAATCGACCAAGTATTTCCAAGATTTTCGCCTTATTCGTATCGATAGCCGTTGCCTTGTTCGTACAGATGGAGGTGGTTCAATTCGTATCGATGGAAGTAGCTCAGTTCGTATCGATGGAAGTAGCTCTGTTCGTATCGATCGAAGTGGTTATGTTCGTATCGATCGAAGTTGCTCAGCTCGTATCGATTGTGTGGCCTTGTTCGTATCGATCGAAGTTGCTCTAACTTGATGGATACAAACAAATGAAGATATGATGGATACGAACAGATGGCGACTCCACTTGGCTTGATGGATACGAACAGTGGTTTCACGATGGATACGAAGTAACGACTACTTGATGGATACGAACCAAGGTTACCTGATGGAAACGACTATAGATGTTTGATGGATTCGAACAAGGCTCTTCAGCTGATGGATACGAAATGATGCGTTATGATGGATGCGAGTAACGTGTTCTCTTGATTTGTATCGATCATATCTTGAGCATATGAATCTGGATTGACTTGAAATTTGGAACATTGGCTTTCATAGCTTCACTTTTCATGTGATATCAGTTGTAGCCTGATCCGGACTCGAACAAAATTCATTGATATCCATAGCAAGCCTGCATATAACCGATCTTCGGGACGGACTATTCTTGGCTTCCAGTTAAGTCCCTGGTATCACGGCCTTGCCAAAAGGCGGGATAACATAATGATTGAAGAAAACTTAACCCAAGAAAGGGAGATCTGGAGTGTATGATAGATGTCTTTAATGGTTCATTTGTTTAAGCCGATGCCTGCTGACCAGGTGATATTGTTCCACATTTCTAATATTAGTAATAAAAGGGGTTTTGGTCATATATTATTTAGAATACTTTATCTAAAATTATTATCAAATATTATCTTAAACATTGGCTTCATAAGTGTAATGCCCCAGAAATTCATGGAACCTTATTTTGGTTGAATTTTGAAAATGTATGAATTTATTTGTATAGGAATATATGGAATTAATTGTGTGCAAGTGTGTGTGCATGTGTGCACGTGCACACTGATATGGCACAAGGAAGAACTCCAAATCTCCTGAAATTAAAACAAGAATTAAAAAGCATTACAAACATGATTTTGTGATATGGATATTTGATTTCTGGAATTATATGAATCATCCCAGAAAATAAGAAAAGTAAGTTTTGGTTTGAATCAGTAAACATATTATATTTTAAAACCCAGGAAAAAAAATATATGTTATAAAGATTTGAAAAAAAAACCTGTATGCACATATAGGTGCATATCTTTCTGAAATTAAGGAGGAGTTAAATAAGCCTAGATAAGATATGTATGCAAATGTGCATTTCTGTAAGTATTGAAAATATTAAAAAAAAAAGAAAAAAAAAGAAATAAGCAAGTGAAATTGTAACACTAAAATAGCAAAAGACAAATTGCAAGCAAAATAATTGCTTTAGGCAGAAAATAGAAAGGAGGATTTTTAGAAAATAAACAAGTGACAATGTCACACAATTATCATGACTTGATAAGAATATGATATTTTGGAAAAAGTAAAAAGGGGAGGTAAGCATCACATATGGTCGGGGTATTAAGGGTGAAAAATAAGAAAATCTGAAATGTAGAATGCATGAGTCTTGGCCAGGGTAGGAATGGGATTTTACAATGATAAAATCCTAGAAAAACCTCTCTTATAAATCCAAGTATAAACCAGAAAAATCATTTGCTACCCAAGACATTTAAGAAAACAAAGAAGAAAATATTTGCAAGCAGAAAAGCAAGATTTAAAAGGTTTCTTTTCTGGATTAAGCAAGAGAAGCATTTTTCTGTGAGTAATCTCACTAAACCCATGGCATTAAGTCCTGTTATGAGGCAGCCAAGCTTATGTCATTTTTCTACATATTTTGATTTCATTACTATGGTTTTAATGGATGTTTTAATGGGTGTTTCTGAATGTTTTGATTGCTTTGATAGTTGAGTATTCTGCTCTGTTTGGTTATACCCAGAAATGTTAAAGTATGAAATTATGAAAGTAAATAGAGAATACTTGTAACTGGTTCAGATTTGGCATGAAAAATAGAAATCAAAATGTATATGAGTTGCATTACACTTGTGTAAGTGCTGAGGCTCAAATGAAAGACTCAAGGTTGCAATGGAAATATCCAAAAGTGCTGAACCCTTGATCAAATAGAAACCCATGAGCTAGAAATCTTGTTTAAATTAGATCTTGAATTTAGTTCAAACATGGTTGCTTATGAAACAATAGTAACCCACATGCCTAGTCTTCATTTCCAGTTGTAAATATTCTTGTATTTTCTTTGAGCTAGAATATTTGAAAATATGATTTCCCTGGACATGAATGTTAGCTTGTTCTTGAATTATGCTTGTAAACTCTATGTAATGTTTCATGTATACTGGGATTTAGTCACCTAGCTATCTCATGATAGGATTAAACATGAACACTTAGTAAATAAACTAAGGATTGTGAGCCAAGAGGACTGCTGGAATGCTTGTTGTATTTAAAGTATGCAAGGTTGCACATGGTTTGTTTAAGCCCTGAGATCTTTGTGCAATATTGTGAATTATTTTATTGCAATGTGTCCCCGTGATTCCTTATGGCAGATGAGGCTAGGAAGAAATTTGGTAAATGCAACCTCAAATTGATGAAGTAGGAATTTGTGTTATTCCTAGGTTGGTTGGTCTGGAGCTATGATAGTTCCTGAGTATTTTTATTTGAAATTTATGTTTGCATAGTTAAATGTGTGTACATAATTAGTCTTAAATACTGATCATATATGCACAATATATCATAAACAAGTCAGGCAAATTGATCAAAGAAGCTATGCCCACTTATACAAAATGTTTATGTCTCACTCATTTACTTAATATCATGGAATTTTTGATATTGCTCATACCAGATCTTGTATCTGACCCTTGTTTGCTTATGGCATTTGGGGTGTCTCATTTAAAATGGGGCAGCCTCTAATGCTCTTTCAGGGAATGCTGGTTCTAAATAGGAAGCTGCTATGGCTAATGAGAATGATTGGATAAGCATGCTAAATTAGAATTAAATAAGAACTTAGAATGAATTATTTGCATGTAATCTGGGAAGTTTTTACAGTTCTGCTTTGGTTGTTATGTAATGATCTTGAATGCTTGAATTTATTTAGTTATTTTAACTGAATCTAGTAATGTATTAAGTTTGGGATTAACCAAAGACTTAGTTGAATCTATGCAAGAATATATATATTTGAGTATTATGGTGGAAATCTGTAAATGATATATGCCTGTAATTGAGAATGGATATGTATATACATATACTGTATTAGTTAATTTCAAGTTACTTAAAACTTTAAGTTTGAAAGTTAAAAATCTGAATTTTTTTAGCTAGAAGTAATATCTCAAGAATTTAGAAATAATATGCAGAAGTGTTTTGATAAAAGAAGAATATATATATATATATATATATATATATATTTGTGCATTTCATAAAAAGGTGTACATGTTCTAAGAGATTTTCCAAGTATCTTAAATTTGAATTCACATTGCAATAGCCAGGTACTAATGTTTTGATGATCTAGTCATGAGGTTAACCCACTTCAAAAATAGTGAGGCCTGGGTTGATCAAGATGACCAGAGTTTTTGAGTGTAAAGGAAGAAAATGCATTTGTAGAAATCTGAAGCTTTCTTTGCAAAATGTATATATAAAGATAAGACCAACTATTTAAGCAATTCACTTGTATTGCTGAGTAGCATTCTTAGTTCAGATAGCCCAACACATCTGAAATATACACAAACCACATAGACACTACCCATGCTTTATGACCATAAAATCTGGATCCTCTAAATCCAGTAAAGCAACCTGTAAGTTAGATGCAAGCTGAGGTAACTCATGGATTAGGGAATAAATTTGGTTCAGAAAAATACAACTATATAGATTATGAAAGAATTACTAAACTGACTTGGTTATAAGTAAAGAAATTTGGATAAAATCACATGTGTTGAAAATGATAAATGAGTATATCATTTTCCTTTCTGGCTTTAATCAAATACCAAATAATTAAACTAAAATTATGGTGGCTTGCTATATAATCTGAGATCACTTTGCTATCTCAAACTAACAGACAATCACTATAGGAATGGTCAAAAATTACTAAGTATAGATTGCATATGATTATGGGATTCATTACCCTGACTCAAATATCAATAGGCATGGAAAATGAGCTATGTACTGGTTGATTAGAAATTCAAATTCAATCAGGATGCACTCTTGCTAAACAACACTCTGATCCAAGCAAGAGGGTCACATACATCTTCATATGTATGTGAATATATCTATTAATGAACTGATATAAATATATTAGTAGATAATTAGGATCCTGGATAATTTAGTGGAAAGGCTAAATGACTCTTGGAAATTATTGATGTAAAAAAAATCCTAGTAAAAATTAGGTGAAATAGCTAGGGTCATTTCATTTGGTATTAGAGCTATGTTAAAACTATACATAGCTAAGAATGATTGTATTGATTGATTGAAGTACTATAACCATATGTATGTACTGTTTGTTTGAGTAAAATAATAATACAGATAGAAAGTTAAAAAAAATACTCATGATAAACTAACCCTATCTACCCATACTCTAGTTATCCAATCATGGTAGGAAGAGGATCTCATCACAATGCAGGATCAAGTACACCACAAATGCTTGATATGCAAGACTTTATGAGGGCTTTAAGGGATGGAGTAGGGCAGAGACTTGAGAACCCACATGAGGAACTTTCCAAACTATTAAAGACTTATACCAATTTAGGAGGCAAGAGCTTTGAAGGGACTGAAAATGTGATGGAAATTCAAGCATGGTTGAGAACACTGGATAGAATTTTTAATGACATGCAATTGGATGATCAAAGGAAGAGGCAAGTGGCCTCAAGACAACTGAAAGGTGTGGCTTTAAGCTGGTGGGAGGTAGTCATAGCTGGGAGGATTGAGAATGAAATCACTTGGAATCAATTCAAGGAGATGTTGGAAGCTAGATTTGTTCCAGCATCAGCCAAAACTCTATTACTTGAAGAATTCATCAGGCTTAGGCAGGGAACTTTTAATGTGACCGAATATACTCATAGGTTTGAGGGCTTGTCTAAGTATGGAGCTATGCTTGTGGCTGATGAGGCATCAAAGAATGATAGGTATATTAAGGGTTTAAACCCAGGGCTTAGTAGGGCTATGTTGCCATATGCAGATAAAACTTTTGATCAAGTCATTGATCTGGCCTTAAAATTTGAGCAACATGACAAGGAAAGGGAGAAGTATAAGAGTTTTAAGAATAACAATAATAAGAAAAATAAGGGAAGATATCACCCCTATGACAAAAAGAAGGAGGAGATAGAAAGCAAGAAAACCAATGATACTAAGATCACTGATACAAAGAGAAAAATAACATGTCATCATTGTGGAAAGGAAGGACATATCAAACCAAGGTGCCCAGAATTGAAGGGAGGAGCTTTCAAGTGCTACCTATGTGGTAAGGAGGGACATATCAAGAGAAATTGCCCTGAGTATAAACAACAAGGGAAGCTAGCAAGTTTGGAGAGCAAAAGCAAATCCACAGTAGAAGCTATTGTAGAAAACCATGGTCAAGTGGAAGTTACCTTATTTATTTGCACCCTACCTATATCAGTAGTGTATGACACAGGGGCAACACATTCTCTGATTTCCCATGAATTAGTTACATTGCTTAAATTAAATTGCATACTGGTTGAAACCTCTTTGTTAGTGCAAAGCCCATTGGGAAGTTCTAGTGTTTTAAACATGATTTGTGTGGTGTGTCATTAAACATAGGAGGAAATATTTTTATTTCCAATTTATATGTTTTAAATTACCCAAATATAGGTGTTATATTGGGAGTAGATTGGTTAAGGCAATACAAAGCCATAATTAATTTAGACTCATCCACCATATCATTACAAAATTCTAGAGGTCAAAGAATCACAATTTTGTGGGAAATAGCCAAAGAAAGAAAATTATATCACTTGATTGACTTAAATAAGGATTCCAGTGAGCCTTCTATTGAAGAAATCCCCATAATTAACAAATACTTAGATGTGTTTGGAGAAGTTGAGGGTGTTCCACACCACAGACCAGTGGAATTTCAGATTAGTCTAATACCAGGAGCAAGTCCAATTATTAAGAAACCCACTAGGATGGGGCCAAGTGAGTTGAAGTAATTGAAGAAACAGTTAGAAGAATTGGAAAGCAAAGGATTTATAAGACCAAGTAATTCATGCTGGGGTGCTCCAGTAGTGTTTGTAAGGAAACATGATGGTACTTTAAGAATGTGCATAGATTATAGGGAGCTAAACAAAGTCACTATCAAAAACAAGTACCCCTTACCTAGAATTGATGATCTTTTTGATCAACTTAGTGGAGCAAAAATATTTTCTAGATTAGACTTGGCATCTGGGTTTCATCAGATGAAGGTTGATAACTCAAGTGTTAAGTATACAGCCTTTAACACTAGGTATGGTCTATATGAGTTTCTTGTCATGCCATTTGGGTTGACAAATGCCCCATCATACTTTGTAGACTTGATGAATAGGATATTCAGGGATTATTTAGACAAGTTTGTATTGATGATATTTTGATTTATTCTAAAACAGTAAAGGAACATGAAAATCACTTACACCTTGTTTTGTCAAGATTAAGAGAAAAAGATTTAAAAGCAAAATTTTCTAAGTGTGCATTTTGGAAAGAAGAAGTGCATTTCCTTGGGCATGTTATATCTGCCAAAGGCATTTCGGTGAACCCCAATAAAATTGTGGCTATCCAAGCATGGAAAAGGCCAAGCACAGTAGGAGAAGTTAGGTCATTTATGGGAATGGCAGGGTATTATAGAAGATTTATAAAAGATTTTTCTAAGATGTCATCACCTCTTACCAACCTAACTAGAAAGAACCAACCCTTTATATGGACTGAGAAATGTGAACAAGCCTTTAGTAGAATTAAGGAGGCCTTAGTCAATGCACCAGTGTTGAAAGTACCAGAAGGAAATGAGGATTTAATTGTTTATACTGATGCAAGTGGTTCTGGGCTAGGAGCTGTATTAATGCAGCAAGATCAAGTTATAGCCTATGCATCAAGACAATTGAAGCCACATGAATCAAAGTATGCAACCCATGATCTTCAGTTGGCAGCAGTAGTGTATGCACTAAAGCTCTGGAGACATTATCTTCTAGGTGCTAAGTTTATCTTATACACTGACCATAAGGCATTGAAATATCTCTTTTCACAAAAATATTTGAATATGAGGCAGGATAGATGGGTTGAGTTTCTAGCAGCATATGATTTAGACATACTTTATACTCCAGGAAAAGCTAATAAGGTTGCAGATGCTTTGAGCAGGCAGCATGCAAAAGTAGCCATGTTAATGATAGAAGAGTTTAGAAATTTATCTCTACTTACTGATTTGGAAATTAAGGAAAACAGTGAGGTAAGCATGAAGATGATTTAAGAAGGGAGTAGAGGAAAATTAAGTTTGATAACTTTGCAATCAGATTTAACTTTGAAAGTGGGGAAAATGCAAGAGAAAGATTCAGATTTATTAGAAAAGAAAACTCTAATAGAAAAAGGAGAAGAAGTAGCAAACTACCACATTGATAAGAATGGTTACTTAAGAAATAAAGGTAGAATATGTGTTCCAAAGGATATAGGATTGAAGGAAGAGATACTTAATGAATATCATAGGAGAAAATATTCTATACATCCAGGCAGCACCAAGATGTACCAAAACTTGAAGAGGGATTATTGGTGGAAAGGGATGAAAACTGATGTGGCCAAACATGTTGCAAAGTGTATGACTTGCCAACAAGTCAAAGCAGAAACCCAAAGACCCTCAGGCCTTTTACAACCTCTAAGCATACCACAGTGGAAGTGGGAAGATATATCTATGGATTTCATAGATGGTCTGCCTAGATCAAAGAGAGGAAATACAAGCATTTGGGTAGTAGTTGATAGATTGACTAAAGTGGCACACTTTATACTAGTGAAGGCAGAAAGAAATGCACCTAAACTAGCTCAAATATTCATGAAAGAAGTAGTAAGGTTGCATGGAATTCCAAAGACTATAGTGAGTGATAGGGACACAACCTTTACATCCAGATTTTGGAAGAGCTTTCAAGAAGCCATGGGGAGTGAATTATGCTTGAGTACTGCATACCACCCCCAATCAGATGGTCAAACTGAAGTAATAAATAAAGTTTTGGAGGATTTGTTGAGGGCATGTGCATTGGACTTTGGAGGCAATTGGGAAGATCACCTCCATTTGGCTGAATTTACATATAACAATAGTTATCAAAGCACCATAGGCATGGCACCATTTGAAGCCTTGTATGGCAAACCATGTTTGTCACCAATATGTTGGGTTGAAGCAGGAGAAAAGGCTGTCTTAGGGCCTGAGTATGTTAAAGAAACAACAAAGAAAATTGAACTTGTAAGGAGAAGAATGGCAGCAGCTCAAGATAGGCAAAAGAAGTTTGCAGATGTAAGGAGGAAGCAGGTAGAATATGAAGTTGGTGATTATGGTTTCATCAAAGTTTCACCTATGAAGAAGGTGTTGAGGTTTGGCAAGCAGGGAAAACTTACCCCGAGGTATGTTGGACCCTACAAGATTTTGGAAAGAGTAGGTTCATTAGCATACAAGTTGGAGCTACCAGAAGAGATGAGTGCAATGCACAATGTATTTCATGTATCACAACTTAGGAGGTGGGTGCATGATAAAGAGGAATTTCTAGAGAAACCAATTCAAGTTCAAATAAATCCTGATTTGGTCTATGAGAAAGAACCAGTGGGGATTTTAGCTAAAGAGGAAAAGAAGTTGAGGAGCAAAACTTTGAAATTGGTAAAGGTTCAATGGAGCCTAGACCCTAATGATTGTACATGGGAGTTAGAGGATAAGATAAAGATAGATTACCCTAAGCTTTTTGCAGTGGAAGGTAAAATCAAAATTTCTAAAAGTTTAATATGTATGGTTGTTTTGACTGAATTGTTTGCTTATGTAATGTTTAATGGATTTTATAAAATCTGGAAATGTTTAAAGTCAAAATGAGAAAATTGTGAGGACACAATTCCTAAAAAGGTGGGGTGATTGTAATGCCCCAGAAATTCATGGAATCTTATTTTGGTTGAATTTTGAAAATGTATGAATTTATTTGTATAGGAATATATGGAATTAATTGTGTGCAAGTGTGTGTGCATGTGTGCACGTGCACACTGATATGGCACAAGGAAGAACTCCAAATCTCCTGAAATTAAAACAAGAATTAAAAAGCATTACAAACATGATTTTGTGATATGGATATTTGATTTCTGGAATTATATGAATCATCCCAGAAAATAAGAAAAGTAAGTTTTGTTTTGAATCAGTAAACAGATTTTATTTTAAAACCCAGGAAAAAAAATATGTTATAAAGATTTGAAAAAAAAACCTGTATGCACATATAGGTGCATATCTTTCTGAAATTAAGGAGGAGTTAAATAAGCCTAGATAAGATATGTATGCAAATGTGCATTTCTGTAAGTATTGAAAATATTAAAAAAAAGAAAAGAAATAAGCAAGTGAAATTGTAACACTAAAATAGCAAAAGACAAATTGCAAGCAAAATAATTGCTTTAGGCAGAAAATAGAAAGGAGGATTTTTAGAAAATAAACAAGTGACAATGTCACACAATTATCATGACTTGATAAGAATATGATATTTTGGAAAAAGTAAAAAAGGGGAGGTAAGCATCACATATGGCCGGGGTATTAAGGGTGAAAAATAAGCAAATCTGAAATGCAGAATGCATGAGTCTTGGCCAGGGTAGGAATGGGATTTTATAATGATAAAACCCTAGAAAAACCTCTCTTATAAATCCAAGTATAAACCAAAAAAATCATTTGCTACCCAAGACATTTAAGAAAACAAAGAAGAAAATATTTGCAAGCAGAAAAGTAAGTTTTAAAAGGTTTCTTTTCTGGATTAAGCAAGAGAAGCATTTTTCTATGAGTAATCTCACTAAACCCATGGCATTAAGTCCTGTTATGAGGCAGCCAAGCTTATGTCATTTTTCTACATATTTTTGATTTCATTACTATGGTTTTAATGGATGTTTTAATGGGTGTTTCTGAATGTTTTGATTGCTTTGATAGTTGAGTATTCTGCTCTGTTTGGTTATACCCAGAAATGTTAAAGTATGAAATTATGAAAGTAAATAGAGAATACTTGTAACTGGTTTAGATATGGCATGAAAAATAGAAATCAAAATGTATATGAGTTGCATTACACTTGTGTAAGTGCTGAGGCTCAAATGAAAGACTCAAGGTTGCAATGGAAATATCCAAAAGTGCTGAACCCTTGATCAAATAGAAACCCATGAGCTAGAAATATTGTTTAAACTAGATCTTGAATTTAGTTCAAACATGGTTGCTTATGAAACAATAGTAACCCACATGCCTAGTCTTCATTTCCAGTTGTAAATATTCTTGTATTTTCTTTGAGCTAGAATATTTGAAAATATGATTTCCCTGGACATGAATGTTAGCTTGTTCTTGAATTATGCTTGTAAACTCTATGTAATGTTTCATGTATACTGGGATTTAGTCACCTAGCTATCTCATGATAGGATTAAACATGAACACTTAGTAAATAAACTAAGGATTGTGAGCCAAGAGGACTGCTGGAATGCTTGTTGTATTTAAAGTATGCAAGTTGGCACATGGTTTGTTTAAGCCCTGAGATCTTTGTGCAATATTGTGAATTATTTTATTGCAATGTGTCCCCGTGATTCCTTATGGCAGATGAGGCTAGGAAGAAATTTGGTAAATGCAACCTCAAATTGATGAAGTAGGAATTTGTGTTATTCCTAGGTTGATTGGTCTGGAGCTATGATAGTTCCTGAGTATTTCTATTTGAAATGTATGTTTGCATAGTTAAATGTGTGTACATAATTAGTCTTAAATACTGATCTTATATGCACAATATATCATAAACAAGTCAGGCAAATTGATCAAAGAAGCTATGCCCACTTATACAAAATGTTTATGTCTCACTCATTTACTTAATATCATGGAATTTTTGATATTGCTCATACCAGATCTTGTATCTGACCCTTGTTTGCTTATGGCATTTGGGGTGTCTCATTTAAAATGGGGCAGCCTCTAATGCTCTTTCAGGGAATGCTGGTTCTAAATAGGAAGCTGCTATGGCTAATGAGAATGATTGGATAAGCATGCTAAATTAGAATTAAATAAGAACTTAGAATGAATTATTTGCATGTAATTTGGGAAGTTTTTACAGTTCTGCTTTGGTTGTTATGTAATGATCTTGAATGCTTGAATTTATTTAGTTATTTTAACTGAATCTAGTAATGTATTAAGTTTGGGATTAACCAAAGACTTAGTTGAATCTATGCAAGAATATATATATTTGAGTATTATGGTGGAAATCTGTAAATGATATATGCCTGTAATTGAGAATGGATATGTATATACATATACTGTATTAGTTAATTTCAAGTTACTTAAAACTTTAAGTTTGAAAGTTAAAAATCTGAATTTTTTTAGCTAGAAGTAATATCTCAAGAATTTAGAAATAATATGCAGAAGTGTTTTGATAAAAGAAGAATATATATATATATATATATATATATATATATATATATATATATATGTGTGTGTGTGTGTGTGTGTGTATTTGTGCATTTTATAAAAAGGTGTACATGTTCTAAGAGATTTTCCAAGTATCTTAAATCTGAATTCACATTGCAATAGCCAGGCACTAATGTTTTGATGATCTAGTCATGAGGTTAACCCACTTCAAAAATAGTGAGGCCTGGGTTGATCAAGATGACCAGATTTTTTGAGTGTAAAGGAAGAAAATGCATTTGTAGAAATCTGAAGCTTTCTTTGCAAAATGTATATATAAAGATAAGACCAACTATTTAAGCAATTCACTTGTATTGCTGAGTAGCATTCTTAGTTCAGATAGCCCAACACATCTGAAATATACACAAACCACATAGACACCACACGTGCTTTATGACCATAAAATTTGGATCCTCTAAATCCAGTAAAGCAACCTGTAAATTAGATGCAAGCTGAGGTAACTCAGGGATTAGGGAATAAATTTGGTTCAGAAAAATACAACTATATAGATTATGAAAGAATTACTAAACTGACTTGGTTATAAGTAAAGAAATTTGGATAAAATCACTTGTGTTGAAAATGATAAATGAGTATATCATTTTCCTTTCTGGCTTTAATCAAATACCAAATAATTAAACTAAAATTATGGTGGCTTGCTATATAATCTGAGATCACTTTGCTATCTCAAACTAACAGACAATCACTATAGGAATGGTCAAAAATTACTAAGTATAGATTGCATATGATTATGGGATTCATTACCCTGACTATAGGCATGGAAAATGAGCTATGTACTGGTTGATTAGAAATTCAAATTCAATCAGGATGCACTCTTGCTAAACAACACTCTGATCCAAGCAAGAGGGTCACATACATCTTCATATGTATGTGAATATATCTATTAATGAACTGATATAAATATATTAGTAGAAAATTAGGATCCAGGATAATTTAGTGGAAAGGCTAAACGACTCTAGAAAATTATTGATGTAAAAAAAAAATCCTAGTAAAAATTAGGTGAAATAGCTAGGGTCATTTCAATAAGTTTAAATTTACCCATTTAGGTCTCATAATAAGGTTATGATCCTAATAGAAGTTATTATCTGTTTTGCAGGAAACAAAGAAAGAAATACTTTGGAGTTTTTGTCCCAAAGAACAAAAGCTTCTTTCATAGTAGGGGGCTAAATGTTATCTATAAAATATTCTCAACAGTGAAAGTATGAAAGAAGGAGCAAGAGCATTGGTGACGATCAGAAGGCATTAGGTCTCTGTAAACATTAAATAAGGCTTTCGACAAGAAGATGATGGCACCATCAAAACCTTTTGAAGAGGCCAAGAGGATGCTTCAGCAGTATTTTGGATAAACAATGAGCTTTCAATGAGACCGAAAGGTACCTTACGAAGGCAATGGATGACAGGTTTTTGGCTTTCGAAGAGGTCGAAAGGTACCTTTCAAAGGCAATGCATAGCATGCTTTCTGCATATGCGCCAAACCATTCGAAACGATTGGTTTCGTCTTTATCTACTTTCATTAGAAGAACATTTGGCAAAAGCAACCCTTTCAAAAGCATATATTAGCCTTTCGAATTAGTTAAAGCCATCCTCACTTATGAAATAAAAACTATATGAATTCAATATAGTGCCCACGAGCACCAAAGGATGAGCTTCTGCACTAGCCAGAGAAGATGCTTTCGAATGGAATCTTTTGCAGCAAGGATTTTTACGGTGTTTCGACTCATTCGAAACCCAAAGGGTATATGTTTCGATAGCATCAAAGGCCAACACCCATGCCAACTTGCATGTCACATTAACAGCTAAATGAAGAGCGTATCTATATACCTTTCGATGAAGTTGAAAGCGACCAAGCAATATGCCTTTCGACGAAGTCGAAAGCAATAAAGCAAGATAGAAGGAAACCTAGTCTTCAGCGGCAGCGGAAGGATGGCCATGTAATCCTTTTGACTAGGTCGTAAGCCATGATTCAAAAGATGCGCACGAGAGGAGGAAAACAGACCTTCCGACCGTGTCAAAAGCAATGGATCGAAAGGTGCCAACCCACACCTATAAGTAAGACCCCAGAGGTCTAGTTTAAGGGATCCGATTTCATTCACTTCTTACTTGTACTTTTTAAAGCTTGTAAACCCTAATTTAAAACCCAAATTGGGGATTTGGTCAATTTGTACATCTTAGTTCAATAAAAGGAAGATTATGGTAATTTTGATTATGCAGCTGTTTTGAGATTCCAATTGTATACAATTATAATCATCTGATGTCGATCTAGTCGAAAGGTTACCCTTCGATTAAGTTGAAACCCCTAGCATACACATATCCTTTGAGTTTTAGCTCAAAACCACAAGACAATAAGATCTCACCCTTTCGACGAAGTCAAAACCCACTCAACTTAGCAATTACCATAAACCGTTATGTCCTAATCTTAAGCCTCCTTCACTACTTCGAAAGGTGGCTCCGATAGAGCCACTAACCAAATAACTCGGAAGGAATTTCTAAAGAGAGGTAAGCCTTTTCGACTGTGTCGAAAGGTATTAAATATAGGCTTTCAACTATCTTTATCTACTCGAAGAGTGTAAGCAACCTTCACTTGTTCGAAAGGAGGTTTCGAAGGAACCACTTATACTTCATACTCCACTTTGAGGTGTTGACAAGTTTTCTTGTTAAAAAATATCCTTTATATGACTGATAAGAGTTGGATGAACCTCCATACTAGCCATAACAACATACTTCCTACTCAACGCATCAACTATAACATTAGCTTTCCCATGCGTATATGAAATCTCAAGATCATTTGCTGCAAGAAACTCCTATGAGGAATGAGGAATATGGATCTTAAGGCTAGAATGAACACTAGAGGGGGGGTGAATAGTGTTTATAAGAAATTACTAAATCTTTTTGAGTTATTGTTGATTTGTATACAAATGTATGCAATTTTTCAGACACAGATATAATCACATAATCAAACACAGATGCAGAAATAATGTAAATGCAATAAAGGAAAGAACACACCGGATTTTATACTGGTTCGGAGTTACCCTACATCCAGTCCCGTACAACTAAGTACGGATTTCTTTTCAAAAGCAATTCAACAATTACAACCCTTGGTTTCAAGGCTACGAGGTACACCCTCCAGAATCACAATCCTCTGGGTAGAGATACTTGATTTCCGGGCGACAAGTTCACCTAATTGATTTCCAAGGCTACAATCACACCTTTTCTCGCTTAATTGATTTCCAAGGCTACAATCACGCCTTTTCTAGCTAGATAGATTACAAAGAAGCCTATAACTCTGAATAGCACTGGGATCTTGTTGAGATAGTGATAAAGAATCAAACCAGAGATTATGTAGTTAGATTCAATGTTGATTTCAGCAGAGTAATGATAGGATTTTGAATAAGAAAATGTGGAAGAAGAATAGAAGTGAAAAACCAGAAAATCTATGTTAAAATTCGTTGAAACTAACCCCTATTTATAGAAGAACAACAGCCATGTCCATTCATGAAAGGTTATGGTGAATAGACACTTCTTTTGAAATTCAAATTTTTGAATCTAACTAACACTATGTCGACATGGGGTACTAGGGCATGTCGACATCCCAAAGCATTTTTTGAAGATTTGATTTTCTTTGAAAATAACCTTAATCTTATATTAAAAAATATTTAAACTTTATAAATATACTTGACTATAGATAAAATACATAGATAAATATAGAGAATAATATATATATAATTTTACTATAATTTTATATTTAAATCTAAGTATAAATATATTAAAAGATAGTTAAAAACAAACGAAGTTTAAAACAAGAGTTTATTTAAAAACAAAAACAAAGAATATTTTAAGGCTAAAACATCTTTTTGAAAATCATTTGAAAAAATAATTTTTAAGGCTAAAACATTTTGAAAAGCAGTTTTGAAAATCATTCTGAAGTAGTTTTGAAAATCATTTTGAAGTAGTTTTGCAAGCTTCTTCCTACAGAATATCTCATCATATAAGGACTCGAGAACTTGTACAAAACCAGGATGTTCGTGGGTTTGTAAGCCACTTGTCGTGGGTTTGTAAGCTACTTGTCGTTGGTTTGTAAGCCACTAAAAAGGTAGAAATGGGTTCCATCCCAAAAGAAAAATGGAGTGAAGATTTCAGTGCTATTGTAAAGTTTTAACAAAATTCTAGACTCAATACTTATCTTGAAATCTTGAACTCTTGAACTCTTGATAATCTTGATATTCTTGATACTCATGAGTCTTCAATCTTGATATCTTGAATCTCTATACTGTACAGTCTTCATTCTTAGTACCTGCATGGTTAAATCATGCATATACATATATATCTAAACTGTAATGTTAGTATTTATATTTTATAATCTTATTCTAAGGTTGTTGTCATCAAAACCATCAACTCATGGACTAACAATCTCCCCCTTTTTGATGATGACAACCTTTGTTTATAAAATATTACTTCTATCCTAACAACTCCCCCTAAATCTAATAACTCCCCCTTAATCTATGCCTAACTACCCTATTTTATATTTCTCCCCCTTTGTCATCAACAAAAACATACAAACTCTAAACTATATAACTCCCCCTCATTCTTGTACTCCAGTACCTGCATTAATAAACTATTTAATAGAGTATATTAAGAAACTATATAATAGAGTATATTAAGAAATAACTATACTTATAGACATGATATTCAATCAACGATTATAAATATATCAATTTATATTTATACATTCATCAATCCACACTAACTGTCAATCAAATCAATCAAAACAAACAATTTCAAAATCAATCAAAACAAACAATTTCAATCAAAGCAATCAATTCAAACAAAGTAAGCAATCAAATTAAACGTTACGAGGAACTTCCACCCATCCTTCTTCTCCGAAAATAGGGTCTGCTTTGATGGCATCCTAATTTTCATTGTCATTTGTGAGAGAGACAGGAGGATGTGCTTCATTATCATCCTTGTGCAGGGAAGAAATCATCCATCGAATTGCCTCGAAATGCCTTTCTTGCTCCTTGAGCTTCTGCATTTGACTCAATTCTAAGTGTCGCTAGTTACGAAGAATGAACGAGAGAATATTCTTGAATGAATTAAGAGTTTCTTCAAGATTCTCGGATAAGTTATGACTTGGATTAGCCATTTTTGAAATTGTCAGAAGAATGAGAGATAGAATAGATAAGAGATAATATTCAGTGGAAAATATGAAGGGTGCCCCTTAATTTGAATGGCTAGGTCGGATCAAACCTTTCCATAGCAAGTCACTAATCTGATTTGCTAACTCCATCTTCTCCTTCGGACATAACCTACAGACTGGCAATACAATTGGCTTAGCACCGTGAATCAAATCAATACGAAACTCGATTCCGCGATGAGCGGGTAAACCAGAAATCTCCTTAAATACATCAAAAAATTCTCGAACAAACGAAATGGACTGTAAGTCTCCTTTCAACACTCCAAGAGAATATAGAAAACTGCTCATACTAGAACTAGGATCTTCACACGATAAGATATGAACCCTCCTTCCCTCCCTTAGCTTAAGAGTCCATTTCTCACAATCTAAGATGACATGATTATGAGACAACCAATCCATCCCCAAAAGAACATCCAAACTGAGAAAACCAAGAAAGAACATATCCCATGGAAGTAATTGATCAAAACAAGAAATTAGAACTCCTTCACACAACATGCTAAGATTGATCGTGCCCTCCACAGGGTTTGACACACAAATGGGAATATGAACTATAACTGGTTTTAGACCAAGTCTACCACAAAGGTTTCTAGAGATAAAGCTATGAGAAGAATTAGTACCAAACAAGACATGAATAGGAATGTCAGAAATAGATAGAATACCTTTTAGATACCTGCTTCCTCTTAGTTGATGTTGAAGTGGAAGGTGCATCAGTAATAGCAAAGGCCCTAGGCTGCCCTTCCTTTTTAAGCAAAGGATAATCCCTGGCAATGTGACCAACCTGATGGCAAGCATAACAACCTTTTGGGGGCAAACTAAGGAATTTTGACTATTGGTGCATTAACCACCTACCCTCCTCCACCCGACCTACACTGATTAGCATAATGGCCCATCTTTCCACACTTGTGGCACACAACATTGGCCCTCTTCTCCTAAAACTTGTGCTTCTTATACTTAGCTGCTATAGAAGTAATAGGCTTCGTTGTAGAAACAATAAGTTAAGGTGCCAAGCTCTCAAACCTCAAGCTCGTATTCACCAAATCAACAAACGAACTCATGAGATGATTAGTCATATCCCACTTAAACTCAGGACACATACCAGCTATAAACATCTAATTCTTATTTTAAAGACGCATCTATCATACCAGGCCCAAAATAAGACAGTGCATTAAACTTATTCTCATACTCTACCACAGTCATAGTACTTTGCTTCAAATCCAAGAAGCTTCTAAACAACAAGGTCTTCCCCACCTATGGTACAAACTTCCTCTCGAATTCCTCCTTAAACTGGGCCTAAGAGAAGTCATTCTTTCGGAACATCTGTAGTAATAGAACTCCACCAATTCATGGCAGCGCAAGAAAGATGACCAGAAGCTAAGCGATGCTTCATAGCATCACTTACTCCAAATATCCAAAGATCCTTTCGCACAACTTCAACCATGTTTGTACCTTGACAATCGATTCAGTCCCACTAAACCTTTGACCACCAGGCCTCTCAAAATCCCGATAGAGCGAAGCAAAGTTCATTAGAGGCCGAACCTTCACCACTTCTTCCACTACATTAACCCCTAGATTTGGCTATAGGAGTAGCATTCCTTGGAGCTCAAGTCCTACCATTGGTGATGGTACTAGCTCTACCACCATGACTTCTACCACCTATAGCACTTGCAGCTATTTTGCTACCTCAATTAATAGCAAAACATCTTTATAATAAGATACAGTCATATCAAGGAAAGGATTTACTAAGAAGGGATTAATTCAAAGAAAGGATTGATTTAAAAGAAAGGGGTTATTAGGAAGGGAATATTTTTAAGAAAACTTTTTAAAATTCTAATTTTGCAAAAACAAGTATGCTCTCATATGTATAATACTCTTGAACCATTCTAGGGCATCACTTACCTTATCTCTAATGAGGCATACCTAACCAAAGTCAAGGTGTTCATTCAACCATGAGCTCTGTTACCACAATGTAACAATCGCCTTTTTGATCCCTGAATGTCAACACTAATGATGTCCATGGTATTTGTGTGAGCACCCAAGTGTTGGAAAGACAGAAAGTAAGGGTAAAATAAAAGAAACAGAACCAGAACCAGAAAGAACACAATATTAGAATCTCACATATGGAACGATAATATATAATATACCAAAAGTGTAATACAAAGAGTTACTCCAACATACATGAATCCCGAAGTTACAAAATAAATAAGTACTACAATCAGCCAGGATAATTATAACTGCTTATCCTTATAATGTTGAATACATACATAATAGTGAAAATGAAAATAGGTAGATAGATAGATAGGTGGAAGCATCCAACTCACCTCTATAAGCTTGAAACATCCAACCCTAAGACTTGCTTTACTCAATCTACTCGAAAGAGTGCACGAGGAGTTTTGGGAAATGAAACATTATGTGTTAGGCGTAAGTCTGGTATGAGAAACTCAGAAATTGAAATAAACACATAACTGTACTCCAAGACCAACCGAATCACCGGATTGGTTTCCCCTTGAAATGACCCAACTCAATTGATATTTACATTAGGTAATATTATAGATAATGTCTAAGGTGTGTAATATAAATACGAAAATAGTTAAGTTACTTGCATCAAACAACACAACCGCTAGGGTATGTTCGTATAGAAGGATTTTCCACAAAGACGCCTTCAGCTTAAAAACTGAAGCGGATCTCATATCACAAGGATCAGAAGATACCTTATGAGCGTCGTATATCTCTAGACAAAATATACCATAAGGAAAATACAACTGGCCTATGCCTAAATATGTAAACATGAACCACGTAGAACCAAGTATCAACAACTCCCACTAGCAACATCTCGATAAGCACACTCTAGATAATGGAGTTGATGTACCACTTTGGATTAGCAAAATCCTTGGATTATGCAGCCTACTCTGTCTTTAGTCATTTTTTCGATGTGGAGGCTATGTTCGGCACCTTTCATATGAGTCTTCATCACTCGAACATAGTCCACTTCAATGACTTCTTCCCAAACTGAACCATATAATAGTTTTGATGTGGTATTCGGCAACTACAACACTTACTAATCCCGGACTCTTCAAAACTAATCGATGAATTTTCGGTTAACATAATTCTGATTCTTTTAGAAGTAATCGAAAGCCTGAGGCATTTCGTACTAATGCTCCTTCCCAAGGGTTCTCATTGGTATAAATCCATGGAGCCTTTCATATACTTTATAAGTTAAGTTTGGTTAAGATCGGTAGTCAACCAATCGACTATTGTGTCTTAAACGCTTGCTTATAGAAATCAAGGTTTGTATACTTAACATGTTTTCAACCTTCTAGCTTAACTATTCCTCGTCCAAGAGGGAAGCCGATAGGTTAGAGATCTATTGCTCCATCCCTACTTAAACATCAATCTTGACTCTTACAAATAGAGAAGCCTATCTCGTTCGGCTTTTAGTGTTAAGCATAGTAATACTACTTTCCATAAGAAATCAAACTAAGGTCAATGCATAGGTGCTACTTTTCATTCCTTCTTCCGAAACAATAGTCTTTTGAAATTACTTGTATAATTAAGTTAGAAATGCTTTTAAAATGATATAAATATGTATATATGTTTTATTTAATAAGGAGTATAGAATTTAGGATAAGTTAAGGAAGGAAAGTGTATAAAAGTTCTTATTTCAATAGAAGAGCTAAAAATAGTTTTATAGACTTATATATAAATAAATACCTTTAAAATACTTATATATCTTTTATAAAACTCCCTTGAAAAGGTATCATAAAATTATCTACATTTTAAACTTCACAAAAACTTGTTTTTCGAAAGTGCATCCATAGCGACTATCGCTATATGGACCATTACTCTACTAACTTTGTTTTATGGACATAATAGCTTTTAAACCTCACTTCTCGGTATCTTTTATACTTCTATAATATAGAAAAAAATTTATTTGAAAATAAGTAAAGTATGGATTTTAAAAAGTGAGATAAAAGAAAGTGATTTCAAAAGTGCGTTTATAGTGACTATCGCTATACGGACAATTCCGTATCCAATTCAATATTTAATATCATTCATTTTTATGAACTCTTTGCCACCTCAGTGCGAAATTGAATTTCGCATTAATCTTATTCCTGGAGCTAGGCCAGTCATACTTGCTCCAAGAAGAATGTCACCTAAGCAGAAAGTTGAATTAAGGATCCAAATCGAAGATCTTTTCTCCAAAGGTTTGATTCGTCGTAGTCATTCGGAATGGGGCGCAGCTGTGGTATTTGCTACTAAATCCGACGGTTCTCTAAGGATATGCATAGATTATAGAGAGCTGAATAAGCTTACCCACAAGAACAGATATCCGATGCCCCATATCAACGACATGTTTGATCAGTTGCATGGGGGAAAGGTATTTTCTCAACTAGATCTTGCTTCTAGTTTCCATCAACTCAGGATTGCAGAAGAAAGCATTCCCAAAACCGTTTTCCTAACAGAAGACGGTTTTTATGAATGGTTAGTTATGCATTTCGGTTTAACTAATCCGCCAGCTTACTTTGTTGACCTCATGAATAGAGTATTCCGGGAGGTTCTAAACAAATTCGTTCTAATTTTCATTGACGATATTCTAGTCTTTTCTAAGACTGGGAGAGAGCATGATGTGCACCTTAAATTTATCCTTGAAACTCTGAGAAGTCATCAATTGAAAGCTAAATTCTCTAAATGCCATTTCTGGCGAGAAGAAGTTAGATTTCTTGGGCATGTGGTTTCGAAGAATGGAATTTTGGTTGATCCAGCAAAGATCGCCGTAATCAATGATTGGAAAACTCCTAAAACCCCTATAGATGTCCACAGCTTCCTAGGCTTAGCTGATTATTACAGGAGATTTATTGAGAACTTCGCTCGACTTTCTTCACCACTCACAGCTTTGACTAGGAAGAATGTTAAGTTTGTTTGGAGTAAGAAGTGTATGGGAGCATTTGAAGAACTAAAGCACAGGCTAACCTCTGCCCATATTCTCACTGTCCCGGATGGTAGTGAAGGGTTCACTATTTATACAGATGCTTGTAGTGAAGGATTGGGTGCTGTTTTGATGCAGCATGGTAAAGTTATTGCCTATGTTGGTCGTCAGTTGAAGACTAATGAGGCAAATTACGCAACTCATGACCTATAGTTGCTCTCCGTCGTCTTTGCTTTGAAGTTATGAAAACATCACATTCTTGGAACAAAATTTGAACTCTTTATGGACCACCAATCACTGAAGTACATCTTTACCCAAAATGATCTGAACCAAAGACAAGTTAGATTGCTCAAATTCTTATCATCATTTTACCTCGACATCAACTATACTCCCGGAAAGGCTAATGTCGTGGTCGATGCTCTGAGTAGGAGCAAAACCATGTTATATCAACTTGTTGCTTCTCCAGCTCTTATGGATCACATAGCCTCTAAGCAGGATGAGGACCCGATGCTTAGGCAAATAAAAGAAAATATCCATGGCAGGAAGGATAATACTCAAGGCGAATGGGGCACACAAATCGATAGAAATGGATTTCTAAGAATTAACAATCGAATTTGTGTTCCAAATGTGGATGGTTTGAGGCAAGAAGTACTTAGAGAAAATCACCAATCTAGATTTTCTATTCATCCCGGAGTCACAAAGATGTATCAAAACATTAAAAAACTATATTGATGGAGTGGAATGAAGCGAGATATTTCCATTAACGTTAACAGGTGTGCCACTTGCTAGCAATTCAAAGCCAATCACCAAAAGGCAGCAGGATTATTGCAACCTCTTGAGATTCTGAATTGGAAATGGGATCTGATTTTAGTGGATTTTATTGATGGACTACCGAGGACCAAAAAAGGTAATGAGAGTATTTGGGTTATTGTCGATAGATTGACCAAGTATGCCCACTGTACTCCTGTGAAGGCTATTTGAACTGCCTCAAGTCTAGCCAAGCTTTATATGAGAGAAATTATTTGCTTTCATGGTGTTCCGTCCAACATTGTATGTGATCGGGACCTTATATTCACTAGGAATTTCTGGAAACCTTTTCAGGAGACTCTTGGTACTCAATTAAATCTGAGCACGACTTATCATCCTCAGACAGATGGCCAGACCGAAAGGGTAAATCAGATCTTGGAAGATCTTCTTCGAGCTTGTATTTTAGACTTTGGAGGATCTTGGGAAAAACTTCTCCATCTCGTAGAATTCACCTACAACAATAGCTATCAAGCGAGTATTGAAATGGCACCATTCGAAGCTCTTTATGGACGGCCATGTAAATCCCCATCTTATTAGGTAGAGTCGGGAAATCGACTTGTTTGGTCCCGAAATGATTTTGGAAGCTTCTGAGAAGGTCGAAGAAATCAGAATGGAAATGAGAATTGCCTAGGATCGACAAAAGAAATATGCAGACAAAAGGAGAAGGGACTTGGAATTTGCTATCGGAGATCAAGTATTTCTCAAAATTTTGCCTTTGAAGAATGTAATCCGATTTGGAAGGAAAGTAAAGCTCACTCCTAGATTTGTTGGTCCTTTCCGCATTTCAGAAAAAGTTGGTACTTTGGCATATAGAGTTAACTTGCCAGCAAAGCTGTCGGGGTTGCATAACGTATTTCATGTTTCGCATCTCCGCAAATATGTGTACGACCCATCCACGATTGTCCAGCCTTCTTTGTTCGAAGAAATGGATGTTGAGCCCAATCTACCAGTTGACAGGAAGTCGCTTCGTATAGTAGGCAGAAGCACGAAGCAGCTTAGAAGGAAGGTTGTAAATCTCGTCAAAGTTCAGTGGAGCAAAGACGATCGAGATTGTACTTGGGAAACGGAAGAGAGTATCCATGCTTCAAATCCTGAATTACTAATGTCGAGTAGGTAGTCCATGCCCGAATCTATTTCTATCCTTCTGTTTATCTTTCTGTTTTCTTATTTTGTTCTTTTCGAGGACGAAAAGTTTTGAGTGAGGGAGAGTGTAACGATCTGGATTTTTCAACGTTTTAAATTAGAATTTAACGAAGATTTTGAAATACAATTATTTTTAAAAATAAAAATTTGACAACGAAAACTGGATATTTGAATTGCGTCCGTTTAAATAAGACCAATATAATTTGTTTCGAGTCAAAATTCGTCCGAAACCTGGTCAGCACAAATTCTTAGTACAAATTATCAAATTTTAAAGTATGAATATTTTTACATAGAAATGATCTAGAAAATTTTCTGATTAAAACGTCAAAGTTCGTTCCATCCAATTCCGACCTCTGCAGCTCCGTTTTCTAGAATTGCCGTTGTCGTCCAATTTCGAAGCGGTAACAGCGGCGACAGATGAGATTTTGCTACGGACGTCGTAGCACAGATTTGATTACATCATTGGATTCATCTCGTCGCGCTGGTCTCCGTGGTATATTTGTTTTCTTATTTTGGCTTACAAAGCAAAATGCTAGATGGTTGAGATAGTGGTCCGTGACCATGCCCTGAAGTCGTTATTGCATGCATCTTTTCATAGACAACATATATTCTTTCAGCCTACAAAATTTTCATTTCAGCTGACACCTTGCATGCCCTCCAAACTAATTAAATGCAACATTTAATGCCTCCCCTCTTTCTTTATATATGTGTGCCTTTCTCTCTACTTTCATTCTGGAAAATGGTTAGAAAAAAAACTATTAAAAAAAATTATTCACGTACTGACCTTTCTTTCCTCTTCCCTTATATTTCCTTCCTCACCACCCTAAACTCACAGCTCACTTCCTCCATCCACCCAGTGCTCCCACCTCCCATCCGTAACCTTCCACCATCGAAGTCCTACACCTCGACTCCAACGCCGGCCTGCCACCCGCCCGAGCATCGAAGCCGCCTCCGCACCCTGAACCCAGCGTCCCCCTCCCAACCTCCTTAGCCTCCACCCGCCACAACCCAGAACCCACTGCCGAAACACTGCCCCTACCCTCGCTGAAGACACTTCACCTAGCACCCGCAAGCCCAGTCCAGTACCACCCTCTCTTTACGCCTAGCCCACGACCTCCCCTACCTCACGCCGAACCACCCTGTTCCTTCGCGCACCCGAACCACCCACCTAACCCAATCGCCCCTTCACCGAAGCACAGCAGCCACACTTGTCCCCACCCAGCACACCACCTACCAGCCTCGCCCGCCTGAACCTGAACCTAGCAAACCCCACGACCTGCTCCACCCAAACCCATGCACCCGCCACCTCCTCCGCCCACGACCAGCACCCACCTCCTCCGCCCGCATCCCTTTAGTCGACTGAACCACCCAAACCTGCACCTTTCCCGCATCCCCGCGTGTTTAACGATGGATTTTCTATCGAGTTAGAAAATCACTGAAAATTTTATAATAAAAATTACCACAAGCGCACGGCGTACAATGATAGTACATGGTGAGTACAGATCGATCCGCAGGGAATTGTTAGATTTTAAATTTCTATTCAATCAAATTATACCAAAATCGAGCGATTGTTTTAACTGCAAAGAAAATTTAAAAACTAACACTATAAAAATGAATGAAAACCATGAGAATAAAATGACAATTTAGAGATAAATCCACTCTCTAGATCACATAGTTCAACAAAATGAAATTATGATCTCTCTTTTTTGGGTCATTAGTGAGTTTAAATGATGTGTTTATCATAAGTATGGCCTATTTGTGCTATTAATTAGCTCAACATATGCCATCAAACTATAACACACCCCTTAAACCACTTACTAATTCTCATGAAAAATGACAACAAGTTGAAAGTAAAATCTATTTTAAGCATGGCTTGGTAACTATTGATTAGAAATATAGACCATCAAATTTTGATTTTAAAATCACTTCATTACCATAATCATATGTAAATGAAGAGGTAATTTTTGTTTGTGATTGATTAAGCATAGCCTATTTGTTATGAACAACATAGACTATCAAATTCAACATGAAATAATAAATCACATCAACATTCATTCTTCCATTAAGCACAAAAAGAGAGTAATAATTATCAAAATGTTGAAGCTACATAATTAAAGAGCTTCATTACCCCTAAATTGAAGAGTTGAGCCTCTCATTTGTGTTATCATATCAACACAAGTAGCATGCAACATGAAACATAAAAAAGAAGAAAATGAAAGCAAAGTAAAGGAAGAGCTATTCTATTTGCATAAAATAAAAGAAGATCTACATTACTAACATGGAAGTAAATAAACAAGAAAAGACTTGAATTAAAATTGCATGAGAAAATTACATAAAAGAAATGGCTAAGTAGCCATGAAAAGAAAGAGAGCTCTCAGTTTATTTTTGATCCTAAACTAAACTAAGAGAAGAGACTAAGAGAGACTCTAAAGAAGAGAAAGGGGTTACATGAAACATAAGGAGTATTTATACAAGTTAGAAATCTTAATTCACTTTTTTAGGAACTACCCAAAATACCCTCTTAGGAAGTGTGGAGGCCAAGTAATCATTAGCATCAAATAATCATCATTTAAGTGTGCATGAAGCTTTAAACTCTATTAGCATGTGCATTAGCCTTTAATTTGTACATGAAGGTAGATGGGTGGGTGGAGTCCTCCATTATCATGACTTTGAATTATTTCCATCTCCATTCCTTAGTATTCACTCTTGTGCATGCATATATCTTCATGAAACCACTTGTATATGAAGCCAAATTCCTACAAAATAATATAGAAATTACCAATTTAATTTTCTCAAATTAATATATGTACAAAAATGACCATTTTTCCCCTATATGGAGATGAATATACGACGATTTGAAAATAATTTGAATTTTGGTTTAAACAAGTTAAAATACCCAATATGATCATTTATTTAATTTAATTAGATTAAATATAGTGGTAAAAATATGAACATTTACGTGCACATCAAATACCCCCACACTTATCTTTTTATTCGTCCTCGAATAAAGGAAAACTAAGATAAATCCGTTTTTGTCGGGAGCACGATTGCATTGAGCATATGCAACAAGCCGGTAAACCTCTGGGTGTCCACAGTAGGACGAGTGTTGTCTCATGAGAGTTTCCAGCGGATACTACCCACAAAATCCAAATGCAGGATGAAAATATTTACAAAATGCAAGATTTATTTACAAAGTGATGAATGTGAGTTTTTGAAAATATTTACAAATGAAGGATTTATTTTTAAATTGGCACAAATAAGTTAAATATAGGATTTGGTCATTATCTTGAAAATTTAAGACCTTTTACTTATCAAAATTTCCAACAAAAATCAAGTTATCATAACAAATAGACTATAGTTTAACTCGTTATTTCAGTTGATAACACAGTGTAATTATGAAATGGATCCTTAGTTTATTATCAAAGTTTATTAAAGTGGTGTTTACATTTCTTTTCGATAACAAGTCAAATCAAATAAGTTAAAATAGTGTTGGATTTCATTTGCTTACTCTCTCATATTTGAAAATTTTATTGATATTAACAATATTTACATATGCCTAACTTGGAAAACTAAGGCTAGATATATTACCCGTGCACTGCCTTGCGGGCTTACGTGAGGGGAATATAGAGCGTGGCGAGTGAACACCTATCGACTATAGGCGTTATTAATAAAAGAATTTTTTATATACATACACCTAACTCAAATAAACTGAGGCTAGATATACCGATCGTGCAATGCCTTTCAGGCTTATGTGAGAAGGTTACAGAGCATGGCGAGTGAACACACAAGTGTGAACACATGACTCTAGGTGTTTATTAATATATATATATATATATATATATATATACAAGAAATATTTTTTGTTTTTTTTTGTTTTTTAGAAGAGAGAGTTTCGCACTATCATCTTAGCACCATTAAACTTAGAAGACAAAAAATTGTTATATCTTTATTTTAAATCAACCACCTTTTAAAACAATGATTTTCAATAAGGTTGTATTTCATAATTAACACGCATGAATCTTCCTATATACTAGTTAAACCATTGTTATTTGTAATCAAACTTCATTTTTATTTTTGTTAAGACAAATAAATTTTCAAAAATTTCAATTTAATAAACCAAAACCATATATTTATCCTATAGTGTTTCTTTTAAAAATAAATTAAAAATGCTTAAAATAAATTTTGAGATTTTTTTTTGGTTTTATTTTCTAAGTTTTGGAAAGAAAATGTAAAAATAAAAATTGCCATGAAAAATAAAAAATGAAGATGAGACTCCCCCCACACGTGATTTTGATTGTGTCCCCACAGTCAACCTAAGTGAAAGAAGAAAAATAAAATAAAAATAAAAAGATGACCTATAATTACATGAAAATGAAAAGATTATTATTTACAAGAGTTCAGAAAGTATATCGTCAAAAAGTAAATGAAACAGTCTTCCAAAGACCGATTCATTTGTCTCGTCAAGTATGCGAGACACAGCTTAAGCTTGAAAAACCAAACCATAAAAGATTTCAAAGTTGAATGTTCACTACAACAAAAAGTGTCTTTTATAGCGGCATATAGCCGCTATTAATCACAACCATAGCGGTTTGATAATCGCTGTATATCGACATGTTATAAAAAACTATTGAATATTTATAACACAAAATATGCCGCTATGGTTGAGCTTAGTTTTATAACGCAAATTCGCCGCTATGGTACGTTAATTCAATAGCTCATTATAGCCGCTATAATACAGCTAAATCTCAACGGAACTGGCAATCTTTATAACACCATTTTGCCGCTATAAAATATTTATTCAATAGCGGTCATTTCACGCTATTAAATCAACATGTTATAGTATTGATAAATTCTTTTACAGCTCATATATGTCGCTATAAAAATCGTAGATACACTTTTCAAGAGCTATGCTTATATATTACATTTTAATAATAGCAATCAAACAAAATCTTCATAAACGAATAAAGATTATAATCAACAAATATAACACAAGAGCATGCTCAGAAAGAAATGTGATATATTTTTCATTACAGTGTACAAACATTAAAGCAAGTGCATAACCATTGAATAAAACATAAGCCTGCAGCCAAGTTAACACAGAGAAACATAAAATAATGTCAATTTAATAAGTGTACAAACATTACAGAGTGGAAACATATGATAACAAAAGACAACATAGTTCAAAGTTAACGTCTACAAGTACCAAATGCATCACTAAGAACTTGAACTCCTCAAAGCCTTGCATGTCTTCGGTCATTGGTCATCGGTAATACTTCCTTTTGCAATTCTGAGGTCCTAGTAGAAATTTCTCCCTAAATTAAAGTCAAAGTAACAACCATATATTCATATTCTAATAGTCGACAATTGCATGAGAATTTGTGACCAATATAACTCATGTAACCCTTTTTTTTACATCTTATTTATGCCCAACCAATTTAGAGACAACAATCTAGCCATAGAGATCGCTTGGCATCAACTTATTTTATTTTGAAACTCTTTAAATGAAGTTATGAATATAAAATTCTATGTAGTTTTAAATAATGATTTATAAGTGTTAGGATGTAATTTGACTTTTAAGTTAAAATAAAATAATTTATCGAAACTAGTTTAGAAATATATTCATAACTCATAAGCAACAAATCGTTGTTGCCCATATTTCTAAGTTTTTTTTATAAGGAATTGATAAACACTGTAGTTGAAATAAAAAATAAGTGATTTATGGCTACTTGTCTTAACACGTGATGTTCGCAATCATCCTGCTTTGCTACTATTTGTCTCGGTCTTCTCTTTAATTTCCAAGGGACTTAAGTCAGTTATATCCCTATTGATGAAAAATGCAATTTTGTACCTTAAAAAATGCAAAATGTTTTCAAATTAAAAATAGCATTTTCCTTATTTCATTTTCAAATGGAAATAGAATTGATGATGAATTATTATATCTATATCTATACTCATTGATATGTATATTCTATCTGTTTGATCCAAATTTGATCACTGTGGTAAACCTGACTCAAGCTTAGATCATGTATGTTCAATCTAAGACTCAACTGATTCCAAGGATTCTTATGGAGCTTGGATCTTTTCTAGCAAGCTAAGTAAAAGTGTGAACTTGCTCCTAACTTACATAATTATTCTATAGTTATAAATTAAATATACACAACGAACTTATAGAAGGATTGCGTGTGTACATATACATATATACATGTACATTAAATATATAGTGGTACAATACAAAAGGCATGAATAAATATGTTTGATAGAAAAAACAAAAATATAAAGCTCAGTAATATCTTGTCCCATGAAATTAGACAGTTAACGGTACCTGAAGTTTCTTCCCTTTTCATCAATTTTTTGGGTATGACTTGGGACATTTCAACTGTGATCCAAGTATAAAAACAAAACAAAAAGGTAATGTGTAAACGAACATGCTTTATTTTAACTGGTAAAGGATACAACGTAGACAAAGGCAAATAATCTCTATAGTATGTTCAACCTGCGAAAAAGCAAAGAATATCGTTATATTGAACTGCCATGCATAATTGGTATAATTTATATTACCCTCTTTATATCGAAGGAAAAAAAAGTGTCAAGTGCATTTCTGAGTATTTTTTAGCATGACGTTTCTACCTTTTGCCTTCAGTTTGATACACTATATTTTATACTCGTTGACACGCATCCATTTTGTAGATGACCATTTATTCCCTTTAATCACAGGACATCCACCTGCACAATTACAAACCACGGTATGTTGATTCAAATTCTGTTGCTTCTTTTTGAACGTAAAAGTTATTGGTGTAATATATAAATAAAAGACATGAAATGGCAATTCTGGTATATACAAAAGCATCGGAAAAAGTAAACAACATCACTCAGGTAGAATTGAATTCCCATTACAATATTTCTCCAAAACTTTCACCATTGTATTTCCAGATACTAATTCAAGATAATATTAAAGGATATCAAAGTGACAGGGGAGGATGAAATGACCCTAATTCTTAACCAAATTTTTTTTTTTTTATCATACTTAGCTAAGACTACCTAGGGTCATCCTTCCCTATTCTCATATTATCCAGGATCTTTCACAATATAAAAATATTGTTTTAAATCTAAATCATTCCTAACATACATATATGAAGATATCTATGTTATATTCTACTAGAATCAGAGCATGATAATATGTAAGTAGAAATCCTTTTAAATCTATTAAAATGTGATAATTCCCTGATAAAAGATTAATTATTGTATCCTGATTTTTGACCATAGAATCCACTGGAAACATGTACTTTAGTCTGTTATTCTAATTAAGAAATGATCAAGTAATAATCAGGTGGAAGAAAGCTTTTAATATGGATTAGTGTGTTAAAGTCTGTATAGTATCAAACTCAGGCTAAAAGAAAGTGGATCATAAGTGAACACAAGCAACATCTAGGCGTAATGGAAACGCGCCTAACTTACACATGAGAGGTCACGAGTTCGAGTGCTATGCTGGTCGGTTCAAACCCAATTTTTGTTTTTCTTTTTATTTTTCTCCTGTATGGTTTAAAATTTGATATCTACCTATATCTACACATATATACTTAATTTTTGCCTATAATCTAACATACAAAACAATATTTCTTGCTTTATTATTTTTAAAACCCATTCCTACAACTGTTCTAGGAATTTATATTTATATTTTTGCCCAAATATCAACATGTACACAGATATACATGTACATGTCAATGTCTTTGCTCATTTTCCAGAAAACTGGGTTCAAATGGTTCCTTGCTTCATTGATTTGAAGTGAACATTTGGCCTGACCTATGGTCTAACCATGTGGTTAATCTGACCATTCTTTTATTTGCATTTTACAAACCAGAATCTACCCAAAACATTGATACTCCTTCTTTTCAAAAGCATGTTTATATATATATGAATCAGACACCTTGTGATCAGATTTATATCATCCTTCCTAACCATAATTCTCTTTTAAAAAATGCATATTCAGGGTATATACACTTTTACTTGCATTTGGACATATATCAATATCATGACTTGAAAATATAACAGTTATAATTCTTTCTGGATTTTCCCAATATAATTTCCTATATATCTATCTTTTGAAAGGACTTAGGATGAACTAAAATCATCATAAAATGATTATGCTTATAAAATCCAGGTTTTTCCTCTAAATCAAAAACAACTTTAGCAAATAGATTTTCAAATCAGTTTAACATCAATATCCTTAATACATACCAAACCAGAAATAACCAGAAACAACATAACACGTATTTCTTACAAGTTCTTCCTACTTAATACATTTAGATAGCCATATCAATCAGGAAATACATGCATGAATTAACACATTCTAGCTCTTATTTCTAATTGTCTTAGCATTCTCTATTCCATATCTTTTTAATCTTGCTTACTTAGCTCCATCACAACCTGCAAAAGCATTAGTGGCTGCCCCATTATGAATGAGACACCCCCATGTGCCATGAGCAATAAGGGTCAGATCTATGATCTGGTGTGAGCATTTCTAACATATCCATGATATTAAGCTAAGGATACAGCATAAATGTACCTTGCATAACTTGACAGGTATTATCATGAATGATTAATGTATAAATTGATCAGGTATTCCCATATACATACACAAGAGCAAACATATGCATTAAAACAATTTTTATCTGGAACTACTAAGGTTCCTCATACCAACCCTAATCCCGGAAAGACCCAAGTTTCCTATATCATCATTTAAGGTTGCCTTTTCTTCTTATAAATTCCTGGCCTCATCTGCTATAAGGAATCAAAGGGACACATTGCCATGAACTAATTAACATCATGGCACAAAGATCTCAGGACTTAAACAAGCCATGTGTCAACTTGTCTACTTCAAATAGGACAAGCATTCCAGCAGCCTTCTTGGCACAAAATCCTTAGTTATATTACTAAGTGTATTCATGTTCATTTTATCAATGATAGCTAGGTGTACAGACCACTTATATACATGAAACATACTAGTTACCTTGCAGACATAATATTGCAAGCAAGTTAAAGGTTACTTTCTAGAGGTATAACACCCAGTCATTCCATCTCACATTATTTAGCATATAAACACCCTATTCAAACATATACCAGAATGTTTGCAACTGAGAATAAATGCATGGCTCTATTGGGTTTATTTTGATTTTGCAAGCAACTATGTTTAGCCAGATTTTTAATCTTGTTTAAACATAATTTTTAGGCTTGTAAATTTTCTGTTTGGCTTAGGGCTCAGCACTTATAGAGAAAGACTCCATTGCACCCTTAACCAATTATTTCAAGCCTCAGCACTATACCATTGTATATGCAGCTCATAGTTTTTTTTTCTTCATTCTTTGTCTTAAGCCATGATTCAGACTAGTTACAAATACTCTCTTACATGTTCTTTAAGGTTTTGGTATAACATACAGGGATGAAAATAGAACAACAAAGTTATACATCCATCATAGCAGATCATATCTCATCAAGCATTCATGAAACCATCAGTAGTCAACATGGTTTGTAAATCAAAACATGCAAAATATAGCATATAAAAGCTTGGCTGCCTAATCTCAGGTCTTAATGCCATGTATATGAGTGAGGATACTCACCTAAATTCTTACACAAGCTTAATCCAGAAAACCCCTCAAATCTTTAGCCTTTTCTTCCTCTTCTTCCTTAGGTTAATTAATTCAGTGAGAGAGTAGTTTTCTGGTTAGGCTCTTGATTTATATAAGGGTTCTACCTAGTGTTTTGGGTGATGCAAGATCCCTATTTTAGCCCAAACCAGAATCATGCATTTGGCATTGCATATTTTCTCCCTCCTAACCCTTAATGTCCCGGCCAATATTTTAAAACAAGGCTAAGTTGTGCCCATTTTCTTTTCTTTTCAGAAAGTGATTACTTTAAGTATTTTTATTATACTTACCTCAAACATGATAATGGTGTGACTTTCTATTTTCTGCCTTTATACATTTGCTTTCTTGCACTTTGGTTCTTACTATTTTAGTGCTTCTTTTACTTATTTTTCCTTTATTAATTTTCTGCTCAAATAATATCTGTATATATACATTTATACAACTATGGGTGTTAGTTTAACTTTAACCTTCTTTTATTTGCAGAAAACATGTGCATTCTTATATGCATTTCTACACTCCTATTATTCAAATAAAATTTCACTTATTCATTATAAATCAATGTTCTCTTCTGTCTTAATTTCCAGACAAGTCATACATATGCATATATATATAGATATATATATATATATACATATCCTCAGGAATTTTAATATTCATGTCTAGGCCTATATTTCCTTTATTTAAAACATTTTATCTAAATGTTTTCCTTCTTTGTTTTATTATTCAGGAATTCTAGATTTTCTCTTAGTGCCATAACTAGTGTGCATGTGCACACATGCACACAACCTTGCACCACTGAAAATCCCACCTATATAATAATTCTGATTTTTCCCCCAGAATTTTAATCATTTATTTAAAAGGATTTTCCTCAAAATCTTAGGGTATTACAATCACCCCTTCTTTTAGGAATTGTGTCCTCACAATTTGCAACATAATCTTTGAGTACTTCTAATTTCTTAGGGAAAAATTATTCAGCATATGCATGAGCAAATCAATTAGTCACTGTCTATCATACATATTAAACTTTCTTAGTAATCTAAGAATTTACCTTTTAAATTTGCAAAGAGCCTAGGGTAATCCATCTTGATTTTATCCTCTAGCTCCCAAGTACAATCACTAGGATCTATACTCCATTGAATCTTTACAAGCTTCAATGTCTTGTTTCTTAATTTCTTTTCTTCCCTTGCCACAATTCCCACTGGCTCTTTCTCATAGATTAGATCTGGATTAATCTGAACTTCAGTAGGCTTTTCTAAGATTTCATCCTTGTCATGTACCCATCTCCTTAGTTGTGACACATGAAACACATTGTGCATTGCACTCATCTCCTCTGGAAGCTCCAGCTTGTAGGCTAGTGAGCATATCCTCTCCAAAATCTTGTATGGTCCAACATATCTGGGTCTGAGTTTCCCTTGCTTGCCAAATCTCAAGACTTTCTTCATTGGTGAAACCTTAATGAAGACATAATCACCTACTTTGAATTCCACTGACTTCCTCTTTGCATCAGCATATTTCTTTTGCCTATCTTGAGCTGCTGCCATCCTCTTTCTCACCAGTCCTATTTTCTTTGTGATGTCCTTGACATATTCTGGCCCTAGGATAGCTTTCTCTCCTGCCTCAGCCCAACACATAGGTGATAGACATGGCTTTCCATATAGGGCTTCAAAGGGTGCCATTCCAATTGTGCTTTGGTGGCTATTATTGTATGTGAACTCAGCCAAATGGAGATGGTCCTCCCAATTTCCTCCAAAGTCTAACACACATGCTCTAAGCAAATCCTCTAAAATCTTGTTTACCACTTCTGTTTGCCCATCTGATTGGGGGTGATAAGCAGTGCTTAGGCACAATTCACTCCCCATAGCTTCTTGGAAGCTCTTCCAGAATCTTGAAGTGAAGATTGTATCCCTATCACTCACTATAGTTTTAGGAACACCATGCAACTTTACCACTTCTCTCATAAAAGTTTGGGCTAGCCTAGGTGCATTTCTGTCTGCTTTTACTGGTATGAAGTGGGCTACTTTAGTCAGCCTATCTACAATTACCCAAATACTTGTATTTCCCTTCTTGGATCTAGGAAGACCATCTATAAAATCCATAGATATGTTTTCCCACTTCCACTGTGGTATGCTAAGTGGCTGCAACAACCCTGAAGGTCTTTGGGTCTCAGCTTTTATTTGTTGACAAACCATGCACTTAGCAACATGTCTTGCTACATTAGACTTCATTCCCTTCCACCAATAGTCCCTTTTTAAGTTTTGGTACATCTTGGTGCTGCCTGGATGTATGGAATATTTGCTCCTATGGTACTCATTAAGGATTTCTTCTTTCAATTCTATGATGTTTGGGACACATATCCTACCCTTGTACCTTAGGTATCCTTTTCCATCAATGTGATAATCCTTCACTTCTTCCTTCTTTAATAGGAGAGACCTCTTTTCTGCTAAGTCTTGATCTTCTTCTTGCATCTTTGCCACCTTCAAGACCAAATTTGATTGTAAAGTAATTAAACTTAACCTTCCTTTACTCCTTTCTTCCTCAACTATCTCCATACTTATCCCACTGCTCTCATCTATTTCCAAATCAGTGAGCATGGTCAAGTCTCTAAACTCCTCCATCATCAACATGGCCACTTTTGTATGCTGCCTACTCAATGCATCTGCCACTTTATTAGCCTTGCCTGGTGTATAAAGTATATCTAAGTCATAAGCAGCAAGAAATTCAACCCATCTGTGTTGTCTCATATTCAAATCTTTCTGTGAAAAGAGATACTTTAAGGCCTTGTGATCAGTGTATAAAATGAACTTTGCACCTAATAAGTAATGCCTCCAGAGCTTCAAGGCATATACTACTGCTGCCAACTCAAGATCATGAGTTGCATATCTAGTTTCATGGGGTTTTAGTTGTCTAGATGCATAGGCTATGACCTGATCTTGCTGCATCAACACAGCCCCAAGCCCTGACCCACATGCATCTGTATATACAACTAATCCCTCATTGCCTTCTGGTACTCTCAACACTGGTGATTTTACCAAAGCCTCCTTGATCTGGGTGAAAGCTTGTTCACACTTATCAGTCCATATAAACTTTTGGTTCTTCCTAGTCAGGTTAGTGAGTGGCATTGCTATTTTAGAAAATCCTTGTATAAACCTCCTATAGTATCCTGCCATCCCCATGAATGACCTAACTTCACTAACATTGTTAGGCTTCTTCCATGCTTGGATTGCTACTATCTTATTGGGGTTTACAGAAATCCCTCTAGCAGAGACAACATGTCCAAGAAAATGTACTTCCTCTTGCCAGAACACACACTTAGAGAACTTTGCTTTCAAATCTTTTTCTCTTAATCTAGATAAGACCAAATGTAAGTGGTTCTCATGTTCCTCTATTGTTTTAGAATAGATTAGAATGTCATCTATAAAAATAAGAACAAACTTGTCTAAGTAATCTCTGAATATCCTATTCATTAGGTCTACAAAGTAAGAAGGGGCATTTGTTAGCCCAAATGGCATAACCAGAAACTCATACAAACCATATCTTGTGTTAAATGCTGTATATTTAACACTTGAATCCTCAACCTTCATCTGATGAAACCCAGATGCCAAGTCTAGCCTAGAAAACACTTTAGCTCCACTGAGTTGATCAAAGAGATCATCTATCCTGGGTAATGGGTATTTGTTTTTGATGGTTACTTTGTTTAATTCTCTATAATCTATACACATTCTTAAGGTACCATCATGCTTTTTAACAAATACTACAGGAGCACCCCAGCATGAATTACTTGGCCTTATAAACCCCTTGGCTTCTAATTCTTCCAGCTGGTTCTTTAGCTCCTTTAATTCACTTGGCCCCATCCTTGTAGGCTTTTTGATAATTGGGCTAGCCCCAGGCATAAGGTTAATCTGGAATTCAACAGGTCTATGGTGTGAGACACCTTTTACTTCCCCAAATACATCCAAGTATTCTTTAACTATGGGGATTTCATTAATAGCTATTTCCTTGGGATTATTTTCTAATTCAATTAAATGATTTAGCCTGTTTTCTTTGATAGGTTCACACAGAATTGTAACCCTTTGGCCTTTAGAATTTTGTAGTGAAATGGTGGATGCATCTAGGTCAATTATGGCTTTGAATTGTCTTAGCCAATCTGCCCCTAATATAACTCCTATATTTGGGAAATTTAGAACATATAAATTGGAAACAAATGTGTTTCCCCCTATGTTCAAATTCACATCCACACAAATCATATCTAATACACTAGAACTTCCTAAAGGGCTTTGTATTAACAGAGGTATTTCAGCCAAATTGCAGTTCATTTTCAACCTTTTAACTATTTCATGGGAAATGAGTGAGTGGGTTGCCCCGGTATCATATATTACAGCTAAAGGTATGGTACAAATAAATAGTGTACCTTCCACTTGACCATGGTTTTCAGCATTAGCCTCAATTATGGCCTTGCCCCTACCTTCCAGGTTTGCCACTTTCCCTTGTTGCTTGTATTCTGGGAAATTTCTTTTCATATGCCCTTCCTTCCCACATAGAAAGCATTTGAAAGCTCCCCCTTTAAGCTCTGGGCATCTTGGCTTAATATGGCCTTCTTTCCCACAATGGTTGCAAACTATTTTTCTTTTGGCTTCATTGGGTTTTGCATCTACTGCCTTCTTACCATCTGCCTCTCCTTTCTTCTTATCATAAGGATGGTACTTCCCTTTGTTCTTCTTGTTGCTATTGTTTTTGAAGCTCCTAAACTTATCTCTTTCCTTGTCATGCTGCTCAATCTTCAGAGCCAAATCTATCACTTGATCAAAAGTTCTGTCAGCATAAGGTAATATAGCCCTGCTAAGCCCTGGGTTCAATCCCTTGATGTATCTATCATTTTTGGATGCTTCATCAGCCACTAACATTGCCCCATAGGTTGACAATCCCTCAAACTTCTGGGTGTATTCTGTGACGTTCATAGTCCCCTGTCTAAGTTTGATGAACTCCTCAAGTAAAGTGGTTTTTGCTGAGGCTGGAACAAACCTTGCCTCTAACATCTCCTTAAATTGATTCCAATTAATATCATTTTCATTCCGGCCAGCTATGATCACCTCCCACCAACTCAAAGCTGCACCTTTTAATTGCCTTGAGGCCACTTGCCTCTTCCTTTGGTCATCCAGTTGCATATCAGTGAAGATCCTCTCTAATGTCCTCAGCCATGCTTGAATCTCCATTACACTTTCAGTTCCTTCAAAGCTCTTGCCTCCCAAATTGGTATAAGTCTTCACTAACTTGGAGAGCTCCTCATATGGGTTCTCAGGTCTGTGCCCAATTCCATCTCTCAAAACTCTCACAAATTCCTGCATGTCAAGCATTTGTGGTGTGCTAGATCCTCCTTGATGATGAGACCCTCTTCCTACCATATTTCTAAATGTATGTGTATTTCATTATATTAGTTTATAATACTTCGCTTTAATTTTAAATTGGTTGTATCTTTCCTATTTAATCATTGTGTATGTCACATGCACACACATACATTCAGGGAATACTTATAAACAGTCAAATATATCACAAACAAACCTAGTATAAACATAAGCATACAAATATTTTGCTATGTTAATTAAAACATAGCTCTGATACCAAATGAAATGACCCTAATTCTTAACCAAAATTTTTTTTTTTTTTTTATCATACTTAGCTAAGACTACCTAGGGTCATCCTTCCCTATTCTCATATTATCCAGGATCTTTCACAATATAAAAATATTGTTTTAAATCTAAATCATTCCTAACATACATATATGAAGATATCTATGTTATATTCTACTAGAATCAGAGCATGATAATATGTAAGTAGAAATCCTTTTAAATCTATTAAAATGTGATAATTCCCTGATAAAAGATTAATTATTGTATCCTGATTTTTGACCATAGAATCCACTGGAAACATGTACTTTAGTCTGTTATTCTAATTAAGAAATGATCAAGTAATAATCAGGTGGAAGAAAGCTTTTAATATGGATTATTGTGTTAAAGTCTGTATAGTATCAAACTCAGGCTAAAAGAAAGTGGATCATAAGTGAACACAAGCAACATCTAGGCGTAATGGAAACGCGCCTAACTTACACATGAGAGGTCACGAGTTCGAGTGCTATGCTGGTCGGTTCAAACCCAATTTTTGTTTTTCTTTTTATTTTTCTCCTGTATGGTTTAAAATTTGATATCTACCTATATCTACACATATATACTTAATTTTTGCCTATAATCTAACATACAAAATAATATTTCTTGCTTTATTATTTTTAAAACCCATTCCTACAACTGTTCTAGGAATTTATATTTATATTTTTGCCCAAATATCAACATGTACACAGATATACATGTACATGTCAATGTCTTTGCTCATTTTCCAGAAAACTGGGTTCAAATGGTTCCTTGCTTCATTGATTTGAAGTGAACATTTGGCCTGACCTATGGTCTAACCATGTGGTTAATCTGACCATTCTTTTATTTGCATTTTACAAACCAGAATCTACCCAAAACATTGATACTCCTTCTTTTCAAAAGCATGTTTATATATATATGAATCAGACACCTTGTGATCAGATTTATATCATCCTTCCTAACCATAATTCTCTTTTAAAAAATGCATATTCAGGGTATATACACTTTTACTTGCATTTGGACATATATCAATATCATGACTTGAAAATATAACAGTTATAATTCTTTCTGGATTTTCCCAATATAATTTCCTATATATCTATCTTTTGAAAGGACTTAGGATGAACTAAAATCATCATAAAATGATTATGCTTATAAAATCCAGGTTTTTCCTCTAAATCAAAAACAACTTTAGCAAATAGATTTTCAAATCAGTTTAACATCAATATCCTTAATACATACCAAACCAGAAATAACCAGAAACAACATAACACGTATTTCTTACAAGTTCTTCCTACTTAATACATTTAGATAGCCATATCAATCAGGAAATACATGCATGAATTAACACATTCTAGCTCTTATTTCTAATTGTCTTAGCATTCTCTATTCCATATCTTTTTAATCTTGCTTACTTAGCTCCATCACAACCTGCAAAAGCATTAGTGGCTGCCCCATTATGAATGAGACACCCCCATGTGCCATGAGCAATAAGGGTCAGATCTATGATCTGGTGTGAGCATTTCTAACATATCCATGATATTAAGCTAAGGATACAGCATAAATGTACCTTGCATAACTTGACAGGTATTATCATGAATGATTAATGTATAAATTGATCAGGTATTCCCATATACATACACAAGAGCAAACATATGCATTAAAACAATTTTTATCTGGAACTACTAAGGTTCCTCATACCAACCCTAATCCCGGAAAGACCCAAGTTTCCTATATCATCATTTAAGGTTGCCTTTTCTTCTTATAAATTCCTGGCCTCATCTGCTATAAGGAATCAAAGGGACACATTGCCATGAACTAATTAACATCATGGCACAAAGATCTCAGGACTTAAACAAGCCATGTGTCAACTTGTCTACTTCAAATAGGACAAGCATTCCAGCAGCCTTCTTGGCACAAAATCCTTAGTTATATTACTAAGTGTATTCATGTTCATTTTATCAATGATAGCTAGGTGTACAGACCACTTATATACATGAAACATACTAGTTACCTTGCAGACATAATATTGCAAGCAAGTTAAAGGTTACTTTCTAGAGGTATAACACCCAGTCATTCCATCTCACATTATTTAGCATATAAACACCCTATTCAAACATATACCAGAATGTTTGCAACTGAGAATAAATGCATGGCTCTATTGGGTTTATTTTGATTTTGCAAGCAACTATGTTTAGCCAGATTTTTAATCTTGTTTAAACATAATTTTTAGGCTTGTAAATTTTCTGTTTGGCTTAGGGCTCAGCACTTATAGAGAAAGACTCCATTGCACCCTTAACCAATTATTTCAAGCCTCAGCACTATACCATTGTATATGCAGCTCATAGTTTTTTTTTCTTCATTCTTTGTCTTAAGCCATGATTCAGACTAGTTACAAATACTCTCTTACATGTTTTTTAAGGTTTTGGTATAACATACAGGGATGAAAATAGAACAACAAAGTTATACATCCATCATAGCAGATCATATCTCATCAAGCATTCATGAAACCATCAGTAGTCAACATGGTTTGTAAATCAAAACATGCAAAATATAGCATATAAAAGCTTGGCTGCCTAATCTCAGGTCTTAATGCCATGTATATGAGTGAGGATACTCACCTAAATGCTTACACAAGCTTAATCCAGAAAACCCCTCAAATCTTTAGCCTTTTCTTCCTCTTCTTCCTTAGGTTAATTAATTCAGTGAGAGAGTAGTTTTCTGGTTAGGCTCTTGATTTATATAAGGGTTCTACCTAGGGTTTTGGGTGATGCAAAATCCTTATTTTAGCCCAAACCAGAATCATGCATTTGGCATTGCATATTTTCTCCCTCCTAACCCTTAATGTCCCGGCCAATATTTTAAAACAAGGCTAAGTTGTGCCCATTTTCTTTTCTTTTCAGAAAGTGATTACTTTAAGTATTTTTATTATACTTACCTCAAACATGATAATGGTGTGACTTTCTATTTTCTGCCTTTATACATTTGCTTTCTTGCACTTTGGTTCTTACTATTTTAGTGCTTCTTTTACTTATTTTTCCTTTATTAATTTTCTGCTCAAATAATATCTGTATATATACATTTATACAACTATGGGTGTTAGTTTAACTTTAACCTTCTTTTATTTGCAGAAAACATGTGCATTCTTATATGCATTTCTACACTCCTATTATTCAAATAAAATTTCACTTATTCATTATAAATCAATGTTCTCTTCTGTCTTAATTTCCAGACAAGTCATACATATGCATATATATATAGATATATATATATATATATACATATCCTCAGGAATTTTAATATTCATGTCTAGGCCTATATTTCCTTTATTTAAAACATTTTATCTAAATGTTTTCCTTCTTTGTTTTATTATTCAGGAATTCTGGATTTTCTCTTAGTGCCATAACTAGTGTGCACGTGCACACATGCACACAACCTTGCACCACTGAAAATCCCACCTATATAATAATTCTGATTTTTCCCCCAGAATTTTAATCATTTATTTAAAAGGATTTTCCTCAAAATCTTGGGGTATTACAGAGGAAAAGGTTGTTGTTGTTATTCACCAGCAAAACGATTTTAAAGAATATGAATTGCAGAAGTTTGTACGGATTCTAAATATGCATGTTCTTGAAGAGAGAAATGATTGTATGAATATTATGAAAAGAGGAGAAAATATACCATGCAAACTTGATGGGTCTAGAGTTGCATCTGGTTTCATACGTAGGTTTATTTCCCAATTCATTCCACAATGTTTCTAGTAAATAATTTCACCTACATACTTCTAGGTTTTTCTGTTACGAACAAAAAATACACAAGAGTTATTCGCTTCATGATTGGATCATATTTTTATTCTTGAAAGTTCATAACTGTCTTTTGACAGGTGATATAAGAAGAACAGACAATGAACAAGAGGATCCACAATTGTGTGAGACCTATGCTCGTGATATTTATGATTGTTTACATGAGGCTGAGGTGATATTTCTTCCTTATGTTTTTGTAAATGCTTGCTTATTCTGGACCTATAACCCCCACTGTTCCTGATAGCGAACAAGGTAATAAACCCGATTCTACCATGTTTACTAACTGGTGTATTTCTTTGTAGATGAAGAAAATGCCATTAACAGACTATATGGAGAGGGTACAAAACGACATAAATCCTAGCATGCGATCAATTTTAGTAGACTGGCTGGTAGAAGTAAGCCCATTTCTTCCTCTCATATGTCATTTTTTTTATACTGAGTTTTTCAGTAATATGTATATAAACTGCATAGGTTTCAGAAGAATATAGGCTAGTGCCGGAAACCTTGTATCTAACCGTCAATTACATTGATCGGTACCTTTCTGGAAATGAAATGAATCAACAGCGTCTACAACTACTAGGAGTTGCTTGCATGTTAATTGCATCGTAAGATACATGCGCGCTAATACTTGGGTTTGTAATTTTTGATTGATTAATCACCGTATAAGCTAACTTACTGAAAAATTTCAGCAAATATGAGGAGATTTGTGCCCCCCAGGTAGAAGAATTTTGTTATATAACTGATAATACATATTTCAAGGAAGAAGTGGTCCAAATGGAGGCTGATGTTTTAAATTACTTGAAATATGAAATGTCTGCTCCAACCATTAAATGTTTTCTGAGGTAAACTAATACATACTACATCTTATGTTTTTTTTTCCATATTTGAGCACCTCAACAATTTCATTGTTCATAACTGAATTTATCCATAAAAACATATAGGAGGTTTGTTCGAGTTGCTCAAAGATGTGATAATAAGGAACTTTTATGAGGCCTTTGCACCATACCGACTTCTCAAATTTATATACACTAAAACATATACTAAAAAACTTTATAATGCAGGTTCCGTTGTTGCATACAAAATCTGATTCTAATCCTAATTCTGGGGACCAAACAATTGAAGAAGATCCTGCCATAAATGTTGATCGTCCTGGCTCTTGTACAGTCGAAGAAGTTGTAGAAAGAGATGTTTGTGTGTGGGATTTAACAATATTGCGTGATTTTAAGTTCATTTTGCACATTCCATTTGGAATAATAAACTTATAAGTATAATTTAGCTTAGATTGTTAAGAATATAATATGAATTTTTGTTTTATTTTAGTATTCTAATTTTTTTTAGGAATGTAAACATTTAGAATGTGTTTCACATGCTTGGAGGGTGAAAGAATGGATTCTGGCTAATGAAGCCGACGCTGTTGTTAAAAACCTCATTTGATTTTTAGGAACGTAAACATTTAGAATGTGTTTCACACGTCTCATATTCCGATTTCTTACTTTTCGCAAGTAGATGATTTTTAGTTAATTTTGTTAGTTTCATTGACAAACACGTAAAATATGTATTGAAAGTTAAAATTGCAAGTAGATAATTTACCTGGCTTATTAGCTTTATAACTAGAAGATTCTCAAGATTTGCAAGATACCAAGATGACTGAGCAAACATGAAATCTCCTGCTAAAACAACTACCCTCGTCCCATATAATTGATGAATTGTTTCCTTCCCTGGATACAATAGAATGCAAATTTGTTGTACATAATTATAAATTGTTATGGGTACTAACTAGATTTTTACCAACATGTAAACTGTTGCACATGACCAATTTGATATACTTGAGCAATCCCAACCAGTGGGAATGGAGCTAAGAATGAATGCTGATATGGAAAGCATTGATCCCAAGCTGGTCCCCCCAAGTGAGGATTAGTTGATCTTGCTTGAACCAAAATTACCATCTTATTGCTACAATTAGTATGTGATAGTATTAAAAAATACAACCTTGAAACTCTGCTAGGCCAAAATTACAAAACTGATGGTTCATTCATCATTACATTTGATCACAGTTATTGTTAGATTAGGCCATCACAAGAGGCCTAGCTAGCAATATTTATGGCTTACATACTAATTTCCATCATAAACATGTTCATAGACCACAAAAATTTGCTCGAACTCTTTTTAAGATCATATACGGGAACTTTGTCTTTAGACATAAACTGAACTGTTATGTCGACTTTGACAAATTAATATGATCTGACTAAAGAAATCGGCAGAAAAGATGATTTGGTAAACATTTGCTATATATAATATAAGTTACACAGCCAAGTTGCCATTTCCAAATGGAATTGATCAGTGACCATTTTGAAGGAGGGAATGGGCCAAGCTTCTATGAACTTCGGCAAGTGGCTGAACATCTTATCAAGTCTGATTTTTTAATTCGTGTTTTGGAATATAAACATTGGATCAATTGCATTCGTATAGTTAGTCTAAAAATTTTATATGTCAACAATGAAGTAAAACCATAGAAAATAAAAATACAACCATTTTGTTATCTACAATACTAAAAGGGTGTATAAACTATTAAGAAGTAATTTTTTTTTACAAACATTTAATGCTGATTACTTCTCATCAACAAATATTTCTCTCAGTGTGAACTAACAATGTATCGAGAAAATTTAATACTTGGACAACATGGAAAGGTAACTAGTGCAAATATGACTCGCTTAAAAAAGAAAGGATATACGTCAATAATAGATCGTAAATCTACACTCCACCAAAATTAGAAGTTTTCTAAATTTAATTCCTTTCCAATGTACTGTGATGGTAAAATGTTATACATTCTGCTTTTTTTTTAATAAAAAGGACTTGAACCAAGCTATAAGATATGCTGGTTGAACGAGTTAATTTGTAAATTTATTCCAATAAAAAAATTGTAGGAACATGGCCAGTTGACTATTGACATTTTAGAAAAGCGGATTGAAATGAGATAATCTAAACCTATTATGTGATGGGGCAAATGGTCGAAGGAAGTAAATACTATTATCCAGGCATCAAAATAAGTCCCATGCAAAGCTACTGTGACTTACATGTCATAAAACTAGACCATGTGATTCTGATATCTCTAGCATGATCATTTTATGGTTTGTTGAAATGCAAGAAGTTGTCAAATAATCAAGCAGTAGATTATCATGCTACACCGCTACAGATCTGAGAATCATTAAATAATTAATACCCATAGGAATTATGGCATGTAAATAAAGGTAGCGGGAGAAACCATTAATTTAAGAATCCATTTTCGAATAACACATGCTTGATTTAGAGCCCATGCCTCATAGATTCAACCAACATCATACACATACAATTGAAGAAACTGATAATGATAGCTTATACAAATAATCTACCTCTTCGCATTCCACTATCGTCTAGTACATCATCGTGTATTAAACTCGCTGTATGAATCATCTCAATTATCTTTGCTAATCTCTGATGTTGTGTAGTCAATCCCCTGAATTCCAAACAAAATATAGTGACATTCCATATCTGATTACAATCTTGTAGACTAAAACTATATGACATAACCAAACAACTTACGATAAGCCAGCCATTTGAGAGGTTGCTCTCGAAATTAGGAAAACCAAAGCAGGTCTTAACCTCTTCCCACCCGCACTAAATATTTGTTCGGCTGCAGATACTAAAACTGGATTTTCCTCTCCAATTATCTAGCATATCATAAGATACATTTATTTTGGGTGAGATCGGCTTTTAACTTTCGGGTGATTTAGAACTTTGCAACAGTAAATATAAAGTACCGATGAACCAAGCAATAAAACCCAAACCTCGGGCCTTGAAAGTTCAATTAAATTACCTTCTTACCACCGTCAATAAACACTGAATCACAGAGCTTGAAGTACAGCTCTTTGCAAGATGAGAAGCTCACGGAATCAATGGCCCTAGACAAAAGCTGGTGATAGTCGGACGGAAGGAAGCGGCTCCAAACGGTATCGGAATCGGCGGCTTGACAGAACGTAGACGATACGACAGCCGCCCTGCACGAATCACGACACGCTTCAGGAGGACGATTGATTTCTCATTTTCGAAGATAACGAAATCGAAGGAGTTTTCTTTCTTCGACAAAACTTGAGAGGGTTTCTGCTTTCTTCGAATCGCTAACGTAATTTGGAGGAGGGAGCTGCGTGCGTTTTGGAGTCTTCGAATCGCTAACGTAATTTGGAGGAGGGAGATGCGCGCGTTTTGGAGGGAGGCGAAATGGTTTCGGAGGGAGAGGGAAAATAATTTGGGAAGTTGGAGGGAGATGTTTTGGGGCAGCGTTACACTCGAAGGGGAAGGGAGATGCGCGTTACAGCTATAGCGAGAACAAAAATCAACTGCTAACTAGATAATTAAGGGTCAATAATAACGCTTCAAAATAACGCGTTATTAAATAGCGTTATTAATATCATATTTTGTTGTAGTGGTTGATTTGGAAAAACGAATGTCGTTTTATTAAAAATCGTACGAGTTGTTTTCTTTTTGATAATTTTTGGGGTAGATAAAACGATTGTTTGAAGTTCAAGTTTATTTTCACCAAATTGAAATTCAAGTTTATCATTGAAAACTTCTTCAGAATTATCGATTTCAAAATCAAAATGGTGATTTAAATCTTCCCCTTCGAATTTTAACAACTCGTCTTTGAAAAGTCCATAAAATTCGTGTTCATTAAATTCGTCTTCCTTTGTTGGATTATCAACAACTTTATTGCGTATATCTAGTTCAAAATCCAAAGTTGTTGTATTTAAATTTTTGAAATCGAGAAAAGGAAGGTCGAATCCTAAATTTGGTTCCACACCCTGAAAAGAATTGAAATCCAACTCAATTACCGTATTTTCAACAACTTTATTAAGATTTTTGTTTTCAATTTCAAAAGTTGTTATTTGAAAATCGTCAAATTGGATAAAAGATGGATCATCACTCGACTCTTCACACGTTGGGATTTGATTTTGTCGTTCGCGTAATTTTTTGTATGTTTCAATCAACAAATTTGTGTGATCATCGTAAATTTCGTTCATTTGTTCAACAAAATCCAATTTATAATTATTAACTTATGGATTTTCGATTTGGACTTGTTGCAGACTAAAATTGTCAATTTCAATAGACGGTGGATTATTATTTGATTCTTCATATATTGGGATTTGATTTTGTTTCTCATAGAATTTTTTGTAGGTTTCACGCAACAAATCCTCGTAACCTTTTTCAATTTGCTCAACTAAATCAAATTCATGTTTATTAAGTTGAGAATTTTCAATTTTAATTTGTTGAGAACAAAAACTTTCACTTGCATCATAGTCGAGATTATTCTCATTGCCAAAATTATTTGAAAAGTTGTTCACGTTTTCATTTTGAATTTTGAAATTCACTTTGGAGTTCGAAATTGAATTGGCATGGATTATACTCGAAATCGTTTGAATTTTGAAGTGAATTCAAATCTTGATTATTTTGAAAACTTTGACTTGAGTTATAGCACAAATCGTTCTTCCTTTGATTTAGTGTAATGAGTTTAAGTAAAGACGAAATACTATTTTCAAGAGTTGAGGGTTGTTCATCATTTTGAAAATTTTGTTGTTCGAAATTCGAATTATTTACACAATAGTTGTTGTTAAAATATCCATAATAATTTGATGTGAAATTATACGGATTATATTGATTTTCACAACTATTGTAAAATTCTTGTGAATATGGAATTTCAGACATTTTCAAGAATATTTTTGGTTTTTTTTATAAAGGAAAAATATTTACATATAGAATTAATTTTTCAAAAGGATTTTTGTTTGGTTTTTTAGTTTTAAAAAAAATTAGAAAGATTTTATATTTTTTTTGGATTTTTGTTTTTCTAAAAAAATCTAAGTAAAATTTTTTTGTATTTTTTTATTTTAAAAAAAAAAATCAAAAGGATTTAAAATCAAAGTTAAGGAATATTTACAAAAAAAAATTTAGTTTTGGATTTTGAATTTTTTTTTAAAATATGCATGAACTAATGCAACTAAATGATCCAAGGATTTAATTACAAATATTTATCCTAACCCAAAATTGTATAATCACACATTGTCTTAAATCAACAAGATAGTTCTCGGCCAGGTAACGGACAGGGGTTATTGGTGCACCACGAATCACCATAGCAATGCAGCCGAAGGTTTAAGTACCTTCAGAGAAACAATTCAGTATAATATTTACGAATCACTGTAATATTTATAACTGGTTATTGCTCTGCCCTAGCCTAGACACTAAGAAATTAAATTGTTCAAAGAAGACAGCTTGTCAATATACAATTAAGCATTATTGATTTCTAACTGTTATTATTAATCAAAATTCTAGGATGAAATGCAAAGCAGAAATTAAACGTGAATTTACAATGCAACTAAAATGAAGTTGTTTTTGTTTTTGAATTTTTTTAAATATATAAATGCAAATGCAAGTAATCAACAATGCAAGGAAAAACAAGATATGAAAGCACAATACTAGAGTATGAAGAATTATTGAGCAATTGTTTCAAAGCAGCAATTTTTTTTAAGCAAGCGAGCGAGCTATTTTTTCTTGAACAATCACTTCTGCTCCCTACAACCTGTAATTTCAAACAAGATATATACAATATTTTTTTTAAGATCGAACGAAAATAAAACTAAGGTAAAAAAATAATTTATCGTTTGCCCAAATGATAATGAAAGCAAAATATTTTTTCTAAAAAACAATTAGAATTACAAAACAATTTATAAAAGACCTTAAAAAAGTTAATTAAATGAAAAACAACACTATTCAAAACCCGGCCCACAAATTTCAACCCGCAAATACACTATCTAGTAAATGAAAATTCGTGAAACTAAACTACAAATTCACAAGTCTTCATAAATTCATAAATTCTCGAACTCAACTTCTCAAATTCACGAAGTTAAAGTCTGATCGTCGCGCTCAGTTTGGGTTGGAGTCGAATTATGGATTGGCGATTTGGATAGGGATGTTAGATTTCTGAGCGGTGATGGAGGCGATTGAAATTGTAGGCGGTGGTTTGGGTTGCGGAGGTTGCAGGAGAAGGCGTTGAGTTTCATGGGTTCGCGAATGATTTGGAGGAGTTTCTCGTGGAGATTTGGTCGCAGGAGTTCGAATTAATGAAGTCTAGTTTGGTTCGTATGTCGAATTGGGTGATTGGTGGAAGTTGTGGTGGTCTTCGTGGTTTGGGGTTGTGATGTTCGGTGATGGAGGTGGATTGTTTGTCCGACGCACCAGTTCAGTTTTCAATTCAGGGGATCGGGAGTGTGGTAGTCAAAAGTGATATGGGGATGGTGCAGTTCTTGGCTGTTGATGGTAGAGTTGAGATGTAGGTAGAGGAGTTGTGTTTGGATAAGGGGATGGTGAAGTTTGTGGAACTGTTGTGTAGACAATGTCGTGGTGGTTGTAAGTGGTTGTGGTATTTTGTTTTGGTGGTTGGAGATGCTTTGTATGGTGGACAGAGGAGAGGTGATGTGATCAGTATGTTGACAGAAAGTATAGTGCAGAGTTGATGAATTTACAGTGCCGGTTTGAGGAATGGCAGAGGGTTGTCTGATGTGAAGGAGTTCCATTTGGCAAAGTAGTATGGTCAGTGTACGCGGTTGCTTTTGGAGGAGATGTTTGGGGAAGTTGGTTGTGTCTTAGTTGAATGAACAGCTGGATTGTATGGTGATGAAATAGGCTCTGGTAATGGTAGTTTGTGTTTTGGAGTTGACAAGAGGTATGTTATGGTGAACTGCAAGCAGAGAATGAAATATGAAATGTACCACAACTGTTCACAACTAGAAACCAATTGTAACAACTAGAAAATGTAGAGAATGAAAGCAATGGTAGTTGTAACAACTAGAAAATGTAATATGAAAGGTAAATGCAATTGTAATTGAAAATGAAATAAACAAATGCAATTGTGTATATTTTTTTTTTTTAAAGAAAATAGAAAAACAAATGCAAACAAACAACGATAAGCACACAAACAAAATTGAAAACAAAAATCACACAAACACACACAATTTTTTTTTTAATGCAAGTTAACACACAAAACGAAAAACACACAAATCAAATAAAAATAATTCGAAGAATAGAAAATAAAATCAAAGCAATTCATCGACAACGGCACCAAAAACTTATTTAACGATGGATTTTCTATTGGGTTAGAAAATCGCCGAAAAATTTATAATAAAAATTACCGTAAGTGCACGGCGTACAATGATAGTACGTGGCGAGTACAGATCGATCCGTAGGGAATTGTTAGATTTTAAATTCCTATTCAATCAAATTATACCAAAATCGAGCGATTGTTTTAACTACAAAGAAAATTTAAAAACTAACACTACAAAAGTGAATGAAAACTATGAAAATAATATGACAATTTAGAGATAAATCCACTCTCTAGATCACATAGTTCAACAAAATGAACTTATGATCTCTCTTTTTTGGGTCATTAGTGAGTTTAAATGATGTGTTTATCATAAGTATGACCTATTTGTGCTATTAATTAGCTCAACATAAGCCATCAAACTATAACACACCCCTTAAACCACTTACTAATTCTCATAAAAAATGACAATAAGTTGAAAGTAAAATCTATTTTAAGCATGGCCTATTAACTATTTATTAGAAATATAGACTATCAAATTTTGATTTTAAAATCACTTCATTACCATAATCATATGTAAATGAAGTGGTAATTTTTGTTTGTGATTGATTAAGCATAGCCTATTTGTTATGAACAACATAGACTATCAAATTCAACATGAAACAATAAATCACATCAATATTCATTCTTCTATTAATCACAAAAAGAGAGCAATAATTATCAAAATGTTGAAGCTACATAATTAGAGAGCTTCATTACCCCTAAATTGAAGGGTTTAGCCTCTCATTTGTGTTATCATATCAACACAAGTAGCATGCAACATGAAACACAAAAAAGAAGAAAATGAAAGCAAAGTAAAGGAAGAGTTGTTCTACTTGCATAAAATAAAAGAAGATTTACACTACTAACATGAAAGTAAATAAACAAGAAAAGACTTGAATTAAAATTGCATGAAAAAATTACATAAAAGAAATGGGTAAGTAGTCATGAAAAGAAAGAGAGCTCTCATTTTATTTTTGATCCTAAACTAAACTAAGAGAAGAGACTAAGAGAGACTCTAAAGAAGAGAGAGGGGTTACATGAAACATAAGGGGTATTTATACAAGTTAGAAACCCTAATTCACTTTTTTGGGAACTACCCAAAATACCCTCTTAGGAAGTGTGGAGGCTAAATAATCATTAGCATCAAACAATCATCATTTAAGTGTGCATGAAGCTTTAAACTCTATTAGCATGTGCATTGGCCTCTAATTTGTACATGAAGGTAGATGGGTTGGTGGGGTCCTCCATTATCATGACTTTGAATTATTTCCATCTCAATTCCTTTGTATTCACTCTTGTGCATGCATATATCCTCATGAAACCACTTGTATATGGAGCCAAATTCCTACAAAATAATATAGAAATTTCTAATTAAATTTTCTCAAATTAATATATGCACAAATATGACCATTTTGCCCCTATATGGAGATGAATATATGACGATTTTAAAATAATTTGAATTTTGGTTTAAACAAGTTAAAATACTCAATATGATCATTTATTCAATTTAATTAGATTAAATGTAGTGGTAAAAATATGCACATTTACATTCACATCACCGCGACCCGAACCCGTGCACCCACCATCCTCCTCTCCTTTGCCGAAACCCCGGCCTAACCGTGAAAAGAGAAAGCAATGTTGCATAGGAAGAAAGTGGAAGGCATGCACGTGAGGAGAAAAGAAAAAAAGCATCGGCCTGTGAGATAATAGGAAGAAGCAGTGTGTGGGTTGTGAACTTCTGTTGAGTGAAGGTGCGTTGCATGCAAAAGAGAAGGAACGTACTTAGTTAAATAAAATCAAGCGCAGTGTTGTCGTGAGGAAGAAAAAAAATAAGGAAAAAAAGCCAGAAGCAGCCATCATCTTCTAGCTTTAGTGTGTGAACACGTGTCTGTACACGGATCGCGATATCCATTCTCGTTTTCCAAAGCCGCGAAGTTGAGCGATTCTAAGCTCACGATTCGATTTCCATATGCAAGTATACTGCGATGTTATAAATAATTGGTTAAAAATTATAAATAGTTGTTTGATGATTACGATCGATATTGGAATTGGGAACAATTAGTATTTGACACTGTGATATATGATTTAATTGAAATAGTTTAAATGTTTGATTGGAATCCCAATTGCATGTGGAACACATTAACTATGGAAAGTTTGAATGTTGGACGACGATTGATTTATTGATATCTGTCACTGTTATATTGTTGCTGTATACATTGATTTGGACACTAAATTTGAACCGGGATATGGGTTGAAATGATAAATACCTAAATTAAATCACTTGGCCTAGGATAGAATATTAAAAAAAACACCAATTGGTCAATTGAAATTTATTTTGGATATTTAATATTTAAATTTCAAATTAAGGAAGAATTTGAAAATTTAATGTGAATTTGTAATTTAAATTATTCGTTGAAGTTAATATTAAATTTTGAAATCTATTAAGTTAATTTAGATTTTAAAATGAAAGATTAATTGAACTATTATAAATTATGAAATCAAATTAATAATGGTTATGTTAAATGTTAACGATTTTAAAACTCATTAAGTTGGTCATTTGAAATTGAATGAAGTGTTAATATTATATATGTAATTAAATTTTAAATGAAGATTTAATTTAATTTTAACTTGATTTGATTGAATTAAAATATAATATTGGAATTTGAAAATAAAGATTTGAAAAATAAAGAATCTTTACTTTATTTAATTGAATTAAAAATATAACGATTAAATTGTTTGAATTAAAGTTTAATTAACATTGTTTAAGTAAGTTAATTTCCAAAGTTTAATTAAATTAAATATTTAATTATAAAGCTTTTGCATTTTAAGACTTAATTAACTCGGTTAATTTGAAAAGTTATTAAATTGGGATAATTTAGTAATGAATTATTTGTTTAAAATTGAAATTTTGGACTTTAAATCCAAATTTGGTGAAGTCAAATAATAATATCATATTTGAAAATAAAAGGATATTTTGATTTAATAAAATATCTATATCCAATCGATGTGAGAAAGACGTTAGTTATTAAAGAGACCAGAGCCGGATATGGGCATACTCTCTGTTGATACCAGAACCACTTTAATAACAATGTACATGAAGTGATGATCCAGAACGAAGTGGTTGGATTTGGCGTACGATTTCTAGATTTGAAGAAAGAGAATGATGATGGATTAGCTTGGCACTTGTGCCAATTTGAAATGACTAAAACAGGAGCTATACCGGCCAAGTGGACTAGCTACCCCGACCGGACGCACTTCTTTGTTTGAATATACTATTTCGGTTGTTAGTGGTGATCACCCTTCGATTATGAGAGTGTTGGATGCGGTGGGCGATCATGGTTATGATGCGTTACCACTAGCCGGGAAGGGTAAACTGGTAGTATCCTACCTTGGGCATTGCCTCACATGCCTTGTCTTACTTTTAACCCTAAATGAGACCACTACGATTTTGGTTTAGTGTTGTCGTATCGCGGCGCATCCCTATTCACCGATGGTTTACTGGTGTTTTGTATGCAAACTGTACGATAATGCTTAAAAACGTGTTAAGGGGGATCAATGTAAAGCCTTAACGCTATTTTGAGATTTTATATTATCCATAGACACTACATATATAGCATATTCTGTTGTATATATAAATAGTTTGACGGATCCTTAAGAGATGGAAAATCCCATAACATCTCTTGAGTTGCTTGTACATTTTCACTTGAGTAGGACCACTTACATGAGAACTTCTAGCCTGACTCAGGTATATTGTTTTACTTTATGCTCGGGTCAGCCTGAGTATTGCAGTGTGTGAGCAGTGCTTCTTTTGGTACCCGAAGACTTGTTGAAGACTCCACTCTATCCAGTATTAGTTATCTATGCTCATTTTGGCTTGTATCAGTAAACTTCTATGTATCTCTAGTATTTTATAATTAAAATCTAAAACTCTGATGTATTTTGTTTAGTAGCTTTATGAACTACGATGTATATTATTTATTTCCGTTGCGAGATTCTGTATTATTCTGTGTGTGATTCTGTATCTGGTTCTATATTGAAATCCAAATTGATAATCTATCTAATTTGAACGGTTTATATTGGACAATGATGGTTTATTGTCCGCTTAAGTTGTTCGAAAAGGGTGGGTCATCACAAACTCATTTTTCATCGACCTGAGAGTCGATTTATTTTAGATTTGGGTAGGCAAACCTATTTCTTGGGGTTAGGCCTGTTTTGGTATAACATAGCTGTTCTTTTTTGTTTAGACAGATGTTAATTTGCAGCCCTATCAGTTTATTTCACAGTTGGACAATGTTCACCTATTTATATTTGTTAGATAAATTCACATAGTTTTTTCATAAACACGACTACATATTTATTATCGTTAGGAGTCAGGGTTTTTACCTGATAGTCTATTTCTTTTCATTGGACTATTGAGCTATGTGGCGGGGTTTATTTATTTTAGTTAGGCCCTGTGTCGCACTGTATCATACTGATAGTTGACTACAATTATTACTTCACTATTGATGATTATTTCTTCAGAGATTTTTAGTATGGATATTTTGTATCCTTTATGGCTCTGAGGAATTTTGAATAAGTTATCACCATATTTTGAGATGATAGTCTATTGAGACTTGATATGTATTTATAAAATGGTGATTTTGTTAGATATGCCTTATTGAGTATTTTTTTAGGCATATTTTATTTATGACTTATTCGGATATTGTTAAGTCAAATTTATGAGATCTGTATTTATTGGTTTGGTATGCCTTTTATGGATTTTGGGTTTTAGGCATATTTTGAGATGACTTATTTGGATTTAAGTCATTTATGGATCTATAAAGTAGTGAAAGTAATTAATATGCCTTATTATGATTGTTTGTTCGGCATATTTTATATGACTTATTATTTTAAGTCAAAAAGTTATGATATTAGTATCTCATCTTTTATTAGATATAGTCTAACCCGTTTATTATTTTAATACTCGGGTCAGGCCGAGACTTTACATGTACAGGCACCCATTGACCTTTGGAATTTGGGCTAGCATTGAAGTAGACTATTTTAATGATTTTAGTTTACTTCATATTTGTATATATTGACAGTTAGGAATTTATGTCATTTATATTATATAGTAGTGACTTTGTACCTGATACAAGATTTTGGATATGATGTATATATTTATGTGGGTCCAGTACTCATATTTTGTAGACTCGCCTTCTATTATGTATAAAATGATGTATATTATTTCGCTGTGATCTGTGACTCTGATTCTGATTTATCTATACTATATACTATTCTGAATATTTTTAATCGGTGTGTTTATTACTTTGTGTTAATATTGTACACTTCTAAATTTCAGTTCAGATCCTCAAAAAGGTAAATAAGACGCGTCAGTGTCAGTATAAAGATATATTTACATTCGATCGTCCTTAACCAGTCGTATTCTCCGGATTAGCAAACGACATTACTTGTAATGTTCTTTGATAAACTGGGCATAGCGGTGGGGTCGTCACAAGTAGAAGCCACATTGAAGTACTTTTTCAGCAGTTTTCTTCGGACCGAACCATAAGCTTGGTCATGACAAAATGAAAGAACACTTTTGATTTCACAATCCGAAATGCAACGTCGAATGGTTTGGTCGGAACAATATTTAAACAAGTATAGAGCATCCCAATAGAAGTACTTGTCTTGGGAAAGAAATTTATATTTATCTTGTTTCAACCAAAATTAAGGAGCTTCCTTAGTGACTAAATAGTTCACTATGTTTGCATACCATGGATCAATAGAAACAGAAAAGAGTTGTTCATTAGGAAAGTTCTCGTTGATCGGTAAAGAAGATGGTGCGTTTGGAAGACGTGACAAATGATCAGCAATGACATTGTCGGATCCTTTTTTATCTTTGATTGTAAGGTCAAATTCTTGGAGTAAAAGGATCTAATGGATCGAATGAGACTTAGCATCCTTTTTAACGAAATGGTACCTAAGAGCGGAGTGGTAATTGTAAACAGTAATATGTGAGCCTATCAAATAAGGTTGGAATTTTTCGAGTGCAAAGAATACAACTTGAATCTCTTTTTCAATGGTCGTGTAATTGAGTTTAGAATTGAGTTGAGCATCGTTAAGAGTCATACTAGCGTAGTAGATGACATGAAGAATTTTGTTGATTCATTGTCCTAAGACAGCACCAACTACAAAATTAGAAGCGTCACACATTATTTCAGAAGGAAGATCCCAATTGGGTGAGAAAATGATGGGAGCAAAAATAAGTTCGTTTTTGAGACATTCGAAAGCAGAAACACGGTCAGAATTGAAGTCAAATGGAATGTCTTTTTCAAAAAGAGTCATAAGAGGTCAAGCAATTTTACTAAAGTCTTTCACAAAGCGTCGATAGAAACCAGCGTGTCCAAGGAATGAACAAATGTCCTTGATAGATTTGAGAATGGCTAGATTCGCAATTACATCAACTTTTGCTTTATCTACCTCAATGCCTTTGTTCGGAATGACATGCCCAAGGACAATGCTGTACCATAAAATGGCATTTTGCCCAATTTAACGTTAAGTGTTTGTCCTTGCATCGTCTAAGAACCAATTCAAGATGGTGTAAGCACTCGGAAAAAGAGTTTCCAAAGATAAAAAAATTGTCCATAAACACTTCAAGAAAACGTTCGATCATATTGGAAAAGATGCTGACCATGCATCTTTGAAACGTAGTAGGAGTGTTGCAAAGGCCAAAAGGCATACGTCGATACGTAAAAGTTCCAAAGGTACATGTGAAAGTTGTTTTCTCTTGATCTTCGGGAGCGATTGGAATTTGGCTATAGCCGGAATAACCATCAAGAAAGCAATAGAATTCATGGTCGGCTAAATGTTCAAGCATTTGGTCTGTGAAAGGAAGAGGGAAATGATCCTTACAAGTTGCACATTTAGTTTTCGATAATCAATGCAAACACGCCAACCCATTTTAGTACGAGTTGGAATGAGTTTGTTAGAGTCGTTCTTGATAACAGTAAGTCCAGACTTTTTCGGCACGACATGAATTAGGCTAACCCACGAACTGCCAAAGATTGGGTATATGATTCCGTTATCGAGGAGTTTAAGTATTTCATCACGAACTACATCCTTCATTTTTGGGTTAATCCTTCGTTGTGCGTCACAAACAGGCCTGGAATCTTCAACTAAATGGATACGATGTTGAACAAGAGCGGGACTAATTCCCTTTATACCGGTGATCAACCATCCAATTGCTTCTTTATTTTTCGATAGAATTGAAAGAAGGGAAGCTTCTTGATCAAGAGCGAGAGTTGAAGAGATTATGATGGGAAACGTTTCGTTATCATCTAAGTATGCGTACTTAAGGTGATCGGGAAGGGGTTTAAGGTCCAACTACGGGGGTTGCTCAATCAACGAATTTTGTTGAAGTTCTGGTTCAACGGTAAGGGGTTTAAACGGAAGCACATTTTCAATTTCGTTAGGCTTGTCTTGAAACAGTTGTTCGTATTCGGTCTCGTTTCATCGTTGAGGTCAACTGTTTCATTATCAAAGTTTTCTTGAATGAAGCTAACGTCCAACGTTTAGTCATGTGGTTCGTTCGGTTGATTTTAAAGATTGAAAATGTTAAGATCCAAAGCCATGTTTCCAAAAGAAATTTTCATCGAACCGTTTCGAAAATTGATGAGAGCATTTGAAGTAGCCAAGAAAGGTCAGCCTAAAACCAATGGAATTTGACTCATCGGATTATTCACAGGTTGAGTCTCCAAAATGATGAAATCGATGAGGAATATGAATTGACCGATTTTGATGAGTACGTCCTCGATTTCTCCCACTGGTTTCTTTATCGAATGATCGACAAATTGAAGAGTTACTTTTGTCTGTTTTAGTTCACCCAAGCCAATTTGCTGGTAAACTGAATAAGGAATCAAATTGACACTCGCACCCAAATCGAGTAAGCATTTGTTAATCGTTTTGTCTCCTATCGTGCACGAGATCGTCGGACATCCAGGATCTTTGTATTTGACGGGAATTGATTGGGACAAGACTTTCCTAAGTCCAGCGGCTAAGAGAACTTTCTTGGGTACATGAGTGTCGTTTTTGAGTACATAAGTCCTTAAGTAATTTAGCGTAAGTTGGGACTTTTTGCATGATATCAAGAAGGGAGAAGTTAACTTTGACTTGCTTAAAAATTTCCAACATCTTTTCCATTTGGTCAGAATGTTTCTTGGGTCAAAGGTGATGTGGAAATGGAACACGATACTCAGTAGGTTGGTCTACTTAAGTAGAAGAAGAATTTGGAGTGGAATTTGATTCGATGTTTGGCTCAATGTTTTGTTCAGATTCGTTTGTTTTTTTTGAAGTGTCGAGAGGGGTTTTTGGTAAATCGTTTGAATTAACAACTTGATTATCGATTTGTTTACCGGAATGCAAAGTCCTGATAGCATTTATTTGGATTACGTTGCTATCTTGAACAACATAGGCTTGATTCGAATTTGTGTTTTGATTTCTGGGATTTAAAACTAGTTGGCTTGGGAATGTGCCTCATTCACGTTCACTTACAGACGTGGCTAATCGACTCATTTAATTTTAAGTTTTGCAATAGATTGACTCGTATTCTGCATGTACGAGGTTAACAAATTTTGCAAATTGATGTTTGATTGGAGGCTTTGAGTGGTTGCCTTAGCCAAAGTTTCAAGACTTTTCTCAAGTGAACTTAATCATTTATTATCTTCGGGAGCAAAAGATTGTTGCGGTTGATTTTGAGATGGACCCACAAAATTTTATTGAAAATGATTGGGTTGAAATGGAGGATTAGAAGCATTGTTTGGAAAAGCTTGAAAATTGGGACGAACCAAATTCATGTTGGAATTATTTTAGTTCCAAGCACAGTTCGAATGATTTCTCCAACAAGGATTGTACATCGGAGAAAACAGGTCATTCTTAACCTTATTGAATGCATTGAGTTGTTCAATCGAATTAAGGCACTGATCGGCAATATGATTCGGATCGTTACATTTATAACACATAGGTTAGGAAGCTTGTTGTCGAATTTATTGATCATTGAGTCTATCTTAGCTTCCAAAGCCAAAGATGATCCTAATGAGTGCGCGCTCGATCATGTGTAAATGATTTCTCATTAGAACGTTCCCATTGGGATGATTTTTCGGCCAAGTTTTCAAGGAACTGCCAAGCATCATCGTGACGTTGGGCAAGAAAATATCCTTGGCACATCGATTCAAGCATGGTTCGTGATCTGTTTTTAAGTCCATCATATAAGATTTGGCAAAGGGTCCATTTTTTGAAATTATGGCGTGGACATTTTATCAGATGTTTTTTAAATCTTTCAAAATATTTTCCGAATGATTCACCCCTGAATTGATGAAAATTGACAATTTTGTTTTGGATTTTAGTTGTTTTTTCCAAGGGGTGGAACTTTCTAAGAACCACGTTTTAATCGAGTTTGATGGTAAGCTTTACAACTATTTTTCAACGTAATCGGTAAGAGCAAATGGAATTAACCGAAGTTTGATTCCGTCATCACAAAGTTGTTGGAGTTTAATGGGTGTGCAAACTCGTTCGAATTTAGTTAAGAAAATGTATGGGTCATCGTGTTCAAAGTTGCCAAATTTTGGAATTGTGGCAATATGGTTTGAATGAATTTCGAAATGATTACCCGTTGGGGAGGGTAAAGTGATACAAGAAGGAATAGAAATTATATCGGGAAAGATTCTATCCATGAGAGTTCACGGGGCATTTTCGTTTGTCATTGCTGGAGGATCGTTTGTTCGAGTTAAACGATTCGTAGAAGGGTCACGAGTCCAAGTATTTGTTGTTGTGTCACGAGTCCAAGTACTCATGCACAAGTAAAAGTCGAGAAGAGAAAGAAGTGAGAATTGAATTTAAGAGAAAGAAGCAAGGTTTAGAAGGTGAAATGAAATGAAAAATTGTTTTAAATATATTTTTTAAAGGAAAGATATTTACCAATAGAAATTTATTTTTCAAAAGGGAGATTTGATTTTTGTGTTTCTTTTTGGATTTTCAAATTTTTTTATTTTTTCCATGTATTTGTTTTTTTTTTAAACAAGAACTAAGTTAAGTAAATTGTACAATTTTTTTTAAGTTTTGGATTTTTTTGTTTTTTTTAAATATGCATGAACTAATGCAACTAAATGAATGCAAGGACTTAATTACAAATTTTCTGTCCTTAGTAGCTCCTAACCAAAAATTGTATCATCACGTTTTGTCTTAATCCAGCAAAATAGTTCTTAGTTAGGTAACGGACATGAGTTATCGGTGCATCATGAATCACCATAGCAATGCAGCCGAAGGTTTAAGTACCTTCAAAGAAATAATCACTATAATATTTACGAATCACCGTAATATTTATATATGATTATTGCTCTACCGTAGCCTAGACACCAAGAAATTAATTTGTCGAAAGAGAACAACTTGTCAAGATACAATTAAGCCCTAGGTGAGCTCGTGACACCCTTAAGTTCGATGTCTAACAGTTATTATTAGCAAATTCTACGATGATATGCGATTCATGGGCCATGGAAGGGGTGATGAAATCCCCCACCTTATGTGGATTTGGGTATTGCCCTTAGAAAGTAAAAATAAGATGGTATGAAAGCAAAACAGAAATTAAACGTGATTTAACAATGCACCTACGAATGAAATTTGTTTTTTTTTGTTTTTGAAATTTTTTTTAAAGTGCAAGCAACCAACAATACAAAACAAATAAAAAAAGAGATGAGAGCACGAAACCAGAGCGTGCAGAATTATTAGCAATTTATTTTAAAGCGGCAATATTTTTTTATAAGCAAGTAGAGCAGTTATTTTAGCAAGCAGTTCTTCTTCTTTTCTGCTTTTGCAACCTGGAAATTGTTGCACAAGATTTATATATATATATATATATAACAAAACACAATTCTTTTCTTTTTGTTTTTTAAGAGATGAAAGGACAAAACGACAAATGGACTAAAAAATGGAAAAATAAACAAAACACAATTCTCTTATCAATTCACCCGGCCAGTAAGAAAATTTTTCTAAAACACACGGTTACAAAACCCAATTCTCTATCAAAACACAATTTCACAATTCTCTATCAAAACACACACCACACAATTCTCTATCAAAATTTCAGAAGAAAAATCGCAACCCAAAATTTTCTCAAATCAGCCACACAACAAGGTTTTTCGACCCAATTATAGAGGATTTGCGGTTGTTCGATTGGTGAGTTTGGTCGCGATTACGTTTGATTAGTCGAATTAGGTTTGCGTTTTGGATTCTGGTTGGAGATTGTCGTAGGGGTTGCAGTGATGGTTGAATATGTATGTAGGAAGTAGAGGTTGTATATTGGTTTGGAGATGGAAGGAAATGAGAAGCAGGAGGAATATTGCTGATGGTATGACAGGCAGAGGATGAGGATATTGTGGATGAAAGTAATGGCAGTTGGAAGGCACTGATGGGTGTGGGTGTTTGATGGATGTTTGAAAATATTTGAGTGGGTTGTTTCAGTGGTGCACAGGGAAGGCTGTAGTGTGATGCAAGTTGATGGTGAATGATGAAATGGTTAGGTTGATGGTGGTGAGTGTGCAGTAGTATGGATAGTGGCAGTAGTGTATGATGCTATGAAGTGGAGATGTTGAAGTTCAGTTTGCAATGTGCACAGTTTTGGAAGTGGCTGCTACATAGGTTGAATGATGGCCAGGGTAGTGTCAGTTTGGGACTGAATGTGCACCGTTGGTGATGGTGAAGGCAGTAATTTGAAGGCAGCTTAGGATTGATGGAGGTTTTGGTAGACAGTTGTAATAAGGATGGAAATGTTTGCATAGAAGTGTTTACGTATGCACAGAAGTGCAGGGATGTATGTATGGTATAGACAGTTTGTTTTGATTTGAATGATGGTATATTGTTAGCAGTAGTGGAAGGGTAAGTAGTTGGAGATGATGATTGTTTGAAGCAAGTGTTGTAGGAGTTGATAAATATTGGTTATTAGTGGATGTTGGAGGTGATTGATAACGACCTGTACTTTTAATCATTTTTTTAGTAACGATTTTGAATAAAGTAATTAAAAATTTAGAATTTAGATTTAAATATTGTTAATAAGTTAAATTTTAATATTGAAATAAATTGCAATTAAAGTTATGGAAATCTTTTAATTAAAAGAAAGAGAAACAAATGGTAACTAATGAAGTAAATATAAGAAACGTATGTTTTGTGTTAAATAATAATAATAATAATAATAATAATAATAAACATTTTTATGAAAGTAAAAGATACGTAGAGAAAAATAAAATGAACATTTTCATTTTGAATAAGAATATAATATTAATAAAAAGGAAACAATTAAATTTTGGAACAATATTTTACAGCCGTGAAATAGCAATTGTAGGCAGTACAAGATTTGTAACGCTAAACTTTAATTTTTCAGTAAATTAAAGTTGTAGAATTAAAACGCGTATTAAATAAGTTTAATATGGAAAAGATGAATTGAGTTTGCATATGTCGGAAAAACCATCTCAAATTTAATCAGAAACCGGTCAATATTGTTGTGAAAATTTGAATTTCTCAGAATGTAAATATTTTTACATAGAAAAAATGTAGAGAATTTTCTGAGTAAGATGTCAAAGTTCGTTTCGTCAAATTCGGAGATATCTAGCTTTGTTTATTGAAATCTGAAGTTTGTGATACGTTTTGGGTCGGTGTAATTAGCGAATTTTAATGCGAACTTAAAATTTAAAATGTTGTGTGTTTTTAGGTTCATATTGGAGCGCTAAGAAAATTGATGTTTTTATTTTGGGTTTGGACACACATGTGTGCTATAGAGCTGTTTAAATTAAATTCAGGGTACACTATAAATTTAAAATAAGGTTCGTACACAAATACCTGTGTACCATTAATATGGTGAGAACTCGTTTAGCATGTCTATCATTTTAGTTTTGATTTCGCCTAGTACGTTATACTAGAATTCATTTAATGTGACGTTACTCTCTTTTAAAATGAAAAGGTCACCGTTATTGAATGCATATTTTTCGTGACACATACTTTCATTTCCCTTTATTTTTGAAATCCCATCAGACTCCTTCCTTCATATTTTGAAAACGCATGCATTTAAATATTATTTTCACATCCATCTTTCCTTCTCCAGTCATATTTCCTTCTGCAATTTTTTATTTAAAAGCATCAGATCCCTATTGCCAAAATGCAGCCACCCACGAAACCTCCTTCCTACCGAACTACGTGTAACCACCTTGCCTTCCAGTTGTCGTCCACCTTCTCCAATGCCATAAACTACTACCCGTACAACTCATTCCTTCCCATGAACGCCAATCCTTACCTCCAAACAAGACTACCGCACCTCTCCCTGTCCTCACCAGCCTCTCACCACCAACCGGCCTCCGACAAACCATCGCTCTCCTCATCCAGATCCGCCGCCTTACCCGGCCACCATCAGTAGCGCCCTATCCCCACTTCCAAGAGCCAAAGCCCCACAACCCAATCTCCTACAACCAACCAACCACATGCTCCCTTACCTCCACCAGCGCCACCCTGATCCGTTCCCAGCCAGGGCAGCCTTGCCACCAGCCATACCTACCCCGTTCGTCACCATCCTCGAGATCCAAGCCTCACCACCCTAACCTCATCCACCTTAGCCTTCTTCCCGCTACTTCTGCCTACTCATCACCAACCACGTCACTGCCTTTCATCCCGCTCAACTTTTTTTATATAAAAAAAAATTCAAAGCCTGCCAAATCTGCTGAAACAACATAGGAGAGTAATATAATCATAGTGGTGTTTACTAGTTCCGTGTGTGAGATCCGGGTTGTCGAGTTTGTGTCGCCGTCTTTTGGTTTTTAGATTCGTGTTACAAAGGTGAGTGTTTCAACCTACTCACGAAGTACTATATTATTCTATTGCATGTTATATTAATATCATGATGTGATAAAATTATTTGGTCGGTTGTTTGTGAATTTAAATTGATATTAAAATGAATATGATTTGCTAATTGAACAACCTGATATGAGATAGTTTATAATTATTGTGATATTTCTATTATTGAATTAATTTAAAATTTGAATGCATATGTATACCCTTTAGTTGACAGTAATTGGTGATCGTGTGATTTTCTTTTATATGTTGACCATTGTTTGATATATATCTGTTATCACCCTGTTTGAATTATTGAAGTTGTATTGATTATTATATGGATCATTAGAACATTTAATCGTAGTATAAAAACCCTTGGACACCTTATGCTGATATGTGGAAAAAGTTAGAATAGATAATTTTGTTGTTTTGACCAAATTGTGATTTTTACAAATAAACTGTTGTTTTGTTTTTATTTGAATTTTTTCCATGCATGTATGTATTTGCTTCCAAAATTTTGATACGTTAAAAGAAATGACATTTTGAATAGCGTAGTCCAAAATTTGATTGTAAATTTACGTCTAGATTTTTCAAAATAAATTATTTATTTAAATATGAAATAAAAGGCGTTTGGTAAAATAGTGTTTTTTTAACTTGAAATTTTTTTGTAACTCCATCCCAGAAAAATAAAAATATTTTGTAAAGAAACCTATATCAAATTCTATCATCAATTATTTTCTATATTTTATTCTTTGAAAAATAGGATTGCTGAAATTTTGGAATTTTGCGAAATCGTTATTTTGATTTGAAAATTTTTCTTTAGATCCTCCATATTATTTTAAAAATATTTTGTAAAGGGACTTATATTTATTTCGATCATCTGGTAATTTTTATAATTCAATATTAGAAATTAGTCGTTTGAAAATTTGGGAAAATTATCCATTTGATTTGGAAAAATATGAAACTTTCTTGGAAATTCTAGAAATCTAGTTTAAGGACTCTTGAATTTTATTTTGAATATTTCCATGAATTTGTGAGTTATAAATTTTTTATTAGTATGAAATATTACGTATTTTAAATATTAAAAATAATAATTTGCTCTGGAAATTTCTGTAAATTTTCCTATAAATTCCTGAAGTATAATAGAAAATTTTTGATATTAATTTTTTTTGAGATTCTCTATTGAATATTCTATAAAAATTAAAATTGGACAAACCGGCATATTTCATACGATTTTGATTTAACCGACATAAGAATTTATAGTCCTGACTTGAGTGTGTTGTTTTTAATTATGCTCGGGTCAACCTGAGTTTTTCAGTGTTCATTTTGAGGCATTGATCTTGAAGTTGAAGACGGTGTTTGAAGACCATGCTATTATTATGTATTATTTCCGCTGCATGGTTATTTGGTTTGTATATGTTTGACTCTAATATTTTATAAATCAAATGTTAAAAATTAAATTAGCAGCTTCATGAATTGCTTATTTATGTATTATATTTTATTCCTTCCGCTGTGTGAGATTCTTTGTTCTGTTCCGTTCTCTTTTCTTATTTATTTCTTATTAAACCCCATTGACAATCCATCGTTTTGAATGGTTTGGGTTTGATATGTGTGGATTATTGTCGACTTGAATTGTCCAAAATGGTGGGTCGTTACAATGTATGTATGACGGTTATGTGGATGTGCACAGTTGTGATGAAGTAATATGACTATGCACAGTGGATATGATGAAGGGAAGGATGATGTCAGATTGTAAGGCTGGTGTTGCACGTGATAATGGAACTATTTGGTGTAAGAGAGTAGGAAACAAAAATGCACACTGGTGAAGATGTGCACAGTTTGTTGAAGACAGTGAAGGGTATTGTTGATGATGGTTATGTCAATGTACGGTGGCTGGAAGTGTGGTATGCAATGCAATGGTGGAATTGTTGTGAATGTATTGTGACATATGGTTGCTGGCAGGCAGAGGAGGGAAGATGATGTTTTCTGGTGTGGGTGATGACGTATGTTATGTGGAAGTATGTTGTATGTCCGAAGTGAGGTATGTTGTATGTTGTTTGTAGCAACAGAAGGCAGGTTGTGGTGAGAAAGCGATTTTAGGTATGTTTTTTGTTGCAGATGTTTGGTTTGTATGGAGACAATCATACAAGGTATGTAGTAGCAGGGGATGTTTGGTATGTTAGAAGTGAATGGAACAGTATGGTGGATGAAATTGATGGTGGCAGTTTTGAAGTATGGAATGGTGATGCAATGGAATGGTGATGTTGTTAACAGAGGAAGAGGAAGTGGCTTGGTTGTTGGAGTAGTTTGTTTTGCAGAGGTTAATTGTAAAACGGAAACTGTAAATTGTAAAAAAAAATGAAATGCAAACTGTATGTGCATAGAGGATGTAAATTGTAATGTAAAGAAAATGAAATGGAATATATATATTGAAATGAAATTGTGTATATTAAAAAAAAATAGAAATGCAAATGCAAATAGTAAAACAACAAGCACACAAATCAAATGAAAGCACAAATCATACAACAAACACACAACATAAAATATTTTTTGAGTGCAAATCAATGCACAAAATGAACACACAATAAAATAAAACAAAAATAATTCGAAGAATAGAAATAAAATCAAATTGTTATTAATTTCCTCGGAAACGGAACCAAAAACTTGTTTTTGCGATGAATTTTCTATCGGTTAAAAAATCGTCGAAAAAATGTAATAAAAATAACCGCAAACCCACGGCGTACAATTTTAGTACGTGGCGAGTACGGCTCGATCCGCAAGGGAATTGAATTAATTTTAAATTCTACTCAATCAAATTAATGCAATGAGTTTGAGATTGTTTTAACTAAAGAGAAATGCAAAAATTAGCTACAAATAAAAGTGATTAAAAATATGAGATTGAAGGACAATTTAGAGGCAAATCCACTCTCATACTCTTAAATAAATTAACACAAAATTTTATCTATGATCTCCCATTTTAGTCTAAGTAGAATTAGTGATGTATTTATCTTAAGTATGGTCTATTTATGTTATTAATTAACATAACTTAAACCGTCAAACTTTAATACAACAACTAAAACCACTTATTAGATGTCATAAAAATGAATATGAAACTAAAACAAAATCTATTTTAAGCACGATCTATTTACTAATTTTTTTATTAGTAACCTAGGTCATCAAATTTTGATTCTATTTTAATTCCATGATCAAAATCACTTAGTTAGATGATGATGTAAATTTTGTTTATGTTGGATTAAGCATAGCATATTTGTGATTACAACATAGACTATCAAATTCACTAATAAACTTGCATCATAATCCAACTTTTCATGAAGTATAAAAAGAGATCATAAATTAGCAAATATGTTGAATCTATATGATTTAAGAGAGCTTCATTACCCCTAAATTGAAGGGTTTTAGCTTCTCATATTTGTTATCATTTCAACACATGTAAATTGCAACATTAAAAAGCAAGGAAAGTGCAAGCTAATTAAAATAAAAGTGAACTAAACTACTTGCATAAAAATAAAACTAATTGCAATGAAAAGAAAGCTAATCTACTAAAATGAAATAGAAGAAAGAGAGTCTGTAAATAAAAATGAGTATAATATAAAATAGAAGCATGTAAGAATAAAGAAGAAGAAGAAGAAGAGGCTTAGGAAGCCATTTTATTTCTTATTTAATTTTTGTGGCTACAACTCATATAATATGATAAGAAGATAAAAACTCCATTACATGAACATAAGAGGGTATTTATACATGACTAAAACCCTAATCCATTTTTAGGGAACTCCCTAAAATGCCCTTGAGGTAGTGTGGCCGTCAAGTTATCATTAGCATGAAATTAATCCTCCATTAAATGTGCATGTGCCTTTAATCCTCACTAACATGTGCATTAGCTCTTAATTGTGGTTCATGATTAGTGGGCGGGTGGAGTCCTCCATGATTACATGAATTCTTTTATTTCTTCATTTCTTTGGCTTCCTTCACTTGTGCATGCATACATACATGAAATCGCTTCCAAGTTGAATCCAGATTCCTACAAAACAATTTAAAATGTGCAAGTAATTTTTTCCAAATTAATTTAAACACGAAAATTACCGATTTCCCCCCATGTAGATGCATGAATGATGACTTGAGAGCATTTTTGAAATTTGGTTTTAAACATGTAAAAACATCCAATTATGACATTTATTTTACGAAAATGAGATTAAATGTGTGAGTAAAAATATACATTTTACGTGCACACTATTAGTCTGGAAAGCCAGCGTGAGAAAACTTAAAGGATATGGTAAACATAAAATAATTGGTGGGACCATGCCGCAAAATACGAAATGGGGTTTCACCATACAATAACAACAACCATACATAAGAGAATGGACAAAGAACGGAAACAAATCCAAACATAAAGGATGTGCACAAGTAAGAAAATATTCCCTACCCGAAGAATGTACAAAATCAAGACTTAAAGAATGGACAAAATTAATTAAACACGGAGAAGGGCACAAGGTACTTCTCGATGCAAATAAGAAAGAATCAACTTCAAGGTTTGAATTAAAACAAGGAGAATGAATTTATCTATCATGACTAGGAGGATGTGCTCCCCTTCACCAAAAGAATACCTCTAGATAAAATATACTTTAGAGCTCACGCCAAACACGCAACACTCATAGGAACTTCCAAGATAGGCCCCGGTACACCGTGAACATCCGAATATACTCATATCACTGCATGCATTCTACCAACAAATCTCTAGATAAACGTGAATATACCCTAATGGGTGCGACCCAACTAGCATGGCTCTCACTCGTTCTTTGGTTTTAGTTACCCACGGTGATGGATGCCAATGCTCAAAATGAGCAACAAATCGTCTTAGATTGACAAAACACAAAGAAAGATATCAAAATCGATAGTCGATGAATCAACTATCGAAAACAAACTAATACTACCTTGGGGAAAACAATGAAGCCGGACAAGTTAGGACAATGTTGCTATCTATCTTGCCATGACTACAGTCTTTACTTTAAGAATAGTAAGAGTTTAAATGCCTCAAACGAGCAACAAAATCATCTTAATCAAAGAAACATTAAGAAGATAGCAGAATCGATAGTCAATAAATCAACAACTGGGAATAGCAAAAATGACCATATATGGAAATTAGATCTCATACACTTGTCACCAATAAACGAATCAGGCTTTTAACATTTAACTTTTACTTGTACTTGATTTTCACATCATAAATATATGTAAAACATTTAAAAAATACCCTTTAAAAATATCACTTTAAAGAGCTAATTATATTTCTAAGTGTATTAAAAGGAAGGGTAATAAACAAATGTCATTACACTACACCAGAAAGTTCATTTCGCCACGGCTTTGGGCCATGGCTAAACGATTTTGCCACGGCTTTGGACCATCGCAAAATAGGCAATGGAAATTTTTTTGCCACGGTCCAAAGCCGTGGCTAAATGAAAATTTTCCATGGCTCATAGCTGTGGCTGTTTTCTATTTTGCCACGGCTTGAGGCCGTGGCAATATTACATGTTGCCACGGCTTAAGCCGTGGCAAATACATGTTTACCATGGCTTAACTTCGTGGCTAATTTTTGTATGTTTTTCAAATTAATCAAAAGCCTCAGTTGTTCTTACTTCGGTTCAATTCGACAAAATAGTGATCTCAGTTGAAACTCAAAGCATAGAGAAATTGTCTCAGTTCACAATACGGTTCATTGTTACAAATAGTTCATCAATTAAGATATATAGTTCATCAAGTACAATACAATGATACATGAAGACAATAGTTCATCAAGTACAATACAATGATACATGAAAACAAAAGTTCAATAACAATACATAATACACACTACAAAGTGTAACTCCTTCTAATGCACTTACTGAACTGCAAGTTTTTGATTTCGCACTATAAGGCATGTATTTCAACTTCGGGCTTCACATCATCCACTTCAACAGCGTGGGTCATCCATCAAAGATAAACAAATCAAATATTAGACTCTAGCTTTTTGCTAATACAATTATACGATCAACCAATATAATGCTATCCACGAACGGTTTTCACTAGTATACCCATTGTGGTAACAAATTATTACCTCATTTGTTTACCAGTGCCCAAGATTAAGATGTAATACATAGTATAGTATCTAAGGTCTAAATAAAAGACTGACGGTACCTAAGTGGTCACGCTATCGTCTAAAATTACTTATATCTAGGTTTACTCTGTTCAATACCTTCAATGCTCCAATTATACTCAACTACTACCTATTACACCTGATTTACGGAAATGAATAATTAGCTTGATAGCTTGATTTTATGGCGGAAGAATAGAAGGTTAGCTACACTGGTATTTTTTGTAGTACTCGGCATATTTAGGAGCTAATGACTGAGAAAATTTGGCAGAAATAAGAGCAGATGAATACACCACTTTAGTATACTGTATGATATTGGCCTGGGTGTGGGTTTATTTCTACTTGTCGTTTGGAGGCTTTCATATATTCGGTATTCTTGTCATCTGAAATTAGAGATTATAGGAAGAAACCAAAGGAAGGGATAAAGTTTATTGGAGGATCATGTCAAATAAAGCTAAACTTATGTAGAAAACTCTCCATTTGCTTGCAGAGAATATATTATGTACTGTGGCTATCTAGTGACAAGTAATAACAGACTAACATTACACTTTATTTATACTGACATGTTTATGCCACATCACTAATTGACTTGGTACTCTTCGGAATTTATTAATCCAGAATTTCTGACATGCATTCCACGTTCCTATAGCATCATTTTAAAGCCTTGGGAACGAATATTTCCAGAAATGTATCATAAAATATATATATAGAAGAAATTTTCACGTTTTATAAATTTATAAGTTCTTTATAGATCATAACTTACTATGAGTATACATCATTTTAATTCTTAGCCATTATCAAACTTACTAAATTCATAGTGCTTCATTATGTAGGCAGGTCTACTCTTCGATTTTAGTAATTAGAATAATTTATAGCTACCATAGTTACAGTTTGTTACTATTTCGCGTCTTCTAACTTTGAAAATTTCACAATATAGATTGCGCTATGTAGGTATCCATGTTTTAGGAGTCATTGTAATAGAAGGAATGGCGTGGCCATGGTTTTGGCGAATCTGGTTATTACCATTCCATTTCGATTAGGGCTGTCAATGGATACCCGAAAAATCTGAAATCCGTCCGCATCCGCATCCGAAAAGCGGATAATATCCGATATCCGGAAAAACGGATGCGGATACGGATACGAAGACATCCGCATCCGAAAATTATCCGTCCGATTATTTTCAAGATTATAGTTCAAATTATATGTATTTTAATGCAGTAAATGATATACGTTTATTATTTTATTAAGTTAGTAGTTTATATTGTATGCACTTAATGCTTATTAACTGCTCCAAACTATTTATTATCATCATATTTGTTAATTTTTAACACTTTTATAATCAATGAGATTGAAAAATATTTATTTTAAACTAAAATTTTCCATTTGTAATTCTTGATTTATCAGTCGTTAGCAGATAGGATAATTATCCGATATCCGTCCGTATCCGCGGATGCGGATATCCGATATCCGAAAATGATTTCGAATGCGGATGCAGATATGGCACTATCCGCATCCGAAAGCATCCGTTGACAGGCCTAATTTCGATTATTGACAGAACACATATTAGTGTTTCAAATTTTGTTTTGAAAGCTCTGGAATTTCTATAATTAAAAACCAGAAGTATCTAAAATGAAATCAGGATTTTGGAAATTTCTGAAGCAATAGATTTTTTTATGTATATATGCAGTAGACTCATAATGGAAAATGGCTAAGTCATGAATTGAGCAGGCCCTTTTAACTCAGTGGTAGAGTAACGCCATGGTAAGGCGTAAGTCATCTGAAGCAGTTAAAGCAACAATTTTAAAGTTAAAACAAGGTATGTTTGGTTGATGTTTTAGTTTTGAGTTCTGCATTTTGGGTTTTTGAAATCTTTGTAAATAATTTGTTTTTCAAATGTTGTGGATTTTCTTTAAAATTGTTTGCTTCAAGTTTATTTTGGGGTTTGAATCTTTTTTTTTGCTTTGAAATTATATGAACATACTGAAAATAGTTGAACCTTTTAATTTTTAAATTTTTTTTCTGAAAAGTTTGTATTTTTTAAAGAATAAATGAACTCTTTCTTATTTTTTTGAACTTTCATGTAAATTTGCATTTTTATTTTCTGAAAATTTGAGTTTTATTAATTTCTATATTTTTTACATTTTCTTTATTTTTCAGTTAAAAACGTTTTCATAATACATTATAATATTCAGATCTGACAAAAGGTAATGAGTTATAAATTTTAAATTTTTTTTCAAAAGAGATATCCCAGGAAGAATTTAATTTAAATAGAAATGTTAAAAAAAACCCAATTTTGTTTCTACAATGATCGGAAGAAATTATATTTTGGAAAATTATATTTCCAGACAGAAATCCCAGAAACTGTTGGAAATCGGAAGTCTCCCAACACACCAGACTAAATCCCAGAAATAGGATATGAACATGAGTAGATAAACCTAAACATGTACGTGTATTAGCAAGATGAGCGAGTTTTGATGAAATCTGTACTAGTGACATGCTTAAATGTAGCTTACATGATATGACGATCATGCGCTATCACAAAATTCAATTGCTTTTAGAGAATGTATTTCTTATTATTTATCATTATATAAATTAGTTAAAACACGCCATCTAAAATTTTTGGCTTATTTGATGTATTTGAAATGCTACTCCAATGCGCGGCTTCTCTAGTTTGCAACAGTAAGGATTAAAATGACGATCAATTTGATATTAAGAAGATCGACAAGGCACCATTACTTATAATCAGATCAAAAATAAAATTATTTGTTCCTAATTTACATGATTTTCACATTTCCCATATTCATTAAATCTTCTCCATCCATTTTCCATTTACTTCTTGATAGAAATCAGATATAAATTTGTATTATATTGATTGTAATTCTCAGTACAAAGATACAGAAAAGAAAGTGTATTTATACAAAATAATATAAACTGGGCTAGGCCCATTATCTCTGGTAATCCATGCCTAAGTGCCTTGGTTCTTTAGAGCCCTTGGATCTGGTATGATCTGACGGTGCAGCATTAGTGGAAGCTCTTGTTTTGGATAAAGTGAGATCTGTGTTACTTTGTTTCCTCATATATTCGCCCTCAATTTTATCTAGGGTTTCTTCATTTCCCCCTTTCTCTTCATCGCCTTGCAAAACTTTCAGCTCTTCTTTCAATCTGATAAAGTTTTTGGCCAAGAGAGCCTTAGTTAGGATGTCGGCACGTTGATAGTATGTGGGAACATGCCTCACTTCCAATTTCCCAGCTTCAGTTCGCTCGCGTACAAAATGCAAATCAATTTCGATGTGTTTTGTATGCGAGTGTTGAACGGGGTTGGCTGATAGTGAAATCGTGCTCAGATTGTCGCACCAAACGATTGGCTTTCTTTGAAGGTTCAGCCCTAATTTAGAAATTAGGGTTTCAATCCAAGTTATTTCAGCAGTGACACTTGCAAGTGACCTGTACTCTGCCTCCGTGCTAGAGCGTGATGTTGTTGCTTGCTTTTTCGTGCACCATGAAATCGGATTTGGTCCAAGGAATACACAATATCCGGAGGTGGATCTGCGGTCGTCTATGTCGCTTGCTCAATCTGCATCACTGTAAGCATTTATGTTTATATCATTGCAAGCCTTTAGAGATAAACCATGATTTTGGGTCCCTTTTAAGTATCCGAGAATTCGTTTGACTGCTTTCCAGTGTTCGTCGAGAGGGTTTTGCATATGTTGACAAACTTTGTTTACACTGTAGCAGATGTCAGGTCTAGTTATAGTGGCGTATTGTAGAGCGCCGACAATGCTTCTGTATTGCTTAGCATTTTCAATAGCTTCGCCTTTGTGTTTTGATAAATGCAAGTTAGTGATCATAGGAGTGGGTAATGGTTTGGCTTCAATCATGTTGGCCCTTTTGAGAATCTCACTGATGTATTTCCTTTGTGATAGAAATAGCTCTGACTTGGTTTTTTTGTAACTTGTATACCCAGGAAGTAGTTTATGTCCCCTAGATCCTTGATGGCGAAAGTTTTGTCAAGTAGCTGTATTGTGCTTATGATTTCACTGTCACTGTTTCCTGTAATAATGATATCATCCACGTAGACAAGTAGGTAGATGATGTTGCCATTATTCTTCATGTATAACAAGTTGTCTGATTTGGTGGGAGTAAACCCAAATTTCAAAAGGGTTGCTTTCAGTTTTTCATGCCATGACCTTGATGCTTGTTTTAAACCATAAATGGCTTTGTGTAGTCTGCATACTTTATTATCTTTTGTGATGTATCCTTCTGGTTGCTGCATAAAAACCTCTTCATGAAGGTCCCCATTTAAAAATGCATTGCACACATGTAGTTGTCTAATTTTCCAATTTTTGCATAAGGCTAGAGTTAATATAAGTCGAATGGTGGTTGGTTTTACAACAGGGGAGAAAGTCTCGTTGAAATCAAAACCAAACTGTTGTGAAAATCCTTTTGCAACCAGTCTGGCTTTGTGCTTAGCTATGCCGCCATCAGCATTTTTTTTATCTTATAAGTCCATTTGCATCCCACGATTTTTTTGTATTTTGGTTGATCAACCAGGCTCCATGTCTTGTTTTTCATGAGTGCATGATATTCCTCATGCATGGCTTTTCTCCATTCATTATGTTTAATGGCTTCTTCATAAGTTTGTAGTTCTGCATCACTGGTAGAAACTGAGTAAATTTTTGGTTTAAAAATTCCACTTTTCGACCTTGTTGTCATATGATGACCAGTAGCTGCAACATTTTGTTGTTGTTCCTGGTTGCTTTCAGTTGAAATACTTTCTGACATTTCATTCTCATTAGATGTGTCATTTTCATTGCTATCAGTCTGTTGTCTGTCTTCATATGTTTGAGGTAGTATGTCTGAATGTGAGTTGGATGAACTGCATTCTGGCCTTGTATCTGAGGCGCATTTTTATGTTGAGGTTTGATCCTTGTCATTTTTGTTCGTGTTGAAATGTCTAGATAAAACTGGAATGGGTTGAACTGTAAAGTTTGCTGTATCTGATTTTTTTTCTTGTGCTAACATCTTTCCCTGCAAAAGGAAATATGTTTTCATTAAACATAACATGTCTTGAGATATAGATTCTCCCTGTGTTGTCTAGACATTTATAGCCTTTTTGATTGTTAGCATATCCCAAAAAAGTACTGGGTTTTGACCTTAAACTTAACTTGTGTTTGTTATAAGGCCTGAGATATGGGAAGCAAAGACATCCAAAAGTTTTCAAAAAATCATAATTGGGTTTTATCCCATAAAGTTTTTCATAAGGACACATATCCTTCAAAACTTTAGTGGGCATTCTATTTATAAGGTAGACAGATGTGTAGAATGCATCACTCCAGTATTTCATGGGCATAGAGGCTTGTGACATTAGTGTTAGACCAGTGTCTACTATATGTCTATGCTTTCTTTCAACTAACCCATTTTGTTCTGATGTACGAGGACATGTTACTCTATGAAAAATGCCTTTTTCTTGGAAAAAATCTTTAAGAGGTGAAAATTCTTTTTCTCCATCACTCTGAAATTTTTTTACACTATGATTAAATTGTTTTTCAACTAGTGTAATAAATTGCTTTACTATGCTGGAGGTTTCAGATTTTGATTTGAGGAAGAATATCCATGTATGCCTAGAATAAGCATCAACTAAAGAAAGATAATACCTGTGCCCAAGAGATGAGTCATGTGGTGCTGGACCCCATAGATCTGCTGCAATCAGATTTAATGGCTGACTGTGCACTGTTTCAGACCTAGCAAATGGTAATTTGTGTATTTTGCCAATCTGGCAGTGTGTGCAAATTTCAGAAATGGGTATGTCATCAAATTTTATTTTATTATCCTTCAGAATTTTTTTTACAATATCATTACTGGGATGTCCCAGTTTCTTATGCCAACATTCAACAACATTTTCCTTACTTATCATGCTAATATTAACATGGTTACACCAATTTCTCCCTATATGGTCTTTATTCTGCTTGATGGAAGTGAATTTGTATAAGCCCTTGTCCAAACTACCCTGTAATAATATGTTTTTGTTTAGTAAGTCCCTAACTAAACAAAAATTAGGGTGAAACTCGAAGTACACATTATTGTCGTTGGCAAATTGAGAAACACTTATCAAGTTTTTTTTTATTTTGGGTACCCTTAATAGGTTGTTTAAAAATAATTCCCTCTTACCCATAATACTGCCAATTCCAACATGTGATATACTTATAGCTTTACCATTACCCACATGTATAGTTTCCATACCTAAGTAGTTTTTGTTGCCAAGATTCAAGTTCTGGAGGTTGTTGGTGACATGATTTGTTGCTCCTGAATCTGGGTACCAGTCTTCAATGTTAAGATCGTCAGATTTGACTAAGTCATCACCATTGTGGCCTTGCCCCTTGAGCCCATCACCATTGGTCTTTTGTTGATTTATTTGAGCCATGTTGACATTGGGTACCTTTTGACTTGATTGTCCTATGTTAAACTCATAATTGAATCTGAAATAACATTTGTTGGCTACATGACCAAATTTTTCACATATTTGACATTTTACTCTGTTATTATAGTTCTTTCTGCCTCTGCTTCTTCCTCTTTGTGACTGATTGTTTCTTTGTTGACTGTCAGATTTTGAGTTTTAGCTTTGTGTGGATTTTTGTTGGTTTTTGTTTCTTGAATTGTAGCCAGATGCATAGTTGACTGTCATTTCTGATTGTATTGCCTTTCTTTGTTCTATTCTGCCTTCGTGAGCAATAAGGGCAGATTGCACATATTGTAAGTCTAGGAGTGTCTTCTGTGATGCGATAAAAGTGACCACAGACTCATATTCTTCATCTAGACCATTAGTTATGGTGAGGATTTGTTCACTGTCTGATATCTTGTGACCTACAGCACTTAGTTTATCACATAGGTTCTTGATTTTAGCAAGATAGTCCCTCATGCTACCATCTTCTTTTCTTGCATTCTGTAGCTGTCTTTTGTAATGCATTATCCTAGCCGCTGATTGTGAATTGAAAATCTGTTCGATACATGACCATATTTCATGGGAAGACACTACAAGAAAACTGCGGTTTACCTACGCCAAATTGGCGTAGGCGGGACGTAGGTAAATGCATTAACTACGTAACATCTACGTCAATTTTGGCGTGGGTAAAACTTGCGTAGCTAATAAAATACCTACGCTTTACCTACGCCATTCGTTGGATTGTTTCCTACGCCTTTCCTACGCCATAATTTTCTTACGCCTTCCCCACGCCATGTTGTACCTACGGTTTTGTTACGACATTTTTACCGTTTTAAGTGCTCACGTCTTTCCTACGTCATTTGTTTACCTACGTCTTCCCTACGTCCAGTTTTCCTACGTTTTCCCTACGTCATTCTTACATATTATGTTTCCTACGTCTTTTCTACGTCATTCATTTATCCACGATTTACCCACGCCTGTGTTTTTAATGTTTTTCCTACGCCATGCATACGACTTTTTGCTGCATTAATATTTCATTTACCTACGTCTTCCCTACACCTTCCCTACGTCTTTTCTGAAGCAATTTTGATATATTACTATTCTATTTCATTTCACCACATTAAATAGAAACTAAAATCAACTTATTTTATATATATACACATTCCAACAAAAAGATTAACGTCAAACCATTCATCTTTAATTCAAAAAACAAATATCTCATTCATATTACAAAGTCAAACAATATTAATCAAGTTCCTATATGTTAAAATAATATGATAATATGTTCATGATACATGACATCATACAGATACCATTAAAAAGTTTTCAATACCCTCATTCCTCATGACGATCGTTCGGCTCTTCATCAAATCGCTGTCGAAGCATCTCGGTGAGTTGTTCATACTGCATCTTCAGCATTTGAATCTCCCCTTCTTGACGCTTCACTTTTTCCTCTAGTTTGGCTCTAGTCTGTGCTTCTCCCTTATTGATGCTATAAGTAGCGTCTTTGTATTTCTGCATTTTATCAAATATTGCATCAATTTCTGCATTTTAACTTAATTAAAATAATGTTTTGTTGAAAGTTTAAATACTTACTCCAGGGATATTGCCATAATATGGCCTACGGTCCTTTCTTTTAGCTATAGCACCAGTAAGCTTGTCGAATACTTCTTCCTCGACATCATACGAAATTACTGTGCCTTGACTTTTCAATTCTTCAATTCTAGCTTGATATTGTGCCTGTATTTGTGATTTTCCAAATACAAGAACAAAAACATAAATACATGCTCACACTGTGCAGTTTCAGAAATCATGAGAAGAATAACTGTAACGATGTATCAAATTTAAGTATGGCACATATATGATATCCATTTTAGAAATGATGAGAAGAATAACTGTAATGATACGGCAAATAGTGCACTATTATGGCAATACCAAATATATCTAGATGGAAATGAAGACAACCTTAACAAAACATATTTACACATTTAAAACATAAATCACTTTCTGTCAGCATGGTAAAAAATAACCATTTCTATCGCTGCAACCATTTTTATTTTAAATTATACCTTCTAATAGTTTCAATGTAATTTTTATTAAAAAAATGCACTAATGCTATTTCATCTTTTGTCATGTTGGTAGAAAGTGGTTTCTAGTACTGGCCTGTTCTAAACAACGTCGAGGTAAATAACTTTGGAAAAAGACCAAAATTGAAAATTATCCTTAAACAAATACAAGCCGGCATGTATAGTATAATGAAGTTCAGTAAAAACTATTTTGTACAAACCCTTCAGTTCATACTACACTACCATGAAAGAGAAATTGCCGGCAAAGGCGCATGTTGTAACAAACTCAGAAAATCACAACTACCATTAATAATTTTTAAATGTGGGTCATCTTCATATTCATAATTCTATATAAACACCAAACCACACTCTAACACCAACAAAAACAAAAATGAGGGAAATACTGCACATTCAAGGAGGCCAATGTGAAAACCAAATAGGATCAAAGTTCTGGCAAATCGTTGAGTATCAGTACCTTCTTCTACTTTTTTTTGTTTGATGTACTAGCCTTAAATCATTGTTCAACATCTATCAATAATGCAATGAGTATTAAATTCCATTCGAAAAAGTTCAATGCTGCATATCTGCATGCACAAAAAGTATGTGAGAAAAGCAAGGGAACTACGTCATTATTTGTTGACCACTTAAATAGTAAGGAGAAACATAATATAATTAGATATATTTTTCTGAAATTTTGGTAGGATTATCTACTCCATCCCTGTTTATTTTTCTCCTTTGAATGACTTGTTTTCATTACATATTAGTTTTAAATTGTTTTAGTATAAATAATTACAACATCAACTGTAGACTTTCCAATTTGATGTTTGGATTCTAAATAGACTTCCTACGGTTTGGGGAGTAATGGTAAGGAGTTAAGTAAATTTTATAGGGCATAATTTGTAAGCTCATACTCTTAATTTTATGTCTAACAGTATAGACACATAATGATCGATCTATCAACTAGATTTTATGTTTGTGAAGAGCATGGCATCGACACAACTGGTCGGTACGTGGGCAAATCTAGCTTGCAACTAGAGAGAGTTAATGTGTACTACAATGAGGCTAGTACAGGTAGATTTGTGCCACGTGCAGTGCTGATGGACCTTGAGCCTGGGACTATGGATATTGTTCGGACTGGCCCTTATGGCCAGATATTTAGGCCTGATAATTTCGTGTTTGGTCAGTCCGGTGCTGGAAACAACTGGGCTAAAGGTCATTATACCGAGGGTGCTGAGCTTATTGATTCTGTGCTTGATATTGTTCGAAAGGAGGCTGAGAATTGTGACTGTTTGCAAGGTATCCTTATAGTTGGTATACATTGTATTTGTCAAACTCAAATGAAATTGGATCCATAAGTGGTTAATTCAGACAAAACACCGAGATGAAAAATAAGAGGTCAAGCAAGTTGTTTGACAACAGCCTATAAGTGAAAAAATGTGTTACAAGTTTGTTAATCAACAATTTAATTTTTGACTTTAAAAGTAGCAAAGAAGTTAATAAATCATAAATATAATTAAATATACTTGTTTATAAATTACTTCACCTTTTATTACTAGTTTTTAATCAAATTTTCTACTGGTCTATCAGAAGATTCCAAATAAATTTACTTTTTTCTATTCACCAAAACTATTTCAAAGTTACAAATCAAACCCACTAAACAAAAATTATTCCCAAACAGTCTTCAAGCCTCGAAATCCATGATACGCAATACATCCTTCTGTTAACAACCTAAACAAAAAAAACTCCTATAGTTTATAGGTACAATCTAATTATTGGGCTTTAAAAAGCTTCAAACAAAGTTTTAATTTTTAAAATTTTCATTACATAGAATTCCTATTTTTTGTTTGTTAACAACGTCAAATTTTGATCTAGCTTACATTTCAAAAGTCCTCATTAGAAATTCCTTATATACGTACATTGTGTAACACTTTTGGACATCAGATGCATAAATGCCCAGTACATAAGTCATAAACTAATGCAACCGATACTACTGAGGGACAAGTTGAAACACTACATGGCAACCAAAGAATAAAGATGCTGAAACTTATACTCAAACCTAAACTTATACTCAAGCCTTCACAGATAATTCCACCGTTGAAATGGCTTTCAACAGAAAGAGTTGCCCAAAAAATTTGAAAATAAAATTAAAAACATTAGAATAGCGAACTGGTACTACAATGAGTTAGTTCTGTCTTTTTGTCAATTCTTTTTAAAAGCAATGCTTTCAATGGGTTTGTCACTGTTGTCAAAGATACATGTGAACAGGCTAGAGCATAGCACATCACGGATACAAGGCAAACTGCCAAACCATCAAATATACAAGGCAGCAAAACAAAAGTTCCCAGGGTCAAGTGCACATGGTAGGACAAGGCTAGATAAGGGACCAAACGTGGACGCGGCAACTCAGAGCATCAAAGCAAACAGGGAAGAAGCAACTACACAGGTGCATACATGAATACCACTAAGAAGCACAAGGCACACTACAACAATGAACAGAGCAAAGAACGATTCAAGACCAGCATGCACTCACAGGCCAGAGACCTATGTACACGGTGTGCAATATAAGATATCTGCGGAATAACAAAAATGCTGGTCTGGGCTTTCGTATTAAAACCATCCTTATGGTAAACTTGGATTCATTTTAAATGGATATCACATTGACAAGAATTTCTACCTTGATTCGACAATATAATACAACCCATAGTTGAATCCTACTCATTTCTCTCACAAAAAACTTCACCTATTTATGAGAAGATTTTCAGCAGGCCACCTCAACTTTTGTTTATCAATAAAATATGTTGTATGTCCATGCAAATCAAAACAGGCTAAAGAAAATATATAAAGAACATCTACTCTCTACAGTTAGTTAAAGAAACAATCTCGGTTCGATTCAATGACCACTTTTAGTTGCATCCCAACAAAATTACTAAGTTGCCCCTATGAAAGTATTATTGCGATTGAGCCAGGTGGTTTGATCTTTGACCATGCGCTGGCGTTGGTTCTATCTCCTGTTGGACTAGGCTTTAGTGTAGATTGCATCCGTATGAGATGTTTTCTTTTTGTAGTGTATTAATGTGTAGTTTTGGTTCTTATTTTGGGTGCAAATACTACTTTGTAAAACCCCGTTTATCATTAATAAAGTACCTTTTTCTAAAGAGAAAACATCTATAACGTCACTAAACAGCACAACATCAATCTACAGGCCTTACAGTCACAACAAAGTGTATCAACATAATCACCAACATCATAAAAGCATAATAATAATAAAAATTGATACCTCTTCATCAACTTCGAACGCGACTAGAACACTCAACATCCCATTATGGGGATAAGATCCTGTGTTGCAACATCAATATTCGTGGTTGCAGCAAATCCAAAACGAAGTGGCAAATTGAGTTGTCAAATTCAAATCCAAGCATCTCGACAAGTGAAGTAAGCGAGCACTACTGACCTATATTCAACTATAGGCAGGAGATCGGAGAAAAGGAAGCAATAGGGAATTCTAGATGGTAGCGAGCATTAGTCCACTCAACTCAAATCAGCAGTAGAATCGCGTAGGAGGCAAGGATGAGCCGACGATGGCTGATGGAATAGCCGAGTATGCAGCGATGATTATTTAGAAGACGTTGATTTTTGAAACCCTAGTTTTTTTTGGTTCAAGCATCGCCAACATGGAGATTGCACCTGAATCGAAAACCCAAAACAAGCACCTGAATCGAAATTCAATCAAAACAAATATAAAAGAAGAAGAAGATAATTTTTGTAGAATTAGTTTTTTTTTAATTCGGTAAAAACTGAGGTTAGGAGAAGGGAAGTATACGGTGGTTAACGTAAAAATTAAAAACTTTTTTTTTTCATGTGTAGGGACGGCGTGTGAAATTTCCTACGTCAATGTGGAATTGTATAAAATTAACAGAGGCGTGGAAATGGCGTAGGAGATTATCTACGCCTTTTCTACAGTATCATTTTAGTGTAGACGATTTCCTACACCTTACTTACGCCTAGATTTTTTTTTCTACGTGTTCAATTTGGCGTAGGAGAAGCGTAGGAAATTTCCTTACGTCTTCCCTACGCCTTTACCTTTTTTTACCAGTTTCCTACGCCTACCCTACGCCCCGCCTTTTGGCGTATGAAAGACGTCGGAAATTTTATGTAGAAAACTGCAGTGTTTTCTAGTAGTGAGAATTGTATCCAACAACTTGTGACAGTAAACTAGCACTTATAGAGGATAGTAGCCATGAAGATAATAAACTGTCTTGATTTTGGTAGTTGGCATATTCTAGGTTGCTAACTTCATTTCCCTCTTTGTCTTTCTTCATGACAGGTGGGATGGAGATTGTGCCTTTGATGTAATCTTGAAGGCCATGTCCTTTCACGGCTGTGTCAATTTGGTACTTCCATAAGATGTAGTTATCTTCATCGAGAGGGATGGTTATAACATTACTCTTGAGTTTAACAAGGGATGGTGCAGTTTCCCTTGCTTCGTTTCTTGATGTTGCTGATGTTACATCATCTTCATCATGATCCATTGTGGGAATCTGATAAGAACTGATTATTGCCTTATTTCTTGAACAGGGGAAGGAGGATACTGGCGAAGCAGGGTGCAGTAACCAGTATCAGAAAGAAAAATCTTGATGGAACAAGAAAGTTTGCTAAGGCTTTCTTGATTTGGCACGAGAGGGTCGGAGAAAATCTTGATTGTTGCAGCCAGAAGCAGATATGAAGGTTATCTGATTGCTTCTTGGCGTGGCATAGTCAAGATGAGGGGGTATTGGTATTTGCACTTGATCGGAGAGGTTAACTCCCCAGTGATGAGAATATAATCTGAGGGGAACGAAGCAAGAAAACTTCGTTTCAATGATGATCAGTGTAATGAGAATGCCGTTAGGCGATGTGCTCTGATACCATGATAGAAATCAGATATAAATTTGTATTATATTGATTGTAATTCTCAGTACAAAGATACAGAAAAGAAAGTGTATTTATACAAAATAATATAAACTGGGCTAGGCCCATTATCTCTGGTAATCCGTGCCTAAGTGCCTTGGTTCTTTAGAGCCCTTGGATCTAGTATGATCTGACGGTGCAGCATTAGTGGAAGCTCTTGTTTTGGATAAAGTGAGATCTGTGTTACTTTGTTTCCTCAGATACTTCTAAAATCAATAAATCTTGTTTATTAAATGAATAATCATGATGATGTGGGCACACGGCACACTATGGTTTAGTTACAAAATATTTGAATTCATGTATGCATTCCATAGTTTTGAAAAATGAATTGCCGCTCGAACCGTGATCGTTGAAGGTCCAGGGTTTTAAAGGTCCAATCGGTTAGACCGTCAAAACCATTCATTATTTTTTTCTTTCAGAATTATAACTTACAACCCGCTCAAAAACTTAAAAACAATGCGCATTAGTACAATAATGCATCATACATAAATAACATTCCTCACAAATCCATAGAACAATTGATTCAATGCTAATCATTTACACAATTCTATAATGAAACATAGTACCTATTACTATGTAATGCAGTATGAGATGACAAATTGTAGATTCAGGCAACATAAAATATTACTGTAACACATGCTGAGTTGAACAGCTCACCTGAAATTTGCAAAGTTGAAGAAGAAGGCTGAGATGAAAGTTAATATACTCTTTTGACTATTTAAATACTATTGTTGCTTCTTCTTCAGAATTCCAAAGCAACTTCAATTCAGACAGCCCCTATTTCAATTTCAAATATTATTTACTAACACAAAACCCTCTATAATGATACTTAAAATATAGATATGAATATATTGCACCAATTAACTAATAATGTTATGATAATTATACTACTTTAAACTATCTTAACAACTACATCAAGCAGTAGCATAGATCTAAAAAGCATAAACAAAATACATACAAAATTAATACTTGACTTCAGAATTGATGGTAATATCACCATCAAGTGAAAACACACAGATCTCTATAGCAGCACCAACCGCAGCAAAGAAAGTGCTGGAAATAAAAGAACATTTGTGATATCTTGATTCTCCAAAGTAGTTGATATATGAAAATGCAACAAGTCCTGCCATTGATTTTCATTTTATTCTCTTCTATCATTAGATGAAGATGTAATAGATTATTGATAATGACCAATTCAGAGGATATCCTTCGTAAGCTTGTGTGTTTTGTTGTAAACGTAATCAAATTTAACAGTATATGTGTCTCTCTTATTTGCAAGAAATATCTATTCCATTTGCCATTTATTCCTCAACTAAAAGAACTATAGAAAATATTCTATGATTTAGTCGGTAAATTCTTTCCATTGCTAAACCCAACTCAAGAATCCATGGGAAGTACAAGACATAACTTGCAACGACTGCAAGACAGGATAATCCAATATCTAAAGAACACTGACTTTTATTTTATTTATTCTTCATTTTGTAGAAAGAATACATTTCAGTACAATCAACAAAATAAATCTTCACAAACAAATTAAGAAAATATATCACAAAAGCAACATTTAATTATTCCAAATTAGCAGGTTGTAGATTCTCCATGTATGTTATCAAGAATTGCAAGAACAGCCACAACAAATGCTTGGTTGCACCTAAAAAAACAAACGTGGATAATAAAAATAAAAGAACATCCAAAATCTTGATTAAAAATAAAAATAAAATACCTAATAAAAAGATATCGAGGAGGAGACGAAAAGATACCTGATTACAACTATATGCTCAAATCGAAATTATGGAGGAGATGCTTGAATCGATATTGAGGTCGGCCGATTCAGGAACGATGCTAGGGCACATGGGAAGGAAAAGGGGATTATCTTGGGAGCGGGATTCGTGAATTTCAGAGGGAAGATGATTAGGGCACGTGTGGGCATTATTTTAAGAAAAGGAGCATATTTGAGTTGTATTCTGTACGCTAAAGGGGTTGGAAAAAATAGACCAATCTTGCAACTGTCTAAAGCCGTTGCAAAATTGCCACGGTCCGTACCCAGGTATAATTTGTTTTACCACAGTTCAAAACCGTGGTAAAATTGCCATGGCCCATGACCGTGGCAAATTTTTCGCATGGGGTGTGGAAAAATGGGCAGTCTGGTGTAGTATTGTTTATTATAAACCCATAACAATTTACACTTAGCTTGATTTTTAAAAATTCCTTTTAAAAAATTTCCACATTTATAAACTATCGTTATAAATTTAAAACAACGTTTATTATCCGGAAAGATAATAAATCAATTTAAATACTTTTATTAATTTTTAAACAATGTTAATCATCCTGAAAGATAATTGATATAATTCTTTTATAGATTTTAAAACCATATTAATTATCCTAGAAGAAATTAAATCAAATTATAATTTTTTACATGTTTAAAGCAACATTAATTATCCCAAAAGATAATAAATCAAATTTATAATCATTTTATAGATTGAAAACGACATTGGTTATCCTGAAAGATAATTAATCAATTTTATAATCATTTGTAAATTTAAAATAACATTAATTATCCTAAAAGATAATAACTTAAATTTATAACTTCTTTTATAAATTTTAATCAATTATTAACCATTATTTTTAAAATTCTCAAAATATTTGAAAATATCGTTTAAACTACTTTCAAAGTGCAAAAACACAACCAAACATTTATTTTGTAAAAATACAAGATCAGTTCAATGCACACAATGATTTAAGGATATGATATTTCATAAGTGATGATATAGCGATAATCATTATAACAACACTTACTCAAATTGAACAGCATATCAAAAATATTTCAAATAAATATTAATATAAGCAACATAAGAATATAAGTAAAGTGCATATAACAGTAAATTAATAATAGCGAGAAACCCCTTAGGGTCTCTCAACAAAAAGTCCTTTGCAAAAACAATGGTTATTTATGCAATCCGATTTTCAACGGGAAATTCAAATCCAAGCAAACAATCAAACAATAAAAACAAACATATTATTATCAACAACTATTAATCAATAGCTAATATATCATTCATTCATTAATTAATCCACAAATTAATTAACTTCAAAGAAAATCATTTTACTTTGCAAACATAGAATGGTGATTTATTCTGCTTGATAGATGTCCAAAATAATCTATTCAATTTAATTATATTAGAACGGTGTTTTATTCTGCTACATAGATGTGACAAATAAAAATAATTAATTTGACTACGTTAGACGTAATTAAATTAAATCATTGTAATTTTATCATTAATTTATACTTCATTAACACAATCAACAATCATCCAAGTATTCAATAATAATCTATAGCAACACAAATATCGTATAGTTAGATGAGTAAACTCATTGAAATTCCAGTTGACGTTGTCATGTTTCAGTTTGATCTTCGATTTTAGCTCAAAATCTTACTACCCTCAAATTTAACAAACCTAACTCCAATGCGTAGATAACATCAACACGAGTCCAATGCAAAAGACTTCGTCCAAATCCGATCTCGTATGCAATATTTAATGAATTTATAGGATTTTGGATATAAATAACTAAATCAATTCACTGAACTACTTAATTAATAAACTAATACCCTTGTTTAAACATTAAACCTTCTTCCCCAATATGCACAGTGCACGTGTGCACCTGTACATACCAAAACCCATTCATCGAATTCTTCAACCAACAGTTTCTCCTTCATTGTTCGACGAAATTGTGAACCGCCTTTGTCGTTCAACTCCATTATGCGAGCACTGCACGTCCCTCAATATCACCTCAAGCTCGGTCAAGCCAATAAAAACGTGGCCTGGGCATTTTACCTCGATGGCCCCAAAAGTTGCACTCACCCAAACGTAATCATACCTCCTTATTTCGCCTCCACAAATTCGTCTAGCCAAGAGAAACTCGCTGACACCATCGAAAACGCCTAACTCCACCAACTATACTCGAAAACTGAAACCCAAGCATTCCTTCCTCCATGTCAAACATGACCAACACGATCGGCCACCACAAAATGGGTATGGGTTTGTAGATTTTGCAATTAAAAACTCAAAGAAACTTGTTTTATATTTTTTTGTTGAGTAAATTTCTAGATTTTGATTTCTGAAGTTAGGTACCATTTTTTTGGTTTACTGTGAATGAAAAATGAAAAGAGAGAGAACTGGGAAAGGTTGAAAATGAAATGAAAAAACGGTTAAATATTGAGTTTATTTGCTTTTATAAACAACCAAATACTTTACTTCAAACTCAATTTAAACAATATTCCCTCGCAAACCCAAATTCTCAAGCCAACATCACATCACTTATAAGGTTTAACCAAAATTTTGAATTTTGATTTGATATAAAATGTTTTGAAAGGAGAGCTTTGCGGTACTCCACTACGTAATATCTCGTTTGCGTACAAACCACGAATAAAAGAAATAAAAATACGATCGTTCATCAAAATGCGATATGATCACAAATTGACAATAAAATACACAGATTATTTTATTCTGTGAAATTTTAGAGATGACATTGTTTACCGTAAAATACGTCAAACGAAAATATAATTATTTTTCAAATTAAAATTATAAAAAAATCCTACAAATTCAATTAAAATAATACAATAAAAATCAAGTCGTTTTTATTAAAGATTGATTTTTTGTTATTTATTCGAACTTTTTATTATTGCAAATAAATTTACAAAATGAGTTCACCATTATTATTTATTAATTAAAAGTAGTTAAATAAGTTTATTAAATCCGTTTAATTAATATTTCATTCACAACTCAAATATTTAAATAACCTTTACATTTGAATTCAAGTTATTAAACTTTAAAAACTAATATTTAAATATTTAAAATTAATTAAATACTCAAAATCAAAATGATAAAATTCTAGGATGTTACATTTTTCCTCTACGGGTATCCAAATTGAACATTGATTGTAGATTACCTTATGTATCTTGTGTTCTGTCCATACTTTGCACATTTGAAATGAAATAAGTTCACAAAAATGAAATAAAGATTGCACTTTCAAAAAATACATTTGTTATTATAAATTTAGCCATATAACTCATAGTCAGGTGCAACACATGTACAACATACGCAACACAAAGAATTATTTTATAGCAATCCACAATCTTTAAAAAAACTAAAAATATACTAATCGAAAACTTCCAATTCGAAACCACATGACAGGCACATGTAGGCACAATAGTCGCTAAAAATATATAATTATAGAAAAAAAGTGATTGTAATTGCTAAAAATTAAAGGATTAGTTCCATACCTTTGTGTCCGATCAATTGGCAAGATAGAATGCAAGCCCTAGCTTTCCTTTGTCTTCATCAAATTAACGACGAAATTATACTACTTTACTAATCTAATCTAATTAATTGCAAAGGAATCATACTGAATGACGAAGGCGGGGCAAGGTGGAGGGGCGATAACCTAGAACGGAAGAGGAAATAATACGGATGTGGGGCAAGACGAAGGGGCTATAACACTAGAACAGAAGAGTAAATAATAACGAAGAGTAAACAATATGGAGGCGGGGCAAGGCGGAGGGAGGATAACCCTAATACTTGAACGATGAAATGTAAAGCGTGAGAAATGTGATAAGTAAGAATAAAAGATAAAATTACAATCTTATCTGTGCTTCTTTCAACTATTTACGAAATTACCATATTTGATAACGAAAATCACCGTGACAAACTATCGCAACAAATATATCTATCAATAATTTGTAACAGTAATAACCAAGACAAATTAAATGGAAAAACGTTTTACAAAATGGCTTTTATGGTGTAGTGCCAATTAAAAATTAACTTATAAATTTTATAAATTAATATAAATGATGTACTTAATTTTATGACATTTTAGTTTTTTATTTAAAGCCTCAAAATTAATTAAAACGATGTATAATTGTTATTGGTTAATTAAGACATACACTTAATAAATTAATTAAATAATTAATTTAATAGTTAAATTAATTAGGCTTAAAGTTTGGGTAGCCCGGGTAAGAGGGACCGACCAAAATAGAAAAGAGGAGGGGCTGGAGACATGGTCTTCATGTCTGAAGAGAAAAGTGATAGATAATTGTGATCTTGTTGGTTATAAACCGCCACCTCATTCGTTCTCTTCACACAAAAAAACCAAGCCTCTATAATTAGAAATTGATGTTGCCTTATAGATGGAGTTGCACAGGCGGTCAAGGAGAATGGACTAGAAGTTCGAAGAAGGAAATCATTAGCAACCTAGGTGTCGACAATCAATAAGATCTGAATAAGGTAAATTTCATTTTTAATAACTATTCGCTTGCGTGTATGTGAGTGGCTAGGATCAGCTATAGCTCATTTCTACTACACCTCTATTCCTCCCTGATTTCTACAACACATTCTGATTTAGATAATTATATAAGTGATGGGAGAGAGAAACTATAATTATTTAAATCGGAATGTGTGGTTGAAATCAAAGGGAATAAAGACGTAGTAGAAATGAGGTTTAGCTGATCCTTTCCCGACACACACACACACACACACTATGTGTGTGTGTGTGTCTAAAGAAAAATCTATTTGAATACACAACTGGTGACACAATGGATCTCAACCACATCCATTGGATTGCCCCTTGATTTCCATTTTTGGTATAAGGACAAAATAATATAACGGTCTGGATATTTTGTGCCACAATTTGTGTTTTATTTTATGTCCAAATAGCCGGTTCATACACACACATGCATATATATACATACATACACACACAAATATAGTTTCATAACATTATTTAAATCAGAGGCCATTAGGGATGCTACAAAATATGGATGTCATTTAATGCTCCTAATATATATGTCTATGTATTTATTTATTTATATTATTTAAAACTGTTTTTCCATGGTTAAGAATTAAAGCGCAAAATTTTTTTATTCTTGATTTCATAAGGGGAAAAATATATTTTGGAATTTTATAAACATATATATAATACATGCACACGAACCATAATGTATATATATGTTTGTGCCTAAATTGGTCACAAACCCCAAATATCGTGAAAGCACCGGTGTATGAACACAGATCAGCAGTAAATAATCACAGATCACAGATCTAAGTAATGTAGTGGATAAAAATGAAGAATAACAAACTTAAAAAACAGAAAGAAGTAGACAGAGACACAAGATTTATAGTGGTTCGGTTATCTCCGGTCTACGTCCACTTCAAAAGATAATCTTTTATTGACTTTGCCCACTGTTTACAGCAGATTACAGCAGTAATTTTCGAGTACAACAGTGAAGTTTGAGTACAATGGTGGTTCCTGCAGAGTCTGGACGTAGAAGAATCAAAAGCCCCCCTTTCTATAGACTTTGGGATGCTATTTATAGGCCTAGGTTGCAAATATCTCGTGCAAATCTCAGAATACCTCTTCTGGCACGTGAGTGGGCCCACGCGATCGATCCCAGGTGATTTCGACTCGATCCATGATCGACACGAAAGAATTTCGTATCTATTAAGATCTTGTCCAATCGAGTCGAGATCGATCGTGAACATTCTTTAGGTTGTACATAAGCTCCTGTGAAAATTTGGTGGCATTTGGACTCGTAGATTGTGAGTTACGATCGATGCAAGTTGTAGCTTTCGTGAAGGCTGAAGCGTTTGTATCCGTGAGTTCGTATCCATCACCTTCGTGTCCATCAACCTATTCCCCTCTTCGCATCGATAGGCCGCTGTCCTCTTCACATCGATCCTTGAGCACTCCGAAAGCGCCTACCTTCGTATCCATTATCCCTCGCAGTTCGTATCCATCGACCAACCCTCCTTCGTATCGCTCCCAGGCGTCTTTTTCGTATCGATCAACAAGCGATCGATACAAAATGTCCAATCGGAGTCCTAAAACCGTTGCATCCCCTTCGTATCGATCTAGCAACGATCGATACGAAGTACACCTATGTATCCATCCAACCGATTCGCACTGCATAAATATGAAGTCTACCGATTCGAAGTATACTGCTACGTTCCATCCCTCCTCCTTGATCGATACGAACGACGTGTTCATATCGGTCCTGGCAATCTTCTTCGTGTCCTTAACTCGCATCGATCACAAGGCTTGATCGATAGGAAGTCACATTGAGTCCAACTACCTCGAGTCGAACGAAACATCAGGCGCCTATCTGTTCAATCCAAGTCCACAGCCATCGAGCCGAAATCCACTTAATCTTTCCTCCTGATCGATACAAACGTCTTGTTCGTATCCATGGGTATCGATACGAACAAGGTTTCCTTGAGCATGCATCCATCAATATCTCGAACAAACGAACTCCGTTTGACTTGAAATTTGAAACATAGCCTTTTCTAGCCTTGCTTTCCATTTTCTAGCAATTTCTCCTCGATCGGAGCTTGGTCAAACTTGGTTGACATCCATCATAACCTAGTTTCCAATTGATCTCCAATCCCGATATCCATCCTTTCCAGCCAATTTGTTGATATTCCGACATTGACCAAAAGGTGGGATAACAATATAAAAGAAAATACTAAGCTCGGGACATTCAAGATAAAATAAAACTTTTTTTAGACTTTAAGAAAGTAAAATTGATTTACAATTCAAAATATATATAAAAATATATACACATATATATACACATATACATATACATACATACATACATACATACACACACACACACACATGAATTTAAATAACATTATGATACATATATAGTAAAATATTAATAAATAAGATTAATGGTTGAATTAAAAAACTATTATATTTTATATTAATATAGAAATACATATATTTATATGTGTACATGAATCTAACATCATTATTAACCAATGACATTAAAACCAATTTATTAACCATAAAATACCGATTATTAATTATAATACTTATGATGTAAGTTTATCATGTTTACCCTAGATTAGGTCACCATATTTAATGTAGTTACAATGTTTTTATCGCAAATACAAAATATATTATAAATTAAAACATAAACAAAATTAAATGACAACATGTATTATAATTAAATCACAATTAATAAACATGAAAGATTTAATAAATAAATCAGTTAAAAACCTCGAGCTCTTTTATTAATCAATACTAAATATGATTACAAAATTACTGTTTATGTAAACACAAATAAAGATCTTATGCAAAGTAATAAAAATAATTTCATCTTTAAAATATCCCTTTTCCACCTCTGCGAATATATCCAATCCAATGGAATGTTGTGTTAAGAATTTTTCGGGATCACTACACAATTAGATTTAGAAGAAAAAGTAGTAAAGAAAGAAAGCAAAAAAAAATTCCCTCCAAAACAAAACTTTTATTGATTTAACCAAGAAAATACAAAAGAGACCTAAAATTGAGAAGAAATCTCAATCCCCGAACACTCTACCAAATACACTTTTTCCACACATCTCTTATCAACCCTAGACATGTCTATTTATAATAGACTTGACAAAATACCTTCTTTAAGAAGTAATTGAATACTTCCATTAATCTTTCCCATGCAGATAATTTGTTGCATTCTCTAATGCAATAAAAGAGGCGACTAATCATTCTGCCAAATACACAAAATCTCTAAAAAGTGCAACTAATCACACTCCAAATTCTATCAAATCTATAAAATAGGCAATGAATATGAGTCATAATTCCACATAGACTCAAATATCTCCAAGATCTATTTAAATATGGAATATTTATATCACCCAAATCTAACAATCTCCACCTTGATATAATATTCCTTAAATGTCATCCAAGCTCTTCATAGAACCTCAAATTCCAAACAATATATCCAAGGAAACAAATGTATTCACCACAAAGCTAAACCTCCCTCTAAACTATGCATGCCCGCCAATCGAACATGCACATTATCAACATATCAAAATTGCTTGTAATACCACAAAGACCTCCAAGTAGGCTTTGTGGTTTTCCGTTGTTGGCTCCACCTTGATTCAGACAGATTTGTCTCTCCAACTTCACTTGTATAAGAATTTGCAATTTTAAGGTTTTTCCAAGCAATGAATAAATATTATTTTTTTTCCTCTTCGCGCGCAACACCTCCCTGTTACCCTTCCAAACCCTAGTTACTCCACCTCGAGTCGAGAAGTTACAACCTTTCCCTTCCAACTGTCCAACAGAGACAAGATTCCTTTTAATTTCTAGGATATATACCTAACCCCTGTAAGCGTCACCAACCTTCCAGTATCCATCTTCAACATGACAGAACCCGTGCCTTGAACTTGTAGATCTCCACCATTAGCGGACTCCACCTTGCATGCTTCCTCCTTATAATCAGTGAATGCTTCCCTTTGATTGCAAATATGGAAACATGCACCAGAATCTAGCACCCACTCTCCTCCCATACTTATATCAACACAAAGAACATCATTGCTAATGCCAAAGTTTACCTCCTCATCACGATTTACCTCCAGCTTATTTTTGCTTCCTTCTTGAGTTTTCATCCTCTCTTTATCATCTCTTAATTTATTGCAAAATTTCAGCTGATTGCCTGGTTTTTCACAGTAATAGCAAATGAAGTCTCGATCCATATTTGGTTTGAATGAGCGTCTTTCTCTCTTTGCAAAGTGGCCTCTGCCAATGGGCTTGTAGTTTCCTTTTCTTCAGTGGCCTTTCCTTCCGATGAATTTATCCTTCGCATCTCCTCATTAAGAAGGCTGCTAACCATAGTCTCTATGGAAACAACACCACTAGAATTTGAATTGTTCAATGCGACTACTAGAGTTTCCCAACTTTCAGGCAATGAGCTCATTAATATTAAAACTTGAGTTTTGTCATCAACTTTGAAGCTTATCTCCGCCAATTGGTTCACAATTGCTTGAAAGCTGATGTTCGCTAATCGATTCGCCTTCCTTTAGTTTTAGATTGACCAAATTTCTCATCAGGATTGCCTTATTCGTCGCAGAATTTTTGGCATAAATTCCTTCCAATTTCTTCCATATGCCAAAAGCAGAAGTTTCACAAGCAACGATATGAAACACGGAATTCTCCATAAAACACCGAATTGCTGCAGTTGCCTTCCTATCCAAAATTTCCCACTTTGCCTCAGTTATTCCATTTGGCTTTTCCCTTTTGTTTTCCAAGGGTTGGTGAAGATCATTAAGATAGAGATAATCTTCCATCTTCGTCTTCCATAACCCCCAGTTCCTTCCATTAAGCTTTTCAACACTTATCTTCTCCATAGCCAAAGACTCTAATGCAGCGCAATCTACCAACTCAATGGATTTGAGTCGTTCAAGGGCCTTAGGTTGCTCACGACCTAGTGAAGGTTGCTCGAGAGGTAACACGTTAAGCACCAAGGCATTCAAGCGACCTAGGGAGATAAACAAACCAGCGCGCATTTCATTAGGTCGCGGAGACGAGTTATGACCAATGTTAGGTCGCGGAAACGAGTTACGACCTATGATAGGTCGCGGAAGCGAGTTACGACCTATGTTAGGTCGCTGTTTTGTTTGCCGCAAGATTACTGAAGCTATGCTATTCTTTAGGTCGCATCTGAAGTTAGGTCGCTCGACCTTATGTCGCGTCTCTTCTTTGCAGCTACTGAATTTTAGGTCGCCGCTGATTTTCTTAACTCGTTCCAGAAGTTAGGTCATTGAAGGATAAGTCGTTATGTTGTAAATACTATTAAGTCGTTCTGCTGTGTTGTTGTAATATGTTAGGTCGTTGTAATTGTAAGTCGCTCATGTTGTATTCGTTAAGTCGTTTCTGTATTAGGTCGCGTGAGACCTGTGTTGAGTCATGCAGTGTTAGGTTGTTAACGACCTATGTAAGGTCGTAGGTCGCGTGTTGGAAGGTCGTGTAAGTGTGTTGTTGTAATCCTATAAATAGGGATGGTGGTGTCATTTGTAAAGAGAGTTGATTTTGAATAAAACTTTGTTTGAGAGCTTTGTGCCTCTTCTTAAATTGGTAGTTGAGTGTAATCTCCTATCTCCACTTTCAGCATTCGAGTGCGCTCGAATCAACGATTGTTGAAGCCAATTCACGGTATCAAGTGCGCTTGATCAACGTTCGAAGAATTGTAGATCTTCTTTCACGGCATCGTGCGCGATCAACGTGACAAAGATAGCTAGAATCCGGTATCTTTGAGATCAACGGATTTGAGAATTTGGTATTTTCAATCCACTGATTTCTACTTTCATCATTGTATTCATTTCCGATATTTGCCGCTGCGTCATTTGGTATCAGAGCTAGACTTAGCCAATCATAGCTAAGCCGAATCTTTGGAGCCAATTCCTATTGAAGAATTCAAGCCGAGCCAAGTAAGTTTAGGCCGAGCTAGTTGAAGGCCGTGCATCACTTTTGTAAGTCCAGGCCGAGTTGTAGAAGATTGTTTGATTCGACAATGCCGCCGAGAAGAGCCAATCGCCATCAGAATGTTGAAGCATTGTATAGAAGAGAAGAAGCCGAGCAAATGGAACAACGTATCAATGAGAAATTTGATGAAGGCATTGGGAAGTTAGAGAAACTGATGAATGACATGAATCAAGGTCAAAGGAGAAGGTCGCCAGTCTCGAACCATGGAGGAAACAGAGTTTCGCCATCGGTTACAGAAGCGAGGAGGGTGTCGCCGCAATCTTACCGAGAAAGACGAGAATCTTCAGTTTCATTGAGAAGAGAACATCATGAGTATAGAAATGAAGAGAGAAGAACTCCACGTGAGTTTGAACATGAGCCATGTCGTGATGATGAAAGACAAAGTAGAAGAGATATGCATGATCATAGAGATGTGGATGGTCGAGATCGTTATCAAAGTACATCTGTTTTTGATGAAGATGGTGGTAGATGTAGTGTTCATTCTCGAGATCGAGACCAAGTACAAAATGCGTATTGGGATGTTGAAGATGATCGTCGATGGGAATCGGGGATGAAAATGGAAATTCCAGAATTCAAGGGTGGAATGGTAGCAGAAGAATTCTTGGATTGGTTATCTAATGTTGAAGAAATTTTTGACTTCAAAGAAGTTCCTGAGAATCGAAGAGTGAAGTTGGTTGCTACGAGATTAAGAGGGAGAGCTATGGCATGGTGGCAGCAAACTAAACTTACACGGGAGAGAATGGGAAAGTCAAAGATTGTTACATGGGATAAGATGAAGAAGTTAATGAAAGCTACTTTCTTACCTTATAATTATCAGTCACTTATGTATCAGCGCTTGCAGAATCTGAGACAGGGAACAAAGTCAGTGAATGATTATGCGGATGAGTTTTATCAGCTGATTGCGAGGAATGACATCATGGAGACAGAGGAACAGTTGACAGCTAGATTTGTTGGAGGGTTGAGAATGCAGATCCAAGATATGGTGAATATGTTTGATCCCAGATCTGTTGTTGAAGCACATCAAAAAGCTCTAGCTTGGGAGAAGCAAGGTAGGAGAGGTGGTGGTGTGTTTACAAATTCCAACAATCAAATGAAAGGGGCTAGTAGCAATGCGGATGTTTCCAAGGCTATTGCAAAACCGGTTGTTAGTGAAGTTGATAAGACCAAGGTCAATAGTGGTATCAAATGCTTCAATTGTCAGGAGATTGGTCACAAAAGCAATGAATGTCCAAAGCCAAAGAAGCGAGTGATGGCTGCTGAGGCAGAGGATGAGGAAGTAGAAGCTGAATGTTCTAATTCACCACATACTGAGGAGGAAGAAGAGTTGACAGGAGATAAAGGGTATTCATTAATGATGAGGAGGTCGTGTTTGACACCCAAGCAAGAGGATGATTCAAGTTGGTTGAGGAGTAACATTTTCCAGTCAACGTGCACTATCTTGGGAAGGGTTTGCAAGTTTGTCATCGATGCGGGAAGTTGCGATAACATTATCTCTATAGAAGCTGTGAAGAAGTTGGCATTAAAGACCGAGAAGCATCCGAAACCTTACAAGTTAGCTTGGTTGAGGAAAGGTGGGGAGGTGAAGGTTGGACGAAGAGCTTGTGTTAATTTTTTGATTGGGAAGAAATACAAAGATGAAATTTGGTATGATGTTGTGGATATGGATGTATGCCATTTGTTGCTGGGAAGACCATGGCAGTATGATAGAGCGGTGCAACATGATGGTCGTACTAATAGTTATAGTTTCATGTTTGAAGGTACTAAAATCACTTTAGTTCCTAAGAAGCGACAACAAGAAGAAAGCAAGTTGGAGGAGATTGAAGAACTTAAAACTTTGCTATCTTTGAAGGAGTTTGTTAAGGAAGTAGAAGAGGAGCATGAAGTATTTTTGTTGATTGGACATGAGAGTAATGAAGTGGTTGAAATTCCTGAAAAAGTAAAGCCAGTGCTGGAAGAATTTGAAGATGTATTTCCTAAAGAGCTGCCAACGGAGTTACCACCATTGAGGGACATACAACACCAAATAGATCTTGTTCCAGGAGCTGTGTTACCACATAGACCATATTACAGAATGAGTCCAAAGGAACACGAGGAGTTGAGAAGGCAAGTGGAAGAGTTGCTTGAACAAGGGCGTGTACAGAAAAGTTTAAGTCCTTGTGCAGTTCCAGCCTTGTTAGTGCCGAAGAAGGATGGAACGTGGAGGATGTGTACTGATAGTCGAGCACTAAACAAGATTACAATGAGATACAGATTTCCTATGCCTAGATCGGATGACTTGTTGGATCAACTTAGTGGAGCTGCTATCTTTTCAAAGATTGATTTGAAGAGTGGTTGTCATCAAATTCGAATTCGACCAGGGGATGAATGGAAAACAACATTCAAGACAAGGGAGGGGTTGTACGAATGGTTGGTTATGTCGTTTGGTCTTTCGAATGCACCTAGTACATTTATGCGGGTGATGAATCAGATCTTTAAACCATTTATTGGGAAGTTCGTGGTGGTGTATTTTGACGATATACTGATATACAGTGGAAGCACAGAAGAACACTTGCATCATCTGAGAGAAGTGTTGATGATACTACGACAGGAACAATTTTATGCTGCAACGAAGAAATGCGTGTTCATGACGCATAGTGTTTTATTTTTGGGATATGTTATATCAGAAGGAGGTATACAGGTGGATCAGGATAAAGTTGAAGCGATCAGAAATTGGCCACAACCCAGGATGATGACAGAAGTTAGAAGTTTTCATGGTTTAGCATCATTCTACCGAAGATTTATTCCACACTTCAGTAGCGTGATGGCACCAGTTACTGATTGTATGAAGGGGAAGCATTTTTCATGATCAGAGGAAGCATGACTTGCTTTTGAGCGAATCAAGGAACTTTTGACGACAGCACCAATTCTAGTATTGCCGGATTTTCAGTTATTGTTTGAGTTACATACTGATGCGTCTAAGGTTGGAATTGGAGGGGTGTTAAGTCAGAGGGGATGTCCTATTGCATATTTCAGTGAGAAGCTATCGGGAGCCAAGATGAGATATAATACTTATGATGTGGAATTCTATGCTATTGTTCAAGCTATAAAACATTGGAGACACTATTTGTTCCATAAAGAATTTGTTCTGTATACTGATCATGAAGCGCTGAAACATTTGCAGGGACAGGACAAAATTGCAGCCAGGTAGGGCTGAATATCGGACAGGACAGTCCGTTGTCCGATTTGGTCCGGCTCGTAAAATTGTCCGACCGATGTTTTGTTCGACCGATAAACGGACCGGGTTTGAACAACGGCAGTGGTCCGATCAAATTTACGGACCCGAACTCGAACATGGTTACGTCCGACCGAGTGATGTCCGTGAACACTTGAGTTGAGTTGTTGACTTGCTGTTTACAGTAAAGTATGTATAATAATTATTGCTGATAAAGTAAGTAACAATATAATAAATTACTTGGAAATGACAGTTTTTAGGTTATAGCCATAATTGTCTTCCCTTGTTTATAGCCTAACTTATTCAACTGTGAGAAACAAATCTTTTACCTTTCATTATTCTCTCGGTAATCAAAGTGACGATTTACTTCTCCAAAAAGACTCTTCGATTCATGCAATTTCATTATCAAAATTCAAAATCGGCAGAATTAAAATGTCCATACGTCTATTTCAATATCCACATAACCTAGATTCAGAAATTAGCACAAATCGGCTTTGCTCCTCTGATCTACATACATACAGCAGAAATTCATCTCCTATTCAATTTTCCATCTACAAACATCAGATATTCAGATCTTGTTTAAGCTTCCGCTTCACTTTTTTGCCATGGCTTCTTCAGATTCTCCCAGTGAGTTTTTTTTAAGTTAATGAAACTTAATGAATTTTAGTGTTTGTGAGTAATGAATCTTACCTTGATAGGACCGAATTTTCGTTCTACTTAATGCCTGAATAGTGAAATGAGAGAGTTAGTCCTAGCATTTTCAGTGCAGCTGTTAACCATTATTATGAATCAATGAATCATGAACTGGTTGAAAACTGGAAACAACTCATTTGGATTTGAATGATACCAGCCCCTTTCTATTTGCCAACCAATTTTTTGGTGCAAAACTAATAATAATAAAAGCTGCAAATAGCTAGTATGATATGATCGCATAACCTTCTCATATTCGAACATTATTTCCCCTCTCTATCATGTTATTTTTTATGAGACTTAAGTTGTTATATTTAAAACTAAACTGTTAGTAAGCAGAGGATTCCTGCATATATGTTTTAGGGAGATATTTTGAAACTAATAGTTAAAAAATGTTATTGTATAATATAATTTTTATGAGTATAGTATATGGATCATTCATCTATCATAGCAGTAAGGTTTACAAATTATAGTAACCAAACTTTTTTGTGTAATAACGTACATTAATCTTACATAGAAGGCAACAACAACACCAGCATTTCAGTGTAAATCTGTGTAAATCTAACTTGCTGTATGAATATGGAAATGAATTTTTTGCATACCTTTTGGATTTTATGAATTTAATCTTATGGTATGAGTACATAATTGATTTTTTTTTCCATCCATTATCAATGCTTATTGTCTAAATCTCAAAAGTGTAACTTTTTATGCTTTTTTTATGTATGCTTTGCTGATTAAACTGATGTTATTGACAACTATTCATTAAACTTTTTTTATGCTTTGCTGATTAAACTTTTTATGCTTTTTTTATTTAGCTATTCATTAAACTATTAATATCCAACAAACATGACTCACTAACTCCTTGTTTTTTTGTTCTTCCGCTAGGTATGGAACATTTGGTGAATGATGAATGGCATCAACAGCCAATAGTTGGTAATGGAAATCAAGTTGAGCTCATCCCAAGTACTGAAGAAGATTCAGAAGATAAAACATCAAAAAATAATGCTGCTGATGATGGAACTACTATTGTACCTGCTATAGATACTGCTACTGGAGATGAAAAAAAGTCCAGAAAAAAGCGATCCCAAGTTTGGCTGGAGTTTGAGAAAATTAAAGAAGAAGATAAAGATGGTAATGTTAAACTATTTGCTAAGTGCATTCATTGTGATAAAAAGTTAACTAGAACTAGTGATGGATGCACAACTACATTTAAGAGACACCTTTATAAATGTCGTGTTCGTAATGCTAAAGAAAACCATCAAAAGTTGTTAGGAAAGGACTTCATGAAGGAAAAAGTTTCTAAAAGCGGATTGATTGGCCAATTAGCAGTCCATAAATTTGATAAAAGCAAAATAAGAGAGATTCTTGCTACCATGATTATTGTGCATGAGTACCCTTTTAATATGCTTGAACATGAGTTCTTTATATTGTTTTGTCAAATACTAAATCCCGAATTTGAGAAGATATCACGAGTAACAATAAAAACTGATTGTATGAAATTGCATGCATTTGAGAAAAAAGCGTTGAAGGATGTTTTAAAAGGTGTTAGTAGAGTGAGTTTAACTTCTGATCTTTGGACATCAAACCAAACAATAGGCTATATGTGCTTAACTTGTCATTTTCTTGACTCCGAATGGACATTGCAAAAGCGTATTTTAAATTTTTCTACTCTACCACCACCTCACACTGGACTTGTGATTGCTGATGCTATTTTTTCTTGCCTTTTGGATTGGGGTATTGAGAATAAAATATCTACGATAACATTAGATAATGCATCTTCTAATGATGTTGCTGTGAGAAATTTAAAGGAAAATTTTGCATTGAAAGGCAAACTTTATTTCAAAGGTAGATTTTTTCATGTTCGATGTTGTGCACATGTATTGAATTTAATTGTGCAAGATGGATTGAGTGAGATCAAAGAAGTAATTCAAAATATTCGTGAAAGTGTAAAGTACTTTAAAATGTCACCTCAACGCCTACATAAGTTTGCGGACATTGTTAAACAATTGCAACTTCCCGTGTCTAAACGTTTAGTACTTGATGTCCCTACCCGTTGGAACTCTACTTATGCAATGCTAGAGTGTGCTCTAAAATTTAAAAAAGTGTTTTCTATGTATCAAGAAAGAGATCCATCATATGTTTGGTTGCCATCTGCAATGGATTGGGAAAGAGCCGAGTCTATATGTAAGATTTTGGAGGTCTTTAATGAAGCATCAAATGTTTTTTCTGGTACAACTTATCCAACTTCCAACTTGTTTCTTCCCGAAATTTGGAAAATTAAGCAAACCATAAATGAGAAATCAATAGAATATGAAGGTTCCTTATTCATGAAGGGAATGTTAGATAAAATGAAAGATAAATTTGACAAGTATTGGAGTGATTGTAACTTACTATTGTCCATCGCTGCTATTTTAGATCCAAGGTACAAAATGAAGCTTATAGAATTCTGTTTTCCTAAGATTTACTCTAAACTGGAATCCGAACGAAATATAAAATTCGTTTTGCTTTCTTTGGAGGAATTATATTCTGAATATGCTATGGTTGCAAATAATAAAACTTCTAAGCAACCAAAAGGAAATACATCTAGTGGTACAACAAAAAGGAGAAAAACAAAAAGTAGAAATGAATTTGAAACATGGGCTGATGAATCAGATGTGGTGGAAACTACACAATCTGAACTAGAATTATATTTGAAAGAACATCGCTATAAATTTGATGAATCTGAAGACTCTTTCAATGTGTTGGAATGGTGGAAAGTAAATGCTTCAAAATACAAAATATTATCAATAATGGCTCGCGATATACTCTCTATCCCTATTAGTAGTGTTGCCTCAGAATCCGCATTCAGTGCTGGTGGTAGAGTTTTGGATCAGTTCAGAAGCTCTTTAAAACCAGAAACGGTAGAAGCTATAATCTGCACTGGAGATTGGTTGCGTACAAAATATGCATTGAAGAATTTTGAGGTAATAATTTTATATATTTCCATACATTATGAACTTTATTGGAATGTTTAATTTCTTAAAACGTGTACCAGTTCAGCTGAATGCAACATTTTGATTCATCTTATTAATATTCATGGTTATAATCAATTTTTAATATGCAACTGTTTCAGGTTAAACATGATGAGGAAGATATGGAATCAATAAAATTTGAATAGTTTGGATGAAGTTGTTGGTGAGTTGGAGCCTAGAGGTATGTTTTAGATCCTTAAATATTTACATAAAGTTTAGTCCAATAATCAACCAGTGCTACCTCCTCTTTCAGCTGGATTGCTATTTTCAATTTCAAGTGGACTGTAATTTTCAGGTGGACTGCTTATGCTATTGGGAATAGTGCTAAAGTTGTTGAAGGTTGAAGCTTGAAAGCAAGTTGCAAATTTAGTTATTAACTAAACTATTATGTCATGAATGTTAGGCTGCTGTTTTGTGAAATTAATATTTGGTGTTATCATGTTTCTTCTTGGAATTCTTATATTATTAAGCATGGTATGTTTGATTTGTCTTAGGCTGTTGGTTTTTTGAGAAAGAAGTAAGCTATAGTGATATTAAGGCCAACTTGTTTCCATGCTTGATTTGTCTCTCTGTAAGCTATTTGCTGATTTGTTTCTCTGTAACTTTTGTTAAGTAAGCTATAATGATATTAAGTAAGCTATCTGCTGATTTGTCTTTATGTAACTTTTATGGTAATATTTTTGTGCAGTATTATTTTTGTGCAATGATATTAAGGCCAACTTTTATGTATCATTTTTCGGTCAAACTGCAAACAAGTTCTGTTTCATAAAATTTTGATACCTTGTTTGTCCGAGTCCGATTTTGAATCCGATAATGGTCCGATTCATTTCCGATAAGTCTATTGAACCAGACACGGACTGTCGTTAAAATTTTCGGACCGAGTTTGAACAACAGTAAATTCGTCCGATGTTTATTGAATCGGACATAGGATCGTCCGATATAGGATTCGGTCCGAGTTCGAATGGCCACGAGTCCGGTCCGTTCCGCCCGATATTCAGCCCTACAGCCAGGCATGCTTCGTGGATCGCATACCTGCAATAGTTTACATTTGTGGTGAAGCATAAATCGGGAATTACAAACCGTGTGGCAGATGCATTGAGTCGAAGGAATCATTTGTTGACTACAATGAAGGTTGAAGTGACGGGTTTTGATGTGTTGCCAGAATTGTTTGTTGATGATCCTTATTTTGCGAAGTTTGTAGATGAAGTCAAGGAGGGAAAGACGGATGAGTTTGTGTTGGTGGATGGTTTTCTCTTCAAAGGAAATCAATTATGTATACCAGAGGGTAGTTTGTGAATGAAGATTATCAAAGAATTGCATGAGGAAGGACACGTGGGCCGTGATCGTACATTGCAGTTGATTGCAAAATCTTATTTTTGGCCGTCAATGAGAAAAGAAGTTGAGAGATTTGTGGAGAGATGCCATATCTGTCAAGTTTCGAAGGGAACCGCTACAAATGCAGGATTATATATGCCATTACCTGTGCCTACTAGACCATGGGTTGATATTAGCATGGACTTTATTTTCGGGTTACCAAGAACTCAGCGTGGGAATGATTCCATATATGTGGTGGTAGATAGATTTTCCAAGATGGCGCATTTCATAGCTTGTAAGAAGACAGCTGATGCCGTCCGTGTTGCTCAATTGTTCTTTAAAGAGGTGCATCGATTACATGGGTACCTAAATCTATTGCTTCTGATCGAGATACTAGATTTCTAAGCCATTTTTGGTTGAGTTTGTGGAAAATGGTTGGAACGAAGCTGAATTTTAGTAGCGCCTATCATCCGCAAACAGATGGGCAAACGGAAGTGGTGAATAGATCATTGGGAAATTTGTTGAGATGTCTTGTGAAAGATAATTTGAAAAGCTGGGATATGAAATTATGTCAGGCGGAATTTGCACATAATCACGCTGTTAATCGTAGTACGGGTTTCAGTCCATTTCAAGTTGTATATTCAGCAATTCCGAAGGGACCGTTAGATTTGACGACCATGCCATATCAGAAGGGAGTTGTTAAGCGAGCTTGTGATTTTGTGACTGAGTTGCAGGAGTGCCACAGAACTGTTCATGAACGATTGCTTGCATCAAATGAGAAGTATAAACAACTGGCGGATAAGAAGCGAAGGAGTGTGAACTTCAGAGAAGGTGAGTTGGTTTACACCGTTTTGACGAAAGATCGTTTTCCTGTTGGAACTTACAACAAGTTAAAAGCTCGAAAAATCGGTCCAGTAGAAATTTTAAAGAAGATCAATGATAATGCGTATCAGTTGAAATTGCCGGAAGATTTTCACACTGCAGACGTTTTCAACGTCAAATACTTGATTCCGTTTCATGGGAATGAGCCTTTCGAGGACGAGGAAGGTACAAATTCGAGGACGAATTCTTGTCAACCGGGGGAGGATGATGCAGCGCAATCTACCAACTCAATGGATTTGAGTCGTTCAAGGGCCTTAGGTCGCTCACGGCCTAGTGAAGGTTGCTCGCGAGGTAACACGTTAAGCACCAAGGCATTCAAGCGACCTAGGGAGATAAACAAACTAGCGCGCATTTCATTAGGTCGCGGAGACGAGTTACGACCTATGTTAGGTCGCGGAAACGAGTTACGACCTATGATAGGTCGCGGAAGCGAGTTACGACCTATGTTAGGTCGCTGATTTGTATGCCGCAAGATTACTGAAGCTATGCTATTCTTTAGGTCGCATCTGAAGTTAGGTCGCTCGACCTTATGCCGCGTCTTTCTTTGCAGCTACTGAATTTTAGGTCGCCGCTGATTTTCTTAACTCGTTCCAGAAGTTAGGTCGTTGAAGGATAAGTCGTTATGTTGTAAATACTGTTAAGTCGTTCTGCTGTGTTGTTGTAATATGTTAGGTCGTTGTAATTGTAAGTCGCTCATGTTGTATTCGTTAAGTTGTTTCTGTATTAGGTCGCGTGAGACCTGTGTTGAGTCATGCAGTGTTAGGTCGTTAACGACCTATGTAAGGTCGTAGGTCGCGTGTTGGAAGGTCGTGTAAGTGTGTTGTTGTAATCCTATAAATAGGGATGGTGGTGTCATTTGTAAAGAGAGTTGATTTTGAATAAAACTTTGTTTGAGAGCTTTGTGCCTCTTCTTAAATTGGTAGTTGAGTGTAATATTCTATCTTCACTTTCGGCATTCGAGTGCGCTCGAATCAACGATTGTTGAAGCCAATTCACGGTATCAAGTGCGCTTGATCAACGTTCGAAGAATTGTAGATTTTCTTTCACGGCATCGTGCGCGATCAACGTGACGAAGATAGCTAGAATCCTGTATCTTTGAGATCAACGGATTTGGACATTTGGTATTTTCAATCCACTGATTGCTACTTTCATCGTTGTATTCATTTCCGATATTTGCCGCTACGTCATTTGGTATCAGAGCTAGACTTAGCCAATCATAGCTAAGCCGAATCTTTGGAGCCAATTCCTATTGAAGAATTCAAGCCGAGCCAAGTAAGTTTAGGCCGAGCTAGTTGAAGGCCATGCATCACTTTTGTAAGTCCAAGCCGAGTTGTAGAAGATTGTTTGATTCGACAATGCCGCCGAGAAGAGCCAATCGCCATCAGAATGTTGAAGCGTTGTATAGAAGAGAAGAAGCCGAGCAAATGGAACAACGTAAAACTGTAAGTTGAAAGAATTGTCTATCAAAGGCAGTTTCGTCTCCACTGTTTACACTTATCTCAATGAAATTTGTTAAAAATGGCTTTGTTAAACGTAAAACTAGGTCTGTGAACAAATACTTTTAGAAGCGCACAGTGGTATATCCGCATTCACCTTCAAATCAATATTCGAACATCGGACATCTGCATTTGTGGATGTAGACGTATATTGAATTTTATCATGTCCTCTCACAATGAATTTATTTTAAACCATAAATTGAAAATTTTAGTTCAATATGAAATTGTTTAGTACTTATGCTTATAAAATAATAAATTAAAACTATGATGATAAAAAATGGTTTCTAAATATTCAAATATTAATCTATACACGCATGATATAATTTATAGCGTTGGTTATAAGCATGAGCGGATAAAGTTGAATTTTTAGGATACGCATTAATAGACAAAATGCTAGTTCATTTAGAGTTTTGAGTTGTTAAATCAAAAATCTTATGCGACAAACTAATCAGTATACATGATTGATAGTAGATCTGTTCAAATATATTAGTTGTGTTGCACCATTATATCTTTTGACCCAATAACCTTAAATTTTGGTTGAGTATCTTGTATTGCAATGTACGTCTCCAGTATGAGCTGTTTTACTTGTGTGCATCATACAACGGTTTGGAAAATTTTAATGCATGCTCATTGTACATACATTAAAGTTGCGTTTTCAGAAACTTAAATTTATGTTAAATGATATTTTGTACACGTTCGGTAATTTGTAAAGAGTACATTTGTATTTCTTATTTATCTATCATTCAGTAGTAATAAATGACCCTTGATGGTTTTCTACTATTTGTACTATTGGTCGAACGGACCCTCTTGTACCTGTTTTCTCTCCCTGTCCTTCGTTTGGACAGGAGACAAAAGGGAAGGTATTTAAGGAGCATCAGAAGGGGGGTTGTGTGTTGTTGATTTCTCCCTTGCTTTTCAGTTTTGTTTCATTCCCCTGTGAATGTATGTTCAAAGGCATATTTTGCGCTTTCCAAAGAATATTTAATCTCTTTTTTACACTTGAGTGTGTGTATCGCACTATCATACGTTTTGATAACTCTAGCCGGATATCAATATTCCAAACTTTGCACCTCTTGTTTAAGCGTTTTACCCTGCTTGAATAACCGTTGGCACGTACGTGGTAATTTGGACACTTAGCTTTTTTTTTTTTTTGAAGTTTCTTATATGTGATAATACTGAAATTTTGGAAAGTCAAATTATTTAGAACGCTGAGCATACTCGTTATTGATATGGTGTAAATTTAGTATATGTTTTACAACTGCTAAGCATACTCCCTCTTAGGAGAGAGTATAGCAATAATCTCTAGCTACATGAATGTCAAACATTATTAGTGAGTGAAAACCACGCCAAGAGATTGTCTAGCATATCTTTATTAACATTTACTAGCATTATATTTACGGTATACGCACAAGTTGTTACATTAATTAATGAACCAGAAGAACATGGGGTTGAAATTTATGGTTATATCTTGCGTGAAACCAATAAAATTAAATGATTCAACTTCTGATGTATAGGTATCAGAGATTGCCCTTTCTTTACTACAAATTTAGTCGAAATTTTGGAATTATAATATGTTGAGTACGGAACCCCACCCATTTAATATTCATACATTCATACATCACATCACAATCAATATATGCTTTATACTTCATGTTTTGAAATTTATGTGAATGTCAAATCTTGACCGTCCAATCAGAAGAGATGTTACTTAGTATGTGATGATTAGACACGTCCATTGTTGATCCTGACTTCAATTGAATGCATTTGCTATGCTGCTCGTAAAAAAAAAGAGCATGTGCAAAACTTACATTTCTTCACCTCATTTTACTGCCTTACTTTTGAAAATTGAGAGCGATACATTAATTTGAAAAACCAAAAAACATATCCAGTTTAGGACAAAAAACATATTAATTGTGCAACAATACTAACATCGATTATCGGGTAAGACAAGAAATAACTTAGGACATATATAAATATATATAATATACTTCGGTTAGTAATGTTCTTTGGTTTCAATATAATATTGAATTAAATTGTTCTTCAAAAAAAACTTGGAGGGATGGCGTTAAAAATCGAGTTTGCGAAGGCGATTAGTAATGTTCTTTGGTCTCAATGTAATATTGAATTAAATTGTTCTTAAAAAAAAAAGATATATATAATATACTTTTGTGATGAACTAACGTTTTTTTTTTCTAGCCTCATCATCATATTTAATGCTGGCATATATTTGATTTTTAATTAAATGATAGCAGAATAAAAGTTAATCTACGAAGAGCAAAGCAGAAGTAACAGAAGGAAACGTGAGCATAGTGTGGCATGCATTTAGTAAGAAGTCATGATTACATTGTAAGTCATCATTTGTCATCACTTGTATGTTTTGACCATAAAGTTTCTGAATTTGTAGCTGTTGCTATAAATAATATCTGCTCATGTTCTCAACATAAATATATATTTTTTATGTCATTTTCAAAATATATATTCACAACTCATACACAGCATAAACATGCATTGTTGTTTTCTTATTTTAAACTTCTCCCTGTTTAATTTGCCTGCTATGAAATCATATGATAGTGATATATGAGAGTTGTAGCATTGATGAGTGCATTTTGGGAAGGCTTTTATACCTCCTTTTCTCTCACTTTCACTCTTTCATTCTCTCCACCTTTTTGTTTTCAATGCCTTGTCTTCATATATTTGTGTAGTGATGTTTGAAGCTTGCACAATTTCAGAGAGATGCTGAGTATATAAAATTAAATATATTGCTAGCTTCACATGTTAATGTAGAATGAGATGCAAAAAATGTGACATAAGCTTGTGGACAACCGAGTTCATGACCAGCTAAATACCACTTATGACTGATGATGGTCCAAACATTGAGCATAAAAGGTATAGTTTATAGGTCAAATTTATCTTAACCTGTACATCATTCAAGAAATAAACTTATGTTAGCCCTGTACTTTCAAGTCTTCTTAAGCTAATCCAAATAACAAAAGATAGAGGAAAAAGCAGTTTACCTTTTTTCATACTCGCCAGAGAAGGCTTTTTAGCAGCTAGAGTAGCTTTTCAGAAGGTCTAAAACCTAAATACAGACTTTTATTATGTGACTAATCTATATAAGGAAACTTTTGGTATTCTTGATCAGGTTGACTTTAAAAAATCATGATTACCTATCTTTATAAGTAGTGTAAAGCACTTTTAAGAGTACAGTTTACACTCCCTAAAAAGACTCCACTGGAATTTGCAAATATTGGACAGATAGCTGTATATCAAAGTTAAAATTGCTGGATATACTGTTGTGATTTTTGGTGTCAGTCACTTTACATAGAGTAATACAGGAAACACGTATTTGAAATTTTAATTTGTTCACTCTATAGTCAAAATCTGAGTTGACTGATTTCACAGGCATCCACTAGTTTATTAAGTTCATCCATCCTTTTCACCAGGATGCAACAATATTGCCCGTATTTCTTTTCCTTTGGTCCATACATTTTTAGTTTAATCTCCGCACTTTATATTATTGGTCAAACTAACATCTTAATGTTACGTTATATTATATATTTTCCAATGTGGAAAATAGGCCAGGACAAACAATTCAATTATTTTGGGCTAAAAAACGCAAGTAGAAAATTTTATGCTGAAGGCCAAATATCTTTATTTTATTTGTGTAACAAACATTATTCTTCTTCTTTACTTTCTTTTCGCTTTCCCTTGTTTCTTACACTTTCAAATTGTTACGCAAATTATAATTCTGAGGTGTCATTGACTCACCGGTACTGATTTGGATTTCTAGCATTTTTTTTTCTTTTGTTCTCACTGTAGAAAAAAAAAGTAATTTTAACCTAATTTTTCCATCTCGATTTGAATTATTGCTTGATCTGGCTACTTTTCTTTTATTTTCGTATTATTTTACTACCGTTTTGAAATTCTTAGACTATTTGCGTGCAATATGTCTGATTTGGGTTCAGGCTTGGGAAGCGAATGCGGGTATGATTTCATTATGTTTGATGTTATGTCCATTTAGCATTTTCAAACTGTCTGATGTTATAACAATATTTTATATGCATAATTAACATTTTTTGTTGTTGTTATTTCGTAGTTCTTACACATTCCATTTTATGTCTAAGAGCGTTTACATTTAACTGCATATGTATTCTTTTGCTTTTTAGTTAACTTTTGCCTTTCTTATTCACTCTTTTTTTTTGGCAGGAATGTCGATGACGGTATTCTTGTATTGTTTTTACTTGATGAGAACAACTACACTATTCGACTTGACATGACTTGTTTTTTAATTGGTGTTAAAAATAGTATATGTGAACATTGGCCACATTTTACTCTTTGTTCTATTGGTATATCATATACTTTAGAAAATAAGGTTATCACGGTCGATACTAATTCGGGTTTGCATACTATACTGTGCTTTCAAATGTAAAAAAAAAGTTCTTATTTTGTTTTTATTGTTAAGTTAAGCATTTGTGCACTGGAGTTTAATGTTGGTAATAGCTTCTCAATTACTTTTGATCATCAGACCAGTTCAGTTTCTAGTGGTTGTTTGAATATTAAGTCTTGTGGTTAGTCGATTTCTTATTTAAAGGATATTATGAAGAAAGGACCTCAAATAAATCTTGTGGACTTTATTGGTTATTGTTTCAAAGGTGCTAAAGATTTTAGTGAGTTTTTAGTGGCTTATCAAATAAAAGATGTGCGTGAATTGATTTTTGTTAAGAATTGTCCTGAAAGAATATCTATTATTTGTTCGTGGTTTAAGGAAGGTTGTAAGTTCAACATGTATGCTTCTTCAGATCTTGGACATCTTATGCGTTTTTTTATTAGAATTTACAGGTTTGAACTTTCATGTGGTGCTGGGTTAAGGGGTGTTAAGAAAATTCATATAACTAGTAGATTTGTGAAATCTCTAATTATTGATCAATTAGAGATGTCCCGATGAAAAAACCGAAATACATTATTAATGACTTTAGAAGGGAATTTAATTTCACTCCTTCTTATTATGCATACACCGGGAAACAATTGGCATTGAAGAAAATTTAGGAAGATGATGCTATGTCGTATAATGATTTGAATCGGTATTTAGAGGCTATACAAAAAACTAATACTGGAAAATATGTTGCTTTGGATGTGGGGTCTTCAACTAATCAATTTGAAAGAATTTGCATTGGGTTTACTGCTTGTTTACTTGGGTTTAGGCATTGCCGTCCCATGATATATTTAGACGCAGCATTTTTGAAGGGCCGACCGGGTGTTTTATTAGCGGCTAGAGTAAAGAATGGCAATCAAGGTTTGACTTTTGATTTTTGTTTTGTTTTTTCCATGTGTTATTTAGTATATTGTTTTACTTATGTAGTATGGGGTGGATGTTAATATATTTTAGTACTTCATTGTCATTTAACAGTTATATGTTAAGTGTATTGTTACTCCATATGAAATCATAATACTACATGAATTTAACATTTGATATTGTATTATATGTGATAATGCTAGTACGTTTTAGCATTTATTATTCTGTATATTATATAGGGGCTTTGCACGAAATGCCCCTATTTCTGTTGTTGGTATAAGAAAAGTCCCCATAGAAATGAGTATGTAAATTAGGTCCCTGTTTTTCTAAATCAAAAAGCATAAGTTAGCTTGCGTTTTTTAAACATTAAAAAAAATTCAAAAATTTTAAAAATATTTCAAAATCAGAAAGCGCAAACTAGCTTGCGCTTTCCTGATAGTAAGCGCAAGTTAACTTGCGCTTTTCAAAAATTTCAAAATTTTCAAAAATAATTTCAAAATCAGAAAGCGCAAACTAGCTTGCGTTTTCCTGATAGAAGTGCAAGTTAGCTCGCGCTTTTCAAATTTTCGAAAAAAATTTCGAAATCAGAAAAGTGCAAGTTTTTTTTTTAACAACAAAGGTAATATCATATAACAGAGGGAGAAAAAGTGCCTTTCTCCGATGGCTCACAAAGAAAAAACAAAAACAAAAGAAGGACGAAAGCCTCCCAAAACCAAAATCGCTGAACAGCAGCTGAAACTAAGAAACCCAAAAACAGTAGCGTAGAAACACAGCTAGCAGAAGCAAAACCAGCCTATGACAGAAAAGGAAAATGATAACAGATCCACCACCAATCACTAACCCTCCTTGATCCAAAGGAAAAGGCCAGACCACCAAGCCAAACCACAAATACAGCAATCTAGAAACCAAAGCGTCAGCCAATCTAGGGAAAACATACTCCTAAAAATAGTGCACTTGGCGACGGAGAAGAGGCGTCCAGAAAGAACTCACAAAGCAGCCATACAACCACACTGATCCACCAGTGTACTAGCGAAGAAAAAAGGAAAGCTATGCCCCGAAACCGGTCAACCAAAGCTCAAACAGGGCCAATGAAGAAGCCAACGGAGTCTGAATCTGGAAAACTAAACAACAACATTAAACACCAACAGAAAATAGGGAGGAGGGGAAGTGAGCGTAGGGTGAATGCCCGCGCTCCCTTGCAAAGATCAACCTACTCCCAGTCTAGCGTGAGACAAATCACACGAAATAGAGAGGAGACCAACCAAATGCTCCGATCGGGAGCTCAAACGACCCTTGAATGGTCTACCATGGAAAGCAAGGAAGACGTCTTTCCTCACACTTCGAATAATAGATGGAGGGTCCATACGAAAGCTATCGAAGATTGCCTTGTTCCGCGCGCACCAGAGGTTCCAGCAGATGAGACAGGGAATCAAACGAAAAACGATAGAACGAAGAGATTTACTAGTATTCCCAGACCACCAGGACCTACGGAGATCAGATGGCGAGCGGGCCACCTGACGAACACCAAGAAGGTTTCCGAAGTAATTCCAGCAAGATCTGGCCGAGAACCCACCGAAGAACAAGTGATTCAAGGATTCAGAATCCCCGTTGTCGCAGCAACTACAACGGGAGACGAAAGGGACGCCGATTTTTTGGAGATTCTCGTCTAGTGGCAAACCATCATGAAGAATCCTCCACATTAAAATAGAGACTTTGGGGGGAATGCGAGAGTCCCAAATGAAAGAAAAAACAGGACGAACGGGATCCCGGATTCTAATAGAAGACCAGGCGTTCAGAATGGAAAAGGGGGCGCCATTCCATCCTGAGGAACCACCATGTGTGTCGGAAAATAGTTTCACCGACTGCATGTGCTTCCAGGTCTCACTAGCATAAGATGGAGACCCTGAGAAGTTTGAGCCCGCAAGCCTGCGATACTTCGCATGGAGGAAAGAAGCCCATAAGGAGTTGTTAGCGGCAAACCTATGCCATAACTTACAGGCAAAAGCAGCGCAAAGGTCTTTTGGGTTACGCAGACCCAGACCGCCTTCATTTTTTGGTCGGCACACCACGTTCCACGACACCCAATGGTGCCGCCGGGCATTCTCCTTGTTACCCCAGAAGAAAGAGGAGACCAAAGACCGATACGACCGAAAAAAAGAAGAAGTTGGGGTCATAGCCGCGAAAACATGAGTTCCTATCGAGTCTAGAACGGATTTGATAAGAACAAGTCTACCAGCCTGGGAAAAAAGAGAGGCATTCCAGCGTAAGATCTTGCCCCTTACTTTATCAGTCAAGGGATCGAAAAATGCATTGAGTTTCCTACCGCGGTACAGGACAACCCCCAGGTAAGGAAGAGGAAGATCAGCTTCCTTGAAACCTGAGGCAGTCTCGATCCATGTAGCACGAGAGGGGGACAAATCTTTTGAGTGGACGAAACAGCTTTTGGCAGGGTTAACTAGTTGACCCGATGATTGCTCATATTGACGAATAAATCTGAGTAGCTGATTAACAGAGGGGATGCTGCCATTAGAGAAAATGAGAATGTCATCGGCGAAGGACAAAGATGAGATTAGGGGGCAACCCCTAGGAATCCCGAATCGCTGAATCTGGCCAAAGATAGTTAAGGATTGAAGACCGCGAACAAAAGCCTCCGCCGCGATAACAAAGAGAGATGGCGATAGTGGATCTCCCTGACGAAGACCCCTACCTGCCTTGAAATAACCATTAGCCGAGCCGTTAATGAGCACAGAGAACCAACAGTTGGAAATGAGTCTCCATACCAAGTCTATGAGGGGTTCCGGGAAACCGAAATCCCTTAATACCTTGATGATAAAAAACCAAGACATACGGTCGTAGGCCTTAGCCATATTCAGTTTGAAGACAACATTAGAGCCCTTGATCTTTCGGTCGATCTGGGAAATAAGTTCCTGAGCGAGCAGGACGTTATCAGTAATCAAACGGCCCTTAACAAACCCCGCTTGGGATGTAGAAATAATGCGCTCGAGGAAGGGAGCCAATCGGGTGGATAGGATTTTAGAAATAACTTTATTCGAGAAGTTGCAAAGACTGATAGGGCGAAAATCCACACACGACCTTGGGTTGTCGCATTTTGGAATAAGAACAAGATTGGTGGATGTCCAACCAGAAGGAAGGGATCCCCCAGAGAAAAAGGATTGAACAGCAAGGCAAAAATCCGCCTGAATAATAGACCAAGCACGGCGGAAAAAAACACCGTTGAAACCATCCGGACCATTGGCACTGTCCTTGCTCAAAGCGAAGACAGAAGCACGAATTTCCTCTAAGGAAGGGAGATCCACGATGATGTCTCTTTTCGAAGATAGAACAACACGAGGAATGAAGGCCAGTAGAGCCGGGTCAGAAACCGAGACCGAAGGAGAACCCAAAAAGGATTGAAAGTGGGACAGAATGGTCTCTTTGACATCTTCAGGCGAAGAGGCCGTAGATAGATCCTGTCGCAAAATCTCACGGATCGTAAGTTGGTTATTCTTTTTCCGAATAGAGGAATGGAAGAACTTAGAGTTAGAATCTCCGACCACAACCCACTTGATCCTAGCCTTTTGACGAAGGAAATCATGCTCGATACGAAGTTCCGAGGAGAAAATAGTTTGAGCAAGAGCCCAAGCCACCTTGTTAGCCTCGGAAGGATCCTCGTCTAGCAAGGATTCAGCTGCAATAAGAGACTCTTCAGCCAAACGAACGCGGTCGAAAATGTTTTTAAAGACTTGGACGTTCCAAGTCTTAAGGCAAGCTTTAAGACGTTTAAGCTTACGACTGAACATCTCACAAGGAGAGGCAGCAATAGGGACGCCCCAAGAGTTAGCAACAACTTGAAGAAAAGAATGATGAGAAGTCCACATACTCTAGAAGCGAAAGGATGAAGGCCCCGATAAAGCTAGGGGAGAACAGTGAACCACCATGGGGGCATGGTCAGAAAAAGACCGATGGAGATGCGCGATCGAAAAGGAAAAAGGAAGACGAAACCACTCCTCCGAGCCGAAAACACGGTCGAGTCTGGAAAGGATACGATTCGGTCCCTCTTGATTGTTAGACCAGGTAAAAGCAGAGCCAACAAAGGGAAGCTCAAGGCACTCATTTCTCTAGGGACTTTTCCTATAACAACATCAAAAACAGGAAACCGTGACTCTTTTCTTGTATTATATAACTCTACCATCAGACACATAATGCTATATTAATTTAGGATTAATCTTATATATTATTTTTCACTTCTGCATTCATGTAAAGCTCTGAAATTTTATACGGTGACAGTAATATACTTGACTAATTTCAGTATATCATTTTCTTGTACTAGCATTTGAAAAAAATAATGTTTTTTAAAGGTTTCTTCCGACCTGCAATGAGAGAATTTCACATGAGAATGAGTCGCATTGGTCCTGGTTTTTTGAGCATTTAAAAGAGATGCTCAATGAAGATCGCGAATTGGTTTTCATGTTTGATCGTCAGCGGAGTTTGCTTTTAGGTGTTCCAAAAGTGTTTTCGTCTTCTTTTCATAGCTATTGCACATTTCATATGGAGCAAAACATTGGTTCAGTGGTTAAAGCTTGCAAGGGTGATACTTCAATTGTTGATTTGTTTAAACTTTTGATCGAGCATCAAATCCATATGATTTTGATCGCTATATGTTGAAGTTCAAAGAAATTGGTGGTGTTGCTGCAATTAACTTTTTAAATGATAAAACTCTAGAACATTGGAATGACTTATTTTTTTAAGGCAAGAGATATGGAGAATATTTATCTAATGTGGCTGAAAGTTTTAACTCTTGGATTGTAGATGATAGATTTATGCCTATTACGTCTTGTCTAAATGGTCCGGGTTAAAGTAGTGAAACAAATGGCGAAGAGGAGAGAAGAATGTCATCACTGGACTACTACTTTATGTCCAGTTATGGGGCAACAGTTGTCGCAATTAGTTAATGAAGGTTTTGGATGGGATACATATAGGTCTTCGGAAAATGTTTTCGAAGTTAGATCTCCAATATCACACCATGCTGATCTTGAAAAAAGATTGTGTACTTGTAATTAGTGGAAAGTTACTGGTTTTCCATGTGCCCATTCCATTAAGTGAATGAATAGGTCAAGGCAATCAGTATATGGCTATGTGGAATATTATTTTACAGTTGGTGCTTTTAGATCCAGTTATATGCATGATATTAAACCAATTTCAAATGATGGAAAGCCAATTGTTAGAGAAGATGAAGTCACAATTAAACCGCCTAAAGAAATTCGAGGTGTAGGAAGACCTTCTACTAAAAGACATGGCGGCTTTTCTTATTCTTAGAGTAAGCGGAATAAATATGGTAAGTGCAATCAAGTTCGACATAAGAAGAGGAATTGTCAAGCTTCAATGAAGATTTAAATTTGAATTTTATTTTTTCTTTTATTTCTATCATTTTATTCATGGTATTTCTTTATTGTTTACTTGTTTGCTATAGTCATACTTTTATTTTTTGATATTGGGACATGTACTATGTTGATTGGTTGTTTTAATAAGAAGTTTAATTTTATTTGTGGATTTTATGTGATTTTTATTTGTTTGTGGAGCATATTATTTTCATTTGTATATTGTCTGGTTTTTAAATGTAATACTGTGACAATTCAAATATTTTACTGAAGTTTCATAATGTTCTTGACCGTGAAACCTTTTAAAATATGATTGAACAATTTCAGTTAAGGTAATTCAGCAACTAGTTCGATCACAAAAGGAAATCAAGAAGCTTGTGTTAATATAACAAAATTAGCTGCTTCAAAATATTTGTGAACATATCCCTGTGTATTGTTAGCACAGATTTTTAGCACTATTAATGCTGAGAAAATTTTGTCTCAACGGTTGTACTTTTATTATCAAAAGAAAAGCACAAACAACAGAGTAAGCATTATACTGAAATAACCACAGAAGACAGGAACAATGTATTAAGATTAAGCACTCAAAAGAGTCAGAACAGACTTTGGAGACTTATAAAGACTTGGTGCGGAGAAACAAATATAAATACCACATGCAAAAAAATTACATAGGATTAAAATACAATACGCTGCTGAATATAAAGACGATGCCACACGGTAGAAAATTGTCAACATATTGAACAAAGAAACTTCTACTAGCAGTCTTCGTTTCACTGCATTTCAATAAACAAAACAAAATAAAACATATGTGAGTGCTTTATAGTTCTGGGAATTAAGAGTAAATGTTGAAAGGTGAGAACCGATCTCATTATCTTCAACCATTGGGGCTTTTCCATCCTTGTTAGTATACTATATGGAAAACATACATATCCACAGTTATAAGACAGTACCAATAATCTAAGCAGAATGCTAATTCAATATTGCATTTTCCAATATTGATACTAATCCAATATAGCATTTCGATGTAGTTCTATTCTCAGCAATCATGATGTACAAAAACATTTCAATGCACTTCTATTCTCAGCAATTATGATACAAAAAACAGCAAGCACAAAACTTTCAAAGCAAAATACCGATTAAATAATTACATTTTTTCAAGTAGCTATACAAGTTACTTTAGCAGAAGAAGGAAACCTTTAAAACGACATACGAATAACCAATTACAGTTTTGCAAGTAGTAACACAATTCCACTTCAATTAGCACTATAGTAAAATATAATTTTCAATTCAACTTCAATTAGCACTTCATCTTCACTTCAGCTAATTCATATTCAATTTCAATTAGCACTTCATCTTCACTTTGTTAATTCATATTCAATTTCGATTAGCACTTCAACTTTAATTCAGCTAATTCATATTCAACTATAATTAGCACTTCAACTTCAATTGAGGTAATTCAAATTTATTTACAATTAGCACTTCTTCAAATTTTCCAATTCTTCAAATTTTCTTTTTACTCGAGTTCTTTTTTTTCGCTGGGTTTTCAGCTTCTTCAGGAGATGCGTTTGTAAAGAAATTCATCACATTCCCACTTCTCTGCGGATCGTTGAGTACATTATACACTATTTTAGCTCGTATTAGGTCGATATCTTTTTTCATGTATTCATTAGAAAGGTTCGAGTCTCTATCCAAATTTTGGATGAATTTCATCACAAATAGTGCACAGTCACTCTTATTGATTTAAAAAAAAAGAAAAAAACATCAAAATTGTTTGTTAACAGCAATAAATTTATGCTAATGATTATAACATTACACAGACTAAAAATATTTATACATGGTAAATATTTAATAATTATGATCTGTTAAGAGAGTCGTACATCAGCTTGAGGAATATAGGCTGGATACATAAGAACTTATATGGGTATTTATGAAGGAGCTTCCAGAATAACAGAGTAAATGAGTAGTGGTATAAAAAAATATATTGCTATGACCATTTAGCATTTCTCTTAACATATAAAATTGGGCTTCATATAGGAATTTATGAACAATCTTTCACATTAGCAGATTAAAAGGGCAGCGGTATAATATTATAATGGTATGGTCATTTAACATTTAGAAAAAAATATACAGTATAACATATTATACGTTTTTACTGCTATTACCATTTAGCACTTTGTTAACACTATATGTATCATTAACCATACCGGTCCTATTATATAATCATAATGCAAATTGTCACATTTTTTTCGTGTATTGAACATTGTTGCATTGCAATGCTATGATCATTTAGCATTTACATGAAAATACACAGTGTAACACATTATACATTTTTACTGTTATTACCATTAGCACTTTGTTAACATACAGTGTAACCTGTCCTTTTTTTCTTGATGCATTGAACGTTATAGCATTGCAATTGTTAATATAATACATGTGCAGTTTACTTGAAGAAAATTAACAACTTAATAATGCTTACAATAAAAATTCTGGTTGTGGACATCGTGGTTGCTTTATCTGCTTTCTACCAATTTCCTTATTTAAGATTTTGTTTTGCCTCTATTTTTTTCTACTATCTTTTCCACCTCTTTCTTCTATCAAAAAAAGAAAAAAACAGGGTTTAGATTTTTACACATTTTTTGGGCTATAAAATATAGTCTTACAAGTAGCATGAAGTTCATCTTAGAGTGGTACTGGAGGCGCTGAAACTGTAACAACCCGGATATTTGGACCATTTAAATTGACAATAATCCACACATGTCAACTTAAATAGTGCAAAACACGAATCATTATTGGAGTATATGTATATAAATGAAAATCATCGCAGAATCACAGAAAATACAACATAACAGAATAGTGCAGCGGAATTACAACAATGTCATAATAGTAGTTCATGAAGCTACTAAGTAAATACAACAATGTCACAAGCAGATAGTGAAAAGAAATACATAGATGTCCGATACAATAACAAAATAGAATGGAGCAGTACTGAGAAAGATAAATGATAGTCTTCAAGTCTTCAGCTTCCAATAGCACAGCAACAGAAATTCTCAGTCTGATCCGAGCATATGCACAAACAAACACTCGAATCAGGACATATATTCTTATACAGATAATATGGTTCAAAATTTGAAATAACAATAACTCAAAGATGGATGGAATAAACATCAAAGGGATCCGATAAACTATCTATACATAGTAGAGTACGATAAATAGATAATGTCTATCAGTAATATAAAGATATCAAAATAGTGTTAAGTCATGACCCATTCCACCCTTAACACATTTTTATTCCCAAGAGCATATACAAGACCGTAGTTTCCCCAAAACCGGAAGTCAGCAGAGGGCAATCCATATACTAAAGGTACAAACCAAAATCGTAGTGATCGCGTATAAAGGAATACAAGTATGACAAGGCACATGAGGCAATACCCAAGGTAGTGACAATACCGTTCGCCTGATCCGGACTGGTGAGAACGCATCGCCGCAGCGATCGCAACACCGTGAAACAACACTCCCAAATCAAGGGTGCGCACCAATCAATCACAAAGTAAATGAATAGTTTACGAAGAAGTGTGTCCACTTGAGGTAGCTAATCCTCCATTGGCCCGGCACGGCTCCTGTTTTAGTCATTTCCAATTTGACACAAGTGTCAAGGCTATCCATTATCGTTCACTTTCTTCAGTCATCGCGTTCGTCTATCCAACCACTTCATTCTGGATCACACTCCGCGCGTAGTTATTAAAGTGGTTTCCGGTTTAGACAGTGAGTATGTCCCTAACCGATTCCGGTTCCTTTAATAACCTTCGTAATTATAACACCGATTGGTCGTTAATATATTTCAAAACCAAATCAATTTCAATTTCAATTAAAATTCGTAAATCGACGTTTCGTTAGTCTTTCTAAATCAATTTCCAAAATTACATCTCATAACTTCCAAATTTATTTCAAAATTTCTATAATTCAATTTCAAAGTTTCAAATTTAAAACAATTCGAATATCCATTTAATTTCGCATATAAGTTCATTCCAAAATCATTTAACTTAATTTACGTTCAAATCGATTTAAACTCAATTATCGATTTCATTCGATATTCATTCAATTAATTTATCATCAAACAAATTCCATTAAATTTCCAATCCATTTCATTACTTCTTAAGTTCATTTTCATTATCAAAGTTTACAACTTTATTTAAATTACATTTGTCAAATCCAATTCTTTAAATTCCAAGTCTTTCATTTGTTTCGATAAAGCGCATTCTATTTCTTATTAAAGAAATTCATTTCATCTATTATTTATTTAGTTACAAATTTCAAAACTCAGTTAAAGAAACTTAGTTTCACTTATTCAATAATTCAATTTCTCCCAATAAAGATATTCAATTCAACTTAATTATAATTCGATCTCATCAAATTTCAATAATTTCAAATCTTAATTATTAATTATTTCAAATTCATTTATTAAGAATTCCAAACTTAATTATTACTAAATTCAAAACTTAATTATTAATTATTTCAAACCTCGTTATTAATAATTTCACAACTTAACTATTAATAATCCCAAAAGTTAATTATTAATAATTCCAAAACTTAAATATTTATAACTTCGAAAATTAATTATCAAATAATTCCAAATTTAATTATTAAATGATTAAATTTTAAACAATATTCTTTTGTCAATTACTACGTTTAATATTTGTTTTCAAATTCAAATACTCACATTTACATTCATTCGAATTTAAATTCCAATTTATTCAAAACCTTGTTATTAGTCAAATAAACTTTATTTTATTTAAATCAAAACATTGACCAATCGGGTTTAATTTAATTTTCTATCCTAAGTTAAAGTTATTTGGGTATTTATCATTTCAACCCGATTCCATTTTAATTCAAAATCAAAGCATACAAAGGGAACTTGCAGTGTGATAGCTGGGATGGTGTCAAAGTAAATAAACAAGCAATAGCATCCATTCACAACAATTTAACAAATTTTAAATAATCCCGAAATAATCGTATTAATTTGCATTTGTTATTTATGCAAATTAATATAATTATTCCTAGAATCTACCTTATCATTTCAAGTAGATTAAAGATTATTATATTACGGTTTCACTTGTCGTTCAATTTCAATGTATACTACAACAGTTAATTCAATATATGTCAAGGGTCCAAAGTGAGATTTATCAAATTCTACGTGTCCATTAACTAAACAATTAAAAGGGGTCAAGTTTTAATAAATCAATATTCAACATACGAAGGGGTCAAGTTTAACAAAACAAAGTTTGACATATATAATCCATTTTAATTTGTTAACTATCCTATATCAAATTTAACTTGCAAATTATTTGTCACTTAACAATAGCAATCAATATTCAATTCAATCACATAGCAATCATTCAACAATACAAACTAGCATAAGAATATAGTCGTGAAAATTTATTTCACCTTTCGTGGATAAAGAAATTTGACGGCGAAGCACGAAGAAGTAGGAAAAGAGTCGGTACAGCACGGACAACAGACACTGTAATATCGACAAAAGAAAACGATATTAATACAATGAACGTTTGTATATAATTTATAAATGCGCTTACCGCAGACGGAGAAAAGAACAAAAGCTGAAGATCGGTGCTGCCGCAAAAGAAACTCAGTCGGTTGCTGCAACAATAGAGAAAGAAATTTTGGTTACTGTTTGGCAACCAAAAATAGATATTGTCGAAAATATTCTACTGCAAAATCCAACTCTATTTACAAATTTCAATTTCGTTTTTTTTTCCCGAAGACTGTTGCTTTATAAAAAAAAACAGAACACATTTCTTGCCACCGAATGCACGCACACTGCATTTATATATATGTGTACTCGACCACATATACGCGCATGCAAGATCAAAGCAAGGTGGTGGCGTGGCAAGTCAGGGACGGCTGGGGTGTGGTTTCAGGTGTGGGCGTGGTGGAATGACATGCACGGTTCAAGGAAGCGGATGACTGGACAGTGGAGGGAGTGGCGCACTGGTGGCCGGCGTGGGCGAAGGCGGAAAGGGCGTGGCAGTGGTGGTTTTGGGCGGTTTCAGGTGAAGGGTGTGGGCTGTGTGACTGGGTGAGGTGGTGGGGCGAAGCGGCAGTGGGAGGATGGTGGTTGGGGCGGTAGGTGCGGAGGGCAGTAAGTGTGGGTGGTGGGTGCTGGTGGTGGGCGGAGGGCAGTGGGTCAGGGAGGCGGTGTGACTGGGTGGTGGGTTGAGGCCAGCGGGGCGGTGGACTGGGAGGTGGCGAAGTGAACGGGTGGTTGGTGGCATCGCGTGTGGGCTAAGGTGAAATGGAGGAGGCGGTGAGATGTCGTGCGTGTTCCAGTAAGAAAATAATGTGGTGGATGAGTCACACTTGCTGGAAGGGTTTCCATCATTCTCGTTTTTTGTTTTTGTTTTGTGAACTGCAGAAAAGTATAAGAAGAGGAAAGAGGAGAAGAAAGGAGGAACGTATTACCTGAGATTGAGAATTTGAAAATAGAATAGTGGAGTGCGTATGAACAGTAAAGAATTTTTTTTTTATATTCTCAGCTAATAGATACGAACAGTAATTGCCCCCTTGGGAAACGATGTGTCCCTATTTACTCACCTAATTTTCAACGTTCCAACTATTTCCAAGGTAACCCCATCCTTTCAACTCCAACATTTATTTCTTTCAGCTAAAACTTCATTTACAAAAATTTTGAAAGTACACGGGTTGAAATTTTTGGGCTGTATATTATTTAACCGGTCCGTCCGGAACCGATAAATTTACACAAATAATTTTACGTCGAACTCCGATTTACACGAATGAGTATACCGTTTTGATCAGTGCGACGACGCGCTTACAACGGTACACAGATTATGGTGATATAACTTTTATTCCAAAATTCTGAATTTTATATTATCGGAAAAATGCAGGAAAAATGCCGAAAATAAGAACGACGGAGCTAAAGAAGTCCGAATTTTGAAAAACGAAAAATGACGTCTTGTTCAGAAAATGGTTTAGAATTTTTCTATGTAAAAATATTCGGATTTGGAAAATAAAAATTTTCGCGTTTAAAAATGAACTGTTATACAGTAAAACGCGAACGAAATTTTCAGTGGAATTTTACGACGAAACTTTTTCTATATTTATATCTATCTGGACGTATCCCATAAATAAAGTTTGGATGTTAATTTAGATCGTTCAAAATTTCAATTTTTTTTATTGAAACGATGAATTTAAAAAAATTTAAATTGGGTCGAAAATTTAGGGTCGTTACAGAAACAGAATCAGCTAACGTCAAAATTTACCAAGTGTCGTTTTTGGAAGAAAGAGGTTAAGTTTCTTGGTCACGTGGTTTCAGAGAAAGGATTATCGGTCGATCCAGATAAGGTCGAAGCTATGAATAATTGGAAGAGACTAGTGATAGTAATTAAGATTAGAAGTTTTCTTGGACTAGCTATCTACTACCGGAGATTCATCAAGAATTTCTCGTGGATAGCAGCACCTTTGACTAAGTTAACTAGGAAGGATGTGAATTTTATCCGGTCCGACAAATGTGTGGAAGCATTCCTTGAGTTAAAGCATTTGTAGACCAATGCACTAGTTTACTAGTTCCAGATGGAAACCAGGGGTTGGTGGTGTATACTGATGCACGCAGAACTGGATTAGGGGCAGTATTGATGTAGAAGGGTAAAGTTATTGACTACGTATCCAGACAGCTCAGACCGCATGAAGTGAGATATCCTACACATGATATGGAGTTGGCTACGGTGATCTTTGCATTGAAGATTTGGAGACATTATCTCTTAGGGAAGAGGTCTGAGCTTTAAACCGATCATAAGTCTTTAAAGTATTTGTTCTCTCAGAAGGAGTTGAATACGAGACAACAGAGGTTACTTGAGTTTTTAGCTGCTTATGATTTTGGTATAGAGTATACTCTTGGGAAAGGAAATAAGGTAGTGGATGCTCTTAGACGAAGACATTAGAATGTGGCATTAGCTATGTTGGCGGAGTGTAAGGATTTGGAAGCTTTGGCCAGTTGTGATGTGCAGTTAAGATCGACTACTAGTTCTAGTCAGAGTACCACCATGTTGTCCTGTTTAGAAGTTTGACTAGTGTTGATCGAAAGGATTACTTCTAAACAAAAAGAGGATCCAGTGTTAACCGGGAAGATTGGAAGGCTTGAGGGTGGAATTGAGATCGGTGATCTAAAGGATTTTATCCTTGACCAGAGAGGATAGTTGAGAAAGAAGGGACGATTATGTGTTCTCAATGTTGAGGACTTAAGGAAGGAAGTTCTTAGAGAATGTCATCGTTCCAAATTTACGATTCATCCTGGAGCAACCAAGATGTATCAAGATACGAAGAGGAGCTTCTATTGGGAAGATATGAAGAGGGATGTTGGCTTGTGGGTTTGGCAGTGTGCGAACTGTCAACAAGTGAAAGCTGAACATCAGAAGCCGAGTGGGTTGCTTCAGCCTTTAGATATTCCAGTTTGGAAATGAGATTCGATATCCATGGATTTTATAGATGGGTTGCCAAGGTCAAATAGAGGAAATGAAAGTATATGGGTTATAGTGGACATGCGACTAAAAGTGCCCATTTCATTCCAGTTAAGTCAACCAGGACGACACCTGTTTTAGCTAAGTTGTTCATGAAGAACATAGTTAAACTACATGGAGTTCCTAGCAGTACAGTTAGTGAAAGAGATGCCTTGTTCACTAGTGAGTTTTGGAAGAGTCTACAGGAAGCATTGGGTACCAAGCTTAATATGAGTACTGCATATCACCCTCAAATAGATGGGCAGACAGAGAGAGTCAACAAGGTACTCGAGGATCTATTGAGAGCTTGTGTATTAGACTTTGGTGGGTCTTGGGAAGATCACCTTCATTTGGTTGAGTTTTCCTATAATAATAGTTACCAAACTAGTATAGGAATGGCGCCTTTTGAAGTTTTGTTTGGCAGGCCATGCAAATCACCAGCATGTTAGTTGGAGACTGGAGACAAATTAGTCTTAGGTCCAGATTTGGTTAGGGAAGCGTCAGAGAAGATTGAGTTAATCCGAGAAAGGATGAAGGAAGCTCAATCCAGGTAGAAAATTTACGCAGATAAGAAGAGTAAAGACCAAGATTTCTCGGTTGGAGATGAGGTTTTTATTAAGGTGTCACCGATGAAGGGTGTGCTACGATTTGGAAAATCAGAGAAACTAACACCGAGATATGTTGGTCCATTCCAGATTATAGAGAGGATTGGGAAGCTCGCATAAAGAGTAGAGTTGCTGAGCAGTATGGCAAGTGTCCATAATGTATTTTATGTGTCTCATCTCCCAAGTTTATTTTCCCTAATCGATGCCGCACTCTCGGTCATCACCAGTACACACTAACTATCGCCCCCTATTTGACCCTTTATTTACCCTATTCAACATAAGCGTGCCCAGCCTCAGCCACGTGTGAGACCATCAGTCCTCGACCTGAAAGGGAATGCTGCCGGTACTGGTTCTAACAAACAAATCTTCTAACTTTGCGCCCCTTGCCCAAATCCCCAAATTTGAGCCTCTATCTATTGGCCACTTATTTACCCTAATCAGCATAAGCGTGCCCAGCCTCACCCACATGTGAGACCATCAGTCCTAGACCTGAAAGGGAATGCTGCCGGTACGGGCCACTACTGCTATATTTGCTTGTTAACTTAATCCATGATCTAGGTTTTAAAATAAGCCCCTTCTATTATTTCTTTCTTTCTAATTATAAACTACGTGTTATAATTGTTCTTGCAACTGTTACCCTTCTATTTTCTCTTTTTAGTTATAACCACTTGTTATAGTCATGCTTGCAAATATGTCAAATTTACCTATTTCAGTCCATCTCCATTTTATTTCAGTTTTTCTAATTTTACATCTGATTTCTGTAAATTTAGTGTTTTTCTATTTTAATCCATATTTGTGAATTCTTCTCTTTTTAATATTTTATTCGCGTCAAAAAGGATTAAATCTCTATAAAAAGGAACTAACATTTATAGGCTAAATTCCAACTTAAAATAGATGTAAATAACTGTAAATAACTTCAAATAACTGTAAATAACTTCAAATAACCGAATAAAATAGCTGAATAAAAATAGACTGAAAAGAACTTCTGAAATTTACTTAAAAACTGATTGTAAATAAACTTACATAAATACTGTCTCAAAATTGTAGAAAAACTACAACTATAAAGAACCCTGTTATTTTAAATTGCTTACAAATCTAAAATAATTACAAAACACTCACCCGTCATCCTTAGCTCTAATCCTTGGCCTTATTGGATCCACTTCTAGGGTGAAGAATATTTTTATTAAAAATATTTCCTCCCCAAATTTTTTTTCTATTTAGGGTTTAGCCTTAGGCAATGAACCCGATTGGGAGAAAATCTTAATGAGAAAAATAGCTAGGGTTAGGGTTCTATTTATAGTGTGGCTTAGGGATCTCAGGCCGTCGGATTTGAAGATTTAATCTTGTGCAACCACGTCATAGGCTCATTAGGAACCATCGGATGCAGCTACGAACGCACAGGATTTCACAAAAAAACTAATTTACATTCTTCGGCTCGTACCTGGACGAAAAATCGTCCAGGCACTAATGCGGGTCGAGCTATTGGTCGACCCAACCCTAGCAAGGGTCGACCCCTACGGGACCTATATATATTTTTTCATTTATATAATTCCAATTTCTTATTTCTCTCATAACTTCTTCATACTAGCTCGAATTTCGACAAGTTATAAATGAAAATTGCTTAGAAAATTACCACGGACCTAATAGTACAACTCTCGTGGCTCAATTCTGATAATTTCCCAACCCTATTTTATTATTCAATTAATTTATTAATTAATTATTTTACTCTAATTTTTCGGGTTGTTACAAATGTAATGTAAGCATGGTATACTATGTTATAATTCTATCATCATCTAGCATTTCTTTTCTATTCATATGTATGTTTGCATAATCTAATACACCAAAAAAATGCTAGTACCATATAGCATTTTTTGTTTATAGTGTCAAATGTAATGTAAGCATAGTATACTATGTTATAATGCTATCATCATTTAGCATTTTTTTTCTATTCATATGTATGTTTACGTAAGGTAACGCACCAAAAAATGCTAGTACCATATAGCATTTTTTGTTTATAGTGTCAAATGTAATGTAATCATAGTATACTATGTTATAATGCTATCATCACCTAGCATTTTTTTTCTGTTCATATGTATGTTTGCGTAATCTAATAAACCAAAAAAATACTAGTACCATATAGCATTTTTTGTTTATAGTGTCAAATGTAATGTAAGCATAGTATACTATGTTATAATGCTATCATCATCTAGCATTTTTTTCTATTCATATCTATGTTTGCGTATTCTAATAAACCATAAAAACGCTAGAATCATATAGCATTTTCTGTTTATAGTGCCAAATGTAATGTCAGCATAGTATATTATGTTTTAATGCTAGCATCATCTAGCATTTTTTTCAACTTATGTGTATGTTTGCATAATCTAATGCACCATACAGCCAAGCATACTATGCTTCGTATACTTACAAATAGGGAGTCTGGTTGGGTCTTGGTGCATGGACAACAAGCAGGTGATACTGATACTAGCCGTTTTGAACCAGTTCAATGAGCTGCCTTATGTAGGCATTACCTAACATAGGCTTTTATTTTTATTTTTTTTATATTTATGGGCTAGACATGGTATGTTCTTTGGAGATATGAGGGACCGTGAGTGCAAGATGAGGCGTATTTGTGTTGTACATATATGTGTACTTATATATATTACGTGTATAATAAAAGAACACAATTTTAAAAAAAGCCTAATACTCCATAAAAATGCTAGTATCATATAGCATTTGTAGTTAACTAATAGTGTATGTATTAATCAGTAGCAGACGTTATAATCTATAGCATTTGTAATTAAGTATGTTTTATATAAAATCTAAAAAAATAAGTAACAACCAACAGTAGATGTATAAACCTTCTTGCTTTCCACATTTTTTAAATAGTCTTTTGAGACTATGTTCTTCATCCCATTGAGCGACCACTTAGCAAATCTTGCCAAGTCCTTAGACCATTCCTTCCTTGGCTTCATTATATCGACGTGTTCACATACAAAATACTAATATATATATATATAATGGTATTTCAGAATTTATTATAATACAGTAGAATCTAAAATTATTTCCTTACCAATGGGAGATTCGAGCAACCAGCCATATTCTTTAGTTTTTGCTTGAAAAAATTTAGTGCCTTAATCAAGAATACTGAATACTTAAAGGCCATGAAACTTGATTCATTTTTTTAAATCAATTGCATATTGAAGATACCTCCAACTTAACATTCTTTAATTGTTGAGAAAAAAATGTTATGAAAGAAAGAATAATGATAAATTTTGGCAAATCATTTTCCTCTTCTTGAAATTCCTTTTCTAATTCTTTCTTTATCTTTTGAATGACAATGTCTCTTGTTATATGATCAATTGTACCAAAGTTTCTTAAAACAAACTGTTGGCAGTTTTCAGGGGTGCTTTGGAAAGAAACTTTGGGAAGTGGAAAAATGTTTTTCCCCTTAATTGGTAAACCAAAAATTATAGAAATGTCCTTTGTCGTTGTTTTTAATTATTTTTTCCTAGTATAACGAAACTCTCATCTTCAACATAGTAACATTCTATTAAATCATCTAAATTTTTTGAACATTTTCTAATATTTTTGGTTCCTATATTACCCTAAAAAAAAGCATTAATAAAATTATGGAAAGGTGTTTGTTTTAAAAAATTCAATTGATTTTGAGTAAATCCTTTTCGTTTTTTAACCTTTTCAAGGATTTTCACCAAGGCAGAAAGACTACATCTATATTGCATAGTTTCCTTATCTTGATTGTCTTTGGCTGCTCCCTTTCTTTTACACTTTTTGTTGTCCAGTAGTTGCAGTGAAGATTTTGTATCCTACAAAACACAAATAATGAAACAGTGTTAACTATGTTCGTGCAAAATGTTTTTCTAGACTTGCACGGTAGATAAATCATGATGCTACAATTACTTGATATTTTTTAAAAGTACAACATGTTTACTCAATGCAGTTAGAATGATAACTACACTTAGCATTTCTACTAAGTGGTATATTATTAAATCATGAGAATTATATAATATATTTAACATCAATAAAAAATAGTTAAAATACTTAGCATTTTTACTAGATGCTAATTTCTTTAGCATTATTATAAAGGATGTTAATTCATACAGTACCTAAACCATAATGCTACAGTCATTTAGCATTTTTATAACAGTGGAATATGTTTACCCAATGAAATTAAGATGATAACTAATCTTAGCATTTTTACTAAATTAATAAGTAAAATTTATTGCTAATGTAAACTAGCATTCTTATCTTTAAAGTTAATTACATCATACAATAAAAATGATACTTATAATTAGCATTTCTACTATTACTACTACTAAAATCTACTATTACTACAACTAAAATCTATTAATAAATATAATGCTAAAATAATCTAGCATTTATTATAAAGTAAGCCTAACTCAATAATAAAAACAGAATAGTTCAGTATTACACCTGTTTCTACTTGTTTTTCTCCATTTCAATCGTCTTCCTAGCCTCCACTAATGGCAAAGATAATTTTGAAGACACAAATTGAGTTTTCACTTGTGGTGACGAACTGGGAGACTGATTATGCGTCGATAGAGAAGATTTCGACCAAGTTTCCATAAGCATATACGATCGATTTTGAATATGAAGCAAAAGATGCAGCATAATTGAATGAGTTTGTCGATGGATGTAGAGTTTGAAACAATTTGACACAAATACGACTCTGTTCGGCAAAACCCTAGAGACAGAAAGGAAGGCACGTAGTTAGTATGAAAAGGCGGATCATTCGACCCAAATAATAAAACTTGCAGTCCAGTAACGAAAATATTTAATAAGTTTGTCCTTTTAGCTAATTTTCTCTTTTCCAATTTACATTAATAATTATGTTAATAAAAGTAAAATAAATAAAAAATTATTGAAAAATAAACACACGGTATAAAAGTGCTGAAACATTAATCATGTTGGTGTTTAAAATATTGCAAAAATCAAAACATTATTATAGTAATTATCTGGAAAAAATTTGCATTACAATTATAAAATAAATAATCAAAATGTTATTTTAGTAGTTAAACAAAATTCTTATGTAGCCGACCATTAAATCAATTAGCCATCGCCTGAAATTCACAATTTTCGGTGTTTCTGAGTACTTAAAATTGTGTAAGTTATTTGACCATTGCAATGTATTATTTCAGTTAGAACTAGAAAAAAAATGTTTAAGTATTTGCTTATAGGAAAATTACAAAATTTCATACTTTTGAGGAGATATTCGAAAATAAAATAAAAGAACAGTTGGAAAATACTATACAGATTAATTATTGTTATGATCTAAAATGAAAAACGATCCATTATTTTTCCATGTTTACCCACACTACAAATAAAATTGAAGCACTAACCTTCCCATTTCTCAATAAAGAATATACTTAGACGTGCACAGAATATGTAGAAAGTTACTTCATATCACTAGCCTGAAAGTTCAATAGACAAAAAAATGGCGAACTTCTCTAATCAGACATTCAAGGTCACTTTATCCATTAATCCTGATCCTCCTCCATCACTTAACTTTCTCTTCTGCTAACCCAAAGGAGAAGCCACCAGAAATCTACAGTGAGGGGTTCCAAACCGTAAGGAACCGCCACAATAGGGTAAAGATCCATCATCAATAAAATTGTGCCCAAGATTTCCCATGAATCGAACTCGGTACAAAACCAATGGTATAAAGGATTCAAGAAATGCAAGAAACAATCAACAAAATTACAATTTGAATCAGAATCCTTGGAATACAATAAGAACAACCACCTCAAATCAAAAGGCACAAAATATAGCAAGTTCAGATTCAAATCAGGATATGCAGAATCAAAACAGCAATGGATCTTCTCCACATAAGGCATCTTCTTGGACAGACGTGATTAAAAACGGAGGCATCGGCCATAATTTCGATTTGGAATATCTAGCACAAATAACCATTAGTAACAAGAAAAGTGTTATAGTGAAGGAAGGTTTAAGTAGGAGGACAGACTGTAAATGGAGTAGCTCAGTGATAGCATATGTATTTGGAAACAGGCCTTACTATCATCATTTTAAAGATCTCATGCAAATAACATGGGATCCTACCGGTAATTTTGAGAATTTCACTAGAAATAATGGTTTCTTTATGATCAGATTTCTAGTTCCTAGTGATTGTGAAATAACGGTCAATGGAGGGCCTTACTTTATAAATGGAAAATTGATTATCTTGAAAAAGTGGAGTAACAAAATAGGTTTTGACAGAGATTTATTGACTACCCTCCCTGTTTGGATTCTCCTCCCTGAATTAAGTTTAAAATTGTGGGATAGGGAGGCATTCAGTGCAATTGCTAGTGTTGTAGGTAATCCTTTAAAGTGTGATGAACTGATAGCAAAAGAAATAGGATTAAGTTTTGCAAGAATCCTTGTTGATATATAAACAAATGTAAATCTACATGATGAGCCTACATTACAATGCATGATGGAAAAAACATTGTTTAGAAAATTAGATATGAGTGGATACCACCAAATGTATGATTTGTGCATGTTTTGGGCATTCCAATGAAATTTGCCCGACTAAGAAGGTTTGGAAAGAATAAGTTGATGATAGTTATGTTGATAAAGGAAAAGATTCAGTCTCTTAACCTTGAGTCAAATTTAAGTGAAGAAAACATATCAAATGAAAACTCTAGGCAAAAGAGTTTCTAATGTTTCAGAGGATAATACATTATCAGGGAAAATAATTGTTAATCGGGTTTTTAACCCAGCAAAATTTAATAGGGGTTAAAACATTCAGACTAAGCCAGAATAATGTGGAACTTGACCCGAAGGCTAAAAACAACTAGAAGAGGGACTCCAAGAATTTTGGACAAAAAAATATGCAAACTATTTGGATCGGTACCAATTCGATCCAATTGGATCGGTACCGATCTGAAGTATTGCCTCGTTTCTTCACTAAATCACTTGCCACACATTCCTTTGGATCATCCTAACTTATCTATCAAGTTTGGTGACATTCAAAGCATCCAAATCCAAGAAGCAAAGATTTATCCGATTCAGACTACATTTCAGTCAACTCTATAGATGAATCGCTATCAAAAAAAATCAACAAGCTATGAAATTACATGGAGAGTATCACAATCAAACAAGGAAGCCAATCAGATGAAGGTTGTACAAGAATTGCATAACTTTTTGGATCGGTACTGATCCAATCCAATTGGATCGGCACCGATCCAAAAAGTTAGCTCCAAAAACCTCCAAATGTCCTGAGCTGGATCTACAAGATGGATACGAGCTTCTGGTGAAGCGGCTCTGACCCAAGTGCTCTCCAACTCCTATAAATACCATTCCATCTGCAACAGAAAGGGGGACTGGGGACTGTCTGCTGCAAATCTGTCATTACAATTCTTCACCCTTCTTCTTACACATAACAATCACAAAGGATCAACTGAGATCCTCCGGTAGCTTCCAAGAACTTGTGATTTGGATTCGACTTAGGTGATTCAATCATATTTTTAAACAAATAAATTTTGTAACAGCAGTCAGCTAATAAAAGTTATAAAGTGGACGTAGGCTTCGTTAACGACTGAACCACTATAAAAATCTCTTGTCTCGTTACTTTATTCTGTGATTTACTATTGCTTTTTCTATTTTATTTTCCTTGGTAAATAGGGCTGGTGCTTTCATACTCAATCCAGGGTGTTGATCCACTTTTTGGGTTAACATTTTGGTGCTTTCGTTGAGCACTTAACTCAGGCATAGATCTAGTTTACCTCTTTGGATACGCTAGATCCATCAAATCAGCTCTAGGAAGTTTGAAGTTTGTCGTTGAGGACCAATAGCGGGGAAAAAGAGAACCGCTTCCGGAAGATCTATAGAAGTTATTATAGTTGGAGAAGAGACCAATCCTCAGTAGGTTGAAGTCAACAACACAAATAATCCATTAATCGGAGCAAATTCAGGAGCTAACATAGAAGATCAGGTCTGGGATCTTCTACCCAGTGTGAAGTCGTCACAAAAGGCGAATTAAATAAGATGGTTGATGAAATTAACCTAAAGATGGAGAATAACTGAAAAGCTCTGATGGATAAATTAAATGCCCTCCTAACCTTGCAATCACTAGTGGCTCCTAGAACCAAGCCAGAACCCACGGCTGCCATAAAGTAGGAAAAATCTTCCGTTTCTGGCCTAAACGGATGAAACGGAAAGCAGAAGCAGAAAGGAGTGGTGGATGGAGCTGTAGGATTCATCGTAGAAGGAAACACAAGTACTCCGTCAACTGCAAAAGTAGCCCGCTACAAACTTGAGTCTAGGGGCGAAAACCCCACGGGAAAATATAGCGGTGGATCTCTCCGACTCTGAAAATGGTGATCAACTTGACAACAACAAGTTAGAAGAAAATGCTAATGCACTCAATGCCGGCAAGGAGGCCCAGATTGCCCCTTTCGACCAACCGCAAACCAACAGAATTCCAAGGGAGTGGCTCTAGCAAAGACAAGAAAGCCTTGCTTTAACCCACTTATCAAGATTGTTTGCCAAATCAAACACTTGGCATAGTCGCTTATAGTCGACGCACAGACTGCCGGACATCAGAGGCATATGTCGTGGATATGATCAAGCACTCAATGGACGAAAATAAGGATAGAAGAGATGATGAATAGGGATCCACTCCAAGCTAAACTCCCTTCACTTATGACATTTTGAACGAACGGTACCCTGGAAAGTTTACTATGCCGACTATTCCATCTTACCATGGAATTAGTGATCTAAAAACTCAATTGTACAAGTATAGTTGGTGCATGGACGAAGCAAATGCCTCAAATGCTGTTCGATGTAGACGTTTTCCTATCTTCCTAGAGGGAATTGCTTCTATGTGGTTCACCATGCTCCTACCAAAATCCATCTCCACTTTCAACGAATTAGCAATAAAATTCCTTGATCAGTTTAGGCTTCACATGGCATAATCGAAAGACGTGATGTCCTTATTTGGCTTATTCCAAGGAAGAAATGAATCTTTGAAATCCTTCGTGATTCGGTTCAACACCGCGGTGACTAAAGTAAGTAACCCAAACGAAGATATGGTCTTCATGGCCCCGGTCTGTGCTATCCACCATGACACTGAGTTCGAAAAATGGATCAAAATGAAACAACCTACCATTAGGAAGGACTTTAACCGAAAGGCAAGCAAGTACTTAAGATTGGAAGAGGCAGAGGAGCTAGAAGGAAAACCTGCTAAGCCATAACCAACCAACGCTAGCCAGAATAGCATAGCAGCTAACCAAGGCGCAAGCACCTCCAGAACCGCTGCAGGAAACACGGGGAAGGATGGGAACCAGAAAAGGAAGAAGCAGAATTCTGACAAGCGAAACGGAGGCAACAAGCGACTTAAAGGCTTGAGGCTTGAAGACTACACCCCGCTCAATGATACTCTAGAAAACATCTACCTTGCGATATAAGGGACAAAAGAGTACAAGAAACCGCCTAAAAAGGAAGTGTCCGAATAGCAAAAGCGATCCAAAAAGTACCGCTACTTCCATGAAACACATGGCCAGAACACGAATGAGTACTAACACCTAAAGAACCTGATTGAAGAGCTGATTCGGGAAAACATGCTTCAGTAGTATATGAGGAAACTATAAAAATCCTGACCAGCCGGCTGCACCCCAAGCTCCTAAAGGTCGGGGAAACCATGTTGGAACCAGTGAAGATGGATTCATATGAACCAACCAAAGACTCATCATCGGAACGATATCTGGAGGACCTCATCTCGTGCAGAAGAGTTGGGGAGAATTGGAGTGACATGTAAGCTAATTAAAACACATTCCAAAAGATTTCTGCTTCGCGGTTGAAGAAGGAACTCCTGCTAAGCACCAGAGAACCCTGAATGATGATATAGTATTCTGGAATTGAGACACTGAAGGAATAGAAGCACCAACCCTCGACCCCATGGTCATGACAATAGGAATCGAACTAGCCATGGTACGATGAGTATATATGGGCAGTGGTAGCTCATCAATATCCTATTCAGATACACCTTTGATCAAATGAAGATTGGTATAAAAACGCATCCGCTTGTCCAACAAAAATCCAGGGATTCACCGGTGAACCTAAGCAACCTGTTGAAACAATTGATTTGCCCATAGAACTTGGGGAATGTGGCCGAAGATTCATCCTCATCAAGACCTTTGTGATCATAGATGAAATGTCCGCCTATAATACTTTCTTAGGTCAGCCTGCTTTGGTAGATTTCAGGATTGCTTTAGCTTAGTGGTGTCTAACCATGAAATTTCCAACAGAGAATGGAGTTAGGGTGATCAAAGGAGACCAAAGTGTTGCTAAAGAATACTACATCGCAGAACTGCGTGAGTCTAGAAGAAAAGAAAAGGGGAATAATGTATGAAAACTCCCCACATTCGTGAACCTACCGCATAGCAACTACAGAGCCACCCCTGGCTTGGAGACCATAGTTGATTCGACAAGGCTTTAGACCCTAGAAAGAAGAGTTCTACCGAGGATCGGGCAGCGCCGATGGAATTGACCGTGCCTGTCCCAATCGAGATGGATGACCCAACTCGGGTCCAGAAAATTAGGTCACATTTTGGAAGCAAGATGTGATGGGAACTAACCAAATTTCTACGTGCCAATCCAGACGTGTTAGCTTGGATGCATTCTGACATGTGCGGGGTATCACTGGGGATAGCATGCCATGCACTCAACATTGATCCCAAGTTTACGCCAGTGAGGCAGAAAAGGCGCAACCTAGGACCCTAATAGTCTAAAGCACTATGAGAAGTAGTGGATAAGCTGATGGAAAATGGTTTTATCCGCGATGTAACCTATCCCAAATGGGTATCCAACCCAGTTTTGGTCAAGAAATCCAATGGTATCGACTACTCAGACCTAAACAAAGCTTGCCCAAAGGACATCTTCCCACTATCGAGATTCAACCAGCTTGTGGATGGAACAACTGGACATGAATTGCTCTCATTCATGGACGCCTACTCGGGATACAACCAGATCATGATGCATGAACCTGACCAGGAATACACTAGCTCATCACAGATCTGGGATTACACTTCTACAAAGTGATGTCATTCAACTTAAAGAATGCTGGGGAAACTTACCAACAATTGGTGAATGCCATGTTCAAACATCAAATCGGGAAGTCTATGTAAATGATATGCTAGTTAAATCGTGCTTAGCCGCAAGTCACTTGGACAACCTTACCGAAATGTTTGAAATACTCTACAAGTATAGAATGAAACTTAATCCACTTAAATTTCACTTCGGGGTGGCCTTTCGAAAGTTTTAGGATTCATTGTAAGTGCTAGAGGCATCAAAGCTTAATCCCAAACAAGTTACCGCTTTGAGAGAAGTCGAGGCCTTAAGAAACAAGGAGGAGTTACAAAGCTTGAATGGAAAAGTTGCAGCGCTAAGCCGGTTCATCTCAAAAGCAACCGACAAATGTATAGCGTTCTTTGACACAGTAAAGAAGGGAAAGAAGAACTTCGAATGGAATCAGGCTTGCCAGACTGCCTTAGAAGAGCTGCTGCGACATATGGAGACTCCATTAATCCTATCCAAGCGGGTAGATGGAGAAGACTTGTTTATCTACTTAATAGTCTCGCCCTATGCATTAAGTACCGCGCTCGTACGAGAAGAAGCTAGGGTCCAGCGACCCGTATATTACATCAGTAAACGGTTCACTGGAGCCGAGAAGAACAATCCAAAGCTAGAAAAACTAGCGTATTGCCTCTTGATCGCATCTAGAAAGCTACAACCCACTATGGGAAAAAACACATCAAATGACAGATATGCTCCGTTGTCTGATTGCATACCAATATGTCGTTAAATCCTGTGCTGTCTCATTACACATCAAACTAGAGAGATGCCCCATCGTCTGATATCCACCAGCACAAAGAAAAACATGCCATATGTTGTCTGATGTTATAATATCATTTCTAGAAATTCCTATTATACAACATATAAATATTGTCTAATATGAATAATTGTTCATAGAGTGAAATTCAAATATTTTATTTAAACAAATATTTTATTGCAAATCAAATTCAAATACAATACAACTTTTAATATCACTCTATTTATATTTTCGAATACAACTTTCACTATCACTTTAATATATACAACATTTCTCTGCACTCATATATAACATTTTTTTACTCTCACTCACCCTCACACAAGTTTGTTTTTGATGTTGTTCTTGATTTGCTTGCTCCAACTTGTGTCCATCCATCTCCTATACATGTCAAATAAAAAACAAAGTAAAATGGAAAAGGAAACAAACCTAAATTGCAAAATTAAAATTGAATATAATATGAATATTGCCTCAGTTTATAGGTTTGTTTTCTCTTTATGTTGTAGACAAGGACAAATATATATGTGCACAGACAACTTTTGATATGCACAATGTATCACGGTGAATATCACAAGGTCGGGCATCAATTAAATCTCATGGACTATTGCAAAGGTCAAGCCTGAAGGCTCAACACAGTGCAAATGTGCACAAGGCCAAGCCCAAGCCTCCTCAGGTTCTACTCAGGTGCATAAGGAAACACAACTCAAATCAGAAAACCAAACTAAAGGAAGCAACAAATTTCAAAATTGTTCAACTTCATAAGCCACAAGTAAGTGCACAAATAAGTCTAGTGTGCACTGCCTTTAATAAAGCATGAACAAGACTGAACCCAGTTTTGAACCAGAAGTGCAAAGTGGAACAAACCATAGAGCAAAGTGGAACAAACAAGCTCAGGCAAAACAATTCCACAATTGGTTCAAGCATCAAAACAGATAAGGCAAACAATGACAACTTGAGTTTTAAACCAAGCAACAAATCATACATGCATTAGTTCAAAGTAAACATGCATATGCAGTAAACAAGTGCAAGTGCTCATGTGCAACATAGATATACATATATATGTAGTAAATAATTCAAGTGCAAGCGCTTAGGTGCAACAAGTGCAAGTTCAAAGCATACATGAATATACATGTGTATGCAGTAAGCATACATATATATGTAAAAAAAATTCAACAGTTTAACTCAGGTGCAACATGGACAATGCATGAAAATAACTATAGATCAAAGTGCACATAAACAAGCTCAAGAAAAACAACAAGTGCTGAAGCAAGTATATACAAGCTCAACTGTACATATGAAGATACAAGTATATACAAGTATGTATACAAGTATATAAAAGTGTATACATGTATATACTTGTGCATACAAGTATATATAAAACACATACAAGTATATACAAGAAATGAACATAAATAGATTTGCAATTGAAAGTGTGACTAGAAATCACAGTGCATATAAACAAGCTCAAGCAAAACAACAAGTGATGTAGCAACACACACATACACTTATACATATATGTATATACATGTATATATGCAACACATGTTCAAAGATTCAACCAATAGCAAGTATCGGGGAGTCAATCAAAACAAACCAGGCACATATATAAGTAAAGGTACATGCAAACCAAACAGCAAGCTTCAGAGCTCAAGTAATATACATATACACACATATGTATATACATGTATATATGCGCATACTCAAAATGGTTCAAGCTCAAGTAATTCAGAATTGGTTCAGCTCAAAAGTATGAAAAGTATCTCAACACTGCCTTGAACCAGGCAGCAAAACCAAGCACACATTGACTCAAATGCAATTCAAAATGGTTCAAAACTGAAAACAAGTTCAACTAAACCTCAAAATTGGTGAAGCATGGAAGTTCACACATTAAAACAACAAATTGAAAGTGTAATAGGAAATCACAGTGCAAAAGAAAGTGCCACAAATTAAAACATATATATGTAGATATAAGAACATTCACACATATATACATACATATGTATGTATGTATGTATGTATATGCATGGAAGTTCACACATACACAGACACACATATGTAGTGATATATAAATATGAAGTGATATGCAGATATAAACATATACATACATATATACACATATGTATATACAAGTGCTAGTGCAAATGCAGCAAAAAGGGATAGATTTGACATAACAAAGCGCACACATTTCGACATAACCAGGCAGACTAATATACATATATACACATATGTATATACATGTATATACGTATATAATGAGTAGAAAGGCAACTCAACAACATGTATGGATGAACCAAAATAGCAAAAGCAACATGGACCATCAAATTGCACCAAGATGAACAAGAAAATTAAAACAGCAGAGAAATCCACAACCTAGAAAGATCCTATAAATATACCCAAACAACATCCAACATAAGCATAAACATAATTAAATGTACTCACACACAAGTAAGATCCAGCAAAATCAAATTCAACACAGCAAACAACTCAAACAACAGCCAACATAAGCATCAAAGCAAGAACCAACCAAACCACCTTATCATTAACTAAGCATGAAATACAAAATTGTACAACAAGTACAAGCAACACACACGAGTGTGGACATGGAACAATCGAAATCAAAGCATGAAATTTTCAAAACCGAAATATAAGGAATAAAACCTTATAAATATACCCAAATCATCATTGGCTTTAGACATAAAAGTCGAGAATAATATAAATCCAAAGTGGCAGAAATCGTACCAATTTAAATCGAAGAACTCTCGGCAAGAAGCAGCTGCAACCATAAATTGCCTACTAATTGATGAATGCGAGCATATATTAAAGAAAAAGGGGATTCATTTCAAGAATTTCAAAGCGGTGGTTTCAAATCAGAAACTTAGTAATGACCTTGCAAAGAAAGGCGATTGAAGAAGAAAGGCGATTGAAGGAGCAAGACAATTCAAACGAATTTCAAAGCGGCTAAAACCCTAATTCCAGAAATGGTCAAATTTTTGTTTTGGAGTGAAAGAAAGAAACGAGTAAAAAATAGAATAGAAAGAAAGGAGTTTTAAAAATCTATTCAATCAAATTAAACCAAAGTTGAAGAGAGTGTTAAGCTAGAAAATGAGAAAACTAACAAACTAACAACTAAAAAAGTGAACGTAAACTATGAGAATAAAATGAAAATTTAGAGATAAATCCACTCTCTAGATCACATAGCTCAACAAAACATGAAATTATGATCTTTTTTGTCATAAGTGGATTTAAATGATGTGTTTATCATAAGTATTGCCTATTTGTGCTATTAATTAGCTCAACATCAGCCCCCAAACTATAACACACCCTTTAAACTACTTTTAATTCTCATGAAAAATGATAACAAGTTGAAAATGAAATCTATTTTAAGAATGGCCTATTAACTATTGATTAGAAATATAGTCCATCAAATTTTGATTTAATTTCACTTCATTGCCATAATCATATTTAGATGAAGAGGCAATTTGTGATTCATATGACTAAGCATAGCTTATTTGGTTTGAACAATATAAGCTATCAAACTCAATACTAAACACAAAATTACATAAACATCAACTTTCCATGAAGCACAAAAAGAAAGCATTAATTATCCAATTATGTTGAAGCTATATGATTAGAAAGCTTCATTACCCTTAAATTGAAGGGGTTTAGCCTTTCATTTTTGTTATCATTTCAACAATTGTAGCATGCAACATAGAATAAAAAGAAGAGTAAAAAGAGAGCTAATGAAAAAGAGAACTAATTAACAAGAAATAAACACTAGTATACTTGCATGAAAGATAAATTTACACTACTAACATGAAAGGAAAAAGAATGTAAAAGAAAAGAGCATGTATTAAATTGCATAAAAAATTACATAAAAGAAATGGCTAAGTAGTCATGAAAAGAAAGAGAGCTCTCATTTTATTTTTGATCCTAAACTAAAATAAGAGAAAGAGAGCCTAAGTGAATAGGAGGGTTATATGAAGCATAAGGGGTATTTATACAAGCTTGAAACCCCAATTTTTGGGAACTACCCAAACTACCCTCTTAGGAAATGTAACCTCCAAGTAATCATTAGCAATAGCATAACCCTTCATTTAAATGTGCATGTAGCTTTAATCATGTGTATTAGCACTTAAGAGGGATCATGGTAAGTGGGTAGGTGGGGTCCTCCATGATGCATGAAATGAATTATTTACATCTTCATTTGCTTTCTTCTCTTGTGTGCATGCATGAATACATGAAGCCTCTTATAATTTCCATCAATTTTCCTATAAATAAAAATAAAATGTGTAAGTGAATTTTCTCAAATTAATTAACACACAAAAACGACCATATTGCCCCTAAATGAAGATAAATAAATGACGATTTGAAAATAATTTGAATTTTGGTTTAAACATGTTAAAATACCCAATATGATCGTTTATTTAATTTAATTAGATTAAATATGGAAGTAAAAATATGCACATTTACGTGCACATCAAATGCCCCCACACTTATCTTTTTATTCGTCCTCGAATAAAAAAAACTAAGACAAATCCGTTTTGGTAAGGAGAACGATTGCATTGAGCGTATGCAACAAGCCGTTAAACCTCTGGGTGTCTCCAGTAGGACGAGTGTTGGCCCGTGAGGGTTTGCAGCGGATACTCCCAAAAAATCCAAATGCAAAGTGAAAATATTTACAAAATGCAGGATTTATTTACAATGGGATGAATGCAAGTTTTTGAAAATATTTACAAATGAAGGATTTACATTTAAATTAACACGAATAAGTTAAATATAGGTCTTGGTTATTATCTTGAAAATTTAAGCCATTTACTCGTCAAAATTTCCAATAAAAAATAAGTTATCGTAACAAATACGCTATAGTTTAACTCGTTATTTCGATCGATAACACAGTGTAACTATGAAATGGATTCTTAGTTGATTATCAAAGTTTATCAAAGTGGTGTTTTCATTTCTTTTCAATAACAAGTCAAATCAAATAAGTAAAAATAGTGCTAGGATTTCAATTGCTTACTCTATTTTTTTTATTAATGTTAACAATATTTACATATGCCTAACTCAAAAAACTGAGGCCAGATATACCGATCATGCACTGCCTTTCGGGCTTACGTGAGAAGGGTACAGAGCATGGCGAGTGTACACATAAGTGTGTACACCTATCGACCGTAGGTGTCAACAAATATATACAATAAGATTTTTCTTTTCTTATTTTTGTCTTTTTTTTCAATTTTTTTTGGAAAGAGAGAGTTTTGCAAAATCATCTTAGCACCATTTAACTTAGAAGACAAAAAAATGTTATATCCTTTACTTTAAATCAACCACTTTTTAAAACAAAGATTTTTAATTAGGATATATTCATAATTATCACGTATGAACCATCATATATACTAGTTAAACTATCGTTATTTGTAATCAAACTTCATTTTTATTTTTATTAAGACAAATAAATTTTCAAAAATTTTAATTTAATTAACCAAAACCATATATTTATCCTATAGTGTTTCTTTAAAAATAAATCAAAATGCTTAAAAAAAGTTGTTTTTTGGGATTTTTATTTTTTAAACTTTTTTTTGAAAAGAAAATTCAAAAATAAACCATGAAAAATAGAAAAATAATAAAAAATGAAGATGAGACTCCCACCACACTTGGTTTTGACTATGTCCCCACAGTTAACCCAAGTGAAAGGAGAAAAATAAAATAAAAACAAGACCTATATTTACATGAAACTTAACGGTATTTACACGAGATCAGAAAGTATGTCCTTAAAAAGTAAATGAAACGATCTTCCAAAAACCGATTCATTTGTCTAAAATATGCGAGACACGGCTTAAGCTCAGAAAACCAAATCGTAAAAGATTCCGAAGTTGAATGTGGATTTGGAAAAACGAATGTTGTTTTATTAAAAATCGTGCGAGTTGTTTAATTTTTGATGATTTTTCGCGTTGATAAAATAATTGATTGAAATTGATAGTCTATGTTGTTCATAACAAATAGGCTATGCTTATCATTGAAAACTTCTTCAAAATTATCAATTTCAAAATCAAAATGGTGATGTAAATCTTCCCCCTTATAATTCGACAACTCGTCATCGAAAAGTCCAAAAATTCATGTTCATTGAATTCGTCTTCCTTTATTGAATTATCAACAACTTCATTGTATGTGCCAAGTTTAAGACCCAAAGTTGTTGTGTTCAAGTTTTCAAAATCGAGAAAAGGAAGGTCGAGTTTTAAATCGAGTTTCTCATCCTCAAAAGAATTGATTACCGTCTTTTCAACAACTTCGTTAAGATTTTCGTTTTAAATTTTGAAAGTTGTTATTTGAAAATCATCGATTTGGGTAAAAGGTGGATTATCACTCGACTCATCACACGTTGGGATTTAGTTTTGTTTTTCACGTTGTTTCATATACGTTTCGAACAACAAATCCATGTGATCATTGTAGATTTCATCCATTTGTTCAACAAAATCTAATTTATAGTTATTAACTTGAGAATTTTTGGTTTGGATTTGTTGAGAACAAAAATTATCGATCGCATCGTAATCGAGATTATTTCCATTGCCAAAATTATTTTAAAAGTTGTTTCCACTTTCGTTTTGATTTTGAAATTCATTTTAAAGTTTTAAATTTAGTGGGCAAGAGTTAAACTCGAAATCGTTTGAATTTTGAATTGAATTCAAATTTTGAAATCCTTGACTCGAGTTATTACACAAATATGAATTACACAAATCATTTATACTTTGATTTTGTTGTGTAGAGAGTTCAAGTAAAGACAAAATGCTATTTTCAAGAGTTGAAGGTTGACCAGTATTTTGAAAATTTTGTGGTTCAAAATTCAAATCATATAAACAAAAGTTGTTGTTAAAATATCCATTTGAATTTGGAGTGAAATCATATGGATTATATTGATTTTCACAACTATTGTAAAATTCATGTAAGTGGGGAAACTCAGACATTGTCAAGAATGTTTTTATTATAAAGGAAAAATATTTATAGATAGAATTTATTTTTCAAAATGGAAAATTGATTTTTGTTTTGTTTTTGAAAAGATTTTATATTTTTTTTTTGGATTTTTGATTTTCTAAAAAGCTAAGTAAATTGTTTTTTTGGACCTTTTGGATTTTTTGATTTTGAATATTTTCAAAGGAAAGGAAACAGAATATTTACAATTTTTTTAGTTTTGAATTTTTTATTTTTTTTAAATATGCATGAACTAATGCAACTAAATGAATGCAAGGGCTAATTACAAATGATTTATCCTAAGTTAACCAGAAATTGTATAATCACACTCTGTCTTAAATCAACAAGATAGTTCTTAGCCAGGTAACATACATGATTTATCGGTGCACCACGAATCACCGTAGCAATGCAGCCGAAGGTTTAAGTACCTTCAGAGGAACAACCACTATAATATTTACGAATCACCATAATATTTATAAATGGTTATTACTCTGTCGTAGCCTAGACACCAAGAAAGTAAATTGTTCAAAGAAGACAATTTATCAATATAAAATTAAATGTTATCGATGTCTAACCGTTATTATTAATCAAATTCTAAGATGAAATGCAAAGCAGAAAATAAATTTGTATTAACAATGCAACTACGAATGAAAATTATTTTTGTTTTTGTTTTTGAATTTTTTTAGATGCAAGCAAACAACAATGCAAGACAAATAAAAACGAAAGATAAAGATTAAAAGCAACTAAAATTTTATAAGCAAGCAAGCAGTTATTTTTTTGGCATGCTAAGCAAAGCGAGCAACTTCTCCTATCTGCTTTGGCAACCTGAAAATAAAAACAAGATATACATACAGTTGTTTTTTTATCAAAGAAGAAATTAAAGCAAAAACAAAACAAAACAAGTGAAAACAAAACAATGAAAACAAAACAAATTGAAAATAAAACAAATTGAAACTTTTTTTTGTAAAACCAAACTACGGCAAATGAAAAACAGACAACAACAGTGCACAACAACACACAATACAAATTCCTTCTTAAGAAAAAAAATTCAACTCACTAACCAAGAACAAATAACCTATACAACAACAAAGGCCCTAACAACTGACGGCCCAATATCCCCTCCAATTTACTCAAGTGAAACTGATAAAATTAATTCTTTTTTTCAAAAAAATAGAAGAAGCCTACAGCCCAATATATAAACCATGCTACAAAAAAATTACACGCAGACAATCATTCTTCAAAACGCAATTCTTCAAAATAATTCGGTACTTAAAAATACAATCAAGGAGGTTGGGGATTGGCGGTTGCAGAGGTCAGTTTAATTCAGATGAAATTTGGGTGCTGTGATTTTGGTCGATTTGGGTATTCAAAGGATTGGCGATTACCGTCGATTTGGGTATTCGAAGGATTGCCAATTGCGTTCTGGATGTACGATTTAGAGTGCAGCGAGGATACTGGTTGTAACAACCCGCATATTTTACGATTGTATATTTAAATGTTTTATTTAAATATAACATCGTTAGTCGGATTAAAGTCCAAAAAAGCTACTTTTTGTAAACAGTCGAATTGGGACTCGAGACCACTTCCATTGAGTCCAAAATAACATCTACAACTTTTTTGAGTATAAACATCGATATGTTTGGAGTTGAGTGAATTTTGCTATTTTTCATTTAGGGCTTTGGGTTGGGTTTCAGCCCATCAACCCATCTAACACCCTAACTCAGCCCATCTCCTCTTCATTCTTTCTATCATTTCCTAACACTTCAGGCTTTAGAAAAATGGGGAGAGGAATAGGAAATTAGAAATTCCAAACCCTAGTTTCCTTTGCAAATTCAGGTTCTAGCTCCAAAATCAAAGAGAAGCTTAGGTAAGCATCCTCTTCTTCTTCTCCATCTCAATCTCTCTCCAATTTCAGAAATTTCCTATAACCTAATTTAGGAAATATTGCTTATTTGCTTAGATTGGAGCTTCTAGAGGTGCATTGAGGAGGAATTGACCTTTTCTTTGTTTTAAAGCTTCTCATTCGTGTTTTTGAGTTTTAAATGTGAGTTATTTAACTCACATCTATGTCTACAGCTATCATTGTTGTTAGGTATGAATTCCTAACATTTGTGCATATTCATTTGCTTTTGATTTGAATTGATTTGGTGAATTTTCCAAATTTTGGTGTTTTGGTCCAATTTTATGAAAATCCTACTATGGATGTTTGAACATTGATATTCAGGGTGTATCGAAGAGCCTTTAAGGCTGGGTTGTCACTTGGCGTAAACCCTTAGTCGTCGTTGCTCGTCCGATCGCTCCCGGTACGTTTTGGCCACTTTGGCCTAGGCAAATTGTTGACCAGACCAGGTGACCAGACGTCTGGTGACCAAGTCCAAACGTCTGGTTTGGACCTGGAGCAAAAATGTTTGCACGCAAAATATATAAAAAAAAGTCAGAGACTAATTCCAAACGTCTGAAATTCAAGATCAGACGTTTTGATGAGTCTCAGATGTCTGACTTGAAGTTTCAGATGTCTGAGGGTTCTCTGGATAATTTCCAGAGAACGAAACCAGACGTCTGGATTCAAAACCAGACGTCTGGTCATGGCTCAGACGTCTGATTTGCTATTCCAGACGTCTGGGTGGCTTTCTGAACTATTTTCCAGAAAACAAATCCAGACGTCTGGATTCCAAACCAAACGCCTGGAAACCTTCATTTTTGCCTATTAAGGCTGTTTTGTGTGGATTTCCTATTTTTAATCGATTTTTGTTGATTCGGATAGTTGTTATCACTTATTATCGACTTTGATGACTTCTTTCCTTGGACTTTTGGGAATATCCATTTGATGGATTTGATATCGATTTCTATAGTTTTGATTCACGTCTTCGAATGTGAATCTTTGGTGATTGATTATTTCTACAATCATTTTTATGATTTGTCACTTTCAAATACAAATGTTTCTATACTAGTAGTAACTATTCAAACTCTTTCACAAAGATGATTTCAACTCTATTTTTAATACAAAGCTCGTTTATAAAACCGTTTTCTAATCTATTAGTGTATATAAACCTTTACCTCATTCATATGAGAAATCTAATTAAACGGCTTAGTAAAACAAGTGGTATGAAACGCTTGCGTTTACTTCGTCGGTTAATTCTTGGACTTGTTCGATTGAACTCTTGTGACAATTTTCGAGTGGAACTCTACAATTTGTTCGTTAGTGGTTATGGGACATGAAGCTAAACTCATGTATTTACTAGCTTAGTGTAATCGACACTTCTTGATGATCGATGATGATCATTTTGTGATTTAGACTAGCGATGTGCGATGTCTCTTTGTCCGCGTGGGGGATTATACCCTGTTCTGTTGAGCTTCGTCTCATTTTTATGGGCTAGCGACCCATGGTCTTTGGACCATTCGTGGAGCAATTGGCTCAATAAGTCGGTGCATGGGATGTATCTTTTTAGGTGCATCGATGTTCGACTAGGCATCAGGTGTATCTTTTTAGGCGCATCGATGTTCAACTAGGCATGGGGTGTATCTTTTTAGGTGCATTGATGTCCGACTATACATGGTGTGTATCATTTTAGGTGCATCGATGTTAGTTTATACATAGGGCGTATCTTTTCACGTGCGTCGATGTTCGACTGTTCATGGGGCCTATCTTTTTAGGTGCGTCGATGTTCGGTATATGGTTAGCGACCATGGGTTAGCGACCCGTTTATGTTAAACGTGTTGGTGAGTTTTCATGCTCTCGTTTGTGATAGGCCTCCCCCCTTTGTGATTTATGGATTCTTAGTTGATGATTTCTAGAATTTGTGCTTCACCAATTTCGTGGTTTTCATTGATAAGCTCTATCAATATTTGTGTTTTGTTGAATAATTTAACGAATGTGATTCTTTTTGGTGTTTTGAGATTCAAGAGATGTTGTATGATTTTTGTTGTTATTTGATGTATACTTGACACAGTATAGCATTTTTGTTATCATACGTTTTTGTCATATCTCATATCCTATCTCATTTTATCTGATATTTATAGCTAGACTGATCTGTTTATTATTTTCTTCTTAAATAATACTCAGGTCAGACCGAGATATTTCAGGTGCTCTTGGTTGACTTCTTATCAGGGTCCTTCGCCTGACTTTTGGCTAACTACTTTAGCATAGTAGTTTTTATTAGTATACATTTGGGATAAGGACTTCTTGTTGTATACTTATTCTTTTCTCTAGCACCTGTACCTATTCTTTTGTGATGTTGTGGATCTTATATGACCACTATTTTGATGTACACTTTTATGTGATATATTCATATCTGATTCCGCCTTTGTGATATGAATGTCTGTGACTGATTTGTGTTATGTTTATTTCTATATTTGTTTTCGAAGGCCTCATAGCCACTGTGTGGTAGCTTTGAGTTTGTATTTGATATGTCAGATTTCCTCTTGAAACGAAATGTAAGTTATATAATCTGACATATCGGTACTCGCACAAAGCAATTACACAGATGGTCGCTCCTCAACAGCCTTATTCTTCGTGCTAGTCAACGGCATTACCCCGTAGTGTCCTTGGCTACCGTGAGTATAGAGGTGGGGCGTCACAGCATGGTATCAGAGCCAAACTTCGGAACAATGTAGAATAATCTAGCAAGGATCATTGCCCTAAGTCTTTCTTAGGAATCGTGCCATAGGATTTAATTTGAGTCTTTGTACCGTTCTATCCTATTTCTTTTCATGATGCCTTGTTTTATCAATCAAGTTTGTTTGATATTCATTTTGAGAATAACCTTTTTCCTCTTCTTTCTTTCTTTCTTTCTTAAAGAAGGGAAATGGTTAGACCAGGCCGGCCTAGCGCCGGTCAATCTAGTGCTACTCCTCAGGATGGAGTATTTATGATTGCTAAACAACTTTTAGATCTTGTGAACAATGCTCAAGCTGCCGGACCCGTTCCAGCGCCTACTCACCCTAAATCCAGGTTTGCATGCTTGTGCAGAGATTATACCGCTTTGGGTGGAAGGCCATTCATGGGATCCGAAAGTGTTATAGAAATCAAAGCTTGGCTTAAATCATGTGATCTCATCTTTTCCCGCATGGATCTTATAGATTCACTTCGAGTCCAAGTGGATTCTAGTATGCTCCAAGAAAGAGCACTAGATTGGTATGAGCTTTTGATTTCGGAAATTATCGAAGCAGATCTTACTTGGGAGCAATTCCAGGAAAGATTCGAATTGAAGTTTGTGCCGGAGGCTGGAAAAGTAACTTTAGCTCGACCTTGCCACCGGTTTTCATCAGCTACGATTTGCGGAGGATAGCATTCCACTTACCGCATTCCGCACTCGTTATGATTCTTGTGAGTTGTCTGTTATGTCATTCGGTTTGACGAACCTTCTACCTTATTTCATCCATCTTATGAATCGAGTATTCTGCGAATATCTCGATGAGTTTATCCTTGTATTTATTGACTATGGATGAAAACAACAATTTAAAATTTGCAAATCTTTTTAATAAGATATTTATAAGTATGATTGGATTTTGTTCTTAAAACGAGCAAAGAATATATGTAAATTTTATAAGAGGCATGTTTATCATATAGAAGATGATTTTGTGTTGTTTTGCCCATTGAGTGCTTTAAGAATTCTGGTCGATGCGCTTGATCAACGTTATCGATAGGAATTTCCTAAACGCTATGATGAGACAGTCAAACACAGAAAATTGACTTGTAATAAGTAAATTTTTATAAAAAGATGATTACATAAAGTTAATATAATTTTGAATATCTTAGCTTTTCGAGAAAGAGGATCGATTAAAGGAACTCTTTTCCGATGCTTTTATTCTTGCGATTCCTAAAGGGAACCAAGACTTTTTTTGTTTGTACCGATACTAGTCGTATTGGTTTGGGTGTCATTCTCTTGCAAAGGGAATGTGTTATCACATATGCTTCTTGACAATTAAAGCTTGTCGAGACTAGATATGCCATTCATGATCTAGTGCTCGCGGCCATTGTTTTCACTCTTTTAATTTGGCATCATTATCTTTTGGGAGAGAAATTTGTTCTTTACTCCGATCATAAATCTCGGAAATATTTATTTTCTCAAAAGGAATTTAATTTGTGTCAACAACGTTGGCTCGAGTTCCTTGCGTCTTATGATCTTGATATTCTTTATACTCTCGAAAAGGGTAATCGTGTTGCCGATGCCCTTAGCCGAAAACAACAAGCGGTTGTTTCCATGATGATATCCGAATGGAATGATCTCGAGACTTTATTCACTTGTGAGATTCGAGATCGTGAATCCAATTTATGTTCATCTCTTGTTTTTTGTAGCCTTGAGGCTCATCCTTCTCTTTTGGACCGTACCTCTTTTGGCTAAACTCTATGTCAAAAAAATTGTTAAATTGCATAGAGTCCCTACTTCTATTGTTAGTGATCGGGATCCATTATTTTACTAGTGGATTTTGGAAAGGTCTTCAAAAAGCTTTGGGAACAAAGTTTAATTCTAGCACCGCTTATCGTCCTCTATCCGATGGACAAACCGAGCGCGTGAATCAAACTCTTGATAATCTTCTTTGTGCATGTGTTCTTGATTTTGGTGGAAGTTGGGAAGATCATATTTCTCTTGTTGAGTTTTCGTCCAATAATAGCTTCCAATCTAGTATTGGTATGGCACCTTTTGAGGCACTCTACGGAAGGCCGTGTCGATCTCCTTCGTGTTGGCTTGAAGCCGGTGAGAAGCTGGTTTTAGGTCTAGATTTTATTGGTATTCATTTGTGTTTCACCTATGAATGGTGTTGTGCGTTTCAGTTGATCTGGAAAATTAGCACCTCGATATGTCGGCCCCTTTCCCATCACCGAACGTATTGGTTCCGTGGCTTATCGCCTTTTATTACCGGCTCAATTTTCTGCTATTCATGATTTTTTCCATGTCTCTCAACTATGGAAATGCCTTAGGGATTCCGATTCTATTCTTGAGACCGGTGTAATTGAAGAGATTGAAGTTTCACCAAATTTGACTTATGAGCAACATTCTATTCGAATCATTACTTCGGAGGTTAAACGCCTTCGAAATAAAGATGTTCTTCTTGTGAAAGTTCAATGGTCCTCAAATCCTAAGAATTTCTCTTGGGAATCTTGAGAATTCATCGAGTAAACACATCCGGACTTACTCTTTCGTGCTCTTTAGGGTGAACTTCTCATTTCAAAATTTCTTCTTTTGTGTTGATACGCTTTTATGGTTGTTACTCTTTATTTTCCTCTTAATTATTGCGAGGACGCAATTTCTTTAAGGAGGGGAGTCTATAACAACCCGCATATTTTACGATTGTATATGTAAATGTTTTATTTAAATATAGCATCGTTCGTCGGATTAAAGTCCGAAAATGCTACTTTTTGTAAACAGTCGAATTGGGACTCGAGACCATTTCCATTGAGTCCAAAATGACGTCTACAACTTTTTTTGAGTATAAACATCGATATGTTTGGAGTTGAGTGAATTTTGCTATTTTTCATTTAGGGCTTTGGGTTGGGTTTCAGCCCATCAACCCATCTAATACTTTAACTCAGCCCCTCTTCTCTTCATTCTTTCTATTATTTCCTAACACTTCACGCTTTAGAAAAATGGGGAGAGGAATGGGAAATTAGAAATTCCAAACCCTAGTTTCCTTTGCAAATTCAAGTTCTAGCTCCAAAATCAAAGAGAAGCTTAGGTAAGCATCATCTTCTTCTTCTCCATCTCAATCTCTCTCCAATTTCAGAAATGTCCTATAACCTAATTTAGGATATATTACTTATTTGCTTAGATTGGAGCTTCTAGAGTTGTATTGAGGAGGAATTGACCTTTCCTTTGTTTTAAAGCTTTTCATTCGTGTTTTTGAGTTTTAAAGGTGAGTTCTTTAACTCACATCTACGTCTATAGCTATCATTGTTGTTAGGTATGAATTCCTAACATTTGTGCATATTCATTTGCTTTTGATTTGAATTGATTTGGTGAATTTTCCAAACTTTGGTGTTTTGGTCCAATTTTATGAAAACCCTACTATGGATGTTTGTACATTGATATTCGGGATGTATCGAAGAGCCTTTAAGGCTGGGTTGTCGATTGGTGTAAATCCTTAGCCGTCGTTGCTCGTCCGATCACTCCCGATACGTTTTGGCCACTTTGGCCTAGGCAAATTGTTGCCCAGACTAGGTGACCAAGTCCAGACGTCTGGTTTGGACCTGGAGCAAAAATGTATGCACGCAAAATATAAAAAAAAAGTCAGAGACTAATTCCAGACGTCTGAAATTCAAGATCAGACGTCTGGATGAGTCTCAGACGTCTGACTTGAAGTTTCAGACGTCTTGGGGTTCTCTGGATAATTTCCAAAGAACGAAACCAGATGTCTGGATTCAAAACCAGACGTATGGTCATGGCTCAGACGTCTGATTTGCTATTCCAAACGTCTAGGTGGTTTTCTGAACTATTTTCCAGATAACAAATCCAGACGTCTAGATTCCAAACCAGACGTCTGGAAACCTTCATTTTTGCCTATTAAGGCTGTTTTGTGTGGATTTCCTATTTTAATCAATTTTTGTTGATTCGGATAGTTGTTATCACTTATTATCGACTTTGATGACTTCTTTCCTTGGACTTTTGGGAATATCCATTTGATGGATTTGATATCGATTTCTATAGTTTTGATTCACGTCTTCGAATGTGAATCTTTGGTGATTGATTGTTTCTACAATCATTTTTATGATTTGTCACTTTCAAATACAAAGGTTTCTATACTAGTAGTAACTATTCAAACTCTTTCACAAAGATGATTTCAACTCTTTTTTTAATACAAAGCTCGTTTATAAAACCGTTTCCCAATCTATTAGTATATACAAACCTTTACCTCATTTGTATGAGAAATCTAATTAAACGGCTTAGTAAAACAAGTGGTATGAAACACTTGCGTTTACTTCGTCGGTTTATTCTTGGACTTGTTCGATTGAACTCTTGTGACAATTTTCGAGTGGAAATCTACAATTTGTTCGTAAATATTTAAGTTAAACTAGTGGTTATGGGACATGAAGCTAAACTCATATATTTACTAGCTTAGTGTAATCGACACTTCTTGATGATCGATGATGATCATTTTGTGATATAAACTAGCGATGTGCAATGTCTCTTTGTTTGCGTGGGGGACTATACCTCGTTCTGTTGAGCTTCGTCTCATTTTTATGGGCTAGCGACCCATGGTCTTTGGACCGTTCGTGGATCAATCGGCTCAATAAGTCGGTGCATGGGGTGTATCTTTTAAGGTGCATCGATGTTCGACTAGGCATAGTGTGTATCTTTTTAGGTGGATCGATGTTCGACTAGGCATGGGGTGTATCTTTTTAGATGCATCGATGTCCGACTATACATGGGGTGTATCTTTTTAGGTGCATCGATGTTAGTTTATACATGGGGCGTATCTTTTCAGGTGCGTCGATGTTCGACTGTTCATGGGGCGTATCTTTTTAGGTGCATCGATGTTCGGTTTATGGTTAGTGACCATGGGTTAGAGACCCGTTTTTGATACACGTGTTGGTGAGTTTTCATGCTCTCGTTTGTGATAGGCCTCCCCCTTTGTGATTTCTGGATTTCTAGTTGACGATTTCTAGAATTTGTGTTTCACCAATTTTCGTGGTTTGCATTGATAAGCTCTATCAATATTTGTGTTTTGGTGAATAATTTAAAGAATGTGATTCTTTTTGTTGTTTTGAGATTCATGAGATATTGTATTATTTTTATTGTTATTTGATGTATACTTGACACATTATGACATTTTTGTTATCATATGTTTTTGTCATATCTCATATCCTATCTCATTTTATCAGATATTTATAGCTAGACTGATCCGTTTATTATTTTCTTATTAAATAATACTTGGGTCAGACCGAGATATTTCAGATGCTCCTGCTTGACTTCTTATCAGGGTCCTTCGCCTGACTTTTGGCTAACTACTTTAGCATAGTAGTTTTTGTTAGTATACATTTGAGATAGAGACTTCTTGTTGTATACTTATTCTTTTGTCTAACACATGTACCTATTCTTTTGTGATGTAGTGGATCTTATATGACCACTATTTTGATGTACACTTTTATGTGATATATTCATATCTGATTCCGCCTTTGTGATATGAATGTCTGTGACTGATTTGTGTTATGTTTATTTCTATATTTGTTTTCGAAGGCCTCATAGCCACTGTATGGTAGCTTTGAGTTTGTATTTGATATGTCGGATTTCCTCTTGAAATGAAATTTAAGTTATATTATCTGACATATCGGTACTCGCACGAAGAAATTACACAGATGGTCGCTCCTCAACATCCTTATTCTTCATGCTAGTCGACGGCATTACCCCGTAGTGTCCTTGGATAGCGTGAGTATAGAGGTGGGGCGTCACACTAGTGTTGGTCGCGGCAAGGCCGAAGGGTTTTGAAAGGAGTTATAGGCGGTGGTGAGGCGGTTCATTTTGGGTTTAGATAGCGGTGATTTCTAGTTCGCGATTGTGCTGTAGTTCGTGATTTTGGTTTGGAGTTCATAGGAGTTTGGATTGGAGAGCGATTGTCGGAGTGGTTGTGATGATTCATGGTTGGTTTGTTTGCAACTGAAGTTTGTTTTGGCTGCAAGCAGAGGTAAGTTTGTAGAATGTAGTTGCTTTGTAGTTGTGAATGTGATAGAAGTAGCCGATGGTATGGCAATTATGAGGCTGCTTTGATGTTTTATTTTAGCATTGACATGAATGAATTACAGTAGTTTTTGTTGTGGTAAGTGTTGGCCGAGTGAAGTTGTGAGGAGAAGTAGTTGCAGGGTTGATAGTAGTTGGTTGAGCTTGTATGCAACGGTGCGTAGGTGTATGGTTGAACAACAGAAGTGATGTATATGGTTGTTTCGTGTGAGAAGTGTGTAGTTGGTTTTGGTCTTGGTTTGAAGGATGGGGCTGTAGTGATATAACTGTTAAGTACAGTTGGAGGAGGAAGTGATGATTGTGCAAGTAGATGGAAGTTTGTTCGTTGTGACAGAGGAAGGATATTGGTGTGACAGTGGTGGAAGGTTGTAAATGGTTTGAGTTAGTTAAGGGGAGTGGTAGCATTGATATGAAAATGGTTGACGTTGGCGAGGTGAATGAGCAGTCAGGCTATGGATAAAAGGTGGAAGTGTATGGTGAAGATTGATGAAATGGTGGAGGTGTATGAGATGAAAGTGGATGTTGTTATTTGTGGGTAACTGTGGGTTTGTTATGGTAGAGGAGAGAATTCTATTTGATCTGAAATGGTGGAGTTGTAGTTTGTTGAAATGATGTCGACGCCGAGGACAAGCAGTAAGTGACACTTGATGTTTGTTTGGTCGTAGAAGATGAGAATAGTGGTTATGAGGAAATTATGATGGTTAGTGTTGTAGGGGATGGTAAGTGTTGGCTGTGTATGTGGTTGTTAATGCAAGAGTGCAAATGGATGTGGTAGAATGATGTTGAATGAAGACTGATGGTGGTAAATGGTGATAGGGCAGCAATGAACTGTGGTTTCTAAGAAATGGGGTGTGATTTGGCAGTGGAAGTTGTTTGGAGAATGCAATAGGTGGTCGACAGCAATGGGAGTTTGGCAATAGTGAGTTGTGCAAGTGAGTAATGAAGAAAAATTTAAGAGGCAGAGAAGTATGTAAATAGTTGCACAGAACTGTTAGTGGCAGTGCTTAGTGAAGTACACAGTGCAAAGTTTGTAAAAGAGAGTGGTGTTTTTTTTTTAATGTAAATGCATATGTAATGTAAATATATGAAATGAAATTAAAAAAAATTGTTTTTGAAATGAAATGGTGGAGAAAAGAAATGCAAATTGAAAAAAAGAGATGCACACAAATAAAATCACACAAAAATCACTAACATTGCAATTTTTTTGTTAAAATGCAAATTAACACACAACACAAACACACAAAAATCAAACAAAAATAATTCGAAGAATAGAAAATCAAAATCAAAGCAATTACCTGGCAACGACGCAAAAAACTTGGTTGACAACGGAATTTCTATCGAATTAGAAAACCATCGATAAATTTTGAAATAAAAATTACCGCAAGCGCACGACATACAAATGTTAGTACGTGGCTAGTACGGGTCGATCCGCGGGGAATTGTTAGATTTTAAAAATCTATTCAATCAAATTAAACCAAAGTTGAAGAGAGTGTTAAGCTAGAAAATGAGAAAACTAACAAACTAACAACTACAAAATTGAACGAAAACTATGAGAATAAAATGACAATTTAGAGATAAATCCACTCTCTAGATCACATAGTTTAACATAACATGAAATTATGATCTCTTTTTTTTGTCATAAGTAAATTTAAATGATGTGTTTACCATAAGTATGGCCTATTTGTGCTATTAATTAGCTCAACATACGCCATCAAACTATTACACACCCTTTAAACTACTTTTAATTCTCATGAAAAATAACAAGTTGAAAATGAAATCTATTTTAAGCATGGCCAATTAACTATTGATTAGAAATATAGACCATCAAATTTTGATTTAATTTCACTTCATTGCCATAATCATATTTAGATGAAGAGGCAATTTGTGATTCATATGACTAAGCATAACCTATTTGTTTTGTAACGACCTGAAATTTTCAACCATTCGCATCCATACATGTCGGATTTGAATTGCTCAAAATATCAGATTGTTAATTTAAATTTGGCAAAACTCAATATATATACAGTAAATAAATAATCATAGAATCACAGACACAGAGTAATATAACAATAATGCAGCGGAAACAAAAGAATAGTAGTTCATGAAGCTACTATAGATATATATAACTGAGTTAAACAAGATACAACAGAAGTCACAAATACATAGATGTCTCAATACAATAGTCAAATACAGGATCTGAATACATCACTGGAATCAACTGAATAACTAAAAGCTGGATAGATAGCTGGATTTCCAAGCGAAGCTCCAACTCCAAAGGTGAGTCTCGAATAATGTATCACTCAATCTGACCCGAGCGTAAAGCAAAACACAAAACACTCGAGTCAGGATTAACATTCTTATATCAATAAATCCAACTCAAGTGAAATATCAACTGAAATACAAGTAACTTAAAGGATGTTTGGGATAACCATCCTCTAAGGATCCGTTAAACTATCTACTATGTAGTAATATACGCTATTATAATAATGTATATAGAAAGTAAACTATTTAAAAATAGTGTTAAGGCATTACCCATATCCCCCTTAACACATTTTATAGTGCCAGTAGTCTATAGAGTACCGTAATACCCCGTAAACTAGAGCTACCAGAGGATACTCCATAGGTACGACACAAATCAAACTCGTAGTAAAGCACGCTAGGGTAGGTGACACGTCACAACTAGGCAATGCCAGGGTAGATATACCAATTACACTTCCGGGCCAATGGTGACGCATAGTCGCAGCAATTGCCCACCTCGAGCCATACTCCCGAATCAAGGGTGCGCACCAAATAAATCACAAGTAATAGAATGGCATACGATGGAGTGTGTCCGATCAGAGGAGCTACCTCATTAGCCCGTCAATTGCTCCTGTTTTAGCCACCTTATGCCAACTCACGGGAGTCGGGTCCATGTATATACCTCATATAGGATCGTCGCCACCATCCTACTTCATTCTGGAATCTCCACTACGTACACAGTTGTTAAAGTGGTTTTCGGTATCGAAAGAGAGTATGCCCATATCCAATCCCGGTCTCTTTAACAACCAATCATTATTATAACACCGTGGTCATTCAAAAATAGTTTATACTTCAAAACCAAAATATCATTTCCATTTCAAACCATATCAATACGATATCATTTCTATTTCATAAACATATCAATACTATATCATTTCCATTTCCAAAAATATTCAGTTTCACAATCATAGTACTTTCAAAGATATAATACTTTCGAAATCATAATACTTTGAAATTCATAACTTTGGAAATCATAACACTTTGAAATCATAACACTTTCCTTCAAACAGTTTAGATATTAAAAATAGTATATAAAATAAAATAGTTTATAAAATAAAATAGTTATAAGCTAAAACAATTTATATTAAAATAATTAGTATTTTTAAAATAGTTTATAAAATAAAATAGTTTATATAAAATAGTTATAAGTTAAAATAGTTTATAATAAAATAATTTATATTGAAAATAATTTATATTAAAATAGTTTATATTAAAATAATTTATAAAGTAAAATATAAATAGTTTTAGATGTAGTTTAAAAATAGTTTATAAAAAAATAGCTTCCTCAAATTTCACAAATCGATTCAAATCAACTCGAATTCCAAAATTCAATTTTAATTCAATCTCAATTCATAAATTTCAACTCAATTCAGTTTCTTAATAAGCCATTTCATATTATCGATTTCAAATACATATTTGAACCGTAAAATAAGCCATTTAAATTTCAATATATTTCAAAGCTTTAAATATTTAACAATTTCAAAACTAAATTCGATAATTTCATATATATATATCAAATTCACTTTACTATTATTTAGTTCTGAAATATTTACTTAATCATTTCAATAACATCTAAATATAACTTCAATTTACAAATTTAAATAAAAAAAATATCCCATTTAAATTTATATAAATTTGAAATATTCATTAAGTCGCTTTTAATCAAATTCAAGTTATAAAATCATAGCTTTAAAATTTCAAATTTAATAAATTTCAAATCAAACTTATTTAAGTAAAATTCTTAAATAAATATAATTTCAAATCAATTTCAAATCATTGTAAACTCTATATTTGAAAATATAGATATTAAATAAATACTTAAACATATTATATATCAACTTTATTAAATCAATTTTAATAAATCTTTAAAATCAATATTTATTAAAACCATATATATCTTTTCAAAACCATAGAAAGCATTTAAAAATATTTATATATAGACCAACGGTGTCTGTATATAATTTTCTATCCTATGGTCAAGTGATACAGATATTTATCATTTCAATCCGCAATTTAAATATATACGGGTATATATCTTTTCAACCCGCAATCCCAAATTCAATTCACTGAAAATCGCTTGGGTTTATCATTTCAACCCATAATGATTTTCTCCTATTCTACAGATCGTTCGGGTATGTATCATTTCAACCCATAGTGAATTCTATACTAAAAGGGAACTTGCAGAGTGATAACAGATATGATAATAATATAACAGGCATATATCATCAATATAAATAACAGATAATGGTGTCAGATGTCACAGGTGAACAAATACAGATAATAGCATATATATAGCAATATAAATAATAGATAATGGTGTCAGATATCACAGGTAAACAGATACAGATAATGGCATATATATGGCAATATAAATGACTAACATCAGCATATTTCAATTGTCATTTCAATTGAAATCAAATTTAATAAATATAAGAATGTTAAATCGTGAGTGATTGCTCACCTTTCGTGGCTAGAGAGAACAGGAGATGACATAGATACGCACACTGATATTGAATTACGAATCCAAGCACGAATTCCATAGCAAAGCTAGATTGGCACGAATTCGACGATCAAGGCTGATAACAGAAATTGACGAATCGAATCAGAACTGGATCGATGATGAAAATTGGTATAAAGGAACTTATATATAACTATATATATAATCATATTCCAAAATCAAATATATTTTGAATTTATATATATATATGTGTGTGTGTGTGTTCCTAAATCCATTGTTTCAAATCAAAACACACATATTAAACTCAACATGTATACATCATAAAATTTGAGATAACTACTTATATGCAGCTAATATATAACCTACACTTGAAGTAGGTATAAAATTGTCAAAAACAAAAATCTATGAAACAAAGACTTAGATATACAATACACCCGAAGCTTATCAATATAAATAGCAGCTTGAACATTCTGTATATAACCTATATTAATATAATACTAATATAAACAAACGGTTGTATATAACTTTATAAACAAACAGATTTCAAATCTGTTATAACATATATACAAATCGGATGTAAACAACTACATAACCAGTACCTAGTTCCAACTATATATATATATAAACGTTTTTTTTCAAATATTGTGTATATAATATATATAACTTAGGAAATCAACCAACAAACCAAAAGTTTTAAACTGATAAAATAGAACACCATATGATATATTTAAAATAATACTTATTATCGGCTTTGTATTTATAAAATCAACTTAAATCCAAAGTAATATATTTATATAAACAATACATGTGCAGGCTAAAGGATATATATATATACTTTTATAATAGGTTGCATCTATACGTAGATTCACATCTGGCCAAAACTATGTATAGACTTACATATGACTTTATGTAACAAACAAATGTATATATTATTAAAATAAATATATACTATAACTAGACAAAAAAATGAAACTCTCTCTATATATATATTAACGACTATGCAGATTAAATATGCATGAAACCGAACCTATATAACTAATACACATATATATATATATTATAGACCCTTTATATATATAAATAGTTTCTTAAATCATAAATAAACAAATGCTGATACATAAATAAACTGGAATATCATATATACATACCTTAGATACACAAATAGAAATACTTTAAATAATGTACATACTTTTATATTATTTTAGCATAGAACAACATGATCAAACTTGTCGATATATATATATATATACTGATTTATAAAATATCACTAAACAACATATATTTAGATATATATATATATATATATACAAAACTAAAATATTATCCATTGCTCATAAAAAAATATGAACGAACAGAATGCCTTAAACTTGCATAAAATGTTGAGTATAATATATATTTGAATCAGATATTAACCAAATAGCACAAAATACATATATATACGTATAATATATATGATATATAACTTATATAGATAACACAGTAAATATATACAAACCTATATATGCGTAAACTATCATCGATATGTAACTTATATACCTAGTAAACCCATAGAAATTAAGCATACATATATATAGAATAACCTATATAACTTACAAGAAAAAAAGAAGAGAAGGAGGTTGCCTCAAGGAAGAAGAAGGCTAGGGGAAAAAGACGGCTGGTGTGATGCTTGCAGGGAGGAACTTCGACGTGGAATTGATGCACAAAGAGGAGAAGGCGAAGGGAGGAGATCATGGGTTTCGGCAAAGCAGGGATTAGAGTGGATGCGGCACTTGCTGGGTGAAAGACAGAGGAAGATGAAGGTGGGGCTGTCGATGTGGAGCACGTGGCAGTAGGGAGGCCGAGTGGAGAAGCAAGGGAAAATGCGGTTTGGCTTGAGAAAAAAATGGGACTAGCCACTGGTTGATGAGGGGGGAGTGAACAGGCAAAAAAATGAACAGTTTAAAATTTCAAAAGTAAATGATACATAATTAGAACCGAGAGGAATAGCAAAGATCATGCTAATTGGATCCAGGAATACAAAGAGGTAAGTGGCCATCCAGTTGTATACCGTGGATAATAAATGTACAAAGAATTCAAAAAGTCAAAACAGTACCGATACGATAAGTCAGTTCACCGATTTCGTCGTGTCCCGAACTCCGAAACATGCGAATAAATATACTGCAGAGATCAGCACAACGAGACGATCAAAACGGTATATAGATATCAGTGGTAGGATCATTCGAATAAAAGTCGATATCGGTACCAAAATGCTGCTAATCCATCGAAAATAAGATAAACGGCGCAACAACAGTCCAAATTTGGAGAAACAAAATATGACGTCTCACTAAGAAGATGATTTACAAATTTATTGTATAAAAATATTCAAGTTTGGAAAATATTTTATTATCATCAAATTTAACTGATCTAAATTGAAACAGAATTACACAATAAAATGAACTTCCATATTATCTGATGAAAATTTACCAGTTGCTATGTTTAATTAGACGTATTTCAAATATTAATTTTTTTATTTCAAAATTCAATTATTTAAAAGTTCACAAAATTTCAATTAAATATATTATAAAAACCATTAAAAATTTTGGGTCGTTACACTCTCCCCCACTCAAAACGTTTCGTCCCCGAAAAGGAACAAGGTAGGAGAATAGAACAACCAGAAAGAAAATAGGTTTGAAAACAAAATAAGACAATTAATTTAAAACCGTATAAATTTCAGTTTAAATTAATGAATGTTCAACAATTTGGTTTAATCCATTTGAGTTCACTTAAGTTAAATTAATCTATCTATTTCTAAATTCATTATCTTATTATCTAATTATCCTAAATCAACAATTTCAAAAATCATAAATTTGTATAGTCATTTATTATACACATATTTATTCAACAAGTTTAATTCTTCTTTATTCCAAATTATTATTACATTTATTCTACTTAATAAATCTTATCACATATATTAAGTATATTTACACTTATTATAACTACTCAATTTATTTATAAATTCCTTTAACATCATTTTACACTGTATATTATCCAATTACATAGTTAACCTTTGAATAATTTAGGTAAGTTATGTATGGAATGCAATTGAGTATTACACAAATAAAATTTTTCAATTCAGTTATTTCAAGCTAAATATTTATTCAAAAATTTAAGAGTGAAATTTCCGATTTCATTTCGAACTATTCAGAGATAAATATATATTATATATTAGATCAAATTTAAAATCATATACTTATATACTCAATATAAATCAAGTCATACTCAAGAATTCAAATCAAATTCATTTCAAACAAAAGTGTAGCAAAGCTACTGATGGTCTCCCCACTCTGAAACTCGAAAATGAACGTCGATGATGCTGTAGTCATCACCGAGATTATTTTCCAACGACAAAAGATGAGAGTACTGATTTAAATTTTTAAAATTCTTTGGAATCGATTTCTATTCGAAAATACTTTCAATAATATGCATTTTAAAACTTTAAAACCAAAATTTGAATTCACCGGAAATTAAATTCTCAAATTCCTGATTTAAATTCATTTCAATTCCAAATCAATTTATAAACCATGTTATAAATTCATTTATAGAACAATAAATGATAATCAAATATTATCATTTCAAACAACCAAATTAATTAACTTATTAAATTTTAGAAACTTTTACTTATATAAATATATAATATAATCATAAAAATTTATTTCATTCACCAAATTTGAAAACAATATTGTGTCAGTTTGCTCTGTTCAAGTGTTTTGGAAATCCTATCGATATCGCTGATCAGACGAATCGATCGAAAACCCAAATCAACATCAACAACTCAAACAACACAATATATAAAACAATTTTATATTAATTACAAATACAAAAAATACACTCCCTCACTCGATGATTCAAAGATGGATTTCAAAACAAGGATAGAGATTCAAATTAGGGGAACTCTAATCAATAGAATTCAACTAGAAGATAGGCTCGATAGGGAGATAAATAGATTACAGAGAGAGAAAAAAAGAATGGATAGATTTATATAAATCGCGGGTAACCTTAACTAGATCAACCGTGACTTCAAAATAAGATCGAGGTAGAATTTTGGAACAAATCGACATTCGATCGCTAGAGATAGAATTCGGGTATAGCAAAAGATAGCAGCATCATAAACCGAGGATACAGAAATCTCCGGTGAATCAATACCAATTGTAAAGGAGTTACACCCCTTTACAAATCATTCAAAGATTGGCGACCCCGTCGATTTATTATAGAGATCATTCGAAGTGGAGTTATGGGATACTACAAAAATCAAGAAGAATTTGGACAGGGGAAGACAAGAATGAATCACAGAACGAATGGGAGAGTTCCAAAATTCAAAGGAAAGTTCGAATCAAAGAGGAAGAAATCAAACTCAAACGAAGGCGATTCTGTAATTAAATCTACTCTATATGTTGAGTTTTGCCTAAAACCAAAGCTCTAATACCACATGTAACGACCTGAAATTTTCAACCATTCGCATCCATACATGTCGGATTTGAATTGCTCAAAATATCAGATTATTAATTTAAATTTGGCAAAACTCAACATATACAGCAAATAAATAATCACAGAATGACAAACACAGAGTAATATAACAATAATGCAGTGGAAACAAAAGAATAGTAGTTCATGAAGCTACTATATATATATATAACAGAGTTAAACAAGATACAACAGAAGTCACGAATACATAGATGTCTCAATACAATAGTAAAATACAAGATCTGAATACATCATTGGAATCAACTGAATAACTAAAAGCTGGATAGATAGCTGGATCTCCAAGCGAAGCTCCAACTCCAAAGGTGAGTCTCGAATACTGTATCACTCAGTCTGACCCGAGCGTAAAGCAAAACACAAAACACTCTCGTCAGGATTAACATTCTTATATCAATACGCGGTGGAGATTCCAAACTGAAGTAGGATGGTGGCGACGATCCTATATGAGGTATATAGGTGGACCCGACTCTCGTGAGTTGGCAAAAGGTGGCTAAAACAGGAGCAATTGACGGGCTAATGAGGTAGCACCTCTGATCGGACACACTCCATCGTATGCTATTATATTACTTTGTGATTGATTTGGTGCGCACCTTCGGATTTTCGGGAGTGTGGCTCGAGGTGGGCGATTGCTGCGGCTCTGCGTTACCACCGGTCCGGAAGTGTAATTGGTATATCTACCTTGGCATTGCCTAGTTGTGCCGTGTCACCTACCCTAGAGTGCTTTACTATGAGTTTGATTTGTGTCGTACCTATGGAGTATCCTCTGGTAGCCCTAGTTTACGGGGCATTACGGTACTGTATAGACTACTGGCACTATAAAATGTGTTAAGGGGGATATGGGTAACGCCTTAGTGCTATTTTTAAATAGTTTACTTTACTATAGACATTATTATAATAGCGTATATTACTACACAGTAGATAGTTTAACGGATCCTTAGAGGATGGTTATCCCAAACATCCTTTGAGTTACTTATATTTCAGTTGATATTTCACTTGAATTGGATTTATTGATATAAGAATGTTAATCCTGACTCGGATGTTTTGTGTTTTTCTTTACGCTCGGGTCAGACTGAGTGGCTCAGTGTTTGAGACTCACCTTTGGAGTTGGAGCTTTGCTTGGAGATTTAGCTATCTATCCAGCTTTCAGTTATTCAGTTGATTCCAGTGATGTATTCAAATCTTGTATTTGACTATTGTATTGAGACATCTATGTATTCGAGACTTCTGTTGTATCTTGTTTAACTCTTTTTTTTATATATATATATAGTAGCTTCATGAACTACTATTCTTTTGTTTCCGCTGCATTATTGTTATATTACTTTGTGTCTGTGATTCTGTGATTATTTATTTACTGTATATGCTGAGTTTTGCCAAATTTAAATTAACAATCTGATATTTTGAGCAATTCAAGTCCGACATATGCAGATGCAAATGGTTGAAAATTTCAGGATGTTACATGTTTTGAACAACATAAGCTATCAAACTCAATACTAAACACAAAATTACATAAACATCAACTTTCCATGAAGCACAAAAAGAGAGCATTAATTATCAAATTATGTTGAAGCTACATGATTATAGAGCTTCATTACCCCTAAATTGAAGGAGTTTAGCCTCTTATTTTTGTTACCATATCAACAATTGTAGCATGCAACATAGAATAAAAAGAAGAGGAAATAGAGAGCTAATGAAAAAGAGAACTAATTAACAAGACATAAACACTAGTCTACTTGCATGAAAGATAAATTTACACTACTAACATGAAAGGAAAAAGCATGTAAAAGAAAAGAGCATGTATTAAATTGCATAAAAAAATTACATAAAAGAAATGGCTAAGTAGCCATGAAAAGAAAGAGAGCTCTCATTTTATTTTTTCCTAAACTAAACTAAGAGAAAGAGAGCTTCAAAGAAGAGGAGGGTTACATGAATCATAAGAGGTATTTATATAAGCTTGAAACCCTAATCCAATTTTTGGGAACTACCCAAACTACCCTCTTAGGAAATGTAACCTCCAAGTAATCATTAGCATTAACATAACCCTCCATTTAAATGTGCATGTAGCTTTAATCATGTATTAGCACTTAAGAGGGATCATGGTAAGTGGGTAGGTGGGGTCCTCCATGGTGCATGAAATGAATTATTTCCATCTTCATTTGCTTCCTTCTCTTGTGTGCATGCATGAATACATGAAGCCTCTTCTAATTTCCATCAATTTTCCTATAAATAAAAATAAAATGTGCCAGTGAATTTTCTCAAATTAATTAACACACAAAAACGACCATTTTGCCCCTAAATGAAGATGAATAAATGACGATTTGAAAATAATTTGAATTTTGGTTTAAACTTGTTAAAATACCTTATATGATCATTTATTTAATTTAATTAGATTAAATATGGAAGTAAAAATATGCACATTTACGTGCACATCAAGGAGGAACAAAAATATGCATGGGGGAAACAAAATAAAAAGAGCGACAACGAAATAATTGAGAGGGATATGATGGAGCCAAAAATAAATATTTTGATAACTTAAATCAGACGACATATAAAATTTTGTCTGAATAACAAGCTTGTTCATAGAGATTTCGCGGGCTATTCAGACAACAAATGGTTTTGTCACGTGTTTTTTGAAAAAGTGGGATAACATAAAATCTACCTTATGTCATGTGATCTCTGTTATCTGATTCACTTTATAGCATAGTGACTATACTTCGAGGCACACCAGATTATAGTACCAACAGATCAACCCTTGAAGCGGGGGTTGTACCGCCCTGAGACTTCTGGATGGCTTATCAAATGGAACAATGAATTGAGTCGATATGGAATCACTTACCATCCTCGATGGGTGATCAATAGGTAGGCCTTAGCAGACTTCATTGTCGAGTTTACAATACGAGATAACGAAGAAGAAGTTACTCCAAAAGTGGAGACATACTGGAGGTTGTTCGTTGATGGTGCATCTAACAACTTTTACACGGGGGCAGGGAACATGATCGAAACTCCTGAAGGAAGATCCGTTTGTTATGCCTTACGCTTTGAATTCTCTATAACAAACAATGAAGCAGAATATGAAGCATTGATGGTCAGGCTGAAAGTTGTGAAGAAACTCGGGATAAAGTGCATACATATCTAGTTACTCTCAGCCAGTTGTCTATCAGGTGATAGGCGAATACCAAGCCCGAGGAGAGAATCTTGCGTTATATTTATCCAAAGTGCAGGAATTGCTGAACGAAACCGAACATTACATCAAAACTCATATCCCGAGGGAACAAAACACGAAGGCGAACTATCTAGCTAAAATACCCAATTCTGGAGAAGCTCGGTAAATGGGACTGGTCCCAGTCGAAACTTTGACTGCTCCAAGCATAGGTGAGATGGATATTGATTGGATTTTCGAAATGACTGAAGAACCAGAAACATGGATGGAACCAGTCAAGAACTATCTACTAAGAGGAACACTCCATGCAGACAAGAATCAATAGAAAAAGCTCCTTCGAAAGGGACCACGATTCGTAATATAGGATGGAATACTCCACCGAAGGGGATTCACTGCTTCCATGCTCAGGTGTGAAACCAATAGCGAAGCTTGAAGAATCCTCAAGGAAGTTCATGAAGGAGACTGCGGAGGTCACACTGGGGACAAACCCTTGCAAAGAATGTTCTTTGATATGGGTATTTTTGGCCAACGGTCCACCGTGATGCATAAGATTATCCCAAACGGTGCGACCAATGCCAAAGATTTGACAAGATCAAAAGAACTCCATCAACAAAGCTAACACAGATGGTCAGCCCGTGGCCATTCACAATCTGGGGGATCGATTTGATTGGTTTATTGCCAATTGCTAAAGGAGGAGCCAAATACGCTATTGTTGCTGTTGATTAATTCATCAAATAGGCCGAAGCGGAACCGCTGGCTACCATTACCACAAAGAAAGCTATTAACTTTGTCACTAAAAATATTATTTGTAGGTTTGGAGTGCCATAACACATTATCATGGATAACGAGATGCAATTCGAAAGCGCTGAGTTCAAAGACTTTTTCAAACGCTTTCGAATCGAGAAAAGCTTTACCGCTGTTGCACATCTGTGGAAAAATGGGGCAAGATGAGGCAGTGAACAAGATCATCGATTCCACCATCAAAAAGAGACTAACTAAAGCTAAAGGAAATTGGGTTGATGAACTTCCTTTTGCACTATGGGCTTACAGAACAACGCACAAATCTGCAACCGAGCACTCTCCATTCGCTCTGGCATATGGTTTGGAAGCCATGTTCTAGTCGAACTAGAAGTCCCTTCTAATCGAAGGCAGAAATTCAATCAAAGGAAGAAAGAGCAGCTCATGCTCGAGTCGCTCGATATGGTCAATGAGAAGCGGGAAGAAGCCGAGCTAAGGATTGTTGCTCAGCAGAAAAGGGTCACATGACATTTCCACTCTAAGATCTGTAACCATACTTTCGAAGTAGTAGACCTTGTCCTCAAACGAGTCTATCCTGTATTGAGAACATTTAGACCAAGTCGGGACGGGTCCTATGTAATCTGCTAGAAGCTAAGGGATGGTACGTTCAAGCTAACAACTGTTGATGGAACCCAAATTCACCCTGCTTAGAACAGCGAATCACTTCTTCATTACTTTATCTAAGACTATCTTATGTATTTCCTATTTCCGCAAATAAGCCACCCCGGGATACTGGAGGCATTATAAATAGGCAGAACTTGCCCAACTTTTATTTCAATGAATGAAATTGCTTTTCTTTCTGAACCAATAAAACTGTGTTCGCATAAGTAACTTGCCAAGTCGACGGGGTCAAATCAACTCAAAATCATCAGATCACTACTTGAGATAGTGGAAGCCCACTCAAGTACGCCTCATCTACCCACCGAGTCGTCAGAAGCAAATCAACTCAAACTGCTGATCGACAGAACTCGATCCCGACCTTTAAAGAATCGGTGTTGCCCCGGCGTCACCAGAAGATCTGAATCTAAGCCGTGCATTTTATAAGCTGCACACTGCCTCTTGGATCGTGGAATCACATCCAAGCGAATGCAATTACCTAAGTTACATCTCTTGTAAGCCGCGCATTGCTTCTTGGGTTGTAAAACTACGACCGAGCAAGCCTTGATCCCACTGTGCGCATTTCGTGAGCCGTGCACCGCTACTTGGATCAGCAAAATTGCATCCAAAAATGAGGAACTCTCATATTACAAAAAGCAACGCACTGCCTTTGGATCTGGGGAAATAGCACTCCAAGTAGCGACACGTGTGCATAAAAGCATGAACGTCGACATTCCAACGTAATCACTTGACAAAATTTCGAGTAACTGATATTGCTCCGACATCACCAATCACTTATTGAAATCCTTAAGTGTGTAAATCACTCGCCATAAGGCCGCTAAAAAGCTTCATGGATATCTCAAGCTAGAAATCAAAATGCAATGTCTAAAACAAGGACAATAAAACTAGAGGCCCCCAATCTCGCATCAAGTGTTCGGAGTAAACAGTCCTGTGAACTGGAGGCACACACACACCAACACTCAACCAAAATAGCAAATACTTCACTGTCCTGCTACCCCAAATAGCAAATACTTCATAGTTCTGCTATCCCAAACAAAGAATTTTGGCAATAATTACGGGACTAAAGAAAACAGCATAGGAAAAATATTAATAACTACTTAGACATAAAAAGTCGTGCTAAATAAAAACAATGGTATATATGAGGCAACATTGCATGAAATATAGATGAGTAGACAAGTGAAATTATAATCAAAATTTCAACAATTTTCTTACTTATGGCATTTTTCATGTACAATAACAAATAGCGAGGGCCATATGCGCACAATATAAGCCAAGAAAAGGAAAATACAAATACCACTGTTGCAACAATAATAAGAAATGCTAAGTGCAGTCTCTGCACTTGCACAAAAAGTAAAAGCTCTGCTTCACAAGTACACCGATAGGTCATGGATTCTGGTCACTACCTCCTATGCCACCTTTCCCGCCTCTGATCGACAACTTCTCGAGCTTCTCTATATCCCCTCCCAAAGTGATCTCGCTTTCTGAAATAGTGCTACTAGCAGACCCTCCTTTGCCTTTCTGCTTGTGAGATTTGCGAGAACTGTTCGATGATCTTTTCGCTCTTCCACCTTCTCCTTCTTCACCGCTACCATCTACTGCTCGGTCATTGGCTGCTCGGTCTCTATTTTGTTCAGTTGGCTAGCTTGATCCACCTCCTCTCATGTGTCAGTAGCTGCCAAACCCTCCTCTTGAGATATAGAGAGGTCATCCAAATCATGCGGCGTTGCAATTTTCTTGGAGTGCGAACTGGGATGCAAGCAAGATGCAAAGACGACGGTTGATGCGATCAGAATGGCAGTAGACACGAAACCGCGAGGAGGAGGTAAGTTGACAGGAAGAGAAGGTTGACCTATACTATCAGAATAAAGGGTGGTTATCTTGGCAATTTCATCTGGCGAAAATTGGAAGTCTTCTAACATGGGAGAGATAAGAAAATTACCTACTGTGGGGGTCTGTTCATGTGCCACAACTTCGAATTTGTCACTGTTGCTTCTTTTGGTGGCTGCATAATTACGAGAGAAGTAAAGCGATCCCTTCATCATTCGCGAAGATGCGAAGACAGCTCACCAAGGACTGAAGGAAAATGCTAGATTATAGCCTTAGCAGCGGTCGCAACATCAATACCTCTCTTTCCCTCTCCAATCTCAAGATTTCCTGGCCCTCCTCTAAAGCTTGGCATGACACTTCGTTCAGATATGTTTGTACTAACTCCTCTTCGATATAACCGCCACCCTTGTCTTGAAATTAGGCCAGAATCTCTTCCCAGACTACAATAAGCATACGAGGGAACAACGGACCCAAGTAACTAAGACTCCCCTGATGCGGCACGGAGTTGACATAGAAGCCCAAAATATTAGCATCTAAGCCTTCCATCTTCTTTGTGAAGGTATCTTGACGCTTCGGATAGCTGGCATCCATATTAGCCTCCTCTACCGCCAGTTGTTTCTTCTCAACATCCAAGTTCGAAACTTGTTTGCGAAGGGAGGCAATTTCTTAAGCCTGCTCGATGATGGTTTTCTTCTACATCTCAACCATCGTCTCGCTCTTCCTCAACTTTTCTTTTAAAACCACCTCATCCATATGGCACTTCTTTATCTCATCTCTAAATATGATTGTAGCTCGGTCAGTGGATTCTTTTAGCTCCTAAAGCAAAGAAGCACTTTTGCTCTCCCTCTTAAAGGCGTTATCCCTCTCTTTCTTCAGCCTCTCGATCTCTGCATCGCGATGTGCGAGTTGCTTCACGTACTCACCATTTTTGGACTCAAACGAGAGGATTTCTTGGTAGTTGTTCCGGTTGACAGTAGATAGCTGTATGCATAATTTTTCCCACCTTTTAGCATACTCTAAACTGCTTTGAATTTCTTGAAAATGGGGTGAATAAAGTTTGGCACGAACTGACTTCAGGTTAGGCTTGTCAAACACGACCTCCCTTAAGAATAAGTTAGGGAATGCAACTTGTAGATGCGTGGGACCAGCAAGAAGAATGTAAAGCTCATGCTTAGAAGTTTGGGGAGTGGCGGTTATGTAGTATGAGTGGAAAGGGTCATGGCATGGGAAGCAGGGACATTTATCCTAGTGGAAGCAGGAGGCCGTGGAGTTGATTCTCATTCTTGGTCTCTTTTCGGCCTCTTTGACGGATCTCCTCGCTTAGTTGGGCTCTTCCTCTTTTCATAGATGTTTCTCTTCTCTTTGCCTTGATCTTTCTTGGCATGGCGACGCTCTTCTGCCTCCTTCTCCTTCCTCGTCTTCCTTTCCTCGTCATTCTCCCGGGGAGCATGGTACCTTGAAGAGTGTCTCTACAAACACTGAGACTTTAAAACTCGATCAAGATCATTGTAAAGGCCGCAAGGCATGATTCCTGCAGCAAGCGATAAAATGGCTTTAGGAAAGAGACGTTCAATGAACTAAAACATAATATAGTAATAATATAAAGTGTGTGATCCAAGTGAAGTGTGTGATGCAATTTAATGACTCCAGTGAAATACACAAACAAGAATGGTCACCAACTAATGTCAGAAAATTGCTCCCTGTAGGGATAATCTGAGTAGACTGGGAAGGCAACCCTTCTGAAGTAAATTCATCCATCAAGTTACCCATATTCACAAAAATGTTACTAATATCTCCCAAATAAATGTCATCACTTTCTGGCGGAGAGCTGGATACAGGCTCATTCTTGGGATAGGTTCTTTCAAAGAAGGAGAGGGTGTATGACCGAGGCTTAATTCTGAGGCCTTGTCACCTAATTTGACGTCACCCTCATTAGTATCCCAATCTATTTCTTCTTCATTTAGACGATGAACCTCTTTGATTTCTCCTTCTTAAGCGGAGCCTTGCCATTCCATTGAATAAACTCTTCCTCTTTCTCTTTTGGAACTGATGGCATTTTGGGTGGACCGTCAACCCCAACTTGAATTTGGATCTCCTTAGGGTCTTCTCTGACCCATCGGATGGGCCACTTTCATCATTAACATCATCATCATCTTTACCAGAGTCATGGGAAGGGGAAAGAGAACAGGTTCTAGCTTTAGAGCGGGAAGGAGCGCAAACAAATCCACCGGATCTCCCATGATGTAAAAGCCCACATCAGTGAAGGTTCTCATCCGTAAGCAAGATCTATTCGTGTGCTCCTTAGCATCGATCGCTTTCAAGGTGCTAAGAGTAGTGTTGGGTCCTTGTTAATTTTTGGAAGAACTGCAAGGAAATATATGATCGTTCAGAAAACTTATAGTAATTAAACAAAACTCTGAGCATGGTGATGGAGACTTACCCCTCGTGGTCCATAAACGGGTGAATCCTTCTGGACATTTAGCAAAAAAGAACCGATTCTTAAATGAAGGACTTTGGTGGGAAAATCCAGTATAAGTTTTTGGCTACGCTGTGCCTCAACATAAACAAATGATGGATTAGCCTCTCTCTGCTTAAACAATAGAAGATACTGCAGCTCAGTGAAGCTTGGGGCACGATTAAGCATCTTTATGAAAAGAACATATAAGCATGTCAGCATGGAATATCCATTTGGAAGAATCTAGAATAAGGCCAACCATATGTTTTGAAGTGTTGTCATTAAGAAGTGATTGAATGGGGGCACTGCACCATACATGCACATATATAGGTGGCAAGCCATGTACCCAGAAGGTGGCCTATGAGAAAATTCTCCTCTCCACGGCAAAAGTATGTCATCCTCTGGAATACCATATTTCGACCAAATGCTTTGCAACATCCTGTGTGTAAGAAATGTAGGAGCTTTGTCTAGAGGATCAAGCAAGATTCTGAAATTAGGAGGAGTGCAATCGACGATGGGACCAACTGGAATAAGACAACCATATTGACCTAAAGTTATAGAAGCAACGGATCCAGCTGGGACCGATGATGACTTTGCTTCAGAAAGAGGTGAGTTCCCTCAACTGATTTGCGCCGAGAAGATTTATGTGTCATACTATATAAGAAAGCTTGTGTTCAAAAAGGTCAGATACGCCTAAACTCTAAACCATAAACCCCAGCGTGGTTGACACTTGAAATCTGAAAGATAATCGACGTGTACCAATCACCGATCGGATTCCAAGTGTAACTAGGAGTGTGTGTGATGTGTAATCTAAGTGAGAATGGCTCTTGAATGCTGTGAACAAACCATTCTGTGTTGATGGCTCATTCCTACCGGAAAGAGAGAGTTGTATCACTTGTTAATTTCATTTCTTCTACACTTACCCGTTATCGATCAACCATCAATAATTGACCTATTGCTTGAAGCAACAAGTAAAGCCCTTCCTATTCTAGGTACACTGACTATGCAGTGATAGGACCAATCCAAAGTGCGTGAATATTGATCGATGGGTCCAAACCAAGTAGAGAATTCTCAGCATAAGTCGATTTTAGTTCTCTGGAAGGTGATAACAGCATGAGCCGCACACAAGATGCTACCCAAAGCTATTATCACCATCCAGAAAAATCAAAATAAATCCACAAGACATTGTGTCAGGATCGATTATAACTCGGTGCAAGTCAATTCTGACTCAATGGATGAAGATAGAAAAACATGTTGAGTACTAGGGCAAAACCCTAGCTTCATTCTGTGAAAAATTAAAGACTCAATTTATTATCTTCTTTCACAAAGTCACAATCAACTCGAATCTTTCACTATATTCATCACTAACACAACTTCGTCACCTATCACTAATGTAGTAATATGCCAAAATCCATTCTATCAACCTTCGAATTGAAGAAGATAAACCGATCTTCTGTTTAGGGAGACCCAAAACTAGGATTTCACTCGGATCGGATCAGGAGTCTTCACGAAGTTGGAGATTTTTGGCTATGGTTCCTTTATCCAACCATCGGCAATGGCTTCAAGAGGCGGTGGTTGATGGTGTTGGTGGTGGAGATCGACGGTGGCAGCTCCTTGATGGATGGAATGCTCATATCAGCTTGCTAAGAAGTGGAAAGGTCGTATCGGTTGGAAAAATTAGGGATCGGATCAAATGGAAATGAACTGAAGTAAAGTGTCGGCTCAGATAATTTTTAAAAAAAGGAAAGTGTGAAAAAATATCAAGTAGTTGGATTGGTACCGATCTGATCCAATTGGATCGGCACCGACCCAAATTTACTCCTCCAAATGGTCCCAAATTTCCCCTGCGCAACCTCCTTGATGTTCGTAGACATCCCTAAAAAACTCAAGTCCAAATTACTAAGTAATAATGAGCAAGGAGATCCACATTGAAAGCCGAATAGCTCACCGGCATATCATCAGATAGCTCAACACGATCAATGAAAATCCTTAAAACGGAAAACCAAAGATAGTCAATTCCAGAACATACCTTGTTTTCAGTGAAAGCATACTCTAAGGGCATATGTTAACCATGTTTTTGACCCAGCAGAATTCAATAGGACTTAGAACATTCGGATTAAGACAGAATGACGTAGGACTTGACCCGAAGGCCTAAAACAACTGGAAGAACTCCAAGAATTTTGGACAAAAAATATGCAAACTATTTGAATCGGTACCGATCCGAAGTATTGCCTCGTTTCTTCACCAAATCACTTTCCTCACATTTCTATGGCTTAGCCTATCTTATCTATCAAGTTTGCTGGCATTCAATGCATCCAAATCCAAGAAGCAAAGATTTATCCGATTAAGACTACATTTTTGTAACAACACGCAAATCCGCATAATTCAAGCTGACAATAAACCACACATGTCCAACCAAATTTGAATGGAAAGACGGATAGTTATGGGAAAGAATGGAGAAGGGAAAAGAAGATGACGAGAAAAAAAAGAGAATTGAAACCACACAAAATCTCACAATCACAGCAGAATAATATATAATATAACATCAATGATCTTTACAAAAGAGAAACTTTTATATACATACATCAAATCAGAGTACATAAATAACCAATCACAATCATCAGCCTGGACATTATAACAACCCGTCCTCACAAATGCTGTTAATTTCAACAACAATGCAGTGGAAAAATAAACATATACAAAAATACGACTTGAAATTTCCAACTCGTCCCCTGGGCTCCAATGCATCTAAAGCAACCTGTAAATATGCTCGGTAAGCATTATAATAAAATAACACCCGAGTCGGTCTGGTAAATCAGCGTGAGAAAACATACCAAGTTGGATTTTTAATGTCTCAAAATCTTTTAAAAATAAAGGTATCTCATAAGACCAAGCCGCACATAAACACGGACGAGTTTTTACCTTACGATAACCAAAACATTTTCTATAGAAGTTCCAGTGATATTATAATAATGTCTAGGAATTCAAAGTAAATATATAAAATAGCCAAAATGCTTGCATCTCACGTTTCAGCATAGTTGGGAACAACTAAGTTCGTAAAACTCGTATTGGAGAATGGATCCCATACTATGATAAGGTAAGGAATAGTCTTCTAATGGTATATCTGTAGATAGAATACACCGGGGTCTGACTAGAACATCTTGTACCCCTACCACACAGGACTGCCCTACAACCTGATTAGTAGTATCGAATATGATCACCCCTTCAATTAATGAGCCCCGAAGCATACATGAGTAGGTAGTAATTGATCCAGATGTGGAATGACCATACCCTAATGGGGGCGACCCACTTGGCCCTGCTGCTTGCCCGATTTTTGTCATTTCCCGGTTAATGAGGCTTGTGGCTACGTTTTACCTTTATATAGCACTTCCCACTTGGAATGCTAACACCACCCTCCAGGAAATAATGCAATGTTAGCATTCATCCATACAAGTTCATTCTAGGACTGAACGAAACCGAAGGCACCACTTCTACTATACCCATTTTGGAATCATTCTCAGGATTAGTAGCAAGTAGTCCTTGCACTTCAAAAATCTCCATTTCGATTATCTCCAGGACATGCCAATTCAAAACGCTTATGCCGGTTTGAAGTGGTTTTTCCGGATAACATGTCCGATCCGGATCTCTCTGAACTGACAATGTTAGTTTATAAACTGGCCAACTTTTGATAGTCGATTATTTAACTATCAAATAAACAAAAAATCCAACCAGAGATCAATTTTCCAAAGGAAGTAACACCGGTTAAGCACCAAGCAACACCAAGCCTTTTTAGTTAACCTTTTCATTCATTAACAGACTTTCCCAAATTTTTATCTCAAAATATCTTTTCGAAGATATACCCATAAACCCTATATTTTTGACACTTGGGAAAAATCTATATACCTATCACAATGGTATAACGGAGAAAGGTTTCCTTTTCACACAATTCTAGGACAATTTATAAATTCCTTTATAAGTCTTTAAACCCGTTTATAACCCCATTCATTAATCTCTGAAATCGTTTTTAAAACTCCCTTTTATACATTCCTAAAATCATTTATAAACCTTTTATAAATCCATAAAACAATTTATAAACTGCTTTTATAAATCTATAAACCCATTTCTAAAACTCTTTTATTAATATCTAAGACTATTTATAAATCTCATTTTACCCTTTAACTAATCTTCCTTTAAGTTTTCCAAACCATGTTATAAGACTTCTCTTATAAAACCCACATATGTTTATAAAACCCTATTTATAAATCACGAAAACATATATAAATAAATTCTAATCATTTACTTTAAAACATTATTATATAATAATAAATATTATAAATAAATAATAATTAACTTCAAAACATCTTATAAATATAATTAAAATTTTCAAAACATTCTTAACAAAAGAATAATAATTTATCTTCAACATTATTATAAACAATAATAATTAATTTCCAAAACTTTATTGATAAATAATTATGGTCAATTTCAAACCATATTAATAATTTAAATAATTAACTTCTCATAATATTAAAATATTGATAAACAACTTTAAAACAATATTAATATAAAGAAATAACTTTTAGAACATAAATATATTTCCTTAATAAAAATCCATACTTAAATTTCAACATAATCATTTCTATATTTAAAAAATTGTATTTATAATCTCTTTCTTTTTTATAAAACTTCCTTTTAATAAAATACCTTTATTTATAAAACCCCATTTTAACTCTATCCCTTTATAAAGCTCACTTATTCATAAAATCCCATTTGAAAACATCAATCACAATCCGTTTTTAATGTTGCTTCCATATTTATATGTTTCTTTTATAAATACCTTTCTATTTATAAAATATCGCTTAACATCTCCAAATTTATCCTTACTTTCAATTTCCAAAATAAATCAACTATATTTCTAAGACAACGTACCACATATTATTATAAATCCACAATTGTGATTTATTTCTCAAATTTATCCAACGATGGTAGTTTCCCTTAATTTATAAAACATCATTTATAAATCTATTCCTTTATTTATAAAATATGATTTTACAAATATTCACTTTGTTTGCAAAATGTCACCTTTATAATTTACCACATTTACAAATTTCCACATTTTTATATTAACCTTAATATGTGTGTGTTTGTGTGCGCGCGCGCATGTGTGTGTGTCTATCTCTATTACTTTATATAAAATAGTTAATAATTATTTATACCAAAATATTTTTATCTTCTTTTTAAAACTGTATTCCTTTATTATAAAAGACAGGCTTATTTTTAAGATTTTAAAAATATTTATTATATAGTTCAAAAATCTATATTTAAAATATTTTATAAAACTTTTAATTGATAATAACTAAAAATCTTACTTTTTATTTAATTTAAAATAAATTCCTTCGTTAAATAAATTTCAAGAATAAATATTAAAATATGTAAATTTCAAAATCCCTTAAAATCCTTTTAATTTAAATCTTCACTTTATAGTATTTTAAAATATTAAAAATATGGCCCAGTGCTACAATAACACTAAATAGAGAAAAATCATCCATGTCACTAAGTATGGCATCCAACACATCATATATCAAAATATATTAAAAAAATCAACAATGTGATCAATCTAGTTGGATCCTCCAACCTGTCCCCCCTACGTCACATACATTATATAATCATAAAATATAAATCAACCGCTTCAAGGCGGGATCGTATACAATTGGTCATCCGCTCTTACATGAGAATGTAATAGGATCTCATCTGCCCCAGGCATAAATATATCCAAAGCAACTAATAAAATAGTAAATCTTCCAAACAGTCAATAAACAATCAATAATAGAATTATCCACACTTATATAAATATAAGTGGGCCAGAGAGGTGAACTAACACAACGAAATTCTAGTTATCGCTGAGGCGTTCCAATTTGAATTCAAATAAAATGGCATTCGATTTTAACACAAATTCCTATAAGCTCCAAATTATTCCAATCCAACTCCATAACGTCGATTTCGTCGATACGAATACAACGTAACTCATCGCGCCCACTTTGAACTTCGTATGAAAGAGTTACACATTTTATAAGATTCATGGATTTAAATAATATAATTATTCATTTGATTACACAATTATTTGTTAATCATCATGTTTAAAAAAATATCACATGCCTAAATCCTTCGTTTCTAGTCTCGCAACTTCGTTCGCTGCTGCCAAACTTTGATCCAATGCCAGTGCCGCCTTGCTTCGCCAGGAGTCATTGCGTCGCCACCGTAAGATGCCCAAACTTCGTTCTACACTACGCCGCCCACGTGACCATCTATTGCGCCTCAAGTCGTCAAAATTTCCACAAAGTCAGCCACAACTTCGATCAAATTTCCATCGCCTCGTTGCTACCATAGTCGATCCCACCATTGTTCGCCTTCATCTTGCTGTCGTCGATGTTTTTGTAGTTGGAGAGTTCGCCTAAAAATGGACATGGTGGTTGCGATGGAGGAGGGCCATTAGATGAATCGTAGGTTTGTTAATGGCGGTTGAGAGTTTTAGTTTATGGTTTTAGTTTGCAAATGAAAACATCTCAAGTCCTCTTATAGAAAAATATCAAAGCACTATTCACACATCAAAATTTTGAACTCCAAAGAGATGTGCCGCCTGTTGTTATATATGTTATACGCCTATTTCGAATGCAATGGAGCTAGTATCGGGGCCCGATTCCATCATATGCAGAAGTTAGCTTTCAAAATCAAATCATATTAATTTAAATTTGTTTAAATTAAATTCTACGCTTTTCGAACTAGTACGACCATACGATACATCCGACCGCCACGAAATTCTAAAACATACAATAATTCACTGTTACGGATCCAATAAAACTAGTTTCGTCAAAATGCGAGACAATGTCCTGGAAGGCTATTTTCACACGTTAATTAAAATGGGTTTTTTCCAAATTTAGTTCAATCACTTTTAATTCAAATTTAAAAGATTTCTATCTCTATTCTTATTTAAATAGAATTTATATCAGCTTTTGAAATCATTTTCATTCATATCAAATTCATGATTTAATTATTTTAACAATTCCAATATTCAAATAACCCTTATTATTTTAAATTTAAAATATTTAACTTATAAAATTAACTTTTCAATATTTAAAATCAATTAAATATTTATAATTCAAATGACTGAAATTCTGGTCATTACAAGTTCAGTCAACTCCATAGATGAATCACTATCAAAACAAATGAACAAGCTATAAAATTGCATGGAGAGCATCACAACTAAACATGGAAGCCATTCAAATGAAGGATGTACAAGAATTGCTCAACCTTTTGGATCGGTATGAATCCGATCCAATTGGATCGGCATTGATGCAAAAAGTTAGCTTCAAACACTTCCAAATTTCCCGAGCTAGCTCTGCAAGATGGATATAGGCTTCTGGTGAAGCAGCTCTAACCCCCCCTCTCCAACTCCTATAAATACCATTCCATCTACAACAGAAAGGGGGCTGGGAACTGGCTGTTGCAACTCCATCATTACAATTCTTCACCCTTCTTCTCCCACACAACAGTCACAAAGGAACAACTGAGATCCTTTGGTTGCTTCCAATAACTTGTGATTTGGATCCGACTTAGGTGATTAAATTGTACTATAAACGAAATCAGTCTTGTACCAACAGTCAGCTAATAAAAGCTATAAAGTGGACGTAGACTTCGTTAACTGCCGAACCACTATAAAAATCTCTTATCTCATTACCTTTTTCTGCGATTTACTATTGCTTTTTTCTATTTTATTTGCTTTGGTAAACAGTGTTGGTGCTTTCACACTTAATCTCGGGTGTTGATCCATTTTTTGGGTTAACAATGCAGTTCTTTGAAAATATGAAAAATAAGGAAAGTATAAAAAGTTCAAATACAATTGTGCAAAATCTTGATGAAGACGAGCCAATGGTAATTACCCAAAATCAGGCAATATCGGAATTAATGTTCAGTAGAAAGCAACTGAGAATATGCATCTTCCCCGGCAGGGTACTTTAAATTCTATCAAAGAGATGAAGTTGAAGATTCAATCAAGAATAAAGCAGCAAAAATACACCAAACTCAAGGGGTTCCTCACACTCAAGCCATAGAGCACTCACCCAATGAGGAAGTTATAGAAGCAAATGCAGTCTTAAATATTGAAATTTGCACAAATTCATTAAATACAAATACTAATGTTTTGGAAATACACAGCAGACATGTTGTAGGAATAAATTCTTCACAACAAAGCATCTCATAAAATCTAGTTCAAAAAGCAATAAAACTTATACCAAATTCCTCCTCTCCAGTAAGTAGGAATAAAAGAAAAAAGAGCAAAATAAAAAACTTGCAGGAAATTTTACCCAAAAGCAGTGATGAAAATTAGATGCAGAATGAATTCCAAGAAACATAAATTATGAAAAATCCAAGATGGATGGAACAACTCAAAGTACAAGACAAAAACTACTTAAAAGAAACGAATTAAATAACTCTAGTATATGGAAGTGAGCAAGGACACAAAAATTCTGGAAGAAAACTACCCCACATTCTCTGTGTAGATGTTAAGATATCCTTTTTAGTATCCTTTATAATTCTATATTCTTTTTAAAATGTTGAATATTGCATAGAATGTTAGGGAATTAAATTCCCCGAAAAGAAAGTTAGATTTAGCTAACTTATTTCTTACGAATGAACCAAATATAATTGGCATACTTGAGCATAAACTTAATAATTTTAAAATAGAGAATTATCAGTTTTAGTCTCTTAAAGAATGGATAATTGCAAATTCATAAATAAAGGCGGTCTTCAGCTGGAAATAACATTTGTTTATGCTTCTAATAGTGAAAAAGAAAGATAATTTTTTTGGAGTAATATAGAGAAATAAAAATATGAAAAAGCCTTGGATAATTATGGAGGATTTTAATACTATATTGCTTTCATTTAAAGGAGGAATACCAATATCTTTTAAAAAACTGGAATTTCTCAATAACTTTTTTCTAAAAATAGGTTTGATTGAACCCATTTTAATAGGAAATAAATTCATAGGGAAATCTAGGGAATATAGGGATATTCACTATAAATTAGGTAGGGTTTCAATAAATCAAAAATTTGTAAATAATTTTTCTGATTTTAAATGTATAACTTTACCATAAGCTACTAGTGAGCATACCCCATACAAATTGTTCTTTTTATGAAAACTATACAAGGAAAAACACTTCATTTAGATTTGTAAATGGGTGGACATTAAAGGATAATTATACTAAAACAGTAAGGAATAGTGTAGAAATTACAAATCAAGATACTTCTCAATACAAACTCAGTAGAATTCTTAGGAATACAAAGGAAAATCTAAAAACCTAAAATAAAAATAGAAGCAAAAATTGTAACAACCCAGCGTTTTATAGCCATTGAATATCGTCAAATGGCGATTTAAATTGTTTAGCAATTGCAATTGAAATTTTTAAATCGAGTTAAAATCCCTTATAAATTGTTAAAAGGAATTGTAGGCTGTGAAAATTGAATAGTGGCCCATATTTTATTTGTCGCCGTGATAATTTGTAGGGCAAACCCGTCCCCCTTTCTTTCATTTCAACAACCCTAAATCTAAACGTACGAAAAAACGAAAATGGTGGTGCTATTCAATCTTCATTCGTTTTCGCTCGTTCCTCTTGAAGCAAATTAGGGCTTTGGAAAATGGAGAGCCGATCAATTGCTGGTCGTTCCCAATTGCTTCGATTGCTTCTTCAAATCTTTTTTGGTGATTTCTGACTTGGTTCGATTTTTAGATTGACGTTCGATTATTTTCGAACGCTTGTGATTTTCCTATCGGGCTCATTTTCGTATATTGAGATTTTTATCGTTTGAAAGTCGATGTTTTTCTGGCTCAGTTACCTTCCCTGTCTTGATGAGTTGCCGTGATGACTTTAGGTTGTTTCGAGCATTTGTGTATTGAATTCAGCCAGTGTTGAACTATTGAGACATCGACATTTACTTGTTTATGAACCGTTCGATTTATTAGTAACCTCATTTCGGGATTGTTTTTTTGGGAACCATGTTGATTGTTGTTTTGGTATTACCAGGTCTTTGAGTTTGATAATTCAGTGGTTTTAGTTGCTATGAATCTTTATTGACTTGCTTAATATCGGCCATGACATTTTTTTGTGACCGTTGAGTTTGATTTCATGACTTTCTCTTTGACTTTGGTTGTTCGAAATTCCTATGGAACTTGCCTACTCTGGTACTTCGTTTATTTCGGTTTCATAAGAATTCTGGCATATCTGCACCCATATACTCATTCATTTTTGCACTGTGTAGTTGTAGTTATGCCTGTTTATGGTGGCACTACATATGTATTTACTGACCTGAGTGTTGCATTGGTTATCCACTTGACTTTGTTGGGCTAATAATTGTTGTCACACAAGTCTGGTCTGCATTTATGAAGTATTCATTTCTGATGGTACTGCCCAGCGTAGTTGAGACTATTTACTTCGAGACAGTATTACTTGGGTACTACCAGGTCCATATTGCATTTACATTTGGTCATATGCTAGAAATGGATACATTGCATTATTCATTTGCAGTTGCATTTAGTTACACTGACTTTGTACCCACCTGCTTGCAATTGCAATCACTAGCATCACTGGTTCATTCTGATCTGCATTGATGAACTTGATCATGTTGCTGTTGGATTTGTTGGTTTCACTGTTTCAGCTGCCATCATGTTGAATTGTGAATTTGTGTGTTACCATTTCTTTGTATCTTTTATTGATTGTGTTGTGGTGCCATATTTTGGTGCCCTCACCTTCATAATGTGATGTTCATGTAGCTGTATCCTTTTGCTGGCGATGCTTGAGATTTTGTTGCATTTAGTATCACTTGGTTTTGGGCTGCTTTTTATGACTGCACTTGATTTTTGTGTGGTCTTGACTCTGTATATACACTTCATGTAGTGTAGTGTGTAGACATTTACTTGTACTAACCAGTTGAGTTCGACACTTGAGTTGTCGTTGGTTGACTATTTAGTTTCCTGGTTAATCGTTGTTCAATTGCAGTTTTATTGTGCAGTGTTTCTTGCTTCCTTTTGTGCAGTTTCGCCTTAGTGATCTTGTGGTGACTGCAGTCGTGTTGTAGATTGCCCTTGTAATCATTTGTGACTGCAGTTTCGTCTTACATGCAGTTTTGGTCCTTGTTGTTTTGCATTGCATTAATGCATTTGGATCTGTTTTCAAATTCACTTGAGTTAAACTCGATTTCAGGGTTTGACCTGGTGATCATTTATGACTTTCACTGAGCTTTTGTGTATCTCCTGCGATAGTGGCGAGGCAGTACACGCGTGCGTGTACTGCAGCCCTATCAAATTTGACAGTTTTAAATTGATGTTTCGATTTGTTGAATTGTTTCGTTGGTAAAATTCAATGTTTTGAAGTTGTATTCTGATTTGGATTTACTGATTGGTTGTTTAATACTGTTTAGTGTTATATTTTGCCGTTATCCGATTCTTTTATCGAGAAGTCGGATATACGAGATTTTTGTGACTGTCGTCTATTTGATGTTGATTATTATTGCTTCTATGCACTAATAACTGAGTTTGAATTAGACTGACCCGTGTATTATTTTCTTTTGAACGTAATACTCGGGTCAGACCCAAGTTATTTCAAGTTGTAGATTTCCTTCTTTGAGTTGTTGTTCGGGTTATGAAGACTTTTCACACCTTCTGAAGTTGTCTTTGTCATTTTGTAGTAGTCGTGTCGTTGTATAGGATGATATGTATTCATGTATATTAGTTGATAATGTACGTGTATATATAAATTCCAGAGTCGACAATTGTAGTTGTATCATATGTATTGTGTCAACTATGTTGTAACTGACATCAGTTATATATATATATATATATATATATATGAGACTTTTGTTTTTATCTGTGTTCCGCATTTATATTATCTGTGTTATTGTTATATCTAATGTCCTAAACTATTATGAACCATCGTAGTTTGTTTTATACTGATAATTGGGTATGTCGATGGGAATAAATAAATAATAGATGAAAAATAAAAAAAGTATATACCACTCCTACCGAGATAACCAATATTAGTGTAAGGCCAACTACGGATGGTCGCTCCTATCCAGCCTTATTCTTCGTAATAATAGACAGTATTTCATTTAATACTCTTTGTTATTATGAGCATAGAGGTAGGGTGTCACAAAAATGATATTTAATAAATAACAAATGAGTGTGGGTCTTTACAAAACATAGTTGACTTTGATGTCTCAAACAAATCTTCGGTTAATGAATATTTTCATATGCAAGATAATTAAGTAAAGGATTGCATGTGCAAGCAATCAACATGAAACAAAAAGCCAAGATTTATTGGCTTACTAGGAGGGATGAATCTAGCAAGTTTTTCTATGCCAAAATGTTCAATAGGAATTTAAAAATGACAGGAAAATTGTTAAATGATAATGGTGCTGTTATAAATGATGTTTCTCAAATAGAAAGTAATGCAATCAAATATTTCACTGATCTTTATAACTCTGATTCATATAAGAGAGTCCGTCCTAGTATTGAAGAAAAATATTTGCTTAATGAAAATAGTGAAGTAATTCTTCCAGCTCATGTTTATTTAGTTAATGTCAAAACGATATCATTTAGCTCTAATATTGAAAAAAGCCCAAAACCGGATAGATTTGGGGCTATGTTTTATAAAACACATTGGGAAGACATCAAATTAAAATTATAAGAAGTAGTAAATGAATTTTTCATAATTGGTAAGTTCCTGAAAAGTTTAAATCATGCTTTTGTTACATTAATCCCAAAGGTAAAAACATCCAATGGACTAGATGATCACAGGCCCATTGCATGTTGTAATTTTGTATACAGAATATAGCTAGTATATTAAGTAATAGAATAAAAATATTTTTAAAATATTTGATATCTGAAAATCAGTGTGCTTTTATACTTGGAAGATATACAGTGGAAAACACTTTACTAGCTCATGAATGATTAGTAATTTTAACAAGGAATGTAATAACAAAGTATGCATCAAAATTAATTTGCAAAAAGCCTTGATAAATTAAATAGGCATTTTATAATGCATATGATGAGACAAATGGGTTTTCATGAGAAATTTTGTAACTTAGTAAAAGAATGTATAGACAATGCTCCTTTTTCTATTCTTATAAATGGATCCTCGTGTGGTTTTATGAATAGTAATAGGAGTATTAGACAAGAAGATCCTCTTTTTCCTTATCTATTTACTATAGTTATGGAGTATTTATCTTTACAGATGGAGCTAGAACAAATAAGGGGTAATGTAAAACCAACAAATAGAAATAAGCCTACTATTACCCACTTATTATATGCTGATGTTTTGTTGCTATTTATGAATGCAGATACTAGCAGTGCAAATTCTGTTGTAAAGACTTTTGATTTTTTTAGTGATTTTGCTTATTTACAAATCAATGAAAGTAACAGTAAAGCTTATTTTAGTAGAAATTGTGAATGGAAGGAGGAAATACTTCATATTTTAAAAGTTCATGAGGGATAATTGCCAGTAAAATACTTGGGTCTTCCTCTAAGTATGAATTAGATTACCGATAAAGATTTCTCTAGACTATTTGACATCATTCAAGGCGAATTGGAAAGTTGGTCAAGCTAATTGTTATATATAGTTAGCAGGCTAGAGCTCACACATACTATAACCACTGCTTTCATATTGTATTAGATCCAGACTCACAACATTCTAGACAAAGCAATACCAAAATAGAAAAAATGTGTGCAAACTTCATTTGGAGGGGGAAAGCTCACAAAGTTTCCTGGAACACAATATGTAATACAAAAAGTGCAAGAGGTTTAGGTCTAAGAAATATTAAAGACTTAACTGAAGCTTCCAATCTCAAGTTATTTTGGAAATTTGTGGAAGGTGACTCCTTATGGTTAAAATAAATGAAGAATGAGTATGTTATAAATAAAAACCTTTGGCTATGCTTGTGGAAAATCATCACTCACACTACTGGAAAAATGTTTTGAAGAGCAGAGACATTGGCATCAAATTGATAGAAAGGATATTTAAAGATGGAAAAATAACCAGCCTTTGGTTTGATCCTTGGATCAAAGGAAAATCTTTGGTAAATTTATTAAGTTTGTTCAACTTATTGCGATTCGGGGGAATAAATCTAAAAGTGGACAGTATCATCCAAAATCATAGATGGAATGCAAATTCACATCTAACAACTTCTATATTCAAGAATGCCATTGAAAATATTGAAATTGATTCAAGTATTGAAAATATTGAAATTGATTCAAGTATTTATAAAGACAGCTAGATTTGGAAGTAATCATCAAAATTCTCCTTTAAAAATACATAAGAATTTATCAAAGGTTTAGAAGTAGAAATGGATTGGCATAAAATAATTTGAATAGGGCAAACAACTCAAAAATCGCATACTGTGCCTATTTTGCTTTATTAAACAAATTATCTACCAGGGAAAGATGTAGCAAATGGAGTAAGAAAGGTCATAATAAATGTCTTTTTTGCAAAACACAAACATAAACAACAGAGCATTTTTTCTTTGACTGTATCTTCTCAAGACATATAAGGTATATTGCAAAAAACAAAATCAATCTTAGCCAAAAAGTCTCAATGCACAATATCAGAACAAGTATCCAATATATCCAACAAAGATTCAAAACCAAGTCAAAATATTCTACCAAAGCTAATATTACGTTAATAGCAACAGTATATTACATCTGGAAAGAAAGGAATGCAAGATTGCACACTACAAAGGAAATAGAAAGCATACGGCTATGGGAACTCGTAGAAACAAATTTTCAAATTCTAAATCACAAGGCAAATAAGAAAAACTTAACATTCCAAAATCATAACTCAGCTATCCAAGATTTGAATAACTACGAGGAAAGAGTCAAGACATACTTACATGCGAGAATAAGACACGTGAATGAGAAGCAAGCAAGTTCGATAGCATTTGTGCAAGGGGTGGCCATTCCAATACCAAAACCTAGAGAAATTCCTGCAAGGGAAGTAAACAGGATATAATTAACTTTAACTCGAAGTATAATTATAGTTATAATTCTAATAAAAGTTTTAAATACTTGATTTTGCCAGGAGTTACCGTACGACCGGCTTAACGCCTTAGGAGCAGCTGTCATCCCAATAACAAATCAGAATAAAGTACCTCAATATCAATAATCAAAGAATCAGAGAAAGCTACTATATAAGCAAGCTAAATGGACAAGTCTATCACTTATCTGTGTGGAACAAAGACGAAAGCAGTAAGCTTGATGATAAAGAGAAGCGAACCGCAGGAGATTATGATAGCTCAAGTAAACTCAGGAGCTAATCGACCGGTAGGAGGTTGTATACTGATAATAATGCCAAGGCGAAATTATGGAAACTCTCATGAAGGCATCGCATGGAGATTCAAGGAAGAAATCGTAAGGTCACCTCTAATTTGGCAAAACCCTAGTTTCATAGGGATCAAGAATTTTCGTAGTAAAAAGAGGCAATGAGAAGTATGTTGTGACTAGGTTGTGTGTAAGTAGGGTGGAGACAATACGGACTGGTTTGTTTGAAATGTTATATGCCCAGTTATGGGCCTTGGACCAATGTATTTTATTCTTTTAAAAAAAACTAGCTTGAAACTTTAAATTTATAGTTTAAATTTGTACTTTAGTTAATTATAAGGTTGCACAAAATTGTCTTTTTTGCTGTCATTGGATATTATTTTGTTCACCGTTTGCATTTCGTAGAAAGTAAACTGCCCAGTTCAAACGAATTAATGAGAATAATCCCATTTTGCCCAATTGATAGAGCACGATATAATACGACTGTTTGTTTTCCTCACGTCGGACATGCCAACAACAAATTATCCAATTTTCTCCTATGACTTGTTTCCAAATTTTCTTATAAATTCACAACTTCTTCTTATCTTCTTCCACATCAATCTCAATTTCTTCATAACTTATCCTCTTTGGAAGTATCATAAAAACAATAATATAGAAGTTCAAATATATGGTTTGTTGCTGCTATTTTATGCTATCTATGATGCACTACGGGCGCATACGTTATCGCTGGAAACAGAAAAAAATGAGTGCATCAAAAAATTACAATAGCACTCAATAAAGTTTTGCGGAAGGGTTTTGGAATACTAGAGACAATGGACAAGTTTGTTCGATACCGATAAGAAGCACTAGAAAATAGTGAATGCCCTGGTGAAGTTTGTGCAATAAAACTTAGGCGATGTGGTATTATGTTAAGAAAACCGTATCCAGTACCAAGGAGTAGTTGACTGACCATTTCAAAGAGTTTGACACTTCTATTTTGAAGTATAGAAGAGCACCAATAGAGATGTAAAGTATTTTCAAATAATATTTTAAGTTTCACATCTTACTAGATTAGCTGCATTCTCACCCATTACTACTCCAAACGAGGAAGCACATCAATTTCGCCTACGTTCTGATATCATCTGACTATCAACCGATCAAACCTGGACATTTGATATACTGTATAACAATATAGAAGATGTTCAGGTACAACCTAACATGTTCTTACTATTGTATCTCCTACAGCAGAGGTGGATTTTGGATTGTCTCTGCAACCAAAAATCATACTGGAGGATTTCGAAGACTTTGATATGATACCTAAAAAGGTGAATGATCTTATTAATTTGATCTAGAATGCCAAATAGAAAGATCCAAACTCTATTGTCAGCCTAAATCCAATGATCAATCCAAATATTATAGATTCTGAGATCTTCGGTATATATCGCTCTTACTAATCGTGTGAAGACGTTTAGAGAAATTGACATTAGTGAAACATTAACAACTCTGGTGGTAACAAAAAAAAGAGAATTGTTTGGTGTAATACTAGAAAATTTGATAAATACTTTAATTAAACATTAATAATATGATAATATGAAAATCATTAGAACTTATGACTTAATTGAATAAATTAAATATAAGGAGTGGCAAAATTCTTATTTATAAGACAATGGAATTTGATGACGAAACCAACGTCATTGCGACTGTCTCGCTTTCTAATTCGCACAGTATCTTGGTTTGCTCATTTGTAGTGTATAGAGTAGACATGGTCGAAAACATCATCGAATCGAGCAAACGTAAATGGGTTGAATTTGAATTTTGAAAACTGGCAAGACATATGGTTTTCCCCGCTCTGGTTTAATACTTAATTCACTTATCTCATTTCAAAAACTAAATATTAGACATACTTCTTCTTCCTCCATCTTTCTCTAAACCCACTTATAATAAAACAAGATTTTCCCTTTCCAAACTCCACTAAATTAAATGAAACCAAAAGCATCCAGAATTTAACATATAAGGTTACGACCCAACAATGATCTAGAAGTTGAAATCCAAAAAGAGAAGAGGTAGCGGCCCAGATAGCAAAGATCTGGACATAAGTAAGAAATTTGGTGAGTGATCTATGCTTTACTCTTCATATAATGTGAATTATAACATTATAATTATTGTATATAGGTTGAAGTAGAGTAGACAAACACATTATAAATAATTAAATTCATATTAAAGGGGATTTGAGAGGGATTTGTCCAACTGGGCCTATATATAACGTACGATTCGACTTTTGTTTCCTCTTGTGTTCTGGAAGGTGATCTAAGGTGTGACGAGATGATGATGGTGCTATAGAATGAATGAATATGTAGGATAATTTATTTTTTGTTTGAAGTGATATGTTTATGTGTTCTGATACGGAAATGTGATACGTTAATATATGTGGATGTGACCGAGTCTGGGGCATAAGTATAAGTTCTAAAGCATTCTTGCAAATATGAATGTGGTCCCGTAACACAAGTAAGTGGTCCAAACATGATGATTTGTTCCCCTATAATGCTATGTCGAACCATTGGGTGACAATGGATGTTAAGCGACCCTGTAGGCATGAGGCTGGTCCAGGACGTGAATCTTGTTAGATAGCATGAGGTCAATAGGCGACCCTATAGCGCATGAGGCTAATCCAGGATGTGAGTCCTATATGCGATTTATGGGGAACAATAGGTGACCCTGTAGCAAATGAGGCGAGTTTAGGGAGTGAGTTTGCATAGACATGATGATACATGATGAGATGCATATGACAGTTTGGTAAGGCCCGGTGACGGAACGTATGTTAGCCAAACGATTGACTCGTATCACATTATAGGATTATTTTTGTCGTATATATAGAGTAGAGTATGGGTCACTTACTAGATATATGTCTGACTCCTCATATTTTCTTTTATATATATATAAAGGTTGATGGAGTTTAGAGATGAGACTGTATTAGAGATGGAGATTCATTTGTGTAATGTATATATGGTGTATATCAGTGTTATACCTGAATTTGATTGTATGTGTGGTTTTGGATTGTACATGTATTTATTCCGACATACGTATTTGATATTCGAGATATGTTATGGTGATGTGAGTATGGTATTGACTATGTATTATATTTTATTTTCTTCTACCGTGAGACTTTAAAAATAGACAGTGTTAGTTAGAATTGTATTTAATATCTAAAGTACACTACTTGGCCCATATTTGTTTATATCATATCTCAACCCCAATGACTCGTCCTTTCGATTACTGGGTAGTTGGTGTTGGTTCGAGCATCGGACCGGGGAATAAGAGGGTGGGTTGTGACGACCCACCTTTCTGACCACTGGGAACGACACTTAATACATCCACGTATTCGTGTGCCATTGCCCAAGCATCCGAAAGATGAATTGTCGTGGGGGTAAAATAAAGAATAAACAGAAAATCTCACAACGAAACTGTTAAATAGAACACAACAGTAATATAGTACATAAGGCTACTCCTTAACTTGGAGTTATCAGAGTTATACAAAAGTACTACAATCAGCTTAGGGAATTATAACAACCTGCCTTTACATATGTTGAAACAAAATACACTTACAAGAAATAAACGAACAACGAAAACATATGACTATATAGATAAAGGCCTCCTACTTGAAAGTCGTCTTCAAAAGAGCCCGTAAAAGACCTGCTCTCTCGGACTACTCAAATATAACTGAGTACCCGGGAGTTTAATGAAAAAAACAACTCGGGTCAGACAATATGCCTGGTATGAGTAAAACTCTAAATAATAAGTGTAATTAACAACCACATGTGAGACCACGCCGCCAAACATGGAACGGGTTTCCTCTTATAAGAACAACATCCAAATGTACAGAATGGATACAAATAATTAACATCACAAAGAGTGTTATGCTCTTCCTGATGTAATTAAGTAAACAAATCTGAAAGTTCGAATCAATAAGGAAAGGAAATTTACCAACAATGACTAGGAGGGCGCACCCCCCTTACCGAAAGTATACCTCTAGAATATATACTTGAGAACTCTGATGGCTATCGGAAACCTCCAAGCCATACCCCGCCAAATGTTACCGAGAATCCGAGTATTTCACATCTCAATGTGCACAACCGAATTCAATCTAGAGTGGATGTGAAAATACCCTAATGGAAGCAACCCCACATAGCTTGGCCCCCACTCGCTCTTTGGGTGTAGTCATTTCCGACAAAGGATAACAAAGCTCAAATGAGCAACACATCGTCTTAGAATAACGAAAAGTAAAGAATGTTGAGGTATTCGATAGTCGAAAAACCAACTATCGAAGATTACAAAATGATTGTATATGGACAGTAAACCTCATATTCCAACCACTACTCGTCGATTTCAAACTTGTACTATTACTTGGTTGAAAATAAAGTCGGGCAAGTGAAGGTGGTGGTACCTCTAGGCGTTGCCTTGAAGACAATTTTAACTTTCGAGACAGTGACAAGTTTCCACACCTCAACGTTTAGTGCCAAGAGTATGACTAAATTCTTTCCATATAAGCGATGTCGTTTACGAAAACTTCTTTTCCATAACCGAATCGAAATTTTACTTTTTAAAACCGAACTCATGCTTGGGCTTCTCATTACAAGATTTTGACTTTAAACAACTTTGTAAAAATGGTTCATTAACTTTAAAACACCATTATCAAAATGATTTAATCACTTAAAACATCCTTATTAAATAGGTTAATTATCTTTAATTAACAATAATAAGAATGATTAATTATCTTTAAACATCGTTAATTAATTTGATTAATTAACTTTAAATACCCGTAAGTAAAAAAGGTTAATCATTTTAAATCATAATTAATTAATTAATTTTAAATCTCATTAATTAAGTTGATTAATTAATTTTAAAACATCATTTACTAAAAAGGATTAACTAATTTAAAATATTAGTAATGGAAAAGAATAATTAAATTTAAACCAATTAATTAACTTTAAAGTAATTAATTGAAAATGATTAATCAATTTTAAACACCATTAATTAACATAATTAACTAACTTTAATAAATCATTATTTAAGATATTAATCAAACTTAACTACCATTAGATAAAATGGTTAATTAATTTTAAACATCATTAACAAAGTAGTTAATTAGTTTTACACACATCGTTATTAAGATAACTAATTATCCTTAATCCTCATTAACTAAAATAATTAATTAAATTTAAAATCATTATTAAATTAGTAAATTAATTTTAAGTCCATCCTTATCCAAAAACTTAATTACCTTTGTAAACTAAAACCCAAGCTCGAAAGTAAAACAAAAGATGTCGAAAAGATAGTGTTTTCCGAAAGTGCCGATATAGCGATAGTCGCTATACGGACACTTCGAGAACTTCTTTCATGCCATAATGATTTTCATCCAAGCCTCACATCACATAACATAAGCATGGCATATAAACAAAGTAAACAATATTTATGAACATAAAGAAGGCATCACTTATACAAATTTACTTCGAACTACAAAAGTAGTTTTGATTACTTACTAACTACTCAAGATGTCGAATTTTAAACAAAAAAACACGTAACAACCATTACAACAAACATGCATAATCGAGTGACTTAAACAGTTACAATAATCTAAAGGAAATAAAGTCTAAAACTTTAGTTAAAGAGGTGAGTTTTACTCACCTAAAAGCTAACCAAACAACCTAGAATTTGGTCATCTTCTCAACAAGTTTTGGCTATGTTGCTCTTGGAATCTGGAGAAGTAATCAAAAAAAAGTTCTTGAAAATTCTTTTCTCTATGATTTAAAAGAAAGGATTACTTAATTTGGATTTATTTTGAGGAAGATATAGTAAGAAGAAGAAGAGGTATTTTTGGACCTGAAAATCTATGTCCGAAAATACTCTACAAAGAAATGAATTTTTGGCCTAATAGCTCTTGGAAACTGAAGAAGTGATATAAACTAAAGTTGTAGCCAACTGGATTCTATTCAATTTGATAAAAAGAATTTCTTAATTTGGAGTATTTTTGAGGGAGCTATGGCCGTGAGAAGAGAAGGTAAAATCTGGGAAGAAAATGGAAATAAGAGCATGGAGTTGCTATTTATATTCTCATGCAAAGTGGCTGATCCCACTTATACCCTCCTATCCATGGTTGCCACAGGACAATGCTTGTCTCCCACTTACCAACATGCATTTAAAATCCAAGTTGCCAAAATATCAAATCATGTTTAAACATGTTTCATTGATGTGACATTTTGTTTTTGTTTTAATTTTAAACTTAGGAAATTATCACATCACCTTTTTTTTCTTGAATTATAAATAAATATTTATTATAATTTCTAAATCCTAATTTGTTTTATAAATGTTTGCTTTTATGTATACTAAAATGTTCACAACTATTCGGACAACTTTTAGAAGATGTAAAGTCGAAAACTCAAAAAACGATTTCAGATCATATTTTTTATTTTTCTTCGAACTAAATATTTTTGTAAACAAATTTTGAAAACCCTTAAACCATCACTACCCATTATTTTAAAGTTTTTTACTTTAGTGATAAATCAATCAATTAATTAATTAATTAAAAATATATTAAATATCCATATTTTAAAGAGGTTAAATTACGGTTCGTTACACTCCCCCCTTAAAAGAATTTCGTCCCTGAAATTAACACTTAAGGAGATAACTCAAAAAGGGCATATATATATATATATCCTGAAACCCATACAGCATATAAAGACTAAATAATTATATCTCAAACAGTGCATACATAATACATAAAAACAAACCTATCCTAACCCTAACCCACGGTATGCTTCCCTCATACTACTTGTAGTCTCCCAAGTGCAATCTCTGGGATCTGCACTCCACTGTACTTTGACCAGGTCTACAACCTTAGTCCTTAATCGTTTCTTATCTCGATCGACAATTCGAAGAGGCTTTCTTACAATGGTCAAATCGGGCTCAACTTCCACATCCTACTGCTGAGATGGAGGAATAATTAAAGTAGGATCATGTACATACTTACATAGATTGGATACATGAAAGACATCATGTACACCTGAACATCCAGTCGGTAACTCCACTTTATATGAAATAGTCCCTATCCTCTTGAGTAACTTAAAAGGTCCAATAAAATGAGGAGCTAGCTTTCCTCCTTTCCCGAGCTGAATCACCCCTCTTATTGGGGAAACTTTGATGAATACATAGCCCCCAACCTCGAACTCCAAATCTCAACGTCTCATATCTGCATAGTTCTTCTGCGGATTCTGAGCTATCTTTAAGTGCTTCCTAATCCAATCTACCTTACTTGTGGCATCATGAATTATATATATTCCATGTACTAAGCGGTCTCCTGGTTCCACCCAACAAGATGGAGACCTACAAGGCCTTCCATATAATGCCTCAAAAGGCGCCATCCCAATACTTGCCTGAAAATCGTTGTTATAAGCAAACTCAACCAATGGCAATTGGTCCTCCCATGAACCTCCAAAGTCTAGCACAAAAGCTTGAAGTAAATCTTCCAGAACACGATTCACTTGTGAAGATAAGTTGCCTATCTGTCTAAGGATGATAAGCTGTGTCCAAACTCAGCTCTGTCCGAAGTGCATCACGCATACCTTTCCAGAATCGACTTGTGAAGATTGGATCCCGGTCACTTACAATACCACATGGAATGCCATGAAGCCTAACAATCTCTTTAACATATAACTGAGCCAAACTAGCATCCATCTTTGTTGCCTTGACAGGTAAGAAGTGAGCTCTCTTGGTTAACCTATCAATGGTAACTCAAATTCCTTTATTACCTTTCCACGATCTAGATAATCCATCGATGAAATCCATAGAAATTTGCTCCCACTTCCACTTCAGAACCTCAAGTGGCTGAAGTAGTCCGACTGTCTTCTGGTGAGTTCAAATTACGTGCTGGCAGTTAGCACATCTACTTACAAATATAGCAACGTCCCTTTTCATCCCTTCGCACCAGAAAGTACGCTTCATGCCCTGATACATCTTACTAACCCCTAGATGTATCGTTAGTTTAGAATGATGAGACTCTGTCAAAACTTCCTGTCTACTTCCATCCACATCTGGGACACACAACCGACCACTCATCCTTAGAATGCCACGATCATCTACCATGAATCCTGGCCACTTCTCTGGCGAAACATTTTCACTAATAGCTCTAGCTATCTGAGAAAGACGAACGCCCCTTTGCTAATTATATTTAATGCATTGGATAAGAGTCGGACAAACTTCCATATTAGCCAAAACTTCATAATTCCTGCTCAGCGCATCAGCTACAACATTCGCTTTTCCTGGTGTATACAAAATCTCAAGATCATAAGCCGCTAGAAACTCTAGCCAACGTTGTTGCCTTAAGTTCAAGTCCTTTTGAGTAAAGATATACTTTAAATATTTGTGATCCGTATATAAATCGAACTTTTCACCCAAAAGATAATGTATCCACATCTTTAATGCGAAGACAACTACCAAGAGCTCCAAATCGTGCGTAGCATAATTCTTCTAATGTGGTTTTAGCTGTCGACTTGCATACGCAATAACTTTTCGATATTGCATTAGAACTGCTCCCGATCCGGTTCCGCAAGCATCCGTGTATACTGTTAACCCTTCGTTCCAATTTAGAATAGTCAAAACAGGAGCACTGGTCAATTTCTCCTTTAGTTCATTGAATGCGTGATCGCACTTAGGTGTCCACACAAACTTAGCATCTTTCTTCATCAACTTCATCAGATGAGAAGCAATCTTCGACAAATCTTTGATGAATCTTCTATAAAAACCAGCCAATCCCAAGAAACTTCTAACCTCTGTTGCATTTTCGGGCTTCTTCCAGTCTTGTACCACAACTACTTTAGTTGGGTCCACTGATATGCCTTCTCCCGAAACTATGTGCCCCAGAAACCTAACTTCGGATTTCCAAAAATGGAACTTAGAAAACTTTTCTTTCGATACATGACTTCTTAAAGTATTTAGAACGACTCAGAGGTGACACTTGTTCTCTTCCTCCATCTTAGAATAAACAAGAATATCGTCAATAAAGACGACGACAAACTTATTAAGAAAATCCCGAAACACTCGGTTCATTAAGTCCACAAAATATGCGGGTCCGTTAGTCAGTCCGAACGGCATGACTAACTACTCATAAAAACTATCAGGGGTACAAAAAGCTGTTAAGGGCACACTCTCCTCTGCTACTCTTAATTGGTGAAAACTAGTGGCAAGATCCAGTTGAGAAAATACCCGAGCTCCATGGAGTTGATCAAACATGTCATCGATCCTAGGTAAAGGATAATTATTTTTGATAGTCCTCTTATTCAACTGCCGGTAGTCTACACAAAACCTAAGAGAACCATCCGCCTTTGTAACGAAAACTACCGGCGATCCCCAACTTGATATGCTATGTTGGATCAATCCCTTCTGCAATAAGTCAAACATCCACATCTCTAATTCCCTTCTCTCTTTTGGGGCCAACCTTCGAGGAGGTTGTACGATCGGTGTCGTTCCTGGAATCAAGTCAATACGGAACTCCACTTCACGGTGAGGAGGTAAACCTTGCCCTTCATCGAAAATATCCTTAAAGTCCTGAACATTCGGTGTATCTTTTATCTCCTCTTTAGTCACTTCAAGCGAAAAGAGAAAACTGCACATTAACTCATTTGGCCTCCCATAATTTATATCTACACCAACGTCTCCAACATCACATATTCTTATAATCCTTCGATTATAATCTACGATCGCTCTAAATTTAGACAACCAATCCATTCCAATAACAACCCATAACCCATGAACCTAAGAACAAACAAGTCAAAAGGGAAGTTCCGATCTTGATACAAAATATGCACGTTTAGACACATAGTGTCAAGATTTGTTGGAGCCCCAATTGGGTTCGACACACAAAGAGAATTATTTAGAAGGATGGGTTTATGGTTAAGTCTATTAACAAGATTATCAGAAATAAAAATATGAGATGCACTGGTATCGAACAACGCTCTAATAGGGATATCATAAATGGATAAGGTACCTTGCAATACCATCTTTCCCTTCTGATCCACAGAAGTAGATGGTCTTTCCTCGATAGCAAAATCTTGACCTTGCAATCACTTTTTTGGGAAGTGACACTCATTCTTCATGTGTCCTAGCTGACCGCAGTTGTAACAGGAGACACTTGGACACTGACTTGCAAACTGGCCCATCTTGTTACACTTGAAACAAAGAACGTTTTCCAAGTTGGGCGGCTTCTTTTGAGTTGGAGTTCCACCTCCGGGTTTCTTTCCCGACCATTGCTTCTACCCTTTAAACTTTCGCTTGAAAAACTTGCGTTTCAAATTCAGCTTGTTTGACACAGAGATAACTGATAAAGGTTGGGCACTAACTACTAGCACTACACTTTTTTGAACTCCTTGCTTAATATCCAAAGCTTCAAACCTCAAGGCCATGCTAATCAAATTGGTAAAGGTACCATTAACATGATTGGTCATCTCACGATGGAATTTTGGCCTTGGTCCTTCCACGAACATCTCATTCTTTTTAAGTGGTGTGTCTATTAATCCTGGTCCAAAGCGAGACAACGCATTGAATCGATGTTCATACAGCATCACTGTCATATCTTCCTACTTCAAATCCATGAAACTCCTAAACAATTGAGTCCTCCCCGCCTTCGGAATAAACTAAGCTTCGAAGACTTCCTTAAATTGAGCCAAAGTAAAATCTTCCTCTGGGGTATTAACTGTCACCGAATCCCACCAATCCATTGCTGACTTTTGGAGCTGTCATGACGCCAACAATCGCTTCCTTGCATCCTCCAACTGAAGATCCCCTAATATCCTTTCACAAGAGCGGAGCCATGTCTGAACTCTTATAATATCTTCAGTTCCAAAGAATTGTTTACCACCCAAAGCAGTATAATTTTTGCATAGAGTAGCAAAGTTCTGAGGTGATTGAACTTGTACTACTACTTCTTCTACCGGCTCCACAACTAGCCTATTTCTAGCAGCTCTGCCATTTGTAGCCGTGCTGGTTCCAGATCATCTCCCTCTTCTTTCTCTTGTACTCATTTTTAATTACCTGAAAAATGACAGGTACTATCAGAATACAAAGATAGGACCAAAATGGTTTAAGGGAAACAACACCAAAGGATCTAAAACAAATCACAGGGATGGGTGATAAAATAACGCTCTCTCAAGATTAACTCATTCTAGGGTTCTTTTCACCCTATCTCTAATGATTTGTACCCCAATCAGGCTAAGGTGTTCGCTCAACCGAAGCTCTAATACCAACTGTAACGACCCACCTTTCTGACCACTAGGAACGACACTTAATACATTCATGTATTCATGTGTCGTTGCCCAAGCATCAAAAAGATGAATTGTCATGGGTTAAAATAAAGAACAAAACAGAAAATCTCACAAAGAATTTGTTAAATAGAACACAACAGTAATATAGTACATAAGGCTACTCCCTAACTTAGAGTTATCAGAGTTACACAAAAGTACAACAATCAGCTTAGGCAGTTATGACAACCTGCCTTTACATATGCTGAAACAAAATACACATACAAGAACTAAACGAACAGCGGAAACATACGCCTAAATAGATAAAGGCCTCCTGCTTGAACATCGTCTTCAAAAGAGCCCATAAAAGACCTGCTACTCTCGGACTACTCAATTATAATTGAGTACCCGAGAGTTTAGTGAAAACAAACAACTCGGGTCAAACAATATGTCTGGTATGAGTAAAACTCTAAATAATAAGTGTAATTAAACAACTACATTTGAGACCACGCCGCCAAACGCGGAACGGGTTTCCTCTCACAAGAACAACATCCAAATGTAAATAATGGATACAAATAATTAACATCACAAAGAGTGTTATATTCTTCCCGATGTAATTAAGTAAACAAATTTGAAGGTTCGAATCAATAAGGAAAGGAAATTTACCAACAATGACTAGGAGGGTGCACCCCCTTTACCGAAAGTATACCTCTAGAATGTATACTTGAGAACTTCGATGGCTATCAGAAACCTCCAAGTCGAACCCCACCAACCTTTATCGAGAATCCGAGCATTTCACATCTCAATGTGCACAACCGAATCCAATCTAGAGTGGATGTGAAAATACCCTAATGGGAGCAACCTCACATAGCTTGGCCTCCACTCGCTCTTTGGGTGTAGTCATTTCCGACAAAGGATAAAAAAGCTTAAATGAGCAACACATCGTCTTAGAATGACGAAAAGTAAAGAAGGCAGAGGTATTCGATAGTCGACAAACCGACTATCGAAGATAAAAAAATGATCGTATATGGATAGTAAACCTCATATTCCTACCACTACTCATCGATTTCAAACTTGTACTATTTCTTGGTTAAAAATGAAGTCGAGCAAGTGAAGGTAGTGTTACCTCTAGGCGTTGCCTTGACGACAATTTTAACTTTTGAAATAGTGACAAGTTTCCATACTTCAACGTTTAGTGCCAAGAGTATGACTAAATTCTTTCCATTTAAGCGATGTCGTCTACGGAAACTTCTTTTCCATAACCAAATCGAACTTTTACTTTCTAAAACTGAACTCGTGCTTGGGCTTCTCAGTTCAAGTTTTGACTTTAAACAACTTTGTAAAAATGGTTCATTAACTTTAAAACACCATTATCAAAATGATTTACTCAGTTAAAACATCCTTATTAAATGGGTTAATTATCTTTAATTAACATTAATAAGAATGATTAATTATCTTTAAACATTGTTAATTAATTTGATTAATTAACTTTAAATACCCATAAGTAAATAGGGTTAATCATTTTAAATCATCATTAATTAATTAATTAATTTTAAATCTCATTAATTAAGTTGATTAATTAATTTTAAAACATCATTTACTAAAAAGGATTAACTAATTTAAAATTTCATTAATGGAAAAGATTAATTAAATTTAAACTAATTAATTAACTTTAAAAGTAATTAATAAAAATGTTTATTTAATTTTAAACACCATTAATTAAAATAATTAATTAACTTCAATCAATCATTATTTAAGAGATTAAGCGAACTTAACTACCATAAGATAAAATGGTTAATTAATTTTAAACATCATTAGCAAAATAATTAATTAATTTTACACACATCGTTATTAAGATAATTAATTATGCTTAATCCTCATTAATAAAAATAATTAATTAAATTTAAAATCGTTATTAAATTAGTAGATTAATTTTAAATCCATCCTTATCCAAAAACTCCATTACCTTTGTAAATTAAAACCCAAGCTCGAAAGTAAAACAAAAGATGTCGAAGAGATAGTGTTTTCCAAAAGTGCCGATATAGTGATAGTCGCTATACGGACACTTCGAGAACTACTTTCATATCATAATGATTTTCACCCAAGCCTCGCATCACATAACATAAACATGGCATATAGACAAAGTAAACAATATTTATGAACATAAAGAAGGCATCACTTATACAAATTTACTTCGAACTACAAAACTAGTTTTGATTACTTACTAACTACTCAAGGTATCGACTTTTTAACAAGCAAACCAAGTAACAACCATTACAAAAAACATGCATAATCAAGTGACTTAAATAGTTACAATAATGTGAAGGAAATAAAGTCCAAAACTTTAGCTAAAAGAGGCGAGGTTTACTCACCTAAAAGCTAACCAAACAACCTAGAATTTGGTCATCTTCTCAACAAGTTTTGTCTATGTTGCTCCTGCAATCTGGAGAAGTAATCAAAAATAAAGTTCTTGGAAAAAAATTTCTCTACGATTTAAAAAAAGGAATTAATTAATTTGGATTTATTCTAAGGAAGATATAGTAAGAAGAAGAAGAGGCATTTAAAATCCAAGTTGCCAAAATATCAAATCTTATTTAAACATGTTTCATTGATGTGATATTTGCCTTTTGTTTTAATTTTAAACTTAGGAAATTGTCACATCACCTTTTTTGCTTAAATTATAAATAAATATTTATTATAATTTCTAAATCCTAATTTTTTTTATAAATGTTTGTTTTTATGTATACTAAAATGTTCACAACATTTCGGACAACTTTTAGAAGATGTAAAGTCGAAAATTCGAAAAACGACTTCCGATCATATTTTTTATTTTTCTTCGAACTAAATATTTTTGTAAACAAATTTTGAAAACCCTTTAACCATCACTAACCATTATTTTAAAGTGTTTAACTTTAGTGATAAATCATGTAATCAATTATTTAAAAATATATTAAATATCTTTATTTTAAAGAGGTTAAATTACGGGTTGTTACATTCACCTAAATACTATCAAACTCAAGGCCGGTCATTACTAAGGAATTCAAGAGAAGAAAACGCTAGGAAAAAAGTGAAAAGCTTAAGGTTAATCAAATCTAAACTCAAATCTCATTTCTTTTCATCAAATCAAGGTGAATAAATATTACCCATCTCAAGTATGCATGTTTATTTTTTGTTTTATGATTAAACCCAAATCTAATGACTGTTATTATGATATATTATGAATGAATGATGATTATATGCTTAGTCGATAATTTATTGGATTTATTATGCGATTATTTAATAGGTTTTAAGAGTGAAAACCTAGTTTATGACATCCAATTGACTTGCAATTTGGATATAGTGTTCCTAGTTATATTTTGAAAGTGATTTTTTAATTTCATAATTTTCTAATCATGCATGAATACTTTATGAATTTTCTAAGTAAGGAAAATGATTTATTTTGGGTTTTAATTATTCAAAAATAATTAAGTAATGTTTTTGTCCCGATTTTTTTTGAAGAATATGTTAATTCTGATTTATTAACATTTTTGAAGATTTTTTTCCAAGTGTTTATGATTTTATATGAATTTATCAGGCTATAAAGGCTTAATAATTATACTAAAATAATTATATAAGTTTATTGGTTTGCAAATTATTTTGGCAATGATAACTCTAATCTACGGTAGTTTTTTGAAAAGGATTTGATAAAGAAGTTTATTATCCAATAGCAATTTGACAAAGGATTGGATTGGTGAAAAGAAATTGTTTTTAAAGAAATAAAATAGTTTTTATGTTAACTACGAGATTGCCACGTCGTTATTAATTAATGACGACGTCCATCTATTACCCAGCTATCAATGCCATATGTTTTATATCAGCTATAGTAATGCCAGTCGTTTTCAATATCAACTCTCTAAAACAATGATGCCGCATTTTTTATACCGGCATCAATATTTATAGCGGCGATGATGCTGCGTATCTTCATTCCCATATAAAGAGGCAGTAATGCCACATCTTGACATTGATATTAAAGGGCGTGATGCCGCATATAGGCGTTTGGAGATGTGGAGGAGGCAAAGCTAGCTATTTAGGATCTAAATATGTCCACTGGGTTGACTTCATTTTGTTTGAATGATCAACCAAGGGGGCATCTTCATATGTCGCTCTTGGCATATTTTGTAATAATTATATTTTATCTGTACCTAGGCAAAATTTAAGGATTACATAATGAATATGGAAATTAATTAATGAAATCTATGTTTTGGAAAATTTTCATGTTCGTGTGCTTTGATGTTAATGATACTATTAACTGATCCCATTTTATCACCGTAGGATAATACTATTGATGACTGCAGCATCAATAGCGCTTAATTTCGAGTCTCAGAATAAGGGATATTACAATTTGATATCAGAGCAAAGGTTTGTGCAAAGTTAAAGAATTTTGAACTTTGAAAGTTGTTTCGAAAACATAATCCAAACGAATTAAAGAATGAGATTGGGGTATGGGATAACGCTATAGTAACATACTCGTATTTGCTATATAAAAGTATATATCATATCTCTATTATTCCCTCTCTCTTAGACCGTTCTTCTGTATCTTACTAAGATTTAAATGCAGATCTAAGGAAAGAAAGATATGGAAGCGGGAAATGGAAGAGTGAATCTCAGTGGAGAAAGAACCACAACTAATGGAAATGACATGCCCAACACTAGAAGGAATCCTGGTCGCAAACAGCTGCTAAGTGGGTGCTGGAACAACGTCGGTAGACATGGGAGCTATGTACCAGTTCTTTGTCAACATGATGCAAGCTAGAGTTAAAACTAGATTAGTGGGTGGTAATACTAGAGGAGCAAATCCTGAAGTTCCCGTTTTCAACGACTATGCTGTTTTGAGTCGGGATTATGCAAGTTTTGAAGGGAAGTCATTCATTTGAACTAAGGAAGCCATCGAAGTTGAGAATTGGCTATGCACTACGAAAGGATTTTTGGTGATTTAGGCCTAATCGATGAGCAAAAGAGGAGATTGGCATTTAGGCAATTGCAAGGAGCTGCATTGTACTAGTGGAACAATGTGACTGTGGGAGTATCGGAAGTGAACTTGACTTGGGCAGAGCTCAGATGGAGATTCGAGGAGAGATTCATGTCTGAAATAGCCAAGTCCACTTTACTTAGGAAGTTTGCTGAGTTGGAACAAGATGATATGTCTGTGCTTCAGTATGTGACTGGGTTTGAGGAGCTGCCCAAATATGGATATCCAACTGTAGATATTGTGATTAAGAGAAACGAGAAGTTCATCAGAGGATTAAAACTAGAGCTTTCCAGAGCAACACTGTCACATCTTAGAGACCCTTGCAATGTAGTAATGGAGATGGCACTGAAGAACGAAGAGATGCTTGCATTGTTCAGTAATAACAAGCTGGCATAGGCTCAGGGTGGTCAAAGTACAAAAAGAAAGTTCTTTTAGGAAAATGGAGCTCGAAAGGATGGAGCTGCCAAGAAAGGAAAAGCTAATGTTGTTTGCTACAAGTGAGACAGAAAATGGCACTTTCCTTACCAGTGTCGTTTTGCGGGTGGAAAGAAGGTCATTGGAAAGAAGAACATCAAGTATTTCAATTGTGACTAGAAAAGGAATTACAAGAATCAGTGTAGAGAACTACCTAGTTTGAGAAAGGAAAGGTTTTTCTTTGGAATCATCTACCTCGAGACAAATAGTAGAGGAGAAGGGAAAGGCCGTGATGGGAGGTAGGCTTTTGATTCATGGCATACCTGTTAAAGTATTGCTTGATACTTGTGAATCACATTATTTTATCTCTTATTGTTTGGTAAATAAGCTTAGTTTACAACCATCACACCTTATTGCTTCCTTAATGGTTGCGAATCTGATAGGACAGTATGCAACCCTTGGGTTGAGATGTGACTATTTAGATTTGAGGTGTTATGTCATATGTTTGCCTGTAGTTTACATGTTTTTTGATTTTGTGGGCTTTGGAATTATATTGGGTATTGATTGGTTAAGAAAATATGATGCTAAGATATTTTTCCAAGATAGGAAAATATTACTAAGGCACCCTAATAGTAGCGATCGAATTATATACTCAGTGGAGAACCCGAGTTTTGATATTTATGCTTTATTAGGTGCAAAGGAAGTAGAAGACGAAATAAATCGGATTTTCGTTATAAAAGAGTACGCAGATGTGTTTGAGCATGTTACAGGACTACCACCGAAGCGAGCTATTGATTTCCAAATAGATCTTGTACATAGAGCTGAACCCATATGTACATCACCTAGCAGATAGACACCTACCGAGATAAAGGATTTAAAGGTGTAGCTGGTGGACATAGAAGGAAAAAAATTCATTAGACCAAACAGTTTGCCTTGGGGAGCAGTCGCGGTGTTCGTGAAGAGATCGGATGGGTCATTAAGATTGTGTATTGACTATCGTAAGTTGAATGAGAAGACGATAAAGAATTGATATAATTTGTCGACAATTGATGATTTATTTTATCAGTTGGGTGGAGCCAAAGTATTTTCCTAGTTGGATTTGTCAACAGGGTTCCATCAATTGAGACTGGTGAAGGACAGTAACCCTTTGACGGCGTTTCGAACAAGATATGGTTCCTACGAGTGGTTAGTAAGGCCATTCGGGTTTGATGAACCGAATCTTCCAAGAGCATTTAGATAGGTTCGTGTTGGTATTTATAGATGACATCCTGATATATTCTAGGAATGAGAAAGATCATGAGACTCACTTAGAATAGTGCTTGAGATATTGAGGCAACATCAATTAAAAGCGAAGTTTTCAAAATGTAATTTTTAGAAGAAAGAAGTGAAGTTCTTTGATCATGTTATTTTAGAAAAAGGGTTGTAAGTAGATCTAGCTAAGATTGAGGCTATTAATATTTAGAAGAGACCTGAGACAGTGACCGAGATAAAAAAATTTCTTGGATTAGCTAGCTATTACCGGATATTCATCAAGGATTTCTCTCGGATAGCAGCACCGATGAATAAAATAACAGGGAAGGACCTGAAGTATTTTTGGACCAATAAATGTGAGAAGGCATTCCTGAAGCAAAAACATTTATTGACCAACACGCTTGTGTTAGTTGTTTCAGATGGGAATTGAGACTTGGTGTTGTATATTGATGTGTGCAGAATAGTATTAGGTGTTGTGTTAATGCAAAGAGGTAAAGTGATTGCCTTCGCTTCTTGACAGCTTAGACCCTATGAAGTTAGATATCCGACTCATGATTTGGAGTTGGCAGCAGTAATCTTTACTTTGAAAGTATGGAGATGTTACACTTTGGGAGAAATATTTGAGTTGTTTACACAACATAAGTTTTTGAGATATTTATTCTCTCAAAAGGTTAAATATGAGACATTAGAGGTGGTTAGAGTTCATAGCAGCTTATAATTTTAGGATTGAGTATATTCAAGGGAAAGTAAAGAAGGTAGCTGATGCACTTAGCAGAAAACATCAAAATGAAATATTACCAATGTTAGCGGAGTGGAAAGATTTAGAAGCAATGACCACTTGTAGTGTGCAGTTAAGGTTGATGCCTAGGTCTAGTCAGAATACTGCAATGTTATCTTATTTGGAAGTTCGACTAGTATTGACCGAGATGATTGCTTCAAATTAGAGAAATGGTCCATGGTTAGCTGAACGGATTAGAAGATTTGAAGGTGGAACTAAGATTAATGATTTAAGGGATTTTAGTCTTGAACTGAATGGATGGTTAAGAAAAAAGGGTCTATTGTGTGTTCTAGATGTTTGTGACCTAAGGAAGGAAGTTCTTAGGGAGTATCATCGATCTTAGTTTACTATTCATCCAAGAGGAACTAAGATGTATCAGGATACGAAGAGAAGTTTCTTCTAGAAAGGTATGAAAAGGGATGTAGGCCTGTGGGTAAAGGAAAGTTTGAATTGCTAACAAGTGAAAGCCAAACACTATAAACAAGGTAAGTTACTTCAACCGCTGGACATACCAGTTTGGAAATTAGTCTCTATATCTATGGATTTCATAGACGGGTTAACAAGGTCGAATAAGGAAAATGAAAGTATTTGGGTCATAGTTGATAGACTAACCAAGAGTGCACACTTCATTCCCGTTAAGTCGACAAGGATGGCACCTGTGTTAGCTAAGTTGTTTATGAAGAATATTGTTAGACTACATGGGATTCCTGTAGTATAGTCAGTGATAAAGAAACTTTATTCACTAGCAAATTCTGGAAGAGTCTATATGAGGTTTTGTGCACCAAGCTCAAGATGAGTACTGCTTACCATCCACAGACAGATGGGCAAACATAAAGAGTTAACAAAATCTTGGAAGATTTGTTAAGAGCTTGTGTGTTAGATTTTGGAGGATCGTAGGAAGACTAACTACACTTAGTCAAATTTTCCTACAACAATAGTTATCAGATAATTATAGGATGACACCTTTTGAAGCTCTGTATGGAAGGTCATGTATATCTCATGTACGTAGATTAGAGATCGGAGATAGATTAGTTCTTGGTCCAGATATGATGAGTGAAGCCACAGACTAGGTTGAGTTGATCCAAGCGAGAACGAAGGAAGCTCAGTCTAGGCAGAAAAGTTAAGTAGATAAGATGTGTAAGGATTTGAAGTTCTCAGTTAAATATCATGTTTCTATCAAGGCATCACCGATGAACGGTGTTATCCAATTTGGAAAGGCAGCGAAATTGACACTAAGATCTCTTGTACCATTTCTTATCATAGAAAGAATCATAAAACTCGCTTATTGGATAGAGTCACCGAGCAGTTTGGCAGGAGTCCACAATGTTTTTCATGTTCGTCATATTAGGATGTGTTTGTGATTCAGAGACTTCTATCACTCCAACAACATTGGAAGACATAGTGGTGGAATCGGACATGACTATTTTTAGGCAACCAGTTCGTATTGTGGCTATGGATGAGGAGAAATTAAGAAATATGGCCGTCAGACCAGTGAAGGTCTAGTGGAGTGACAACGAGAAAGATTGTACTTGGGAGACATGGGATAGGATTAGAGACACTTATCCTGATTTGTTTTGTTGGTACATTTTATACCTATGTAATATGTCTGTTATATGCCTTATCGTAATTTCGAGGACAAAATTCATTAAGGAGGGGAGTTTGTAACACACCTAATTTTGAGTAAAATTATTTAAAATATTTAATTAGATAAATTAAATAAAAAATGTATAAAGATAAGGAGAATGACATTTGATAATTAAAGTAGGTCATGCCTTGATTAATGAAATAATAAGAATGGTTATAACATAAATAAGAAGGAGGATTCATGTGAAGGGCAAAATAGGAAAAGACCACATTTCCTTAACATACACCCAACCATTCTCATTTCCACATTCACTTACATTCACCCAAACACTATCAAACTTAGGTCGGCCATTACTAAGGAATTCAAGGGAAGAAAAGGCTAGGAAACAAGAGGAAAGCTTAGGGTAAATTAAATCTAAACTCATATCTCATTTCTCTTCCTCAAATGAATGTGAATAATGATTACTCATCTCAAGTATGCTTGTTTATTTTTAGTTTTATGCTTAAACCCAAATCTTATGATTGTTATTATGTCATGTTGTGAGTGAATGATGATTATATGCTTATTGATAATTTAGTGGATTTTTGTCAAATTAGTAAATAGGTTTTAAGATGGAAAACATAGTTTACGACATCCAATTGACTTGAAATTTGAACATAATGTTCATGACATTATTTTAGAAGTGGGTTTTTAATTTCATAATTTTTCAAGCAAGTACGAATATTTTATGAATTTCCTAAGTGAGGAAAGTTATTTATTTTGGGTTTTAATTATTAAAAATAATTAAATAATGTTTTTGGTCCTGAAATTTTTATATGTTAAAGAATATGTTAATTCTGATTTATTGTGATTTTTGAGGATTTTTAACAAGCGTTTATGAAATTCATTAGGCTAGAAACACGTAATAATTATATTAAAATAATTATATAAGTTTAATGGTTTGCAAATTTTTTTGGGAATGATAATTCTAATCTATAATAGTTTTTTAAAAGGATTTGATAAAGAAGTTTATTATCCGATAGCAATTTCACAAGGGATTGGAGTTGCTGAAAAGAAAATGCTTTTTAAAGAAATAAAACAGTTTTTATGTTAATTAGAAGATTGCCATGTCGTTATTAATCAATGATGACGTCCATCTATGCTGCAACTATCAATGCCATATGTTTTGTATCGGCTATAGTAATGCCACTAGCTTCAGTATCAACTCCTTAAAATTATGATGCTGCATTTTTTATTCCGGCATCAATATTTATAGCGACGATGATGTCACATATCTTCATTCCCATATAAAGAGGCAGCAATGCCACATTTCTACATTGACATTAAAGGTCATGATGCCGCATATATATAATTTCAGCATTATTACATTAGGCAGTAATGCCGCATATATAAATGGAAATGCTGCTGCCTATTTTCTATATCGATATAAATGTTATTAATGACTCTATGATATTGATGTTAAAGGTCATCAATGTCGGCATTATCATATTTCCAAGTTTTAAAGCTTTATACTATGTTGACCAAAGACTATGCAACTTATATTCAGCAACCTATGTATTTACTTGTGCGACTTAAATGATTTTGGACTTATGTGCATATGCTTCATTAAATCAAATGCTTTAAAATAATAGCGACATAGAGGGGTGCGACAACCCACAGTGGCTATATCAATGCCGCACTTTATCAATTTAAATGGTTTTGTTATACAGGGCTTCATAGTTGGTTTTTAGGAGCGACAACCTCTGAATGATTTCGAAGTTCAATAATGTTATTTTGTAAAAGCATATATATCTTGGCATATAATTTTGGATAAAGTAAAGGGCTATAATCTTCTTGTATTGAGTGTGATTTCAGGGGTTAAATCAATTATAAAGGTTTATGTTTTCAAGGAAATAAAAAAGGGCAATTAGCCTAGAATTTTACTAGAGAGATTAATGTTCTTATCACCTTTAGATAAATTATGATAGGATAAATTGACTAAACGATAAGAGAACAGAAAACCAGATAATGGGACTGGTGTGGGGTAGTGCCCTATACTTCAACTGTTAGCCTCTATTTGATATAGTCCGCAATTCCAGTGCGCAAGGCTTTGTTAAAGGTAAAACTAAAAGTAGGTTTACGCATAGAAAGGAATATAACTTAGGTAGGTTATTGGTTGGCCTGTAAAACCATTAGATTCATAATGAGCCTAGAAAAACTATGAGAATGACAGACAGCGGTAAACACTCGGATGATTGTGTCTGTACGGACAGTCCAGTTTACCCTTAATGGTAAGTTGAAGAATTTTAGTATATCTGGTAGGCCTGAGTCAGCCATATAGGTTTGTAGTAACCCTGAGAAAACTATAGAGTTGAGACAGACAATTAGTTAATTGAGGTAGATTAGTCAAGAATACCCATATAGCATGCATGCATTTAATTATCTTGTGTTTATGTAATCATGTGATTGTAGGAGCATGATTGTAATTGACATATTATCAAAGGATACGAGTGAGAGGAAAACCTATTCCACTCAACAGAGTGGTCATACTAGTTATCTATTATAAAGATGACATATTATTATTCACACCAGACTTTATGTTTGACCCAAAGTTTTGTTTTTCTCCATTAACTCTTGGGTGCTCATTTGAGTGGATAGATAGTAAGGTTTCTTGGTTTTTAGGTTTGGCGAATAAAGCTTCCGAAGACGTGCAAGAGGGAAAGCTAGATATTTTGGTGTCTAATTATGTCCGCTATGTTGACTTAATTTTGTTTGAATGTATGTAATGTCAGAAATTATATCTGTCTAGTAGTAAACTCTAATCAACCAAGGGTGCATCTTCATATGTCACTCTTTATGTATTTGGTAATAATTATATTTTATCTGTACCTGGGCAACGTGTTTGGATTATGTAATGAATATAGAAATTAACTAATGAAATCTATGCTTTAGAAAATTTTCATATTCCTGTACTTTTACGTTAATGGTACTATTAACTAATCTCATTTTGTCACCAGAGAATATTACTATTGATGACTACAGCATCAATAGCTCTTATTTTTAGGCCTCAGAATGCGGGATGTCACAATTCTTTGATTGATGTCATAATTTTTTAGTGTCGGTGTACCATTTTATTTTTAAATGTTTCAATTTTATAATTTTGGAATATTCGCTTTAATTTATAATTCAATATCAATTATTAATATTTAATCAAAAATAATTAAAATAATATAAAGCAAATAAATATACAGATTCATACAAACAATCATTTCCCTTTCATTACTATGCTCACAACTAAACCATTCTCCTTTCGCTGAACTGACCGGATTTGTGTCTCGTTCGAAATAGCCCATTCGAATGCTCCATTCACTTCATAAAGAAAACGCCAATGTCTTCACAAGGAAAACAAATTTGAATGGATCTCTACTATTTTTTCCTAAAAACCATTAAACACCGAGTAAGATTAATTGGCTTCAACTACTATAAATCAAACACATGGGTGTATACAGTCGGATTGGACTAAACAAAGACATGTTTATGCCATATTTCATTTGAAATTTTGATGCACATGAACCGAACATGACTCGGGAATAGACACCTTTCGTACGAGCTGAACAACATATGAATAGTAGAAAACACTATAAGAAAATAAACAATATACCTATGAAGAGTTACCGATGACATACCAATGAAAGAGGCGGTGTCATCGGGTGTTGTCGGTATGTCATCAATAAATGGTCAACACATTTAAGTCATTGGCATGTCGTCAAAATTTTTGACGACATACCGAAGACTTGTTTTCACTACAACCTGGCCAGACTTGAAACCCTTCCCTGTTTCATTTTCGTCCAAATAAGATTAAAACGTTCCACTTCCTCCACCTTTATGTTAATGCTTCCTTTATTGCCAATGGAGATTCGACCATGATGCCTCCAACTTCACAGTGGACACCTACTCCTTCGACCACTACAACCTCCAACAAAACCACCTTTGGCTATGCCTACTCTTTATTTGGTTAATTTAGGTATGATCCAATGAATGAAAGCCTCATACATGCCTTCTGCTGCCACGAACTCACCTGCTTCGGCCCACTTACTCTTACCGAACCCCATCGATGCTTAATTTAGGTATCCCTTTTCACTATTAATCTTCACAATCTCAATGCTTTTGGTTATGGTTCTTTCATATTCATGATATCCATTTATCATTTCTAGTTTTAGCTAATTATAATGGGTATAGTTTGGTTGAAATGTATTGGTTAAGATCAAAATATGTTTTGTTGTAAATGGTTGATTACAAATGTATGTGTGTATGAAGGAATTTGAAGTTACATTATACTTTGATTTGGTAGTTTTAGTTTAACTGATTAGAACACATAGAATTTTTGGCCCCATCTGACGAGTTTTGTATATGATCGTTATATTGATATTCATTTTCACTTAAATGAAAATCAGTATTCATCCGATACAATTTTCCTGGATTTGTCCTAGTACTTGACATATTATAAACACACATAAAATATACGTAAGTCTTAAATAAATATTTTATTCGAAATGGATTGTAAAATTTTAATAGCACTTCCTATTTATTCTTCGTTTACGTTTATTTGCATATTTTATGGAGAATAAGGGGGAGTGCTATCGAAATTTTATGAACGTTCATGATAATGTATTAATTTAGGAATTACATATATATTTTTGTGTTTGTAATGGGAGGTAGGATAGCCGACCAGTTAAATCAAGATTTACTCTTTCAGTATCATTTACTTAATTATGAGATTTATGATATAATAATATATGTTAATATAATATAAATTAATTATGAATAAATAGTTGTATATGATTTTATTAAAAGAAAATATTATTGTATGATATTTGTGACGCCCCACCTCTATACCCACGCTAACCAAGAACACTACGATGTAGTGCTGTCAATTAGCACGGAGAATAAGGCTGTGGAGGAGCGACCATCCATGTAACTTCTTTGTGCGAGCACCGATACGTCAGATAGAATAGAATGCATATCTTTTAAGGAGGAAATCCGACATACCGGTACAAACACAAAGCTATCACACGGTGGCTATATATAATCTTCGGAAAACAAACATAGAAATAATCATAACATAAATCAGTCACAGACATCCATATCACAAAGGCGGAAGAAGATATGAATAAATATATAACACATGAAAGTGTACATCAGAGTAGTGGTCAGAAAGATCCACGATAATACAAAAGAATAGCAACACGTGCTATACAAAAGAATAAGTACACAACATAGAGTCTATATCTCAAAGGTGTACGTCCAAAAACTACTAATCTAAGTAGTTAGCCAAAAGTCAGAAATATCCTGAAGAGAAGTCAAGCAGAAGCACCTGTAACATCTCGGTCTGACCCGAGTATTATTTATAAGAAAATAATAGACGGATCAGTCTAACTATAAATATCAGATGATATGGTATACAGTAAAAGGCATGACATGAACATGTAATAACCATAGCGACATACTACTATAAGTATGTAAATGATAATCAACAAAAGATTAATCAATATCACAAGAATCTTCTCAAAGATAAAATAGGGTATCATACCCTAAACTTGTATTCATAACAAGTCAATAACACATGAATTCACCAATGCACAAAAACTGATATCATATCAATGAAAATCATGAAAATTGGTGAAGCACAAAATTCCAGAAATCATCATCAGAAATCCAGAAAACACATAAAGGGGGGAAGGCCTAACACATGAATGGGAGCATGAAGCTCACCTACGCGTAAACACATGACGAGAAGTTATCTCATGGAAGCTATCCATTAAATTTTTACACATGAATGGCCCGAAGACCATAGGAAATGTGATGGCGAAACATCACATGATCGGGGTATAGTCTCCCACGTAGACAAAGAGACATCGCTCAATCGCTAGTCTAAATCACAAAAATGATCGTCATGATCATAAGGAAGTGTCAATCACACCAAGCCAGTAAATATATGAGTTTAGCTTCATGTCCCATAACCACTTGCTTAACTTAAATATTTACGAACAAGCTGTAAATCTTCACTAGGAAATTGTCACAAAAAGGGTTCAATCGAACAAGTCCAAGAGCTAACCGACGAAGTGAACGCAAGCGTTTCATACCACTCGTTTTACTAAGTCGTTTAAGTCGATTTCTCATTCGAGTGAAGTAAAGGCTTGTATATACTAGTAGATTGAAAATCGGTTTGAGAAAACGAACTTTTGATACTTAAAATAGTGTTGAAATCGCTTTGATGAAAGAGTTTTGATATTTACTATTAGTATTGAAACCTTCATAAATCTTTAAAGTGACAAGTCATAAAACGATGGTAGAACAAATCAATTCACGTTCGAAGACGTGAGTAAAGTCTAAAGAAGTCAATCCCAAAACCATCAAAGTAGAAATTCTGATAAACGTTTTTCAGAAGAGATTGCCTACGCAGAGTAATACGGGGTTCGACCTGCCCGGTCAGGTCGCGGGGGTCCAGGGGGCAGCGCCCACGGCGGGGTGCGGGGCAGCGCCCCGTCACGGTACGACTTAGTGAAGGCAAGCTGGTCCAACGACCTAAGGAGAAGTAGGTCATACGACCTAAGGGAAGACTGCCGTGCAACCTAGCTGAAGAACAGGTAAAATGACTAAGTACAAACTCGCGAACGACTTACGACTTAGGGGATAAGGTCATACGACCTAAGTGGAGAATGCCACGCGAGCTAGCAGAAGAACAGGTCAAACGACCAAGTACTAACTCGCGAACGACTTACGACTTAAGGGAGGAATGCCACACGACCTAGCAGATAACAGGTCATTCGACCTAAGGGTAAGGTCGGTGGCGACCTACGACTTAACAAAATCGAGCAACCTACGACTTAACGAAGTCAAGCGACCTACGACTTAACAAAGTCGAGCAACCTACGACTTAACGAAGTCAAGCGACCTACGACTTAACAAAGTCGAGCAACCTACGACTTAACAAAGTCGAGCAACCTACGACTTAACGATTTAAAGCCAACGACCTAGGACTTAAGAGTCATACGACCTAGGACTTAAGGGAGGCAAGAGACTTACGACTTAAGGGAGGCTGCGACTCACGACTCAAGGGATAAAGTCATACGACCTAAGTCTTGAACGACTTAACGACTTAAGCCTTTAACGACTTAACGACTTAAGCCAGGGCGAGCGAGCTAACTGCAAAACGACCTACGACTTAAGACCTTTAACTCCTGAACGACTTATGCCTTTAGCTCCTGAACGACTCAAGCCTTTAGCTCCTGAACGACTCAAGCCAGTAACTCGCGAACGACTCAGCCTTTAACTCGAGAACAACTTAGCACACCCAGAACGACTCAACGCCTGGAACGACTTAACACTTTAACTCGAGAACGACTCAGGCCTTTAACTCGTGAACGACTCAGGCCAGACGAACAGAAATACACGCGCGCGACCTAAGCCCTTAACGCGTGAACGACTCACGACTTAGGCTTAACTCGTGGACGACTCAGCGAAGGCCAGAAACGACTTAAGACCAGGAAAATCACCAAAACGCTGAAAATTGAAGTTTTTCGCCAATCCAATCCAAACCAAATGCAAATGTTGATGCAAATACAATAGGGGATCATTCCCAACAGTCCAAGATAGATATAGGCAAGATGTGAGATCAAAAATCTCACCTTTTCACGGAATTTGATGAAGATGGAGATTTGAGAGCAAAGCAAGAACACCAACAAGCTTGAATCAATGGTCTTCACGTGAATTTGATGTTGAATCTCGGATTTGCAATGGAATTTGTGTTTGGAGTTTTAATTTCCACTTCCCACCACCATTTTTGACAAAGCTTGAAGTGTTTTGATGGAGTGAGGAAGAGAAGAAGGGGTTGGGCTGAGTTAAGGAGGTGCAGTCCAAACCAAAGTCTCAAGCGGGAAAAGTGACGAAAATTTCACTATCTCCAAACATATCGAAGTTTACACTCAAAAAGATCGCAAACGTCATTTTGAACTCAATGGGGGTGGTCTCGAGTCCTAATTTGACCGTATGCAAAAAGTAGCTTTTCGGACTAACATCCGACTAACGATAAAATATTTAAAAAAATATATTTAAATATAAAATCGATAGATATGCGGGTTGTTACAATATTAATAATTAGACAAAAGTTAATGGTATTATCGATAATATATTATTAATACACTATAAAAATTATTGATTTAATAGCGTATGATATTAGTAAAAGAAAATTTTATTATATGGTATTAATAATAAAATAAAATGTATGGGAATAATAGTAAAATAAAAATTAGCCGTGTATCATATTAATAATAAAAGGTAGTAAAAGAAAACAATATTACATGATATTTTTAATTAAGTAAAAATTAATGGTATTATCAATAATATATTAATTAATATGTTGTAAAAACTAGTGATTAATAAATAGTATTATATGATATTAGCAAATGAAAATTTTGTTCTATAGTACTGATAATAAAATAAAAGTTAATTGTATATGATATTAATAACAAAAACTAACCATATACAATATTAAGAATAAAAATTAACCGTATATGATATTAATAATAAATATTAGTAAAAGAAAATAATATTATATGGTATTAATATTATAAAATAAAACTTAATGGTTGATGATATATTTTTGTTTCATAGCGTACAAGATGAATTATTTGAAAGCCTGAAGTTATATAAGAAATTTGAAAAATATAGCACAGTTGTAATTTCGTGAATGAGTTGAAGCATTCCTAAAGGTTGCATCTAATTATAAAACAAATACGAAAGAAATCTGACATACATGTAATAAATGTCATTATGTGAAACTCCAGGAATAGGAAAATGTAGCTTTACAATTGCATACAAAGAGTTTTACGATAGACTAACACATGTGAAAATTTCACAATGAATTCAAGACAAGACATGAATTGACAGTGATAGTTGAAGATATATTATTTGAAAGCTCGAAGTTGATGTATAAGACATTAGGAAAAAAAGTACCATTGCAATTTAGTGAAGGTGTGAAATCATTCCTAAAGATTGCATCTAATGGTAAAACAAATATGGAAAACCATCCGATGTCTGTGTTGTACATGTGTTGTGTGAAACTCCAGGAATATGAAACTTTAGCTTTACATTTACATTTACATACAAATGGTTTTATGCCAACCTAACACGTATGGAAATATAATTGCTAGAAAATAAAAAAATAGCAATGATGAATTATCAACAACATACAGATGATAACAACAATGTTGTCGGTATGTCATCAACAAATGGTCAATACATACAACTCGTCGATATGTCATAAAAAATTTCGACAATATACCGATGAGTAATTTCCACTACAACTGTGACGAGCTAATTTTTCGACCTTTAGAAATCGACACTAATACACTCAAGGTATTCACGTGCCGTAATTTTAAGTGCTGGAAAGATAGATTGTCAAGGGTAGAAAGAAAAGAAGAAAAAACAGAATCTTACTCAAATGGAATAACATATATTATTAAATAATAATCTTTACAGCGAAATTTTTTAACATATATAAATCAGAGTCTACCCTAGATTCATCTTGGACAGTTATAAATACCTGTCTTTACAAATGCTGAAAAACATCAAACAAAATGCAGTGAAAATTGAATACGTTCATATATTGGTGAAGATCTCCAGCTCTCCTCTGGAAACTCCAAGCATCTTTAGCTAAATCTGAAAGTACTCGGATATGATAGGAGTATAAAAATACCTGGATAAGTCTGGGAAACCAGCATGAGAAACTCAAATCATAACTGACTGTGTCCTGGATCAGAGATTGGTGATAAAACCCTTTTTGAAAAGAAAGAGTATCTCATAAGACCGCGCCGAACATAAACACAGACGAGTTTTTACCTTATAAAAACTAAAACAACTTTATCAAATTATTTGATATTATTTTTAATGACATTCTTTGAAAACACATTTCAAGTAAACATATTCAAATAGCCGAAATTGTTATCATTATTAAATTCCAGCAACCAAAGCTCTACAACTAAAACCGAAAACTCGTATTGGAGAATGGATTTCCAACAAATGACTAGACAAGGGACTACCTTCCGATAGTACATCTCTAGGAGAATGTACCGAGGCTCAACTGATGGTCCTCTACCAATAGAAGACCGGCCTACCTCTGAGTAGATAGTACCGAATATGTCATCACCTTGGTCACTACCGACCGTGCTCTAGCATACACCATATAATTTAAACCGGAATGTTATAGTGGGTAGAAATATATCTTGATGGGGATGATCATACCCTAATGGTTTCGAACCACATAGCCTTGCCGCATCTACCCTGTTTTTGTCATTTCTGGTTGCGAGGCCTATGGTAACGATTACCTTTCACATAGGACATCAACTTTCCACTTTGAATGCAACATTGCTATTCCATAATCGCACAATTGATTTCAACAAACGCATAACTCCTGAGCTCGTATGTCTCAGAAAAGGGTGTTAGACTAAGAAAGGTTGCCTTCTCCGCCACCAAACAGATGATACGTTTTATAAAGATCAATCAATGTGAATTATAATGCAAAGTCATACATTCGCCCATAACACAGTTGTCCAAGAACAGGACAAACCGAAGGCACTCCTCCTACCACATCCTGTTTGGGAATCACCCTTAAGATCAGTAGCGATTAGTCTTTGCAAATCGAAATTTTCATTACAGAGCACTACTGCCACCATAATGTGTGATATGGTAAATTTCACCCAGGCTCTAGTGGCAAGTAGCCCTACATTATGAATATTTTTATCTTCAATTGTTTTTGTCTTCAACATGTTTCACTTTCGAATGCGTAAATTGGTTCAAAGTGGTTTTTGGATAGGAATCACCAAAATCCGTTCCGAGATTCTTTGAATTCAATTTTCGATAAAAAATGTGAATATGAGTACACAGGATTGTTAAGTTTTCACTTAAATTCTTTTGGTTAATTAAAACCCTTTTACTTAGGAAATCTTTAAGTCATCCACTTAGGAAAATATAATACCTTTTCTAACAAAGTTTTCATTTTTAAGAAACATATCTTGAATGATTTAAAACAATGTTACTTAAGGCATTATTTACTGTAAACTCAAACTAGTTATATTGAGTTAAAGATTGGACTAATCATATCTAGATTAATTTCCGTATTCAACTTGTACTATTCGTGGAATAACGGTGAAAAATCACCTTTTAAATTCACGCGGATGGTACAAATTCCCTCCTTGAAACTTAATACAGAGTTTGACTAGAACATTCTTTTATACCACTAAAATCTTGATTAACTCTTTTTATTTTTGAAAATCTTAAATATGGCCTTTTCATTTAGAGCATCCGGGCTTTCCTTTCGATCTGTTCCACCCCTCGCCTAAAATGATAAAATAGAGGCTAGGTAAGTTCAGGGCACTGGTTGCTCCATCCCTAACCTTAGTTACACACCTCATTTTACCTTTCTAGATCTCACAGGTGGGACAAATGTAATAGTCGTTTCCGCATACCTAGTTTGTTATTACATTCAAGCACATGGTTTCAATTATAATGTTTAAGTGTTATAAACGATTTCTCTTAACCATTTATTTAAACTCTTATTAAAGCTTCCAAATCATCTTTAAAATAATAAATTTTTTATTTAAAGACATTTATAAAAGATGGGGGAAAGAATATCTAAGTTTAAATTTATGTTTCTAAAGTTTATTAAAACTGTTGTAGAAAAGTGCTACGGATAATTTTTTAAAAGCTTATTTAATTAAAACATATTTTCTATCATTTGGTAATCCATGTTTATAACTCAAACCACTTTTAAAACAATTTAAAATATTTATCAAATTTGTTACATATTTTTAAACATTTAAAAATATTCATTTTAAAGAATTTTACACTTTGGTCACTAAAGTGCAAAAACACTATATTCCTGAAAATTTGATTTGGTCATATCTTAAATCTACAAGATGAAATCTTGGTTTTTCTTTTCCATTTGAAAAGAATGGTTATGAGGATCCGAATAATTCTTATTTCAAAGAATTCCTACTCCGTTCTATCCTGTATATTCATTTAGCTTTTCCGGCACGAAATCGTGAACTACTGTTGCACGACGCGCCTTATTTTGACTTGTTTTTCATTATTTTCCAAAAATTCTTCAAATTGGGTTTTATTATTTATAAAACATTTATAAACCATTTTAAACCAATATTTTATGAATTTATTTATCAAAAATCAATTTTTAGTTTATTTCCAAATATTTTATATTATATTATTTTAATATTCAAATTTCTATCTTTTAAAAAAAATTAAACCATAAGCTGCTTATTTTTAAAACTTTAAATATTTAGAATTCATTAATATTAAAATTTCAAAACATTAAAGTTTTTTTCCAAACAATTTCAAATTTCTATCTCTACTTTTCCTTTTCAAATCAAATCTCTATCTTTTTCCAAAATGAATTCTTTTTCTATAGTAAATTTGAAAAGAGACTTATCTATACTTTGTGTACCATATAGAATTAAAATATAAGTATGGTCTCAAAACAACTATGTTTAACTATTTCAAACATGACTAATAAAGTAGTTGTGTACAAATTTAACTATGATGTTGATAAAATCAACATTAACAACTATACGTTCATCCATACAACCAAATTTATTCAAGCATCCATATTACAACTAAATGGTGTCAATTTATCATAAGGGTATGAACATGAATATCATAGCATGAAAAAAAATAGGATTTCAAAAGATAAGAGCTCACCTTCATTTTTGCAAATCCTTTCACTACGAACTATAGTATTTTTTCTTGCACTATCAACACACAAGGTCTCAGACTAAATGGAGATGTAGCTTTCTAAAGAGGTGGACTGCTTGGACTAGTGTGGTGAAGTAGGCTCAGCTTGTGAGGTGGGGAGGTGGGGAACGTACGGATGTTGGGGGTAGGGAGTTGGTATGTCTTTTGAGGGTGGTGGTGGGGTGTGGCCGAAGGTAGATGTTAGAAGGAGGTAGTGTTGAGGTGGGTTTTGATGTTTAAGGAGGTGGAGTTTATATATTATTTTTTTAATGTAAGAAAGAGGGTTTTTTTGATGATAACTTAAGTGGCATAGATGGCCATGGAAGTGATGCAGAAAGTGAGGAAGAAGTGAAGAATGAAGATGTGTAAAAGTGAAGAGAATGTGGTGTTATTTATACATGAAGTATACACCAAAAGGACCTTACTACCCTTACCTTCAAATTCATTTCTAACCACACAATTGCTCCTCCTTTCCAATGCAAGATTATACCCTTAAGTACTAGCATTTAACAAGATGAGATGTTTCTTTGTACTTGGTAGTTATGATGCTTACAAAAGGATCTTTATTAAATCAACAAATCAAACAACATATCCTCTTACTTTATAATTTGCAAAAGTAAACTCTCTTTGTCATTTTATGCTAATTTTAAATGTTTTAAAATGTGTAAAGTGTGTATGTTAGAAAATATAAATAGGGTTGCGATGACGTTGCACACACTTTCGTTCGAAAAAAATTCGAAAATCCACAAACTGCATTTCGGTCACTTTTTAGTTTTAAATCAAACTATTTACTTATGTAAACGAAATTTGAAAATATGTTTCTTATCATTTTAAAATAATTAAAACAAGATTATTTAGGTTATAAAAACCATATTAAATAGTATTAAAATTCCATTACAAAAATACGGTATTGAATTTTCCAAAATACGGCGAAGCATGAACATCTTTGTAAAACAAGTCAATATATTTTTAAAACCATTATAAATCAAAAAGAATTTAAAAATGATTTTTGAACATATACTTAAATTTATCGAAAACCCTCTTTTGTTACTTTTACGTTTAAAATCTTTATTCTTGTAAACCAATTCTAAAAATAAGTTCATTGTTCTTGTATTAAAACATGATTATTTGAGTTTTATAATTCTATATTTGAATATTTAAATTTTATTAAATATTTCTATTTTCAAAGTGGTAAAATTACGTGTCATTGCATTCTCCCCTCCTTAAAAAATTTCATCCTCGAAATTAAAATTTATAATTATAAGGAAACTTACCCTGCAACTGTAATAAAAATTCTACTTTAGTCTATTTCCAAAATAAGGTAACAAAGAGAGAGAGAGATCTGCTAAATATTGATACTACATAATGGTGTCATCAGATATACACATAAAACAACATAGATCCATATCCCTAGCCTTAGCGCGTACAATGCACTTAAGGTAATATACATAGTCACAAAATATACATCAGCTTTATACGCAATACCCCCAAAAGGAATCATCCTAACCATACCAGAGAACTCCCCAAAATATCATCCATACCAAACACTCATACTCATCGGACTCCTCATCTGATGGTCCTTCTAAATCCAACACATCTGGCATATCCTCCTCTCCTTCTTCCTCTTCAGGCTCCCCATCCTCCATCTCATCCTCCTGTACCATGTCCTAACCTGGTGGCTACCATGGTTGCCCTGCTTGAACCCACGGGATATGACACATCTCTGTTGGAACATACTCATTCATGTCCTCTCCTAGTTCCTCAAAACTAAGATCGTCAATCAACTCCGGAATTGGCGATCCCATCTTCGGAATAAGAGTGCCCATTTCCCATATAGTATCCTCGTCACTATTTGAGGGGCTATCATACAACCAAGCATCATACATCCCTGAATCCTCTCCTGCAAGGTCTTCCTCAATACCTCTAAATCACCATACTTCGCTAATGCTCTCCTAAACCTTTCCCTTATCTCTAGACACTCTACTTTAGTTAATTTCTATTAATGATAGAAAACTAAAATTAGATATTATGCCTCTTTAAATTCTCATATTCAACAAATTTACAAGGTCTTATCTTACTTAAACTTTCTCTCATTATTTTATTCTGATTTCTAACTTCTTGCCCAATGTCTTAATGACTCATTTATAACTTATGTAACTTAAGCTTACTCCATTTGTCCCATTCACATATTGATAAGAAGGAAATTTTTGCTAGGTGTACGTTTCTGCTTACCAAATTAATCATCCGATCCATGTTACCTATTGAATTGGGAATTTTATTTATCTAACTAAATTGTTTTTTTAACTTAGCTTTTCCAAAACCTTTATGTTTTAATCCATGTTAAATTTACAAATGCTATATATTTTTTTCCATGAAAAATGTTATATTTTAAAAGAATTTCCTTGAAATCATTTTTCTCCTAGATTCATTAGAAATTTAAACTTCCAATATTCCTTTTAAAATTTATTTATCTTAAATAATCCTCTTTTCTAACTCATATACTATTATCAAACACCTTATGGTCAAATCGTAAAATTTAATTCACAGAGTGTCTATATATAAACCTTTATATATACAAAACAATCAATCAATTAGTGATAATAACCGGGTATTTTCATCCATTAACAACCAAATATTTAGGAGCAGATATTAAGTATTATAATTATCTTATCAAATATCAGATTTCAACTAATTCTTGCTTAATCAATTATCTTTATGAAACATCTTATAGTCAAACCGTGAACTTCTAATCATAAGATGTTCATATATTTAAGTTTTGCTTATCCAAATTTCAAACAATCCTTCAAGTTATAACATAACTGACTATATTTTATTTTAAAAATACCTTTTATATCCAAAATATAACCCTAAGTAAAATTATTTCGTTTACCAATTTTTTTCAAAACAAAAACAAATTTTTTCTTTATATATAACATTAACAAATACGCGCTCATATCCAGAATACTCTCAACTCACACTTACCCTATCTCTAATGAGTTACTCATCCTAGGGCATTACTAACCTTATCTCTAATGAGTCTTTACCACTATCAGGCTCAGGTGTTTGCTCAAACTAAGCTCTGATACCAAATGTGATGACCCAACTTTTAAACCTTTGGGAATCAACACTACTACACCCAGGGTATTCACATGCTACAATTCCAAGTTCCGAAAGATAGATTATCAAGGGTCGAAAGAAAGAAGAAAGAACAGAATCTTACTCGAATATAATAACATATATTATTGAATAATAATCTTTAAAATGGAAAATTTTAAAATATATAAATCAAAGTCTAACCTAGATTCAGCTTGGACAATTATAAACACCTATCCTTAAAATGCTGAAAAACATCAAACAAAATGCAGTGGAAATAGAATACGTTCATACGTTGGTGAAGATCTCCAGCTCTCCTCTGGAAACTTCAAGCGTCTTTAGCTAAACCTAAAACTACTCGGATCTAACTTGAGTATAAAAATACCCGGACCAGTTTGGCAAACCGGCATGAGAAACTCAAATCATAACTGATAGTGTCATGGATCGAAGATTGGTGACAAACCCTTTTTGGAAAGAAAGAGTATCTCATCAGACCATGCCATACATAAACACGGATAGGTTTTCACCTTATAATAACTAAAACAATTTTATCAAATCATTTGATATTATTTTTAAGGACATTCTTTGAAAACACTTTTCAAGTGAACATATTTAAATAGGTGAAATTGTTGCCATTATTAAATTCCATCATACTAGGCTCTACAACTAAAACCGAAAACTCGTACTGGATAATGGATTTCCAACAAGTGACCAGGCAAAGGACTACCTTTCGATAGTACATCTCTAAAGGGATGTACCGAGGCCCAACTGATGGTCCTCTACCAACACAACCTCAGCCTACCTCTAACTAGATAGTACCGAATACGTCATCACCCTGGTCGTTACCGACTTATACGAGCACGCTCTAGCAAACACCACATAATTTAAATCCAAATGTTATAGCGGGTAGAAATATATCTAGAAAGGGATGATCATACCCTAATGGTTGTGAACCACATAGCCTTGCTGCATCTACCATTTTTTAGTCATTTCTGGCTGCGAGGCCTGAGGTTATGATTACCTTTCATATAGAACATTAACTTTCCACTTTGAATGCCACATTGCCATTCCATAATCACACAACTGATTTCTGCAAATGCATAAGTCCTGAGTTTGTACGTCTCAGGAAAGGGTGTTAAGCTAAGAGAAGTTGCCTTCTCCACCACCAAACAGATGATATGTGTAAAGACCCAGAATTTCACCGCTTTGATTTGCGAATATTTAATTATTCAATATATAGATTTTATAATGAAAACAAAACTCTTTTAAATGACAAATAATGATGGTGAAATTGTTTTAAAATTTAGTTTACAAAAATATATAGTTCGATGAAAAATAGAAAATGTGATCGGAATTCGTTTTTTGAATTTTCATTTTTCATTGGCTAAAAGTTATCGAAAATGTTGTAATCAAAATTGCATAAGTATATACACATTCATTTGGAAATAAATTAGGATATGTATGTATTCATGTATGCATTAGCTAAGTGTATGTAGGGTGTGTGTGTCTATATATATACACACTTAAGATAATATAATGTAAATTAAATAAAAGTAAACATGACATCATAGAAACATGTTTAAACATTTAGTACATGCATTTATAGCATATTGGCATTGATTTGAAGGGGGGAGGCTATGGTGGTGTGACTATAAGAAGAGGGAGGCTTGTGATGAGGTGGAAGTATATGAATGGAGGGCAAAGGACAAGGGTATAATGGTAATTCCCTTTATGCATTTTATATAAAAGCTTTTCTCCATTTACTTTTCTCTTATTCATTTCACTTTTTCCATTTTTTAAAAAGCCTTCATCTTCCTAAAAACTTCATGATACCTTTTAGAGGCTTCCATTCATAATTTTAAGTTTTTAAACATCCAAGTTTAAACTTTTAAAATAATTTCAAACTTGTTAAATCTCCTCCTTTTCATTTTAAAAACTTCTCCATATTCCTCCCACTTCATTCATCCATAACTTCCTCCATACTACTTCAAATTAAGATTTTAATTTTTTCAAACCATAAATAATTTCAATGGCTACAACTTTCATTTGAAAGTCTTTTCAAATCTCGAATATTTTTGGGTCAAAATTTCATTTCTTTTTGACTCATTTTTGGATCAACATTTTCAAGCCCAAAAATAACACTCCTTCTTTTGACCATATCAACATTAGAACAAATTGAAATTAAGTGATTATATTTTTCCAAATTGAAGAGAAAAGAATTTCCTAAAACTTTTCTTTTTATGACTTGTCCGAATTTCGAGAGTAACATGATCAAAAATCAGTGAGAATATGACCTATTTTATAGTGGATTTTTGTGATTTCCAAGCTTTCGGCGAGTAAACGTTAGTTTTAAATTTCAGAGTTTTAACTTGATATATGTTGCATAAATTACTTTATGATGTGTGTGAAAATGTTTGAGTTGTTATATGTTTGGTTATTTGTGGATATGGATGATTTGAGATGGAAAAAGTGGACTTAAAATGAAGTCTGCCTTAGTATTGTTGTAAATTTTTAAACTTAGGTTATGATATAGTTTACAAACTTTGGATTTGATGTTGGTTGTAAGTTAGGATATGTGATGTGGTATGTTTATAAGTTAACATTGAGATGTTAAAAGGGGATTTGGATTCTTTGGAAGGAGATGGTTTTAAAGTATTTAAGTTTTTAAAACTTTAAAGTACAACTTTGTTTAGTCTCTAAACTTTTCCTTATGGTTTAAAATGAAACAAAGTTAGAATTGGAAAGTTAGTAACTTGGAGAAAATAACTCAAGTTACTACATCCGTAGAGATAATCGCTATGGATGCGGTTTCGATATAAAAATCAGATTTTTGAAAATTAACTTTTTATACTTAAAAGAGTTTTGAAAATGTTTTATAAACTTAATAATGATGTTTTAAAAAGTTAATTAAGTTTTCAATAATTAATTATTAATTAATTAAGTTTTGATAATTAATAATTAATTAAGTATTAAACAAGGTTTATTTAACTTAATTAACGAGGTTTAGTTTCTAATTAATTATCTTCTAAAGATAAGATTAATTTTAATATATTATTAATTAAATATGGGGTTAATTATTTATTTATTTAATTAATCAAGTGTTAAATTATTTTTAATTATTTATTAATTAAGGCTTAAATTTAAAATAGATTATTTATTTAAGGTTTAATTAATTAATTAGTTTTTAATTAAAGGTTATTTTATTAATTAAATGAGATTAATTAATATTAATCATTAATGAAGGTTTAAATTATTATTTAATAATTAATAAAGGATTGATTTAGGTTAAATTATTTATATAGTCATTAATCATTGTTTAATTAGTTATTAAAGGTTTAATTATTTCTTAATTTATAATTAAATTAAGTCCAGGTCTAATTAAGATTAATTATGTTTTAAATAAGGGTTTAAATTGTAAATAACTATTTTAAAAAGGGGTTTTAAGTTTTAAATCCTCTATCTCCAAGAATCAAATTGTTTTAAAGGTGCTTCTTTTTCAAAGATGGTTTTGAACTCAAGGAATTCAAATGTTGGTACTACTAAGTAGACAAATGCCTGTGAATGAGTTGTGATGTGATTGTTTGATTGTTCGGACATCTGTTTAGCAGGACAAATCACCATCCTACTATTATGTTGTTTGGACATGTATATGCTAGTTGAGTATTAGTGGCATCTTATTCCCTTATTTGGATATGAATTGCACTTACATATATGATGACTTATGTAAATAAATTGTTAAGTGACTTGAAAGTGAAATTGAAATTAAATGGTAACTTAAATTAGTACCATTGGGTTAACTAAGCCTCCTTTTGAATTTATGAAGTATGATATTGAATTAACTTCAATTATTTAATTAGTTTGGGGTTTTAAAGTTTATAAATGATTTTTACATTATATAATTATTTTATAAAGGTATTTATAAATGATAACTTGTTTTAATTAAGGGTTTTACTAAATATTTAAAGTGATTTAAAATGAGATTTTGTAAATGAGATTTTGTAATGTCAAAGATATTTTATAAAAGAAATTTTATAAAGAGTTTTATACATGGAAAGATATTTTATAAATCATTTTACAGATTTTAAAAAGAAGTTTAAATCTAGTTTAAAGATTTATAAGGAGCTTTGTAATATGAAGTGAACTTATAAAAAGAATTTTTATAAGGAATAAGTGAATGGGTTTATAAAGCGAATGGGTTTTATAGTAAATGATGTTTTGAAAAGGGAATTTCTTGGCATTTAGTATGGAATTTGTGAAAAGAGAATTTTCCAATTTTTTTGGTAAATACTTATATTATTTAGATAAGTAAAAATGTTTTCCAAGTATAAAAGGGATGTAAAGGGTTTTGGGAATAGTGTTTTAATAAGATCTTTTGATCAAGTTTTGCAAAGTGTTTTAATTAATGAAAGGTTAATAAATAAAGGCCCAGTGGATCCTATATGGAATTAAATCAATGTTTAAATGATTGTTTATTTGATAGTTAAATAGCCGACTATCAAATCTGGACCAAAACGTATCTTTGGAAATATCTAGGAGAAACACGTGAGTTATATGGCACAGTCATCCTCAATGATGTTGTATTGTACGTATAAATCTCATTTCGTTCTTCTAGGATAGACGATAAGGAAATCCATCCACAAACGGTTAGGAGGTAAACTCTGCTCTTATCATTTATCTGCTTATTTCCTAAAGAACGTGGATTGAGTTTACCGGAAACTATCAAAAGTTGTTTCGAAGAGACCGGTATCGGATAAGTATAAATTATTTGAAAATCACTTCGATCCAACTAAAGATATCTTAAAGATGATTGAAGACGAGCTTTTGAAGTGGAAATGCTACTTGCTACTAATCCCGAGGGTGATTCCAGAATGTATGTAGTAGAGCTAGTGCCTTCGGTTTCGTTCAGACCCAGAACGAACTTGTATGGATGAATGCTGACATTGCATTTCTGCCTAGAGGGCAGTGTTAGCATTCCAAGATGGTCTACTAAGAGAAAAGGTAAAAGCGTTGCCTCAAGCCCCATAAATCGGGAAATGGCTAAAACAGGGTAGATGCAGCAGGGCTATGTGGGTCGCTCCCATTAGGGTATGTCATCACCTTTCTGGATTATTATATAATGGATTTGGTTGTGCATGAGAGATCTCAGTAAAGGTTGGGAACAACCAGAATGATGACATATTCGATACTATTCAATTTCAGGGGTAGGCCAGTCCTGTGTTGGCAGGGGTGGGCCAAGTTTAGGATCTAACCCTGGGTACATTTTATCTAGAGGTGTACTGTACAGAAGGTAGTCTCTTACCTTGCCATTGATGAAATCCATTCTCCAATAAGCGTCATTCGAACTTGATTGTATACCTATTATGCTAGAATTTAAAAATGTAACAATTTCAGTTATGATTAATATGTATTTATATTCTAGACATTATCATAATATCACTGAATTTTCTATAAAAATGTTTTGGTTATCGTAAGGTAAAAACCCGTCCGTGTTTATATGCAGCGTGGTCTTACGAGATACCTTTGATTTTAAAGGTGTTTTACAAGTTATAATAAAGTTCCTTATGATTTGAGTTTCTTATGCTGGTTTCACCAGACTGACTCGGGCATTGTTTTCCTATAATGCTCGGGTTAGCCCAAGCATATTTTCCATATTTAGTTGGATTCTTTGGAGCTTTCAAGTGACGAGCTGGATTCTCCCAGATGTATTCATGAAACTTATATTCTTCCATTGTTTTGTTTTGTTTTGTTCTTGTTTGTATTGGTCGGCAATTGTAAGGACAGGTTGTTATAGCTGTCAAAGCTATAATAGGTTAGTGTACTCTGATGTTGTATATAATAAAGATGATTTCCTTTTGTAAAGACTTGTTCATATTATATATTACTCGTCATGTTTTGTGAAATTATGTTCTGTCTTTTCTTTCTTTCACCCCAAATGACCTATCTTTCGGACGTTTAAATGATCGGCACATTAATACCGAGGATGTATTAAGTATCGTCTTTAGGTGTAAGAAAGGCAGACCGTAACAATATGTTTTATAGAGATCGATCAATGTGAATTAGAATGCAAAATCAAACATTCATCCATAACAAGTTGTCCAGGAATAGGACAACCGAAGGAACTCCTCCTACTGGATCCTGTTTCGAAATCATCCCTAGGATCAGTAGCAATTAATCCTTACAAGTTAAAGATTTTCATAACAAAGCACTACCGCCACCATGAAATGGTAAATTTCGCCGAAGGTCTAGTGGCAAGTAGCCCTACATCATGAAGATCTTTATCTTTAATTGTCTTTGTCTTCAATATGTTTCAATTTCGAATGCGTAAATTGGTTCGAAGTGGTTTTCGGATAGGACTCACCCAAATCCATTACCAGTTTCTTTGAATTCAATTTTCAATAAAAAGATGTGAATATGAGTACACGGGATTGTTAAGCCTCTTTTCACTTAAATTATTTTGGTTTATTAAATCCCTTTTACTTTTGAAATCTTTAAGTCATTCGCTTAGGAAAATATAATCCCTTTTCTAACAAAGTTTTCATTTTTCATAAACATATCTTAAATGGGTTAAAACAATGTTACGTAAGACACCATTTACTGTAAACCCAAACTAGTTATATTGAGTAAAATATTAGACTAATCATAGCCAGATTAATTTCCGTATTCAACTAATACTATTCGTGGAATAACGGTGGAAAATCACCTTTTAAATTCATGCAGATAGTATAAATTCGCACCTCGAAATTTAATACAGAGTTTGACTAGAACATTCTTTATACTACTAAAATCGTGTTTAACTCTTTTTATTTTTGAAAATATTAAATATGATCTTTTCATTTAGTGCATCCGAGCTTTCCTTTCGATCTATTTCACCCTTCGCCTACAATGAGAAACAGAGGCCAGGTAAGTTCAAGGCACTGGTTGCTCCATCCCTAACCTTAATCACATGCCTCGTTTTACCTTTCTACATCACACAGGTGGGACAAATGTAATAGTCGTTTCTGCATACTTAGTTTGTTATTACATTCAAGAACATGGTTTCAATTATATCGTTTAATTATTATAAAAAGTTTCTCTAAATCATTTATTTAAACTCTTATTAAAGCTTCCAAACCATCTTTAAAATACTAAATTATTCATTTAAAAAATTTATAAAAGATGCGAGAAAGAATATTTAAGTTTAAATTCATATTTCTAAAGTTTATTAAAACCGTTGTAGAAAAGTGTTGCACATAGTGTTTTAAAAGCTTATTTGATTAAACCGACTTTTCTATCATTTGAAAATCCATATTTATAACTCAAATCTATTTTAAAATATTCTAACATATTTATAAAATTTATTTCATATTTCTAAACATTTAAAAATATTCATTTTAAAGAATTTTACACTTTGATCACTTAATTGCAAAAAGCGCGATTTTCCTGAAAATTTGATTTGGTCATGTCTTAAAATCTACTTGATGAAATCTTGGTTTTACTTTTCCATTTCAAAACTATGGTTATAAGGATCCGAAAAATTCTTTTTCAAAGAATTCAGACTTTGTTTCTATCCTGTACATTTATTTAGCTTTTCCGGCGCGAAATCTCGAACAACCGTTACGTGACGCGTCTTATTTTGACTTGTTTTTCACTGTTTTCCCAAACTTCTTCAAATTGGGTTTTATTATTTATAAAACATTTATAACCCATTTTAAATCAATATTTTATTAATTTATTTATTTAGAACCCATTTTAACTTTATTTCCCAATATTTTATATATAATATTACTTTAATATTCAAATTTATATCTTTTAATCTTTTTCTAAACCATAAGTTACTTATTTTTGAAACTTTAAATCTTTAGAATTCATTAACATTAATATCTCAAAACATTAAAATTTATTTTCCAAACAACTTCAAATTTCTATCTTCACTTTTCGTTTTCAAATCAAATCTCTGTCTTTTTTCCAAAATGAATTCTTTTTCTATAGTAAATTTGAAAGGAGACTTAACAATACTTTGTGTACCATATAGAATTAAAATATAAGTACGATCTCAAAACAACTATGGTTAACTATTTCAACCATAACTAATAAATTAGTCGTGTCCAACTTTAACTATGATGTTGATAAAATCAACATTAACAACCGTACATTCATCCATACAACCAAATTCATTCAACATCCATATTATAACTAAATGGTGTCAATTTATCATAAGGGTATGAATATGAATATCATAGCACAACAAAAATAAGATTTTAAAAGGTAAGAACTCGCCTTTATTTTGCAAATCCTTTCACTATGAACTACAGTATTTTTTTCCTTGTGCTATCAAAACAAATGCCCGGACTAAATGGTGAGAGAGCTTGATAAAATAGTGGAGTGCATGGACTAGGGTGGTGAAGTGGGCTCGGATTTTGCGGTGGGGAGGTAGGGGATGTACGGATGTGAGGGGTAGGGAGGTGGTACAGCTTTAGAGGGTGGTGATGAGGTGTGGCCGAAGGTATAGGGGAGAAGAAGGTGGTGTTGTGGTGGGATTTGATGTTTAAGGAGGTGGAGTTTATATTTATATTTATTTTATTAATGTAAGAAAGAGGGTTTTGTTGATGATAACTTAAGTGGTGTAAATGGCCATGGAAGTGATGAAGAAAATGAGGAAGAAGTAAAGAATGAAGATGTGACCAAGTAAAGAGAATGTGGTGGTATTTATACATGAAGTTTACACTAAAAAGGCCTTACTACCCTTACCTTCAAACTAATTTCTAACCACACATTAGCTCCTCCTATACAATGCAAGATTAAACTCTTAAATACTAGCATTTAATGAGATGAGATGTTGCTTTGTGCTTGGTAATTATGATGTTTACAAAAGAATCTTTGTTAAATCAACAAATCAAATCAACATGACTTCTTACTTTATAATTTGCATAAGTAAACTCTCTTTGTCATTTTGTGCTAATTGTAAATGTTTTAAAATATTTATAGTGTGTATATAGTAAATAAGGTTGCTATGACGTTGCACCCACTTTTGTTCGATAACCAGTCGATAATCCACAAACTGCATTTCGGTCACTTTTTTAGTTTTAAATCAAACTATTTACTTATGTAAACGAAATTTGAAAATATGTTTTATCATTTTTAATTGGTTAAAAAAAGATTATTTAGGTTATAAAAAGTGATTAAATAGTATTAAAATTCCATTATGTAAACACAGTATTGAATTTTCCGAAATACGGCGAAGTTTGAACATATTTGTAAAACAAGTCTATATATTTATAAAACCGTTATAAACCAAATTACTATCATTATAAAATTAATTTATAAATGGATTATTCATCACAACAAATTTAAAAACGATTATTTGAACATATATTTAACTTATCGTAAACCATCTTTTGTTACTTTTATGACGAAAATCTTTATTCTTGTAACCAATTTTAAAAGTAAGTTCATTATTCTTGTAAATCTTATAAAACACGATTATTTGAGTTTGATAATTCTATATTTGAATATCTAAATTTTATTAAATATTTTTATTTTCAAAGTGGTACAATTACGCGTCATTACAATAACCCAAACCTGAATCCATTTCCCCATTTCATTTTCCCTTAAATCAAAATTACGGCACAACACCCTTTCATCCTTGTCCACTTTCTTCAGCCACAAATCCGCCTCCTTCTCTTCCATCGATACCTCCATTCAAAACTACCATGTTTCCTCTTCATCACTTCCATCGACGCCTCCATCAGCAATTGTAGCACAACCTACAATGTCGCTCCATCAACGCCTTCATTGCCTCTATCTCTAATGAACCCCATCTGTAAAGAACTCTGCAAAAGCCACTGTCGATGCCTCCATTTCTAAAACCAGCTTGTGGTGCCTCCAAAGCCATTGTCGTCCCATTTCCTTTGACCACAAACCCTCCAAAGTTTCATCGATATGTTTCTTTTATATTCATAATTTCCATTTATGATTCTCTAATTTAAGTATATTATAGTGAGAATAGTTCAGTTGAAATGGATTGGTTAAGGTCGAAATATGTGTTGTCATACATGGTTGATTACAAATGAGTGTGTATATAAAGGAATCTGGAACTAGGCTATACTTTGATTCGGTTGTTTTAGTTCAACTAATGAAAAACCATAGATTTGTTGGCCCCATCTAACGAGTTTTTATATGATATGTTGACATTAGTTTTTAGTACAATAGAAATCAATACTTATCTAATAAAATATTTGTCGAAATGGCTTATTTTAGTGTTGTGGATTTAAGAGAAGAAAAGTGGCGGAAATGCTGCAAAATTGGTTCGGGTAAGTCATCATTGGGCATCGGCAAGTCATCAAAAAATTCTAAAATTGCATTTTTATTATGGCATCTACAAGTCTTCAGCAAGTCAATGACAATGATGTCGTCAACACGTTATCAGAAATGATGTCGCTAAGTTGTAACAACCCACCATCTATGACGTCATGATCCACATCTTAAAATGGCATTGGCATCACAGATGCCATTGACGGCAAGTCATTTTGAGGTAAAGTATAAGACAAATCACAGAGCTATCTATGGTATACTACACTTTTTGGAAACTCATGGGGGTAGGAATAAAATATAATAGTAATCAATAATACAATCCTAAATAAATAAAACAGTCTAATATCAAGATAAACTCCAACTATAAAATCTCTTAATATTGCTAGTTGAATAATCTAATGTTTAGGAAAAATTAGTGAATGACTAACAATTGAATAAGTGTGCGTCTCCATCGGACCATTACTCCTTCAAGTCATCACCAGTCCTCTCTACTGACCTATCAGACTATAACTAAAAAAAGAAAATGATAGAGGGGGTTAGACTTACGATTAGTTAGTGAAACACATCATATAAGTATATAATACTAATAAGTTACTAAAACAACACTTATGCTTGAAAACCATAATTAACCTGTGTTGACCAGAACCTAGCAAGTCAGTTAAACACAATATTATTGTGGTATCATATTTTAAGGTCTCACTAAAATCCATCCTATGCATATTTATATGCCTATGATTCACTCTAAAATCTCAACTTGCTACAAATCATATACCAAGGACTCAGCTCGAGTAATCGTGTCATGTCATAAAATCATAAACTAGGACTCAACCCCTTGAATTATCAATTATTGAGACTCATATCCTTGTACTATCATACATGTTAAGGACTCAGCTCCTTGGGTTATTTTATATTGAAGACTCAGCTCCTCGGACAATCATATATATTAAGGACTCAACTCCTCGAACTATCATATATTGAGGACTCACCTCCTTGGACTCCTCGGACTATCATATATGCTAAGGACTCAACTCGTTGGGCTATCATATATGCTAAGGACTCAACTCCTTGGACTATGGTATATGTTGAGGACTCAGCTCCTCGGATTACTATGTGTTGAGATCAAGTTCATGCTAGTCATTCACCCAACGTTCCATGACGCAATTAGGATCAAGCGCAGAGCTCATCATTACCCTACCATTTACGAAGACACTGGATCAAGTCCTAACCCATCATCTCTAATCGTTACTAGTATTACCATATACCATTTTCCTCGTACACGTACTGAAACGCTCTAGTGGAACCCCCTAAAAAATCTACAAAAATAGGGCATTTTTTGAAAGTTTTTCAAAACAAAGAAAATAATACAACAAAACATTCCTTTTTTTGCCATGATCCCGTTGCTAAGAATCGCATGTGAAACGGAGGCTGTATACCAGAGTTATAAGCATTTAAAGTTCAAAGGCATATTTGTAATTTATTAAATAATTTAATAAAATTATATTACTTTATATCGTCGAATAAACACCACCAAAGAATTCGTGTCATCAAGGAATAAAATTTTGGTATACAATACATCTAATCTAGAGTACTTTTGTGTTTTATACTTTTTAAATAGGGGGAGATCAAACTTTGTCCAATTACAAAAATAATTACATTTTTAATTATTTAGCCATGACATACTATATTATAATCTTGTATATAAAATAATTACCATTTTTATATTCAGTTTAATCATTTATAATTTGATTTAAGATCATAGGGGTTGAATTGCTATGTTCTATCGATATATATAAATTTGAAGAGTCCCAATCACCGAAACGCTCGAATGAAGAACTCAACATTGTCTCCACTATCTTGGTTCTTTTACACCTAGATGCCCCAGAAATTCACCAATATTCCTTTACCAAATCATAGTAATGTCTCTGTGGTCATTTTAATTGGTAAATCGTTAAAATTAGTTAAGAAACGATAAAGATACACCATTTTGAAGTTTGACAGAGAAGGATGAAAATGGTGTACGAGATTTCATCTTTGTTCTTCATTATCTGGATCTTTTGCACCTCTGGTTTTATAGATTCCATCTCCAAATTAATGTGCAATCATAGTACTGTTCACGTCCTTCACTTTGCAGCTCGTCAAAATCGATTGAGAAACAAAGAAATTATGAATTTTCAAAGTTTGGTGGAGAAGAGAGAAGAGGAAGAAGAAATGAAGCGGTCAAAAAATGAGACTTTTTGCTTTGGATTTATGCTTAAGAATTAATTAAGGTTAGTGGTGAGTTGTTTATATTAAAATAAGACTGGAAAATACGATTTGCGCTTCTATTTATAGGTAGGAATAGCACTTATTTAGCCTAAAATCTTACAATCAGTATATTACGAACTGGGTCTGATTTATTTATAGTTTCTAGCCCGTTTAAACTAAATTTAGCAAGTTATATATTTTTATGAATGTAAAAGGAATTCGATATGAAATAGGATTGGTCCTGAAGCCTAATTCCAACCCCATATAAAAATTTACCGATTTTCCTTTTATGTAAAATTATGATTTTACCCATTTTAGTCTAATTACTTCAATATGTAAATTTATAGGGTGTTACATAAGTCATCGATATAGGCCTCAGTGTGTCATCAGTAAGTTTTCGGTGCTTGTTCTGCCATGAGGGTTTCAATGACCACAAAATCGTTGGTATGTCATTGGAAAATGGTTTGTTGAAGACATAGAGACGAATCTCTGACACCGGTAAACCGCTGTAATTCTAGTAGTGTACCACAATGACATCAAGACAATGCGTGAATCTGTAGTGGTAGTTGAAGGTGTACCCAAAAACATTGATATTTGATTTTGAAGGACCTAATATAGAAGATATAATGGTGAAATGGTTCATGATGCCAGTGGTTCAAGTATGTGAACTAATTAACCTGAAATATAAGATAAACTTTACCTAGAATCAAAAATGTTTTTCGATCTGTTAGAAGGTTTAAAACGACCATTGTGTAACATATGTATAAATGTGCATAGTCAGCGGCATCTAGGTTAATCTCTACAAAATCAACATACAGTGCATTAGAAAATCTACTGAACTCAATTCATAGTCTCTGTAAAGAAATGCTTTCACTAGATTATGTCTTGGTAGAAAATTGTTGTTTACTAAAAAAGAAGTATTTGCCTTTAGTCAACTATATGAAAAAATTAACTCGTGTGTAATGACTTGGAATTTTAATGTTTCGAATGAGAATATTTAATTTACTTAAATATTAAAATTTGATTCGAATTTAATAAATAATTTTTTTAATATAATGACTTAATTTTTACTGATGTATTCTTAATATGATTTATTTGATTTTTCCATGATTTTTAATTTGGAAAATATTTAAATTATTGTTTGATGATTTTTGGGAAAATGAAGGTATTGTCATGATTTTACAAAATAAGATAACCCGTGTATATTACCATTATTTTGGAATCATGTCGCATTTTTGAGTGCGACCGTATAATTTTTTTGTCAATCGCAGTTCGTACACGAATGGAACTCTATGTAGCATCGCACTAGAAATTTCAAAATAAACTATAACGTTATATTTGAGAATTATCAACATGCGTACTTCTCCTTTTTTCATTCTCTACTTTTTCCAAACTACTGTAAATGAACAAAGTAAGAAATTTTGATTACAAAAATTAAGATAAAATTATGTACTTAACTAATAATAAAACAAAGATATTTGGGTTCATATAGCCTAGGTCTACAAGCCTATGGGTTTTCGAAGCTCGGGTGATGCTGTTAGTGGTTTGACAGTTTATGAATGAGCAAGCTAAACTAAGGTTTCACTTTTAAGGAGTTTTGGGTAGCGGTTGGCTAAGAAAAAATTGGATTCATGTTTATCAAGGCAAGTTGAAGTAGTGGTAATGTTTTGGTGGCCTCCGATCAAGATTTGGGAAGTGTGTCGTTTGCTTGTAGACCGAGGAGATCATTGGTCGCGTTTTCCTAGGCTCGATCCAACTTGCTCTAGTGGGGGGATGGGAAGCTTTTGAGTCGTGGAGTTGATTGGTGGTGTCGGTGGTCGTTTTCGTAGGGTGTGGATGGTGAAAGAGGCAGTGGAAGGATCGGCTAGGGTAGCTTCGGCTATAGGAGAGGGCAGGAGTTTGAAATGTGGAGAAGGATTAAGATAGGGTAATTAAGGAATTAATGATTATAATTAGTTTAATAATGAGTTATTTAATTTCAAAATCATATTAAGTGTTTTAAATGTCGGATTTTGGCCAATATCTTAGGAAAATATCTCGGCTATCTCGGGCGATATTTAAAACACTTATAACTAAATAGGCTGCCAAATCTCGGATTTTGGCTGATATCTCGGATTTTTCATCTCGGCCATCTCGGGGAGATTTAAAAGCCTGATCATATTGAATCAATAACTTCTTCGTGCGAGGTCCAATCGAGACGCGGTCTTTTACGTTGCACTCATAATGACAATAACTACACGATGGAACTCGTTTTAATGAATTTGGAGCTAGTGAAATTTTGAGCTAAAGTTCGATTTTAGTTCAAAATGGAACACCTAAACATCCGTTGGAATTTCGGTGAATTAAACTCCCCTTTTTGGATAATCGATATGATATATAGTAGATAAATTTACTATTTTGTTTGGACGAATTATTGGTTGGTTTGGTTAATATCTGCTTTTTGAAAAGCAAATGTCATTTAAAATGAAATACAGGGAAAATTTGTAGAGAAATCCAGATTTCACACCATTGTGATTTTTAATTCCATTTATATACTTGTTGATTTTAATTTCGATTATATGCCTATTATATTGGTTGTTAAATGTTAAATTTGATTGTTTGGCCATGTTGAATGTGACGCTAACATATGTTAAAAGTTGAACTTTTTGGTGGAAAAGGTAATAATAGCATTGGTTAAGTGCTATAGTAACTATTGGCCTCATTATAGTATTTTGGAAAATACTACAAATTGTTGTTTGATTTGGAAATGGTTTCCAATTTGAAAACTGATTTCTAATGTGACCTTTCGTATTTTCTATGATATTGTATTCAAAAGTAGTTTCTATAGTTCTTTATTTTACTTCAATTTCTTTTATTATTCTTTTCTAATACATGTATATATGTAAATGCTTTAAGATTATTTACAGGGTATCCATTTTCATTAAAAATTTATTATAATAACGGATGTTTATTTTAAAGGAAATAAAAGGATTTATCTTTTATTTTAAAGAGATTTTGTGTTTAAAAGGAGATAGAAATATTTTAGGAATAAATATTTGTGAAACATTTTATATAAAATATTGTAATACAAGAACAGATTTATAAATGTCATTTTATAAATTAAAGAGAGTTTTATAAGCGATATCTTATAAATAAAAGAATAGGTTTATAAATGGCATCTTATAAAAGGGAAATTATCACAACTGAAGTAATAAATCATAATGTGATTTTATTGCAATATATGGAATGATCGTGTCATGAAAAGGATATGAGTTTTATAATTATATTTGAAGTTTGGTTTTATATTTGGAGTTTTGCTTTACAAAAAGAAGTTGCGTAATTATATTTAGAAATTTTTAAACGGAGTTTTATAAATGAATTTGAAGTTTTATAAAAAGAGTTGGAAATAAATTTGGTGGTTTAAAAAATGAGTTTATAAATAATATTTTATAAAAGAAGTTTTATAAATTGTATAAATGATGTTTATAAAGGGGTTTATTAAATAAGCTTGGAGATTTATAAAAATAGGTTTATAATTATGTTTAGATATTTATGAAGGGAATTTTATAATTTATAAATAATTTTTTTTTATAAAAGTAGTTTGTAAATATAAGGAGTTTTATAAAGGCATTTTACAAAGAAGGATTTATAGAAAAACTAAGACCCGATTTCCATAAATGATTGTTTTTAAATACGGTGGTATGGAAAATGTACTTTTCATACTTAACACCAAATTCCGAGGTATGTAAACTTGTCTCTATTTTGAGAACTTAGAATGTGTATCGGGGCAAGGTTAGTTTTTTGACTTGTCCGATCTCATTATTAATCGAGGGATAGCACTGTTTGAAATCGAGAAGTAGAGGTAATTATATTTTGTTTAATTTCTATACGATCGATTTACTTTCACCAAAAGGAAAGTGTTTTGGGTTTACTGTATTAATATTTAAATGACATTTGTTTTAATCCAATTGAGTATGGTTTTGGAAAATGAGATATTTTTTAAGATTTGTATACTTATACCGTTGAGACAAGTATATGGGTACATTTCCTATGTATTGGAAGTTTAGTGTTTTATGAATATACTTATACTGCTAAGATAAGTGTTCTAAGTTTTGAAAGTGAAATGTTTTGTGAGTATACTCATACAGTTGAGAAAAGTATATCAACATTTTCAAGTATTAAAAAGAGTAAATAGGGTTTGTGAATATATCTTTTGAAAAGGTATTTTGATACAAGTATTTAAAAAGTGGTTTTAATTAATGAAAAAACAAATTAAATAGGCTTAATGGTTGCTTATGTGCTTAACCAGTGTTGTTTTCCTTATGGAATTAAATCTCTGGTTAAATTGTTTGTTTATTTGATAGCTAAATAACCGATTATCAAATCTTGGCCAGTTTAAAAATTATCGTTGTCGGTTCGGAGAGATCAGGATAGGATATATTATCTGAAAACCACTTTGAACTGGCATAAGCGTTTGGAGACATCTTGAAGATGAGGGAATCAAAGATGGAGTTCTTGGAAGTGCAAGGGTTGCTTGCTACTAATCCTAATGGTGATTCCAAAAAGGATGTAGTAGAAGTAGTGCCATATTGTTCATATCCTAAACAACTTGTATAGTTGAATGCTGGCATTGCATTATTGCCTGGAGGGCAGTGTTAGCATTCCACGTAGGATCTGCTAAAAAGGTAAAATGTTGCCTCAAGCCTCACACCCTAGAATAACAAAAATCAAGGGAGATGTAGCAGGGCTATGTGGGTCGCACCCATTAGGGTATATCATCACCCTTCTTGATATATATATTTATGGATCTAGTTGGGCATAAAAGCTCTCAAGAAAAGGTTGCAAAGTAACCAAGGTAATGACATATTCGGTACTATCCAGTAAGGGATAGGCTGGTTCTGTGTTAGCAGAGGGTCTACGCAAGGCCCTCGATACATTTTCTAGAGGTGTATGGTGGTAGGTGGTACCTTGGTGCCTTGTCATTATATGGAATCCATTCTCCAATAAATGCCTTCAGACTTAGTTGTATACCTATTATGCAGAAATTTAATTAATTTAACAATTTCAGCTATGATTCAATATTTATTTTAAACCCTAGACATTATTATAATATCATAGGATTTCCAATGAATTGGTTTGTTTATCGTAAGGTAAAAACCCGTCCATCTTTATGTGCGGCATGGTCTTACGAGATGCGTTTATTTTGAAAGGTTTTACAACATTAAAATCCATTTAAGTTGTGTTTCTCACGCTGATTTACCAGACTGATCCGAGTGTTATCTTCTTATAATGCTCGGGTCAGACGAGCATATTTTTAGATCTAGATTTGGATGCTTTGAAGCTTCGGGAGATGACTTGGATGCCTCCAAAATGTATTCACGTATATTTTATTTTTCGCTAAATTTGTTGTTTGTATTTATCAATAATTTTAACGAAAGGTAGTTATAACTGTCCAGGCTGATGATTGGTTAGCTAATTCTGATTTTATATATGTATTTTGCGTTTTTTTTATTTGTAAAGATATGTTGTATATTATATGTTATTCGTCATGATGTGAGATTATGTTCAGTCTTTTTCTTTCTTTTCCCTTAACAATCCGTCTTTCTGGCACTGGATGCTCGGCACATGAATACCGTGGATGTATTAGTGTCGACTTTTGAGGTCAAAAAGGCGAGCCGTTATAGCATATCCAAGTGGATACATGATATATTTGAAGTAAAATCAAAACCTTACAAGTCGTAGATTCGGCAACAACCAAAGATATAAATTGCCAAAGAGCAGTGGTAAAGACATGCCTTTTACTCGTATGCATTACTTTCCACTGGCATATAGATTACAAAGATTGCATGCATCTTCCACTACTTCAAAACACATGCAATGTCATAGAAAACGACATTGAGATGAAGATGTTTTATGTCAACCATCAGATGGTGATGCTTGGAAGCATTTCAATAAAATATATCTTGATTTTTGTTAACTCCTTGTTTTCTAGCGACCTAAAACTCTACGACCTAAGACTCTGCAACCTAAAACTCTGCGACCTAAAACTCTGCGACCTAAAACACTCACGACCTAAAAGCTTGGCGACCTAAGTACAGAGATGACTTAATGACCTAAGGGACCTAACGACCTAAGGGACTTTACGACCTAACTACTGAAAGGACCTACGAACTAACGACCCAGAAGTTAGCGACCTAACTACAGAAACAACTTAACGAGCTAAGGAGTTAACGACCTAGAGCTTCGTGACATAACTTCACAAATCAGCTCAACGACCTAAGAACTTCAGCAACTACTCCTTAGCTCGCTTACGACCTAACACTTGCCACCTTCTTCAGATAAGACCAAGTGCAACTCCATCAAGCTACACTTCCTAAGTCGCGAGTGGATCACGACCTATCTTAGATCGCTCACGACTTATACTAGGTCGCTCGCGACCTACCGACAAGGCTCAACAAATTTCAGACAAGGCCCACGACTTATCCTAGGTCGCTCGTGACCTACGACCTAACTTAGGTCGTACACGACCTAAGACTTGGGACAAAATTCTGCCCAGAATCTTCCCTATAAATACAGCCCCAACTCCAACAATGAGAGGACTTTTGGACCATTCTCTGAAGCGCCGTTACTCTGCTGCTTTCTCAACTGAATCATCACTTGAAGAACTCCAAACATTCAAGACACTACTACAAGCTTCGAGAAAGATCTTGCACATCCAACACGAATTCAAAGAGCCTTATCACATCGAAGTTTGAGCTACTAGTCTAAAGCGTTTAGGAATCAAAGTGAATTGTATTCGAAGTGCATTGTATGAGTTTGTAACCAAAATCAGCAATAAAGAAATTCAAAGTGGACGTAGGCTCGATCTTAGGCCGAACCACTATAAAACCGTTGTCTCTTACTGTTTTCTGCTGTTTTCTGCTGTTTTACTGCTTATTTCTTGTTCCCGTATCACGGGTGGTGCTTTCACAACATTACTACACACATCGGGGTGTTAGTGTTCACTTTTTAGCGTTAACATTTTGGTGCTTTCATTGAGAATTGAACTCAGGAATACATTCACCATTGCTTCACAAAAGTTCGTTGAAAAATTTCTCTAAAAACCAGAAGTTTATCTGAGATCATGGCTCCTGGAAGAAAAGGTAGATCTACCAGATCTGGAAATGCTCATGAGGGAACCTCCGCTTCCCCAACAGCAGATCAGGCAACTCCCACCGTTGGAGTCACACGGGCTGAATTAAACGATGTTGTATCTGGGTTATACCAACAAATTGAAAATCAAAACGCTTTGATGATGGATAGATTAAACACTCTACTTGGGGCAACTCAACGGCCAGAAAATGCTGAACCAACCTTTGTCGAAGATACCCATAATTCCCAAGAGAAAGATATTCCTCAAAGAGCAACTGGCACCACCGAAATGCCACCTTTCCAAGCTAAAGGTTCAAGGCCATAGCCAACTTTTCACGAATATGTGCTTAGGCGAATTTCTAAAAAAATAGCTGACGTCTACCCGGCGGTGTCTCTGAACAATAAGGAGTATCTATCAGGGATGGTTCGCCGAATCATGAAAGAGAGCATGTAGAGGGAAGAAAATGAGAGTGACTGGGCATTTGCACCAAGTAGGACTCCGTTTACCGAAAGGATCCTAAAAGCAGAATTTCCAAGGAAATTTGTACCTCCTACTATCCCGGCCTATAGGGGGACAAATGACCCAAACCAGTTCCTCTATAAGTACGATTGGCATATGACCGGTGCAAGAGCATCAAATGAGGTTAAGTGCCGATACTTCCCAGTGTACTTGGAGGGAGTGGCTCTACTTTGGTTCACAAAGCTACCAGTTCGGTCCGTAGATCAATTCTCCGACTTAACGCGAATGTTCAAAGAACAGTTTAGATTGTATGCTTCAAAAGCTAAGGATATGATGTCACTGTCCAATCTAGAACAAATTCCCGGAGAATCTATCAGATCTTTTCTAAACCGTTTCAACGCAGCCTTAACCGAAGTTGACAACGCAGAGCCGCGTATGATCCTGACTTACTTGATGCGAGCCATCGACAAATCAAGCGAACTTGGAAAATGGCTAAAAATGAAAGAACCGAATTCACTTGAGAAGTTTTATAAAAAGGCCGACGAATTTATGCTCTTAGAAAGCTTTTCTGCGCCAACGAAAGTGGTTGTTGCAGAAGTCAAGAATAATGATGTTACTTCCAACAAAAGGGAATCCGGCAACCAGAAAAGGGAAAGTGACGGAGGAGAGAAGCAGAGAAATGAGAAGAGAACTCGCCGTCCTAATCCTTCAAATTTTACACCCTTAACTGATACACCGGAGAATATCTTCTTCGCAACAAAGGATGTTGTCAAGTATCCCAAACCACCTTAGATGGGAAGAGGGGCAATGCATAATGGGAAATTCTGTCAATTTCACAATCAACCTGGCCATGACACCAACCAATGTCGCCAGCTAAAGAATGTGATTGAAGAGTTGCTGAAACAAGGTAAACTGCAACAATATGTGAAGAAAAACAGAGTCGATCCAACCTCATCCACTCAGGGGCAACAACATCCTGCCCATCAATCTGGCCTTGGCAACAACACTGCAGTGCAAGAATCTGAAAAGTTTGTTATTAATGTTGTCGTAGGAGGTCCTCACACAGCAGGCAGGATTTGGGACGACTGTTAACTACCCACAAAACTGCAGCGGGGGCATCTTCCAATCTCTCTGGCATATGAATCCAAAACTACAAATCCAGTGGAAATGGAAATTCAATCTGGAGACTCTGGAACAACAATCACTTGCATCCATTTTTTACTTAACAGCACTGCTTAATTTTGTAAAATAATGGTGGATGTGTAAAACTTTTGCATTGTAAACCACTGAGAAATCAGTGTGAATCAATAGTAAAAAGCTATAAATCTTGTGTTCTCTAATGCTATGAAGTGCCTGTTTCATTTCGATATGCAAATATCTTTAAAATATTGCTAAGATGTCGATTGAATATTGCAGGCTATCAAAGCAAAGCTTACCCGTCACGAGACCAAGTGAGCCCCGTAAATGACTCGATAAACGAATTTCAAGCCAGTCAACAAAAGCCCTCTTCGGAGGCACGCCAAAAAATGGAAGTTCTTTTCTCAACAAAGAGGTTGGTGGAACCAGAAGGCGCAGGACCTTTGTTAACTAGTTGTGATCGTTTGTGCGAACAAACATCCAATTAAATAACTTGCGACCGCCCCATGGATTCATTTAACTGTGAGAAAGTAACTTCCAGGCAATCAAATCAAGACTTCTCTGGAAGCACAAGACTTCTCCGGAAGCACAAGACTTCTCCGGAAGCACAAGACTTCTCCGAAAGCACAAGACCTCTCCGAAGGCATAACGCTACTCTTCGGAGTCCATGCTACTCCACAGAGTCCAAATGCTAATTTTCGGAGTCCACGTTACTCCACAAAACTTAACGCTACTCTTCGGAGTCCATGCTACTCCACCGAGTCCAAATGCTAATTTTTGGAGTCCACGTTACTCCACAAAGCATAACGCTACTCTTCGGAGTCCATGCTACTCCACAGAGTCCAAATGCTAATTTTCGGAGTCCACGCTACCCCACAAAACATAATGCTACCCCCCTTCGTAACTAAAAAAAGCCCTCTTCGGAGGCACATTTCACCAGAATTGAAGTGCAAAAACCACTTCACCTGAGTTGAAATGTTAGAAACTTCTTCAGAAGCCCGCTTTACCGCGTAGGAGAATATACTTCTCAAAAATACGAAGTAATCATCTCCGAAGGTTGAAGCGTAAAAACTTCTCCAAAAACGAGACACGCTCCATTAAAGCAGAATAATTTTTCCTCAAAAATGGAATAGTTATTCTCCAAAATAAGAGTATAAGTCTTGTCGAAGCAAAAGATATTACGATGCACTTGTGGTATGGGGGCAATATCATACAATATAGCTACATTAATAAAAGTAGTATTCAAGCAACATACCACAAGTCCATTATAATATCGCGCAAAGAAGATGTGGAATAAATGCATTCTCAAACACAGACAAAAATTTGTACAAGTAAAAAGAATTGTTTATTCTACACTAAAACGAGAAGTAAATGCATTCGTTTACATACACAAGAATTTATGCAAGTAAAGGAATTACTTTATTCAATATTATCAAAAATTCTTTACATATGCAGAATTCAAAAAACAAGGACCGGTACACGCACAATCTCCGGTCGACACAAGCAAAAAGCAAAATAAGGAAGGTAGAGTCCATCTTATCACTCCTTCTTCCCGCCGCCTTTAGTACCCTTGCCTGGTTTGATGACTAGTTTCGGAATCCGGCGTGGACGGGTCGGAGAAGAAGGTGTGGCTGGATCTTCTTCTACTTTGTCTTCTCCAGCTGAAGTGCTTCTCTTCTTCTTCTTCTTTATGGCGCGCTTTCCTTTCCTCTTCGAAGAAGACTCACTTCCCGGAGTAAGCAGCGCAGAAAGTTTCGTGTTATCATCAAGAGACTGCTCCGGAGTCTTCTCACTGTCCTCAAGATCTTCCGTCTTCTTCTCTTGTGAAGCAGGCGGGTCCTCCAAGCCTTGAAGGGCTTCTATTTGCTCTTCCTGCGAACCCGGCTGAGAAGCAGGAGTGACTTGAAGAGTTGGAGGAGGAACAGCTGGAAGAGGAGAAGTATGAACAACGCTCGGTGCCTCCGCTACAGAAGAAAAGAAGTTAAAATCAGTACTCTCCAGAAAAAGAGAAAATGTTGGTTCATCGAGACTTAAGTAACAATCGAGAAATTCATCAAACTCGGTTGAATCAAACAAGTAGTCTACTTAAGCCAGATCAGGCTTGAAGTTACCTGGAGAAGTCGGCTTTGCAAGATCAATCTTGAATTTCTGAGCCTCAATATCGTCCAGGGTTTCTTCCTCGGTGGGAGTGGTCACAATTTCTTTGTCGACTTTAGCAGGAGGCGAAGAGTGTGAACTGGAGCCAATAATATCGACATCAGCTGAAACCGAAGTACGAACCGGGGCAGTAGGAAGTACTTCTTTTTCGGAACGCTTCTCTCCCGTCTCTTCGGCTCGCGCTTGGGCAAGTTGCTCCTTTCCTTTAACAAGTGCAGCACGGGCATCTTCATCTAAATAAGTTTCTTCAAGATCTGCTTCGGCATAACCAGCACCACCAAACATATCGATTATCGCCTCCCATACTTCAGCCAAGGTGACTTCATATTCCGGCCCTAAAAACAAGAGGCTTCCGTGCCCCAAAACGCTATGGATATAAAAGTCAAATAAAGTAGAGCTGACTTTGGCCTTCGTCGCATCGTGCGACTGTTCAGCCGCTTCTTTTTCCGCCATGGCTGCAGCTTGGCCGACAACTGCCTTATCGCGCTCTTTTTCAGTTTTTAATAACTTAGCTTGCAGCCTCGCAATTTCCAAATCTTGAGAGCTGACTTTTTCCTGCAGCTGGACGGTGCCATTGCGGTATTTTTCAACAATATGCTGCTCCGCTTCAAGTTTGGCTTCAGCATCTCTTTGAGCAGCATGTGCATCTCGCACTTGCTTTTGAAAGACTTCTTCTTTTTGAGAGTGCGAAGCGGAAGAAGAGGCGAGATCTTCTTCAAGTTTCTTGACTTTAGCCTCGAGTCTCTCGTTATCGTCAGCAATACTCTACATCTCTGCATCGTGTTGCTTAAGAATTTTCTTCCACTCCGAATGATCATTTTCCATAGTCAACATGGCTTCAAGATTCCTATGATTAACTCTTTGAAGCTCGTCAACAAGTTTCTGCCAGCCAGACATCCTATCAATATCAAGTTTGACAGCGTCAACATTTCTTAACATAGCTTGCTTATCGATCGGTACCAAGTCCAAGTCGAAACGCACCCCTTTTAAGCACCAATTTGGGAATCGGCTTTGAAGTGTAGGAGGACCGTCCCCGACTTGATACTGAGGCCTGTTGATAATTGTTTTAATGTCAAACTTCTTGAGAGCTGGAGAATCAGATGGAATTTCCGTAGAGGTAGGAGCATCAGACTTTTCAGAAATAGCAGGCGCATCACCAAGCTTGACCCGCTTGCTTGGATCTCCAGTAATGTGGCCCTTCCCCTTATCATCATGGGATTTCCTCTTATGAGAATCATCGCTTCTGTGAGAAGAGTCGTGTCGATCGTCCCTTCTCCTTTGCTGCTCCTTGTAGTCCCGCCTCTCACGTGCTTTTCTAGCAGCTCTCTCTTCATCGGTTTCTCTATGAGCAGAAATATAGCGCCTAAAATCATAAGTGTCACGGCTTCCGTGGCGCTGGAATTTATCGAAGTATGAACCGCTTCGCCCCATTGAAGAATCTGAAAAAGGAAAAAGAAATGAAATTTAGAAATCTCCGAAAAAAGTGTGTGTGGCGTGTAAACTACGCGCGTCAGGTTACAAACCACTCTTTGGCTTAGGAGTTATATCGGATTTTGGGGCGGGAGTCAACTCTTGGGACAACGAAAGTGGTCGTAAAGCAGATGTCGCTTCGATCACTGGAGAGGCAACTGTGGCATTGACACTATCGTCTTTAAAAAGCTCACGCGAAGTCACCATTAGATCACTCAGCTTACCAAAAATGTCTTCACCATCATGCCGAGCGGAGCTTTCTTTTTTAGCTTCTTCATCGGCTGGCTTCTCAAAGCGTTGGGGAGATTCCTCCTCTTCGATTACTCGAGAGAGTGTGAGTTTGCCGGAGGATCCCGCAACGTCAACAGTGGTAGAACATTTCACCAGTGCAGCCTCTACAATAGGTCCTTCTGATACAATCTCTTCTGTAGAAACTGGGGCATTTAATGCCTCTACTTGAGAACTGGAGGCACCCAATGTTTCGGTCTCAGAACTAGAGATTTCATGAACCTGGGTAAATCGTGAGGAGTGTAGAAGCCCAAACTGATGCAAGAACTCATCTTTCAACAAAAATTTGCTGCTTCTTTCTTCAGCAGTCACAGCGTTTAAAGTTTCAAAGATAGACTTGAGGCTGGGGTTTCTAAGTGGAGGTGGAAGTACTACAAAAAGTAGAAAATGAAGTTAAGCATTTGATAATTCGAGTTTTGAAAGGCTCATGAGATGAACAGAGAAAGGCAATCTTACTTCCGACTCTCCAGATGGCATAGAATCCTAGAGGACAGCGAATGAAAAAGAATTGACTTAAGAACCCGTGTGCACTGTCGGGCAAGTCTAGAATCAGTTTTCGGTTTCTTGCACCTCTTACAAGTATAATTAAAGGGTGGTCTTTGTTCTTCGCAAAGGTGCACGAATAGCAAATCTCACCAAAGCTTGGAAGACGGTTGAGCGTCCTCCTAAATAGAACACACAACCCCATCAAGACGGCATAACCATTGGGGTGTAGTTGGAAGGGAGAGATAGCTAATCGAAGAAAAAGTTCTCGAAGAAAATCGTTGAAAGGCGGGATAGCTCCACTCAAGCACATCTGACGATTAACTGCGACAAAACCAAGAGGTGGCCTGTCAGCAGTGTCGTTTGCTCCAAGAAATGAAGCATCTGCTTCGGCAATACCGAACTAAATACACAGTTGCCTGAAAACTTTGTGGCTCAGGGTGGTCGAAGTTCTTTCTGGAGGGTCGATCAATGGGTCAGCAATCGGGAAAGCTTCTCCAGCAGGTTTTGTGTCTTCTTGTTGAGATGTCATTCTACACAATCAACTGGATATTCAAATATGAAAGTGCACGTTTCCTAAAAGGTGTGAAGTGTTGTGCAAAACTAATATAATACCAAGCAAGTATAACTGAAATCAAGTTAGTTGACATTTGTTGATTATAAAGTTTCAAAGCTTGTCATTTTAAGTCCAAGAACAGTGTTGTGTTGATGCAAACAAATCAGCTTTAGTTGATTATTTCAGCTTTGCGTTAATACTTCATTCGAATTTGTTGTTTCACAGCATTTCATTCACAAAGTTCATTTAAGTTGATTATTCTTTATCGACTAATCTGTCATTCGATGTGGGCAGTCAATGGCAGTATAATTGTCCCGTTCTTTTGAAAATGTTGTGTTTAACTGGTTGTTAACATTAGAGTTAAAACAATTTGCAAAGAACTGCAACATAATTCAAGCTCAATCAAAATTCAAAGGTCAATCAAGTTCTGCCCAAAATTTCACAAGTGTTAGGTCGTCCAGCGACCTAGCATAGGTCGGAGTTTCCTTAGGTCAAACTGTGCAAGGTAAAAGGTTCGAGGCAAATTTGTTCAAGTCCTAGCTCGGCCGAGACCTAGAGCCTATGTCGCAAGAAAGATAGGTCGTGCAGTTCTTAGGTCGTGCGATTCTTAGGTCACGCAGTTCTTAGTTCGTGCAAGTCTTAGGTCGCGCGAATCTTAGGTCGTTCAGCGACCTAGCACAGGTTGAAGCTTTCCTTAGGTCACAAAGTTCCTTAGGTCGTGAGTTATCTTAAGTCGCTCGAGTTCATTAAGTCGCTAACTTCTTCCCCAAGCATACTCACCAGACCCGGTAACCCGTTAACGCCAATACAACGAAACCCATCATCCTACTCGTAAAATTCATCGTCTTTTCATACCACCAATCATTCGAAAATCGATTCAACATATCTCCGATCTATCTCACTGCTGTGCGATCGTGAATCACAACAACAACAATAACCAATGATGATCAAAAATCGATCACAACACGGCTCAAAGTGAAGCACGATGTACGAAAGTGGTTTAGGGTTCGGAGATTAGAACTCGTGGATCAATGGTAATCGTGGATGAACTAAGATCGAAGAAACTTACGTAATCTGGTAGCGAGGATCAATCGTTAAATGATTAACTCGAATTCGCCTTTGAAATCACAAATTTCTGATAATGGCAAGGAGGGAAATTGAAGCAATTAAGTGGGGAAGAAGCAGCGACCTAACGAATTTATATGGGACTGAGAGAGGAAGGCGAATAGGCACACGAGTTAGCACGATTTTTAGGTCGCTCACGACTTAGCAAAGTTAGATCGAAGCACACGACCTACGACCTAGGCGTATACTTCGAGGGGCAAATGTTAACTCCTTGTTTTCTAGCGACCTAAAACTCTACGACCTAAAACTCTGCAACCTAAAACTCTGCGACCTAAAACTCTGCGACCTAAAACTCTGCGACCTAAAACACTCACGACCTAAAAGCTTGGCGACCTAAGTACAGAGATGACTTAATGACCTAAGGGACCTAACGACCTAAGGGACTTTACGACCTAACTACTGAAAGGACCTACGAACTAACGACCCAGAAGTTAGCGACCTAACTACAGAAACAACTTAACGAGCTAAGGAGTTAACGACCTAGAGCTTCGCGACCTAACTTCACAAATCAGCTCAACGACCTAAGAACTTCTGCAACTACTCCTTAGCTCGCTTACGACCTACCACTTGCCACCTTCTTCAGATAAGACTAAGTGCAACTCCATAAAGCTACACTTCCTAAGTCGCGAGTGGATCACGACCTATCTTTGGTCGCTCATGACTTATACTAGGTCACTCGCGACCTACCGACAAGGCTCAACGAAGTTCAGACAAGGCCCACGACTTATCCTAGGTCGCTCGTGACCTACGACCTAACTTAGGTCGTACACGACCTAAGACTTGGGACAAAATTCTGCCCAGAATCTTCCCTATAAATACAGCCCCAACTCCAACAATGAGAGGACTTTTGGACCATTCTCTGAAGTGCCGTTACTCTGCTGCTTTCTCAACTGAATCATCACTTGAAGAACTCCAAACATTCAAGACACTACTACAAGCTTCGAGAAAGATCTTGCACATCCAACACGGATTCAAAGAGCCTTATCACATCGAAGTTTGAGCTACTAGTCTAAAGCGTTTAGGAATCAAAGTGAATTGTATTCGAAGTGCATTGTATGAGTTTGTAACCAAAATCAGCAATAAAGAAATTCAAAGTGGACGTAGGCTCGATCTTAGGCCGAACCACTATAAAACCGCTGTCTCTTACTGTTTTCTGCTGTTTTACTGCTTATTTCTTGTTCCCGTATCACGGCTGGTGCTTTCACAACATTACTACACACACCGGGGTGTTAGTGTTCACTTTTTAGCGTTAACAATTTTGCTAAAGAATCTCATAATTTAAGACTTGGTTAGTGTACTGATGGATTCACGTTATTCGCTTCGTTTGTTAATAAACCTTATCAACATGTCTGGTTATTCTAACACATTACAATTTGTCACCATGGATGTGTATAAAGAACATGTACATGTTTTTAACCGTAATCATTTTAGGAATGAGAAATCCTAAAAATGAGATAGACGTATATTTATGGCCTTTAGTGGATGAATTGAAAATACTATGGACAGAGGGTGTTGTAACTTATAATGTTTTAAAAAATACTTTTAGAATGTTTGCATCATTATTGACGACGATGAGCGATTCTCATGCATATGGAATGCTTTTTGGATGGAGTATAGTCGGCAAATTTTATTGTCCTGTTTGCATGGATTAACAATATCCTTTCGATTAAAATTTGGTGTAAAGCAATGTTAGTGGGATCATCATTATTGATTTTTGCATTAAAATGATCATTTTAGGACAAATTTTCAAAGTAAGTACCATTATTACTTTAGAGCCACATAGCACTCAGAGTAGTAAAGATGTAACATCCCACCTTTTTGTATGCTTAAGCAGACACACGTGCCAACTTAAACCATACAGAAGGGCGGATTGTTATGGGGTAAATAAGATAAAGTGGAGAAATAAAAGCAACAAAATAGAATCTTGCAGCGGAACGATAAAATATAATAATCAAATAACAGTTCATGAAGCTGTTTTATAAACATTTGATTATACTTATACAATACATATAAGAGTTACACATACTCGAGAATATTAATAATGCAGCAGAATACAATGGTGTAGTGGAATATATAAAAAATAACAAATAGTAATAATAATTCTTCGTCTTCGTCCTCCAGAATTAAGGCCTTCAAATCCTGAAATGCTCAAGCTGACCCGAGCGAATTGAAAAGACAAAACACTCGAGTCAGAACTAAAAGACCTTATGTAAGTTAAATCAATGATAAATATAAGAGTGGAACGGCGTCAGAGATGTTTACGGGATTTGACATCTCCTATCCAGTGTCTAACATGAGTGCAGTAACTTAAGAGATGCTCGGGATTCACATCCCCTAAGGATCCGTTAAACTATTTACTATGTAGTAATATTTACTATTATAATAATGTCTAACATAAAATAAACATACTTTTAAATAGCATTAAGGCTTTACATTTTCCACCTTAACACGTAATAGTCCCAGTAGTCTATCCAGTATTAGCATACTCCCAAAATGGGGGCTACCCTCGATACTCCACAGGCTACGGGAGAAATCATAACTCGTAGTAAAGCTCGATATGGTAGGTGACACGGCACACAAGGCAATTCCAGGGTAGATATACCAATTACGCATCCGGACTGGTGGTGACGCATAGCAGCCACTACCGCCCACCTCGAACAACACTCCCAAATCAAGGGTGGCCACCAAATCAATCACAAGTAATAGAATGGTATCGAAGAAGTGTGTCCGATCAGAGGTGCTACCTCCTTGGCCCATCGGTCGCTCCTGTTTTAGCCACCTTATGCCAACTCACGGGAGTTGGGTCCACGTATATACCTTAGGATCGTCGCCACCATCCTACTTCATTCTGGAAACTCCACCGCGTACACAGTTGTCAAAGTGGTTTTCGGTATCGACAGAGAGTATGTCCATATCCGATCCCGGTCTCTTTAACAACCAAACGTTATTATAACACCGTGGTCATTTAAAAATATATATACTTTTAAAAACACAATCATTGCTCTTTCAAAACATATTCTTTATTTCAAAATAGTATATACTTCAAAACCAAAATATTATTGCCATTTCAAAACCATATCCTTTACTTCAAAATAGTATATACTTTAAAACCAAAATATTATTGCCATTTCAAACCCAAATTATCAATGTATTATTTCCATTTCAAAACCCAATTCAATAATATATCATTTCCATTTCCAAAAAAATTCAATAATATATTATTTAAATAAAACTAAATTTCCAATCACTAATCTTTCTTTAATTTAGATAAACTTGAAATATTCTTTTAAATCATCTTAAACCCAAACCATATTTTGAAGTCATATTCTAAATTTTCAATTTCAATAGGTTTCCAATCAATATATTCATAGATAATTCTTAAATAAATTCTATTTCAAATAAATTTATTTTACAAACCATATTACTTTCAAAGTTATAACAATTTCGAAAACCAATACTTTGAAAACAATAATGCCGTAATTTCAATAAAACATTTCAATTTTGTTATATTTCAAGTCTTTAAATATTCCAAAATTTCCAAACCAAACCTGATAATCTCATATGTTTCTTAATTCAATTTACTATTATTTAGTTTAAAATTATTTATCAAATAAATTCAATAGCAATTACATAAAGCTCAAACTTGAAATATTCGTAAATCAACTTAAAACATAATCAAATTATATATAGCTTAAATTATAAGAATTTAATTATATTTATTTAATATCAAAATCAGTATTTATATAAACCCTTATTTTTCCAAAAGCCATAGAAATCATTTCAAAATAGATATATATAGACCAACTGTGTCTGTATATAATTTTCTATCCTATGGTCAAGTGATACGGATATTTATCATTTCAATCCGCAATTTAAAATAAAATTACGGTTATATATCATTTCAAACCGCTATCCCGAATAAAAATAAATCCATAACGAACTTGCAGATTATAATGATATCAAATAAAACATCCATTCATCCAATATCAATCATCAAGTATTTATCATAATCATCATCCAATTAAATCAATAACATCAAAATAGAACAGATAATAAATAACAGGTAATTACTGGTAGTATATATATGCAATAATAAATTAATTTAACTGGCAGATTTATATGAAATAATAATAAATTAATTAAATTCAATTTAACTGGAAAGATGACTGAAAATATGCCAAACAGTTAAGAATAAATTTCTAAACACATCAAAATTTTATTTAACAAACATAAGAAATTTTAGAAGTTGTGAGTGGGTTAAAACACTCACCTTTTGGATTTAAATTGACTTTAAATCCAATTTAAACCCAAAAATTGCCCAGTCTCAGAATTCGTCTAAACTAGTGCCAAAAAGTCCAGAATTTCAATACGATCCTAATGCAAAAATCCGCGCGTGAATTGGAGTTCGTATGAGAAAGTTACAGCGATTTGAATGAGTTGAAATCAAAATTAAATAAAATAAATAAAACAGGCTATTACCAATTACATTGCCACGTCACTGCAGCTTCCTTCTCTCACGCGTTCAACTACAGTAAACATGCACCCAACATCCAACTTTGATTGCGCCTCCTCGCCATTGATTCGAGCACCAATTCCGATAACAAACACTAGACGCGGATTCGAATTGTCGAGATATACGATATATAATTTTTCTGAATTTTTCTGAGGAGTTTGAAATTTTAGATTTGAATTTGATTTGTGTTTGGATCTAAAATTTGTTTGTCTGCCATTGAGGAGGACAGATAGTTGGATTACGTACAGACAAATGAGAAATAGAGGTAGGCTAGGGTTTATAACGGGTATTTATAGAGAAAGCTGAAATAGAATAAATGGAATTTACTTTATCTCCAATTATTAATTACCATAGTTAAGCTCTTAACATTTGTTCCCTAAATTTAATTGCACTACATTAGATACTGCATAAATTCTTATTTATATAGCATTAAGGTTCTTTTAACTCTGATTTATTTCCAATTTTATTAAAATTTGATTTCTCATTTCAATTAATAGACTGAATAAACGGGCAACACATTAATATCGCTTTCGTTTACTTTTAACTGTGTTCATAAGTTTATTGTTTACAAACACAAGTTACTCATTTACAAAATTTCAATTTCATAATCACATTCAATCTATTTTGTATTACTTCATTGGTTTATATATACTTTGAATTCATTTAATCACCACTAATTGAGTCACTTACTGCAATTGCTTTCGAATTAAAATTTTTGAACTAAACAAATAGGTAACTTATACAATTGTTGTAACGATCCGGATTTTTCGCGCTCGAAAATCAACATCCATACTTTACATCGTACCCGAATGCCGTAGATTCGACCGTTCAAATCCGAGTCGCCGGAGCTTATAACAACATTAAGTAAACAACACAGCGGAAGAAAGAAAACAATGATATCATATACAACTCCAATGAATACAATATCCAGAATGATATACAACAATGATATCAATAATATACAGCAATATCAGAGATAAATAATCATACAGCGGAAATAACAGAATAGAAGAGATCACTCCAAATGATCTACAAAAGAGAATGACTCCAACAACTCCAACGTCAAGCTCGAACCACCATCACGATGCACAAAGATAAGAAAGTGCAGTCCTGAACTCCAAGAACAGAACCAGAACCAGATAATCTTCTCAACCTGAATATCTGAGAAACCCAACTCTAGACTGCCCATGTGGAAAATGGTGGGCACCCAGAGTTTAGGAAGGGAACAATAAACTCTGGATCAGTCATGGGACTGGTGTGAGCAACAAAAACAGTTTATCTTTAAACAAACAACAAAAGGCTTTTAAACATTGAAACCCGCAATGCTTTTCGAAAATGAAACTACCATAAGGCCTCCCACCACACACACAATGCAATCGCAGAATTAGAGGAAATTTCTCCTTATGATAGTCAAACATGCTCACTACGCAAACAAAACTCTTTTGATATTATTACTAGTGCATAGTGTAGAAAAACATTTCGAAAATATAATATAAATCTTAGCCAACATACAAAATTTCATCGTATGCCTACTATAGCTACTACGTTCGATAGCAGGTTACCGCCACATTCCATAGCAAGTAATACAACTAAAACCGTACATGGTTCGTATTGTTTCTTTGGATTTCCAACAAATGATCAGGCAAAGGAACTTCCTTACCGAAATGGAAACGCCTCTGGAAAGACGCCCCGAGAACCTAACCGGATCTCTGCAAACAAAAGGCCGACGCTACCTCACGCTTTAACCAAGCTGTAACTAGGTAACTAACACACGAGTCATGTCATCCCCCGGTCGTCACCGACCTTTATCCGAGACGTCTAGATCATAAAGCAACAACCACAAAGTATAATAACTGTGCAGCATCAACATAGGTAAAATATCTGAGCTCCATACCATGATATCACCTTTTATCCAGAAGGAAATGACATACCCTAGGGGCGCTACCTCTACAAACCTTTGTCGCAACATTCCTGTTTCGACCATTACCGGGTTGTGAGGCTCGACGAAGTCTCGTCCACAAAGCTACGCTTTTTCACAAAGCCACGCTTTTCACAAAGCAACGCTTTTTCACAAAGTCACGCTTTTTCACAAAGCCACGCTTTTTCACAAAGCACGCTTTGACCAACAAATGATCATCAGCACTTCGTATGCCACATTACCAAATTGGGAATGTATCACTAGTAACCATCAACTACATAACCTCTGAGCTCGTACGTCTCAGAGAAGGGTGTTAAGCTAAGAGAATAAATTCTCTGCCACCAACAGAAATGTATTTGATAGAAACCAGCTTTACATCTCAAAGTGTAATGTCAGACACACATCCATACAAGTCTGTTCCGGGTTCGAACAGAACCGAAGGCACTTCCAAAGAAGCCCTTGCAAATCCGGGTATTTACAATCCCGATCGGACTTCCCATCACTTAGGGAATCTCTATACCGTAGCTACTCAGTGCAGAGACAATCGATAGGTCATCCTATCGCTCTCGCAAATACCCGGTCTTCAAATGCTATCCATATCGTCGTATCACTATTCGGAATGGGTTATATGACACAAAGGTCCTCTCCCGGCTAAACCGAATAACGAGCGCAATTAAAAAATCATATGGATACTGGGGTCTCAGTTAAATCACAACTTAAAGCCCAAAACTTTTCATTCGAATGGTTAAAACAAATTACCATTTCCAATCTTTTAAACAAAAAGATTCATTTCAAAAACCTTCAATGGTTTAAACAATTTCCACACTTTTAATCTTTTAAACAAAAAGATTCATTTCAAAAACCTTCAATGGTTTAAACAATTTCCACACTTTTAATCTTTTAAACAAAAAGATTCAATTCACAAAGTTCACCCCATTCACAAAGATTCATTCATAGATTTTCAAATCGATTTCCATTTCAATTTGATTAACTCGTTAAATCTTTAAATCAAGATTTAACTTATAGCTTTCAAAACTCATTTTCAAAGATTCATTCGTAGTCTTTCAAAACAATTCTATTTCAAGTTGGATTAACTCATCCGGTCTTTGAAATCAAAGACTCATTTCATAGTTTTCAAAACATTTCAATTCCATTTCAAACTTGAAATTCTTTCAACACAAATTGGAAGTTCATTACTTTTGTGAAAGCTTTTACTATTTGAAAACAAATAATTTCGTTTCAGAAAAATACAGTTATATTTACACGAGTTAAAACCCTTGAATTAAATTCAAATTCCCAAATCAATATCTTTAAAATGGTTTAACCCATATATAACTTGTACAACATCTTTAATCCCTAGTTTCAAATCATAGAATTCAATTTCAAACTTGAATTCAAATTTAAATCAAATTATTTAAATTTCAAAACTCGATTAAGTTATTCAAAATAACTTTTATCTTTGAAATTCCATTTCAAAAGCTTTTCACTTTAAACCCAAGTTTCCAATTTCAAAATCAATTGAAATTAAAATTTCAATTTCAAAAACATCAAATTTAAATTATCTGTGACTTAACCAATTTCCACGTGAAATCCATATTTGTGTGTGTAACAGTGTGGTCTAGGGGTTTCACACAATAGTGCAACATCAATCATCACAGATATATCGATAAGCGGTAAAATCGATAACGCTTATCTTCATTCACAGATTCATAGATAAAATAAATTTATCGATTACAAAGATTCAATATTACAATTCGATGTGGGTTTCGGATAACCAACTGGAATCCGACTCCCTGTCGCATCGAAATTCAAGTGTCGTTTTACGAGCCAAGGGTTGGTAATATGAATATGAAACAGAAATCACAGATATATATATCGTAGATAAGTAAATTACAGATCACATCATAAATCAGGTGTATCACAAAGCATCATATATCAGGGAATATCAAACAATTCAACCATTCAACGAAATCCAAACATCCATAAGTGGAATCAATTAATATCTTACTATAATTAATTTATACCCGATTAATTACTTATGAATAAACTACAAATCTTGGTTAATTCATCATTAATTAATTGTAAACCATTTCAATTTATTAATCTTTAATCATTTACTAATTAACATTTAAATCCTATATAATACTCTTTGGAAATAAATTATCAATTACCAATCAACTTAAAACCTTTGAGTTAAATCATTCTTTAAAACACTTTCAAACTCAAGATATTTTGTTTTGAAATCTTAATAAGTCCCGACTTAAATCAATCATTCCTTATTCAAAAAGAAATGGGTAAGAAATTGTTTAATCTTGACCTAGTTTTAAAAATTTAAAAACCTGTTATTGCACTTAATTCCTAGACCCGAGCCAAAAATGCAAAAATCCTGGGCTCTACTTCGAGTTTTCCTTCCACATGCTTCGAGCCAAACATCCCAAAGCCCCGAGTAAACCATCCTTAATCAAATTTCCTGAACCCATGTTAAAGTTTAAAACGACAGTTCTATATACACGCGCAAACTCGAGTCCTACTTCGAGTCAAAAGGCCTCTCGCTCGAGCAAACACACGCGAAGAACTCCTTCTTCCCAAACACTTCAACAGCCCAGATTCAGATACTCAAACCCATCGTGTGCACTTGACATAATACTTCGAGCCAAAATCGATATTACTCGATACCATCACCGAGTCAATCTTCGTCTTCCAGCATCACAAAACATTCTGACACGACGTTCACGTGTGCATCGTGCACACCCATCAGGCCAACTTCGACCAACCCTACCACCATCAGCAAATCACCGATGCTCCTCTCAGACTACTTGTCCACCCAGGTTTACGAATGACCCAGCCAATCAAAATCGAGTGGAGCAAAACCCATCAGGCTGGAACCAATCATCCAAAATTCCTCGTACCACCGCTCTCCGACCACCGTAGATCACGCGACTACAACTGGAGACTCGCCAAACTTTCCAGCTTCGATTCTCACCGGACCAAACAAATCCGATCAACTCTCGTTTCTACACGAGTTTGAAGAACAACATCACCAAATTGGGTTCTTAAACCCTATATCTCCCCGGCCTGGCTACCACGATCACCAGAAAAATTCCCCAACATTTTTCCTAGGACTATCCACCTACCAGCCACCTTTGACCAAAATTTCGCCGTCGTTCACCACGTCGATCACGGGAAATCGACCAAAACCTTCCTGACGTTCGACTTGAGAATGCACACAAATTGCCACTTTAAAAATCATGATATATATATCAAAAATCATGATTTTTAACCACTAATTTATTTATGAAATCAAAAACAGGAATTAAAGTTGTTGATTTTTAGCAAGTATCAGTATTTTGCTGTTGTTTCAGCTAAAAATAATAATTTGTTGAATTTAAATCCCTGAAACTATTTTTACAATCATCTCCAGACATCTACAAACAAATTTCATTTGAATATCAAGGGCTAATATGGATTTGATTAAGATGTTTGAATTTTTGAAAGCAAACAGAGTTTGGAAACAACAGATATCAGGCTTTCCCTGTTTTTATATATGCACAGACCTGCTAATATAAACATTTATATCAAATTTCAAATGAACTCAAGCTGCAGAGCTCACATACGAATCAATATCATCAAAAGCATCCAAATCAACTGTTTTTAAAGAAATTACTCACTGGTGAAAACAAAGAAGTCTGGGAAAAGAAAAAAAACAAAGTTGCTCACCTTGTTTCCAGAGAAATGAACAGAGTTTCTCTTTCAAACAGACTTGAACTTTTCCTTTCTCCCTTTGATTTATGGTTTGTCTTGATTGTATTGTTTATATTGAAGCTTTGTTTAAGTTTTGAATGATATTGTTTGCTTCAGATTTTTGTTTCCAGTTTGGAATGGACGAACTAACATGAGAGGTTGATGTTTTTGACACAAGTTACAGGGTATTAAGCTTATTTGTTTAAGCTGATATAAAGTGTTGTACAAGTGTTATAATTTGTTGTACAAAGCAAAATCAGGGATATTTCTTTCTTTTTGTACTGAAAATATTTTTATTCAAAATTTGGCCAGAGATTTTCTATTCGATTGGTGGCTGATATATTTTCGAGTTGACCTTGCTTATGCCAGCATTAAATGCTAAAGTCCTTTATGTCTTCATACTTGTGATACATATCTTTGCTGGTACAGGGAATGTTATCTCATTTCTTTGTTTATACACAGTTGAATATATATATATATATATATATATGCTAGTATCTTCTTTTGTTTTGTTTTAATAGATATTTTATTTGGATTGCCAGGTTTGTTTTTAGGAGTTAAGTTAAGAGTACATTGCTTTGAACTGCTGCTGCTCCTCCTCTTTGCTTTTAATCTGTTGAAGCTTCGGTTTTGTTTTTGATATATATATATATATATATATATATATATGTTCACTTGTTTGTACATTAATTCTTACTTTATACTATAATCCAATTCCAATTTTATTATGTTGTTTGAATCCTAATTAAATCAATTTATTTATTTATTTCTATTTATAACTCAATTATTTTTATTTCTAAATTTAATACAAATTGTTTTTACATAAATTTGGTAACATAAGTGAATCTCTAGATTTGGTTTATGCTATTAAATTTTATCCAACGTTTTTATTTATACTTTATATCCTATATAATTTCATTTCTAAACCATTTCTCCATGATTTAAATTCATATACAAAAATTTAAATTTAAACGATCTATACAGAATTTATTCGAGTTCGGGGAAACTCGCATCACTTTACTGATTAATTTCACAAAATTTTATTCAAAAATTCAATAAATTATCAATTTAAATATATAAAAATTCGAGGTCGTTACAATTGTAACCATTAAAAATTTAATCAACTTTAAGTTTATTACTTTCAAGCAAATAATATGATTACTTCTAGAACATTGACTTCTTATTTATTGTAATCCAAATTCATTAATTTATTAATGCTTACCTTTATTTCCTATATCCAATTTGTTACAACTCTACCTATAATTAACACTATTTCCTTTATTTAGGTTATTATTTCAAACATAGATCACAAGCTTACATTCCTTTATACTATCTTAGGGAACCAATGTACATTTCTAATACTTTATTGCATTTATTGAAATCAAATTTCCAAATTTACTAGATACAACAAATTATGACCTTACAGTTATTTCAATTAATTGGGATTGCGCAAAAAAATTATTTATTAACATAATTGCATTAATTTATATTCAGTAACCAATGAATCAATATATATTTCACACATAAATACACTGATTGTATTGGTTTATACTATATTCCATCTTAAACTAAGTCATAACATTTGAATCATTATATTAAATTGGAAATGTTCATTCACGTTCATTACTTATTAACTTGCAATAACGTATTTCTTTAATTTACATCCAATTACTGTTAACCATGTTTTTATGGCATAATCAATTCAATACTTACCTCTAATTTCTTATATTCAATTTATATCTAGGTATAAACCTTCACTACTCCATTTATTACTTTACACAATAAAATAACATTTAAACTCATAAATGTAATACCCAATTTCATTTTAAATCCAATTGATTTCCAATCAAAGTTTATACATATTTCAAACCACTATTGTAATTACTCCTAGAACATTGGTTTTATTAAATGACCATTTATTATAATTTAATTTCCTTAATTAAATCCAATGTTTACATTTCTTTTCACATTCCAAATTTTATAACTAAGTATACATCTACATTATTCCCAACTTACAAAATTTGAATTAATTACTATTTATTAGTTGCTTTACTTGATCAATTCAATAATTGCATTGGTTTCTCTTATATTAAATTTATTACCCAACATTCCTATATTCATCTTAGATTTGTTTAAATGGCTATATTCCAGAATGTGAAATCTTGTCTATTACACATATTAATTTAGGTTTTAAAACTAATTAATAAAGTTTCCTTAGTCCAATCCTTTTTACCAATTTAATTTACATTCACACGTTATTATTTCAACAATCATTAAAGTAACGTTTATCAACAACACAAACATTATGATTTATTTATCTAACATTGATTGTATAAGTTTCCCATTTATTACGTATTATAGTATCAATTGATATAATTTAAAATCTATTTCCCAAATCTATTACTTTTCAATCAATTAAAACTTCACAATTGTTTACATCAATTGGGATTTACACTACATTTATTATTTATCAACTTGTTCTAACCTTATTACCTAAATTTACGTTCAGTTACTATTGAGCAATACTATTTCATTTCATTCAATAATTCCACTAGTTTTACTCAAATTCCCATTATTGTAAACCTTATTTGTTCATTAAAATTAAATTTTGATTTCAATTAAATCAACAAATTCAACATGCAATTTATAATAGTTATTTACAAGTATGAATGGAATTAACATTTATTTCAAATATTATCTTAGTTTACATTAACATAATAATTTATTACCTTTAATGAATTTAATCCCCAATTTATTACATGCAATCAATTTGACCTTACATACTTCAATATTCCCACCTTCATCTTAATTCTAATACACTATAGTATCAAATTTCAATTTCTCACAATAAACCCATTCATTATAAATTGCATACCCATTTATTATTTCAAATAAATAGATTGATTCAATTCAATTCTTTTATTAAGTCTATATTAATCAATAAAATATTTCATTAGTTAATTCAAATCTTACCTTTAATTACTTATTCCATTTTATACCCAAGTGCAACAATTTACCCTATTTCATTATTATTGATTTCACTTCAATTGTAATAATTATTTTTAAAAACCATTGCTACACTTAATTCTTAACATTTACTTTATTATCAATTATAAAATTTTTATTTCTTTTTAAATTTAGTTACAAAAATCTTATTAAAATGACAAATTTATTTAACGAAATTTACGGGTCGTTACAAAAGAAGTTACAAGCTCGTCCAAGATTATCTAATGTACACGAGTTAGGCAGAAAGCCAAAAATCACTGGTAAAGGAAAAATCCATAATTGGTGCAAACAGAGTATGTTTTAGGAGTTAGCTTATAGGAAGCATTTAAAAATTCGATATAATATAGAAGTAATGCATATCGAGAAGTGTGTTTTTAAGAAATACTTTAATATGATAATGAACATGAAAGAAAAAAATGAAAGATGATTTGAAGTCCAAGAAGGATATTGAATTGTATTATAATTGTCTAAAGCAAAAAATTGATAATAAGCATCCAAATTTCAAATTATTAGCTTGTTACGAGTTGGAAAACAATCGGTGTAGAAAATTGTTGGAATGGGTAGATTCTTCGAGGTTCCCAAATGGTACTGCTTCTAACTTGCAATGTTCTATTGACATAAAGGACTATCAGTTGTCGGGTATGAAGAGCCACGACTGTCAGAAACTTGATTCATGATAGTGTTTAAAAAGTTGTTTCCACAAATGGTTTTGATGCCAATAACTGAGCTTGGTTTATTCTTCAAAGGTATATGCTCGACTCCACTCAAAAGAACTCGTTCACAACAAGTAGAAAAAGATATATGAGAAATATTATGTAAATCAGAGTAAATATTTCCTCTAGGAGTTTTCAATTGCATGAAACATCTAAAAGAACTAAGCTAGGATGCAGTTGGTTAAATGGGTGAATTTTAAAATAATTTCATTTTCAGATCTTTATTGGGCCTATAAATTGTAAATTATTTTAGAGTCAATCTAAAGTATTTTAACTAAAATATTTGTTTTATATTATTTATTTGCACAAAAGTGTTATTTAATTTACATAGATTATAATATACAAGTATATATATGTGTATAGTGCACGTGTAATATATAAGAAGTGTACATGGCTAGTGCACGTGCAATATATAAGAAGTGTACATGGCTAATGCGACTGTTTATAAATGTTGAGATTCACACCATAATGGATTCATTAGTCTCTTTATATATACACACGTTATCCATCGTAGTTTGAAAAATAAGTGTGTGTATGTATGTAAAATAATAATTATAATATTTTTGATTATTTAAAATTTTGATCAATTCAAAACAGTTTGAATTAATATTTAAAATATCTTGCCTTAGATTTAAATTTGAAAACATATCTATATTTATATGACTACTTTAAAATTTAAATTCAAAATTTAAAATATATATGTGTGCGTGTATTTGTTTTTTTCTTAATTCAAAACACACACACATGCGCACACACACACATATATATATGGTTTTTAAAAGTTAATGTAAAGCATATTTATTTAGACACACACACACATATGGTTATTTAAAAAAAAATAAACTTCCGGTCGAAAAATAATTTTGCAAATATTCTATAATGTCAAATCCGTATGGATATGACATTAAAATATAATTTTTCAAAAAATATCCACATTAGTTATATAAAAGATTTAAAATTATATTTGCATTATAAATTATAATTCTAATGTAAATAAATATCTATAATTTTTTTATTTTTGGTCCGAAAATATACACATACTAATAAATTTAGTTTTCAAATAAATTAATTTATAAACATATATTTTATTACATTTTTAATTACAAATATTATATTTTAAATTTTAAAAATAATAACAATCATTAAAAATAATTCAAAAATTATTTTTAGCAATTAGAATTATGGCCGAAAATAATATTAAAATTAAAATGGAATACAAGTTCGTTTTTATTTAAACTATATAGATGTATATATGTGTGTATAAAATTGGACTAAAAAAATACATATAAATTTGTTATAATAAACATCATATATACCACATAAAATAAATGGTCATCAAATATGATTATGACTAACAAACAAAAAAGGTGGTACAAAAATTTATAGCCCCTGAAATGCACCTTAAATGTTGGATGAAACTCCTTTAGGTATGATCCAACCACCTCCAGAATTTTCAATAGACTAGAGATGAGTACCACTCTTTTATGTAAATGATTTTGCATTGACTTAGTTTTGGAAATGAAGAGGAAAATTTTCCTTGGTAATGCGACCAAGACGGGGAGGGAGAGAGTACTGAAATGAATTAGAAAGAGTTTTTTAAATAGGCACCCAGGTAGAGGAAAAAGTGGAGGTCAAATCTCCTTTTTTAACTTAGCTTATTAGTGCCATTCAAATTAGTATTTGGATAATTAAACCACTCCCCTAGCTCATATGGTCGGCCGATACAAGGGGCTTTATGGGCCTTTAAAAATTTCCAGACCCAATTAATAATTAATTTATAAACCAAATTTACATATTTATCGATATTGTATATCGATATGTATATATATAACTTTTATATACACACCCAATTAATTACATATGACTAAAATCGAATCAAATTTTGATAATTAATAATTCATAATTTAATTAATTTACAAAAGTTATAAATCAATTAAATCGTGTAGTATTTTGGAGTTTCAATATTAAGGTTGTATGATTCAAAGGTGTAAATTCGATCAATTATTAATATCAAAAAATTCAAATATTATAGTTCACACGACACTTTAGCTAGTGGTGTAATAGTTTGGCAGAATTTATTATATACATATTTTTCAATAAAAATCCAATTTTACTGTTTTAAGTGGTACCGGTACAATTCTCTTCGTCAAAGCTATATCCCTTAGGACTTATGGAATTTGGTTTTGGTCAAAATTCCAATTTCATCCCATTCAACTTGATTAGCCCAAACATAAATTCCTTAGTTCAACAACAATAATAATAATTAACCATACTTCTCTGGCTTAAGACTTTGGCTTTGAATTGACTACGGTTGATCGTGATACTAACCTCGTATAACCAAGAAGATGAATTCTTTATTGAACAACATCTCACTTTCAACTCTTCAACTCTGCCCAACTATAGTTATTCGATGAATGCCATGTCACTATAATCAAAGTGGAGTGTCCGCGTTGAAATTCAACATTATTCTCAGTTGAGAGAACTATGTAATATCGTCACCTTGAGATTCTCTATTTGACTTTAGTTATATTAACCAACAAAATATGGGATTCAAAACACATCAATTTATCATGAACATACATTAAAGGGAGATGATGAACAAACATAGATCTAAATCAAATGATACAATAAACATGATTTAATCAAAACAGACATAAGGCAAATTTAATTTACATGTGGCAAGATGAATAATTAAAACATGAGGTGAATTATAGGAAATATGATTATATCAATAATATAAGAACATAGTTGAATTTAGATAAGAAAATTACCTTTGGATATACCAATAAATCATATCTTGAACAATGAATCAAAGCTCCTAGATTCAGAAATCAGCCTCAGATATTGTAAGGATCAAGAGTGATAAACCACCTTTAATGAACTAATTTGATTTGTAGTTTTTTTACAAATTTTTGAAGTCATGGAAGCTCTCATATTTTCAGCCATTAGAGAGGAAGGAGGGAATCAGAAAAGTTAGAGAAAGGAATGAATGGACAAAGGTTTATGAAAAGAATGAAATAAAGAAGGTAATCAATACAATTAAAGAGGACTATTTTCCCTTCTTTATATTATTTTTTTGCTTTATTAATTCTATTGAAAACTTATCCTCTCTCTTTTATGTGGTCGGCCAAACATAGTGGAATTATGGGCCACAAGTGATCCCAAACCCACTTAGCATTTCTTTTAAATCCAATTTAAACAATCTACCGATATTGTATATCGATATGTGCGTTAATACTTTTATTTACGCACTTCATTAAATGCTAATGGTATATAAACAAATAAAATAAAATTTAATAATCAATAATTTAAAAATATTAATTAATTTACAACGATTAAAAATTAATTAAATCGTGTGGTTTATTCGTATTATTCATCATTACAGTTGTGCGACTTAAAGTTGTAAATTCAGTCAATGATTAATATTGAACGATTTAAATATTAGCATCCACACGTCACCTTAGCTAGTAGAGTGACATTGGTATTTTCTGTTTGACCTTAGTTATATTAACCAGCAAAAAACTATCGAGTGAGTCATTCCATAGTTATCCAATAACTATCATTACATAACCTCTTGGTGCCCCTAATATCCATAAGTAATATATTGTTTAACATTTGGAAAGTATTACGTATTCTAGTCTCAATGGATATGTCGATATCCTATCTCGCAACATTTTGACCAAGAATTTTTATAATAATATGTTATTTTTAATGTGATAAATTTCTCATGATTACAACATATTGTAATTACAGCCACCTAACATATCATTTAAGGATTTTCTATTTAATACATTTTAATTAAATAATTAATTAACATATTAAAATATGACAAGTATATATTATAAAGACAAAATGCTTTTTATTTCAAATGAGATTTTATTACAGTGTTAATTGTTGTTAATTCCCTAGGTATTGATTTTGATGGCAACAACCATATAAATATTACAATAATGTATCTTCAAGTTTTGCAGTTATTTTAGATATATTATCGAGACATTTACAGAGACAAATAAGAACTCAATGGAAAAAATGGATTATATATAAAGATTAATCAGAGTAAAACTGAATAAAGAAGAATGCTGAAAGGACAGATGCGTCTGAAGTGATGAGTAGTTGGTTGAGTCTTAGAGTTCCTTGTTAAAGACCCCATGGCAATTATACTTGAGACCATCAACCATTAATCTCAACCGAATCATAAAAAATCCACAAATATAAAGTACTTTGAAATTTGGAAATTTGCAACCCTTATTGGTATTGTTGTTCTTTTTGAAAAATGCCTATATGTCAACATATAATTATCTTGTATGTCGACATATGTCCCGTTGGTCAGTTTTTTAAAATTCAGATCAAGGGTTTTTTCCTGCCACCTCTTCACCAAAAGGCATGTCTCTTCGACGACTATATAAAGCCTCTGGAAAATGAATTTTCTAATCGATTCTCTCCTCTTTCTCATACTCTTTCCATTCCATACATTTATAAGAAAATTCCATTGCATAATCTTCCATTCTCTTTGCAAATCGATACTATTTCACTCCAGTTCTTCATCAATTTGCAACAACACAATATCAAAGAGTTTCTACTTGAATCCATATCATTCTCTCTCTGATTTCATCATATTCTTCAAAGAAATCAAAGATATATTACCATTGGAGGCCTATAGGATCATTGTATGGAATCCGTATTGAAGATACGACTACTTGCCATACTTTATTATTGTTTATATAGAAAAGAAAGTGTTCTTGAAGCCTGTGAAATCAAGAGGGTGTTCTTGTAGCCTATCTTCTAGCTCGTGAAATCAAGATTATAAAGGTGTTCATGCCACTCGTGGAAAGCAAGTTGTGATAGTGAAATTATGTACGGTTCAGTACAGGACTGGATGTAGGATTAGTCAATCCGAACTAGTATAAAAATATCTGATGTTATTTACTTTACTGAAGAAAAAAATGTCTAGAAGATGAAATTGAAAGACTTAATGGACGAATGTTAAAAGGATTAACACTTGAAAGTTTTGAAAAACTGAAAATTGAAAATGAACCTTTAAATAAGAAAATCCTTTAATAAAGTCAGAGACCACTGATCTAAATTACAAAATAACATCTTTAGACAATGTTATTCTTAATTGTAATAAGGATTTTGATAAAATGAAAACCGGTGTTGATAAATTTAACAAAATGAAGGATAATCTGGAAATTTTATCATTTGCGTCTAAACCTACTAACAATAAACAAGGACTTAGATACACTTCTAAGCTCAAATCAAATAACAATAGTACTCAAAGTACTAAATTTTTTAAGGCTACCAAGTTCAAACCAAAACCAAGGAAATTAAAGTTAAAACTCCCAAATAGGTTCATTATTTTATGGGTTCCTAGAAAGTTAGATAATAATGAGAAATAAAAATATATTGATAATTTTATTTATAAAGTTCATTTATCGTATGATTATATTTTTAAAGGGTACTCAAACTCTTCATGGGTTTAACTTTCCAAAACTTAATCCCATGGACCCCAAAATAAAAAGGGTACCAGTGCACATATTTTATATTTTTCAGGTACTGAACATTAGATAACGAACAACGGATGTTCAAAGCATATGATGAGAAATCCATAGATGTCGGGCGACATTATATGCAAAGATAGTGAGATTCTGAACTTTGGATAAATATCAAAAGTATATTTTATTGGCATCGACAATGTCAGTAAATCTAAAACTTTTTTTTTTAATATTTTACTTGATAAATTTATTTCATGTTTTGTACTGATTTTGATTCCCCTTATGAGCTTTTTTTATATACATTTACATATATCTCTATATACAAACTCTATACATATTTTCTAGTCGTGCCAAACCAATTCTTTTTCACCCTTTTTATTGATGACAAAGGGGGAGAAAATGTATAAATATACTAGGCAAAATGATAGGGGAGTGCATAGAGTTAGGGGGATTCAAATATAAAAATATTATATTTTATCTCTCAAATATTTATATAGTTGTCATCATCAAAAATGGGAAGATTGTTAGTACCCTAGGTATTGATTTTGGTGACAACAACCATATAAATATTACTACTAACATATCTATGAGTTAATAAGTTATTTCAAATATATTATTGAGACATTTATAGAGACAAACAAGAACTCAGTGGAAGAAAATGGAATATATATGAAGGTTAATCAGAGATATGGAAAAAACCGATTGACGAAAAATGCTAAAAAGAAAAAGGTGTTTGAAGGATGAGTAGTTGGTTGAGTCTTAGAATTCCTCGTTAAAGGCCCCATGGTAATTATATCTAAAGATCATCAACCATTGACCTCAACCGAATCATAAAAAATCCACAAATATAAGGTACTTTGAAATATGAAAATTTGCAACGCTTATTAGTGTTGTTGTTCTCTTTGGAAAAAATGTCAACATGTCGACATATGAGTATCTAGTATATCGACTTATGTCCAGTTGATCAGTTTTTTAAAATTTAAATCAAGGGCTTTTTCCGCCACCTCTTTACCAAAAGACTTGTCTCTTTAACAACTATATAAAGCCCTTGGAAAATGAATTTTCCAATCAATTCCCTCATCTTTCTCATATTTTATACTTCCATACATTTATAAGAAAATTCCATTGCATGCTCTTCCATTCTCTTTGTAAATGATACTATTTCACCCCAATTCTCCACCAATTTGCAAATCACACAATATCAGAGAGTTTCTACTTGAATTCGTATCATTCTCTCTCTGATTTCATCATATTCCTTAAAGAATTCAAAGATATATTGCCATTTGATGTCTATAAGGTCATTGTACCGAATCTATAAGAATTTGTATTGAAGATACGACTACTTGCCATACTTTGTTGTTGTTTGTATAGAGAAAACGATGTTTTGTTGCTTGTGAAATCAAGAGGGTGCATCTTGTAGCCCGTGAAATCAAGATTGTAAGGGTGTTCTTGCCACCTGTGGAAAGCAAGTTGTGATAGTGAAATTCTGTACGGTGCAGCACAGGAATAGATGTAGAATTGGTCAATCCGAACCGGTATAAAAACTTCTGGTGTTATTTATTGTACTCCATTTTACTTTATTACGTACTTATTCTCCAACTACTTGTTTTTGTTTGCAATTAGAGTAGAGAAAGTTTTAAATTCATAAGTAGTAAATACACACTTCATCCTCTCTAGTGTTAAAATAGCTTTAAGGTCCATTCCGCATTGTTTTATAAAAAGCCTAGCTTCTAACAATTGTAACACCCTAGAAATTTTGATAACAAACTTAAATATTAATAAGGGTAAAAAGGTAATTTTACATAAAAGGACAAAATAGTAAATTTATACAAATGAAGAAATTTGGATATATAACTTTTCCATTGTATTGAGTAGATTTTTCTAGTCCAAATTCATATATAAAATGTCATAAATAAATACTGTTTGAAGAAATTACGGAACGTTTACCGTAGCGTGCATTTCTCATTTTGCACCTATTTTTTTTGAGAGAAATGTGTGAACCTCTATAAATAGAGGAGAGCACACATGTAACTATATATAACACAATGAAAAAAGGCGCTGCCAACATGCTTGGCAGGTAGCAAAAACAATTAACGAGTTATCGAAGAAAAAACAAAAAAAACAAGTACCCCTAAGATGAGTTCCAGCATGGCCACCACCCATCTCACCCCAATATCGAGTTCCGGCATGGCCACCCCCCGATATTGAGATGTTAGAAGTACCAAAAACTAAAGAAAATCCCAAAGATGCTGAATGCGTCACAAAACTAGGAAAAAAAATCCATGCAACTGGATCTCCGAGAAGAAAACCGCAAGAGACTCTGAAAGGAAGACTCAGCTCTGATGACCTCGCAATAATCCAAAAACCAGCTATCTGAGGACATGAGAACCAGCAAGATGAATCTGACACATTATAACCCATACCTGTATCTGAAATGTTACTAAGAAAAAATTAGAATAATACATATATATGTATATTTAAATAAATTATATACAAATATATGTATTATAAGATAATTAGACCAATATTAAAGGATTGAATTACATGTATACTAGAACCAATAATGACAAATAATGACAAATATCATAGGTATAGCTAAGCTACAAAAAATTCTTATAAACCTTTAATCATAAGTAAGTTATGATTAACGGTGAAATCTTCATATAAGTTTGAAATAATATTGGTACTAATAATGTGGGTATTAAATATATTATTTTTTTGTTTGAAAGAATTTATATTATAACTAACCTTGTTAAGATACTCTTTAAAAAGATTATTATTAGCTAATTTATATTTGGGATTAGAAATCCAATTAAAACAAAATGAAGACGTTATAAAAATCAATTTATTAACATTACTACTATTATTATTAAAAATTCTTTGATTTCTTTTAAACCAAATATACCAACAAATAATAATGAATAAAGTGTCAAGTAATAATCTATTATTCTTATTGAACCGAAATCTAAAATTATTCCAATAAAAGTCAAAATCCGAAATTTTGGAAGTTATATTAAAGTTAAAAAATTTAAGAGTGTTATTAAGAATATAATACGAATACATACAATCATAGTAAATGTGTTTAATGTTTTAAAGATGCAAATTACAAAAATAACATTTGTTATCATTTTGAATGTTTTTGCTCTTTAAAAATTCTATTGTATTAAGTTTTCCATGCAAAATAAGCCACATATGTATTTTAGATTTAGGAGGAGCATTAGATTTCCAAATAAATTTAAAAGAGTTATTAATTGTACTCGAAAAATTAATAAATCTGTAAAAAGAATTAGAAGTATATTTTTTACACTTATCCCATTCCCAACTAATGATATCATTATCATTATCTATATTATAAAGATATAATCTAGCATAAAGCAAGGAAAGTTGCCTAAGGGTTGATCCTTCTAAAATACTATTAAAACTAAAATTCCAAGGAGGATCAATGTCAGATGAGTAAACTTCATTTATTAGAGCAAATTTATTACAGATATCGTAAAGCTCTTTAAATTCCAACTTAAGAGGTAAGACCGAAATCCAGCGGTCATGCTAGAATGAAGTACAATTACCAGCGTGTACTAACATATTAATACCTAAGTTAAAAATCTCATTACATTTCAAAATGTTTTTCCAAAAACTAGAAATATTATGAGTAACAGGAGAAACCATTTGACATAAATTACTATTACCATTATAGTAATATTTAGAAATGATCTCTTTCCAAATAGCGTTATCGTTTTTATCCTTAAATTTCCATAACCATTTACCTAATAAAGATAAATTCATATTACGCAAATTAATAACTCCTAGGCCACCTTCCTTTTTAGCTTTACAAACAGTTTCCCAATTAACTAAACATTTTATACTATTATTATGATTTTCCCCACTCCATAAAAAATCTCTTCTAATTTTATCAATTTTGTCAATAAACCAATCTAGGAATAGATGCATTGACATCCAATAAATCGGAAGGGCTGATAAAACTGAATTTATTAAGATAAGTCTACCTGCTCTAGATAAAAATCTACCATTCCAGTTAGAGATCTTGTCTTTAATTTTATCAATAATTATGAGCCAATCATCATGTTTGAGTTTGGTAGGTCTAATTACAAAACCTAAATAATCAAAAGGAAAGTCCATAGTTTTGCAATTTAAAGTATTAGTAACTAAATTTTCAACTTTTTCAAAATCATTTAAAACTAAAACAGAACTTTTGTCAAAATTAATTTTTAAACCTGATAGAAGTTCGAAACTATATAAGATAAACTTAAGAGTGACAATGTGTCTAGGTAAATGGGAAGAGAAAAGCATAGTATCATCATCAAATTGGAGTATCGAAATACCATTACGCGAAATGTCATTGCCTACTTGTCCTAGAGCCCCCTTACCCACAGATCTTTTAATAATCCTAGCAAAAACATCAGCAACCAAGTTGAATAATAAAGGAGATAAAGGATCCCCTTGCCTTAACCCTCTCTTAGATTGAATTTTATTGCCTAATATACCGTTAACCATAATACTAGAGTTACCTGTTTTAAGCAAATTCTTAATCCAACTGATCCACTTAGGACCAAAACCTCTAGCATGAAAGATGTCTACTAGAAAATCCCAATCTACCGAATCAAAAGCTTTAGCAAAATCCAATTTTAAAATTGCACAAGTTATGTTATTCTTACAACAGTGATTGATATATTCTTGGACAATGGCTACTCCATCTATTATATTTCTCACTCTAATAAAGGCCGATTGTGAACAGTCAATAAGGTCATTTATTCTAAAACTAAGCCTATTCGTGAGAACTTTGGAAATGATTTTGACTGAACAGTTAATCAAGGATATTGGTCTGAAATCTTTTAAGTTTTTAGCTCCTGCTTTTTTATGTAGCAAAATAACATTAGCATAATTAAATCTCCCTAATTGCAACTTACAATTATAAAAGTCATTAAACATATTGACTAAATCCAATTTTAAAACGTCCCAAAACATTTTATAAAATAATATTGGAAACCCGTCATGACCCGGGAATTTATCACTAGGCAAATCATTAATAGCTTTTTTGATTTCCTCAACCGTAAAAGGATTATCTAGCTCAGATAAATCAACAATAGAATCGGAAGTATATAGATCTTTCCATCTAACATTGATTCTACGTTTGATTTTAGTACCAAAAATATCCTTATAATAGTCTGTAAAAGCCTTATTTAGATCACTTTGGTCAACTAACTCTTCATTATTAGTAAAAATTGAGTTAATTGAATTACTACATTTTCTACCATTAGCTATGTTATGAAAAAAATTAGTATTATTGTCTCCTTTATTAATCCATTGGATTCTGGATCTTTGCTTCCACATAACCTCCTCTTTTTCTAAAATAGAATTTAATTCATCTTTTAAATTGGCAAGTACATTACGTTCACTTAAATTTAATTGTCTAGATTCTTCTTTCTTATTAATTTTGAGCATTTCATTGAGAATATTATCTTTTTTTATTTTTATATTACCAAAAACATTTTTGTTCCAATTTTTAAGAAAAATCCTAAGATCCCTAAGTTTTGAAACAAAATATTTTGCAGAATTTTCCTTATTTCTAATATTATGGAAGCTCAAAGAAAGCCATTTACCATTAATTAAATTCATAAAGTTAGATTCCAAAAGCCACATTTTTTCAAATTTAAAATTATTAATAATAACTCTATGATAATCACAGGTGAGGATGATAGGACAATGATCAGAGTACGCGAATGGTAAACCAGAAACTCTACAGATTGGAAACTTATCTTCAATCTCATCACTAACGAAGAATCTATCAAGAAGAGCCATAGAAGGAGACTCACTTGCATTGTTCCAAGTATATTTTCTATTTGAAAGAGGAACCTCGATCAAATTGGAATTAATAATGAATTGGTCGAATTCCTCCATAGTAGAGTAATCTCCTATCCTAGGAAAATGCTCTCCTATGAAACGCGTAACATTAAAGTCGCCCCCCAAAATCCAAGAACCCGGAGCCAAGGATCTAAATTCTAGGCATTCTTTCCATAAAAATCTCCGATTAATTTTTGAATTAGGCCCATAAATATTGGAAATATTTAAAAAAGAATTATCAGATAGATTAATAAGAATAATGTGAAGAGAATGCTGCATATTAATACATTGAAGCAACTTAAAGTAATTATCACGCCACCCTATCATCAATCCCCCTGAAGTACCATTAGAAACCCATTTTCTAAAATGGTAACCACCTAATCTTCTAAAGAAATGATTATCTGGACAATTAATTTTAGTTTCCTGAAGTAAAGCTATATCAATAGAAAAGTCTTTAAGAAAAACTCTAACCTTATCACATTTATTCAAGTCATTTAAACCTTTGATGTTCCAACTAATGATCCTCATGAACTAACGGTACCAGCCCTCTCTAATTCCTTACCTCTAATATATTCCCGATCCAACTCGACATCAGAAAAGACAAAAGATGTATCACTGGCTAACTTACTAAACTCAGCAGATGATAAACTGCTTAGTGCATAAGAAGAGTATATACTACCCAAAATAGAACTCATACCTGAGCCTGGAATCGTAGCACCACTCATGGCACTAGATCCAGGTAACTCACCTATAGAAGGAGTCTGACAGATATGAATTCTAGCACTACGCCGAACTGATCCACTAGATGCTACATATTTCTTACGCTTTCCTCTCTTCGACGATGTGGAAATAGGAACCGAGCTGTTACCACACTCCAACCTATCTGATTCTAAAAAATTTACTGATTCATTCCCCACACCAAAATTCAAAGAAGCAGAACTATCTCCTGTAACAAAGCCCGAAGCAGTATCTACTAGCCCATTAAGTGAAGCCTCATGATCTAGATACATCACAACTATAGAGCCACACAATAACACATTATCAACATCACTAAAACTTCCACTAACTGATTCAGGTGCAACAAATACAGCCTCTTCTACATTTAAAATATGTAAAGAAATCATTTTCTCCTCTTTAATAGAAACCTCATCTTCCAAACAACCCATCCCCACCAATGACAACACATCAATAACTACTTCATAATCAGAGCAAGCATTGAAGTCTGAACTATCTTCAACTGATAAACAAGGAATAACACCATTTTGAGTGACTATCTGATCGTAAAAAACACCATCAGTAACAGAAGAACACTGTGCACCATGCACAACTGCTACGGCGTGCACATCAACAAAAGAATCAAGGGAAGAAAAAGAAGACCCTCCAGCAATTCGAGACTCCAAATCGTCGGCTGGAACAACCTCACACTGCTGATCATAGAATGCATTCCAGTCACAAAAGGAATCCATCTCCAAAAGATTACCATCACCTGGGAAAGCATCTACATCGGAAATGACTGCATCGAGTTCGATACAGTGCCATGAAACATGAATGTCGCAATTATCATGGATCTCTTCCTCACATAAATCTTCCACATCTTCTGATAGGTTAGTCCAATCCAATATATTTACAATATTTGAATCACTCAATAAGCTGTTGCAACTAACAATGTCCAAATCTGAGGAATTAACAAAATATAAATCCCCGTCAATTGACTCTGATTCATATATCAGGCTTGAAGATTGGAACTCACACAAACTTATTGATTCCAACACTAATTCAAAACAGCTGCTCAAATCATACCTCAGATAGGCTACAAAACTCAAAATATCAAAAATCATAGGATCACCAGAAATGTGACTGCCTAGCACCAAGGAATCCTACTTCTTAAGATCGATATCCAAATGTATAAGATCATCAGAAGAACCAGACTTACCCATATACAAAAATGAATAGTCGTTGACCCAGGTTTCAGATTGAGAAAGACTAACACTCGATCAAGCAATGGATCATCAACAAGATGAAAAGAGTTGATCATCTGTCCCCCTTCTTCATCTAGCCCATCACTATCTGTCTTCGAGGAGAGACAGTCGAATTTGTTATATGTGGATATCTCAAAACTGACTTGATCATAGAATTTTGTTTTGCAATATTTACTACGAGGAGGAATAAAGTCATCACTCTGTTCAACAGATTCGAACCGTTTTTCAACAATATCATAAACATCGGAGATAAAAGAAGACGAATCGAAGCATGAGGAAACATCAGGATCTAATAGAATAGGGTCAAAACCCAGTTTTTCATTTGCAGCAAAAAACTTCGAGAATTCAGAAATAGGATCCTCGATGAAGTCAATGTTTATCGAATCAACAGTGTTGCCATCAGACTCCTTAGAATTACCAAACTTTTCCAAATAACCCCTGCCAATATTAGGCGCATTTATGATGCCGAAGTGGTGGAACAGATCATCAAGAAGGTTAATTCCTTCGACTTTCTTATACCAGAGATGGTCAATCAATATTCCCCTTAGAGTCAAGAATTTCAATGTGAATTGAAATCCATGATTAACCATACTTGGGATAGAGATTTGTTCTTTACCCAAACCAACTTCTGTTTTGCCAAAATAAGCTTCTGGATTACCAAATTCTTCTTCGTATCCTTTACCTATGTTTGGTTCGTTAATAATATCGAAGTGATACAATAGCTCTTCGAGATATTTGATTCCTACGTCTCTCATTTTCTAGTGAAAATCAAGAAATAAACCCTTCAATCTTAAGAATTTCAGAGCAAACAGAAAACCATGATTGATCGAATTAGAATAAGAATCAGAAGAAGCTGAAGAACAATCCTTCCTCTTATGTCCAAAGACGCCGCAATCAAAACATCTGATTGGGTCTCGACATAGTTTTGCGACGTGATTAGGATCTTCACATCTAAAACAAAAGTTTAATCCCTTTCTAGAGTCAATCCACTTCGCTTTCGATTTGCAAGAAAACTGCACTTGAGTTTGAGGAGGAAAGTAATTCTTGACTGCTTGAGCATACATATAGGGAGTAGAAGAACGATTGAACATATTAAGTTGCCATTGAATTGAAGAATTTCCAGGAGGCAGTGAGTTTTTAAAACGAGATTCTTGAGAAGACGCCATTTTTTAGTTACAGTAATTAAGTTTAAAAAAATCCAAGAATAAAAAAACTTATTTTTTAAGAAATAAGTTGAATATGTATAAATCACTCTAAAAAAGGTTACAATGGTGTATGTGCATTTAAAAGAAAAGAAGTCAAAGTATTTACATGCAGAAATGTGAAAACGCTTCAAGAGGAAAACATTAATGATGAAATTACTATTGTAATTAATTTAAACTGGTATGTTGAATATATTGAAAAGGATTGTAAAAATATATTTATGAATAAAAGAATTCATCTACTTTTATATATTTGAAAAGTGAAGATAACGATATGTGAAAGTAACGGGTTATTATAAAAGAAAGAGAACCAAATATGTATAAAATGAAGGCATTTAATAGAATAAATATTACATATTTTAAAAAGAAAAGATAAAAGTGTATTCACAGAAGAAAAGCATTTCTTAAAGAAAAAGGTATGGTATACTATTTCTTTATTAGTGAAGAATAAGGGTAAGTTTGGTTTTTAAATTTAAACACATTTATACCAATCAGTTAATGTAATTGATTGCATAATTTATGTTGAAGAATAAGGTTTCTAATTAATACACACATATATACATTTGAATATAAATCTAGGATTTCCGACCAAGGTTAATAATGTGTGTGTGTGTGTGTATGTGTATAGGAAACCAATTAATGGAATAGATTGGAATTATAATTAAAGGAATCGGTTTGAATTTGGAATCATTAATACTAATTAATTGGTAAGAGATACGGTTTCCAATAAATATTAACAAATAACACGAATGTATAGATATATGTAGAATATTAATTAAGGTTGTTGATTGGAATTATAATTATTGACATCCATTTAAATTGTAATTATTGACTTAAATTAAAATTAGTAGCATTAGTTAAGGTAATGCGAACATTTACTAAAAAAGGAAATGGGAAAGTGCTTTATATGTAGATAAGTGTAATAGGACATGAATGAAGGAATGGTTTTTCAAGAAATAGACTTCACTTAATTTCCATATATAAATACAATGCAAATAAATATACATGTATATACATACACATGTACTTTTGAATACTAATACATGATTCTCTAACATATTCAATAATAACAAAGGTGCAAAATATTAAAGGTAAACAACTAAGTGAAAGAAATAAATTTAAATAAATGGTTAGTGATGAAATTAAAGGGCAGGATAAAGATGTTACCTTCTTTAAATAAAAAGAAAAGGAAATAAATTTATCGTATACGTAAATATAAATAATTTGTAGGTAAATGTGTAATTTTTATGGACCTAGTTTTCAACTATAAATACATAACCAAACGCCATCATTTAATTTTAGAAACCCTAGCCTCCATCTTCTTCTTCCTCCACCTCCTAAAAAATTCTTAAAACATTTCCTATTCTCTTTCCAAAATTTTCTTAATAAAAAAATACACATCAAAATAAAAGAGAAAGGGGGAAGGAAAACAAATCAACAAAGGAGAGAAGTAGTGAAATCAAATCAAATTAAAGGGGAATCTCCTTGAGGTGAGTGGGTTCATAATTAATATGATGATTTATATATAATTAAGTTTGTTTATTTTATTTATCTAGGTTTGGTTTAGTTTAATTAGAAACATTGCATATCTAGTGATTGTAGTAGATTGGGAATCTAATAGTAATTTAACCTTTATTAATATGATCCCTATTTAATCTAAATTTAGTTAAAGTAAAATTGATTGAATAAAAGTTGATTTAGGTTAAACACACTCTTTTTGTTAAATTGAATATAGATACATATAACCATGTTGATTCTTAACCTAAGTTAATTTGAATTGATGACAGATACTATTATAAAATTATGAAATAATTAGGAATTGAAACTAAGAACACTAGGAACTGCACGTTTGCATATTAGGGTTTACTGTAAAATGAAATCAACAAACGAAATGTAGAACAAAAAAGAAATTTTTTTCCCAATAATTAACTTCGACTAGTCGATAGGCTACCAGTCGACAGGCTCATTGGAGTCGGTCAATAGCAAGTGGTCGGCTGCTCTAGCGGCCAGCGGTCGGCCTGTGAACATCTTATAGGCGCAATCTAAACTTCGGCCTAAGGTCCAGGTTATAAGTTTATATATATATATATATATATATGTGTGTGTGTGTGTGTGTGTGTGTGTGAATGTTAGTATATTAGTATAGAAATTAGTTTCTTAAGTTTGCGACCCTTGGACGTTACGGGACAGGATATTTGTATACCTTGGCAAATAGGCATAGACGCTATTTATTTGTTATAGTCGATATTCGACAGGGGCGATTCACTACAAATTGCACTCCATGAGGTTCCACGGTGTATGTGCAACACTAATGAGGATGTCTGGAGAAGTGTGTGGTTCGACTCTAATGGGAGGTTCATTGGTATACACGGCGATGAGGACGTGATATTGTTATTGCTAATGGATGCCTAACACTGTGCAATAAGTTGGGTTATGTTTCCATTAAGAGTGGATATGGAAGTAGCAGACTCTAAGACACTTTTGGCACTGGTCGGTGTTATGGGCTCTACCTCAATGCGTAAATATGATACATGTAGTAATAGTTTTGGTATCTAGTCCCAAAGTTGATATTGTAGACAATTCTATGTTAGGAATAGTCCCAGAGGCTATTAGTTCGATCCGTAGCTGATTTGGGTTTCGATTAGTTGTTTGACATTGAGTGTAAACCTTCATAAGATGTTGGGCGTAGGTGTATTTTAAGGTATACTTTCTTAAGTTAAAGAAATCAACCTAACTGGGTAGTTTACAAAACTAAGTAGAGCACCTTAGGTCATATAGATTATAAATGAAGTTAATTGCATGTTATCACCATATGTTAATGATGTAACTCATTCACCTGACTTTTGTATCACCGGCTTCTTTTATTTTCCCTCTACCATAGGAAGACGAGGTACACTATCCCAAAAAACGCATCAAACAACATATATGCCCCCATTGTCTTAAAGCATAACTACTTATCGTATGATTTGGTGGCATCTCATTGCACATCAGAACGCAGACAATTACCATCGTCTGCTATGCACTAACACAATAGGAAAAAAAGTCATTTGATGTTATAATATCATTCCCAGAATTTCCTATTAGACAACATAAATATTGACTAAAATGAATACCAATTGCACTTATATGTTTTTCACAGAATGAAATAAATATCCACAGAATAAAATAAATGAATCGCAATTTTATTTAAACAAATATTTTATTTCAATTCAAATTCGAAAAGTACACATTTGGCTTCCACTATATTTACACTTTCAAATACAATACAACTTTCACCATACACTATTTCACACTCTCATATACAACATTTTTGCTCTCACTCGAATTTCGTTTTGATATCTTTTTTCTCCAGACCGTGTCCAGTCGTCTGCTAAACCTGTCAAATAAACAACGCAGTAAAATGAAGAAACAAACAAACAAAAATGACAAAAATAAAATTATAATTGTGTTTAATATTGCCTCGGTTATTTAGTTTGTTTGTTTTCATATTTTAAATAGGGACAAAATATAAGTGTGCACGAACATCTTATGACATGCATAGTGTATCACTATGAATATCACAAGGCCGAGCATCGATTATCTCTCTGGTACAAATGCAAAGGTCAAGCCCGAAGGCTCAACACAATGCAAGTGTGCATAAGGTCAATCCAATGTAGGCTCGGGCTTAACTCAGGTGCAACACATATCAGTTTTATAACGTATGAATAAGGCTGAAGTGGAGGACAAGGCTGGGGTGGTCAAGTATCACAACCAGACTAGAACTAAAGTCAAGAGCACATGGTCAGGAGCAGGTTCGAGCAAAAGCAAAAGCAAGTTTCAGCAATTCAACAACATGGACCAGCAAGCTCAAAGAGATCAGGCAATATAGTGAAAAACATGGTAATTCAAATGCAACTCAAGTGTACATATGAACATACAACTACATACTTAAGCTCAGGTGTAATAAAGATCAGCAATATAGTGTACACTAGCATAGCATCAAAAGACTGCAACACACAAACTCAAGCAACCGGAGATATTTAACACATATATACATACATATGTATGTTTTTATATACATGGAAGAGCATCACATAATAAGTCCAGGCAATTCAACAAAGATACAAACCAGCAAGATGGTGATACACATGACTACATCACAACGCACTTAGGTACAAGAGCAACAAGGCAAGGACGTGTGCATGGGTTCAACAACTGAAATACTCAAGTTCAGACTTATACATAGGAGCAGCTCAAGACAACAAGTACAAGTACAGACATGCAAAACAGAAGTACTAGTGTAGAGGTCTATGCATATGGAAGGGTCAAGGGCACAAATAAGCACCCAGGGAAACTGAACATGCACACAGGTAAATTAGTAGCCAAGAAAACAAGATCAACTAAGCTACAGTCATGTGCAAGTCGATTTATACAAGTCAAGGCATATACATTTCCAAAGACACAAACAAACTCACTCAAAATGGTTCAGAAATTCAACAGCCAGTCACATACAAGTTCAAATGCCTAAACAACAAGTACATAGTGCACAAATAAGTCCAGGCATAAAATATTAAATGTACATTTAAGGATTGAGGTGTTGATACGAAACGAATAACACAGTATTCCTCCACAATAATTGCTCAAAACAGCAAAAAAAACGCAACCTAAAATTAGAATCAGCCCATTGATAATAGGATTAGCTTTACTAGTATAGATACCCTTTAAGCAGGCAATAAGCTATATGGTATGAAAATAGCACAAACAAAGGACAGTAGGTTGTAAGATCTTTTAGGCAGAATTGCAAAAATAATGTAAATGACAATTACTCATGACATACATTAAAGGGAGTGCGGATTAAGGATCTTAAGGCTAATTTAACACTAGAGGGGGGTGAATAGTGTTTAATGGATTCTAAGACTTATATGGACTAAATTAAAATTATGACACAAACAAATGCAGTACTTAATCACAGAATAATAAGAGAATCAAATACAGATGCAGAAAGTAAATAAAAAGCAGTAAAAGGAAAGAACACATCGAATTTTATACTGGTTCGGAGTTACCCTACATCCAGTCCTGTACCAAGGTAGAACACCTCATACAGGTTTTTATTATACCAAAGTCGAGATTACAATCCTCATTTTCTAAAGGCCTTGAGGTACCCTCCTGTCTCACGAGTCCGGGGCAAACTCTCTTGATTTACGGGCCACAAGATTACCCAATTAATTTCCAGGCACAACCACACCTTATAGAGAGACTCGATAAACTTTTGATTACAAATTGATCCTATAACCCTGAATAGAACTTTGATCTTCGAGAGATGGCAGAGAATCAAACAAGAATGAGATTCTAATTTGATTCACTTGAGAATTTGGCAGAATTTCGGCACGATCTTAAAAATATGAAAATTTTAGAATAAGGATTTGTGGAGAAGGAGTGAAGAAAATATGAAATTAGTTAGTTAAAAAATTCATTTATGAAGGCTATTTATAGACCAGTAACGGTCATTACCATTCGTGAAGAGATTTAAACGAATAGACACTTCTTTTGAAAATTGAAACTTTTGAATTTAACGGCCACCATGTCGACATGGGGTACCATGATGTCGACATCCCTAAGTTAAAACTAATGTAAAATTTGTTTTGAAAATGGTATTGAACGGAAAACAAGATGAAATGATTCTAAAATAAACTAATCTTCCTATGTTTTGAAATAAAGAAGAGTAGAAAATATATTTTTAGAATGATTTTAAATCTCAAGTATATATATTATAAAAGAATATTTAAAAAATCAGAAGATAGTTTTAAAAACAAACGAAGTTTAAAACAAAAGTTTATTTAAAAACAAAAACAAAGAATATTTTAAGGCTAAATTTTTTTTTTGAAAATCATTTGAAAAGATAATTTTTTAGGCTAAAACATTTTGTAAAGCAGTTTTGAAAATATTTTGAAAAACCATTTTGAAGTAGTTTTCCAAGCGTCTTCCTGCAGAATATCTCATCACATCAGGACTCGAGAACTTGTACAAAACCAGGATGTTCGTGGGTTTGTAAGCCACTAGTCGTAGGTTTGTAAGCCACTTGTCGCGGGTTTGTAAGCCACTAAGAAGATAGAAATGGGTTCCATCCCAAATGAAATTTGAAATGAAGATTTCCATGCTATTATGAAGTTTTAACAATGAACTAGACACATATCTTGAAATCTTGATCTTGATACTCTAGAGTCTTCAATCTTGAATCTTGAGTCTTGAGTCTTTATACTGATCAGCCTTCAGTAATCAATACCTGCATATATATATATATATATATATATATATCCTGCATATACATATCTATCTAGACAATAGTGTTAGTATATATTTGATAATAAGATAAGTTAAAAAGGTTGTTGTCATCAAAACCAACATCTCAGTTCCTAACAATCTCCCCCTTTTTGATGATGACAACCTGTATTTATAAAATATACTTACCATACCATAACTCCTATCTTAACTCCCCCTTACTCCATGACTCCCCCTTACTCCAATCATAACTCCCCCTTACTCCAAGCCAACTACTATTTTATAACTTCTCCTCCTTTGTCATCAACAAAAAAACGTCTTACTAATAAATTCCCTGAACTTGATATAAGATTATCAACCATAATACAAATAGAGTAATCCATATATAAGTGTAATAAATGCTAGGTGTGATCATAAGTATGAAATGTGATCATAAATGTGAAATGTGCTCATGAGTGTGATCATAAGTGTAATCCAACAGTAAATCAATCATCATCCAATCATATTTATAGTAATTATTCAATCAATCATATATACAAACCACGCCAAATGTTTTAAATAAGTCAAGTCAATCAAGCTTAAAACACACCAATAACATACAGAATGACTAGACATTCCTTGGTATTTCCATCCATCCATCTTCTCCAAAGATAGTGTCTGCTTTGATAGCATCCCATTCTTCTTTATCTTTATCGAGAGTGACTGGTGGATTTCCTTTGAGATCGTCCATGTTAAGGGCTGAGATCATCCAACGAAGGGCGTCGAAATGTCTCTCTTGCTCCTTGATCATCTGCATTTGACTCAATTCTAAGTGGCGTTGATTACGAAGTATGAATGTAAGGATATTCTTGAATGAAGTGAGAGTTTCCTCAAGATTATCACTTAGATTCTTAATCGAAGAGGCCATAATTCAGGAAGTAGGAAGAAATATGAAAGGGAGTGATTAGAAATGAAATTTGATAAATTATTCTGGAAGAAACAGGTATAAATAGGGGTAGAAAGTCATTTAAAATGAATAGACACAAGTTAGTTAATATGAAAGGGAGTGTAACTACTTTTTTCCCGTTGTATGTCGACATAGGGGGATGGGGGATGTCGACATGCCTCTGTCTAAAGTGACAATTTGCTTCGTTTTGAATATTATGAACAAATCTATGCAACTATAATTTGTATAATATAAAAACAAGCAATTACAGAGACAAGTGAAGTTGAATAAAAGATTTCATTGATGTTCTAGTCAACATTACATAAACTAATATAATATTAACTAAAATAAAGGAAAATACATGGATAGAACTTGAAACACACAAGATAACATGAACTAAAACTAATTTGATGAAGATGAAGAAGATGATAGTCCTAGCTTTCTACTAACTTTCCCGAAGAACTTGTCGATTTTAGTGGAAATCTTATCCATTTTCTTACTCATTGATCTTTTAAGTGTCTTTTGATTTTCCACTATAATTCTTTGATTATTGAGATTGGTCTTATTGGATGGATTAGCGGGATTAGTAGGATATTCAATACTTTCTAAGGAAGTTTCTTGATCTTCCTCTTCTTTCTCTTCAATTTCCATTCCTTCCTTCTCTTCTCCTTCTTCCTCTATTTCTTCCATCTCTTCATGAGCAAGCCTTTCTTCCTTTTCCGTAAGTGTTTCATATGGTTGAAACACTAATGGAATTTGCATAAGGGAAATGTTTCCATGGTTGAACACTTTTCTAGTTATAAATTCTTCCCTTTTGAAATCAACTCCAAAGTAATTAAAAATCCGAGTGAGATAAATTCCATGATATAATGTGTTTTCACCCATAGTAAAATTCTTGGGCCTTAGCTCATCTAAAATAACTTGAGCCCAATTGATACCATAATTTCCAAAAATTACAAAAAGAGCTTTGCAAACTTTCAAAGTTGGGTTGTTGTAGTTTCCCGATCTTGGTATAAGGGTGTGTTGAATAAGAAGGTTAATAATTCTTGCTTTTGGACGAAAATAATGATTTTTGAATTCAAAATTACCATCCCCTTCAAAGATGTGATGAAATGTCTTTTGATCATTTTCATTTATTTGAAATTCCAAGAGATTCATTTCGGTATACATGCATCCCAAAATATTTTCTAAAATTTCATAATCCAAAACTATTTGTGTTCCTTTAACACTACTCCAAATTTGTCCATCTTGCCCATCATAAAAACCACGATTTAAATTCGCATAAAACATCTTAACAAGGTTTGGATAACATACAAAATCATTTTGCTTGTTATCTACTACACTAAGAATAGAACATTGTTGAAATAGATTTTCAATTTCATAAGAAGGAAAATCTTCAAAAACAGCAAATTTCCCCGTATGAATTTTTCCAAAGTTTACATAGTTGATGTAAGCTTTGATAGCTTCCGGGTCATTAAAGAGAAAGTTTTTGATAGATTTTGGAAGTCTAATTGTGTTAGGAGTGCTTGAAGAGGCCATTGAAGAAGTTTGAAAGGAGTTGAAGATAACGAAGATAAATTTGAAATTTGAAATAAAAGTGAAAAGTGATGATAAAGAGAGTGAATTAAATAGAGATTCTATAGACATGTTCTCTGGTCAAGAGGCATCTTTCCAGAGCATTGAAGTTGGTGAAAAGGTGGAGGGAAATTCAAAAGTTTGAATTCAAATTTTGAAATCAAATTTCTAAGGGGCATGTCAACATGGGGTATCCCAGTATGTCGACATGTTCCTATTGAATCAAAGGACAAGTGACTATTCCTAATTTCTAATAAATGTATATATTATTTCCTATATTCTACTTATATAATTCCTGTGATAACATTAAATATAAAGATACTTAAATATTAATAATTTAATATTTAAAATATTATTAAAATAATATTATTCTTTAATTTAAAATTCAAATTTCAAGGGATAAATTTGAATTAAAAATTCAAGGAAATTAAAAAATCAAGCAAACAAACAAGCATCCATTCAAAAAATAAAATTAAAAATAATGTAAATGTGTACCTATTTTTTGATCCATACTCCCATCGTCGTCTGATTCATGAATAGCAGTGAAACACATATTTGAATTATCCATCTTCTTTTCATCGTCACTAGATGATGAGTCTGAGTCATTAAGAGTTGTTGTGTATGCTTTCTTTCTTTTCCTTGACGAATCATTGTTTGGAGGGAACAACTGTTTATCTGGATACAGACAATCTTTCCTATGATGCCCGACTTTATTGCAATTGTAGCATTTATCATTGTTGACGTTCTCCGTATTATTTCTGGAATTCCTTTTATCATTTCTTTTGTAATTATTCATTTTTCTATATTTAAGGAATTTCCGGAAGTTTCTTGTCATGAAAGCAATCTCCTTATCACTGTCTTGTTCCGAATCTTCAGTTGTTGCATTGAATGCTAATGACTTCTTTTCTGTAACCTTGTTTTCTCTTCTTCCTTGCAATTGAACTTCATAAGACATCAGATTCCCATTCAATTCTTCTATTTTCATTAGATTGGTATCATTTGCTTCTTCGATTGCAAGTGTCTTTTGATCCCATTCTGGAGTGAGTGAATTTAGAATTTTTCTGACTTGGTCTTCCTCCGAAAAGCTTTTTCCCAGTGCAATTAGTGAATGGACAATATCTTGAAATCGACAATACATGTCAGAAATGGACTCATTTGCATGCATTTTAAACAATTGAAACTGTAGTTAATATGGAAATTTTAGTCTATTTAACTTTGCTTGTTCCTTCATGAGTAACTTGCAAAGTTTTCCAGATTTCAAATGCAGACTTACAAACAGACACTCTATTAAACTCATTCCTATCTAGTGAACAAAATAATATATTCATGGCCTTTGAGTTATTTCGTGCAACATTCTTTTGCTCAGTAGTCCACTGGACAAAATCGGTAGTTGGTTCAACATACTCAGTTTGTGTGATATTCCAAGTGTCTAATCCTACTGATTGTGAATAAATTTTCATTCTACAAGCCCAATATGCATAATTATTGGCATTGAAAAATGGTGGTTTGACAGTAGACTGGCCTTCTACTAATGAACTAGTGTTAGTTTTAATAGAACTAGTGCCAGAGTTGACATTACCAGTGTTGGTAGCCATTAAAACAATTTTCAAGTTTCAGATTATGAAAACTATGAAAACCAACGCTCTGATACCAATTGAAAGGGAGTGCGGATTAAGGATCTTAAGGCTAATTTAACACTAGAGGGGGGTGAATAGTGTTTAATGGATTCTAAGACTTATATGGACTTAATTAAAATTATGACACAAACAAATGCAGAACTTAATCACAGAACAATAACAGAATCAAACACAGATGCAGAAAGTAAATAAAAAGCAGTAAAAGGAAAGAACACACTGGATTTTATACTGGTTCAGAGTTACCCTACATCCAGTCCTGTACCAAGGCAGAGCACCTCATACAGATTTTTATTATACCAAAGTCGAGATTACTATCCTCAATTTCTAAAGGCCTTGAGGTACCCTCCTGTCTCACGAGTCTGGGGCAAACTCTCTTGATTTACGGGCCACAAGATTACCAAATTGATTTCCAGGCACAACCACACCTTATAGAGAGACTCGATAAACTTTTGATTACAATTGATCCTATAACTCTTAATAGTAGTTTGATCTTCGGGAGAGGGCAGAGAATCAAAGTAGAATGAGGTTATAATTTGATTCACTTGAGAATTCGGCAGAATTTCGGCACGATCTTAAAAATATGAAAATTTTAGAATAAGGATTTGTGGAGAAGAAGGAGTGAAGAAAATATGAAATTAGTTAGTTAAAAAATTCGTTTGTGAAGGCTATTTATAGACCAGTAACGGTCATAACCATTCGTGAAGAGATTTAAACGAATAGACACTTCTTTTGAAAATTGAAACTTTTGAATTTAACGGCCACCATGTCGACATGGGGTTCCCATGATGTCGACATCCCTAAGTTAAAAATAATGTAAAATTTGTTTTGAAAATGGTATTGAACGGAAAACAAGATGAAATGATTCTAAAATAAACTAATTTTCCTATGTTTTGAAATAAAGAAGAGTAGAAAAAATATTTTTAGAATGTATATATAAATTTGATTTTAAATCTCATGTATATATATTATAAAAGAATATTTAAAAAATCAGAAGATAGTTTTAAAAACAAATGAAGTTTAAAACAAAAGTTTATTTAAAAACAAAACAAAGAATATTTTAAGGCTAAAACATCTTTTTGAAAATCATTTGAAAAGATAATTTTTAAGGCTAAAACATTTTGAAAAGCAGTTTTGAAAATCCATTTTGAAGTAGTTTTGCAAGCTTCTTCCTGCAGAATATCTCATCACATCAGGACTCGAGAACTTGTACAAAACCAGGATGTTTGTGGGTTTGTAAGCCACTTGTCGTAGGTTTGTAAGCTACTTGTCATGGGGTTGTAAGCCACTAAGAAGATAGAAATGGGTTCCATCCCAAATGAAATTTGGAATGAAGATTTCCATGCTATTATGAAGTTTTAACAATAAACTAGACACATATCTTGAAATCTTGATCTTGATACTCTAGAGTCTTCAATCTTGAATCATGAATCTTGAATCTTGAATCTTGAGTCTTTATACTGATCAGTCTTCAGTAATCAATACCTACATATATATATATATATATATCCTGTATATACATATCTATCTAGACAATAGTGTTAGTATATATTTTATAATAAGATAAGTTAAAAAGGTTGTTGTCATCAAAACCAACATCTCAGTTCCTAACAATACAATGATATTATATTAAAAATATGATCAAGTGCCTTCTTAAAGGTGCGAGGACGAGATGAGTATTCAAAATATTAGAAGTGCAAATATTCAAAAGCAGATCAATAAATACAACTAGAAACAAATTGTACTGAATACTAGAGAACCAAAAGATTGGAAATTTAATCGGGCTATAAATTAACCCAAATTAACCCAAAAGCAGATCGAAAATTGACGATCGAAAATTGACGATCGAAAATTGACGATCGAGAAAGGGAATTGAAAAATTCAAGCCAAATATTCAAACCAAAAATACAAGGAATCAATCCCTATAAATTAACCTATATCATCATCGGCATAAGAAAGTTGAATTCAAGCAAATCAATTGAGCAAAAATAAAACAACATACCAATTTTAAGCATCCAACTCGATGACGAAGCGACCGAGAGGAATCAAAGTTCACATAAGAACAATATTTTACTTTCTTAATCGTCGTAGCAGTAGGAACAAGTGCGGTTTAGCTGTAGGGCTTCGACCATCTTCAAGAAGCGGGGTCATTGGGGTCGGATGAGAATGTAGCAGCGGATTCGAAGCTAGATGTTGCAGCGGTTTGATGGGGCGATGGCGATTCGATGGAATTCGTGTTAGAGGATGCAGCGACAATGAAATTGAAGGTTGGGATGACAGTGATTTTTCATGGAATAGGGGATTAGGTTTAGAGTGGATGTTGAAGTAACAGATGAGTGGAAGGAGGAAAACAAATTTGTAAGCAGAAATTTGTAAGTGGGAAATGAATTTGTAGGAGGGAAATTTGCACGACACTAAAATGTTATATGAATGACAAACATGAAATCTCTATGAAAAACTGATTTCACGGGCTATATCATACAATAGATGATTTTCCATATGTTATGTGAAAAAGTGGGATAATAGAAAATTTACCATATGTTATGTGATCACTGTTGTCTGATTCACTTTTTGGCATAGTGGTAACAGTTGATTTGGCTTAGGTATAATGCATGGAGAAATGAGTTAAACTCTTGAATTTCATTATTCTTCATTATTCCTCATGCAGCTAGTATTTGTTTTAAATGTCCATCAGACTTTATATTATAATTTGGACACATTGTACATGAACTAAGTATTTTTCAAAACTACTTTTCTAAAATGTCTATTTTCTGTACTTATATTTTAATCCCTTCCGTTGTGAGATCTGAAAGTGTAAAATGTTTTAGATTTTATCTTAGTTTTTGTAATGCTTTGAAACTCGATAGCTCGTACTTCTTAGCACGACGTGAGTCTGAAAGTCACCATAGGCTTTAAATCAGTGCGTCCGGAAGTGCGGTTTATCATGTTAATAATTTATAGTAAGTTACAGAATTTCCCCAATGGCATACCCCTAACTCTATCAATATCTACTTGTAAATTTACCAACCGAAGCTTCACTATGAGGATGAGTACAACACGGTTGAATGTATCTATTCGAAAGGTATGTATAATAGAAAATAATTTTTTTAATTAACCATCATAATATTGTAAATATTCATACTATAAATCTACGTATATAGATTTCTAGGTCACCTAAAATGAAGGTGAAGCAAAAAAGCATGTGTTGGAGGTTCTATTTGTCGAGCATACAATATAGAAGAAGCATCCACATTTTGAAGTTACTACTTCGAAGATCACATTGAGTTAAATTTTAACAGTGCTGAAAATGATGGTGAGATGGTTGATTCACCTCATATTTCTCTCATTTTTTCAAAACAGGGGACATCGATTTGATAAATGGAAGAATGGAGATTTCAAATTAATTAAGGATTTCAATTTGGCAAAATCAATGGTGTTGCTCTAATTTGGTATGTAACACAATATTTCTTTGTGATATATATTTTTCTTTGATATTGTTAATTGTTTAATAGTCAGTTCAAAGAAGAAATTCTAACTGCTGCCCCACATAAAGTTCCAGCAAAGGATTTGCGGACTGGCTCAAGAAATATGTAAGTATGATTCAATATATGTCTTTTTTTCATTATAAATAGTCATATATAACTTAAAACTTAAAAATATAGGTTGTTGATAGTGAGGTTGTAGGTGTTTGTTATCGAACACTTGAATTTGAACCAATGATAAGGTACAGGAAGTGTCCAATTTTGTACAATTGGTTTCAAATTTCATAGAGTGAGTTCGAAGCAAATATAACAATGTAAAAAAGTGGGGTCTATGTCACAAGCGACAACGTGAGTGATGATTTAGAAGATGATTATGACGTTTTACAGGAAATAATTAAACTTACTTTCTCGATAGTACTAGAGCTTAAATTATTTTATTCAAATGCGACCGGTTTGATACTAGGAAGGATATATGAATTAGACATTTACAAAAAGATTACCCACTAAATGAATTAAAACACAAAAATATCAAGGTTATAATTCATTTGTGTTGGCGACACAAGCAACATAAGTCTACTCACCTTATTCTGCTATGAACAACGGTAAGGCAGATTAGTGGGTTGCTGTAAAAACAAAACCAAGATGGTCATTTAACTTGGACATGATCATAAGTATTCAGAAGTACCAACAAGATCCTAATCCAAATTAAGTAATGCAAATCATAGAAGAAGCAGATGGTATAGAACCACCTAACAACAAAGTATTCAACGTAGTTGAATTAGATGAAAATGTTGAGGTAGATGATAAATTTGATGCCAAAGGAAATGAAGATGGTACCAATTCCAAGGTTGAAGGTGAAGTTGAATAAGATGACTTTGAAGATGAAGAAAATAATGTAAATAAGGACATTGATGGTGAAAATGTCGACAAATTAGTAATGTACATTTGATTGTGAGACTAGATTTTGATGTACTTTTGTTAGTATATGTATTTTGATGTTATCAAAAATATAAATTTCGGTTTATTCAATTTCAGTATGTATTTTTCCTTTGAAGTCTACTAGTACAAATGTATAATTATTCTTCATCATGAATTTTTTGGTTCACTATTGCTTGGACTCTTCATCATGAATTGTTCATTTCACTATTGCTTTTTTCAAGTTTACTTGGATCGTAATTTGAAGCATCTGCACACTTAAGCATTTGCTCTATTAAATAATGACATGAATTATTTATTTCACTATTGCTACTCTGAAAGGATATGTAGCATTTAATTTATTTACATATCTAGACAGTTGAAGCATGGAACCTAATTTTGTTAGCATTTTAGTGCTTGATGCAAAATTAATATCATACTCCGATTAGTGATATAATATTCTTAGTGTGATTAGTAATTAAAGGTTAGTTGTTCTCAATAAGTTCTAGCTTTGAAATTGATTTAGTGAATACTATTTTTTTAGCAAAGTCGACCGGCTTTATAATGGGTCGTGCCACTATATAAAAATGGGAAAACAGGTGTTATGTACATGCACAGAACGGCTAAACGGTTCTAGAGACCAAACCACAAAAAAGAAAAGCACAGGAGCTAGACAAAAGTACCTAAACTACTAAATTAAACATGACTAAGAACCCTTAGAAGAGGAGGAACAGCCACGACCAGCATCCGACGCTGGACTAATAACATGTGAGAAACCAGAGAGGAGAGTAGCCAGATTTGGATCATATCCCTTAGAAGTAGGAGAGTAAATAAATTTCCTATCCCAGCTGACATCATAAAAATAACTTTTATTCGCCTCACCAATCTCGCCAACCCTAGTACGGGACAAACACTCACCCTCAATGTGATAGATAAGACAACGACTCTCTCCCTCAATATCACTGATAAAGGCATAAATTGTGTCAGACTCAGGCGAGTACCGCGTATCAGAAGGAACATAAAGCCATGCATGTTCGTTCGGATCCCAAATAATAGAATCGGACAGAGAAGTAGAGTCAGCCTCAATCTGGACTAAAGGAGACAAAATGGTGGAGGGAGGAGCTACAAGAGCATCGTCAATGAGAGCTACACCAACTGGGCTACAGTGGAAATCAGATCAGATGAGGGAGGCATAACCTTTGGAACCCATTTCCGTAAAGGAGGACGAGGAAGTGGAGTCCGATCAGGAAGAGGAACAAGGCCAGTGGATGCCAAACTACAACACGCATCCGAATGATGCCTAAAAGACTGACATGACGTACAAATCTCAGGTTTCCAACTATAGCGAACTCTGACTTTAGCAAAATGGCCCTTATCTAGTCTGACTTTTAATACCGAAGGTAACGATTTAGCTGGAGTTATTTCAATCAGAGATTTGGCATAAACAAGTCTCTTTCTGGCCACAGTGTTAGCGCCATAACATATTACCTTACCAACCAGGCCGACCAGCCAATCAATCCCGATGAGAGGCTGAAAGACGGATGGGATGTTTGAAAAGTGGGCCCAGACAGGGATAGATAATACCTGGTCAATAGCCCTATCAACAGACAGACTCCAGGTAGTGAATATTATTGTTTTAATTTTAAGTTTAGTGGTTTTATTTAATTGTGTAGTTAAAACTTTAGCAGATATGAGTACCACTGATAGATGTAGTGGTGCCGAAATCTATCCCTTGACAACATACGACTTCCCTTATATCTCATTCCACGGTTGGGATATCATCGAACCAAGAAGGCTCTCAATCACTTGTTGTAGGTAATCATCATCAGCATATGTTTTCACCATTCATCACCTCGGATCATATTGATGAGTGTGATGATGTAGGTCCATCTACACATGCATCTGTTATGTATTCCAGCTTATACGTACTTCGATTCAGCGTTATTTAGTGTTCCAAAGGAGGATAAGTGATACAATTGCATTTATAATTATTTCTAGATCGTTAGGTTATCATCTAAAGTAGCTTTACATTTATTATACAATTTACGTAAGCGCAGAGTCGACTTCGATAGCAGAATCACGGGTGATAACATTCATGATTTTATTCTTGCTAAGGTGAAAAAATTCTGGTCTAGGTTCTCGGATTTTCCATCCGAGGTCAAAAGACGTCATGTTGAATGATTTTATGGTAAAATAAATTTCGATTTATACTTGGTTTTTCATATATAAATTTACATGTTGATGATATATATTTAAATAACATGTAGAGTAGATATCAATTGAAACCCGACACATCTCAAGTACATATCAGAAAAATATGGAAGTAGAAAGCAAGCATAAAATATAGCGAGATGGTACATAGGATGAAGAAAAGCAGGAAGAAGGTTAAGGTGCTTGCTCAAAACATCTATGACCAATTCGAGTCATATTGGAAGCGGGAAGATGTGAAGATGCATGGAAAAATAAATGCAGCGAATAGGATGTGCAATCAAGGATTACACTGCAAGGCTCGAGATCTTTTGCAGACTATCAGAAAGATTTGGTATGCATGCATTTTTCATGTTTAAATTAATTTTTAAATCAAAATAATATTAATAGTTGTGATCAATGTTTTTCTTTTTCTAATCAGTCTAAAGATTATCGCAGAGACGCAACTACCCAGGAGGTGTTTGTTCAGACTCATAAGTTCGAGTTGAGTGCAGGATCATTTGGGTAGGTTAATGTTGTTGCTACCGAGTTTATTGTAAGTTGTCCATGAAACTTGATCTAAATTATAATCAAATTTAATTTAGTTTCATACTAACAAAATTGGAAAATTACAAATAAGCAAAAACATGCTATTAGGATTCAAGAACTGATGGAGCAGAGTGTTATGATCACTCCTGAGATGGAAGACCAAGTGCTTCATGATTTGCCTGATTCGTCGAAAAAGAGGTGGAATCGCATGGCCTATCCTTGGGAATATTTCCATGGTAAGTTTTTGTGCATTTTTAAATTCTAGAAAAGATGTTAACTATGCATGTTGTAATGTTTTATGATGTTAGAAGGTATATTAGCTAAGTAGGAACCTGATATTGATCATAACTTGTTATGGAATGATTTTATTTATAAAATAGCATGATGTTTAGTTGTTGTTGTTATTAAATTATATCTAAAAAATTTCAGAGCTTGTAAACATGAGTTGATAAATAAAGTAGTGATGAAATGAGTAAGAATATAGAGGTGGGGGATGAAGTTAAAGTAGTGATGAAATGAATGACAATATAAACCCATGTAAATAAAAATCAAAATTATGTAGAGAATGTTAGGTGTTAATAAGAGTTGAAGTTGCAATACATCGAACACCCCAAACCAGAGCTATGAATGTCGGAATAGTCCTAGAGTCGATGGTTTTTGATCAACTTGCTGTCAGGGGCAATATACCCATGGAATAGCATGTTAGACATTTGGTCCAAATGTCAGTTAGGAGCAGTAAACCCCTAACAGCAGCCAGTTCCGCCATTCAACCCCGTTTTTGCTTGTTTTGTTTCTTTGTTTTGTGTTGTGATTTCATAGAAAAGTTGTGTTGTCAATTTGAAATTATTATGGAATTAACCTGAATATATATACACACACACATATACATACATGCATACACACACACATATGACAGTGAATTAAATCAAAACAATGGTGTATAAATTACTATTCAGAAAAGATTTAAAATGATTGAAATGAATTCAAGAAATATAAATGGTTTTGAAACTATTGTTTTAAAGTATGGCTATGGTCTAATTATTGTATATAATGCATTACCTTGCCTCGCTAATCCTATTTTGGGTGATGTTTAATAGGTTGAAAATGGGTTAAATAAATTAGCTTGGTAAGAAATACACGAAGTTATGAACTAAATGGCAGAATGATGTTTGGCATGCTCTTATGCAGTATATTGATGTGTATGGTATAAGAGATATTGGTATACCATATGTTCGAGCCAATAGATTTGAAATAATTTTTAATATGATTGATTTATAACATCAATCAAATGAGAGAGGCTCATCCCACATCGCTACAAAGACTAAATCCCGGACCTAGGTATATGCTGCATCGAAGGAGATGTCAAGAAAGCATGTAGAGCTGCTCAAGAAGCATGAGGAGGAGATGGCGGGACAAATGGATATGACGAGGAGGCAGGAGTAAGAGATGGCGCGCAAGGAAGTAAGTCAATGCTGTGTAAAAAATGGTCGACTAGTAATTTGGAAATAATGACGCTGCCTCCACCACAAACGTAAGATTTTTTATATGGACATGATCATGTATGATGTATGTATATATGATTTTTTTGTGTGTGGGCATGATGTTGTAATGTTGTATAGACATAGTGCTCTGTATGAGATTTTCTAGACATACATTTGGTTTTATGTTATTTTTATGGAATATTTATGGAGTAATTTTACTTTTTTCTTGGATTTTTTGTTATATTTCTAGATATACATACATTTGGATACGATATTTTGTTGGTTTGGTGTTATATTTGTCTTTGTGGCATTGCCGAAATAGCGAATATTATGTTGTGGACTAAGGGAAAGAAAAGCAAAAAAAATTCTGTAAAATTATTTTAGGAAAGTCGTTAGTAAGGCATAGGTAAGTCATCGAAAAATATAGAAACTGCATTTTTGTATTAGCATCTACAAGTCATTGGAATGTCATCAAAATAATAAGTCATCGACAAGTCTTGAAAACTTTAAGTTGTTGTTATGGCATAAAATAATAAGCCATCGGTAAGCCATCGAAAACTATATCGTAGCCAAGTTGTCGGTATGGGCCGCCTCATGGCTATTGTTGACAAGTCATCGGCCTTGAGTTTTCCATGAGGGTTTTAGTAATGACCAAAATATTGTCGGTATGTCGACATAAATGGAGTTACCGACGTCATTTTATCGTCAGCAAGACACTGTACTTCCGGTAGTGAAACATCAAACTTGTTCGAACAGTCATAATTTCATATAATTTTTTTATCTTAATCCATGTACGAACTAAGAATCTAACGAACATGGACATATGTTTTTCAAACTCAAACTCGATCTAAGCATCGAACATTAGTGCAAAATTTACACACCTACTTAGACACAACCAAAGAAATGGGAAACCTTTGTCTAGCTTTCCTTTGAATTCACTTTCTCACTGCCTCTATCTCATTCTTTTTCATTGCCTGTCATCCCTTCCCCTCTACATCATTTGTTGCTAACTTTCCTCTATCCCTAATGTCTATCATGTTCCAAAGTTACTGTTGTTTTTTCATGAATAAAAAGCTTCTTCTCAATATCGAATGCCTCAACAAACTTTGAGCAACCTCAACCAACATATCTGATACGTCTAGCTCTCAAGAACTCCTCTCCTCCCCTTCGTCTAAATCAAGATCAGGAAAGTTAATTAATGTGATGTCACATTCTGAGAAAACCCTAAACCTGGATTTTGACTCTTTTCTCCCTTTGTCAAAATCTCATGCTTCGTTGTTAAGCGTTGGCCATGTTGTTCGTAAGCCGGCTATTGTCGCTCCTAGTCCTTCAGTTTCCATTATGTACATGTTTGTCTCATTAACACATCTTAGACGTTACTTGTTAGCTTTAAGCCTGAGAAAACCTTCCAGAGCTACAACTCATATCTGATTTCAGTCCAATTTGCATAACTATGCTTGCTTGGAAAAGATTATGTTGGGTGAAAATGATCATAATTTTGGTGGTTCGTCTCCCTTGGTTGAGCAGTTTTCTCCCTTATCTTTGAAAAGTTCTTCCCATTTTAAGTGCAATCTAAGCAATGCTAGGATTTATGTTTCGAAAAAATTTGATTTAGTATATGACTATGGGATTATGGTGACTTACGGTAGGATCACTTTCTTCATAAGAGTCCTACATTTTATTTGATTACATTCACTTTGATATTCACATGGAACCTCAAAGACACCATTATTGTTAGATATGACAAATCAATGTATTTTTGAGTTCTCCAACCCAAGTGTAGGCCGTCATATTGTTCAAGTTGACCCCATGATTATTAAATTCGAAGTATTTATTCTAACGTAGTGGAGTCCATTGTGGACCTGACTCATAAGAAGAATTTTTGTTCTGAAATTAGATACTTAGGTGATAGTACATAGTGGTACTACACGTCTTAAGTAGTGTATAAAATAATACAATTCAACATATGCCCAGTAGTTCGGATCACGCTACACACTATTTGAACATGTGACTAGCTCAGGAATGTAGTTGGTGCACCTAACCATTGTGAAAGTGGTGTTGAACCATGAGCATACTTTTATTTGTTTTGGTTTAGTTATTTATGTTAAACATTCCTTCTTTGTATCAACCATGAATCAGTGTGAACTGGTCGACGAGCCATGTTGATGACGTAGCAAAGAGAGGTTGGTGTATGCTAGAGTGGTAATTGAGATAACCCTGAGAAACCGCTATGGGAACGTCTTAAGGTGCTATTATATAAAGTCAAGTTTGGTTTGTTGATTTTTTTACCTTTGGAAGCTTGAATTTTTATATAACTATTTGCCACTCCTCCGACCATTGCTATATGTCATCTCCACATGCTCATTGCCATGTCAAGGCCCTGGCTACTACTAAGCTTGGTACTTTGACTGTTAAAATTCCTTTGTTAAATTAAAATGCTAGTTCGTATACGGAAAGGCAATATCATTATCCAACTCCTGTTGAGCCTGTTAGGTTTTCTTTTATAGATCCCCACATTTTTCTCTTGATAATCAATTCAAACTCCAATAGCTTGATCTTTTGAAATCCTACCTTGCCACCGCTTCATCTTGTTGAAAATAAAATTGATTTTATCTTTATTAATCTAGAACGTTTCATATAGGAAATATTTAGAATATATATCTAAATATATATGAAATAATATATTTTAAAATGTATAAGAGAAACTTTATGAGATAATTATGGAGAAATATTCTAGAGATTGGTTCTGAACTGTTAGGTCGAGTGGATCTACACTGTTTTTATGAGATATGAATGAGTATAAATAGAGGTGGATTCACTCATTTTGTATGCAAGGAAAAAGTATTGACTTTTGTAATAACAGTTTGCAATAAAGTTTAATTTCCTTCCTACAAATATTTTTCCTCAGCAGTGTCTCATCTATCTTCTTTTAAAATCAAATCTATTTTCTAGCAAAGAAAATTCTCAATAGTGGTATCGATGCTAGGTTGATATAAAAGAAAAATAAAAAGTGGATTGAGTTCTGTAGAAGTTTCCTTACTCAAAAAAGGGTATTTTGATAGTTGGAGCATTTGCATGAAGGCATTGTTTGGATGATAAGTTGTATTTGATATCGTAGAAAATGGGTATGACACTACAAGAATACAGGGCTATTCCGATGGCAAATAGCCGTCGGCGGCCGTCGGAAGTCGTCGGAATAGTGTATACGGTTTTTGTCAACTTTTGACGGCGGTGGCGACAATCTTTCGATGGCTTCTAACGGAAAATAGCGATGGTCTTTAACGATCAACGAGGTACACGTGGATCCACTTGTAACTAATAATCCATCGGTAGCCGTCGATAGCCGTCGGAAGATTGTGACTAATAATCCATCGGTAGCCGTCGGAAGATTGTGACCCGTAAGCCGTCGGTAGCCGTCGAAAATCTGGGTTTTTTTTATTTCTTCGCCTATTCAACTTCCACCAAATCTACATATATATCAATATACTTCTCAACTCCATTCCACATAGATAATTCAGATATATATATATATATATATATATATAACAACCAACATCACATATTATACCAACAACAATATTAACCATAATCTCCAATATATATAAAATCATAAACTCCAATATATACAAATTCAAGATCATAAACTTCAATATATACAAAATCAACCATCCAACATCCTCAAACATCAAACAAAACACTGGTCAATCAACGTCAAACATCAAACAACTCCACAAAATGTACCAAATGAATACAACACGTCCAATCTCTCATCAAAGTGTATCAAACATACCAAACCAAATCATCCTCACCAACTCCAAGTCAACATATACAACATCCAAGCACAAACACAGAAAAACGTATCTATCAAGAGTCATCCTCGCCTTTGGAAGCACCAGACGACGAAGGAAATGAACCATGTTACTGCAAGTACTCCGCCAAGCGTCGATTCAACTGCTCCATTTATATAGCGTGAAGGCGATCCTGCTCCTGCGGTTGCTCGACCATGGCTCTCAGCTCATTTATCTCGGCTTTGTCCTGCTCTTTTTGGTACGCTTGTTGAGATGCCCTAGCCCGTGAATTGAAAAACTGTTATAGAACTTTTCGACGAATTTTATAACAATTGTGTAACTTTAATAAGATAGTTTATTTTTATAAATTACCGCTTGGTTTACATAACCAAAACTCTGATTTTGCTGCGTCGGATCCACGATGGAGTCAAAAATAGCATCTTCCTCCTCACGGTCAACTCATCGCGATCCATCCCTCTAGCATCTATTCCCGTGCCTCCTGAAACTTTTCCTACAATGCCAAAAAAATTACAGTTGAAATTAACACAACATTATTTTAATTCTTCAAAGCTAATTACTTAACTAATCAATATTAATAACTTAAAATTCAAAATATGCATACATATGCATTCGTCGCCTTATCCTCATCTTCCCATGCATATGTAAGGTTGCCAGTTTTGTCCGTTTGCTTTATGGCATGGGTATGAGCAAATACTTCCATGTATGAGACCGGACGTCGATGCGCTCTTTCCTACAATAAATAATGTATATATATTACTGTTTATATCAACTGTTTATTAATAACTTATAACATAAACTATATAAATGTAATAACCTTTTATAATCACAATTAATAAATTTACCAAATCCTCATGATGATGCTGGAATGACTAGGAACCACCACAATGTGTTACCGGTTCTTATTTCTATTCGCGGAGTTTCTCTCTGACTCTGCCTACAAATTAAATAATTGAACAATATATTTAATAGCTGTAAAACAAAGTAATGAGATATATATATGATAGATTAATTACCTTGAACTCATCGCTGTTCCACCAGGCAACCCAAGCATCCCATACACTAGCACCCATCTAGTTCGGTTTCTTCCCAGCTCTCCTAAGGCCCGACATCGTGTCCCGATAATTCTTCGCTGTCTTAGAATTCCAGTGGCGCTGCACAAGGGAAATGTCCGCTTCCTGCAGATCTACGGAACCCTGCACATTGAGAAAATTAAATATAAGTTGTACATTTTTAAGTAGTCAACAAATTGTAAAACGGTAATTTATAAATATGTAAATTTAAACTCACCAAAAAGTCCTACTAGATGCTCTCTCTGATCGGGTCAGGGATCTTACTCCATCAGGGCCAACAACCAGTCATCCTACTCATATATGCCTGCATGGAAATACTAAGAACCACTCCCGATGGCTCGAGCTTAAATCCACTATGTTAAATTTGAAACATAGCTTTAGACTATTATATATATCATACACAAAATATTTCTAATGCTATGCTACTAATTTAATACTTACGACCCATCGGCTTTGGGCTGTAAATACACTACTGGTCGCGATGCTGGCTCTGAAGGGTCACTGTCATCACCTCTATTCCCTCTTCAAGCAGAAGAGGGGGAACCGAAATGGGAAGAGCTACGCCTTTCGAAAAAAGACATAATACCTATCACCTACATATCAATTTATTATGTCAGAACATATAATTCATAATAATTATGAGAAAATATATCGTAATTGATGAGAAAAATGTAACATGAATAATCGCATAAATTATCTTATATTAAATTGTATATTAGCAATCAGTCCTCGACGTTTTCTGATTTGGACTCGGTTTCGTACTCTATATCGTTTCCTCAGTAGTTTCAAATGCTTCTACTAATACATTTGATTCATCATTTATAGGTCTAAAATCCATGTGATCGTCCGTTATTGTTATTTCAAAATTTTCCTCGATATCTGCTTGATAGGCTTGTTTGTTTGGAATATTCTTTGCATCAAACGTAATCATGCCTTCATTTTAAAAACTGCCGACCAATCTGCTTTATTTCTTTTTAGAGATGGATAAGGGGTATAATAAACTTGTAGGGCTTGTTTGGCTAGTACACAAATCTGTGTTCCATGTATCATACACAAATGCATGTACACAAGGAACAAAAAAGAAGTACTGTCGAAATTTTGTGAACCGTTTAAAATGAAATGATTTACGAAATGTAATTACTTTATAGTGTTTGTAACTTGTCCAATACAGGGACAAATCCAACAAATATTGTATCAGATGAATATGCATGTCTATTTTGTAATAAAAATGAATATCCATATAACGATCATATACAATACTTGTCAGACGGGGCCAAAAACTCTCTAAGGGATATTAATTTTATATAACATATATTAGCTAATTCATTTATGCATTGTAATATTCTAATAATTATATAATATATATTTTTCCATTTTATATAAAATCTTTTATGTTTTCAATTAAAATAAATTAGTGATACAATATTATATTTCGGAAAATAAACTTCATAATACTCTCATTTATTTATTTTATCGGATTCCACATCCAAGTAAACTAGATTTGTTATATAAACTATCAACGGATAATCTTCAATAATAATAATTAAATTGACATTTTAGCACATTAATTAAAACTAAATCATAACACCAATTAACACATAAACTAATCAACATAAGTTGATCATAATTATATTTTAATAATCGTATTTACACACTTACAACCGTAATTAGCATACAATTAGGCTAAAATTAGGGTAATTATCGGATTTACACATTTACAACCATAATTAGCATACAATTTCAATCAACATACAATTGCAAACAATTAAGGGGCTAATATCATTAAATATAACTACAAAGTAACAATAATTTAACAGATTAGGGTAAATTAAAATTAGAGAAAAATACCTTTTTTTCCGAAATAGAAGCGTTGGAGGTCGAAGAGGAGAAGTCGGAAGTGCTTCTGATGGTGGCGGATGTTGGCCGACAGTTGGTGGTGGTGCTGGGCGAATTGGGAAAGAGAAGGGGTTTTGGATTGAAGGAGGAGGAAAGTGAAGTTTCGGGCTGCTGTAATCTCAGTATACTCGTGAAATTCCGACGACTATCGACGGCCGTCGACGGCTCTGGTTCAATAGGTTATCGACGGCTATTGACGGCAACTACATTTTAATTACAGAAAAGCCATAGAGACGACGAGCCGTTGAAAGCCGTCGGAAAATCCCGTCGGCGGCCGTCGGAAGGTTGTTATCGCTATATACTGTTTCTCTTGTAGTGTGAAGATCCTGGCGATGTCACCACTTTATCCTAAACCTAAAAGGAATAATTTAAAAACGTTGAAAAAAAAAGGATCTACAAGTCCTTGTTATCATTCACCAAGGTTTAGATGAAATTATGTGCAAGAAGACAACAAACTCATATACTAGTAAGGAAACGTGGAAGATTTTGGCGAACGCACTCAAAGAAGTTGATAAAGAAAGAAAATTCAACAAAAAATATGCAAGAATATGTTAAAAAACACATGTTGGATGATGAGAAGAACAAAAGGAATAACAACGAGATAGAAGAGAATGCTATAAAAAAAAAGAGGAAAAGAAAACGAGGAATGATATGGAGAAGAAAGTTGCAAAAGAGCTGCCAAAGTTAACCAACGAGAAAGTTAAAAGAAAAGAAGGTGAAGAGCTTACAAAAACTGATAAAGTGAAAAATGGAGGTTACCAAGGTAGTAAAAATTGAAAAGGTGGAGGAAGAAACGAAAAAGAAGGGTAAAGTGAAAGAAGAAGAAAAGCGAGTAAAAGATGAAGAAGAAGAACGATGAAGAAAATAGAGTAAGTGAAGATGACGCAAATGATAAAAAGTATGAAAGCAAAGTAGATTTTTTTTTTTTTTTTTTTTTTATGAAAGCAAAGTAGATGAAATAAAGAAGACATAAATCAAGGAGATGATATTCAATAGCTTGGAGAAGATATAAAAATGCGAGCAAAAATCTAAAAAAAACGGAAACAGAGAACATTAAAGAAGTAGAAATAGAAATAACCAAAGAGAGAGTTAAAGAGACGGTTGACGAAGTATATGACAGTGAGAATAAAGAGGTAAACAAAGATTATATCATTTTTATATTGAACAAATTTATTTTTTCATCGACTATTTTTGAAGAGTCATGCAAAAGTTAATTTCGAAAAACATACAAAGGAATTGGATTGATCAAAAACCACAAAAGGAAAATTATAAAAGAATGCAAAAATAACATATATAAATCATTTACAATATATGATAATGGAAGAAAATGCATCTTAGAATGCTTACTTTTTGAAAATTTCTATTGCAACGATGAAGATCGAAATGAAAGAAGTAAAATAAAGATCCGTGAACTTGCATCGAAGGTCCCGACGTTGGATAAGAAGATCAACACAATGAATAAAGTTTAGATAATAACTGTATTCCCACCAAAACAAGTGAAATATGAAGATTTCAGGCCTTGCTTAGCATTACAAATATCAAGTTTACGGGGATGGTGAAAGAAACTTGATTTTATCTTTGTTAATCTAGAAATTTTCATATATGAAAATGATTCGGTTTCCTCCATGCTGTGTGCTATGGCCATCAATTCCTCCTACGGTGCCACCTCCTCCCCCTCCTTTGTCTAGTTTTATGACTTGCATCCCGACAGACCCTTTTGACCTGGACGGTTATCCTGATGAGGGGATGGAATACTCTTTTGTTGACATGCAACTCTTTTCTATGTGAACCGTTGTAGCTGAGGCTCATGATTTCATCTGTTTCACTCTGACAGGGGAACATCTAACCCGTTTGCCTTAGAAAAAAAAAACACACTCTCATCATACAAACCCAAATAACGTGAATATATCTCTGTGCAAATATCATGAAGAAGAATATGTCATTGTCAACTGATTAGTTATTTATGTTGTGAATTCTTTTATGCAATTTGTTTTACATGATAATTCAGGTGAAAATCCAGTCAAATTGAAAATATTGAAATCTCCATGGGAATTAATTTTTGTTGTGCTTATATATAAACATAAAAATTACATTATTATGCACATTGTAAACGAATACATTAAGTTAACATACATGCAACAAGATTTTATATTTGAACGAGTATGCCCTATGCTATGTATTAAGCAGAAACCATGTATTTTAAAATGTTTGTAATAATTTCAACGAATGCATGTTAACATTTACCTATGCATTACCAAATAGCAAAATTAGATCAACATCCTTAGCAGTACTTTTCTCCGAATTCAACGTGCTCGTTGAAACTGTTTATTTTATGATTTATTTTCTTATTTTGAACATGTAAAAAGATATACACAGAATACAAACATAGTATTGGCAGAAAAAATATACAGAAATCAAGAATGCAACTACACAAATTAAAATATACAATACATCGATGGTTTGGTTGAGTGGTTAAGCAATTGGAGTTACATGAGGTCATAAATTAAATTCAGCACAAATATTATACATTTTACATGTTTAGAAAATAAAAGATGGAGAACATTAAACGCAAAGATGCATGGACAATTAATATCATTAAATAAGGTTCCTTAACTAGAAATAGTAGAAGACAACACTTATATAAACTAAATCTGAAGAGAAAGACAGTAAATGGCAAGACATCTATGAATATTCTATATTGCTAGCTATAAATAAGATAATATTAATCATAAACAAAATACATCATAATTTCTTTTCCTTCTGAGTTTAACCTATCTCCCCAGGTCGGTTTAGCCAGCTGCAATTGTACCCCTGCAATCAAACAAGATTTTTAAAAATTGAGTATTATTATGTAGGTTACACAGCATATTTATGCCATGCATGAAATTAGTGGTATATGTCAAAAAAAAAACCTTCTAACTGATCAGAATAAATGATGAATAAACTATTTGTTGATATGATGTTCTAAAAATTACCTATCATCCTCAATGAGTCATACATCATTTCGACAATTTCAGCCTCTTTAACAAGGTAAGTGAAAATGATTGAAATTACTGCATTAAAGATCAATATGATCAAAATAATATGCATATGGAAAAATAGTTCAATTTGATAGTTGTATTACACAAAAAAGTCAATTCATGAACTGAACCAAAGAACTTCGTTCATATTAACTTGTACAAAAATAAACTATTTATTCAACTTCCAACGAAATATCGAACATTTGATTAACCTTAATTATGGAAATGGTTAAGCACTCGTATCATTCACAAACCGTAATGAAAAATGAAATAATAATAATGTTAGTAATAACGGAAAAGAAGTTACCTCTACGGTCCAACAAGACTAGCTCTCTCCTCTCCACCATTGCTGCTACCCATCTTCAAAAACTGCCCACTACCACCACCGCCTCCATTCCCTACAAAATTGCCATCGTACCCTCCACCGTTAACCATCCCGATCCCACTAACCCTAGCCGCCATAAAATTGTTGGGCTGAGCACAGTACCCGGAACCCCCTCCATTCAGAAACTGCCCCAAAGTCAAATTATGCTCATTACCACTTCTAGTCTGCTGATATTTGGCCAACTCTAGCTTCACCAGGCTCAGATCCATCTGCACCTGCCTGAGCTGACGCTGTAGGATCGAGATCACGCCCACACACCCGTAAACAGGGTCACGCAGACGCATGTCAGCTTCATACGCCAGGGAGTTGACGGCATCCTCACGGTGGGACGCAGGGAGGTCATTGAGGATCTTGGAGACGTTGCTGGCGCCGAAGACACGGTGGACGTGGACGAACTTTTGAGGGTTGTCCGGCGGGAAGTAGGGCGCGAAGACGCAGTCGGGCTGGCATTTCCGACGCAGGAACTTGCACGCCGCGCATGGAGACGTGGAGGACGGTTGGACGGTTGGGACTGAGAGTTGGTGTTGCTGAGCTGGCATCATCGGATGGTCTGGATTCATTATGAAGCATTTTGTTATTTTAGGTTAAATGAACCGTGAAAAACACGATGTTGATCTATATTCAAAGCTCAAACAATCATCTTTTGTTAACCGATTTTACAATTAAATCTAGAGAAGTTTAGCAAATGCATTACTACAGATAAAAAAGTAAAAAACAATTGTGATATATTTACCTACTGAAATTGAACTTAGATTTTATGCTTCTTTTTTAATCGCTGGAAGTTGGATAAAAGTTGAAGGATAGGAGGGAAGATGAAATTTTGAGAGGAGAGGAAAAGAGAGATGAAATGAAATCAGTGAAAGATTGTGAGTGTAGAAGTATGGTAAGCTTCATTCGTTATAAACAAAATCTCAACGGCTTATTATATAAATGGAAAATGTTATATAAATGGAAAATGGGAATTATACCTTTGGTATGATTATTTTTGTGATAAATTGTTGGTAATTATTTTTATACTATAATAAATGCCTGCGCTGGAATGACATGTCTTTCTTTTTAGTTTTTTTTTTTTGGATACTAAGAAAGAATACTTTTGAATCTAATACACACATCTTATTTTTTTTACACCTCAAATCCCCTTTGAAATTAGCCACAAATTTCAAATTAATTAATATATTTTCTCTCTCTTTGCGCTCATTTTGTTAATTAATTTGGAACTTGTGGCTTATATTAGAGAGACATCCATAAACATAAAGCAATTTCTACAATGACATATAAATTTAAATCTAGGAGTAAATTCAAGTCAATAATTATGGGTGTTACTATTTACATCCATCTAAATACTTGTTACAACCACTTAAACATTAATAAAATAAAATTATGAATTCTACTTAAACTCACCTTATGTTTAAAAGTTGAGTTATGGTTTCGAGAAAATAAAAAGGTTATAAAAAGGTAAGTATGGATGAGTGAGTGAAGTAATTAATTGCATGAGACGATAAATGGATGAAAAAAGTGTTTAGGTGGGTGTAAATAGTATCACCATAATTTCTCTCTCACAATTCCCACGTTTTGATAAAAAAAAATTAGGTTAGATGAATACTCATGGGATAGACCGGTCAAAGAGGGAGCCTAGTGACCCATTGACTAAAGGAACTGATTCAGTGGGGGTCAACAATCAAAGATCCTCTGTATCTAACTAATTTTCAGTGTAACATATTCGGTAATAGCATTGCAATTGAGTGGTCAATGATTTTATAATTTGTGGCATCAACCTAGGTTCAATTTTGGGAATCTATAAGGTTCTTGTCCATTAACATTTAACTGACACATTATCTTAGAAGTTGGTTAGGATAACAAAAAAAATACAATCGATTCGGTTCGTTTGTTTATATTACAAGAATGAAGGAGAAAATCAGTAATATTTTTCATAAAAGGTAAAGTAGTGTAGTGTAAGATGACAAAATGGTGGAGTATGTCAAAACCTGCTAAACAATTTTGAGTTAATGAAATAAATTAATTCTCTTGATTAATTAAATATTCTGATGCACATTTTAAAACTCTATCGTTTTGAAACTTGCATTTTTCTATCCTCTCCCACTTCCTTTAGTCATTTCTTCAAGTCACACCAAGAGGTCCCCTTTGATCGTCTTTCTTCATCCAATCCACTTACGGTGAAAATAGTTCATTCAATCCTCTATCATTTGGACAAGACACAAACCTATAAAGATCAATATTCTAATAAATGTAATATATGGTTACATTTGGTATGAATTAAATAAAGTGTGATTAAATTGTTACTAATCATGATATTATTTTCGGATTTAACAAAGAGAGTTAATTAAGTTCATTCCGTATACATAACCTCTCTAATTCTAACCAGTCTTCCATCTCTCCTATATTACCTTCCAAATTAACTAGGAAGATAGACCTTGATCAAAGAGTGTTTTGTACATCAATTGGTTTATTGTCTTTCAAAAAAAAATATAAGTGTGTCCAAAATACTTCATTTCATCAAAAAAAAATATAATCTCTACCTTAAAAAAATCACAAATGCTAAGAAGATTCCGACAACATAAGTCGAATTTGATTGAGTGACCCATAAGCGAACTATCTTTTGTTCATCCAGTTAGAGATTTAGGGTTTGTGGAAAATAAGATTAAAATTTTAGTAAAGAAAGCAAAGTGTATGACTCTTCGGCAAATATATCAAACTTAGACGAATAAAGGACTTTGATTACCAAAATGGATTATAAAATGAATAAGATAGTATGAAGTCTATTCATTTCACGTCCATCTTCCCTTGTTTGGTATGTTCAATGTAAGAAAAAATTACATTTGGCAAAAAAGGTTGCCTACGAATCCCCTACAGCTGCGTAGCTTGCAAGATAAATCCATGCTTTTTGCAATAAAAACTACAATTGGAATACTAGTTGAGCCTCCTTTAGGATTGAACATGGTTGGCTAATCAAAGGTAAAAAGCATTGAGTGAAAGATTTTCTTTGTTTTAAGTTCCAAATGTGCTAACCTTTAATGTCATCCACATAACCAAGCAAGATACATTTAAAGGGTCTATCTTCCAACTTGTTTCTCATATATTATGAACATATACAAAACCCAAAAGTATAGAAATAATTCAAGTTTACAAATTTACCTCTTTAAATTTCCACAATCTTCCCTCCAATGATTGAGCAAGGAATACGAATTAATAATATGGGCAACAATTGACAAAGCTTTATCCTAAATGCCTTTAAACAAGCCCATATTTTATTTCAAGCAACAACCTATCTAAAGTCGAGTCATATTAATTCTTTCCACAACCTCATTGGACAAGGAATCCCTATGGTAGTAAATTATTTCCAAATATCACATTGTCTACAATAATAAAGGAACCCCTTAAGATATATTCATCGTCATTGTAGGACTTCAAAATCCTCAATGTTCTTCTAGCATGTGATTCAATAAGGGCCAACAAGACTTTATGTTTTTCAAATGCTCCCAACTTAGGGTTCACCTCACACACCTATGCCTTGCCTACTAGCTGTCAATAAAGGATACAAAATCACTACAAGAAAGTATGTTATTAATAACGCCATTCGATAATGCATTATTCTATAGCGTTATCGTTTACGCTTGGCTATTTACTTTTTTTCACTTTATTTCTTCTCTTCTGTACATATTTAACACATAACGCTTTGGCCTAAGAAAATATCCCTCCTAAAATTTTTGCCTCCCTCTCAAAACGCTTATTCAGTTCGTCTTCTTCCCAAAACTGATATAACACTTATTCCGTCCGTCTCCCTCCTAATTGCTCATTCCTCTCCATCTCCGATCCAGCTCCCTTCTCTCATCGAGCTTCATCCGTTCTTAAGTATACGCGTCCTGAACTCTAAATCATCTGCTCGGATTTCTAGTTATGTTTCCCTCCTAATCGCTCATCGTTCGCCATCTTCGATCTCCGGTCCAACTGGCCATCTCCGATCTTTGCTTATTACACTTCAGCAGTTTCGAAGTCGACGCGTCAAGAACCCTAAATCATCTGCTCGGATTTCTAGGTTAGAAATTTATAAGTTATGTTTATTAACTGTTTTATTTTGATTTTATTGTTTGGTTATGATTTTAGAAATTTTTTATCGTTAGGGTAAGATTTTATCATTTGGTTATGTTTATTATCTGTTTTATTTACTGTTTCAAGATAATGTTTTACTAGAAATTAATTCATTTTTTTATTTCATATGTTTATTAACTGTTTTTCATGAGTAGGATATGACATAGCAAAGTCATTCTTGTAATAGTAGAAGACTCTATACTCAAAGCAGTCATGCTTTTTAATTCTTCACTTAACATTAAGTGTGTTCCTCGAATATTTCTTAAACTATGTTAATATAAGTGTTACTTAAATTATTTTTGATGATAGACTTCACAAACCTTTAATGCCAATCAAATAGTGAATGATCCAAGATAATTCGTTAACTCAAATGTAATGATTAATGAGGTATTTAACAAAATTTTCGACTACTTATCCTCTGTTGTAAATTTTGGTTGTTTGTATCTTTGCTTTATAACATGACTTAAATATGGTAAAGAAATAAATAAAGTTTTGGCATAATTTAAGACTTCCAAACATTTGATTTTTTTCGTTACTTCTTTTATATTTTTATTTTTTATCTTTTATAGTTTATTCGATTTCATAAAAATTTGATTCTATATAAACAAAAAAAATTAAATTTATAATTTATTCTTTTATAATTTAATAAAACATAACTGTATTTTATCATTTCATTCGATTAAATTATTTATGCTTTAAAAAAAATGAGTGATGCCATTTGTCTTTTGTATTTAGTTTATCTTTTATCCTTTTCCTTTTATGTTAATTTTATAAAAAAATTCCAAATGGAAAAACAAAGTTTGAAGTTATAATAAGCTTATTCTTTTATAGTTTTAATAAAAGATAATTATTGTTATCATTTTCTTCAGTTAAATATTTTCATTATCTATAGCTCATATTAAATCAGTTATGATAATTTCTTGCTTTTTTTAATCCTGTTTGTCAAAATATAAATGTGTCATGACTTCGGCTTTTATATTTCCTTGGACCCAACATATTATATTGTTAAGTAGCACTAGTGCTATTACTTGAGTTCACCTTATATATTTTTCTGACCCTACAAACTATATTGTCTTGATAAATACCGCGTTATACCTACTCGTGCACACTTCATTGTTTATGATTGATTCTTTCGCATTGTGCGCCTTTTACATTATTTGTTTCAGCTTGGCTTTTTACGCAAGTTGCCTTGTTATGAAGCAATTCTCTGAGGGTTTTCAGTTATGACTCAATTCACTATTATATTGCAAGCATTCATTTGCTCTATAATGCAATTTTTTCACTACAAATTTTTAGTTTGCAGGTTGCTGTGTAGCTCTTTACTGCATGTTTGTGTTTATCTGCCCTTACCATTTAAGTTTCACATTGTTGTGCAGCTCCCTTGTTACATGGCATGTTTTTAATTTACGCATTTTATTAGTCCTTTGTAAGAAGCTTTCAATTTTGATCGTCCTTTTTAGAGTATTTGGTTCAGTCGTTCACATAATCTGATGAAAATACTAATGGTAGTAACATACATTTTAGTGTCGTAGTATTCCCAACCTTTTATACCACATTGAAAAATCAAAGTGTAAACATTGCCCACAATTTTATTAAGGGGTTCTTATACGACATCCACTTTAGGCATTTCTTAGGCATGTTATTTCCATTTTAGTTTACAACCAATTTATTATTTGAAGTAAATATTATTACGCATTACCTTTTAGTTGGCATACGTACTATGTTAAATGTTGAAATCAATTATTTGATGGCATAGTGGCTCTTAGTGTAAGATCAAACATATATTTCATATTTCATCTAGAGAGTTAGGGATCACATATCACACCACTAGATTTCATCATGCTTCTAGGAATCCCCGTTGTTATTGTGCAGATTCATGTCAGAGAGACAATTAGAGAAATTTTCCCCGTATGTAAAAATATGGATAATGAAACTATCATCAATTATTATTTCCTAAAGGTTTATAAATTCCTTTTTAACTACCAAAATTAATACATAATTTAGCCCTTTGAGCCATTTAGTAGCTTCCATGCTAAAATTATAAGTTCAAACTTGACTTCTTTATATGATGAAACAAGGCACATATCTGAATTACAACTTATCCCTCTATACACTGACATAGTAGTAACTCTGAAATTTTGTTTTCATTAATTTGTGGGACGATGTGATGAGAGGGAAACCAGGATATGAGCACTTGAATGAGCCACTTCATATTTTGGTTGAGGCAGAGCTCTCTATTGACAACATAGATGCCTGCTTAATGCAAGATTGTGAGATACTTGCAGATCTACTCAAACCCATGGTATGCACATTCTCTTTTATTTTCAACTTCTATAATGGCCTTAAATTTTATCGAGTACTGAATATCATTACTGTCTCAGGATGAACCATAAGATTTCATCAAGAAGCAGCAATTGAGAGAGCTAGCTCTTATCAATTGAGAAATTTGTATTGAATAAATAGGCAAAATTATTTAACCCTTATTCTATTGCATTTCTTGCATGAGAGAATTATACTCTACCTTTTTCTGATAAATGTCTTCCTTAACCCTTGTTCTAATCAATTGCTTCAGGTATTTTTTTACGCTGTGGTAGTTGCTACAGAAATAAATGGCTATAACCACCTTATGTATATGATAATAGTCCTTTTTGAATGAAGTTATAACATCCTTCCTCTTGATTTGGTGAGTTATCGTATCTAAATGGAATCCCATTTGTGTATATGCTTGAATTTGGTAGATCATTAATGGATTGTGGTCACTTGATAAATTTGGTAGTACTAATGCTTTTATGTAGAAAAATGAATCAAGAATACGAGATCATCACAGAGATGATCGACAAAAATGCATGAATGGAAACAAAAAGGAACTAAAAAAGTATATAAATATAATGAAATGAGCTGCTAATAAACTTTGTTTGGCTGTTTGACTATTGCACGGGTAGCTTGAAGTAGCAATGAGGTAGGCAGTGAGATGAGAGACTGAAGTTGAAAATGCAGTTGAAAGAGCTTAGCATGTAGGTAGTTTTAAAGAGATGAAGCATGGAATCAATAAGCTACTGTAAATGGCCATATTGAGACCCGGAGGCAAGCATGGATATGTTGAGACATGGAGGAAGTAAGGCAGGTTATATATGGTGAAACATGCATTGAAAGAATATGCAAACATGGACATGCTGAGACACATACATGAAGGAAGTAAGGAAATAGCCAGCTAAAGAGTTCAGCATATGTATGCACATAAGTTTATCTTAATGTTAATAAGTTTGCCTACATATCAACAAAAGCATACACAGAAACCACTTATTTTTTTAATGTTAATATGTTTGCATACATGTGTGTGTGTGAATGAATGAGTGGTTATATAACTGTTTTGATCTATTTTTAAAAACTGGTGACTATTATGGTAAACTTTATTTTTATTTTACATGGGATAGGGTGCAACAATTGTTGATTTCGCAGTGATCATCACACCACTCCGGGCTACCAACTACCTCATTTAGTTTCGCTGCCACCTCCGGTAAAATATAATTCATTTTACTTTAAATATGTAGTTGATTAGTGATTTGAGTGCAAACCTATGTGAATATTATAATTCATTTTACTTTAAAATATAATTCATTTTACTTTAAACAAACTCATGTTAATATTATAATGTTGAATGCAGCTTTGCGGATGATGGAAACTATTTTCACATTTGATGTTGAACTCTGTAGCAGGTTAGTACATATAAACCATCTATGAGTAAAAACACCAACACACACTATCAAGTAAAGCATGTTAATAATTTGGAAATCTATCTTATTCTATCCTACCCATTTCTAATAGGCTATTGCCATTCTTATCGGTTCTCTTATCGTAAAATCTATTCCAACTGATGTTAACTTTTAATGCATTTAATTCTTAGAAGGTAATTGCCATTTATTTCTTTAAATGCATTTGGTAACGATGTTAACTTTTAGAGCATGCTTCAGGTACTTCCATTTAGAAATAATTTTGTTGTAATGGTATTTCCTTCAGTACATTTTTTAATTTATGAATTTCTTAGTTCAACTTAGACCACTTTACAAAACTAGAAATAATATATCCCAGTTGGAATCAACTAGGCTGGAATTAATTGAATATTTCTGTTGTGAAATATTTCTATTTTGATTGTATACCTCTTTGGTGATAGTATGGATGCATATACTTACAATACTTTAGCTTAATTGATTGCTAATTTTGGTTTTACTTAGTGGCCAGGATCATGCAAAATTGAACAGTCCAGCAATACATGGCCTACTTTGATTTTGGATGAACAAAAATAAGATTTACACTTAAACTGGTCAAATTTGCATCTGCAAAGATTTCTTAATGCTCATAATTGAAAAGGTATGATTTTTTCCTACATTGATTACTCCATTTATAAAAGATTCCAAGTTTTTTTATGTCTCGCTAACTTATAGACACACACTAAAATGATGTGCCTTGATTAGCTATAATGAGAAACACTGTAATTGTACTTATGTCTTTTTTCCTTAATTCAATTCTTTGAATGCAACATTCTTTTTATTAGGGGCATTTACAACTGACTTATGAAGGAGTTTCAAAAGTTTTTTATGTAGATTTAACAGCATTAGAGATCAATAGTGCAATAGACGCTCGGCTTAGCAGAAAGTCTACACTAACATATTTATAGAAAGTCTGCATTATTGATCTCTTGTGCTATTAAATCTACAATGGAAACTCGGCTTACCATTACTACATGGATAGGCTTCTGACTCCAACATGACGTGAAATGGAAAAACCATGCCTAGAGGAAAAAAATCTGTAAGTTTTTTGTTTTTTACAATTTTGACGGTATTGCTTCAGTACTTTTTTCCTTTTACAATAGGAAACGAACCACTATGAGAATTTGGCAAGCAAGTAACAAAATGAGATAGATGTCAGAGAAAGTTATAGAGGGAATGCACCTATATAAGCATCGTTTTTCAGATAGTTTGCTATTTTAACAATATGTTGGTTTTTACCATGGTTCTTGTTTTTGTTGGATTATTTTACAGTATTATTAAATTTATGCTATTCAGTATTGCTAATAGATAGAGAATGAGAATAAGAAATTGATGAAACAACATGATCTGGCTCAATCTCGACTTGAAGATTTGCTCAAAACTATTGCATATGATCATGCTTCACGACCATGGGTACATACCTCATTACATCAGGTATTGTTTTTATTCTCAGTTTAGTCGTTGATTAATGCAAAACTAACTTAACTTTATGTGGAGGGTTTGGTTATACAATTTAGTCTTTAGGCTTTTTAAGCCATGTTAGCTAGTTGTAGTATTATTAAATCTATGTCTTTAAAAGAAACAATGAATATGTTCTTAAACTATTCAAGATGATCTTATGGAAAATTGATCAGAACTGAAATATATGTATATGTATTAAACTATTAATATATGTATGTTAGGAGGCAGTGCACATTTTTGATAACTCAAAACATGAATTATGTTACCTGAGAATTAAGAGAAGTGGAATCATGAATTTGCCAGAAAATAGATAACAAATCTTCACACATGCAAACATGAAGTGACACTTTCTTCTAAATATATCAATAAAAGGCAACTAATATTATAAGTTATGTTGATCACTTAGGTATTGCAAGTGCTTTGGGTGGATATAAGGAAAACGACAAGTTGAATCGCCTGTAGGAAGCTGGAAAAAACCGTATATGCCTTGTCTACTTGGATGATGCTTTAGCTAGGTAAATGCAATGGCACTTTTATTAGCATTTTCCCTGATAGAAATTTACTCTTATCATACTAAATATGCACTTAAATACTTACATATGAAATATATGTACTTTTATTAGCATTTTCCCTGAAACAGTTGGACTACATTATGCTGAACAAGGAAAATATTTTCACCGTACAGTAGTTTAAAATTGGAACTAAATAACTAAAAACTATAAAAGAAGAAAAGAATTATTTAATAATATAATAGAAATTGCTGGCTTATTCAAGGAACAATGTGCTTTATTTCCATATTTTATATCATTAAGCGTAAGCAAATGTTTAGTCATAAATCAAGAGTATTAGGTAAGTAAATAGGTGTACAAATGTGTATAGTAGGAATGGTAAGTGGATTTGCTTTTATATATTTATCAAGGAAGTATGCAAAGTAATATAGCTATTCATATTTCTATCTAATATCCAATTATATATTTTATATAAGATATATATATATACACATACATATAGTGAGACTGATATATAAAATCATATCACTGTCTACAATCCAATTATTAAGCTTGTATAGGCTTCCGATTCAATGCATATTTTTTGTAGTTTTTGGGATGCTTTAAAATTATATTAGGTAACGATGATTGCATGCAAGGCCTAGGATCAAGAGTTTATTTTTGTTGTGTGGCTGAGTTGTGCATTGATGCACTTGCGTGTGTATGTTGAGTGGTACCTCTAAATGACATCTCAATTACTGGGATATAAATGGGAGATAACATTTTAGTTTAAGTTGGTCTTCTAAAATAATATGTGTGTGTGTCTATATATATATATATATATATATATATATATATATTTGAAGAAGCTGTTATTTAGTGATTTTTTTAAGAGAGTGTGTGTGCTTTCCTTTTTCTTTTGCATGTGTGTGTGTTAGTGAGAGTGTATGTGGGTGTACATTTATGTTGTGTTGATATGCATTCAGGCATGTGATTGCCGTTATGCGCATGCGTATGTTTGTTTGGGGATGCATTTTTAGTTAGCTGGGTTGTGTAGTGTAGCTGCTACTGTGTGTGTTTCAGTGCATAGATGTGTGCATTAGTATGTGTGTTGTTCCTGTGTGGTGTGTGCGGTGTTGTGGGTATGTGGATGTGCAAGTGCTTGAGCATCTACTGCTCTTGTGTGACTGGGTGCGTGTCCTAGTGTATGCTAGGTTATATATAATAATAATAATAATAATAATAAATTAATTAAGATTATAAAAATTAACTTCGTGTATTATGTTATATAAAATATAAATAAGCTTATAAAAATTAAATAAGTTGATAATAACAATAATAATTTAACTAATGTTTATAAAAATTAACTAAGTTTATAATACTAATAATAATAATAATAATTAACTAAGTCTATAAAAATAACTAAATTTATATAATAATACAGTGGAGTGTTTTGTTTTTTTTTTCGAAAATGAGAGGTGGGATTTGTAGTGAGGCAAAAGGCTGGGAAGAGATGTAAACGATGTGATATACAGGTAGCAAACCGAGGTAGCAAACTGTAGGATTATGGTTTGTGATCATACGTGTACCGAGATCACTGTAGGGTTATGGTGGGATTTGGTACTTGTAGACGTTAACTGTGAACTATATTGTCTTTTGTTATCATGAATATGTATTGAATTTGGTAATTCATGTATTGAACTTATTTTTTGTTAGTTAATACTTTATTTTGTTATCATGAATATGCGTTACATTTGCTGAATATTATATTTTTTCGTTCATACATTGTTCAAATTGTTATCTATTTAAAGATTCATTTTAATTGCTATTATTAAAATGTAATATATAGTGGGGTGCATCAAATATATAGTAAAATAAAGCATAGCTCATAAAAAGCGTTATAACTATATAACATAAGCGCTATAAAAAGATAATGCAATGTACGAAGTTCCTGTTAAAGGATAGCGGGAAATAGGCGTTATTGTATCTACACATTTTATAGCGGCATATATACGCTGTAAATGGATGTTTTATAGCGGTAATAGTGAGTTATCGTCTTTATGTAACATAGCAGCTAACTTATGCTATGAAATCATGCTCTTTTATATCATTTTTTTATGTTCTAAATATGCAGTTCTTTTTTATAACCTGTCGATATACAACGTTTATCGAACCGCTATAGTATTGTTTAATAGCGGCTATATGCCACTATAAAACTGTTTTTCTTATAGTGAATAATGATCTCCCTCGGTGGAAGTTCTAGGAACTGGTACTCAAACATATATATAACATGAAAAACTACCCTCCTTAAACTGTGCTTCCCAACATCATTATACTCTAATTTGCTTACCCAATATACACTCCTAATGAAAGTCCAACTTGTTGAAACTTTCTCTCTTGATCATCTTTCTCCTATGAAGAAACTCTAAGTTTGTCTTGTTGGATCCGATGCATCACACAGCAGGGTAAAGAGAGTAATTTCAAAAGAAAAAACTTGTTATTAAAGTTGCACAAGATCACATTCTTGTTACAGTGTAAATTTCATTTTCATTAACTCATACATAGTGCATTTTGAATGTTTGATTGTAAATATAAATTGATATTATTATATTAATTATACATTGCTTATCTATTGTGTGCAAAATTATTTGTATAATATACTTAGTAATTAAAAGGGATGTTTATATATATGAAATATCACTTTAATGTCTAGAAACAATGTGGAGTGTGTGTATGTTTTTACATATGTGTTATATTGACATAATATATATGTACATACGTATGTATGTATATGTGTGTGTGTATTAGGGAGGGGGTGTAGTGGAAGGATGATTCACATATCGGTGTTTGTATATCATCGACTTATGCCTAACTCAATTTCATGTATCCATAAGTGTCAAACGTCATGGTACTTTGTAGTCGTGATCAACACATAATCTCTTTAGAAATATGCTTATTCTGATAAATTTAGGCTATAATTTAGTTTTGTAGTATAATAAATATATATTTTTTTATTATAGTCGTTGATTTTAGAAAACCAATTTTTGATGTATTTAAGATATCTGAATAAGCTAATTTTGCAGAGATGATGTTCATAATGTGTAGATCATGCCGACAAAATTGTTGAATTTCGACATTCATAAATGTTTGAAATTAAGTTAGGCACACATCGGGGGTATAGAAAAATCGAGATGTGGATCCTTCCCCTATATACACATATACATATATTATATAAGAGTGTGTGTGTGTGTGTGTATATGTATATATATGTATGTATGTATGTATATGTATATGTACGTTTATGATATATGTATATAATCATACATATACTATTCGACATAAAACAATTTTTGTTTAACTTATTATATGTTAAACCGAATAAATTAGTTTAAATTTAAACAAAATTATAGGGTCTAGTATTTAAAACTAAAATAAAAAGTTCACCCTTTAGAATTTAGTTTCAGCCTCAAGCCAAATTAGGTTTTGTGTGTTTGTATGTGTGTATATATGTAAGTATATGCAAATGTGTGTGTGTATGCGAAAATATTATGATTATAATAATATCCATCATTTATTCAAGAATGATTGTGTGTGTGTGTGGAAAAATAGTTTTTTATGAAATATAAAAACCATGATTAGTAATTTAGTTTATTTTTAATCATTAATTTAATATTAATTAAATCAGACCATATTTATAAATTATTAAACAATGTTAAAATGTGGAAATATATCAAAAATTATTAAAAAGCAAATTTTTATTTCTAAAACATGTGTTTATATTTTATATTACAAAATTAATTTTACGATATTACATATTATTATGAATACCATAGTTATAAAATTGTTTATTAAACAAATAAAAATGTTTTTTTTGTTCAAATAAAATGAATACATGCATGCATAGTTTGAGTAGTGTAATATTGATGATTTACTGTAATACCGATTTTACTTGGTCACGCGGTGTGAGAATGCATTGAACAATTAGATTTAACTTTCAAAAACAAACTTTTCTAACTTTATCTTTTGTTAAGTAAAAAATGAATGTTGTAATTTAATGCAGCGAAGAGATATATGAATTATTTTTTTAAATAAAGCCCTTGTGGTTATATTTATAATGATAATTTGGAGCTTATGATGTCATCGGTTTCCACAAATATCCCAAAAATTGAGAACATATCTCTTCATTTAAAATCCAAACATATTTGAATTAGCACTCTGCAAATATTTCAAACCAAAAATAATGAATTCATTAATTACTTTCAGTCAACATATATTAAATGCATTATCTAATATACATAATTTACTATTTATGTCCGTTTAAGATAAATATATTTGGATAGAAATGAGATTCGAAGTAGCATGTAGTAGTTTTTACAAGTACAAGGGTGGAGAAAGGAAGGTTAGGCAGCTATTTTATCATGTAGAAGAGGAAGGCCTCTCACTGTCTTTTCTAGGTGAACTTAGTGATAGGAATAAGATTTTTATGGAAGGTGGTGACACTTGGGACATGAAATATCTTTATTGTACTGATTAAGTTAATTTTTTATGGCTTTATTTTCAAGGTTTTTTCATGTCGTTTGGCATGAGTCTTCGGATGATGGTAATGGTTCCATCTCTTCTAAAGAGGACTGGATTATTTTGTCTTGATGCTAGTAGTTTAGTTTTTTTCCTAACTCCTATGCTTTTTTGTTCTTAAGTTGTTTTGGCACATGCTTCGAACACCTACTTATATATTATTTTATAAAGTGGATGACCTGCTTTAAAGTCAGCCGGCCTTGCTAAAAATAATAATAATCAATAAATACATAATATTATATATTAATTAATTAAAATATATGTGTCCATAAATAGTAAATGTATTAATATAACAATTATAAAATACAGCCATGATAATTTATAACATTTATGAACAATTTTATTATTTCGTTTGAAAATTGAGAGTTGAAGTTGTAACTCTCAGGTGTGAACTTAGTCCTTAGTTGTTTGAACAACAATTCAAATATCAAAGCCTGCACGGCCTTTGCTAAAGTATAATAGTGGACTTAGGTTCAGTTATTTACGTATCATAAAGTGAAGTCCTACTTCTAGTCATATGAGCTACACCCATAAACAACGATCACTACAACCAAAAAGGGATTTGGTAGTGTCCAAAAATTGCTCTGTAACTTGTAATAGCATTTTAGGGAATGTCGTAATACAACATGCTCTTGAAGTATAGAAATTTTTGTAGCATATTGGTAAATGCTATAAAAAGTTAAATGTATTGTAGTGTTCTCTTATGCTACGAAAATTAAGATTTTCTAGCATTTAATTTTTGCTACTAAAAACTTGTCATTTTTTTTGCTGCAATATGACTTCCTAATGTGGACAGTAATAAATTTTGTAATGATCAATAAAGCTATAAAATATATCGATTTTCAGTAGCGTTTTTTGTAGTGTATTTTTACATTACATGTTTTATTGCAGATTTAAGCGGCCCGAATAGCTTTTGTTTGTAGCATGTATTATATAGTAATAAATAATAGTTTTTAGTATGCAACCAACACTCACATAATCAACATATTCAAATAATTAAAAAACACAACAATAACATGATCAAATTATGATATTCATAACCACATGATCAATATTTTTTTCAAAAACGTGACTAAATTCGCATAGAAACCTTAGCAATTCAATAAGAATAATTTACACACAGTTCATAACCATTCATAGACAAGTTTACAGAGCTAGTATTGATAAAATGTTCTAATATATGACAATTATAGTTAATCACCCACGATTCTTTGTTGTAGCTTGTGTTTTCACCGAAAAGCTTAGTCAACTGTAAACAAGTTCAACAATTAACAATGTTAACTAAATCTTGATTATGTAACAATAGTGTCATCAAATTTATACCCACGGTTTATCATATGTTAGATGCAGCTAATGATATAGGTTACCTACAAGTACAAGAACTATATGCATATTTTTACGATTAGAAATCTAAACTTAAACTATCTAGTGCATGTTAGAGATATTAACTGGATTTTTGAACGCATTTAAATTTTCTTTTTGTACTTCATTAACTTTCAACAAACCATATTCCATAAACTGATGATGCTAACCTTGAGTTTCTTTTAAAAAAATAATTCTCCAAAACATAGGTGAATAATGTTTAATCCATAAATTTCACAAAGGACAAACACCACACATCAAATAATTTACACAACTTTATTACTGTCATTTTTCTTTCCATATATCTCCTTATTATCATAAGGGAACTTTGCTATATAACTTACCCTTTTTTCTTTCTAATATAGATAATCATTCTTTTATGTTGAGATTTTTAGAACTTAGTGTTATTATGTTACTACATATAAAGTACATAAATAAATTGAGCACATGACATTGCTAATGTGCTGTATATATGAATCACGTTTTCTATTTAGTCATTTTGAAATCCCATAAAAAAGATTTGTTCTAAATCGATAACTAAATTCTTTGCCCTATACTCGGATGCAAGTTCAAAAATGATTTTCTCTAAATTGATAAATAAATACCTTACATTATGGCAAAGTGGTCAGATGCAACTTCAGGGAAATAAGCTTTTCTTCAATTATATTGGATAAAGTAGGGAATGAATTTACCTCACCAAGTAAAAAAGAGAAAAGGTTATCGTTAAAAAGAAGCATAATACACCCATAGCTAAACAGAAAATGTCGAGAAAATCATTCTTTCTGGCAATCCATATTGTAGTTAACAGAACCAACTTCTTCTTTTGTGTTGTAATTATTCTTAAGATTCACAGTAATCCAAGTAGTTGATAAAATAGTAATCCAACTTTTATATATTGCTATAGTTACTTTATGTACTAATTTTTTTAAAGTAATAGCTATAAGTTGAGGGGAAAAACTATGCATGAACTAAATATAATGAGTACTTATTTCAAGAAAAGTGCAATAGAAATAGAACCATCATGTCAAGACCTAATATTGACCATGTCATCTATTCTTGATTTCATTTACCTCATTCGCTAGGTCCTTATAAGGTGTGCATAATTTAGTTCTCAAAATGTAGATTTAAACAAGTCTATGGACTAGTGATGATCCATGCATGGATCAGTGTCGATCGACAGACTTGTGTGTTTTTTCTCTATTTTGTCCATCGATCCATTGCTACTTCATGCCTCAAAGCTAATTTCCAATAATAATCCACTAAGAATTATGATTTTATGGATCGGTATTCATCCCTCTATGAATCGGTATGAATCAATGCACTTAGCTGTTTTTCTTTTTTCTTCTGTCTTCTTTGTTCTTTTGTATATTATTGATTAGATTGTAGTCTAAGTTATAGTCAGATTAAACCCCGGTAAGGTCAAGACTCGGGTATTTCCTCTATAAGGAAGTATAAGAAGACGTTGAAGATAGAGATGCAGTGACGACTATAGTCACTTTGCTCAGCCGTTGCTAGAGGTCAATAGAGGATATGGCCATGGGGGCAAGAGAAGCCCTATATCGCTGATAGAAGGGACCTGATGAACATGCTTACCCTTTGAATTGGGATAAGTGTAGTAGAGTAGCAGGAATAGTGCTCATAGAAGGAGAACCAGAAGGAATAGCTTAAAGTGGAGGACTTCGCCTCAAAGTAGAGTGGCTCTTGTAGGAGTGAGAGCTCTTGGAGTGGTGGGAAGGAAATGGATGCCTAGAGTTATATGAGCTGGTTTCACAGGGTGAGCAGATGCTCTTGGTACTCCCGGTCATGATCCCAACGCTCAACCTCATGTTGGTGGTCTTTATTATCTCTCGCGATGGTAGTCGCTAGGATAGTGGCGGTCACGACACTTGTAAGACTTGTATAGATGAGCATCTCTAGATGCCTTCTGGTTGAGGTTATCGAAATAGTTGAATTTACCCATAGTACTTGAAATATAAAGAAAGCATAAATTATTATTGGAAATCGAAAATGGAAGTCGTGAAGTGCATATGAGCATGTCCTAAGTGATATGGGCATAGTACAATCCTATTTATCCCATTGATTATGCTTGATTGGTATGGACAAAAGGGTGGCCACACTCTCGAAGGGGAGAAGAGTGATGTCACCCATGTCATGTAGCATCTCGTCAACCTTAGGGTCATTGAAGTTGAGATTTCGGAGTTCTTTAGTTCAAAGGTGATAAGATGGCCAATAACTTAATTGTCCTAATAGGTGGGGGTCGCTTCCTCATTCTGACTGTGGGTTGGACCGGGAGTTGTTTAGGAATCCCTCTCCTTAGATGTTTGAATGCAGGAGTAGGAATAAAAGTTCCTTACCTCTCAGCATCCTTCCCAATAGATTCAAAACATTGGACCTTCTTATTCTTCCTCTTCATATTGACCCTCCTCTTCTTCTTTGAATTCCTCTTACTATTCTACTTCTTTGGATTCTATATCGACGAATTTGTCTTCTTCGTCATCGTCACTTACCCTATGGTTAGCTGGAGGTAGACCCTTGGCTTGAGGAGCAGTAAGTTCGAAGAAGACTCAACGACCGTTGTATAGATTATTGAAGTGACGAAGGCATTGATCGACGATAAGGTGAGCTGTACTACCTTCCTCCTCAAAAATAGCTTGAAGTATCACAAACATCCACCTCAGGTTATTGTTGTCTACTCTAGAAGGAATAACCACAACTAAATAAAGTTGAATTAAGCGATTTATATGAAATAAGTTTGATTGATGAGAAATTGGAATGAAAAAAGGATACAGACACCTAAATGCCACTTCTCAACAAAGTTGATAGGGCATCGGGTAAAGGAATACTCTTCATTTAAGTAACTGGGCTTATTGTGTAAGTCCATCACCACTTTGTAGTCACGGAAAGCTTCAAAGAAGGTCAATGAAGGGTTGGAGAAGTGATGGTTGAAGTTATATAAATAACTAATTTTGGCTAAGCGTGGATTTCTACCCAAGTGACGGACAAAGATCATATAAAGGTTCAAATGCATTGCATAAAGAGTTTGGGTCTAGTTTCAATGGGGCAAGTCTCATTGACTAAAGAACGTAGCGAAGAAATGGATTGAATGGTGGCACCGCCCCGGATAAAAACATGTATCGGTTATGGGCAGTGTAACCAGCTGGAGGATTATGTGCTCTCTTGTGAAGCAACGAGAGCCTAATTTCATTAAGCAGGATGTCGGGTCTAATGCAGATGCATTGAAGCTTAATAATAGACAAATGAGAAGCAGGGGAGTCTGGCAGATTATCCAAGATCATGACCTATTCTAGGTTTGCATTAGAAGGAATCTCATTGTGTGGCTCCTTAACGATCATTAGTGGAGCCATATAAGCAAAAGGTCAACGATAATGGCGAGAACGAGAAGATCCAGCAATAGAAAGAGTGGATGTCGGAGCGAGCTAGAAGCAATCACGGGCAATGTGAAAGTAGAAGCGGATGTTGCAGTTATGGAAAGATGAAGAGAAAATTTGGATTATATAACTTAACTAGAAATTTTGGATGATGTGCATAGTCAGGTAATTTTTATTATTTAATTCATATACTATTATTCCTGTATTCGACCCTAGTGTGTATGATGTATAGCATTCAACGAACATTGACGTGTGTCAAGCCATCGAATTATGTACATCAATTAAGAGCAGTATTCATGCCTTATGCAGCTTGTGTACTCTATGTCTTTCGCACAGTGTACAGAAGCACTTTGTGTAGAAACCCTGTATGTGCTGGCAAAAATGCTCTACCATGTGATGGAACCGTGTATTGGATTTACTTGCTAATGTAGGAATTACTTTGACAGCCTGTGATGGAACCCGAACTCTCGATTGTAGAATCCTGGAGAGGTAGTGCATTCTTTATGGAATAAAGGATTATTGGCCAACAGAGCTAAACATTGATTAGATTCATGTCTTGAGATATGTCTATGCTCGAATTTGTTTGAGGATGAATGCAATTTCATGGAATTTTGCTCGAAATCAACATTATCCTTAGTCAATTTAACTTTCCACTATCTCATCATCTAAGCCTTGACTTCAACCTTGACCTATCCCTCATCACGACCCTTCAAATCCTACCCAAGCACATGCAAATCGATCAGCGTAAATTGATTGGATGGCGTGGAGGATGTTTTGGATGAGGTGACAGTTGATGCTGGGACAATGGTGTGAGTTGATGATGGTAGTGGCGGCTTTGAAGGATGAAGAGTATTGATGAAGAAGACCCTATCTTGGATTAGTTTGAATAGAGGGGATGAAGTCTAGAAGCTTGAAATAGAAATTCCTTGAGAAGCTCTAAGAAAAAGCTTTGGGAATGAAGGAATATTCGATAGCAAGTAATTTGGGTGGATGGAATTTTTTCCTAAATGTTCAATACATAGTGAAGTAGGAGCATGGATCTATACCGATCCATTAAGGAAATATTTAAAAAAAAATTGGAAAATGGAAAAAAAAAAGGAAAAACATATCTACTTAACCATGGATTAGGGCAACTCCTGAATAATTTCAGTAATAAGTGGAATGAATGAAGTTTCTAGATTTAAAACTACAACATTTATACCAGTTGAGAAGACGTGACTTGACTATTATTTTGAAAAATAGTGTTAGAATTCTTCGTGAAGGTTCCACACGAGACATATCGAGTGCATATTTATATTTGGTCGCTTGTCTTAATTCAAGACATGCTTTGTGTTCACAAAAGAATAATTTGGGGGCAAATATTATCCGACATTTTCTCCAAGTGATATTTTGATAGAACTGGAATATGAAAATGAAGAAGGGATGAACTCTAGAATCAAAGGCAATCAACTACGAAAAACAAGGAAGAAGATGGGAAAATTATCTTAATCCATGGATCGATATCGATCCATCAAAATGGCCGAAAGGCCCCCCAAAAGCTCAAGTGCAATGGATCCTTGGCCAAAGTGAAGAAAAGGGCAAGCTTTTTGGCAAGTGTGATGGATTAGTACCAATCCATCATAAAGATCATTTTTCCCCTCAAATTCAAAATCAACGAAGACTAAAGCATTTTGAAGAAAAGCATAGGTTTTTGGACCAAGGCATGGATAAACACCAATACATCGATGGATCGGTATTTGATCCATCAAGCCTTGGAAATTGGTCGATCTTCGACCTAACTCTTTCCTATTCTACTTTATATGACTGATATGAGTTAAAACGGATCTAACAAATCTATAGCCTACAAACATCCCAATTCAGTTATGAATAGGAGGCTATCACCAACAGGAAAATCACTTTTGATATTTGCTTACTCTAATCGGGGGAGACACTTTCGTTGTTGCTGCTTTTGGTAGAAATTCAATATTCCTTTGTAAAAATGGTAGAACAAGTGATAATCAAAGCAACAAAATTGATGATGTGGACGTGGGTTAGTGATTTGCCAAACCACTATAAAAAGATCATGTATTTATTTTTTATTTCTCTTTTATTCCTACTATTTTTCATTTTATCTTTGAAACTTTATCATTTGGGAGTGTTAAACCAAAATATAAGCTAACAAATAGTATCTTACCCATGGCCATAATCACATAACTAAAATCATCATATAGCATTGAGATGATGACATGTCAGCTTCATCCAAGTACTAGTCATTGAGGCGACGACAAAGGTCGACTTCACCTCCATGCTGATACGCTTTACAATAGCAATATACCGCAGCATCTTTATTTCCATAGTAATATGCTTTACAGCTATTTAATGTACCCTACTATCTTTATTTTGGTTGCCATAAGCTCTATAAGAAGGAACAACAGTATGTGTTACCTTGACCCAACTACAGCCAACCTATGAAAATTAAGAATTTGGAACAATCACTGTTGTGAATTAGATAGATGTCTCTATCTTCCTAGGCCTATAAACCGTATTTGATAAGATCTAGCCGCATATAGTAACCAATTCGTTTCATATCAATCTTATCAAACATCTCTTCTCATTTTCAACTTACTTGTATCGTTATGCATGCACAATAGTCATCAACTTGTGTAATATTCTATACATACACGCACACATCACTCGACGTCTTAATGTTGTTACTCGATAAAGATAAAACACCCTTGACCATTTATATTGGACCCCGTGTGTTTAGGGTTCAATATGTGCAACTTATAGACATTCAGACGTCTGGTTAAAATATCCAGACTTTTGAACTATTTTCAGATGTCTGATCATATCTTTCAGACGTTTGACTTACTATTGAAAAATAACACCACCTCTTTAGACATCTAACTCCCTAGTTCAAAGCTTAGGCCAACATTTCAGACAACTGCACACTATTTTCAAAAGTTAGAAAGTAGTCTAAAATGAAGGTATTCTATTTTGGTTTTCGCTATTAAATTTCAAACAATTGAATTTTCAATGTAGGCATCTAAACTGTTGTTAAACGCAGATTTTCACTGCTTTCTTGTCTTTTTGTTCAATGACTTATCAACCTTCATATTAACTACATTTATACTTTAAATACATTATAGTAATGTAATAAGTCGTTTATATGGCCATTTTCTGTAGATTATCTTATTAACACAATAATTCCTCCTTTATTATCAATATAGTTCGTCTCTCGTCGCTTCTTTCTTTGTAGCTATTATCATGTTTATTCGTACAGAACTTATAGTTTTTATCATCCCATTGACGAGATTTGTATAATTCGAACCCATACATTATATTTCATCATTTAAGTTAGATAATTTTCTCCAACAAAGGTTAAGCCCTAATATCAATGGTTTTCTAAACCCAAATCCAATACCAGTTCATTTCAACAAATATCCACGATTAATTCATATCAACTTCAACAAATATCCACGATTTACTCATATCACCTATGACCATTACCCTAATGTATGTTATAAAGATGAAATAGAAGCATGTATAACATGATATATCCAAGTAAATAGATTCTTACTTGCAAATTAACCAAGGTAGCCCCGATTCAGGTTGGAACCCTTTCCACTCTCGCTATCTAGAATCTCCATAACCTCCAAACTACATGAATTGCTTTGATTTTGGTACCTTTTTGTTGGTGTCTTCGTCCTAGCTCTTTAGACCCAAATTTTGTTGAATTTTATGGAGATTTGATAAAATAAAGTTAGATCTAATGTTCTAGACTTAGGATTATTCATTTTAGAAGAGAAGAAGATGAAGAAAGTAATTTTACGTACTTTCACATTAGGCCACACTAGCTATCTTATCCCATCTTTGTAACTGTTAGAACCTCTTTTGTTGGATTTTAACGACAACAACTATACAGTTATGTCGAAAAACCTTTAAACTAACTTGCAGGTATATGCCAAAGTTTATACATGGAAATACAAGAAGAGATATGCACGTCGTAGATAAGCCGAAGGAATATATACAAGCAGATATGACGATCGATATCAAAATTGGGCTAAAACTGAAGAAAACAAATAGATTTTGTATATTATTTTTATCGGTCTAGATTATATGTACAATCTCCAATTTGATGATCAAACGCACACAAAAATATATTTTGAAACTATTTTTTAATATGACTATTTTATAATATACATATTCAAAAGAAAATAGTCAAAATATTATTTTATAAACAAAATGTAACATTTAAAACGAAGAACATTTTAGTTCAAAGCCAGAAGTCTACCTTTCATCGGATCTTTGAGGAACATTTTAGTTCAACATCAGATGTCTGATATTTCATCATAGACGTCTGAGGAAAAAAACGGTTCAACTTCAGACGTATGGCATTTTTGTCCCAAACGTCTTGATTCATTTAAATAAAAAAGGGACTTTTAGTTCAAATCCAGACGTTTGGATTTTTCATAATAGACATCTATATTGAATCTAGATGTCTGGTACAAAAAATCCAGACATTTGGATGCCTGTAACCAGTTTTTTTTTTGAATTTCTTAAAAGACATGTCTCCTCTTATTCAACCGTTGCATACCCTGCGTTGAATAGTTCTCTCCCATGGTTACTACTATTGATTTAAAACTTTTCGAATCTATAAGTAGCGTTGAGAATTCACTTTTATTTTTAACCAACAAAACAAGAACTAATTCTTTCTATTTTTCCGATCTATACTTACTTGTTATTTACAAATATTCTCAACTATTTATACTTCCTAGAATTACATGTTCACATCATCATTTCAAGGAGATTATAGTAAGGGTGTACTTAATAGACTTATCTGTGTTATCTAGAACACAACCAGTCAGGAAACTTACTACCATTCATAGTCGAAGTCCTATTGGAGTTTTTCACGCACGAAGTCCTGTTCGGCAGCTTAAGCAGTTTGTAATATAGAAGTCCTATTCAGCAGCTCGGGTGGTTTTTAAAACATATTCCTTTAGGTTAAGTGGGTGTATAGTCGTAAACCCATAAGAAGACTGAGACTGGACGTAAAACGGGAAGTTCGAACCAATTTAAAAATCTCCGATGCACTTTACTTATTGCAATTTTTGTACTACCAGTTTGATATAAGTTTTGTTTAATAAATATAATCCGATTACTTGATCCGCATCGACTTTCATTATATTTATATATTACTGCTATGATTACTACTCTTCAATTTTGTATTTATATATTTGGCCATCATCGATCCAGTGCATAGTGACTATTAATCGACGCTAGCGACTGTAACAATCGGCCTTAGACCCTTCTTAGACGAATTCCGAACCAATTTACAATTTTAATCATATCTCCTAATCTTTAATTTACAATTTTAATCATATCTCTTAATCCATGTATCTAAATGGGACATTTTTATAGTGAAATTTGACTAGAAAAATATGCTCTACGCAATAGTGTAAGTTTTGTTCACTTAATTTAATTATTTATAGAAAATTCAAATTTGTCCTTTTTAGTAAAATTACTATCCATTATTAAATGTTTATTTAATTATTGAAATTTACGGGGAGTTACAAGTTCTGCAACTATTCAAAATACTACAGCACGCTCGAACCACTTGGTGCATCAGCAATTTTCATGAATAATCCACCATCCATCATATAGGAAGCGTTACGTACACTAGTCTCAACGGATATATAGATATTTTGTTCTTAATATATCTCGACTAGAAACATTTTAGGGCTAAATTTATTTTATACGATTCATTACCAATGGGCACAAACATATTCGTAACTATAATTGGTTAAATAATTTTCCTAATACAACAATGTATACAATAGAAAATAAAACAAAAAAGCTTATTTTATTTCGAACAACGTTTGTTACAAGAGTTAAGTTATATATAATCATTTTAGTAAATGTCATCGGATATATATTTTTTATGAAGATTTTCCAATTTTACACATTTAACGTATTTAAACATTACTTATATTCAAATACAACAATATATACAATGAAAGATAAATACAAAAGCTTGCCTATTACAGAAAAAAAAATTCACCATAAGAGTGTAGTTACACATGATTAAATTGCATAAGTGTAGTATGATACACCCTCAATTCTATCGAAATCTACCAATTTAGTCACGTTCATCAAAAACTTGTCTAGATTTTGATATGTATATCTTATGAAGGTATATGAGAAGTTTCATGTGATATAGAAGTTGAAAACTAAACATGCAAGAAAATAAAAATACTTCAATCATATTTGGGAGGTGATTATTAGGGCTGTCAATGAGTACCCGAAAAATCCGATATCCGTCCGAATCCGTATCCGAAAATATGAAAAATATCCGTTATCCGAAAAGCGGATACGGATATCCGATATCCGAAAAGCTTTTCGGATACGGATATGGTTATAGTGGTATCCGTATCCGAAAAATATCCGTCCGATTAACTGATGCATATTTATATAATTTAAAATAGGAAAATAGGGCTATGAGTGTTTAACTTTTGAATATTTTTGGATACACATACATATATTAGTATAAAATAATGTTTTATCACCATATTTTTTATTTCTTTGCTTTTTTATAAACAATAGTACAAAAAATGTTTTATGTTGATCTAAACATTTTCGTTTATACCTTTAAATTTATCAATTATTGGCGGAGCGGATAAATATCCGATATCCGTCCGTATCCGAAAATTAAGCGGATACGGATATCCGATATCCGAAAATTAAACGGATACGGATATCCGATATCCGAAAATGATTTCGGATACGGATACGGATATGGCACTATCCGTATCCGAAAGCATCCGTTGACAAGCCCTAGTGATTATAGTTAGGGGCGAATTGATGTGGTCTTGGTATGCGAACTTGGAAGGATGCAAATTTGGCAGGCAAGCAAATGGTAAATGGGAGTACATAACAGAGAAAGGGGCCCGTACTTTTCGCGAGCTCTACCCTGAAGTCCGCACGGAAAATCAAGTTTATCATTACACCTTTTGACTTTACAATTTGTTTGCCATGGCGTTATTTGATCAGTAATTTGCCTACTGCCTTTTGCCTTGTTATATACAGGAATCCTTTTGCACCACACCTTTTCTTCTTTGTTATCATGAACTCAATTTGTCAGTTTACAGTTAATTAATATTAATCCCACCATCACTCTAAACTGCTGTTCATTTACCATGTATTTATTTTACTATATATATATATATATCTGAAACTAATATTTTATTGACAGTCTTCAATGACTAATAATTCCAGTTCTAATCAGGCTAGTGTAAAAAAGGCAAAAGAAAATTGCAAAGTGGAAAAGTGACAAGACGAAGTAGGAGGGTGTCAGGATTGATAGATCATCGTTATTGTTCCTTCTGATTTGGGAGTTGTGCATTTCTTCTTTAATTAATATAATTATATGATACTTTCATTTCTATATTCATATATTTTTGTTTTTATCTGAGGTAGAAGATAATAAAAAGGACAGACAAAAGGGAGGGTCGAAGTTAATGTATGTGGGGATCTCAACAGTTTTATACCTCTGTTTTTCCTTTTGATCCATCCCATCCGTTCCTTCTGCTTTATTTGACTTCTTTCCTTTCATTTTTATTTAAACAAAATGAATAAATAAAAGAATAATCGTGCAATAGTAATTTCGATGTGCTTCAGTAGTATTATACTAGAATCCAATTTATTAATGGAACTGTAGCAGTGTACATTACACTGCCATGGGACAAACTGGAAAAAAATATATTTAAAATTTAGTTTCATAGAATCTTTATTACGTTCAACATTGGATTAGTTGGTTTGTAGTGTAGAATATGAAATCAAAGGTCAAAAGTTCGACCTGCAAAAGTACAGGAATGATGCTAAAAAAAATGTGAATTAGATCTATAGTGATACCCTAGCTTCTAACAACTTGATAGCATTGTGCTTCTCCTCAGATCTGCATTGTGAGTTCATTCGATTTTTGTGACAGATAAATAATTGTTTTTAAGTATATATGATTTAACATTTTGTCATTCATTAAGAATCTGTTCATTACGTAGCATGCTTGGAATTTGAGTGGATAAGTTGGTTGAAACGAGAATATGTTTATAATGCAAAAAAAAGCATTTGAGTGGGTATTTGAATGAAGTATTTGATAAAGGATGAAATGTATAGAAGAAAGGAGGAAGAAAAAAGAGTAACCGATATGGGCCAAATGGCAGTGTGCATTTAACGGGAACACACCATTTTCTCTCATTCCACATAACGGGTCATTTGGGAAAAACAGTGCATTCCTGCGTCGAACGTGTCCAACGCATGAGGAACTGAAGCGTTATAAAAAAATGAAATGAACGGTACCCAAATGTGTGCTAAGGGCAACAAGGTAAGTGATTAACCGCTGACAAAACACTATTCGGTCGGTTCATCGAATGCAGTGCTAAAAAAATAGAAATATTTTCAACGGTTGACCATCGAATGTCGTACCCCTAACAAAAAACATGGTGCTCTTACCATTACACTCCATCCATATCTAGATTCCGTTTTTAGTTTTGGGTTTCTGTCCAATCAAAAATGTGCATCGTACATGTATGTTTGGAAGACAAACAATTTGGAAAATAAAGTTAGTAAACATATAAAATAGCAAATAATTTTTTTTTCTCCGTATTTACAGAAATTACGAAATGTTTATAATTTTAAATATTCTTCTCCGTTCTCCTCAAGTTTTGTAATGCAGTTGAAAGCACAAAACTCAAAATGAAACCAATCGGACTCATAGATTAGGTAATAATTGCAAAGATAATAAAAAATTTCATCATGTTGAACAACTTAATCGGTATACGAATAAAAACTTAAAATCTAGTTGGTATGAAAACTGTCTTGCACTATATGTTTCAATATGTATGTTCAATTAGGAGTGAGCATCCGATCGATTCGGTTGGTTTTGGGGTAAAATATGTCAAACCGATCTCAAACAAAAAAATTCAAAGTCGAACCGACCCAAACCAAATTAATTTATGTTAATTCGATCGATAACCGATTTAACCAAATTAAAAAAGTAAGTTAGATAAATTACCATAGATTATTATTCAAATAATCGATTTACTTAAAGGAAAATATAAATTTATGTTCAGAGAAATATTTCAAATACTTTTTTAAGTTTATAAGAAAAATTAACATATTTTCAATGGACAAAGTTTGGTTTTTATTACTAAAAAATTATTAAGAGTATTACAATGCCATGAATTTGGATAATATAATAAAGTTTAGTTAAACCGATAACTAAAATAAAATTATTTTACAAACCGAATTCAAATTAATATAATTTCATAACCGAACCGAACCGACCGAAACGAATCGATTTTGTTGGTTAATTTGGTTCGAATCGAATATTGCTTACCCTTATTTTCAATAGCGCTTAAGAGAATGAGAAATCAGACACTCGTGATAACGATAACAAAGTAGATAATCTAACATATGAAAATAGTTTTTGATATTTATAGACAGGAAAATATGCTAAAGAAAATTACGTAGGTTTGTTTTAGAACCAATGACGCAACAACAAAGTAATGCTGTATGTATATAGCATTTGCTGAAAATATAGTATTTTTACTAAAAAGTACAATGTAAATCTTATTTAGCATTTACATAGATAATGTCATATCAATGTAGCTTTTTTTTTTAATGTTTACCGTTTAGACTAAACTAATTTCATCAGACTAAACTATATTTCATATGTTATAGTCATTTTTCAAATTGTTTGAAAATTCAGAACATAAAGCTAGTTTCCAAACTAGATGGACCTTTAGTTTCCATATTAATACAAAAACATGAATTATAACATGCATTGTGGATTATTCAAAATTGTATTGCAAATAATCACACTTGTTCCAACAATGTTTTTGTCCAAATTGTTCTAATCATGTAGCGTTAGTTTGTTTCAATATGTAATCAGTAGTTCATAGTTGTGGATTAAAACAGTACTGGAAAAAAGAAATAGAATTTCACTTCCCTTTTTTGAATTTCCATGTTTCAGGATGCTAGGTAATCTATGTATTGCCTTGAAACTTCAATGGCAACGGTTTATTATCTAAAATATATTAGAACAAATTAAAATTGGAAAATTTAATTAAAGTTACCTTCTCTGTCTACAGTCTAGTAGGTCATGCATGCATACCAAATACCACATACAGCCTAATAGTTGAAACTTAAAAATAACAAAATTTTGTTTGAAATAAAACTATCCGTTGGTATTGAAAGCCTAAAGCTAATTGCGACCAAGTTTTAGTGCATATATTGTTTTATTCATATACTAAAATATATAAATGCAAACTAGTGACTAAGGTATAAAAAAAGGTGATACACCCATTTTTCTGCTTCTCTCCCACACTTTTTTTCCTTACCCACCAACATTTTAGAAAATATTTTTCCCACTCTTATACATCCACCATTCATTTTCTTAAATTTTTTAGAAAATCAATCGTTAGTTTTTTCATCTTCTTAAGAATAAAATAGCAAACAAAAATCGTGAACTCAAATCTCAGCAATCGCAATTTCTTTTTATATAAATTTCTCTCACCTAGAAGTTTGATTAAAAAATTATTTAACTAGATAATTTTTGAACCTTAATATACTTGGATGTTAGACAATTTGGTCTGAAATCTCTTTCAAATGATAAAAGTTGAAGATATGACAACGATGACTTGTAAAGAAGCAATTTCTCAAAATGATAAATAAATTTGATGCAAGATTCTCGATGAATGTCTATAAATTTAAGTATTTTCAATTAGTAATAATAACGGTTGGTGTTTCAAGATGTTTTTTCCTTATAAAATCTCTTTAAGTGACACTAGAGAGTGTATTAGTGGGTGTATATGCAGCATAAAAAAAATTAGGTAGCGCCTATTAACTACTCATGTATTTGCTTTTGTCACCCCGTTACTATGAACAAAAAACTCTTACCTCAATTTTTTCTTTAACCACCCCATTTTTTTTCAAAATTACCTTCCTCCTTGTACTTTACTTTCTTCTTTTTATTTTTTTCCACTGCTTCTTCTTTTCTTAAAAATTATAAAAAAAAACTTTATAAAACCCAAGAAATGGAGAGAGGCAAATGGGGAAGAGAAGATCCAAGTAGCGGCACGGTAAATCTCTATCATCTTCTCAATCAGTAATTAGGGTCTGATTTTTTTTTAAAGTTGTTCGAACAAAACCCTACCGCCGTAGTCGAGCAAAGGTGAAGAGAGAAGACGGGGCGAAGTTGAATGAAATCTATAGAGTTTGTGATGGAGCACTTACCCTCTTGAGTCGCGGCCGACCTACCCAAGGTCGTAGACGACCTTACTCTGCCGACCTACCCCTTCCCATTGCCGACCTACGACATATCGACATTACCGACCTAACTCCCACCTTCACGCCGACCTACGACCTAACTTCCACTCCAATTGCCGACCTATTCCCCAATTGCCGACCTTACTCCATTTCCGACCTAACACTCCACCGATCAAACACCTTCCAATTCAATAGCCTCCGACCTAATCACCTTGTTACCCATTTCCGACCTTGCCCTAACTCGCGAACGAGTTATCTCCGACCTAACCCTCTCTCCGATCAAACACCATGTCGCGACCGACCTAATTCCTCTGAGTTTCCATAAATCGCAGGCACTTGATTAAGTCGTTGCCGAGATAAGCTCTCAGAGATCGTTGCCGAGTTATCTGGTAAGTCGCGAAGAAGAAATAGCTCGTTGCCGAGTTACCCTTAAGTCGCGAAAAGGAAGATTAAGTCGTTGCCGAGTTAAATACTTGTATTTTTCTTTGAAGCTTTTGTATGTGTTTTGTAACTGTTTGGGCTTAAGTCGTGTACGACTTATGTTAAGTCGGAGACGTTGTTAAGTCGGTTGCCGACTTAGGAGTTGTAATTTTTTTCTGCTTGCGTGTTGTAGCCTATAAATAGGCGAGTGTTTTCATTTGTAAAGGTTGTTGAATATTGAATAAAATTCTCTTTTGTTAGCTTGTTGCTTTCAATTTCAATTGGTAGTCGAGTGTATCTCCTATCTCCACTTACGTCATTCGAGTGCGCTCGGATCATCGTTTGTTGAAGCCGATTCACGGTATCTTGTGCGCAAGATCAACGTCGAAGAATCGTAGATCTCTTTCCCGGTATCTTCGGATCAACGAGTCAGAGATAGCTAGAGTTCGGTATCTTCGGATCAACGAATTCGAGCATTTCAGTATCCATCAATCCACAGATTGCTATTTACGTCGATTAAAGATCGTTTTGAAATATCCGCTGCGTCAGTTTGGTATCGGAGCTTGTTTTAGCCAATCATAGCTAAATCGAGTCTTGGAGCCGAGAATTTGAAGTGTTGAAGTTGTGTTCATCGTGTTCATCATATTTTGCAACAAAGTTGGAGTTTTCGATCCATTTCATTTTGGATCAAAGTTCGAAAGGTGTTTGAAACTTGAAGTGTGAATTTGTTGAAGTGTTTGTGAAGTATTCAATCATGCCGCCAAGACGAGTTCAACGTCATCGCAATATCAATGCTTTGTACGGAAGAGAAGAGGCCGACGAAATGGAGCAACGAATCAACGAGAATTTCAATGAGAAGCTTACGGAAGGGATTGGTCGATTAGAGAGGATGATGTTGGAAATGAGTCAAAATCAGAGAAGGGTTTCACCTGAATCGAGCCATGGAAGAAGTAGAGTTTCACCACATTCTAATCGAGAGAGAAGTGTTGATAGTGATCATAGAAGCGTGGATCGAGATTGTGATAGAAATGTGACTGATCGAGATCGGAGGAATGGTAGTGGTAGAGATGTTGGTGGTCAGGATCGACATCGATATACATCGGATTGTGAAGAAGAGTATGATGGTGGTAGTGTTCATGGACGAGGACGTGGACGAGGAAGGAATCAGTCGGAATACGATTACAAGTGGGAATCGGGAATGAAGACAGAAATTCCAGAATTCAAAGGTGGTATGCAGGCTGAGGAGTTTTTGGATTGGGTGGCTAATGTTGAAGAAATTTTTGATTTCAAAGAAGTTCCAGAACGTCGTAGAGTGAAGTTGGTTGCTACAAGGTTGAGGGGTAGAGCTTTGGCATGGTGGCAGCAAACCAAACTTACACGTGAACGAATGGGGAAGTCAAAAGTTGAATCTTGGGAGAAGATGAAGAAATTGATGAAAGCAACGTTCTTACCTTACAATTACAATTATCAATCTCTGATGTATCAACGTTTGCAGAACTTGAGGCAGGGCACAAAGACTGTTAATGATTACGCAGATGAGTTTTATCAGCTTATCGCAAGGAACGATATTATGGAAACGGAAGAGCAGCTGACATCTAGATTCATTGGGGGATTGAGAATGCAGATTCAGGATATGGTTAATATGTTCGATCCAAGATCTGTGGCGGAAGCACATCAGAAAGCGTTGGCTTGGGAGAAGCAGGGTCGACGAGGAGGTGGTGTGTTTACGAATTCCAATAATCAAGTGAAGGGTGTTGGTGGAAGTTCTAATGTGTCTAAACCTATCAGTAAACCAGTGGTGAAGGAGGTTGAGAAGGCAAAGGTTAACAACGGTTTCAAATGTTACAACTGTCAGGAGTTGGGTCATAAAAGCAATGAATGTCCAAAGCCAAAGAAGAGAGCAATGATTGCCGAGGTTGAGGATGAGGATGAAGAAGCTGAATGCGCTAAATCTTTACCAGTTGAGGAGGAAGACTTACTGTCGGGAGATGACGGGTATGCATTGATGATGAGGAGAAGTTGTTTAACACCGAAGCAAGAGGAGGAAAGTAGTTGGTTGAGGAACAATATCTTTCAATCTACATGCACTATTCTGGGAAGAGTTTGTAAATTTGTTATTGATGCTGGGAGTTGCGATAATATTATCTCTACAGAAGCGGTGAAGAAGTTGGAGTTGAAAACCGAGAAACATCCTAAACCGTACAAGTTAGCTTGGTTGAGGAAGGGTGGTGAAGTGAAAGTTGGACGTAGAGCTTGTGTGAAGTTTTCAATTGGGCAGAAATACAAAGATGAAATCTGGTGTGACGTCGTAGATATGGACGTTTGTCATTTGTTGCTGGGGAGACCATGGCAGTTTGATAGAGCAGTACAACATGATGGACGGACCAACAGTTACAGTTTCATGTTCGAAGGTACAAAGATTACTCTGGTTCCGAAGAAACGCCAACAGGAAGAAAACAAAGTGGAGGAAATCGAAGAGCTGAAAACTTTATTGACTTTGAAGGAGTTTGTTAAAGAAGTTGAGGAAGAGCCGGAAGTATTCTTGTTGATTGGACGAGAAAGCAGTGAAGAGGTTGAAATTCCAGAAGAAGTTAAACCAGTTCTGAAAGAATTTGACGATGTATTTCTAGAGGAGTTACCAACGGAGTTGCCACCGTTGAGGGATATACAACATCAGATAGATCTTGTTCCCGGTGCTGTATTGCCACACAGACCACATTATCGAATGAGTCCGAAGGAACATGAAGAATTGTGGAGGCAGGTAGAGGAATTGCTTGAACAGGGGCGTGTGCAGGAGAGTCTGAGTCCTTGTGCTGTACCAGCTTTATTGGTACCCAAGAAGGATGGGACGTGGAGGATGTGCACTGACAGTCGAGCATTGAATAAGATTACTGTGAGATATAGATTTCCAATGCCGAGGTTGGATGACTTGTTGGATCAAATAAGTGGAGCTACTATCTTTTCGAAGATTGATTTGAAGAGTGGATATCATCAAATTCGTATCAGACCAGGAGATGAGTGGAAGACTGCTTTTAAAACTAGGGAGGGTCTATACGAATGGTTGGTTATACCATTTGGTTTATCCAATGCACCAAGTACGTTCATGAGGGTGATGAATCAGATTTTTCGACCGTTCATTGGGAAATTCGTGGTGGTGTATTTCGATGATATTCTTATTTACAGTGGGAGTCCAGAGGAACATTTGAATCATCTTAGAGAAGTGCTGATGGTATTGCGACAAGAACAATTCTATGCTGCAACGAAGAAATGCGTGTTCATGACACATAGTGTTTTATTTCTGGGGTATGTTGTTTCAGAGAAAGGAATACAGGTTGACCAAAGTAAAGTTGAGGCGATCAGAAATTGGCCGCAGCCCAAGACGATAACGGAAGTTCGTAGTTTTCATGGGTTGGCTTCATTTTATCGAAGGTTTATCCCACACTTTAGTAGTGTGATGGCGCCTGTTACAGATTGTATGAAAGGCAAACAGTTTTCATGGTCAGAGGAAGCAGGGATTTCTTTTGGAAAAATCAAGGAATTGCTGACGTCTGCACCAATTCTAGTGCTACCTGATTTTCAGTTGGTGTTTGAACTACATACTGATGCATCCAAGGTTGGGATTGGAGGAGTGTTGAGCTAGAAGGGGCGTCCAATTGCCTATTTCAGTGAGAAGTTGTCAGGAGCGAAGATGCGATACAGTACATATGATGTGGAGTTCTATGCTGTTGTACAATCTATTAAACACTGGAGACATTATTTATTTCAGAAAGAGTTTGTTCTGTATACTGATCATGAAGCATTGAAGCATTTACAAGGGCAAGACAAGATTTCAGCAAGACATGCATCGTGGATTGCATATCTGCAACAGTTTACTTTTGTTGTTAAACACAAGTCAGGGGTGACAAATCGTGTGGCTGATGCTTTAAGTAGAAGGAGTCATTTGTTGACAACAATGAAAGTTGAGGTGACTGGTTTTGAATTATTGCCGGAGCAGACTGCAGAAGACTCTTATTTTAAGAAATTTGTTGAAAGGGACAATGAAGGGAAGACTGATGAGTTTATGATGATTGATGGTTTTCTTTTCAAGGGAAATAGATTGTGCATACCGGAGGGTAGTCTGAGAATGAAGATTATCAAAGAGTTACACGACGAAGGACATGTTGGGAGAGACCGTACCTTGCAGTTGATTTCACAGTCCTACTTTTGGCCATCGATGAGGAAAGAGGTGGAAAGGTTTGTGGAGCGTTGTCATATCTGTCAGGTTTCGAAAGGAACTGCGACTAATGCTGGTTTATATATGCCATTACCTGTACCAATTAAACCATGGGTTGATGTGAGTATGGACTTCGTGTTGGGATTACCGAGGACACAGCGAGGTAACGATTCCATATATGTGGTGGTGGACAGATTCTCGAAAATGGCACACTTTATTGCTTGTAAGAAAACGGCAGATGTTGTTCATGTTGCTCAGTTGTTTTTCAAAGAGATATATCGACTTCATGGGTTGCCCGAATCTATTGTGTCGGATAGAGATACTCGTTTTCTGAGTCATTTTTGGCTAAGTTTGTGGAAAATGGTGGGAACGAAGCTGAAGTTTAGTAGTGCTTATCACCCACAAACGGATGGACAGACTGAGGTGGTCAACAGATCATTGGGAAATTTGTTGAGATGTATTGTTCAAGATAATCTGAAGAGTTGGGATGTGAAGTTATGCCAAGCAGAATTTGCTCATAATCATGCTGTGAATCGAAGTACGGGGTTCAGTCCATTCCAGATTGTTTATTCGAGCTTACCGAAGGGACCGTTGGATTTAACGGTAATACCACAATCAAAGAAGACAGTTAAGAAAGCTGCTGATTTTGTTGACGGGTTGAAAGAATGCCATAGAATCGTTCAGGAACGATTGGAAAAGGCAAATGAGAAGTATAAACAAATGGCGGATAAGAAACGAAGGAGTGTAGTCTTCAAAGAGGGTGATTTAGTTTACGCGGTATTGACGAAAGATCGTTTTTCAGTTGGGACTTACAACAAGTTGAAAGCACGAAAGATTGGACCAGTAGAAATCTTGAAGAAAATCAATGACAATGCTTATCAGTTAAAGTTGCCAGATCATATTCGCACTGCAGACGTTTTCAACGTTAAACATTTGGTTCCATATTATGGGGAGGAATTTGTCGAAGGTGACAAGGGTGTGAATTCGAGGACGAATTCTTTCCAACAAGGGGAGGATGATGGAGCACTTACCCTCTTGAGTCGCGGCCGACCTACCCAAGGTCGTAGACGACCTTACTCTGCCGACCTACCCCTTCCCATTGCCGACCTACGACATATCGACATTACCGACCTAACTCCCACCTTCACGCCGACCTACGACCTAACTTCCACTCCAATTGCCGACCTATTCCCCAATTGCCGACCTTACTCCATTTCCGACCTAACACTCCACCGATCAAACACCTTCCAATTCAATAGCCTCCGACCTAATCACCTTGTTACCCATTTCCGACCTTGCCCTAACTCGCGAACGAGTTATCTCCGACCTAACCCTCTCTCCGATCAAACACCATGTCGCGACCGACCTAATTCCTCTGAGTTTCCATAAATCGCAGGCACTTGATTAAGTCGTTGCCGAGATAAGCTCTCAGAGATCGTTGCCGAGTTATCTGGTAAGTCGCGAAGAAGAAATAGCTCGTTGCCGAGTTACCCTTAAGTCGCAAAAAGGAAGATTAAGTCGTTGCCGAGTTAAATACTTGTATTTTTCTTTGAAGCTTTTGTATGTGTTTTGTAACTGTTTGGGCTTAAGTCGTGTACGACTTATGTTAAGTCGGAGACGTTGTTAAGTCGGTTGCCGACTTAGGAGTTGTAATTTTTTTCTGCTTGCGTGTTGTAGCCTATAAATAGGCGAGTGTTTTCATTTGTAAAGGTTGTTGAATATTGAATAAAATTCTCTTTTGTTAGCTTGTTGCTTTCAATTTCAATTGGTAGTCGAGTGTATCTCCTATCTCCACTTACGTCATTCGAGTGCGCTCGGATCATCGTTTGTTGAAGCCGATTCACGGTATCTTGTGCGCAAGATCAACGTCGAAGAATCGTAGATCTCTTTCCCGGTATCTTCGGATCAACGAGTCAGAGATAGCTAGAGTTCGGTATCTTCGGATCAACGAATTCGAGCATTTCAGTATCCATCAATCCACAGATTGCTATTTACGTCGATTAAAGATCGTTTTGAAATATCCGCTGCGTCAGTTTGGCACCAAATTATCACTTCCCTCTCCATAAAAATTTCAATCTCTCTTTCGAAGTTTCAACCGGTAAAAGATGATAGATGAAGTAAATATCTAATTAACTACTAAGCATAAGAATAAAAATAAAATTTTAATACTATGAACAGGGTGGAAAAAGCAAATACAGAGGGGTAAATAGACGCTTCTGAAAAATTATTTAACAAACAAATTTAAAGTTTAACCAAAGGACACCAAATCTTAAAATCGGTCACAAAAACAAATTATTACCCAAAATTCATCAAAAATCCTAAATTTAGTTTTCAAACACGATCCAAGTTTGCACTTCAAAAGCCAAATTTGATGTGGTCAACGTCCATGGTGGAAAGCACTAGAGTTAAGCGGTGGTTATGGTTTGCAGTCGACTTCGTTGGTGGAGGAACAACTAGAGTTTGCTGTCAGTTTTGGTGGTGTTGATTAGGGTTGGTGAAGAGGCATCTCTGATGGTTGCGATGAATGGGAGGAGCAACAAATAAGGAGGAGTGGTGGTAAAAGTGGCTTGTAAGGAGCGGTATATTACGGAAAATGAAGATTAAACTCTGTGATGACACTATCTACCATCACTCTAGTGCTGCGATTTTATTTGAACATAATTTTTATAGTAAATTTTTTATTATGGATTTGGAGATTTATATTTATTTTTGTCCATTATAATTCTGTATTGAGTTTATATGGTTGTTTTTTTTTTGAAATAAGGTAAATGGGCTGAGCCCAGAACAAAGCGGGTAAAGAAACCCGAACCACATCTTTAAAGTTAACAAGCCCTAGCCGACACAAAACATTTCACAGCCTCGAGCCCTAAAACTAAAATAATGGCGACGAGAAAATCTCCACTGCTTCATCTATATCTCTCTTTCACCATACTTTGCTCTGCTCGACTCTCCTCATTCCCAATAAGATAAACTGTTGTTGAAGCAGCCACGCATCCCATCAATGTTCGCTTTAAAGCAATTGTTCCTCTGACGAATTGAAAACCAGGGGGTATTAACATATCTGAGGTCATTACGACCCAGATCTGTTAATTCCTCTCCTATATTTGTGTCTTCATCAAAGAATGAGCTCCAATTCGTCCTGCGAGCCTCGATTGTTTGCTGATAAGAAAGAAAATCACTGTTATCCTCAGCTGAACTCTGGTGAAGGCCACTAGTATTGCAAGGTTGTTGCTTGTCTTGAGGCACTTTAGCACGAGCAAGAAATAGCTCAAGATGCTTGCTTCCAGCTTCATGATTCCATTCATCCGCCAAAAAATAAAATTTGGTTTGGTCTCTGATCATTTTTTTTATTTATGAAGAATAATCCTGCTGTCTGTCTCGATAAGTCTCCACTTATGTTCTCTGTTCATACTGCTTTTATTATGCACTCAAAAATTCCTTTCTTTCCAAATATGAAACACCGCTGTAGTAAGTAGTATGTGATCATAATCCCTTTCACAGTTTTTAGCTTTAAAATTGTTGTTTATATGTTGAATAGCTTGTAGTAGACCCATCTGACCATTACTGGCAATATGTAGTGTAGTTTGAATACAGTTCCATATGTGATAAGAATAACTGCATTCAAAAAACATATGATTAGCACTTTCATTAACTAAATTGCATAAGGAACAAAGTGAAGTATTTGAGTTTCCCCATTTATTTATTTTATCCCAAGTTGGCAGTCTGTTATTAACTGCAAAGTATGTACAGAAAGCCAACTTGGGACAGTTCGCCTTGTTCCATATACAATTATACCATTCCAATATAGGTGCTTTATTTCTAATATTTGCCCAAGTAAGTTTAAAAGAAAACTTTTCTCTGGAACTTGCCTTCCAGTCCCAATAGTCACTGTCTGCATGAATATCAATAGGAATTTGACTTATACTTTTCTTATGTGGATATGTGATAGGGTGCAACTATGGTTGCCATTGATTATCTTTTATTATCATAGCCACTGTATCATTAACCCCACCAAAAATGACCAAACTGTCCCAACCCACTATACTAACAAAAGATTCATTATTAAACCAGGGGTTAAACCACATACTGGTTTGTTCTCCTAATTTAAATTTTCTCTCCAGAAAAGGTTTACCAATATTCCTACATTTTAAGATTTGTTTCCATGCATAAGATTGATTATTTCTTGGTAAAGCATTCCAAAAGTTATCATTTTTGAGGTATTTGGACCTCATCCATCTTGCCCAAAGAGAGTCTGCATTCACAAACCTCCAAAATAATTTTAAATGGCATGTTAAAATAAGATCATTCATATTCCTAATACCAAACCCCCACCCCTCTTTTTTTGGTCTGCACACTTTTCCCCAGCTTATTTTATGATATTTACCCCTCCATAAAAAGTCAGCACATCTACTTTCAATTTTTTTAATTGAGGCAGCTGGAATATGATATGTTTGAATCCAATATAAAATAATGGCATAAATCACAGTTTTTATAAGTTCCAGCCTGCCAGTAATAGAAAGAAGTTTACAAGACCAAGTTTCATTTTTTACTTGGATTTTTTCTATAAGAACAGAACAATCAGAATCTCTAATCTGATTAATAGACAAAGGCAGACCCAGATATTTAATAGGGGGATGACCTTCTGCTATATTTAGAGCTTCCAAAATCTCATTTTTGTACCTATTGTTTCTGCTGAAATAAGCTTTACTTTTGCATTCATTAAGTTGAAGACCAGCATATTTATAAAGTTTGCCAAAAATATTTTTAATGGCATCTGCATTAGTCTTATTAGCCTTAATGAAAACCATAAGGTCATCTGCATATATAAGATGATTAATACAAGGCTGAATTTTATTCATAGGAGTAATATTACCCTTAATAGCCTCTTTTTCCATTAAGATAGAAAAGTATTCCATGACCAAAGTAAAAAGGTAAGGTGGCAGTGGATCACCTTGCCTAATACCCCTATTACTTTTTATAAAACCCTCTGATTTACCCTGAATGAGAATAGAAAATGTAGGGGAATTTATACATTCAAAGACCAAATTACAGAACTTACTTGGAAAGCCCATACACTTCATTATATGATATATAAAGTGTCTATTTACTTTGTCATAAGCCTTTTGCAGATCCACCTTTATACAAACATTATCAATATTCTTAGAATTAAAGTTTCTGACAAGTTCATGGGCTAGAATAAAGTTTTCATAAATAAGTCTACCAGGAACAAATGCACTCTGGTTTTCAGACACAATAAATGGCAGGAAATTTTTAATCCTATTACTTAAAATAGTAGCTATGATTTTATAGATAAAATTGCAGCAAGAGATGGGTCTATAGTCACCAATACAAGTGGGATTTTTAATTTTGGGGATTAAAGTAATAAAAGTATGATTTATACTTTTAAGTATTTTGCCTTTATCAAAAAATTCATTTACAACATTTAGAACCTGACCCTTAATGCTCTCCCACTGATTTTTATAGAATGTAGCATTAAACCCATTAGGGCCAGGACTTTTGTTGTCACCAGCATTGAACACTACATATTTAATTTCTTCAATAGAAACTGGAGAAAGTAATATATCAGAGGCATTGGCATTTATAACATTCTTAAATATAATATGAGGAAAGTTATTAGTAATAGATTTAGAAAAAAATAATTTTTCATAATATTCAACTGCCTCATTAACCACTTTATCATATGCATTAGTTAGATTACCAGCTTTATCTATAACATTACCTATATTATTTATATGCCTTATACTACTCATTTTTGCATGAAAAAACTTAGTACAATCATCACCCATTGTTAACCAATCAACATTGGCTTTTTGTTTAGCATTCATAGTATTAGTATAGAGATTTGTAGATATATTTTGTTGATTAGAAAAAAAAATTTAACAGCAATAATGTTCCTAGGATTTTTATCTACTATTTCCTATAACGGTTTTCCTTCCTACCGTAACAGTTCCAGTTTATTATTCTTCATAAAATTATATTTGTTCCAAGCTTTAAGTTTACTTTTGGTATGCTTCAAAAACATATTGAATTGGAACTGTTTTGTACCATTACAAGAAAAATTCAAACAGTCTTCCATTAGAGTTTTATAATTTTCATCTAAAACCCATCCATTTTTAAACCTGAATGGAGCTATTCTTTTATCAAAAGCTAAATCCTTAAAAAGAGTGATAAGTTTTGGAGTATGATCACTGGTATTTTGCTCAAGAGTAGAACATATAAAATTGGGGAAAACATTGGAAAATTCTTTATTAATCAAAGCTCTATCTAATTTACAATGAATATTCTTTGTAATACAAGATTTCCAAGTATATTTATTACCACTAGTATTTGGTTCTATTAACCCAGTCTCTATTAAAAATTTATTTAGCCCGTCTAATTTGCTTTGAGGTATTTTAGTACCCCCAAATTTTTCAGATGCATGTAAAACAGTATTAAAATCCCCTAAAATTAGCCAGGGGAAATTATAGTTTAAATTCAAAGCTTTTAATCTACTCCACATACTATTTCTTTCAATTTCCAAATTGCTGCCATAAATACTAGTAATTTGTAAAGAAAAACCACCAATATTTTCAAATTGACAATCTATGAACTGTTTATCCTTATTACTATTTAACATACTCCAGATATTGGAATCCCATAAAACAATAATTCTGCCTTTACAACCACAATCATTATTGTTTATAGTTTTCCAATTTCTAGGTAATTTAAAATAGAATTTTTCAAAATTATCTTCATTCAATTTATTTTCAATCAATGCTATAACAGAGGGTTTATATACATTAAGTGTGTGCAAAATATCAGTCTGTTTAGAAGAGGAATTCATACCTCTTACATTCCATGCTAATATAGACATAATCAATAGATAAAAGGAAGGGTTTAGATAGTACCTAATACCGAGGTACTCTTACCTCTTCTTTTGTTCTCAACACTTTTTTCTTTTAACCTGGTTGACATTTCATCCCAATCTGGATTTATAGATATGTATTTTTGTTTAAAAGCTTTCTTCTCTTTGTTACCCTTGCTCTTACCAATAGCCTTTGTTTTTGGTATATGTAGTTCAGAGATATCAAACTGATCAATAGCATCCACCATTTCCATTTCTGCTCCAGAATTATTGGCACCTTCTGGGATTTTAACAAGAGATATATCAAATGGATCAGCAGCACGAGGCATGGTTGAGTCAGACTCCTCAGCCAGTGCAGCTTGCTTAGGTGGAGGGGCTGTTTCAGTAGGCTTTTCTGTATCAAAAATTGCAGAATGCTGATGATCTTCATTATCATTATCATTATTGTTATGTGAATCATAATTTTCTGTAATTAAACAAGAGTCTGTAACTAGTGGGGTTACAGATTCTAAGACCATTGTATTCTTTTCGCCCACCACTGTATCGCTCCGCGATTTTCTCTTTGAGATGATTTCATTACTGATAAGGTGAACTTCCTTAGCTATGACCTGATCATCCTAATTAGAGAGCACACTGTTATTACTTCTTTGGTCGGAAATGATACCTATTTGGTTGATTCGACCATTATCTTCAGATGATGCATTATGCTTTTGTACTATTGAATGATTTCTTGGATCAGAATTTGGGATTTCTTCATCTTGAGTTTCTTGAATATTGCTCTTTGGGACCTATGCCTGTTTTGAGTTACATTGATCTCTAGTGTGACCAAAGCATTTGCAGACATTACACTTAGGCGGGACCCATTCATATTCAACATTTTGGGTAATTTTTTCTCCATTATAAAAAGAAAGGTAGATTTCATTGGGAAGTTCATCATTTACAGACACTTCTACGAGAAGGCGAGCGTAATTCAATCTCGTCTTCGAAGTTGTGGCTGCATCCATTTTAATGGGTTTTCCTATAATACATGCCATGACACTGAAGGCCTTCTTGTCCCATAACTTCAGATTAACATAGGGTAATCTTACCCAAATTGGCATAGACGTTAACATGTCTCTGTCTATTTTCAAAGAATCAGACCGCTTTCTCACTATGATGAGTTTGCCATTGTAGAAATATGGTCCATTTTTTAAAACTGAAGAGCAATCTTGAGATTCTTTAAATTTTACTAGAAAGAATCCATTCTCTCTAGTAAAAATTTCAAATTCATCGATCGGATTCCAGACTCTTTGGATATATGATTTAAAAAATAAGTAGTATGGTTTGGTACCCACTAGATACACAAGAAGTAAGTTATTCCATGATTCAGTTGCCCTTTTACATACTTCTTCCTTTACCAGACCATACTTCTTGTTGTTGATCTTGATTGGTGCAATATTTTCTAGATTGCAATCTTCATCATTGGGTTCTTGAGGCTGATCATCAACAATATCAGCCCAAGCTTTCCGGCCTTGCTCTCTATTCAGTGAGATGGCTATCAGTTTCCTCTGTATCGACAACATTTCACCTTTCTTTGCAGTCTGGGTGGTTGGATTCTGACCATCTCTGCCTTTTTGGTTGTCTTTATTGAGAACCGGTAGCAACTCCTGATATTTCTTGGCCTCTCTCCTCTTTTGCTGTTTGGATTGGACCATTTTAAAACCATCATCATCAATGTTGACAACCCCTAATGGCTTACTGATGTGAGAGGCCTCAAGTGGTCTGATTTGAGAAGAAGAATAAGAGAAATTTGAGGAAATTTGATTGGAGGAGATGGATGTATCAAAGAAGAGGGTTGAGAGGCTCAATAAAAGAAGATTTTTATAATGGTATAAACATATTTGTTGAATTTGCTTTAAGTAATAACGGAAATGATGTAGAAATTCATTGTCTGTGTAGTAGGTGTAAACATTTGAAGTATTTGTTACCCGATATTGTGAAAGTCTATTTGTACAAAAACGGTTTCGTGCCGGAGTATTATGTTTAGGATCGTCATGAAGAAGTTGTAGCAAATACTTCTGCAGAGTCTGAATTAGACATTGCTGGTAATGAAATTGTTATGACGAACCGTATAGAAAATATGGTTAAAGATGCAGCACGATCAATGTTCCCTATGGTTGAAGTTGACGACGATGATGAAAATGTTAAAGAACCAAATATTGAAGCAAAAAACATTCATGATTTAATGGATACCGCTAAGAATCCTCTTTGGGATGGTTGTAAAAGCGGCATGCAACTATCAGTAACCGTAAAATACATTGCAATGAAGTCAAAATACAAGATCAGCGAAGCCGGATTTACAACTGTTGTACAAGCTGCAAAAAGACATTTGCCGCCTGATAATTTAATGTGCGAAAATCACTATGAAGTTAAAAAACTTAGAAAATAGATACATGTTTAAATGGCTGCATATTGTTTTGGAAAGAGGACGTCACTCTTAGGAAGTGTAGAATATGCAACGAGAAAAGGTACAAACCAAGAAAAAAGAAGGGAAAGAAAGTTCCATACAAACATATGCATTGTTTGCCCATCACTCATAGGCTTCAAAGATTATACGCATCTTCTGTAATTGCATCTCATATGAGATGGCATAGTATGAGAATAGAGGAAGAGGGTACGTTGACACATCCAGCCGATGGGGAAGCATGGAAGCATTTCGACAAAACTTATCCCAATTTTGCAGCAGAGAATCGTAATGTTAGACTTAGATTATGTACGGATGGTTTTTCACCATTTTCTCAATTTGATGCTAAATATTCATCTTGGCTCATTATCATCACACCTTATAATTTACCTCCGTGGATGTGTATGAAAACACAATATATGTTTCTTACTGTTTTCGTTTCTGGCCCCGACGATCCGACACAAGAAATCAATGTTTATTTAAAACCGTTGATTGAAGAGTTAAAAACACCGTGGAACGAAGGAGTAGAAACATACGACGTTTCAAAGAAAAAAAAATTTCGTATGTTTGCTTCTTTGTTGTGTACTATAAGTAATTTTCCTGCCTATGCGATATTTCAAGATGGAGTACATCCTGTCGTCTAGCATGTCCATATTGCATGGAAGAAACACGGGCGTTTTCTTTACCGAATGGTAATAAAATTTCATGGTTTGACTGCCATCGATGTTTTCTCCATGTCAATCATCCCTTCAGAGGAGACAAGAAAAACTTTTTAGCTAATAGAGTAGAAACCAGACAACCACCAACAATATGCTCAAGCGAAGACATATACGAACTTGTAAGGGAATATCCGAAGATATATGAAACTGAAGTGCAAACAGAAATTGCAGACAAATCGACTATTCATAATTGGTGCAAGCAAAGTATATTTTGGGAGTTGCCTTATTGGAAACATCTTTTGCTTCATCATAATATTGATATGATGCACAACAAGAAAAATGTCTTTGATAATGTTTTTAACACAATTTTGAATGTCAAGGGGAAGACTAAGGATGATTTGAAATCAAGATGCGATATACAAGAATTATGCAAACGTCCTGAGCTTCATATGAAACCAAATGACAGTAAAAAACCCAAAGCATGTTACGAGTTAGATAATAATCAAGTTAAAGTTATGTTAAAATGGGTGGAAGGATTAAGATTTCTTGATGGGATTTCATCAAATCTTCGTAGATGTGTTGACTTTAAAAATGGTAGATTGAGCGGAATGAAAAGCCACGACTGTCACATAATGATGGAAAATTTATTACCCGCTCTATTCAAAGAACTATTACCGTTAAAAGTTTGGAAGGTAATAACGGAGCTTAGTCTGTTTTACAAAGAGCTTTATTTGACTACTTTAAAAGTGCAATGTTTACGTAAACTTGAAGAAGATATTCCTATATTGCTCTGCAAATTGGAGAAAATATTTCCGCCAAGTTTTTTTAATGTAATGGAACATTTACCTGTTCATCTCCCATCTGAAGCATGACTTCGAGATCCTATGCAATATGGATGGATTTATCCATTTGAGAGGTATGTAATATGTTACCTATTAATTTAATTACATTCGGAAGTTAAAGTTAATGTAAATAAATTTCGCATAGATAGTTGAATCATCTGAAGAAAAAAGTGAGGCAAAAAGCACGAGTTGAAGGTTCGATATGTAAATTTTACATCGAAGAAGAAGCTTCGTTCTTTTTCTCTCACTATTTTAGTGACCATGTGAATATATCATTTAAAAGTGTTTCTTGTAATGACAAAGGCGATGAACAAGATTCCTCTCAAACAATGTTATCTATTTTTAGACAACATGGTCAACCTTCTGGGAAATGTGTAGAAGTATGGCCAGACGATAGAGATCTTCATGTAACACACACTTATATTCTTCTAAATTATGCTGAGGTTGCACCATTTGTATGGTAATCTGAAATAATAATTTATGATTTATTCATTTCCATAATGCAAGCGCGTGTAGAATTTAATGCAATATTTTATTCATATATGCAGTATTTATGAAAGTGAACACCGCATGGAGATCTCAGTAAAGAATTTTCTGAATGGTTTTTAAAGTACATTTATGAAGCGAGAAATTGTGTGGTTGACGAAGGTTTGAAACATCTTGCGGTGGGACCAAAAAGAAATGTCAAGACATATCCAATATATTTTGTCAATGGATATAAATTTAACACCAAAGAATACGATGTAGAAAAATTAACTAATAATACAGGTGTATTTGTTAAAGGTAGTGATGATCCAGAAAATCACATAAATGATTTTTACGGCGTTTTAACACAAATTTTGCAACTGACATATTTCTCACGACCCGTGGAGGAGGTGTTTTTATTTAGATGTAGTTGGTTTAGCAATGTTTCAGGTTCTGGAATTAATGTGCACAAGGATTATAATCTTATTGAAATAAAGCACACATCACATTATCACAAGTACTTTCCTTTTGTACTAGCCAAACAAGCATTGCAAGTTTATTACGCTCCTTATCCGTCTCTAAAAAGAGATAAAGTAGATTGGTCGACAGTTTTTAAAACAAAGGCAAGATTTACGTTTGATGGGAAGAATATTCCAGACGAACAAGCTTATCAGGCAGATCTTGGGCAAAGCAACGAAATAATAACAGACGATCATACTGATTTTGGACCTTTGAACGATGAATCAAACATTTTGGTAGGAGCATTCGAGAGTAGGGAGGAAAGTAACGTAGAATATGAGACCGAATCTGAATCACAAGAAGATGAGGATTAATGTAAATGATGAGATTTATTTTGCTAGTTATGTAATTATGCAATTGATGTAATTGATGAGATTATGCAATTGATGTAATTATGCAATTGATATACTTATGTTGAATTCTTGGTGTATTACGAAGTTGATGTCATTGATGAGATTTATTTTGCTAGTTATGTAATTTATGTCATTTATGAAACCAAATCTGCTTATCGTCATTTACATCTTTTATGGCATTACTATTTCTGTCAATTATTTAGAATTTTATGTTAAAAATGCAATGTATTCTGCTTTTTGGAATATGAGACCCAATCTAAATTAGGTATACTTTGCACTTTATGTACTTTATATCATTTGTGTCATTTAACTATAAAATATATTTCATTATCATGTTATTGTTCTCTTTTAAAATGATGTGTTTATTATAGGTATCATGTCATCTAGAAAGAGGAGTTCTTCCCATTCTTCAGGAGGCGATGGCAGTGGTCCATCGCAATTTCCACAATGACCTGTTGTTTCTCTAATACCTAGAGCGAAGGGGTAAGTATTAAATTTTTTCAGCATCTTAAATATTTTATGTACGATATACTAATCTGTATCATATTTAACACAGGAGGTTTGAGCTACAGCCATCAGCTGTAGTTCTATCAGTTTCAAGAGAGGCGTACAAGAGTAGGATGTTAGCTTGTTGGTCGAAGTGGGATAATATCCCTCCCCGCATCTTGGAGTGTATTTGGTAGGATTTCATTGTAAGTATAATCTTCTGTTTTCCATTCTTAATTTGTTTTTGTCGCTTATTTAATATTCACCTTTTATTGTTTAAATTTTGGTTGCTTGTTTATCATGAAACGCAGGCCGCAGTGGACATACAATCAGATGACCTGCAACTAGTACGACATTACTAGATGCAGAAGATGAGGAATAACTATAGGGATTCCATGTCGATGGTGAAGCATAAAGAGCAGAAGCCAAACTGGATGGGGACGAGTGTGTAGGAAGGGTGGCTGGCACATTGGGATAGACGAGGCGAAGGTAAGTGTACTAAACTTTTATTAATTATTTGATTGATACGTAAATATCAAAAAATACTTGGTAAGTAAATAATGTATTAAATTTAATTGTACAGGTAGAGTTGGAAAGAAACTGTAACATCCCGCCATTTTGGACCATTCAAATCGACAATAAACCACACATGTCAAACTTGAATAATTCAAAACAACAGATTGTTAATAAAATTTTGGGGCAAATAAAATCAATCACAGAATCACAGACACAGAATATCAGAATAACTTCGCAATGGAATAAAATAACATAGGAGTTTATGAAGCTCCTAGGTACAAAGTCTCAAAACCAATACATAATACCAAGTCTGGAAACAAATAGACTTGTAAAGTTAGATACATAAGTTGCTACTACAAAAGAAAAAGTGGCGTGGAAATAACTGGAATAAAATATCAAGTAGACGACTTAATCTTTAGCGGATCTCTAGCTTCGAAAGAGGATGAAACCAAAGCTGTGGAACTCAGGCTGACCCGAGCATAAAGCAAAACACAAAACTCTCAAGTCAGGACATACATACTTATAAAATGTAAATCAACTCAAGTGAACTGTAAAGAAATGCGTCAGTAACTTAAAGGATGCTTGGGATCATCCATCCTCTAAGGATCCGTTAAACTATCTACTATGTAGTAGTATACGCTATTATAATAGGGTCTAAAGTAAAGTATACTATTTAAAAATAGCGTTAAGGCTTTACATTTTCCAACTTAACACATTTTTAGGTATGCCAATAGTCTATACAGTACCGTAGCTCACCGTAAACTGGAGCCGCCAGAGGATACCACATAGGTACGACATAAAACAAACTCGTAGAAGGCACGCTAGGGTAGGTGACACGGCATAACTAGGCAATGCCAGCGTAGATATACCAATTACACTTCCGGACTATTGGTAACACATAGCCGCAACTACCGCCCAACTCAATTCACACTCCCGAATCAAAGGTGCGCACCAAATCAATCACAAAGTAATAGAATGGCTAACGATGAAGCGTGTCCGATTAGAGGAGCTACCTCCATGACCCGTCAATTGCTCCTATTTTAGCCACCTTATGCTAACTCACGGGAGTTAGGTCCACGTAAATATACCTTTAGGATCGTCGCCACCATCCTACTTCATTCTAGAATCTCCACCGCGTACACAGTTGTCAAAGTGGTTTTCGGTATCGACAGAGAGTATGCCCATATCCGATCTCGGTCTCTTTAACAACCAATCGTTATTATAACCCGTGGTTATTTCAATTCAAATGGTTTATATTTCATATCAAACATATTCCTTTCAAACCATATAAATTCCATATTATTATTCTTTTAAAATATTATTCATTTCCAAAGTCGTACACTTCCAAATTCATTTAATTATAACCCCTTTTTACATAAAAATTTAGAGATCATAGCACTTTAAAAATGTAACCTTTAGAATCATAACATTCGTAACTATAACCCTTTAGAAAAATTTGTAGCATTCAAGAAATGTCACTTTTAAGAAAATGCAGCAGTACAGAAATGCTAATGTAAGAATTCGCAGCAGTGCAGAAATGCTACTGTAAGAATTCGCAGCGGTGCAGAAATGCTACTGTAAGAATTCGCAGCGGTGCAGAATTGTTACTGTAATAATCCGCAGTAGCGCAGAATTGTTACAGTAAGGAAATCGCATCAGTTTTGAATTGTTACCGTAATACTTTCTACTACAATAGTTTATAAAACCAAATAGTAAATATATATTTACAGTTTTTATCAAAGTCATTCTATTCTTCCTATTATATTACTCAAATTTAAGCTATTTAGCCATTTAAAGAAATCACACCTTTGATTTAATAACTTTGTCACTAAAACATCAACTTTTAAAGCATCAATCTTTATACCAAGTTAAAAGTATTTTTTCTTACCTTTTTATTTCTTTCAGCAAATGACATTTATCATTTTTATTTCCCAAATTATACTATTTTCATTTGTTAAAACTTACATGTCAAATGTACGTTTTAACTTACATTTCTTTTCACAAAACATTTATTTTAATCACTATTACATGAATTAAAACTTACAATTTATAGGTTAGAATAAAATTCCGTTATTAAGTCAAATCGGCTTATAAAATTTCAATTAACCTTCATACTATAAATTAGATTCCAAAACTTTACATTTACAACAATTTATTTCTTATAAAAATTTTAACACACGTAAACAAATTTACAGAAATCCTTACATAAATTTTTAGTTGAGATTCATACATAGAAATCCAAAATACTTAAAAATTTTCAAAAAATTATTTTAAAATCAACCACGGAGTCTGTATAAAATTCTCTACCCTAGGGTCAAGTAAATACGAACATATATCATTTCAATCCGCAATTTATTAATTTTTCTGGTTTTATATCATTTCAAACCCGCAATCCCAAGTCAAATAAAATTGCTCAAGCCTATCATTTCAGCCCATAACAATTTTTCATTACTCTAAAGATCGTTCGGGTATGTATCATTTCAACCCATAGTGAAGGAACTTGTAGTGTGATTCCAGAATATTAAATAAACATAAAAATATTCAACATATCATGACATATGATCAAACAGACATAATATGATATGAAATAACAAAATTAAATCATATGAATGATATAATATAAACATATGAGATAACATGATATGAACATATGACGTTATATGATATAAACATATGAAATAACATGATATAACACATGAAATAACATTATAAAATCATAGGTGAAATGTCAAACTTGCATATACATATCCTCACGATTGAATTGTCATCAATTCATCAAATAAATAAGTACGCATGTCAAGTGTGATTTCTCACCTTTCTTTGGTTGGAAAAGTGACTCAAAGCGCAACACACAAATCAACAAACTATGGACCAGTTTGAGTGAGAGGAGATTCAAATCCGACGCTTGAAAAATAAAAATAAATTCCATACGTAAACAAACAATTTTACATTGAAAAATAAATAGAAAAAATAAATAAATAAAAATATAGATATAAACATGTGAAAAGGGCTTGACTAGGGGTGCATAGGCTTGGCTATAGGCTAGTTTATTAGTGTTTGGGTTCGGCCATAGGGATTTTGGGTGTAGGGGGTTCAACCATAGGGGTTTGGGTTTGGTTAGACTAGTTTTTGGTGAAGGGGTTTTCGGCCTAGGGTTAGGGTTTTGGTAGAGGAGGGTCTAGGGTTTTGGGAAGAGGTGGAGAATAGGAGAGAAGAGAAGAAGGTGAGAGGAGGTGGTGAAGGTGATGGCAAATTTTGGGAGAAGAGGAGTGGTGGAGAAGAAGATCTAGGGAAAAGGAGAGAGGAGTAGCGGGTTTTTAGGCTAGGGCTTGTGATTAGAGGAAGATGAGATGTTGTGGCCGAAATTTGTGTAGAAGGAGGAGGAAAATCATGGAGGAAGAAGAGGGAGAAGTCTAGGGTTTTGGAGAAGGAAGATGAAGGAGAAGAAGACTTACATTTTTCTGTGGAGGCACAAATGAATGGATGTGAGAGCTAGCCAAAACCCTAGGAGATTATATATAGGCTACTCATCTAACTAAAGGTTTTCTAGCCCAAATGGTCTAAGCGCAAACAAATCACGATAAAAATAAAATATAAGTTGTAGGGAAAATAACTGCGTGTAATACGCCAAAAGTTGCAAAATTTGAGAAGTAAACGTCAAAATTTAACAAAACGAAAAACTGGGAAAATGTTAAAATTAAATTCTTCTTCATAAAAAAAAAGTTAAAAATTCAAAATTTAAAATTTTCACAGAAAGTCAAACTTTGACCAAAGTTGACCAAAATTTGCATTTTAAGAAAAATCTTTATTTTATTAAATTTGGAAGAACATTTCACATCAAACTCAAAATAATACATTAAAATTTCCCAATTTAGAAATTTAAAATAATTATATTTAAAATTTCAAATAAATTTTCATTTAAATTCTCAAAATTTGCGGGTTGTTATAGAAACTCTGCAAATAGGAACAAAAATCCTATCACTCATCGAGTAGGGTCAAAGTCGTTCCAGCAATATTTCCAGGAGTTGGTAAATTTATTAAATGTGAATTGTAAATAATTATTATGCTATATAATTTTGAATATAAAATAACAGTACATAATAATCAATTTCAGGAAGCTGAGGCACAGGGTCCCATGTCGTATATGGATGTGTTTACCCGTACTCATGCCGTCGAGCATGTAAATCCGAACGGGACAGTTTCATATACATGGCACGACGATAAATCGAGAAAGAGCCATGTAAGCATATTTTAGTTTATGTACTATTAGTAATTGTTTTAATTGTTAAATTATAATGAATTAAGATATCATGATATTAATTTTAGGGTAAGTTTGGCTCACATCCCTAATAAGTTTCAAAATAAACAAAACATCCTTCACATACAAAACTTACATTTCCGCCTCCTATTTTCAAATTCGCGCAGGCAAAAATACACAAATACCCTTTACGTTTTTAACATTTCAAACGCGTATAGCTTTATGTACAAAAACCGGATCAACAAATCGTTTTCACCAAAAAATCACAAATTTTATGATATTTGAAATGAGATCCATTGTTGATATCAAAAATTCATATTTGTAGTAAATGTGCAATTATTTCAAATATTTGCAGACAATTCAGCAACTTTTAAACCTTTTTTATTTTTTTTGAAATTTACAAAATTTACAAATAATTGCATATATTTCTGCAGCTATATGGTATAGTTGCATAAATGTCAGCAACTATTGGGTATAGTTGCAGAAATTTATGCAACTATACGGTATAGTTGCAGAAATATCTGCAACTATTGCATATAGTTGCAGAAATGCAACTATTGCAAATAGTTGCAGAAATATCTGCAACTATTGCACATAGTTGCAAACATTTCTGCAACTATTGCATATAGTTGCAGAAATGCAACTATTGCAAATAGTTGCAGAAATGTCTGCAACTATTGCGTATAGTTGCAGAAATATCTGCAACTATTGTAAATAGTAGCAGAAATGTCTGCAACTATTGCGTATAGTTGCAGAAATATCTGCAACTATTGCATATAGTTGCAGAAATGCAACTATTGCTAATAGTTGCAGAAATGTCTGCAACTATTGCGTATAGTTGCAGAAATTACTGCAACTATTGCTTATAGTTGCAGACATTTCTACAACTATTGCTTATAGTTGCAGAAATGTCTGCAACTATTGCGTATAGTTGCAGAAATTTCTGCAACTATTGCGCATATATATGAAGAAATTTGTTGCGATTATTCATAACTGCAAATATTAAGAATATCATATTTCATAAAAAAAAATTGATTCATCTTTAATTTAATTGCAGTTTACCATTAAATCGAAAAATAAGAAGAAGATTCAGCTCCACAGCGAAACGCAAGGGTAATTTGGGAAAAAATGGCGGAAAACAGAAACAGGGATGTAGAAAATATATATTTTATGACAGGGACCCGCTTTGAATTTAAGTTCTGTTTTAAGGATGTGTGGCTAATTTTCACTTAATTTTAACTGCATTTTTATTTGTTCATGTAGGCAAGGTTTATGGAACAACGCCAGAAACTCCTGGTGGATACCGGTCGAGAGCAGCTGACGACGGATGAGGAGGACGTTATTTTTGAGTCAGTCATGGATCCACCGTCATGGAACAGGCGGTATGACTTTGGAAATCAAGTGGTAATAAATAATATATTAAGATATAACAATTTAATAATCTTTTAGTTCTAAAGAACTTCACATCGCTTTAGTTTCAGTAATAAGTTTATAGATATTACAATTAACACATTATGTTGTAACTTTGATAGTAAGATTATAGACTAAATTAAATAAGTGTTACAGGCCAGCAGACAGAGGATAGCCAGCCAAACGGCCATAGCTAATATCGATCTAGTAGAGATCGAAGAGTTGAGAGCTAGGGTGGCACAGTTGGAAGAGCAGAACCATCGCCAGGCCATCGAGATGACATAGCTGCTGGATCAGCGTATTGCTGAGTACATGCAGCAGTATGGTGGCTGCTTTCCTTCCTCTGCTGGTCTGCGAGGTTCTGGAGCTGATTGACCAGAGTGAGAGGTATGTTTTTTTGTGTCATTGTTTAGTAAGTTTGGATGATACATTGAGTTGGTGGAGTTGGATTTGAAATGTTGTGTATATTGTTTGATGATACATTTGGTGGTAGTAATTTTGACATTGGGGAGTTGGTGAAGGATTGATGTATATATTGTACAATTAGATGTATGTAAATTATGGTAGCGAAGTTTGGTTTGATTTTATATGAATTATGCTTGATTTATTTCTTTATGATATTTGATTATCTTTCTATGGTTTGATTTCATATTGAATATTTGAGTTGGATATATTGAGTTGGGTGAAATATATTGTGTTTATGGATTGTGGATGAAAGGAGAAAGCGCAGCAGAAATTCAGAAAAAATGTTCCAGGTTTTTCGACCGCTTCCGTTGACTCCCGACGGCCTGTAGGCCAAATTTTACAACGGTTTCCGATGGCTCGAGACGATAAATTTATGACGGCTTTCGGCACATAGTGTGATCATCCACGCGTCTTTCGACGGCCGTCAGAAGCCGTCGAAAATCAGACGACGGTGTTTGTCGGGAGCCGTCGGAAATTCTGTTCACTAAAGGATTTTTCTGCAGAGGTTATTTTTTATGGCTCCCAACGGCTTTCAACGGCCGCCGACGGGCAGGAGCCGTCGGAAATTGATCTGATTCTTGTAGTGTTTGTAATTGAAGGAGTTTGACCAGGTTGTAGCATGTCAAATAGGTGAATTTTAATTTTTTTACCGTTTTGTATCTTTATTGGGCCTATAAAGTCTAATTGGTTTTCAATCCAATCTAAAATATTACATAAATAATATCATGTTTTGTTTAATTTATTAAGTTAATTAAATAATGAATTTAATTTGAATTCGAGTATATCCAACTATACTCATGTGTATAGTGCACGTGCAACATGTAAATAGTACACATGGTTAATGCGTACATTTATTAGTTCTGAGATTTACGCTGCAATGGACACATTTGTTCATTTGTACATGCCTATGTTATCCACTGTTTTATTTTGAAATATATATATATATATAATTAGAATTTATTTTGACTAATTCAAAATATTTTAAATTAATATCTTAAAATCTCGTGTTGATTTAAAATGCAAAATTAGATCTAGGTTTTAAACAAAAATATCTATTATCAATTTTGAACTAATATTAAATATAATATATATATATATATATAATCCTAAAATAAAATTTATTCGAAACATACACGTATATGATTATATTTAATTCTATAAAATTACATTCATTTAAATAAATTATTATTATTAAACATATATATATATATATTAATAAAAATAAAAACTATTCAGTTGAAAATGTTTTAACCTTTTTTTTCAAATCCATAAGGATTTGTTTTAAAAAAGAAAACATAAATACATACATTAATATATTTAAAATATTTATTATTTATTACTATACGGAAATTTTTCATAAAATTGAAAACATATATATGTTTATAAAATAGTTTTAAATTACTTAATATGTTTATAATATATTTAAATGTATTTAACATGTAGTAAAATTGTTTTAATTAATTAAAAATCGTTTTAGTATCTAAAAAGTACTATTAATATATGTAAAATTATCACCGAAAAATATATGTTATAATGATGTTGTTTTGTTTTTTATTACTAAACCAATTTAAATACACATATTAATTGGAAAACTTAGGCATATATAAAGTCGTTATAAAATGTATATAATCTATTCTACACGATCAGAATGATGTATATAAATGATATTGACATTTAGATATTTCCTTAAGAGGTTCTCAGTGATTTGCACCTTGAAGAATGAAACACTCTAAAATTGAATTAAATCAGCCCCCATACTCTGCTATGATCTAGAGATGAACAACACCGTGATAACCCGCACCTTTGAACACACCGATCCAAAGTCCAAAATGGCATTTAAACTCGCACTGTGCCAAGAAGTACGAGTCGTTAGGTTTAAAGATTTACATGATACAGAGACAATTATAAATTTAGAACATTCTACACTTTTAGGTCTCACAGCGGAAGGAAATAAAATAAAGTGCTGAAAATAACATAATTAGGTAATAGTCTTAACATAAACGTGGTTCATACTATAATGTCTCCGAATGGCAATACAAAAGAGTCTGACTAATAGATATTGTAACAACCCTGTTGTTAGTTACCTGATTAATTAAATCTAGTTTTGTGAATAATTGAATTGTTTATCTTAATTAATTTTAAGATAACTTTGGAAAATGTTGTAAATTTAGTTAAGTGTTAATAGTGTGATTTATTGTTTTAAAATGAGAATTTATAATTAATAATTTATTTATTTTTAATTAAAAATACTAAGAATAACTTTTATTTCAAAAATTTATAATTAATTGTACAAAATATTTCTATAATAATGGAAATGGAATTTTAACTTGTTGTTTTGATTTGGAGAATTTGAGAAATTAAATAATGATTTTGTAAATAACTGTTTAGTGTAAATTGGAGGTTTAAATAAGTGATTTGTCAAAAAGAAATTAGCAACACTTCATCTTTTAGGTATTAATTTTGCAACATCTCACCCTATTGGACATTTAGAGATAGTCTGACCCGGGTGTTATTTTGCTCGGGTGAGGCCGAGACTTTTCAGGTTACAGGACAAGTTGACCTTTGGATGTTTGGGCTAGCAAGGAGATAAACACTTTTGACTTTTTAGTTTATCTCATTTAGCAAATTTATGAATATGTTTATAAGATGTACAATTGAGAGTAGAGAATTGTAAAACTTGTATATTTTATGAGTTTAGTGTTTTATTTTGTAGACTCACAATTTATATATGTATATGAGATTATTATTCCGTTGTGATCTGTGACTCATAGTCTGATTTATCTATATTATATATTGTTCTGAATATTTTAATCGGTGCATTTATTACTTTGTAATAATACTATACACATCTAAATTTTAGTTTAGATCCTCAAAAAGGTAAATAAGACGTGTTAGTGTTAGTATAAAGATATATTCACATTCGATCGCCCTTAACTAGCCGTATTCTTTGGATTAGCAAACGACATTACTTGTAATGTTCTTTGCTAAACTGGGTATAGTTGTGGGGTTGTTACAAATATAATATAAAGTATACGGAGAAGTAACTATAAATAAATATAGCTCTAGAACGCCATGTTACCTCCTCCATGCTCCGTATCCTAGCCAAATCATCTACAAACATGTTCTTCTAAAATGGAGATAAAGAGGAAGAATAAAGGGGTTCAGACAAAGTCGGTGAGTGAATTATATTACTAGTGGTATGGTGTTGACAAGTAATTAAATTTCAGTTATAACCTACACCTAAAGGTGTTCCTTAGTGTGTATGTCCTATATATGCAAGTGATTAATTATCTTCACAATATAAATTGACTATCCTAAATGTGATTAAATCCAACCGTGATTATGAAAGTTTCCACTAACAGGTGGAACATACTAATACAGAATAACCTAGAAATATCTCTAATGTATAGTCTCAATAATAGGCCATCTATCTATTCTTTGAGTTAATGATCCAGATGGTAACCGCTTGCTATATATTGAGTTAACAATCTCAATGATAATCATTTGAGTTGCACCTAACCAAGCATACCTCACAATGCTAAGCCTACACATTCGGGTTAACGATCCCGATATAATCTTTTGGTTTAACAATCCCTATAATAACTTATCACATAAGTAGTGAGTAACCTCCTTGTTAGTGTTCATATCATATGTTATATACCATTACACAAGTAGCAACAAAGGGAGAATTGACTGATCAACTCCTCTGTAGATTTAACAGATCCCACTATGATGGATTTCTCCACCTGTCCTTTTCCGCTTTCACCAACAAGTGACTAGAACATAGATATGAATGATAAGAGCTTCTAATTGCGATGTAATCACTCACTACGTTGAGTGCCATGTTAAACAACTTCATGAAGTGAGGCCTAGGACGTCACCAAGTGTGATACTTTTCGAGCTTGTCGCACGACTCCATTCAGCTATGTGAACTCCCGAAAGGCAAGGAAGTGGGAACAATTTTCCCCGATCCATCCCACATGACCTATACCAGGTCCATGTTCAACCTGGACTTGCTTAAGTAATTAAGACTTCTGTATTTTAATTCAAACGTTTGATCCCTCGTAAAAAAATTTTGTTATAAGCATTCAGATGTCTGGTTCCTTGTTCAAACGTCTATCTTTGATTCTAAACATTTGAATATGGGTTCAAACAACTGAATCGGGTAAGATTTGAACCATTTCTTTCCTGTTTTGTGTTCTCTAAAATTTAGATATCTTATAGAAAATTCAAACATCCGAGTACATGTTTCTAGGTCTATAAGCTTCTTTATTTTTGATTATTTTGTTCGTATTCTTCATGGATTCAAATACATGTATTAGACTCATTTTCCAACAAGTGTTTGGCTACAGTTTCATTTTTGTTTTAATGATTATGTATGACTTTCCAATTAATTATCTACATATCTTCAAATCAATTGTCCATATGTATTTCGATCAATTCACTACGTATATTCAAGGTCATATAATCAAATCTAGATAAATCTAAAAGAATATATATAATTAATTTTTATTTATCAAAATTTATCCAAACTTGTCATACAAAATCTGATCTATAAAATTAGAGGTATATTCAATCAAATTTACCATTTCCTACCAATCTACAATGATTATTCATTATCTAGGGTTTTTAAATTCTTTCCATTCATAAGTATTTTTAAATAACACCGATTCAATACTAAAAATCATATTTTTAGTTCTAAGAATGTGTATAAATAAAAATTTACTACTTATCAACATCATAGGCGTTCGTAGACAATTCTACTCACCTTAAATGGTTGTTCGAAGAAATCCTTTTTCTTAAACCGATTTGAATTGGTGTCTTCCTTCCTCTATTTCTTGATTTGTTTGTGCTTCTCCTTCTCTTCATCTTTCAATTTGATTATCTCCCTCTCTCTCTCTCTTTTAATTTGATTTATCTTCTTTTAATTTTGATTTATAAATTCAAAGAAGATAATAGAAAATGATGTTTGAATTAAGGAATTTTAAGGAGGAAGAAGAAGAAAGGAACATAAATAATTAGACAGGCGGTGGCTAGGGTTTAGTTTCCACTAATTTTGATCTAGTTCATCAAATTCAATAAGTTACATATATTTTCTAACTGCAAACGACATTGCAGACGCAAATGGAATAGGTCATGTGGCCTAATTCCAATATTTGTGAAAAATTATTTTTTTGTCCTTCTATGTAAAATTATATTTTTACCATTATTGGTGTTTTAATTTAATATTAAAATTTTCAAGGTGTTACATTCTCCCCCTTAAAAGGGCTTCGTCCGTGAAATCTCCAAGGATGAAAAAATGCAACTCGCTCATAAAAAAACCAATATCTACAATCATATACTCAGCCATCGGCCACTTACAAACATTTTCCTTAGTTTCAAATTTTCTAATATAGCATGTACATATAGGTACGGAATGCATATGGACATATAGGTAATGTTAAATTAGGCGATCTGCCAAAGTAATCGACCTCCTGAAATGCAAGTGCTTAAGCCATCTATCCAAAATGTATGCAATGTTCTATATACTCGCAATTGTATATTTATGAGCAACCATTCAATATATATGCAAAAATGTGACAACCATGATGCATATAGATAATATAATAAAATAGACAAGGTTATGTGTATCGTAGCCCAACATGAACATATCAGCCTGTACGTGCAATACTAACTAATAAAATACATGCAATAGCAATCATCATACAAAACATGTTCTAATGACATGTTCACATCCATACCTGACATCCAAACACAATTATATACAGAACGTTCACATCCATACCTGACATCCAAAGACAATTATGTACAAAATATACTAGCTGATTACTATGCATTCAAGCAATCATACCGATTTAAATAGAAACGTACTAGAAAAGATCTCTAGATGAGTAGCTTAGATTTTCTCCTCGGGCTCCCAAGTACTCTCTACTAGATCATCTCCCCAACGGACTCTGACAGTCTAATTACTTCATGTGGTGACCCTCATCCTAAAATGCTTAGATTTTTTTTTTTTTGGTATACAAGAGGAACTCACCACTAACCCCAAATACTTTTATATTTAAATTTTTATATAGTTTCCAACTATTTTTCCCAAGACCCTGGAATTACTAATATAATCATATCAATATACAAAGATTAAACCAATTATATATTTGATGATACACAATTGTTCCTTTATTATTATTTTATATATATATATATATATATATCAGAGTCAATTTAAATCAAAGTGAAAACAAAATATCATACAATCTATTGACAAGCCATTTATTTCCTTTCTGAATCTTGTTCTACTGCCAGAGGTGTATTTTAGCAAATTACAACACTTAAACCTTTTATCTGACTATAAATATTAATCTGCCTAAATAATTCTATTAACACAAACATAGTGTTTCCTTAATCTTATCAGTGTTATCAGGTATACACATAACACTACTCATAAGTTATTTCCATTTATCATTTTAGGTTGATTAGGAGAGTACTTTTAGCATTTTAAAGTTTAATATGATGCAGACCTACAAACTTGGTGGTTTGTGAGATATGCTTGGAGTTATATAAGGGCTGCTTGGTGTTTTCTTTAATTTGACCCGGAAGCACATTACACTTCACTGATTGAAATGAAGTGGTTCCAGGCATCCAAGGGTTTGACTCATGGCCATCTAGGCCGGCCATAGTCCCTCCTTTACCACTTGTAAACCCATATCCCTCATGTTAACAAACTTCTACAAAGTGCTACTCCTAAATTTCCAAGCCTTTTTATGTCCAGTTCAAGTTTTCTGGAAAAATCATTCTTATAGGTGTTCAATCATTTATCAAAAATTCAGTACCTTTCAAGCCTACTATTCTCAAAGATCTTTCTGAAAATTTAAATACTCAAATTCATACAAGTTTCTAGAATTCATGCACATGCCAGTATCATTTACCTGCCATACACAAATTCATTTCACTTGAATATTCTACAAAAATCTTGAGAGTTCATTTCAAAAATTAAATCCCCTTAGCAAATTAATTCCCATAAGACAAAATATAAACAATAGAAATCAGAGGTTCAAATATATATACATATACATATATCAGTATCAACTATCTGACATGCATACATTTATTCCACTTGGATATTTCTTATTCAAATCTTGTCAAAACTATTATAATTTTATTTAAAGAAAATCATAGAATAAACTCAGGCAATAAATCCAGAGATCATTACATTCACATTTTATATTTATGTATTATACCCATGCCCTTGTCTTCTTCAAATCAGATGATCACAACATCAATAAAAATCAAACTCCATCATATATCATTCAAAATGAATTTTACTTAAGTACAAGTTTTCATCCTCAAATACTTAGAAAGTTTCCTACAAGTACTTCAATTGCAGAAAATAGAATTTGTCTAGTAATTCCATTACAAAGCAACTGCAAATTTAAAACAAGTCTCTCTTATTTATACTAGCAGCCAATGCCTTCTTTACTCATCAAGCCAACTTCAATTTCCTGCAAGCAAATCATTTAGCTGCCCCAAATAATTTTTGAGACACCCAGATGATTGCAAGGGCAACCAAAAGGGTCAGTTTACACTGGTATGAGCATTTATCAATTTTGTATATATGTACATAATTGTAGTAATCTTGCAATGCCTTCCTAGATTAACAGGTCTTATACTTAGCATGTTTTGGTTCATTCAAAAAGACACAATACCACATTCAACAAATCAAACAATGCACAACAGTCAGTTAAGATTAAGCATGTGTACAAATTTTTAATTCATCCTCATCAAAACTTGGGTAAGTAATCTCTGTTTTATACTCCAAATTTCCACCCAGCAAATTAATCAATGAACAATGTTTAACTTGATTAAATCTAACACCAAATCTGAAAGTTTATAACCCAGATTTTTAAACCCCTACCCCCATTTATTTCATGGTCTTTAACTCCTTGTCAAATGAACACTATGTATGCATTGTGATGGAAACTCCCAGGTTGTTTAAATTATTCCAACACACAAAGGCCTCAGGGTGCTGTTGCACCATGCACATACTTGCTTCCACCTGAAGTAAGCAGATCATTGACTACCCCCAAGTGACCAGTTTAGTTTTTCTCTTTTATATCAGAGAAATATGACTGCCTGCATATTTTCTGACTCAACCCCATGTTCCCCTATTAATCTTGATCCATGTTTAATGATGATAGAACAAGAATACTTAAAACATGTTAACTCTGAAAGCCAAATTACAGATCAATGCTCCAAACAAAAATGCACAAACAAACACCCATATCACCCATAACAAATCATTTCAGAGATTCAAATAACTCATAGTATTTTTAGGCTGCCTGCAATAGGACTTAATGCCATTGCATACAAAAGATAAATACTCACATAATGTTTCTTCTTTCACTGCCTTAATTTCTTAGAACAGCAAATCCCCCAAAGCCTCAAGCTAGTGTTTCTCCTTGCTTATTTTATTTTTGTTTTGATCCCGAGAGAGTGATGGTTTTGGCTATGTGCAGTTATTTATAAATCCATTCTAGGGTTTTAGAAAATGGGTAATTCCCCTGATACCCTTAGATGTTTATGTACACATCATATTTCTGTGTGATCATAAATTGGAAATGCACACTTTAATTAGCCATTTCGGGGATCATACATTTTTAGACACTCAATACTATTTTCATGACTCCTTTCTACTCATACCATAAGCATGTGACCCTTAGTTTATTTTTTTTTAAGGAAATCTGAAAATCTACTTTGTATATATTTTCTTTCTACCTATCCATTACCTCCATTCTATCAGACATACTACCATACTTTGTAATGTAAAAATCATTTACCCAAATTATTTGCTTGGAATAAATATGGTATGGAAATTTTATTTGAGTCTGTATATGTATATATATATTTCTGCCTTTTTGTCAAATCAGTCAATTCCCTTTTTAAATTAAAAATCACATATATTATGCTAATTATTTTCTGGCACAATTATAAGACATATAAACCTTTATATTAAACCTCATTTTATTTTATCTTCATATAAAACAGCAAACACCCCATATATATATATTAAATGTATATATATATTTACATAATTCTTTGAACATAAAACTATATTTATTTTGAGCTCCAATTTTTCTTCTAATTACCTTGATTCCTTGCATTTTATCAAACAGAAGCTCTCATTTAATTTTATTCATTGCCAAATTCTTTTCTGTTTTAATGCAATATATATATATATATACTTATATATATATCTCAGAATTTTTTAATATAAATATATATATTATTTTATTTTATTTTAGGGTCATTACATACCCTCCCCCTTAAAGGAATTATGTCCTCATAATTTCACCTAATCTCTCCAATTAAAAACACTAATCCATAGCCTGTTTTAACTCCATAACCCCATACCCATATTTTATGAAAACAAACAATGTAAAAGTATATTTAGAAAAATCATCTTAGGCTGCTTAGACATACCTCTCCATCAGTAAATAAACTGGGGTATTTAGCCCTCATTTTATCTTCAACCTCCCATGTACAATAATTAGTGTCCAAGCTCCATTGGATTTTCACCAGTTTGATCACCTTGTTCCTCAACTTTTTCTCTTCCTTGGCAACTATCCCTACTGGTTCATTGGTATAAACCAAATTCTTCTGGACTTGAACTTGAGTAGGTGACTCCAGAATTGCACCTTCATCATGCACCCATTTTCTCAATTGAGAAACATGAAATACAGGATGCACACCACTCAACTCCTCAGGTAACTTGAGTCTGTAGGCCATAGCACCAATTCTCTGCATAATTTCATATGGTCCTACAAATCTTGGTGATAGCTTTCCAGATTTTCCAAATCTGAACACTTTCTTCATTGGTGATACTTTCAGAAAAACATGCTCTCCTACTTCAAACTCCATTGGCTTTCTCTTTCTATCTGCATAAGACTTTTGTCTTGATTGTGCTGCCTTCATTCTATGCCTAACCAATTCAATCATGTTGGAAGTTTCTTTAACATGATCTGGCCCCAACATTACACCCTCTCCTGCTTCCAACCAACAGGCAGGAGACATGCAAGGTCTCCCATACAAGGCTTTAAAGGGAGCCATTCCTATGGTTGATTGATAGCTATTGTTGTAAGTGAATTCTGCCAAGTGAATATGATCCTCCCAATTTCCCCCAAAATCAAGCACACAAGCTCTAAGTAAATCTTCCAATATTTTATTCACTATCTCTGTTTGCCCATCACTTTGAGGATGGTAGGCAGTGCTTAAACAAAGTTGTGTTCCCATTGCTTCTTGGAAACTTTCCCAAAATCTTGAGGTGAACAAAGTGTCTCTATCACTTATAATAGTCTTGGGTATGCCATGTAACCTCACCACTTCTTTGATAAACAATTGTGCAAGCCTAGATGCATTTCTATCTGACCTGACAGGAACAAAGTGAGCTGATTTGGTTAGTCTATCAACAATTACCCATATACTATCATTGCCTTTCTTAGTTCTAGGCAAACCATCCACAAAATCCATGGAAATGCTTTCCCACTTCCACTGAGGTACCTCCAAAGGTTGCAACATGCCAGAGGGCTTTTGGTGGTCTGCTTTAATTTGTTGACATGTGGAACATTTTGCCACATACCTTTCCACTGCTTGCTTCATTCCTGGCCACCAGTAGCCTCTTTTTAAATCATGATACATCTTAGTACCACCAGGGTGTATGGTGTACCTGGTCTTGTGATGCTCATTCATGATTTCTTCCTTCAATTCTGCAATGTTTGGTACACAAAGCTTATCATTTTTCCTCAAATAACCTTGGGAATCTATTTTAAAATTCTCTGACTCAATGTTGTTTAATAACATTTCTTTCTTCTCCTTCAGACTTTGATCTTGATCTTGCATGCTACCAACTTTCTCCACCAGATTAGACTTCACTGTGATTATTCCCAGTGTACCATACTCCACCATATCACCATGCTCTTTAAAATTCACTGCATCCTTACTGTATATATCTGCCTCCCCAAGCATTGCAAGATTTTTAAACTCATCAATCATCAAACTGGCTAATCTAACATGATTTCTGCTCAAAGCATCTGCTACTCTATTAGCTTTTCCAGGAGTGTACAATATATCTAAATCATATGCAGCCAGAAACTCCAACCACCTTGCTTGCCTCATATTTAAATCTTTTTGAGAAAATAAATATTTCAATGCTTGATGATCTGTGAATAATTCAAATTTTGCCCCAAGCAAATAATGCCTCCATAATTTTAGGGCAAACACTATTGTGGCTAATTCTAGATCATGAGTTGCATATTTGGTTTCATTGGGTTTAAGCTGTCTTGATGCATATGCCACTACCTTGCCATGTTGCATAAGCACTGCACCTAACCCAGACCCACTAGCATCAGTGTATACAACCATTCCTTCATTTGCTTCTGGGATTTGTAGGACAGGAGCTTCCACCAATGCTTGCTTCAATTTCTCAAAAGCTTGTTCACACTGCTCAGTCCACACATATGGTTGGTTTTTCTTGGTTAGTTTGGTCATTGGTGCAGCTATTCTTGAAAAATCCTTGATGAACCTCCTATAATACCCTGCCAAACCTAAGAATGACCTCACCTCAGTCACTGTTTTGGGTCTACTCCATGATTGAACTGCAATGACCTTGCTTGGATCTACACTTACTCCCTGCTGTGACACTATGTATCCTAAGAATTTTACTTCATGTTGCCAAAATGTACACTTTGAATACTTGGCTTTTAATTCATGTTCTCTAAGTCTGGATAATACTAAATGTAGGTGCATGGCATGATCATTTTCTGTCTTTGAATAAATTAATATGCCATCTATAAACACCAAGACAAACTTATCCAAAAAGTCTCTAAAAATTCTATTCATCAAGTCTACAAAATAGGAGGGAGCATTGGTCAAGCCAAATGGCATTACTAGAAATTCATAAAGGCCATACCTTGTATTAAAGGCTGTGTACTCAATGCTTTCCTCTGCAACTTTCATCTGATGAAATCCAGAGGCTAAGTCTAGCCTTGAAAATATTTTAGCCCCATGCAATTGATCAAATAGATCATCTATTCTAGGCAGTGGGTACTTATTTTTAATAGTCACCTTGTTTAAATCTCTGTAGTCTACACACAACCTCATTGTTCCATCATGTTTCTTGACAAATAGCACTGGGGAACCCCAACTGGAACTACTTGATCTTATAAATCCTTTCTCTTCTAATTCCTCTAGTTGATGTTTTAATTCTACCAACTCTTTTGGACCCATTCTATAAGGCTTCTTAATGATTGGATTTGTTCCAGGAATTAATTTTATTTTAAATTCAACTGGTCTGTTTTGAGGAATTCCTTTCACTTCTCCAAACACATCTACATATTCATTGACTACTAGGATTTCCTCTATCTTTAATTCTTTCTGAACTTCATTAATACTCCAGATTTTATTAAAACATGTATTCTTTGCTATTTCACTTAAGATGGTAATTCTTTTGCCTTCATTTGTTTCCAAAGAGATAGTAAGGTTTTCTAAATTTAAAATTGCTTTATTTCTCATTAACCAATCTACCCCCAAAATAATCCCAATACCAGGGTAATTTAAGGTATATAAATCTGAATTAAATTCATAACCCCCTATAATTAATTTCAGACCCAAACACTTCATCCCCAACATACAATGACTCCCTATGGGACTGTGTACAACCAAGGGCTGATCAATGGAAACACATGCAAGTGTTAATTTCTTTACAATTTCCAAAGATATTAGTGAATGTGAGGCACCAGTGTCATATATTACTGATATGGGTTGGGTATGAATAAAAATTATACCTTCAAGTTGCCCAACATTCCCAGTGTTACTTGCTGCCAAAGCTCCTACCCTTGCTGTTCCCCTATTGGTTTCTGGGCAATCCTTCTTGAGATGACCCATCTTTCCACAATTATAGCATCCTCCTCTGGGTATCTTGGGGTCAGGGCATTGGTTACTATAATGTCCAGCTTTTCCACAATTAAAACAATGAGTGAACTTCTTGCTTTCAGGTGCTGTTGCTCCTTCCCCTTTCTTAACTCCTTTACTTGCATTTCTCTTGTCATAAGGTTGCACTTTGTTCTGATCACCTTTCTTCTTGTTGAGCTTCATATTCCTGAATTTCTCTCTTGCAGTGTCATGTTGCTCAAATGAGAGAGTTAGATCAATTACTTGATCAAAGGTTTTGTCCTTGTATGGCAACATTGCCCTTGACAAACTAGGGTTCAAGCCTTGAATGTACCTTGCATTCTTTGCTTCTGCATTCCCTATTAACACCAGTCCATACTTGGATAAAGCTTCAAACTTCTGAGTGTATTCATTCACATTCATACTTCCTTGCCTTAATCTAATAAAGTCTTCAAGTAGTGTGGCCTTGGCAGATGCTGGGACAAATCTGGCCTCAAGCATGTCCTTGAAATTATTCCAAGTAATGGTATCCTCTTGTCTTCCTGCTGTCACAACTTCCCACCAATCCAGTGCAACCCCCTTCAATTTCCTTGAAGCTATCTGTCTCTTTCTTTGGTCATTGATTTGCATATCTGTGAAGACCCTCTCCATAGTTTTTATCCAAGTTTGAACACCTATAGCTCCTTCAGTACCTTCAAAATCCTTTCCTCCCAAAGTGGTACAAGTCTTAAGCAGTTTGGAGAGTTCCTCATGAGGATTGTCTTGCCTTGGTGCCATTCCATCCCTTAAAGCTCTCACAAAATCCTCCATGCTCATCACAGGTGGCTCACGTGATGATCCTGCACCTGTGTGATGCCTTGGTCCTACCATAATGCTATAAATATGATTTTTATGTTAGTTTATTTACCCCTATCAGTTTTTGGTGTCTTTACTTGGTTCATTTTCATTTCTGTGCACACTGTGCATGTGTCACATGTACACACATATATTTCTTGTCATACAGCAAAAACATTCAACACCAACAATTCAAACAATGCATTCAAACATCCATATGCATACAACAACATTTACTATGTTATTTAAAACATAGCTCTGATACCAACTGTGGTGACCCTCATCCTAAAATGCTTAGATTTTTTTTTTTTTGGTATACAAGAGGAACTCACCACTAACCCCAAATACTTTTATATTTAAATTTTTATATAGTTTCCAACTATTTTTCCCAAGACCCTGGAATTACTAATATAATCATATCAGTATACAAAGATTAAACCAATTATATATTTGATGATACACAATTGTTCCTTTATTATTATTTTATATATATATATATATATATCAGAGTCAATTTAAATCAAAGTGAAAACAAAATATCATACAATCTATTGACAAGACATTTATTTCCTTTCTGAATCTTGTTCTACTGCCAGAGGTGTATTTTAGCAAATTACAACACTTAAACCTTTTATCTGACTATAAATATTAATCAGCCTAAATAATTCTATTAACACAAACATAGTGTTTCCTTAATCTTATCAGTGTTATCAGGTATACACATAACACTACTCATAAGTTATTTCCATTTATCATTTTAGGTTGATTAGGAGAGTACTTTTAGCATTTTAAAGTTTAATATGATGCAGACCTACAAACTTGGTGGTTTGTGAGATATGCTTGGAGTTATATAAGGGCTGCTTGGTGTTTTCTTTAATTTGACCCGGAAGCACATTACACTTCACTGATTGAAATGAAGTGGTTCCAGGCATCCAAGGGTTTGACTCATGGCCATCTAGGCCGGCCATAGTCCCTCCTTTACCACTTGTAAACCCATATCCCTCATGTTAACAAACTTCTACAAAGTGCTACTCCTAAATTTCCAAGCCTTTTTATGTCCAGTTCAAGTTTTCTGGAAAAATCATTCTTATAGGTGTTCAATCATTTATCAAAAATTCAGTACCTTTCAAGCCTACTATTCTCAAAGATCTTTCTGAAAATTTAAATACTCAAATTCATACAAGTTTCCAGAATTCATGCACATGCCAGTATCATTTACCTGCCATACACAAATTCATTTCACTTGAATATTCTACAAAAATCTTGAGAGTTCATTTCAAAAATTAAATCCCCTTAGCAAATTAATTCCCATAAGACAAAATATAAACAATAGAAATCAGAGGTTCAAATATATATACATATACATATATCAGTATCAACTATCTGACATGCATACATTTATTCCACTTGGATATTTCTTATTCAAATCTTGTCAAAACTATTATAATTTTATTTAAAGAAAATCATAGAATAAACTCAGGCAATAAATCCAGAGATCATTACATTCACATTTTATATTTATGTGTTATACCCATGCCCTTGTCTTCTTCAAATCAGATGATCACAACATCAATAAAAATCAAACTCCATCATATATCATTCAAAATGAATTTTACTTAAGTACAAGTTTTCATCCTCAAATACTTAGAAAGTTTCCTACAAGTACTTCAATTGCAGAAAATAGAATTTGTCTAGTAATTCCATTACAAAGCAACTGCAAATTTAAAACAAGTCTCTCTTATTTATACTAGCAGCCAATGCCTTCTTTACTCATCAAGCCAACTTCAATTTCCTACAAGCAAATCATTTAGCTGCCCCAAATAATTTTTGAGACACCCAGATGATTGCAAGGGCAACCAAAAGGGTCAGTTTACACTGGTATGAGCATTTATCAATTTTGTATATATGTACATAATTGTAGTAATCTTGCAATGCCTTCCTAGATTAACAGGTCTTATACTTAGCATGTTTTGGTTCATTCAAAAAGACACAATACCACATTCAACAAATCAAACAATGCACAACAGTCAGTTAAGATTAAGCATGTGTACAAATTTTTAATTCATCCTCATCAAAACTTGGGTAAGTAATCTCTGTTTTATACTCCAAATTTCCACCCAGCAAATTAATCAATGAACAATGTTTAACTTGATTAAATCTAACACCAAATCTGAAAGTTTATAACCCAGATTTTTAAACCCCTACCCCCATTTATTTCATGGTCTTTAACTCCTTGTCAAATGAACACTATGTATGCATTGTGATGGAAACTCCCAGGTTGTTTAAATTATTCCAACACACAAAGGCCTCAGGGTGCTGTTGCACCATGCACATACTTGCTTCCACCTAAAGTAAGCAGATCATTGACTACCCCCAAGTGACCAGTTTAGTTTTTCTCTTTTATATCAGAGAAATATGACTGCCTGCATATTTTCTGACTCAACCCCATGTTCCCCTATTAATCTTGATCCATGTTTAATGATGATAGAACAAGAATACTTAAAACATGTTAACTCTGAAAGCCAAATTACAGATCAATGCTCCAAACAAAAATGCACAAACAAACACCCATATCACCCATAACAAATCATTTCAGAGATTCAAATAACTCATAGTATTTTTAGGCTGCCTGCAATAGGACTTAATGCCATTGCATACAAAAGATAAATACTCACATAATGTTTCTTCTTTCACTGCCTTAATTTCTTAGAACAGCAAATCCCCCAAAGCCTCAAGCTAGTGTTTCTCCTTGCTTATTTTATTTTTGTTTTGATCCCGAGAGAGTGATGGTTTTGGCTATGTGCAGTTATTTATAAATCCATTCTAGGGTTTTAGAAAATGGGTAATTCCCCTGATACCCTTAGATGTTTATGTACACATCATATTTCTGTGTGATCATAAATTGGAAATGCACACTTTAATTAGCCATTTCGGGGATCATACATTTTTAGACACTCAATACTATTTTCATGACTCCTTTCTACTCATGCCATAAGCATGTGACCCTTAGTTTTTTTTTTTAAGGAAATCTGAAAATCTACTTTGTATATATTTTCTTTCTACCTATCCATTACCTCCATTCTATCAGACATACTACCATACTTTGTAATGTAAAAATCATTTACCCAAATTATTTGCTTGGAATAAATATGGTATGGAAATTTTATTTGAGTCTGTATATGTATATATATATTTCTGCCTTTTTGTCAAATCAGTCAATTCCCTTTTTAAATTAAAAATCACATATATTATGCTAATTATTTTCTGGCACAATTATAAGACATATAAACCTTTATATTAAACCTCATTTTATTTTATCTTCATATAAAACAGCAAACACCCCATATATATATATTAAATGTATATATATATTTACATAATTCTTTGAACATAAAACTATATTTATTTTGAGCTCCAATTTTTCTTCTAATTACCTTGATTCCTTGCATTTTATCAAACAGAAGCTCTCATTTAATTTTATTCATTGCCAAATTCTTTTCTGTTTTAATGCAATATATATATATACTTATATATATATCTCAGAATTTTCTAATATAAATATATGTATTATTTTATTTTATTTTAGGGTCATTACCCTTCATTACGGAGTTGGCTTGTCCCATGCTCAATAATAAGGGTAGGCACCTGGCGAGAAAGTGAACCTTTCTCCACTTCAACTTCTTCTTACTGCCTCGGCTTGACCAAAGTAGCCGAACCATGTAAACACTTCCACTAATACATGAAAAACATTATGAACTCCTGTCAGCTTTTCAAGAAGCTCCACTCTATAAGCTAACTTCCCTACTCTCTCCAAGATCGGTAAAGGCCATACAAACCTTGGTGCTAACTTTCCTGAACTACTAAACATCATAACATGTCTAAGCTCTGAGATCTTCACAATAACAATATTGCCCACAGTAAACTCCAACTCTATGCATCTTCTATCAGCATATGATTTCTACCTATCCTATGCATTCTTCATCCTTCCACGGATCAAATCTACTTTCTTCGAAGTCTCTCCAATCATGTCTGGTTCAAAAATGATCATATCCGTAGTGTCCCACTAACAAGATGGATTTACATGGTCTCCCGTACAATGTCTCCAACGGTATCATCTCAATACTTGCCGGATAGCTGTTATTATATGCAAACTCTACTGACGGTAAGTAATCCTCCCAAGAACCTCCAAAGTCCAAGATACACATCTGCACTAAGTCTTCGAATACCAGATTCACCCTCTCAATATGTCTGTCCATCTGTGGACGATAAGAAGTACTCAAATTTAGTTTAACGCTCAAGGCCTCCTGAAAACTCCACCAAGACTCACTAGTTAAAAGCGGATCTCGATCATTGACAATACTATATGGAACTCGATGCAAACAAAATATCTCCCTCATGTGTAAGGTCGCCAAAGATGTAGCTATCCTTATACTCCTAACCAGAATAAAATGTGCATATTTGGCAAGACGATCGACTATGATCTAAACACTCTCATTCCCATTTCTACTCCTAGGTAGCCCATCAAAAAAATCTACGGTGATGCTCTTCCATTTCCACTATGGAATATCCAACGGCTGTAATAATCCATCGGGCTTATTCAGCTCTATCTTCACTCTTTCACAAGTCACACACTTGGAAACAAACTCCGCTACATGTCTCTTTATTCTAGGCCTGTAAAATACTCTCTTCATATCACGACACATATTTTGTAACGACCCGTATTTTTAACACTTTAAAAATACGAATTAAAATGAAAATTTTGGATAAAAATCCGAAGGAAATAAAATTTTGTGTTGTTAAATGTGAATTACAAGTTAAAATACAAAACTGAATTCTGAAATAACTTATTTGTAAATTAAATATGGATGTTAACTTGTAGTGAATGTAAATAATGAATTGAATTTGATTGTAAACCAAACTGGTTATGATTGTAAACAAAGAATAAATAAAATGGTAGATTTAATAATGGAAGTTTATGTTATTGAAACTAATATAAATAAATGTAACTTAATATTACAGTTGATTGAAAGCAGATAATAACTGAAACTGTAATTCGATAAAGATGTTAACTTGTAATTGAACGTAAGTAAAGATTTAAATTTGAATGTAACAAGTAATTGAATTGAATTGAATTTGATTGTAAACAACGAAATAAATAAAATGTTACATTTAATATTGAAGTTATAATATGGAAATCAACGTAAATGAATGTAATTTAATATTACTGTGAATTTAAATAAGATGATAGCTGAAGAAAATGAAAGTAAATGAATTATAAACTATTGATAATAATGTATAAGTAAATGGTTGATTCAATAATGAAAGTGTAAATCAAAATAAAAGAATTCATTTGGAATTAAATAACTTGAATTTGAATTACAATATAATTGGACGCTGAATCTAATATAATCTTTTATATTGAATTTATAATGGAAAACTGCATTGTAAAAGATTGTTAATTACTGTGAAATTAAAAATGGGATTTGTGAACAATTGAAATTTGATTTAAAAGTTAATAATTTAAAATTGGGAATTTTATATTGAAATTAAACAGTCGAATAATTTATTTTTCGAATATGGATTTGATTAGACAATTAAATCGATAATTTAATAAGTTAAATTTCAGAAATAATTGAAAATCGAGTTGAATATGATTGAAAATGATTTGTAAAATTTTATCTTATCATATTGGAGTTATAGTAATGTTATAGAACTTTTAAAATTGAATTTAAAGTTAATTTGTGAAAAGTGAATATTTTAATATTTAATTATCGACTGAAAAATAGCCATTTTTCAAACAGTCTCAGAATTGAACGAAACTAGTTCCATTGGATCCGTAATAGTTTGTTATTGTCGGATTTCAATTTTCGTAGCAATCGGAGTTATCGTTTGATCGTGGCAGCTCGAAACGCATCGAATTGTTTTTAATATTAATTCGGCGAGAGAAAATAGTCATTTTTCAAAAAATCTCGGATTTCGACGAAACCAGTTTCATCGGATCCGTAATGTCATATTATTGTAGGGTTTCAAACTTCGTGTCAATCGGATTTACCGTTTGTCCGGGGCGAGCCCAAACGCACAGAAATTTGATTAACCGATTTAATTTTAAATCGATCGTTTATTGCCGTAACTCGCACAGATGATCGAATTAGCTTCCGAAACATGTTCCATTGTGTTCGGAACGCGGGATAAACCCTAGAAACGCCGGTCATCACGCGAGATTTGAAGTTCGGATTTTGGAGTGAATAGTGTTTTTCGGTAAATTTTTATAAAAGGAACCCTTTATCATTTCATTTGAAAACATCAGCCCTAGGGTTTCATAGCCGCCGCTTTCAAATTAAATGGCCAGAAAATTTCGAAACTTCTTCCTCATTTTCCTCTCAATCCATCAACAATTAGCAAAAGTCGTCAACTACAAAGTTGTAGAGGACGATGAGAGCTTCAAATCCATACGGAGATGATCGAAAACGGAGCAACGAATCAACGGGAAATCGAGCTCGAAGCCGCTGCGTTTTTCACGTTTTTCGAGGCCAAAGGGGCAGCCGAGTTCCATGCTATTCACGGTGTAGGTAGAGTTCGCCGAGGGCTTCGCGATGGAGGTGGCCGATTGTCTTCAAGTCGTGTATTTTGGTCGTGAAAATTCAAAGAAGAGAGGCGGCTATGGGTTTCATACTCACGGCTTTGAATGAGAGAAGGAAGAAGGGGAGGGTGCGGCCAGATGTGATGGGGTGTAAAACGACGGCCTGGATCGTTCTAGTTGAAAAAAAATATATATATTTTTAATAAAATGTAAATTGTTTATATTATTAATGTGTACAAACTTCTAAAATGCATAACTTTTTCATACGAGGTCCGATTGGAACGAAACTTTTTGCGTTGCGATCGTAATGACGAGAGCTTCGAAATGAAACTGGTTTGGATGGATTTGGAGACGGTGGAAATTTGGGCTAAAGTTGGGCGGCGTCCAGTTTTAGTTCCAAACCGGAACGTCTCGGCGACAACAGAAAATCAAGGTGAGTGTTTTATAACGCTCACAACATACTGAATATCTTTATGGTAGTTAAATTTGACATTATGAAGTGATATGAATTTATTTGTCGTTGTTTGATAAAAATTTAATTGTCATATAGATTGTCATGTGAATTCACCATTGAAAAATTAAATTGACAGTAAATTGAAATTAGGATTTAATCAAAATCAAATTTCCCGATATTGATAACTATGAAATTGCCGTGAATTGTATTGACTATTGGATGATTTATTTCGATGGATGCTATTGGTTGATATTTAAATGTTTGGGTGTTTATTTGCTTATATATATATCCTGTTATACATGCATATGACACTGTGATTGGTTTAAGTAATATATATTCATCCCTGACATTTAATTGAAATAAATAATCACTTGGCCATAGGATAGAAAATTATATACGGACACCGGGTTGGTTAAATTAAATGATTTTAAAAGCTGTTTTGAAATTATTTAAATGGATTGATTTTAAAGAAAAAATCCAATTTATGGAAATTGGATTATTTTGAATTGAAGCTCGAGATGTTGGAATTTAAACTTGGTAAATGAAATTGTTTAATTATTTGAAGTTTAGATTTTAAGTAAAAATTTTGAAATACGGCGTAAATTTTCGGAAGTTGATTTGTTTTAAAAGATCGGACTTTTAATCGAATTCTGAATATTTCTAAGAAAATTTATATGAAATGATATTTCAAGTTTGAGTTGGAATTGAAAATTTATTTGAAATTGAGATTTAATTAATTTGGAATTTAATTGAAATTCAAAGAAATTTGTGAATTGGACTAAATCGAAACTATTGAATTAAATTTGAAGATAAAATTGATTTGAATAGGATTTGAACTGAAATCGATTTGGAATGTAATACTTAAATGAATTCTTGAAATCTGAATGTTAATCTAAGTTTATTGAATTGGAATTGTTCCAGAAATTAAGTAAACTACGTAATACAGATGTTTAATTTGAAGTATATTCTAATTTGAATACGAAATGGTTTTAAAGCGAATCTTACATTCTTATATAAATATATGAGCTGTTTTGAAATATGAAATATTTAAAGTTTCAAAATATATTGAAAGTGAAATTGTTTATTTTGTGGTTCAAATATGTATTTGAAATTGATAATTTGAAATGGTTTATTGAGAAGCTGAATCGAGTTGAAATTGATGATTTGAAATTGGATTAAATTTTAAATTTTGGGATTAGAGTTTATGTGAATCGTTTTGTGGAAATTGAGGCGAAAAATGATTTTTGAAATCGAAATGAGATTTTGAGGCGAAAAATGATTTGAAATCGAAATGAGACTTTGAGGCGAAAAATGATTTTGAAATCGAAATGAGATATTGAGGCGAAAAATGATTTTGAAATCGAAATGAGATATTGAGGCGAAAAATGATTTTGAAACGGAATCTTACATCTTGAATAGATATGATGATATTTGAAATGGATTTGATTTTGAAGCGAATATGATATTTTGATATCAATTATGAATCGATTTGAAAATGTAAAAGAGCCACCGGTGTAATAATACGTAGTTATTAAAGAGACCTGGATCGGATATAGACATACTCTTTGTCGATACCGATAACCACTTTAATAACTATTATACGCGGAGTGTTGATCCAGAATGAAGTGGATGGTTTGGTGAACGCATTGACTGAAGAAAGAGAACGATATTGGATGACCCCTGACATGACTAAAACAGGAGCCGCGCCGGGCCATTGAGGTTCGCCACCTCTAGTGGACACACTTCTTCGTTACCATATCTATTACTGTTGTGATTCGATTTGGGTGCACCCCTCAATTTTGGGAGTGTTGTTTCGTGGTGTTGGGGTAGTAGCTGCTATGCCCAACATCAGTCCGGATCACACAACTACTAGTATCCTAGTTGGTATTGCCTCATGTACCTTGTCATACTGATTATCCTATTCGCGACCACTACGATTTTGATTTGTACCTTTAGTATATGGATTGCCCTCTGGTGACTTCCGGTTTTGGGGAAACTACGGTCTTGTATATACTCTTGGGAATAAAAATGTGTTAAGGGTGGAATGGGCCATGACTTAACGCTAGTTTGATATTTTACTTTATGATAGATATTATTGTATATAGCGTATTCTATTATATAGTAGATAGTTTAACGGATCCTTAGGAGATGGAAATCCCGAACATCTCTTAAGTTAATGCACGCACGTTAAACACTGGATAGGAGGTGTCTAAAACCCGTAAACATCTCTGACGCCGTCACACTCATATTTACTTATTCGATTTAACTTACATGAGATATTTTAGTCCTGACTCGAGTGTTTTGTCTTTTCATTACGCTCGGGTTAGCCTGAGCATTTCAGATAAGGTTGAAGATCTATTCTGGAGGACGAAGACGGAGTTTGGTATTACATCATTTGTATTCTACTACTGTATTATTTTTCCGCTGCATTGTTGTATTATCTCTGATATGTATGTAACTCTGATTTATGATGTATAATAATAATCAAATTTATTTATTTAACAGCTTCATGAACTGTTATTTTATTATTATATCTTGTTCCTTCCACTGCGAGATTCTGAGTTTGTTTCTGTTCTTTCTTTTCTTTTCTTATTTAACCCCAATAACTATCTGTATTTTTGGATTGTTTGAGTCGGCATGTGTGTCTGTTTTGTCGACTTGAACGGTCAAAAATGCGGGCCGTTACATATTTTCACTACTAGGATGAATGGTCATCCTAGAATGATAGGACTCTACTATTACTAGTCATTCTACTCCTTAATAAGATATACACACAATCTACCATCCCTTTACAGCCATCCTTTCGAATCAATGGAATAATGGTCCAAATAACTCGAATGCACTCCTCCGTTCAGCTTCTCAAAAATATCTAATAACTCCATGTCTTACTTCTGACTTTAACCAATGCAGTCTAGAAGTGATGGCTGACCACCTAAACTGACCAACAACCCTGGAGTAATGAGTTAATGAAATCATATGGTGCTTAGAAATCCATCCACCTCTGCTACCTAAATTCAAATCTTTTTGGGATAAAAAATATTTTAAAGATTTATGATCCATGAATAACTCAAATTGGTCCTACAAAAGGTAATGACTTCATGATTTAAGGGCAAAGACAATAACTGCCAACTCAAGATCATGGATTGCATAGTTTCTCTCATATACCTACAATTGTTGACTAGCATAATAAAAATGTAACACGTCGTAAATTTTAAGATAATTAATTTGAAAGAAATTAATTAATAATCAATAAAGCCAAAAATGGAGTTTTCATAAATGTTAGAATTTGGATGTGAAAATTGCACCTTTGTGTTTATGGTGATTTCCTGATCAATTTTCATATATAAATTTTTATGATCGGAGCTTGAACGAAAAAGTTATTAACATCTGAAGATTTTAAAGAGGAAATAATTATATATGTAATTAAGAAAATAGATGTAATTAGTTAACGTCAATTAATATTAATGGTTACTTAATGCTAAGCATAGTTGATGCTATATTAACGTTAAATCAAATTGGTTAAAAAAAATAACATATAAGAGGAAAAAAATTAACGTCTAAAAAAATAGGCAACCGGTCAACCCCTAATTGGGACCGGCCGATCGCTAGCGGCCATTCAGTAGCATCATAGTGATTGACCAGTGGTAGGAAGCAGTTGTACCTTTGAACCTAGGCCGCATGGTACAAATTTAACATAATATAATTTAACGGTCAGCATTTGATTCGAACCTCTATAAATACGGGTCTAATCCTTCACTATTCTTCTCATATTTTCTGAGGCAGTGGTGAAGCTCTACCATTTTTTTTTCTTCACAAATTCTAAAAACTATATAAACTATCATCTATAAATGTACATAATTGGAGAATATCAGAAAAAATAAAGGAGAAGAATAAGATTGAATCGAATCACTAAAGCCTAGGTAAATGGAAAGTCCAAATCTAAATTAAATTCAAATCTCTTCTTAGAGATAAATTTCTAATATATATGTCTAATCTTTTGATGTATATGTTGCTAGGAAGAAAGAGAGTCAAACAAGAATAACAAGATTTAGATTTGGACGCTTAAAGGTGAGTGAAAAATTATATATTTTTATATAATATTCGGTTTATATTGTTGTACGTCTGTTCCTTATATGCCTGAATAAATTTTTAGAGTTGTAGGCCTAAATATATACATGTAATGAATCTGAAAACCATGCTTACATATTCTATGAGTTGTTAACTTTGATTTAATATTTCATATAATTGAATTTGGAAAGTGAGGGTGAAAGTAGTCCCTAGATTTATAATATTGAATAATAATTCCAGGTTTGTTGGTTGGGTGATATATGTTAGTAAATATAAATTGGAAATTATTATAATTTGGATTGGGATTTATGTAGCATTTTAGTTCATTGAAATAAAGTGTGTTACAATGTAAGTTTCTATAATTTATCTAGCTTTATAATCATATATAAAAGTGTATTTTTTGAAATAACAAGGAATATGCCTAAAAGAAAGAGATGTATAAAATAAGAATGTTTATCGTATTTTGTACCGTCTAGTTCAATAATAATAGAAAAGATAATTCCTTGTAATTCCAGACAACATAAGTCATCTTTTAAACAAGTTATGGAAAATTACAGTGTTAACGTTTCCTTTTGGGAAGATGTGATTCCAACGCGTTAAAATGAAAAAATCCTTAAGTATAAACCAAAGTATTGTAAGTAGATATAATAACAATAACTCAATTATGAATCTAATATATGCAATAGGTTAGAAAATAACAATAAGTAATGAAATTTATGTGAAGCATATAATTAAGAAAAATATAGTAATCAAAGAAAGGTAGTAATAGTTGAAAAGGAACAGTAGAATATACCTAAAAGTATCAAGTGAAAGTTAAGTAGTAAAGGATATTTAACCTATTAAAGTAGAAGTAAGCGACAAATGATATTAATGAAACAATAAGCAAGTTGAGTAAAAACAACCGAATAACAACAGTCAAACAAGAGGCATAGTAATTAAATAAAATTTATATAGCCTCGAGTTTGAGTTTATAATGGGTGTGAATGATTGAATCTAGTCAATAATTTAGAATTAATAAAAATGACTTAGTCATTGGTATGGATTGAGATACGAGGTCAGTAGTGTTGCACAATAGAAGTCTGCTCTGCGGAGGGGACTGCAAGCGGTTATGTATACATAGTACCAATGTGAAACATCACCAATCGTAGAACCCGTGGGATTATACATTCACGTATAGGTGAAGTGAATATACAAAAGTAGGATAGTTCGCCCCGCTCGAAGTGTCAAAGGGTCAAGTAGAGTCTGCTTCAACCTTGTGTAGGTAAAGCGCTTAGCGGTTCTATAGCAGTGGAGATGCAAAAGGTTATAGAGGAGATAAAGCCGGGATATAATGAAAAATGGGAAATGTGAAAAAAGCATCATTAAATATAAAAGTAATTATTTAAGGTTAATTTATTCTCATTCTTACATCATTTGCGTGGAAAAAAGAAATATTATTCAATCTTGTATAACAAAATTGAAGAATATCACAATTTGTACAGTCCAGACTAGTGACTACGATAGATTTCTAACTTATATTGAGCACTTATGCCTTAAAATTAGGTCTTTACCCTAACATTTTGATTTGGTTCAAAAGAGAACTAGTCCAATCAACCTTTTGATATTAATATCGCTAAAACGGATGCTAAAAAACCTTGATTTAGTGGGTGTAGCGGAATATAGCAGGGCTTAAAGAGGATCTACTATTTAATAATGCTATATTGAAAAACATAGCGGTCGAAGAGTGCTACGTGCTATAGCAGGAATTTTGAGGGGCTTTAGCGGGGCTTCAACTACCTTCAACCTTTTAGAGGGTATGTGTCAAGTAACCAAGTGAGCATTTCCTTAATTGCATTTGGCAATCTACATGGGACGGTGAGTGTAAGCTCGGTACTATGACAATGAGGTTGGTACCATATATGTAAGTAGTAGGTGTTGTTTACATAGGTCGAGATTGTCATCGATCCTGAGCGATCAGTTGAAAAACAAGGGTTATGCCTAAACGGACTACACCTCCTACTAGAGTACGTCACATTTAGGATATGCACCGTCTCACAGTTGTTTGTTAGTTTGTTTATTGTTAGGAGGCAAGGCTAAATAACCATTAATTGAGGTATTTCAAATGAATAGGATATTCTATGGAATCGAGTCCTCAATAGTCCGTGGAGTTGGGTCCTCAATAGTCTGTGTTGATGATGGATCCTGACATGGTGTGGAGTTACAACTAGTAGCGAAGAAATTATCACAGTCCAAAGGAGGACCATGGTAGTTATATATATGTGTAGGTAGATATTGTATACCTCGAGTATGTGGGGCGTATCATACATGTATACAAAGTTACGATGACTAAGTTTAAGAAAGCAGACATAACATGTAATGGAAAGCAATCGGCATAAACTAGTATTATGCATAAAGTATGTAATTTACCAATCACCGGAACGTTGTTTTGCCCCCTTCCTCATTACAACACACAAGATAGACTTAGAGGGACAAGTACTGGTACAAGGTGGGAACGGTGGAAGAACAAATTTTCTTATGTACACTCAGCACTGACAAGGTAATAGATACCAGAGGTATTAGCCTTAGTCAATAATTATATATTTTGTTATACTTTATTATTCAGCTGTGAATTTTATCGATAGTGTTCTGATATACTTTTGTTATTTACAAGATACCAACACCAATGATCCGTACTTTGGTGGACTTGAGTTTTTGATTTAGTAAAATTCGGACCTATTGAGGTTTGAGTGTTACAAAAACTGTAATAACCCTACTTCATATGTCATATAAATAAATAAATTTAATTAAAATAAAATTGTTCGAATTCGATACTTGATAATTGTTATTTTTGAAAGTAAATATTTATTTAATTGAAGGCTATTTAATAAAAGATTTTGGTTTTAATAGATTGAATTAACTTAGTAAATTCTTTTCAAATAATATATTGAAATCGAATAAATTGTTTTAATTGAATATAAAATAATTTTAAAGTGTAAATAATTATTATGTGATTAAAATAGCGAAAAATATAAATTGAATAAAAGTGTTCAGTTATCGAAGTATAATTTGTAGAGTGAAGTGTAAATTAAATTAGATTAGAAATATAATTACAATTTAAATGAAGTGGGGATTAAAACAAATGCGCAAAAATATAAATTGAAAGGCTTGCCTAAAATAAACAAGCCCAAGCCATTCACTTTTCTCCTTGTATCTAAAAGTCTCTCCTACTTCAATAATTCAAGCCTAGCTTGAACCCCTATTTGATTTCTCCCCTAACCAAAAATTGAAAATTACGAAAATTAAAATAAAAATAAAAAGGAAGCGTGGTTGCACATTTGGTTGGCATTGGCGATGGGGAGGGTGGATGCTCGGTAATGCGATGGCAAGTGTGAAGCAACTTAGAGTGTTGCAATGTAGAGGTGTTGACGACGTAGGCGGGTGGGCGGCTGGACTGGTGCGTTCGTGTGGCCATTTGATGTCATGATTGGGAGGAGACAGTGGTTAAAGCCGCGATGGCTAATGATGGATCCGCATGCATGAACTTCGAGCTGACGATGACGGAGAACGCGGATGATGGCCATGATGTGGTGTTGAAGGTGGTGGGTGCAGATATTGCTAGTGGATTGGCTGCAGAAGTGGGACAACAACTTTGATGAGGGCTTGTTCTGGTTACTGAAGGCTGAAGCCAGTATACTGATGGTTGTCACTGTATTGGTAGCTCGAGCGTTATTGCGGTGAATTTTTAAACTCACTTCTATGTCTATATCTTATTATTTGATGTGTATTTACCCATATTTTGTTTGTTTTTCTTGGTTGGATGAACTGTTGGTATACTAGATGAAATTTACTGTTTGATGATGATTGATACGGTTTGAATTGATTGGAATTGTGTCATGAACGATGATTTATTTATGATGATTATTGGTTGATTGGCGATTATAAATCTATTGTGTGATGTTCGAGTAATAAATCGATATTTGTAAGTAGCCTATCTTTAATTGAAATTGATCGAAAATAGGGTAAATAAATTAGAATGTAAAGATTTGAAATAAATAAATTATTTTGGGGGAATAAATAGTGGATTCTAAAATGATTTTTATTCAAAATTATAAATATTATTAGCGGTAGGAAATTAATTAGCTGAATTGTTTTGAGTATACCATGAGTAGAACTTTTTTGAAAAATGATGTATTTTGGGATTTTATTAAATAAACGAATTTTTGAATATTATATTTTTATTTATTATCAATAATTATAGAAATATTTAAAATATTTTAAAAAGCATGGTATTTAAAATCTATATTTTAAAGTGATAAGATAATTTTATTTGTATTTAACAAATTAGAAGTTTATAAATAATATTTTGAAGTAAGAGTAAGTCGAATGTAGTTTATTTATGTATTGGAAATTAACATTCATAGGATTTGTTATATATATTGTTAATAGAATTTTTGGAAGTAATATATTATTGTCTTTGATTATCGAATTATTTTGGGAATTTATTTTGATTGGTTATGGAATTTTATATTATGGCTTTTGGAGATTATTTTTAATTGAAAATCCTTATTGGAAAAGTAAAATTAATTAAATTCATTGTTTAATAGAAATCTTTAATTATAAAACTCATTTATTAATAGTATTATTTTCAATTATTAGAAAAGAACTGTAAAAGGTATGAATTATTTTAGAAGTAGTTTTATGGGATTTGGAATTGAATAAAGTTTACTTTATAGATTTTTTTGAAACTAAATAAGAGGATTGCAAAGTATTTATGTTTGAAACTATAAATGGATTTTAAGGACAGAATGAGAATTTATAATTTAATTTACTTTCAATTAATATTGATATTAAAGATTGTGGAAAAAGTGTATTTTAAAACCCTTTCTAAATCAATTGAATAATGGACGATTGAAATTTCTATGTAATAAAAATTAGACTAAGTGGAGTTACAATACCGTCTGGAATGGTACTTTCGATAATATTTCTCCGATTATTCTTTGGACTTGTTATATAGAATAATATTGTCTGAAATTCTAGATTGTGGAGAAGTTGAGTAAACGGATTATTGACACCGTCTGGTATGGGACATTCGGTAATATTATTCTGGTTACTCTATTGACCTATAGTATAGCATGTTATTGTGTGAAGTTCAGTATAGTGAGAAATTTGAGTAATGGGATTAATAACACCGTCTGTTAAGGGACATTCGATAATATTATTTCGATTACTCTTTTGACTTATGGTATTTGATATTATTATGGATAAGGGTGTGGTTTACAAGCATTGAGTAAACGAGTGAGTAACACCAGGTAGTATGGGATGCCTATGTTTATATTTGTTCGATTACTTTCTGTAAGTGAGGGACGCTCATATTTTATAGGTTAATGTTTAAGGAAAGGGCTGGTTGTGTGCCAACTTGTGTTGTGTGTTGTTTATTCAAAGAGACTACAGTCTATCCTAATTGGCCGATCGTGGGGTTGCGCCCTAGATCAGTGGCATCACCTTATTATACGTGTTGTAGGTTGATATCTAAATTGTGTGATGATATGCCCCGATGTCACACTAGCCAAACAGTTTGTTACATTGGGCAGTAGGCTCGTAACAATAGTGTATAGATGGACATTGTGTCATGATGTTCGGGAGTAACTGACGCAGCCCAGATTGATGAAGACTTAGGTCGCCAACGACCTAACTCCCCTGAGCTACGACCTAGCACTTTAATCCCTAAGTCGCGCCATTTTAGGTCGCAAAAGAGCTATGAAGACCGACCAATCAAGTCATGCGAGCTAAGTCTTTCCTTAGGTCGCTCACGACCTAACAAGTCACGAGATAAAGAATTGCGACTTAACGAGTTAAAGGTCTTTTCCTTAGGTCGCTCACGACCTAACGAGTCACGTGAAAAGGAGTTGCGACCTAACTCTATCTGCCAGCTACGACCTAAAGTGCTACGACCTAAAGTGCTACGACCTAAAGTGCTACGACCTAAAGAGTTACGACCTAAAGAACTACGACCTATAGAGTTACGACCTAACAAGATAGGTCGCTCCAATATGCAGATAGGTCGCTACAATATGCCGCTTGACTTAGGTCACGAACGACCTTCCGTCCTTAGGTTGCGAGAAGCTTTAAGTCGCTTAGGATGTACGAGTGAGCTACGACCTATGTTAGGTCGCTCACATATACCTTTCCATGTTAGGTCGCTGAAGATGATATTCCTTAGGTCGCAAGAAGTTATGTCGCTACTTCTTATGATGTTATTTTCTTTATGTCGCTACCGTTTCTCTTATGACGCTCCTACCTTGAGTCGCTCGTCCGATAGGTCGCATAAGACCTTCCTGAAGCTGATTCTCCTCATGTCGCTGAAGCTTATGCCACGTGGTGTTGTAATCTTAGGTCGTGTGTGTTGTACCCTTAGGTCGCATATTGTATTTCTTTATGTCGTTTGTATGTTGTGTTTGTTAACTCGTGTTGTATATATGTTGAGTCGTTTGATTGTAAGGTCGCGTGATGTTCTGTTTAGGTCGTTAACGACCTATCTTAAGTCGTGTACTCTTTTAAGTCGTGTATTGTAATGTGTTGTGATGTAATGTGTTGTGTTGTATTTGTTTGTTTAGGTCGCAAGTGTTAGGTCGTTTCCGACCTATGTGTTGTCAAGTTGAGTAGTGTTGAGTTGTAAGCCTATAAATAGGCGGGTGGTGTCATTTGTAATAGTTAGTTGATTTTGAATAAAACTTTTGTTTGAGAGCTTTGTGCCTCTTCTTAAATTGGTAGTTGAGTGTGATCTCCTATCTCCACTTTCAGTATTCGAGTGCACTCGAATCAACGACTGTTGAAGCCGATTCACGGAATCTAGTGCGCTAGATCAACGTATGAAGAATCGTAGATCTTTAAACACAGTATCATGCGCGATCAACGTGTTTGAGATAGCTAGAATCCGGTATCTTTGGATCAACGTATTTGGGCCTTTGGTATCTTTCAATCCACCGATTGCTACTTTCACAGATTCATTCATTTTCGTTATCCGCTGCTGCATCATTTGGTATCAGAGCTAGACTTAGCCAATCATAGCTAAGCTGAGTCTTGGAGCCAATTCTTTTGAAGAGTTAAAGCCGAGGGCTAGAAGTTGAAGTTGTGCATCACATTGTGTTGAAGAGTCAAGGCCGTGCATTGTTTGTTCATTTGTTGTTCAAGGCCGTGAGTTAAAGCAAAACTAGTTGAAGTTCAGCCGAGTACAAAGTTTGATCTAGGCTGAGTGTTGAAGGTTGCATTAGTTTGGTTTGTTCAGAGCTACACCGACGCCAAATTTTTGAAATTTGTGTTAGAATTTTTTTGAGAAGATTTGTTGAAGATCAATCATGCATCCGAGAAGAGGTAATCGTCATCAGAATATTGCCGATGTGTATAGAAGAGAAGATGCTAAGGCAATAGAGCAACAAATCAGTGGTAACCTCGAAGAGAAGTTCAACAAAGGTTTTGGAAAGTTGGAGAAGTTGATGATGGATTTGAATCAAAGTCAAAGAGGAAGGTCACCAGTCTTGAACCATGGAGGAAACAGAGTTTCGCCATCGGTTACGGAAGCAAGGAGGGTGTCTCCACAATCTTATCAAGATAAAAGAGGATCATCAATTTCAATGAGACGAGATCACCATGGGTACAGAGATGAAGAAAGAAGAAGTCAACATGGGTTTGACAATGAACCATGTCATGATGTCAAAAGATCAAGTAGAAGGGATTTGCATGATCATGGAGACGTACGTGGTTATAGGGACGAAGGGTGTCATTTGCCAAAGCATGAGAATGATTCTATTTGGCTAAGGAATAATATTTTCCTGTACTATCTTGGGAAGGGTTTGTAAATTCATTATTGATGCGGGAAGTTGCGATAACCTTATCTCCGAAGAAGCTGTTATGAAGTTGGGGTTGAAGACTGAAAAACACCCTAGACCGTATAAATTGGCATGGATAAAGGAAGGGAAAGAAGTGACGGTGGGAAGACGAACCTTGGTTTCATTTTCTATTGGGAAAAAGTACAAAGATGACATATGGTGTGATGTGGTTGATATGAATGTATGTCATCTACTATTGGGAAGTCCATGGCAGCATGATAGAGCTGTACAACATAATAGTCACACCAATAGCTATAGTTTCATTTTCGAAGGAACCAAGATTACCTTAGTTCTTAAGAAGCATGAACAAAGTGACTGCAAACCAGAGAAGAAGGTGGAAGCAACTAATTTAATGTCTTCGAAAGAATTTGTTGAAGGAATGAAAGGTGGTGTTGAAGTGGAAGATGAAGTCGATTGTTCTCAACCGCCGAAGTTTGATGAAGATAAAGTAGATTCTTCTCAAACCACGAAGTTTGATGACCATAAAGCTGATTACTCACAATCCGCGAAGTTAGATACAGATGAAGTTGATGTTTTTCAACCAACAAAGTTTGACGAACATGAGGTTGAAAATTCACAACCAGCAAAGTTTGACAAACATGAAGTTGAAGTTTTTCCATCAACGAAGCATGATGAACATGAAGTTGGGAATGTACAACCAGCAAAGTTCGATGAGGATGAAGAAAGTATGTCAAGAGATGAAGGGGGTAATTTAACAGTGAAGAAGGTGGATTTAATCAGTCTATCATCTACAAAAAGTTTGTTAAAGAAGTGGAGGATAGAGCGGAAGTGTTTATATTGAATGGGAATGAAACCAGTAGAGATCTCGAGACTCCTGAGGAGGATGAACCAGTGGTAAGTGAATTCGAAAATGTACTCTCTGCAGAGTTGTCCAAGGAGGTACTGCCACTGAGGGACAAACAATATCATGTTGATCAAATACCAGATGCTATTGTACCACATAGGCCACGTTATCATATGTGTCCAACAGAGCAGGAAGAGTTGAGAAAACTGGTTAATGGGTTGCTAGTTGAAGGAAGTCAGTTGTCTACTACAGATTGCAGTTGAAAAAGAAATTTTATCAGAGACTTACATGTAGGCAGACACTTGAGCTGTGATCGTACTATGTAGTTAATCTCACAGTCTTGTTTTAAACCATCAATGAGGAAGGAAGTTGAAAGGTCCGTTCAGAGAAGCCATAATCAACAAGTTCCAAAGAAGACCACGACAAATGCAAGATTATGTATGCCGTTGCATATACATGCTAAATTACAGGAGGATGTTAGTGTGGACTTTGTTTTGGGATTGCCGCAAACACAACATGGCAATGATTATGTTTATGTGGTGGTTAACCGATTTTCAGGATTGGATCATTTCATTATCTATAAGTAGACTGCAGAGGCCGTTAATGTCGTTCAGTTATTCTCCGGAAAGATCTATCGATTTCATGGATTACCTGAATCTATTGTTTAGAATAGAGATACCCATTCACTGAACCATATCTGGATGAGTCCATGGAAAATAGCTGGGACTGAGTTGAAATCTAGAAACGCTGAGCATACACAGACAGATAGACAAGCTGAAGTTGTGAACAGATCTCTAGGTAATCTTTTGCGATGCCTCGTGGATGATAATTTGAACAGTTGGAACTCAAAGTTAAGTCAAGCAAAGTTTTCCTACAACCATACAGTTAATCGTAACTCCGGGTCTGATCCATTCCAGGTTATTTATTCAACTATTCCTAAAAGACCGTTAGTTTTAACAACAGTGCCACCGCAGAGAAAGGTGATTAAATGGGCTAACGAATTTGTGAATGAGTTGCAAGAATGCCGCAAAGTTTTGCAGGAACGATTACTTAAGGCAAATGAAAATTACAGGCAGTCAACAGAGATTAAGTGACGAAGCAGTAAAAGCAAGGAAAGAGATTTTATATATGCAGTGTTTACCAATGATCGATTTCTTGTTGGTATTTACAACAAGTTAGATGCTGGGAGGATGAGTTGTTTGGGAGTTGTGAAAGGAATTAATGAGAGTGTTTGTAAGTTGAGTTTATCGGATCATTTTCTTATTACCAGCATTGACAATGTCAAACACTTGGTTCCATTTTACGAGGATAAGAATATCGAAGACGAAGAGCTTTTAAATTCGAGGACGAATTTTTCCCAACCAGAGGAGGATGATGCAGCCCAGATTGATGAAGACTTAGGTCGCCAACGACCTAACTCCCCTGAGCTACGACCTAGCACTTTGATACCTAAGTCGCACCATTTTAGGTCGCAAAAGAGCTATGAAGACCGACCAATCACGTCATGCGAGCTAAGTCTTTCCTTAGGTCGCTCACGACCTAACGAGTCACGAGATAAAGAATTGCGACTTAACGAGTTAAAGGTCTTTTCCTTAGGTCGCTCACGACCTAACGAGTCACGTGAATAGGAGTTGCGACCTAACTCTATCTGCCAGCTACGACCTAAAGTGCTACGACCTAAAGTGCTACGACCTAAAGAGTTACGACCTAAAGAACTATGACCTAAAGAGTTACCACCTAACAAGATAGGTCGCTAAAATATGCAGATAGGTCACTACAATATGCCGCTTGACTTAGGTCGCGAACGACCTTCCGTCCTTAGGTCGTGAGAAGCTTTAAGTCGCTCAGGATGTACGAGCGAGCTACGACCTATGTTAGGTCGCTCACATATACCTTTCCATGTTCGGTCGCTGAAGATGATATTCCTTAGGTCACAAGAAGTTATGTCGCTCCTTCTTATGATGCTATTTTCTTTATGTCGCTGCCGTTTCTCTTATGACGCTCCTACCTTGAGTCGCTCGTCCTATAGGTCGCATAAGACCTTCCTGAAGCTGATTCTCCTCATGTCGCCGAAGCTTATGCCGCGTGCTGTTGTAATCTTAGGTCGTGTGTGTTGTACCCTTAGGTCGCATATTGTATTTCTTTATGTCGTTTGTATGTTGTGTTTGTTAACTCGTGTTGTATATATGTTGAGTCGTTTGATTGTAAGGTTGTGTGATGTTCTGTTTAGGTCGTTAACAACCTATCTTAAGTCGTGTACTCTGTTAAGTCGTGTATTGTAATGTGTTGTATTGTATTTGTTTGTTTAGGTCGCAAGTGTTAGGTCGTTTCTGACCTATGTGTTGTCAAGTTGAGTAGTGTTGAGTTGTAAGCCTATAAATAGGCGGGTGATGTCATTTGTAATAGTTAGTTGATTTTGAATAAAACTTTTGTTTGAGAGCTTTGTGCCTCTTCTTAAATTGGTAGTTGAGTGTGATCTCCTATCTCCACTTACGGTATTTGAGTGCGCTCGAATCAACGACTGCTAAAGCCGATTCACGGAATCTAGTGCGCTAGATCAACGTACGAAGAATCGTAGATCTTTAAACACGGTATCGTGCGCGATCAACGTGTTTGAGATAGCTAGAATCTGGTATCTTTGGATCAATGGATTTGGGCCTTTGGTATCTTTCAATCCACCGATTGCTACTTTCACAGATTCATTCATTTTCGTTATCCGCTGCTGCATTAGTAACTAAGACTATGGGTGTGCTGTGAGCTGTAAGGTGTGAGGCTCCCATCTGGAATATATGAGATTCTATGACTACACACTATTATTTTGATATCCTTTCTAAGCATCTATTCAGAGATAGGACCTCTTAACCCACTAGAGCGAGATGTGTGCTATGAAGCTCCTAAATAGAAGATGTGATTTGAGACATATAAACAATGATAAAATGCTTATAGCACCTCACTTGATTGTGTGCATATTGATAGTTGATTCCTTTATGTGTTATGGTGTGTTGGTTGATGATTTGGGATATTTAGTTGATTTTCCCATGAGGTTATGCTTTTATTGATTGGTAGCATGATTTGAGATATACACTTATATATGTGACGATCTTATGTTACTTGGTGAGATGCATGCTACATTATGCTAGTCATTATCACACATCGATATCTATATTATAGACATAGTCTGACCCATGTGTTATTTATATAATACTCGGGTCAGTCCGAGACGTTATAGGTTCACGAACGAAGAGACTAGAATTGTGATTATTGGGCATAGACAAGAGGCTGGTTTATTAGTTGGCTAGTGTACCATTATATATTTTTGTGGTCTCATGTATATTGATAATGTTGAGATGTATGTATTGGATTTATACATTGTGTTTTTGAGATAATGGGAGTTTGACCTATTTTATATCCCACGCAAACTCGTGTATATTATATACTATATATTATCGCTGCGTTGATGACTCTATGATCTCTGTGATTTATTTTAGATTGTGTATTGTTCTATCCTGGAATCACATGTGATTATTGCTTTTGTGCTGGTATTGTATACGTATGTGTGGTTGTTTATGATTTTTCAAATGCGTACTAGTGTTAGAACTTCAATTTTCAGTGTTTTGATTGTGACAACTATATAAGTCGATATTCTTGTATTCTTGTATACTAACCATTTATGCAGGAGATTTATTAAAGATTTGGATTCACAAAGCTATGAAGTGGTTATATATCTATTTAGAGTCTGTATATTATAGTGGAATTATGTTAAACTCTCTCCGTTATGATATATACACCGACACATGCAAAAAATCATGCTAATGCACACAGTAGGCTTAAAACAGCCGGCTGAAGGTCCCCATTCAGACGACTGACTACTGAAACAAAGTATAAATTTTTATGCAGTTTCAGCCGGCTGAATGGAGACATTCAGACGGCTAAATTTCACCTAAATTAGCCTAGTTTCTTGCTGCATCGAATTTAAATCGATTCAGATGTCTGAATTGAAAATTTCAGATGGCTGATTATCGATAACGGCTATTTTTATGAAGGGATGCTTCTCTTCAACAAAGAGAAACTTCTTCTAATTTAAGGGTTGCATCCGTCCCTTTTCATCGCTCCTTTTCATCAAAGATTGCAACTAAAACTATATAAATAGAGTCTAGAATCCAACAAACATTTTACTACAACTGATTATCAGTTTTCTTGATTACTTAACTCTAATTCTCTATTTACCATTTGCACTCAAAATACATACAATCTCTGATCATTGATCACTCTATCTTCCACATTCTTCAAGCACATTACACTATACATCATAAAGGAGAAGATTATAGGAAGATTGTACTTTATTGACTTATCGGTTCTATTTAAAGAGCATATTACAGTCAGATACTTTTGTTTATTTGTAAAGAAGTCATGTTCGGTTGCTCAGGCGGTAGAAGTCATGTTCAGTTGCTCTGGTGGTGTAAACCTATTCCTCCGGGTTATGTGAGGGTTGTTTGTTTAATTCCAGAAGGAGTCTAGGACTGGACGTAGAATGGGAAGTTCGAATCAGTATAAAAATCTCTGGTGTCATTTACTTTACTGCTTTATTTATTTACTTACTTTTTTTTTCCGCACAAGTAGTTTATAAATACATCCATATTACACAATCCTATAGCTTAGTCACTTTCATTTGGTATCAGAGCGAGGTCTATAACCGTAACATAGTTATCTGGTATTTTAAGACAACACTAGCACAAGTTTCCTTGAAGGTCAATCTACTGCATGACCACCACTATTTAACGGATTAAACTATAACTATTGGGCCACTAGGATGAGAATTTACATACAAGCTAATAGTTATGAAACCTGGAATATTACTCAAACTGAATATCACATTCCTACTACTGAATATTCACAATGGTCTAACACAGAAAAACTAGATGCTACCGCAAATGCTAAAGCCATGAATATGTTATATTGTGCATTAGACAAAAATGAGTTTAATAGAGTGAGCACGTGTAAAATAGCTTATGAAATTTGGCGTACACTTAAAATTACACATGAAGGTACTAACAAAGTAAAGCGGAGTAAAATTTCTATGCTCAAGAATCAGTTCCAGAATTTCAAAATAAAGCAAGTTGAAATAATAAATGAAATGTATTCTAGATTTCAAGACATATATCACTCTCTCTTAGGATTAGGAGAAAAATATACAGACTTTGATATTGTTTCGAAAATCCTCAACTCCTTAACAGATGAGTGGGAACGAAAGGTTTTAGCAATTGAAGAAGCTAACGACATTTCAACCAGTAAACCAGAGGAGTTGATAGGAAATCTAATGTCTTATAAAGTTAATCTCCAGGATAAACGAGTACAGGCACAAGATAAAAAGAATATAGAATTCCAAGCAGAAAAGGATGAATCAGATTCAGAGGAAGAAGATATGGCGTTCATTGCTAAAAATTTCAAAAAGTTTTTAAAATTCAAAAAGGGCAACAAATTCAGAAACAACAAGAACAGCTCCAGCAACAATAACAACAACAACAAACAATCATCTTCTGCTTTAGAATGTTATGAGTGTCACTAGAAAGGTCACATCAAGAAAGACTGTCCTGATCGAAAAAGAGACAAATTTAAGCACAAGAAAGACAGATTCAAAAAGAAAGATTTCTCTGTCACTTGGGACGATTCAAAATCATCTTCATCATCAGGCAGTGAATCAGACAATGATTCTGAACAAGCCAATGTCTGTTTTATGGCCACAAATGACGAGGTAAACCTTCTAACTTTTGATGATTTATTGGAAATAAACTCTGAATTACTTGACAAGCTAAGAAACATCAAAAGAAAGTATAAAGAAACTATAGAAAAATTAAATAGAACTGAAATTGAGGTAGACATGTTAACAGATGAGAAACAAATTTTAGAAGAAGAACTTGAAACTACTCAAGAATCTTATTCTACTACGACATCTCAACTCTCTATGTTAAGTCAAGAAATAGAAATTCGGAAGGAAAAGAATGATGTTTTTTTAGTTGAAAATCATGATCTTAAAGCTAATATTAAAATATTGAAATCAGATATTTCTAGTCTTAAAACAAAATTAAATGATCTTACTAAAAATGCCTCTAATTTTAACAAAGGTAGAGAAAACCTTTCTAAAATTATAGAAAATCCTCATACAGTTTCAAATAAAAGAGGATTAGGCTATAAGGAAGCTTCTAAAGTTATTCCAAATAAAAAGGATTCTTTATATAACAATTTTAGAAGTAATAATAATACAATTGAAAATTTTATTTCAAAAGTTGCAAATTATTCTAAATCAATTAAGATTTGGGTTCCTAAAGCAAATAATTATTTGATTAGAAACAAATATATAAATCTTTTATAGAAAATGTTCACAAAAATAAAAAAATTATTTTTTAAAGGAATTTTGAACCCTCTTGGGTTTGGTTTCCTAAGACCTAACATTTTAGGACCCAAATAAAAAAAGTGGGTACCAATGTTAATTCTGTATTTTGCAGGTACCACTAAAAAGGAGAGGAAAATAGATATTGGATAGTGGTTGCTCGAAACACTTGACAGGAAACAAAGAGATGCTAACAAACATTACCTACTCAGATGTAGGTTCTGTCACTTTTGGAGCCAACTCCAAAGGATACATCATTAGCAAAGGCGATGTGAGCAATAACGGTATATCTAATTTACCTCTTATCACAAATGTTCCGTTGGTTAAAATTTTAAAACAGAATCTACTTAGCATCAGCCAACTGTGTGACAAAGGATTCAATATATCTTTTTCTGAAGATAAGTGTAGCATTTTTGATCAAAATAAAAATCTTATTTTTGAAGGTTTTAGATATATATATATATATGTATGTATGTATTAAATATGAATATAAATTACAATACTAACACGTGTTTAATAGCCAAAGAAAATGATCTTTGGTTATGGCATAAAAGATTTTGTCATATCAATTTCAAAACTACAAACAAATTATCTAAAAACGAATTAGTAAAAGGTTTACCAAAAATGAATTTTAAAGTAAACAATATTTTTGATGCTTATCAATTGGGTAAATTATCAAAATCATCCTTTAAATCAAAGAAAAATATCTGTACTATACAACCACTTGAACTATTGCATTTGGATCTTTTTGGTCCAACTCAAGTTCAATCCATAAACCATAGCAAATATATGTTTGTTATAGTAGTTGATTATTCAAGATACACTTGGATTATTTTTCTGAAAAATAAAAGTGACACTTTTGAAAATTTCAAAATCTTTACTAAAAGAATTCAAAATTTCAAAAATTTAAAAATTAAGAATATTAGAAGTGATCATGGAGGTGAATTCGAAAATGAAGCTTTTGAACATTTTTGTAATAAAAAGGGAATTTACCATAATTTTTCTTTTCCTAGAACACCACAACAAAATGGAGTTGTAGAAAGGAAAAATAGAACTTTACAAGAATGTGCAAGAACTTTATTAAATGGAAGTACTCTACCAAAACATTTTTGGGTGGAAGCTGTAGCAACTGCCTGTTATGTTCTGAATCATGTTTCCGTCCGACCACTAACAAAACACACTCCATATGAATTGTTTTATGAAAGAAAACCAAATATTTCATATTTTAAAGTTTTTGGTTCAAAATGTTTTATTTTAAACACAAAAGATCAGCTTGGAAAATTCGATCCAAAATCCGATGAAGGAATTTTCATAGGATATTCGGAACGAAGTAAGGCTTATCCAATTTTTAATAAAAGAACTAAAACAATCGAAGAAACACTTCATGTTTCCTTCGATGAATGTTTTAAGTTTAATAAGAATTTTGAGGATGATGAGATAATAACTAAGATGGTCATAAATACAGTTACTCAGAATAATTTTGAAGAAGATGAAAACATTTTTCATAATTTTGAAGAAGATGAAAACATTGTTCATAATGAAAATGAATTAAGATCTCCTCCTAGGATTTTATGAGATCACCCAGTAGAAAATGTCATAGGAGAAATTGATTCACATGTCAGAAATAGAAATCAGCTTAATCAAATGGGTCATGTAGCATTCCTTTCTAATATTGAACCTAAAAATACTAAAGAAGCCTCTATTGATGACTATTGGATTATAGCTATGTAAGAAGAGCTAAACCAATTCGAACGAGACAAAATTTGGTAATTAGTTCCTAAACCGAGTGATCAAACAGTCATTGGTACTAAGTGGGTCTTCAAAAATAAAGCTGATGAACAAGGAAATATGACTAGGAATAAAGCTAGATTAGTTTCACAACGATATAATCAAGAAGAAGGAGTTGACTATGAAGAAACGTTTGCTCCAGTCACACGACTAGAAGCAATTCGTATCTTACCGGCCTTTGCATGTTTTCATAATTTTAAACTTTATCAAATAGATGTTAAAAGTGCATTTTTAAATGGATATGTAAAAGAAAATGTTTATGTTGAACAACCTTCTATAATTTTACATAAAAAATTTCCAGACCATGTCTACAAACTTAAGAAAGCTTTATACGGTCTAAAACAAGCACCCCGTGCTTGGTATGAACGTCTTAAAAGCTATCTTATAGATTCTGGTTTTGAAATTGGGAAGGTTGATCAAACTCTTTTTTATTAAACGTACTAAAAATGATATTTTAATTATTCAAATTTATGTTGAAGATATTATTTTTGGTTCTACAAATGATAAGTTATGTCAGGATTTTTTAAAATATAATGACCAAAGAATTTGAAATGTCACATATGGGAGAACTATCATATTTTCTTGGATTGCAAATTAAACAATTAGATAATGGAATTTTCATTAACCAAGAAAAATACTGTAATGATCCGATTAAATGCTTTGGTATGGAAAATATTTCTGCCAAACCAAATCCAATGAGTACAACAATATATCTCGATCGAGATGAAGATAGCAAAAGTGTTGACCAGAAATTATATTGAAGTACGATTGGATCATTACTTTATTTAACAACAAGTAGACCTGACATAATGATGAGTGTTTGTTTATGTGCTCGTTTCAAGCAAATCCCAAAGAATCACACTTACGAGCAGTGAAACATATATTGCATTAACTAAGCAAAACCAAAGATTTTGGACTTTTTTATCCTAAAGAATGTCCTTTCGAGCTAGAATCATATAGTGACGCTGACTTTGGAGGATGTCGAACGGATCGAAAAAGTACGAGCTGGACTTGTCACTACATTGGACAATCCTTAGTCTCCTGGTTTAGCAAGAAACAAAATTGTGTTTCACTATCGACATGTGAAGCGGAATACATTTCTACTACTTTGGCATGTGCTCAAGTTATCCACATGCAACAAGAACTTCAAGATTTTGGAGTAAATTTATCTAAATCAAATACCTTTTTTGATAACACAAGTGTTATAAACTTATCTAAAAATCCAGTCAATCATTCACGAAAAAACATATTGACATTCGTCACCATTTTCTTCGTGAAAATATTTGAAAAGATATAGTCAAATTAGAATTTGTATCTTCTGAAAACAAGCTGGCTGATATATTTACAAAACTCTAAATGAAAATATCTTTATAAAATTAAGAAGAGAACTTGGAATTTTATCTTTAAAAGATTTGTGATTTTTAAATTTCAATTTTTTTAAATTATTTTGAATTTTTTTTTGAAAAATTGGAGTTGCTGGCACTTGAACTCTGGTTTTTTGGCTGAAAGTAACATGTCTTTCCAATTTGCTATTGAGTGTTTCTTGTTATACACAGAGAACTATTAATTATTTATATTTTCTGTTTTCGAAAACTTGTTTTAAACCTCTTATTTTTCTTTTTGTTTACAACCATTAACTTCTATCTGGTTTATATTCAACTTTTGTTTTAAGCCAGAAATCCCTATCCAATTTTTATCCATCCTAAACCTATTTAAACTCTCCTTGGTTTTTCATTTTTCGTTAAAAGTTGTTTTTTAACCTCCAAAGCTCTAATGTCTTCTCAAGAATCAAACAAATATTCTTCCATTGATTACTCTTCCCCAAGTTCTGATTCTCCTAGTCTTCCAACTCCTACACCTATCTACGAACCTGTTCCAATTGTCCCCCCTTCCACACATACTGGTTATACTCCACCTAGAAAACGAGCCAAACGTTCTTTATTTTTTGGTTCTCCTTCTACTAAAAAAATTGATGGCATTCATCATTACCAGAGAGAAACGATAGAATTATATGAACAAAAGGTTAACGCTAAGCGTTTAAGCTTTTTAGAGTAAATCACATTGAAATTCTACGGATCTTCATCTAGGAACACGGTTCATCAAACTTCTCCTATTCGTTCTCTTGCTCGACACAATCCTTGAGAACAAACTCCACAACATCCTCTGGTTTCACCAAACTCCTGGGAACGTGGTAATGGTTGGTCCCCTCTCTGATCATTACAGGAGAATAACAAGAATGAGCCAGAAGATTTTAGTACTCCTAGCTCTTCGTCTAAATCTATTTAATTATTTTCTCTAATTATATAAGTATTTCCTATTGTACTCTGTTATTTTTTTTATATATATATGTGTGTGTGTGTGTGTATTTCTTGCAAAAAATGGTGTTTAAAGGCTGAAAAAGGGTTACTATATTTTTTACTGTTAACTCAGACGGCTAAATAGATAGAAACAGCCGGTTGAATATTATATGCTTCATATTTTTTAACCTAGAGTTAGCCGGCTGAATCACTGACAGCAGCCGGCTGAATATACTGAATTTGCACTATAATCTTTCGGGAAAGCATTCAGACAACTGATTATAGTTAAACAGCCGGCTGAATGATCCCAGAGCAATTTTTTTACGGGTTTCTAAGCCGGAAAGCCCAACTTATCCATTATTTTGCCCTCCTCTATATAATCTTCTTTTCACTTTTTACTTTTTACCATAAAACCATAGCCTCCATTACACTCAAAAACTCCATTTTTCTTTTTCAAAATTCAAATCAACATGTCTCCTCGTTCAAAGAGAATAAGAGAATCAACTTCCGGTCCATCCGACAATCAAATTCGGGCATGGTTATGGAATGATACTGCTATTTCTCGCTTTAATAACATGAAGAATTCCAAAATATTTGAAGGAGCTTTCATGAAATTTCTTGATTTTGCTGGTAATAGAATTCGCGAGTAAGTGGAGAAAAATCATTTTGAAAATCTCATCGGGTACGATGCTAACAATATCAGAATTAATCATCTTTTAGTTAAGCTATTTCTTGCAAACATGAATCTCCATCATCATAACCCATAGAATCATGAAAATTGTGTATGGTCGTTAGTTTGTGGTGTGAAAATATTTTTGCCTTTACAACGATTAGGATATATATTACGTTATCCATATCTTGGAACCGACATTGATGATATTGAAGTTGATATGGTTCACCGTGATGAGGTTTCCCATCATTTCTAATCCGACCAACTTACCAATCTCAATGAACTTAAATCAAGTGCATTAAGACCCCAAGCTCGCCTAATTCATCGTGCTTTAATTTGTTCTCTACAACCTCGCACTGGTAGTTATGAGAAAGTGTACAAATGGCATTTTCAAGCTCTATATGCTATATATTCTCATCAAGAAGTCAATTGGGGGAAAATTATTTTAGACGAGTTTCAAAATTTCACGATACGACGAAAATACAAAACCATTCACTATGGGGCTTACATTTTGCACATCCTACTAAACTTTGGTGTACAAGTTCCGAATTCTGAATATTCCACCATAAGTGAGTTAGGTGCTAAAACTTTGGATCTGATGGGTCTTCCTCATCGTCCTCCACCACAACAAATAATTTCTTTTCAATAATGGGCACAAAACAATAAACGGGGTGTTCCTCAACCTCATGACACAAATGTCCCCTCCTCTTCACAACCTCACCAAGAAGAAGAAGAAGAGGATGATGATTCAATTCAAATTATTGGCCCGGATACTTCATCCAGACAAGCTATTATCACTCTTTCCCGTAACCAATCCCAACTTCATCGTGATATCAAAAGAATTGAAAAGAAGACCGAAAAGAAATTCAATTCCATCAAAGGATTTCTTAACAAAATTTGGGACAAGATTCCATGCTTCGGTTCTACATCAATCGCAGTTTATAATCCGACTCCCTTTGAATGGTATTCTTTTTCAAGCTTTGACAATGAAGATGGTGAAGACGATGATCCTTCTATTTAGATTTTTTATATGCTTCTATAGACTCTTATGCTATTTCTTTTTAAACATTTGGTTTGTAATATTTTATGACTACTATGGTTCTCTGAGATGTTGTGACTGTTTCTTGCTTTATTTAATTATGTTTTTGTTATCTACGTGCTGTTATCTCTATTTTTTTACGTATCTCTACTTTTTGTCGATGCAAAGGGGGAGAAATTTGTTAAAAATTGTGCATATAGACAGGGGGAGTATTCAGACAAGTACCATGTAAATTATTTATAGTATATACTCTTATGTAGTTGTCATCATCAAAAAGGGGGAGAATGTTAGAACCTCAATTTTCAGTGTTTTGATTGTGACAACTATATAAGTCAATATTCTTGTATTCTTGTGTACTAACCATTTATGGAGGAGATTTATTGAGGATTTGGATTCACAAAGCTATGAAGTTGTTATATATCTATTTAGAGTATGTATATTGTATTAAAATTATGTTAAAATCTCTTTGATATGATATATATACCGACACATGCTCAAAACCATGCTAATGCACATAGTAGGCTTAAAACAGTCGGTTGAATGTCCCCATTCAAACGACTGACTGTTGAAAAAAAGTATAAATTTTTATGCAGTTTAAGCCTGCTGAATGGAGACATTCAGACGGCTGAATTTGACCTAAATTAGACTAGTTTCTTACTGCATCAAATTTAAATCGATTCAGATGTCTGAATTGAAAATTTCAAACGGCTGATTATCGATAACGACTATTTTTCTAAAGGGATGCTTCTCTCCAAAAAAGAGAAACATCTTCTAATTTAAGGGTTGCATTCGTTCCTTTTCATCGCTCCTTTTCATCAAAGATTGCAACTCTTATAACTATATAAATAGAGTCTAGAATCCAACAAACATTTTACTACAATTGACTATTAGTTTTCTTGATTTCTTAACTGTAATTCTCTATTTACCATTTGCACTCAAAATACATACAATCTCTGATCGTTGATCACTCTATCTTCCACATTCTTTAAGCACATTGCACTATATATCATAAAGGAGAAGGTTATAGGAAGATTGTACTTTATTGACTTATCAGTGCTATTTAAAGAGCATATTACAGTTAGATACTTTTGTTTATTTGTAAAGAAGTCATGTTCGGTTGCTCAGGCGGTAGAAGTCCTATTCGGTTGCTTAGGCGGTAAAATGAATGTTCGGTTGCTCAGGTGGTGTAAACTATTCCTCCGGGTTAAGTGAGGGTTGCTTGTTTAATTCCAGAAGGAGTCTGGGACTAGACGTAGAACGGAAAGTTCGAACAAGTATAAAAATATTTGGTGTCATTTACTTTACTGCTTTATTTATTTACTTACTTACTTTATTTCTGCACAAGTAGTTTATAAATACATTCATATTACACGATCCTATAACTTAGTCACTTTCAACTAGTGTCAGTCCAATGGAATATTCATGTGTGATAGTCCAGTATCGCCTCATTCTCCGTATTATCAGATAATATTATTTAGTAATACTCTTTGGTAGTATGGATATAAAGGTTGGTATCAGAGTAGGTTTAGAACAACACAAAGCATAAGTGACACCAGTTTTTGCCTTAGATGAGACTTAGAGTCTCTATCCAAGTGGTTGTGTGGTAGATTATTTTTTATACTTAAGTGATGGTAGAACTATATGATGATTACAGGGGTAATCATTTGGGAATGTATTTGTATATTTCTTATTATATAATATATATTTCTTTTACGTTTTTATAAATGAAGTCTCTATATGAGATGCAAATAAATTGAAGGAAGGTAGTGAAGTAGAAGTAGTTAACCTGACGAGTAGTGTCGGTATTGATGATGATGAATAAATCTCTATGTGTCTTGAATGTGAATGAAGTACCATGGCAATGGAAGCTGTAATAGACTCTAATCTTAATTATGAATTATATATTCTCCACAACTTTAAATTGTGATATGGCAATTTAAGTAGAAGAATCCATTAGAGATCAGAGTGTGCAGCGAATGCTGATAGATAGCTTTCCACTGAAGGCATTTGTTTGTTTGATGTGTGTTTGGTTGTATTAATTTTTGTTTTTATTTGGCCTGGTCTAGAATGTGGGAATTTAGTAGTAGTTATCACTCAAAAATATATAAACCCACTTTAATTTGGACGAAATCGAGTATTAATGGCATCCACCAGTTTCTTCATTTAAGGAAGAAATTGCAAGTATGTATGTATATTTGTACTATAGGAAGAAATAATAATAATAATAAATATATAACTAAAATGTGAAATGAATATTTAAATCAAATTAATGGAATGCTTGTTTGATATTATAGATGAATGATGTGTGATAAATTGTATTGTTGTTGACGATTGCTGGATTGAATGTATATACAAATTTTGAAATAAATATTTTTATTAAAATAAGCAAATGATTTAATAAAATATGAAGATTATTTTACAATATGATTGGAAATAATTCAGTAGTTTTTTTGGTGTTAGTTTTTCCATAGAGTGATTTAAGAATTCTGTTCGATACATCTGATCAACGTTATCGATAGTGATTCCTACACTTATATGAGGCAGTCTAACACACTATTTTGAAAATGGTATGAAAATATTTTACAAAAAATTATGCATTGTTCATAAAGAAATGTATATTATTATAGAAAATGAAAAATATTTTTTTTCCATAAATCAATATTTTGGACAACGTATGCATCCATTGAATATTAGTGTGAAGTTGAGACCACTGGTGATGCAGTGTTGATATAAAATCCTAGGCAGCCAACATTGCAGCCAATAGACAAAACGAATCACTAAAATCTATGGCATGGCAACATTGTATATTGAAATGTAAATTGATTTATGGACTACATTATGTAAACATACACACACACACACACACACACACACATATATATATATCTGCTAGGTTTGAACCAAAATAAGTTTCCAATGAAATAATTATTTGGAGATATATACAAAAGAATTCGTGTTGTGTTCTATGGTTTATATAGGAAGTGATTTAATAAAGATCTTCCATGGGTTTTCATATGTTTTGTGAATTTTGGTTTGAATATTTCTATTTACAAATTTGCTTTTAATCTTTGCTGTTGATTTTTGATCGATCTTTAGGTCTACGATTTTGGGATTATAGACTTGTTCGTTCCTAATATTTGATTGCTTCGGCCTAACAATGTTGAGATTATCAACTTAGAATTTTTTGCATTTATTTTCCTTTATGCCTTCTCTATGCTTTTAAAATATGACTTGATTACATGTATGTGTGCATGTGCATGACCTGGTTCTTTACCGAACTGGAGCACTCGCTTCCCTGACCTGATTGTGATATTGTTTCTCTTTAGTTTTGAGCTGTTGCATATTGAACTTGTTTTGTAGCATGATACACTCTTGTACTTCAATTGATTGTGCATTACTGTTGCACACTTTCTAATCCGAGTACTTCACCGTGTTGTGCATATTGCCTTATGTGTGTGCTATCTTACTTGAGTGTATTGTTGCCTTGTGCTTGCTGTCCCTACATGTGTGCATTGTGTGTATTCACTTGTTGGCACATTTGCATGTTGTGTGTATCCACTTGCTGGTCCTGATGTGTTTTACTTCGAGCTTTGCCTTTGTTTTGTAATTGTGTGTGCAACTTTTTTGACCCGATGCACATTGCCTGAACTCTTGTACATCTCTACCTTGCTTTCTTTTGTGTATGTGCGAGCATGACCATGCTGCCTGTATGTGCATGTATTGCTAGTGTGTGTACTTTTGCTGTTTGTGCATGTATTGCTAGTGTGTGTACTTTTGCTATTTGTGCATTTTTGAACTCCACATGAATCTATTTTCATTTTCTTCAGGACCTCAGTAGCTTAAACCATGTTGCATCTTGTTTGTGCTTGCCTTATGTTTACCTATGTCCTTGCCTTATGCTTGTCTATGTGATTATTTTGTGTCATTGATTTTTCAGGCCTATGCACTTGCATTGTGTTCGAATATCTCTTATGTACTTGCTTGTTTGAGTGCATGTCCCTTCTTCTTGTGTGCCTAAAGAAGCCGAACTGAGGATGACTCGATTACGTTGGCAGTCCTTTGTGTGCATAGATTTTGTTTAGTTTGATGCTTGATATTGGGTATAATGCCGAGATTGTTTGTGCATATTTTCTAGCATGAATATAGTGTATTGTTCATTTAGGCATAACTTTCAAACTGTTGTCCGAATTCAATGATTTTTCACTTTCTGGAAAGCTAAGAATCCAAGCAACAGCTTTTGTTTTAGGTGCTTTGCAAATTTAGAATTTTATCGGCTAAAATGGCTGGTTACTGAAGTGGGCCTGTATGTATATCGAAAAACCTACTAAACTTGTTTTTAGAAAACCTCTCGATAACTTGAGTTGTAATCCATATTTTTGCACTTTGAAAGTTGTTTGGAAATCTAACACATTATGTAATAATTCATTCTTTGAAATCATTACTTAATTTATTCATTTTGGACTTTAAAATTTTGTTGGAAAGCAGTTTAAATATAAAAGTAGTTTTGTTTCTATATTTAATGAATGCATATTTCTTATATCTCTTCATAGGTGACTAATAATAAACTTTGAGATCTAGTATAGGTATCTATGAAGCATTCTGGGATTAATTGACTATGTCAGTTAGCTTTTGCTTGCATAAAAGTAAAATAGCCACTTAGCATGCAAAAATAGAGATATGTTTTTACGATATATTGATTTATGTTATGATATTATATTATTTCCCTATGTATTGGGATGCCCGTGTTAGGATGTTTATATTTATTGTGTTATATTGTGTTTTGATTTTTTAGAACGCCCTCCGTACAAAGGGGACTCTGTCGATATTTTTCAAAAAATCCGATATTCAGAATATGTTAACCAAATTTATGGTCAACACCCCAAAACTATTCTACTTATGTGGTTAGTCCGGTTTGAATAAAGGGCTTGACAGCCTTAAGGATTGCCTTTGTTATTCGCTTATATATACCTTTTGAATCAGACCTTTCGACGTCGTCGAAAGGTTAGATACTTACTTGAGTTTGATTCTTTCCGTCCTAGTTAAACTTGTATGTGGTCTCCTTTTTGGGCTAAATTGGATCCCTCTGAGTTTATCCTTTTAAGGGTGGAAGCAACCTTAAGGTTTAAGCTAGTTATCAAATTCCTTCTTAAATAGGCGGTACCTTTTGACCTTATCGAAAGATTTGTTAGCTTATATGGTGTTGAATTCAATCTAGTCGAAAGGTTTGTGAATGATCTCCTCCCACTTTGACCTTGCCGAAAGGTTTGATGGATGGGATTATAATGTCAAAAGGTTATTGGGATTGTTATAGTAAAAGTGTTATCGACCTAGTTGGAAGGTGTTGGGCTCTATGTTAATCACTCCGGAAGGTTGAAGTTAGTATTTGGATTCGATGCATTATAAACCTTGTCAAAAGGTTTAGTCCTTTGATTCAATGGTTTCGGAAGGTTTAATGACTGTTGAACTGATTTGGTCCTCAACTTAGTCAAAAGGATATGATTGGACGGTTGGAATCTTCGAAAGGTTGAAATGGTTACTTACGACTGAAGTATTGTTGATCCTGTCGATAAGAACCTTCCGTAGGGGTTTAACCTGAAAATAAGAGTTAATCCAACAAAGTTTCAAGTAAATAGAAAAGTAATTAACCAAGTTTAAGTCTTCCCTCTTTATCCAAGAAAAAAAGCTCTATTTGTTAATTTCCTGAAATCAACATTCAATTAGGGTTACAATGCTCTAATTATGTAGATACAAGACTAGAATGGAAGAAATCGGATCCCCCAAATAGACCTCCTTCAGTCTTATTTATAGGTGCAGGCGACCCTCATTTCGACTTCATGCTCTCGATTGGGCCGGAAGGTCTCCCTTTCATCTGCCACTTTAAACCCTTCATCTCCATCGAAAGGTTTTCCTTTTCATCTGCTATTATGAACCTTCACCCTTATCGGAAGGTTTGTTATTCTTATATCTCCATGATCCTTCCGCCTTTACCGAAGGGTTTATCCTCTTTATTGTGAACCATTCGACCTTGTTGGAAGGTTGCTCTTCTCTTGTTCAATGTGAACCTTCGACATTGTCGGAAGATTGTTTTTCTGTTGTTTATTGTGAACCTTTCGACCATGTCGGATGGTTGCTCTTCTTCAATGGTGTCAAAAGGTCGTCTTTCATCCTTTGTTGACTTGTGAGTGCTGCTTTCTTCATAAACCTTTCGTCATTGTCAGAAGGTATCATAGATGTGCTTTAATCGGTTCAAAAGGCTTATTATGCTTTCGAAAAGGTCATTAAGTACTTGCTCACACTCTCTTTGACTTCTTCATCCCCTTCGAAAGATAAGAACACTTTGAATGCTGAGGAATGTAAGCTTTTGACTCCTTCGAAAGGTCTGGGTCTGCTATACAATGTTGACTGCATCCCTTCGACTCTTTCGAAAGGTTTGAACCAAACTCCTTTTCTTTAATCTTTGTTGAGAGACTTTTTGTCCTAAACGGAAGGTTGATTTTTAGTGTAACATTTGCCCCTCCACCATTCGAAGGGATGCTCTTGACTTTGAAAGTCATCTTTGTCGACAGCTACAAAAATTTTCCACCTCTTGGCCTTCCCGCGTTGATCTGGAACGTCCATTTAAACCTTGATCTTGCGGCTGAGAATTTGGGCAACTTTTCTTATATAATACGCTTCTTCTCTTTCTTCCTTTTTTTACTTGAAATCAAAATTATCGCGCACGAGTAAAAGAGTTCTCCAAAATTTCCTAGATCTCATCTCAAAACAATAAGGTAATCTCTTGAATTTGATTTGTAAATTTTAGTCTAAACTTCACCCTTATCGGTTTTCAGTTGAATTTCTAATTTTCATTTTCAAACTTCGGATTCAATTTCATATGAGTTCTTTGAAAAATTTTCCTTTCAAACTGGTTTCTATCAATGTTCGTTTATGGTTTTGAATTTGACGTCATATAGTGTCTGATAAAGGAAATCCCAAAATCGAGATTAACTTTTGGCCTAAAGTCCTTAATTAATTTTTTTTGGTTTTCGATTTTTTGATAGTTTTTGTTACTTTTCGAAATCGAATTAGATTGATTTAAGACAAAATCAGTTTTGTTAGTGGGTTGTTTTACTTGTTTTTCAAGAAAAGTTTGAAAACTGCATTTATTATCGGGTTTGGGTTTGGTTAAACCCAATATGATAACCTGGAACCTACCCGTGCCAAATTCAATTACACAAAATGACTTTTCTACCCCTATGAAAGAGATTAAGGCGGCAATAATGAATCTGCCCTCTTTGTACCTTTCAATGGGGTCGAAAAGTATTATGATGCTAATTTTACATTTGCTGTAGAAATTTTAGGCAATTAAATGATCTAATCTTTCGATAACGAGCTCTCGTCAAGGTTAAGGAGTTTCAAACCTTTCGACTACCAGCTTTCGGCAAGGCTGGAACTCTTCAGCCTTATAACTGCTTCCACCCATCTTTGTCAAAACGTTTAAAGTACACATGAATCAAACCTGAAACCTTTCGACTTTGATGGGTTGAACACGTTTTAACAATATTAACCAGACCTTTCGACAACATCATCAACACTATTATTTTTACTTTGGAACTTTGAATTATTAGTTTTGACCATGTCGAAAGGTCTTGCTATCTAACCTTATGTTACATTCGAAGTATATCCAGGCTTCCATAGAGCTTTCGACGTTGTCGAAAGGTGATGAATGGATTAATGTTTTATCTTTTCCTTTTGACTTTGTCGATAGCCCGGGGAATTCATATTATTAATTAATTACTCCTTAGGCCCTCAATAGTGTCAAACTAGGATAACTTAGGATGATGCTATCTTCTGTCCAACATTATCGAGAGCTTGGGATGCTAACCTTTCGACTTTGTCAAAAGTTTGAATTGTTGACCTTTCGACACAATCGAAAGCTTAAACTACTTAGTATTTTCACCATTTTAAGATTTCATGTATGTTTTAATGCTTGAGCTATTTAGGTAAAAAAAATTACATTTATAAATAATTAAGAGTTTTAACCAAAACATTTTCACCTGGCAGAATCATGAGTTCTCCTAAAGTTGAAGCTATTGCCAAGCATTCTTCTATTGTATCCCAGGATGAAGTCAATGCTATTCTTAAAGATTTTGGCATTACTAGGATCGAAGCCATCCCTCCACGACGAACTGATACTATTGATAACCCTCCAGAAGGTTATTTCGCTTATACGGTTATCCACGTCTGGCATGGTGGATTCCTTCCCTTTCTTGAGTTCCTACTTTTCTATATATCTCATGTTGGAGTTGCTCCGATACAATTATCTCCGAATGTATACACTAACCTTCTATCTCTGGAAATGTTGGCATTGGAATCTGGACTTCCTTTGGTTAACGCTAAAGTTCTAAACTCCCTGACCAAGTTGGTGAGGTCAGGTAATCTCAACAAGCAGATTTTCAAAGTGAATGTGTACAAGAAGCTTATTTCAGATAGCATTAACAAGTTCAAGGACTGGGAGAATCAGTTCTTTTTTGTCAAGTGCTTCGCTGGTGTTCGCGGGACTTTTGCCTTGCCTCGTAAGTCTGTTTCAATGTCATCTTCATTTTTCTTTATGTTTTCTGCGAACTAATCTCTGATCTTTTTAGGTGAACCTCTTAAGACACTTAGCGACGCAAACCAAAGATTCATCAATTCTTTAACCACCACTCCAGAACAACTTGGGAGTAGATTAATGCTCCTAACCCTTTCGAACCTAAGGAAGCATTCTTTGCTTCCAACTGGCCAAAGGATTCTTGGAACCCCACCAGTCATTATGCACAATTCCCACGAAAATTGCTTCTTCTCCTCAGGCGATGCCGAACATTTTACTTCTCTTTCACCCATTCGTTCTGACATTTCAGTTATACTATTAGCTTATTATTCTCCTCCTTTTGTCTATGTAATTCTTGAATGGCTCTGGCTTGTTTTATATCTGCTTGAATTAGATACTGCTCCCTCAAAGACCGCTATTTCTTGAAGTGATGTTGCTCTTCCTCCACCATCTTCAGATGTAAAATAAGTCTTGGAATCTTTTGCTAGATCCAAGAGATCCTCGAAAAGGAAACTAGTAGTGCCTTCCGAAGACGCTCCTTCAGTAAAAATAGCGAAGATCATTGATGTGGAGGAGGAAGAACAACGTATATCTCTTGGGGGAGCTTCAAAGAGCCTAACTGTTGAAGCTCCAAAAGACATAGCGGAGCCAACGCCACCTTCACCTGTTCCCCTTCTGCATATTACAATATTTGACTCTCCAGTTGCGCTAGCACAGATGCAACTTGCTCTTTTTAAGACTCCTTCTAAGTCTCATACCCTTCTGGAGTCGTCATCTTTCGCTCCTCGCCCACTAATTTTGACGAACTTGTCAAGCTCATTCTTCATTCAGATCTTTTACCTCTTCCTCTCCGTCGTCATTAGCCCCGACTTGGCATAAAATCACCGCTCTCTCATGGAGCAACAACTCTTGGTTATCCCACGTATAATTAATTCTATTATCACTGGATCTTTCTAATTGATAACCTATGTTTCTTCTCTTGTTGCAGATTTCCAGGAATTGGGTTTCTCTTAACGAACATGTTTCCAGGCTCTCCTCTGGATCCTCCAAGCTATAGGAGGAGAATATTGAATTGAAAAGTCAGCTAGCCTCATTGATGGCTACTCAAAATACCACATCCTCTGAACTAGAGTGAATTAAAGCTTCCCTTGCTAGGGCTGAGAGTGATCTTGAAGCAAAGAGGCGAGCCCATCAACTTACCTCTGATGGGAAACTCGCAATGGAGCTTGCCTTAAAAGACTCAGAAGATGAGAAAGCCCGTTTGATTTCCAAAAATTCTCCGCTGAAAGATAAATTCAAAAGGTCCAGAGCTTCACTTAGGCTAGCTATTCAAACCCTTTCTAACTTCCAAAAACATGTCTCTATTTTTGTCGACACCACCTTGGGGCCCATGATGCTGAGTCATTATGAAGATGCCCTCATGCTTGCCTATGCCAATAATCGTGAAAAATGTCCTGACTTTGATTTTCCTTCACTTGACCCAATTCTAGCCAAAAGAGTTATGGACAAAATTGAGCGAGTTAGGTATGGTTCCGAGCCCGAAGGTGAAGAGGGGACTGTTATTTTCAAGAAAGCTCTTTCTTTTGATATCCCCTCTTTTGACATTGAATCTGATTCTGAAGAAGAGGATGATAAAGGTAAAGATCTTAAGGAGAAGGAAAATGATGACGAACTCAATTAGGATAGTGACTCTGATGATGATAATGACGATAATCCCTCTAGGGGCCAAGGCCATGATGGAGATAAGGGGGCCCTTCCGGTGCTTCAGAGATGGATAGTGGAGATCAAGATGATGCTCCCGAACCAGAGAAATCCCCCCAAAAGATATGCCACCACTATCTCCTGGTTTAGCTGCTCCTCTAGAGAGGGAAGCTGCTCCCTCTCATCCCAAAGATCTACAAGAGAAGGAACAAGCTCCCCAGGCCTCCGTTCTAGTTTCGCATGTATCGAATTCCTTGTTTAAATGTCTTATACCTCGAAGATAATAATTAGTGGTAAATCATTTATCTTAGATAAATAAGAAGTCAAATCTTCCTTATAGAAAAAAACCTAAAAGAAAATAGGGGGAAATTAACAAGTTACATAGGGAGTTAGACAAATTAATAAAGGAACACTATGCTCTATCTCAGAAATATCATAGTTTGGACAGGAGCATTTTCGTTTTAGCATCTTTTAAATATCAAAGGGAAACTCCTTTATTAAAGAAAGCACGTCACCGGTATGATGCCCTCTTAAAAGAAAATAGAGAATTCATAACTATTCTAGATGATGATGGAAGAGAGAGACATTTTAGTCAATTTTTTGTATAAAGTATATTGTAGACATTCTACCATAGATCTTTCATACTTAGGTGAATTCAGTGGGGGTCTACTTAGATGTTTCCATAAAAGATATTTAGATGAATTTGGTTCTGACCCGCATCCTGGAGCTTGCTGGAACTTACCGCGGGTCAAACCAATTCCTCAAGATCTCCCTGCTGAAAAGCTTAAGTATGAACCCGATGAATGACCGTAAATATGTAACAAGTAATTGATTTTTGAATATATGTTGTTGTTATGCTTTCTATGCTTAGCTTATTTTTACTGTGCTATTTCAGATACCAGTTCTTTAGGTCGGGTTGTCCCAAGAGACCACATATGTCAGTACGTTAACCTGAGAGCTCTAAAAATGGACCAATTTTAAGGATACGAAGTTAGCAAGATATTGCTTTCTTCGGGATTTGCAAAAATTATACTTGGAATACCCCCGTCTCCGCTTCGACTTCCTTGGCGAAGAAAAGGAATTATTCTTAAAAGAAATCAGAACATTCCATTCCAAATTAATTTATGGTCGTGATAGCCCACCAGCCGGAAAATGGGATTATAGTAAATGTCCGCCAGTTATAACCCTTGAAGGAGTCACTTTACCTTTTGACTCAACGGTCATGCTTTCAACAAATACCTTAGGCAAAGTTAAGAATGTTATCTCTCAATATTAGATGTGATGACTGTTGTATCCCTTGACTTTGCTCCTATTTTGAGTTGTAATTCATTACTACAGTAATAAAGATATATTATTTTCCCTATCTCAATTTTGGTTTTTATTTATTTCCTTTCTTTAATAGGAGCCACAGTCGTCTACAACTTCTCTTTCTCAAAACTTAATATCCCATGTCGACGTAATCAGAGAGAGATTATTGAGAGTAGAGCAATCATGATTCAGGATGAAATATTATTGGAACGTTTCGGTGGTAATGTTGGAGCCGTAAAATGGTAAAAAAGATGCCTTATCCAAAAAACCATAGCCAGCAATCATAAGGATCGTATTGACTATCTTGAGGCTAAGATTAAGAGAAATGGTGAAGCGATTATTATGCTTAAACGACAAGTGAAGTCAAATCCTACAATCGACTTTGATAAAGGATGTCTGAACATATCCAACGGATAAGCCATTTAGAGCTAAAATTGAAAGATAGTCAAGCTCATTGTGCCTCTTTAGAATTCCTTGTAGGGGAAAAGTCTCCAAACATTATTCCTACGGTCCCTCGAACAACCCCTTCAACTGTCAAACCTACTAGGTCAAAACTTCTCGCGGCTCAGAAATTTCCAACCATGCTGAACCCTCCTTCGGGTTTAGACGATAATGTAGTTGGAAACTGGTACCGGAGGGTGTAGTTTGAAATTGCCAAATATTTTGATGATCACCTGAAGTTGAGGTATTCTCAGACTATCAATGACTACGCCGCCAAGAATCAAAAGCTTGAGCGTATTATTTATTTCCTCCAAAAACATGATGCTGAGCTAGAAAATGAAAACAAGACCCTTAGAGCTACAAACGGGGCCTTTAAACATGCTTTGAAAACCAACATCAAGGCAACTGATGATGAGAATACAATTAGAAGAAAGGAGAAAAAACTTAAAGAAGTTCTCCGCACAGCAATTAACCATGTAGTTAATCCTTCCGTGGTGGAGACTCTTAATAAAGCATCTCAAGATTTGTAATTTGTTTATGTATTTGGGCTATGTAAATATATCTAGTACATAACTTTGTTGTTTGTAAATGACTACATAAATCACATAAACTACAGAAATTTTGTAAATATCACCTGATTTGTGATCCTTTTCTATGATGTAATCTTTGATATACTTTTAAATTGCTCATTTAGTGACTTTTGTGCTTCCTAAATCCTTTGCTATTCCTTTCCATTCCGACTTCCCTGCGGAACACGTAGCAAACAATGCTTCTAATTGTTAGCTTTTAAATTGACATATTTGTCTATGTATATCATTCGCCTAGATTAGTGATGTGTAAATGTGCATATATATACAACCATATTTCATATCTTTTTATTTAAATAAACATCATATTTGGGCATTTGTACATGTTAAAACCAAAATTCAATTATTTTCAAACCATCATATTTTCATCTTCATTCAGGGGCAAAATGGTCATTTTTTGCATGTGTAAATTTGAGAATTTTTACTTGGACATTTTTGATAATTTTTGTAGGAATTTGGATGCATATGTAAAAGGCTTATATAAAGATACATGCATGCACAAATGAATACAAATGAAAGAAGAGGGAAATAATTCAAGTCCAAGATCATGGAGGACCCCACCCACTTGCCTAAATCTACAATTAGAAGCTAATGGACAAATAAGTGGAGGTTAAAGCTTCATGCACATCAAATGATGGATTAATTAGTGGCTAATGGTTACTTGGTGGCCACACTTCCTAAGGGGTATTTTGGGAAGCCCCCTAAAAAAGGGATTAGGGTTTTATGCATGTATAAATAAGCCCTCTTATGTACATGTAAATCATCTACTCTTTAATATTAGTTAGGAAATGAAAAATACAAGTTGTAATGGCAATGTTCTATGAAATAAAAATGGCTTCCAAGCCTCTTTCTCCTCTCTTTTATATATGCTTTTTTTATGTTAATGCTTATTTCTATGCTCTCTTTCTTTTCTTTGTTAGTAGATTAGTTTTACATTCATGCAAGTAGTGTAGCTTAATTCCTTTTGTTGTAAGTAGTTTAATTACATTCTCTTCTTTCCTATTTTTTTATTTTCTTCTCTTTTAATGTTGAAATTTACTTGTGTTGATTCAATGCCACAAATGAGTAGCTAAACCCCTTCAATTTAGGGGTAATGAAGCTCTCAAATATTATGTAATTTCAACATTTTATGATTTATGATCTCATTTGGTTTATGCTTCATGAAGACTTTAATGCAAGTTTATACAAGTGGGTTTGATAGCTTATATTGCTTATGCAAATGAGCTATTCTTATTCAACATAAACACAATTTGCATAATCATTTGCTAATCCATTTTTGATTGTGAAATTAAAGTAAAAATGAAATTTGATGATCTATAATACTAGTTACAATAGTAAATAGATAATACTTAAAATAGCTTTTGCTTTGACATCATTTTCATGAGAATTATAAGTGGTTTATTTGTTGTATTATAGTTTGATGGTTTGAGTTATGTTAATTAATAACATAAACAAACCATACTTATGATAAATACAACAATATTTCATTTAATATCAAAGCTAGAGATCACAAATTGTTTGTTTGTTGATTTACAAAAATATGAGAGCGGGTTTGCCTCTAAATTGTTCTCTAGTTCAATAGTTTTTTTAAATCAAATTTTAATTCTAGTTTTAGCATCATTTTATTTCTAGTTAACAATTTCTCCTCCATTTGGTCTAATTTGATTGAATAGATTTTTAAACTCTAACAATTCCCTACGGATCGACCCATACTTGCCACGTACTAACTAGTGTACGCCGTGCGCTTGCGGTAAAATTTAATTTGAAATTTTTCATCAAAATTCTAATCCGATAGAAAATTTTCGGTTAACAAGTTTTTGGTGCCATTGCCGGAGAATTGAATTTGATTTTAATTTTCTATTCTTCGAATTATTTTTCGTTTGATTTTAGTGTGTTTTTATTTTGTGTGTGTTTGCATTTAAAATATAAAATAAAAAATTTGCGTGTGTGTTTGTTGTTTTATTTTCAATTTCTTGTGTGCTTGTTCTCTAGTTTCATTGGCAATTGCATTTTCTATATAAAAAAGACAACATACACAATTTCAAATAAAATTAGTTTATTGCATTGCCACTTTTATATTTACATTTCAATTTTCTTCCCTTGTTTACATTTTCTAAAAAATTAAAAAAAAGAGACACGGTTACTGTTCTGTGCACTGTGCACAAACTTCCCCTGTGCACTGTAATAAACTACTCTTTCAATAAATACCATCCATCTTTCATAAACATAACATTCAATCAAATTCCCCTGTTAACTGACCACCTAACCACCATCATCAACATTACTACCTATCAGAGCACTTCCCCACTGTTCTAATCATTGTCATTACTATTGCCACATTTCTACACAACTACATACCACAACTTCCCAAAATTTCAAACCAAACCATTCATACAACTGCCCTGTACTTCCTTCTGACCACATCATTTCCAGCAAACTGACCATCATCATCAAACACTTCCCTACATATCCACAAACTGCAGGCATACAACCCATCAGATTACCACTGCCTTGCTTTCCACTGCCAATTCGCTCCATCCATCACAAGACAGCGCTACAACTTGCCTACTCTGCAACTTCAAGTGTACCAACTTCGACTAGCACAGCGATAACCAAACTGCCACAAACTTTCTATCAACTGCCACAATGCTTCACCCATCCACACTGCATATTCAAACCTAGACTTCACCAGCTCTTCTACAGACTGGCATTGTTCTAACCATTCAACTGAAGTGCCTCGACCTTCCAATCCCCCACAATCGCCAAATCGAAACAACCATCCTCGGCCAAACACACCCAAACAGCTCCAACCCATTCTAGCTACCATCAGCCCCCTCTACAAACCACCACACCCTCTCACTTCAACTCCAGTTCTACAACTATAACATCCCACATCCTCCTCCACTACATCACTTACAAATACTACATAACCAACCCGGCCCTTAGAACACTTCATTACTATCTCCCTACTTCACCACAGTCCAACCACAGTTGGCCATTGCAAAAAACTGAAGCTCTGCCTTAACCACGACTTCATCCCAATTCAACAAAACTACAAAATTGTCCAACCGCTACTGCCTATCACCTTGCCTGAACACTTACTGCTTGCATATAGGTTCACACTTCCAGTCATCCTTCATCACCCACCAAATCTCCCACTTCAACAACTTGCTTACACTGCCTGACCACCTCCTCCTCATATACAACCAAATAGTCACTTCTGCCATCACAATCCACCACCCAACCCAGACCAGAACCCAAATTCGAGAATCGACGCCCAAACCCAAATTTGCCTGCCCTGACATCGAAATCACCTCGCAAACTCCTCCCACACCTTCAACCGTGACACCGTGACTCAACTGCAGACGCGACCCATGCAATCGCCATACCCACCGCAAACTTCCTCATCTCACTCGAACCTGAACGCGTCCAATCCCCTCAAATCCATATTCGACTTTGATTTTTATTGCGACTTGAAATTGTGCTTATGTGGATTCGAATTGAAGAAGTAATTTTTTTTTGGACTTGAAATCGTGGGAGACGTTTTATTTGTATAATTTTTTTTCTTCTGAAGTGGCAATTTGTTTTGGGTAGTGGATCGGGTTTACCATTCTTGTGGGCGGGCTTGAGTTAACATTTTCCTTTGTTTTGTTTTGTTTTAAGTGTGTTTTGTCTAACTTAGTCCATCCTTATTAAAAAAAAATTGCAAAATTTGTTTTGATTAATTTCTTTGCTTTTAATTTAGTTTTGCTTTATCCTTCAAAAAAACAAAAAAAACTAAAATTTGTTATGTTTTGTTATAGTTTGGTTTGTGTTAATTTGTTTTAGAAAAAAAAATTATAAAAAAAAATTGTATATATCTTGTCTTGTTTTCAGGTTGTCAAAGCAGAAATTCAAAGGCAGAAGTGCTTGCTAAAAATAAACCGCTTTGCTTGCTTGCTAAAAAAAACTACCGCTTTAAAATAATTGCTAATAAAATCTGCATGCTCTGGTATCATGCCCTTTTCCCTTGTTTTTATTTTGAATTGCATTGTTGGTTTCTTGCATTTGCATTTATATATATATAAAAAATTTCAAAATCCAAAAACAAAAACAAATTTCATTTTAGTTGCATTGTAAATTCACGTTTAATTTTCGTTCGCATTCATCTCATCTTATTTTATTTTTTAAGGGCAATACCCCAATTTACATAAGGTGAGGGATTTCATCACCCTTTACTTAGCCCACAAACGCATTTCATCGTAGAATTTGACTAATAATAAAGGTTCGACATTCGACTTAAGGGTGTCACGAGCTCATCTAGGGCTTAATTGTATCTTCACAATTGTTTTCTTTGAACAATTTTATTTTTTGGTGTCTAGGCTATGGCAGAGTAATAACTAGTTATAAAAATTACGGTGATCGTAAATATTATATCGGTTGTTCCTATGAAGGTACTTAAACCTTCGGTTGCATTGGTACGGTGATTCGTGGTGCACCGGTAACCCCTGCCCGTTACGCGGCTGAGAAATATTTTTGTTGATTTAAGACAAAGTGTGATTATACAATTTTGGGTTAGGAGCTATTAAGGACAGAAAATTTGTAATTAAATCCTTTGCATTCATTTAGTTGCATTAGTTCATGCATATTTAAAAAATAAAAAAATCAAAAATCAAAAATCCAAAAAAATTGTAAATTTTACTTATCTTAGTTTTTAATCAAAAAAAAGAAAAATCCTTTTTTTCTTTCTTTTCCTTTGAAAATTTTCAATCAAACAGAAAAACAAAAAAAAATTTCAAAAAAAAAAAAATCAAATTTACATTTTCTAAAAAAACAAAAATCCTTTTGGTAAATATTTAAAAATTCAAAAAAAAAGTTACAAAAACAAAAAAAACAAATAATTTTTTTTTGAAAAAACTAAAAACAAAACAAAAATCAAAATTTTCTTTTGAAAATAAATCTCACTTGGTAAATAGTTTTCTTCCTTGTAAAAAAAAGAGAGAAAATTCAAAAACAAAAACAAATTTTCACTTCGCTTTTCAAATCTTCCTTCATTCTCTAACTCTTTCTAACTTCTTTCTCTTCTCGACTTTCACTTGTGCATGAGTACTTGGACTCGTGACACAACAACCAATCGTTGGACTCGCGACTCAACAACTAATCGTTTAACTCGAACAAATGATCCTCCCGAAATGGCGAACGAAAACGCCCCTCGAACTCTAATGGATAGAATCTTTCCCGATAGAGTTTCTATTCCATCTTGCATCACGTTACCCGCCCCTACGGGTAACCATTTCGAAATTCACTCAAACCATATTGCCACGCTTCCGAAATTTGGCAATTTCGAGCATGATGATCCATACATCTTCTTGACTAAATTCGAACAAGTTTGCGCAACCATTAAACTCCAACAACTTTCCGATGACGGAATCAAACTTCGATTAATCCCATTCGCTCTTACGGATTACGCTGAAAAATGGTTGTACAGCTTACCACTGAACTCGATTAAAACATGGGAAGAATTCGTAAAAGCTTTCTTAAAAAAGTTCTACCCCTTGGAAAAAACGAGTATAATTCGAAACGAAATTGTAAACTTTCATCAATTCAAGGGAGAATCATTCGGAAAGTATTTTGAAAGATTCAAAGAGCTTTTGATAAAATGTCCACACCATAACTTTGAAAAATGGATGATTTGCCAAATCTTATACGATGGGCTCGAAAATAGCTCACGTACCATGCTCGAATCAATGTGCCAAGGCAACTTTCTTGCCCAACATCACAACGATGATTGGCAATTTCTTGAAAACCTCACCGAAAAATCATCCCAATGGGAACGTTCGAACGAAAAATCAATCTACTCACAATCGAGTGCACACTCGATAGGATCTTCTTTTGCTTTGGAAGCTAAGATCGACGCAATGATTAAAAAATTCGATAATGTTTTCTCATCGAATCAAATGAACCAAGCTTCCCAACCGATGTGTTATAAATGCAATGATCCTAATCATATAGCCGATCAGTGTCCCAATTCTATCGAACAAATTAATGCTTTCAATAAAGCCAAAAACGACCCGTTTTCTCCAACGTTCAACCCTGGTTGGAGAAATCATCCGAATTTGCGTGGAACCAAAACAATCCCAACACGAATACAATTCGCCCCAATTTTCAAGCATTCCCGAATAATGCTTCAAATCCTCCCTTTCAGCCCAACAATTTTCAACCAAACTTTGCGGGTCCGTCTCATAATCAACCGCAACAACCAAATTTTCAACCAAATTCTGCTCATCCTCCCCAAGACAATAAACGTTTAACTTCGCTTGAGAAAACTCTTGAAACGTTGGCTAAGGCAACTACTCAAAGCCTTCAATCAAACAGCAATTTGAAAATTTTATTGACCTCATATATGCAAAACACAAACCAATCAATTGCAAAACTCGAAATGCAAATGAGTCAATTAGCCACGTCTGTGAACGAACGTGAACGAGGAACATTCCCAAGCTAACCAATTTCAAATCCCAGAAATCAAAACGCAAATTCAAATCAAGTCCATGTTGTTCAAGATAGCAACGTCACCCAATTAAATGCTATCACAACTTTACGTTCCGGTAAACAAATCGATAATCAAGTCGTTAACCCAAACAATTTACCGGAAACCTCTCTCGATACTTCTAAAACAACGAACGAATCTGAACAGAACGTGGAGCCAAACGTTGAATCGAATGCCAATCAAAACTCTTCTTCTTCTACTCGAGTAGACTAGCCTACCGAGTATCGTGTCCCATTTCCACACCGTCTTCGACCAAAGAAACACTCGGGCCAAATGGAAAAGATGTTGGAAATTTTTAAACAAGTCAAAGTTAACATTCCGCTTCTTGACATTGTTCAACAAGTCCCCACTTATGCGAAATTTCTTAAGGGCTTGTGCACCAAAAAACAACACACTCAAGTGCCCAAAAAAGTCTTCTTAGCTGCCAGTTTGAGTGAAGACTTGTCCCAATCCATGCCCGTCAAATACAAAGATCCTGGCTGCCCTACGTTTTTGTGTACAATTGGAGACAAAACGATTAACAAATGTTTGATAGACTTAGGTGCGAGTGTCAACTTGATTCCATACTCCATGTACGAACAACTAGGCTCAGGTGAGCTCAAACCCACAAAAGTTACGCTTCAATTCGCCGATCGTTCCATTAAAAAGCCTATGGGAGAAATCGAGGACGTGCTCATTCGAGTAGGGCAATTCATATTCCCTATTGATTTTATCATTCTCGAAACATAACCCGTGTTAAATCCCGCGAGTCAAATTCCATTGATTTTAGGCCGACCATTCTTAGCCACCTCAAATGCCTTAATCAATTGTTGTAACGGTTCGATGAAAATCTCTTTTGGAAACATGACTTTGGATCTTAACATTTTCAATCTTGAAAGCCAATCGAATGAACCTCGTGACCAAACGTTGGAAGTTAGTGCCATTCACAAAAATTTTGAAAACAAGACACTTGATCTTCACAACGAACACGAAGCTGAATACAAAAAGTTGTTTCACGAAATCCCCAACGAGATTGAATACACTCTTCCTTTCGAATCGCTTCCAGTTGATTCCGAATCTCAACCCAACTCTTTGATTGAAAAACTCCCGAAGTTGGACCTCAAACCACTTCCCGATCACCTTAATTACGCATACTTAGATGAAAACGAAACTTGTCCTGTAATAATTTCTAACGATCTTTCTCTTGACCAAAAAGCTTCTCTTCTCTCTATTCTTTCGAAAAATAAGGAAGCGATGGGATGGTCTATCTCCAATATAAAGGGAATTAGTCCTGCTCTTGTCCAACATCGCATCCATTTAATCGACGATGCCAAGCCTATTCGTGACACGCAACGACGGCTTAATCCAAAAATGAAAGATGTGGTGCGTGATGAAATTCTTAAACTTCTCGACAACGGAATCATTTACCAAATCTCTGATAGTTCATGGGTTAGCCCAATTCACGTTGTATCGAAAAAGTCTAGGCTAACCGTTGTCAAGAACGATTCAAACGAACTTATTCCAACTCATACTCAAACGGGTTGGCGTGTTCGCATTGACTATCGAAAACTAAATGCCGCAACATGAAAAGATCACTTCCCTCTTCCTTTCATTGACAAAATGCTCGAACGTTTAGCCGGCCACAAATTTTACTGCTTCCTTGATGGTTATTCCGGCTATAACCAAATTCCCATCGCTCCCGAAGATCAAGAGAAGACAACTTTCACGTGTCCATTCGGTACCTTTGCTTATCGATGTGTGCCATTTGGACTTTGTAATGCTCCTGCTACTTTCCAACGATGCATGGTTGGAATCTTTTCCGACATGATTGAACGCTTTCTAGAAGTTTTAATGGACGATTTCTCAATCTTTGGCGATTCTTTTTCCCAATGTTTACATTATCTCGAATTGGTTCTAAATCGATGTAAAGAAAAACATCTGACTTTGAATTGGGAAAAATGCCACTTTATGGTCAAACAAGGCATAGTCCTTGGACATATCATCTCAAATAAAGGCATCGAGGTAGATAAAGCAAAAATTAACGTAATTGCAAATCTACCCATTCCCAAATGTGTTAAGGACATTCGATCATTTCTAGGACACGCTGGCTTTTACCGACGCTTTGTGAAAGACTTTAGTAAAATCGCTCGCCCTTTGACGACTCTTCTTGGAAAAGATGTTCCATTCGATTTCAACTCTGAGTGTATCTCCTCTCTTGAACATCTTAAGAAGGAACTCATTTCTGCTCCAATCATATGCGCACCCAATTGGGATCTTCCTTTCGAAATCATGTGTTATGCTTTGAACTTTTCCGTTGGTGTTGTCTTAGGAAAAAGCATCAACAAGATCATCCACATCATTTACTACGCGAGTATGACTTTGAATGATGCTCAACTCAACTACACAACAACTGAAAAGGAGCTTCTAGCTGTCGTTTTTTCTCTCGAAAAATTCCGACAATACTTGATAGGTTCACACATTACTGTGTACACGGACCACTCTACGCTTCGATATCTCTTTGCTAAAAAGGATGCTAAATCCTGTTTGATACGTTGGATCCTTTTACTTCAAGAATTTGACCTTAAATTAAAGAAAAAAAGGATCCGATAACGTCATAGCCGATCACTTGTCTCATCTTTCGAACGCACCATCTTCTTTGCCAATCAATGAAAACTTCCCCGATGAACAACTTCTTTCAATTTCGATCGATCCATGGTACGCTGATATAGTGAACTACTTAGTCACTAAAGAAACACCCTCATCTTGGTCCAAACTGGATAAATACAAATTCATGTCCCAAGTGAAATATTTCTATTGGGACGATCCATACTTGTTCAAATATTATCCCGACCAAATCATCCGACGTTGCATTCCGGATAATGAGATAAGGAGTGTTCTTTCGTTTTGCCACGATCAAGCGTGCGGTGGACATTTTGGTCCTCGAAAGACTGCAGAAAAAGTGCTTTAGTGTGGATTCTATTGGCCTTCTCTTTTCAAAGACTCGTTCGAATTTTGCAAAACTTGCGATCGATGTCAAATGCTTGGACGAATTTCTCGACGAGATATGATGCCTCTAAACCCCATTTTTACAATCGAAATCTTTGATGTTTGGGGTATCGATGGGACCTTTTCCCAACTCTTTTGGAAACTTGTATATCCTTCTCGTTGTCGATTACGTTTCAAAATGGGTCGAAGCCATTCCTTGCAAAACCAATGATCATAGAAGTGTTGTGAAATTTCTCAAAGAAAACATCTTTTCGAGGTTCGGCACACCTCGCACAATAATCAGTGATAACGAAATCCATTTTTGTAACCGAGCTTTTGAAACTTTAATAAAAAAATACTCGATAACCCACAGGTTATCCACTACGTATCATCCTCAGCTTGTGGCCAAGTTGAAGTTTCAAATCGACAAATAAAATAAATCTTGGAGAAAACTATCAATAAAAATCGAAAAGATTGGTCTCAAAAATTGACCGACGCGCTTTGGGCTTACCGTAATGCTTTTAAAACTAACCTTAGGACTCCATTTTATTTAGTTTATGGTAAAGCTTTCCATTTACCCATTGAAATCGAACAAAAAGCATTGTGAGCAATTAAGAACTAAAACTTTGATCTTGAGAAAGCTGGCGAAAACCGAAACTACAACTCAATGAACTAGAAGAACTTATGAACGACACATATGAAAACGACAAAATTTACAAAGAAAAATCCAAAGTTTTTCATGACAAGTCAATCCTAAGAAAAACGTTTTCGCCTAACCAAAAGTTCTTTTATATGACTCAAGACTTCATTTATTCCCTGGGAAACTTAAATCGAGATGGACTGGACCATTTATGGTAAGAACTATTTTTCCACATGGTGCCGTAGAAATAGAAAACCCCAGGGATGGATTGGTTTGCAAAGTCAACGATCATCGTTTGAAACCTTTCTTGGAATTGCCAAATAACCAAGAGGAGGAGCTTACGATCCTTCATGAGCCAAGCTACATCTAGTAAGAACGCTAACCCTCTTTTGTAAATATGTACATAGTTTTCCCCATTACACTCATTATGTCATGCATTGACTGTGGGGACACAGTCAAATTAAGTGTAGGGGAGTCTCATTTTCATTTTTTTTAAGTTTCATGGCATTTTTTAATTTTCATTTTTCTTTTAACTTAAAAAAAATTTCAAAATTTCAAAATCTCAAAAACATTTTCTTTTTATCATTCTGATTTATTTGTCTTCACAAAAATAAAAATGAAGTTTGATTACAAATAACAATGGTTTAACTAGTATATAGGAAGGTTCATATGTGTTAATTATGAAGTATGTTCTAATTGAAAATCTTTGTTTAAAAAAGTGGTAAATTTAAAGTAAAGGATATAACATTTTTATCTTCTAACTTAAATGATACTAAGATGACTTTGCAAAACTCTCTCTTTCTAAAAAAAACATTTGTATATATGTATTTATATATTTTTAACACCTAGAGTCATGTGTTCACACTCGTGTGTTAACTCGCCATGCTCTGTACCCTTCTCACGTAAGCCCGAAAGGAAGTGCATGATTGGTATATCTGGCCTCAGTTTATCTGAGTCAAGTGTATGTATATAAAAATTCTTTTTAATAACGCCTACAATCGATAAGTTTTCACACTTGTGTATTCACTTGCCATGCTCTGTATTCCCTTCACATCAGTCCGCAAGGCAGTGCGCGGGTAATATATATGGCCTCAGTTTACCTGAGTTAGGCATATATAAATATTGTTAATATCAATAAAAATTTCAAATAAGAGAGAGTAAGCAATTGAAATCCGAGCATTATTTTTACTTATTTGATTTAACTTCTTATTGAAAAGAAATGAAAATACCACTTTGATAAACTTTGATAATCAACTAAGGATCCATTTCATAGTTACACTTTGTTATCAATCGAAACAACGAGTTAAACTATTGTCTATTTGCTATGATAACTTGATTTTTGTTAGAATTTTTGACGAGTAAATGACTTAAATTTTCAAGACAATGACCAAAACCTATATTTAACTTATGAGTGTCGAATTGAATGTGAATCCTTCATTTGTAAATATTTTCAAAAACTTGCATTCATCCCATTGTAAATAAATCTTGCACTTTGTAAATATTTTCAATTTGCATTTGGATTTTGTGGGTAGTATCCGCTGAAAACCCTCACGAGACAACACTCGTCCTACTTGGGTCACCCAGAGGTTGAACGGCTTGTTACATATGCTCAATGCAATCGTGTTCCCTACGAAAATGGATTTATCTTAGTTTTCCTTTATTCGAGGACAAATAAAAAGATAAGTGTGGGGGTATTTGATATGCACGTAAATGTGCATATATATACATCCATATTTTATCTCTTTTTATTTAAATAAACATCATATTTGGGCAATTGTACATGTTAAAACCAAAATTCAATTATTTTCAAACCATCATATTTTCATCTTCATTTAGGAGCAAAATGGTCATTTTTGTGCATGTGTAAATTTGAGAATTTTTACTTGGACATTTTTGATAATTTTTATAGGAATTTGGATGCATATGGAAGAGGCTTATATGAAGATACATGCATGCACAAATGAATACAAAGGAAAGAAGAGGGAAATAATTCAAGTCCAAGGTCATGGAGGACCCCACCCACTTGCCTAAATCTACAATTAGAAGCTAATGGACAACTAAGTGGAGGTTAAAGCTTCATGCACATCAAATGATGGATTAATTAGTGGCTAATGGGTACTTGGTGGCGACACTTCCTAAGGGGTATTTTGGGAAGCCCCCTAAAAAAGGAATTAGGGTTTTATGCATGTATAAATAAGCCCTCTTATGTACATGTAAATCATTTACTCTTTCATATTAGTTAGGAAATGAAAAATGCAAGTTGTAATGGAAATGTTCTATGAAATAAAAATGTCTTCCAAGCCTCTTTCTCCTCTCTTTTCTATATGCTTTTCTTTGTTTTTATGTTAATGCTTATTTCTATGCTCTCTTTCTTTTCTTTGTTAGTAGATTAGTTTTACATTCATGCAAGTAGTGTAGCTTAATTCCTTTTGTTGTAAGTAGTTTAATTACATTCTCTTCTTTGCTATTTTTCTATTTTCTTCTCTTTTAATGTTGAAATTTACTTGTGTTGCTTCAATGCCACAAATGAGTAGCTAAACGCCTTCAATTTAAGGGTAATGAAGCTCTTAAATATTATGTAATTTCAACATTTTATGATTTATGATCTCATTTGGTTTATGCTTCATGAAGTGAGTTTTGATGCAAGTTTATACAAGTGGGTTTGATAGCTTATATTGCTTATGCAAATGAGCTATTCTTATTCAACATAAACACAATTTGCATCATCATTTGATAATCCATTTTTGATTGTGAAACTAAAGTAAAAATGAAATTTGATGATCTATAATACTAGTTACAATAGTAAATAGATCATACTTAAAATAGCTTTTGCTTTGGCTTCATTTTCATGAGAATTATAAGTGGTTTATTTGTTGTATTATAGTTTTATGGTTTGAGTTATGTTAATTAATAACATAAACAAACCATACTTATGATAAATACAACAATATTTCACTTAATATCAAAGCTAGAGATCGCAAATTGTTTGTTTGTTGATTTACAAAAATATGAGAGCGGATTTGCCTCTAAATTGTTCTCTAGTTCAATAGTTTTTTTAAAATCAAATTTTAATTCTAGTTTTAACTTCATTTTATTTCTAGTTAACAATTTCTCCTCCATTTGGTCTAATTTGATTGAATAGATTTTTAAACTCTAACAATTCCCTGCGGATAGTCCTGTACTCGCCACGTACTAACCTGTGTACGCCGTGCGCTTGCGGTAAAATTTAATTTGAAATTTTTCAGCAAATTTCTAATCCGATAGAAATTTTGTCGATTAACAATTAGCAACTCATCTTGCCAATCATATGAAAAATAATTTATTCAAAATGTTAAGATCTCATCTTTAACCATGATGAGAAATGATCATGGATTTAACTCTTTCCACTTGTTCAGAATGCATAAGACTTGTTGGAAGTAAATCTTGCCTAATCGTACGGTAATGAATGTTAGAATTATAACTTCCATTAAATGAAGAACCTGATTCAAGGGTTCATGTCTAAATTTTTTGAAGTAGTAACTTTCTCACCCATTATTTTGACATAGTTAGAAGCCCAAATTCCCTATTCGGGGAGTCTTAACAGTATTCTCTTTGATAATATTCTTTGGCCCAGATTCGAGCACTCGAGACGAATAAAAGTCCAAAAATCTTTTCCCTGGACTGGGACTTAATTAAACAATAGTATTGAAATCTTGATTCAGATATAATATATTGGGGACTGATAATGAGTCAAAACCCAGATCTGGGTATTTAGATGTCGAGATTATATAAAAGACCCGAAACTCATGTTCGATGTTTAATAGTGAAGTTCTAAGATGAGAATCACGAAACCCGAATTTGGGTATTAGATTTTGAAGTTCATATATGTGAGAGTCTTGAAGCCTGGAATACACTTTCTGGTAATGTGTGATAAGAATACCATTTTTGATAATAAGTAATAGAAGATTAGAATACCATTTCTAGCAATAATTAATAGAAGACCTGAATACCATATCTGGTAATAAGTAATGGAAGACCAGAATACCATTTCTGGTAATAAGTAACGGAAGACCAGAATACCATTTCTAGCAATAATTAATAGAAGACCAAAATACCATTTCTGGCAATAATTAATAGAAGACCAAAATACCATTTTCGATAATAAGTAATAGAGGACCAGAATACCATTTCTGGTAATAAGTAATAGAAGACCAGAATACCAATATGGTAGATGAAGTCAGTGAATTCTTTCCGATTCTCTTTTCGAATGCGCCATCTTCAGGCTTTGATGATATTTTGCATGATTTTACTTTCTCGGGGCCGAGTTTCTATACTCATTTGTTTTGGCCTATTTCAGGCAGGGACTCTTTCGTCCAATTCTTGTGCTTATTTAAGCAGTTGCCATTTTAGATGGTGCCGATTTTTGGCAGTTGCCTTTTTCAGGCAGGGACTTTTCTTAGTCCACCGAACATTTCATCCGGGTTTTCGGTGCGCTCGGCTAGCTTATTCTCAAGCAGGGCCCGAGGACTTACCCGACCTCCCTTCAGGAGGCGCCTTAACCTGTCCATAGCGTGACATGGCTAAGGGCTTGTCGGTACCTTGGCCAGGCCATAGCATGGCGGGACCATGGGATTACCCATCCTCTCTCCAGGAGGCGCCTTATCCTGGCCATAGTGTGATGCGGATAAGGGCTTATACTTCTTTAACCTGGCCATTTCTGACTTTGGCGCGGCTAAAGGCTTACACCCACCCTCAGGGAGGTGACTTGACCTGGCCATCTTGGCACGACCTAGGGCTTTCTACCATTATTTGTAGACTACCATTTTCGTTAGTCCAAGTTTAAGGAGAATTTTATTCCCGACCATGTAGACTTCTCTTATTTTCAGAATAGAAATTTTATTCCATGACTTGTTCAACCCTTTACAAACTGTTCAAGTTTTCCTTGTCTCAGGAAGTGTGGGACCATCTTTTCAAGCACCTTGCATTGATTTGTGTCATGTCCATTTATTAGATGAAAGCTGCAATATAATCCCTTAAGTTTCCTTTCAAATCTCGGCTTCTTTTTTTGAGAAGGCCAATAATTCAGTTGTTCTTTGGTTCGGATATATATGTCTTTGATCGAGGTAGTAAGATTTTATTCTTTAAGAAGTCTTGAATTTTGAGCCGTCTTTGATTGGCGTCTAATTCTTTTGTGACTTGGTTCAAGTACTTCTTCTTGATGAGTAAGTTTCCTTTTCATTGTTCGTTGATCCTCTTTCATGGGCCTTTCTTTCAATCTTAAGGTTTCGGTCGGAAAATTCTTGGTAATCTTTATATTTCTACTTGGTAATTCCTTTACTATCCTCAATTCTTCGGTTGTGGATTTTCGTATATGTTCATGGTTTTCCCTTGATGGTGTGCCTCATTTATAATCTTACTCCATTTATATGCAAAACTATCATAATCCTTTATCATTTCCTTTTCAAAAATAGTCCCATGGGAATATGACTGAATGGTCCTTCTCATTTGTAGAAATAGGTCTTCTTTCCTCAAATTCTCCTTTTGGAGAGCAAAAATTAGGGTTGATCCCAAATGGAACGGGTTGATACTCCATTTTAAAGGGTTATAGGGCATAACTTGCCTTTTCCTCTTAATGATTTGTAGAGCTTGAAACCGGAGGGTTTGCTCTTCAAGTAAGTACGAGTTATAATCCACCTGATAATTAGACCTTACTTCCAAAGGTTCCGTGGATCCTTGAATCGATTTTCCTTTGCAAAAACTTTCTCTTGTTTCGAACATTGAATCTATTCCTTATCTTTTAAATGCAGTTAGAAGAATTGTGAGTCTTTTATCCAAAATAGATCCTTTCTTATTCAAAAAGAGGAGTTGATAAGCTTTAAGTAATTTATCCAAGTAGAAGAGTTGGTGTGGAATTCAATAAGTGCGAAGGTTCGAGCCCTCCTTTTAGTGCCAATATGTTAACCAAATTTATGGTGAACACCCCAAAACTATTCTAGCTAATGTGGTTAATCCGGTTTGAATAAAAGGCTTGGCAGCCTTAAGAATTGCCTTTGTGATTCGCTTGTATATATCTTTTGAATCAGGCTTTTCGATGTCGTCGAAAGGTTAGATACTTGCTTGAGTTTGATTCTTTCTGTCCTAGTTAAACTAGTATGTGGTCTCCTTTTTGGGCTAAATTGGATCCCTCTAAGTTTAGCCTTTTAAAGGTGGAAGCGACCTTAAGGTTTAAGCTGGTTATCAAATTCCTTGTTAAATAGGCGGTAGCTTTCGACCTTGTCGAAAGATTTGCTAGCCTGTATGATGCTGGATTCAATATAGTCAAAAGGTTTGTGAATGATCTCCTTTAACTTTGACTTTGCCAAAAGGTTTGATGTCTGGGATTATAATGTCGAAAGGTTATTGGGATTGTTATAGTAAAAGAGCTGTCGACGTAGTCAGAAGGTTTGGAGCTCTAAGTTAATCACTCCGGAAGGTTGAAGTTAGTATTTAGACTAGATGCATTATCAATCTCGTCGAAAGGTTTAGTCCTTTGATTCAATGATTTCGGAAGGTTTAATGACTGTTGAACTGATTTGGTCCTCAACGTAGTCAAAAGGATATGATTGGAGGGTTGGAATCTTCGAAAGGTTGAAATGGTTACTTACGAATAAAGTATTGTTGATCCTGTCGATAAGAACCTTCCGTATGGGTTTAACCTGAAAATAAGAGTTAATCCAACAAAGTATCAAGTAAATAGAAAAGTAATTAACCAAGTTTAAGTCTTCCCTCTTTATCCAAGAAAAAAGCTCTGTTTTTTAATTTCCCCAAATCAACATTCAATTAGGGTTACAATGCTCTAATTAAGTAGATACAAGACTAGAATGGAAGAAATCGGATCCCCCAATTGGACCCCCTTGGGTCTTATTTATAGACGCAGGCGGCCCTCCTTTCGACTTCACGCTCTTTGACTAGGCCGGAAGGTCTCCCTTTTATATGTCGCCTTAAACCCTTCATCTCCATCGAAAGGTTTGCTTTTTCATCTGCTATTATGAACCTTCCACCCTTGTCAGAAGGTTTGTTATTCTTATACCTCCATGATCCTTCCACCTTTATCAAAGGGTTTATCCTCTTTATACCGTTTATTGTGAACCTTTCGACCTTGTCGAAAGGTTGCTCTTCTCTTGTTCACTGTGAACCTTCGACGTTGTCGGAAGGTTGTTTTTCTGTTGTTTATTGTGAACCTTTCGACCCTATCAGAAGGTTCCTTTTCTTTAATGGTGTCGAAAGTTCGTCTTTCATACTTTATTGACTTATGAGTGCTGCTTTCTTCATAAACCTTTTGTCATTGTCAGAAGGTAACCTAGATGTGCTTTTACTGGTTCGAAAGGCTTATTATGCTTTCAAAAAGGTCATTAATTACTTGCTCACACTTGCTTTGACTTCTTCATCCCCTTTGGAAGATAAGAACACTTTGAATGCTGAGGAATGAAACCATTTGACTCCTTTGAAAGGTCTGGGACTGCTATATAATGTTGACTGCATCCCTTCAAATCTTTTGAATGGTTTGAACCGAACTCCTTTTCTTTAATCTTTGTTGAGAGACCTTTCGTCCTAGATGGAAGGTTGATTTTTAGTGTAATAGAATAATTTCACAAAAGTATATCGTATGCAAAAAATAGAAAGTCATTAGTTGAATCTATTTAAAATCATAGCATACGATAAGATAAGTTGGAGTGTGGGAGCACATAGAGGATTGAATAGTTTAAGTTAGATAAAATTTTATAGAGTGCGCATAAAGTTTAGGGTATGAGTTGTATATGACGTTTCTCTATAAGGAAATGTGATGACGCAATTTCCTTAAGGGGGAAGTCTGTACAACCCTGCATTCTATGTTGTATAAATAAATAAATATAATTAAAATAAAATTATTCAAATTCGATACATAATAATTAATAATTTTGAACAAACATTTATTTAATTAAAGGCTATTAAATAAAAGATTTTTGTTTTAATAAATTGAATTAACTTAGTAAATTCTTTTCAAATATTATTTGAATAAATTATTTTAATTGAATATAAAATAATTTAAAGTGTAAATAATTGTTATGCTATTAAAATAGCAAAAAACAAAAAAGCGGGCAACGAATTGAATAAAAATGACCAATTATCGATGTATAATTTGTAGAGTGAAGAGTGAATTAAATTAAATTAGACTAGAAATTTAATTACAATTCAAATGAAGAGGGGATTAAAAAAAATAGGCAAAAATAATAATTGAAAGACTAACCCAAAATAAACAAGCCCAAGCCATTCACATTTTCTGCTTGTATCTAGAACACTCTCCTACTTCATTAATTCAAGCCCAACCCAAACCCCTCTTTCATTTCTGCCCTAACCCTAAAATTGAAAATCACGATAAATAAAAAGAAAGAAAAAAACGAATCATGATTGCACGTTTGGCTGGAATTGGTGATGGGGAGGGCGGCTGCTCGGTGACACGACGACAGGAGCGAAGCAACCTATAATGTCACGATGTAAAGGTGTCGATGACGTAGGCAGGTAGGCGGCTGGACTGGTGCGTTCGTGTGGCCATTTGATTTCACAATTGGGAGGAGATAGTGGTTGGAGCTGCGATGGCTGGTGATGGATCCACATGCACGAACTTCAAGCCAACAATTATAGAGAACGTGGATAATAGCCACGACATGGTGTTGAAGGTGGTGGCTGCGTATATTGCTAGTAGGTTGGTTGTAGAAGTAGGACAACAACTTTGATGAGGTCTTGTTTTGGTTGTTGAAGGCTGAAGCCAATATACTGATGGTTGTCGTTGTATTGGTAGCTCAAGCGTTATTTCGTAGAAACTCACTTCTATGTCTATATCTTATTATTTGATGCGTATTTACCCATATACTGTTTGTTTTGCTTAGTTGGACGGATTGTTGGTATATTGGATGAAATTTATTGTTTGATGATGATTGATATGGTTTGAATTGATTGGAATTATGTCATGAACGATGATTTACTTGTGATGATTATTGTTTGATTGGCGATTATAAATTTATCGTGTGATGTTTGAGTAATAAATCGATGTTTGTAAATAGTCTAACTTTAGTTGAAATTGATCGAAAATGGGGTAAATAAATTAAAATGCAACGATTTGAAATAAATAAATTGTTTTGGGAATAGAACGTGGATGCTGGCCACGACATGGTGCTGAAGGTGGTGGGTGTGGATTTTTTTAGTGGGTTGGTTGTAGAAGTGGGACAATAGCTTTGATGAGGGCTTATTTTGGTTGTTGAAGACTGAAGCCAGCATGCTGATGGTTGCCGCTGTTTTGGTAGCTCGAGCATTATTTCGGTGAGTTTCTCAACCCAAATCTACATCTATATCTTATTATTTGATGTGTATTTACCATATATATTTTTTATTTTGCTTGGTTGGGTGGATTGTTGGTATATTGGATGAAATTGATTGTTTGATGATAATTAATGATTGATATGGTTGGAATTGATAGGAATTGTGTTTTGAACGATGACTTAGTTGTTGTGATGATTATTTGTTGATTGGTGATTATACATCTATTTTGCGATGTCTAAGTAATAAATAGATGTTGTAAATAGTCCAACTTTGATTGAAATTGATCGAAAATGGGGTAAATAAATTAAAAGATGAAGACTTGAAATAAATAAATTATTTTGGAAATGAATAGTGGATTTAGGAATGATTTTCATTTAAAATTCTAAATATTATTCGTGATAGAGAATTATTTAAGTGAATCATCTTGAGTATACTATGAATAGAAATTTCTTGAAAAATGATGACTTTTGGGATTTTATTAAATAAATGAATTTTTGAATATTATATTTTTATTTATTATCGATGATTATAGATGTATTTAAAGATTTTAGAAAGAATGGTATTTAAAATCTATATTTTAAAGTGACAAGATAATTTTATTTCGATTTAACAGATTGGAAAAGTAGAATTAATTAAATTCATTGTTTAAAGGAAATCTTGAACTATAAAATTCATTTATTAATATTATTATTTTCAATTATTTGAGAAGAACTTTAAAAAGTACGAATTATTATAGAAGGAGTTTTATGAGATCTGGAATTGAATAAAGTTTAATTTATAAATTTCTTGCGATTAACAAGAGGATTGCAAAATATTTATTATGAAACTGTAAATGGATTTTGAGGAAAGAATAAAAATTTATAATTTAACTTACTTTCAATGAAATATTGATATTTGAAATCGTATTGAAGATTTTAGGAAAAGTGCGTTCTAAAACCTCTTCCGAATTAATTGAATAAAGAATGATTGATATTTCTATGTAACGAAGAATCGGAATAAATGGAGTTATAGTACCGTATGGAAGGGGACTTTCAGTAATATTTCTCCAGTTATTCTTTAGACTTATTATATAGAATAATATTGTGTGAAAGTTATATTGTGGGGTTATTGCGTAAATAAATTAGTGACATCATCTGGTATGGGACATTCGATAATATTATTTTGGTTACTCTATTAACTCATGGTATGGAATATTACTGTGTGAAGTTCGGTATAGTGAGAATTTGTGGTAAACGGATTAGTAACACCATCCATTAGGGGACACTCGGTAATATTATTTCGATTACTCTTTTGACTTATGGTATATGATATTATTATGGGTAAGGAGTGTAGTTTACGTGCACTAAGTAAACGAGCCTACAACGCCGGATAGTATGGGATGCATGCGTTGATATTTGTTTCATTACTTTCTGTAAGTGAGGGACACTCTTATTTTATAGGTTATTGTCTAGAGGAAGGGTCAGTTGTCTGCCAACTTGTGCTATGTGTTGTTTATCCAGAGAGACTAGAGTTCGTCATTGTTGTCTGATCATGGGGTCGTGCCCCACATACGTAGCATCGCCATATTATACGTGATGTGTGCTAATATCTAGATTGTATGGTGATATGCCCCAATGCCACAGTAGCTAAATAGCCTGTTACCATTAGGTAGTAGGCTCGTGACCATAGTGTCACAATGACTGGGAGTAACTAAGACTGTGGGTGTGCTATAAGTGATGTTTGCTCTCCCAAAGTGCGATGTGTGATCTGAGGCTCCTATCTGGAATATGTGAGATTATATGATCATATTATATTAATTTCATACCCTTTCTAAACATCTATTCAGAGGCGTGGTCCTCTTACCCCATTGAAGCATGATTTATGCTGTGAAGCTCCCAATTAGAAGCTGTGATTTGAGACATATAGACACAAGATACCATACTTGTAGCACCATACTTGATTGTATGAATATTGATAGTTGATTCCTTTATGTGTTATGGTTTGTTGTTTGATTATTTGGGATATTTGATTAATTCACCCATGAGGTTATAGTTTTGTTGACTGATGATATGGTTTAAGATATACACTTATATATGTCATGATCTTATGTTACTTGGTGAGACACATGCTATATTATGCTAGTCATTATTAATTATTGACATCTATTTTCTATACATAGTTCGACCTATGTGTAATTTATATAATACTCGGTTCAGTCTAAGATATTACAAGTACTAACAAAGAGACCAGAATTGTGATTGTTGGATATAGATGGAGGCTAGTTTATTAGTTGACTAGTGTACCATTATTGATTTTTGTGGTCTCATGTATATTAATGATATTGAGATGTATGCATTGGATTTATACACTGTATTTTTGAAATAGTGGTAGTTTGACCTATTTTATATCCCACTCAAACTCATGTATATTTTATATTATATATTATCATTGCATCGATGACTTTGTAATCTCTGTGATTTATTTTATAATGTGTATTGTTCTATCATGGAATCACATGTGTTTATTGCTTTGTGCTAATACAGTGTGCACATATGTGAGTGTTTTATGATTTTTGAAATATGTATCAGTGTTAGCCTAAGGGAATATTCAAATGTAATAGTCAATATCGCCTCACTTTTCATATTATCAAACAGTATTACCTAGTAACACTCTTTGGTAATATAGATATGGAGGTGGAGTGTTGCAAAAACACTACCCTCCTATATCAACACAGTGCCTAATCTTGTACCCTAGTTTTAGTATATACCGTAAATGCCTTTGAACCATCAGGGAGTACAAAAACAGGTGGACTAGTCAATAATTCCTTTAGCTTTATAAAAGCATCCTTATATTCCTAGTTCTAAGAGAAAAATAAATTCTTCTTAGTAAGGCATCTCAATGGTGTAGAAATTTTAACGATGTACTTAATTAACTTCCTATAATAGCCAGGAAAACCAAGAACATTCTCACGTCCATAGTATTCTTTGGTATGTGCTAATCCTATATTGCAACAACTTTACTAGGATTATGTTATCAGGGTTTTTAACCCAGCAGGGTCCAGCAAAAAACATAACAATTCCGTGACATCAGAATAACTTAAAACTTAACCAAAAAATGCTAAAATGAGGAGTTAACGAGAGCCAAGCCATATTACAAAAGCGACAACTCAATTTGACTAATCCAAGAAACCAGCGTCTGTCCTGTTCAATCAACGACTAAGCATAACTAGCTAGGAGATAGTCATCAGAACGGAACAGCGTTCAATGAAACTATACGAACAACGATGATACAAGGCCAAGAAAGCACTCTGCATGTCAAACTACAAAAACCAACCAAGTGCTTGGATCATTAGCAATCCATACCCTATGGATCGCCAGCGATCCATGCATCATGATGATTGAAAAAGGAGTGAAAGGCCTAGAAGACAGAGCACAAAAATACTAAATGTATGGATTGCCAGCGATCCATACACGATGGATCGTTAGCGATCTATACAAGGCAATGTTATTGGTGACCTAGTGTGATGAAGTGATGGAAGGTGAGTAGCTAAGTAATTAGCTCATGAATGATCCAAATCTATGGATCTCTAGCGATCCACAGGCCATGGATCGCTAGCGATCCATGGTTTTGGCTCGGATCGCGAGCTAAGCTCCTCTAGGTCGTTATGCATCCATCTGCCAGTAGTCAGTGAGTAGGCCTGGCCCAGAAGCTCTCCAATCTCCATAAATACCGACCTACCTGCAATATAAACGGATCTTCTTCGAACCGGTTGCTGAAGCTCTGCCGGAAACATTCTTCACTCTCTACCTCCCTCATAACAATCTCCAAAGGGGTTCACTGTGATTCTCCAGTGGATTCCATCTCTGGGGATTCAATCTACCTAAGGATAATCAAAGCCTTATAATTGACTACTTCTTGTAACAACAATCAGTCTATAATAAAACTATAAAGTGGACGTAGGCTTCATTAACAGCCGAACTACTATAAAAATTCTATGTTTTCTTTCTTTTATTGTTCTTTTTCTATATCTGTGATCTATGATATTACTCTATCAGAACAAGGCTAGTGCTTTCAAACTCAAACCAGGGTGTTGATCCATTTTTTGGGTTAACATTTTGGTGCTTTCACTAAGAAACCCTACTCAAGGCCCAGATCTAGCTATCTACTTTGGATCCTATAGGTCCAGGAGTTAGATCCACAATCTTTGCTTGAAAAATCCGCTGTTTGGAATCAATGGCCCCTGGAAGAAGAAGAACTGCCTTTGGAAGATCCATAAGGGCAGTAGTTGTTGGAGAAAATGCTAATCCCCAACACACTGAAGTAAATGGTGCTAACTTAGGAAATCAAGCGCCAGCATCCTTCAGTCAGCACAAAGTTGTCACCGGGGATGAGTTAAATAAAATGGTGGATGAGAACAACCAGAAAATGGAAAGTAGCCAAAAGGCTCTAATAGATAAGCTTAACGCTCTCCTAACCCTATAGTCAAATCCTACTCCAAGGACTATGCCTGAACCCACGGCTGCTATAGAACAAGAGAATTCCTCCATTTCTGGTCTACATAAAAGAAATGGGAAACATCCACAAAAAAGGGTGACAACAGGACTTAACGTGGATGGAAATACAAGTACTTCATTCGCCACAAGGCAACCTATTCTGAACTTGAATAAAGGGCAAAGACCATGTTGGAAGACATAGCTATGCATCTCTCCGATTCAAAAGATGGAGAGCAAGATAACCAAATGGAAGAAAACACCAATGCGTTCGATGATGCTAGAAACGTCCAAACTGCCCCAATCAGGCCAACTGCGAGCCAACGGGGTCCTGCCGGAGTGGCCCTCCTGAAGACAGAGAGCCTAGGCTTCAACCCACACACCAAGACCGTTTGCAGAGCCAAACACTTGGTATAGTGACTGATTGTCATACCCAGGACTACCGGACATCAGAGGCATACATAGCAGACATGGTCAAACGGTTGATGGATGAGAGTAAAAACCGAAAAGATGATGAATGGGGATCCGCTCCAAGTCGGACCCCCTTTACCGATGAAATCTTGAATAAAAGGTATCCAGACAAATTCACTATGCCAGCTATCCCCTCTTACGATGGGATGAAGGACCCAAAACCCCAACCATACAAGTATAGCTGGTACATGGACGGAGGCAATGCTCCAGAGACTGTTTGCTGTAGATGTTTCCCTATCTTTCTAGAAGGAGTTGCGTCTATATGGTTCACAAGACTTCCCCTGAGATCTATATCTACCTTTTCCCAACTTGCAACAAAATTCCTTGACCAGTTCAGGCTCCATACCGCGCAACCGAAGGATGTCATGTCCCTATCCGGGTTGTTCCAAGGACGTAGTGAGTTACTGAAACCTTTCATGAACCGGTTCAATACTATGGTGATGAAAGTAAGCAAACCTAATGGGGACATGATTTTTATGGCGTTAGTCCACGCCATTCACCCAGAAACTGAATTCGAGAAATGGATTAAGATGAAGCAACCTACCACCAAGAATGATTTCAATCGTAAAGCTTGCCAGTAATTGAGATTGGAGGAAGCACATGAGCTGGAAAGAAAGTCTGCTGGCGTACAACAGATGAACGTCAGACAAGGCGATGTGGCGACGAATCAAAACACGCGCGATTCTGGAACTGCTTAATGAGCCATGGGAAGTGGGAATCAAAAGAGAAGAAGTCAAAACTCCGATAAAAGAAGTAACAGTAACCGCAACCAAAGATTTAAAGAGTTTAAACAGGAAGATTACACCCCTCTAAATGACACCTCAGAGAACATTTATCTCGCAACACAAGAAATGGAAGAAAACAAAAAACCTCTTAGAAAAGAGGAAACTGTACAGCAGAAGCGCTCAAGGAAATTCTGCCGCTTCCACAAGATGCATAGCCACAATACAAACGAATGCTGCCACCTAAATACCTCATTGAAGGGTTGATCCGAGACAATAAGCTTCAGCAGTAAGTAAAAAAGCCACAAAAACCCAATCAACCTACAGCCCCTCAGCTTCCTAGAGAACAAAGAAATCAAGCTGGAACTAGTGACGAAGGGTCGAAATGAACCGACCAGAGGCTTATTATTGGAACGATATCTGGGGGACCACATCCCGCGCAAAGAAGTTAGGGAGAGATGGAGCGATATGCAACTTCGTTGAAGCATGCTCCAAAGGAATCGTGTTTAGCTATAGATGATGAAACTCCGGTCAAGCTGCATAAGGTTCTGAGTGATGATATAGTGTTCCGCAACTGGGACACCAAAGGAGTTGAAGATCCAACCCTCGATTCGATGGTGGTGACAGTAGGAATCAGACCTGTTGTAGTCCGACGAGTGTTGGTCGATAGTGGCAATTCTGTTAACATACTTTTCAAGCGTACTTTTGACCAGATGAAAATTGGCATGAAAAGCGTGTCTGCATGCCAAACAAAGATCCAAGGGTTCACCGACGAGCCCAAGCAGCCTTTGGGAACAAGTGACCTGCCAGTGGAGCTCGGAGAGGGTGATCGAAGAAACACCCTCATTCAAACTTTTTTAATTATGGATGAAATGTCAGCGTATAACACCTTCTTGGGGCGGCCCACTCGTAGATTTCAAAATAGCTCTGGCCCAGTGGTGTCTAGCCATGAAGTTCCCTACTACAAATGGAATTGGAGTGGTGAAAGGAGATCAGTGTGATGCTGGAGAATGTTACATTCCAGAGTTACGCGAATCCAGAAGAAAGGAAAAAGGGAAGGACGTGGGGAGAACACTCCGCATCCGTGAGCCCTTCGAATAGCAATTACAGAGTCGCCTCTGGCTTGGGAACCATATCCGATTCGACAAGGCTTTGGACCCTAGGAAGAAGAGCTCAGGGGAGGAATGAGCAATGCCGGCAGAATTGACAGTATCCATCCCAGTCGACATGGACGACCCAACTAAAGTATTGAAAATTGGGTTGCATCTTGGAAACAAGATGCGTATGGAACTTACCAAATTTCTCCGCGCCAATTTGGATGTGTTCGCTTGGACGCATTTTGATATGTGTGGGGTGTCCCCGGAAATCGCGTGTCAAGCGCTCAACATAGACCCCAAGTTCATGCCAGCAAAGTAAAAAAGGCACAGCCTAGGTCCCGAACGATCCAAGGTGGTAAGAGAAGAAGTGGACAAGTTAATGGCTAACGGTTTTATCGAAGATGCTACTTACCCAGAGTGGGTATCTAATCCGGTCTTAGTCAAAAAGTCTAACAGGAAGTGGTGAACCTATATCGACTACTCAGATTTAAACAAGGCTTGCCCAAAAGACAGTTTCCCTCTCCCTAGAATAGACCAACTTGTGGACGGAATGGTAGGGCACGAGCTGCTATCATTCATGGACGCATACTCCGGGTACAACCAAATCCTGATACACAAACCCGATCATGAAAATACCAACTTCATCACCGATCTGGGCCTATACTGCAACAGAGTAATGCCATTTGGTTTGAAGAATGCAGGGGCAACTTATCAAAGGTTGGTAAATACCATGTTCAAGCGGCAGATCGGGAAAACGATGGTGGTTTATGTAGATGACATGCTAGTCAAATCCCAGGCACCTGTTAACCACCTGGACAACCTCGCTGAAATGTTTGAAATACTCTGAAAGTATGGGATGAAACTCAATCAACTCAAGTTCCACTTCGGAGTGGCCTTTAGGAAATTCCTAGGGTTCATCGTAAGTGCTAGGGGCATCGAAGCAAATCCTGAACAAATCACGACACTACGAGAAGTCCAAGCTCCAAAGAATAAAAAGGAACTGCAAAGTCTAAATGGAAAAGTTGCAGCGCTAAGTCGGTTTATCTCAAAAGCTACCGACAAGTGTATACCATTCTTCGATGCGCTAAATAAAGGAAAGAAGAACTCCAAATGGAGTGAAGACTGTCAAACATCATTCGAAGAATTGCTGCAACACATGGAGGCTCCGCCAATCCTATCAAAACTCGTGGAAGGAGAAGACTTATTCATTTACTAAGCAGACTCACCCCATGCATTGAGCGCCGCTCTGGTGCGTGAGGAATTAAAAATCCAATGACCCGTGTATTACATTAGCAAGCGGTTTACTGGAGCAGAGAAAAACTATCCGAAACTGGAAAAGCTAGCGTATTGCCTCTTGATCGCATCTAGGAAGTTACGGACGTACTTTCAAGCCCTTCCAATTAAAGTGTTGACTGACCAGCCCCTGAAACAGGTGCTATACCGACTAGAAACTTCCGAACAATTACTCAAGTGAAATATAGAGTTGAGTCAATATGATATCACATACTACCCAAGGAAAGCCATCAATGGGCAAGCGTTAGCATAGTTCATCGTCGAGTTTACCATACGGTACGACGAGGAAGAAAAACCGCCAGAAGGGGAGACTCGATGGAAGGTCTTTGTGGATGGCGCATCTAACAATCTCCATTCGGGGGCAGGAGTAGTGCTCGAAACCCCCAAAGGGCAAACCATTAGCTATGTTTTGCGCTTGGAATCACCTGCCATAAATAATAAAGCTGAATATGAGGCACTAATCGCAGGGATGAAAATTGTAAGAGAACTCAACATAAAATCTATTCACATACACATCGACTCCCAACTGGTCGTCTGTCAAGCAAAGGGGGAATCGGGGGGAGAATTTGGCCCCGTACCTGTCCAAAGTACAAGAACTGCTTAGCGACATCGAACACTACACTATAACTCACATTCCGCAGGAGCAAAACACCAAGGCAGATTATTTGGCTAAACTGGCAAGTTTCGGAGAAGCCCAATCATTGGGACTAGTCCCAGTTGAAACCCTAACCAACCCAAGCATAGACGAAATGGATGTTGATTGGATTCTGAAATCATCGTCGAACCAGAAACGTGGATGACACCAATAAAAGAATATACTCGCAGGGACTCTTCCAACTGTCCAGAATCAACGAAAGAAGCTTCTTCGAAAAGCACCCCGGTTCATGATTCAAGATGGAATACTCTACCGAAGAGGGTTCTCGACCTACTTCCTTTGGTGCGTGTTTGACGATGAAGCCAGGTGAATCCTAAAGGAAGTACACGAAGGCGAATGCGGAGACCATACTGGGAGGCAAACCCTTGCAAAGAAAGTCCTCCGGCACGGATACTTCTGGTCTACAATAAACCACGACGCTGCAGATTACGCGAGGCTATGTGATCGCTATCAGAGATTCAGCAAAGTTAAAAGAACCTCGTCAACAGAGTTAACGCAGATGGTCAGCCTGCGGCCGTTCACAATATGAGGGATAGACTTGATTGGTGTCCTACCGATAGCAAAAGGAGCAGCCAAATATGCCATAGTGGCGGTAGACTATTTCACAAAATGGGTCGAAGCAGAACCGTTGGTCACAATAACCACAAAAAAAGTCATTAATTTTGTTACTAAAAATATTATTTGTAGGTTTGGTGTGCCACAAAAAATCATCACTGACAAAGGAATCCAATTCGAAAGCTCTAAGTTCAAGAGATTTTGCAAACGCTTCCGGATCGAAAAGAGCTTCTCAGCAGTAGCTCATCCGCAGGCAAATGGGCAAGTGGAAACGATAAACAAGATCTTCAAATCTACCATCAAGAAGCGACTAACAAAAACCAAAGGAAATTGGGTCGATGAACTTCCACTCACACTATGGGCTTAACAAACCACCCACAAAGCGGCAACCTGCCACTCTCCATTTGCTCTAGCATATGGTTCAAAAGCAATGACACCTGTTGAGTTAGAAGTCCACTCGCACCGAAGGCAAAAAACCAAAACCAAAGCGAGCAGCTCCTACTCGAATCGCTAGTTATGATTGAAGAAAAAAGAGAAGAAGCTGAGTTGAGAACCTCGCCCACCAAAAACGGGTAGCACAGTACTTAACTACAAAGTCCACAACCAAACCTTCGTGGTGGGAGATCTTGTGCTCAAGCGATTTTACCCCATTCCGGGGGCCTTCGGACCAAATTAGGAAGGACCGTATATCATAAATCAAAAATTTATAGACAGGACTTTCAAGCTAATAACTGTCGATGGAATTCAGATTCCCAGAGCCTGGAATAGCGAAGCACTCCGTCTTTGCATCATTTGAAAACTACTTTATGTATTCTCTATTTTTCAGCAAATAAGCCGTCCCGGAAATGTCGAGGGCATTGTAAACAGGCAAATAATCTGCCCTGCTTTCCTTAATAAAATTTGATTCGCTCTTTCGAACCGATAAAAATTGTGTCCATAATAAATACCCTCTGGGTCGACGGAAGCAAATCGACTCAAACTGATGGATCGGCGGAACCCGATCCTTGCCTTCTAAAAACCGGTGTTGCCCCGGCAACATCGGGAAGGCCCAAAAACTAACCCCTCGCGTTGCTCGAAGATAGGTAACGCCGAGGAGCATCAAAAAACTAACTCCTCGCATTGCCCGGAGATAGGCAACATGGAGGAGCATCAAAAACTAACTCCGCGCGTTGCCCGGAGACAGGCAATGCCGAGGAGCATCAAAAATCTAACTCCTCGTGTTGCCCGGAGATAGGCAACATCGAGGAGCACCAAAAACAAACTCCTGGCGTTGCTCGGGTATAGGCAACGCCGAGGAGCACCAAGAACTAACTCCTCTCGCTGCCCGGGTATCGGCAATGCCGAGGCGCACAAAGAACTAACTCCTCGCGCTGCCTGGATATAGGCAACGCCGAGGAGCACCAAAAACTAACTCCTGCATTGCATGGAGATAGGCAATGCCGAGGAGCATCAAAAACTAACTCCTCGCGTTGCCCGGAGATAGGCAACGCCGAGGAGCATCAAAAAACTAACTCCTCGCGTTACCCGGAGGTAGGCAACATCGAGGAGCATAAAAATTAACTCCTTGCGTTGCCCAGAGGTAGGCAACGCCGAGGAGCACCACAATACTAACTTCTTACGTCGCTCGAAGATAGACAACACCGAGCGGTATGAAAAATTGTGCACCCTCATGCTGCCCGAAGATAGGCAGCATCAAGGTGCACTAAAACCGTTCCAAACAGACCGACCATATCGATCCCAAAAACCACGCATCTCATAACCAGCGCCAACTACTTCTACAATCAGGAATAATGAGCACAACTCCAACAAAATTAGAACGCTACAAACCAACAAAAAAGTTTCAACTAAGGACACATAACGATTGAAACTGCCCTCATAACCCATGCAATGTGCACCTCTCAAACACGCATATTGCATACTTGCTAGAATATTATAGGAAACTTGGATTACATGGTAAAATTTCAAAACTTCTGAAAAAAGGAAAATAAAGCTATGACTTAGCCAAATTTCGAATTTGATATAAAAATTATCTAAGCCCTAAGTTACCGGTCATGTGAACATTGTTTGAAGAAAACAGCCCTGTGAACTGGGGGGCATACATCGGTACTTAAACAAAAATGTGTGAAATAATAAGTTCATAAGTTCTGTCACTCCAAACAAAGAATTCTTAAACAAAGAATTTTTATGTTCTACTACTTCAAACGAAGGATTTTAGCAATAATCATAGGACTTGATAAGTATAAAATAAAACGAGCACAAGTGCACATAACATATATGAGCAGACAGATGAGAATACAGTCAAAATATCAATATATTGTTTATAAGTTTCTTTACACATGGTCAAAATGTGGGGGCCTTACCCATACAACACCGGCCAACAAAAAAGAAAATATAGAATCCATAGCAAAAACACTAAGTGCTGATTCTACACTTGAATAAAATGACTCAAAAGGAACCAAAAATCAAATCAGTCTTTATATAAGCCTCTCATCGCTTCCTTCCACTGCTCCTCTTTCCGCCCTTTGTTGGTAGCTTTTGCCTCGTCTCAGGAGTGCTGTCACTACTGGTAATGTCAACAAACACTTCAGTGGTAATGTCCTCCTCTTCCTCAGCAGCCTTCTAAGAAGAGTCTCCCTTCCCTTTGTGTTTCCGTGATTTACGGGAGCTCTTTGAGGCCTTGATCGCTTCAACCTTTTCCTTCTTGATAGTGACCAGATCGTGTTGAGTCTTCTGGTGCTGCTCCTTCTGAGTTTCATGCTCCTTGGCCTTTGTCGCTGTTATGTCGCCTTCCAAAGACACAGAAGAGTTATCCAGGCCATAAAGCACGACTATCTTTTCAGCCTCCGGCATCGGTTATGAGTGAGACGCGGAAGTGGAAACTAGAACAGGAACGGAAACAACCACGGAGGATGTGGAAATGGCGGCGGGTCTGGGCACCGAAGGAGCTGGCGCGTCAACTGGAAAGGTAAATGGACCTATAAGATCAAAAATGAAAGCATTAAATTCTTCCTACTTTTGCGGTGTAAGCTGGAAGCTCCCGAATTCGGAGGAAGCAAGAATACCTGCATCGGATGAATGGTCGAGAATAGCGACTTCAAACTCACAACCTTCGCCTTCTTTCGATGGCTCGACTACCTGAGGAAGAATCTCAAGCTCTGAACTTACTGGAAGGTCGTGGATCTGCCTTGATGATTCGCCCGCATCAGAAATAAGAGGCTTGGTGGGTGCCTCGATGATAATCGTCAAGGCAGCATCGGTGACCTCTTTCTCTCTCTCGGCTCGCGAAATTTCCCAGCCCTCGAGCAACGCTTTCTATGACTCTTAATTAAGATAAGCATCCTCCAACTCCCGCTTAGTGTAAACGTCACCGCTATCTGAAAAGCGGGACAAGGCTTCTTCCCATACCAAAGCAAGAGTCCGAAGGAACTTTGGGCCCAGGTAGTTGAGACTCCCCTGGTTCAATAGGGAGTTAACATAAAAATTTAGAATGGTCGCGTCCGGCTTCTCCATTTTTATTTCAAAAGCATCTTGGAGCTCTTGGTAGTCTGCTCTAACGACAGCTTTCTCAACTCCAGTGGTAGACTTATCGGCACTGAGTTGTGCGACCTGGGCCTATAGCTTGGCTATGGTCTCGGCTTGGTCAGAAATAGTTTTGTTGTGCCCCTCAACGATGAGGTCGTGGTCGGCAATAGTTTTCCTTTGAGCCTCAATCATTGTGCTGTAGGCAGTCACTTCTTGTTTTTATTTCTCCTCCTCTGCATGAGCCTTTTTTATCTCATCTCTATAGACGATCTCTATTCGGGCATAAGCCTCTTTCACCTCTTTTAACAAGTCAGCGCTCCTCTTGCCCTCTTGCAGTTTCACTGCTTTTTCCTCCTCTAGCATTTTGATTTTAGTGTCGTGTTCTAACAACGCTTTCTCGAAATCATCCTTCTCCGACTCGAAAGAGAGGATTTCCTAGAAGTTATTACGATTCGTATCCGCCATTTGTTTACAGAGTTTTTCCCTTCCTTTGGCTTGTTCTAAGTCGCTCTGAATAGCCTGGAGGTGCGACATATACGAATCTTTACGAACTAGGTGCAGATCGCGGTCAAACTTAACCCCTTCAAGAACCATCTGAGGAACGCTGCCTCAAGTTTAGGGGGCCCGAAGGAAGGATATAGGTAGGTCTCTAGTGGGGGCGAGAAGTAACGGGAATTTCTTGGCCCACTGAAGAGTGTGTTGTGGCAAGCCCTAAGGAATGGGGACGATGCTCAAACTTTGACCTTTTCGATTGCTCCTCCCTTTCCTCATAAGTTCTCCTCTTCTCGTACCCACCTTTGTACGACCGGCGTCGATCTCTTTCTTTTTGACAACGGACTTCGGCCTCTAGTTCTTTCCTCCTCCTATATTCCTCCTCCATTTCTCGGGGTTGGTGACGGCCAGAGGTACGCTTGGAATACCACTGCGAGTCAATGAATTCTTCAAAGTCATTGTAGAAACCTCGTCCTCTCGTCATACCTGGCATGAAGCATACATAAAAATTTTCAGAAGCACATAATAAACACACAAAAAATGAAGGAATGAATGGAAGTGAGTGTAATCCTAGCGAGACATGTAGTGTGTTTCTAAGGTAGGCCTAAAACGTCATCACGAACTAGAACGGACGGCCGTCTTAGGTGGAATCGGACTGACTTCGGCCATCTTAGGTGGAACCGGGCTCACTCCTGGCACGATACCGCTCGAGCGGGGAGGAACCTCATCAAATTTAAAATCTTCTTTCATAAGCACGTCAAAATCAATTTAGACGTTGCTTAAATCTCCAAACTCTGCACCGACGTCATTATCCGGGGTATCCTGACGCTCTTTGTTCTATGAAGCGTTGTCATTATCACCTGCATCTAGAAGGGGTGAGCTTGGAAGAACGGGGCTTATACTAGTAGTTTCGTCACACGATTCCGAGTCCTCATCATCGGATTCTACGTAGAGACCATCACTTGCAGTAGACTTATCGCTACTACTCTCAAACTTTCCCCCTTCCTTCTTTGAGTCCAATGCGGCCTTGCCTTCTCTTTACTTAAACTCTTCTTCTCCTTCCTCCAGAATTGGAGGCATTCTAACCGGGCCGCTAAATCTAATCATAGTAGCATCTCCCCCCTCGTAGGCCTCATCGGTTGATCCTCCGGATAGACTCTCTCTCTCTCTCTTGAGAAGTGCCTTCTTCAGAACCGTGGAGAGAAGAAGTAGATCTTGTGCGAACTCTGGATCGGGCAGGAGAGGGGACTTCAACTTGAACAGCAGATCTACCCGGATAAAGTAATCCATATCGATGTAAGTTTTCATCAGTAAGCAACAATTTAACGCATCTCTCCTCGGCATCAATAGCCCTTAGAGTCTGAAAAACTTCATCGAGAACGACGTCTCTATTTGGCCTTGGAATAACTGCAAGAGACATACGGCTGGTTAGAAACTCCATTGCAATGCATCAGAGCTAAATAGATGGAAAAAGGAACTTACCCCCTGTCGTCTATTGACGGTTGAACCCCTCGGGGCTCTAATGAAGATATTGCATCTTGAATTGCGACAGGATGCTCTGCAGGCGCAGGATGATTTTCTGGTTTCTTTGGGCTTCGATTACAATCAAGGAGGGGCAGTCATCTCTCATTTTGAATGACAGAAAGTATCGCAACTCATCAAAGCTTGGAGCGCGATTGAACGTTCACATGAAAAGAACATGTAGGCAAGTCAAGATGGCATAGCCGTTAGGATGAATCTAGAATGGGGCAATACCTAAGTTCGAAAGAGTCTCGTGTAGAAAGTCATTAAAGGGAGGCATGGCTCCATTCAAACACATATCCCGATGGCAAGTAGTGTACCCGGAGGAGGCATATGAGTGAACTCGTCCTTCTCTGTCAGACACACATCGTCCTCTGGAATACTGTGCTACACACAGATATTATGAAGAACTTTAGCAAAAACCACCGAAGAAGCTCTCTCAGGCGAATTGAGTATAAATCTAAAGTCGGGAGGCGTTCGATCCATGATTTCCCCGACCGGGACAAACTGACCGTATTCCACTTGTAAAGTGGTAGGAGAAAGAGCTACGAATGATGATCGGCTGCAGAGAGTGTCGGGCTTCCTCCGATTGACTTATGACACAAGGATGGCTGCTCCATTCTAAACAACAGAACTCACGTCCAAAATAGTCAGGTAATTCTATCCTAACCTAATAGTTTCCCCTACCACACTTGAATTCCAAAGAAACATTAATTTGTGATTGGCACATCGGATTTCAAGTTGAACTAGGGCAAGTGCAATGTGCTGTCTATATGGGATAAACTCGATGCCCAAAACACTACAAACGCTCTATCTCGTGTAGATAGTTCGCTCGTAGTGGAAGAAGAAAAGGATTTCCCACATCACTTTATTTTCATTTTTGTTTTTACTTCCTGTACACTTAACCGTTATCGATCAATGATCGATAACGGATCCATTGTCCAAAGCGACGCGGAAAACTCTTCTCACTACAAGGACACCGAGCACGCAACAAGCAAGCAAGATAAGTTCAAATTCTCTGGAAGAATCATGATCGGTTAGTGATGTGACGTATAGTAACAGCTACGAAACTGGGCACAGGTCAATTCTGATCTAATGGACGAAGATAGGAAAACACGTCAAGCATTAGGCCAAAGCCCGAATGTCGTTCCGGGAGAAAACTCAAGACTCAATTTACTATCTTCCTCCATTAAACCACAATCAACTCGAACTTCTCACGACTAACATTACAAATGCAAACTCGCCATCAAATCACTACACAAACGCTATAATTAGCAAACTAATTAGCGGACCCACCTTAGATTAAACTTTAAATGTGAAATTGGTCGAAGACTTGAATCAACAGTCCAAAGGCTAGCTAGTAACAGAGCAATCGGGTCGGTGGCGAGCTAATGATGGATCGATAGTGAATTAGGGCTGAGACGAGCTAGGGTTTTGGTGAGAAATGATCTAAGATCCACTAGGAAGAATCATGGCCAATCACTAGAGGGAATCACGGCATGGAGCTTGGACAAGATGGATCTAAGGTGGCAATGGATCGGGTCGAACAAGCTGTTGAATCGCCTGGAGTTAGGTCGCACGAAGACTTGATCGCCTGAAGAAATAGGAATGGCTCGGGTCGAATGAATTGATAGCTCAGCTCGAACATATGTATAGGCAGATAGAAATGACAAAGAAAAATTTTGCTAAGTCATCGGGTCGCCCGCGATCCATCATGGATCGCTAGCGACCCATCTTTTCGAAGCAAAATTTATCAAGTGGTCAGGTCACTAGCGATCTATCATACATGGATCGCTAGCGACCCATAAAGTTAGGGGAGACTTTCCTTGAACTCGAGATCCGACATCTACTCTTCATTTCGAAGCATACCGGGAAGCTATAAGAAGAAATTTGATCCGTTACAACGAGCAATAGCAGTCAGGACCAAAGCTAGGTGATCAACAACATGATCTGCCATGTATCCATAAAACTCTAATGCGATCACTTGGAATTCGACGAACAGATGTTGAAAGCGATAAATTCCATAGCACGCCTTGTTTACAACAAAGACGTACTATGGGGGGCAAATGTTATCCGGGTTTTTAACCCAGTAGGATCTAGCAGAAAACAGAACAATTCCATGACATTAGATTAGCTTAGAACTTAACCAAAAAAGGCTAAAACGAGGAGTAAAGGAGAGCCAAGCCATATTACAGAAGCGAGAACTCAATTTGACTAAACCAAGAAACCAGCGTCTGTCCAGTCCAATCAACGACTAAGCATAATCAGCTAAGAGATATTCATCAGAACGGAACAACGTGCAATGAGACTATACGAACAATGATGATACAAGGCCAAGAAAGCACTCCGCATGTCAAACTCCAAAAACCAACGAAATTCTTGGATCGCTAGCGATCCATACCCTATGGATCTCCAGCGATCCATGCATCATGATGATTCATTTGAGGTAAGCAAGGGGTGTAAGGCCCAGAAGATAGAGCACAAAAATACTAAGTGTATGGATCTCCAGCGACCCATACAGGGTAATGTTATTGGTGACCTAGTGTGATGAAGTGATGGAAGGTGAGCAGCTAAGTAATTAGCACACGAACGATCCAAATCTATGGATCACTAGCGATCCATAGGCCATAGATCGCTAGCGATCCATGATTTTGGCTCGAATCGCGAGTTAAGCTCCTCTAGGTCATTATGCATCCATCTTCCAGCAGTCAGCGAGTAGACCTAGCCAATAAGCTCTCCGATCTCTATAAATACCGACCTGCCTGCAACATAAACGAGATCTTCTTCGGACTGGTTGCTGAAGCTCTACTAGAAACATTCTTCACTCTCTACCTCCCTCACAACAATCTCCAAAGAGATTCACTATGATTCTCCAGTGGATTCCAACTCTGGGGATTCAATCTAGCTAAGGATAATCAAAGCCTTGTAATCAAATACTTCTTGCAACAGCAATCAGTCTATAATAAAACTATAAAGTGGACGTAGCCTTCATTAACAGCCGAACCACTATAAAAATTCTCTGTCTTCTTTATTTTACTGTTCATTTTCTATATCTGTGATTTTTGATATTGCTCTGTCAGGACAGGGCTGGTGCTTTCAAACTCAAACCAGGGTGTTGATCCATTTTTTGGGTTAACAGATTAACTTATAGTCTATGCTAGAAGACAACATTCACGAACCTTCTTATGCCAACAGTACATTTGGAACATTTCTCCTTTGGATTATGTTTACGGAGAGTATTTAGCACTTCTTCTAAATGCAACTCATGCTCTTCCTCGCTTTTTAAATAAACAAGTATGTATTCCACGAATACCCCCATGAACGTATTCAGCAAGCCTCTAAAGTTTGACTCATGAGGTCGACGAAATATGCTGGCACATTGGTCAGCCAAATGGCATCACTAACTACTCATAAAGTCCGTTTGGTTTATGAAAAGTGGTTTGCTAAATACTATCCTCGGCCACATGCAACTGATGGAATCCAGTAGTTAATTCAAGCTAAGAGAATCCCTTTGTTCCAACTAACTGTTCAAAGTGATCATTTATATGTGGTAGTTGGTAAATATTCTTCTTTGTTAGCTTATTAAATTCAGAATAATCATTGCAAAGCTTTAAAGAGCCATCTGCTTTAGCAGCAAAGACAAATGGTGCTCTCCACTCTGAAATACTCCTTCAAATAAAGCCCTTTTCCAAAATTTCATTCACTTACTTACTTAGCTCACATCCTTCTCTAGAAGTCATATGCCTAAGGGGTAATGCCACAGGTCTAGCTTTCTCTTCTAAATAGATTCGAAATTTGATCTCCCTATGTAGAAGAAGATGGGAAACTTCGGCAAAGACATCTTGGTAGTCATAAACTACCAATACTGAAGTTAAGACATCATGTGATAGATCTAGAGAATATAAGTAAGTCAACATAACAGAACTTTTGTGATCTCAGTAAACCTCAAGTCTACGCCCATTATAAGTGCCCAAATGAACAACCTGCCATCATAATCTAGTATTGCTCCATATATAGCAACCTAGTCCATTCCAAAAATTAAACTAAAACCAAAAATCTCAAAACGAAAGCATCGCAATCGATTTCGACATTCAAAATATACAATTTCAAACCATTTCAAATCATGAATTAATGAATCGATCCTCCAATAGGGTTTAACACTATAAAAGGGTCCATAACTATACTAGTCTCTAAGTGCAATTCATAAGCTAGTTTACTAGAAATAAACAAGTGTGGTGCTGCAATGTCAAATAAAGTATGGATAGATAAATCAGAAATAGTTAACACACCTTTTACGATGACTTTCTTCCACTTTTCTATAGTTGGAGCTGCGTTCGAGCTAAGAACAACATTTAGTGCACCTCTTGGGTAGAAGTCTTAGAATAAAGTCAAACACTCCCTCTTCATGTAACCTAGCTAATTGCAGTTGTGGCATTTGATCCTTGCTAAATTCGTTTTGAAGTTCTTAGCCAAATGTCCCCTGAAACTACATTTCCTACACCTATGCTCCTGCTTCTTTATATTGCCTTGAGCCCCTATGACACCCTTGCACTGATTTTGCTAAATTGGCTTCCCTTCTACTTTCTTAGGCCCATCCTTAGTGATTGAATTCAGCAGTGCCATCACAACCAAGCCTTCAAAAGTAGCTCCAATAGGTACATGACTCAAAGCGATATCCCTCAAAGTTAGACTTAATCCCTTAGCAAACTTTGTTGCCTTTTCCATTGGAGTATTGATCTAGGCCATACTTTGCCAGCTGATTAAATTCATTAACATACTCCTTGATACTATAGTCTTCTTACTCCAAATGGATGAACTTCTCTAGTTTCGCTCTTCGTTTTACCTCAAAAACAAACTTAGTCTCAAAATTCCTCTTAAATCACTCCAAGCAATTCCAGTCTCATCTGCCTCAGCATTAACAATATCTTACTAGCTCAAGTCTTCTCCTTGTAAATGCCACGAAGCTAACTATCTCTTCATTGCATCATCCACACCCATCATAGCAAAAATCCTATCATAATTCCTCAGCCATGCCCGTCTCTCATTAAATGATTCGATCCCAAAATAATTCTTTCCACTTGGATTTTGGAAATCCTGACATAGCTTGGGGAAGTCCAAAGCAGGAGTAGGATTAGGACTGCACCTCCTGCATCTTGCGCTTGCACTACGGGTCCTCTATTGGGGTTAAGTTTAGTCCGGCGTCTTGCTTGAAGATACCGGCAGAACGATATAGGAATGCTCATGCCTAGAACCTTAGCTACTTCACTAGAACTATTTCCAGTTTGTTTGCTTATTTCACTTATCTAAGATCAGGAATTATTAGTCACTTTCCTAAGATAAAGGTAAGCATTAGTGGAATTAAGGGACGTGTTGGTGTTATACTTACACACACACAAATATATATATATATATATATATGTATGTGTATGTATATGTATGTATGTATATATATGTATGTATTGAAAATTTGAAAATGTGTAAGTACGTTCTCCTAATGGTGCTTAATTCCTAAGGAATTCTGAAACTATGCACTGATACCAAGAGTGACAACACGCACCTCCTAACACACTGATCCAAAGCCTAAAATGACGTTTGAACTCGTGTTATGCCAAGAAGTATGAGTTATTAGGTTTAATGGTTTACATGATAAAGATACAATTATAAATTTAGAACATTCTACACTTTCCGATCTCACAACGGAAGAAAATAAAATATAAGTACTGAAAATAACCCAATAAATTAATAGTCTTAACATAAACATGGTACATACAATAGTGTCCCCAAATGACAATACAAAAGAGTCTGACTGCTAGATATAGTATAATATAAAGTTTATAGAGAAGTAACTATAAATAAATATAGCTTTGAAATGCCACATCACCTCCCCCACACTTCGTATCCTGGCAAAATTGTCTACTAACCCATTGTAACATCCCAAAAATTTATTAATTTAAATTTGGTAACTTATTTGAAATTTTGGAATTTAATTTGAAAAGTTTCAAAAGAAATAAAATATGTGTTAATTTATATGAATAAAACTACAATTTCTTTTGATTTAAATAATAAATGTTTTAAAAGAAAAAAAGTTATGTGTATTTTTGGAAGGAAATTATGATTTGAAATTTAAAATAAAGAGTTTCAAAATATTTAAAGGTAAAATCCATCTTATTCACATTTAAATTAAAGTAAGCTCTACTTATTTACATTTGATCTAAATATATATTTATGATGTAATCTAGGCAATAATGTTAAATAAATATCTCAAACAAGTAAATGGTTATGTAAAAATATGAAATGAACTTAAGATAACTCTAGAAATTTATAAACTATGGAAGATACTTGTTTGTAATGCAAGGCAAGAAATCATATATGTACATACGAAATTAAAAAAAGGGATAAGTATGCAAACTGGTAAGGACACAAACATTAAATGCTCTCATTTCAGCCTCCAAATGAAAACAATCTCCCCGACCAGATAAAAAAAAAATCTTGTACTTGTATATACATTAGCCTGTACAACTTTTCTATATACATCTTTCTTATTTCATTTTCGTTCAATCAAAAGACTTAGCTTACTAGAGAAAAAAATAAACAGACACTAATATCTTCCAACTGAAGCTAAATTTCAACTCAACTAAACAACGATTCAATTAAACAAGTAAGGAGATAAAGAAGATCAAAGGGGTTTCAGCTAGCAGTTTTCAAAAGCAAGTTTTTTTCTCTGTTCAAAATTGTTTCAGGTGAGTAAACCATTTAAATTAAAAGTAAAGTATATATATATCTGTTGCCTGTGAAGTCTGAGATTGAAGTTACTTTGTTATGCATATATATACATGAATTTCCTCTGTGTTTATAAACATTTGTATGTGGGTATGCCTGTATATATTGAAATCATCTCCGTTTTCTTGATTCAAAGCATCAAGGCTTGATCAAAACCCAAAAAAATCAAATCTTTTGATCATTATTAGGCTGAAAAATCCAAGCAATATGTTTGTTTGGTTATAAATTAAAGTAATATTTTTCTAGAAAAAAAATAAGATTAAGATGTGCCTGAAAACTTCATAGTACTGATGAACACCTGTAAGCATGATAAAATCAAGTATGATAAATTGTTGAATCGAATATATAAGTGGAATCCTCATTGGAAACTATAATTTTTAAAACAAAAATTTTGATTTTTCACTTAGTATGCTGAGAGCACTTTCGAGATGAACTAGAATGAGTTTTGAGCAGATTTCAGGTGATCGGAGGATTTTTGGAGGTCGGGGCTTTGCGTGGAGGTGGAAGAGAGTACGACGAGTCAGGGAAAAATAGGCGGAAACGCTCCAGTTCATCGTGGAGACGGCGGCGAAGAGATTTGGGTTTTTAAACCTAATTTGGCGATGGTCGGTAAAGTGTTCGCCGTGGCCTCGTTCATGCATCGAGCTGCACGTGGCTGGGGAAGATGGTAGTCTGGGGGGTGGCTGAGACGTGGTCGGAGTCTTGAGGCTTCTGGTGGCCAGCGACGAGGTTGCGAGGCGATTTTGGGTCGGAGCCTTAGTCCAGGATTTCGAGCGAATGGCTAAATCTCGATCTGGAGATTCTTGCATCGAATTGATCATTATAGTCGAGGGTAGTGGGGATTCGCGATTCGCCGGAGGGTGCGTGGGTTGCCGGAACGTCGGCGAGGCGCTGTCCACGTGCACGACGATGGTTTTGTGTCTGGTGATGGGTTCGTGAGTGATCGGGGTAATTCTCGAGCGGGAAAGGCTTTTGACTCGAAGTGGGATTCGAGTTCGTGGAGGATACAGTTTAACAGTTTAACTTAAAAAAAAGATAAACAGAAAAGAGATGAGGAAGAGAGGAACTCGGGGGAGGGGGGTGAAATCTCGGGTCGTAACCATAGTAACCTGATAATTTTCTCGGGTTTTGTTTTCAAAACGTTAAGATGAATAAAAATTTAAGTTAGATTCATCTGGGTCAATTTAAGATAACATTAAAACTTTTTAAGTTAGTAACTAATTTGTTTAAAGTTATTAAGGAATATTTTAAAAGGTGAGGTAAATAATTTTAAGTTAATTAATTTATATGGTAAGTTAATTAAGAATATTAATTAAATTTATAATTGTAATTAACTAAGTGATTAGGGATTAATCAATTTGTAATTAAAGATTGGTTAATTAATAATTAAGCGTCTAATTTATTGGTAATTAAAAATAGTTAATTAGATAATTAAAGTTAATTAATTTATAATTAGTAGTAAATTAAGATAATTAATTAAGGAATAATTAATTAATAAAGTTAATTAAGATTTAATTAATTTATCATTAAGAATAATTAATCATTGGTTTAAAATAATAAATAAAAATAGTTATGTGGTTAATTCACTTAAATCACATTCACCTTATTGAAGATGATTGACTATTATCAAATATTGTGTACTTGATTGGTATTTCTGTTGTGATTGTGATACTGTGTGATGCGAATTGTTTCATGCTGAACTGTGATTTGTGATTTGTTTCTGTATTTATGTGAAAACTCTTTTGCCTGTAAAACGGCATTTAAACTTCGATGCGACATGGAGTCGGATTCCAGTTGGTTATCCGAAACCCATATCGAACCCTGAATGTGAATCTTTGTGATTGATACCTCCACATGTTTAAAATTAAGCGCTCACTATTCGGTTTAGCCGGGAGAGGACCTTTGTGTCATATAACCAATTCCGAATAGTGATACGACGAAATGAATAGCATTTGAAGACGGTGATGAAGACCAGGTGTCTTCGAAAATGATAGGATAACCTATCGAATGTCTCTGCACCGAGTGGCTTCGGTATTGAGATCTCCACATGTGTTGGGGAGTCCGATCGGGATTGTGGATACCCGGATTTGCAAGGGCTTCTTCCTTTATTGGACGAAGTGCCTTCGATTCTGTTCGAACCTGGAACAGACTTATATGGTCGTATGTCTGACATAACACTTTGAGATATAAAACAGATTTCTTTCAAATACATATCTGTTGGTGGCGGAGAATTTATTCTCTTAGCTTAACACCCTTCTTTGAGATGTACGAGCTCAGAGGTTATGTAGTTGAAGGTTATCGGTGATATACTCCCAATTTGGTAGTGTGGCATGCTAAGTGCTACTGTGTGTTGATGATCATTTATTGATCATTCGTGATCAAAGCATGGTATTCGTGTAAAGCATAGCTTTGTGGACGAGACCTCATCGGACCTCACACCCCGGAAATGGTCGAAATAGGAAAGATGCGGCAAGGTTATGAGGGTCGCACCCTTTAGGGTATGTCATTTCCTTCTGGAAAAAGGTGGTATCATGGTATGGAGCCCAGATACTTTACCTATGTGGTTGCTGCAATCTCATTTACTGTGTGGTTGTTGCTTTGTGATTGAGGGCCCTCAGATAAAGGTCGCAAACGACCGGGGGGTGGCATACTCGAGTAGTAGTTACCTAGTTACAGAGGTAACCCGGCCTTGTGTTGGCAGAGAGCTGGTTAAGTTCTCAGGACGTCCCTCCAGAGGCGTACCCATGTGGCATAGGAAGTTCCTTAGCCTGACCATTTGTTGGAAAATCCAAAGAAACAATACGAGCCTTGTACGGTTTAGTTGTATAACCTGCCATGCAGCGTGGCGGTAACCTGCCACAAAACATGGTAGCTATAGTAGGCATACAATAATGGTTGTATGTTGGCTAAGATTTATATTATATTTTTGAAATGTTTTCACACTATGCACTAGTAATAATATCAAAGAATTTTCCCCGTATCAAGCATATTCGACTATCATAAGAAGAAATCTCCTCCAATTCTGCGATTGCATTGTGTGTGTGGCGGGAGGTCTTATGGTAGTTTCATTTTCCAAAAAGCATTGCGGATTCCTTTTATTTCCCTTTGTTTTCTTTTGTTAAAGATAAACTGTTTTTGTTTACTCATACCAGTCCCATGACTGACCCGGAGTTTATTTTTTCTTTCTAAACTATGGGTGCCAATAATTTCCACACGGGCAGCCTAGTAGCAGGTTTCCATGTTTTGATGCTAGCTGGATTTTGAAGTCTTTTGGTTTTGGTGGCTATCGATTTTTTGAAGCTTTTGACTTGGAGATATTTTGAAAGCTTTTGGGATCTCAAGGTGCTTTGTTTTTGGATGTTCGCTATTGCTTTATTTCTTTGAAGACTTTTTGGAATATGATCACTTGTTGACCTATTGTGAAGTTCTATTTTGAAGTCGTGTTATATGTATAAAAATACTTTGATGTTGTAATGGATATTATGATGATGTTGTTTCTGTGATGTAATGAATGTTATTCATTTTGTTTCCGCTGTTTTTATATTAATCTAATGTTCTTATAAGCTCCATCCGAACTAGAGTTCAACGTTTGAATCTTAGGCAGTCGAATACAAGTGAGGTATTTGACGTCGATTTTCAATCGCTGGATTTCGGCTCGTGACATGTTGTATCAGAGCTAAAGGTTAAGTAAGAACTTTAACTATGAAGTATAACACATTAGATGGCTCATTAGAGATAGGGTGAAGTATACCCTAGAATGAGTATAATTTGAGACCGGAACCTTAAACTTTCCTAGTCTATTTCTTTTAACTGCTGGTATTCCTTGAGATATCTCGTCCGAATATTTAAATCAAGTCTTCTTACTAATTACAGATAGTAAGAATGAGCGGACGACGAGGTAGAGCTAGGTGTCAAGGAAATGCCACAACAGCTAATCAAGTTCCCCCAACAGCAGAAGCAGCAATACCTACTCAGAATCAGCTGAATCTGGCTGATTTGTATAAGAGCATCTCGAGGCTTGGTGGTAAGCCGTTCACCGACAAGGAGTCGATTGTTGAGGCCCAAGCATGGATCAGAACATGTGAAAGAATCTTTAAAGGGCTAAAGTTGCAAGACGATCAAATGCGACTCATTGTTTCCTGGCAACTTCAAGAAGAAGCCTTAGCATGGTGGGAGACAGTCACTGTAGATGAGCCAGAAGATGAGTTTACTTGGGAGAGATTTAAAGAAGTATTTGAGAAGTGCTATATGCCATCGGCTGGTATTTTTCAAATGTACCAGGAATTTATGGACTTAAAGCAAGGGAGTTTGTCATTTGAGGGGTATCTAAACAAGTTCAATGAATTGTCTCATTTTGGTCCAGAATTGGTAAACAAACCTTTAAAGAAAAATGAAAGGTTCATTCGTGGGATGAATAAAAAGTTCCACGAAAGGATGACTGGCCATGTCAAAGATTCCTTTTCAGATTTGATTGATATGGGGTACAGATATGCTACACTTGATATGCAAGAAGCCCCTGTGGAGAAAGGAAATACGAGAAATCAAAACTGGAAGAAAAGGAAATTTGGAGGCAAGAAACCATGGCAGGGTAAGGAGAAAAATAAGAGCAATCATGGAAGCTCGGCAGAAAATGTTACTTGCTTTAATTGCTTAAAAAAGGGCCATTATTCGAGCAGATGTACGAAGCCTAAGAGACAAGTGAATCAACCTGTACAAGCAAAACCCAGGAAATGCTATTATTGTCAGAGACTGGGACAAGAAGTCAATGACTTCCCAACAATGAAGCAAGCTCAGACAGCAAAGGTGTACACAGTTAAAGATAAACCTACAACTTCTAAAGCAGGAAAGGGGAAGGGAGTTCTTGAAGGTAACCTTACTGATTATGATAGAGTTGTTAGAATTTTGTTTGACACTAGTGCTACACATAGTTTTATCTCTCAACAAGCTGTAAATGAATTAAACCTTGAACCTAATTTTGTCGACGAGCCAATTTGAGTAAAGAATCCAGTTGGAGGCCCCGCGAACCTTTGTCTTCGATGTAGAGACGTTCCTATCTCATATTCTTGTTACCAATTCCCTATCGGTCTCTTTGTCCTTGATTTTAATGAGTTTGAAGTCTTACTCGGAATGGATTGGCTAAAAAAATACGAAGCCAAATTGGATTGTAACAATCGATTGATTTCAATCAAAACCAAATTTGGAGATTCCATTGAGATTTCTTGTGAGGACCCTAGTCCTAAAAGAGATGGGTTGATGTATAGCTTGGGTTATCCCGAACCCAGTCTAGAGTCCATACCCATTGTTAGAAATTTTCTAGACATATTCGAAGAAGTGAAATCCTTACCTCCACATCGAGAGATAGAATTCAGAATTGACCTAGTACCCAATGCTCGTCCTGTCGTTCACGCAAGTTGCAGGATGGCGCCAGGGAAAGGGTTGAATTAGTCAAGCAAACTGATGATTTGCTAAATAAAGGGTTAATTCGTCCTAGTGTTTCTGAATGGGGTTTAACAGTCGTGTTTGTTGCTAAATCGGACGGATCTTTGAGATTGTGTGTAGACTACCGTGATCTCAATAAGCAGACTCTCAAGAATAAATTTCCTCTGCCTAGAATTGATGATCTATTTGATCAATTGCACGACGCTCTTTTCTTTTCGAAGATGGATCTAGCTCAGGGGTTCCATCAATTACGAATCGTCGAAGATTGTGTTCATTTGACCGCTTTCAGGGGTCCTAATATGTTCTACGAATGGTTAGTCATGCCTTTCGGGCTAACCAATGCTTCAGCATACTTCGTAGATCTTATGACCCGTGTGTTCCGGGAAGTATTGAATGAATTTGTGCTCGTGTTTATTGATGATATTTTGGTCTATTCCAAGACCGAAGAGGAACATGCCGATCATCTTAGAATCGTTTTGGAGATATTAAGGAGAAATATTCTGTTCACCAAATTTTCCAAATGCCATTTTTGGGTCAAAGAAGTTAAATTTCTCGGCCATATTGTAAATGAAGAAGGAATTTCTGTTGATCCTAGAAAAATTTCTGCTATTCTTGATTGGAGGAAACCCACTACCCCAAAAGAATTTCAAAGCTTTTTGGGTTTAGCAGGTTATTATCGGAAGTTTGTTCAGGACTTTTCTAAGATAGCTAGTCCGTTGACTAAGCTAACAATGAAGAATGCAAAATTTAATTGGACTCCAAAATGTGACGAAGCTTTTCAGGAGTTAAAGAGGAGATTAACCACCGCTCCTGTTCTCGCTATTATTAACGGGAATCAGGGTTTATCTGTCTATACCGACACTTGTGGTGATGGTTTGGGTGCGGTATTAATGCAGAATGGGAAGGTAATTGCCTACGTGAGTAGACAATTACGTCCACATGAAAGAAACTACCAAATCCATGATTTGGAACTCTTAGCTGTTATCTTCGCTTTGAAAATATGGCGACATTATCTTCTGGGTGAAAAATTCGAATTATTCACTGACCACAAATCTTTGAAATACCTCTTCACCCAGAAAGATTTAAATCTGCGACAACAACGTTGGTTGGAATTTCTGGCATCTTATGACCTAGATATTCAATATACGCCTGGAAAAGCTAATGTAGTTGCCGACGCTTTAAGTAGGAGGCACACTGTTCTTGCATATCTTGTTGTCACTCCTACTCTCCTTGAAAAGATCGCCAGCAGGCAGACTGAAGACAAGTTTCTTCGAGAAATTCATAGAAGAATATGTCGAGGTGATAATTCCAGTTTTGCAATCGATGATAATGGAGTTATAAGGATGAAAGATAGGATTTGTGTCCCTGACATCCCTGATCTGAAACGTGAAGTTTTAGATGAATGTCACAAATCTAAATTCAACATCCATCCAGGAGTTAACAAGATGTATAGAGATATCAAAAGAACTTTCTGGTGGAAGACAATGAAAAGGGACATATCTATATATGTGAGTCGCTGTGCTATTTGCCAACAAATTAAAAGCGATCAAAAGAAAATGGTAGGTTTACTTCAGCCTTTAGAGGTACCCAAGTGGAAATGGGACAAAGTATCGATGGATTTCATCGACGGGTTGCCTCGTACTCGAAAAGGCAATGAAGCAATTTGGGTTATTGTGGACCATTTGACTAAGACAACCCACTTCTTGCCAGTAAAATCTACCCGCACAGCAGCAAGCTTAGCTGAGTTATATGTGAAAGAAATTGTCCGTCTCCACGGTATTCCTAGCAGTATAGTGAGTGATCGTGACCCGATCTTCACTAGTAGATTTTAGGAGACATTTCAAAACGCATTGGGAACAAAATTGAACTTCAGCATTGCTTATCACCCACAGTCTAATGGGCAGACTGAAAGGATTAACCGAATCTTAGAAGACCTATTGCGTGCTTGTATACTTGATTTTGGTGGTTCTTGGGAGGACCATTTACATCTGGTCGAATTCTCATACAATAATAGCTATCAGGCCAGTATCGAGATGGCTCCTTTTGAAGCTTTATATGGTCGTCCGTGTCGATCACCTACATGCTGGATCGAGGCGGGTGATAGACTCGTCCTTGGACCAGATATGATTAAAGAAGCCACTGAAAAAGTTGATTTTATACGAAAGAAATTGAAAACGGCTCAATGTCTTCAAAAGAATTATTATGATCGCAGAAGAAGGGATTTGGAATTCCAGATTGGAGACTCTGTTTTTCTCAAAGTATCTCCAATGTGAGGTGTATTAAGGTTTGGAAAGACCGGTAAGCTGGCACCATGGTATATTGGTCCTTTTCCTATTCTAGAGTGGATCAGTTCTTTAGCCTATCGAGTGCAGCTGCCTAGCTGGTTGTCTGGCGTGCATGATGTGTTTCACATTTCTCACCTCCGAAAGTATGTGCACGATCCAGACTGTATTATTGAAGAAGCTGCTCAGCAGGATCTCGAAATCACTCCCAATTTAACGGTTAAAAGAGAACCAATAAAGATTATAAATCGTGATAACAAGCAATTGAGGAACAAAGTTGTGAAACTAGTTAAAGTACAGTGGAGTGGCAATCCAAAGGACTGCACTTGGGAAACTGAAGATAGCATGCAGAAATCATATCCCAATTGCAGAGTGGATATCACGGCTTAAACTGGTAAGCTATTTCTCTATCCTTTTCTGAATTCGTATATTCTTTATTTTCTTTTCTTCCTCTTTCAAATTTCGAGGACGAAATTTTCTTAAGGGGGAATATCTGTAACATCCCAAAAATTTATTAATTTAAATTTGGTAACTTATTTGAACTTTTGGAATTTAATTTGAAAAGTTTCAAAAAAAATAAAATATGTGTTAATTTATATGAATAAAACTTCAATTTCTTTTTTTAAATAATAAATGTTTTAAAAGAAAAAAAAATTATGTGTATTTTTGGAAGGAAATTATGATTTGAAATTTAAAATAAAGAGTTTCAAAATATTTAAAGGTAAAATCCATCTTATTCACATTTAAATTAAAGTAAGCTCTACTTATTTACATTTGATCTAAATATATATATTTATGATGTAATCTAGGCAATAATGTTAAATAAATATCTCAAACAAATAAATGGTTATGTAAAAAATTGAAATGAACTTAAGATAACTCTAGAAATTTATAAACTATGGAAGATACTTGTTTGTAATGTAAGGCAAGAAATCATATATGTACATACGAAATTAAAAAAAAGAGATAAGTATGCAAACTGGTAAGGACACAAACATTAAATGCTCTCATATCAGCCTCCAAATGAAAAAAATCTCTCTGACCAGATAAAAAAATTTTTGTACCTGTATATACATTAGCCTGTACAACTTTTCTATATACATCTTTCTTATTTCATTTTCGTTCAATCAAAAGACTTAGCTTACCAGAGAAAAAAATAAACAGAGACTAATATCTTCTAACTGAAACTAAATTTCAACTCAACTAAACAACGATTCAATTAAATAAGCAAGGAGATAAAGAAGATCAAAGGGGTTTCAGCTAGCAGTTTTCAAAAGAAAGTTTTTTTCTCTGTTCAAAATTGTTTCAGGTGAGTAAACCATTTAAATTAAAAGTTAAGTATATATATATGTTGCCTTTGAAGTCTGAGATTGAAGTTACTTTGTTATGCATATATATACATGAATTTCCTCTGTGTTTATAAACATTTGTATGTGGGTATGCCTGTATATATTGAAATCATCTCTGTTTTCTTTATTCAGAGCATCAAGGCTTGATCAAAACCCAAAAAAAATCAAATCTTTTGATCATTATTAGGCTGAAAAATCCAAGCAATATGTTTTTTTGGTTATAAATTAAAGTAATATTTTTCTAGAAAAAAAATAAGATTAAGATGCGCCTGAAAACTTCATAGTACTGATGAACACCTGCAATCATGATAAAATTAAGTATGATAAATTGTTGAATCGAATATATAAGTTGAATCATCATTGGAAACTATAATTTTTAAAACAAAAATTTTGATTTTTCACTTAGTATGCTGAGAGCTGTTTCGAGATGAATTGGAATGATTTTTAGTAGATTTCAGGTGATCGGAGGATTTTTGGAGGTCGGGGCTTCGCGTGGAGGTGGAAGAGAGTACGACGAGTCGGGGAAAAATAGGCGGGGACGCTCCAGTTCATCGTGGAGACGGCGGCGAAGAGATTTGGGTTTTTAAACCTAGTTTAGCGATGGTCGGGAAAGTGTTCGCCGTGGCCTCATTCGTGCATCGAGTTGCACGTGGCTGGGGGAGATGGTAGTCTGCGAGGTGGCTGAGACGTGGTCGGAGTCTTGAGGCTTTCGATGGCCAGCGACGAGGTTGCGAGGTGATTTTCGGTCGGAGCCTTAGGCCAGGATTTTGAGCGAATGGCTAAATCTCGATCTGGAGATTCTTGCATCGAATTGATCATTGCAGTCGAGGGTAGTGGGGATTCACGATTCGCCGGAGGGTGCGTGGGTCGCCGGAACGTCGGCGAGGCGCTGTGCACGTGCACGGCGATGTTTTGTGTCTGGTGATGGGTTCGTGAGTGACTCGGGATAGTTCTCGAGCGGGAAAGGCTTTTAACTCGAAGTGGGATTCGAGTTCGTGGAGGATACAGTTTAACAGTTTAGCAGTTTAACTTAAAAAAAAAAAAGAGAAACAAAAAAGAGATGAGGAACTCGGGGGAGTGGGGTGAAATCTCGGGTCGTAACATAAGTAACCCGATAATTTTCTCGGGTTTTGTTTTCAAAACGTTAAGATGAATAAAAATTTAAGTTAGATTCATCTGGGTCAATTTAAGATAACATTAAAACTTTTTAAGTTAGTAACTAATTTGTTTAAAGTTATTAAGGAAGATTTTAAAAGGTGACGTAAATAATTTTTATTTAATTAATTTATATGGTAAGTTAATTAAGAATATTAATTAAATTTATAATTGTAATTAACTAAGTGATTAGGGATTGATCAATTTGTAATTAAAGATTGGTTAATTAATAATTAAGCGTCTAATTTATTGGTAATTAAAAATAGTTAATTAGATAATTAAAGTTAATTAATTTATAATTAGTAGTAAATTAAGATAATTAATTAAGGAATAATTAATTAATAAAGTTAATTAAGATTTAATTAATTTATCATTAAGAATAATTAATCATTGGTTTAAAATAATAAATAAAAATAGTTATGTGGTTAATTCACTTAAATCACATTCACCTTAATTGAAGATGATTGACTATTATCAAATATTGTGTACTGGATTGGTATTTCTGTTGTGATTGTGATACTGTGTGATGCGAATTGCTTCGTGCTGAACTGCGATTTGTGATTTGTTTCTGTATTTATGTGAAAACCCTTTTTCCCGTAAAACGGCATTTAAACTTCGATGCGACAGGGAGTCGAATTCCAGTTGATTATCCAAACCCACATCGAACCGTGAATGTGAATCTTTGTGATTGATACCTCCACATGTTTAAAATTAAGCGCTCACTATTCGGTTTATCTAGGAGAGGACCTTTGTGTCATATAACCCATTCCGAATAGTGATACGATGAAATGAATAGCATTTGAAGACGGTGACGAAGACCGGGTGTCTTCGAAAACGATAGGATAACCTATCGAATGTCTTTGCACCCAGTGGCTCCGGTATAGAGATCTCCACATGTGTTGGGGAGTCCGATCAGGATTGTGGATACCCGGATTTGCAAGGGCTTCTTCCTTTATTGGACGAAGTGCCTTCGATTTTGTTCGAACCTGGAACAGACTTATATGGTCGTATGTCTAACACTACACTTTGAGATATAAAGCAGATTTCTTTCAAATACATATCTGTTAGTGGCGGAGAATTTATTCTCTTAGCTTAACACCCTTCTCTGAGTCGTACGAGCTCAGAGGTTATGTAGTTGAAGGTTATCGGTGATATACTCCCAATTTGGTAGTGCGGCATGCTAAGTGCTGCTGTGTGTTGATGATCATTTGTTGATCATTCGTGATCAAAGCATGGATTTCGTGTAAAGCGTAGCTTTATGGACGAGACCTCATCGGACCTCACACCCCGGAAATGGTCAAAACAGGAAAGATGCGGCAAGGTTATGAGGGTCGCACCCTTTAGGGTATGTCATTTCCTTCTGGAAAAAGGTGGTATCATGGTATGGAGCCCAGATACTTTACCTATGTGGTTGCTGCAATCTCATTTACTGTGTGGTTGTTGCTTTGTGATTGAGGGCCCTCATATAAAGGTCGCAAACGACCGGGGGGTGGCATACTCGAGTAGTAGTTACCTAGTTACAGAGGTAACCCGACCTTGTGTTGGCAGAGAGCTGGTTAAGTTTTCGGGACATCCCTCCAGAGGCGTACCAATGTGGCATAGGAAGTTCCTTAGCCTAACCATTTGTTGGAAAATCCAAAGAAACAATACAAGCCTTGTATGGTTTAGTTGTATAACCTGCCATGCAGCGTGGCGGTAACCTGCTAAAAAACATGGTAGCTATAGTAGGAATACAATAATGGTTGTGTGCTGGCTAAGATTTATATTATATTTTCGAAATGTTTTCACACTATGCACTAGGAATAATATCAAAGAATTTTCCCCGTATCAAGCATATTTGACTATCATAAGAAGAAATCTCCTCCAATTCTGCGATTGCATTGTGTGTGTGGCGGGGGGTCTTATGGTAGTTTCATTTTCCAAAAAGCATTGCGGATTTCTTTTATTTCCCTTTGTTTTCTTTTATTAAAGATAAACTATTTTTGTTTACTCATACCAGTCCCATGACTGACCCGGATTTTATTGTTTCTTTCTAAACTCTGGGTGCCCATAATTTCCACATGGGTAGCCTAGTAGCAGGTTTCCGTGTTTTGATGCTAGCTGGATTTTGACGTCTTTTGGTTTTGGTGGCTATCGGTTTTTTGAAGCTTTTGACTTGGAGATATTTTGAAAGCTTTTGGGATCTCAAGGTGCTTAGTTTTTGGAAGTTCGCTATTGCTTTATTTCTTTGAAGACTTTTTGGAATATGATCACTTGTTGATCTATTATGAAGTTCTATTTTGAAGTCGTGTTATATGTATAAAAATACTCTGATGTTGTAATGGATATTATGATGATGTTGTTTCTGTGATGTAATGAATGTTATTCATTTTGTTTCCGCTGTTTTTATATTAATCTAATGTTCTTATAAGCTCCATCCGAACTAGAGTTCAACGTTTGAATCTTAGGCAGTCGAATACAAGTGAGGTATTTGACGTCGATTTTCAATCGCTGGATTTCGGGTCGTGACACCCATCCTCTTGAAATAGAGATAAAGAGGGAAAATTGGAGGGGGTTAGATAAAGTTTGGTGAGTGAATCATATCACTACTGCTATGTTGTTGACAAGCAACAAAATTTCAGTTATAACCTACACATAAGGGCGTTCTTTAGTGTGCATATCCTTATACATTTAAGGGATTAATTATCTTCACAATATAAGTTGATTATCCTAAACGTGACTAAGTCCAATTGTGATTTATGAAAGTTTGCACTTACAGGTGGAACACACTAATACCGCATAATCCTACAAATATCTCTAGTGTATGGTCTCAACAATTATCCACCTATATACATTGAGTTAACGTTCTTAATGGTAACTACTTGCTATATACTGAATTAACAATCTTAATGATGATCGTTTGAGTTGCACCTAACCGAGTATAACTCATAATGTTATGTTGGAACCTGTTTTCTTCGATTTTAATATGACAACTATATATTTCAAACTATATTCTATAATGTCAAATATTCTTGCAGGAATCTACCAAGAAAAGTTATTATCCTATCATCGACAAACAATGCCAAAGTCTCAAGTATTTTGATTATTATTTCCGGTTAGATATTTTTGTACAATCTCTGATATGATGATAACAACACACACACAATTTTTTTTTGAAAAATATGTTCTACATATATAAAATATCTTTAACTATTTAAAGATATAAAAATATTTTCAAAAATTATAAATATCTCAAGTTCAGAATCACTAAAATAAGGAAGAGGAACAAATCAGTTCAAATTCAGACGTCTGAACTTTTATATAGCCGTCTGTTATCAATAACAGACGTCTGATAATAAAGTCGAGACATTGTACTTCCTAGATTACTATTTTCTATTTTACACTGAACACAGATGTCTAAAATTTTTATACAGACATCTGTCATAAACGACAGACGTCTGAATTAAACATCAGACGTCTGTATTTACTGAAATTGTTTCTTCTATCTCTTTCACTTTTTAAACTTACTTAGCCATCTGAATATTTTCTCTCAGACATCTGAACTTGACGAACTGAAGCATCTCTTCATAAAAATTCAAATTTTGAAGAGTTGTCTTCTTCACCAAGAGTTGTACTCTTTCTAATGGTTGCAACTATTGAATTAAAACTATTCAATACTAATAAAGAGAATTCATTGAATAGATTTACTCGGTGTCTTTTTGAAATTCCAAATATACCCTTTTAAATCTCATAGAGAAATAGTATTCAAATATGTGAATATAGCCTGTTAATTTCTAAGTACAACTATCAGTCACTATGGAGAACTACAGTATATGTTCACAAGATGAAGTATCCTAGTGTACCATATTGTCCGTAATTTAGGTGGGAGTTCAACGGTCGAAGTTTTGTCAGATTCCAAGTTAGTATGAAGAAGTTATTACAGTTTGAACAAAAAAAATAGCGGCTTCTGCACTAGGCGGTGTTCAAATATTTGGATGTGATAGGCTGTTATTTTCTAAGTACAACTATCAGTCCCCATGGAGAACTACAATGTACGTTCATAAAATGAAGTATCCGAGTGTTTCATATTGTCTGTAATTTAGGTAGGAGTTAATTGGTCGAAGTCTCGCCGGATTCCGAGTTAGTATGAAGAAAATATTGCAGTCTGAACAAAAAAAATAGCGGCTTCTGCACTAGGCGGAGTTCAAATGTGGGGATGTGGTATCCTGTTATTTTCTAAGTACAACTGTCAGTGCCCATGGAGAACTGCAGTGTGCGTTCACAAGATGAAGTATCTGAGTGTTCCATATTGTCCGTAATTTAGGTGGGAGTTAATTGGTCAAAGTCTCAACGGATTCTGAATTAGTATGAAGAAGTTATTGCAGTTTGAACAAAAAAAATAACGGCTTCTGCACTAGGCGGAGTTCAAATATGGGGATGTGGTAGCCTGTTATTTTCTAAGTACAACTCTCAGTCCCCATGGAGAACTACAGTGTGCGTTCAGAAGATGAAGTATCTGAGTGTTCCATATTGTCCGTAATTTGGGTGGGATTTAATCTGTCGAAGTCTCGCCAGATTCCGAGTTAGTATGAAGAAAATATAGCAGTCTGAACAAAAAAAATAGCGGCTTCTGCACTAGGCGGAGTTCAAATACGGGGATGTGGTGGCCTGTTATTTTCTAAGTACAACAGTCAGTCCTCATGGAGAACTACACTGTGCGTTCACAGGATGAAGTATCCGAGTGTTCCATATTGTCCGTAATTTAGGTGGGAGTTAATCGGTCGAAGTCTCGTCAGATTTCGAATTAGTATGAAGAAGTTATTGCAGTCTGAACAAAAAAATAGCGGCTGGTGCACTAGGCGGAGTTCAAATATGGAGATGTGGTAGCCTATTATTTTCTAAGTCAACTGTCAGTCCTCATGGAGAACTATACTGTGCGTTCACAAGATGAAGTATCCGAGTGTTCCATATTGTCCATAATTTAGGTGGGAGATAATCGGTCGAAGTCTCGCCGAATTCCGAATTAGTATAAAGAAGTTATTGCAGTCTGAACAAAAAAAATAGCGACTTCTGCACTAGGCGGAGTTCAAATATGGAGATGTGGTAGCATGTTATTTTCTAAGTAAACTGCCAGTCCCCAGGGAGAACTACAGTGTGAGTTCACAAGATGAAGTATCCGAGTGTACCACATTGTCCGTAATTTAGGTGGGAGTTCATCGGTCGAAGTTTTGCCTGATTCCGAGTTAGTATGAAGAAGTTATTGCAGTCTGAACAAAAAAATAGCGTCTTTTTCCTAGGCAGAGTTCAAATATGAGGATGTAGCCTGTTATTTTCTAAGTACAACTATTAGTCACCATGGAGAAATACAGTGAGCGTTGAAGTGGGGATATAGCCTGTTAATTTCTAAGTACAACTGTCAGTCACCATAGGGAACTACAATGTGCGTTCACAAGATGAAGTATCCAACTATACCGTATTGTCCGTAATTTAGGTGGGAGTTCATCGGTCGAAGTATCGCCTGATTCCGAGTTAGTATGAAGAAGTTATTGTAGTGTGAACAAAAACAATAGCGACTTCTGCACTAGGCGGAGTTCAAATATGGGGATGTGGTAGCCTGTTATTTTCTAAGTACAACTGTCAGTCCCCATGGAGAACTATAGTGTGCGTTCATAAGATGAAGTATCCGAGTGTTCCATATTGTTCGTAATTTAGGTGGGAGTTAATCCGTCGAAGTCTCGCCGGATTACGAGTTAGTATGAAGAAAATATAGCAGTCTGAATAAAAAAAATAGCGGCTTCTACACTAGGCGGAGTTCAAATAAGAGGATGTTGTGCCATGTTATTTTCTAAGTAAACTGTCAGTCCCCTTGGAGAACTACTGTGTGCATTCACAAGATGAAGTATCCGAGTATACCATATTGTCTGTAATTTAGGTAGGAGTTCATCGGTCGAAGTTTTGCCTGATTCCGAGTTAGTATGAAGAAGTTATTGCAGTCTGAACAAAAAAAATAGCGGTTTCTACCTAGGCGGCGTTCAAATGTGGGATGCTACTATCAAATCTACTTCCACGGGTACAAATAAAAATGCATGCACATTGTGGTTAAATGCAGGCCCACCTGGGCGTGCATATGTACTCGTAAATAGAGATGAAAATTCACTTTTTCAATAACCAATTCTTTCTATCTATTCTTGCTTTATACTATTATTATCTCAAGTGATTTTCAAATCTCTACTTCCTAAAATTGAACATTCATATCATCATATCAAGAAGATTATAGGAAGGGTGTACTATATTGACTATATTCGTGTTACTCAAGAACATTCAAGTCAAGAAACAATTTATAAATTGTATTTGAAGTCCTATTCGGTTGCTTAGGCAGAAAAGTCATGTTCGGTTGCTCAGGCGGTGTAATACCTGTTCCTCTGGGTTAAGTGAGGATTATTCGAGGAATTCCAGAAGGAGTCTGGGACTGGACGTAGAACGGGAAGTTCGAACCAGTATAAAAATCTCTGGTGTCATTTTTATTACTGCTATTTACTATTTTTTATAATTCCGCATTTGCTAGACTAGTCTTACTATATATTATCGATCCATATACACTTTCATTTGGTATCAGAGCAAGGTCATCACATAACTATAACACAGTTATCTAATTTTTTCTAATAATATGGAAAATAAAACTAGCAACAGTTTTACTGAGGGGCAAGCCACTACACGACCACCATTGTTTAACGGATTAAATTATAGTTATTGGTCAACTAGAATGAGAATTTTCATGCAAGCTAGTGGATTTGAAACCTGGAATATCATTCAAACTGAATATACCATTCCTACTACAGAGTATGCTGCTTGGTCTAATACACAAAAACTAGATGCTACTGCAAACGCAAAAGCAATGAACATGTTATTTTGCGCCTTAGACAAAAATGAATTCAATCGTGTCAGTATTTGTAAAACTGGATATGTAATTTGGAATACACTTAAGGTTACACACGAAGGAACGAATAAAGTAAAACAAAGCAAGATTTCTATGCTTAAAAACCAATTTCAAAATTTTAGAATGAAGCAAGGAGAAAGTATTAGTGAAATCTACTCTAGATTCCAGGATATCTATCATTCACTATTAGCTTTAGAAGTTACTTTTATCGAACCTGATATTATTTCAAAAATCCTTAACTCTTTAACTGATGAATGGGAACGAAAAGTCTTAGCTATCGAGGAAGCTAATGATATTTCAACCATAAAAACAGAAGAATTAATAGGTAATCTAATGTCCTATGAAGTAAACTTACAGGCAAGACGAGCACAAGCACATGACAAGAAAACTATTGCTTTTCAAGCAGAAAAAGAAGACTCTAAATCAGAAGACGATATGGCATTTATAGCTAAGAATTTCAAAAAGTTCTTAAAATTCAAAAAGAGCAATAAATTTGGAAATAACAAGAGTTTCAATAAGCCATCAAGCTCATCTCTTGAATGTTACTAATGTCACAAGAAGGGACACATAAAGAAAGATTGTCCTGATCGAAAGAAAGAATATAATCTCAAGAAAGACAAATTTAAAAGGAAGCAAGCCTTCTCAGTTACATGGGATGATACAGAATCTTCTTCATCAGACAATGGTAGTGACAGTGATTCAGAACTAGCCAATGTTTGTTTTATGGCAACAAATGATGATGTAAATGATCTAACTTTTGAAGATTTAATAGAAATAAACTCTGAGTTGTTAGATAAACTTAAAATTCTAAAGAGTAAATATAAAGATGCTTTAGGAAAATTAAATAGAACTTAAATAGAAACTGACATGTTAAAAGATGAAAAGAAAATATTAGAGGAAGAGTTAGTAAAATCTCAAGAATCTTATGTTAATATAACATCTCAATTCACTGATTTAAGCAGTGAGATAGAAAAATAGAAATATGAGAATGTTAAATTAGCAAAAGAAAATTATGATTTAAACTCTAATATTAAAACGGTTGATATAGAAGTATCACATCTTAAAACAAAACTGGAAAATATTTCTAAAAATGTTTCTAAATTTAACAGTGGAAGAGAGAGTCTCTTTAAAATAATTGAGAATTCACAAACCTGTTCAAATAAAAAGGGGTTAGGATATAAAAAACCGATACAAAGTCTTTTTAAAAATAATGGTTCGTTATATACTAATTTTAAGAAAAAGGAATCTATATCTACTCAAAAATCTTCTTCAAAAGTTGTTCATCCAAAATCAATTATGATTTGGGTTCCAAAGACTAATAATAATTTAATTAGGAATAACTACATTAAAACTTTTATTAATTCTGTACATAAGAATGAAAACTTTACTTTTAAAGGGAACTCTAAACCCAACTGGGTTTGGCTTCCTAAGATTTAACCCTTAGGACCCTAACAGAGGGAGTGGGTACCAATAGAATTTCAATATTTTTTGCAGGTACCGATTAAGAAAAGAGGAAAATGGATTTTAGACAGTGGTTGTTCAAAACACATGACAGGCGACAAAAATATGTTAACAAACATTATCTACTCAGATGGAGGATCTGTCACTTTTGGAGATAATTCCAAAGGTTACATCATCGGCAAAGGCGATGTGAGCAATGACAGTACATCTAATTTACCTCTTATTACAAATGTTTTATTGGTTAAAAATTTAAAACACAACTTACTTAGTATTAGTCATTATGTGATAAAGGTTTTAACATAGTATTTTCTGAAAATAAATGCAATATTTTTTATCATAACAAAAATCTTATTTTCGAAGGAGTTAGAGATCGTAATATTTATATTCTGAATATGAAAATAAGTCATAATACAAATATGTGCTTATTAGTCAAAGAAAATGATCCTTGGCTATGGCATAAAAGATTTTGTCATATAAATTTCAAAGCTATTAATAAATTATCCATAAACAATTTAGTAAAAGGTTTACCTAAAATGAATTTTAAGGTAAATAGCATTTGTGATACTTGTCAACTAGGAAAGCTAACTAAATCTTCTTTTAAATCTAAGAAGATCATCTCAACTTTACAACCTCTTGAGTTGTTACATCTAGACTTATTTGGACCAACTCAGACTCAATCTATTAATCACAATAGATATGTTTTTGTAATAGTTGATGACTTCTCTAGATATACATGGACCTTATTTATGAAAAAAAAGTGATACATTTGAAAATTTCAAAATCTTTGCTAAACGTATTCAAAATATTAAAAATCTAAAAATTAAAAACATTAGAAGTGATCATGGAGGTGAATTTGAAAATGAAATATTTGAGAAATTTTGTAATAAGAAAGGAATATTTCATAACTTTTCATTTCCAAGAACGCCTCAACAAAATGGAGTTGTTGAACGTAAAAATAGAACACTTCAAGAATGTGCTAGGACTTTATTGAATGGAACCACTCTTCCAAAACAATTTTGGGCAGAAGCCGTGGCTACTGCTTGTTATGTCCTAAATCGTGTCTCTATTCGACCTTTAACTAAAGACACTCCATATGAACTTTTCAATGGTAGAAAACCCAATATATCTTACTTTAAAGTTTTTGGTTCGAAATGTTTTGCTTTAAATACGAAAGATCAAATAGGAAAATTTGATCCAAAATCAGATGAATGTATATTCATCGGATATTCAGAACGAAGCAAAGCATATAGAATCTATAATAAAAGAACTAAAATAATTGAAGAAACACTTCATGTATCATTTGATGAAAATTTCAAAACTAACACAAATGATGATGAAGATATTATAATTAATTCTAATTCAAATATTGACATCAATATACCTGAAAACACTTCTTCTGATAATCAAAGTGAAAAGGAAGTAAAATCCCCACCGAGAATTTTAGAAGATCATCCTATTCAAAATATAATAGGAGAAATTGATGAAAGAGTTAAAACACGTAATCAACTATATCAAATGGATGTTAAAAGTGCATTTTAAATGGGTTTTTAAAGAAAATGTTTATGTTGAACAACCTCCCTTGTTTATACACAAACAATTTCCAGACCATGTTTATAAACTTAAAAAAGCTTTATACGGTTTAAAACAAGCACCTCGTGCTTGGTATGATCGTTTAAAAAGTTATTTGATCGACTCTGGTTTTGAAATTGGAAAGGTTGTTCAAACTCTTTTTATTAAGTAAAAGAAACTTGATATATTAATTGTTCAAATTTATGTGGATGACATTATTTTTGGGTCAACCAATGATAAATTATGTCAAGAATTTTCTAAGATAATGACAAATGAATTTGAGATGTCTCACATGGGAGAATTGACATTTTTTCTTGGACTTCAAATTAAACAAGTTAATAATGGCATTTTTATAAATCAAGAAATTTTTTGTAATAATTTAATTAAACGTTTTGGTATGGAAAACACTTCTGCCAAACCAACTCCTATGAGTACAACTATACATCTTGAAAAAGATGAAAACGGCAAGAGTGTAGACCAAAAATTATATCGTAGTATGATTGGATCTTTATTATATTTAACCGCTAGTAGACCCGATATAATGATGAGTGTTTGTTTGTGTGCACGATTTCAAGCAGATCCTAAAGAATCACACACTAGAGCAGTGAAAAGTATTTTACGTTATCTCAACAAAACCAAAGATTTTGGATTATTCTATCCAAAAGAATGTCCTTTTGAATTAGTTTCATATAGTGATGCTGATTGTGGAGGAAGTCGGACGGATAGAAAAAGTACTAGTGGGACTTGTCACTTCATTGGACGGTCTCTAGTATCTTGGTTTAGTAAGAAACAAAATTGCGTATCACTTTCTACTTGTGAAGCAGAATATATATCTGCAGCTTTGGCATGTGCTCAAGTAATTTATATGCAACAAACTCTTCAAGATTTTGGTGTTAAATTATCTAAATCAACAATTTTTTATGATAATTCAAGTGCTATTAATTTATCTAAAAATCCAGTAAATCATTCACGGACAAAACATATTGATATTCGTCATCATTTTCTTCGTGATAATATTGAAAAAGATATAATCAATCTAGAATTCGTATCTTCGGAAAATCAATTAGCAGATATTTTTACCAAACCATTAAATGAAAACACTTTTGTAAAATTGAGACGAGAACTTGGAATCATCTCATTCAAAAATTTATGAAGTTTACTTCAACTCATTTCTGTTTTTATTTTAAAGGTTAATATAAACTTGGTTTTTGTCCTCACATTTTTCTTCTGGTTAAAATTATATTATTCTATATTTAATCTTAACTATTCATTGTTTAGTCTTCAGTTTTATATATAATTTCTTTTATTCAGAAGAAAATTTTCATTCAGCTTATTTCAAATAAAAAGGTGAAAGAAGAAAATCAATTATGTTTTTTAATTTTGCATTATTCATATATACCATGGCCGGTTCATCTTCAGATGAGCCTTCCTCTCATTATTCATCTGGATATTGTTCAATTGACTTTGAAACACCAAGTTCAGGGTCTTCTGAACTTCCAACTCCAACTCCTGCCTATATTCCGATATGTCCACCATAAAGTCATCATACGGGATATACGCCAGAAAATAAACGCACGCGAAGAAATTTATTTTCATCCCCAACTACTAAAGAAAAGATAGATGACTTACATCACTATCAGAGGGAAACACTAAATCTTCAGCGTGAAATGTATTTTGAGAAAAAGAGTCATGGTAGAAAACTTAGTTTCCTTGAATGTTGTGCTGCAAAAATATGTGGTTCATCTTCGATCAACACAAATGCACATATTCATTCACCTCAACGTACTCATGTTTCTCCAAATTCTTGGGAACGTCAACCTCAGAGGTCGCCAATTAAACCTTTTGACGAATTAGACAATGAAAAGTCTCCAAAATCTCCAAAAACTCCGAAGACTTCAAAATAAAACACACACACACACACACACACACACACACACATATATATATATATATATGAGATTTATGGTTGTTCATATTGTTTTTATATGTTCTTTACAGAAATATATATATGTGTGGTTATTTTCAAAAATTTTACCTTACAAAGATATAATACTAAAAATCAGCCACACAGACGTCTAAAACAAAACATCAGACGTCTGGCTTTAGCCTAAAAAAATCTTAAATCTATGTCCCTATTTGAGCCGTCTGAAATTTATGTCACAAACGTCTGTAGTATAATTTAGACGTCTGTAACAAAAAAATTAGACGTCTAAATTTAGTTCAAAATGTTTTTTACTCTCTGTTTCAATTTTAGCCCTCTAAGCCGTCTGAAGAAATCATGTCAGCCGTCTGTCATAACATTTAGACGTCTTTTGTAAATTCGAGCCGTCAAAATTCTATTGATTATTCCAAATTGCTTTAATTTCTACAGAACATCAGACGTCTGATTTCTTTTAGCCGTCTGAAACACTGTTAAAATCAAAAACATATAAATCATAACTTACCACCCTTTTCTTCTCTCGTCTATCCATTTTGTCATTTTTTAAATTCAAATCAAAACCCTAGTTCTCTCCAACAATGGCGCCTAAATCCAAATCAAAAGGAAAAAAAGGAGAATCTTCTCAACCATCTCCTCACGTTCTTCCAACTGATGAACAAATTGAAGCTTGGCTTTATCATGAACCTAGAAGTATGGCTCGATACAAATATATTTCTTCTCTGTCTTCATTTCATGGTATATTCCACGACCTCAATCATTTTCCTACTTATAGAATTAAGTTATTTACTAATAGGTCTAACATCACCAGTCTCATTGACTACAAAGACAATCAAGTAAATATATGTAGGCTTAGTGTTCTATTATTTCTAGCCAATATCAATAATCCTAAAATTAGGCTTCATAGAGAAAAAGGAACATTATGGTCAAGCGTTTTTGGAAATATTCTGAAAATAACTCCAGATGACATTGCGCGAATTTTGAAGTGTACCAACGACGGGATAGAATTGGAAGATTTAAAGTTAGAAGGTGATGATCTTAATCAAATAGAATATCATCTTTTCGAACCCGGACAGTCTAAAGATATGTCAAATCATCTTCGTCCACGACCGAGATTGTTACTACGAATGCTAATTAAGACTGTTTTTCCCCGGCAAGGAAGCCACGAAATTATTTATGATCATCAAGATAAAGCACTTCAAGCAATCTTTGGAAATCATTAGATTAATTGGGCTCAATATTTTTATGATGAGTTTCGTACATATCATGATTCTAAAAAGAGATCACTTATCTATGCTCCTTACATTACCCAGATACTCGCTGATTTCTCCATTCAAAGTCCATCTATTGAATTTGAAAAGATTAAAGTATCCAATATTCGATTTTTTAGCCTTATGGGATTACCAGAATCCCCTCCGGTTTATCTTACCTACCCTGATTATAAAGCTCAACAACTGACACTCCAAAAACAAAAAGGTAAATCTAAAATGGATACTTCTGGTCCCGATGGAGAAGAACCAAATATTGGAGAAGAGGGAGATAATGGAGATGAAGAAGAAGATGAAGATGCGGATGACGAAGTCATAGAGCAAACTTTTATCCAAAGTTCAATTCAAGAAAACTCCGATATTGAACAAATTTCTGGAAATTTAAAAAGCTATACCAAAAGTGAGAAGCTCAAATCCGATATCATCATTTCTGAAAATCAAAAGAAGCTTTCTAATCAAATTGCTCAAGGCTTTTCATCCATAAACTCTAGATTCGATAATCTTGAAACCAAAGTAGAAGAAAATGCAAGAGAGATGAAGAATGTTAAGACTATTCTACGACGTATGTGGAAGAAATCTTATGGATCTTCACCTCCTCCCTCTCCAACATTTGGAGACTCTTAGACAAGATACTTCCTTTTGGCTTGTCTACTCTCTATTTTGTTTTGTTAATTTCTACTATGGTTTGTAATCTTTAAAAAAAACTCTATTTGGTGTACTGATTGCGTCCTTTTGTCATTTTTTATAACTTGTCATATGTTGCTCTATATGTGACTTATTCTATAAGTGGTCTAATTTATGTTATGAATCTTTTTGTCACTTCTATATCTATATGTGACTTGTCCTATATGGTTCTCTGTGTTTAGTATATTAAGATATGAAACCTGTTCAACAATATGTTTTATCAACACATCTCTAAACCCCTTACAAATTTCTTTTTGTTAATGACAAAGGGGGAGAAATATTAATCATTCTGCTATATAATATGGTCATGTTGACAGGGGGAGCAAAAGGTATGGTTTATACTAACCGTTGAATTATATAGTTGTCATCATCAAAAAGGGGGAGAATGTTGGAACCTGTCTTCTTCGATTTTAATATGACAACTATATATTTCAAACTATATTCTATAATGTCAAATATTCTTGCAGGAATCTACAAAGAAAAGTTATTATCCTATCATCGACAAACAATGCTCAAAGTCTCAAGTATTTTGATTATTATTTCCGGTTAGATATTTTTGTACAATCTCTGATATGATGATAACAACACACACACAAATTTTTTTTGAAAAACATGTTCTACAAATATAAAATATCTTTAACTATTTAAAGATATAAAAATATTTTCAAAAATTATAAATATCTCAAGTTCAGAATCACTAAAATAAGGAAGAGGAACAAATTAGTTCAAATTAAAACGTATGAACTTTTATATAGTCGTCTGTTATCAATAACAGACGTCTCATAATAAAGTCGAGACGTCTGTACTTCCTAGATTACTATTTTCTATTTTACACTGAACACAGATGTCTAAAATTTTTATATAGACATCTGTCATAAACGACAGACGTCTGAATTAAACATCAGACGTCTGTATTCACCGAAATTGTTTCTTCTATCTCTTTCACTTTTTAAACTTACTTAGCCATCTGAATATTTTCTCTCAGACATCTGAACTTGACGAACTGAAGCATCTCTTCATAAAAATTCAAATTTTGAAGAGTTGTCTTCTTCACCAAGAGTTGCACTCTTTCTAATGGTTGCAACTATTGAATTAAAACTATTCAATACTATAAATAGAGATGAAAATTCACTTTTTCAATAACCAATTCTTTCTATCTATTCTTGCTTTATACTGTTATTATCTCAAGTGATTTTCAAATCTCTACTTCCTAAAATTGAACATTCAAATCATTATATCAAGAAGATTATAGGAAGGGTGTACTATATTGACTATATTCGTGTTACTCAAGAACACACAAGTCAAGAAACAATTTATAAATTGTATTTGAAGTCCTATTCGGTTGCTTGGGCAGAAAAGTCCTGTTCGGTTGCTCAGGCGGTGTAATACCTGTTCCTCCGGGTTAAGTGAGGATTATTCGAGGAATTCCAGAAGGAGTCTGGGACTGGACGTAGAACGGGAAGTTCGAACCAGTATAAAAATACCTGGTGTCATTTTTATTACTGCTATTTACTATTTTTTATAATTCCGCATTTGCTAGACTAGTCTTACTATATATTATCGATCCATATACACTTTCATGTTAAGCTTACACGTTTGGGTTAACAATCTTAATATAATCTTTTGGGTTAATAGTCCCAATAATAACTTATCACTTAAGCATTAAGTAACCTCCTCGTTAGCATTCGTATCCTACGCTCAATACCATTACACAAGTGGCAACAAGGAGAGAATTAACTGATCCCACTCATTTGTAGAATTAATATACCATACTATGATGGATCTCTCCGCATCATTTCCGCTTTCACCAATAGGTTGATGGAACTTAACTATGAACGATAAGAGCTTTTAATTATGATGTAATCGCACGCTGCTTTAAGTGCCACGTTTAACAATTTCATGAAGTGACAACCTAGGATGTCGCCAAGGGTGGTACTTTTCCAGCTTGCTGCATGACTCCATTCAACTACATGAACTCCTGAAAGACAATGAAGTAGGAACAAATCCAGCTTACTTGGCATGTACCAGGTGCAGGTTCAAACTAGGCTTGCTACAGTAATTCAGCGTTTGAATTTTAATTCAAATGTTTGATCCACTATACAAAAATTTTGGTATAGGCATTCAGACGTCTAGTTCCTTACGCGGACGTCTGAATTTGGGTTCAGACGTTTGAATTTGGGTTAAGACGTCTGAATTTGGGTCCAGACGTCTGAATTGGGGTAGATTTAAACTGTTTCTTTCTTGTTTCGCCTTCTTTGAAATTCAGACGTCTGGTATAAAATTTAGAAATCCAAGTTCAAATTTCTTGGTCCGTTATCTTCTTTATTTTTGACTGTAACGTTTCGTCTTCTTAACAAATTCAAGTATAAGTACTAGATACATTTTTAAACAAGTATTTGTCTACAGTTTCATTTTTATTTTAATGATTGTAAATGACTTTCCCATCAATTATCTACATAGCTTCTATTCGATTATCTACGCATATTTTGATTAATTCTCTATGTATATTCAAGGTTATAAAATCAAATCTCGGTAAATCCAAAAGATATATCTAATTACTTTTATTTATCAAAATTTATCCAAACTTGTTATACAAAATAAAATTTATAGAATTAGGGGTATATTCAAACTAACTTACCATTCCCTTCCAAATTACAATGATTATTTATCACCCAAAGTTTTCCAGTTCCTTCTGTTTATATGTATTTTTGAATAAAATCATTGATTCAAGATTAAAAACCATATATTAAATTCTATGAACGTATATACATGAAAATTAACTACTTATCTACATCACAAGCATTTCGTTGGTAAATCTATTCACTATAATGGGTTGTTTGAAGAAATCCTTTTTCCAAACTTGGTTTGAGTTTGCATCTCCCGCCCTCTATTCCTTAGTTTGTTTGCACTTCTCCTTTTTTTCCTCTTTCAATTTAATTCTCTCCATCCCTCTATCTCTTTTGATTTGATTTATCTTCTTTTAATTTAGATTTAGAAATTTAGAGAAGAGAATAGAAAATAATGTTTGGATTAAGGAATTTTAAGGAGGACATTCAAAATTAGAGAGGCAACAACTAGGCTTTAGAATGAAGTGGATGAGGGTTAGGGTTTTATTTATTGTTGAACACTAGGGTTATTAGGTTAAATCTTGAAATTAATATTTACAAAAATGCCATTTCGTCTAGTTTTCGCTAATTTTGACATGTTTTATCAAATTTAATAAGTTATATATGTTTTGCTGACTATAAACAACATTTTAGGCGCAATGGAATATGCCATGTAGCCTAATTTCGATGTTTATGAAAATTTATTATTTTTTTCTTATATGTAAAAGTAAAATTTTACCCTTATTAATGTTTTAATTTATTATTAAATTTTCGATGTGTTACAACCACCTTTCTTTTAATTTTATTTTGTATTTATTTTGGTTTTGGAATTAATAGCTATAAAGGCTTAAAACTTTGGCTGGAATGAACAAGAAAGTGGAGGCAAAAACATGAACAAGAGATATGTAGGCCATTAAAAAGAGGAAAAAGTGGGGATTTTTTCTCCTTTCTTTACTTCTTTTGTTTTCCATTTCAAATCTTATATGAACACTCAAACCCTCCACTCCTTGAACCCTAGGTTGTCCATAATTGAGGCCATATAGGGATTTACAATTTCCAAACACATTTAGTAAGTAATTGATTTAAATCGAATTTAAATATTTATCGATACTATATATCAATACATACATATATAAATTTTGTATACACGCTTATTAAATACTAAAAAGTCAAAAAAATTAGTAATTAATATATCATAAATAATAATTAATTTACAATAATTATAAATTAGTTAAATCTTGTGATATTTCATAGTATTATTCATTATGGTTGTGTAGCTCAAAAATGTGTAAATTCAGTCAGCGATTAATATTGAACAATTTGAATATTAACGTTCGCACGTCATCTTATCTAGTGGTGCAATAGTTTGGTCGAATTAACCGCTTGCACGCGTTTTTGATAAAATCCAATTTTACTATTTTAAGTGGTACCTAGTAGTTACGATTGTTTACATCAATTTTCTTCGTCAAAACTATATCAATTTAGGAATTATGGAATTTGGCTTTGGTCGAAATATTAATATCGTCCACGTTCGACTTATTTTGCCCAAATACATTCCTTGGTTCAACAATAGCAATTATAATTAACCATACTCAGTCAGTCGGAGAGTTTGACTTTAAGTTGACTACGGTTGATTGTAATACTAACCTCATACAACCAAGAAGACAAATTCTCTATTGAACAGAGTTTCACTCCCGATGCTTTAACTTAGACCTAACTATAGTCATTCGATGGATGTCGTGCCACAATTTAACTATAATTAAGTAGAGTATTCACATTAAAGTTTAATAATATTACCAAGTTGAGGGAACCGTGTAATGTTATCACTTCGAGATTCTCTATTTGACCTTAGTTATGTTAATCAACAGAAAACTCTCAAATGCTTCATTCCATAGTTATCCAATAGTACGTAATACCTTGGTACCTCTAACAGCCATGAGTAATATACTACCCAACATTTGAAGAGCATTACGTACTGTAGTATCAACGAATGTGCCAATATCCTGTCTTGAAACATCTTTACTATGAATATTTAAAATAGTATGTTATTTTTAATGTGATAAATTTCTCATGATTATAATACACCGTAATTATTATCACATAACATATTATTTAAGGATTTTCTATTTAATATATTAAATTAAATAATTAATTAACATATCACAATATGACAAGTATACAATAGAAAGAAAAAACACCTTTTATTTCATAGGAGATTTTATTATATAGTTAATAATTTATAATAATTTACAGAATTGCCCCTTGGGCATACCCCTATCTCTATCAGTAGTAGCATTTTTGGATGAATTAAATTTTCAATTAGGTAAATGTATATCTTAGCATACAATGTTATTTTGTAGTAGTATGTTATGAATTGTAGTACAATCTTAGATTAGTTCTATACATGTTAGCTAACAGTGCTATTTTGTAGTAATATTTTTTATTGGTGACAGAATTTCCATCTCAATTATCTTTCTTAATAGTTGAAATAGAAATAGAAACTTCTGGTCTGACCGCGAAGTTTCAAAAATACCCTTATATGTAAAAAAATAAGTTAGGAGTTCGAATCCCACAATGAAAAAAATATTAACATCTATTTTTAAATGTAAATTTTGGTATGTAAATAAGGTTACAAGTTCTAAACTCTGTTCGGATAAAAAATTATAAATTTTTTAAATATTTTTCAGTTTATTTTTATCAAAATTACGAAGAAATTTTAAATTTTATAAGAATGTTTTATATGCACGTGCATTGCACGTGCCATCAAATCTCATATATATTAGAGGTTGACGATCACCACTAGCTCTTCTGAATTCTCAACTAAACTAAAGAAAATGTTAATTTAAAGGAGTTCCATTTTATTTGTACTTGGAAGAAAGTTATTATGGGTAACCAAGATTCTGGCCTCTTCTCCCTTATAATTCTACCAACCAACCAACTTTAAAAATAGAAGGTTTGCTGATATGAGTTCTTAGGCAGTTAACTCAGCTAGAAAAAATTAAGAAAATTCTGATGTAATCTATGTTATGGGATCAAGACCTTACTACCTTTACTTTCCATCTTATACATAAAGACAGTCTTGAAACCAAATGGTGACTTGTGGATCTTCTATAGATTGAACGGTATATATGTAATCAAGTTTGACGATAAGGCTGACTATGATCAACTGTTAGAAGGAGATCACTATTTTTATGACCAATAGTTAGTCACAATGAAGAGAAATTTACCTTGCCTAAATTTAAACAAAGAATTTTAGTAAACTATCCTAATCTAGGTACGATTTACTGGCTTGAAACTTGACTTTGGATTTGAGGAAGGGATTAGTCGGATTGCCTCAGTTCTTTGCTATCCGACCAAAATGGACCATTTCACTCAAGGTTTGATTAAATCCCATTAAATAGTGATTTAGGTAATGTTTGGTTTGTTATTGTTAGTTTTGAGTTTTCGTTCGTACAAAAATGCACACGACAGATTTATATTGTCAAAAACAATCAAATTAGAAAAAGAAGTTAACATACAAAATAGAAAACAACCTTTTTTTGTTTTCCGCGTTTTGGAAAATAACACAAGCACGTGGAACAATCCACTCTTCCTTCCGTCGTCTCTCTATCCCCTTCGTCATTTCATCCATCTTTCTTTCATCTTATCTGTCGTCCATCCGTTCTTCTTATATTTGAATACATATTGAAAACCGACAACACAAAATTCGTTTTTAAACCAAACACCGCCTTTCTTTTCCTAATGATCTGTACAGTATAAATAAAAATGATGAATTATACATATGGCCATTTAGGTATGAGTGGAAACCTAGTACTGGTTAAAACGGCAAAATTTTCGGTCATCCTTAAAAATACTATACCCTCCTCAGGAGTTTACTAGCCCCGTCGGGTTCTTCTGGGTTCAGAAAAAAAAAATATTGCACATTTGAAAAAGTTTAGATCCCAAAATAAAAATAAACGAAGTCAATAAAATGACAACATGAACATTTATCCTCAAAATAGTAAGGATAATCATACTCAACTACTTCAATTAAATTCACTAATTAATCAGTTCATGATAATATAACGCATTAGAGCCAATATAGCAAGCAAGTGGTTCCACAAATAAATAATACAGGCAAAGAAGTTTACAGTCCATCAGTCTTGGTACATCATAATGAAAGAACAAAAAAGGAAATTACAACAAGCACTCATTTAGACAGTTCAATTTGTCAAGCATAAATTTCAGAGCATGCGAAATAAATCTAGGGTTTTCCTCAGCCATGGGGGAAAATCTCTCTCCTTATAGAAATCTTTCTCATCTTTCTTTTTCAAGGCATCTAAATAGACCACCTGAATCTCACATCAGAGAATCAAGCAATGGAATCATCATAGATAAAGATGGGTTTCAACTAGTTCAATCAAGATCACAAAAGAAACGACAACCCTATATGCCCGGGTATCAGAGAAATTTGCGGGGCAATAATACTGAAACAAAGAAGACAGATGGTCAGAGTTCAACCGTCCCTCCTCTGAATACGAGAAATAAACCGCGGAAACCAACAAATTTCACTCTGAATAAAGCATAGGGGCAAAAATCTTGGGCTGAAATCATTTTTGAGCAATCCAAAGAACCAAATGATGATGAATGCAATCTTGAAACTATTGCTCCCCCCAAAATTAATAGTAAGAAATATGGTTTGGTAAAAGAATCTATCTGCAAAAGAGCAATCGATTGCTGGAGCAATTCGATTTTGGTTTATGTTGTTGGTACCAAACCATATTATATGTTTTTCAAAGCTTACATTCAACGTGTATGGAAACCTGTTGGAGAATTTGTAATTTTTACCAGAGAAAATGGGTTCTTTATTGTTAAATTCAAAGAAGTTCAAGATTGCAATTCAATCATTCAGAATGGCCCATACTTCTATAATGGAAAGCTCATCATAATGAGAAGATGGTCTGAGTCCCTGAAAATGGACAGGGATCTCCTTAGTACGATGCCGATATGGGTTAAGTTACCCAACGTCAATCTTAAATTATGGAATCGTGAAGCGTTCAGTGTAATGGCAAACATTATCGGAAAACCCATAAAAATGGATGCAGCTACAACCTTGAAAACGAGATTGAATTACGCTCGTCTTCTAGTGGAGGTATCTGCAGATGATGAACTTCCTCAAGAAATAAATCTTACATTATACAATGGGGAAAACATCACTCAAAAGATTGAATGTGAATGGGTAACACTGAAGTGTAGTATCTGTAAATGCTTTGGACACATTAGAGAACAATGTGCCTCAGAACACAGGTGGATACCCAGAGCTCACAATCAAAACAAAGGAATAGCCACTGATCAAGAAAATGATGCAGATACAACATTTCAAGAATCGCATCTCAATGAGGAGACACTAAAAGAATCAAAAATTCAAAAGAACAAAGATCGAATCAACCAGAAAGGTATCATCTTCAATCAAGAAACAACATCTCATTCGCTCACTGATCAAGATGACCAGATCCTTGCTTCGGAAGTTCATCATACAGAAAGCATAAAAGAAAATTCAAAAGATAGTTCACAACGCAGTTCAAAGGAGGGTATCAGTAATGAAGAGGTCTTTAACTCTAAAATCCCCCTCATTTCAGAGTTATGTTTAATTACAAATAATCATGATACAGACACAAACAACATCCCGCCTTTGAGTTCCAACCAGAGTCCAGAATATAACATGGAGAGTGAACCTCCATTAGATAATGCTGCAGAAGTTGTGGACAATGTTGGCATCCACTCAACCTTGCCTCGCAATGCTGAGGAGTTTGACATCTCTCGCATTCAAATCCCAGAAAGTTATATTGCATCTTCATCTGATAATGTTATGGAGGAATCTGAAAAGCAATTTGATATATCAGAATTACATATTCCCAAGACTAAAGCAATTGGTAAATACAAGAGCACAAACAAAGAGAAGAAAGCTTTTGGGTAAAAATACACATCAATCAATCCAGACTGGAATGAAATGACCACAAGACTTAAAGCTAAAAGATCGGAGAAAAAGAAGAAGGGTAAGGGTAGCAGTGTATCAAGTTCAATCTGAAACCCTGATTCTTTCACTTTATCCTTTTATTATTTTTTATGACTATCATGGCCTGGAATGTTAGGGGTATGAATTCCCCTGCTAAACAAACTGACATTTTAAATATGGTCAGAATTTACAAACTATCAGTAGTTGCCCTCATTGAAAACAAGATGGATGATACTAGTACTGAGAAATTCTGTTTTAAACTCTCCAATAACTGGAAATCCACAAACAATAATGATTGTGGTAGTAAAGGTAGAATCCTTGTCATATGGGACTCTAATATTTGGAATTTGGTTAATTTCAATAAGGATATTCAATTTATTGACTGCAACTTCAAAAATGTTGGTGGTTTCTCCCTTCAAATAACCAATATATACGGTAGTAATTTTGAAAATGAAAGAAAAAGTTTATGGTATAGATTAAAAGCTCTTAGTCAAAGCTATGCTTTCCCTTGGATTATTTTGGGTGACTTTAATACTGTTTTTCATGCTAATGAAAAATTTGGTGGTAATAAAATCCCCCACAATAAGCTTGAAAAAATTAATAAATTTTTTCTTGAATCTGGGCTTATTGAACCTAATATGAATGGCAATAAATACACTTGGAAATCTGGAAAGGAGAAAAATATTCATTGCAAGCTTGATAGAGTGTTAATTAATGAAAAATTTTGTACTTCTTTTCCAAATTTCTATTGTTACTCTATTGAGCAAAATACAAGTGATCATACCCCTTTACTGATGAACTTTTTTCAAAATTAAACTAATAATAATAATCTTAAAGCTGCTCCTTTTAGATTTAAAAATGGTTGGGTCTTAAGCAATGATTATAATGGTATTATTAAAGATTGTTTTACTTTTTCAAATAATGGTTCTTATTAAGTCCAGTTCAGCATGTTTCTTAAAAATACAAAAAATAAAATCAAAAACTGGAATAAGGCTAACTTTAGTAAGAATGACTGTTTAAATAAATTAAGGGAGGATGGGAAATTTTTACAAAAACTTACCGATGATCACCCTGACAATACTGATATTATTGATAAATTCTTTTCTAATCAAGCTAAACTTTCTCAAGAACTTTATATAAGCACTGTCAATTACCAGCAAAAAGCTAAAGTAGACTGGCTTACTATGGGAGATGAGTGCACCAAAATTTTTTCATGCCAAAATGAGCTGCAGGAAGCATATCAACAATATAGGTAAAATTATTGACAGTAAAGGTGAGTGCATAAATGACTTTGAAAAGATTATCAATGAGGCTATTAATTACTATTCTCAGTTATATTTTTCTGACTCAAATGAAACTAATTTTCCTAATATTGTGTGTAAGAATGTGTTAAATGATAATGCTGCTGACATCTTATTAGCTCCTGTTAGTATAGATGAAATCAAAGCAATTATTTTTAATGCCGGAGATAACAAAAGTCCTGGTCCAGATGGTTTCAATGCAAAAAATTTCAAAACTCATTGGGAAAATATCAAAGATCATATTTCTAAAGTAGTTAATGAATTTATGAATGAAGGTAAATTGCTTAAATGTTTTAATCATACTTTCATTACCTTAATTGCAAAAAACAAAAATCCAACTTGTATTGAAGATTACAGACCAATATCTTGTTGCAATTTTGTTTATAAAATCATTGCTACCATTTTAAGTAATAGAATAAAACTGTTTCTCCCCTTTTTAATTTCTGAAAATCAATGTGCTTATATACCTGGCAGACTAATATATGAAAATTCTTTGCTAGCACATGAAATGGTCAGGAATTTCAATTATAAAAAAGGGGATAAAATGTGTCTCAAAGTTGATCTCCAAAAAGCATATGACAAAGTTAACATAAAATTTATTATCCATATCATGAAATGCATGAATTTTCCTGCTAAATTTTGTAGGTTAATTTTTGAATGCATTAATACACCCACCTTCTCTATATTATTTCAAGGTAAACCTGAGGGTTTCATCAAGAGTAACAGGGGTATCAGACAGGGAGACCCTCTTTCTCCCTATCTTTTTACCTTAGCCATGGAATATTTTTCTATTCTTATTGATATTGAAACTATCAAAAACAATATTTCTCCAATAAATAGAGTACAACCATCCATTACTCACCTGATTTATGCTGATGATCTTATGTTGTTCTCTAAAGCTAACAAAGATAATGCAGAGGCTATTAGTGAGGTTTTTGAGAATATGTACAGTTATGCTGGTCTTAAAATTAATGAATATAAAACAAAGGCATATTTCAGCAAATATTGCAGGTACAAAAAAGAAGTTCTGGATGTTCTTAAAGTAAGTGAAGGTAATCTTCCTATTAAATATTTAGGCCTTCCTTTGTCTGCTAATCAAATCAAAGATAGTGATTGTTCCTATCTGATAGAAAAAATTCAAAACAAAATGGAAACTTGGTCATGCAAGCTTTTATCTATTGCTGGTAGAATTGAGTTAATTAAGACTGTTGTTTATGCCATTATTCTATACTGGTTTAAAACACACCACATCCCTATTGCTACAATTAAAAAAATTGAAAGCAGATGTACTGAATTTCTTTGGAGAGGAAAATACCATAAAATCAGTTGGGACAAAGTATGCAAACCCAAAAATGAAGGTGGGCTTGGAATTAGAAATCTTAATGATCTTAGTTTAATTTGTCAATTAAAACTTTTTTGGAGATTTATAAGTGGTGATTCATTATGGACAAAATGGATGACTTGCAAATATCTTAAAAATGTAAACTTCTAGACTACTTTACCAAAAAATAACCAATCCAATGCTTGGCATCAAATTTTAAAATGCAAGGTTTTAGGAAAATCTTTAATACAAAGAAAATTTAAAGTTGGACATGAAACTAGTCTTTGGTTTGACCCTTGGTTTCAAAATGACTCTTTTATAAATAAGGTTGGTTGGGATAATCTTGCTATATGTGGTGAAGCTAATGCTAGTGTAAATTTCATTATTAAAAATAACCACTAGCAACCCCAGCTTCATCCAAACACTAATCCTCATAAAAATTCTATTATTAATATCCCCTTAGATCATGATGCCGAAAGTGATTACTGGGAATGGTTAGCTAACAGTAATGGTAAGTTTTCTTTCAAAAAAACTTGGGAGCATATCAGAAATAAACAACCTACTGTAGACTGGAACAATTGCATATGGAATAGGGTGAATAATCCAAAGATGGCTATCTGCACATACTTTGCTATTAAAAATAGATTTCCAACTTTAGATATAATCAATAAGTGGGGTAGAAATAATTCTTTACTCTGTTCCTTATGCAATTTATCGAATGAAACAGTGACTCGTTTATTCTTTGAATGCAGCTACAGTTATTATATATGGAGTCAAATCAAATCTAAGCTGGGGATGAACAATACAAACAGCATGGATCTTAATCAAATTATTACTGATATCAACAATCATTTCAGAAATAAATCCCTTGAAAGAGACCTTGTGCATGTTCTTTTAACTACTGCAGTTTATCATTTATGGAAAGAGAGAAACAACCGTACTCACAACAAAACAAAGCTGTCCAAAGAGCAAAGATGGACTATTATTGAAAATGATAGCAAAATCATTCTCCAAAAATCTAAGAAAAAGATCATAAATCAGACCAGATTTGATTTCCTTGCGGATTATTGGAGCAAAGAGGCCGGCAGTAAGCATATTGAGCATTATCTACTCAATCCGAGGGATTATCAAACCGATTCTAGTATTCATCAGCGAATCAATCAAGTCAACTACGAGCCTCCAACCAACAATTACTCTGAAGAAGGCGAAGGCAGCTACAAATCTACAGATCTGGGTTGCGTTAACACTAGATCTGTAGATCTTAGCCACGCAAAGCACAACTTAGACTCGAGAAATTATATTAGCTCAAATAATGCCGATAGCAGCATGAGAAGCAAATTCAACCAGAGTCTTTCATACTAGGAGAGAGGCGAGAGTAGTAAGAAGACGAGATAGAGCTTAAGCAAGATATTAGGGAGTTTATAGCTAAATCGCTCATGGCGGTCGGCCATTTTTATTTTCTTTTCGTGTTTGAGGAGGTACCGATTTACCCTAATCTGTTCTAGGGTTTGTGTCTTATGTATATGGTATTGGGTAGTAATCTATTTACCCGAAATATCCTACCTTATGTAATTCTTTGGGCTTGGCCCGTTTACCAATTTTCAAAAAAAAACAATTCAGAGCATGCTCCCTCCGAACAACATGGCTTAGTGGATGGCCAACATCAAACAGAATGTGCAATTATTGTAAGTCCATCATTGGGTCCTATTGAAACCAAAGCAGCCGACAACATGGTTTTGATCTTTAAGCCAAATCTAAAAAAACATTAACTCTCAAAGTAGCAATGGTGAAACTTAATTTCAAGAAATAAATAATGTTGGTTGTATTTTTTGTAACACCAACACCTAAGGAACACAGAGCAAGCTTGGATCTGTTGATTTGATTATAAGAACATCGGTAGGTTGGTTACCGAGAGCTTTACATAGTAGCTGGAATTTAACTTAGACTCTAAGAGTTAATGTCGAGGGGAATGAATATGAGACTAATTAGGAGAGAGTAATTTTTGTATACAGAGCCAAAAGTAAAAGATATGAAAGTAGTAAAGAGACACCGAAAGTTAAAAGTGTTTTAGGCTAAATCCCTACATCTAGTTTGTTCTTTCCATCTTTATAGTCTTATACGGAAGCTGAAAGGCTATTACAATGCTGAGTTAGCTAAGCTCGCCATTAATGAGTTTATACTAAAGCTCTAATAAAGGGAAGTATAATTTATTCTTAGTGCCTGAATTATGCTACTGAGAAAAGATCTTTTCCTTAATTGGATCAATGCCTATTTATAACCATTTGGAGGAGACGTGGATCAATGACATGTCTTGGATCGTTGAGCTAATACATCAGAGTACTACACTTGACAAAGATCCAGCTTGCTTTGACTATAGCACATGGATTAGCAACATGTACTTTGTCTGTGCCTTCTCATCAGTTATGTCTTGGATGAACATGTGAATGGTTGAGATTTCATAGTATCATCACACTAATGTAGGTCCCTTTTGGTTTAGCTGGTTTATTTTATGGCCCTGTCCCTTTGTCCCTTTGGATTACTGCTCCCTTCAACTTATGGTTCTTATTCAATTGCATATAGTTATAAATAACAAAAAAAGACGTTATGTTATAATGATCTTTTGGTTTCAACTTTTGGGTTTTTTTCTTTAGGAAATAAAAAAAGTTAATAAAATCTTTTAGTATCATAGACTCTTCGGTATGTAACCTTTTGGGTCTTATACTTTTGGATATAGCCTTTATAGCTTTATTAAAATTACTTAAGGCTTCAGGAATAGTAGCTAGATCACGCCTTTTGGTTGTTTATCTTTCTTTTCGAATGAGCTATATGTATCCTCTTCCGTCTTATGTATTTTACCTAAAAGTCCTTCGGCAAAATATGTTATAACTCATGTCCCCAACATTCAGTTAGACAAAGGCTAAGAGGATTTTCAAATCTCGGTCTTGGTTATTTTGCTAAGGGTTTTCATTCATAAGAAAAGTAACATATTTGTTATGCATTAGATGATGTTGCCACATGTGATTGTTTTATTGACTTCCCTGGAAAGCGACCTCCCTTTGGCTATGCAAGGCCGATTTACCCGCCGCTATAGCTTTTCTAGAATTAATGTAACATCCATCAAGATTGATGGTTTAGATTTTCAAGTTTGATATTATATATCAATAACATATAAAAGATTTTGTTTCTTTTTCTTCCCCGTTTACCCTACTTTTGTAGAATTTTACTATCGCCGTCATTGTTCTAAAAACCTTCCAAAGCTCCCATCTTTTCCTTAAATTAATCATCAAATTAGTAAGTTCTTATCTTTTAAATAATTATTTTTGCTCATTCACTTCCCTTGATCCAAGCTCTGTTATCAACAGAGAAAAACAGAGTCGAATGATAAGACCAAAAACTCTTAATTTTCTTATTCATTGAGTGACCTTAAATAGCCAAATACATAAACTGTCTCCTGCACAATCAGAGGACTTAATCAAACATTGAAAAATTCAAAAATAAACAACTACGGCTCCTACATTTTCGGAGCTTATTCCAACTACTATGACTAATTCCAAATAATAAATCATATAACACTAACAAATTCCTTCCCTAAACTGATATCTGTAAGTATATCAGTTTACTTTGGTACTTCAACAAGACCCAGCAACTCCCTCAGCTTCTTGTACTTGTCTAGCTTCAACGGTTTGGTCATGATATCAGCCATCTAATCTTGTGTTCCACAGTGTATCAATTTCACTTTTCCTTCTTTGGTTAAATCTCTTAAATAGTGAAATCGTACCTCAATATGTTTGCTACGACCATGATGCACTGGATTTTTAGAAAGTTGAATGGTTGAGCTGTTGTCGCATTTGATTGTAATGCATTCTTCTCCATTCTCTCCAATTTTGCTAAGAACCCTTGCCATCCAGATTCCTTGTGTCGCACATGAAACTGCGGCAATATATTCTGCTTCCATGGTGGATAAAGCGATGATGGATTGCTTCTTTGAACTCCATGAAACAGCTCCTCCAGCCATTAAGAACACAAACCCGGATGTGCTTTTCCGATCATCCAAATCTCATGCATAATCACTGTCGGTATAAGCTTGAAACTCCCTGTTTCCTCCATGCTTATACATTAATCCAAGCTCCACCGTGTTCTTCACATATCTGAGCACTCTCTTTAGCACTTGAAAATGTGCTTCAGTAGGATTCTCCATGTATCGACTAGCAAGACCAACAACGAAACACAAATCAGGTCGTGTCACTGTAAGGTACATCAAGCTACCTATCATTTGCTTGTAGAGTGTGGTATCCATAACTGCTCCTCCTCCTTTCTTTAAGAGCTTTACCCCTGGAACAATTGGATTGTTCACTCCATTGCTTGATTCCATCTCAAATCTTGAAAGAACTTCTCTTACAAACTTCTTTTGACACAAATAGATTCCTTCATTCCTTTGTAATATCTCCACTCCTAGAAAATACCGCATCCTCCCCAAATCAGTCATGTCGAAGTTCTTCTTCATTAACTCTTTGAATTTCAGAATCATATCTTCACAATTACCAGTAAAGATTAGATCATCAACATATAAGCTTACGATGAGAATCTGACCTTTTTGCTCTTTTTTGACAAATAGAGTGTGCTCAGAATCGCATTTCTCAAATCCTTCCCGAATGAAGTAACTCTCGATCTTACTAAACCACGCTCTTGGAGCTTGCTTTAAACCGTATAGAGCTTTTCTCAATCTATAAGCTTTCCTTTCACTTCCTCTTTTAACATAACCTTGTGGCTGATCGACATAGACGATTTTGTGTAACTCTCCGTGTAAAAACGCGCTCTTCACATCGAGTTGATAAATAGCCCAATTCTTGTAAGCAGTAGTAGCAACAATCATTCGAATAGTATCCCACCTTGCGACCGACGCATAAACTTCATTATAATCGACTCCAATCCGTTGTGCATATCCTTTAGAGACCAACCTGGCTTTGAATTTTTCGATTTCACCATCTTCATTATATTTGGTCTTGAATACCCATTTGACTCCGATTGTCTTCGTGCCTTTGGGTATTACAGATAGCTCCCAAGTCTATTTTTTTCAATGGAATCGATTTCTGCTTTCATCGCCTCTCTCCATTCAGGATGTCTCACGGCTTCTTCATAAGTTGTAGGATCTGCGAGTGCGGTGACAACTTGCAGGACTTGATCATCAAACAAGCAATCATCTAGAAAGTAAGCAGCTGCTTCTTCATCTAGCAGAACCTATCCACACTCATAATCACGCAAATAGTTGGGTTTTCTGATTTCGCGCAACGGTCTGGATCTATCTGCTTCAGGCTCTGCTTTCTTGGATTTAGTGTGCGTGTCTCCTTCAATTTCTTCATTTTCTGTTTCGTGCTCTATTTCATGCTCCTCTTCCTGATTTTCTTCTTCTTGCAGATACTCTTCCTCGACAGCCATGTCTTCTCCATCATTCTCCCAAGTAAGTACATCTGATGGATCGATCACTCCTTCCGCATTTTTCCTTCCGCAATCCCAATTCTCTGTTTCTTCAAAGACCACGTCTCTACTAACTATGATCTTCTTCGAAATGGGATTGTACATCCGATAAGCCTTTGATTTTTCACTGATTCCAAGGAAGACGCACTTGCAGCTCTTGTTATTGAGTTTTGTTCGCTTTGCCTCCGGTATGTGAACGTGACCAATGCATCCAAAAACCTTGAAATGCTTCACATTAGGTTTGAATCCGCTCCATACTTCTTCTGGTGTTTGATCTTGCAATGCAGTTGTTGGACTGCGGTTGAGGACATATGTTATCCACTTGACTCCTTTTGCCCAAAACTCTTTTGGCATTTTTCTCTCAGAGAGTGTGCTGTGAACCGGATTCATAATGGTCTGTTTCTCCCTTCAGCCACTCCGTTTTGTTGAGGCATATAGGCCGCTGTCAGTTGGCGTTTGATGCCATGAGCTTTACAGAACTCATCAAACTCTTTTGAAAAGAATTCTCCTCCTCGATCTGTTCTCAAGCAAAAAACTGACAGACCTAATTCTTTCTCCACACTTGCTTTGTAATTCTTGAATGTTTGAAATGCCTCTGATTTCTCTGAAATCAAGTAACTCCACATCTTCCTGCTGTAATCATCAATGAAAGTGAGAAGATACCTCTTCTGACCAATGGAAACGGGTGTGATTGGACCACATATGTCAGAGTGTATCAGTTGCAGATTCTTCGAAGCTCTCCATGAACTCTTCTTTGGAAATGATTCTTGCTTCTGCTTCCCAACCAGACAGTTCTCGCACACCCTTTCAAATGATCCAATGTGAGGAAGACCATTCACCATTCCCTTAGAACTTAGTATCTGCAAGCTTTTATAATTCAAGTGGGCGAATCTGCAGTGCCAGAGATGAATATCATTTGAGGCTTCGATCTGAAAGCAAGATTCAGATCCTATCGCTTGCGCAACAATCACAAACATCTGGTTTGCACTCATTTGAGTTTCGATGATGAGCCCTCTTGCTGGATGAAAGATTTTGCATTTACCGTCTTGCATCAGAATCGCGAGATTCCTTTCTTGCAGCTGTCCTAAGCTCAGAAGATTGTTGCTCAGCTCCGGGACATAGTAAACATCTTGAATGACTTGTGTCAAGCCATTTGCTTTGATCATGATGCTTCCTTTCCCTTGGATTATCATCCATGTATTATTTCCAAGTTTCACCGAGTGCCTGAAGCTCTCATCAATCTCAAGAAACAACTTCTTCTTTTCGGTTATATGGTTGCTGCATCCACTGTCTAGAAACCACAGATCTTCCATCTTTGATCCTTGTAGATCCACGTGTGCCATTAGCAAAAGCTCTTCTCCTTCGTCAAACTCAACATAGTTTGCTTGTCTTTCTGAGCTAGGAGATTCGAATTGGAAATGTCCAAGCTTGTGGCACTTGTAGCATTCCACCAATGCTTTATCAAAGGATCCTCCTCTTCCACGACCTTTGCTACGTCCTCTGAACGAGCCTCCTCTTCCTCTTCCTCTTGATCCATTCTGATAATAAGAATCAGATGTCACTTTCAACACTTGCTCATCGTTGGTTGATCCTTTGGTTTGCCTTGTGATCTTCTGCTCGTGACACAAGAGTGAACTTTGGAGAGCATCCACCGTGAGACTGTCTATGTCTTTAGATTCTTGAATCGAACAAACAATGTATGTGAACTTCTCCGAGAGTGTTCTTAAGATCTTCTCAACAATTTGGAGTCTTGCATATCTTCTCCAAGATTTCTCATGTCTGTTGCAACAAGCAACACTCTTGAGAAGTACTCTGTGATGCTCTCTGCTTCCTTCATCTCTAGGATTTCAAAATCCCTTCTTAAGCGTTGAAGTTGTGCTCGCTTCACATGCTCATTTCCCTAATACTTCGTTTTCAGTGAGTTCCACAGTTGTTTGGCTGTTCCATTATGGATTATTGTCTTCAGAATGGATTTATCGATCGCTTGGAACAAATAGTTCTTTACCTTCAAGTCGTTGAGCTTCTTCTCTACAAGCTCTTGTCTTTGTGCTTCGTTGAGAATCTCTCCTTGGGCTGGCTCAACATAGCCTTTCTCTATCAAATCCCACCATTCTTTGGATCGCAAGAGGTTCTCCATCAGCATGCTCCAGTGTTCGAAATCGCCATCGAACTTGGGTATCATCATCATCTTCATGTTTGCATCTCCTGACATGTTTCACTCTTTTAATTCTCTCAGGTTCTTATCACTCGAAAGAGGCTCTGATACCAATTTGTTATCAACAGAGAAAAACAGAGTCGAATGATAAGACTAAAAACTCTTACTTTTCTTATTCATTAAGTGACCTTAAATAGCCAAATACATAAACTGCCTCCTACACAATCGGAGGAATTAATCAAACATTGAAACATTCAAAAATAAACAACCACGGCTCCTACATTTTCGGATCTTATTCCAACTACTATGACTAATTCCAAATAATAAATCAAATAACACTAACAAGCTCTGCTTAGATTTTGTTAATTAGAAAACTATATCCATTTTTATATGCTTCCATTACTATTTGGGAGTCGATTTCCTTTACTATGATTAATTGTTAAATTTAGTTAATCTTAGTGTTATTAATACTTATGGGACTTAGTTGGTTTTTACCTAATTTAGTCGAATTTCCTATAACCCATTGTTACTAGTCCTGGTAGGCTGCTATTTATATTGTGGGTTTACGTTGATCATGATTTTGATTTCAACTACGCTAAGGTATTATCTGCTAAATTAGCGATCAGTGATTGTAGTTATTTGCCTTTTGGATTTTTTGAATTTTCATTTAAAGATAGTTGATTAGGGGTTAAATTTAAACGTCTTAATTTGATATGTTCACTACTCACACTGTTGATATAGATTATATAGTCAAATTTTATTTAACCGATTTTGACAAGGATGCTATTGTAATTTAGAACTAAAGTTATATTTTCTAAGCAGCAATTATCACTTATTTATATTAATGCCGAGGCTTATTTATTTATTTATTCATTTTGATATCAACTATTAACACTTTCACTTCTTATAGACCGAAAATTAACTCTCCTTTGAATTTGCAAGCAGATTTGAACAAATTCTCACTAACCATGGCATGTTGGGTATCGAGGCTATAACACCGGAGGCTCATTGACAAATGGGCTGCCCTATCGGTGGGGTGCTTCCCTTTAGTTGTACAATGCTTAAGGAATGGAATTTACCTCCTAATTGCCTCGTCCTTTATTGACTTACTTCACTTTTATAACATAAAGCCATTTTAACTCTTCATTGTTTTCTATAACACACTCTCGATTCTCAAGGTCATGTATTACTTACGAGGTATGAGGAGATAACTATAGAAGAAGTGAACTATCGTTTTGATCTTTGAGAATCCAAGTCAACTTCTCTAGTTCCTAGTTATTTTCTTCATATCTAAAAGAAGTAACCATTTGATAAATCTATAAGTAAAATAACCATCGAGAAGTGGTTCTCTGTCTAAGTTACCGACCCTTGGATTATCATTAATTTTCGAGAAGCTAGTAAGTTTTATTTAAATTTAAATATTTTTATTCCAAAGATTAAATTTAATGGTTCTAATTTTATTTTTTGTTTTCAGATAAACCCTGAAAGCCTTAACATTCCGATGAGTTTAAAATTCATTTTGATAATGTTTTGGCTTTACGGGATTGTCAACATTAATGTCATTGAGCGTCGACTTCTGATTTGAAAGCATGTGGCCCCAAAATCGTACTTTTAGTAGGTATACTCCCTAAAGTGCTCTTTAACTTACTCCAATGGCAGGCGCTAAAGGATTTGCTCAAAGGCAGGAACAACTTAAATGCCTCTTAAAAGTTTGAATCCTTCTTCCAACTTATCTTCTTCCAAGACCGAGGGTAGACCTCATGCCCAACTCTTTAGCTTTAGGGTTTTTGTACTTGGGCATAATTTTGTTTTTATATTTCACTTCATCTTAGGCAAATAATATTTATAGCCTTTTGCCAATTTGTAGGTATAATGCCTAAATTAGTCGGTTTTCTTCTTTTGGCTGGCAAAGCAAAACCCAAAGCTCGGAAGACTTCAGGTCAAAAACACCCTCTCCTTTCAATGGGATTGTGGGTTTGACTACGAAGAAGAAAAAGTTTGTTTCAAAGCATAAACTTTTGATCTCCCACTGTTTTTCTACTCAGTCGAAGGGCTCTTCACTTCCTTTACCTCCCAGGCCTTTATTCTCCTTGGCTCCAAGACATCAAGCTCTTAATGCTACTGAAGAAGCCTTCGAGTCTAGGGTTTATTTGACTTAGAGAAATTCTTAGAGTAGTCTCCATGATTCTATTAAGGTAAATAATTTTTTGTTTGTTTTCTTTATTTATTTTTATGTGCTAACATACATATATCATAATAGGAAACATTAGAAATCTCAATTCTTCTATATCTGTTGAGACTGTTCAAGGAATTCCGAAAGGATCCAAGGCTGCTAAGGAAGAGACTGCCACCCTTAAGCATCGATTGTTGAATTGTAGGAAAAGTCTGGGGATGTTAAGGCTTCCCTCGAGAAAAGGATTAAAAAATTCGATGTGAAGGAGGCTACATTGGCTAAGGAGTTCGAGGTGAAGGAGGCTGCGCTTTAAGCTACTAATGCTAAAGCGGCTAAGATTCAAGTTTGTGAGAAATGCGGATTACAGATCTTAAGGCTGGAATAACACTAGAGGGGGGTGAATAGTGTTTTATGTATTTTTTTTAAATCTTTTTGAATTTTGTTCAATTTAAACACTAACAAATGCAATTCAAAAACACAGATATAATCACATAATCAGACACAGATGCAAATAATAAATAAAAGAATAAAGGAAAGAACACACCAGGATTTTATACTGGTTCGGATTTACCCTACATCCAGTCCCGTACAATCGTACAGATTTCTTTTCAAAATAATCTCCCAGATTACACCCTCGGTTTCAAGGCTACGAGGTACACCCTCCTGTATTCGAGTTCAGGGCAACTCTCTTGATTTAACCAGGCTACAAGATCACCTAATTGATTTCCGGGGCTACAATCACACCCAATTGATTTTAAGGCTCAACCGCACCTTTGACTCAACAGTTTGATTTACAAAAGATTCTATAACTCTGAATAGCACTGAGATCTTATGGAAAGAGTGGCTGAGAATCAAACAAGAGATAATCAAGTTTGATTCACTTGGTATTTTGGCAGAGTATAGTTTAGGATTCTTTAAAATAAATGTGGAAGATGGAGAGGAGAGAAAATAAAATGAAATCTGGTGAAAATTCATTTAGAACTTACTGGTATATATAGTAGAGCACCAGCCATATCTATTCGTGAAAGGATACGACGAATAGACACTTCTTTTGAAAATTGAAATTTGAAAATAACGGACACCATGTCGACATGGGGGGTTGAGGTATGTCGAATGCTCAAGGAAAAATTGATGTTTTGATTTTCTTATTAAAATTGGTTTCTATAATTTGTCAAAACAATTTCTAAACTTTGTAAATATATTTGAATATAGTTTAAACATATAAAAGAGTTTAGAAAATAATTTTTAATATATATAATCTTAATTTATAAAGTGATTTAAAATCCGAGTATATAAATATTTTAAAGCTAAATATTTAAAAAAAGAGATGGTTTAAAAACAAGGACAATTTTGAAATCAAAATATTAAAAATGATAAAAATAGTTTTGAGGCTAAAATATTTCAAACAAGAGAGATGTCTTTTTGAAAAGAAAGTTCTGAAAATATATTAAAAAACAAGAGATATATTTTTGAAAAACATTTTTGTAAAATTAGTGGATATCAAAATAGGACCACTATATGTTCCACTAGATATTGTCGTGGGTTCCATCCCACTAGGGTTCCATCCCTTTAACAGGCTCGAAGTGGATTCCATTCCACGAATAAATTTCGAATAAAGATGTAAGTGCTTTCAAGAAGTTTTAACATAATTCTAGACTAACTACATTATCTTGTACTGTTTGAAATCTTGAACTCTTGATAACTTGATTTCTTGATACTCATGAGTCTTCAATCTTGATATCTTCGATCTTTAAATTCATCAGTCTTGTATCTCTATACTGTATAGTCTACACTCTTGGTACATGCATGTTTATATTCTGCATATACATATATATCTAAACCATAACGTTAGTATTTATATTTTATAACAAGTCCTAAGGTTGTTGTCATCAAAACCATCATCTCAAGGACTAACAATCTCTCCCTTTTTGATGATTACAACCTATGCTTATAAAATATACTTCAACTTCACTATAACTTCCCTAAAACTAATAACTCCCTCTTAATCTAAGCCTAACTACTCTAATTTATACTTCTCCCCCTTTGTCATCAACAAAAACTAATTCTAAACTTATATATAGCCCCCCTTAATCTAATACTATCCAAACTAAATACTAATAAGGAAGTATAATAAGCGAAACAAAATTTTTATTATATACGATGTTATATTTTCATATATATATGTGGAACATAAACACACAAATATATTCAAGTACATAAATTGTAGAATAACACTACTAACGAGAGGTTTTGACAATTGGAGATTTGTGAATCGAACTATTTGGATAATGAAAACAAAAGTTTCCACGTTGTTCGACCAAATTCCTATCTTTGTCAAAACAGACTTCGCCTACGCAGACCACATTGTCGTCTTCTTCCATAGGTGCTTCTTCCTCTTCTTCTTCTTCCTCTTCGCTGTGCTCTAAGGGGTTATGCACTTGAATGTTAGGATAATCTTCTTCAATCACAATAGGATTTGCATGATTATCCATTAGAAATTTTTGCAAATTCCGAAGAATTTTGCCTGCTTTTCTTGTTCTTTTGCCATCCTTATTTGCACAACTTGAAGTTCAGTCAACATTTGCATGGCATCCTTCTTAGATTCTTCAATCTTTATCACACATGCTAGTGTAGTGCGTTGGAATGGACCAGAATGAGGAGAATGGAAAGAAACAATGTCATTTTGGTTTTGATTTAGTGGAGGAGGCCATAAATTTTAATTTTCAGAAGTTTATTACAGAGAAAGAGAAGTGAGAAGATAGAAAAATTTGAAATACATAGGTTTATATAACTACCAACTGATTTTAGAGGGAAAATCAAATTTTCAAATTTTACCGTTGTATGTAGACATGGGTGGTAGGGGTATGTCGACATCCCTATGAAAAATTTGGTTTTCTTGTATATTTCTGTTTATTAAAAATATATGTTACTATATCTATATTCTATATCTCAGTTATTGAACAAATGCCTAGTTCTATTCTTAATTTAGTAAATACAGGTTGATTTAAGGGTTTGGTTAAAATGTCAGCAATTTGATTCTCGGAGTTGATAAATTCAAGAGAAATAATCTCTTTACTTATATTTTGTTTGAGAAAATGATGTCTGATATCAATATGTTTAGTCCTTGCATGATGAGTAGGATTTTTAGATAAATTTATTGCACTAGTATTATCACAATAAATTGGTGATTTTGAAATTGTTAATCAAAAATCTTTTAGGGTTTGTTGCATATAAATGACTTGAGAGCAAGCCAAAGCAGCAGAGATATATTCTGCTTCAGTTGTTGATAAAGAAACAGTGTTTTGCTTTTTACTAAACCATGAAACAAGAAAATGCCCCAAAAAGTGACAAGTTCCACTTGTACTTTTTCGGTCAGATTTGCAACTAGCATAGTCAGCATCGCAATTAGAGATTAAATCAAATGAATCATTTTTAGGGTAAAATAAACCATAGTCAAAAGTATGTTTAACATATCTTATGATATGTTTCACAGCTTTTAAGTGAGTCTCTTTAGGTCGAGATTGGTATCTTGCGCAGAGACAAACACTATGCATGATATCAGGTCTACTCGTAGTGATATAGAGTAGTGATCCAATCATTCCCCTATATAGTTTTTGATTTACATCTTTTGAAAGATCTTCTTTATTTAAAGCTTCATTGGTTTCCATGGGAGTGGGTTTTCCACTCGCAGGAGTCATACCAAATTTACTAACTAGATCCCTAACATATTTTTCTTGACTAATAAAAATACCATTATCTAATTGTTTTATTTGTAAACCTAAGAAGAAAGCAAGTTCACCCATATGACTCATCTCAAACTCTTTTGTCATTATTTTAGAAAATTCTTTATTCATTTCATGATTAGTTGAACTAGAAATAATATCATCTACATAAACTTGTACTAGTTGGATATCATTTTTATTTCTTTTAATAAAAAGAGTATTATCTACTTTACCAATTTCAAAATTTGATTGTAATAAAAAAGATCTTAGTTTGTCATACCATGCTCTAGGAGCTTGTTTCAGATCATATAGAGCTTTCTTAAGTTTGAAAACATGGATTGGAAATTTTTCATCTTCACAGAGTGGAGGTTGTTCAACATAAACTTCCTCTTTAACAAATTCATTTAGAAAAGAACTTTTAACATCCATTTGAAATAATTTGAAATTATTATAGTTTGCGAAAGCAAGTAGAATTCTAATGCCTTCTAATCTTGCTATGGGTGCAAAGGTTTCATCAAAATCTATTCCTTCTTCTTGACAATAATCTTGTGCGACTAATCGAGCTTTATTTCTAACGACTTCACCTAGTTCATTCATTTTATTTTTTTAAACCCATTTAGTTCCTATTATAGTTTTATCCTCGGGTCTAGGAACAAGTTCCCAAACATCATTTCTGGTGAATTGATTCAGTTCTTCTTGCATAGCCAGAATCCATGAATCATCAGACGATGCTTCCTTTGGATTTTTAGGTTCAATAGATGATATAAAAGCAACATTACTCATGTTATTTGGTTGATTTCTAGTTCTAACAATAGATTCAATATTTCCTAGTATATTTTCTATAGGATGATCTTTTAAAAGCTTAACCCTTTTATTTGGAGGAATAAGATCATTATTTGTTTCAATTGATTCATTCTTTAGGGTAGCAAATTCTTCTTCATCATTAATTTTTTCAACATTTTTGAAATTTTCATCAAACGTAACATGCATTGTTTCTTCAATGGTATTTGTTCTTAAGTTGAAAACTCTGTATGCTTTACTTCTATTAGAATATCTGATAAAGATTCCTTTGTCGGATTTAGGATCAAATTTATCCAAATTGTCTTTTGTGTTTAGAATAAAACATTTACTTCCAAAGATTCTAAAATAAGATACCTTTGGTTTCTTCTTGTAAAGAAGTTCATAAGGTGTTTCATCGGTTAACGGTCTAATTAATATTTTGTTCAAAATGTAGCAAGCTGTAGCGACTGCTTCAACCCAAAAATATTTTGGTAAATTACTATCTGAAAGCATTATTATAGCACACTCTTGAATCGTCCTATTTTTACGTTCTACCACTCCGTTTTGTTGTGGAGTTCTTGGAAAAGAGAAATTATGAGTTATTCCCTTTTTATTGCAGAATCTCTCAAAATTTTCATTTTTAAATTTCCCACCGTGATCACTACGAACAATTATAATTTTTAAAGAAAGTTGGTTTTGGAGTCTTTTTGTAAAAAAATTAAATGAATCAAAAGTATCACTTTTATGTTTCATAAACATTGTCCATGTAAACCTAGAATAATCATCTACAATTACAAAGACATATTTATTGTGATTTATTGATTGAATTTGAGATGGATCAAACAAATCTAGATGAAGTAACTCAAGAGGTTTTGAAGTTGAAATCATATCTTTTAATTTGAAAGAACTCTTCCTAAGTTTTCCTAATTGACAAGCATCACATATACCATCTATTTTAAAATTCATTCTAGGGAGACCTCTTACTAGATCAAGTTTAGAAAGCCTAGATAAGAGTTTTAAATTCAAATGCCCAAATCTTTTATGCCAAATCCAAGGGTCACTTGTATTAGCCAAAAGACATAGATTATCATTTGAGATTTTCATACTAAGAATATAAATATTTTTCTTCCTAATTCCTTCAAATATAATATTTGAATTATTATCTTCGATGTGACACTTATCTTTTTCAAATTTAATTTTGTATCCTTTATCGCAAAGTTGACTAATGCTAAGAAGATTATGTTTCAGATTCTTAACTAATAAAACATTAGAAATAGTAGGAGTTTTAGAGTTACCGACATTGTCGATGCCAATCACATATCCTTTTGAGTTGTCTCCAAAATTAACCAATCCTCCAACTTTATAGATAATATCATTCAGCATATCTGGATTACCAGTCATGTGTCTTGAACATCCACTATCAAGTATCCACTTATTCTTCTTGATTTGTACAATTTGTCCATTGAGTGTTGATTCTTCAAAGGCCATATAACATTTTTCTTTCTGCACAGAATACAAACTCTATAGATAACTTGATTTTCTATAATAACTATATGTAGACTTATTAGACAATGATGATTTGAACAGTTTTAAACTAGTGTTAACAAAATCCCCAAAAATAGCCATTTTATAAACTTTTTCAAAATTCAAATTATGAAAACTTTGTAAACCAATGCTCTAATACCAAATGTGAGAAATGCGGATTACGGATCTTAAGGCTGGAATAACATTAGGGGGAGTGAATAGTGCTTTATGTATTTTTTTAAAATCTTTTTGAATTTTTTTCAATTTAAACACCAACAAATGCAATTCACAAACACAGATATAATCACAGAATCAGACACAGATGCAAATACTAAATAAAAGCAGTAAAAGAAAGAACACACCAGGATTTTATACTGGTTAGATGTTACCCTACATCCAGTCCCGTACAATCGTACGAATTTCTTTCCAAAATAATCTCCCAGATTGCACCCTCGGTTTCAAGGCTACGAGGTACACCCTCCTGTATTCAAGTTCAGGGCAACTCTCTTGATTTAACCAAGCTACAAGATCAACTAATTGATTGTCGGGGCTACAATCACACCCAATTGATTTCAAGGCTCAACCGCACCTTTTACTCAACATTTTGATTTACAAAAGATTCTATAACTCTGAATAGCACTGAGATCTTATGGAAAGAGTGGCAGAGAATCAAACAAGAGATAATCAAGTTTGATTCACTTGGTATTTTGGTAGAGTATAGTTTAGGATTATTTAGAATAAATGTGGAAGATGAAGAGGAGAGAAAATAAAATGAAATCTGGTAAAAATTCGTTTAGAACTTACTGGTATTTATAGTAGAGCAACAGCCATATCTATTCGTGAGAGGATACGACGAATAGACACTTCTTTTGAAAATTGAAAATTGAAAATAACGGAAACCATGTCGACGGGGGGGGGGGGGTTGAGGTATGTCGACATGCTCAAGGCAAAATTGATGTTTTGATTTTCTTATAAAAATTATTTTCTATAATTTGTCAAAACAATTTCTAAACTTTGTAAATATATTTGAATATAGTTTAAACATATAAAAGAGTTTAGAAATAATTTTTAATATATATAATCTTAATCTATAAAGTGATTTAAAATCCGAGTATATAAATATTTTAAAGCTAAATATTTAAAACAAGAGATGGTTTAAAAACAAGGACAATTTTGAAATCAAAATATTAAAAATGATTAAAATAGTTTTGAGGCTAAAATATTTCAAATAAGAGAGATGTCTTTTTAAAAAGAAAGTTTTGAAAACATTTTTAAAAACAGGAGATATATTTTTGAAAAACATTTTTATAAAATTAGTGGATATCAAAATAGGACCACTATATGTTCCACTAGATATTGTCGTGGGTTCCATCCCACTAGGGTTCCATCCCTTTAACAGGCTCGAAGTGGATTCCATTCCACGAATAAATTTCGAATAAAGATGTAAGTGCTTTCAAGAAGTTCTAACATAATTCTAGACTAACTACATTATCTTGTACTGTTTGAAATCTTGAACTCTTGATAACTTGATTTCTTGATACTCATGAGTCTTCAATCTTGATATCTTCGATCTTTAAATTCATCAGTCTTGTATCCCTATACTGTACAGTCTTCATTCTTAGTACCTGCATGATTATATTCTGCATATACATATATATCTAAACCATAACGTTAGTATTTATATTTTATAACTAGTCCTAAGGTTGTTGTCACAAAAACCATCATCTCAAGGACTAACAAAGTTTACTTAAAGGTGCGGTACTAGGACCTAACTAAGCTAAATGAGGGGCCGAGGGATTTCTTTCCCCAAAAGATGCTAAGGCGGAATGCTAATGTGTGGACATTTGAAGTTTTATTTGATGTCAATGTCGAGAGCAGAGATAAAGGCCAACCCTTAACCTTTGGCTTCCTAAAGGAAAATGTGCCGCAAGTTGAATTGTACTTCAATCAGAAGAACGAAGAATTAAGGAATGCCAAGGGTTCTTCCTTTATTGCTTTCTAATTCCCCAACTGGAGTAGAAGAAACTCCTTTAACTACCAATCAACTTAATTCCGAACGACTAATTAATTTGTGATATTCTTTTAAATGTGTATAATTTTGTAATTTATTTATTAGTTATGATTTTGTTTAATTTGACATTTTCTTTGCTTATATTTCCATGATTTATTTATTATTTGAATTTTTATTCATATTTAGACCAAACCAAAGGTGCCACTCTTGAAATCCATATCTCATTACAATGTTTTATTGGAATCATATTAAGATTGAGAATTATCAGTTACTGAAAATTGTAAGTACTCTTAAGAGTAATCTTCATGCAAGTAGGCTTTGAAATGTTGAACTGATTAATCATCTTAAAGACGTGAAGGATTTTCATGATAAATCTGGTGCTAAAGTTATTAAATCTTTTAGGACTAAAACTTCTAGATTGAGAAATCGGGTTTTGAATTTGACTGGTAAACATAAGTTTGCATTATAAGACCGATATGAGGTCTTTTAAGAATTTTCGAAGCTATCAAAAAATATCCAAGAGATAGAGCATTAAAGTGAAGGGGCTAGAATTTATGCGCATGTTTTATAGTCCTGAATTAAATATAACTCTATGGCGTTACCCAGATGAAATGACCCTCCTATTTCCACACTAATTTCATTAGTGATTTTTTTTTAGAGAGATGATATATAGATATATCATCCATTACAAATATATTTCCCAGGGTCATTTTCTTTCTCTAATAAACAAAATATATCAAGGATCTTTCACAATATAAAAATATTGTTTTAATTCTAAATCATTCTTAACATACATATATGAAGATATCTATGTTATATTCTACTTGAATCAGAGCATGATAATAAGTAGAAATCCTTTTAAATCTATTAAAATGTGATAAATTCCCTTTTTAAAAGATTACTTATTGTATCCTGATTTTTGACTATAGTGTCCACTGGAAATATGTACTTTAGGCTGTTATTATAATTAAGAAATGATCAAGCAATAATCAGTGGAAAGCAAGCTTATAATATAGATGATTGTCTTAAAGTCTGGATAGTATCAACTCAGGTTAAAAGAAAGTGGATCATAAGTGAACACAAGCAACATCTAGGCGTAATGGAAACGCGCCTAACTTATACATGAGAGGTCACGAGTTCGAGTACTATGCTGGTCGGTTCAAACACAATTTTTGTTTTTCTTTTTATTTTCTCCTGTATGGTTTGAAATCTGATACCTACCTATATCTGCCCATATATACTCAATTTTTACTTATAATCTATCATACCAAACAATATTTCTTGCTTTATTATTTTTGAAACCCTTTCCTACAACTGTTCTAGGAATTTATATTTATATTTTTGCCCAATATCAACATGTACACAGATATACATGTACATGTCAGTGTCTTTGTTCATTTTCCAGAAAACTGAGCTCAAATGTTCCCTTGCTTCATTGATTTGAAGTGAATCATTTGGCCTGACCTATGGTCTAACCATGTGGTTAATCTGACCATTCTTTTGTTTGCATTTTACAACCCAGAATATACACAAAACATTGATACCTCTCCTTTTCAAAAGCATGTTTATATATATTTGTATGAATCAGACACCTTGTGATCAGATATATATCATTCTTCCTAACCATAATTCTCTTTTAAAAATACATCTTCAGAGTATATACACTTTTTCTTGCATTTGGACATAGATCAATATCATGAATTGAAAATATAGCAGTTTAATCCTTTTCTGGGTTTTCCCAATATAATTTTCTACATATCTATTTTTTTGAAAGGACTCAGAATTAACTGAAATCATCATAAAATGATTATGCTTATAAAATCCAGGTTTTTCCCTCTAAATCAAAACAACTTTTAGCAAATAGGTTTTCAAATCAGTTTAACATCAATATCCTTAATACATACCAAATCAGAAATAACCAGAAACAACATAGCACATGTCTCTTACAAGTTCTTCCTACTTAATACATTTAGATAGCCATATCAATCAGGGAATACATGCATGAATTAACACATTCTAGCTTTTATTTCTAATTATCTTAGCATCCTCTATTCCATATCTTTTTAATCTTGCTTACTTAGCTCCATCACAACCTGCAAAAGCATTAGTGGCTGCCCCATTATAAATGAGACACCCCCATGTGCCATGAGCAATAAGGGTCAGATCTATGATCTGGTGTGAGCATTTCTAACATATCCATGATATTAAGCTAAGGATACAGCATAAATATACTTTGCATACTTGACAGGTATTATCATGTACAATACATAAGAGCAAACATATGCATTAAAACAACTTTTATCTGGAACTACTAAGGTTGCCTTTTCTTGTTCTTATAAATTCCTGGCCTCATCTGCTATATGGAATCAAAGGGACACATTGCCATGAACTAATTAGCATCATGGCACAAAGATCTCAGGACTTAAACAAGCCATGTGCCAACTTGTCTACTTCAAATAGGACAAGCATTCCAGCAGCCTTCTTGGCACAAAATCCTTAGTTATATCACTAAGTGTATTTATGTTCATTCTATCAATGATAGCTAGGTGTACAAACCACCTGTACACATGAAGCATACTAGTTACCTTGCAGACATAATATTGCAAGCAAGTTAAAGGTTACTTTCTAGAGGTATAACACCCCAGTCATTCCATCTCAAAACACCATATTCAAGCATATACCAGAATGTTTGCAACTGAGAATAAATGCATGGCTCTATTGGGTTTATTTTGATTTTGCAAGCAACTATGTTTAGCCAGATTTTTAATCTTGTTTAAACATAGTTTTTAGGCTTGTAAATTTCTGTTTGGTTTAGGGCTCAGCACTTATAGAGAAAGACTCCATTGCACCCTTAACCAATTATTTCAAGCCTCAGCACCATACCAATGTATATGCAGCTCATAGTTTTTTTTTTCATTCTTTGTCTTAAGCCATGATTCAGACTAGTTACAAATACTCTATTATATGTTCTTTAAGGTTTTGGTATAACATACAGAGATGAAAATAGAACAACAAAGTTATACATCCAGCATAGCAGATCATATCTCATCAAGCATTCATGAAACCATCAGTAACCAACATAGTTTGTAAATCAAAACATGCAAAATATAGCATATAAAAGCTTGGCTGCCTAATCCCAGGTCTTAATGCCATGTATATGAGTGAGGATACTCACCTAAATGCTTACACAAGCTTAATCCCAGAAAACCCCTCAAATCTTTAGCCTTTCCTTCCTCTTCTTCCTTAGGTTAATTAATTAGTGAGAGAGCAGTTTTCTGGTTAGGCTCTTGGTTTAAATAAGGGTTCTATCTAGGGTTTTGGGTGATGCAAAATCCCTATTTTAGCCCAGACCAGAATCATGCATTTGGCATTGCATATTCACTCCCTCCTAACCCTTAATGTCCCGGCCAATATTTTAAAACAAGGCTAAATTATGCCCATTTTCTTTTCTTTTCAGAAAGTGATTACTTTAAGTATTTTTTTTTTATTATACTTACCTCAAACATGATAATGGTGTGACTTTCTATTTTCTGCCTATGTACATTTGCTTTCTTGCACTTTGGTTCTTACTATTTTAGTGATTCCTTTATTAATTTTCTGCTCAAATAATATCTGGATATATATATACATTTATACAACTATGGGTGTTAATTTAACTTTAACCTTTTATTTGCAGAAAACATGTGCATACTTATGTGCACTTCTACACCTATTATTCAAATAAAATTTCACTTATTCATTATAAATCAATGTTCTCTTCTGTCTTAATATTCAGACAAGTCATACATATGCATATATATAGATATATATATATATATACACACATCCTCAGGAATTTTTAATATTCATGTCTAGGCCTATATTTCCTTTATTTAAAACATTTTATCTAAATGTTTTCCTTCCTTGTTTTATTATTCAGGAATTCTGGATTTTCTCTTAGTGCCATAACTAGTGTGCACGTGCACACATGCACACAACCTTGCACCACTGAAAATCCCACCTATATATAATAATTCTGATTTTCCCCCAGAATTTTAATCATTTATTTAAAAGAATTTTCCTCAAAATCTTGGGGTATTACACCAGATTCAAATGTATAACTCCTTTCCCCTAGCTATTGTCCAAGGGGAACCTACCAAGGGTGATTCTCTTTCTAAGTATACTTAAAAGTATGTTTTTGCTATGATATCAAGGTCGGATACTTGGGAATCTTCCCCCTATGAACCCTCAGTTCCTAAGGCGGGATTAGGCAAAACCTATCATCATTTGGTATAGCCAAGTTGTTGGGGTCTATTGTTGAGGATAAGTCTATGGGTCTTAGAATAACTCTTATTACTAAAGAGAATTTTAGTCTTTTGGGAGTTTAAATGCTTTGTATGGTTTTATTACTTTAGTACTTAGTAATCATTGTGTTGCGATGAAAAAATACTTTATCTTTCTTCTTTTAATTTTTATTTTATTTATTATTCAATTCTTTCAGGAATAGACGTGTCCCAGCTGTCTATGCAATAAACATTCCCACATAATTGTTCATAAGGCTTACGATGGCAAATTGCCGAAATGCAACTTCTTAAGGTGAAGCTTGAGGCATTGGAGACTCAAGTTGGTTTTCTTCAATTTAAGGTAGCCTTGAATGATCATAACTCGGAACTTATTAAAGAAAATAAGGCACTTAAGCAAAAAGTTAAAGAGCTTGAGGGACGGATCCACTCTATTCCTGAGGTTAAACCACTTTTGAATCAAGCCTTAGAGAAGTTAGTTATGGAACTATTTGAGTCATTGGCTGACCTTCCTCAATAGTTAAATAATGTTCATGAAGAGCTTTGGGTAAGAAAGTTTAAATAACTTAAGGCCAAAAAAGTTCCTCATAACGTTACGGTTGCCTCTGACCTAAAATTAGGAAGAGGTCGAGCCATAGTTGAGGTCAAACTCCCTCATCTGCATAAAACTAAAATTGTTCACAAGATCGTGATTCTTCATAGAAACCAAAAACAATAAAAAGGGAGTCAACTTTTGGCTCCCATTAATAGTTCGGCTAAGGTCCTAATGGAACTTAAAGATAAGAAAGTCATTCCCTTTAGACAATATAAGAAAACATAGACTAGGAGTATGTACGATCACATGAAAAAGATTTCGAAGAGCTTTCTAACGAAGTCATTAATAAGGCCAAGAGTCAAATGAATTAGATGCTTAACAATCTACTTAGAATTGAAGGACGTCTATAACGACCCAAAAATTTTCAATAATTTAATTTGTTAGGTTAATAAATTTTGAGTGATTTAATATAGGAAAAAAAACTTTATCTATTAATAATTGAACAATGGTAATTAGAACTAATTAGTAACAATTGAAATGAAGTCCCAATGATGAAATAATGTAAATTAGTTATAAATTCGAATGTAAGAAACAAGTGTGAAACAAGTGTGAATGTTGAATCGTTAATGAGATAATATGTGATAACTAGAAATTGAAGTAAATCAGTGTTAATTGAGTAATTGTAACATTTGGTTTGTAAATAATAATGGATTCATTAATGTGGATTAACGTAATAGTAACGGGTGTGAGTTACTATTTAATTGGCCTATTAATTTAGTTATAACAGTTTATGTGAATATAAATTTAAATATAAGTAAATAAGGGTAAGTGGTGTATAAATAAATAAATTTGTATAATTGATAGTAATTGAATGAATTCAATATTTGGTAAGTAATTATGATAATTTGTTGAATATATGATAAACTTAGGTGTAAATTAAAGGGTAGTGATAACAGCTATTATAAGTTGCCTATTTAGTCTATAAAATAATTAGAAAATCTTTAATGTCATTAATGAGAATTTATGCAGTAACGGGAGGTGTGAATGTTTAAAATAAATGGAAACGTAAATTTATCATAAAGTAATAAATTGGTAAAAAGGAATGGAACTAAGGTAAATTAATTAGTTGGTTTTAAATCTTAATTGATGTGTACAATTGACAAGATTTCACATTTAGAGATGTAACATTTATACAAATTTAAGAAATATATATATATATATATATATATATGTTTCTTTTTCCCATAACTACTTCTTTTCCGTTTCTTAATATTCATTTCCACTTTCTTGCCGTTCATCTCCTTATTTTTATTTTTTTCTATTGTGTTGTATAAACTTTATTGTTACTTATTGAAGGTTTCTTTTGTATATATCTTTTATTTAATGGCTAAGAAACAAATCAATTAGACTTATGATTACCTTGTTTTAATTTGGCATAGGTTACAATTGCTTTATTGCTTGTCTTTATTTGGCTATCTATTTATTTCTTTCCTTAGCCGTGAATTCCTCTTATCAATTCACGTGAAAGAAAGAGTATCTCATCTCATTTTCCATTTGTTTCTTTTTATTAAATAGGTAACAAATCCCTTCAAATCTCTAGCCGTTTAAAACATTTAATTACTTGCCGTTTTCTTTCCACTTGATTAGCCATTTCTTTTTTTCTTCCATCTTTAGCCATGTATTTATTTTGATAACTCACGCACAAACAATTCGTAAAACTTCTCATTATCATTTGCGTAAAGAAAAATATATGTTCAAGCTCTAAATTCATGGCTTCTCTTCTTTTTCCATTTCTTTTCTCTTTTCTTTTCCTCTTTCTTTGTTTTGCTTCAAAGCCAGGCTCGGCCTCTTGTCTCTAGCACTCTAACCATCATGGCCGAGCCCTCATGAAGATGGTCAAGCCTATTAGTGATGTAGCCAAGCCCAGTCATTGATTTAAGCAAGGTTATGTCATTTTAATTCTTATTTCTTTTCATTGTTTTGATTCCTAATCTTGTATGTTGAATTATAGACTTATGTTTGTGATATTTGTTTGCATACAAGTTTGGATCTTGGCTCTCCATCTACAAAAACTTATTCGTGCTTTGTCGTGCTTTTTGGAGTTTCAATTGTGTGTTTTGAATTTGATCTCTATCTTTAAAAAGGTGAGTTTTATCACTCTAGACATATGTACTTATATTATTGTGAAATGATGACAAGTGAATCTGTATAAATTGATATGTTATTCATACATGCCTGTGATATATTATATGATGTTAAATGCTGTTTATATACCTGTTACATTACCTGATATGTTATTATATGTTATACTGTTCATTTTAATTATTGTATCTCACACTGCAAGTTCCCTATCACTATGGGTTGAAATGATACATACCCGAATGGACATTAGAATAAGGAAAATCATTATGGGTTGAAATGATAGGCTTGAGTGATTTTATTGTAATTTATTTGACTTGGGATTGCGGGTTTGAAATGATAGAACCCGGATTTTTCTTTTTAAATTACGGATTGAAATGATACAGATCCGTATCACTTGACCTAGGTTAGAAAATATTATACAGGCCCATGGTTGTATTTTTAAATATTATTTTCCTAAAAATTATTAAGTATTTTGAATGTTTAAATATATGAAATTTGAGCTAAAAGATTTGATTTAAATGACTTAAATATAAGAAGATGTTGGTTTTCTATAAGTTAAGATTTATAAGTCAATAAGTGGCTTTAATGGAAATTTTAAAGATGTGTTGGTTTTAAATAGAATTTAAAGACATTTATTGATGTTAAATAACTTAATAATTGAATCTGACTTAATATGGAAGTTTTAAATCTAACATAGTAATTGTTATGAATTTTACTTTATGAAACAGACATGTTCTGTGTAATAAATAATGTATTTTGAACTGATAAAATGGAATACATTTTTAATTGGACATTTGTAATAAAATTTATTTGACTAGAAAATCATAGTTATTTGATGTCTAAATGAATAGATCTAAAAGAAAATATTGATTGTTATATTAACTTTGATAAAATATTCTTTTGTGAACTGTTATGTTTTGTAAAATAAATAGTTATGATTTTTAAATGGAAAAATGTAACTTTAATTATGACCTAACTTGAAAATTGGAAATTTGGTTTTCCAAATGGAAATTTTAAGTTAAGTAAATAAGTAAAAATTTAGTTTTGTTTATGAAATGGGTATTTTAAAATAAAGTGTTAGGTTAGTGGTAAAAAGATAAAAGTTAAGTAAAATAGTGTATTTTGACTTAATGAATGAATTATTGTTTAAATTGGATATTTACTTAGTAAGTGTTTATTTTATTGAATCATAAGTTAAGATATCCGAATGAATATTTTTGAAGCGAAAAATATGATTTTTATAAGTTAAAATGACCAAATTTTAAGTTTTATTGTTTTTGAAAATTTTATAATAAAGCTGGAATTAATATTGGTAGCACTTCAGAAATGCTGTGGTCTTAAGACAACATTTGTTAAGTGCTGTCATTTCTGGAAATAGACTAAGTTCTGAAATAACAAAGAGCTACTGCAGCACTTTGTAAGTGCTATTGCTGCTGAAAGTAAACTGTTTTGAAATAATAACTAAATATCTACTGTAGCACTTGGTAAGTGCTGCTGTTTCTTAAACTGAATTGTTTTGAAATTTCTATTACCTACTGCAGCACTTTATAAGTGCTGCTGTTTCTGAATTTGACAATGTTTTGAAATATTACTAATATATCTACTGTAGCACTTTATAAGTGTTGTTGTTAGCCGAAAATACAATGTTTTGGAAATTTTATAATTTATTAAATGAACTTAAAAATGCAACAACTTTGAAATGAATATTATTTGTCGTTGAATTTAAATGGTTTAAATGAATATTGTTTTAAAAGGTGTTATGATTTTCTAAGTATTATGATTTTCAAAGAATAACATTTCTAAATTGTTATGATTTCAAAATATTATGGTTTCAAAGTGTTGGGTTTCAGAGTTGTTATGACTTTGAAAGGTACTATGGTTTTGAAAATAAAATTATGTGAAATTGTATTTAATTAAGAATTGTCTTTAAATATATTAACGTGAAACTTATTGAAATTGAAGATTTAAGAATGTGACTTTATAAAGTGGTTTGGTTTAAGATGATTTAAAGGAATATTCAATGATTTGGTTTTTGGAATTTGAATGATATATTATTACTTTGGGTTTTTGAAATGGAAATGATATATTGATTTGGCTTTGAAATGAAATAATATAGTATTTAATTTTTAAATGGATATGATATTTTGGGTTTTAAAGTAAATAAATTTGAAATAAATATCCATGGGTTATAATAACGATTGGTTGGCAAAGAGACCGGGATCGGATATGGGCATACTCTTTATCGATACTGAAAACCACTTTGACAACCGTGTACGCGGTGGAGATTCCAGAATGAAGTAGGATGGTGGCGACGATCCTATTGAGGTATAAACGTGGACCCGACTCCCGTGAGTTGGCATAAGGTGGCTAAAACAGGAGCGACTGACGGGCCAATGAGGTAGCACCTCTGATCAGACGCATTTCTTTGATACTATTCTATTATTTTGTGATTTATTTGGTGGCCACCCTTCGATTTTTGATTTGGGAGTGTGTTCTGAGGTATGCGGTAGTGGCTGCTATGCGTTTCCACCAGCCCGGATGCGTAATTTGTATATCTACCCTGGCATTGCCTAGTTGTGTCGTGTCACCTACCATATCGAGCTTTACTACATGTTTGGATTTGTGCCGTAGCCTGTGGAGTATTGAGGGTAGCTCCCGATCTGGGGGTATGCTAATACTGCATAGACTACTGGGACTATTATGTGTTAAGGGGAATATTAGGTCACTCCTTAATGCTATTTTAAATTAAGATTATTTTATTATAGACATTATTATAATAGCGAATATTACTACATAGTAGATAGTTTAATGGATCCTTAAAGAATAGGCGGTCCCAAGCATTCTTTAAGTTACTTGTACTTTTCTATTACAGTTCACTTGAGTTGGTTTACATTGTATAAGTATGTATGTCCTGACTCGAGTGTTTTGTGTTTTGCTTTACGCTCGGGTCAGACTGAGTGATACAGCATTCGAGACTCACCTTTGGAGTTGGAGCTTTTCTTGGAGATCCAGCTATCTATTTCGCTTTCGGTTACCCAGTTGATTCCAGTGATGTATTCTGATTTATACTTGATTATCATATTGAGACTTCTGCTGTATCTTGTTACTTCTGTTGTATCTTGTTAACTGTGATGTACATATATAGTAGCTTCATGAACTACTATTTCTTTTGCTTCCGCTGCTTTGTTATGTTACCCTATGTTTGTGATCTGTGATTTATTTACTACATATTCTGAGTTTTTGCCAAATTTTATTTACAATCTATTGTTTTGAATTATTCAAGTCCGGCATGTGTGGATTTATTGTCGATTTGAATGGTCCAAAATAGTGGGTCGTTACAACGTCATAGAAGAATAAATTCATATTTGTACTATTTTTTCTTTTGATTATAACCATGTACTTCTGTAATAACTTCATTCATAACTTTGTAGCATTTGTCTAGGCATTTCTCATGTAATATAATGCTTTTAATGTATATATTGTTTTACCATCTTAGCAGTTTGTATGCTATATATATGTATTGTTGTATCGCTTAATATAAAGGAGACTTTGTCCTTTCGGTATTGTAAACTTTGTACATTAATGCATCTACACCTTATCTCAAAAGGTTTTGGTATCTAGTCACTTTTGACTTTGCTTGTTCTTTTGATATTCTATTATTTTTGGCATCTTACCTTAACAATTGTATTTCAGGTTCTACCGAAGTTATCAAGAGAATTTTTTCTTTCATAGTTTCTCTTGGCTATTACTAATGATCTTACGAAAGCTTATACGTCTCGTATCTTACATTCATATCTCATTTTCGAAGGACTTTCTCATTGGTAACAAATACATTCGAGGAAATCTTAGCCTACATCTCAGGCCTTACCGAGTTTTAATATATCATAATAACTGCCAAATTTTAGGAGTCTACGGTCTATTCTCTTATAATTTTAAACAACCTATAGCTAATTTTTGGCTTGGTGTCTACCGAGATGGTTATTTTAGTTTTGGGGCACTTTTCCCTTAGCATCTAGCTATTTATAATTTATTAATCTAATAAGGTCTCGAGCCTTCCCAAGCATGTTTAACTTAGTTATATGGCATATAGCCATAATCTATAAGGTTCTCAAGTCTTAGTAAGTCTACTTAATTATCTTTGGAATAGTTAACTTTGGCCATCTTGCCATTCATAAGTCTATGGCTTAGTTGGGTCTCGTGGTCTATCGAGCCTTTTAATTGATTCTTAAGGCTTTTAGCTTTTAGCATCTTAGCCGTAATGTTATAAGGTCTTGGACCTTACCGACCCTCCTTAACTAAATCTCATGGTGTCTCATCCCTTGGCATTTTCAATGATTAGTAGTCTAATAAGGCCTCGGGTCTCACCGAGCCTATCTAAATAGCATGCGTTGATTCTTTCTTTTATCAATCTAAATTCAGCCTTATGACTTGTACTTTTGGCTTTGAACCAGCCATATGGTCAATATTTTTTGTGTCTACCTTGTAGCACATCCTTTTGGATTAGAATCGACCTTGTGGTCAATGCTTTCAGGTATAGGCCAACCTTGCCTCAAATACGATTATGCTTCGGATATACTGAGACTTTCTTAATCTACTCTAGGTGCTAGGTTTGTAGCATACTTTCTTGACACCATCCTTGTGGCATATATTCTCGATGCTAGCCCTGTGGCACGTATTCTCTCGATTTGGGATCTACCCAATTCTTACCATGTATTCTTGCTTAGGGCTCTACCCAGTTCTTATCATGTATTCTTGCTTGGGGCTCTACCCAAGGCCTTTCCATATAATCTTGCTTGGGGCTCAACCCAAGGCTTTTCTCATAGCATGCATCATATTATGTACCGATCGATAGTAAATCCAAGAAGATATGGCCTTCTCTCACGAGTGGTGGTAAGAGCTTCACTGTAGGTGCATTATGATGGTATGTGTTACACCCCATAAAAATTAATAAGAAAGTAACTAATAAGGAAAGAATTAGTTAATAAATTAATGATAATGCTAAATATGGTAATTTTTTAAAAGTTATAATTTGACCATAGAAGTTATGGCATTGCATTCGTGGCGATTGTCTGATCAATTTCTATATATAATGTTTTGAAAACGGAGCTCAAACGAAAAAGTTATGGACGTTTGAAGTTTTCAAATTCAAAATAATCCAAATAGAATTCATATAAATAATTAATTTCAAAATTCGAAATTTGAAATTAACAGTAATTAGACAAAGGAGATAAGTAAATGTTAAAATTAACATTAATGTTAAAAGTTAATTAAGGAATTAAATAAATACATAATAGAAAATAATTAAACGGTACCAAAATATGTGAACCAGTCGACCACTACCTAGGGCCGGTCGACCGCTAGCGGCCGACCACCTAGGATAGACCGATCGATCGGTGAATGTTAGCGGAGGCATGGGTTTTCATGTTTTGAACAGTTTGGACTTTGTTATTTTAAGCCAACTTCAATTTGATGGTTATGGTGCTTTCTAACCACTATAAATACGAGCATAGCCACCTCATTTTTATTCACAAATTAGTTTGTGAACCAAGCAAAGCTCTGTCAATCTCTCTCCTCAAAGGTTTAGAAAATACTCTAGGTCTTCAAGTATGAAATTTTAGATGTTAATTATTCAATTTCTAATTCTTTCCTCCTCTAATCCCTAAATTTCTGAATCTAATTCATATACAATTCCCTTATTGTATATTAAAATAAAAGATATGTAATAAATTGAAGCGGGCATAAACAAATTCAAAAGGGAAGAGTTAAGAACTTTTTGTGAGTGGAAATCTTAGTCTTTCTTATTTTAGTAATTGTATAGTATAACTTGGATTTGATATATGCCATTGAGGAATCTTAGTTTATGAAAACATCACATTAAACCCACCAAAACTCCCCCAAAGCAAAATGTCAATTCTTATGTTAGAATCTCAAATATTTTATATTAAAACAATGGAATTTGTGTAGATGTTGCAGTTTTAATGTTTTACATTCTATTCACTTTTTATCCTTTTCTTTAGATCTGATTAAGGGATTTGAAAAGAATAAATTAGGAAATGGTGTATAAGGTATGGATTCTTTTATTCATAGTTTGCACCGCCTATTTTCGCAATTTAAATAGAAATTTCCTTTTCAATTTTATACAAAGAAATTGAATAAAGCGTTAAAATATTTGAATTATAAGTTTGTATTAATGTTGATTCCACTATTTTAGTAGAAAATAATTTTGGTACGGATTATGTTTATGGAAGTCTGTTGATTAAATTATGGATATTGAATATACGGTATATTTGTTGATATGAAATTGGACTTGTATAAATTTGAAGTTTTGAGACTTAAACGATAGTTTAAAGAACAATCTTCGCACATTAAGAAATATTTAGGGCGCATACACGCACATATTTTAGCGTAATTAACGTATAATTATAACATATTAGTCATGTAGTTAATAGGATATTAATTATTATTAAATCCCCATTAGGAAAGAAGTTAAATTGCAAGGGCAAAATGAAAAATTGTTATAAGGCCTTGATATGGAATACAGTGAGACATGGGATAATATCTTAAGAGAGTGTTATAGATTATGACTAAGTTCACTAGTACAAAACTGGTCATTTGTGTCGGTTGTGTAACCACTGTTGTGTCGGTTTTACAACCGACTCAAATGAAGACGACACAAAAGACATTTTTGTTGTTGTGTCGGTTGTACAACCGACACAAATATCAATTATTTGTGTCGGTTGGTAATAGAGAACCGACACAAAACTATGAACAGTTGTGTCGGTCTTTCTAATAGGACCGACACAAATCAGCTTGTATAGTGAAGCAAACCGCCGTTTATTGTGTCGGTCCTTTAAAAAAAACCGACACAACTGTTGCTTGTTTTGTGTCGGTTCCTTATTGACGACCGACACAAATGATTGATATTTGTGTCGGTTATGTTTGTTTTTTCAACCGACACAATTGATATGCAGTTGTATCGGTTCCCTTTGATGTAACAACCGACACAAGTTATATCTGAAGCAAAAAAAAAATATTATTACCATTTAAGATTATAAAAACAATATGAAATTGAATTTTAATTTTTTATAAACGAACGTTACTATGAACTGATTGAACAAAAAATATAATTATATTATCCATCAACATAATTCTTGTTTACAGAACAAAATAGAATATAATCTATCACAAACATAACGTACATAACAAAATACCAACGTACGTTACAAAAGATCAGCGTACACAACAAAAAACAACTACATCCAATTATACATGATATACCTAGCTAAATTCTCTTGAACCTCGTCTATATCTTGTTGGTTATAAGAACCGTCTCGTACAAAGTCCTGCAATTAAGAGAATTGTTATACAAAAGACAATAATTAAATCAGGAATGATCTGCATAAAAGAATCTGAGAGTGTAATTCAAACACAGGTTGAACCATAAGCATCAACACTAATCTGGATTAACTATAAATAAGATCAAGCAACGACTTACAAGAACAACAAGTGGATCATGGGTTAAAGCGTGACCATTTTCCATGGTGATGGGTAACATGTTTCCTTCTCTATCAATTGCATTTACCAAAGTTTCTTCCCCATCTAACCATATTTGTGCCACATCCAGTCCAGCTTTCACTAGACCTCCCTGTAAATATAAATTACATGCATCATGCATGTGTCATGTTAGTTTATGATAATTCTCCCCAAGTATATGATATGTTAATATAATATCATACTTACAGGGTTATTTCGAAGATCAAGAATATATGACTGGACGCCTTGACTTTCCATTTCTTGAATCACACTCTCCATTTCACTGGCAGCAGTCTGTTAATAGTGGTTGTTCAATACTAGTTGAGAAGAAATGAAATTAAAGCAATACTAGTTTATAGTAAATGGTAGCAAAAATAGCAATACTTGCCTGTTCAATTTCAGAAAACTTAGCAACAAGTTGGTCAGGAATGGACCAATCAAAGATATCAAGGTTGGCCTTGATCCTTTCTTCATTTGTACTTTTAGGAAGCACGCTGTGTCCCATTTGAATACCCCAGCGTAGATAAACTTGAGCTGCAGTTTTGCCTAATTCTTTTGCGATTTCATCGATGATAGGGTGTGCTAATACGTTGCCACTAACCCATTTTGTATCGGGTGAGCCAAATGGTTCAGTCATAACATAATCCCTTCATTCTGGCTATAAATGTACATAGGTTTAAATCATGTTAATAAAATTCAGTAAAATATATCCTAAGTTAATTAAATTTGAATCCAGAATTCAAGTCTTAATATTATCTTTGTTGCCCATCAAGATTCTAGAGTCTGTGGATCTTATATTTGTAGCTTCGCTGTTAGAATCAACAACCACAACCACCGATTCTGAAACAGTGGACATATCTCCAACTTTCATATTTTTCACTTTCAGTTCTTTACCCTTACCCCACAGGAAGGCATATAGTCCTCCAATAATCATAAACATGCCTAATAAACTTCCAGTTGTGATATCTTGACCCATGAAAACAGATTCTAAAAAAGTAGTAAACACAACAGAAAGAGAGTTAAACATGGATGGGTAAGTTGGACCTTTCTTTGAAACTACCCAAGATACCAAACAAAATGTTGCACCAGTGTTGACCACGCCCTGAAATTATAAAGAAAAGTTACGATAAGAGAAGCAGGTATATGGAATCCCAATAACAGTTTATATATCTTGTGTTATTTATAAAAGAATTACTTGAAAAAAAAGCAGAGATACATACAGTGTATAAAATCGTCAGCAGTTGAAGATCCCAGTTCAATTTCCATGCATCTTCATGGCGACATAACATTATTCCAATTGCTAGCGTCTGGAAACAGCCAGCCAGGCACGTCAACATCGATGTCCAGTACTTTGAAGGAAATATTTCATACACCTTTACCTGGTATGTTTAAAATGATTAAAAATATATTATTCATAAAACTTGTTATGTTAAAATAATTAATTATACATGCATACCTGAACTATGAACCAACACGCGTAACTAGTGGCACTGGTGAGCAGAAGCAAAGTTCCTCTTGACCAATTATGAGTTGATAAATAGAATAGTTAAAGCAATTTTGACACGTTCATTCAGACTTACTTATTCTGCGTACTAGGGAGTTTTATTTGTACACAGTCAGACTAAGCTAACTCATCGTCCAACTGCCTATACTGAACTTTAATCACACTCTCTCCTCTGTTACAAGAATTCTTGTTTTCCTATCACTCCACTATAACTAATAATAAGTAGTAGTAATAGCCGATCCATTAGGCTCGATTATTACAATATCCTATTTTATTTATATATAGTTTTCTAGCTCACTTGTTGCTGGTTTCCATACATGGGATAAGCGCCATATGGTGCTGCAGCAGCGTACATTGGGTCGCGATGCTAACGTGAAGGAACTTGGTGGCATATTAGGAACTACTTGTGCTTCGATTAGGATTTTCAATTTAGATCTAGAAAGTAAGAGAGAGAGTGTTGCCATTAAATTTCAAAAGCATTTTTTAACGTAAGTGTTGAGTATCAACTGTTTTTCAAATGATGATTTCTTTTATCTTTTGCTATTTATTGTTTTCTTTAAGAAAAATTGTAATTTCTTTTATTTTTTGTTCCTAAAACTATTTATTTTGAAGTATTACTCTTAAAATTTATTACCGTGTACTAAGAACACTTCAGTCTAATTTTTTGTGCACATGTATATATATAGAGTCTAAGTTTAGAAAAACAAAACAATCTTTTTTATTTCACCTTTGGTTACATATCAGAGTATATTTAAGTAGATGTTAAAAAAAGAGATTGTGTTGGTGATTAAACTTTTTACAATTAATATAAGAGCCGAACAGTTGGAACATTATAATTGTTTGTTAAAGCTGTAGAGATTTGCTCTTTAAAAAAAAGCAAGAGAGTGATATTCACTAACATTTTTTTTAAATAACCAACAACGATCAGTTGAGAACTTATCTTTTACGCCTCTTTAGCAAGATCGAAGTACAGTTTGTGTCACTAGATCAAATGAACCCTAACAACCAACAGTCTATAATAATAGAGCCATAGGAAATTTAATGGTAAATAACAGAGATGGTGCTTTGGTTATGGGCCTTATAACTCAAAAAATAAATAGACCTAATAAATGGCCTACATATCTTTGTTATATTGCATTTTTACATGGACATTACTAAAAGTTTGTACTTTGTTGTCAGCCCAAATGATACATTCAATTCAATTTAGTCTGAACCAAAAATTAATTATATAAAGCCCATAATATGTCGATGCAAGTAATTTATTTATTTGAACATGCAAATATGAAATTATTGATTGATATTATTGCTTGCATTTTAAATGAATTCCTTGGCGTGTACGATTGCACAAAATTATAAACATGATGACAGTTTTTCGTCAACCATAAAATGCCTATCAGCTACGTAGTTAATGTAGATGGATGCTAGCAACCGACAGTGAGATAGTCTGGTCCCAAATATCCCTATTTCGGTTTGTCCGGCCACTGAACATATGGAGACAGGAGAATTTCAGACCCGGTGGTTTCCTCCCTCTCCAATCAACCATCAGAGCATGAGACCAGGCTATCGAATAGACGCACACGGCCACGTGGGCCACCATTTCAACCTTTTTTCTTTTTCTTTTTCTTTTCTTGAGATAAGTAGAAGCTATAGAAATCTAAGCAAACGTGAAACATGAATTCTATAATTTAACATCCAACAGTCCTACTTGTACCCTGCTGTCAAATAAAAGGAGGACCCCATGGATTTTAACATAAATATTAAATCCGTAAGTCAAACGCACCATTCTCCAACTCTACTTTCTTTCCCAATCACTCTTATTTTCTTGCTTGCTTTCCATTTCCAGTGCTTGTTAATTTAACAATTTTATCTGACTTGTGCACAAACATGAGCACAGTGTCTTTGTTCCATACATATTTATAAAGGGAAATGTTCCATACATATCTGACTTGTGCACAAACATCACTTTTATCGTGCAGTGTTCCAGTGATCATTTTATTTTTTGGCATTTAAGTACTTGCCATGTACAGGTGGTTTTCATATGCTGATTTAAAATTGACTCTTGCTTGGAACTTAGTTTTGGTTGACAACGAATTGAGGTACGTGGTAGCCTGTTTTATACACCAACCATTCATCTTTAATTTTTTCCAGATTAATGTAACCGTACAGTAGTATTGTTGGATAAAGGATGATAAATACAGTTCGTTTACTTCTTCTCATATACCATTACAAAGAATTGTCAGTAAAAGAGAAGTGCAAGCAACAGCAGATAGAGTACATACATATACTTATCGCTACAAGACCTTTTTTCATAAGGTCCCACATATTTTGGAAGTAAATATTGTTAATACGTATCTTTAACATAGGTTAATTTAGAAAATAGTACACTTGCGATATATCAACGAATTGGCAACAAGAGAAGCAATGTATCAGTGTTTATGGTTGGGATAAGCAGTAAAAATCTTTTAAATTTCATACTCTACAAACCAATTGTACCACATATCTCAATGGAAAAGTTATTTTAAAATTTCCCAAACAACTAAAAGCCAGTTTTCTGCACCTGTTAACAGATTAAAGGACCTAGTGCACAAACTATATAGTGATGTATATTTTCAAAAATGGCCATGCTAATGACTTAGGGTACGTTCTCGAACAAGAGGTAAGCCAGTTAAGAGAATATGACCAAGTAAAAGGATAGCAAGCTTATATACAAGTAATTTATTTATTTTAACCAACTTAATTAGGATTGGTTGGTCGTACACTTGTTTAATAAGGATTTATGCACTAAACACAGGGCCCTCCGTTTCAAAGGCTCTTTGGCGAGGGACAGCTCGGCCCACGCTTTCAGAACTTATTCGGCAGTGCCCTAAAGTAAAATTCTTCTAAAAATGATTTGTTTTGTTCTTCATCAGTAGCATTCTTTAATAATGAGCAATTGCAACTGAGTTATGCTGTTTTATGAAGTAAATGCACAATGTTGAAAGTAGAGATAAATGGGAATATGCATATACAGTAACTGATGAAGTAAATGCACAATGTTGAAAGTAGAGATAAAAGAGAATATGCATATGCAGCTGCTCCCCTACAATACATAGGAGCCAAGCTATGATACCTCTCCTGCCCCGCTGTATCCCATATCTCGAACTTTACAGTTCCATCATTTGCTGCTAATGTTTGTGAAAAAAATGCAGCTCCAATAGTTGATTCCTGTAATATGCATATACAGTAACTGATGACAGAAACCCAAGTAATTGAACAAATAATTACAAACAAAATTATCATTCCCGAAAATACCAACCTGAAATTCAACGAATTGACCTTTTACAAACCGCAATACTATGCTTGATTTTCCTGTCCCAACATCTCCCAAAAGGACCTGTTAATCAAATTATTATTCACAGGTGAAATCATATAAGACCTTTCAACAGATTATAAGCAATCAAAACATATTCAATATAATAGAACGAAAATTACCAATTTGGCGTTCTTAATCTTGTTTCCAGAGCTTGTCATCGTTTGTAGAGTTATTTCCCTTTAACAATCACCTCTGCTTAAATTATCAATTTGTAAAATTTTGGGTTTAGAAATTAGAACAAGAGAATAAATTTTCTACATTTGGTTTTATCAGAAAAACGAACGGGTTCAATTGTACCTACGGATATCTAAGAGCGAATGGGGCGAAGGAATATTGGAATTTAGGGCTAGGTAATTAAAATTTGGGACACTATGGGAACTAATGATCTGATGAAGACAGCAAAGATAGACAAAAATTTTCCCTCTAAAATTTAGGGTTCGCGGGAAAAGATGGGGTGGCTGAAATGGATTTGGGGGGAAAGTTGTGCCTATGGTGTCGGTTTTTTGACAACCGATGCTATTGTATTTAATCGTGTCGGTTGTTCAAACAACCGACACGAGTAAATCTATTGCTTCCCTTCAATTGTGTCGGTTTCTTAAGAACAACAGATGCAAATTACATTTTTAACATTTTCTTCTTACCCCATAAGTCAATAGTTTCGGTTGTTAATAAACAACCGACACAAATTACACTATTTGTGTCGGTTTTATGGACAGCCGACACAAATGAGGCGAAGCAACTGATCTGTTTTGTACTAGTGGTTATAGGGATGAGTGGTCAGTCAGAAGCACATAGAAGTCTGTCCAGCTAATCTAGCTACCAACAGTGTGACTTTGGGACTTTTGTGAGACATTGCTTATAATAATTAACCATGGAGGATGTGAGGTTAGCCCAAATTCAATAGGGTAAACCTGTCTAGTTAATTTGGCTACCGTACCTAAGAATAGACGGACTAATATGAGAAGTAATGGTTGGGTTATAAGTCATAATACGAAGGACCTGCTTCAGGGTTGAAGGTATTAAGTGGTTGGTTGAGGACCCACATCTTCCTTATATAAGAAGTAGTAAATGGTCACGATTAATGGTTAGGCACAATAGAGGATATCTTGGGAAGGATCTGCTTCATATTTGAATTACTAAGTGTTTGCACAAAAAATGGGCAAACACCTCCAAGTCGTATGATTTAGTCAATTTTATGTTGTTTTTAGTGATTCGGGTGGTTTTTGCAAATATGTAAAAAATAGGGACTAAACTGTAAAAGACACACAGATTTATAGTGGTTCGGCCAGAACGTGCCTACGGCCACTTTATATGTTATTCTCCTTTACTGTTTAGATTACAAGTACAAAGCTTTGATTACAAGTGTATGAAAGTTGTTTGAAAGTTCTGTCCGTGCTTGAGCTCTCAAACTTGTCTGCCATTGTTGTACCCCTACCCCTCTATTTATAGAGTGAGGCAGGGGGTAGGGGTCTTGGATGTATACAGCTGCTGGTGGGCTTGGGCTGATGTAATCTGGCCTGGCCAGGTTGGTTCGGCAACGCCTTGGTTCAGAGATGGCTGGAGTGGCTTTGGTTCGGTGGTGGTTTGGTTCGGTGGTGGTAGCATTCTTCTGGTTCGGTGACGAGAGGGGTGTGGATTGGTTCGGTTGTCAGTGGAGTTGGTCCGGTGGTGGTTGGTTGTGAGTTGGTTCGGCAGTGCTTAGGACGTGAGTTGGTTCGGCAGTGCTTAGGAAGTGGGTTGGTTCAGCGGTGCTTAGGAAGTGGTTGGTTCGGCAGTGCTTAGGAAGTGGTTGGTTCGGCAACGTTTTCCTTACTCTGGTTCGGTGGAAACACGTCCAACATTTGCCCCCCAAAGTGGGGCATATGCCTGCATATGTCGCACTTTGTTTATTTGGACACCCTTATTCGGCCCAAGTGCCGAACCGGTTGGTCCGGCTACCCTTCTCTTTTCTATAAGTATGGGCTCCACGCCTCCGTTATTCCTTACCGTCTGAACCAAGCTGCCGAATCGATCGTAGTGCCGAACCAGAGTTGATTGCCGGACCAGGTGAGGCCTTCTTTCACCGAACTAACTTTTTGCCTGAACCACCGAATGAGATCGGAGAATATGGGTGCCGAATGGTATTTGAGCCTTGGACTACCGAACGGACTGGGGAATATAGTGCCGAATGACCTTTTGCCTTGCTTTACCGAATGAATTTGGGAGTTTGAGTGTCGAATGACCTTTCGGCCTTGAACTACCGAATGCACTTCTATGTTTTGAATTACGAGTGAAATTCCAGACTGCATACACTTGCTTGTTTATATCTCTACATCCCTTGTTCTAACAATGTGTTTTCTTGTGTTGCAGATAATGTCTCATAAAGTAGAAACTCGTTCTGACAAAAAGAAGTCTAAGGACCAAGGAGAGTCCTCCATAGTGCCCCCAGTTCAGGCAGCACCAGAACGACATGGACCAACCCCGAGATCGCTAGTAGACGGGTACGGTCCTCAAGAGCTCCTGAACTCACCGCCTGTTTGCTTTCCTAGCTCCCTCAAAGATGAGCAGCTTGATGTTATTTCTCGCTCTTTTGGGATCGACAGAGCGCATATGTTATTGCCGGGGGAAGGAGTGATGCCGTATAACCCCCCTGAAGGATATTTTTCTTATAGAAGGTATCATTGCATGTGTGGTGCCATCCCACCTATCAATGCTTGGATAGTCAGCTTCATCACATACTTGAAGGTGGCTCCTTTCCAGCTTCAGCCCAACTCCTATGCCATCTTGGCGAGCCTATTCGTCATCTTCCAAAGGAGATACGGGCGTCCTCCTTCCAATCGGGAAATCCGATATCTATACAACTTAAGAGGCTACAAGAAGGGGTCTCCGTATATTAGATTGGAGTCGGCCGTGTCCTTCAAGCCAGTCCTGGATTTATACTCGAAGTTCAACATGTTCAAGAAGGAATGGTTTTTTGTCAGAGATGACTCCATTTCTTTTCGCCGCTTCACCTCTGGTTGTAAGTTGAATCTTATTTATAATTTTTTGTTCTGACCGCAATACTCTCCCTTACGTGCCTTATTTCTTGCTAGCGACAGGTGGCTTTGCGGTTGTAGAGAACGATCGTTTGGTTCGGATGGCTGAGAAAATAGAAGCCATTCTGGGAAGGGAGAGGTCGGCTTCTTATTTGATCAGGAACGCTACACTTCTGGGGCACAACCTGATTCTGCCACATAAGTCTGTGGTCAAGCAGAGAGACACGACTGAGGAGTGGGCCGCCAAGGCTAAAGGAGGGGCTACGGTGAAGAGCAGTAAAAGGACACCTTTCCCGAAACATCCAATTGCCGGGGGGAAGAAACTTAAGAAGTCCGACGGTCCCTCCCCTAGCACATGTCCAGACATCCCGGAGGAGGGAGATGTGGAGGAGAAAAAAGGTGAGGATGAAGGAGGTGAGGGGGAGAGCGGAAGTGATGGAGAAGGTGATGGTGGTGGTGATGGACAGAGTGGCGATGGTGTTGGGGCTTTGTCTTCTAAGCAAGCAGGTGTGATCCAGGAGTGGACAGACGATGCTTTCCGCCTAGCTTTCGAAGGGCTGGAGGGAGAACCGGCTCTGGTAGCGGAGCCTAAGAAATCTGACAAGGCCGGAACCGGCGCCGACTCATCTTCCCAGAGTGTTCTAGTTGAGGCAGCCCCTGCGACTCAAGGTGAATTTTTGACTTCTGCAGACTCCATTTGTGATAAGGACTTAGGAATATTTTATGGTCAGCTCCCGTCCTGGAATGAGATCCAGGACTTATTGCAGTATCCCACTTCTCCCCAGGGTTTGTATAACATGAGTGTCTCTTTACTCTTCCTAACTTGGTATATTTCTTGAATTATAGTTCAATGTCAGCTTGTAACACTTGGTTTTTTATCCCAGGAACGGGTAAAGCGGTCAAGACATCAGATGTTCGGCACCGTCTTGAACAATATAAACTTCTTAGGGCTTCTACTAAACCAAAGCCTCCGACTAACCGCTCTGGAGACGTAGTCAGCTACCGTCCTCTTCTTGGAGTTATCAAAGAGGATATCCGAAAGAAGAAGAGGAGTCGCTCCTTGTTTGAATCTCCACCTGGCCCTCAGCCCCCGACTCGGCCTCTTCAGGATACCATGGAGGAGAATACCGAGCTTATACCTTCCCCGCATCCATCCGAAAATCCAACCGTTACCCCGATAGATCATCCTGGCTTGGCTCGTAACCCGTTTGTGGGTCATCCGGATCTGGATCTGGGTTCTCACGATATTTCCTTTGATGAGTCTACTGGTGAGCACCTTCTCCCTCGTAATCCCATGGTAAGGGTGCTTGACGAGGCCAAGTCCCTGGACCTTGATTTGCTTACCACTCGGGTTGTAACCTTAGGGGATGAAGCTAAGGCAAACATTGACCGGGTTGCTGAGGAAACTAGGAAGCTGATGGGGCATCATGCTCGACTGGTCAAGGCTGGAGAAGAAATCGGCAGTGCAAACATTCGACTGCGGTTAATGGTTTCCGACAAGGACAAACAACTCGCTGATCAAGCCCTCCAGATCTTTCAGCATGAGGCCGCATTTAGGCAATTAAAGAAGACTATGGAAGAGGCCAGCAGGGCAGAGTTGCGGAAAATGGAGGCCGCCTGTAAGGAACGGATTGACATGGCTATTGCAACGGTGGATGAGGTTCGGTAAGCGGATCTCAAGCGGGTATAGGAATTATCCGGGAAACTTGAGGCCGCGGAGCTTGCTCAAACCAAGCTGAAGGAGGAGATGGAGGCGATGAGGAAATCCTTTCAGGTCGACTGCTTGCGATACAAATCGGAGAGGGATGCTGCCACTGCAAAGCTATTGGCTTCTGAGGGCCGAATACGGGAGTTTGAGGAGAATGAGGGGATAATGGTCGAGATGCTTCAGGATATGTACTTTTGCACTTGGAGACAGGGCAACTTATCTTGGATGGCCGAGTCATGGCCAGGATTTATCTTAGGGCCCTGGATGAAGCTAAGGTCGAAGCAGATAAGGAGGGCAATGTGGCCTTTAGAATGGATGTGGTTACGGCTCAATTCACCAAGGAGGAGAAGGTGGCGGTGAAAGAGGGTATGCGGCTGCTTGCTGCTGAGGAGGTCGGTGTGCAGTTAGAGGATGATGATCAAGGAGCAGATGCTGGTAAGTTTTTCCTTTTAGCTTTCCGTAACTTGGTTGCTTATTATTAATGAATTCTTTCCTTGATCGGACAGGCGGGACCTCCGGAGCACCAACTTCCTCTGGTCAACATGCTGAGAGTTCCCACTCCACAGTTAAGGAGATCCCGGAGGGCCAGCAGGACAAGGGTACAGCTCCAATGCAGCCGACTCCATGACTTGACCTGGATATTTTTTGTTTACTTGACATTGCTATCTATGTTAGTCTCAAATCAGCAACGTAACTTTTAGGCTGTAATTATGTTACTTGTAACAAATGACTTTATTCGTGGCGTGTAATTTTTAACTTAGGCTGATTCTGTCGTATTTGAATGCTTTCTTTATTTTGATGTGTTGCATAAGAAGTATAGCGGTGCATATGCCTGTGATTCGATCGTGTTTGATGTCAAGTTCTGGCTTAACATGTAATTTCATACCTTGCAATGTTTAATGTGATGTGCGAATAAATTATAGCTACGTATTTATACACAAAAGAAGAAAGTACCACCCTTCATGTTTTAGTTGTAGACGGTTGCTTTGAATGTCTTATATGATTGAGTATGGAATGCAGTTGATTGACTCATCATCCAATTGTGAGTTCTTAGTGAGCGACTCCTATCTTGTGTCCTGTACTTTAGGGATTGTTATAGAGGATAGGAGGAAATTTTTTAAATAAAATAGAAATATAAGAAATAGTAAAACTTCCAATCACGGAAGGCCTTCGATGTGCTTAAGTTCGTGGCAAACGGGTTTTGCAGTCACTTTCCCTAGCTGTGGGTCTTGGAGACATTTGTCACCCATCTTACGCCTCCGCGGGGAGTTTATCTTTTTTTACCACAGCCGTACTTAAGACACATCGGAGCCGAGATCGCGCACAGCAACTACCCGGGCCATTATGGCCCATAATCGTGGGTATTATTCGATTTACCGTGGCCGGCTAGCGTGGGTGTCGATCGTCAACCGTGAACTACCCCTGGCTGGCCACACCTTATGTTGGGGCTTAAAGTAGGTTCACGGCTGCCGGTGAGCCGAACGCCGTAATGAGCTACCTCGGCTATAGTCGGCCTTCTCGGTGGCTTATAATCGGCTCATTATAGTTGGCTTTAAGGGCCGTCGCGAGCAATGAGTTAACCCGCAGCAGAGGGATGCCGGAGCAAAAGTGTCTCATTAGCGAGGGCATAGATTCGCATAGTACCTGTTAGGTCTTGTCCAGGTGAAGTCGCGCTGTGGAGTGCCTTGAATGGAAATGCTATATGCACAGGATTTTGTTCAACAGAAAAGGATAAAGTTAACAAGTAGCCAAGACACAAAGGAACAAGTTAAAAAACGAGACAAGTTTTTAAAGTGGTTCGGCACGAAAATGCCTACGTCCACTGATTCTCTTTGTTAATTCACTTCATATGGGCAGTACAAGTTAAGAAAAGTATCGATGAAGGTGTTGGATGTTCCATGCCCTCTTGAACACCTCTCCGTCCACTGTTGACAAAATATAAGCTCCGTTGTGGAGATCTTTATGAATTACATATGGTCCGTCCCAGATTGGATCTATTGCTCCGGGGCGTGGGAAGATTCGCTTGAGGACAAGACCCCCCTCTTGTAAGCTACGATGCTTGACTTTGGAGTTGTATTGCACTGCCACTTTTTGCTTGTGAGCTTCTGCTTTAAGGGCTACATCATTTCTTCTTTCCTCAATTAGATCCAAAGACATGTAAAGGAGTTCCTCGTTCTCTTCTGGGTTATAGTGGATCCTACGGTGGGAAGGCACTATAGTTTCAATTAGGAGCATAGCCTCCGATCCATATGCCAAAGAGAAAGGAGTATGCCCCGTTGATGTTCTGAAAGATGTGCGATAGGCCCAAAGTGCCATCGGAAGTACATCCACCCAAGCGCCTTTTGACTTTTCAAGTTTCTTTTTGATTAGAGTTTTGAGAATTTTGTTGACAGCTTCTACTTGTCCGTTTGCCTGGGGATAAGCTACAGATGAGAAGCTTTTGTGAATTTTGTGCTCTTGGCACCAGTTGGCGAACTCCTCGCTGTCAAACTGAAGTCCGTTGTCCGATATGATTTTAAATGGGACCCCGTACCTGCATAGAACATTTTTGATCAAGAAGTTAATAACTTTTGCTGAAGATACTTTATTTAGGGGTTCTGCTTCCACCCATTTGGTGAAATAGTCGACTGCCACTATAGCATATTTGGCTCCGCCTCGGCCCATTGGTAGTTCGCCAATCAGGTCAATTCCCCATACTGCAAAGGGCTGGTCATTTGGGTAATCTCAGTTGTGGGTAGCCGCGGAATCTTCGCAAATTTTTGACATCTGTCACATTTTTTGACGAAATCTAAGGCGTCTTTGTTTAAGGTGGGCCAGAAGTATCCATATCGGAGTATTTTCTTTGCCAGAGCCTGCCCTCCAGTGTGATCTCCGCAGCTTCCTTGATGGATGCTGGATAAGATTTCCTTTGCTTCCCTTTCAGTGACACACCTTAATAAGGGGTTAGAGAAGTCGCGCCGATAAAGGGTGCCTTCTTGTATTGTGTAGCGGGAAGCTCTCCTTAAGATTTTCTTGACTTCGTTACGCTTGTCGGGCAGTGTGCCGTCTTGTAAGTATTTTTGGATGGGAGTCATCCAAGTTTCCTCTTTGATTGTAGCTATTAGATTCACCTGCTCGAAACTTGGGGTCAGTTGCTTTGAGATGGCCACTGCTCCGGAAATAGTGCCATCTCTCATGCTAGCTTGCTTCGCCAATTCGTCGGCCTCTTGGTTCTCTTCCCGAGGGATGTGTTTGATTAAATAGCGATCCAATTGATCAAGAAGCAACTTGGTCTTCTTTAGATATGCTATGAGTCATTCTTCTCGAGCCTGAAATTCTCCTAGTATATGATTTACAATAAGTTGAGAATCACTATGAAGACACAAAGAATTGGCTCCGATTTTTAAGGCAAGTTCTAATCCAGCTATCACTGCTTCATACTCTACATCGTTGTTGGTGGCAGCGAATTCCAACCTTAGAGCATAGTGTAGCTTATTTCCCCTGGGAGTGATTATTACCACACCTGCCCCCGAGCCTTGTTCGTTTGATGCACCATCCACAAAGAGATTCCACGTGATGTCTTCTGCTATTTTCGATTGCTCCTTACCTTCGTTGGTAGTGAATTCGGCAATGAAATCAGCCATGGCTTGTCCCTTGATGGTGGTGCGAGGATGGTAGGTGATATCATATTGACTTAGTTCAATGCACCATTTAAGTAGTCGCCCAGAAGTGTCGGGACGATGGAGTACCTGCCTTAGTGGTTGATCGGTTAGAACTCTAATGGAATGAGATTGGAAATAGTGACGCAGTTTCCGTGACGTGATTAGTAAACAGTACGCTAGTTTCTCAAGTTTAGGATATCTGGCTTCCGTCCCTGTAAACCTCTTGCTCACAAAGTATACTGTCCGCTGCGTGCATTTGTCTTCTCTCACCAAGGCGGCGCTTAGAGCATGAGATGACACAGCAAGGTATATGTATAGCTCTTCGCCTTTGTTCGGAGTTGAGAGTACTGGTGGTCTCTGGAGGTGTTCGATTAAGTTAAGGAAAGCTGTTAAGCACTCGTCAGTCCATTCGAACTTAACTTTGTCTTTTTTAGAGCTTCGAAGAAGGAGATGAATTTGTCAGTTGCTTTAGAGATGAATCTGCCCAGGGCGGCCACCTTCCCATTTAGGCTTTGCATTTCTTTTTGGGTAGAAGGTATCCTGATATCTTTCAGAGCTCGGACTTGTTCAGGGTTTGCTTCAATTCCTCTGGCATGGACGATGAATCCCAGGAACTTCCCTGATGATACTTCGAAGGAGCACTTTAGAGGATTCAGCTTCATTCCATATTGGCGAAGTACTTGAAACATCTCGCCCAGGTGGCTTACATGATCGTCAGCTTTTCTTGACTTTACCAGCATGTCATCCACATAAACTTCCATAGTTTGTCCTATTAGCCCCGCAAACATCTTGTTGATGAGGCGCTGATAGGTGGCTCCTGCGTTTTTAAGTCCAAAAGGCATTACTTTGTAGCGGTACAATCCCTGGTCAGTGATGAAACTAGTGTGGTCTTGATCGGGAGCATGCATAGGAATTTGGTTATATCCTGAGTATGCGTCCATAAAAGATAAGAGTTCGTGCCCGGCCATGCTGTCCACGAGCTGATCGATTCGGGGAAGTGGGAAGCAATCCTTCGGGTAGGCGTCATTTAAGTTGGAGAAGTCAATGCACGTTCGCCACTTCCCATTAGCCTTCTTTACCAGTACCGGATTAGCGATCCACTCTGGGTAGATGGCTTCTCGTATGAAGTCATTGGCAAGTAGGTTTTTTACTTCTTCATCGAGGGCTGCTGATCGTTCTACCCCCATACTTCTCTTTTTCTATTTTACTGGCGCCTTGGTAGGATCGATGTTTAGTACGTGACATGCTATGTCTGGGGAGATTCCAGCCATGTCAGCGTGTGACCATGAAAATACATCCAAGTTGTGGCAGAGAAAATCAATGAGTTGTTCCTTCAATTCTGCTTTTAGTTGGGACCCGACTTTCAATAGTCTACTCGAGTCGTGTTTGTCCATAGATACAAATTCCATAGCCTCTACAGGCTCGACGGTGGCCTCCTCCTCTTTGTCCCTGGGGTCTATTTCATTGAAAGGGTCACTGGTATATCGAAGAGGAGGGGCTTTCTTTAGCTGCTATGCTTCCAAACTTTTCGTGCAGAGGGCAATCTCTGCACTCTTCCCTATATCCTTCCTGCGGTTATTGCGAAGTTCAGTTACATAGCAATCTCGAGCGATGTCCTGGTCTCCCTCTACTTCCCCTATTCCATTGTTCGTTGGAAATTTCATCTTCAGGCACCATGGGGCCAAGACAATTTGGAAGTCAGACAAGGCGGGTCTTCCTAAGAAGGCGTTGTAGGCCGAGTGGTTTTCTATCAACACAAATGTTTGTTTCCGCACAATGGAGCGGGGATGATTTCCAATTTCAACAAAGAGGTCTAGTCGCCCGAGGGGCATCTTCGCATTTCCAGTGAAACCATGTAGTGGTTTATTGCAAGGGAAAACATCCTTTAATGACAGCTTCATTTTGTCGAATGCATGCTTGAATAGGATATTCACTGAGCTTCCAGTGTCTACTAGAATTCGAAAAACTTTGGCTGGACCGAGTCGGGCAGAGATAACCATGGGATCCGCGTGAGGGTACTGCCTTCCCTCCCGGTCACGCCTACTGAATGTGATGTCATCATTCTCTATCTGCTTCGGGTGGCGTTCTTCTATAATAGAGTTAACGCATTCTTCATCGTTCCTAAGTGACTTTCTGTACCTTTCCATCTCTGCGCAGCTTCCGTCGATGATGTGTGGCCCTCCCGAGATTGTATGGACCACTATCTTCTCTTGACTGGAACCGCTGGTGTTGCGATTTCCTCTGCCTATTTCTGGGGAGGGTAACCTTGGGTTCTCATTGGCAGGAGCTGGAGTCCTGTTCTGACCTTTTACATAGCGTTCTAGTCTCCTTCTTCTGATGTGTTCTTCAATCAAGTCCTGGAGATGATGGCATTCATTGGTATCATGCCCATGGGATTCGTGGAAGCGGCAGAATTTTCCAGACTTAATTGCGTTATCTGATTCCTTCTTATGCATGGGGCGTTTGTATTTAACTTCGTCTTGAGTGGCGAGGAAGATGTTTTCGATCGTGTCATTCAAAGGGGTGTAAGCGTCAAATCTCGGTCCCGGCCGATATAGACGCTTTTCTCCCTTCTTGCCCCCAGCATTGTCTCTTGATTCATTTCTTCAAACGTCCTTTGCTACAGCGAGGGTGTTGCCGTGAGCTGCCTTATTTTGTTGCCCTGACTGCTCCTCAGTGGTAGCGTCTTCAAGCCTCATATATTTCCCGGCTTCATGGTAGAAATCGGGTAAAGTAGCTGGTTTTTCTTTTGTCAATCTTCTAGCAAATTTAGTATCCGGATGCACACCACTACAGAGGGCCATTAAGATAAGCTTCTCATCGGCATCTTGGACTGCGGCCGATGCGGCATTGAATCGGGTTAGATATTGCCGCACCTTCTCTCCAGGTTTCTGTTTGATACTGGATAAGGAATAAGCGTCCTTGGGTTGCTCCACGTGGATGCGGAACTGGCTGATGAACTTTTCTTTCAACATCTCCCATGAGCTGATGGATCCTTGGGGTAGATGGCAGAACCAGGAGGTAGCTAGATCTGATAAGAATAGTGGAAAGCATTTGCACAGCACTCCTTCTGTTGCTCCGCTCATGAGCATATGCTGTGTGTATCTCTATAAGTGTACAACGGGGTCAGAGGTTCCTATGTAAGGTTCCATTGTAGGCATTTTCCATTCTCGCGGGGTGATGGCAATTTCGATATTGCGGGCGAAAGGGCTGGTTACCCTAGCGCCTATCCCTCGATCTCTTTGATCCCATTGGACGCACTCTCTGAACAAGCGTGCCATCCTTTCATCAGAATTTGGAGCAGATAGAAATGAGTTTGGTTCTGCTCTGTGGGATTGATTCCGTCCAGATGACCTGTAGGGATGGTATCGTCTATCATTCACAGTGGCTATCTTTGGTCTTCTGGGAGCATGCTAGGGTCAGCTACAGTTGGCCCTTGCCTTGATCTTCCCCTGCTGGGTTCTGTTCTAAGCACTTCCTCGGATCCACCTTCGGGCTGGACTCTAGCTCGGCCCCTTTCATTGGTGTTTCCGTGGTTAGGTAGCATGACAGGCTCAGCTATAATTGACCTCCGCCCGGTACCTCCCCCATTGGGTTCGGTTCCAAGCGTTTCCTCAGGTCCAACTTCGGGCTGAGCTCGGTCTCGGCTCCTACCATGGCCGCTTCTGTCGTTGGCTTCTTCGAAGAAGGAAGATCTTTGTCGCCTCTGAGATCCTCCGGACTGGGACTCACCCCATGATTCAGTGTTGCGGTTGGACTCTTCAGCATCCCTTAAGCGTGACATGAGTTGGTTCACCAAGGCTTCCTGTTGGGATGTGAAGCGGTTAGTCACTTCAGCCACAACCCTGTCTAGATCTGCCCTAGTAATTGCTGCCGGCTGTTCCGTGGCAGGGGTTGTCGGATTTGCCTGACCTTCATTTGGTACTACTATTGGAATGGGACGATTTACTTGATCTGTGACCACTGGATCTGGAATACTGCTGGTTGCGATGTTTTTTCCTTTGTTAACATCTTTCTTCTGCTTGGGAGGCATGTCTTCCAAGCAATGAGCGATGTTGTTAGGAAGAAGGTTAAGTGGGAGAAGCTGAAGTTCGGAGTTCACCCTCTCAATGAAAGCACCAAAAATGTTTGCACAAAAAATGGGCAAACACCTCCAAGTCATATGATTTAGTCGATTTTATGTTGTTTTTAGTGATTCGGGTGGTTTTTGCAAATATGTTAAAAACAGGGACTAAACTGTAAAAGACACACAGATTTATAGTGGTTCGGCCAGAACGTGCCTACGTCCACTCTATATTTTATTCTCCTTTACTGTTCAGATTATAAGTACAAAGCTTTGATTACAAGTGTATGAAAGTTGTTTGAAAGTTATGTCCGTGCTTGAGCTCTCAAACTTGTCTGCCATTGTTGTACCCCTACCCCTCTATTTACAGAGTTAGGCAGGGGGTAGGGGTCTTGGATGTATACAGCTGCTGGTGGGCTTGGGCTGATGTAATCTGGCCTGGCCAGGTTGGTTCGGCAACGCCTTGGTTCAGAGATGGCTGGAGTGGCTTTGGTTCGGTGGTGGTTTGGTTCGGTGGTGGTAGCATTCTTCTGGTTCGGTGACGAGAGGGGGTGTGGATTGGTTCGGTTGTGAGTGGAGTTGGTCCGGTGGTGGTTGGTTGTGAGTTGGTTCGGCAGTGCTTAGGAAGTGAGTTGGTTCGGCAGTGCTTAGGAAGTGGGTTGGTTCGGCAGTGCTTAGGAAGTGGTTGGTTCGGCAGTGCTTAGGAAGTGGTTGGTTCGGTGGAAACACGTCCAACACTAAGTAGCCTAAAGAGATTCTGTGCAATGTCAGCTAGACAGTACCAGAGAGTAGTCTGCCTTGGATAGGTATTAAATGACGGGGACCTGCCTTGATTGAGGTATTAAAAATTCAGAGTATGCATTGTTCCTATTAAAAAGGTACTAAGTGGCTTAGGTGCTATCTCTTACATTTTTATGACATTATTGACGATAGATATGGGTTATTGGACTGAAAGAATAATCGTTATGGAATTGGACTGGGAAAGCCTTAGGGCTTATAGTTAGAAAACTTATACTATGGTTAAGATATGTAAGACATATTTTTATTTAAATTATACCGCCCAAGTATTATTATAGAAAGGCTCGAGATTTTATTCAAAGACATTGTTATTTTGACTCCCTCCTCATTACAATATAGGTTAGAGATGATGATGCAGATTTTTGGAGATAGTGGCAGAGATGCGGACATGTGGCAGTTATTTAGCTATCCATGTTATTTTTATATTTTTGATGTACCCATTGAGATAGGATGTATTTTGAGATATTGAACAACGAATATTTGGCGTTGTTATACGGGATTATGTTGTTTTTTTTTACATTTGACTTTTTAATAAATGGGTACTATTTTGATATTATATTTTATCCTTCCGCTATGAGATTCTAAATGTGTAGATAGATAACTCTAGGTATTGCTCTTTAAAACAATTTTACCAACCAACAGCAGACTTTAGAACGGGTCTAAGGTTCGATGGCCTTTTCTAGGTCGAAAATCAGACACGTTTTGAGGTGGGTTGTTATATTTAGTATTAGAGCTTAGGTTACATAATCAATGGGGTTAGCTATACATATGAGTGGCGTACTTGTTATTTTTGAAAGTATTTTTCAAAAACCTTACATTATATAAATATATAAACACACTTATTTTGAACATACACCTATCTATATAATTTCCAACTATAGAAGTAGTTGCAACCATATTCCAAAAATATAGGAGAGGCGATTATGAGTTGGAAAAATAAAATAAAATAAAGCTAAACACTCCAACCCGGTTTACCCCATGTGGTGGAGGTCGTATCATTAGGAGTGGACCAAGAAGAGCATGACCACGACATATATAAGCACCCCATAAGCTGAATGGTATTGACTCCTTTGTTGGACCTAGACTGCCTTATGATAGTCGACATTGATACATTACTATTGAAGACATACACTTCATCGAAACAAATGAGAAGGAGTGGAGCAAGTTTCTGAAAGAATGTGTACATTAATCACCAAAAGGAGATAAATGGATTTTTATAAAGATTGAGTTGGGAAGAAAGTTCAATATAAAAGATGACTAAAGTTAATTTCTAAATCCAACCCTATGGTAAAGAACTTGATAAACGATTTTTGGAAAATTCTTAAATTCCTTGAAATGGTTTAAATCTGTTTTTCAAAGGACTTATTGGAAAGTTGTTGTTTTGGAAAAGTAAGGAAATTTGGAAATCCATAATTTAAAAATGTTGGCTCAAAAAGTTTTCGTTTTAAAGATTTTCAATAAGGGGATTTTTCGTTTTTGAAATAGTAAAATAGAGCGTAGGTTGGACTCGATGATTTTTCTTATTTCATATATTTGGAAGTTCTTTTTCTTAAATTCTTTCTAAAAGGAGAATAATTGGAAATTGAACTTGATTAAAATAAAGTAGAGAGGATAGGAGGGTAAGAATACCTAATAGTGTAGGTAGGAGGAACATTCCTATATAAGGAAAATACGGAGTAAAACAGCTGATGTAGAAGTCATTTAGGAGGAGAAATATAAATAGAACCAATGTTGGGAGACTTGGATAGAAATAGCATTAGGAACTTATATAAAATAGTATTAGTAATCTAGTAAGAAATAATATAGGAGAGAAGTAACAGGAATATGATAGGAAAATAATAGGATAGAAGTTATTCTTGTCTACTACACTTTTGATTGTTTAAAGTTATAGAAGATGTTTTTAAAGGAAAAATTGCTTAAATGTGGTATGATAATTGAGTTTTTGAAATAATGTTTTGGGCTAAAAACCCTACCTTTATAGAAATAAGTCTTTGAGGTAAAAGTCTTTGAAAAGGGAAGTTATTTTGGTAAGCAATTTTTGAATTTGAGGTTAAAAATAAAGCAGCAAATATTTTGAAAATTTGGTTTGAATGCTTTTAAAAGTATTTATTTAAATGCTTTAGGGAATTCGATTCTTCAAACTTTTTTACAAGTTGGAGATTCCTTTGGAAAATATGTTTAAAATTTTCCTTTTGAAATGAGAAAATTTCTAAATTTCATTTGCCATATACTAGCGTAATGTGGGGTTCTAAGATAAATGTTTCGGATTAGGTACTTCATGATTGTGAAATTTTAGTTTTAAGAATGGTAAGGACTAGATCATATATATATATATATATATATATGGAGTAAATAGGGATCACTACCTAGGTAAGGCAGGGTAATAGTTTTAAGATATGAATAAAATAGGAATACTATATACAACCTGATTTGAAAACTTGAATTAATCCAAATTATTTAACTATAGATTGTTGGTAAAGTTGTAAAGATATTCCGGATCTATAATTGGGTTTCAAATTAGATTGTCCTAGTTGATTTGGAATGTGAGTTTCTATACTTTGATTTATTTGGAGCAGGTTCCATATAATTTCCATAAATTATCCAATTCCAAAATATGTATAAAAAAATGTCCTGTGAATTAACAAGGGATATACCAAGAAGGGAAAGAGATGTGTAAGATATAGATATTCTTTTCCGCAGTTTATACTGTCTATTTTAAGAAAAGTAAAGAAATAATTCTTTGTAATTTCAAACGAAGTAAAGATCTCACTTTTGGTTAATTCATGGAAAATTATAATGATAATCATTTTTGGAAGGATAGCTCTAATAAATTAAAATGTGAAAAATGAATGTTCTAGTTTAGAAATTAGTAATTAGAAATAAGACACACACACATATAACTGCGCTTAACGTACAAAAATAAAAATATACGAATAGCGTAATTTACAACGATATTCGTATTAGTTATTAACAGCGTATAATTATAGGACTAGGATTAATGGACATTGATTATAGATTTAATATGAAATAAATTTGTAATTAATAGAGAAAAAAAAGTTAATTCGAGGACAGATTAAGGAATTTAATATGGTATTTATGGAGGAATTGGATAGGCATAATAAGTGAATTTTGAAATAGATTAAAGGGGGGTTAAATGAGAATTGATTAGAGATTTTCCAATTTTGAAATTAATGACAAATTATTTACAAGTGGTAGGCATTTATTAGAAATTAAGAAGGAGAATTAAGGAATGTGGGTGATGGTGGAATGACATACTAGGAATGTCCATCTTAATTTAGTAAGGAGTGTTAGGACCATAACATCATTAACACCGGTTAATGATGAATGACAACTTCCAACAAAATTTCTTTTAGATTTTTTGGGATTGCTATTGCTAGTTGTATCCTTTAGGTTATTGGAAAAGCGTACGATATGGTACGAGATTTGTTCATTGTTTATCATTGGTTGATTTTATGGATGGATTAGATTGCTAGATAAATATATACATATTGGGGAACAACGTAGATAAATATATACATATTGGGGAACAACGTAAATAAGAAAATTTCATAAGGATACTTAACTAGCAATAAATTGCAGGTAAGACTGGAAGTTAATGAGGAAATTAGGTTAGTAACTTTGAATAAAGAATGCTCAATCAATTTTAGGATTTTAGGGAAATATAAATTTTAGCTTGTGGAGTGTCACTATTCAAGGATGAATATTCACCCTAGACGAGATAAGATCTATAGGGATATAAAGAGAATTTTCTATTAACCAGTGATGAAGAAGAGAGTAGCTGTATCTGTTTCCAAATTTTGGACGTGCTAAAGGGTTAAGGCTGAGTAAGGAATGCTCAAAGGATTGCTATTACTATTGGAGATTCCGACTTGAAAATGAGAGCATATATCAATGGACTTTATAGATGGTTTTCCTAGAAGTTAAAATGGCATTAAAGCTATATAGATTATAATAGATAGGTCCACCAAAAAGCACTAATTTTATTCTTATTAGGAGTAATAGGACCGCGATATCTCTAGCACAGATTTATATCAAGGAGGTGGTCTGACTTCATGGAATTCCAATTAGTATCATTAGTGAAAAGGACCCCTGATTTACATTTGAATTTTGAAGGAGCTTTCAGGAAACTTTAGGAACCTTTCTAAATCTTCTTGCCACCCACAGACCGATGGTCAAACCGAAAGGGTGAATAGGATCTTGGAAGACTTGTTGTACATCATGGACTTTGGAGGAATTTGGAGGATATTGGGAACATCACTTACCTTTAGTCGAATTCACATATAATAATAGTCACCAAGCGACGATTGTCATGACACCCTTTGAAGCGCTTTATGAGAGGCCATGTAAATCACCTAATTTTCGATGGGAAACCAACAATAAAATTCTACTCATACCAGATTTAATTCGCGAGACTTCAAAAAGGATTGAGTTTATTTGGCAGTTAATGAAGGCCACATAAGATTATCAGAAGTTATATATGGACAAGCTAAGAAAAGAATTAGAGTTTGAAGTAGGGGATATAGTGTTTGTTAAAGTTTCCCCTCTTAGGAAGGTCATGAGATTTGTAAAAGTCGAAAAAGTTGACATCAAGATTTGTTGGGCCTTTTTGAGCTTTGGAAAGAATAGGAAGACTTGCTTATCGTGAGGAGCTACCAGATAAGTTGGTAGGAGTCTATGACGTTTTTCACGTTATGCACTTGAGGAAATGCCTTCATACCATTGCCCATTTTGCAACGCCTGATCAATTAGGGGACATTTAGATAGAGCCAATAACATCTCATGCCACCGTACACATTCTAGAGCACAGAACTACAGAACTTTGTAACAAAGAAACTAGGCTGGTTTGAGTACAATGGAGGGAAAATTCGGTAGAAAGCATGAGGACCTCTCCTCTTGTGCTTTTCACCGGTAAGTTTTTCTCTCCAAAATTAGGTTTTTGTTGCATCGTGGTTGCTATATTGGATGGTAGGATATGGTTGCGACACTTTTCACAGTCATAATTGCATTCATATAGAAAACTTTTTACATGTTTAGGATGTTTCATATATGCCTCTATGTCTTGACACTTGCATTCATTCTTGGATTGAGTGCACCTATAGCATGTCTACATACATAATAACATTGCACTTTTGATTGAGTAGAAGGGTGTGTAAATAACTTTGTCATATAACATGGATGCTTAGTACGCGTTACGATGTCCGTCCCTTAGTGATTTCGAAGACGAAATTCTTTTAAGAGGGGAGAAGAATGTACCCGTAAAAATTAATAAGAAACTAACTGATAAGGAAAGAATTAATTTATAAACTAATGACATGGCTAAATACAGAAATTTGGTACAAGTTAGAATTTGACTACGGAATTTATGCCATTGCATTTGTGGCAATTTTTTGAACAATTTCTATATATAATGTTTTGAAAACGGAGTTCAAACGAAAAGTTACGGATGTTTGTAGTTTTCGGATTCAAAATAATTTAAATAGAATTCAAATTCAAATAAATAATTAATTCCAAAATTTGAAATTTTAAAACTAACAGTAATTAGACTTAGGAGTTAAGTAAACATTAAAATTAACGTTAAAAGTTAACTAAGGAATTAAATAAATACACAATGACAGACAATTAAACGGTACTAAAATAGGTAAATAGGTCGACCACTCCCTAAGACTATAGGTCGGTCAACTGTTGAATGTTGGTGGTGGCTAGGGTTTTTATGTTTTGAACGGTCTGGATAATATTATTTTAAACCAACTTCAATTCGACAGTTCTTGTACTTTCTAACCAACATAAATAAGAGCTTAGCCTCGTCATTTTTATTCATAAATTATTTTGGGAACCATGCGAAGCTCTATTAATCTCTCTCCTCAAAGATTTAGAAAATACTCTAGCTTTTCAGGTCAAAAATTTTCGATGTTAATTATTCAATTTTTGAATCTAATTAATATACAATTCCGTTGTTGTATATTTTAAAAAGGAGAGATATGTAATAGATTGAAGTGGGTGTAAACAAATCCAAAAAGGAAGAGCAAAGGACTTTTTGTGAGTGGAAAACATAGTCTTTCTTATTTTAGTAATTGTGTAATATAACTTGGATTTGATATATGCCTTTGGGAAATTTTGTTTTAAGAAAACATCACATTAAAACCCCATAATTTCCCCAAACCGAATGTCAATTCTTATGTTAGAATCTTAAATATTTTAAATATTAAAATAATAGAATTTGTGAAGATGTTGCTGTTTTAATGTTTTACATTCTATTTCACTTTTTATATTTTACTTTGGACCTATTTAAGGGATTTGAAAAGAATTAACTTGGAAATGGTCTGTAAGGTACAGATTCTTTTATTCATACTTTACACCGCCTATTTCTACAATTTAGATAGAAATTCCCTTTTTCAATTTTATACAAAGAAGTTAAATAACTTTGATATAAAATAACTTGGGTACGGATTATGTTTAATGCAAATCTGTTGATTAAATTTTGAATATTGGATATATGGTATATTTGTTGATATGAAATTGGACCTGTATAAATTTGAAGTTTTGACATTTAAATGATAGTTTAGGGTGCAATCTTCGCACGCCTAGAAATATTTAATGCACGCACGTGTGTATATATATGTGTGTATGTATATATATATTAGCGTAAATAACATATAATTATAACGTATTAATTACGCAGTTGATAGGATATTAGTTGTTATTAAATCCCCCTTAGGAAAGAAGTTAAATTGTAAGGGTGAAATTAGAATTTTCTTATAAGGCCTTAACATGGAATGCGGCGAGATGTGGGATAATATGTTAAGAGAGTGTTATATATTATGACTAAGTTATAGGGATGCAAGGTTAGTCAAAAGCGCACAGAAGTATGCCCAGCTAATCTGGCTACCAACATTATGACTTTGGGGTCAAAATGAGACATCGCCTATAATAGTAACCAAGAAGGATGCGAAGTTAGTCCAAAATTCGGTAGGGTAAACCTGCCCAGTTAACGCATATTCATAGAAATGTGAGACGTAACGATTGGGTTACGGTTCTTAATGCGAAGGACTTGCTTCAGGGTTGAAGGTATTAAGTTGCTGGTTGAGGGCCTGCCTCTTCCTTACATAAGTAGTAAATGGTCCGGATTAATGGTTAAGTACGGTAGAGGATATCTCAAGGAGGGTCCACTTCAGATTTGAAGTATTAAGTGACCTAAAGAGATTTCGTACAATGTCAGCTAGATAGTACTGGAGAGGAGTTCGCCTTGGGGTAGATATTAAATGACAAGTACCTGCCTTGAATGAGGTATTAAATTGTCAGAGTTTGCCTAGTTCCTATTAAAAATGTATTAAGTGACTTGGGTGCTATCTCTTACATTGTTAAGATATTATTGACGATAGATATGAGTTATTGGATTGAAGAACAATGGTTTTGGAATTGGACTGGGAAAGCCTTAAGGCTTATAGTTGGAAAACTTATAACATTGTCAAAATACGTAAGACATTCTTATTTAAATTATACTATCCAAGTACTATTATAGAAAGGCTCAAGATTTTTATTCACTAGAGATTGTTGTTTTGACTCCTTCCTCATTACAACAAAGGTTAGAGATGATGACGCAGATTTTCGAAGATGGTGGCGGAGACGTAGACTTGTGGCAATTATTTAACTATCTATGTTATTTTTATATTTCTTATGTATTCATTGAGACATGATGTATTTTAAGATATTATAGCATGAATATTTGTTGTTGTTAAATGGGATTATGTTGTTTTTTTAACATTTAAATTTTTAATAAATGGGTACTGTTTTGATATTATATTTTATCCTTTTGCTATGAGATTCTGAATGTGTAGAAAGATAGCCCTATGTATTGTTCTTTAAAATAATTTTGCCAACCAACAGCCAGCTTTGGAATGAGTCTAAAGTTCGATGGGCCTTTTCTTAGTCAAAAATTAGGTCCGTTTTGAGATGAGTTTTTATATTATGTAGGGAGCGAACCCCTCAAAGGTATGTCCCCACGATACCGAGGTCACCCAACCGAATTTATTATGCATAAAAAGGGCTGTGGCCATGGAAATACTTAAGCTAATATTAATATTAATGAAACACATTGACTTTTGGTGGGAGTTAACCTTTAAAATAGTTTGTAATCACTATATAGTAGGTTTCGTTGGAGTAATCCACTTTTTGATACAACGCAGTGTCGAATCGAGAAAACCTTTTTGTTTTTCTAAGAAATATACCCTTAGCGGAGAAATTACATATATTTTTTCCCTTTTCTTGTTAAAAAGTTCTACAAGGCAGTCCTTTAGGGATCTACTTCACCGTTATCTAACTTTTTCACAAACATTTTTCTATTGAAAACTTTTTGGGTTAGGCCATGTTGGTGCGTGACTTGTAATCCAAACATAGGTCTCATTTTACAAGAAGATTTTTTGCAAAAAGTAGCATCAGACAATGCCCATGGCTGTTTGGTATTATAACCCAAAACATATTATATTTTCTCTTTTTTCATTTTCTTTCGGGTTCATCGGTTGAAGTTTCAAGAGGAGGCGTTTTGGTATTCTTAGGCTGTTGAGCTTGGTTTTCATATGTCATCACATTAACAGTCAGTTCTCTTATTTGTTCATTCATTTCCTTTGTAAACTTTTTGAATTGAGCATTCTCCTATAGTAATTACTTAAGATATCCCAAAAGCTGCCATATCTGGAGAACCCGAAGTTCATAGACATGGTCATATTCTTCATTTTTACCTTTCCCCAGATAATAGTGGTCAAGCATTCATTATTATACTCTTCAATAAGTTAAATATGAAGGTTGAGTGGTTTTTCTGAGATGAAATCTTCAACATATCTTTTGTTGCAAGAGATAGACATGACTGGTTGATGAAGTTGATTTTTTGGATGGCAAAGCGGAGGTTCGAGCCCTTCTTCTAGTTTTGATCTATCGATTTGATTATCATAGCCTCGGTAGGCTGGTTATCGAAAGCTTTACATAGCAGTTGTAACTTAAGTTGGACTTTAAGAGTTAATGCGAAGAGGAATGAATATGATACTAGGACGAAAGTAATTTGTATATAGAGCTGGAAGTGAAAGGTATGAAAGTAGGAGACACCAAGATTTATAGTGGTTCGGGCTAATGTCCACTTTGTTCTTTCTTTCTTTAGAATCTTGTACTGCAAAAAAGCTTTTACAATGCTGAGTCAGCTAAGTTTTCCATTAATGCATTTATACAAAAGCTCTAATATAGGAAACTACATTTTATTCTTAGTATCTAAATTATGCTCTGCCAAAATATTCTTTTTGCATTAGGATCATCGCATATCTATAGCCATTTAGTGGAGAAGAATATTGATGATGTGGCTTTCACTATTGAGCTAATATGTTAGATTAATGACACTTGGCAAAGATCCAACTTGCTTTGAATATAGCTCATGGATTGGTGACATATACTTTATGGGTGTCTTCTCTTTATCTATATCTTTTATGTACACATGGATGGTTGAGATTTCATTGTATTATAATACTACCACATGCCCCATTAGGTTTAGCTTGTTTATTCAGAGGCCCTATCCGTTTGGAATACCATTCCCTTCTTCTTCCAATTCTCATTCAATTATTTGTACATATAAATAATTAAACAAGACATTATGCTATAATTACCTTTCGGTTTAGACTTTCGGGCTTTTGTCTTTAGGAAATAAACTGAGTTAATTAAATCTTTTAGTATAAAGACTCTTCGATATGCAACCTTTCATGTTTCACACTTTTGGATATAGGCTTTATAGCTTTATTTAAATTACTTAAGGACTTCATGCTAGAAGTTGGATCACCCCTTTCAGCTGTATATTTTTCCTTTCATAATGAGCTATCTATAGTCCTTTGGTTCTTGTGTATGTTATGGTCTTTCTACAAGATTTAGTATGACAATTGTCAACAAGCAAAGATTAACGAGGAAAACTAAAGGCAAAGATAGTTTTTTATAGCTAGAATCGAAGATGTTGTGTTTGAATTCAAAGCTAATATTAGTGCTGATGTTATGGATAACCCATTATGGGAAAAATATGCTTTCCAAGTAAAGGCAAGATCTAAGGGATAGAAAATGGAAGTTGAGTCACACTACTTCAAGCAACGTTAATGGTTGGAGTCATTTGAATAATTAATCATGTCATTTTTAGTATGGAATGTGAGATAGTTGAAATTTCTCCCAAGAAAGCAAGATATAAAACATCACTTATTAAAACAAATAATTAATTTTGTTGTTTTGCTGAAACATAGATTATCCAACAATATTCATTTCTTTTGTAGATTCATAAATCAAGATGGGGAATACTCTCATAATAATGACCGTGATTATAAGAGCAAAATTATGATTTTATGGGAACCCTGTAACGACCCGGAATTTTCGATCCCGAAAATTCCAGATAGTTAGGAAAAGAAGAAAAGAGATAGAAGAAGAAACAAGAAACAATCACAGAATCTCACATTCGCAGCGGATCAAAATATAAATCATATAAAATAGCAGTTATACAAATGAAAAACTGTACTTATCAAATTACACTTTAATATATCAGAGTTATACATATACTCAACACTGGACAGATACAATCAACATGTCCCAAATAACCATAATATATCACAACGGATTACACTCCATACGTTCCTGCCATCCAGCTCGCCTCCTGAGCTCCAGAACGTCCTTACCTAAAAATTTGTAATACTCGGTTTGACCCGAGCATTACATCAAAGTAACACCCGGGTCAGGCTGGAAACCAGCGTGAGTAAACCCATAATATGAAATACCAAGCTATATAACTTAAGTGAATTACCAGGGTAACTCGTACTTTTCTATGAGTTCTAATCTTATTTAAGTCAATCATTTATCTCAAAACAATATCCAAGAATTGTTATCCAGTTTTAAATATCCATGATAATTAACTTATTTCATTCCATCCTGTTTGCTTCCAAACTCTCATTTATAAAGTATCGAAGTGGTTTTGGGTATTTACTGATACCCGACCCCGGTCTCTTCGAATTCAATGTCATCTCTAATCCAAGTTGTTAAGTTTTAAACAATACAATTCAAATCCAGGATATCATACAACAATTAAACTCAGATAGGAAACCTACATTATCATAGTTTAATCCATTCGTATCACAGCACATCTCAATCGCCCATCAGAAATAAAATTAATCCAAGTCATCCAATACCATTCAACCATCCATAACAAGATTTATTAGATATATAATTCCTAATTAATTTAATTAATCTCCAATTAAATTAATTACCAACTTTAATCATTTAGATTACCTTAATCCTGCATACTCAACATTTATTAATTACAACCCAATTAATAAATCATTTCTTAATAACCCATCTTAATTAATCAACCTTAATTAATTATTCTAAGTAATTAGCCTTTAATTAATTACATAGATTAATTATCCTTTAACCATTCACATTAATTAACCTTTAATCACTCTCATTAATTAATGATCCTTAATTAATTACATTAATTAACTAACCCTTTAATTAATTAATTACACTAAGTAATTAATCCTTAATTACTTCCATTAAGAAATTAAACTTTAATTACTTTCATTAATTAACCACTAATTACTTTCATTAAGTAATTATCCTTTAATTAATCACATTCATTACTTAACCTTAATTAATCACATTCATTAATTAACCTTAATTAATCACATTCATTAATTAACTATCCTTTAATTACTTCCATTAATTAATTTACTCTTTAATTAATTATATTAATTAATCCTTTAATTACTTCCATTATTAATTTACTCTTTAATTAATTATATTAATCAATCCTTTAATTACTTCCATCACTTTTGTTAAACATTTTCTTTATTAATAAAACTGGATTTCTTTGCTTTATAAAATCTGTTCATGTTTCACTGATTTTTAAAATCTGGTTATTAAGACAAAATACAAACCCGAGAAAAACTCGAGTAAATCAAGCAAAAACCCCGAGCAGAACTCTCAAACCCCCGAGAAACTCGCTACTTCGAGTCAACCCACAGAACTACTCGATTTCGACCCGAGATCAAAACCTTCTTCCCCAACACTAAACATCGCCAGATACACAGTGGTGCACCTTGCACGTATACCAACGATCATCATCGCTCCGACCAACTACAATGGCTTCATCACATCGCCGTCTACTCCCACAGTCCCTCCGACCACCCAGATCAACGAATTCGTGAACCAAACAAAATCGAGCAACTTGAACCCAACTGGAACAAAACTGACCCACCAAGAATCACCTCGAACTTCCTCCTTCGACCATCAGAGGTTACGCGAACATATCTGAAGCTTCATCGATGTCCAACACCTCGATTCCCCCAGGTCTGGCTACCTCCGAACTACTAATGACGTTGTAGTTTATCGAACTTTGACCGATACAAAAACACGAACTTAAACCCTAGATCATCTATGTTCGGCCACCACGATAGCTATTAAATTCACTTAGCATTTTTCCTAGTTCCGAGACCACCACGTTCATCGATCACCAGAAATTACCATAAAACTCAAAACCGTTCAACTTGCTAATTCTCCTCGAATACTTACTTAAAAATTCTGATTCCACCTTTAAAAATTATTATTTTCGAAGGTGTTTTTGATGATATAATTGAAATCAGAAAACATGATTCTCCAATTTTTGGTATGCTCTGAATTCATCTGTATTTCTTAGTTTTCCAGGAAATACTTTAATCAATTAGGCTTGAAATTATTTTTAAAAGATAAAGTATGATTATACCAACATGTTTTGTTTAGATCCTACAGTCTAACAAGAATCAGAGGAAGAGGATTTGGATTTTGAAACAGGTTTTGAAAACCTGTAAACAACATAGAGGCATATTTTTTTATACATGCAACCATATTTTCATACATTCAACATTATTTTCCACATTTTACTTCAAGTATTTATCACCTACAAATCAAGATATAACATGTTTAAGCTTTTTAAAAGGTTAGTTTACTCACCTTTCTTCCTTTGGACAGAGCAACATTTGCTCTTTTCTCTTTATTTTTTTCTTGTTTAACTCAGCTTGCTCTTGAAGGAATGAAGAAAAAGAAGACATGAGTGGATGTACAAGTAAGAAAAGGGGTTGGCTGCCTTATACCATAAGCTTCTTTCATTTTTTTATATTTTTTTTCTTATCTTTACTTGGTCAGAGATTTTTTTCTCTATGGTGGCTGAGATACGTTTTATTTGATCTTATCCTTTGCTTGCCTTTATTTTGTTTGCTACGTTGACTTGATAAAACTGATTTGTTTGCTTGAAATGATATATTGCATGCTTAAGATGAAGGTGTATTAAATGCTTGTCCCCTTCTATGTTTACATTGCACTATTTAATATAATATACATTTGTTTTGTATTTGCCATCATATCCATATAAATGTATTCATACTCTTTACTATGGTTATGTTTTACTTCAAGTTTTTCATACAATATATAATCACGTATATCCTTTTATCCCTGTTTTAAACATATATTTATATTCCTATGGTCATATATGCAATATATATATATATATTTATATATATTACCAACAATTAAAGCTTGTATATATTTCCTATAGAATTCAGAGACTTTAAAATGCAATACTCAATATAGCTTTCAATTCACTATTATATATATCCAGATATTTTAAATTATCAGAAATTTATTCATTCGACATATAAAAATCAATATTTCAATAATTTAATCCAGTCAATTTCCCAATTAACATACGCTAAAAATCCGGATCGTCACATTCCTCCCCCCTTTGAATCTTTTCGTCCTCGAAAAGGAACGAAACCAGAATTTTTTTTTTACTGCCTATTGTAGTCAAATTATTCTTTAAACGTTTTTAACTCTTTTACTCTCTTATTTCAAAATTTCAAAATTTAAAACACTTACAAATAACATAATATGACCAAAATAGCTTTCATACAAAAGTACTTTTTATAACTCGATGTTTCGACAAGTCCATCCTTGTTCTCATAGAAATTCGGTCATACTTTAATCAGACGTAGGACTGAAAATCTATAAGTACTTGGTAAACCCGTTTCCAACACCTAGTGAAAATACTTTGGAAAATAATTTTATTGAAAATATAGAAAACAGTTTTTGAAAATAGAGGGAATATCTTTGGTGAGAATGCTCTGGAAATCATCACCCCCATCCATGGTCGCAGTTACATCCTGGGTTACGTTGCCATCACAGCAAAAGTCCATGTAACTGTAGGCACTCTGTGGCCCTCGATTATGCCATGGAACCCACAACAGATCGCAGTTACATTTTAGGGTTACGTTGCCATCACAGCAAAAGTCCATGTAACTGTAGGCATCAGCGCCCTCGATTTTTGCTGTCAAAATTGAAACTTCTCCACTCCCACATAGGTCGCAGCCTACCGATGTAAAATCAAACGCAGACTGTTGGCTCTCAGCAGCACACACGACTTTCGCTATGTTACCATAGTGTCGCAGTCTACCGATATAAAATCAAACGTAGACTGTTGGCTCTCAGCGGCACACGCGACTTTCGCTATGGTCTGTAGTAGATCGTAGTGACATCGAGTTACACTATCGTCACAGCATAACCCAAATGCCTCTGTAGGCATCAGCACCCTCGACTTCCGCTACACACTATACATGATTCAGGAACTAGTTTTATCCGGACTCCTCACAGGATCAACTTTAGAACCCCCCCTTAGGGCTCAAGGCAGTACCACCCTGTGGCACTCCTGAGAAGTTCATTCAAGGGAGTGCCTTTTTCCCCAGAGCCACTTTCAAAACACTTTATACTATACACATATAGTATTTTCCAAATCATACACCTAGTATAAATTTCATATAAATCTCCTTTCTCTAAATTGATTATCCCAAAATCGATAATTCACAAACTAGGCTTTCCAAATTCCAAATTTGATTTTCCCCAAAAATCAAAAGCCTTTCCAAATCCATAGGTTCCAAAAACCTTTTCTCAAAATCATTCTCATAAGATCCTTTACATATATATACATATAGATATATATATATATATAACTTTAAAAATCTTTGGATCACTTCAAACTTATATAAATTCACTTTTATACTTCAAATATTTCCAAAACCCTTTTCCTCTGGCAAAAGATTCAACAAGGGAGGTTTATCATATATATAACAAAGATACATAACTTTTTTTATTCCAAATCAAATATTCAAATTTGATTACTCTTTTATAAAGTTATTAACCACATTACTTTTCTTCATAAAGTGAATCATCAATCATAGGAATTTCTAATTTCCATTTTACCTCATCATACGTTCCACAAAATATACTATTCATTTCGAAGACCATTTTACAGTTCTTATCCATAAATTTTCAATATCAATTTTATTCAAACCCGTACGATGTCCACATATCATTCATACGCAATATCAATCTGATCGCTCACTCGATCACACAATTTCACTTCCGAACTAGTATTGTCCACCTGACTTCTTAGTGCGGACTCAGATCTGGTTTCTTGATCAAACCATCTTTCTCCTTGCATAGTCACAACTATGATAGAGAATATCCAGAACCAATCAAAAATCCATATCTAGGTTCGCCGTCGAAAATCGAGCGAAAAAATCCCAACTCGGGTCGATAATATTATCTCGAAATTCTATGCTCGAATTTGGATCAAATCACTATGCGTATAGAATAATATACGTACATCCTACGTATTTATCTTCGTTGATTATCAGTTAAATCAATTCCCTTTCTATTCATCCTCACTTTGATTTTATTCACTTATTCACATTTGCCTTAATCCCCATTTGGATTATCACTTCAATTCTTATCTCAGCTGGGTATTTAATCAATAACAGTTTGAACTCCGACTAGTTTATATTTAGAAAATAGCTTGTAAAATTTAAAAAAAATAGATAAGTAGTTGAAAATAATTATTAACTGTAAAAAGCTGTAAAATAGTTAAGAAATTGTAAATAGTTGAAAAATAGTAATTATTTATAAAACAATTGAAAAACAGTAATTAATTTATAAATCAGTTGTAAAATTGTTAAATAGTTCCAAAAGTAATTGTAAAACAAGTTTAAGATAGTTTTAGGTTTAAAAAGAAAAGTTGTATAGTAAATAGTTTGGAAAAATAGATTTATATTAAAACAATTTATTTTGAAAATAGTCGAGAGTCAAACTGTTCAATTTCCAATCTCCATTCCCATCAATTCAATTTAAATTTCCACTTCCATTTAATTTGACTCACTTCTAATTTGAATAACTTCAATTTCCCTTGAACTTGATTTATTCCCAATTCAAGTTGAATTAACCTCAATTTCTTTCCAAATTCAGATCAAATTCCATTTGATTTTAAACATATTCACTTTAATTACAATACCAAAATATTCAAATTAATTTAGACTAATTTCAAATTGAATCCACTTCAATTTCAAATCATTTCAATTTCTATATGAATTAATCCCAATTCCCATTCGAATTTGAACTCATTCAATCTTCAATTTTATTTCAAATTAATCCAATTCAAATTTTCCATTTGAATTTTAAACTTATCCATCTTAAATTACAATTCCCATTAATTCAAATCAAATTCAGTTTGAACTAATTCAATTTAAATCTCAATTTTAAACCATCTCGAATTATATAAATTCGAGTTAAATTTTCAAATGTTGATTTAATCTCTTAAATTAGATTAACCTTTATTTTTAAATCAATAATCCAAACCTTTAAACAATTTAATTCTGAGTTCATTTCTCAAAGAAAATTTATATTAGATTGTACTACCCCAAAATATTCCATACATTAATTGACTACATACTAGTAGTTCATACATTACATACATCTATCCAAAATAAGAGTCTTACGAAAGTCATAAATCTAGATGTCTTTCTATTACCTAGAGGTTTGGAAAGAACAAAGCCCTAATATTCTTACAAGAATCCTTTCTATGGACTTCCTTCCAAAGGGCAAAGCCCGAACATACACTTCTCAACAGGGTGTCTGTAACGACCCAGAATTTCTGTCATTTGAAATTCGTATATTTAATTGATTTTAAATATTAACAAGTAAGATTTGTAAGTCGAATAAATTTAAATTCGAATATAAAGATTTAATTGTTTAATTACATCGATAATTAATATTTGAAATTCCAGAAATAATTGGAAATTGGATCAAATGTGATTAAAAATGATTTATAAAGTTATATTAAATCATATTAGAGTTAGAATGATGTTTTTGAACTTTTAAAATCGAATTAAAAGTTAAATAGTGAAAATTGAATATTTTAATATTTAATTGACGACTAAAAATAGTCATTTTTCAAACAGTTTCGGATTTCGACGAAACTAGTTTCATCGGATCCGTAATGTGAAATTATTGTAATATTTCAAATTTCGTGTCAATCGGGTTTACGGTTTGTCCGGGGCAAGCCAAAACGCATTGAAATTGTTTTAATCGGTTTAATTTTAATTTGATCGTTTATTTCCGTAACTCGCGCATATGACCGAATTAGCTCCCGAAACACGTTCCATTGTGTTCGGAACGTTGGTAAAACCCTAGAAACGCCAGCCGGCACGCTTGATTTCGAGTTCGGAAAATTTCAAGGTGAATAGTGTTTCAGAATTTTCTATATAAGCCCCTGGATTTTCACAATTTCCACTAAAACCCTAGAGAACTAGGTCTGGCCGCCAGTAAACGTTTCAATGGCCGAAAACAAATCGCATTCTTCTTAATTTTCCTCCCAATCCACAAATCGATTCGAGAAATTTTCTTCTGCAATATTGCAGAGTAGGATGAGATCTAGTAGTTCAACGGTTGTGATCGATTTAAAGTAAGCGAATCGACGACAATTTGAGCTTGAAGTGCCGGCGTTCAATCATGTAGTTTGAGACCAGATGTCCACCGAGCTGGCCGTGCCTCAGGGTGGAGATGCGTGGCGTTCGTGCCTTCGTCGTGGCGGTGGGTGATGAAGCTCCAGTCGCGAATGGAGGGGTGCGACCATCGGAGTAGGGTACGAACTTTGGGTTCGTTTGAACTGATTCTTGCGCGTGAAGATGAGGGGAAGAAGAAAAAACTCGTTCGGCCCAGATTTTGTTTTGTGAAATCGAAGGCCACGATTTGCTGAGGTTAAAAGAAAATAAATAAAATTTGTAAATTATTATATTTTAAATCGTTCAAACTTTAAAAGAGTGTAACTTCTTTATACGAGGTTGGATTTTGACGAAATTTTTTGCGTTGGAACCGTATTGAAGAGCTTTTCGCAATGGAGTTGGTTTGGAGTCAGTTGGAGTTAGTGAAAATTTTGAGTAAAATTAAACGGTCGTTTAATTTTATTCGAAATAAAATACTGCAACCGTTATTGAAAGCAAGGTGAGAACTCCTCACTCAATCGAATTTTGTTTTCGATTTAAATTTTAAATCTTAAATTTTAAATAGTTAGATTTAAAATTTGTTGATAGTGTTAATTGTGTGAATTGAATGATGGTTGCTATTTATTGTGTTGAAATAGACCCTATACGCCGTATATTAAGCGGAGTTATTTATTAAAAACATATACCGCGATAATTCCATCGTGAAGTGGAATTTGTATTATATATGTATTTGGAGTTGATTTCCCGCATTATATAGCGGATGAGACCCTATGCGCCGCATAATAGCGGATGATATTTTATAAATCCCATATACCGCGATATTTGTAACGACCCAGAATTTCGAGCAAATTAAATTAAGAATATTTAATTAATTTTAAATATTTGAACGATGATTTAATTTGAATCCCCGATATAACTTTGAAATTGACGATTAAATTATAGAATTTAATCTATTGAAACTGGATAAAGATTTGAATATTCAATTTTAAGCTGAAGAAAAATATTTCGAAAGCTTTTAAATTTCGTATTGATAATACCGAAGCTAATCGAACTGTCAGGATTGAATTTGAAACTGTTCTGTTCAGTTTTGAATTTAATTGTTCGAATCGATATTTAAAATAGTCAATTTTCAGACTGTCTCGGAATTCAACGAAACCAGTGCCGTTGGGTCCGTAATATCGAATTATTATCGGATTCCAAATTTCGTATTTTTCGGAGTTCGTATGTGAGAATATGACACGAAAATGCATTGAAGTTTTTATCGAGATTAAATTTAAATTTAAAATTTAAAACAAACGACATCGTCCCTAATTTCGTGCCTAAAATCACGCAGAGAATCACGAAGCCAAATCGTGCCGGCCATGCTTCGTTCGACTTTAACGTTATCTCGTCCCTCTCTGTTAAATACAATCTCAAGCAAACGAAAGAAATAAATGGCTACTACCCCCTTTTCTCGTTCATAAATAAAATCGAACGAAAAACCAAAATCTTCGTTACAATAAAAATAATGGCAGAGGGCCATTTCCTCTTCAAATTCAAGACCGAAGTCTAGAATCTCGACATGGGTTGAATCGCGAGTAGTGTAATGCCAAGGCGACAGCGGCGAGTTGGATGCTCGAACTCGTGAGGCTATCGCGATCGAACAAAGGTGGCGCGCGCGAGGCCGTTCGACGAGGCGATGTGAGGGGATTAGGGTTTCGCGAAGTATCAGGTGGCGATTGCGTTCGCGCGATCGAGTTCTGGGTTCGCGACTTGGTCGCGTGAGATGGCGGCGTCGGCCATGGTGAGGCACGCGCTCGAGGCACGGCGGTGTCGACAAGGGTGTAGCAACGTGGTTACAGCGTGTCAACGGCAGAGGAGTCCGAGCTCGAGAAATTTGGGAATAGGCAGTGAGGTATAACTGTTTAATTTAAATTTATTTAAACAAATATTCATCTGTAGATTTGAAATGTAAACGGTAAAGAAAATATAGGTATGTACTATTTATTTTTCAATTAAAGAAAAAATTAAATTTTTCTGTGATGATTTTTATAAGAAGATTTTGTTTGTTAGACAGTTTAAAGGGAAAAATTTAGTTAAGATAAATAGATATGTAGTTTAACTTAAAAGAAAATGGTTTAGAATAAAAATCATTGAATGTACTGGTCCAACTTTAAAGTAATATATTTGTTTGGTTAACTTATTTAAAATCTATTTTAATTACTAAAGGATTTTTCAAAAGGAAGTTAGTTTGAAATTTAAATTTTTCATTTAATTTAAATCATCAGTTGGATTAAAGTAAAATAAATTGTAAAACGAAAATTCGTTATTCGATTTTCTCGAATATTTACAAACTGTATAATTGTTTATACCAGGTTAAAATCGAGAAAACAAAACTGAAATGGAAATGGAATTGCGAATAAAAGCTAAGGTGAGATTTTCTCACTCGAAGGAAAATTTTAATTTTACAGTTATTATTGACTGTTTGATTTCTATTTGGATGTGCTATTAGATATGATAGGATATATCTATATATATAGCAGTATATACATATTGGCATATGTATATATTGGATTGATTGATTTCCCGCCTCGTATAGCGGATGAGACCCTATTGCGCCGTTAGTAAGCGGATTTATAAAAACCTATATACCGCGATAATTCCGTACTGGAGCGGAATTGGTATTGTGCTAACATCTTTGGATGCAGGGAAACAGGTTGGAGGGATCCAACTGGACCCCTCACATTGATTGAATTTATTTATATTGTGGTATGAATCTGTGAATGATTATATTAATCATATTGATATATGGAAATTGTTTGAAAGCTAAAATTTAGCTGAATGGATGTTTCGACATCATTGGATTCCAAAGATAAACGAAATTGAATTTTTGAAATTCAAGTAGAAAATTTCTAAGTGAATCAATTTTTTGAAATTGAAGAAATTTTGAAGAAAGGAATTTTTAAAGTATAATCGTATTGAATAAATTCCAGAATAAAGTGAAAATGCTAAATAAATGGTTTTCGTAAAATAGTGATTATAATTTGAAGAATTTAATTTAAAATTTGGATTTTTAAATAGATTGAAAGAAACAATTGAAATTTGTTTTCTTTAAAAAGGAATTTATTTAAAAAGAGATAAGTTGGAAATCCAATTTGGAATTTAAGTTGTAAATTGAAATAATTTGGGAAATCAATGTAAAATGATCTCAATTTGAAGAATCCCTTTAAAAACAGGATGTTGAGTAATTTGAAAAGAATAAGAATTTATTTTAGTAGTGAAAATAAATTTAGAAATCCATTTGTAATTGATTTGGAGTTAAAGTAGAATTAGAAATTTATTTGAAATCCGATTTTAGATTCAAAAGTGAATATTTGGAAAAATAAATCCAATTGAAATAAAGGAATGTGAATTTAAAATGGGAATGATTTATAAAGGGATGAACTTTACAATTGTAAAGTTTTAAAAGAACGATTTTTGAAAATAAATGAATTATAAGTATTAACTTATAATATGGACCGTTGGTATACAAATTGAGTTATGAATTGAACTAGTTAATGAAGAAGATTTATAAATTGTAGTTTTTATAAATGAAAATAGAATTTATAAACGTGTTTATAAATTCGAAATAGATTGAATTTGATAAATTAAATATGGAAGATTTTTTAAGAAGATATATTCACGATTTTGGACAGTGAATATATTATTGAATAAAATGGATTCATTTTTGAAGAAGTGATATTTTAAAATGAAGTTAAATTGTTTTTAACGATGTTTTTAAAATGTATTATGAATCAAAAGCATAGATTTCAACAGTTCTTGTTGAAATAGACGTTTTCGAGAAATTTAAGGAAATGGTGGACTATAACACTGTTGTTATAGTAAATGATTTCCGAAAGGAAATATTTTATATAGTATTGGGATTTATATATCTATCTAAATTCTGAATCCCTATACTGGTGATTTCGAGTCGTCGTAACGATGTTTTACGCAACATTCGTTTTGACTCAAATAAATGTGATTTAAGAATGATTTCCTTAAAGAATGAGATATATACTTAATTTTGATTTTAAGTATATCGAATATTTTCTAAGTGTTGAAAATAAAGGATTTGTGAATGACTTATTTTTAAATAAGTATGGAAATGCTTTTCCCAATGTGAAATGAACTGTTTGAGTTTTTATCTTTTAAAGATAAATTGAAAAGTGAATATTTGAAATTGTTTTCAATGGTTAAGTGTGGAAATTTTATATGTAACGAAGATATTTTTGAAGATGAAATAATTTGGAAAAATTATTTGGAATCTGATGATGTTGCGCATCTTTATTGATAGTTAAATAACCGACTATCAATAATTACCTTAGATAGGTATTTGTTGTGAATTGGATGAATTTGAATGCCACACTTGTTTTTAAATAAACGCTCACTATTCGGGTTAGCCGGGAAAGGACCATGGGGTCGTATAACCCATTCCGAATATGTGATACGTCGTTATGAATCGCATTTGAAGACCGGTGTTGAAGACCGGATATTTTTGAAAACGGAAGGATTACCGTCGAGTTACTCTACATCGACTGATCTTCGATTTAGAGGTTTTATCACCCTTAGTGACGGGAAGTCCTGACGTGATTGAGAATTATCCGGAATTGCAAGGGCTTCGTGAGAAGTGCCTTCGGTTCTGTTCGATCCCGGAACAGACTTATATGGATTGTGTGTCTGACGTTACAATTTGAGATATAAAGCTGATTTCTTTCAAATACATTTCTGTTGGTGGCGGAGAATTTATTCTCTTAGCTTAACACCCTTCTCTGAGACGTACGAGCTCAGAGGTTATGTAGTTGAAATTCATCAGCGATATATCCCAATTTGGTAACGTGGCATACTGAGTGTTGCTGTGAAATGATCAGTGTTTGATCATTTGTGATATGATCATTTGTTTGATCTTATATCTTTGTGATCATAGGTTGATCATTTTGTTTGACCCGAAGCAGGGCTTTTTGAGAAAGCGTAGCTTTGTGGACGAGACTTCATCGAGCCTCACACCCCGGAAATGGTCGAAACAGGACGAATGCAGCAAGGTTCTAGGGAGTAGCGCCCCTTAGTGTATGTCATTCCTTCTGGATAAAGGTGGTATCATGGTATGGAGCCCAGATACTTAACCTCTGTGGTTACTGCATTATTATTATCTATGTGGTTTTGTTGCGAATCGGGGATCCTCGGGAAGATCGGTGACGATCGGGGGATGGCATACGCGTGTCAGTAGTTACCTACTTTTGCAGAGGTAACCCGGCCTTGTGTTGGCAGAGATCTAACCGTAATGTTAGGTTATTTCTCGGGTCGTCTATTCCAGGGACGTACCCATCGTGGATAGGAAGTTCCTTAGCCTGGCCATTTGTTGGAAATCCAAAGAAACAATACGAAGCTTTACGATTTCAATTGTATAACCTGTCTCCTCAGGAGGCAGCTATAGCAGGCATAATATAATGGTACCTATGCTGGCTAAGATTTATATTATACTTTCGAAATGATTCCTACACTATGCACTAATAATAATATCAAAAAGAATTTGATTTTTGCGTAGTAAGCATCTTTGACTATCATAAGAAGAAATCTCCTCCAAGTCTGCGTTTGCATTGTGTGTGTGGTGGGAGGTCTTATGGTAGTTTCATTTTCCAAAAGCATTGCGAATTTACCTTAAAATTCTTCTGTTGTTTATTTTAAAGATAAATAACTGTTTTACGATCTCACACCAGTCACCATGACTGACTCGGAGTTTATTGTTTCCCTTCTAAACTCTGGGTGCCCACCAATTTCCACACGGGCAGCCTAGAGTTATATTATCAGGATATCCTGGATATTCTGGAGCTTTGGAGATAAGCTGGATGGCGAGACGTAGTATTTGTATCTGATAGTATTTATTCCGCTGTGTATTCTGTATGAGGACAAGTTTATATAACTGTCCATTGTTGTTTATTGACTCTGATGATATGATGTGATGTAATGTAATAACATATATAATTCTTTTGTTTTTAAAAGATATTCATTTATCTATTATATATTGTTCCGCTGCGATGTGTAAGATTCTGATATTGTTTTCTGTTCTGATGTGTTCTGTTGTTCTTCTTTCTTCTTTTTCTTCTTCTTCTACTTTTTCTTTTTCTTAAAACCCTCACTATTGGAGTTTCCGGCACTCGATTGCTCGGCAGTCGATAAAGTGAGTATCGATGTCGAATTTTCGAAAGTCGAAATTCTAGGATGTGACAAAGTGGTATCAGAGCATATGGTTAAGCGACAACCCTGCTCTGTTGGGTGTTACTCATTAGAGATAGAGTCAGTAGTACTCTAGAATGAGTTGAGTGTAATAATAGATATGAGCGCGTATTTGTTATTGAATATAAAATTGTTTTATATTGTGATGATTGGTTTATTGAGTGGTATATGAACCTTCGTCGGCACAGTCTTGCAAAACTGTATCGAAGGGGTTTCTAAACACTTGAATAGAACAATTCGGCACAGTATTGTTTTAAATAGGGTAAATGAGATAATTTTACCCAAAACTATTTTTATATAGAAAAGAAATGATTTTTTGTAAATTACTATAGTATATGGTTGCATGGATGTTAGGAAAGTGATAATGTTGAAATGTTATCATTAAATTTGAAATTGAATACGAATTGAAATCGTTACTCCAAAGTTAAGAAATTAATTCACATACGAATGAAATTTAAGAACGTAAATTATAAATGTAAATTGTAATTTAAAACGGAATTCCAGAGAAGTATTTGGAAATGTTTTGAAAAGAATTTGAAAATTTTGGAGATTTGAAAAGTTTAAAATCTTTTTGATTTGAAAATGAATTTCGAAGGTTTTGAAAAATATTTTGGGGAGTTGAAAGCTCTAAACTCTTTTAGGTCGCTGGAAAATAATTCCGATGATGATCGCGACATCATCGGTGTTCATTTTCGGGTTTCCAAAAGAGGAATTGCTGCCAAATCGTTTTAAATGAAAAGTTGTTTGAAAAATTTGGGTTTTGTTTTGGAGATTCGAAGGATAATTTGAATTGTTTTCAAATGATTTTGAAATGTTGGTAAGATTCTGAAATACCATATGAAAGTAAAATTGAAAGTTGAGATTCATTGCGAATCTGTAAGCGATAAAATTAAAATTGAAAATGAAATGAGACTTGAATCCGAATAAGCTACTTTGATAATTTATTAATTCACGAAATACAGAAATGGAAGTTAAATTAGTTAAATTGAAACTTGAATTGTGAACTAAATAAAAGACTGGTTCGGAATTGCAAATAAATTCAAGTGAGAAGAAATAAATTTTAAATGAATGGAATTTACAATCGTAAGTGAATAAAAATTGAAACTGAATGTTGAAACAAATTTGAATTGTGTGAAATAAAATGAAGTTTGAGATTAGTTTGAAGTGAACTAAAGTTAATTGATAAAAATTCAATATTCAGAAGTTGAACTGAATCCAAATTAGTTTGGAATCGCAAAGTAAATTGAAATGAAATTTGAAATGCAAAATTGAAGGAAAATGAATATGTAACTTCAATGGTGAAGTAAAAATGATATAAGTAGTTTATATTGAAAATTTGTGATTGAATTTGCAAAATGATTTGAATACTGTAACTAGATATAATGGCTAGTAGGATATACAGGTGTATAAAGGGATTGGAAAATTTATTTCACAGATAAATTTGAATTGCTCGACAAAAGGTACGTATTTGAATTATAATATGAGTTTTTGATGATTTCTCTCTAGCCGCTTGGCTTTTTCTTTTTCTTTTTGAAATCTGAGAGTCCGTAGGGACGTTTTGTAGTTGTTCCGTATTAGCCGCGCAAAGGAGACGCTGGCGAAATTTTTCGAAAATTTAGGGCGTTAGAAAATTTTTGAGAAATTTTGAAAGTTAAAATTTGAATGTAAACTCGAATTTGAATATTGAAGTTAAACAATGTTGTTTTGAACTATAATTGAAGATGGAAAGCTAGTTGAATTGATAACGAATCTGTAGTAGAGAGGTTTGTTTTGAAATTTGATAAAACTATTGGATGTTGAAAAATAGTAGACGAGTTAAGGACATTTTTTTCCTAACTTGTAATTTCGAGGACGAAATTCTTTTAAGGGGGGAAGTCTGTAACGACCCAGAATTTCGAGCAAATTAAATTGAGAATATTTAATTAATTTTAAATATTTGAACGATGATTTAATTTGAATCCCCGATATAACTTTGAAATTGACGATTAAATTATAGAATTTAATCTATTGAAACTGGATAAAGATTTGAATATTCAATTTTAAGCTGAAGAAAAATATTTCGAAAGCTTTTAAAATTCGTATTGATAATACCGAAGCTAATCGAACTGTCAGGATTGAATTTGAAACTGTTCTGTTCAGTTTTGAATTTAATTGTTCGAATCGATATTTAAAATAGTCAATTTTCAGACTGTCTCGGAATTCAACGAAACCAGTGCCGTTGGGTCCGTAATATCGAATTATTATCGGATTCCAAATTTCGTATTTTTCGGAGTTCGTATGTGAGAATATGACACGAAAACGCATTAAAGTTTTTATCGAGATTAAATTTAAATTTAAAATTTAAAACAAACGACATCGTCCCTAATTTCGTGCCTAAAATCACGCAGAGAATCACGAAGCCAAATCGTGCCGGCCATGCTTCGTTCGACTTTAACGTTATCTCGTCCCTCTCTGTTAAATACAATCTCAAGCAAACGAAAGAAATAAATGGCTACTACCCCCTTTTCTCGTTCATAAATAAAATCGAACGAAAAACCAAAATCTTCGTTACAATAAAAATAATGGCAGAGGGCCATTTCCTCTTCAAATTCAAGACCGAAGTCTAGAATCTCGACATGGATTGAATCGCGAGTAGTGTAATGCCAAGGCGACAGCGGCGAGTTGGATGCTCGAACTCGTGAGGCTATCGCGATCGAACAAAGGTGGCGCGCGCGAGGCCGTTCGACGAGGCGATGTGAGGGGATTAGGGTTTCGCGAAGTATCAGGTGGCGATTGCGTTCGCGCGATCGAGTTCTGGGTTCGCGACTTGGTCGCGTGAGATGGCGGCGTCGGCCATGGTGAGGCACGCGCTCGAGGCACGGCGGTGTCGACAAGGGTGTAGCAACGTGGTTACAGCGTGTCAACGGCAGAGGAGTCCGAGCTCGAGAAATTTGGGAATAGGCAGTGAGGTATAACTGTTTCATTTAAATTTATTTAAACAAATATTCATCTGTAGATTTGAAATGTAAACGGTAAAGAAAATATAGGTATGTACTATTTATTTTTCAATTAAAGAAAAAATTAAATTTTTCTGTGATGATTTTTATAAGAAGATTTTGTTTGTTAGACAGTTTAAAGGGAAAAATTTAGTTAAGATAAATAGATATGTAGTTTAACTTAAAAGAAAATGGTTTAGAATAAAAATCATTGAATGTACTGGTCCAACTTTAAAGTAATATATTTGTTTGGTTAACTTATTTAAAATCTATTTTAATTACTAAAGGATTTTTCAAAAGGAAGTTAGTTTGAAATTTAAATTTTTCATTTAATTTAAATCATCAGTTGGATTAAAGTAAAATAAATTGTAAAACGAAAATTCGTTATTCGATTTTCTCGAATATTTACAAACTGTATAATTGTTTATACCAGGTTAAAATCGAGAAAACAAAACTGAAATGGAAATGGAATTGCGAATAAAAGCTAAGGTGAGATTTTCTCACTCGAAGGAAAATTTTAATTTTACAGTTATTATTGACTGTTTGATTTCTATTTGGATGTGCTATTAGATATGATAGGATATATCTATATATATAGCAGTATATACATATTGGCATATGTATATATTGGATTGATTGATTTCCCGCCTCGTATAGCGGATGAGACCCTATTGCGCCGTTAGTAAGCGGATTTATAAAAACCTATATACCGCGATAATTCCGTACTGGAGCGGAATTGGTATTGTGCTAACATCTTTGGATGCAGGGAAACAGGTTGGAGGGATCCAACTGGACCCCTCACATTGATTGAATTTATTTATATTGTGGTATGAATCTGTGAATGATTATATTAATCATATTGATATATGGAAATTGTTTGAAAGCTAAAATTTAGCTGAATGGATGTTTCGACATCATTGGATTCCAAAGATAAACGAAATTGAATTTTTGAAATTCAAGTAGAAAATTTCTAAGTGAATCAATTTTTTGAAATTGAAGAAATTTTGAAGAAAGGAATTTTTAAAGTATAATCGTATTGAATAAATTCCAGAATAAAGTGAAAATGCTAAATAAATGGTTTTCGTAAAATAGTGATTATAATTTGAAGAATTTAATTTAAAATTTGGATTTTTAAATAGATTGAAAGAAACAATTGAAATTTGTTTTCTTTAAAAAGGAATTTATTTAAAAAGAGATAAGTTGGAAATCCAATTTGGAATTTAAGTTGTAAATTGAAATAATTTGGGAAATCAATGTAAAATGATCTCAATTTGAAGAATCCCTTTAAAAACAGGATGTTGAGTAATTTGAAAAGAATAAGAATTTATTTTAGTAGTGAAAATAAATTTAGAAATCCATTTGTAATTGATTTGGAGTTAAAGTAGAATTAGAAATTTATTTGAAATCCGATTTTAGATTCAAAAGTGAATATTTGGAAAAATAAATCCAATTGAAATAAAGGAATGTGAATTTAAAATGGGAATGATTTATAAAGGGATGAACTTTACAATTGTAAAGTTTTAAAAGAACGATTTTTGAAAATAAATGAATTATAAGTATTAACTTATAATATGGACCGTTGGTATACAAATTGAGTTATGAATTGAACTAGTTAATGAAGAAGATTTATAAATTGTAGTTTTTATAAATGAAAATAGAATTTATAAACGTGTTTATAAATTCGAAATAGATTGAATTTGATAAATTAAATATGGAAGATTTTTTAAGAAGATATATTCACGATTTTGGACAGTGAATATATTATTGAATAAAATGGATTCATTTTTGAAGAAGTGATATTTTAAAATGAAGTTAAATTGTTTTTAACGATGTTTTTAAAATGTATTATGAATCAAAAGCATAGATTTCAACAGTTCTTGTTGAAATAGACGTTTTCGAGAAATTTAAGGAAATGGTGGACTATAACACTGTTGTTATAGTAAATGATTTCCGAAAGGAAATATTTTATATAGTATTGGGATTTATATATCTATCTAAATTCTGAATCCCTATACTGGTGATTTCGAGTCGTCGTAACGATGTTTTACGCAACATTCGTTTTGACTCAAATAAATGTGATTTAAGAATGATTTCCTTAAAGAATGAGATATATACTTAATTTTGATTTTAAGTATATCGAATATTTTCTAAGTGTTGAAAATAAAGGATTTGTGAATGACTTATTTTTAAATAAGTATGGAAATGCTTTTCCCAATGTGAAATGAACTGTTTGAGTTTTTATCTTTTAAAGATAAATTGAAAAGTGAATATTTGAAATTGTTTTCAATGGTTAAGTGTGGAAATTTTATATGTAACGAAGATATTTTTGAAGATGAAATAATTTGGAAAAATTATTTGGAATCTGATGATGTTGCGCATCTTTATTGATAGTTAAATAACCGACTATCAATAATTACCTTAGATAGGTATTTGTTGTGAATTGGATGAATTTGAATGCCACACTTGTTTTTAAATAAACGCTCACTATTCGGGTTAGCCGGGAAAGGACCATGGGGTCGTATAACCCATTCCGAATATGTGATACGTCGTTATGAATCGCATTTGAAGACCGGTGTTGAAGACCGGATATTTTTGAAAACGAAAGGATTACCGTCGAGTTACTCTACATCGACTGATCTTCGATTTAGAGGTTTTATCACCCTTAGTGACGGGAAGTCCTGACGTGATTGAGAATTATCCGGAATTGCAAGGGCTTCGTGAGAAGTGCCTTCGGTTCTGTTCGATCCCGGAACAGACTTATATGGATTGTGTGTCTGACGTTACAATTTGAGATATAAAGCTGATTTCTTTCAAATACATTTCTGTTGGTGGCGGAGAATTTATTCTCTTAGCTTAACACCCTTCTCTGAGACGTACGAGCTCAGAGGTTATGTAGTTGAAATTCATCAGCGATATATCCCAATTTGGTAACGTGGCATACTGAGTGTTGCTGTGAAATGATCAGTGTTTGATCATTTGTGATATGATCATTTGTTTGATCTTATATCTTTGTGATCATAGGTTGATCATTTTGTTTGACCCGAAGCAGGGCTTTTTGAGAAAGCGTAGCTTTGTGGACGAGACTTCATCGAGCCTCACACCCCGGAAATGGTCGAAACAGGACGAATGCAGCAAGGTTCTAGGGAGTAGCGCCCCTTAGTGTATGTCATTCCTTCTGGATAAAGGTGGTATCATGGTATGGAGCCCAGATACTTAACCTCTGTGGTTACTGCATTATTATTATCTATGTGGTTTTGTTGCGAATCGGGGATCCTCGGGAAGATCGGTGACGATCGGGGGATGGCATACGCGTGTCAGTAGTTACCTACTTTTGCAGAGGTAACCCGGCCTTGTGTTGGCAGAGATCTAACCGTAATGTTAGGTTATTTCTCGGGTCGTCTATTCCAGGGACGTACCCATCGTGGATAGGAAGTTCCTTAGCCTGGCCATTTGTTGGAAATCCAAAGAAACAATACGAGCCTTTACGATTTCAATTGTATAACCTGTCTCCTCAGGAGGCAGCTATAGCAGGCATAATATAATGGTACCTATGCTGGCTAAGATTTATATTATACTTTCGAAATGATTCCTACACTATGCACTAATAATAATATCAAAAAGAATTTGATTTTTGCGTAGTAAGCATCTTTGACTATCATAAGAAGAAATCTCCTCCAAGTCTGCGTTTGCATTGTGTGTGTGGTGGGAGGTCTTATGGTAGTTTCATTTTCCAAAAGCATTGCGAATTTACCTTAAAATTCTTCTGTTGTTTATTTTAAAGATAAATAACTGTTTTACGATCTCACACCAGTCACCATGACTGACTCGGAGTTTATTGTTTCCCTTCTAAACTCTGGGTGCCCACCAATTTCCACACGGGCAGCCTAGAGTTATATTATCAGGATATCCTGGATATTCTGGAGCTTTGGAGATAAGCTGGATGGCGAGACGTAGTATTTGTATCTGATAGTATTTATTCCGCTGTGTATTCTGTATGAGGACAAGTTTATATAACTGTCCATTGTTGTTTATTGACTCTGATGATATGATGTGATGTAATGTAATAACATATATAATTCTTTTGTTTTTAAAAGATATTCATTTATCTATTATATATTGTTCCGCTGCGATGTGTAAGATTCTGATATTGTTTTCTGTTCTGATGTGTTCTGTTGTTCTTCTTTCTTCTTTTTCTTCTTCTTCTACTTTTTCTTTTTCTTAAAACCCTCACTATTGGAGTTTCCGGCACTCGATTGCTCGGCAGTCGATAAAGTGAGTATCGATGTCGAATTTTCGAAAGTCGAAATTCTAGGATGTGACAAAGTGGTATCAGAGCATATGGTTAAGCGACAACCCTGCTCTGTTGGGTGTTACTCATTAGAGATAGAGTCAGTAGTACTCTAGAATGAGTTGAGTGTAATAATAGATATGAGCGCGTATTTGTTATTGAATATAAAATTGTTTTATATTGTGATGATTGGTTTATTGAGTGGTATATGAACCTTCGTCGGCACAGTCTTGCAAAACTGTATCGAAGGGGTTTCTAAACACTTGAATAGAACAATTCGGCACAGTATTGTTTTAAATAGGGTAAATGAGATAATTTTACCCAAAACTATTTTTATATAGAAAAGAAATGATTTTTTGTAAATTACTATAGTATATGGTTGCATGGATGTTAGGAAAGTGATAATGTTGAAATGTTATCATTAAATTTGAAATTGAATACGAATTGAAATCGTTACTCCAAAGTTAAGAAATTAATTCACATACGAATGAAATTTAAGAACGTAAATTATAAATGTAAATTGTAATTTAAAACGGAATTCCAGAGAAGTATTTGGAAATGTTTTGAAAAGAATTTGAAAATTTTGGAGATTTGAAAAGTTTAAAATCTTTTTGATTTGAAAATGAATTTCGAAGGTTTTGAAAAATATTTTGGGGAGTTGAAAGCTCTAAACTCTTTTAGGTCGCTGGAAAATAATTCCGATGATGATCGCGACATCATCGGTGTTCATTTTCGGGTTTCCAAAAGAGGAATTGCTGCCAAATCGTTTTAAATGAAAAGTTGTTTGAAAAATTTGGGTTTTGTTTTGGAGATTCGAAGGATAATTTGAATTGTTTTCAAATGATTTTGAAATGTTGGTAAGATTCTGAAATACCATATGAAAGTAAAATTGAAAGTTGAGATTCATTGCGAATCTGTAAGCGATAAAATTAAAATTGAAAATGAAATGAGACTTGAATCCGAATAAGCTACTTTGATAATTTATTAATTCACGAAATACAGAAATGGAAGTTAAATTAGTTAAATTGAAACTTGAATTGTGAACTAAATAAAAGACTGGTTCGGAATTGCAAATAAATTCAAGTGAGAAGAAATAAATTTCAAATGAATGGAATTTACAATCGTAAGTGAATAAAAATTGAAACTGAATGTTGAAACAAATTTGAATTGTGTGAAATAAAATGAAGTTTGAGATTAGTTTGAAGTGAACTAAAGTTAATTGATAAAAATTCAATATTCAGAAGTTGAACTGAATCCAAATTAGTTTGGAATCGCAAAGTAAATTGAAATGAAATTTGAAATGCAAAATTGAAGGAAAATGAATATGTAACTTCAATGGTGAAGTAAAAATGATATAAGTAGTTTATATTGAAAATTTGTGATTGAATTTGCAAAATGATTTGAATACTGTAACTAGATATAATGGCTAGTAGGATATACAGGTGTATAAAGGGATTGGAAAATTTATTTCACAGATAAATTTGAATTGCTCGACAAAAGGTACGTATTTGAATTATAATATGAGTTTTTGATGATTTCTCTCTAGCCGCTTGGCTTTTTCTTTTTCTTTTTGAAATCTGAGAGTCCGTAGGGACGTTTTGTAGTTGTTCCGTATTAGCCGCGCAAAGGAGACGCTGGCGAAATTTTTCGAAAATTTAGGGCGTTAGAAAATTTTTGAGAAATTTTGAAAGTTAAAATTTGAATGTAAACTCGAATTTGAATATTGAAGTTAAACAATGTTGTTTTGAACTATAATTGAAGATGGAAAGCTAGTTGAATTGATAACGAATCTGTAGTAGAGAGGTTTGTTTTGAAATTTGATAAAACTATTGGATGTTGAAAAATAGTAGACGAGTTAAGGACATTTTTTTCCTAACTTGTAATTTCGAGGACGAAATTCTTTTAAGGGGGGAAGTCTGTAACGACCCAGAATTTCGAGCAAATTAAATTGAGAATATTTAATTAATTTTAAATATTTGAACGATGATTTAATTTGAATCCCCGATATAACTTTGAAATTGACGATTAAATTATAGAATTTAATCTATTGAAACTGGATAAAGATTTGAATATTCAATTTTAAGCTGAAGAAAAATATTTCGAAAGCTTTTAAAATTCGTATTGATAATACCGAAGCTAATCGAACTGTCAGGATTGAATTTGAAACTGTTCTGTTCAGTTTTGAATTTAATTGTTCGAATCGATATTTAAAATAGTCAATTTTCAGACTGTCTCGGAATTCAACGAAACCAGTGCCGTTGGGTCCGTAATATCGAATTATTATCGGATTCCAAATTTCGTATTTTTCGGAGTTCGTATGTGAGAATATGACACGAAAACGCATTGAAGTTTTTATCGAGATTAAATTTAAATTTAAAATTTAAAACAAACGACATCGTCCCTAATTTCGTGCCTAAAATCACGCAGAGAATCACGAAGCCAAATCGTGCCGGCCATGCTTCGTTCGACTTTAACGTTATCTCGTCCCTCTCTGTTAAATACAATCTCAAGCAAACGAAAGAAATAAATGGCTACTACCCCCTTTTCTCGTTCATAAATAAAATCGAACGAAAAACCAAAATCTTCGTTACAATAAAAATAATGGCAGAGGGCCATTTCCTCTTCAAATTCAAGACCGAAGTCTAGAATCTCGACATGGGTTGAATCGCGAGTAGTGTAATGCCAAGGCGACAGCGGCGAGTTGGATGCTCGAACTCGTGAGGCTATCGCGATCGAACAAAGGTGGCGCGCGCGAGGCCGTTCGACGAGGCGATGTGAGGGGATTAGGGTTTCGCGAAGTATCAGGTGGCGATTGCGTTCGCGCGATCGAGTTCTGGGTTCGCGACTTGGTCGCGTGAGATGGCGGCGTCGGCCATGGTGAGGCACGCGCTCGAGGCACGGCGGTGTCGACAAGGGTGTAGCAACGTGGTTACAGCGTGTCAACGGCAGAGGAGTCCGAGCTCGAGAAATTTGGGAATAGGCAGTGAGGTATAACTGTTTCATTTAAATTTATTTAAACAAATATTCATCTGTAGATTTGAAATGTAAACGGTAAAGAAAATATAGGTATGTACTATTTATTTTTCAATTAAAGAAAAAATTAAATTTTTCTGTGATGATTTTTATAAGAAGATTTTGTTTGTTAGACAGTTTAAAGGGAAAAATTTAGTTAAGATAAATAGATATGTAGTTTAACTTAAAAGAAAATGGTTTAGAATAAAAATCATTGAATGTACTGGTCCAACTTTAAAGTAATATATTTGTTTGGTTAACTTATTTAAAATCTATTTTAATTACTAAAGGATTTTTCAAAAGGAAGTTAGTTTGAAATTTAAATTTTTCATTTAATTTAAATCATCAGTTGGATTAAAGTAAAATAAATTGTAAAACGAAAATTCGTTATTCGATTTTCTCGAATATTTACAAACTGTATAATTGTTTATACCAGGTTAAAATCGAGAAAACAAAACTGAAATGGAAATGGAATTGCGAATAAAAGCTAAGGTGAGATTTTCTCACTCGAAGGAAAATTTTAATTTTACAGTTATTATTGACTGTTTGATTTCTATTTGGATGTGCTATTAGATATGATAGGATATATCTATATATATAGCAGTATATACATATTGGCATATGTATATATTGGATTGATTGATTTCCCGCCTCGTATAGCGGATGAGACCCTATTGCGCCGTTAGTAAGCGGATTTATAAAAACCTATATACCGCGATAATTCCGTACTGGAGCGGAATTGGTATTGTGCTAACATCTTTGGATGCAGGGAAACAGGTTGGAGGGATCCAACTGGACCCCTCACATTGATTGAATTTATTTATATTGTGGTATGAATCTGTGAATGATTATATTAATCATATTGATATATGGAAATTGTTTGAAAGCTAAAATTTAGCTGAATGGATGTTTCGACATCATTGGATTCCAAAGATAAACGAAATTGAATTTTTGAAATTCAAGTAGAAAATTTCTAAGTGAATCAATTTTTTGAAATTGAAGAAATTTTGAAGAAAGGAATTTTTAAAGTATAATCGTATTGAATAAATTCCAGAATAAAGTGAAAATGCTAAATAAATGGTTTTCGTAAAATAGTGATTATAATTTGAAGAATTTAATTTAAAATTTGGATTTTTAAATAGATTGAAAGAAACAATTGAAATTTGTTTTCTTTAAAAAGGAATTTATTTAAAAAGAGATAAGTTGGAAATCCAATTTGGAATTTAAGTTGTAAATTGAAATAATTTGGGAAATCAATGTAAAATGATCTCAATTTGAAGAATCCCTTTAAAAACAGGATGTTGAGTAATTTGAAAAGAATAAGAATTTATTTTAGTAGTGAAAATAAATTTAGAAATCCATTTGTAATTGATTTGGAGTTAAAGTAGAATTAGAAATTTATTTGAAATCCGATTTTAGATTCAAAAGTGAATATTTGGAAAAATAAATCCAATTGAAATAAAGGAATGTGAATTTAAAATGGGAATGATTTATAAAGGGATGAACTTTACAATTGTAAAGTTTTAAAAGAACGATTTTTGAAAATAAATGAATTATAAGTATTAACTTATAATATGGACCGTTGGTATACAAATTGAGTTATGAATTGAACTAGTTAATGAAGAAGATTTATAAATTGTAGTTTTTATAAATGAAAATAGAATTTATAAACGTGTTTATAAATTCGAAATAGATTGAATTTGATAAATTAAATATGGAAGATTTTTTAAGAAGATATATTCACGATTTTGGACAGTGAATATATTATTGAATAAAATGGATTCATTTTTGAAGAAGTGATATTTTAAAATGAAGTTAAATTGTTTTTAACGATGTTTTTAAAATGTATTATGAATCAAAAGCATAGATTTCAACAGTTCTTGTTGAAATAGACGTTTTCGAGAAATTTAAGGAAATGGTGGACTATAACACTGTTGTTATAGTAAATGATTTCCGAAAGGAAATATTTTATATAGTATTGGGATTTATATATCTATCTAAATTCTGAATCCCTATACTGGTGATTTCGAGTCGTCGTAACGATGTTTTACGCAACATTCGTTTTGACTCAAATAAATGTGATTTAAGAATGATTTCCTTAAAGAATGAGATATATACTTAATTTTGATTTTAAGTATATCGAATATTTTCTAAGTGTTGAAAATAAAGGATTTGTGAATGACTTATTTTTAAATAAGTATGGAAATGCTTTTCCCAATGTGAAATGAACTGTTTGAGTTTTTATCTTTTAAAGATAAATTGAAAAGTGAATATTTGAAATTGTTTTCAATGGTTAAGTGTGGAAATTTTATATGTAACGAAGATATTTTTGAAGATGAAATAATTTGGAAAAATTATTTGGAATCTGATGATGTTGCGCATCTTTATTGATAGTTAAATAACCGACTATCAATAATTACCTTAGATAGGTATTTGTTGTGAATTGGATGAATTTGAATGCCACACTTGTTTTTAAATAAACGCTCACTATTCGGGTTAGCCGGGAAAGGACCATGGGGTCGTATAACCCATTCCGAATATGTGATACGTCGTTATGAATCGCATTTGAAGACCGGTGTTGAAGACCGGATATTTTTGAAAACGAAAGGATTACCGTCGAGTTACTCTACATCGACTGATCTTCGATTTAGAGGTTTTATCACCCTTAGTGACGGGAAGTCCTGACGTGATTGAGAATTATCCGTAATTGCAAGGGCTTCGTGAGAAGTGCCTTCGGTTCTGTTCGATCCCGGAACAGACTTATATGGATTGTGTGTCTGACGTTACAATTTGAGATATAAAGCTGATTTCTTTCAAATACATTTCTGTTGGTGGCGGAGAATTTATTCTCTTAGCTTAACACCCTTCTCTGAGACGTACGAGCTCAGAGGTTATGTAGTTGAAATTCATCAGCGATATATCCCAATTTGGTAACGTGGCATACTGAGTGTTGCTGTGAAATGATCAGTGTTTGATCATTTGTGATATGATCATTTGTTTGATCTTATATCTTTGTGATCATAGGTTGATCATTTTGTTTGACCCGAAGCAGGGCTTTTTGAGAAAGCGTAGCTTTGTGGACGAGACTTCATCGAGCCTCACACCCCGGAAATGGTCGAAACAGGACGAATGCAGCAAGGTTCTAGGGAGTAGCGCCCCTTAGTGTATGTCATTCCTTCTGGATAAAGGTGGTATCATGGTATGGAGCCCAGATACTTAACCTCTGTGGTTACTGCATTATTATTATCTATGTGGTTTTGTTGCGAATCGGGGATCCTCGGGAAGATCGGTGACGATCGGGGGATGGCATACGCGTGTCAGTAGTTACCTACTTTTGCAGAGGTAACCCGGCCTTGTGTTGGCAGAGATCTAACCGTAATGTTAGGTTATTTCTCGGGTCGTCTATTCCAGGGACGTACCCATCGTGGATAGGAAGTTCCTTAGCCTGGCCATTTGTTGGAAATCCAAAGAAACAATACGAGCCTTTACGATTTCAATTGTATAACCTGTCTCCTCAGGAGGCAGCTATAGCAGGCATAATATAATGGTACCTATGCTGGCTAAGATTTATATTATACTTTCGAAATGATTCCTACACTATGCACTAATAATAATATCAAAAAGAATTTGATTTTTGCGTAGTAAGCATCTTTGACTATCATAAGAAGAAATCTCCTCCAAGTCTGCGTTTGCATTGTGTGTGTGGTGGGAGGTCTTATGGTAGTTTCATTTTCCAAAAGCATTGCGAATTTACCTTAAAATTCTTCTGTTGTTTATTTTAAAGATAAATAACTGTTTTACGATCTCACACCAGTCACCATGACTGACTCGGAGTTTATTGTTTCCCTTCTAAACTCTGGGTGCCCACCAATTTCCACACGGGCAGCCTAGAGTTATATTATCAGGATATCCTGGATATTCTGGAGCTTTGGAGATAAGCTGGATGGCGAGACGTAGTATTTGTATCTGATAGTATTTATTCCGCTGTGTATTCTGTATGAGGACAAGTTTATATAACTGTCCATTGTTGTTTATTGACTCTGATGATATGATGTGATGTAATGTAATAACATATATAATTCTTTTGTTTTTAAAAGATATTCATTTATCTATTATATATTGTTCCGCTGCGATGTGTAAGATTCTGATATTGTTTTCTGTTCTGATGTGTTCTGTTGTTCTTCTTTCTTCTTTTTCTTCTTCTTCTACTTTTTCTTTTTCTTAAAACCCTCACTATTGGAGTTTCCGGCACTCGATTGCTCGGCAGTTGATAAAGTGAGTATCGATGTCGAATTTTCGAAAGTCGAAATTCTAGGATGTGACATATTCCACCTCGAAGTGGAATTGGTATTGTGCTAACATCTGGGGATGTAGGGAAACAGGTTGGAGGGATCCAACTGGATTCCTCAAATTATATGAATTTGTTTCATATGTTATATGAATTTGTTTCATATACTGTGTGATGATTTATTTATAATTCGTGAATGATTATATTTGTGATTGAATGTGTTGAAGGCTATAATTTAGCCAAATGTATTTTTGGTATCGTTGGATACCAGAAATAAATGAAATTGGATTTTTGAAAATTAAAATTGGAAATTTTAAGTAAATTCTTTTGAAAGAATTGGTTGAATTTCAAAGAAGGAATTTTAAAGCGTAAAGTTGATTTTTGAAATCTTATCGAATTATTTCCAAAATATGGGAAAAAGATTTTTATAAATGGATTTTGAAAAGTACTATTCGAAAGTTGGAAAATTTATTTAAAATGGAATTTTAAATGGTTTGGAAGAGATAAATGAATTTATTTTAAAAAGGTGATGAATTTCTTGAAATCCAATTAATAATTGATTTGGTATTTGAAAATAGATCTTTAGGAAATGATATGAAAATTTATTTGGTGTTGAATTAAAGTGGATTTGGTGTTGAAATGAATTTGGAAATCAATTTGTAAAATGATTTGGGATTTGAAATAAATTTAGAAATCAATTTGTAATTGATTTGGTGTTTGAAAGTGGATATTTGGAAAACGACTTGAAAATCATGTATAAGTGAATATTTGGAAATTTAAATTCACAATGGAATTTATAAAGGAAAGGGAAATTTGTTTTAAAAATAAACATTAATTTATTTTTAAGTGTGGAAATAAATTTACAGATTTGGAACGTAAATTTGAAATAAATCGATAAGGATTTATTTAATTGGTTTAAATGGACCATTTTGTGATGAAGTGTGAAAATGTGATTTGAAATTGGTTTTCAAATGTTAAAGTGTGGAAAAATATATATCTTGTGAAGATATTTTGAAAATAAATAATTTGGGAAAAAGTTATTTAAATTGGATGTTTGTTGTGAATGTTATTTGATAGTTAAATAACCGACTATCAATATTTGCCTTTGAAATGGCACTTGATTTGTTTTTAAAACAAACGCTCACTATTCTGGTTAGCCGGGAAAAGACCTTTGTGTCATATAACCCATTCTGAATTAGTGATACGACGATATGGATCGTATTGAAGACCGGTGTTGAAGACCGGATATTTTCGAAAATGAAAGGACAACCTATCGAATTTCTTTGCACTGAATTTCTCCGGTATAGAGATTTATATCACTCTTCTTGTGATGGGAAGTCCGGACGTGATTAGTAAATACCCGGATTGCAAGGGCTTCTTTGGAAGTGCCTTCGGTTCCGTTCGATCCCGGAACGGACTTGTATGGATGTGTGTCTGACGTTACACTTTGAGATGTAAAGCTGGTTTCTATCAAATACATTTCTGTTGGTGGCGGAGAATTTATTCTCTTAGCTTAACACTCTTCTTTGAGACGTACGAGCTCAAAGGTTATGTAGTTGATGGTTACTAGTGATACATTCCCAATTTGGTAATGTGGCATACGTAGTGCTGTTGATCATTTGTTGATCAAAGCGTGGCTTTGTGAAAAAGCATGGCTTTGTGAAAAAGCGTGGCTTTGTGAAAAAGCGAGACTTTATGAAAAAGCGTGGCTTTGTGAAAAAATGTGGCTTTGCGAAAAAACGCAGCTTTGTGAACGAGACTTCGTCGAGCCTCACAACCCGGTAATGGTCGAAACATGAATGTTGCGGCAAGGTTGTTAGGGGTCGCGCCCCTAGGGTATGTCATTTCCTTCTGGATAAGAGGTGATATCATGGTATGGAGCCCAGATATTTTACCTATGTTGATGCTGCACATTATTATACTTTGTGGTTGTTGGTTTGTGGTTGAGGATCCTCGGATAAAGGTCGGTAACGACCGGGGGATGACATACTTGTGTGTTAGTTACCTAGTTACAACTGTACAGCGTGAGGTATCGTCAGTGTGTTAGTTACCAAGTTACAGCTGTACAGCATGAGGTACCGTCGGCCTTGTGTGTGCAGAGATCCGGTTAGGTTCTCGGGGCGTCTTTCCAGAGGCATTTCCATTTCGGTGTAAGGAAGTTCCTTTGCCTGACCATTTGTTTGAAATCCAAAGAAACAATACGAACCTTGTACGGTTTTAGTTGTATTACCTGCTATGGAATGTCGCGGTAACCTTCTATTAAACATGGTAGCTATAGTAGGCATACAATAATGGTTGTATGCTGGCTAAGATTAATATTATATTTTCGAAATGGTTTTCGACACTATGCACTAATGATAATAATATCAAATGATTTTGCGTAGTAAGCATTTTTGACTATCATAAGAAGAAATCTCCTCCAATTCTGCGTTTGCATTGTGTGTGTGGCGGGAGGTCTTATGGTAGTTTCATTTTCCAAAAGCATTGCGAAATTGTTTTATTTTCTTTGTGAAGATAAACTGTTTTAAGTTCTCACACCAGTCCCATGACTGACCTGGAATTTATTGTTTCCTTCCGAAACTATAGGGTGCCCACCAATTTCCACACGGGCAGTCTAGAGTCAGGTTATCAGGTCATTCTGGATTCAGGAGAGGCTGTGGAGCTCAGTGGTGAGCTGGATGGCGAGGCGTATCACTTGTATATGATATTATTTATTCCGTTGTGTATTCTGTATGAGGACAAGTTTGTATAAATGTCCATTGATGTATTGTTGTTGTAAACTCTAATGATGATGTAATGTATAAACAGATATAATTCTTTGATTTAAAGATTATTCATTTATCTATTATATGTTGTTCCGCTGCGAATGTGAGATTCTGATATTGTTTCTGTTGCTTCTTCTTTCTTTTTCTTCTGTCTTCTTCTACCTCTTCTTTTTAACCCTAATGGATCGGTTTTCCGGTATTCGATTGCGCGGCATTTGATACAGTGGACGTATTAATGTCGACTTTCGAGCGTCGAAAAGTCGTATCGTTAAAGTGGTATCAGAGCATATGGTTAAGCGATAACCTTGGCTCTGTTGGGAATTACTCATTAGAGATATAGTCAGTAGTACTCTAGAATGAGTGTGAGTGTAATAATAGATACGAGTGCGTATTTGTTAGTGAATATAAAAGTGTTTTATATTGTGTTTGCTTATCCGTTGAGCTGTTTGTGAATTCTGGTCGGTATGTGGGACACCATATTATCGATAGGGGTTTCTAAACACTTAAATGAGGCAAGTCGACATAGTATCATTTTAAATTGGGTAAATGAAATAATTTTACCTCGATTATATTTTGTATATAAAGAAGTAATTTTCCAAGGATTATTAAAGTGTATATAAATTGATTGTTTGGTTATTGAAAATAGTGAAATTATATGAGAAAGGATTTATAAATGTGATTTATAAATAAAAAGGAAATTTTGAAAAAATATTAAGCATTGAATTCACTAGTGTTGCTGAAAAATAATAAGGGTGATGACTGCAGCATCATCAGTATCATTTTTGAGTTTCTGTGTGATAGATTTGCTACCATGGTAAAATTGGAATAAAATTGGGTTAGCATAATAAATATATAAGTTGTATAACTTATAGAATGGGTAAAGGTAAGTAACATCAATTGTTAAAGTGGTTAAACAATTTTGTTAAGAAAAAACAAAATCTGAATTGGATTTATAAGTGGAAATTTAAGTTAAGTTAAACAAATGATGTTTAATTGGAATATAACTTAAGTAATGATGAATGAAGTTGATTTTGATTTCGAAGTAAATTAATAAAGTGAATTTATTAAATGAATGTGAATTTGAGTTATATAAATAAAACTCAACTTTATTTGTTAAATGAATTAGTAATTGAATTGAACTAATGTTAATCAATCGAATGTAAGTAAATTGATATGGAATAATGAATGTAAGTGTTAATTCATTAAAGCTAATGTAATTGGAAATTGGAAATTGAATGGAAGCCAATTTAATATTAAACCAATTGGAATTAAAAGTGTTGAACCAAATTGAATGCAAGTAATGTAAATTTAATAATTTGATTGTGTTGAATGACATTGGTTGTTATATGATTATTGGTTGATTGTATATAATTCATTAAGTGTTAATGAAATTGAATTAGTGAAAATAAAAGGCTATGTAATTGAATTTGAATTGAAAGTGAACCAACTTGAATGTAAATTAGTGAGTGTGAACTAATTGAAATGAATACATGAATGATTTGAAAATTTTGTTGAAAGCATTCGAATAAGTTTTGAAACCATATAAATTGCTTATGGGAATTTTTTGATTACATTGCTTATGGAAACTTTGTGTTTGTTATTGAAAATTAATGAAATGTTAAATGAATTTTATATATATGTCACTTGCGTGTTTAAACTGAGTAAGTACAGGTGCCAGGGCTGCCGTTCAGTTGATTTGGTTGCGCTAAAATGCTAAATTAATAACTGCTTTGTTTAAAAATGCTAAAAGGTACACCTAAGCAATAAAAAAATAGGAAATATGAACTGTTTTGTTTCTGCTTTTCCGACCGTGTGGGTCGATGTATATATATTTATGTCTATTGTGAACCTAGTACGATTGAACCGCGCAAAGGAGACGCTGGCGAATTTTTCGTAAAATTTAAGGCGTTAGAAAATATTTGAAAATTTTGGAAAATTTTTGTTAATGAAAATTCAATTTCCGAATTGTAATGAAAATGTAGGAATTGAACTAGAAAATGGAAACCATTATTTTGGTTGAAGTTAAAGGTATGGGGAAAAGGTGAATATAAAATTTTCACTAAGTGGATTTTTGAAAAGTTAATGGATTTGGGCATTTTTCTTACTTTGCAATTTCGAGGACGAAATTCTTTTAAGGGGGAAGGTTGTAACGACCTAGAATTTCTGTCATTTGAAATTCGTATATTTAATTAATTTTAAATATTAACAAGTAAGATTTGTAAGTCGAATAAATTTAAATTCGAATATAAAGATTTAATTGTTTAATTACATCGATAATTAATATTTGAAATTCTAGAAATAATTGGAAATTGGATCAAATGTGATTAAAAATGATTTATAAAGTTATATTAAATCATATTGGAGTTAGAATGATGTTTGTGAACTTTTAAAATCGAATTAAAAGTTAAATTGTGAAAATTGAATATTTTAATATTTAATTGACGACTAAAAATAGTCATTTTTCAAACAGTTTCGGATTTCGACGAAACAAATTTCATCGGATCTGTAATGTGAAATTATTGTAAGATTTCAAATTTCGTGCCAATTGGACTTACGGTTTGTTCGGGGCAAGCCAAAACGCATCAAAATCGTTTTAATCGGTTTAATTTTAATTTGATCGTTTATTTCTGTAACTCGCGCATATGACCGAATTAGCTCCCGAAACATGTTCCATTGTGTTCGGAACGCGGGTAAAACCCTAGAAACGCCAGCCGGCATGCTTGATTTCGAGTTCGGAAAATTTCAAGGTGAATAGTGTTTTAGAATTTTCTATATAAGCCCTTGGATTTTCACAATTTCCACTAAAACCCTAGAGAACTAGGTCTGGCCGCCAGTAAACGTTTCAATGGCTGAAAACTGATCGCATTCTTCTTTATTTTCCTCCCAATCCACAAATCGATTCGAGAAATTTTCTTCTGCAATATTGCATAGCACGATGAGATCTAGTAGTTCAACGGTTGTGATCGATTTTAAGCAAGCGAATCGACGACAATTTGAGCTTGAATTGCCGGCGTTCAATCACGTTGATCGAGACCAGATGTCCACCGAGCTGGCCATGCCTCAGGGCGGAGATGCGTGGTGTTCGTGCCTTCGTCGTGGCGGTGGGTGATGAAGCTCCGGTCGCGAATGAGGGGGGTGCGACCATCGGAGTAGGGTACGAACTTTGGGTTCGTTTGAACTGATTCTCGCGCGTGAAGATGAGGGGAAGAGGAAAAAACTCGTTCGGCCCAGATTTTGTTTTGTGAAATCGAAGGCCACGATTTGCTGAGGTTAAAAGAAAATAAATAAAATTTGTTAATTATTATATTTTAAATCGTTCAAACTTTAAAAGAGTGTAACTTCTTCATACGAGGTTGGATTTTGACGAATTTTTTTGTGTTGGAACTGTATTGACGAGCTCTTCGCAATGGAGCTGGTTTGGAGTCAGTTGGAGTCAGTGAAAATTTTGAGTAAAATTAAACGGTCGTTTAATTTTATTAAAAATAAAATACCGCAACCGTTATTGAAAGCAAGGTGAGAACTCCTCACTCAATCGAATTATTTTTTCGATTTAAATTTTAAATAGTTAGATTTAAAATTTGTTGATAGTGTTGATTGTGTGAATTGAATGATGGTTGTTATTTATTGTGTTGAAATAGACCCTATACGCCGTATATTAAGCGGAGTTATTTATTAAAAACATATACCGCGATAATTCCATCGTGAAGTGGAATTGGTATTATATATGTATTTGGAGTTGATTTCCCGCATTATATAGCAGATGAAACCCTATGCGCCGCATAATAGCGGATGATATTTTATAAATCTCATATACCGCGATATTCCACCTCGAAGTGGAATTGGTATTGTGCTAACATCTGTGGATGCAGGGAAACAGGTTGGAGGGATCCAACTGGATTCCTCAAATTATATGAATTTGTTTCATATGTTATATGAATTTGTTTCATATGCTGTGTGATGATTTATTTATAATCTGTGAATGATTATATTTGTGATTGAATGTGTTGAAGGCTATAATTTAGCCAAATGTATTTTTGGTATCGATGGATACTAGAAATAAATGAAATTGGATTTTTGAAAATTAAAATTGGAAATTTTAAGTAAATTCTTTTGAAAGAATTGATTGAATTTAAAAGAAGGAATTTTAAAGCGTAAAGTTGATTTTTGAAATCTTATCGAATTATTTCCAAAATATTGGAAAAATATTTTTATAAATGGATTTTGAATAGTATTATTCGAAAGTTGGAAAATTTATTTAAAATTGAATTTTAAATGGTTTGGAAGAGATAAATGAATTTATTTTAAAAAGGTGATGAATTTCTTGAAATCCAATTAATAATTGATTTGGTATTTGAAAATAGATCTTTGGGAAATCGATATGAAAATTTATTTGCTGTTGAATTAAAATTGATTTGGTGTTGATATAAATTTGGAAATCGATTTGTAAAATAATTTGGGATTTGAAATAAATTTAGAAATCAATTTGTAATTGATTTGGTGTTTGAAAGTGGATATTTGGAAAACGACTTGAAAATCGTGTATAAGTAAATATTTGGAAATTTAAATTCACAATGGAATTTATAAAGGAAAGGGAAATTTGTTTTAAAAATAAACATTAATTTATTTTTAAGTGTGGAAATAAATTTACAGATTTGGAACGTAAATTTGAAATAAATCGATAAGGATTTATTTAACAGGAAAATAGACACAGGGAAGAAGTTGCAAAAAAAATTAGCCTCAGAGACAACAAGTTTGTTTTTTAGTGTGAAGGACATTTTTAGTGTAAACAGAAAATGATAGTTACAACTATCATTCTGTGATTTACACTAGAAAGTGTCCTTCAGCCTAAAAAGCAAACTTCTTGTCCCTAAAACTAAATTTTTTCTCAACTTTTTCCTTGAGCCTAAAAACCCCTTTATTTAATTGGTTTAAATGGACCATTTTGTGATGAAGTGTGAAAATGTGATTTGAAATTGGTTTTCAAATGTTAAAGTGTGGAAAAATATATATCTTGTGAAGATATTTTGAAAATAAATAATTTGGGAAAAAATTATTTAAATTGGATGTTTGTTGTGAATGTTGTTTGATAGTTAAATAACCGACTATCAATATTTGCCTTTGAAATGGCACTTAATTTGTTTTTAAAACAAATGCTCACTATTCGGGTTAGCCGGGAAAAGACCTTTGTGTCATATAACCCATTCCGAATTAGTGATACGACGATATGGATCGTATTGAAGACCGGTGTTGAAGACTGGATATTTTCGAAAATGAAAGGACAACCTATCGAATGTCTCTACACTGAGTTGCTCCGGTATAGAGATTTATATCACTCTTCTTGTGATGGGAAGTCCGGACGTGATTAGTAAATACCCAGATTGCAAGGGCTTCTTTGGAAGTGCTTTCGGTTCCGTTCGATCCCGGAACGGACTTGTATGGATGTGTGTCTGACGTTACACTTTGAGATGTAAAGCTGGTTTCTATCAAATACATTTCTGTTGGTGGCAGAGAATTTATTCTCTTAGCGTAACACCCTTCTCTGAGACGTATGAGCTCAGAGGTTATGTAGTTGATGGTTACTAGTGATACATTCCCAATTTGGTAATGTGGCATACGAAGCGCTGTTGATCATTTGTTGATCAAAGCGTGGCTTTGTGAAAAAGCATGGCTTTGTGAGAAAACATAGCTTTGTGAAAAACGTAGCTTTGTGAACGAGACTTCGTCGAGCCTCACAACCCGGTAATGGTCGAAACAGGAATGTTGCGGCAAGGTTGTTTGGGGTCGCGCCCCTAGGTTATGTTATTTCCTTCTAGATAAGAGGTGATATCATGGTATGGAGCCCAGATATTTTACCTATGTTGATGCTGCACATTTATTATACTTTGTGGTTGTTGCTTTGTGGTTGAGGATCCTCAGATAAAGGTCGGTAACGACCGGGGGATGACATACTTGTGTGTTAGTTACCTAGTTACAGCTGTACAGTGTGAGGTAGCATCAGTGTGTTAGTTACCTAGTTACAGCTGTACAGCGTGAGGTAGCGTCGACCTTGTGTTTGTAGAGATCCGGTTAGGTTCTCGGGGCGTCTTTCCAGAGGCGTTTCCATTTCGGTGTAAGGAAGTTCCTTTGCCTGACCATTTGTTGGAAATCCGAAGAAACAATACGAACCTTGTACGGTTTTAGTTGTATTACCTGCTATGGAATGTGGCGGTAACCTGCTATTGAACATGGTAGCTATAGTAGGCATACAATAATGGTTGTATGCTGGCTAAGATTAATATTATATTTTCGAAATGGTTTTCGACACTATGCACTAATGATAATAATATCGAATGATTTTGCATAGTAAGCATTTTTGACTATCATAAGAAGAAATCTCCTCTAATTCTGCGTTTGCATTGTGTGTGTGGTGGGAGGTCTTATGGTAGTTTCATTTTCCAAAAGCATTGCAAAATTGTTTTATTTTCTTTGTGAAGATAAACTGTTTTAAGTTCTCATTCCAGTCCCATGACTAACCTGGAGTTTATTGTTTCCTTCCTAAACTCTGGGTGCCCACCAATTTCCACACGGGCAGTCTAGATTCAGGTTATCAGGTCATTCTAGATTCAGGAGAGGCTGTGGAGCTCAGTGGCGAGCTGGATGGCGAGGCGTACCACTTGTATATGATATTATTTATTCCGTTGTGTATTCTGTATGAGGACAAGTTTGTATAACTGTCCATTGATGTATTGTTGTTGTAAACTCTGATGATGATGTAATGTATAAACTGATATAATTCTTTGATTTAAAGATTATTCATTTATCTATTATATGTTGTTCCGCTGCGAATGTGAGATTCTGATATTGTTTCTGTTGCTTCTTCTTTCCTTTTCTTCTGTCTTCTTCTACCTCTTCTTTTTAACCCTAATGGTTCGGTTTTCTGGCATTCGATTACGCGGCATTTGATACAGTGGACGTATTAATGTCGACTTTCGAGCATCGAAAAGTCGTATCGTTACAGTGTCCCCACTTATAACATTTACCACAAAATGTTTCTACCCTGTCATCAATCTGGATAACCTTCACGCCTCCAACAGTACGTTCCATAGCTTTACTCCTCTTCTGCCTCTCGGAACAATTCCTAGCAATATGTCCCGTCTTCTTACAATGATAGCAAATAGTCGACTCATTGACCGGTTCAACTTGTTTACGCTTCGCCTTCTTCACTTCAGGGCAATGATTTAGGAAATGTCCTTTCTTACGACACTTATAGCACGAGATCTCAGAGCGAAACTGATGGAATGTACCCTTCAATTCCTCCCTTGTTTTACTGCACTTGGCTACGTAATGACCCTTATTGAAACATCTGTAGCAAGTGACATTATCATAAGGTCCTGGTTCAGCCCTTTCCTTAACCTGTTTTTCATACTCTTGAATTTCTTCTTCACGATCCCTACGTGCAGTTGCTCTTTGCTCTCTGCGTCTATCCTTCCATTCTTCATACTTAGTCATCTCTCTCAAAGACTGAATTCTAGAGGGGCTTCCTAACCTATAAATTAGACTTAATTAAAAGAATTCAACTTTTACTCTTATATATATTAATTTGCTTACCAAGTTATACCTTATGTTTTAACACCTTTGGTTTTTAATTCCAAACAAAGTTTCAAACAACTTCTTATTTTAAAATAAGATTACTTCCAAAAATATTCTGATTAAGATTATTTATCATTTTCTTTAACGGTTTGAAATCAAACTTCAAATTTTTTTAAATCTTAGGATTCTAACTTCACCATTTAAAATCTCCCTTCAATTTACAAGTCATACTTATCTAAAAGTTTACTTCCTTAACACATTTCATTTTGCTTTATCATTATCAGGAAACAAACATCCAGTATTTGATACAATAACCATTTTATTTTATTTTAGTTTAAAACCAAATTTAATTCTAATTCTCCTTATATGAATGGTACATTCTATTCAATTCCTACTTGAATATATATATATATATATATATATATATATATTTACCACTTAAATTCTTATCTAATCTCAATATCCAACAACCAATTATTGCCTTATATATATAAACTTATATAAAAATCCTTTACCTTTACAACCATTATATAAAAATAACAAGTACGCTTTCATATATATATATACACTCAACTCATTTTAGGGTACTACTTACCCTATCCTTAATGAGTACACCCACCAGAGCCAAGGTTTTCGCTTAACCTTCGCTCTGATACCAATTGTAACGACCCGGAATTTTCGATCCCGAAAATTCCAGATAGTTAGGAAAAGAAGAGAAGAAATAGAAGAAGAAACAAGAAACAATCACAAAATCGCACATTCGCAGCGGATCAAAATATAAATCATATAAAATAGCATGTATACAAATGAAAAACTGTACTTATCAAATTACACTTTAATATATCAGAGTTATACATATACACAACACTGGACAGATACAATCAACATGTCCCAAATAACCATAATATATCATAGCGGATTACACACCATACGTTCCTGCCATCCAGCTCGCCTCCCGAGCTCCAGAACGTCCTTACCTGAAAATCTGTAATACTCGGTCTGACCCAAGCATTACATCAAAGTAACACCCGGGTCAGGCTGGAAACCAGCGTGAGTAAACCCATAATATGAAATACCAAACTATATAACTTAAGTGAATTATCAGGGTAACTCGTACTTTTCTACGAGTTCTAATCTTATTAAAGTCAATCATTTATCTCAAAACAATATCCAAGAATCGTTATCCAGTTTTAAATATCCATGAGACTTAACTTATTTCATTCCAGCCTGTTTGCTTCCAAACTCACATTTATAAAGAATCGAAGTGGTTTTGGGTATTTATTGATACCCGACCCCGGTCTCTTCGAATTCAATGTCATCTCTAATCCAAGTTGTTAAGTTTTGAACAATATAATTCAAATCCAGGATATCATACAACAATTCAACTCAAATAGGTAACCTACATTATCATAGTTTAATCCATTCATATCACAGCACATCTCAATCGCCCATCAGAGAAAAAATCAATCCAAGTCATCCAATATCATTCAATCATCCATAACAAGATTTATTAGATATATAATTCCTAATTAATTTAATTAATCTCCAATTAAATTAATTACCAACTTTAATCATTTAGATTACCTTAATTCTGCATAGTCAACATTTATTAATTACAACCCAATTAATAAATCATTTCTTAATAACCCATCTTAATTAATCAACCTTAATTAATTATTCTTTAATTACATTAAGTAATTAGCCTTTAATCAATTACATAGATTAATTATCCTTTAACCATTCACATTAATTAACCTTTAATCACTCTCATTAATTAATGATCCTTAATTAATTACATTAATTGACTAACCCTTTAATTAATTAATTACACTAAGTAATTAATCCTTAATTACATCCATTAAGAAATTAACCTTTAATTACTTTCATTAATTAACCACTAATTACTTTCATTAAGTAATTATCCTTTAATTAATCACATTCATTAATTAACCTTAATTAATCACATTCATTAATTAACCTTAATTAATCACATTCATTAATTAACTACCCTTTAATTACTTCCATTAATTAATTTACTCTTTAATTAATTATATTAATCAATCCTTTAATTACTTCCATTAATTAATTTACTTTTAATTAATTATATTAATTAATCCTTTAATTACTTCCATCACTTTTGTTAAACATTTTCTTTATTAATAAAACTAGATTTCTTTGCTTTATAAAATCTATTCATGTTTCACTGATTTTTTTTTAAATCTGGTTATTAAGACAAAATACAAACCCGAGACATACTCGAGTAAATCAAGCAAAAACCCCGAGCAAAACTCTCAAACCCCCGAGACACTCGCTACTTCGAGTCAACCCACAAAACTACTCGATTTCGACCCGAGATCAAAACCTTCTTCCCCAACACTAAACATCGCCAGATACACAGTATTGCACCGTGCACGTATACCAATGATCATCGTCGCTCCGACCAACTACATTGGCTTCATCACATTGTCGTCGACTCCCACAGTCCCTCCGACCACCCAAATCAACGAATTCTTGAACCAAACAAAATCGAGCAACTTGAACCCAACTGGAACAAAACTGACCCACCAAGAATCACCTCGAACTTCCTCCTCCGACCATCTGAGGTTACGCGAACGTATCTGAAGCTTCATCGATGTCCAACGCCTCGATTCCCCCAGGTCTGGCTACCTCCGAACTACTAATGACGTTGCAGTTTATCGAACTTTGACCGATACAAAAACACGAACTTAAACCCTAGATCATCTACGTTCGGCCACCGTGATAGCTAATAAATTCACTTAGCATTTTTCCTAGTTCCGCCAACCTCCAGGCTACCCTTAGTCACGATCCCGAGACCACCACGTTCATCGATCACCAGAAATTGCCACAAAACTCAAAACCGTTCAACTTGCTAATTCTTCTCGAATACTTACTTAAAAATTCTGATTCCACCTTTAAAAATCATTATTTTCGAAGGTGTTTTTGATGATATAATTGAAATCAGAAAACATGATTCTCCAATTTTTGGTATGCTTTGAATTCATCTGTATTTCTTAGTTTTCCAGGAAATACTTTAATCAATTAGGCTTGAAATTATTTTTAAAAGATAAAATATGATTATACCAACATGTTTTGTTTAGATCCTACAGTCTAACAAGAATCAGAGGAAGAGGATTTGGATTTTGAAACAGGTTTTGAAAACCTGTAAACAACACAGAGGCAATATGCATGTTCAATATGCACAGGCATATATTCATATATTTTTTATACATGCAACCATATTTTCATACATTCAACATTATTTTCCACATTTTACTTCAAGTATTTATCACATACAAATCAAGATATAACAGGTTTAAGCTTTTTAAAAGGTTAGTTTACTCACCTTTCTTCCTTTGGACCGAGCGGTATTTGCTCTCTTCTCTTTCTTTTTTTTCTTGTTTAACTTAGCTTGCTCTTGAAGGAATGAAGAAAAAGAAGACATGAGTGGATGTACAAGTAAGAAAAGGGGTAGGCTGCCTTCTACCGTAAGCTTCTTTCATTTTTTGATATTTTTTTTCTTATCTATACTTGGTCAGAGATTTTTTTCTCTATGGTGGCTGAGATACATTTTATTTGATCTTATCCTTTGCTTGCCTTTATTTTGTTTGCTACGTTGACTTGATAAAACTGTTTTGTTTGCTTGAAATGATATATTGCATGCTTAAGATGAAGGTGCATTAAATGCTTGTCCCCTTCTATGTTTATATTGCACTATTTAATATAATATACATTTGTTTTGTATTTTCCATCATATCCATATAAATGTATTCATACTCTTTACCATGGCTATGTTTTACTTCAAGTTTTTCATACAATATATAATCACTTATATCCTTTTATCCCTGTTTTAAACATATATTTATATTCCTATGGTCATATATGCTTATATATATATATAAATTACCAACAATTAAAGCTTGTATAAATTTCCTATAGGATTCAGAGACTTTAAAATTCAATACTCAATATAGCTTTCAATTCACTATTATATATATCCAGATATTTTAAATTATCAGAAATTTATTCATTCGACATATAAAAATCAATATTTCAATAATTTAATCCAATAAATTTCACAATTAACATACGCTAAAAATCCGGGTCATCACAAACCCATTCTCTATAGTTCCTATATTTTGGCCAAATCTAACCAATATATTACATAACTTATAAAAAAACCAAGGAGGACTGAAGTGTATCTTAACTTTCATATATGTTAAATATCATGATATAGAAAGAGAGCACTCATGGAATTATTCAAAAGAGTAATCTAAAAATATCATATTGCCTTAGGTTATGGTTGAATGCTTTAATTACAGACTATATAATCATGGTATAATTTCTGTTTTTAATCGTATAACAGCTGATGTTAATTTTCAGGCTTGCATAAACTCTTGTAGACTTAAGGAGTGATACTTCCGGGAATCAATTTTCTTGGAAGGAGCTCAAATTTCAGTTTGCATGGTAAAATAGATAGAATATTTGAAAATTTTTAAGTTGTTAACAAGTTTAATCAAGCCTTTGCGACACTATTAAGCAAGGTTTGAACTTCCGGCCGGTGCACTGGAATTCCATCCATTCCTTCCCGGATCCGGTGCTAACCGGGTCGGAATTCAAGGAAATTTCCATTCTGGAGTTTGCCCTAAATAATCATTGTAAAACTGAGAAAACGAAAAGTCCTTGGTAATTACCTTCAATTTTCTTTGTTGCACTCCTTAATCGATAACATCTATTTCATATTCGTAGTGATTTTTAGTGTGAATAAGATTCAAAATTGAGGGTTATTTAAAGTGAGAGCGGAAAGGAGCCAAGGACGATAGAATTCTTTAGGAGTTGGATCTGGTTATTTTGAACTGAGAAAAAGAAAGTGAAATGGTCTAAAGTAGAAGACGAGTGCTGCACTTGATGAAGTATGGCAAGTACACTACAGGCTACAGCCTTTGTACTTTAAAAAATGAGAGCTTGTGCTCAGTAAAGCATGGGCCAAAATTACGATAAAGGAAGTGAATAAAGAGATATTTATTAAAACTATAAAATATGATTGATGGAAATTGTATCAATACCGGAATATCTTGGTTACAATTTAATATTTTAACATATTTATATTAAAAAAAATGAAAAATCCAGAATTAATAAACCGGAAATTAAACGGAATTTCCGAAATTTCTGAAACGGAACCGAAATATTGAAAATTATAGATGACCGAAACGGAACCAGAGAACGAAATTTCGAACCTTGCTATTAAGTCATTATATAAGGGATCATTCTCCAATTCTAATAAAACTCATTTCTAATTTGGGCACTTATAAGCATAAACCGTTCAAATATAATAATGCTCGATCACTTCAAGAAGGATGTCAAGAAGCAATTCAAATAAATTTAAATAAAAAAATGATGGTAACCCTCTTTTCGATTTTCTTATCAAATTGAAAAGTATTAAAGCTAGTTTGAAAAACTGGAACAAAAGTAAAAATGAGCTATTATGCAACATTGGAGTGAACACTATTCATTATACCTATAGCAGCTGAATAATCTACATGATAATATTTTGATTCAAGGGTGCAACATAGCTTGGGAAATCTACAATCTGCTCTACATACAAAGGCAATAGAAAATACAAAGGGCTAAGGTGAAGTAGCTAACTGAAGAAGATTAGTCCTCAAGTTTTATGTTGCCATGAGGACAACAAAAAGTAGTAAAATGCATATTCACATTTTAACAGATGAACAAGGACAATTAACATCGAATCTAATAAACTTGTAAATAAGGTTGTTGAATACTTTAATTGTCTTTAAAATTCAAATGAGACAGGAAAACAGTTCGAAAGTTTTATATGTAAAAAAGAGTTAACTAATAATGTCAAAAAGAAATTAATCAAATCCATAGATATTAAGGAGCCGTGAAAGGCAATACTTCGAATAGATGGTGACAGTAGTCCAAGGTTAGGTGGTTTTAATGCAAAATTCTCCAAGAATCATTGGAAGTAAATAAAGAGGAGCACACCATGCTTGGCATCAGCTTTTGCTCCACGGAAGTTTACTAAAGAAATAAATCATACTTTTATTACTTTAGTACCCAAATCCCCTACTACAACTAATATAAGTGATTTCAAGCCTATTTTCTATTGTAATATTTTTTATAAAACTCTGACCGATAGTATTTCAAATAGGGTGAAAGGTTTTATGGATGGTTTAATTTCTCATAATAAAAATGCTTTAGTTCCTGGTAGAAATTACTGAGAACTCACCGCTAATTAGAGAAATGCAGAAATATAGTTTTATTGATAATACTTTTGATACAAATAAAGCATGTACATCACAGACTATTTATAAAAAATAAAGTGGGCTGAGTATTTAGGCCCAAAGTGGCTGGTAATCCAAGTGTGATCCCTTTGGCAAATGGTGACCATTGATCTTGATCAATGGTTGATATTAGTTGCTTGATAAGCCTCGGATCAGTAAAGTGTGCTTTACCTTGTTTGGTTGTTATCACAATATGCCCCTTCAAACAAAACTAGGGTTTTACCTTCTCTTCAACATTCATGTCGGCTGAGTAAATTTTGAGCTCATCTCGGAAGCGATTAAAATTAGTCGCCGATAAAACCTTAATTAGAAAGTCCGCTCTTTTATGGAAGGATGGGACATGGTTGATGACCAGCTTCTCGCTTCCAGTTCTCTCACGAACAAAGTAAAGGTCTATTTCCATGTGCTTTTGCGAGCGTGTTGAACTGGGTTCATGGATAAAGATATGGCGCTGAGGTTATCACACCAAACAGTGGGTTTTTGACTCAATTCGAACCCTAATTCCCAAATTAGGGTCTCGATCCAAATAATCTCGGCAACGGTACTTGCGATACATCTGTACTCAGCTTCAGTGCTGCTTCTGGAGATAGTGGACTGCTTCTTCGTACACCAAGAAATCGGATTTTGCCCTAGGAAGATGCAGAATCCGGAAATGGATTTCCTGTCATCAACGTCATTAGCCCAGTCGGAATCACTGTAAGCATGTATTTTTATGTCTTTACTTGCCTTCAGATGCAAGTCATATGCTAATGTCCCTTTAAGATATCTTAGTATGCGTTTTACGGCACACCAATGCTCACTTAACGGGTTCTGCATGTATTGGCAGACCTTATTCACACTAAAACATATGTCAGGTCGAGTGATTGTGGCATATTGAAGTGCCCCAACGATACTTCGATATGCTTAACATTTTCGATGGGTTCACCCTTGTTTTTAGATAATTGTTTGTGATTTGTCATCGGGGTTGGTAATGGTTTGGCTCTATCCATGTTGGCTCTGACTAGAATGTCACTGATGTACTGTTTTTGTGATAGGATGATCTCATTGTTGAATTTTCTTTGAATGTTTATGCCAAGGAAATTTTTTAATTCACCCATGTCTTTAATGGAGAAGTGTTTGTCAAGAAGTTTAATAACCTGATTAATCTCCTGTTGATCATCTCCTGTGATAAGAATATCATCCACATACACCAGTATATATGTACTCACATGCTTTCCTTTCCTTAAGTAGAGTGAGTTATCTGATTTTGTGGCACTGAAACCCAATTGAGTAAGGGTATTTTTTAGTTTTTCATGCCATGCTCTGGATGCTTGTTTTAGTCCATATATGGCCTTATGTAGTTTGCATACAAGACCTTTATCTGCATTAGAACTATATCCTTCTGGCTGTTGCATATAGACCTCTTCACATAACTCACCATTTAAAAAGGCATTATGAACATCTAGTTGCTTTATACTCCAGTTTTTATGAAGTGCAAGTGTTAACATAATCCTTATGGTTGTGGGTTTGATTACTGGGGAGAAGGTCTCAGTGAAATCAAATCCGTATTGTTGAGAATATCCTTTTGCAACAAGTCTGGCTTTATTTTTTACTATGTTGCCATCTACATCTCTTTTGATCTTGTAAGTCCACCTACAGCCTACAATGTTTTTGTGTTTTGGGGCTGTGACAAGAGTCCATGTTTTATTTCTGATTAAAGCGTTGAATTCTTCATCCATAGCCTTTTTCCATTTTTCATGTTTGATAGCCTGATCATATGATAATGGCTCTACTTCATTTACTTGTGCTGTGTAGACTTTGGGCTTGAAAATCCCACTTTTAGGTCTTGTGATCATAGGGTGTCCCATTTCAGTATGTTGTTGATGAACCTCCTCCTGCTGATTATTGTTGTCAGCTATAGTATTATCTTCTGGACAATTGTTGGATGTACTCTGACCATTGTTCTGACTGTTGTTTAGCACACTAGCACACTCCTCATTACTTGAGTCCATTGGTAGACAGCTTGTTGTTTCATTATCTGAATTATGTGGTGATGTAGTTCCATTATCATTTCTTTGTATATGCTGATTATCACCTTTAGTATGTTGAGACAGATCTGGAATAGGTGTAGCATGTGTTTTCTCATCATTGATTTCCCTGCATTGCTTACTTTTATCTGCAAATGGAAATATGAGCTCATTAAAAACAACATGTCTTGAAATGTAAATCTTGCCTTTACTGTCCATACACTTATACCCTTTCTGATTATGTGCATATCTCAAAAAAGTGCATGGACTAGATCTAAGGCTTAATTTGTGTTTTTTGTATGGTCTAGTGTAGGGAAAACACAAACACCCAAAGGTTCTTAAATGATCATATTTTGGTCTAACTCCATAAAGTTTCTCATGTGGACAATTGTTTAGTACCTTTGTTGGCATCCTATTAATGAGATATACTGAAGTGGCAAAAGCTTCACTCCAGTATTTCAATGGTAGTGATGCTTGAGATAATAGTGTTAGACCAGTTTCAACAATATGCCTGTGTTTTCTTTCCACTAAACCATTTTGCTCAGATGTGTGGGGGCAAGTAACTCTATGAAGTATTCTTTTTTGACTAAAGAATTCCTTTAATGGTTTAAACTCTCCCCCACCATCTGTTTGGAAAATTTTAACACATTTGTTAATTTGTCTTTCAATGTGAGTGATGAAATGTATAACAGCATTACTAGCATCAGATTTTGCTTTGAGAAAGTATATCCAAGTGTGTCTGGTGTGTGCACATACAAGGGATAGATAATACCTGTATCCTTGCATTGAATTGAGTGGTGCTGGGCCCCATAAATCTGCAGCAATTAACTCAAGAGGATTTTCATATATGGTTTCAGAAATAACAAAATGTAATTTATGCATTTTCCCCATTTGATAGTGATCACATAAATGTAAATCAGAAATACTTGGAACAGAAATATTATTTTGTATTAAAATTTGTTTAACTACATTATAACTAGGGTGGCCAAGTTTACAATGCCACTTGTAAAATGATTTTACATCATTATCATATTTAGTACTAACATTATTAGCACTAATATTATTAGACCACATTGTCCCATTAGCAGCATCATTATTTGCCAAGTTGCTGAATTTGTACAGACCATTCTCCAGTTTACCCTGTAATAATATGTGTTTATTTAATGAGTCTCTAACTAGACAGTATTTTGGGTGAAACTCAAAGTACACCTTATTTTCACCGGCAAATTGTGAAACACTGATTAGATTTTTCTTGATACTTGGCACTCTTAATAATTTATTTAAGTAGAGTAGCCTTGTACCTTTTATGTAGCCAGTACCAACATGTGTTATGTTTGTAGCTTCACCATTTCCCATGAGAACAGATTGGTTACCTGAGTATTCTTTGCTCCCCAAGTTTAAGTTCTGTAGATTGTTAGTGATGTGATTTGTAGCACCGGAATCTGGGAACCATTCATCCATACTGTAATCATTGTTCTTTGCTGTGTCATCAGTAATGTTGTCTCCATTATTCTTGGATTGAGTTTGAATCATATTTGCACTAGCTTGTTTATTTGCATGAGATGACTGGCCATTATTAGTGTCTTCCTTGTATCTGAAATAACATTAGTTTGCCATATGTCCAAACTTTTCACAGATCTGACATTTAACTCTGTTGTTATAATTGCTTCTCCCCCTTCCTCTGCCTCTTTGGGTATAGCCTCCTCTCTGATTGTGACTGTCTTGCTTGGATTGATTAGGTACACCTTTTTTATTCTTGTTCTTTGATGTTGCTGCATAATTGACATTAAAGTCTTCTTGCATGGTCTTTCTTTGATCAATCCTTCCTTCATGAGCAAGAAGGGCTGTATGTATGTATTCTATGTCTGGAAGATTTGGTTGTGTTGCTATGTATGTTATTAAAGATTCATAATCTTGATCTAATCCATTGGTTATCACTAGAATTTGCTCACTGGTTGAGATATGATGACCAACACCTGCTAATTTGTCACATAAGTTATTGATTTTTGCAAGATACTCTCTCATAGGCATATCATTCTTTCTTGCATTTTGTAGTTCCCTTTTGTAATGCATGACCCTTGCTGTTGATTGTGAACTAAAAATGCGTTGGATTGCTGACCATATTTCGTGGGAACTGTTACATCCCACAACTTGTGATAACAAACTCTGACTAATAGAAGATAACAGCCATGATGATAGCAAATTGTCTTGCTTTTGGTACAGTTTGTATTCAGGGTTACTTACAGTTTTTCCTTCTTTTTCAGTGATCATAACTGGTGGGATGATCTTGGTGCCCATGACATAGTCATGTAAGTCATATCCTTTTAGTGCAATCTCGATTTGATATTTCCAAAGAATGTAGTTATCCTCATTTAATGGAGTAGAAATAATTTGATTCTTTGGTTTGATCAGGGCCAGATCTGAACTCTGGTGATCCCTTGATGGATTTGCAGAAGTCCCTGATGTTACATCTTCTTCTTCAAGTGCCATGGTGATTCAAGAATCTTGAAATGCCGATTTCTTAGAGATGGGGAGTAATGATAAGGGCAAATGGCGAGGCTAATCTTGAATTTAGCAGCCAAGAAATTAAAAACAGAAAAGAGGGAAATGCTATGATATATGTATATTACTGTTTCTCAAAGAAACAGTAATATGAATGAATAGCAGCGGAAAAGATATGAAACTGATGGAATGGATCTCCTTTGATCAAAAGAAAGGTATCCTCCCCGAAGATGACACTTTTCTGAGGGGAGAGAATTTTGAAAAATCTCAGTTTTGGATTTGATATGAATTTTCCTTTAGGCTATACTGCTCTGATACCAAATTAGAGTAATGCAGAAATATAGATTTATTGATAATACTTTTGATACAAATAAAGCATGTACATCACAGACTATTTATAAAAAATAAAGTGGGCTGAGTATTTAGGCCCAAAGTGGCTGGTAATCCAAGTGTGATCCCTTTGGCAAATGGTGACCGTTGATCTTGATCAATGGTTGATATTAGTTGCTTGATAAGCCTCGGATCAGTAAAGTGTGCTTTCCCTTGTTTGGTTGTTATCACAATACCGCTAGCTTATGAGATGTCTGGAAGCACGTGTCTTAAGGTTGTTCTTCAGCATAATTATGGCGAAACAAGCAGAGTTTTTCATGCATATGCTTGATATGATGGGGTTTCCTCCTCAATTCACCCCATTGTATATTGATTTATTTCTACACCTACTTTCTCTATCGTCTCAACGACACTCCACATGGTTTTTTTCTAGCAACCGTGACATAAGACAAAGGGATCCATTATCCACTTATCTATTTGCCATTGTTACGGAATATTTGCTTATCAATCTAGAGAGTTAAAACACATTATGGGAAATGTATATCCTGTCTAACAAACAAAATCAATTATAAATCACTTAATATATGCTTATGATTTACTTACTTTTTTTCCGAATCTAATATGTAAAGTGCCATTACTATGATGTAGTTGCTTAAAGAGTTGAAATTTAAATCAAATTTGGCTATGAGTACGCAAAAAAAATTCCATGGAAAAGGTGTTGATAGGCAAGAACAAATACTGTACGTGATAAATTTTCAAAATGCTATATTGCCAAAAAAATATTTGGATGTTCCTCTCTCCTCTTATTGTAACACCCTATAATTTGGCGTTAGTTATTTAATTAGTTAGTTAATTAATTTAGCTTCAAAAATGGAATTTGTGAAAATGATGGAATTTGTGAAAATAATGGAAATTGAATATGAAACATGCACCATTGCGTTCCTGTTAAAATTCTGAGCAACTTTCATATTTGAAGTTTTATGATTGAAGTCTTAATGAAGAAGTTACAGACAAAAAACGAATTCAGAATGATAATAATTCGATTAGAATTAATTAACATTTTATATTAATTAGCCCAGGCCCACAGGTTGTTCCAACGGTCTGAATTTAATATATTTGGATCTGACGGTTGAGGTTGATTCTTGCATCTATAAATTCAGGAATAACCCTCCCTTATTTTCTTATATTTCTAGAGAATATTATGAAGCTCTACCATTTCTTCTTCTCCACTTTCTTTCTAAATTATAAAAATAAGATATTTATATCTATATTCATATAAAGTGGCTATTGCATATCCCGCTTCCCTACCGAAAGAAGTAACAAAATGAGATTCCATATTTATAATTAAGAGTGATGGTGGATATCTTTGAAAGGGTTTGCTTTGGGTTTGAGGTACTAAGTAACTGATCTAGGATTTGCGTCTCTCCTATAAAAGAAGTACTAAGTAGCCTAATGTGATTTCCAAGTAATGTCAGCTCGATAGTACCAGTGAGTGGTCCGCCTTGAGGTTAGGTATTATTTGGCAAAGGCCTACCTATAAATAGGTGTTAAATGGTCATAGACTTGCCTAATCTATTTTAATGAGGTATTAAATGGCTTGGATATAGTCTCTCACATTACTAAGACTTTAATAACGATAGATGCGCTAGTAGTATGGCTATTATAAATTATAAGGCCATAGGTAGTGGTCAATGGTTTCTGTATCTAGGACCAATAGATCAATAATGACGATGCTAGAAGTCTGCCTTGGGAATAGGTCTTAAATGACGGAATCTACCTCGATTGAGGTCTTAAACGGAAAAGTCTGTTTATTTCTCCTTTAAAAGTATTATGCAGTGATAATAGAATCCCGCTTCATATTTAGAAGTATTAAGTGGCAAATGGGTATGAAAGTATTGGGTGGTTGATAAGGCTTCGTCAGTTTTTCATACCTCGAGAATGGGTAGGTATGTAATCATGTATGCAATGCAAGGTTAAATTAGAATTTCTAAACTTAATAGACATAACAATTAAATGGAAACCAATTGGTATAAATTCAAGTTGTAGACAGTTTATAGATTTTCTAGTTACCATAACATTGTTCCAACCCCCTCCTAATTACAACCCACAGGATAGATTTAAAGCAACTTGTCACTGGAGCTGGATGTGTTTAGTTGTTGGAGAAGTCCTCTTTTCTCTAATGCTAGATGTTAATGTGACAATCTGCTATCTAAGGAATACAATTAATTACAATGTAGCAGTCATAATCAGTATTCTTCTCATATTATTGTTTCCGCTGTGAGTTTAGATTTCTATCAATCTCTGATAATGCTCATGCTTATTTGCAAGTACCAAATGCAATGATCCACTATGAGAAAAAAAGAATCATACGGCATATATGATCCGTTATCTGAATGAATACCTATCTGTCGTTTATATCTGTGCCGTCTCATTACACATCAGACCACAGATATGCCCCGTCGTCTGATATGCACTAACACATCAAAAGGAAAAAAACCATACGTTGTCTTATGTTATAGTATCATTTCTGGAATTATCTATTAGACAACATATAAATACCGACTGGTATGCATAATAATTACAATTATATTATATATTTGAAGAATGAAATATATGAATCGCAATTTTATTTTAAAAAATATTTTATTTCAAATTAAATTCACATACAAAACAACTTCACTTTACTTACACTTTCAAATACAATACAACTTTCACTACCACTCTCATATATAAAAAATTTCAATACACTCTCACATATAACTTTTTTTACTAGCACTCACTCACACTCAGTCAAGTTTATTTTTTATGTTAATCTTGATTTGCTTGCTCTGGCTTGTGTCCAGCCATCTCCTACACCTGTTAAATAAAAAACGCAGTAAAATGGAAAAGGAAACAAACCTAAATTGCAAAAATAAAATTGAATTAGAATATTGATATTGCCTCAGTTTATGGTGTTTGTTTTCTCTTCATGGTTTAGACAGGGATAAATATTTATGTGTGTGTGTGTGTGCACAGACAACTTATGATATGCACAATTTATCACTACGAATATCACAAGGCCGGGCATCGATTAAATCTCATGGACTATTGCAAAGATCAAGCCCGAAGGTTCAACACAGTGCAAATACTCACAAGGTCAAGCCCAAGCCTCCTCGGGCTCAACTTAGGTGCACAAGTAAATGCAACTTAAATCAGAAAACCAAACTAAAGGAAGCAAAAAAGTTCAAAATAGTAACAAGAAAATATCAGTTATTAGGCATGCACACATAATGTAAGTGATGCAAATGAACTGCATTCAAGTATCAACAGTATCAACTGCAATCAGTTCAAAACAGATTGCCAAACCATGGAGCGTCAAAAGTATATGTGAGCAACACACATATACACATGTACAAAATACAAAAGATGCTAATATTTCACACATATATACATACATATGTATGTGTGTGTATATACATGGAAGCAACAAGCAAGAAGACTGCATATAGCAGTAACAAGCACACTCAGGCACCAAAATCAAAAAGGTTCAGAAAAACAAGTTCAACTGGGCAAGAATTCAAGATAGTGCACATAAACAAGCTCCGACAAAACAATGATTCAAAAAAAAACAAGTTCAACTCAAAATGGTTTAGATAATGCACATTTAGGTGCCAGTGCACATAGGAGTAGCTCACTCTAGTGTCAGGACGCTCAAGGATGTATACATGTATATATGTATATAACTTCAATAATGGAATATATATATACACACATACATATACATACATACATATATATATATATATGTACACATATGGTTCACAAATATATAACAACCGAAAGAGAACGCGAAATCAAATTCTACGATTCTATCAATTTCTCAGTCAATCTTGATCGCACTCTGTTTTCTTTGTATATTTTGTTTCAGGTTGGTTTCCTATGCTGAGATAGTCACGGGTTGGAGAAGTGGATCGGGTTTGTTCGCGATTTGAAGTCGAGTAAGTCGAATTGCGATTTTTTTTGGGTTCGGGAATTGAAATTGGGTTGATGGTTGCATATTGTGATTCGATGGTAGGTATCTATCGATTTTGGAGTGGGTTCGTTTAGGTATTATTATTGATGTGGGGTTTCGAGCTACTGCTCTGATTGGTTTGGGGACTTTTGGGTCGGAGGAGGTGGTAGCATGCAAGTGTGGTGAGTTGTATGGGTCTGGAGTGTGAAGCAGTTCGTAGTTGATGATGTAGATGGGCTGTAGGCAGGGGGTTGGTTCGATTGCTTGTTGGTATGTGGATGTATATGTGAGTTGCTGCTGTAAGATAGGCAAGTTAGTTTGCAGAGTTGAGGCAAGTCGGTGTGGAGGAAGTGGATGAAATGATGTGGTTTGGGTCTGTGAATACTTGGAGGAACAGAAGTAGATGTTGTAGTGGTTGTGACAAAGGAGATCAGGTGATATGATATGGTGACTGGTATGAAAGTGATGCTAAATAGTGACAGTGAATTGATATTTGAACTGTTGTGTTGGAGGAAGAAGAAGTAGTGAATGTAATGGTTTATGGCAGAGTTATGGTGACTGTGGCTTGTTTGGGTGGTGAGAATGGGAGATATTGATGAATGCAGTAGTGGTTTGGAGATGATTTCGGTTGGTGGCAGTTGACAGTTAACTGAACGAGAAGGCATGCAACGTGGATGGTGTAGAAGTTGCTGTTAGTAGTGGATAATGCAGGATATGGGTTGTTTTGTTGAGTAGAGATGACCGGAGTGGGTTGTTTTGGAACAGAAGTGGGTGGCTGAAGTGAAGTTCAAAGCACTCAGATTGGCAAAGAGTGTTGCACAGAATTGGTGGTGGAGCAATTGAAAGGGGATACAAAACAGAAGTGGTCGAGGATATTGGTTAAACAAAAGCTGTGGATGAATGATGTATATAAGGGAAGTTGTAGTAGGAGGTAGATGTCAGTGCTGTTGTGTTGTTGGCAGATTGTGTTGTAGTAGGAAGTGCTGTAGAAGTGTTGATGTTGTGATGTGGGTTTTGTTGGCAGTAACTGTTGGTTAGGAATTGTGTTGACAGGGGAAGTAGGGTGGTCAGAGGTGGTGTTTGATGGTGATGATGGACTGTAAGGTTGAACTGTGGGACTTGTGGTAGATGTAAGGAGGAATGGTACAGTTTGGAGTGGTGATATTGAACTGGAAGATGTTGACACTGGTGGTTTTGGAAATGCAATGAATGTCTTGTGAATAAGTAAGGCAGAGGAGGAGATAGATGAATGTTGGTGATTGAACTAGCAAGCAGAGGATCTTTTGGGTTGTAGAAATGACTGTTAAATGAAGAAGTGCAGTGTGATATGTGTATGTAACAGAGAAGCAACAGTAGAAAGAGGAAATATGTATGTAACAATGAATTGTAAAACAGTGAACCATAGAACAGTTTTTCACAATGCATAGGTTTGTACAAAGAAAAATTGTAAATGTAAATTCAAATGCAAAAAAAAAAATTAAATAATTGTGTAAGTTTTTTTTTAATGTAAAGAAAAGAAATGCAAATGCAAATGAACTAGAAAACGAAAAACACAATCAAAATGCAATCAAAAATCACACAAACACAAAAAAAAAAATCTTTCTTACAATGCAAGCTAACACACAATAAAATCAAACAACACTAATCCGAACAATAGAAAATCAAAATCAAATCAATTCCCCGGCAATGGCGCCAAAAACTTGTTAATCGGTTAATTTTCTATCGTTTTAGAAAATAGTCAAAAAATTTCAAATTAAAATAACCGCAAGCGCATGGCATACAATAGTTAGTACGTGGCGAGTACGGATCGATCCACAGGGAATTGTTAGAGTTTAAAAATCTATTCAATCAAATTAGACCAAATGGAGGAGAAATTGTTAACTAGAAATAAAATGAGGCTAAAACTAGAATTAAAATGTGATTTAATAACTATTAGACTAACAAACAATTTAGAGGCAAATCCACGCTCAAATTTTTGTAAATCAATAAACAAATAATTTATGATATCTAACTTTGATATTAAGTGAAGTAATCATTTCATTTATCATAAGTATGGTTTGTTTATGTTATTAATTAACATAACTCAAACCATCAAACTATATTACAACAATTATACCACTTATAATTCTCATGAAAATGAAGTCAAAGCAAAAGCTATTTTAAGTATGATCTATTTACTATTGTAACTAGTAATATAGATCATCAAATTTCATTTTTACTTTCATTTCAAAATCAAAAATTAATTAGCAAATGATGATGTAAATTGTTTTTATGTTGAATAAGAATATCTCATTTGCATAAGCAATATAAGCTATCAAACCCACTTGTATAAACTTACATCAAAATTCACATTCATGAAGCATAAACAAAGAGATCATAAATCATAAAAATGTTGAAATTACATAAAGTTAGAGAGCTTAATCACCCCTAAATTGAATGGGTTTAGCTACTCATTTGTGTTATCAAATCAACACATGTAAGTTTCAACATTGACAATGAAAGAAAGTAGGGAATAAACAAAGAAAAAAGAAGATTAACTACTAGAAGGAAATGAATAAAACTAGTACATAAATGTAAATCTAAGCTATGAACATAAAAAGAAAGAGAGCATAGAAATAAACATTAACAATAAAACAAAGAAAAGCATGTAGAAAAGAAAAGAGGAAGAGGCTTGGAAGCCATTTTTATTTCATTCAACATAGAGCTTACAACTTACTTTCTTAATTTCCTAACAAATATGGAAGAGTAGAATATATGTTCATGTACATAAGAGGGCTATTTATACATGCATAAAACCCTAATTCTATTTTTAGGGTGCTTCCTAAAATGCCCTTTAGAAAGTGTGGCCACAAAGTAACCATTAGCCACTAATTAATCCATCATTTGATGTGCATGAAGCTTTAACCTCCACTTAGTTGTCCATTAGCTCCTAATTGTACATTTAGGTAAGTGGGTGGGGTCCTCCATGATCTTGAACTTGAATTATTTCCTCTTCATTCCTTTGTATTTCCTTGTGCATGCATATATCACCATGAATTCCACTTACATATGCATCAAAATATCCTATAAAAATCATAAAAATTATCCAAGTAAAAATTCTTAAATTGATACATGCAAAAAAATGACTATTTGCCCCTGAATGAAGATGGAAATATGATGGTTTGAAAATAATTGAATTTTGGTTTTAACATTTAAAAATGCACAAATATGATGTTTATTTAAATAAAAAGAGATAAAATATAGATGTAAATATATGCACATTTACGTGCACATCAGTGGCTGATGGATACTTTGAATAAATAGACCCTTGATGGGTTGCGACCAAGCTTCATATAGTCGACCCTTGGGGGGCAGTGTAACAACTCTTATTTTTAGGGTGCTTTGAATATTTAAATTTTGGGTATTTAAATATTTAATTGGTTTATTTTATTGGTGAGCTAAAAACTTGATTTTCGCAAACGGACATTTTAGGACTCGAGATTATTTCCATTGGGTTCGGATGGTCCGAGCGAGCTAGAATGAGTATAAGCACCGATAAATTTCAACTGTTTGATTTAGAGTTTAAAGGTCGAGTTCAGTTCGTAAAATCGAGCGACTCGAAAAGTTAACTTCTGTAACTGTTGGAATTAGGTCTCGAAAATAGTTCCATTGAGTTAAGAATAGGAGTATTTAGCTAGGATCGCTAGTGAGCATGCCTCGATTGGAGTTCGTAAAATTTTGGGCATGAATAGTGTTAGATAAATTTCCTATATAAGGACACATACCCCTCATTTTATTTCCCTATCCCCGAACTAAACTCTAGTTGTCATTATATTTCCCTTTATCCAATGGTACAGATGGTCCATGGCGCTAGGAGCCGAACTAGGTGAGGGGGTCAACATGAAAGTGCGCGATGGCCTGGGGTGTCCATTGTTAGTGGTGGATCGACGAATGGTTGAGGGAGGCGGTGGGATTGGGAGTTGATCGGCGTAGCAATTTCGAGCTCATTCCCGATGGTGACGTTGATTTAGGGGACGAGGCCGAGGTCTATAGGAGTATAGGAGTCGAGGCTATAACCCATGGCAGTGTGGCAGTTGGAGAAACCCTGTAGCAGCGGTGAAGTGCAAGTGAACGGAGGCGGCTGTAATTGTTCGAGAATTAGGTTTTGAAGGGGGGTAGGGCTAATTTGAGGATTAGCGAGGGTAATTAGTGATTAATGATTGTAATAAAGAAATTTTTTATATTATTTAAATTTGAAATATTATTAAACTCATAACTATTTCCTACGAGGTCGGATCTGGACGCGGCCAGTTATGTTGGACTAGTAGGAATGTCATCTTCGTATTGGAATTGGATTGGTTGAAATTGGAGCTAAATGAAATTTGAGCTGAAATCGAGTTCAAACCGGAACGCGAAAGTGTCCATTGGAATTTTGGTGAGTTAACTCAAACTTTAAATAAACTATATAATATCTGTGATGCTATAGATTATTGTTGCATGCTTGGATGTTAGTATATTGTTGTTTGATTGGTTGTTTGGTTAGATTACCATTTTGGGAAACGAACGACATATTTTCTAATTTGAAGTGAACCCATTTAACTATTTATGTTGTTCTTAACCATTGTTTTGCAAGGGACATTTGTAGAAAGAGTCTAAGGGGTTTCTCACCAATGTTAATTTATTTACATCCTTGCATTGGCTATATTGTTGTTTGGTTGAAAATAAATGGGACATTATTTTTCAATTATTTTTGAATTGTTTAAATGTCGTTATAACAATTTTCGCGATACCATCACTTATTGAATATCATCCCATAAAATTTTGTGTATGCTGACTTAAGCTTGTATTTTCATATTAGTTAATGAATCATTTTAATTAATGACGTTTGAGGTTAATTAATTATTTTAATTAATGATATATGAAATAATTAATCATTTTAACTAATGATGTTTAAGGATAATTAATTATTCTAACTAATGATATTTGCAATTAATTAATCATTTTAATTTATGATGTTTAAAAGTAATTAAGTATTTTAATTAATGTTATTTGATTTAATTAATCATTTTAATTAATGATATTTGAGTTTGATTAATCATTTTAATTAATGATATTTGAGTTTAATAAATCATTTCAATTAATGATATTTGATTTAATTAACCATTTTAATTAATGATATTTGTGTTTAATTAACCATTATAATTAATAATGTTCTAAATTTAGTTAATAATTTTAACTAATGATGTTTGAATCTAATTAATCATTTTAACTAATGATATTTGAATTTAGCTAGTCATTTAATCAATGATATTTAGATTTAATTAATAATTTTAATTAATCGTGTTTTTTGAGACAATTAACTGATTTAATAAAGGTTTTAAAGTTAATGTATTGATTTAATAAAAGTGTTTTAAAGTTAATGAACTGATTTAATAAATATGTATAAAGTTACTTAATTTATTTAACAAATATGTTTAAAGATAATTGACTGGTTTATTAAAAGAAGATTATAGATTTGATTTATTATCCTTTGGGATAATTGATGTTGCTTTAAATTTACAAAAAGATCTTAAATTTGATTTATTTTCTTTGGGGAAAAGTAATGTAGTTATAAAGTTATAAAAGGATTTTATAATTTATCCTTCGGGATGATTAACATTTGTTATAAATTTACAAAAGTAATTTAATTGATTTATTATCTTCTTAGATAATAAATGTTGTTGAAATTTATAGATAATAGTTATTAAATGAGAAAATCATTAGAAAGGAATTGTTTAAAAATAATGCTAAGTGTAAATTATTTTGGCTTTTTAGTAAGTAAGGTTTTAATGACTTTTGTCACTGACCCTTGTTTTAATATAGTTAGAAATATATTCCCTTTTTAAAAGGATATTTCAAAGAGTATTTTTAAAGTGTATTACAAAAAATTGAAATGTGAAAATCAAACACAAGTGTGAATCAAATGTTTTAAAAGTTTGGTTCATTTATTAGTGGTAAGTGCATGCGATTTAATTCCCATACACAAATCAATTTGTTTTTCCCGATATTTAATTTATCGACTATCAGTTTTGATTCTGCTATCTTTTTTTGTTTCGTCTATTAAAGATGTTTTATTGCTCTTTTGAGCTTTGTTATCCTTTATCGGAAATGACTAAACCCAAAGAACGAGTGGAGGCCAAGCTATGTAGGGTTGCTCCTATTAGGGTATTTTCACATCAACTCTAGATTGGATTCGGTTTTGTGCATTGAGATGTGAAATACTCAGATTCTTGGTAATAGTTGGAGGGGTCTGGCTTGGAGGTTTCTGAGAGCCATCAGAGTTCTCAAGTATATTTCTAGAGGTATAGTTTCGGTAAGGGGGGGTGTACCCTCCTAATCAGTGTTGGAAAAACATCTCTTTTTCCTTATTGTTAATTCAAATCTTTGAATTGTTTCCTTAATTGCATTGAGAACTGCCTTGTGCTCTTCTCAATGTTTAGTTATTCGTATCCACTCTTTCAAGTTTTGGACTTTTACCATGTTTATCCATTCATTCCAGTTTGGATTTATTCAGATTATTTCCATTCTTTCAAATCTGGATTTTTATATTATTTATGTCCATTCCCTAAGTATGGGATTTGTTCATACTGTTACCCATCCTTTATATTTGGATCTGTTTCCCTGCTATTTATTTCCACTCTTTCATGTATGGATGTTGTTCTTATGAGGCAAAAACCCATTCCGTGTTTAGCGACGTGGTCTCATAGAATTTTTATATATTCATCATATTACTTGAGTTTTCTCACGTTTGTTTTCCATACCGATCCGAGTGTTATTTTATTATAATGCTCGGGTCAGACCAAGTATTTTCCCAGGTTGGCTTTGGTGATATGGAGTTCTTGGAGAAGAGCTAGATGTTTACCTATCGTAGTGTTTTATTTTCGCTATATTATATTGTATACCTATCAACAACTGTAAGGTCAGGATTTTACAACCGTCCAATTGATAAGGTTTGTTTTTAACTTTGATATACTCTGTATTTTTGGAATGGCAGTTTATACTGCCTTTGTTATATTATATGTTGTTGTTTCCTCTATGAGATTCTGTTTTTCATTTTCTTTGTTCTTTTCTTTTTATTTTACCCTAATAATCCGTCTTTCCGACGATTGGATGTTCGACATTTAAATATCATGGATGTATTCGGTGTCGACTTTCAATTGTCGAAAAGGTGGGTCACTGCAACTTGGTATCAGAGCTGAAGGTTAAGTGAGAAGTTTTGGTAGGATATTTCTCATTAAATATAGGGTTTGTAATACCCTAGAATGAGCAGCTCATTAGAGATAGTGTAAGTGGAACCCTAGATAGTGTTGAGAAAGTTATATATACAAGAGTGCATTCGTTAATGTTGTAAAAACTTATTGTGTTATTTGGTCTATTGAGTTGTTTATGAATTCTGGTCGAGACGTGAGATGCCACGGTGTCGATAGAGATTTCTAAACACTTGAACAAGGAAAACAGACATGATATTAACTTTTGAAAATTGGTAAATGAAACACTTTACCTTGGTTTACATTTTTACATATAAAGGAATAATTTTTGAAACTTTATACAGTTATAGAGTTTGTTTGTTTTTTTGAATGTGATAATATTTATTTATTATCATTGTTGTTTAATCAGTCATGCTCGGTTAATTTAGGAGTGTTGACTGTCATATATCGATTGATAATTAAATTATGCCTAGCTTATTTTTAAGCATTTATTGTTTTGATTATAAACGAACCCCTTGTGAATTAAGTTTCACAATTTGACTGCAAGGTATCCGGTTATAATGTTAAGTTAAAAGTAAACTATTGATAAAAGTTGTTTAATATAATCTAAATGGTAGGATAAGACATTCAGAGAATAACTATTTGAGAAAATTTTATTATAATAAGGGAGAATTGCTATAATATGAAATGATTTTATATAAAGGTAATTTTATATAAATATGATTTATAAAATGTGTTTTAAGAGGGATTTTTTTGAATTTAAATGTCAGAGTCATTTGAAATAATTTCGAAAGGTTTTTGAAAAAAATGTAATAGTACTACTTAGAAGTATTGCTATGTATAAATATTTTGGAAGAGAAATTTTTAGTGGAATGCATTTTCTTTAGGGTAATTCAAAGGAAATCGTCTCGATTAGTTTTTTGGTAATCTGAATAATCTTCTAAGTGACGATCAGATGTTTGCTTAGGCGAACATTGTTGGCACTTAGTAAATTGTTCTCTTTACCATCATGCAATCGAAATAAGTTCAAATCCAGACGAACCTAACGTGAGCTTTAATAAATAAATTGTTAAAGTTATTTCATAAAAGAAATATATGTAGATGCCTTCAAAAATGAGTTTTTGAAATTAAAAATTGGGTATTTAATTTTTAAGTTCCCTTAAAGGGAATTGATTTCAAAATAAAAGGGTATTTATGATAAAAAGATGATTTGATAAATGAATTTTACCCTTAAATAGGAAAGGTATAATTTAACATAGGTTTAAATGAGTTAAATTGGATATGGAAGGTTTTAATTAATACTATTTTATTAAAGCAATAGTTTTTATTTAAAGACATTTAAGTACTGTAAATTATTAGATGTTATTGGACCAACTTGTAAAAAATCATTCCTTAGAACACGCTAAGGTAAAGAGGTCATAGGGTTGACCCCGTTTTAAAAACCCATATTGTGATTCGATCTCCATTTGATTTTTTTAAAAGTAAAATTAAATTGGTGTTCAATGTGTACTCTTAGGGTATAAAAGAGTGTTATACAATTAGATAAAGTGGAGTAAGTTTTTAATTGCTATTTTATAAAGAAATATCTTTATAAAATATTTATAAACTTAAGTGAAAATTTTGCAAAATAATTCATAAGTAATTATAGTGTTGAATAAAATACTAAATGGAAAATATAAGTGATTTCGAAAAATTGTGTAGTTAATAAACCAATAAATTTAAAGAGCGACTTTCAATTTTGTCCGAGGGAGCTTGGATAATCCTCTAAGCAATAACCAAAGGTTGATGAGCAAAATGACATGCTTAGGTAATTATCTATATTTTTGGACAATCAATAAAGTTTTGAACCAAAGCTAAGATTTATTTGTTAGTCATTTAACATTTTAAACAATGTGAAGTGTTAGTTTATTCCTTTACAAAATTTGACTTGATTGGATTTGATTTATTGATTGTTTGATTTTATATACCATTGTTTATAAAGTTTGAATTTATAAAACAATGATTTTTGAATTGTTGTTTATTAGGACCTATAAATCGGTGCCTTTGAAAAAGTGATTTCCCAAGAATTTGTAAAAAGAAATAATGAAAATATTGTTTTGAAAAATATTGATGAAGTTTTATTGTTTCAAACCTTTGAAAAGAATATTTTTGAAATGGTTTTTTAAATGTTTTTTATGACTAAATTTGGGCAACTGGGGTTTTTCTAATTTGGGTGACTCGCTAGTTATATTTCTTTACTCTAGTTGTTGTTTTAGGAGGAACCAGAATACCATTAGATGCTCCATGTTGTTTTGATTCTAGAGTTATACCATGCTTTGGCAGGGAGAGCCCTCTCCTTGTCATAACTAATTTTGGTTTTGATACAATTTGTTTTAGAGTTTGTTGCTTAGTCCTTTAGAATTTCAAGGATGATATATTTTTAAGGGTGGGAGAGTGTAACAACCTGTATTTTTAGGGTACTCTGAATATTTATATCTTGGATATTTAAATATTTAATTGGTTCATTTTATCGATGAGCTGAAAACTCAATTTTCACAGACGGACTTTCCAGGACTCGGGATTATTTCTATTAGGTGCGGATGGTACGAGCATGCCAGAATGAGTATAAGCATCAATATATTTCGACTGTTTGATTTAGAGTTCGAAGGTCTACTTTGATTCTTAAAATTGAGCAACTCGAAAAGTTAACTTTTGTATATATTGGAATTAGGTCCCGAAAATAGTTACATTGAGTTTAAAATAGGGGTGTTTAGCAACTCTAGACTGCCCGTGTGGAAATTGTGGGCACCCAGAGTTTAGGAAAGGAATAATAAACTCCGAGTCAGTCATGGGACTGGTGTGAGCAACAAAATAGTTTATCTTTAAACAAACAACAAAAGAATTTTAAACATTGGAATCCACAATGCTTTTGGAAAATGAAACTACCATAAGACCTCCCGCCACACACACAATGCAAACGCAGAATTGGAGGAGATTTCTTATTATGATAGTCAAACATGCTTACTACGCAAAATCATTGGATTATTATTATTAGTGCATAGTGGAAAACATTTCGAAAGTATAATATTAATCTTAGCCAGCATAGACATTTTGAACTATGCCTAATATAGCTACCATCTAAACAGTGGTGACCACCATAAGTAAATGGCAGGTTCTACAACTAAAACCGTACAGGGTTCGTATTGGAAATTGGATTTCCAACAAATGGTCAGGCTAAGGAACTTCCTACTGCTAATGGGTACGCCTCTGGCGGGACGCCCCGAGAACTAACTAGCTCTCTGCCAACACAAGGCCGGGTTACCTCTTACACTAGGTAACTACTACACGAATATGACACCCCCGGTCCTTTGGGACCTTTATCCGTGCGCTCGATAACCAACAACATCACACAGTAATAAATATAGTGTGTCCACATGAGTAAGTATCTGGGCTCCATACCATGATACCACCCTTTTCCAGAAGGAAATGACATACCCTAAAGGGAGCGACCCTTATAACCTTGCCGCATCATTCCTGTTTCAACCATTTCCGGTTTGTGAGGCTCGATGAGGTCTCGTCCATAAAGCTACGCTTTTTCACAAAGCCATGCTTTGATCACAAATGATCAACGAATGATCATCAACACACAGCAACACTCAGCATGCCACACTACCAAATTGGGAGTATATCACTGATAACCTTCAACTACATAACCTCTGAGCTCGTACGTCTCAGAGAAGGGTGTTAAGCTAAGAGAATAAATTCTGCGCCACCAAACAGAAATGTATTTGAAAGAAATCAGCTTTATATCTCAAAGTGTAGTGTCAGACATACAACCATACAAGTATGTTCCGGGTTCGAACAGAACCGAAGGCACTTCCGAAGAAGCCCTTGCAATCCGAGTATTCACAATCCCGATCGGACTTCCCATCACTTAGGGAATCTCTATACCGGGCGCTACCCAGTGCAGAGACAATCGATAGGTTATCCTATTGTTCTTGCAAATACCCGGTCTTCAACACCGGTCTTCAATTGCAATCCATATACGACGTATCACTTATTCGGAATGGGTTATATGACACAAAGGTCCTCTCCCGGCTAAACCGAATAGTGAGCGTAATATTTTAAAACATATGGATAATGGGATTTCAATTAAGTCACACTTATTACCCAAAATTTCTCTTTCAAATGGTTTAAACAAATCACCATTTTAATCTTTTACAAAAAGATTCATCTCACAAAGTTCACTCAGTTTCACAAAGATCTATTCGTAGATTTCCAAATCGATTTCCATTTCGATTGGATTAACTCATTAAATCTTTAAATCAAGATTTAACTAATAGCTTTCAAAAAGAATTCACTCAAAATTCGGAAACCATTTTTCAATTCAAACTTGAAATTCCTTTAACTTAAATTGGAATTTCATTTCTTATATGAAAGCTTTTATCATTTGAAAACAAACAGTTTCCATTTCGGAAAATCTGATTCATTTATACGAGTTAAAATCTTTGGGTTAAATTCAAATTCTCAAAACCATACCTTTAAAATGGTTTAAATTCATATAAACACATTTATAACATCTTTAACCATAATTTCCAATCATGGAATTCAATTCCAAATTTTGGATTCAAATTCAAATTAAATTATTTAAATTGAAAAACTTTACCAAGTTATTCAAAATAACTTTTATCTTAAAAACTCCTTTTCAAAAGCTTTAACATTTAACCCAAATCCATTTCCGAAATCAATTGAAATTAAAATTTCAATTTCAAAAATATTAAATTTAAATCATCTGTGACTTAACCGATTTCCTCGTGAAATCCATATTTGTGTGTGTAAGGTGTAGTCCAGGGGTTTTACACAGTAGTGCAACATCATTCAATCATCACAGATCAGAATACAGAAATATAGTTGATAAGCGGTATAACTATAACGCTTATCTTTTATTCACAGATCACAAGTATATATATGTCACAGATAATAAATTACAGTACAGATCACACACAAATCAGAATATATCACAAAGCATCACATATCAGGGATATCAACAATTCAACCATTCAATACAATCCAAACATCCGTATGTAGGATCAATTTAATTATCTGATTGATTTAAATCAGATTAATTTCTATGAATAAATTACTAATCCTGGTTAATTAATCATTAATTACAAACCATTTGAATTAATTATCCTTTGATTAATTAATTAACCTTTAATCATTAATTAATTATCCTTTAATCAATTATTAATTTACTTTTAATAATAAATCAATTACCCTTAATTCATTCCTTAATCATTAATTAATAAATCTCAATTATTAATTAATTAATCTTTATGTAATTACATAATTAATCCTTTTAATTACATTAGGTCATTATCCTTTTAATTAGTCACTTTAATTAATTAACCAATTAACTTTAAATCTTTAAGTTAATTAAGGATTAAAACACTTTACCTTCCTTAATTACATCATCATATATTTCAAAATCACTTGTTATTTAATTAAATTAATTAACTAATTCCAAAACAATTTACCTTAAAAACATTTTAACTTCTTAAAATTAAACCTTGAAACTTTGTTCGAAACTTGTTTAAACACTTTTACTTTACAACCATGGTTATCATCCCTTTTGAAAACTGATACAATTTCATATACTTGAAATTTTGTTCAAATAAATAAATTTTTAAAACTTGAATATTTTCTTTTCGAAAATTTATTAGCCTGCAAAAGAAAACCCGATCCCACACGAAATCTTTCCCGAACCCAGCTTCGAGTTAACCCGCGTTTCCTTTTCCCCGAGTTACCTCACGAATTTCTTCGAGACGAACCCGAGATCATCGTTTCTTCCCCAAACTTATCCCACAGCATAACCCAAACTGACCCAACGTGCACGTGCACAGGGCCACGGCGGCGCTTCGACAATCCGCTCCACCTCCGGCAAGTCATCGTTCGCATCCTCTATCGATTCGAATCACCCCGATATCTTCACAAGCCCAAATTCAAATTCGAGCACCCAAGGTCAAACTGGAACCAAAACATCATCGGAAAACTGCTCCTCCTCGTCGCCTCAGACCACCAGGGGTCACGAAACTCCGGCCAACCACTCGTCAATGTCCCCTCTACCTTCCCCCTGAACCACGACGAACTCGATCGTCCACAAACGACGAACGAGACGAAATAGAAACCCATGACAAAATTAGGTTTCCAGAACTAAATCGCTCGCCACCACCTCCACGGCCACCTGCAGCCCTATCCACTATTTTTCCCCGACACTACGTTCACTCCTCCATCATCTGGAAGAACCCCGACCCTCCAGCACACAAGGATCATCAGAGAAACCCAAATTCTCATATTTTGTTCAACCCAAAACTGCTACTTCAATGCTTAACTAAAAATAATAATTTTTGTTTCAAAAATCAAGTTTTAGGGTTAGCTTTTAATTCATATGCCTGAATCCATGAACTGTGAAGATTGAATTTTGACTTGTTTAAAGTTTCCACTGTTGTTTTTATATTTCCAGAGCTATATACAGAATTAATTTAGCTTAAATAAGGTTTAAACTCTAAGCTAGGATGAAACGAACAATCTTTGTTTTAATACTAAGTCTAAACATCAAACAGATTAAGTGAGAATGATTTTATTTTGAATCAACTTCCTGTGTTTATAATTTGAGGCAGAGCACATATATGACATAGTCTGCACACCACCTTCATTTTAAATATGCACAGAGAAATCATATAGATATATATGCATGATTATCCCCAGATATCTGTAACAGATTATACTTTAAGTTAAATAAAAATAAAAATTACTCACCGTTGTTTTCCAGAAAAATGAACAGAGAGCAATTGTTGTTGGAAACTGCAGTTTGAATCTCCTATAACTCCTCCCTGCTTTTGATCTCTGGTTGTAGTTGATTTGTTTGATGTTTAAGTTGAAGTTTTTGTTTAAGTTTGAAATTATATTCACTTCAGATTTGCTTTGAATGATGGACGAAATTGAAATGAGAGTTTGATGTATAAAAATAGTTTACAGGATATAATAGGTCTTTTGTACAATATAGGTGATATTTGTATTTGTTTGTACAAGAGGCAGAGATTTTTTCTTGCTTGGGGGCTGAGATGATTTTGTTTAGTGGCTTGCATTAATGGCCTTGTACCAATTTACTTTTTTTTTCTTTGTTTCCTTCCAGGTCTACATATTTTTGCTTTGTTTGGTGGCTGACGTGATTTTGTGGAGGCTTGTTTTAATTGCCATGTACTTATTTTTGCAAGCTAAAGATATTTTTTTATTTTTCTTTTTCTTTTGTTCATACTTATCTTTATCTTGTTCCATTACTTGTTTCATTCTTTTACAAGTGTTCATACTTATTTTTTTTCTTTTGCAAGTGTTCAAACATGAATATATATTAGTGTTTGTATTTTCTTTGTTTTTATAATATAAGTGAATCTCTATTTTAACATGTTGTAAAAAAATTTATTTATTTATTTTCATTTATTTCTATTTTTAACTTAACCATCAATTCTAAATTTAAAATTATTTATTCTCATACTTGTGTTCAAAGTCTATATATTTTTATCTAATTTATCTAAGATTTAAACTCAATTCAATATATATATATATAAATATATATTCAAATTTTCTCATATTCACATATATATATATATACAATATTTAAACGATTTAACATATATTCTATTGATAATTTGGGGAAACTCAAATCAGTTTATCAGTTAATTCCACAATTTTTTATTCAAAAATTAATTTAATTATCAATTTAAATTTATATAAAATCCGGGGTCGTTACAGCTAGTCACGTTGGACTTGTAAGAATGTCATCTACGTATTGGAATTGGATTGGCTGAAATTGGAGCTAGATGAATTTTGAGCTAAAATAGAACGTCGTTCGATTTTAGTTCACACCAGAACGCGAAAGCATCCATTGCAATTTTGGTGAGTTAACTCAACTTCAAAAAAATATACAATATTTGTGATTGTAACGACCCACTTTTCCTTATAGTTTAAGCGGCCAATAAACCACACACGACACACTCAAATTGAATGGAAAAGCGGATAGTTAGGGAAAAGAAAGAAGGAAGAAGGCAAGAAGAAACTAAACAACACAAAATCTCACAACGGAACAAATAATCTATAATATGTAACAAATCTTTACACAAAAACAAAACCGTAAGATATGTATATACAGATAAAATATGTATATGAAGACATCAATCAGGATATACTAACCTACTTCAGATCGGATAGTTATAACCATGTACATGAATACGTCTCTAGGCCTCCTACTAGTCACCTGAAGCTCTAAAACATCCAATTAAACTTGGAAAATATGCTCGGTCTGACTCGAGCATTATAAGGAAACGATGTCGAGGTCAATCTAGTAAAACCAGCGTGAGAAGCACAAGCAAATGGATTGTTAATGTTTTAATAACCTTTCAAAATAAAGGTATATCTCATAAGACCATGCCGCACATAAAGACGGACGGATTTTTGCCTTACGATAACCAAAACCTTTATATCAGAAATCCACTGATATAATAATAATGTCTAAGGGTGAAAATAATAATAATCAAGTAGTTGTGATGCTCGTGAGTGTGCATCACAATAGTACTAGGTATATAATCGAAAATCGATAAGGCACGTTCGCTAGTTGTGTAGGATTTCCATGGAGGTGCCCTTAATACTTCGAGAATGGTCCTCCTGCACAAGGACTAGAGATATCCTTCTGAAGCAACATACATCCCTAGTGATGTACCATAGGAAAAACATGGCTGGTCTCGCTAAGACTGAGTGCATCGCCCCATGCATGTATAACAAATGTAAGTGACATCTAGGAGGAGTGGACTACACCCTATGGGTTTGCCAACACTACTGGCCATGCCTCATATCTCTAGTTTTAGTCATTTTTGCTATTGAGTCTACTTCCGACGTTCCAACTCATGCACCGCCATCAAAATAGATCATTGAATCCCATATGGATCCAATAACCCAACGGTCTCGGAATCACACATAGGTTCCCATATCTCAATTAGATCTTGGAATCACGCATGGATTCCCATACCCTAATGGGTTTTGGAATCACACATGGATCCCAACATCTCAATATATCACGAATCCCCTCCATAGAACCGTATATGGTTTTTGGAGTGGTTGCGAGTTCGAGTCATCTCTTACGAGTACACTCTTCTGCTTTCCGGGTGCTCCACAAACAAAACGCCGATTTTCGGAATGCTCAATACCGATTCTTTAGGAAATAATAAGACAATACATAAGAGCGGGGATCAGCCCCTAATTGTTTAAGTGGATGGATCTCCTTATCATTTGTCCTAGAAGAACGAAACGAGTTTATACGTACAGTATAGCACCACCGGCGGTAACTGTACCATATAATCCCTTTGTTTCCCCTAGATATTTTTAGAGTTAAAATCCTTCGGTGTTATGTGGAAAATATTTCTCTACTACCAAAATTAAGAAGCATTACATATTTAGGCAAAGATTTGATAGTCGGTTATTTAACTATCAAATAATCAAACATTCAAGATAAGATCACATTTCCCATGGAAATCACCAAGCCTCTTTAAATAAATCTTTTATTAATTTAAATTCAGATTTCAGATGCTTGGAAATCACTTCCATATACTTATCTCAACAGGATAAGTATATTCACAAACCACTATATTTTCAATACTTAGAAAATATAACCATATACTTATCTCAATGGTATAAGTATATTCGCAAACCATTTCACTTAAAAAACTTAGAAACTTGAAACCTCTTAAAATTAGATATGAAAAGTACCATTCAATATCGACTACGGATCGCAGCTTACACAATGGTTACGTCGTTATCCCAGTGAATCCATAGTAAACTGTATGCAACCCCTGCTCCTCGAATTACACCATGAATATCAACCATCTCTTTCCAAATTTCTTTATCTTATAAATATTTCCAAATATATTTGGAAAACTTCTTTATAAATCTTCAATCTACTCCTAAACATCTTTTATATATCCCAAAGCTCCATTTATAAAACTTCTTCTTTTCAAATCTTTAAAAATCATTTAAAATTTCTTTTATAAATATCCAAAACCATTTATAAAACTTTTCCATATTTTAACAAACCTATTTACTAACTTTCAAATTGGTAAGATTCCCTTGGTAAACCATAAATGATCTAAAATAGCTTTAAATAATAAGTTTTTATTTATACTTCCTTCTATTTCATTTAAATTAAATCTCATTCAAAATAATAACCTAAAATCTCGTTAAAACATATTAAATTAATTTCTAAACATTATTATTGTATTAATAGGTTAACTTCAAAACAATATTAATAAAATAATTAATTAGTTTTAAACGTTATTAAAACAGTAATTAATTAAAGTTAGTCTAATATTAATATGAAAATTAATTATCCTTTAAATATAATTAAATAACTTAAATCAATATGATTAATTAACTTTAATTAAAAATTAAAGTTTAGTTATTTTAAATAAGTAATTAAATTAAAACATTTTAAAAAACAATAATTAAATAAAATTAAATAATAATTAAATAACTTCAAGAAATAACTATTAAGAATCATATTAATATAATAATTAACTATAAAACATTATTAAAAAAATTATAAATTTTCTTTAAAACGTTATAAATAAATAATAACTACCTTTTTAAAATCTTATTACTAAATAATAGTTATCTTTAAACCTTATAATGAAAATAATTATTCTGAAAATAACTTTAAAATCGATAATTAGCTTTTCAAATTTGAAGGAGGCTTAATGATCACCATGATACTTAAACAAGCTGCCATATTATTCAATTTAAATTTTCAAGTTAATAACATATATTTACATAATCTACGACTATGTAAATAAATCCAACACTTAACCATCTTTGGTTAATATATTACTTATTCAAAGTGGCATATCAATTTACGATATATAACCGAATGTCCAAAACTATAAATAGAAGAACGGGGATTTATTCTGCTAATTAATTGCCCAATTAATTTTATTTAACGAAATTGTGTTTTATTACGCTAACAGATGTTCAATTACCATATTCGATGCAGTTTAAGTCAACAACTATTTATTTGGCCAAATAAACATTAATAAGTAATGTATATAAATTTAAATGACGTTATTAATTAAAATAGCGTAATTTAAATTATGTCCATTTTCATATGTCATATATTTATACTTGTCCAAAGCTATCAATAAGTTACACTACAACGTTGTGCACATTCATACGAACCAAACGCAGTCCATGAGTTAAACGGATTAAATATGAACGAGATATAAATTTTTAAAGTTAACATGCCAATATATAATTAAAAACAAAACAATTTATATTTATATACTCACTTACAAAGCTTGATGGGCTCGGCCCAAACCCAATAATATCTGTACCCACGAAGCCTACAGTGCTTCTTCTTCCTCGTTCAAAGAATTCGTGCCTGACGTTGCTATTTGAACCTGGTCCATTAAATCTTCCACCACCATCGCCCCACACACTTACAACCGCCGTTGCCTTGCCACCATCTTCACCACCCCAGCCCCGCCTATGACGACCTGGTATTTTAGCAGTATTATTTTAATAGATATTTAATCTAATTTAAATAAAAAGTAAACTTATCATTTTAAAATGAATATTACTTTCGGAATAATTGCCATTTATTTGTATGGATTTGTATTTTTGAAAGGAAATTGATTTGAAAATTTAAATAAAATCTCTTAATAATATGTACAATAAAATTTATCTTATATAATTAAATTAAAATGCTTACCTTGTTAACATCTGATAAATAAATATATATGAATGATACTGTTTAAAATAAAATCAAAGTCTATCAATATAAAATATAAATATTAAATGTAAATAAAACTTATGTATATAATTTAAATGTTGATGGCTAAAATACAAAATGGAAAAGAATATAAATAAAAACAAGTGTATAAATAACTATAACAATTTTAAGTGAAACACAAGGTATAGAATAAAATAAAATAAAGTATAACATAATACCAAACAAAACAGTATATTGAAGTTCAAGCTAGAAGTTAATAAGTCAAACATTTGTATATCAATCAAGCAAGAAGACAAATATTTTTATACAAACTATCTTCATACACAAGCTTTGTCTACCTGCAAATGCATACTCACATACAAATATATAGGAAAAGTATGCTATCAATCCAAGTACATACGAAATATAAAAAAAATGGATAAGTATGGCAAAGAAATTAATGCCATATCTATTAGTATACAAGAAAAAATATATCAGCCACTGAATCATCATCTCAGCCGCAAGGAAAGAAAATATTACTGATGGATTGTACCAGACTCATATCAACTTGTATAAAAGATGTATACCCTGTAAGATCATTTCCATATATCAATTCTTTCCATCAGTTCGATCATTTTAAAACTGAAACAAAGATCTGAAATAAAACAACCTCTCAAACTTAAACAACAATTTCATCAAACTAAACAAGAAGATCAAAAACACTAGAAAGATCAGGCTGATAGTTTGCAAAACCGGGAAGTGGTTCTCTGTTCAAAATTGTTTTCAGGTGAGTAAATAGTTTTAAACCTGTGATATGCTTAAATATTTGTGATTGATTTGTAGAAATATAGCTGGAATTTGATATGAATGTGTATGCAAGGTTGCGTATATGTATGTATATGTTTGTATTAAAATGTTTGAGCATGACTGGGATCAGGCATAACTATCTCTATTTGGAAACAGTTTTCCAAGATCTGTTGAATTCAAAATCCTTCTTCTCTGATTTTTCTTGTTAAGCCTTAGAATTTAAACAAAAATGGTTTGTTTAAACATGATTTGAGTTTTAGAAACAGATTGTTTTAAACTAAATAGAGGATTCTCAGAAATCTTAAATATACAGGCAAGTTCAAACTAAGTCAAAATTTAATAATCAAGTTATCTTATTTAAATAATACCACCATGAACGTTATCAAAAAAGATGATTTTTAAAACTTAAATCAGGATTTTTAAGCATGTGTTTATGGAAAATTCGAATGATGAACGGTTCTGGCAATTTGAGTGACTGCCGTTGATTGGCATGGTGGATGGAGGCAGGGTTGTAGCTGAAGGTGGCTGGGAGATTGCCGAGGGTGGGAAAAATACTTTGGTATTTTTCTAATGGCCGTGGTGGCCGGAATGGAGGGAAGTAGGGTTTCAGGTCTGTTTTGTTCATCGATGGGTTTGTGGGTTTTGCGTTGCCGTGTGGATGCCGGAGTGGTTCGCGATGGTGTGAATGGGTGCTAGGTTTGATGACGAAGCTTCAGTGATGATGGTCGGCGATCTCGAGGTCGGAGGCGTCGGGAAGGAGGAGTTTCCTGGCCATGGTGGTTTTCAAGCATGGTCGAGAAGGCTCGATTTTGAATTACGGGGAGACTCGTGGTTCTGGGTGTTCGTTCGAGACAAGAAGGTCGGCATCGACTTGCGGAGGGTAGTGACGGTGATCGGAGCGACGCTAAGCGACCGTGCACGTGCACGTGTTTCATTCGTATCTGGGTTGGATTGGGCTTTGGGGAAGATGAAGTCTTCTCGTGTGTTGCTCGAGATTTTTTGCTGGGTCGACTCGGAGTAGGTAGTGAACGCGAATGACTCGTGTTTTGCTTCGGATTTTTCATTTATTAGGCTCGGGTTTCTTGTGTAAATGAACTTGTGTTTTAAAAGCAAGAAAAATTCAAGTTTTCAAGCTTAAAGAAAAGGTACAAAATTTAAAAGCAAAACAAAAACAAGTTTTCAAAGTTAAAAGTATAAATTAAATTTCCAAAGAAGGTTAGTCAAGTTTAAAAATTTGTTTTAAATTGAATATGTTTCCCAAGATTTAAAAATGTTGGAAGTTGTTGTTCTTAAAGGTAATTATAAATTAGTTCCTAAATATTTTTCAAATGAAGTCTAATGATGTAATTAGGAAATTAATGAAGATAAAGAATTTATCTTTAATTAATTAAGGTTGTGATTAGTTAGGGATAATTAATTAGCGAAATTAATTAAAAGTTAATCACTTAATGTAAATTAATTTAAAGGATAATTAATTAATGAAGTAAATAAATGGAAAGTTAATGAATGTGATTAGTAAAAGGATAATTTCTTAATGAATGTAATTAGAGGTTAATTAATTATAGTTAATTAATTAATGGAAGCAATTAGTTAGGGATCATTAATTAATGTAATTAATTATTAATTAATTAATGAGATTAATTAAAGGTTAATTACTGTAAATGGTTAAGGATAATTAATTTGTGTAATTAATTAAGGGTTAATTACTTCATGTAATTAAAGAGTAATTAATCAAGGATGATTAATTAAGATGAATAATTAATGCATGATTAATTAATTGGTTTGAAATTAATTAATGGTTAAGTAAGCAGGATTTTTAGTAAGGGGTGTAATTAATTTAATTTATTAGAGATGGTGTGTCTAATTAATCTTTGCTTTCGAATACGAAATGTTTCTTGATATGATATGTTTGTGTTGAACAGTGATAATGTGGTTATCTATCGATAATGGATGGCTATGTAAAAAGTGACATCTTGTATTTAAAGTTGAATCGTATTCACTTGAATAACTTGGTTTAAGATGGTATTGAATTCGAAGAGACCGGAGTCGGGTATTAGGAAATACCCGAAACCACTTCGATTCTTTATAGATTAATTTGTGAAATCAATTGACTGGAATGGAATGATTTAAGTGAATTGGATCATTTAACCTAAGTTTTGGTACTTAGAAATTGATGTGTGAAATAAGTGTTGTCTGTACTAAACTTGTGAATTTGTAAATTAACACGAGTTACCCCGGGTTTTATGTAAGTTTTGTGCTGTTGTATTCCATGTTAGATGGGTTTACTCACGCTGGTTTCCAGCTTGACCCGGGTGCTACTTTGATGTAATGCTCGGGTCAGACCGAGTATTACAGATTTTCAGGTAAGGACGTTCTGGAGCTCAGGAGACGAGCTGGATGGCAGGAACGTATGGAGTGTATTCCGCTGTGATATATTGTTTTTATCTGGGACAAGTTATTTTAACTGTCCAGTGTTTGTGTATATGTTGTAACTCTGATGTATTAAAGTGTAATTTAACTGATACAGTTTCTTTGTATAAATGATATTATATGATATTATACTTTGATCCGCTGCGAATGTGAGAATCTGTGTTGTGTTTCTATTTCTTCTTCTTCTATCTCTTTCTTCTCTCCTAACTATCTGGAATTTTCGGGATCGAAAATTTCGGGTCGTTACACCGCCCTCTGGCCAAGTGCGGGTCAACTTGACATCCTCTGCTGCCTCTACGAATGCCAAACCCGAGCACCACTAAAACATGCTTTGAAAACCATAATTCGAGCACCACCAATGCTATAGTGAACCGGACCTGCTCGAGTCACCACCACCACCTCTGCCTTGTCTCATGCTTGCTACCAATACCTCCGAACCTCCTCATGATGCCTCCACCCTTGGAATTTCAAAGATGAACCAATACATTCCTTCTCTTTCCCCCCGACAATCGGCACCACTACAAATCATACGACTATCTCCAAAATTCATAGTTCGTCGTCACGATCGCACTCATACTCTCCGATATCCAATTTATGATCATCGATTTTTCTCCTTTTCTCGACAGTCACTGCATTTGGGCGACAACTACCACCACACTCGATGAAACAACGAGTTCTCATTTTTTAAAAATACTAGAGGGCAAGGTGGACAACTTTTGTGTTGGAACCTTAGGCTAATTGTTTAAGGATTGGGAGTTGTTGATTTTTTTAAGTTGCCGATGGGTTTTGTTTTCATTGTTTTGACATTTACAATGAGATGGAATAAAAACAATATCAGTCATGAAAAGAAGATGTTGTAGTGAAGTAGCATGGTTATATATAGGCAACACAATGATGAATTTTTTTTCCAAACCAAGATCCATTTAAATAAGGCAAGAGACAAGAGATAGGGGTGCAAAGGAATATTGGAGACAAAATGGCTGCTGTGCACAGCCTGTTTGTGTATGTTGGAGGTAAAAGGGCTGTGTACATGTATATGCTTTGATTTGAATTAATTTTGGTGCCCGACTACCCTACATCGCATAGGCGTCTACGTTCGAGCTATAAATGACACAAAATAAAGTACGATAGCGTATAACAATGTTACATGATCACAAAACAATAATAAACTAGACAAGTTATTAAATTCTGTGAAGTTTCAAAATGCCAGTGTTTGCCATACAATACGTCAAACGGAAATTTATTTATTTTCCAAATTTAAAATTATGGAAAAATTCTAAAAATTAAATTAAAAATACGTCATGGAAATCAAGTCTCATTTTGAAATAGATAATTTATCATAATTTAATTCAAATCCGAATATTTAAACAAATTAAATATTCAAATTCGAAGACCCAAAAATATGGGTCATTACAGTGATGCTATAGATTATTGTGTATTCTCGGATGTTAGTATATTGTTGTTTGATTGATTGTTTGGTTATATTCCCTTTTGGGAAATGAATGACATATTATCTAATTTGTAGTGAGCCCATATAACTATTTATGTTATTCGTAACCATTGTTTTGCATGGGACATTTATAGACAGACCCTAAGGGGTTTCTCGCCAATATTAATTTATTTACATCCTTGCGTTGCTTATATTGTTGTTTGGTTGAAAATAATTGGGACATTCTATTTGAATTGTTTAAATGTTGTTATAGCAATTTTCGCTATACTGTCACTTATCGAATATCATCCTATATACTTTTGTGTATATTGATTTGAGCTTGTATTTTTACTAAAGTTAATAAATCATTTTAATTAATGACGTTTGAGGTCAATTAATTATTCTAATTAATGATATTCGAAATTACTTAATCATTTTAATTAATGATGTTTGATGTTAATCAATTATTCTAATTAACGATGTTTGAAATTAATTAATCATTTTAATTAATATGTTCAAAAGTAATTAACCATTTTAGCTAATGATATTTGATTTAATTAATCATTTTAATTAATGATATATGAGTTTAATTAATCATTTTAGTCAATGATATTTGATTTAATTAATCGTTTTAATTAATGATATTTGAGTTTAATTAATCATTTTAATTAATGATATTTGAGTTTAGTAAATCATTTCAATTAATGATATTTAATTTAACTAATCATTTTAATTAATGATATTTGAGTTTAATTAACTATTTTAATTAATGATGTTTTAAATTTAGTTAATCATTTTAATTAGTGATGTTTGAATCTAATTAATCATTTTAACTAATGATATTTGAATTTAGTTAATCATATTAATTTATGATATTTAGATTTAATTAATAATTTTAATTAACGGTGTTTTAAGAGATAATTAATTGATTTAATAATGGTTTTAAAGTTAATTTAATGATTTAGTAAAAGTGTTTTAAAGTTAATGATTCAATTTAATAAAGATGTTTAAAGTTAATTAATTAATTTATTTATTTAACAAAGATGTTTAAAGATAATTAATTGGTTTATTAAAAGACGATTATAGATTTGATTTATTATCCTTCGAGATAATTAAAGTTGCTTTAAATTTATAAAAAGATTTTAAATTTAATTTATTTTCTTTGCGAAAAAGTAATGTTGTTTTAAAGTTATACAAGCATTTTAAAAATTATCCTTCAGGATGATTAACATTTTTTATAAATTTATAAAAGTAAGTTAATTGATTTATTATCTTCTTGGATAATAAATGTTGTTCAATTTATAGATAATAGGTTTAAATGAGAAAATCTTTAAAAAGGAATTGTTTAAAAATAAAGCTAAGTGTAAATTAAAAAAGGATATCAAGAAAATGGCGTCCGTGTTTCTTCCTTCTTTGTATTCATCTTTTGTTTATCCTATCTTCTTGAATGAAAATTCTCGTAGTTCTTATCCAGTCACGAACCTGAATACATCGATTGCTCGTTCATTCGCGCAAGTAGTAAAGGATCGGCCTTTTTCTTCGTCTCAATTTGCTTATCGCTCTTCGTCTTCCAATCGAACATCTAAGAACTGGATCGATTGCCGAAAAGGGAAGAATTATTGTTTTCATTGTGGTGGATTGTCGCATCTTGCTAATGTCTGTCGTGAACCTATTAGACGTTTTCAATATGGGATTTTGGTCACAAAAGGAACAAATGTTCGATGAAATTAAATGCTTCTTCTATTAGTGGTGATTCGAGTAGACTTGTTTATGAGTGATGGAAAATCCTATTTATTAAAGATCATGGCTTTCAATTCGTCCTCAAATGCATGAAACTCAACAGAATTTTGCCTGATAATCTTTGAGTTCAAAGGGTTAAAGGCATTCGTATTTGGAAGATCTGTTCAAACATTTTGAAGCTATTAATGAAGTCAACATTAGTAGGGATTACAGATTGAAATTTGGGAATCTCGCTGATTACTTTGGAAATTATGATTTTTCGAATGAAAATGAGAATAAAGTTGGGGTTTCTGTTCATAGTGGATGTTCTGATGTTGAGTTTGATATTAGCAATTTCTCGATTGATTCATATTTCTCAGTTGTGAAGTAAAGTGAGGAAATTTTGTTATCTGATCTTGTATTCTCTGATCTAGATGTATCTCCTTGTAGATAAGGCCCAATATACTCATATTTGTCTAATGATGATGATCAGAAGTTGTTTTCCCAGGCTATTGGTGATGTTTATTCTTCAGATAAATTGAAGAATTTGGATGCTGACTTTATTCTTAGTAAGAAGCATATTACAAAATATTGTGGTGAAGAGAGTTTCAAGTTAGTCACAATAATAGTTTTGAATGTCTTGAATGTTTAGAAGATTTAGAACTTGATTCAGAGACTCGATTTGCGATTGATGATGAGGCTGCTGTATCTCATGGTGATTTAGTGCCTGCAGTTGTTTCTAAGGGTGTGCTTTCTTGGAGTGCAAGTGATTCTGTTGTTTTGGATATTCTACCTGAGAATGAGTTGTTAAAAAACTTGATGGTCTCAGAATTGCAGTTAGAGGGGGACTCTGTTATGCATAACATAGACGTTGATTCTTCTGTTAAAGAAGAAATGGTGGTGAACAATTCTTATTTCTCCCTTGATAATGATATTGCTGGTCTTATGTCAGAATTAATATCCAATTGTGCATCAGTTCCTCTCAGTGCACCGATGATAGTTGATAGGCTATCTGATGTTTTGGTGGAAGCTCTAAACAGATGTAATGTGTCAGATATGGTATTGTCTGAAGATGAAATAGTGGTTGGAGATTACATTTCAGATAATTCAAAATGTCAAATGGAGTTGCAGTACAAGGAAGATTTGGTTTTGGTTAACTATCTGTATGATTCTGGTACAACTACATCTATGGTGGTTGATTCAGAGATTGATGTTGTTGATTTAGTCCATATTCAGTCAAGTACAGAGAAAGGGGATAAGCTGTGACGCCCCACCTCTATACTCACACTAGCCAAGGACACTACGAGGTAATGCCGTCGACTAGCGCGAAGAATAAGGCTGTTGAGGAGCGACCATCTGTGTAATTGCTTTGTGCGAGTACCGATATGTCAGATAGTATGACATGCATTTCATTTCAAGAGGAAATCCGACATATCAAATACAAACTCAAAGCTACCACATAGTGGCTATGTGGCCTTCGAAAACAAATATAGAAATAAGCATAACACAAATCAGTTATAGATATTCATATCACAAAGGAGGAAATAGATATGAATATAACACATAAAGGTGTACATCAAAATAGTGGTCAGACAAGATCCACTACATCACAAAAGAATAGGTACAAGTGCGAGACAAAAGAATATGTATACATCAAGGAGTCTCTATCTCGAATGTATAAAAGCAAAAACTACTAATCTAAAGTAGTTAGCCAAAAATCAGATGATGGTCCCTGATAAGAAGTCAAGTAGAAGCACCTGAAATACCTCGGTTTGACCCGAGTATTATTTAAAAAGAAAATAATAAACGGATCAGTCTAGCTATAAATATCAAATAAAATGAGATAGGATAAGAGATATGACAAAAACGTATGATAACAATAATGCCATACTGTGACAAGTATACATCAGATAACAATAAAAATCATAAAATATCTCAAATATTCTCAAACACTAAAAAGAATGTCATATTCTTTAAATTATTCACCAAAACACAAATATTGATAGAGCTTATCAATGCATATCATCAAAATTGGTGAAACACAAATTCTAGAAATCAACAACCAGAAATCCAGAAAACACAAAGGGGGAGGCTTATCACAAACGGGAGCATGAAAACTCACCAACACGTGTATCACAAAGGGGTCGCTATCCCATGGTCACTAACCATAGAGCCAGTGCAACGGCGTAGTGCAATAACGGTACGCCCGAGGAACCTGAAACTCAAATGAGTTGGAACAACGACGTAGTGCAATAATAGTACGCCCGATGAACCTAAAACTCAAATATTTCGGAACAACGACGTAGTGCAATAACGGTACACCCGATGAACCTGAAACTCAAATAATTCGGAACAACAACGTAGTGCAATAATGGTACGCCCGATGAACCGAACTCCATAAAGCCCGTAGGTCGCTAGCCTATAATAATGAGACGAAGCTCAATAAAACGGGGTACAGTCCCCCATGCGGACAAAGAGACATCGCATATCGCTAGTCTAAACCATAAAATGATCATCATTGATCAATAAGAAGTGTAAATTACACTAAGCTAGTAAATAAATGAGTTTAGCTTCATGTCCCATAACCACTAGCTTAACTTAAATATTTACGAACATGTTGTAGATTTCCACTCGAAAATTGTCACAAGATTTCAATTGAACAAGTCTAAGAATTAACCGACGAAGTAAATGCAAGCGTTTCATACCACTTGTTTTACTAAGTCGTTTAATTGGATTTCACGTACGAATGAGGTAAAGGTTTGTATATACTAATAGATTGGAAAACCGATTTAAAAACGAGTTTTGTATTAAAAAATGGTATTGAAATCATCTTTGTGAAATCGTTTGAATATTTACTACTAGTATAAAAACCTTTGTATTTTTAAAAGTGACAAATCACAGAAAACGATTGTAGAAACAATCGATCAACCAAAAATTCACATACGACAATGTGAATTAAATCCATAAAAATCGATATCAAATCCATCAAATGGATATTCCCAAAAATCCAAAGAAAGAAGTCATCAAAGTCGATAATAAGTGATAACAACTAACTGGATCAACAAAATTCGATTAAACTCGGAAATCCACTAAAAAACAGCCAAAATAGGCAAAATGAACAGTTCCAGACGTTTGGGGGTTCTTCCAGACGTCTGGATTTAGGTTCTGGAAATTTTCAGAAACCTTCCAAACATCGGGCAAGTTGTATCAGACGTCTGACAGTGTGTCCCAGACGTCTGATTCTGTTCTCTACATTTTTTTCATCTGCTGCCCAAACCAGACGTCTAGATCTTACAACCAGACGTATGGTTGTCTTTTCTAGGCAACAGTTTGCCTAGGCCATGATGGCCAAAACGATCCGGGAGCGATCGGACGAGCAACGAAGACTAGGGATTTATGCCGAGCGACAACCCAGCCTTATAGGCTCTTCGATACACCCCAAATATCATGTCCAAACATCCATAGTAGGATTTTCATAAAATTGGACTTCAAAAACCCAAAATTGGAAAATTCACCAAATCAATTCAAATCAAAAGCAAATGAACATGAATAGATGTTAGGAATTCATACCTAACAATAATGAAAGTTATAGATGTAGATGTGAGTTAAAGAACTCACCTTTAAACCCAAAAACAACGAATGAGAATCTTTTAAAACAAAGGAAAGATCAACCACTCTTTAACTTCAACTCTAGAAGCTCCAATCTATGATCATAGACAAATATTTCCTAAGTTAGGTTATAGGAAATTTCTGAAATTGGAGAGAGATTGAGATGGAGAAGATGAAGAAGATGCTTACCTAAGCTTCTCCTTGATTTATAACTTGCATTTGAATTCCTAAGAAAAACTAGGGCCTAGGAATTTTAATTTCCTCTTTCTACCATTCTTTTTAGGGCTTGAAAGTGTTAGGAAATTGGAAATGAAATGAATGAAGAGTAGTGGGGTGGAGTGGGAGTTGTTATGTAGAGGAGTTGGGTTCACTTAGTGGGCTGAAACCCAAACCCAAAGCCCCAATTGAAAATATCAAAATTCTACTCAACTCCAAACATATCGATGTTTATACTCAAAAAAGTTGTAAACACCATTTTGGACTCAATTGAAGTGGTCTCGAGTCCCAATTCGACAGTTTACAAAAAGTAACATTTTGGACTTTAATCCGATTAACGATGGTATTTTTAAATAAAACATTTAAATATATAATCGTGAAATATGCGGGTTGTTACATAAGCTCTTTGATGGCGATGAATGAATGTGTTGTCAAGATGGGTGGTTTGTAGATATTCACAGTTTGCACATGAGTATCAGTGTGCATGTATATTTTCACAGTGTGCATCTAATGGGGAACTTGGGGCTAATGCTGATATTTCCCATGGTGATGATTTGATAAGGATCAATTTAACTGATCAACTTGATATGGTTAGGTAGCCGGAGGTGGCATTAAACAAGGTTGATAATGAATCAGCTGACATTCTCAATGAAAAGATGGATTCATATTATACAGAGGGAGCGGAGTCTATATTGAGATTGAAAGAGACATATTATTTGCTGACCTGGCAGTGAGCAACGAATTAGTTAACAACTCGAGTGGAGAGTAGGAGAATTATGTACTTAACCACCCACCTTTTATATCAGATGCTCATTCTAGTGATATCGGTAGCATATCTACATATTTGAGACGACCCGAAACCGACAACATCTGAATCTGACAATAAACCACACATGTCTGAACCAGAGTGCACCGATTGCAGATAATCATGAGAAAGAAAATAGAGGGTGAGAAGAAAGAAGAAGAGAAGAGAAGAAGAAGAGAGAAGTAGAACCAAAGCAATACAGAATCTCACATCGTAGCGGAATAACATATAATATAGATCAATAATCTTTTCAAAGTGAAACTGTAATATACATAAATCAATATCAGAGTACACCATAAATAATCATTAGCTTGGACAGTTATAATAAGCTGTCCTCACAAATGCGGACAATTTACAACAACAACAACCATTAGCAATGCCATGCAGCAGAATAACAAATAGATACGTGTATAAGACATGAAGATCTCCAGCTTGCCTGCTGAAGCTCCAAAAGCACCAAAACTGAACCTGTAAATATACTCGGTCTGACCCGAGCATTGAAAAGGGAAGAACGCCCGGATTAGTCTGGTAAACCAGCGTGAGAAAACACACCTCAACTGAATTTATAAAGTTATCAAAACTTTTCCTTTATCAAAAAAAGGTATGTCGTAAGACCGAGTCGCAAATAAATATCGACAAGGATTTTACCTTACAATAACCAAACATCTCATATCAAATCCACTTATATTATAATAGTGTCTATTGCACACAAATAATATTAAAATAGCTGAAATTGTTACATTGATTAAATTCCAGCATACACCTTGTAATACAAGGCTTTCTACAATAGAAAGTGGCAGGCACGTATTGAATTTTGGATTTCCATAAAAATGACTAGGTAAAGGGACTACCTTTCTGAACCCACACAGTACGCCTCTAGAGGGATGTACCTAGGGAGCAGATACTGCCCACCTAAACCAACACAAGACCAGCCTACCCGTTCCTGGATAGTGTTAGTCCTTGAGATGATGTATTTGATGACAACAACCTTAGAATAGATTATAAAATATAAATACTAACATTACAAGTTTATATATATATGTATTTGCAGGATCTAACCATGCAGGTATCAAGAATGAAGACTGTACAGTATAGAGATTCAAGATACAGAGATAGAAGACTCATGAGTATCAAGATTATTAAGAGTTCAAGCTTAAGTCTGTTTTATTAGGAATATTTGTTAAAACTTCATAATAGCACTGAAATCTTCACTCCATTTTTCTTTTGGGATGGAACCCATTTCTACCTTTTTAGTGGCTTACAAACCCACGACAAGTAGCTTACAAACCTACGACAAGTGGCTTACAAACCCACGAACATCCGGTTTTGTACAAGTTCTCGAGTCCTGACATGATGAGATACTCTGCAGGAAGAAGCTTGCAAAACTACTTCAAAATGATTTTCAAAACAACTTTGGAATGAATTTCAAAATTGTTTTTCAAATAGATGTTTTAGCCTTAAATATTCTTGTTTTTAAACATCATCAATTTTAAACTCTCTATCCTGATTTTCAATAATTTTAGCCTCAAAACATCTTTAATTTCAAAGTCAAAATACTCCTGATTTTAAATGTCTTTTCAAATAATATATTTAACTTTTAATATTTATACTTAGATTTAAATATAAAATTATAGTTAAATTATGTATATATTGTTCTTTATATTTACTTATGAATTTCAACTATATTCAAGTATATTTATAAAGTTTTAAATAGTTTTTATATAATATAAATATTGTTTTTATAGAAATTCAAATTATCATTTTTGGCTGAGGGATGTCGACATGCCCCTAGGTAGTATGTCGACATAGTGACAGTTGAAGTTCAAATTCAAATTTCAAAAGAAGTGTCTATTCGCCATAACTCTTCATGAATGGTCATGGCTGTTGGTTTTCTATAAATAGGGGTTAGTTTCAACGAATTTTCAATCATATTTTTCTGGTTTTCACTCCTCTTCTTCTTCCACATTTCTTAATACAAAATCATATCATTACTCTACCGAAATCAACATCGAATCCTACTCGATTACTTCTAGTTTGATTCTACATCACTATCTCTTCAAGGTTCTTAGTGCTATTCAGAGTTATAACTTCTTTGTAATATATTAGCGAGAAAAGGTGTGATTGTAGCCTTTGAAATCAATCAAGCGAGAAAAGGTGTGATTGTAGCCTTGGAAATCAATTGAGTGAACTTGTTGCCCGGGAAATCAAGTATCCCTACCCAGAGGATTGGTATTCTGGAGGGTGTACCTTGTAGCCTTGAAATCGAGGGTTGTAATTGTTGAATTGCTTTTGAAAGGAAATCCATACTTAGTTGTACGGGACTGGATGTAGGGTAACTACGAACCAGTATAAAATCCGGTGTGTTCTTTCCTTTACTGCTTTTACTTTATATTTGCATCTGTATTTGATTCTGTGTTCATATCTGTGTCTAATTAGTGTATACATTGTTAATAAAGTTAGATAAACTCAAAAAGATTAACAAATTTCTTAAAACACTATTCACCCCCCTCCAGTGTTAATTCTAGCCTTAAGATCCTTAATCCGCATTTCTCACAGATAGTACCGAATATGTTATCACTCCGGTCGTTACCGACCTTTAATCGTGGCCACGAGCATACACAACAAAAATCAGATAAACGACGTCATAGCGTGTAAAGATATATCTAGAAGAGTGATAACATCTCCTATTTGGGAGCGACCCACTTAGCCTTGCTGTTTCTAACCCTGTTTAAACCATTTTCCGAGGAGTGAAGCCAAAGAGGTATCGATTACCTTTCACATATCACAAATCACATCACTTTGAATGCCACATTGCCATTTCTGTTGACTACTAATTGCCTTCCTCAAAAATACAACCCTTGAGCTCGTATGTCTCAAGGAGGGAATTAAGCTAAGAGAAGTTGCCTTCTCCACGACCACTGATGTACGATTGTAAAAACGAATGTACGAAATCTTAGAAATGCAATGTCAGACACTAATCCATACAAGTTGTCCAGGAACAGGACAAACCGAAGGTACTTTCCTACCACATCCTGTTGGGAAATCCCTAGGATTAGTAGCAAATAGTCCTTGCATTGAATATTTCATAATGAAGAGACTACTGCTACTATATGTATATTGGGATTTTAACCTCAAACGATCAACAAGCAGTCCTTCACTATGAAAATCCTAAACATCAATATCATCGGCCAACCTGCACAAATGTCGTATATATGTTGGTCCGAAGTGGTTTTCAGATAAATCCGATCCCGGTCTATTCACACCAACAACGCAAAAGCATTTCTCAACCTCATACGGAAACCAAGTCTCCTAGACTTATCACGTTTCCAACTTTCAACTTGCTATCCTTCGGCCAAGAAGGAAGCTCGATAGATTGGAGTAATACTCTGCACTACACGAATCAACATCCATAACAAAACGATAATCAAGCCTACAAAAATGGCTACGTACTAAGTGTACAACTAAATAGTTCCTATTTGCACAAAAAATGGACAAACACCTCAAAGTTGTATGATTTAGTATATCTTATTAGTGATTTGGGTGATTTATGCAAATATATGAAAAACAGGGGCTAAACTGTAAAAAGACACGCAGATTTATAGTGGTTCAGCCAGAATATGCCTATGCCCACTTTATATGTTATTTCTCTTCTCTTGTTTAGATTACAAGTACAAAGCTTTGATACAAGTAAAAGAAAGTTGTTTGAAAGTTCTCTCCGTGCTTGAGCTCTTCAACTTGTTCCCATGGTTGTACCCCTGCCCCTCTATTTATAGAGTGAGGTTGGGAGCAGGGGTCTTGAGTGTATATAGCTGCTGGTGGGCCTGGGCTGATGTGATCTGGCCTGGCACGTCTTGGTCCGGTAGCATTTGGTCCGGCGATGATTGGTCCGGCATGGAGTTGGCATGGAGTTGGCATCGAGTTGGTCCAGCATCTAGTTGGTCCGGTATTGGGTTGGAGGCAGGTTGGTTCGGTAGTGTTGAAGGCAGGTTGGTTCGGCAGTGTTGAAGGCAGGTTGGTTCGGCAGTGTTGAAGGCAGGTTGGCTCGGCAGTTTTGAAGGCAGGTTGGTTCGGCAGTGTTGAAGGCAGGTTGGTTCGGCAGTGTTGATTTGGTTCGTCTAGCTTTGGACCGGTGGTGAGAATTCACCCAACATTTGCCCCCCAAAGTGGGGTATATGCTGGCATATGGCCTACTTTGTTTCAGGTTATCCAATTTTTACATTCCCATTCGATTTTTAGTACCGAACCGGTTGGTCCGGAGGTTTACTCTCGCCTATAAGTACGGAACTAGGGCCTCCGCTATTGCCCACCGAACGAGATTGCCAAACTAATTTCAAAACAAAACTTCCTGCCGAATCAATTGTGTTGCAGAATCAGGTGAGTGCCGAATGGCTTCTTCGATTCATTTCGCTTTACCGAATGAGCTTAATATAGGATGGTCTTGATGCCGGATGGACTTTATACCGGATGGACTTTATACCGGATGGGTTTTATACCGGATGGGCTTTATACCGGATGGATTTTATCCCGGATGGGTTTTATACCGGATGGGTTTTATACCGTATGGACTTTATACCGGATGGAATTTATCCCGGATGGGTTTTGATATAAACTTGCTTGTTTTACACTTCTGCATCCTTCGTTTTAACGGCGTACTTTTTCGTGTTACAGATAATGTCTCACAGAGTTGAAACTCGATCAGATAAAAAGAAGTCCCAGGGTGAAGGAGAATCTTCCGCATTGCCCCTTGCTCAGCCAGGACCGGAACGTCACGGAACTGCCCCGAGATCACTGGTGGACGGGTACGGCCCTCATGAGCTTCTGAACTCCCCGCCCGATTTCTTTCCCAGCTCCCTCAAGGAGGAGCAGCTTGATGTCATCTCCCGTTCTTTTGGGATCGATAGAGCGCGCATGCTGTTGCCAGGGAGAGAAGTTATGCCATATGACCCTCCCGAAGGGTACTTTGCCTACAGCAGATACCACTGCATGTGCGGTGCCATCCCGTCTCTTAATGCTTGGGTAGTCAGCTTTCTTACATACCTAAATGTGGCCCCATTCCAGCTTCAACCCAATTCCTATACTATACTGGTGAGCCTCTTCGTCATCTTTCAGAGGAAGTATGGGCGTGCTCCTTCCAACCGGGAGATCCGGTACTTATATAATCTGAGGGGCTATAAGAAGGGGTCCCCATACATCAGCTTGGAGTCAGTTGTAACCTTCAAGCCGGTCTTGGATCTGTATTCTAAGTACAACATGTTCAAGAAGGAGTGGTTCTTCGTCAGGGACGACTCTGTTTCTATTCGGCGTTTCAACTCTGGATGTAAGTCGACGCTTTATTTATAACCTCCATTCTGGTTGCGATGCTTCTTCTCATACGTTTTCATTTTTTGCTAGCGATAGGTGGCTTTGCGGTTGTGGAGACTGATCGCCTGGTTCAGATGGCGGCTGAGATAGAAGCTATCCCTGGGAGAGATAGATCAGCCGCTTACCCGATCAGAAATGCTACCCTTCTGGAGTATAATTTGATCCTTCCACAGCAGTCAGTAGTCAAGCAAAGGGAAACGGCGGAGGAGAGGGCGGCTGCTCAAGCTAAGGAAGGTGTCACAGTAGAGAGTGGTAAGAGGAAACCTTTCACGAAACCCCCAGTTGTCGGAGGTAAGAAGCTTAAGAAGTCGGACGGTCCTTCCCCCAGCACTTGTCCAATTACTCCGGGGGAGGAAGATGTGGAGGAGGAGAGAGGTGAGGGTGGAGATGACCGGGAAGGTGGTGATGGTGGCGATGGCATCGGGGCCTTGCTTCCTGGGCAAGCAGGCGAGATTCAAGAGTGGACGGATGATGCATTCCGCCAAGCTTTCGAGGGGCTGGACGGGGAATCGGCTTTGGTAGAGAAATCCGGGAAAGCTGACAAGGCCGGGACCGATGCAAGCGTGTCTTCCCAGACTATTCCAGCCAAGGTGGTTCCGAAGAATCAAGGTGAACTTTTGACTTCTGCAGGCTCCATTTATGATAGGAACTTAGGAATATTTTAAGGTCCGCTCCCGTCCTGGAATGAAATCCAGGACTTATTGCAGTATCCTACTCCTCCCCAGGGTTTGTATAACAGATGTGTTTCCTTTCTTCTTTTAACCTTTAATTTAACGTGTTTCTTGAATTATGGATCAATGTAAGCTTGTAACACTTGTTCTTTATTCCAGAGGTGAGCGAGGTATCCAAAACTTCAGATGTTCATCATCGCCTCGAACAATTCAAGCTTCTCAGAGCATCCTCCCAACCCAAGCCTCCGACCGGTCATCCCGGAGATGTAGTAGGTTAACGTCCTTTTCTTGGGGTTATTGAAGAGGATATTCGGAAGAGGAAGAGGAGTCGCTCTTTGTTTGAATCTTCACCCGGTCCTCAGGCCCCAACTCAACCTTCTCAGGGCACTCCAGAGGAGCACTTTATACCTTCTCCTCATTCATCTGAACGCCCCACTGTCATCCCGATAAAACACCCCGGTTCAGTTCGCAACCCGTTTGCTGGCCACCCGGATCTGGATCCGAGTTCTCAGGATATTTTATTTGACGAGACCACAGGAGAGCATCTTCTTCCTTGTAATCCCATGGTACGGGTGCTCGATGAGGCTAAGTCCTTAGATCTCGATTTACTTACCACTCGGATAGTTACTATGGGAGACGAAGCCAAGGCTAATATTGACCGGGTCGCGGAGGAGACCAGGAAGCTGATGGGGCATCATGCCCGGCTGGTTAAGGCTGGAGAGGAGATCGGGAGTGCCAACATTCGTCTACGATTGATGGTTTCGGACCAGGCCAAGCAGCTTGCCGATCAGGCCATTCAGATTTCTCAGCACGAGGCTGCCTCCAGACGGTTGAGGAAGACTATGGAGGAGGCTAGTAAGGCGGAATTGCGGAAGATGGAGGCTGCCTGCAAGGAGCGGATAGATATGGCCATCTCGACAGTGGACGAGGTTCGGAGGGAGGATCTTGAGCAGGTAGAGGAGCTGTCGGGGAGGCTTGAAGCCGCAGGGCTTGCTCTGGTCAGGCTAAAGGAGGAGATGGAGGCGACGAGGAGGTCCCTTCAGGCTGACTACTCGCGAACCGACTGGAGAGGGATGCTGCCGTTGCAAGGCTATCGGTCTCTGAGGCTCGTATGAGGGAGTTTGAGGAAAATGAGGGGATGATGGATGATATGCTGCAGGATATGTACTTTCGCACTTGGAAGCAGGGCGGCTTATCTTGGATGGACAACTACCCCCGGGTTATGGCTAGGATTTACCTCAGGGCTTTAGAGGAGGCCAAGGCTGAGGCGGACAAGGAGGGTGGAGCAGCCTTTAGGATGGATGTGGTTACCGCTCAGTTCACCAAGGAGGAGAAGATAGCGGTGAAGGAGCGGATGCGGTTGTTTGCAGCTGAGGAGGCAGGCGTGGAAGTAGGGGATGACGACCAAGATGATCAAGGGGAAGTTGCTGGTAACCTCTTCTTCTTCTTTAGTTTCTTCTTTTGTCAACTCTGTTGCTTATCACTAATGATTTCTTTTTCTGACCGGATAGGTGGGCAACAGGACAAGGGCAAGACTCCGACGCAGCCGGCTCCTTGATTAGGCCTGGAAAATTCTTTTTGTGGGCTTGACATGGTTGTATATGTTAGTCTTAAATTAGTAAAGTAACTCTTAGGTGGTAATTTTTTTAACTTAAGCTAATTTTGTCGTCTTTTGAATGTTTGTTGCTATTTTAACATGTTGTATGAGAAATATAGCTATGCATATTCTTGTAATCAAATTGTGTTTGATGTCAGGTTCTTGTTTAAAACATAATTTTATGACTTGCAATGTTAGCGTGAGGTGCGAATAAACTATAGCTACGTTTTTAGGCACACAAAAATAAAATACCGTCCCTCCTGCTTTAGTTGTAGACGACGGCTTTAGCGTGACTGAGTGTGAAAATGTGGTCGAGTGCCCGGCCATACGGTCTCATTTGCGAATGCCTCATATTCTGTGACCTGTGCTTTAGGGATCGTTATAGAGGATAGGAGAAAAGTTGCTTAAGTAAAATTGAAATATGTGAAAAAGTAAAACTTCCAATCACGGAAGGCCTTCGATGTGCTTAAGTTCGTGGCAAACGGGCTTTGTAGTCACTTTCCCTAGCTGTGGGTCTTGGAGACATTTGTCACCCATCTTACGCCTCCGTGGGGAGTTAATTCTTTTTTACCACAGCCGCACTTAAGACACATCGGAGCCGAGATCGCGCACAGTAACTACCCGGGCCATTATGGCCCGTAATCGTGGGTATTATTCGATTTACTGTGGCCGGCTAGCGTGGGTGCCGATCGTCAACCGTTAACTGCCCCTGGCTGGCCACACCTTATGTTGGGGCTTATAGTCGGTTCACAGTTGCCGGCGAGCCGAACGCCGTAATGAGCTGCCTCGGCTATAGTCGGCCTTCTCGGTGGCTTATAATCGGCTCATTACAGTTGGCTTTAAGGGCCGTCACGAGCAATGAGTTAACCCGCAGCAGAGGGATGCCGGAGCAAAAGTGTCTCATTGGCGAGGGCATAGATTCGCGTAGTACCTGTCAGGTCTTGTCCAGGTGAAGTTGTGCTGTGGAGTGCTTTGGGTGGAAATGCTATACGCATAGGATTTTGTTCAACATAAAAGGATAAAGTTAACAAGCAGCCAAGATATAAAGGAACAAGTTAAAAAAGAGACAAGGTTTTTTAAAGTGGTTCGGCACAAAAAGGCCTACGTCCACTGATTCTCTTTGTTAATTCACTTCATATGGGCAGTACAAGTTAAGAAAAGTATCGACGGAGGTGTTGGATGTTCCATGCCCTCTGGAACACCTCTCCGTCCACTGTTGACAAAATATAAGCTCCATTGTGGAGATCTTTATGAATTACATATGGTCCATCCCAGATTGGATCTAGTGCTCCGGGGCGAGGGAAGATTCGCTTGAGGACAAGATCTCCTTCTTGTAAGGTACGATGCTTGACTTTGGAGTTGTATTGTGCTGCCACTTTTTGCTTATGGGCCGCTGCTTTAAGGACTGCATCATTTCTTCTCTCCTCAACTAGATCCAAAGACATGTGAAGGAGTTCTTCGTTCTCTTCCGGATTATAGTGGATCCTACGGTGGGAAGGCACAATGGTTTCAACTGGGATCATAGCCTCCGATCCGTATGCCAAAGAGAAAGGAGTATGCCCCGTTGATGTTCTGAAAGATGTGCGATAGGCCCACAGTGCCGTAGGGAGTTCATCCACCCAAGCGCCCTTTGACTTTTTGAGCTTCTTTTTGATTAGAGTTTTCAGAATTTCGTTGATGGCTTTGACTTGTCCGTTTTCCTGGGGATACGCTACGAATGAGAAGCTTTTGTGAATTCCATGCTCTTGGCACCAGTTGGCGAATTCCTCACTGTCAAATTGAAGTCCATTGTCTGATATGATTTTGAGTGGGACTCCGTACCTGCACAGAACATTTTTGATCAAGAAGTTAATAACTTTTGCTAAAGATACTTTATTCAAAGGTTCCGCTTCCACCCATTTGGTGAAATAGTCGACTGCCACTATAGCATATCTGGCCCCGCCTCGGCCCATTGGTAGCTCGTCGATTAAGTCAATTCCCCATATTGCGAAGGGCCAAGGGCTGGTCATTTGAGTAATCTCAGTTGTTGGTAGCCGCGGAATCTTAGCAAATTTCTGGCATCTGTCACACTTTTTGACAAAATCTAAGGCGTCCTTGCTTAAAGTGGGCCAGAAATATCCATACCGGAGTATCTTTTTTGCTAATGTTTGCCCTCCGGTGTGATCTCCGTAGCTTCCCTAATGAATGTTGAATAAGATTTCCTTGGCTTCCCTCCCAGCGACACACCTTAATAACGGGTTAGAGTATCCGCGCCGATAGAGGATGTCTTCTTGTATTGTGTAGCGGGAAGCTTTCCTCAAGATTTTCTTGACTTCGTTACGCCCATTGGGTAGTGTGCCACTTTGTAGGTAGTCTCGGATGGGAGTCATCCAAGTTGCTTCTTCGGTTGCAGCTATCAGATTTACTTGCTCAAAACTTGGGGTCAGTTGCTTTGAGATGGTTACTGCTCCGAAGATGGCGATGTCTCTCATACTTGCTTGCTTTGCCAATTCGTCGGTCCATTCGAACTTTCCTTTGTCTTTCTTTAGAGCTTCAAAAAAGGGGACACACTTGTCCGTTGCTTTGGAGATGAATCGGCTTAGGGCGGCCACTTTTCCATTCAGGCTTTGCATTTCCTTTCGATTGGAAGGTATCTTGATATCCCTTAGCGCTCGGACTTGTTCCGGGTTTGCTTCAATCCCTATGGCATGGACGATGAATCCTAAGAACTTTCCTGATGACACCCCGAAAGAGCATTTTAGAGGATTCAACTTCATTCCATACTGGCGAAGTACTTGAAACATCTTGCCTAGGTGGCTTACGTGATCGTCGGCTTTCCTTGACTTTACCAGCATGTCATCCACGTATACTTCCATAGTTCGCCCTATTAGCCCTGCAAACATCTTGTTGACGAGGCGCTGGTAGGTGGCTCCTGCATTTTTAAGTCCGAAAGGCATTACCTTATAGCAGTATAAACCCCGGTCGGTGATGAAACTAGTATGGTCTTGGTCGGGAGCATGCATAGGAATTTGGTTATACCCTGAGTATGCGTCCATAAAAGATAAGAGCTCGTGCCCGGCTGTGCTGTCTACAAGTTGGTCGATTCGGGGAAGTGGGAAGCAATCCTTTGGGCAGGCGTCGTTTAGGTTGGAGAAGTCAATGCATGTTTGCCAATTCCCATTAGCCTTCTTCACCAGTACCGGGTTAGCGATCCATTCCAGGTAGATGGCTTCTCGTATGAAGTCATTGGCGAGTAGAATCTTTACTTCTTCATCGAGGGATGCCGATCGCTCTGCCCCCATACTTCTCTTTCTTTGTTTTACGAGTGCCTTGGTAGGATCAATGTTTAGTACGTGGCATGCTACGTCGGGGGAGATTCCGGTCATATCAGCGTGTGACCATGCGAATACATCCAAGTTGTGGCGGAGAAAGTCAATGAGTTTCTCCTTCAACTCTGCTTTTAGTTGGGACATAATTTTTAATAGTCTACTTGAGTCGTGCTTGTCTACAGATACAAACTCCATAGCCTCTGCAGGCTCGGCGGTGGCCTCCTCCTCTTTGTCCCTAGGGTCTAATTCATTGAAAGGGTCGTTGGTATATCGAAGAGGAGGAGCTTTCTTTAGTTGCTATGCTTCTAGACTTTTTGTGCAGAGGGCAACCTCTACACCCTTCCCTTTATCCTTCCTGTGATTGTTGCAAAGTTCAGTCACATAGCAGTCTCGAGCAACATCCTGGTCTCCTTCTACTTCCCCTACTCCATTGTCCGTTAGAAATTTCATCTTTAGGCACCATGGGGCTAGGACAATTTGGAAGTCAGACAAGGCTGGCCTTCCTAAGAAGGCGTTGTAGGCCGAATGGTTTTCTATTAGCACAAACGTCTGTTTCCGTACAACGGAGCGGGGATGGCTTCCAATCTCGACGAAGAGGTCCAGTTGCCCGAGGGGCATCTTTGCATCTCCAGTGAAACCGTGTAGTGGCTTATCGCAGGGAGATACATCCTTCATTGATAGTTTCATTTTGTCGAATGCATGTTTGAACAGGATATTTACTGAGCTTCCAGTGTCCACTAAGATTCGGTAAACTTCGGCGGGACCGAGCTGGGCAGAGATAACCATGGGATCCATGTGAGGGTATTGCCTTCCTTCTAGGTCACGCTTACCGAATCTGATGTCATCACTTTCTTTCCTTTTCGGGTGGCGTTCTTCTATAACTGAATTGACCAGTCTTTATTGTCTATGGGCGACTTTCCATATCTTTCCATCTCTTTCCAGCTCCTGTCTGCGATGTGCGGTCCTCCCGAGATGGTATGGACCACTATCTTCTCTTGACTAGAGCCGCTAGTGTTGTGGTTTCCTCTGCCGATCTCCGGTGAGGGTAGCCTTGGGTTCTCATTGGCAGGAGCGGGAGCCCTGTCTTGACCTTTTACATAGCGTTCCAGTTTCTTTCTTCTGATATGTTCCTCGATCAAGTCTCGGAGATGATGACATTCATTGGTATCATGCCCATGAGATTCGTGGAAGCGGCAGAACTTTCCAGACTTCTGCACGTTATCTGATTCCTTCTTGTATGGTGGGTGTTTGTATCTAACTTTGCCTTGGGTGGCAAGGAAGATATTTTCAACGGTCTCGTTCAAAGGAGTGTAAGTGTCGAATCTCGATCCTGGCCGATATAGGCGCTTTTCTCCCTTCTTTCCCCCATAATTGTCTCTGGAATCATTTCTTCGAACGTCCCTTGCCACAGCAGGGGCATTGCTGTGAGTTGCCTTATTTTGCTGTCCTGGCTGCCCCTCAACGGCAGCATCCTCAAGCCTCATATATTTCCCGGCTTCATGGAAGAAATCGGGTAAAGTAGCTGGTTTTTCTTTTGTCAACCTTCTAGCAAATTTAGTGTCCGGATGCACACCACTACAGAGGGCCATTAGAATAAGCTTCTCATCGGCATCTTGGACTACGGCTGCTGCGTCATTGAATCGGGTTACGTATTGCTGCAGTTTCTCTCCAGGCTTCTGTTTGACGCTGGATAAGGAATAAGCGTCCTTAGGTTATTCCACATGAATGCAGAACTGACTGATAAACTTTTCTTTCAACATTTTCCACGAGCTGATGGATCCCTGGGGTAGATGACAGAACCAGGAGGTAGCGAGATCCGCTAAGAATAGTGGAAAGCATTTGCACAGTACTCCCTCTGTCGCTCCACTCATGAGCATATGTTGTGTGTATTTCTGTAAGTGTACAACGGGGTCGGAGGTTCCTTTGTAAGGTTCCATTGTTGGCATCTTCCATTCTCGGGGGTTGATAGCAACTTCGATATTGCGGGCGAAAGGGCTGGTTACCCTAGCGCCTATCCCTCGATCTCTTTGCTCCCGTTGGACGCACTCTCTGAATAAGCATGCCATCCTTTCATCAGAATTTAGAGCAGATAGAAACGAGTTTGGTTCTGTTCTGTGGGATTGATTCCGTCCAGATGACCTGTAGGGATGGTATCGCCTATCATTCCTCATACTCTCCGGTGGCTGCCTTTGGTCTTCTGGGAGCATGCTAGGGTCAGCCATAGTTGGCCCTTGCCTTGATCTTCCCCTGCTGGGTTCTGATCTAAGCACTTCCTCGGGTCCAACTTCGGGCTGGACTCTAGCTCCGCCCCGTTCACTGGCGTTTCCGTGGTTAGGCAGTATGACAGGCTCAGCTACAGTTGACCTTCGCCCTGCACCTCCCCCGTAGGGTTCGGTTCCAAGCATTTCTTCAGGCCTAACTTCGGGCTGTGCTCGATCTCGATTCCTACCATGGCTGCTTCTGCCGTTAGCTCCTTCGAAGAAGGAAGATCTTTGTTGTCTCCAAGACCCTCCAGATTGGGACTCGCCCCATGATTCAGTGTTGCGGTTGGACTCTTCAGCATCCCTTAAGCGTGACATGATATGGTCCACCAAGGCTTCCTGCTGGGACGTGAAGCGATTAGTTACTTCAACCACAACCCTGTCTAGATCTGCCCTAGTAATTGCTGCGGGCTGTTCTACGGTAGGATTGGTCGGATTAGCCTGTTCTTCATTCGGTACTGCCGCTAGAGGGGGACGATTTACTTGATCCATGACCGCTGGATCTGGAAGACTGCTGGAAGCGAAGTTTTTTCCTTTGTTAACATCTTTTTTCTGCTTGGGAGGCATGTTTCCAGATGATGGATGATGTTGTTAGGAAAAAGGTTAAGTGGAAGAAGCTGAAGCTTCGAGCTTCAAGCTCTCGGTGAAAGCACCAAAAATGTTTGGACAAAAAATGGACAAACACCTCAAAGTTGTATGATTTAGTATATCTTATTAGTGATTTGGGTGATTTATGCAAATATATGAAAAGAAAGGGCTAAACTGTAAAAAGACACGCAAATTTATAGTGGTTCAGCCAGAATATGCCTACGTCCACTTTATATGTTATTTCTCTTCTCTTGTTTAGATTACAAGTACAAAGCTTTGATACAAGTAAAAGAAAGTTGTTTGAAAGTTCTCTCCGTGCTTGAGCTCTCCAACTTGTTCCCATGGTTGTACCCCTGCCCCTCTATTTATAGAGTGAGGTTGGGAGCAGGGGTCTTGAGTGTATATAGCTGCTGGTGGGCCTAGGCTGATGTGATCTGGCCTGGCACGTCTTGGTCCGGTAGCATTTGGTCCGGCGATGATTGGTCCGGCATGGAGTTGACATCGAGTTGGTCCGGCATTTGGTTGGTATCGAGTTGGTCCGGCATCTAGTTGGCCCGGTATTGGGTTGGAGGCAGGTTGGTTCGGCAGTGTTGAAGGCAGGTTGGTTCGGCAGTGTTGAAGGAAGGTTGGTTCGGCAGTGTTGAAGGCAGGTTGGTTCGGCAGTGTTGAAGGCAGGTTGGCTCGACAGTGTTGAAGGCAGGTTGGTTCGGCAGTGTTGAAGGCAGGTTGGTTCGGCAGTGTTGATTTGGTTCGTCTAGCTTTGGACCGGTGGTGAGAATTCACCCAACAGTTCCTACATCAAGTCGAGGAACTAAAATGGCCAAATTTTGATAGTCGGTTATTTAACTATCAAAGAACCAAACAAAATCTAGCACTTAAATAATCACTGGGTCTGATTTCATTAATCGTTTATAATTCAAAACACTTTCCAATTATTTACTTCAAAATATCTTTAAAAAGTTACTATTCAAAACCATTTCACTTACTAGATATTTGGAAAAACATTTCCATATACTTATTTTAATAATAAGTAGATTTACAAATCATCTTATTTTCAAACCATTTAAATTCCCTTTTAAAATATAACTTTCCAAAACATCCATTTTATATAAAGGATCATTCACTGTCCAAAATTATAAATAATTCTCTTACCAAATTCATTCTTCTATACATTTAATTTAAAGGATTATCCACTGTCCAAAATCGTGAATATATCTCCTTTATCGAATTCATTACTTCTAAATATTTAATTTAAAGGATTATTCTGTCCAAAATCGTCAAAATATTCCTTTAATAAACTTTCCATTTAACTTATCAAATTCAATTTATTTCGGATTTATAAAACAATGTTTATAAATCACATTTATATTTTATAAAAACTTCCATATATAAAATTCCTTTATTAACAAACCTCATTTACATGCAAAAATCCAAATTATAAGTTAATTGCTAATAATTCTCTTATTTACAAAATCATTCCTTTATAACTTCTTAAATTCATAAATCTTATTTACTTATAAGATTCATTTAAAGTCAAAAATCTCAATTTAAACTATTTACAAAATAGTTAACTCCATAATTCAAAATCACATTTTGATACATTTCGCAAAACCATAATTTTTATAACATAAAAACTATAACATTTATTTATTCAAAATAAATTCATTCCTTTAACAATTCAAAAATTAATAAAACATCTATTTTCAAAATCACTTGAAAATCCTTTTTAATTTGAAATCATCACTTTAATAATATTAAATTTCCAAAAATAGGCCCAATGCTGCAACACCACTAACTACATCAATCACGGCATCCAAAACATTATATATCACATGATAACAGCATTTATATCAATATCTGTGAATAAAACCAATACTGGTGAGGAATCAAGTTGGATCCCTCCAACCTGTCACCTGCAACAAATATACCTATGAGAATATGTGTACAATGTCCGCTTCAAGGCATACGCGCGTACAAAAGGTCATCCGCTCATACATAGGAACGTATAGGGTCTCATCTGCTCCAATAGGTAGGAAAAAAAATCCAAATCAATCAATATATATAATATATCATATATCATCCAAACAATCATAAATCGACATAAAATAAATTTATTTCTCACTTATATAAAAATATAAGCGAGTCAGAAAGAGTGAGTTGTATTCACTTTGGTTCCAATAGTAGTTGCAGTGTTTTATTCCGAATAAAATTAAACAAGCATTTAATTTTACCCAAAATTTTCATTAGCTCCTATCAACTCCAAACCAGCTCTAAAATGTAGTGCTCGTCAATACGGACCCAACGCAACTTGTTTCGTCTAAAGCGGACCTTGTATGAAGAAGTTATAGCATTTTAAAGTTTATACAAATTTATATAATATAATTTACACTTTTAATTTTATTTTTAAACCTTAATCAATCGTAGCCGTTCGTTTCAACTTGATCACATCTGGACCATCGATCATTTCTTCTTCCACACGATCGCTCCTAGCCGAACACAACCCGTTGTCGTGCATCTCATCTCGATGCCGCTCCAACATCCGATCATTTATGCGATGATCCACGACCACCATGTCGAAACACATCACGAACGGCACCACCGCCTAGAGTATGGGCGAGCTCGGTCGCCCCCTTGCCTAGATAAACGTGCTCGAACGCACGATGTTCAAGCTGAAATTGCCGTTGATCCATCACCTTAAATTCGATCACAGCCGTATGGATTTATAGATCTCGTGAAGCTCTATCATTTTGTAGTTGAAGATTTCTCGAATAGGTTGATGGATTGGAAGAAAAAGAGGGAAGAAGATTGGAACATTTTTAGCCATTAAAAAAAACGGCAGCAGTAACCTAGGAAACTACGCTTTTGGCAAATAGAAAGAAAATGTGGCCTTATATAGAAAATTTCGCGACACTATTCACCCGAAATATTTTCAAACTCCAAACGAAGCGTGCCGCCTGGCGTTTATTATATTTTACTCCTGTTCCGAACACAATGGAATATATATAGGGAGCCAATTCGATCGTATTTGGAAGATAGGTTTTCTAATCGACTTATTTAAATTAAAATTTACTTAAACAAATTTCTACGCATTTCAGCATCGCACGAGCAAACCTTAAATCCGATTGACATGAAATTTGAAATCCTACAATAGTATAACATTACGGATCCAATGAAACTAGTTTCGTCGAAATCCGAGACAATGTCAAAAATGACTATTTTTACGCATTAATTAAATATTAAAATATCCAATTTCTATAAATTAACTTTTAATTCAATTTTAAAAGTTTACTAATTCTATTCTGATTCAATTAGAATTTAAAACAATATTATAAATCATTTTTATTCACATTAGGTTCCAATTTAAATTATTTCTACAATTTCAAATATTAAATTAAACGATTTAGTTATCCAAATAAATCACTATATTCGAAATATAAGTTATTTAGCTTATAAAATTTACTATTCAATATTTAAATTCAATTAAATATTCTAAATTCAGATGGCTGAAAAACTGGGTCGTTACATTCTTCCTTCCTTAGCCGAATTTCGTCCCCGAAATTACTACGTAAGTAAAGATGCTACAACCCATTAATTTGAAAACGATTTAGTTGAAATAGATTATCAAATCTTTTAAGTGTTTAATATTCCAAATTCAATTAGTCACAACTTCATTATTACACTTTTATAAAAACTTTTCTTCAGTTTCCAAATTTATACTTAGTTATTTACTAATATCAATTCAAAATCAGCTAATATCATTTCAAAACCAATACTTCTCATTTCAAATTATAACTCAAAAATCACATTTTTGTTATCAAATTTTTTCCAAAATTTCCAAAAAATTTCTAGCGCCTTAAATATTCAAAAAATTTGCCAGAGTCTCCTTTGCGCGGTTCGATCGTAGTAAAATCACAATATATATAATATCACAAATATACATCTCATCTTCGAGGATGAGGCATCCCATAAGGAAAAAGTGTAAAAGTATGATATGTAATTCGAGATATGTACCTTATATATTATTAGCGAGCATATACGGCTAATATAGCACGAAAGCGAGCTCCAATGCGAAGCAAGCGCCATCCGCACCTACTAAACACTCAACAACCAAATGAGAACACATATATGGAAAGTAATATCAACATATAACATATACTATACAACTATCATATGGAAATGAAACATGTGCAACATAAGCAATCATCAAACAACTAACATCCAACTAACAACCATCCAACAAATTTACAACCAAATTAGTCATAATCAAATCAATATTCATTCCAAATTTTACTAACATTCACTTGATTTGGTTTTCAATTTATTCACATTCATTAATCACAATTGATTATATTCAATTTAGATTGGATTCAATTTATCTACATTCACTTTAGATTCAATTCATATTTACTTAGTTTACATTCAACTAATTTATATCCAATCCAATTTAAATTTATCAACATTCATTTGTTATTTACCTTCAACTTCATTTACATTCATTACTTAGTATATTTCTTATAATACTAATAACACTTATGATTTATTTCCTAAATCACTTACTTAAGTTCAATTTACATTTTTATACAACATTTCTAATGTTTACTATCACTTCTTAACTTAAGTTATATTCCATTCAATTTCTTCACTTAGCTCATTTAATTCATTTTGAATATCAAATTCAACTTCATTTAATATTACTTAAGTTAATTTCCTTTTCACTTTTTATTTTATTTTATTTAACTTAACTTTCGACTTATAATTCAAATTCAGCTTTACATTCTTAACATTCTTATTCAACCAATTCAAAAAAAGTTTAACTTAACATCTCTCAAATCTATAAGTTATAAACTTATTTAATTAAGTTGTCATGAATGTTTACTTAAGTTTACATCATTCACATGCTACTATTTCAATTCATAGTTATATAATCACTTTACAATCTTAAGTTTATATTCACTTTTATTTGATTCATTTCAAATTCAATTCAATTTATTTAACTTAGCTTGGTTAAATTTCAAATCATATAATTCATTTCGTTAATCCAATATATTTAACTTTACTGAAGTTAAAATTTTAATTTCATACTATAAGTCCAAAACTCATTTCACTTCTACTTATCAATTTCAAACTGGATTTTAAATTCAAATTTGTTTATCACAACAAAACTTCAATTTTCAATTTACTATTGGTAGCAAATCAATCACACAGAAACTTGAAAATGATACTGATGATGCGGCCGTCATCATCCTTATTATTTCCCAGCAAATGTAGTGAATTCAATGCTTTTTATTTCTTTTAAACTCTTTTATTTACAAATCACATTTATAAATCTATACTTATATAAGTTCATTTCAATTTTTTATTTATCTTATTGTTTAGATTTTAATAATAATAACTTCTTATTAAACACAACAAATAACAAATGATAATAATCAACTATTACCATTCATTAACAACCAACAAATTATATACTGCTATATAAAATATAATCAAGGTAAAATTATTTCATTTACCCAATTTCGAAAACAATATTGTGTCCAATCTCCATATTTAAGTGTTTAGAGATCTATATCGATAACGTTAGCTAGACGTAAGGATCAGAATCCATAAGCCACTCAACAGCTCAATCAACACAATATAAAACATTTTTATATAACTAACAAATACGCACTCATATATATAATACACTCAAACTCAAACTTGGATGCTACTGACTCTATCTATACTGAGTACACATCAAAGCGTAGGAATATACTAAATCTAAGCTCTTATACCATGCTGAGACGACCCGAAACCGACACCATCTGAATCTGACAATAATACAAACATGTCAGAACCAGAGTGCACCGATTGCATATAATCATGGTGAGAAGAAAGAGAGAAGAAAGAAGAAGAGAAGAGAAGAAGAACAGAGAAGTAGAACCAAAACAATACAGAATCTCACATCTTAGCGGAATAACATATAATATAGGTCAATAATCTTTTCAAAGAGAAACTGTAATATACATAAATCAATATCAGAGTACCCCATAAATAATCATCAGCTTGGATAGTAATAATAACATGTCCTCACAAATGCTGACAATTTACAACAACAACAATCATTAGCAATGTCATGCAATAGAATAACAAATAGATACATGTATACGACATGAAGATCTCCAACTCGCCTACTGAAGCTCCAAAAGCACCAAAACTGAACCTGTAAATATACTCGATCTGACCCGAGCATTGAAAAGGGAAGAACACCATGATTAGTTTGGTAAACCAGTGTGAGAAAACACACCTCAACTGAATTTATAAAGTTATCAAAACTTTTCCTTTATCAAAACAAAAAGTATCTCGTAAGACCGAGTCGCAAATAAATAACAACAAGGTTTTTACCTTACAATAACCAAACATCTCATATCAAATCCTCTTATATTATAATAGTGTCTATTGCACACAAATAATATTAAAATAGATGAAATTGTTACATTGATTAAATTTCAGCATACACCTTGTAATACAAGGCTTTCTACAATAGAAAGTGGCAGGCACGTATTGGATTTTGGATTTCCATATAAATGACTAGGTAAAGGGACTAACTTTCCGAACCAACACAGTACACCTCTAGAGGGATGTACCTAGGGAGCAGATACTGCCCGCCTAAACCAACACAAGGCCGGCCTACCCATACCTGGAGAGTACCGAATATGTCATCACTCCGGTCGTTACCGACCTTTAATCATAGCCACGAGCATACACAACAAAAATCAGATACACGATGTCATAGCAGGAAAAGATATATCTAGAAGAGTGATAACATCTCCTAATTGGGAGCGACCCACTTAGCCTTGTTATTTCTATCCTTGTTTTAGCCATTTTCCGGGGAGTGAGGCCAAAGATGTATCGATTACCTTTCATATATCACATATCACAAATCACATCACTTTGAATGCCACATTGCCATTTCCGTTGACTACTAATTGCCTTCCATAAAAATACAACCCTTGAGCTCGTATGTCTCAAGGAGCGTGTTAAGCTAAGAGAAGTTGCCTTCTCTGCCACCACTGATGTACGATTGTAAAAACCAATGTACGTAATATTAGAAATGCAATGTCAGACACTCATCCATACAAGTTGTCCAGGAACAGGACAAACCGAAGGTACTTTCCTACCACATCCTGTTGGGAAATCCCTAGGATTAGTAGCAAATAGTCCTTGCATTGGATATTTCATAATGAAGAGACTACTACTATTATATGTATATTGGGATTTTAACCTCAAACGATCAACAAGCAGTCCTTCACTATGAAAATCCTAAACATCAATATCATCGGCCAACCTACACAAACGTCGTATATATCTTGGTCCGAAGTGGTTTTCAGATAAATCTGATCTCGGTCTCTTCGCACCAACAACGCAAAAGCGTTTCTCAACCTCATACGAAAACCAAGTCTCGTAGACTTATCACGTTTCCTACTTTCAACTTGCTATCCTTCGGCCAAGAAGGAAGCTCGGTAGATTGGAGTAATACTCCGCACTACACGAATCAACATCCTCAACACAAACGATAATCAAGCCTACACACATGGCTACGTACTAAGTGTATGACTAAATTGTTCCCACATCAAGTCGAGGAACTAAAATGGCCAAATTTTAATAGTCGGTTATTTAACTACCAAAGCAACAAACAAAATCTAGCACTTAAATAATCACTGGGCCTGATTTCATTAATCGTTTAAAATTCAAAACACTTTCCAATTATTCACTTCAAAATATCTTTAAAAAGATAATATTAAAAACCATTTCACTTACTGGATATTTGGAAAAACATTTCCATATACTTATTTTAATAATAAGTAGATTTACAAATTATCTTATTTTCAAACCATTTAAATTCCCTTTTAAAATATAACTTTCCAAAACATCCATTTTATATAAAGGATCATTCACTGTCCAAAATCATGAATAATTCTCTTACCAAATTCATTCTTCTATACATTTAATTCAAAGGATTATCCACTATCCAAAATCGTGAATATATCACCTTTATCGAATTCATTACTTCTAAATATTTAATTTAAAGGATTATTTACTATGCAAAATCGTGAAAATATTCCTTTAATAAACTTTATATTTAACTTATCAAATTCAATTGATTTTGGATTTATAAAACAATGTTTATAAATCACATTTATATTTTATAAAAACTTCCATATATAAAATTCCTTTATTAACAAACCTCATTTATATCTCATTTACATGCAAAAATCCAAATTATAAGTTAATTACTTATAATTCTCTTATTTACAAAATCATTCATTTATTGCTTCTTAAATTCATAAATCTTATTTACTTATACGATTCATTTATAACTCCTTTTTAACAATTATAAAACTCCTTTATAATTCCAATATTTTGACTTATAAAAATTCAATTTTATAAATCTATACATATAAACCGTTTATAATAAGTCAAAAATCTCAATTTAAACTATTTACAAAATAGTTAACTCCATAATTCAAAATCACATTTTGATACATTTCGCAAAACCCTAATTTTTATAACATAAAAACTATAACATTTATTTATTCAAAATAAATTCATTCCTTTAACAATTCAAAAATTAATAAAACATCTATTTTCAAAATCACTTGAAAATCCTTTTTAATTTGAAATCATCACTTTAATAATATTAAATTTCCAAAAATAGGCCCAATGCTGCAACACCACTAACTACATCAATCACGGCATCCAAAACATCATATATCACATGATAACAGCATTTATATCAATATCTGTGAATAAAACCAATACTGGTGAGGAATCAAGTTGGATCCCTCCAACCTGTCACCTGCAACAAATATACCTATGAGAATATGTGTACAATGTCCGCTTCAAGGCATACGCGCGTACAAAAGGTCATCCGCTCATACATAGGAACGTATAGGGTCTCATCTGCTCCAATAGGTAGGAAAAATATCAAAATCAATCAATATATATATATAATATATCATATATCATCCAAACAATCATAAATCAGCATAAAATAAATTTATTTCTCACTTATATAAAAATATAAGCGAGTCAGAAAGAGTGAGTTGTACTCAGTTTGGTTCCAATAGTAGTTGCAGTGTTTTATTCCGAATAAAATTAAACGAGCATTTAATTTTACCCAAAATTTTCACTAGCTCCAATCAACTCTAAACCAGCTTTAAAATGTAGGGCTCGTTAATACGGACCCAACGCAACTTGTTTCGTCAAAAACGGACCTTGTATGAAGAAGTTATAGCATTTTAAAGTTTATACAAATTTATATAATATAATTTACACTTTCAATTTTATTTTTAAACTTTAATCAATCGCAGCCGTTCGTTTCGACTTGATCACATCTGGACCGCCGATCATTTCTTCTTCCATGCGATCGCTCCTAGCCGAACATAACCCATTGTTGCGCATCCCATCTCGATGCCGCTCCAACCTCCGATCATCTATGCGATGATCCACGACCACCACGTCGAAGCACTTGGCGAGCGGCACCACCGCCTAGAGTATGGGCGAGCTCGGTCGCCCCCTTTCCTAGATAAATGTGCTCGAACGCACGACGTTCAAGCTGAAATTGTCGTTGATTCATCACCTTAAATTCGACCACAGTCGTATGGATTTATAGATCTCGTGAAGCTCTATCATTTTGTAGTTGAAGAATTCTCGAATAGGTTGATGGACTGGAAGAAAAAGAGGGAAGAAGATTGGGACATTTTTGGCCATTAAATAAAAAATGGTGGCTGTAACCTAGGAAACTAGGGTTTTGGCAAATAGAAAGAAAATGTGGCCTTATATAGAAAATTTCGCGACACTATTCACCCGAAATATTTTCGAACTCCAAACGAAGCGTTCCGCCTGACGTTTAAATTGTTTTACCCATATTCCGAACACAATGGAATATATATCGGGAGCAAATTCCATCGTATTTGGAAGATAGGTTTTCGAATCGACTTGTTTAAATTAAAATTTACTTAAACAAATTTCTACGCGTTTCAGCTAAGCATGAGCAAACCGTAAATCCAATTGACACAAAATTTGAAATCCTACAATAATATAACATTACGAATCGAATGAAACTAGTTTCGTCGAAATCCGAGACAATGTCAAAAATGACTATTTTTATGTGTTAATTAAATATTAAAATATCCAATTTCTATAAATTAACTTTTAATTCAATTTTAAAAGTTTACTAATTCTATTATGATTCAATTAGAATTTAAAACAATATTATAAATCATTTTTATTCACATTTGGTTCCAATTTCAGTTATTTCTGCAATTTTAAATATTAAATTAAACGATTTAATTATCCAAATAAATCACTATATTCGAAATATAAGTTATTTAACTTATAAAATTTACTATTCAATATTTAAATTCAATTAAATATTCTAAATTCAGATGGCTGAAAAACTGGGTCATTACAATATTGTTCTTCTTCATCTAGGAGAGGTAGGCGTAGGAAGTCTGTGGCTATTAGTGGATCTGTACGATGTAGTGCTAGGATCGATGGTTGTCAGCATCAGTCTATGGGTGAGTTACTTGATTCGAGTGCCACGAGTGGTGCTACAAATTCAGGCTCAGATATGATATTCATCATATCCTTTAGGTAGTTTGTCTTCTTTTGAGTTTTGTTAGTTAGCTAGAGACATCACTTATGTTTTTACTGATGTTGAGTTAGATTTAGCTTATATTAGAAGTAGGGAATTTGGTAGGGCCAGATCTATTGGTTTATGAGGATCATTAGTTGGAATATCATAGGATTGCACGATTTAAATAAGTGTGACAAAGTAAGAGCTTTTTTAAAGACTGTTCTATTGACATTGCACTTTTATAGGAAACTAAAATTGAATGTCCTGATATTTGTTTATATAGAAGATTAGGTGGTTATCATTTTAGGAAATGGGCTTATTACCTTCTGTTGGCGCTTCTAGGGGTTTACTTATTGGATGGAGGGATAATTCATTTAAATTGCTCCAATGTATTTCCAAGCAACACTCTCTGCATATTATTCTCATTAACCTTAGTGATAATTCTATTTTAAATATTTCTAATTTTTATGGGCCAAACTCAAAAATGGGTCATCGGATTCTATGGAATGAATTTCTAGAATTTAGATCTCTAGTTCCTGGTGCTTGGATTTTCGGGAGGTGATTTTAATGTTACGTGTTTTTTAGGTAAGTGTTCACCACGAGAAGGTGATTTCTCTACCATGGAGGAATTTGACCTATTTATTATTAATTTTAATTTGATTGAAATTCCTCTCTCTAATAGCGAATTTACTTAGAGCAATACTAGAGAGTCCCCATCTATGGCACTTCTTGATAGGTTTTTCATTAGTGATGAAATAGAGGATAAGTTTCCTATTTGTAGAGTTTCTGGTTTGCCCTACACCTATTCTGATCATTGTCCTATTATTCTTACGTGCGATCATCATAGAGTTATTATTATATCTTTCAAATTCGAAAAAATGTGGTTATTAGAATCCAATTTTTTGAATTTAATTAAAAATAAATGGATTTCAATAAACTTTTATAATATTTGAAATATAGATAATTCTGCAAAAAAATTCTAAAACTTAGGGGGCTTTGGAATTTTCCTAAAAATTGGAGTAAGAATGCTTTTGGTAGTATTAAAATTAAAAAAGAAAACATTCTTTCAGTAATGCTTAAAATAAACAAGATAGGAGAAACTAGACAACTAAATCTAGGTAAGCGTAATGTTCTTGCTAATCTAAAAGAAGAGCTTAATTCAATTTTAGAGAAAGAAGAGGTTATGTGGAAACAAAGATCTAGAATTCAATGGATTAATCAAGGTGATAATAATACCAAATTTTTTCATAATATGGCAAATGGTAGAAAACCTAGCAATACAATTAGTTCTATTTTTATGAATAAAGAGGAATTGGTATATCAAAGAGATCTTAATAAAGCTTTTACCGACTATTATAAAGATATTTTCGGTAATAAAATTAAGCATAGGATTAATCCTAGATGGAATGACATTTATCCTTCAGATTCTAGCATTGATCTTTCCGAGTTTGATAATCCTTTTTCTAAAGAGGAAATTTTGAAAGCTATTAATGACATGCCTGGTGATAAATCCCTGGATCCTGATGGGTTCCCTATTTTCTTTTACAAGGTTTTTTGGGATGTTTTAAAATTCGATTTAATTAGCATGTTTAATGATTTCTATATTGGAAAATTGCTGTTGGGAAGATTTAATTTTGCAAATGTTATCTTATTGCACAAAAAAATCAGAGCTAATAATTTAAAATATTTTAGACCTATTTCCTTAATTAATTGTTCCGTTAAAATTATTTCTAAAGTTTTAGCTAATAGACTTAGTAAAAGAATGAATGATTTAATTAATTGTTCTCAAACTGCTTTTATTAAGGGGGGAAATAACACAGTTGGGGTGGCTGTTGTTCAAGAATACATTAACCACTGTTGTAAGAATAATATTACTTGTGTGATTTTGAAACTAGACTTTGCGAAGCTTTTGATTCGGCGGATTGGGATTTTCTAGTTGATATTTTACATGCTAGAGGTTTCAGTCATAAATGGATTAGCTGGATCATGACTTTACTTAAAACTGGCAACTCTAGTATTATGGTTAATGGTATTTTAGGTAATAAAATTCAATCTAAACAAGGTTTAAGGCAAGGTGACCCTTTATTGCCTCTTTTGTTTAACTTAGTCGAAGATGTTTTCGGAAAAAAATTAAAAAAACGGTTGATAATGGATCTTTGGGGAGCGTTGGTAGTGAAATCTCGCGTAATGGTCTATCTGTCCTTCAATTTGCAGATGATACCTTGCTATTTACCTCTCATTTGCCTAATCATATTATTAACCTTAAATTTATTTTATATAGTTTTGAACTTCTATTAGGTTTAAAAATAAATTTTGATAAAAGTTCGGTTTTAGTTTTAAATGATTTTGAAAAGGTTGAAAATTTAGTTGCTAATATGCTTAATTGTAAAACTATGAATTTTCTATTTGATTATCTTGGGTTTTTTATTAGACCAACTAAACTTAAACATAATGATTGGTATATTATCATTGATAAAATTAAAAATAGGATTTCTAATTGGAATGGGATACTTTTATCGAGAGTGGGTAGATTAGTTCTTGTAAACTATGTTTTATCAGCTCTTCTGATCTATTGGATGTCTATGCATTTTTTTCCGGATTGGGTGATCGATAGAATTGATAAAATAAGAAGAGACTTCTTATGGAGTGGGGAAAACTCTAATAGTAGTATTAAATGTTTAGTAAATTGGGAAACTATTTGTAAATCCAAAAAGGAAGGTGGTTTAGGAGTCATTAATTTGCGTAACATGAATTTTTCTTTGTTAGGTAAATGGTTATCGAAATTTAAGGATATTGATGATAATATTATTTGGAAAGAAATCATTTCTAAATATTATTATAACGGTAGTAATAATTTACATCTAATTACTCCTACAGTTATATGTAAAATATCTAATTTTTGGAAATCAATTTTAAAATGTCACGAGATTTTTAACCTAGGTACTAATACAATAGTTCATTCGGGAAATAGTACTTCTTTTTAGCATGTCCGTTAGATTTCTTTTATCCCTCTTAGGATTGAATTTAAAGAGCTTTTCGAAATTTGTAATTTTAAGAATGCTTTAATTATAGATGTTTTTTCTCCTGAAAATGACCCACTTTGAATTTTAGTTTCAATAGAATTTTAGTTGGTATTACTCTTAGGCAGCTTTCTTTGCTTTATGCTAGATTGAATCTATATAATATTGATAATGAAAATGATAATATTAGTTGGGAATGGGATAAGAGTAAGAAATACACTTCTAATTCTTTTTATAGATTTCTTAACTTCTCAAGTGTAGCTAATAACTCTTTTAAATTTATATGGAAAACAAATGCTCCTCCTAAATCTAAAATTCATATGTGGTTAATCATGCCTGGAAAACTAAATACTATAGAATTTTTAAAAAGAAAAAATATGCAAATTGATAATAAATTTTATTTTTGTAATCTGCATTCTGAAGATATTAAACACGTATACCATGATTGCATGGATACTTACTACATTCTGAATAATACTCTCAAAATCTTTAGCTTTAGTCTTACAACTAAAATATCTGATTATGATTTCTATTGAAATAATTTTAGATTTAAGTTTAAAAATGAAAATAGATTTTTACTTGGCACTTTATTCATTATAATTTGTTGGTTTATTTGGTTTGAGAGAAATCAGAGAATTTTTAATAATAATAGTCATTTTAATAAATTGATATTTATAATTTCTTCATTTTGTTTTAATTTGATCTCAAATCATAAATATTAATTGGCTAAAAATAACCATTTTAAAGAATATCTTAATAAGGTTAGTAATAATATTAAGTTATTTAAACATAAAAATAATATTTTAACATTAATAATTGTAGTATTAACATTTTTTCAAACTTAAATGATTTTTTTACTTAATATCCTTTTGATCAAAGGTCCATAAGTATTAGTTTTATTTTGTTTCTGTTTTAATTTTTGTTTTCGCCTTAGTTTGTTTTTGTTATAGCATATAGATCTTTAACTTCTTTTGATCATGGATTCTTTTTGTTTATTTTTCTTTTTTGTTTTGTATTCTGTTCTTTTATCTTAGCTTTTGTGTAACAACCTGCATATCCTACGATTGTATATTTAAATATTTTTATTTAAATATAGCGTCGTTAGTCGGATTTAAGTCCGAAATGTCACTTTTTGCAAACAGTTGAATTGGGACTCGAGACCACCTCCATTGAGTCCAAAATGGCGTTTGCGACTTTTTTGATTATAAGCTTCGATATGTTTGGAGTAAGTTGAATTTTGCTATTTTCTGTTGGGCTTTGGGTTTGGGTTTCACCCCAACTCACCCTATAACCTAACTCAGCCCCTCTCTTCATCCAATCATTCTCATTTCATTTCTTTTTCTCAAGCACGTCTGAAAATGGGGGAAGAGAATAGGAATTAGAAATTCCAAGCCCTAGTTCCTCTTGCAAACTCAAATTCTTGCTCCAAATTCAAGGTGAAGCTTTGGTAAGCATCCTCTTCATCTTCTCCATCTCATTTCCTCTTCAATTTCAGAAATGTTCTTAACCCTAACTTTGAGAAAAACTCCATCTTTGTTTTAGATTGAAGTTCTTGAGGTGGTGTTGAAGAGAGATCAACCTATTTCTTGTTCTAGAGCTTATCATTTTGTTTGGGTTTAAAAGGTGAGATTTTTGAACTCACATCTAAGCCTATAGCTTTTGTTGTGGTTGGGTAAGAATTCCTAACATCAATTCATGTTCATTTGTGTTCGATTTGTATCGATTTGGTGAATTGTCCAATTTTTGGGTTTGAAGACCAATTTTGTGAAAATCTCTTTTATGGATGTTTGTACATGTTTACCGGGATGTATCGAAGAGGCTTTAAGGCTGGGTAGTCGTTTGGCATAAGTCCCGAGTCGCAGTAGCTCGATCGATCGTTCTAGTATAGTTTTTCACCATTAGGAGGGGGCTAGACTGATTCTGCCCAGGAAGCAGGTTCAGTCGACTGAACCAGTAGGTCAGTCGACTGAACCAGACCCCAGGAAATTGCCTAGGTCTGTATCAGTAGACTGACGTTCTGTGTCAGTCGACTGACTCTGGGGCAGAAAGTTGCGTACCCCTATGTCCGTCGACTGACCTGGAAACTAAAAGTTTCCACGCACTGGTCCAGTCGACTAACACCCTGGTTCAGTCGACTGACCTGTTTGTCTCAGCCCCATTTGTTATTTTGCTTTGGTTTTCCAATTTCGATTGATTCGTGTCGATCCAATCAGTTGTTATCGCATTTTGACTTTGATGATTCCTTTTTGATTTCGTACACGGATTTTTATAAAATGATCTTTTCAAATTGTATTAAAAGCTTGTTTCTCCAATTTATAATTTCTATTCAAAACACACACACAATTTTGCACTTCGAGCGAAGAGGGAGGAGAATTAAATGATTAAATAAAACGCGTGCTATGAACACGTGTGTTTATCTTTGCAGTTAATTCCTAATCTATTCGTTTGACCGTTTTTACCTTTGGGTCTGGTTTACCGATGAGATGAGGTGAACTTTGTACTGCTTTGAGTGTGAAATTGACTAACGGTTAGTAAACCGTTTAGTGCGAACGTGGGGTATGGGACTCACGTTAACATTTTATGGGTTCCTTACTAAAAGTTGTGACTCATTCCGCCGGACAGTAGTGTCTAGTACCGCCACTACCGTTTGTTGCCTTTTGGCATTGCCTTCGGGGTTTGTTTCCTTCGGGCTTGAGCCTTCGGAGTTTGTTGCCTTCGGGCGTTGCCTTTTGGCGTTGCCTTCGGGGTTTGTTGCCTTCGAGCTTGAGCCTTTGGGGTTTGTTACCTTCGGGCGTTGCCTTCTAGGTTTGTTGCCTTTGGGCTTGAGCCTTTAGGGTTTGTTGCCTTCGGGCGTTGCCTTTTGGCGTTGCCTTCGGGGTTTATTGCCTTCGGGCTTGAGCCTTCGGGGTTTGTTGATTTCGGGCGTTGCCTTTGGGAGTTGCCTTTTGGCGTTGCCTTCGGGCGTTGCCTTCGGGTGTTGCCTTCGGGCGTATGGATCCTTGTTACAGTACTGGGCTCGAGCATCTTTTTTTCTTTGACTATTATATTTCCCTAGTGTATCGCCGTTCGGTGTAGGTTCTTTGAACCACACGATATATAGAGATTACCTTGTGGAAACTTGTGTTACCTTTGATGGTATTTGTTATTTGCCTTTTGGCGTGTTTTGGGATATGTATGTCCTTGGCGTATTTGAGTTGCCTATGATATGAGGCTTGTTTTGATTCATCTTATGTTAGATGATTTGGTTATCTCTTTTGGAGATATTTGTGGTACTTTATGATCTTGTATGTTCATTATCATTTAGTTTATCTAACTGATTTGTTTAGCTAGACTGACCCATGTATTTTATACTCGGGTCAGACCGAGATGTTTCAGGTTTGTTGCCTTCGGGCTTGAGCCTTCGGGGTTTTTTGCCTTCGGGCGTTGCCTTTTGGCGTTGCCTTCGGGCGTTGCCTTCGGGCGTATGGATCCTTGTTACAGTACTGGGCTCGAGCATCTTTTGTTTCTTTGACTATTATATTTCACTAGTGTATCGACCTTCTGTGTAGGTTCTTTTAAGTTTGAACCAAACGATATATAGCGATTACCTTATGGAAACTTGTGTTACCTTTGTTGGTATTTGTTATTTGCCTTTTGGCGTGTTTTGGGATATGTATGTCCTTGACGTATTTGAGTTGCCTATGATATGAGGCTTGTTTTGATTCATCTTATGTTAGATGATTTGGTTTTCTATTTTTGAGATATTTGTGGTACTTTATGATCTTGTATGTTCATTATCATTTAGTTTATCTAACTGATTTGTTTAGCTAGACTGATCCGTGTATTTTATACTCGGGTCAGACCGAGATGTTTCAAGTTAGGTACATTGGACTTAGTCTATTTTTCTTCCGCATGGACTATTCCGCTAGCTCCTTTTTGTTATAGCTTTTTGTGTAGTCCTTTTGACTGTAATTCTGATATGTATTCTTTTGACTCGTTTATATATTGTGGTTTTCTTTACCACTTGACATGTATCATTTTGTAAACTCTGTGATTATCTGTATATGTGTAAATGTATGTGATGATCTACTGTTCTGTGGTGTGTATTACATTTGAGTTGTTATATTTTATTCTGATAGATCCTCAGCCACCTATGGCTTTGTATTAACTATTTATTGGAGATGTCGATCAACTTGAGTAAGAAGTGGCAATTGTCGGCGTATTCAATAGATAATTAAGACAAGGTTATAGATGGTCGCTCCTATCCAGCTCTATTCTCCGCATTAGCAGACGGTGTTACTTAGTAATACTCTTTGCTAATGTGGGTCTTGGAGTGGGGCGTTACAGCTTGGTATCAGAGCTGAGTTCAGAACAAAATATGATAAACATAGAACAGAGACACATATTACGGTACATCAAAGGGTAGCACGAATGTTATGAATCTTTGAATCATCGTGCTATAGGAATTAATTCGAGTCTTCGTACCGTTCTATCCTATTTTCTTTTTATGATGCCTTGTTTTATCAATCATGTTCGTTTGATATTCATTCTGAGAATAACCTTTTTCCTCCTCTGTCTTTTTCTTTCTTTCTTAAAGAAGAAGAGATGGTTAGTCTGGCAATCCCAATGCCGGTCAATCCAGTAGTCCTTCTCTGGATGGCGTATTTATGACTGCTCAACAAATTTTGGATCTTGTAAAGAATCAAAGGTTTACCTGTGCTTTAGGTAAGAACCCCGAAAAGGTTTTACCTCTGAAATTAGAAGTGCCTTTCGACCAGTTAGTAGATATTGCTCTTCGACTTGAAGAGGCCGATAAAGATAACGATGTTGAAGTTGTGGATGCTAAACAAAACTTCAACATCAACGGGAAGAGGCATATTAAGTTCAAAAGTCCTAATCCCAACAAAAAAGGTAAGCAGGAATTTTTCCCTTCCAAGAAGAAAAAGCCTGTTGAATCTGGTTCTAATTCTCAATCTGCTAGAACACCTTCCATTCGGAAGTGTTTCAATTGTGGTTCTGCTGATCATATGATCCGAGATTGTCCTAAGCCTTTCTTCTGCCATTATTGCAAGAAGGAAGGTCATCGTATTTCCACTTTCCCTACTGCTTTTGCTAGTGCCAAGTCTGGCAAGCTTTTTATTGCTAAGGCTTCTGGAGGTTCCTCTCAGCCCAGAGGTAATTCTCCTCTTATCCTTGATGACATTATTTTATTTCATGATCTTCCTATTTGGTTTCTTTTGATACGGGTGCGTCCCACTCTTTTATATCAAGAGAACTTGTTGATTCTTTTTCTTTAAATATTTTTGGGCTTGATGATTTCACTGAGAATTTCGAATCTGGTTGGTGGATCTGCAACCCTCAGTTTGCTTTGTAAAATGTCGAGATTATTTTTGTGATTATTCTTTTCGAGCCGATTTGCATGTATGCGTTATTAGGCTTCGAAATTGATTTTTGGGAAAGGATTGGCTTAATCATTATGAAGCCCATATCCTACGTCCAATATGGACTATTCATCTTCGACATCTTCAATCTGTTAAGCAGATTTCTTTGGTTCTTAATGATTTTGGTTTCCAAATTTGGTGGCAACATTTTATTCTTTAAACGTACGGGATGAGGAGAATGTTATTTCTCTCATTCAAGTAGTTGTGAATTTTCCGGTATTTGAGCTTGTCTTAGGATTATCACCTAAGCAATCTATTGAATGGTGCTAAGGTCTTTTCAGCTCGACCTTGCCACCGTTTTTCATCAGCTACGAGTTGCGGAAGGTAGCATCCTCTTACCGCATTCCGCACTCATTGTGATTTTTGTGTTTGGCTCGTTATGTCATTCGGTATGACGAACCTTCTACCTTATTTCATCCATTTGGTGAATCGAGTATTCTACGAATATCTCGATTAGTTTATTCTTATATTTATTGATTATGGATGAAAACAACAAATTTAAATTTTGGAAATCTTTTTAATAAGATATTTATAAGTATGATTGGGTTTTGTTCTTAAAACGAGCAAAGAATATTTGTAAATTTTATAAGAGACTTGTTTATCATATATAAGATGATTTTGTGTTGTTTTGCCCATTGAGTGCTTTAAGAATTCTGGTCGATGCGCTTGATCAACGATATCGATAGGAATCTCCTAAACGCTGTGATGAGACAGTCAAACACAGTAAATTCTTGTAAAAAGTTAATTTTTCTAAAAAGATGTATATATATAAAGTTAATTATAATTTTGAAAGTCTTAGCTTTTTGGGAAAGAGAATCGATTAAAGGAACTCTTTGCCAATGCTTTTATTCTTATGGTTCTCGAAGGGAACCAAGACTTTATTGTTTGTACCGATACTAGTCGTATTGGTTTTGGTGTCATTCTCTTGCAAAGGGAATGTGTTATCGCATTTGCTTCTTGACAATTAAAGCTTGTCGAGACCAGATATGCCATTCATGATCTAGAGCTCATGGCTATTGTTTTCGCTCTTAGAATTTGGTATCATTATCTTTTGGGAGAGAAATTTGTTCTCTACTCCGATCATAAATCTTTGAAGCATCTATTTTCTCAAAAGGAACTTAATTTGTGTCAACAACGTTGGCTCGAGTTCCTTGTATCTTATGATCTTTTTATTCTTTGTACTCTGGAAAAGGGTAATCGTGTTGCCGATGCCCTTAGCCAAGAGCAACAAGCGGATGTTTCTTTGATGATATCTGAATGGAGTGATCTCGAGACTTTATCCACTTGTGAGATTCAAGATCGTGAATTCAATTCATGTTCATCTCCTGTTTTGTGTAGCCTTGAAGCTCGTCCTTCTCTTTTTTACTATACCTCTTTTGGTCGAACTCTATGTCCTGTGATATTGCATGGAGATCCTACTTCTATTGTTAGCAATCGTGATCCATTATTTTTCTAGTGGATTTTTGTAAGGTCATCAAAAGCTTTAGGAAAAGCTTAGGTTTTAGCACCGTTTGTCGTCCTCAATCCGGTGGACAAATAGAGCATGTGAATCGAACTCTTGTAGATCTCTTTCGTGCATGTGTTCTTGATTTTGGTGGAAGTTGGGAAGATCATATGTCTCTTGCTGAGTTTTCTTCCAATAGTATGCTTCCAATCTTGTATTGGTATGGCACCTTTCGAGGCAGTCTACGGAAGGCCATGCCGAATTTCTTTGTGTTGGCTTGAAGCCGGTGAGAAGCTGGTTTTAGGTCTAGACTTTATTGGTGTTTATTCTTGTTTCACCTTTGATGGGTGATGTGCGTTTCAGTTGATCAGGAGAATTAGCACCTCGATATGTTGGTCCATTTCCCATCACCGAACGCATTGTTTTCGTGGCTTATCACCTCTTTTGGTACCGGCTCAATTCTTTTGTTATTCTTGACGTTTTCCACGTCTCTCAACTATGGAAATACCTTAGGGATTCCGATTCTGTTCTTGAGCCGGGTGTTATTGAGAAAATAGAAGTTTCACCAAATTTGACTTATGAGCAACATTCTATTTGTATCATTACTTTGGAGGTTAAACGCCTTCAAAATAAAGATGTTCTTCTTGTGAAGTTCAATGGCCCTCAAATCCTAAGAATTGCTCTTGGGAATCTAGAGAGTTCATCGAGTGAGCACATCCGGACTTACTCTCTCGTGCTCTTTATGGTGAACTTCTTATTTCAATTTTCCTTTGTGTTGATATGCTTTTATGGTTGTTACTCTTTATTTTCTTCTTAAGTATTGCGAGGACGCAATTTCTTTAAGGAGGGGAGTCTGTAACAACCTACATATCCTACGATTGTATATTTAAATATAGCGTCGTTAGTCGGATTTAAGTCCGTAATATCACTTTTTGAAAACAGTCGAATTGGGACTCGAGACCACCTCCATTGAGTCCAAAATGGCATTTGCGACTTTTTTGAGTATAACCTTCGATATGTTTGGAGTAAGTTTAATTTTGCTATTTTCTGTTGGGCTTTGGGTTTGGGTTTCACCCCAACTCACTCTATAACCTAACTCAACCCCTCTCTTCATCCATTCATTCTCATTTAATTTCTTTTTCTCAAGCACATCTGAAAATGAGGGAAGAGAATAGGAATTAGAAATTCCAAGCCCTAGTTCCTCTTGCAAACTCAAATTCTTGCTCCAAATTCAAGGTGAAGCTTTGGTAAGCATCATCTTCATCTTCTCCATCTCATTTCCTCTTCAATTTTAGAAATGTTCTTAACCCTAACTTTGAGAAAAACTCCATCTTTGTTTTATATTGAAGTTCTTGAGGTGGTGTTGAAGAGAGAGCAACCTATTTCTTGTTCTAGAGCTTATCATTGTGTTTGGGTTTAAAAGGTGAGATTTTTGAACTCACATCTAAGCCTATAGCTTTTGTTGTGGTTGGGTAAGAATTCCTAACATCAATTCATGTTTATTTGTGTTCAATTTGTATCGATTTGGTGAATTGTCCAATTTTTGGGTTTGAAGACCAATTTTGTGAAAATCTCTTTTATGGATGTTTGTACATGTTTACCGGGATGTATCGAAGAGGCTTTAAGGCTGGGTAGTCGATTGGCATAAGTCCCGAGTCGCAGTAGCTCGATCGATCGTTTTGGTATAGTTTTTCCACCTTAGGAGGGGGCTAGACTAATTCTGCCCAGGAAGCAGGTTCAGTCGACTGAACCAGTAGGTCAGTCGACTAAACCAGACCCCAGGAAATTGCCTGGGTCTGTATCAGTCGACTGACATTCTGTGTCAGTCGACTGACATTCTGTGTCAGTCGACTGACTCTGGGGTAGAAAGTTGCATACCCCTGTGTTAGTCGACTAACACTCTGGGTTAGTCGACTAACCTGGAAACTAAAAGTTTCCAAGAACTGGTCCAGTCGACTGACCCCCTGGTTCAGTCTACTGACCTGTTTGTCTCTGCCCCATTTGTTATTTTGCTTTGGTTTCCAATTTTGATTGATTCGTGTCGATCCAATCAGTTGTTATCACATTTTGACTTTGATGATTCCTTTTTGATTTCGTACACAGATTTTTATAAAATGATCTTTTCAAATTGTATTAAAAGCTCATTTCTCCAATTTATAATTTCTATTCAAAACACACACTCAATTTTGCACTTCGAGCGAAGAGGGAGGAGAATTAAATGATTAAATAAAACGCATGATATGAACATGTGTGTTAATCTTTTCAGTTAATTCCTAATCTATTCGTTTGACCGTTTGGACCTTTGGGTCTGGTTTACCGATGAGATGAGGTGAACATTGTACTGCTTTGAGTGTGAAATTGACTAACGGTTAGTAAACCGTTTAGTGCGAACGTGGGGTATGGGACTCACGTTAACATTTTTTGGGTTCCTTACTGAGAGTTGTGACACATTCCGCCGGACAGTGGTGTCCAGTGCCGCCACTACGGTTTGTTTCCTTTTGGCGTTGCCTTCGGGGTTTGTTGCCTTCGGGCTTGACCTTTGGGGTTTGTTGCCTTCGGGCGTTGCCTTCGGGGTTTGTTGCCTTCGGGCTTGAGCCTTCGGGGTTTGTTGCCTTCGGCCGTTGCCTTTTGGCGTTGCCTTCGGGGTTTGTTGCCTTCGGGCTTGAGCCTTCGGGGTTTTTTGCCTTCGGGCGTTGCCTTCGGGCGTATGGATCCTTGTTACAGTACTGGGCTCGAGCATCTTTTGTTTCTTTGACTATTATATTTCACTAGTGTATCGACCTTCTGTGTAGGTTCTTTTAAGTTTGAACCAAACGATATATAGCGATTACCTTATGGAAACTTGTGTTACCTTTGTTGGTATTTGTTATTTGCCTTTTGGCGTGTTTTGGGATATGTATGTCCTTGACGTATTTGAGTTGCCTATGATATGAGGCTTGTTTTGATTCATCTTATGTTAGATGATTTGGTTTTCTCTTTTTGAGATATTTGTGGTACTTTATGATCTTGTATGTTCATTATCATTTAGTTTATCTAACTGATTTTTTTAGCTAGACTGATCCGTGTATTTTATACTCGGGTCAGACCGAGATGTTTCAAGTTAGGTACATTGGACTTAGTCTATTTTGCTTCCGCATGGACTATTCCGCTAGCTCCTTTTTGTTATAGCTTTTTGTGTAGTCCTTTTGACTGTAACTCTGACATGTATTCTTTTGACACGTCTGTATATTGTGGTTTGCTTTACCACTTGACATGTATCATTTTGTAAACTCTGTGATTATCTGTATATGTGTAAATGTATGTGATGATCTACTGTTCTGTGGTGTGTATTACATTTGAGTTGTTATATTTTATTCTGATAGATCCTCAGCCACCTATGGCTTTGTATTAACTATTTATTGGAGATGTCGATCCACTTGAGTAAGAAGTGACACTTGTCGGCGTATTCAATAGATAATTAAGATAAGGTTATAGATGGTCGCTCCTATCCAGCTCTATTTTCCACATTAGCAGATGGTGTTACTTAGTAAGACTCTTTGCTAATGTGGGTCTCGGAGTGGGGCGTTACATTTTGTATCTTTACTTTATTTTATTAATACATATATATATATATATGTATATAAATTTCATTTGTATACAAATATGTGTATTATTCTTATAATTTTTAGTTTCTTTTTACAGATACAGGTTTTGGCTAGAAATGGTGTTAGATTCTTTTTGCAGGTTCACAGGTTTGCTGATGGAAGGATTACGGTCTGCAGTGAGGAGTTCTTCTCAGTTCTTCTAAATCTTCATTATGGCGTTCTATTATCTGGACGATTCACTTTCAACGAGGTGCTCTCTTCAGTTTTACCGAGCCTTAAGAGAGGAGCTTTCCATTCCAGATCTTTCACATTACCATTTCTTACGAGTCTATAGCATGGCGTGCCCTTCCCAGATGGTGCTGGCTTTAAGTATCTTTGGCGCTGAGATGCCCCATAGTTTTTATGTATTTCTAACACCTTAATACCGGGCGGTGGCCTTGCCGGAGCTCGATAATGGGGTGTAATGGGCGGTGGCCTTGCTGGAGCTCATTCTAAGAGTACCTGAGTTTTTTCTTTGTTATTTGTACTATGATTAGCTACCTGTCAGGCATGTTGGCAGCACCTTGTCTTATGTGATATATACATATTTACATGTGTGCTCTCCTCTATTCTAGAGATCACATATTTGTCTTAAAAGCTAAGTGTAAATTGTTTTGGGTTTTTAGTAAATAAGGTTTTAATGGCATTTGTTACTGACCCTTGTTTTAATACACTTAGTAATGACCCAAAATTTCAGTCATTTGAATTTGGAATATTTAATAGATTTAAAATATTTAAAAGTTAATCTTATAAGTTAAATAACTTGGATTTCCAATATAACGATTTATTTGATAATTTAATTGTTGAATTTAATATTTGGAATTGTTTGAATAATCAAATTCTGAATTTAATGTGAAAAAAATGATTTTGAAAGTTGATTTAAATTCAATTTAAATAAGAATGAAGATAGTAAAATTTTAAATTAGATTTAAAGGTGATAGATTTGGTTTTTATATTAATTCATTTTAATTAACATATAAAAATAGCTTTTCGGAGTATTGTCTTAGATTTCAACGAAACCAGTGTCATTGGATTCGTAATAGTGATTTATAATATGCCGCCAAATTTCGTGGTGATTAGACGTATCATTTGGGCATGCGAGATTGAAACACGTAGAAATTAATTTTAGAAATTTATATAAATAATTGGGTTTGAAAAGCTATCTTCTGCATATGATCGAATTAGGGCTCGGGACTAATTCCATTGCGTTTGAAATAGGGTTATAACATATAAAACGCCAGTCGGCACGTCTCGAAAGGAGTTCGAAATTTCGGACGTTTAAAAGTAAAATATTTTTGAATATAAATATATATACTATTTTAAACCATACGTTAGCCCATATCGTACCCTTACCTATCCACGTTCGGAGCTATACCCCATCACTTCAAATTTATTCCCGCCATTCCGTTTTCTTTTATTTTTTTCCAGTGAACAAAATTATGCCTTTCATGGAAAGAGAAAAAAAATTAAACTAATGCGAAATAAATTCAAAGCTTAAATCTTTTGTTTGGAAATGGTGGGACATTTCATCTGGACTAGGGATGGAATGGTCCAGCTCTTGTCTTTGTTGATCGGTAGTATTTCCGATATCGAGTTGGTGTTAGAGTTGATTATCTCAACGGATGGAAGAGGAATTAGGTCGAACGAGGGGTAGCATGGTGCTAGTTAGGCGAAGGCGAGTTGATCGATTTAGGTGAGGGGTGGTACGTCTACATTTTAGCGATCGTGACATATGCGTGTCGTTTTCTGATGCCTGGAAGTCATAAATAGCAGGTGATAGGGGGAGAAGTTCGACGGTGGTTTGATGATCTCCGCTTGAGGATAGTGAATGCAACCTAGGGTAGTTCGACTTGGGGACGCGGCGAACGGAATTCGATTAGGGGTGGCAGACGAGTCGAAGTGAATGCTGACTAGACGGGTTCGAGGGGAGAAATTCTTTGGCGAAGTCGGTTTGGAGGATCGATGAGTCATTCTCTGAGTCATCGTGGTTCATGCATGGTCGAGTGGGTATCGACTTGCATTTGATTAAGTAGAGAAGAAGAGGGATTAAGGAGGATTATTAAGGTAATTAAGTTTTAATTAATTAAATAAAGTTAATTAATCTATTTCAAATCCGATAAGTTATAAAATTTATATCTTGTTCATAAGAGGTCCAACTGAGGCACCATTTTCACCGTTGCGTTCATATTGGGATTACCCGCGATATAGAGCTGGAGTGGATGGATTTGGAGATCATAGGAATTTTGGTTAAAATTGAATGTCTGTTTAATTTAAATTCAAAATCTAAATGTTTGGCGACTTCTGAAATCAAGATGAATTAGTCTCACCTTTTTGGTTAACCAAAAATAATATATATTCGATAAAATTATTGATTAGATGTATGGATATTTATTTTTGATTGTTATAGACTGTTTGGATGATTTACTATATTTATTGGTTGGTTTGGATATATTCTCGCCCCTGGACTGGATGAGACCCTATTATGTTCCCGTGTAAGAGTAAATGACCCTTTGTATACGATCCCGCCTCGAAGCGGTTGATTTATATTATTTAATTATATACCGTGTGTGATGTAGGGGGATAGGTTGGAGGGATCCAACAGGTTTCCTCACACCGTTGATTTTATTTTTCATATAAATTGATACATGATCTGTTGGATGCCATAATTGATGACATGGATAATTTTCCCTAATTAGTGCTATAGTAACACTGGGCCATATTTTGAAATATTATAAAATGAAGATTTATTTTTAAAAAGGGATTTTAGTGATTTCAAAAATATATATGTTTTTATAAAAAAAATTAAATCACTAAGAGAAGGAATTTAATTTAAACAAAATTAAAAGTATGATTTTTAGAGATTAAAAATTTATAGTTATATAAAATATTTTAAAATAGAGATTTTTGAACTATGAATAAAGGTTTTTAAAATCTTAAAAGTAAGTCCATCTTTTGTAAAAAGGACACGATTTTTAAAGAATACAGAAATATTTTGGTATAAATACTTATTAACCATTTTATGTAGAGTGATACACACACACACAAAGAGACACACACACACACATATATATATATACATATATTAAGATTTATTTATAAATGTGGAAATTTATAATTGTGATAAATTTATAAAAGCGATATTTTACAAATTAATTCAAGATTTGTAAAACCTTATTTTTGTTAGTAAAAGCATGGATTTATAAACTGTGCTTATAAATAAAAGGAAACTATTATCATTAGATAGATTGGGAAAAATAAATCAAACGGTAGATTTATTTTACGATGTGGAATGTTGTTTTAGAAAATAGTTGATTTTATTTGGAAATTGAAATGAGGATAAATTGGGTGATGTTAAATGATATTTTATAAATAGAAATGAAATTTATACGTATGGAAGCAACATTGGAAATGGATTGTAATTGATTTTTAAATGGGATCTTTATAAATAAGCGAGATTTATAAAGAGATAGAGTTATAAATGGGGTTTATAAATAAAAAGATTTTATAAAAAGGAAGTTTTATAAAATAGAAGGAAATTTATACACATAGTTTTATATATATGGGAAGGATTAGGTTGAAATTTAAGCGTGGAATTTAATAAAGGAAATATATTTATGTTTTAAAAGTTGTTTATTAATATTAATATTGTTTAAAAGTTTTTTATCAATGTCTTAAAATATTTTTACAAGTTAATTATTTAAAATATTAATGTGGTTTGAAACTAATTATTATTATTTATTAATAAAGTTTTGGAAATTAATTATTATTATTTAGAATAATGTTGAAGATAAATTATTACTATTTATTTAAGAATGTTTTGGAATTTATTAATTATTATTTTAAGATGTTCAAAATTTAGTATTTATTTATTTCTACTATTTAGTATATAATAGTGTTTTAAAGTAAATGACTAGAATTTTATTTATAAATGTTTTTGAGGTTTATAAATAGGATTTTATAAACAGATGTCGGTTTTATATGAGGAATCTTATAACATGGTTTGGGAAAAAACTTAAAAGAAGATCATCTACAAGATAAAAGAGCTTCGTAAATGGTTTTAGATATTTAGAAAAGAATTTTAGAAATGGGTTTATAGATTTATAAAAGGAATTTTATAGATGATTTTGTGGATATGTGTATATATACACACATTGTAAACAGGATTTTGATTCAAGTTTTTACAAAGTGGATTTAATTAATGAAAGATTAATTAAAAAGAGGCTAGTGGTTGCTTATGTGCTTAACCAATGTTGTTTTTTCCTTATGGAAATTAAATTCCTGTTTGAATGTTTGTTAATTTGATAGCTTAATAACCGACTATCGAATTTGGACCCAAACCATAACTTTGGAAATATCTAGGAGAAACACGTGAGTTATATGGCACAGTCATCTCCGATGATGCCATACTGTGCGTATAAACCTCATTTCGTTCTCCTAGGACAATGATAAGGAAATCTGTCCACTAAAGGTTAGGAGATGATCTCCGCTCTTATCTTTGAATATTTATTTATTAAAGAACCATGGTTGAGTTTACCGGGAATTATCAAAAAGTTGTTTCAAAGAGATCAGGATCGGATATGTTATCTGAAAACCACTTCGATCAAACAAATGCATTTCGAAGTGAAGGCATCTTGAAGATGATGGAATTTGGAGACGGAGCTCTCAAGTGTTTCGTTCAGTCCTAGAACAAACCTGTATGGATGAATGCTGGTATTGCATTTTTTCCTGGAGGGCAGTATTAGTATTCCAAGTGGGAAGTGCTATATAAAAGATAAAATGTAGCCTCAAGCCTCATCAATCGGGAATGACAAAATATAGATACGCAACAGCGCTAAGTGGGTCGCTCCCAAGTAGGGTATGATTATCCCTATCTAAAGTCGATATTATCTCTCAAATTGTATGCTTTGGGTCCCATTGTATTGGCAGGGGATCTAGGCGAGGTCCTCGGTGTTATTTTACCTAGAGATAAACCGTGACAGGCGATACCCCGGTAACCCAGTCATTGTATGGGATCCATTCACCAATATGAGCCTTTACGGTTTTAGTTATATACCTATTATGCTGGAATTTAATTAATGTAACCATTTTGGCTAAGATTAATAAGTATTTGTATCTTAGACACTATTATAATATCAGAGAATTCCATATGAAATATTTTGGTTATCGTAAGGTAAAATCTCATTCGTGTTTATTTGCGGTGTGGTCTTACGTGATACTTTTTATTTTCAAAGGTTTTCTATTACTTAAAAATCCACTTCGGTTTGTTTTCTCATGCTAGTTTTCTAGACTAACTCGGGTGTTATTTTATTATAATGCTCGGGTCAGACCGAGCATATTTACAGATTGCTATGGATGTATTGGAGCTTAGGAGATGAGTCAGAGGTCTTCAAGTCGTATTCACGTAATGTGTATTTTCCGCTGCTTTGTTGTTGAAATCATTATTAATTGTGAGGGCATGTTGTTATAACAGTCCAGACTTATGATTGTGACTTGTTGTTGTACTCTGATGGATGTAAGTATGTTAACGATAAAAATGTATGCTAACACCCCGGTGTGATTTGTGATAAAGCGAAAGCACCACCCGTTGGTACAGGAACTAAAAGTAAGCGGAAAATAGCAGAAAACAGTAAGAGAGACAACAATTTTATAGTGGTTCGGCTCAAAATCAAGCCTACGTCCACTTAATCTATTCTATCGCTGATTTGATTACAGACTTTACAATGATTCTTCGATTACAACACAATCAAGACAAGTAATTAGAACTTTGATGCAGAAAAGCTCTTTGAATTCATATTGAATGAACTTGATCTCTTCCGAAGTTTCGTTGAAGTCTCTTTTTCCTTTGAAGTGTTGGAGCAAGTAGAGTAAACAGCAGAGTCTTGGCATTCCAAAAATTCGTCCCCTCCCAATTGCGGAGTAGGCGGGGTATTTATAGGAAAAACTGGGCTTAGGTCGGCCATGTTTTAGGTCGTGAGCGACCTAAGAAGTTGCGAGATAGCATAAGTCGTTAGCGACTTAATGGAACCATTATGGGCGAGATATAGGTTGTGAGCGACTTAGTATGTGTAGCACAGAAGTTATCTCGACAAGATTAGGTCGTAAGTGGCCTAATAGAAGAGGCAGGGAACGCGGCTTAACTCTGGAGCATGCTAGATCGTTAGGTCGCTCTTTCTTTAGCTCGCTAGGTCACTGCCTTCGCTGAATAGCTTAGGTCGCTATCCTGTTGACTCGCAGGAGACTTTTAGGTCGCTAGGTCGCTAGGTCGTTAACTCGTTAGGTCGCTATCCTGTTGAATCGCAGGAGCCTTTTAGGTCGCTAAGTCGCTGCTTCCTTATCTCGATAGTTAAGTCGCTTATTCCCTTAAGTCGTTGACTCGAGTAGGTCGCTAGGTCGCTGAACAAAAGAGGGTTAACACTTGCCCTCGAAGTATACGCCTAGGAGCTAGGTCGTGTGCTTCGATATCTCTTAACTCAAGCCATCCTGAGTCGCTAAGTCGTGAGCGACTTATGAGAGAGATAGGTCGTTCGTGCAGATTCGAGTTCCACTGCCCTTGTATATAAGTCGCTTAAACCCCTCCTTCTTCTCTTCACCTGCTCTAACATTCTATCCCGCCATTGAAGAATTTCCGAGCTCTCAAAGGCAAATTCAAACCAACCAGTCACCGATCATCTTCATCATCACACTAAGTAAGTGAATCCGACCACTATCCAACCACGAACATCACCGAATCGTGAATAACCCGTTTTCTGATCCCAATCTGATTTCACTGCCGCATTTCACCACGACTTATGTTACGATCGATTTTCGATCCTTACTGAACATGTCGTTGTTGTAATTTGTGAGAGCATAGTAGTGCATCGGATTTATGAAGGATCCGAGGCGATTTGAATCGGTTTTGGATGATCTGGCGGTGTGGAGAGATGGTGGATTTTATTGTGAAGATGCTAATGGGTTATCGGGTTAATGGGTCAGTGAGTTAGGCAAGTTGTTGGATGAAGAGGAGTTAGCGGGTTAAGGAGAGTTAGGTAGTGCTCGACTTAGGGGCTTTGAAAGACCTAGGGCTTAGCAGTTTGGACAAGAACCACGCGACCTAACTTAGCGAACGACTTAACGACTTAGCATCCAATTCCTGAATGACATAAGGGACTGACTCAACTTGGCAAAATAGCATATGACTTAAAGCAGAACGACTTAAAGAATCAGCGACCTAACTTAACCCGCAGCATAGCTTTAACTTGTAGGAATATAACTGATGAACTCCATAACTCAAGCAAAGTGACTTAGGGAGGCCCGACCTATATTAGGTCGTTTGGACACGATCTGAGCGACCTAAAGAGTTTCGAGCTAGCTTAAGTCGTTCCTACGACTTAGAGAATGGACAGGACTTGAACATTTGCAAAATTTTGACAGAACTTGATTTTCAACTTGAACTGCCAGAATGAACTGCTTGAACTTGTTGCACTCTTTCACAGACTTTTAAGCTAACAACCTGTTAAATACAACATTTGCAGAAAACTAGGACGAATATACTCATCATTGACTGCCCACATCGAGTGATGGATTAGATCAAAGAGCTAGTTTTTTACTTAAGTAAAACAATATGAATCTAATTAAAAAGTGAAATGCTGTGAATCAACTAACTTAAATGGAGCATCAACGCAAAATTCATACAGTTATAACTGCTTATCCCTAAATATTATCTGCATTGATATTACACTTAATTTTGATCCAATAACAAGCCTTGAATCTTCCTGAATTGACGTGCGCCAACCAGTATTATTTCAAGTTTCACTTTATTTACTTGTTATTACAGTAGCTTTGCACAACACTTCACACGATTTTAGGAAACGTGCACCTTCATATTTGAATATCCAGTTCCTTGTGTAGAATGACTTCTCAACAAGTACAAGAAGAGATAGTAGATCGGACTAATGAAGTTTTCCCGATAGCTGAACCTATGGATAATCCTCCGGAAAGAGTTCCAACTTCATTGAACCAACGGACCTTCAACCAGCTATGTGTTCAATTTCGCATTGCTGAAGCAGATGCTCTGCTCCCAGGGGTAAACGATACTACCGATAGGCCGCCACATGGCTTCATTGCAGTCAATCGTCATATGTGCCTGAATGGATCTATTCCCCCTTTCAACGACTTTCTTAGAACACTTCTCCTCCGATTAACTATTTCTCCATTCCAGTTACACCCTAATGGCTATGCCATTCTGATGGGGTTGTGCGTACTTTTTAGGAGAACGCTTGACCGCCTCCCAACCTTCGAGGAGATCTGCTACCTGTGCTTATTTGGGAAGAACAAAGATCACCCTTCTATTACTCTTGTTAGGAGCGCAAGGAATCGCAAGCTAATTACAGATCTGCCCGAGAGCGCTCACGGGTTTCTAAACCAATTCTTCTATGTCCGTTGCCCCCCGGGATTCTATGACATCTAGAGAGTATGAAGTAAGACTAACTATTTCCGTTTACTTCATTTCTGAGCTTTTCAAAATTCAAGTCGTCAAGCGCTAACTTCATTCTTTACTTTTGCAGCACTTCCTCCTCCTTCTAAAGACTCTAGTCACAAACCGACTTTCGAGAGGTTGAGTGTCGTAGCTGCCAATGAAAGAAGTATTAAGTTTCTACAGAGGAATGAATTTTTGCACCAATTCGGACTCCTGCACTCTTCTCGATCCATCCAATCCCATGATGCCCCCAGCTCTCAGGCAGAAGCGTCAAATGCCCCAGTCTCCGCGGAGGAACCTGCACCGAAAGAACTTATTGTAGAGATTTCTTTAGTGAAATACTCCAGTTCTGCTGATGGTGTAGGGTTATCTGCCAAATCTAAACTTCCCCCAGTTATTGAAGAAGAGGAATTTCCTCAACATTCTGGGAAGTCTGATACTTTTGGAGGACTGAGTGATCTCATGGTGACTTCTCAGGAGCTCTTTAAAGATGACACCACCACTCCTAAACTTGCCTCTCCAGCGATTGAAGCGACATCCGCCTTGCGATCAATTCCATCGGCCCAAGAATTGACTCCTGCTGTAAAAGCTGACATCACTCCTAGGCCAAAGAGTGGTTTGTAGCTTGACGTGCATAGTTCGCATGCCACACACACACTTAGGATTTTTGGCAATTATGCGCACTTAGCTTCTTTATTTCGAAGATTTCTAAATTTTGTTTCTTCTTCACTTTCAGGTTCTCCCATGGGACGCAGCGGCTCATATTATGATGACTTTCAACGCTATGCAAGGTGTGATTCTTATGACTTCCGGCACTATCTTTCTGCCCCTCGGGAGACTGATGAGGAAAGAGCGGCTAGGAAAGCTCGTGAGAGGTAGGCTTATGAGGAGCGGTATGGAAGAAGGGACGACCGTCACGATTCTTACCAAAGGGATGATGACTCCCATAAGAGGAAGTCTCATGATGACAAGGGGAAGAGTCATATAGCTGAAGACTCAAGTAAGCGAGCCAAGCTCGGCGACAAGTCTTCAGCTGAAATTTCTCAAGTGCCCGCTGCTTCTATCTCTTTAGACATCCCTTCCAGCTCTCCTACCCTCAAAAAAGCTAAAATTCAATCAATCATTAGCAGGCCTCCTTATCAAGTTAAGAAGCCTCCGTCTGTACTCCAAAGCTGATTTCTGCATTGGTGTTTGAAAGGGGTACGTTTTGATCTAGACTTGGTTCCAATTGATAAGCAGGCCATGCTAAAAAATCTTGACGCCGTCAAGCTCGATATTGAAAGAATGTCTGGATGGCATAAATTAGTTGATGAGCTTCAAAGAGTAAACTGTGCAAATCTTGAGGCTATGCTGACCATGGAGAATGATAAGTCTGAGTGGCAAAAAGTTCTTGATCAGCATGATGCAGAGATGAAGAGCATCACCACCTACAACGAGAAGCTTGAGGCTGAAGTTAAGAAACTTAAAGATGATCTTGCCACCTCTTCCACTTCTTATACACAAAAGGAAGAGGTTCTCCAAAAACAAGTAAGAGACGCCCACGCCACTCAACGAGATGTTGAGGCTAAACTTGAAGCGGAGCGGAAAATTGTAGAAATTTACCGCAAAGATGCTGCTCAGCTACGGGAAAAAACTAGCTCCCAAGATATGGAGATTACAAAGTTAAAGGCCCAGCTTGCTAAGGCTGAAAGAGAGCGTGACGAGGCCATCGCTGGAAAAACAGCAGCTGAACAATCACACGAGGCGACTAAGGCCAACGTTAGCTCTACTCTTTTTGAGTTTTACGTTCTCAGCGTCTTGCGGCATGGCAGTCTTTCTTTCTTGGACCCAAAGTATGAGGTTACATTGGCTGAAGTGTGTGAGGCAGCAGTTGAAGTGCTTAAAGATGTCGGCTACACTGAGGAGGATTTTGAGGCTAATTATCTGGATGATGAGGGTCGTGTCGCCCTTGCGAGAGGGAAAGAGCAACTTGCCAAAGAGCGAGCCGAAGCAGCGGAAGGAGAGCGTCCAGGGAAGGCACCTTTGACCGACCCAACTCGTCCTTCGTCTTCGGTCGACGTTGATATTATTGGCTCTAGTTCCCACTCTTCGCCTCCTGCTAAAGCCGAAACCAAAGCTAAAACTGCTCATGTCGAAGATGAGGCCCAAGAAAGCACCGAAGCCCAAGATTATGAAATCGATGTGATAAAGCCAAGCTCTCCAGGTAACTTCAACACTGATCTAGCTCAAGTGGACTACTCGTTTGCTTCACATGAGCTCGATGACTTTCTTGCTTTTTACTTAAGCCTCGACGTGCCACTATCTCCTCTCTTTTACGAGGAATACTGATGTTTAACTTTTCTTCTTCTGTAGTGAAATCAATAAGTGCTGTACAGGCTTTGCCTCCTCCCGCTGTTTCCCCTCCACCTCTTCAAGTTACTCCTCCTTCTGCTTCTCAACCGGGATCACAAGAAGAACAAATAAAAGCTCTTCAAGGTTTAGATCACCCGACGGCTTCACAAGAGCAGAAAGCTGAAGAACTTGAGGAGGGTGAGAGAATCCCGGAGAAATTTACTGCTGATGATACAAAGCTTTCTGATCTTATCTTTCTGGGCAGCGTATCTTCTTCAAAGAAGAGGGGAAAGCGTGGAATTTCAAAGAAAAAGAAGGACGCTCCTGTTAGCGATGAGAAAGCAGAAAAGGACCCAATTGCACCTCTTTCTCCTTCTTCCCCGAAGGGTTCAAACCGACCTAAGAAGTTAACCATTAGGCTAGGTGAGGGCTCAAAAGGCGGTGGGAAGAAGAAGAAATGAGTCTGGCTTTATCCTTCTTGTTCTGCTTTTTGCTTGTATATAAAGACTTGTATCGACCGGAGATTGTGCGGGTACCAGCCCCCGCTTTTTGAAACCTGCACATGTGTAAAAAAATTTATAGTATGGAATAAAATGATTCTTTTTACTTGTACAATCTTTTGTCTGTATTTGTGAATGCATTTATTCCCTATTTTAGCACAAGTTTCTTTGTTTTCTTTGTATGATACTGCAGTGAGCTCGTGGTATGCTGCTTGAGCTTTTCTTTTGTTAATGTAGCTATATTGCCCCCATACCACGGCTTATTGCAATATTCTCCATTTTGAAAAGACTTGTACTCTTATTCTAGAGAATAATTCTTCCGTTTTGAGGAAATATTATTCTGCTTTAGTAGAGTGTGCTTTGTATCGGAGAAGTTTTCTCTCTCTTTTTTTTAACACTTCAACTTTCGGAGATGGTCACTTTTATTTTTGAAAAGTGGATTCCCCTACGCGGTGAAGCGGGCCTCCGTAGAGGGCTTTGATTTGTTGCTCAGATTGTTATATTTTATTGCTAAATGGGCCCACGGGACAGGCGTCAACTGCTTTATCGGACATTTGGTTTGCACAAACGATTGCGAGCAGTTAACTGCGGCCTAGAACCTTCTTTTTGAGAAAGTGCCCCTTCAGTGGTTCCATTGGCGATTTTTTCAAGAGATAACATTTCTTCTTTTTTGGACGTGCCTCGTTAGAGGGCTTTACAGTGTGTCACCGATGAGGGCTTTGAAGTGTGCCTCCGAAGAGGGCTTTAAAGTGTGCCTCCGAAGAGGGCTTTATTTGGCACATCAACTTGTGGAAGTGTGCATCCGAAGAGGGCTTTATTTGTTTGCCTGAAAGTTATTTCTCATAGTTAAATGGTTCCATGGGGCGGACGCAAGCCACATAATTGGATGTTTGTTTGCACAAACGATCACAATTAAGTAGCAAGGGCCCGGTGCCTTCACTTTGGGAAGGTGCCCCTTCGGTGGTACCACCAACCTTGTTGTTTGAGAAAAACATTTCATTTTACAGCGTGCCTCGTTGGAGGGCTTTCAATTGTGCCTCCGGAGAGGGCTTTGAATTGTGCCTCCGAAGAGGGCTTTGAATTGTGCCTTCTAAGAGGGCTTTGAATTGTGCCTCCGAAGAGGGCTTTGAATTGTGCCTCCGAAGAGGGCTTTGAATTGTGCCTCCGGAGAGGGCTTTACCTATTTCGTTTGCCAGGAAGGTTGTATCTCACAGTTAAGTGGATCCACGGAGCAGACACAAACTACCTAACTGGATGTTTGCTTGCACAAACGATCACAATTAACTAGCAAGGGCCTGGAACCTCCACTTTGGGAAGGTGCCCCTTCGGTGGTTCCACCCACCTTTTTTGTTGAGAGACAAGATTCCATTTTGGTTGTTTTTGTCTGCTTGCCGATGTCTTTTCATCATCTGTTCCTCAGCGATTCCTTGTTATCACCTCTAAGTACATGTTCCTTTCTTTTGCAGGTTGTTTGATTTTTCCAGAGAAGTGTACTTCATTGTTAAGTGAATCCACGGGGCAGACGCAAGCTACTTAACCGGATGTCTGTTTGCACAAAAGATCACAATCAGTTAGCAAGGGCCTGGAACCTTCACTTTGGGAAGGTGTCCCTTCAGTGGAATCACCAACTGTTTGTGAGAGGTACTTCTTACGTAGGAATTGAATCTCGAATTTTTGTGGCTTGACATTTGTTGGTTGAGTGATTTATAGGAATCGCTTGGCCTTGTGATGTGTCAAATAGGTAATCTTTGCTTTGATAGCCTGCAATATTAAATTGACATTTTAGAAACATATTTAAGATGTTTGGCACATCGAAATGAGACAGGCATTGTATAGTAGTAGGGAACACAAGATTTTATAGTGGTTCGTCCAAGTATCAGGCCTACATCCACTTTATAGTTCTTATTATTGAGTCACACTGATTTTACAATGGCTTACAATACAAGAATGATACATCCATAATCATTTTACAAATTTAAGCATAGCTTCTAAGTAAAATATGGACGCAAGTGATTGCTGTTCCAGGCTCTCGAAATTGGATCTCCTTCGACAGTTGTGAGCTTGAAAGTGCCATCGAGAAGTTTTTTGCCTATGACATATGGCCCTTCCCAGTTTGGCCCAAACACTCCTGTTGTTGTCATGATCCTTTTCAAGACTAGATCCCCAATTTCAAAGCTGCGTTGGCAAACTTTAGAATTGAAGTGCCTGGCTATTCTCTGCTGATGAGCTGCAACTCTGAGCTCAGCTTCTTTCCTCCTTTCATCAAGTAAGTCAAGCGCTTCAAGTTGCAGCTTTTCATTTTCAGCTTGGTTGAAATGAATTCTCCTGTGTGAGGGGACCTCTATTTCCACTAGATTCATTGCTTCTGATCCATATGCTAATAAGAATGGAGTGTGCCCAGTTGCAGTTTTGTGGGTAGTTCTATATGCCCATAGTGCTAGTGGCAGCTTATCGACCCAACCACCTTTTACTTTTTCCAGCTGTTTTTTGATGGTTGATTTGATAATTTTGTTCACTGCTTCCACTTGCCCGTTTGCCTGCGGATGAGCCACTGCTGAGAAGCTTTTTCGGATCTTGAATCGCCTGCAAAAGTCCTGGAATTCCTCGCTTTCAAATTGGGTACCATTGTCTGCGATTATCTTCTGAGGCACACCATACCTGCAAATGATATTTTTAGTCACAAAGTTTATCATCTTTTTAGAGGTAATAGTAGCCAATGGTTCAGCTTCAGCCCATTTCGTGAAATAATCAACGACAACAATAGCATATTTGATTCTGGACTTGGCAGTCGGCATAGGCCCAATGAGATCTATCCCCCAAATGGTGAATGGCCCTGGACTGACCATTTGTGTTAGCACGGTGGAAGGTGCTCTTGGGATTTTTTCAAATCTCTGGCATCTGTCACACTTTCGGGAGTAGCTAGTAGCATCTCGATTAATATCTGGCCAAAAATACCCATAGCGGAGAATTTTCTTTGCAAGGGTTTGGCCACCTGAATGATCCCCACACTCTCCTCCGTGCACCTCAGCTAAAATTATTTTAGCCTCTTCTTTGGTTACACGTTGGAGTAATGGCATCGAGAATCCTTGTCTGTACAAATGGTCGTCTTGAATTACATATCTCGAGGCTTTACTTAACAGCTTCTGGCGTTCTTTTGAGTTTTCTGGCAGGGTACCGTTGAGTAGATATTCCTTGATCAGGGTCATCCATGACTCTTGCTCTTGAGATACAGCCATGATCCAGTCAACATCCATCTCAGCAGTACTTGGAGCTGACAAGACTTCCACAGGGACCAATCCTAATAATTGAGCTTCGCCAGAGCCTGAATATTTTGCGAGAGAATCTGCCTTCATGTTCTCTTCCCGGGGTATATGGCTGATTATATAATGATCAAAATCATCGAGAAGCTCCCAGGCCTTTGACAAGTAAGAAGGCAGATTTCCTCCTTTAGTTTGAAACTCTTTCTTGACTTGGCATACAATAAGTTGGGAATCACTGAAGATCTGCAATACTTTGATGTTCATTTCTTTAGCAATCTTCAAGCCGGCAATAAGAGCTTCATATTCTGCTTCATTATTTGTCGAAGGAAATTCTAGTCTCAATGCATAGCACAATGACCGTCCTTCGGGGGTTTCAAGCACAACCCCAGCTCCGGAACAATAGTCATTTCTAGCGCCATCAACATACAATTTCCATCGGATCGGGATGTCATATTGACTGAGTTCATTGATTGCTCTTCGGGGATGGTAGGTGATATCATATTGACTGAGTTCAATATTCCACTTCAGAAGAAGACCCGAAGTTTCAGGGCGAAATAGGACTTGCTTTAGAGGTTGATCAGTGAGGACTTTAATAGGATGGGCCTGGAAATATGGCCTCAACTTTCTGGACGCAATTAACAGACAATTGGCGAGCTTTTCCAGCTTTGAATAATTCATCTCTACCCCAGCGAATCTTTTGCTGATGTAATAAACCGGGCTTTGAACTTTTGCGTCTTCCCGTACCAATGCTGCACTGAGAGCATGAGATGAAACTTCTAAGTATATGAAAAGATCTTCACCGTTGCTGGGCTGAGAAAGTATTGGAGGCTTTTCCATGTGACGAATCGGTTCTTCAAAAGCTTTCTGACATTCTGGAGTCCATTCAAAGTTTTTCTTTCCTTTCTTCAGAGCGTCAAAGAAGGGAATACATTTATCGTGACCTTGGAAATAAACCGACTTAAAGTAGCGACTTTCCTGTTGAGGCTTTGCAATTCCTTCTTTGTTCTAGGGGCTTTGACTTATCTTAAAGCAGTAATCTGAGCAGGATTAGCTTCGATGCCCCTATCACTCACAATGAAACCCAAGAACTTTTCGGACTCTACTCCGAACGAACATTTCAGAGGATTTAGCTTCATCCCATACTTTCGGAGGACCGTGAACATTTCTGCCAAATGATCCATGTGGTCCACTGCCTTCTTTGATTTTACCAACATATCATCAACGTATACTTCGATAGTCTTGCCAATTTGGGGTTTGAACATGGCATTAACAAGTCTTTGATAAGTTGCCCCCGCGTTCTTTAGTCTAAAGGGCATAACTTTATAGCAGTAAAGACCAACATCAGTGATGAAGCTCGTGTCCTCCTGATCTGGCTCATGCATCATGATTTGATTATATCCTGAGTAAGCATCCATAAAAGACATTAATTCATGCCCGGCTGTTCCATCCACCAACCGATCAATTCTGGGCAACGAGAAACAGTCTTTGGGACATGCTTTGTTCAAGTCTGAAAAGTCGATGCATACTCTCCACTTCCCATTTGCTTTTTTAACCAACACCGGATTAGAAACCCAATTTGGATAAGTGGATTCTCTGATGAAGCCATTTTCCATGAGCCGATCAACTTCTTCCTTTAATGCTGTCGACCTTTTAGGACCTTGGGTTCTTCTTTTCTGCTTTACGGGTTTGAACTTTGGATCAATATTCAAAACATGCACTGCGATTTCTGGAGATATTCCACACATGTCGGCATGACTCCAAGCGAACACATCTAGATTTGCTTTCAAGAATGATATCAGCATATTCTAAATCGTCATACAAAGTTATGAACCCACATTCAGCACCTTGTTTGGGTCATTCAGGTCAACAGATATTGGCACTGTTACTTCCACCGGCACCACTCTACTTTCCCTTGCACTGGTTTTTCTTGGATTAATCTCTTTTCGTGCACCACTGTGCTCACCAGTGCAGGGTCCACCCCGTAATTGCTACAAGGTGGGTTCTTTGATGCGGAACGGAGCTGGTGCACCTTTACCCATTTCTCTTTTCCTTCTTTCCCGCAATTCTATGAAATAGCATTCTCGCCCGGCACTTTGGTCCCCCTTCACAACACCGACGCCATTATCAGTGGGGAACTTCATAGTCAGGCACCATGGGGCGAGAATGGCCTTGAATGCGGCAAGAGGTGGTCTACCCAAGAAGGCCTTGTAAGCGGAGAATTCATCAACAATTACAAAAGTTTTCTTTTGGACCACCTTCTTTTCTCCTTCTCCGAGTTCTACAAATAAATCAATAGTCCCAATAGGCTGTTTTGGTTCTCCAGTGAACCCAATAATTTTCTACGAGGAAGCTTGGACGTCAGCCATGGGAATTTTCATCTGATTAAATGTCTTTCTGAAGAAGATATTGCAATAGGCGCCGCAGACAACAAGCACCCTTCTCACAATGGCTGATCCGATGCCAGCAGATATTACCAAAGGATCCATGGTGGGAGCCTCAATGCCAACAGAGTCTCTAGCCCGGAATATGATGTCATCGTTAAAAGTTCTTTGATGTTTTAAAGGTGCAGCATTTTCCAAGACAAAAACATTTTCTTCCGCTGGGGCGTATCTCAAAGCGTGAGCATATCTCTCCATCTCACCCCAACTTCTGCCTGTTGGGTGAGGACCTCCTGTGATAACATTAATGATAGGTCTCTCAGATTCCTGCGCTGTAGTCCTCTCACTTGAGTTAGATTGATGAGCAGGAACTTGTTGCCCCTGAGTAGATGAGATCGGGTCACTTCTTTTCCTCTTTACATATTGTTGTAGTTTATTCTGTCTCAACAGCTCTTCAATCAAATTCTTTAAATGGCGACATTCATTAGTGTCATGGCCAGGTTGATTGTGGAACCGACAGAATCTCCCGCCATGCATAGCATTTTTCCCAGGCTTGATCTCAGGTGGTTTGGGGTATTCGATAGCATCCTTGGTTGCGAAAAAGATATTTTCTGGAGTATCAGTTAAGGGAGTAAAATCTGAAGGTCTAAAGTGGCGAGTTTTCTTTGCATCTTTCTGCTTTTTCCCACTATCATTCTCCCTCTTCTGGCCACCAGATTCCTTTTTGTTAGAAGCAACATTGTTATTCTTAACTTCGGCCACGTCTACTTTTGCTGGCATAGGACGGCTTTCTAAGTGCATGAACTCATCGGCCTTCTTGTAGAACTTCTCAAGCGAATTTGGCTCTTTCATCTTTAGCCATTTTCCGAATTCACTTGATTTGTCAATTGCTCGCATCAAGAAGTCAGAATCATCCGAGGCTCTGCATTATCAACCTCGGCCAAAGTTATATTGCAGCGGTTTAAGAAAGATTTGATAGACTCTCCGGGGCTTTGTTCGAGGCTGGATAGTGACATTATGTCCTTGGCCTTCGAAGCATATAACCTGAACTGATCTTTGAATTTCCGAGTTAGGTCGGAGAACTGATCTACGGATCGAACTGGCAGCTTTGTGAACCAAAGCAGGGCCACTCCCTCCAAGTACACAGGAAAGTATCTGCACTTGATCTCAACTGTTGCCCTGGCACCTGTAATGTGCCAGTCATACTTGTATAGGAATTGGTTAGGATCGCTTGTCCCCCGATAAGCTGGAATAGTGGGGGGAACAAACTTCTTTGGAAATTCAGCCTTCAGAATTCTTTCAGTAAAAGGAGTTTTGCTTGGAGCAAACCCCCAGTCACTTTCATCTTCCTTGCTTTTCATGCTCTCCTTCATAATTTGTCGAATCATTCCCGAGAGGTACTCCTCATCGTTTAGAGGCTCCGCAGGACAGACGTCAGCTACTTTTTCGAAAGTTTGCCTGGGAAAACGTTCACGAAGAGTTGGCTGCGGCCTTGAACCTCCAGCTTGGGGAGGTGCCCCTTCCGCGGTGCCAGCTGCCCTTTGAGGAATACTTTTCCCTTGGGGATCATGAACATCTTCAGCAAAGGTTTCTTCATTGTTTTCTGGTGGCTGGTTAACTCCAAGTAAAGCATTCAATTTGTCCAACATCAAAGCACTCTGGGCTTCCATTTGTTGATACAACCCAAACATTACGGCATCCAATTCCGCCCTTGTGACTCCAACACTAGGAGCCGCTTGATTTGACGTGGGAGAAGTCGCGATGTTGTCATGAGCAACTCCAGATCTAGTAGATTTACTTTTCCTTCCAGGAGCCATAATTTCGGTTAGACTTCTGGTTCTGAGGGAGTCTTTCCACAAATCTTTGTGAAGCAATGATGAAAGCACTCCTGAGTTCAATTCTAAGTGAAAGCACCAAAAATGTTAATGCTAAAAATGTACGCTAACACCCCGGTGTGATTTGTGATAAAGCGAAAGCACCACCCGTTGTTACGGGAACTAAAAGTAAGCGGAAAATAGCAGAAAATAGTAAGAGAGACAACAATTTTATAGTGGTTTGGCTCAAAATCAAGCCTACGTCCACTTAATCTCTTCTATCGCTGATTTGATTACAGACTTTACAATGATTCTTCGATTACAACACAATCAAGACAAGTAATTAGAACTTTGATGCAGAAAAGCTCTTTGAATTCATATTGAATGAACTTGATCTTTTCCGGAGTTTCGTTGAAGTCTCTTTTGCCTTTGAAGTGTTGGAGCAAGTAGAGAAAACAGCAGAGTCTTGGCGTTCCAAAAATTCGTCCCCTCCCAAGTGCGGAGTAGGTGGGGTATTTATAGGAAAAACTGGGCTTAGGTCGGCCATGTTTTAGGTCGTGAGCGACCTAAGAAGTTGCGAGATAGCATAAGTCGTTAGCGACTTAATGGAACCATTCTGGGCGAGATATATGCTACGAGCGACTTAGTATGTGTAGCACAGAAGTTATCTCGGCAAGATTAGGTCGTAAGCGAACTAATAGAAGAGGCAGGGAACGCGGCTTAACTCTGGAGCATGCTAGGTCGTTAGGTCGCTCTTTCTTTAGCTCGCTAGGTCGCTGCCTTCACTGAATAGCTTAGGCCACTATCTTGTTGACTCGCATGAGTCTTTTAGGTCGCTAGGTCATTAACTCGTTAGGTCGCTATCCTGTTGAATCGCAGGAGCCTTTTAGGTCGCTAAGTCGCTGCTTCCTTATCTCGATAGTTAAGTCGCTTATTCCCTTAAGTCGTTGAGTCAAGTAGGTCGCTAGGTCGCTGAACAAAAGAGGGTTAACAAAGTATATTATAGTTTTTCTGTTGTAAAGATTATTGATATTATATTATATATTATTCCGCTACGATTGTGAGATTCTGTATTGTTTTTAATTTCCTTTCTCTTCTTCTTTCTTCTTTCTTTTCCATAACTATTAGTCTTTCCGTTCGATTTGGTTTGAACATGTGTGGGTTATTGTCAACTTGAATAGTGCGGATTGGCAGGTCGTTACACTTGGTATCAGAGCGCAAGGTTAAGCAACCTTGGCTTTGGTGGTGCAACTCATTAAGAGATAAGGTAATGGAATGCCTAATTATGAGTTTTGAGTGTATTAAAGATTTGAGCGCGTATTTGTTAGTGATATAAAATGTTTTATATTGTGTTAATTTGTCTGTTGAGTGACTTATGAATTTTGGTCGATATGTAGGACGCCACGATATTGATAATGGTTTCTAAATGCTTAAACAAAGAAAACCGACACAATATTGTTTTGAAAATTGGTAAATGATATAATTTATCCTAAATTATATTTTATATATAAAGAATTTTTTTTCAGAATACATGGTGTGTTTGGTTGATAGTATTATTTGATTTTATAACTATGAATTATAAATATTATTTATAAATGGAAAGGAAATGAAATTGCCTAAATAAAAATGGAATTTAAATCCATTAATTTTGAAAAATTGTTTGTCAAAGATTTTGGAAGAATAATAATAGTATTATTTTGGGAAAATGTTTTAACTGAAAATATTTTAAATGGAATTTAAAAGAAATAGAAAGCACCGAACTCACTTCAGTCGCGAGAAAATAATTCGGTAGTGACGACCACATCATTAGTGTTCATTTTCGAGTTTCTAAGCGATGGATTATTTCCATAAAAGTTGTTTTAGCAAATAAACATAGTTTTGGATTTCAAAAAAGTAGGATTTGAAATACAAATGAAATGTGCGTTTTATGATTTCATAATTATTTGAAATAAGAGCCGGAATTTAATGTCCGAAAATTTTAAGCTTAAATATATTGTGAAGTTATATGGAAATAAGTTTTTGAACTTATAATTTGAAGAAGTATAGGAAAGAAGGAAAATTTGAAATTGAGATATGAACTTAAAAAATAACTTAAATAAAGTTAAATAAATTAAGTTAGTGGATGATTGAATAAAATGAAGTTTGACTTAAGAAATATTAAATGAAATTGAATTGGATTGAAATGAATCAGACGAATTAGTAAAGTGAATTAATTCCACTTAAGTTATAAAATGAATTAATAAAATGAATATGGACTTGAGTTATAAAATGAAATTCAACTTAAGTTGTAAAAGGAATTGAGTATGTTTGGAGTATTGTTTGATAGAATTGAATATGAAGTTAAGTTGTGAAGTAATAATAAACACTAGTGGTGTAGTATAAATGTTTATAATGAACTTAAATAATTGTTTTATGGAATGGTTCCTAAGTGTTATTAGTATTAAAAGAAATATACTAAACAAATTATATGCAAATCAATTGAAAGTAAAATAATTGATTGAGAATTAATTGAATGTGAATGATGAGTGTAAGTAAAATTAATATGAATAATTGAATTTGATTTAAATTGAATGTAAATCAATTGAATGCAAATGGATTGAATGATAATTAATTGAATGTTAGTAAAATGAATGTGAATAAATTGGAATGAATCAATTGCATGTTAATAAGAAACGAAGGTGTATAAATTAGATATCGACGTTTGAAAATGCAAGTTGATTGTTGATAAATAAATTGGATGAATATTATTTGGTTGATGGTTTTTCTTGTTACATTTGCTACATTTGCGTATAGTTATGGTATATTCTATATAGTGATGTTACTTTTATATACTTGTTCTTATTGGTTGTTGAGTGATTAGTAGGTGCGGATGGTGTATGCTTCGCATTTGGAGCTTGCTACCACATTATATTGATTGTATATGCTTGCTAATGCTAAAATAAGATATACATCTCGAAATACATATCATATTTTTATATTTTTCCCTACGGGATGCCTCATCCTTGAAGATGAGATGTATATTTGCGATTTTATATATATATATATATTGTAAATTTTTATGATCGAGCCGCGCAAAGGAGATGCTGGCGGAATTTTTCGTAAATTTAAGGCGTTTGAAAAATTTTGAGAATTTTGTACATATTTTTTATAACTAAAGTTTGGTTTGAGTTATAACCTGAAATGATTGAATGGATGGAAATGAGTTGGAATCTATGAACGAAATTAAAGACTTAGAAAATTATGATAATAAGTTTTAACTAATTGGTTTTGAAAGGTTAATGGGTTTGGGCATTTTTCTTACCTTGGCAATTTTGGGGACGAAATCCTTTTAAGGGGGGAATTTAATAACCCAGAATTTCAGTCTTTTGAATTTGGAATATTTAATAAATTTTAAATATTGAAAAGTTAATGTTATAAGTTAAATAACTTGGATTTCAAATATAGCAATTTATTTGGTAATTTAACTGTTGAATTTAATATTTGGAATTGTTTGAATAATCGAATCTTGAATTTAATGTGAATAAAATGATTTCGAAAGTTGATTTAAATTCTATTTAAATAAGAATGAAGATAGTAAACTTTTAAATTGGATTTGAAGGTTATTAATTTGGTTTTTATAATAATTCATTTTAATTAACATATAAAAATAGCTTTCCGGGGCATTGTCTCGGATTTCGACGAAACTAGTGGCATTGGATACGTAATAGTGATTTATATTATGCCGTCGAATTTTGTAGCGATTGGACGTATCATTTGAGCGTGTGAGATCAAAACGCATAGAAATTAATTTAAGAAATTTATATAAATAATTGGGTTTTAAAAGATATCTTCTACATGATCGAATTAGGGCTCGGGACTAGTTCCATTGCGCTTGGAATAAGGGTATAACATATAGAACGCCAGGTGGCACATCTCGACTGGAGTTCGAAATTTTGGATGTTTAAAAGCAAAACATTTTTGAATATATATACACAATATTTTGAACTGTACATTAGCCCATACCGTAGCCTTACCTATCCACGTTCCGAGCCACACCCCTTCAATCAAACCAATGCGAAATAAATTCACTGCTTAAATCTTTTGTTTGGAAATGGTGGGATATATCATCTGGCATAGGGATGGGATGGTCCAGCTCTTGTTTTTGTTGATTGGCAGTATTGCCAACATCGGGTTGGAGCTAGGGTTGGTCATCTCGAAGGATGTAGGAGGAGTTAGGTCAAACGAGGGGTGGCATGGTGCTAGTTAGGCGAAGGTGAGTTGATCGAGGTAGGCGAGTGGTGGTACAGCTATAGTTTGGCGATTGTGACATATACGCGTCATTTTCTAATGCTTGGAAGTCGCGAATAGCAGGGTTGCTTCGGAGGTCAATTGGAGATGACGGTTGTGTTTGTAGTGATGCGGGGAGAATTTTGGCGGGGTTTGGTGATCTCCGGTTGAGGATGGCGAATCCGAACTAGGGCAGTTCGATTTGGGGGCTCGACGAATGAAATTTGATTGGGGGTGGCGTACGAGTCAAAGTGGATGCTGACAAGATGGGTTCGAGGGGATATATGCTTTGGCGAAGTGGTTTTAGAGGACAGATGAGTCGTTCTGCGTGTCACTGTGGTTTGGGCACGGTTGAGTGGGTATCAGCGTGCATTTGATTAGGCAGGGAAGAAGAGGGTTAAGGGAGGATTATTAAAGTAATTAAGTTTTAATTAATTAAATAAAGTTAATTAATCTATTTAAAATCCGATAATTTATAAAATTTATATCTTGTTCATATTAGGTCCAATGGAGGCACTGTTTTCACCGTTGTGTTCTTATTGGGATTACCTATGATATAGAGCTGGATTGGATGGATTTGGAGACCGTAGGAATTTTGGTTAAAATTGAATGTCTATTCAATTTTAATTCAAAATCGAAACGTTTGGTGACTTCTGAAATCAAGGTGAGTTAATCTCACCTTTTTGGTTAACCAGAAATAATATATATTCGATAAAATTATTGATTAGATGTGTGGATATTTAATTTTGATTGTTATTGACTATTGGGATGATTTACTATATTTATTAGTTGGTTTGGATATATTCCCGCCCCTGGAGTGGATGAGACTCTATTACGTTCCCTTGTAAGAGCGGATGACCCTTTGTATACGATCCCTTCTCAAAGTGGTTGATTTATATTATTTAATTATATACTGTGTGTGATGTAGGGGGACAGGTTGGAGGGATCCAACAGGATTCCTCACACTATTGATTTTATTTTTCATATAAATTGATATATGATCTGTTGGATGCCATAATTGAAGACATGGATAATTTTCCCTAATTGGTGCTATAGTAACACTGGGCCATATTTTTAATATTCTGAAATATTATAAAATAAACATTTAGTTTTAAAAAGGGATTTTAGTGATTTCAAAAATATATATGTCTTTATAAAAAAATTGAATCACTAAGAGAAGGAATTTAATTTAAACAAAATTAAAAGTATGATTTTTAGAGATTAAAAATTTATAGTTATATGAAATATTTTAAAATAGAGATTTTTGTACCGTGAATAAAGGTTTTTAAAATCTTAAAAGTAACTCAATCCTTTATAATAAAAGGATATGGTTTTAAAAGAAGATAGAAATATTTTGATATAAATATTTATTAACCATTTTATGTAGAGTGAAGTATAAACATACACATATACACACACACACACACACATATTAAGATTTATTTATGAATGTGGAAATTTATAAATGTGATAAATTTAGAAAAGTGATATTTTACAAATGAAGTGAAGATTAGTAAATTCAAATTTTCGTTGGTAAAAGTAGGGATTTATAAAAAGTGCTTATAATAAAAGGAAACTATTATCATTAGATAGAAAAATAAATCAAATAGTGGGTTTATTTTACGATGTGGAATGTTATTTTAGAAAATAGTTGATTCTATTTGGAAATTGAAGTGAGGATAAATTGGGGGATGTTAAACGATATTTTACAACTGAAATTTATACATATGGAATCAATGTTGGAAACAGATTGTAATTTATGTTTAATGGGATCTTTATAAATAAGCGAGATTTATAAAGAGATAGAGTTATAAATGGGTTTTATAAATAAGGAGATTTTATAAAAAGGAAGTTTTATAAAATAAAAAGAAATTTATAAACATAGTTTTATGGATATGGGAAGGATTAGGTTGAAATTTAAGTGTGGAATTGTATAAAGGAGATATATTTATGTTTTCAAAAGTTGTCTATTAATATTACTATTGTTTAAATTTTTTTTATCAATATCTTAAAATATTTTTACAAGTTAATTATTTAAAATATTAATATGGCTTGAAATTAATTATGATGTTATATATCATAAAAATTACCAACTATTCTTTTTTAAACCATTTCGATATTAACATAAAATTTTGGAAATGAATTATTATCATTTAGAATAATGTTGAAGATAAATTATTTCTGTTTATTTAAGAATGTTTTGGAATTTATTAATTATTATTTTAAGATATTTAAAAGTTAGTATTTATTTATATCTAATGTTTAATATATAATAGTGTTTTAAAGTAAATGATTAAAACTTTATTTATAAATGTTTTCGACGTTTATAAATAGGATATTATAAACAAATGTGGGTTTTATATGAGGAATTTTATAACATGGTTTGGGAAAAAACTTAAACGAAGATTATTTACAAGATAAAAGAGCTTTATAAATGGTTTTAGATATTTATAAAAGAATTTTAGAAATGGGTTTATAGATTTATTAAATGAATTTTATAGATGGTTTTGTGGACACACACACACACAAACATTTTTAAAAAGGGTTTTGATTCAAGTTTTTACAAAGTAGATTTAATTAGTGAAAGATTAATTAGAAAGAGGCTAGTGGTTGCTTATGTGCTTAACCAATGTTGTTTTTTCCTTATGGAAATTAAATCCTTAATTGAATGTTTGTTTATTTGATAGTTAAATAATCGACTATCGAATTCGGACCCAAACCGTAACTTTGGAAATATCTAGAAGAAACACGTGAGTTATATGGCACGGTCATCTCCGTTGATGTTGTACTGTGCATATAAATCTCGTTTTGTTCTCCTAGGAAAATGATAAGGAAATCCATCCACTAACGGAGAGGAGATGATATCTGCTCTTATCTTTGACTACTTATTTTCTAAAGAACCGGGGTTGAGTTTACCGGGAATTATCGAAAAGTTGTTTCAAAGAGACCGGAATCGGATATGTTATCCGAAAACCACTTTGATTCAACAAATGTGTTTCAAAGTGAAGGCATCTTGAAGATGATGGAATTTAGAGACGGAGCTTTCAAGTGTTTTGTTCAGTCCCAGAATGAACATGGATGAATGGTGGTATTACATTGTTTTCTTGAGGGCAGTATTAGAATTCAAGTGGGAAGTGCTATATAAAAAAGGTAAAACGTAGCCTCAATCCTCATCAACCGGGAGTGACTAAAATTGGGATATGCAACAGCGCTAAGTAGGTCGCTTCCAAGTAGGGTATGATCATCCCTATCTAAAGTCGATATTATCTCTCAAATTGTATGCTTCGAGTCCCATTAATGGAGGGGTGATCATATTCGGTACTATCCAGTAAGGGGTAGGCCCGTCCTGTGTTGGCAGGGGATCCAGGCGAAGTCCTCGGTGTTATTTTATCTAGAGATGCACCATGACGGGCGGTACCATGGTAGCCCAGTCATTGTATGGAATCCATTCATCAATACGAGCCTTTACGGTTTTAGTTGTATACATATTATGTTGGAATTTAATTAATGTAACAATTTTGGCTATGATCAATAAGTATGTGTATCTTAGACACTATTGTAGTACCATAGAATTTCATGTGAAATGTTTTGGTTATCATAAGGTAAAAACCCGTCTGTGTTTATGCGTGGCATGGTCTTACATGATACTTTTTATTTTCAAGGGTTTTCTATTACTTAAAAATCCAATTGGGTGTGTTTTCTCACGTTGGTTTTCTAGACTGACTCAGGTGTTATTTTATTGTAATGATCCGGTCAGACCGAGTATATTTACAGATTGCTATGGATGCATTGAAGCTCAGGAGATGAGTTGGAGTCATCAAGTCGTATTCAGGTAATGTGTATTTTCCGCTACTTTTTGTTGAAATCATTACTAACTGTGAGGGCACGTTGTTATAACTGTCCAGGCTGATGATTGTGACTTGTTGTTGTATTGTTCTTTGATGGATGTAAGTATATAATAGTTTCTTTGTTGTAAAGATTATTGATATTATATTATATATTGTTCCGCTATGATTGTGATTCTGTGTTGTTTTCAATTTCTTTTCTCTTCTTCTTCACTTCTCTTCTTCTTTCTTTTCCATTACTATCCGTCTTTCCATTCGATTTGGGTTGAACATGTGTAGGTTATTGTCAACTTGAATAGTGCGGATTGGCGGGTCGTTACATACTTAGAAATATAATTTTCCCTTTTAAAAAGAATATTTCAAAGGGTAGTTTTAAAATGTTTTACAAATAATTGAAAGGTGAAAATCAAACACAAGTGTGAATCAAATGTTCTAAAAGTTTGATTCATTTATTAATGTAAGTGTATGCGATTCAATTCCAGTACACAAATCACTTTGTTATTCCTGATATTTGATTTATCGACTATCGATTTTGATTCTTCTACCTTCTTTTCTTCGTCTATTCAAGACGATTTGTTGCTCTTTTGAGCTTTGTTATCCTTTGTTGGAAATGACTAAACCCAAAGAGCGAGTAAGGGCTAAGCTATGTGGCGTTGCTCCTATTAGGGTATTTTTACATCCACTCTAGATTGAATTTAGTTTTGCGCACTAAAATGTGATATACCCGGATGCTCGGTAACAATTGGCAAGTTCCGGTTTGGAGGTTACTGAGTGCCGTTGGAGTTCTCAGGTATATTTCTAGAGGTATACTTTAAGTAAGGGGGTGCATCCTCCTAGGAATTATTGGAAAAACATCTCTTTTTCCTTGTTGTTAATTCAAATATTTTAATTGTTTCCTTAATTGCGTTGAGAACTGCCTAATGTTCTTCTCAATGTTTAATTATTTATGTCAATTCTTTCAAGTTTTGGACTTTTACGTTGGTTGTCCATTCTTTCCAATTTGGATTTTGTTCAGAATATTTCCATACTTTCAAGTCCATATTTTTATATTATTTATGCTCGTTCCTTAAGTATAGGATTTGTTCTTACTTTTACCCATCCTTTATATTTGGATTTGTTTTCCTGGTATTTATTTCCACTCTTTCCTATATGGATGTTGTTCTTGTAAGGTAAAAACCCATTTTGCATTCAGTGGCGTGGTCTCATAGATTTTTTATATGTTCATCATAATACTTGAGTTTTCTCGTGCTGGTTTTCCAGACTGATCATGTTGTTATTTTATTATAATGCTCGAGCAAGACCGAGTATTTTCCCAGGTTAGCTTTGGTGATATGAAGTTCTTAGAGAAGAGATGGATGTTCAACTATCGTAGTGTTTTATTTTCCACTGTATTATATTGTATACCTATCAACAATTGTAAGGTCGGGATTTTATAACTATCCAGCTGATAAGGTTTGTTTTTAACTATGATGTGCTCTATATTTTTAGAGCGGCAGTTTACACTATCTTTGTTATATTATATGTTGTCATCTCCGCTGTGAGATTCTGTTTTCCATGTTCTTCATTATGTTCTTTTTATTTTACCCTAACAATCTACCTTTCCAGCAATTGTCTGTTCGTCATTTGAATACCATGGATGTATTCATTGTCGAATTTCGATAGTCGAAAAGGCAGGTCGTTACAGGTAGAGTCCAACCTTCTGAATAGTTTAGCCTTGGCAGGTGGCGACCATCCTTTTGAATAGTCAACCTTTGGCGGGTAGCGACCAACATTTAAATATTCGACCATTGGCTTATGGCGACTAAGCTTGGAATATTCGACCCTTGGCGGGTGGCGACCAAGCTTGGAATAGTCGACCCTTGGTGGGTGGTGACCAAGCTTGAAATAGTCGACCCTTAGTTAGTGGTGGCTAACTTTCTGAAGAGCTGACCCTTCGTGAGTGGTGACCAACCTTCTAAAAAGTCCACCCTTGGTGGGTGGCGACTAACCCACCGAATAGTCGACCCTTGGCGGGTGGCGACCAACCTTCTGAATAGTCGACCCTTGGTGGGTGGCGACCAACCCCTTTAAAGTTGACATGCATTGTGTATTTATAGTGGTTGAAAATGATGCTAGTATAGCTAAGATGGTGCCCTAAAACCAATTGGAAAGGCATTGTGCTATAGATCTGATTAATGAGGGACAGCGGCGAAGTGAAGAGAATCAGTGGCTAAGGTCAACATCGACAAGGAAAACCATGTAAGATATATGCCCTGATCTTACTGTTAATGTAATTTTCATGCACAGTGGCATTATGTTCACCACATGCTTTGTGACCAAAAAGGACACACCTGGTTGTACTTCTTTGTTGGCCTTGCCCGCATGTTGATTTCGCAAGGTCGACCAGGTAGGCTAGCTTTTTCCTAAAGAAATGGAAAGAGGTGGGAAACAGCCAGGGGTAGTGCTGAATGAGTGGGTCGAGCCGAGTAGGTCCGGCTGCACTGCTCAGAACGATACAGAAGACCGGCCACATGGTTGCTTATGGTGGGCTGCGTTGGTGCTGGGTTGGAGATACGTAATGCCCGAGGTAATCTAGAGATGAGTTGATTAGCGAACGTTTGAGGGAGTTTCTCGAGTAGACAAGCTGTTTGGGAGCCAAATGGTTTTAGGAAGGTTGGAGGATGGGGGTCGAGCCAGGTGATGCTGATGCCTTGCTTTGCTTAACGAGCCAGTTGTTGTCGTTGCTTCAAGTTGCACTGATTGGGGGACGATCTGAAGTAAAATAGAGAGGACAGGCTGATAAGGGTTCAACCTGGGTGACGGTCAAGGAAGACTTGCTGGCATGTTTTTGATTCTCGAGTAGCTTGTGGCAGGCTGACATAGGCCCAAGCCAGCCCGGACCGAGTGGATTAAGATAAGAAACCTTGATCGGTTTATCTTTATATTTATGAAAAATTTGATTAGCATTTGTCCCCCTATGCATGTGCATATGAAAGTGCACGGGCTATTAAAATCTAGAATACTCCATCAACTGATGGTTCTGCTGTGCGATTAATACACTATCCATGTGGCCTTACACCATTACTCGTGATGATTGTGCTTCTCTAGATGCAGTAGAAAGGTGTCATTTCACCCACGTACATGGTGTGACACAACACTAATCATCTTTGAACGCTTAAGATTTCTTTAGCCTTTTTTATGGCAACGACTACGATTGAAGGGAGAGGCATATAAATACTCCTTCCTTTCCTGTGAAGACCCAAAATTTTTGAGAATAAAAATTACTTTAAAAAAATAATAGCTTGAAAATAAATGTCAGAAGTAAGTGAAGTAATTATGCAAGGGGATAATTATTATTTTTTATATACAGAGATGAGAAGAAAATGATCAAGTATAAAATGAATTCTAAAATTCAGATGACTTGTATATATATGAATATTGTATAGAAAGTATATACATATGATCAGAGAAGTATGGGATGATAAAATAAAAATCCTCTTGATAATTAAAATTCATAAAAATCAGTCAAGAAATATTCATGAGTGTGAATGCATTTTTGAAATAAATCAAGAGAGAAATAAATGATAAAATAGGTCAACTGAAAATTAAACTTATAAAGAGAAACATGAAAAATAAACCCGGGTATAATAAAGATACATTGTCAAGTTCAGTCATAGGAAAACAATGTGCAGGTAAAAATCATGCAAATAGTATGCACATTGAAAAGCAGAATAACAACTGTTTTCACCTGAAATGGAAATAAAAAGAAAATGGCCAAATTAGCCATAAACATGTATACAGGCTTCTTTTATTTTTGTGAGGATAAAATGGGTGTTTCCTCTATTAAAACCCTAGTTAAATGATTTAAATCAAAGGGGTAAGGCAGAGGTTTTCTCTGAGGAGGAAAAACAGAAGTTTAATTCAAAAAAAAATATAAAGGAGAAACTCACACAGTCTTCCAGCTAAAGCATTCTCGGAGAAGAGGAGATGAAGGTGAGTGATAATCATTTAAAAGACTTAAGGCATTAAGACCCAAGTAAGGGCAGCCAAATTATTTTATATGAAATCATAATATGTTTTTCTGTTTGGCTTTATTCTCTGAATAAATACATGTTAATCATGGATGGTATTTTGGTTGGATTTCTGGTTAATGTTTGATCTGTTTTGAGTTGTTATAATTGTTTCAATTTTTGCTTTGAAATATAAATAATCAAACATATATTCATATTATAGAAATGGATTTTATAATCCAGTTTTATATGAAGAGTGAACTAAATGTTTTACTGAGGAATAGGATATCAAAGGGGAATGAAGTGGGCAGTGTGAATAATGAGATTCATGCTTATGCCTAGTTCATATTAAAAATGATATGAACAATGCAACACTATAAACATGTGTTGATTTGTTCAGATCATGGACCAATATGTTTTTATGGGTTTTTCTTAAAAACCCTATCCTATGTTCACAGTAAAATAAATATAGTGTTTCTTATGGTTTCATCAGATTTATGCAAGCAATGGGAAAATTTCTAGAAATAAATATACAGGCAGTTTTATAAAATAAGATTAAGCCAGAATGACTTTGGATGTGCAATTTTGCATGAGTGCTTTGTATGATTGGATGTAAACCCTTGAGTGAGTTTAATAAATTTTGGGGTTTATGTAATGAAAGGAAGAACATGAGCACCTCTGGAATTAAAAAGAAAATTACTCAGCAATTAAATAAGCATGGTCTCTAAATTACAAAGTAATTTAGGAGGGGTGCCTTGATCTACTCATCATCAGGTGGATGATGGGTATGTGCATGACTTGTTCAAGTCCTGAAGGCCTCTGTGCAAAGGTTAACAGAATTGAGTCCTTTCCAATGCACACCTTGTGTTCAAAGGCAAGAGTTTAGACTATATAAAATATAAAATATAAAATATAAAATGGGATTGAAAGGTTATGCTATGGATTTTAGGAAGCTAAAATCCATAGGAGTTTGTACATGTACAACTGAATGGATTGAGTGGATGAATGCTTGGGTGTATGTTTGTTAGATGAATTTGAATGCACATATGCTCAGGTTTAACATGAAATTGAATAGTGTCAAATATATATGTTATTTGCACAGTTTTAAGAATTTATAAGTTGATTTAATAATGATTTCACTCATACCAGAATTTTATTTCTAACCCTATTTGTTGCTTTGTAACATTTGGGGTGTCTCATTTTTAATGAGGCAGCTCTAGATGTTGCTGTAGGAAAGGAAGCATAAGAAACTTGCATGTATGGACAATTGAAGATTTACTTGCATTTAAAATGCTTAAGGAATTTGGCAGAAATGTTGTAATAATTAGGCCAGGCAAAAACTTCATTTTGTTTTAAGTATTTTCTGGATTGATATGTGTTTATTTTTCTGAGTAAAGGATATGTAAGAATTTTAGTATTATATATGTGTATTTGTGGGTTTCTGTTTTAAGTAACTGATCTGGATAATCTCTGGTGAAGTATGATATAGGGGATCATGTCATATAATTTGATATGTGATCATGTCTCCCTTGGCAATGTCTGATGAGCTCTTAAAATGGTAAAGTGGAAATAATTATAGAAAGAAAGAAATATATAACATTCAATGAATCTTTTAAAGATTGAGTTGAACCAAAACTGGGCTATCCAGAAATGCATGAACATGACTTATAATTGATATAAGTATATATCAAACCTGAAAATGAAATTTGTAATTCTTAGTCTAGGCATTTAAGTTACAGTAGAAGTTTTCATTGCTTTGTGAAGTAGATCCACATGCATTTTTGTAATACTTGTAGGTCTCACAGCACTATGCTTAACACATTGTACTACCTAAATACAAGACTCAAGTCTGAATGCATTTGGTCATGATCAACCAGAGGCTATTAAAATAACTTGCAGTCCTGTTTGTAATAGACAAGACCATCACTACACAACTCCTTAGACACTACCACATATTGTTTAAGAAAACATCAGCTGTCTACTTAATAAGTTCACCTGAGAATTTTGTATGAATTTGGTCTGTAACATGGCTTTAATTATTTTGTCTTCAATCATATGCTAAGTCTTAGATTAGTATATGTGTTTGCATATGTACTCTGCCTATGTAACGACCCGGTATTTTGGACCATTTGCATCCGCACATGTCGGACTTGAATAATTCAAAATACCGAATTGTTAATTTAAATTTGGCAAAGTCGAGCATATATAGTAAATAAATAATCACAGATCACAGACACAGAGTAATAATTGCAGCGGAAATAAAAGAGATAGTAGTTCATGAAGCTACTATATAAATATATAAGTTACATCAGAGTTAAACCAGATACAACAGAAGAGTAACACGATACATCAGATACAAATCAGAATACATCACTGGAATCATCGAATACTGAAAGCAGAATAGATGGCTGGATCTTCAAGCAAAGCTCCAACTCCAAAGGTGAGTCTCGAATACTGGTACACTCAGTCTGACCCGAGCGTAAAGCAAAACACAAAACACTCGAGTCAGGATTAACATTTTTATATTAATAAATCCAACTCAAGTGAAATAGCAATTGAAATACAAGTAACTCAAAGGATGTTTGGGATAACCATCCTTTAAGGATCCGTTGAACTATCTACTATGTAGTATTGTACGATAAGTAGATAATGCCTATCAGTAATATAAAGTATCAAAATAGTGTTAAGGCGTTACCATTATCCCCCTTAACACATTTTATATAAGCGTTATAGACTATACAGCACTGTAAACTCCACCGTAAACTAGTGGGATATCAGGGAGTACTCCATAGGTATAACACAAAACAAATCGTAGTGGTTGCGTATATAGGGATAAAAGTATGACAAGGCACATGAGGCAATACCCAAGGTAGTGAAACTACTGTTTGCCTGATCCGGACTAGTGAGAACGCATCGCCGCAGCGATCGCAACACCGCGAAACAACACTCCCAAATCAAGGGTGCACCAATCGACAACAAGTAATGAGCAGTTTTCGAAGAAGTGTGTTCGCTCGGGGCAGCTAACCCCCATTTGGCCTGGCACGGCTCCTGTTTTAGTCATTTCCAATTTGACACAAGTGTCAAGGCTATCCATTATCGTTCTCTTTCTTCAGTCATCACGTACATCATTCCAACCACTTCATTCTGGATCACACTCCGCGTATAGTTATTAAAGTGGTTTTCGGTTTAGACAGAGAGTATGTCCCTAACCGATTCCGGTCTCTTTAATAACTTTCGAAATTATTACACCGATTGGTCATTTATATATTTCGAAAACCGAATCAATTTCAATTTCAGTTAGAATTTGTAAATCAACATTTCATTTTTCTTTCTAAAACAATTTCCATAATTTACGTTTCAAAACTTCCAACTTATCATTTCAAAATCTTATAATTCAATTTCAATCTTTATTTAAAAAAATTCAAATATTGATTCAAGTTCGAATATAAGTTTCATTTCAAAAACAATTAAATTAATTTAATTTAACATTCAAAACAATTTAAAATCATTGATCGACTTCATTCAATATTCGTTAAGTTAATTTATCATTCAAAACAATTCTTTTTAACTTCCAATTCATTAAATCAATTATTTAAGTTCAACTTCATTGTATCAAAACTTACAAATTGCATTAAATTAAATTCATCAAATCCAATTCTTTTCATTTCAAGTCTTACATTTTATTTCAATAAAACACATTTTATTTCTTATTAGAGAAATTCAATTTCACTGATTTAATTTACTTAGTTACAAATTTCAAAAATCAATTAATAAAGAAACTTAATTTCACTTATTCAAGAAGTTCAATTTCACTAAATAAAGAATTCAATTTTATTTAATTATTAAATAATTCAATCTTATTTAATTATTAAATAATTTCAAAACTTACTATTATAAAATTTCAAAACTTAATTGTTAAATAATTTCAAAACTTAATTCAATCATTTCTCAAATCAAACAACGTTCTTTCATCAATTACATTGTTAATATTTTGTTTCAGATTATTAAATATTAACATTTTCCTTTCATTAAAATTCAAATTCTAACTTCATTTCAAAACCTTATTATTTATTCAAATAAAATCTTCATTTTATTTTTAAATCAAAGTATTGACCAATCGGGTTTTATTTAATTCTCTATCCTAGGCCAAGTTCATTTGGGTATTTATCATTTCAACCCGATTCCAATTCAATTCAAAATCAAAGCATAGCAAAGGGAACTTGCAGTGTGATAACTGGGATGGTGTCAAAGTAAATAAACAAGCAATAACAACAATCACTAACAATCAAATAATCAATTCAAATAATCCCGAAATAATCGTATTAATTCACATTGTTATTTGTGTAAATTAATATAATTATTTCTAGAATCTACACTATCATTTCATGTAGATTAAAGATTATTACACTAATATTAATACGGTTCTTCACTTGTCATTCGATTTCAATTTTAACACTACAACAATTAATCCAATATACGTTCAATGGTTCAAAGTGTAATTATCACTATTCTACATGTCAATTAATTTAACAATTAAAAATGGTCATATTATGCAAATGTCATCAAATCAAATTTAACACATATATCAAATTTAACTATCCTACGTCGATTTCAATTTCAAATTATTTATCACTTTCAACATTAACAATTTAACGTTCAATGTCAACATCAAACAATCAATCATTTATCGACCAAACTGGATTATCATTATATAAATAACAGATAATGGTGTCAGATGTCACAGGTGAACTGATACAGGTAATAACATATATAACAGTGTAAATAACTAACAACAGCATATTTCAATTGTCGTTTTAATTGAAATCAAATTTAATAAATAAAAAAACATTAATCGTGAGTGATTGCTCACCTTTCGAGGTTAGAGAGATGAATAGACAACGAAGTTGAGTTACGAATTGCAAGCACGACTTCCGAAATAAACTAGATTGGCACGAATCGACGAGCAAAGCTGTTAAATAGGAATTGCCGAAATCAAATCAAAACATTCAACATAGCAACAAATAAAAAAAAGGTCTTGCATCAAAGTTTAACAATATAATTCTATGTGCTACCGAGATCGAAATGGCCTGAAATTTGGTATGAATAAAGATCAAAACTTGTATTTCAAACTGCAAAAGAATCACTTGATTTGGACAAGAGACCAGAAAAGTTACGATGTCACGAACATAAACTCAGGCCATGTTGCGACTGTCAAATGTTCAGGTCTGAAAACCCCTCTGGGTCTGAATTTCAAGTAAGAAACAGAGGACTGAACCACCTCGTATGAAGCTAAAATTTCATATACAGAAAGTAGAAAACTTTATCTTTTAAACAAAAAGGGAATCACTGTATTCCGACGTAAGACGGAAGAGATACGATGCGTCAAACATGAACTCAGGTCGTGTTTGCAGCAGTGTAAAAATAATTTCAAGTACAAAAGAACAGCTGCCTGGGTCAACTTCCAGATCATCGACCACTAATCAAACGATGTCGGATTTTGCTGGAATTTGATATGCATAAACTAGGTAACTTCGACTCCTTTTTAAAAAATAGAATCAACCCATTCCGATAAAACATGAGTGAGATATGGTATCATGAACATGATCTAACTGCTGTTTAGAAAAAAAATAAAAATAAAATTTACATATATATATATTTTGTAATTCAAACTCATTATATTTAAAACTAATCAAGACCCCTAGTTAACAAAACATATTATAGATGTATGTATACTCTTCAAAATAAGACATAAACATTATATACATAAATAACATGTCTGACACTACTATATATAAACTAACACCCATATATGTTACGTGAACTAACATATATACCCACATATTATATAATATACATCTAGTTAAGACAAAACTTGTCCAAGAAAGATGCTGCAGCCTACCTATGCACGCAAAGTGTGAAAGCAATATAATGTGTCAACTAAAACAAATATGTAGCCTACCTATGCACGCAAACCAAGGTATGTAACACATGCAGACCAAAATAAACGTTTATACTAAGATGTAAAAACCAATGTATGAACTTGCATATATAAATAAACGTTTCCCAAAATATTGCTATAAATGCAAAACCTAACATATAATGTAAATATACACATACCAACTGTAAATCAACATATTTTATATAAATTCAAACATATACTTCAGATCAATATCTATTATGAAAAATCAACACAAACTTAGTTTATTATAATATACTTTTAAATTCCAACAAATTTAATATATACGCTTATATAGGCTAATACATATATAACTTTATATGAAATCACATATATAATGCTCTGTACACAAATAATACTCTGTAAATAAATAAATACTATTGTAAATACATATAATGTTGTAAATAAAGCTTTGTGATATTAAAATTATAACAACAAACTGTAAAACTATAAATAATAGCCTTGTAATATTAAACTGATGTATAAATTTACATTTTGCAAGTTGAATATATATAAACTTGCTTAAATTTATATATATACATATAACTAGAAATCAATAGGTAAGGATTGTATAGTACATATTAAGTCACCTAACACATCATTACATAAAACCAAAACCAAAATGAAAACACCTTCAAGGAAGAAAGAAAGAAAACGTACGGTGGTGATGGAGGGAACTCGGCTAGTAGAGGCGGTGAAGAATACATCGGAGGCATAGGATAGGTGAAAGAGTGGGAGGCAGAGGCTAGGCCGGGAGCAAGATGACGGTGACTAGGTGGTTTGGTTTCGGGTGGCACTGCTTGGCGAGGGCGGAGCACAGGGAGGAGAATGGGAATTGTTCGGCCAAAATGAATGAGGATGTAAAAGTTGGATCGGCAACATGCAGGAGAAAGAAGATGCAAGCTTTCAGAATAATACATATATACAAAACTTAGTTATTTTCTTTTCGAAGAGCAGAATGAAAATGAAAGAAGCTAGAATAAACCAACGTACTAAAGTTTCTAAATAAAACAGAGGAATAGAAAAAGGCAGGAATTGAATGCTGTAAATAATAAAAGCAAGTGGCTGAGGTGGAGGAAGAATGTGGGGAAGAAAATGTATGGGCACGGCTATGAAGGGAAGGAAGTTAGAACGAATATATTTCTTTTGACAAAAAAAAAATGAACCAACATATAATTTAATAAAGTGAGAATACCAAAACCCAACTACCCTGAATTTTAGTAAATATTTATTGCAAACGGCTGCATGTTTTAAATTTGAAAAAGGCCAGTGAAATTAAAAGGTCCGAAAACTGTTACCGATATGATAATCGTTTCGCGGTTTCCACTACGTACCGGACTTCAAAACACAAAGTTGAATATACCGCAGAGATCAGCACGACGGGACGATCAAAACGGTATATAGATATCAGTGGTATGATTGAATTATAAAAATTCAAATTTTCTACCAGCGAAAAATGCAGCAAAAACGCAGAAAAATAAATCGACGGAGCTAAAGAAGTCCGAATTTGGAGAAACGAAAAATAGCGTTTGCTCAGAAGATGGTTTACAATTTTTCTATGTAAAAATATTTAAGTTCCGAAAAGATTTTATTTTCATCGCTTTTTAACTGATTAAATTGAAGTAAATTGACGCACGAAATAAACTTTCATATTTTCGGACGAAAATTTACTAGTTGCTATGTTTAACTAGACGCATTCCAAATATCAAATTTATATTTCAAAATTTCATCGTTTAAAATTTCACAAAATTCAATTTATTAAATAAATAAACGTCTAAAATTTACGGGTCGTTACACTCTCCCCCACTCAAAACTTTTCGTCCCCGAAAAGGAAGGAAGTAAGAGAATAGAAACAACTAAAAGAAAATAGACTTGAATTACATAATAAACAATTAATTTAAACCATATAAATTTAAATCAATTAATATTCAACAATTGATTTTAAATTCAAGGAATTTCATTAACTTGGTTTATTTTCAATTTGTCATTGTTTGTTACAAAATTAATTTCAAACAACCATTTTTCTTTTATTAATCCATTTATTATTCGACTAACTTATTATTTTATCTCTATTAATCATTTTATAATTAATTTAAGTGTATAATCTTAATTATAAGCACTCAAATTTATCTATAAAGACAAATTATATTGTATATTATCCAATTTTCTTAAATTAACAATTTCAAAGATCATAAATTTGAATAGTCATTTATTATAGTCATATTATTTGACAAATTTAATTCTTCTTTATTCCAATTATTATTAAATTTATTCTACTTAATATATCTTATCACATATATTTAGTATATTTACACTTATTATAATTACTCAAATTTTATAAAAAAAAATTCCTTTAATATCATATTCTACTGTATTATATTCAATTACATAGTTAACTTCTGAAAATTTGAGGTAAGTTATATATAGAATGCAATTGAGTATTATACAAATAAAAAAAATTCAATTCAGTTATTTCAAGTTAGGTATATAAAAAATTTGGCTTCATTTATAATTGAAAATCATCCTTTAACAAATTTAAGAATTAATTTCCGATTAGCTTCAAACAACTTAGAGATAAAATAAATAAATAAATATATATATATATTCGATATATATCAAATCAAATTTAAAATCTTCAATATATATTATAAATCGAGTCATGTTTAGAAATTCAAATCAATTTATTTTTCAAAACGAACCGTAGCGAAGCTACAGAATAGTCTCTGCACTTCGAAACTCAAAAATGAATGTCGATGATGCGGCCGTCATCACCGAAATTATTTTCCAGCGACAAAGAGAAGAGTACTGATTTAAACATTTAAAATTTCTTTGAAATGGTTTCTATTCGAAAATATTTTATATAACATACGTTTTAAAACCATAGTTCGAAATTATCAGAAATTAAATTCTCAAATTCTAATTTTAAATTCATTTCAAATTCCAAATCAAATTATAACCAATTTTATAAATTCATTTATTTATATTATGCAATAGTCAATGGTTTACAAAAGAATAAATGAAAATCAAATATTATCATTTCTGACAACAAATTCATTAACAATTTAACTTCAGAAAACTTATATTTATATCTAATATAATCCTACAAACTATGTTGTTTACCCAATTTGGAAACAATATTGTGTCAGTTTGTTCTGTTCAAGTGTTTTGGAAATCCTATCGATAGCATTGATCAGACGAATCGATCGAAAACCCAAATCAACATTAACAACTCAAACAACACAATATAATTTTAAAACATTTTAAATATTAATTTACAAATACACTTCCTCGCTCAACGATACAGTAACGGATTTCAAAGCAAGGATAGGGATTCAAATTTGATTAATTCAATCAAAGAAAATTTTGATTTGAGAATAAGTTGGAACGAAAGATAAGATGATTATTTAACCGAATAAGGAAATAGATAATCTTATATAAATCGCGGGCAACCATAACCGGATCGACCGTGACTTCAAGAATAAGAACAATGTGGAATTCCGAGGTAAATCGACATTTGATCTCAAGAAATAGAATTCAGGTATAGCATGAGATAGATAGCATCGTAAACCAAGGATATAGAAATCTCCGGTAAATCAATGCCAACTGTAAAGGAGTTTCATCCCTTTACATATCATTCGAAGTTTGGCGAGACCGCCGATTCATTATAAGGGTCATTCGAAGTGGAGTTATGTGATGCTCCAGAATTAAAAGAAGACGAATAGTGAGGGACACGAATGAATTTTTGGAACCGCAGGGAACGTTCCAAAATTCAAAAGAATCGAGTCAAAAGGAAGAGATTGAAACTCGAATGAGAGTGATTCTGTTAATACATTTACCCTATATGCTAAGTTTTGCCTAGAGCTACCAAAGCTCTGATACCAACTGTAACGACCCAGTATTTTGGACCATTCGCATCCGTACATGTCGGACTTGAATAATTCAAAATACCGAATTGTTAATTTAAATTTGGCAAAGTTGAGCATATACAGTAAATAAATAATCACAGATCACAGACACAGAGTAATAATTGCAGCGGAAATAAAAGAGATAGTAGTTCATGAAGCTACTATATAAATATATAAGTTACATCAGAGTTAAACCAGATACAACAGAAGAGTAACACGATACATCAGATACAAATCAGAATACATCACTAGAATCATCGAATACTGAAAGCAGAATAGATGGCTGGATCTTCAAGCAAAACTCCAACTCCAAAGGTGAGTCTCGAATACTGGTACACTCAGTCTGACCCGAGCGTAAAGCAAAACACAAAACACTCGAGTCAGGATTAACATTCTTATATTAATAAATCCAACTCAAGTGAAATAGCAATTGAAATACAAGTAACTCAAAGGATGTTTGGGATAACCATCCTTTAAGGATCCGTTGAACTATCTACTATGTAGTAGTGTACGATAAGTAGATAATGCCTATCAGTAATATAAAGTATCAAAATAGTGTTAAGGCGTTACCATTATCCCCCTTAACACATTTTATATAAGCGTTATAGACTATACAGCACTGTAAACTCCACCGTAAACTAGTGGGATATCAGGGAGTACTCCATAGGTATAACACAAAACAAATCGTAGTGGTCACGTATATAGGGATACAAGTATGACAAGGCACATGAGGCAATACCCAAGGTAGTGAAACTACCGTTTGCCTGATCCGGACTGGTGAGAACGCATCGCCGCAGCGATCGCAACACCGCGAAACAACACTCCCAAATAAAGGGTGCACCAATCGACAACAAGTAATGAGTAGTTTTCGAAGAAGTGTGTTCGCTCGGGGCAGCTAACCCCCATTTGGCCCGGCACGGCTCCTGTTTTAGTCATTTCCAATTTGACACAAGTGTCAAGGCTATCCATTATCGTTCTCTTTCTTCAGTCATCACGTACATCATTCCAACCACTTCATTCTGGATCACACTCCGCGTATAGTTATTAAAGTGGTTTTCGGTTTAGACAGAGAGTATGTCCCTAACCGATTCCGGTCTCTTTAATAACTTTCGAAATTATTACACCGATTGGTCATTTATATATTTCGAAAACAAAATCAATTTCAATTTCAGTTAGAATTTGTAAATCAACATTTCATTGGTCTTTCTAAAACAATTTCCATAATTTACGTTTCAAAACTTCCAACTTATCATTTCAAAATCTTATAATTCAATTTCAATCTTTATTTAAAACATTCAAATATTGATTCAAGTTCGAAGATAAGTTTCATTTCGAAAACAATTAAATTAATTTAATTTAACATTCAAAACAATTTAAAATCATTGATCGACTTCATTCAATATTCGTTAAGTTAATTTATCATTCAAAACAATTCTTTTTAACTTCCAATTCATTAAATCAATTATTTAAGTTCAACTTCATTGTATCAAAACTTACAAATTGCATTAAATTAAATTCATCAAATCCAATTCTTTTCATTTCAAGTCTTACATTTTATTTCAATAAAACACATTTTATTTCTTATTAGAGAAATTCAATTTCACTGATTTAATTTACTTAGTTACAAATTTCAAAACTCAATTAATAAAGAAACTTAATTTCACTTATTCAAGAAGTTCAATTTCACTAAATAAAGAATTCAATTTTATTTAATTATTAAATAATTCAATCTTATTTAATTATTAAATAATTTCAAAACTTACTATTATAAAATTTCAAAACTTAATTATTAAATAATTTCAAAACTTAATTCAATAATTTCTCAAATCAAACAACGTTCTTTCATCAATTACATTGTTAATATTTTATTTCAGATTATTAAATATTAACATTTTCCTTTCATTAAAATTCAAATTCTAACTTCATTTCAAAACCTTATTATTTATTCAAATAAAATCTTCATTTTATTTTTAAATCAAAGTATTGACCAATCGGGTTTTATTTAATTCTCTATCCTAGGCCAAGTTCATTTGGGTATTTATCATTTCAACCTGATTCCAATTCAATTCAAAATCAAAGCATAGCAAATGGAACTTGCAGTGTGATAACTGGGATGGTGTCAAAGTAAATAAACAAACAATAACAACAATCACTAACAATCAAATAATCAATACAAATAATCCCGAAATAATTGTATTATTTCACTTTGTTATTTGTGTAAATTAATATAATTATTTCTAGAATCTACACTATCATTTCATGTAGATTAAAAATTATTACACTAATATTAATACGGTTCTTCACTTGTCATTCGATTTTAATTTTAACACTACAACAATTAATCCAATATACGTTCAATGGTTCAAAGTGTAATTATCACTATTCTACATGTCAATTAATTTAACTATTAAAAGGGGTCATATTATGCAAATGTCATCAAATCAAATTTAACACATATATCAAATTTAACTATCCTACGTCGATTTCAATTTCAAATTATTTATCACTTTCAACATTAACAATTTAACGTTCAATGTCAACATCAAACAATCAATCATTTATCAACCAAACTGGATTATCATTGTATAAATAACAGATAATGGTGTCAGATGTTACAGGTGAACTGATACAGGTAATAACATATATAAAAGTGTAAATAACTAATAGCAGCATATTTCAATTGTCGTTTCAATTGAAATCAAATTTAATAAATAAAAAAACGTTAATCTTGAGTGATTGCTCACCTTTCGAGGTTAGAGAGATGAATAGACAACGAAGTTGAGTTACGAATTGCAAGCACGACTTCCGAAATAAACTAGATTGGCACGAATCGACGAGCAAAGCTGTTAAATAGGAATTGCCGAAATCAAATCAAAACATTCAACATAGCAACAAATAAAAAAAGGTCTTGCGTCAAAGTTTAATAATATAATTCTATGTGCTACCGAGATCGAAATGGCCTGAAATTTGGTATGAATAAAGATCAAAACTTTTATTTCAAACTGCAAAAGAATCACTTGATTTGGACAAGAGACCAGAAAAGTTACGATGTCACGAACATAGACTCAGGCCATGTTGCGACTGTCAAATGTTCAGGTCTGAAAACCCCTCTGGGTCTGAATTTCAAGTAAGAAACAGAGGACTGTACCACCTCGTATGAAGCTAAAATTTCATATACAGAAAGTAGAAAACTTTATCTTTTAAACAAAAGGGAATCACTGTATTCCGACGTAAGACGGAAGAGATACGATGCGTCAAACATGAACTCAGGTCGTGTTTGCAGCAGTGTAAAAATAATTTCAAGTACAAAAGAACAGCTGCCTGGGTCAACTTCTAGATCCTCGACCACTAATCAAACGATGTCGGATTTTGCTGGAATTTGACATGCATAAACTAGGTAACTTCGACTCCTTTTTTAAAAATAGAATCAACCCATTCCGATAAAACATGAGTGAGATATGATATCGTGAACATGAAGTCTAACTGCTGTTTAGAAAAAAAAATAAAAAATAAAAATTTATATATATATTTTGTAATTCAAACTCATTATATTTAAAACTAATCAAGACCCCTAGTTAACAAAACATATTATAGATGTATGTATACTCTTTAAAATAAGACATAAACATTATATACATAAATAACATGTCTGACACTACTATATATAAACTAACACCCATATATGTTACGTGAACTAACATATATACCCACATATTATATAATATACATCTAGTTAAGATAAAACTTGTCCAAGAAAGAAGCTGCAGCCTACCTATGCACGCAAAGTGTGAAAGCAATATAATGTGTCAACTAAAACAAATATGTAGCCTACCTATGCACGCAAACCGAGGTATGTAACACATGCAGACCAAATAAATGTTTATACTAAGATGTAAAAACCAATGTATGAACTTGCATATATAAATAAACGTTTCCCAAAATATTGCTATAAATGCAAAACCTAACATATAATGTAAATATACACATACCAACTGTAAATCAACATATTTTATATAAATTCAAACATATACTTCAGATCAATATCTATTATGAAAAATCAACACAAACTTATTTTATTATAATATACTTTTAAATTCCAACAGATTTAATATATACGCTTATATAGGCTAATACATATATAACTTTATATGAAATCACATATATAATGCTCTGTACACAAATAATACTCTATAAATAAATAAATACTATTAAATACATATAATGTTGTAAACAAAGCTTTGTGATATTAAAATTACAACAACAAACTGTAAACTATAAACAATAGCCTTGTAATATTAAACTGATGTATAAATTTACATTTTGCAAGTTGAATATATATAAACTTGCTTAAATTTATATATATACATATAACTAGAAATCAATAGGTAAGGATTGTATATTACATATTAAGTCACCTAACACGTCATTACATAAAACCAAAACCAAAATGAAAACACCTTCAAGGAAGAAAGAAAGAAAACTTACGGTTGTGATGGAGGGAACTCGGCTAGTAGAGGCGGTGAAGAATAGGTCGGAGGCATGGGATAGGTGAAAGAGTGGGAGGCAGAGGCTAGGCCGGGAGTAAGATGACGGTGACTAGGTGGTTCGGTTTCGGGTGGCACTGCTTGGCGAGGGCGGAGCACGGGGGGAGAATGGGAATTGTTCGGCCAAAATGAATTAGGATGTAAAAGTTTGATCGGCAACATGCAGGAGAAAGAAGATGCAAGCTTTCAGAATAATACATATATACGAAACTTAGTTATTTTCTTTTCAAAGAGCAGAATGAAAATGAAAGAAGCCAGAATAAACCAACGTACTAAAGTTTCTAAATAAAACAGAAGAATAGAAAAAGGCAGGAATTGAATGCTGTAAATAATAAAAGCAAGTGGCTGAGGTGGAGGAAGAATGTGGGGAAGAAAATGTATGGGCACGGCTATGAAGGGAAGGAAGATAGAACGAATATATTTCTTTTGACAAAAAAAAATGAACCAACGTATAATTTAATAAAGTGAGAATACCAAAACCCAACTACCCTGAATTTCAGTAAATATTTATTGCAAACGGCTGCACGTTTCAAATTTGAAAAAGGCCAGTGAAATTAAAAGGTCCGAAAACTATTACCGATATGATAATCGTTTCGCGGTTTCCACTACGTACCGGACTTCAAAACACAAAGTTGAACATACCGCAAAGATCAGCATGACGGGACGATCAAAACGGTATATTGATATCAGTGGTATGATTGAATTATAAAAATTCGAATTTTCTACGAGCGAAAAATGCAGCAAAAACGCAGAAAAATAAGATCGACGGAGCTAAAGAAGTCCGAATTTGGAGAAACGAAAAATAGCGTTTGCTCAGAAGATGGTTTACAATTTTTCTATGTAAAAATATTTAAGTTCCGAAAACATTTTATTTTCATCGCTTTTTAACTGATTAAATTGAAGTAAATTGACGCACGAAATAAACTTTCATATTTTCGGACGAAAATTTACCAGTTGCTATGTTTAACTAGACGCATTCCAAATATCAAATTTATATTTCAAAATTTTATCGTTTAAAATTTCACAAAATTAAATTTATTAAATAAATAAATGACTAAAATTTACGGGTCGTTACAGCCTAAATATATATTGATTTCTCTGCTTGGTCTTCAATCCAGTTTAACACTTGATTATTCATATGACCCTTGTATAATATATAAATCAAAATATGAATACCCTTACCTGACACAAAATTATTTGAATATGAATTCTGAACCCCGGGCTAATCTGCAATGAATGGGTTATCTTAAACACCCTGATATTTAGCATATAACAAATAGTGGTAAATTACAAAATCCCGGAATCTAAATGTATGGCTTGTAAAATTCAGGGATCAAATAATCTGAGAAGTAAAACAAGAAAATAAGAAAAATTGTATTATTTGATTTTATAATCAAGCTTGAGTTTAAAAAAAATGAACAGAAAAGGCTATGTAACACCATATCTCTGGAATGTGAGAAATAAGGTGTGATTGAATTTCTTTGTCAATTTAAATTACTCTGATAGACAAAGAGTCATATATATATCTTTATATATATATATATATGAATTAAATTAATTTTATATACTAGTATTTTTATAATGGTAAAATAAGGAATCTTGGGAAAAATTAAATTAAGAGAAGTGGACCATTGAAGTATGTATATATATATATATATATATTTATATATATACATGGAAAAAAAAACTTTACAGAAAATTCTCTAAAATAATTGAATATAAGTAGTGGGTCACTTCAGTTGGTATTAGAGCTATGTTGTTAAAACATAGCATAAATATATTATCCAATCTTCTTGTATGGATAAAAAAAAATTCTAAAAAAATATATAATATATATACAATAATGATAGAAATAAATATCTACAGTAGAAATAAATTACAGAAAATAATTAAATTAGAAATATGACTAACTAGCTATGCAATTGAATAGTGAAACCATGGTAGGAAGGCCACCAAGTCATGGAGCAGGACCCTCCAATACAACACCAATGGTTAATTTGCAAGATTTGGTGAGGGCATTTAGAGAAGGAGCAGTGCACAGGGAAGAGAATCCTCATGAGGAATTAGCCAAACTATTGAAGACATTTTCAAACTTAGGAGGCAAGGATTTTGAAGGCACTGAAGGGGTTATGGGTGTGCAAACATGGTTGAGAACTTTAGAAAGAATATTTGTAGACATGCAAATTAATGATCAAAGAAAAAGGCAGATAGCTTCAAGAAGGCTCAAAGGAGCAGCACTGGATTGGTGGGAGGTGATTTTCACAGGAAGGCCAGAAAATGAGATAACATGGAATCAATTCAAGGAGATGCTTGAGGCAAGATTTGTCCCAGCAACAGCTAAGGCAACACTGCTGGAGGAATTTATAAGGCTGAGGCAAGGACCAATGAGTGTGACTGAATACACTCAAAAGTTTGAGAGTTTGTCTAAGTATGGAACTATGCTCATAGGGAATGAAGAATCAAAGAATTCAAGGTTCATTCAGGGACTCAATGCTAGTTTGAGTAGAGCAATGCTACCATATAAAGACGGAACATTTGATAAAGTCATAGATCTTACTCTTTCTTTTGAACAACATGACAATGCAAGGGAAAAATTCAGGAACATGAGAACTAACAATCAAAAGAAAGGGAAGAATAGAGCACATCCTTATGACAAGAAGAATGTAGGCAAGAAAGTTGAAGTAGCAGCCACTGGGGAAATTAAGAAGAAGGTTACCTGCTACAATTGTAGCAAGGAAGGGCACATGAGCAACATGTGTCAAGCAGCTAAGAAAGCACCATTCAGCTGCTATAACTGTGGGAAAGAAGGTCATATTAAGAGGAACTGCCTAGAGTTCAAGAAAGGAGCAAGAGTAGGAGCATTGGAAGCCAAGGCAAAGGCAAATGCAGTGGGGAGCTTTGGACAATTGGAAGGTATACTTCTAATTAAAAATTACCCAATCCCAGTTATATATGATACTGGAACCACACATTCTCTAATCTCACAAGATATAGTGGATAAATTAGCTCTCACATGCAACACAGTTGAAAAACCCTTGTTTATTCAAAGCCCACTAGGTAGCTCTTGTCTGCTAGGATCAAAATGTTTGGGAGTAGAATTAAACATAGGGGAAACATGTTTAAATCTGACTTGTTTGTGTTAAAATATCCTGGAATAGGAATTATTCTAGGAGTAGATTGGTTGAGTAAATTCAAAGCAATTTTGAATTTAGAAAATTTTACAATTTCTTTGAAAATAGAAAATGGTAAAAATATCATAGTCATGAGTGAAGTAGCCAAGACAAATTGCCTTAATCAAATATGGAGTATGACTGAAAAGGAATTGGCTTTAGAAGACATAAAAGTAGTTAATGAATATCCAGATGTTTTTGGGGAAGTTGTAGGATTTCCAGAAAATAGACCAGTGGAATTTCAAATAAGGCTGATCCTAGGATCAAGTCCTATCATCAAAAAGCCTACCAGAATGGGTCCAAAAGAATTAGTAGAATTAAAGCAACAGTTGGAAGAATTAGAGCAAAAAGGTTTCATAAGGCCTAGTAGTTCAAACTGGGGTTCTCCAGTTGTATTTGTAAAGAAGCATGATGGTACACTAAGAATGTGTATTGATTACAGAGAATTAAATAAAGTGACTATCAAAAACAAATACCCACTCCCCAGAATTGATGATCTATTTGATCAATTAAATGGAGCAAGAATTTTCTCAAGGCTAGACTTAGCCTTTGGATTTCATCAAATGAAGGTTGAAGAGGAGAGTATTAAATACACTGCTTTCAACACAAGGTATGGCTTATATGAATTCTTAGTAATGCCTTTTGGATTGACAAATGCACCATCCTATTTTGTAGATTTAATGAATAGGACATTTAGAGACTTTCTAGACAAATTTGTAGTTGTTTTCATTGATGACATATTAGTGTATTCAAAATCAGAAGAGGATCATGCAAAACACTTGCATCTGGTTTTGTCTAGACTGAGAGCACATGATTTAAAGGCCAAATTCTCTAAATGTACATTTTGGCAGAATGAAGTGAAATTTTTGGAGCACATTGTATCACAACAAGGGGTTAGTGTAGATCCAACTAAGGTGATGGCAGTGCAGTCATGGAGTAGACCCAAATCAGTGACTGAGGTGAAATCATTTTTGGGAATGGCAGGCTACTATAGAAGGTTTATAAAAGACTTTGCAAGAATAGCCATCCCATTGACCAAGTTAACTAAAAAGGAGAAACCATATGTGTGGACAGAGAAGTGTGAACAAGCTTTTTCATCACTAAAGAAGGCATTGGTGGAAGCTCCAGTCTTACAGGTTCCAAAGGGTAATGAAGGGTTAGTAGTTTACACAGATGCTAGTGGATCTTGATTAGGGGCAGTGCTTATGCAACATGGTAGAGTCATAGCATATGCATCAAGGTAACTCAAGCCAAATGAAACTAGGTATGCTACATATGACTTAGAACTAGCTGCTGTAGTATATGCATTGAAACTATGGAGACATTACTTATTAGGTGCTAAGTTTGAATTGTTTACAGATCACAAGTCACTTAAATACTTGTTTTCCCAAAAAGACTTAAACATGAGGCAACATAGGTGTAACGACCCGTATTTTAACACTTTAAAAATACGAATTAAAATGAAAATTTTGGATAAAAATCCGAAGAAAATAAAATTTTGTGTTGTTAAATGTGAATTTCAAGTTAAAATACAAAACTGAATTCTGAAATAACTTATTTGTAAATTAAATATAGATGTTAACTTGTAATTGAACGTAAGTAAAGATTTAAATTTGAATGTAACAAGTAATTGATATGAATTGAATTTGGTTGTAAACAACGAAATAAATAAAATGTTACATTTAATATTGAAGTTATAATATTGAAATCAACGTAAATGAATGTAATTTAATATTACTGTGAATTTAAATAAGATGATAGTTGAAGAAAATGAAAGTAAATGAATTATAAACTATTGATAATAATGTATAAGTAAATGGTTGATTCAATAATGGAAGTGTAAATCGAAATAAAAGAATTCAATTGGAATTAAATAACTTGAATTTTAATTACAATATAATTGAACGCTGAATCTAATATAATCTTTTATATTGGATTTATAATGGAAACTGCATTGTAAAAGATTGTTAATTACTGTGAAATTAAAAATGGGATTTGTGAACAATTGAAATTCGATTTAAAAGTTAATAATTTAAAATTGGGAATTTTATATTGAAATTAAACAGCCGAATAATTTATTTTTCGAATATTGGATTTAATTAGACAATTAAATCAATAATTTAATAAGTTAAATTTCAGAAATAATTGAAAATCCAGTTGAATATGACTGAAAATGATTTGTAAAATTTTATCTTATCATATTGGAGTTATAGTAATGTTATAGAACTTTTAAAAATTGAATTTAAAGTTAATTTGTGAAAATTGAATATTTTTAATATTTAATTATCGACTGAAAAATAGCCATTTTCGAACAGTCTCAGAATTGAACGAAACCAGTTTCATTGGATCCGTAACAGTGAATTATTGTAAGGTTTCAATTTTCGTAGCAATCGGACTTGTCGTTTGGTCATGCGAGCTTGAAACGCGTAGAAATTTAACGTCGTTAATTAAAATAATCGACTTCAAAAGGCTATCTTCCTCATACGATTGAATTAGGCCTTGGGACTAGTTCCATTGCGTCCGGAACGGGGTAAAACCTTATAAACGCCTGGCGGCACGTCTCGTTTGGAGTTCGGACGATTTTGGACCTAACTTTATAAATATGCACTCAAAACCGAGACAGTTTTATCATTTTTCATTTCAGAAACCCTAATTTCAAACCATGGCCGCCACCTATTCCATGGCTGAAATTGCTCGAACTTCTTTCCTTAATATCTCTCAATCCGTTCAACGAAATCGAAAAATTCCAAAAGCAAAAGTGTAGATCTCGGCAAGCTCTTCAAATCCATACGGTTGATTCGTGCTAATTCATCACGGATTGGTCCAGATCTGGCTTTGAAGTCGTGCGTATTTTCTTGGTTTGCGTGCAAACGGTGGCGAATGGGGTGGCGAAACTTGGCACGGAGGTGGAGCAAGGAGAGGCGCACGCGATGGCATCCCCTGATCAACGTCCGGTCGCTCCTAGTTGCGCGCGTATGGAAGAAAGAGACGTGCGTGAGTGGGTTTCTACGCGTGAAGAAGAAGAAGGTTAAACGGTTAATTAATTTTTATTATATGGCTAATCATGTTTTAAATTATATCGTTATATTAATTTAAGCGTAACTTTTGCATACGAGGTCCGCTTCGAGCGAAACATTTGGCGACGTTGGAATCGCAGCAACGAGAGCTACGCTGCAGTTTAGATCCGAAGACATTTGGAGCTCGTTAAAATTTTAGGTTAAATCGAACGTTGTTCGATTTGATTTAAAAATCGAAACTCAAGGTGAGTGTTTATACGCTCACAATTGACTAAAATAATTTATGGTAGTTAAATATGACATTATGAAGTGATATGAATTTTATTTGTCGTTGTTTGATAAAATTTAATTGTCATATAGATTGTCATTTGAATTCACCGTTGAAAATTAAATTGACAGTCAAATTGAAATTAAAAATTGAATTGCGATTAAATTACCTGACATTGATAACTATGAAATTGCCATGAATTGTATTGTCTATTGGATGATGTATTTCGATGGATGTTATTGGTCGATATTTTAAATGTTTGGATGTTACTTGCTTATATATACACTGTTATGCATGCATATGACACCGTGATTTTGTTAAGTGATATATATTCATCCCTGACATTTAATTGAAATAACTAACCACTTGGCCATAGGTTAGAGAATTATATACGGACACCGGGTTGGTTAAATTAAATGATTTTAAAAGTTGTTTGAAATTATTTAAATGAATTGATTTTAAGAATAAAATCCAATTTATGGAAATTGAATTATTTTGAGTTGAAGATCGAGATGTTGGAATTTAAACTTGGTAAATGAATTTGTTTAATTATTCGAAGTTTAGATTTTAAAGAAAAAGTTGAAAACGGCGTAAATTTTCGAAAGGTTGATTTGTTTTAAAAGATTGGACTTTTAATCGAACTCTGAATATTTCTAAGAAAATTTATATGAAATGATATTTCAAGTGGAGTTTGGAATTGAAAATTGATTTGAAATTGAGATTTAATTAATTTGGAATTTAATTGAAATTCAAAGAAATTTGTGAATTGGACTAAATTGAAACTATTGAATTAAATTTGAAGATAAAATTGATTTGAATAGGATTTGAACTGAAATTGATTTGGAATGTAATACTTAAATGAATTCTTGAAATCCGAATGTTAATCTAAGTTTATTGAATTGGAATTGTTCCAAAAATTAAGTAAACTACTTAATACGGATGTTTAATTTGAAGAATATTCTAATTTGAATACGAAATGGTTTTAAAGCGAATCTTATATTCTTATATAAATATATGAACTGTTTTGAAATGTGAAATATTTAAAGTTTCGAAATATATTGGAAGTAAAATTGTTTATTTTGTGGTTCAAATATGTATTTGAAATTGATAATTTGAAATGGTTTATTGAGAAGCTGAATCGAGTTGAAATTGATGATTTGATATTTGATTAAATTTTAAATTTTGGAATTCGAGTTTAGGCGAAAAGTGATTTTTAAATCAAAATGAGATTTTGTGGCGAAAAGTGATTTTGAAATCGAAATGAGATTTTGTGGCGAAAAGTGATTTTGAAATCGAAATGAGATTTTGAGGCGAAAAGTGATTTTGAAATCGAAATGAGATATTGAGGCGAAAAATGATTTTGAAACGGAATCTTACATCTTGAATAGATATGATGATATTTGAAATGGATTTGATTTTGAAGCGAATATGATATTTTGATATCAATTATGAATCGATTTGAAAATGTAAAAGATCGAACCGGTGTGAAAAATATAACGTAGTTATTAAAGAGACCGGGATCGGATATGGACATACTCTCTGTCGATACCGAAAACCACTTTAATAACTAATACACGTGGAGTGTTGATCCAGAATGAAGTGGATGGTTTTGGTGAACGTGTTGATTTAAAGAAAGAGAACGATTTTGGATGACCCCTGACATGACTAAAACAGGAGCCGCGCCGGGCCATTGAGGTTCGCCACCTCTAGCGGACACACTTCTTCGTTACCATGTCTATTGCTTTTGTGATTCGATTTGGGTGCACCCCTCGATTTTGGGAGTGTTGTTTCGCGGTGTTGGGGTAGTAGCTGCTATGCCCAACATCAGTCCGGATCACGCAACTACTAGTATCCTAGTTGGTATTGCCTCATGTACCTTGTCATACTGATTATCCTATTCGCGACCACTACGATTTTGATTTGTACCTTTAGTATATGGATTGCCCTCTGGTGACTTCCGGTTTTGGGGAAACTACGGTCTTGTATATACTCTTGGGAATAAAAATGTATTAAGGGTGGAATGGGCCATGACTTAACGCTATTTTAATACTTTTACTTTAATATAGACATATTATAATAGCGTATTGTACTACATAGTAGATAGTTTAACGGATCCTTGAGAGATGGAAAATCCCGTAACATCTCTTAAGTTATTGCACTCACGTTGACACTGGATAGGAGATGTCAAACCCCGTAAACATCTCTAACGCATTCACACTCATATTTCTTATTTGATTTGACTTACATGAGATATTTTAGTCCTGACTCGAGTGTTTTGTCTTTTCATTACGCTCGGGTCAGCCTGAGCATTTCAGATAAGGTTGAAGATCTATTCTGGAGGACGAAGACGAAGTTTGGTATTATATCATTTGTATTCTACTACTGTATTATTTTTCCGATGCATTATTGTATTATCTCTGATATGTATGTAACTCTGATTTATGATGTATAATAATAATCAAATTTATTTATTTAACAGCTTCATGAACTGTTATTTTATTATTATATCTTGTTCCTTCCGCTGCGAGATTCTGAGTTTGTTTCTGTTCTTTCTTTTCTTTTCTTATTTAACCCCATTAACCATCCGCCCTTTTGAATGGTTTAGAATCGACATGTGTGTCTGATTTGTCGATTTAAACTGTCCAAAAAGGCGGGTCGTTATAGTTGGTATCAGAGCTTTGGTTTAGATTACCTTGGCTCTAGTGGGGAATAACTCATTGAAATAGAGGTAAACTATATGAATGAGTTGAGTGTATATGAGAGAGCGTATTTGTAATTTTGATATAAAAATGATTTTATATTGTGTTAATTTGTCCCGTTGAGTATTTATGAATTCTGGTTGGTACTTGGGACGCCAATGCATCGATAGGAATTTCTAAACACTCGAATAGGACAGATCGACATAATATTGTTTTGGATTATATTCTATATATAAAAGACTTATCCTGAAAATTTATAAATTTTGATTGTATTGGTTAGAGATGATAATATTAGATTATCATCGTTTATTGTTGATTAGTCAATATTTCTAACTATTGACTATTGAATGATTTTAAGAAATGAAACTTGTAAATATGATTGACAATGAATATAAATGGTAAATAAAATGAAATAAAAATGAATTTAAATTAAGATGGAGAATTTAAATTCCGGTGTTTTGAAAATTTATTAACAAAAAATTTGAAATGTATAATATAAGTATTATATGATAGTATATTCGATTTGAAATTGTTTTCAAAGGATTTCAAATGAAGTAAGTGTTATACTCCCCTCTTGACACTAGAGAATGATTTCGGTGATGAGTGCACGCATCATCGACGTTTATTTGCGAGAGTCCAAGTGGGGGAGATCACTTAATAGTTTTTCTAAACCCTGTTTTGATTAAAATTGAATCTTATTTTGTATTCTCTATAGTAAGATTTGATATATAAATTATATAAGTATATATTATTTCAAAACTTGATTTGAAATGAAACCGGGATTGGAATTCTTGAGTTCTTTAATAATTAATGATTTTTCTTTTAATGGTTGAAATGAATTAATACTTGAATCATTACGGAACTTCTGAATTGCGAAATGAGAAATGAACCTAAGAGCTAAGTGAAATATCAATTGAAGTAGAAATCCTTAGAATTAGGAAATTATGAATTTAAAATAAAATTGAAACTGTAAAACTTGCATAGTATTAAATTTCATTCTATAGCATAGATATAACTTACCAAAATATTTAAGAAGTTCAAAAATGTTATATGAATTGTTAATTGGATAATATACAAGTATAGGTTTGAATAATGAAATATGCATTTAATTAATGGTTTGCAAATATAAATAAAATTGTTAGTAAATAATTGGAATTTAAATTAACATTTAAAGGTGATTCACAATTATATTAATAAAAAATGGAAATACTATATGTGAATGTAAATGTGAAATTAAATTATAGTGAAATTTAAGTAATGACTTAAGAATTAATTAATTGAAAATTCAACTTTGAATGAAAAGAGGTTGTATGTTGTTTAACTACATTCTATTTGCATAACTATAACTTACCAAATACTTAAAATTTAAAATGCTAATAAGGATAAGTAGAGGAATAATATACAAGTGTGAGAGTGAATAATAAAATGTGAAGATCTATTGATAGTTGTAAATATAAAAGAAATTTATGCTGTAAAATGAATGATATATATAAGTGAATGATTAAAATTTAAAATTAATGAAATATAAAATTTGTAAATGGAGACTAATTAAATTTGAATAAAACTAAATGTCAATAAACTTGGAAGTGTATGAAATTAAAATTTTGAATTGGAAATGTATAATTGATTTAGTGTAGATTTTGGATGGATGTTAATGTTTGATATGCATTGCTTGTTAGATGGATGGTAATTGATTAAATAGAATTCATTAGTGCAAATGGAATTGAATAAACGGAATAAAAGTTTAAATAATTAAATTCAAATTTGAAGCAAAGTGAAATTAAATATAATTGAATTCAAATTAAATTGAAGCAAATTGACTTGAATTTAAATTATGAATGAAACAAACTTGAATAAATCGGAAACAAATCGAATGTAAACTTATTTCATGGATAAATAAGAAAATAAACGACTTTGTGTTTATGATTGTTTCTTTAGAAAATTTGAAGTTTGATGGTTTGTACTTTGAAATAATAAAAGCAAATTTTTGGAAAAATCCAAAATTGTTCAATATATGCTGAAACGAAAATAACCATAACTTTTAAATGGCTAGACGAAGTTAGACGATCTTAGACTTTTCGGAAAGCCTAGAAACTGTGCTACATCTTTTGTTTAGAATGTTTTGATAAATACCTTCATCCACTAGGCTTAAAACACCAATATTAGTCGCTGTCCTGTGCGAAGTAGAAATCTGAAGCACCTTAGTATTCTCGCCATAACTTTTTACTGGTGTATCGGATTTTGATGATCTTACACTTTCTGGAAAGCTTAGAACTTAAGCTAAAACTTTTGTTTTAAGCATTTGGTGTTTTGCTGTCATTTAGAGGGTCGAAAACGTGACCAAATGTCGCTGACCTGCGCAATTCATTGCCAGGCTGAGGCGTTCCTATTTAGTAAAACAGTCATAACTTTTGAAAGGAAGGTCCGAATTCAATGATTTTGGATATTCCGGAAAGCCTGAAACGAATGCAACAACTTTTGTTTAGATTCCATTGTAAAATTTTATCGTTTAGGTTACCAAAAACTGAGATTCGTTTGCTGTCCTGGAATTGGAATTTCAGTTTTGAAGCTAAACATGTTATATGTGTGTTTTATGATAAGTATATCGATCTATCTTTATATGCATGGTTTTAACTTGGTTATTGAGCATTTTAGTGGGTAGCAAAGGGGTTGCGCTTCGCTTGTGGAGCTCGCTTCTGCGCTTAATGCAAAATGTAAGTTAAAATGTTAATAAACGCTAAATAAAAGGTATGTTCTCGGATTACAGTTTATATTGTGGTATATTATTGTGTTCCCCATGTTTTGGGATGCCTCATTCTTGTAATGAGATGTATATCATGCAATTATTACTACTGTGAAATTTTTCGGTCCTAGCCGCGCAAAGGAGGTGCTGCCGAAATTTTTCAAAAATCCGGGAGTTAGAAAATTTTGTGAAAAAAAAAATCCTATAACTAAATTTTGCAAATAAGTAGAATATTTTGAATGAATTATATCTAAATGATGGTTTTCCCTTCTCCGTTCCCTTTCGAGGACGAAAAGTTTTGAGTGGGCGAGAATGTAACGACCCGTATTTTAACACTTTAAAAATACGAATTAAAATGAAAATTTTGGATAAAAATCCGAAGAAAATAAAATTTTGTGTTGTTAAATGTGAATTTCAAGTTAAAATACAAAACTGAATTCTGAAATAACTTATTTGTAAATTAAATATAGATGTTAACTTGTAATTGAACGTAAGTAAAGATTTAAATTTGAATGTAACAAGTAATTGATACGAATTGAATTTGGTTGTAAACAACGAAATAAATAAAATGTTACATTTAATATTGAAGTTATAATATTGAAATCAACGTAAATGAATGTAATTTAATATTACTGTGAATTTAAATAAGATGATAGTTGAAGAAAATGAAAGTAAATGAATTATAAACTATTGATAATAATGTATAAGTAAATGGTTGATTCAATAATGGAAGTGTAAATCGAAATAAAAGAATTCAATTGGAATTAAATAACTTGAATTTTAATTACAATATAATTGAACGCTGAATCTAATATAATCTTTTATATTGGATTTATAATGGAAACTGCATTGTAAAAGATTGTTAATTACTGTGAAATTAAAAATGGGATTTGTGAACAATTGAAATTTGATTTAAAAGTTAATAATTTAAAATTGGGAATTTTATATTGAAATTAAACAGCCGAATAATTTATTTTTCGAATATTGGATTTAATTAGACAGTTAAATCGATAATTTAATAAGTTAAATTTCAGAAATAATTGAAAATCCAGTTGAATATGACTGAAAATGATTTGTAAAATTTTATCTTATCATATTGGAGTTATAGTAATGTTATAGAACTTTTAAAAATTGAATTTAAAGTTAATTTGTGAAAATTGAATATTTTTAATATTTAATTATCGACTGAAAAATAGCCATTTTTCGAACAGTCTCAGAATTGAACGAAACCAGTTTCATTGGATCCGTAACAGTGAATTATTGTAAGGTTTCAATTTTCGTAGCAATCGGACTTGTCGTTTGGTCGTGCGAGCTTGAAACGCGTAGAAATTTAACGTCGTTAATTAAAATAATCGACTTCAAAAGGCTATCTTCCTCATACGATTGAATTAGGCCTTGGGACTAGTTCCATTGCGTCCGGAACGGGGTAAAACCTTATAAACGCCTGGCGGCACGTCTCGTTTGGAGTTCGGACGATTTTGGACCTAACTTTATAAATATGCACTCAAAACCGAGACAGTTTTATCATTTTTCATTTCAGAAACCCTAATTTCAAACCATGGCCGCCACCTATTCCATGGCTGAAATTGCTCGAACTTCTTTCCTTAATATCTCTCAATCCGTTCAACGAAATCGAAAAATTCCAAAAGCAAAAGTGTAGAACTCGGCGAGCTCTTCAAATCCACACGGTTGATTCGTGCAAATTCGTCACGGATTGGTCCAGATCTGGCTTTGAAGTCATGCGTATTTTCTTGGTTTGCGTGCAAACGGTGGCGAATGGGGTGGCGAAACTTGGCACGGAGGTGGAGCAAGGAGAGGCGCACGCGATGGCATTCCCTAATCAACGTCCGGTCGCTCCTAGTTGCGCGCGTATGGAAGAAAGAGGCGTGCGTGAGTGGGTTTCTACGCGTGAAGAAGAAGAAGGTTAAACGGTTAATTAATTTTTATTATATGGCTAATCATGTTTTAAATTATATCGTTATATTAATTTAAGCGTAACTTTTGCATACGAGGTCCGCTTCGAGCGAAACATTTGGCGACGTTGGAATCGCAGCGACGAGAGCTACGCTGCAGTTTAGATCCGAAGACATTTGGAGCTCGTTAAAATTTTAGGTTAAATCGAACGTTGTTCGATTTGATTTAAAAATCGAAACTCAAGGTGAGTGTTTATACGCTCACAATTGACTAAAATAATTTATGGTAGTTAAATATGACATTATGAAGTGATATGAATTTTATTTGTCGTTGTTTGATAAAATTTAATTGTCATATAGATTGTCATTTGAATTCACCGTTGAAAATTAAATTGACAGTCAAATTGAAATTAAAAATTGAATTGCGATTAAATTACCTGACATTGATAACTATGAAATTGCCATGAATTGTATTGTCTATTGGATGATGTATTTCGATGGATGTTATTGGTCGATATTTTAAATGTTTGGATGTTACTTGCTTATATATACACTGTTATGCATGCATATGACACCGTGATTTTGTTAAGTGATATATATTCATCCCTGACATTTAATTGAAATAACTAACCACTTGGCCATAGGTTAGAGAATTATATACGGACACCGGGTTGGTTAAATTAAATGATTTTAAAAGTTGTTTGAAATTATTTAAATGAATTGATTTTAAGAATAAAATCCAATTTATGGAAATTGAATTATTTTGAGTTGAAGATCGAGATGTTGGAATTTAAACTTGGTAAATGAATTTGTTTAATTATTCGAAGTTTAGATTTTAAAGAAAAAGTTGAAAACGGCGTAAATTTTCGAAAGGTTGATTTGTTTTAAAAGATTGGACTTTTAATCGAACTCTGAATATTTCTAAGAAAATTTATATGAAATGATATTTCAAGTGGAGTTTGGAATTGAAAATTGATTTGAAATTGAGATTTAATTAATTTGGAATTTAATTGAAATTCAAAGAAATTTGTGAATTGGACTAAATTGAAACTATTGAATTAAATTTGAAGATAAAATTGATTTGAATAGGATTTGAACTGAAATTGATTTGGAATGTAATACTTAAATGAATTCTTGAAATCCGAATGTTAATCTAAGTTTATTGAATTGGAATTGTTCCAGAAATTACGTAAACTACTTAATACGGATGTTTAATTTGAAGAATATTCTAATTTGAATAGAAATGGTTTTAAAGTGAATCTTATATTCTTATATAAATATATGAACTGTTTTGAAATGTGAAATATTTAAAGTTTCGAAATATATTGGAAGTAAAATTGTTTATTTTGTGGTTCAAATATGTATTTGAAATTGATAATTTGAAATGGTTTAGTGAGAAGCTGAATCGAGTTGAAATTGATGATTTGAGATTTGATTAAATTTTAAATTTTGGAATTCGAGTTTAGGCGAAAAGTGATTTTTAAATCAAAATGAGATTTTGTGGCGAAAAGTGATTTTGAAATCGAAATGAGATTTTGTGGCGAAAAGTGATTTTGAAATCGAAATGATATTTTGTGGCGAAAAGTGATTTTGAAATCGAAATGAGATATTGAGGCGAAAAATGATTTTGAAACGGAATCTTACATCTTGAATAGATATGATGATATTTGAAATGGATTTGATTTTGAAGCGAATATGATATTTTGATATCAATTATGAATCGATTTGAAAATGTAAAAGATCGAACCGGTATGAAAAATATAACGTAGTTATTAAAGAGACCGGGATCGGATATGGACATACTCTCTGTCGATACCGAAAACCACTTTAATAACTAATACACGTGGAGTGTTGATCCAGAATGAAGTGGATGGTTTTGGTGAACGTGTTGATTTGAAGAAAGAGAACGATTTTGGATGACCCCTGACATGACTAAAACAGGAGCCGCGCCGGGCCATTGAGGTTCGCCACCTCTAGCGGACACACTTCTTCATTACCATGTCTATTGCTTTTGTGATTCGATTTGGGTGCACCCCTCGATTTTGGGAGTGTTGTTTCGCGGTGTTGGGGTAGTAGCTGCTATGCCCAACATCAGTCCGGATCACGCAACTACTAGTATCCTAGTTGGTATTGCCTCATGTACCTTGTCATACTGATTATCCTATTCGCGACCACTACGATTTTGATTTGTACCTTTAGTATATGGATTGCCCTCTGGTGACTTCCGGTTTTGGGGAAACTACGGTCTTGTATATACTCTTGGGAATAAAAATGTGTTAAGGGTGGAATGGGCCATGACTTAACGCTATTTTAATACTTTTACTTTAATATAGACATATTATAATAGCGTATTGTACTACATAGTAGATAGTTTAACGGATCCTTGAGAGATGGAAAATCCCGTAACATCTCTTAAGTTATTGCACTCACGTTGACACTGGATAGGAGATGTCAAACCCCGTAAACATCTCTGACGCCGTCACACTCATATTTCTTATTCGATTTGACTTACATGAGATATTTTAGTCCTGACTCGAGTGTTTTGTCTTTTCATTACGCTCGGGTCAGCCTGAGCATTTCAGATAAGGTTGAAGATCTATTCTGGAGGATGAAGACGAAGTTTGGTATTATATCATTTGTATTCTACTACTGTATTATTTTTCCGATGCATTATTGTATTATCTTTGATATGTATGTAACTCTGATTTATGATGTATAATAATAATCAAATTTATTTATTTAACAGCTTCATGAACTGTTATTTTATTATTATATCTTGTTCCTTCCGCTGCGAGATTCTGAGTTTGTTTCTGTTCTTTCTTTTCTTTTCTTATTTAACCCCATTAACCATCCGCCCTTTTGAATGGTTTAGAATCGACATGTGTGTCTGATTTGTCGATTTAAACTGTCCAAAAAGGCGGGTCGTTATAATAGGTGGGTAGAATTTCTAGCTGCCTATGATCTTGATATATTATACACCCCAGGAAAAGCTAATAAAGTGGCTGATGCATTAAGTAGACATCAAGCAAAATTGGCAAGCTTAATGATGGCTGAGTTCAACGATTTGACAATCCTTAGTGAAGTGGAAATAAAGGAAGAAATGGGAGTATTAGATAAGGCATATAGTGATATGATTGAATATGGAAAACTAAGCCTCATTTCCTTAAGGTCAACTCTGGTTGATAAAATAGGACAAATGCAGGATCAAGACACAAATTTTAAAGAGAAGAAAGACATGATGTCATAAGGCATGACAGTGGAAAATTATGGAGTAGATGAAAAAGGTTACTTAAGGAAAAAGGGGAAACTCTGCATACCAAATATAGAGGAACTGAAGCAAGAAGTTATGGGTGAACATCACAAAACAAAATATACAATACACCCAGGTGGTACAAAAATGTACCATGATCTCAAGAGGAATTACTGGTGGCCAGGAATGAAAGGAGCAGTGGCAAAATATGTGGCAAATTGTTTGACATGCCAACAAGTAAAGGCAGATTATCAAAGACCCTCAGGCCTATTGCAACCTTTGGAAGTGCCTACTTGGAAATGGGAAAGCATATCAATGGATTTTGTGGATGGTTTGCCAAGAACAAGAAGAGGTAATGATAGTATTTGGGTAGTGGTTGATAGGCTTACAAAAACAGCACACTTCATTCCCATAAATTCAAACAGAAATGCCCATAAACTAGCTCAGTTATTTATGAAAGAGATAGTGAGGTTGCATGGCATCCCCAAGACTATCATTAGAGATAGAGATACTTTGTTTACTTCAAGGTTTTGGAGTAGCTTTCAAGAAGCTATGGGGACAGAACTAAGCCTAAGCACAGCCTACCACCAAAAAATAGATGGGAAAACTGAGATTGTTAATAAGGTTTTAGAAGATTTGCTTAGAGCATGCATACTTGATTTTGGAGGCAACTGGGAGGATCATATTTATTTAGCTGAATTTGCTTATAATAATAGCTACCAGTCCACCATAGGAATGGCTCCATTTGAGGCTCTGTATGGAAAGCCTTGCTTATCTCCTGCATGTTGGATGGAGGCTGGTGAAAGAGTGTTGCTTGGACCAGACAATGTAAAAGAAACTTCTGCAAGAATTGAATTAGTAAGGCAAAGAGTGAGAGTTGCTCAAGAGAGACAGAAAGCATATGTAGATAAAAGGAGAAGGCCAGTAGAATTTGAGGTGGGAGACTATGTGTTTCTCAAAGTTTCACCAATAAGGAAAATATTGAGGTTTGGCAAAACAGGGAAACTATCACCAAGGTATATAGGACCATATGAAATTGTTCAAAGAATAGGAGCTTTAGCTTATAGGTTGAAGTTACCAGAGGAATTGAGAAACATACATGATGTATTTCATGTATCTCAATTGAGGAAATGCGTGCATGATAAGGAGACCATTCTTGAATCTCCTACACATGTTGAAATTCAAGAAAATCTGGTTTATAAAAAGGAACCAGTGGGCATTGTGGCTAGAGAAGAGAAGAAATTGAGAAATAAAATAATTAAAATGGTTAAAATTCAGTGGAGTCTAGATGGAAATGACTGCACATGGGAGGCTGAAGATAGGATGAAGGATAAGTATCCTAATCTATTTTCTGCTTGAAGGTATGTCTAGAACTGTAATAACTTTAAATATTACTTAAGTGTATTTGACTGATCTTAGATGAATGAATTTCTGATATGTTTGAAATATACTAATAAACCAATATATATAATTGTGGGACATAATTCCTTTTAGGAGGGGAGTATGTGAAGACCCAAAATTTTTGAGAATAAAAATTACTTTTAAAAAATAATAGCTTGAAAATGAATGTCAGAAGTAAGTGAAGTAATTATGCAAGGGGATAAATTTTTTTTATATACAGAGATGAGAAGAAAATGATCAAGTATGAAATGAATTCTAAAATTCACATGACTTGTATATATGTGAATATTGTATAGAAAGTATATACATATGATCAGAGAAGTATGGGATGATAAAATAAAAATCCTCTTGATAATTAAAATGCATAAAAATCAGTTAAGAAATATTCATGAGTGTGAATGCATTTTTGAAATAAATCAAGAGAGAAATAAATGATAAAATAGGTCAACTGAAAATTGAACTTATAAAGAGAAACATGAAAAATAAACTCGGGTATAAAAAAGATACATTGTCAAGTTGAGTCATAGGAAAACAATGTGCAGGTAAAAATCATGCAAATAGTATGCACATAGAAAAGTAGAATAACAACTGTTTTCACCTGAAATGGAAATAAAAAGAAAATGGCCAAATTAGCCATAAACATGTATACAGGCTTCTTTTATTTTTGTGAGGATAAAATGGGTGTTTCCTCTATTAAAACCCTAGTTAAATGATTTAAATCAAAGGGGTAAGGCAGAGGTTTTCTCTAAGGAGGAAAAACAGAAGTTTAATTCAAAAAAAAAATATAAAGGAGAAACTCACACAGTCTTCCAGCTAAAGCATTCTCGGGGAAGAGGAGAGGAAGGTGAGTGATAATCATTTAAAAGACTTAAGGCATTAAGACCCAAGTAAGGGCAGCCAAATTATTTTATATGAAATCATAATATGTTTTTCTGTTTGGCTTTATTCTCTGAATAAATACATGTTGATCATGGATGGTATTTTGGTTGGATTTATGGTTAATGTTTGATCTGTTTTGAGTTGTTATAATTGTTTCAATTTTTGCTTTGAAATATAAATAATCAAACATATATTTATATTATAGAAATGGATTTTATAATCCAGATTTATATGAAGAATGAACTAAATGTTTTACTGAGGAATAGGATATCAAAGGGGAATGAAGTGGGCAGTGTGAATAATGAGATTCATGCTCATGCCTAGTTCATATTAAAAATGATATGAACAATGCAACACTATAAACATGTGCTGATTTGTTCAGATCATGGATCAATATGTTTTTATGGGCTTTTCTTAAAAACCATATCTATTGTTCACAGTAAAATAAAAATATTGTTTCTTATGGTTTCATCATATTTATGCAAGCAATGGGAAAATTTCTAGAAATAAATATACAGGCAGTTTTATAAAATAAGATTAAGCCAGAATGACTTTGGATGTGCAATTTTGCATGAGTGCTTTGTATGATTGGATGTAAACCCTTGAGTGAGTTTAATAAATTTTGGGGTTTATGTAATGAAAGGAAGAACATGAGCACCTCTGGAATTAAAAAGAAAATTACTCAGCAATTAAATAAGCATGGTCTCTAAATTACAAAGTAATTTAGGAGGGGTGCCTTGATCTACTCATCATCAGGTGGATGATGGGTATGTGCATGACTTGTTCAAGTCCTGAAGGCCTCTGTGCAAAGGTTAACAGAATTGAGTCCTTTGCAATGCACACCTTGTGTTCAAAGGCAAGAGTTTAGACCATATAAAATATAAAATGGGATTGAAAGGTTATGCTATGGATTTTAGGAAGCTAAAATCCCTATGAGTTTGTACATGTACAACTGAATGGATTGAGTGGATGAATGCTTGGGTGTATGTTTGTTAGATGAATTTGAATGCACATATGCTCAGGTTTAACATGAAATTGAATAGTGTCAAATATATATGTTATCTGCACAGTTTTAAGAATTTATAAGTTGATTTAATAATGATTTCACTCATACCAGAATTTTATTTCTGACCCTATTTGTTGCTTTGTAACATTTGGGGTGTCTCATTTTTATTGAGGCGGCTCTAGATGTTGCTGCAGGAAAGGAAGCATAAGAAACTTGCATGTATGGACAATTGAAGATTTACTTGCATTTAGAATGCTTAAGGAATTTGGCAGAAATTTTGTAATAGTTAGACCAGGCAAAAACTTCATTATGTTTTAAGTATTTTCTGGATTGATATGTGTTTATTTTTCTGAGTAAAGGATATGTAAGAATTTTAGTATTATATATGTGATTTTGTGGGTTTCTGTTTTAAGTAACTGATCTGGATAATCTCTGGTGAAGTATGATATAGGGGATCATGTCATATAATTTGATATGTGATCATGTCTCCTTTGGCAATGTCTGATGAGCTCTTAAAATGGTAAAGTAGAAATAATTATAGAAAGAAAGAAATATATAACATTCAATGAATCTTTTAAACATTGAGTTGAACCAAAACTGGGCTATCCAGAAATGCATGAACAAGACTTATAATTGATATAAGTATATATCAAACCTAAAAATGAAATTTGTAATTCTTAGTCTAGGCATTTAAGTTACAGTAGAAGTTTTCATTGCTTTGTGAAGTAGATCCATATGCATTTTTGTAATACTTGTAGGTCTCACAGCACTATGCTTAACACATTGTACTACCTAAATACAAGACTCAAGTCTGAATGCATTTGGTCATGATCAACCAGAGGCTATTAAAATAACTTGCAGTCCTGTTTGTAATAGACAAGACCATCACTACACAACTCCTTAGACACTACCACATATTGTTTAAGAAAACATCAGCTGTCTACTTAATAAGTTCACCTGAGAATTTTGTATGAATTTGGTCTGTAACATGGCTTTAATTATTTTGTCTTCAATCATATACTAAGTCTTAGATTAGTATATGTGTTTGCATATGTACTCTGCCTAAATATATATTGATTTCTCTGCTTGGTCTTCAATCCAGTTTAACACTTGATTATTGATATGACCCTTATATAATATATAAATCAAAATATGAATACCCTTACCTGACACAAAATTGTTTGAATATGAATTATGAACCCCGGGCTAATCTGCAATGAATGAGTTATCTTAAACACCCTGATATTTAGCATAGAACAAATAGTGGTAAATTACAAAATCTCGGAATCTAAATATATGGCTTGTAAAATTCAGGGATCAAATAATCTGAGAAGTAAAACAAGAAAATAAGAAAAATGGTATTATTTGATTTTATAATCAAGCTTGAGTTTAAAAAAAATGAGCAGAAAAGGTTATGTGATACCATATCTCTGGAATGTGAGAAATAAGGTGTGATTGAATTTCTTTATCAATTTAAATTACTCTAATAGACAAAGAGTCATATATATATCTTCATATATATATATATATGAATTAAATTAATTTTATATACTAGTATTTTTATATTGGTAAAATAAGGAATCTTGGGAAAAATTAAATTAAGAGAAGTGGACCATTGAAGTATATATATATATATACATGGAAAAAAAACTTAACAGAAAATTCTCTAAAATAATTGAATATAAGTAGTGGGTCACTTCATTTCCACTTCAAATGCATGCAGCTTTAGCCATGTAATTTCTTCTGCAAATTTGAATTTTGCATGGTTTTCTCTTGGTAAAAAATAGATGGCTTTCAACGCCTTCTTCTTTCGCATTACTCTTGAGCATTTTACTTTTGTCAAACTTTTTTTAAATTTTCTTGGATTTAGAAGGGTTTAGAAAGGAGGTAGCCTTCTTAGGTTTCAAATTGTACTTGCCGATGGCGGTTCGGACCGCTACTCTTGGATTTTGGTTGCTTGAGATGGACATTGCCTTTGGTTGGGACCCGGATCCCCCAATAGTACTTACATTGATCAAATGTCAGTCTCGAGCTATGGATCCGAGAGGGGCTAGAGCGTTTCCTTGCAAAATTGTTGTTTGAGAAACTAGACGTAACAGTTTATTCTTGATTTCGACTTGTAGGTTAGCCTATCTTGAAAAGCTAGCAAGTGTTTTGCACAAGTCCGACCAAATTTTGTCAGTTGCCTGCCTAGGTAGGTTTTGGGATTTGGAAGTGAGCGTCGACCATGTCACCCAGGTACTTGTTAGGTGATGAGGCCAGGTGGCAGTTGAGCCTCAGTATGTTTCTTTGCCGATAGGCGATCCTAGTTTGAACTTAAGCGATGGGAGGCTTGGAGGCTCCCTTGTTATGACGTGTTGCCTGTGGCATTCTTGTACTATTTTCGGCAAAACACTATGTGTAAATTGTACTAAGTGGCAAAATTGTCATGCGATAGGATATGCTCGGCTGTTCTTCATATGAGCCGAGTGCCTGACAAGCGTCTTGTGGCATGTGGCACTGGCGTTGAGTTGGAGTGCATGCTTGCCCATGGGTTCTCCTGGGTGACAAGTGGTTGTGTGCATAGTGGTGGACGGGCCCTGGCTTGAACCGGAGCATGCTGGGCTCGAGGTTTCTCCAGGGTGACACATTACCTGCTGCTTAAAGAATTGTAGTGCCCGGCTTGACTTAGGGTCAATGGTTGATTCGAGCATTCTTATATGTTGGGATTGTATTGGCGAGACGGGTAGTTGGCACCATCATTTAGAAGAACTTAGCAGATAGAAATTGTTAAAAGTGAACTTATATGTGCATTGCTTTGATGGTAGGTGGTCCTAGTTCGAATCTAAGGGCTGAGCAGCTTGAAAGTTCCTCTAGTAATATGCTGCAAGCGGAGGCTGACCTGACTTATTTTTACATGGACACACTACGGATGTCAGACTTTATTAACAAGTGACATCATGAATGAGGATTACAAACCACTGCAGCCGTGCATCCAGTCGCCGATGCACCCTATTGTATAAGGGAGAGACATCTCACTCGAGCATCATGAATAAGGTAATGAGCATGTGAAAACTATTCTCATTGGATAGACTAGGCATTCCTCAATAGGAAATGAACTCTCGATAATCCACCGTCATGCATAGCCTGCCGGTTAGGAGGGGAGCGACCGCTCGCACGATCCTAGGTGGTGAATGGCGGTGGTCCCCAAACAAGTTGATAAGCACATGAAAACCCATTCTCATTGATAGCCTGGGCTTTCCCCGACAAGGAAATGAATTCTCGGTAATTCATCATCAATGATAGCCTGTAGGCAGGGAGGAAAGCGACGATTCGCACGGTCCTATGTGGCGTAGGGCGATGGTCCCCAAACAAGGTACATGAAAACTGATCCTCGTTAGATGACCTATGTAACGACTCGGAATTTTCACCGTTTTGATTTGTGATTATTTAATTAATTTTAAATATTCAAATAATAGGTTTTATAATTAAAGTAAAACCTTTTTAATGATAAATAATGATGATGAAATAGCTTTTAAAATTTGTTTACAAAAATATTTAGTTCGAAGGAAAATAGAAAATGTGACCGAAATTCGTTTTTTGAATTTTCGACTTTCCGTCGGCTAAAGGTTATCGGAAACGTTGTGGACTCTTTAATATATGTATACACATTTGTAAATTTATTAATGTGTATATATATATATATGTATGTATGTATGTATGTATTCATGTATGTATTAGCTAAGGTAAATGTATGTGTATATATACTTAAGATATAAAAAAAATATACGTCACCTCATAGGAAGACTGTAACATCCTGGAATTTTCGACTTTCGAAAATTCGACATCGATACTCACTTTATCGACTGCCGAGAAATCGAACGCCGGAAACTCCAATAGTGAGGGTTTTAGAAAAAGAAAAAGGTAGAAGAAGAAGATAGAAGAAAAGAAGAAGAACAACAACAGAACAAGAGCAGAAACAGAAACAGATAACAATATCAGAATCTCACATATCGCAGCGGAACAATATATAATAGATAATCACTAGTCTTTTAAAACAAAGAACTATATCAGTTTATACATACATCAATCATCAGAGTCAATATACAACAATGGACAGTTATATAACTTGTCCTCATACAGAATACACAGCGGAATAAATACTATCAGATACAAATACTACGCCTCGTCATCCAGCTTATCTCCAAAGCTCCAGAATATCCTGATAACCTAACTCTAGGCTGCCCGTGTGGAAATTGGTGGGCACCCAGAGTTTAGAAGGGAACAATAAACTCCGAGTCAGTCATGGTGACTGGTGTGAGATCGTAAAACAGTTTATCTTTAAAATAAACAGAGGAATATTTTTAAAGTCAATTCGCAATGCTTTTAGAAAATGAAACTACCATAAGACCTCCCACCACACACACAATGCAAACGCAGAATTGGAGGAGATTTCTTCTTATGATAGTCAAAGATGCTTACTACGCAAAAATCAAATCATTTTTGATATTATCATTAGTGCATAGTGTAGAAAACATTTCGAAAGTATAATATTAATCTTAGCCAACATACGACCAGTATCGTATGCCTACTATAGCTACCATCTAAACAGTGGTGACCACCGTACGTAAATGGCAGGTTCTACAACTAATACCGTACAAGTCACGTATTGGAGTTTGGATTTCCAACAAATGGTCAGGCTAAGGAACTTCCTATCCACGATGGGTACGTCCCTGGAATAGACGACCCGAGAACCTAACCGGATCTCTGCCAACACAAGGCCGGGTTACCTCTGCAAAAATAGGTAACTACTGACACGCGTATGCCATCCCCCGATCGTCACCGATCTTCCCGAGGATCCCCGATTCGCAACAAACCACATAGAAAAAATAATGCAGTAACCACAGAGGTTAAGTATCTGGGCTCCATACCATGATACCACCTTTATCCAGAAGGAATGACATACACTAAGGGGCGCTACTCCCTAGAACCTTGCTGCATTCTTCCTGTTTCGACCATTTCCGGGGTGTGAGGCTCGACGAAGTCTCGTCCACAAAGCTACGCTTTCTCAAAAAGCCCTGCTTCGGGTCAAACAAAATGATCAACCTATGATCACAAAGATATAAGATCAAACAAATGATCATATCATGAATGATCAAACACTGATCATTTCACAGCAACACTCAGTATGCCACGTTACCAAATTGGGATATATCGCTGATAAATTTCAACTACATAACCTCTGAGCTCGTACGTCTCAGAGAAGGGTGTTAAGCTAAGAGAATAAATTCTCCGCCACCAACAGAAATGTATTTGAAAGGAATCAGCTTTATATCTCAAATTGTAACGTCAGACACACAATCCATATAAGTCTGTTCCGGGATCGAACAGAACCGAAGGCACTTCTCACGAAGCCCTTGCACATCCGGATAATTTTCAATCACGTCAGGACTTCCCGTCACTAAGGGTGATAAAACCTCTAAATCGAAGATCAGTCGATGTAGAGTAACTCGACGGTAATCCTTCCGTTTTCAAAAATATCCGATCTTCAACACCGGTCTTCAAATGCGATTCATAACGACGTATCACATATTCGGAATGGGTTATACGACCCCATGGTCCTTTCCCGGCTAACCCGAATAGTGAGCGCTTATTTAAAAATAAGTGTGGCATTCAATTCATCCAATTCACAACAAATACCTATCTAAAGGTAATTATTGATAGTCGGTTATTTAACTATCAATAAAGATGCGCAACATCATCAGATTCCAAATAATTTTCCAAATTATTTCATCTTCCAAAATATCTTTACTAGATATATAATTTCCACACTTAACCATTTGAAAACAATTTCAAATCAATTTTCCACACTTCAAAAATAAATCAATATTTATTTTTAAACAACTTCGTTTTCTTCTATAAATTCCGTATTGAATTTATACTTTCGAATATCTACTGATATTCGATTTTCAAATCGTTTTCAATATTCAATTTCAATTTATCTTTAAGAAGATAAATTCTCAAAACATTTCATTTCGTTTTGGAAAACATTCCCATACTTATTTAAAAATAAGTAATTCACAAATCATTTATTTTCAACATTTGAAAATATTCGATATACTTAAAATCAAAATTAAGTATATATTTCATTCTTTAAGGAAAATATTCTTTTAACACCTTTATTTGAGTCAAAACGAATGTTACGTAAAACATCGTTACGACGACTCGAAATCACTAGTATAGGGATTCGAAATTAAGATAGATATATAAATCCCAATACTATATAAAACATTTCCTTCCGGAAATCATTTACTATAACAACAATGTTATAGTCCACCATTTCCTTAAGTTTCTCGAAAACGTCTATTTCAACAATAAATGTTGAAATCTATGGTTTCGATTCATAACACATTTTAAAACACCTTTAAAATGTTTTAACTTCATTTTTAAAATATTACTTCTTCAAAAAAATGAATCCATTTTACTTAACAATATATTCACTGTCCAAAATCGTGAATAAAATTTACTTAACCCCATTTCAATCATCCATACACATTTTTATTTCAATAAAAATTCGCTATTCAAAATCGTGAATATATCTTCTTAAATAATCTTCTATATTAAATTTATCACATTCAATCTATTTTCGAATTTATTAGCACGTTTATAAATTCTATTTCTCTTTTAATAACAACTTCGACTTATAAACCTTCTTTTATCAACTTCTATATTTAACTTATCAAAATAAGTGACTTTGGGTTTATAAACAACTTTTATAAATTTTAATTCTATTTATAAAAGCTTCAATACCAAATCAATTTCAATATTGATTTCTGAATTTATTTTCAGCGTTAAATAAAAGATCCCATACTAATTTCTCAAAAAATTCATTTCCAATATTAAATCAATTACAGATTGATTTCTAATTTTATTTATCACTACTAAAATAAATTCCTTATTTTTCTTTCAAATTATTCAATATTCTGTTTTAAAATGGATTCTTCAAATTGAAATCATTTTACATTGATTTCCCAAATCGTTTCAATTTACCAATTAAATTTCTAATTGGATTTCCAACTTATCTCCTTTTAAATAATTTCCTTTTTAAGAAGATAAATTTCAATTGTTTCTTTCAATCTATTTAAAAATCCAGATTTTAAATTAATTTCCTCAATTTAAAATCACTGTTATACGAAATTCATTTATTTAACATTTTCACTTTATTCTGGAAATAAATTCGATAAGATTTTAAAAATTAACTCTTTATACTTTAAAAATTCCTTTCTTCAAAATTTCTTCAATTTCAAAAATTGATTCACTTAGAAATTTTCTACTTGGATTTCAAAAATTCAATTTCGTTTATCTTTGGAATCTAATGATGTCAAAACATCCATTCAGCTAAATTTTAGCTTTCAACAATTTCCAGGCATCAATATGATTAATAGCATCACTATAATCATTCACAGATTCATATCACAATAGAAATAAATTCAATCAATGTGAGGGGTCCAGTTGGATCCCTCCAACCTGTTTCCCTGCATCCAAAGATGTTAGCACAATACCAATTCCGCTCCAGTACGGAATTATCGCGGTATATAGGTTTTTTATAAATCCGCTTACTAACGGCGCAATAGGGTCTCATCCGCTATACGAGGCGGGAATCAATCAATCCAATATATACATATGCCAATATGTATATATTGCTATATATAATAGATATATCCTACTATATCTAATATCACATTCAATATAGCAATCAAATCAATCCATAAATAACTGAAAATTCCACTTCATTTTTGAGTGAGAAAAATCTCACCTTAGCTTTTTAATTTGCAATCCATTTCCATCTTGACTCGATTTCTCCTTTAACCTTGTATAAATATTTTATACAATTTATCAATATCCAAAATAAATTGAACTGTTCAATTTGCTATTTTTAAAATTTTAATTTGTCTAAAAATTTAGTTCAGTTTAAATGATTAAAATTTTAAACCAAAAATTAGATTTTTAACAAATTTGCTTTAAATAAATTCCTTTCAGTAAATAAAAATATTAACAAGCTAATTAACCCATTTCGTTTTATTATTTACCTTATTTTTAAAATTAACTAGTTGATTTAAATTATTAAGCTAAAAATCTATCTTCATATTTGATAAATAAGATTAACTAACTATTTTAAAATTCTATTATATTCCTTTATACATACATCCCTATTTCAAATTAAATCATGTATTTAAATTCACATATGTATATAATTTTCTGCTTATAAACATTTAAAGGCTGCATATATCTTTTTCCTCTCTAATTTTAAATATTTAAAACTAAGTTTTCTTAAATAAATTCTTTCAGCAACAAAAATAAGTTTAATACGTTAATTTACCAATTAATTTAATTCAAACCAATTCGAATTTACATTTCCTGGAAACCATATAGTTTTCTCTACTGTAAATACATATTTTTTTTTTATTCAACCTACAAATTTTAAATCTAAACAGAATTGGGAAAAAAAAATACCCTCACTGCCGATCACCACTGTTGTCACTGATCTCGCGAATGCCATCCCAGTTTTCTTCGAACGAGCGCCACCGCCAAACCCTGAGTCAAGATCGAACTCGACGAGCCTCCCCAGACGCGCACCCATCGGCATCGCCGCCGCGCCTCTCGCGCGCGTGCTCCATCGTGATGTTGCTGTCGAAGCCTGCCTTGCTCGAGATCGAGCTTACCCAAATCGTCGCCGCAAATCTCGAAACCACCTGGTCCACATCCCCATCGCCAAATCGCCACGCGCGTGCGCCCCAGATTTTCGAGCGTGCCAGATGAATTCGCGAATTTCCCCTCCCAACGCTCGCGTGCTCGCGTGTGAACTCGGAAGAATGAACGACTGGTTTGCTTCATTCGTTTCTCTGAAGGCTATCGATTAATTGAAGAAAGGGGAAATGATTTCTAACGAGATCTATAATTTTTTCTTGGCCAGGGGAGTATCGTTCGCCATTTTTTATTTAAACGAGATTTCTTTCTTTGTTTCTGGAAAAGGAAGTCGCGTGATGATAAAAAGAAATGGGGAGGAGACAAGAGTACGCAATAACAGAGAGTAGGTCGACGTAAATCAGAGACTAGGGTGGCTGGTGTTAGATTAAAAATTTAAATTTTAAATTTAAATTTGAATCTGATTTAATTTCAACGCGTTTAAGTGTTGTACGTTCACATAACAGCTCCGATAAATACGAAATTTGAAATCCAGTAATAATTCAATATCACGGACCCAATGGAACTGGTTTCGTCGAATTCCGAGACTACGCCTCGGACGGCTATTTTTAAATATCGATTCGAACAATAAAATTTCAAAACTGAACGAAACAGTTTGAAATTAGATTCTGAAGCTTCTGTTATCTTCAGTATCATCAATATAAATTTTCTAAGCTTTCAAAATAATTTTCTTCAACTTAAAATTGAATATTCAAATTTTTATTCAACTTCAATCGATTAAATTTTATAATTTAATCGTCAAATTTCAAAGTTATATTCGGATTCAAATTAAATCATCGTTCAAATATTTAAAATTAATTAAATATTTTCAATTTAATTCGTTCAAAATTCTGGGTCGTTACAGACTTCCCCCCTTAAAAGAATTTCGTCCTCGAAATTACAAGTCAGGAAGAAAGGTCCTTAACTCGTCTACTATTTTTCACAATCTAATAGTCTTATTAAATTTTCAAAACAAATCTTTCTACTAAAGATTCATTATCATTCAACTAAATTTTCAACTTCAGCTTATAAGTTCTAAACAACATTGTTTAACTTCTCAATTCAAATTTAAATCCAAATTTAAATTTAAACTTTCAAAATTTTCTCAAAAATTTTCTAACACCCGAAATTTTCGAAAAATTTCGCCAGCGTCTCCTTTGCGCGGCTAATACGGTACGACTACAAAACGTCCCTACGGACTCTCAGATTTCAAAAAGAAAAAGAAAAAGCCAAGCGGCTAGAGAAATAAGTCATCAAATCTCATATTCGAATTCAAATACTTACCTTTTGTCGAGCCATTCAAATTTATCTTCGAAATTAAATTCCAATTCCTTTATACCTGTATATCCTACTAGCCATTATATCTAGTTACAGCATTCAAACATTTTGCAAATTCGATTACAAAATTTCTAGTATAAACTGCTCATATCATTTTTTTTAGCTTACTATTGAAGTTGCATATTCAATTTCGTCCAATCTTTACATTTCGATTCCATTTGAATTCAATTTCCAACATTTAATTGGATTCAGTTCAATTTCTGAATATTGAATTTTATTGATTAGCTTTCATTCATATTGCACCATTTTAAATTAGTTTCAGTTACTAATCCATTTCAAATTCCAATTCACTTATTCAAATTCGGTTTCAACATTCAGTTTTAATCTTATTCACTTCATTTATTCAAATTTATTTACTCATTCACAAATTCTTTCATTTTCAATTTGAATCTCATTTCTATCAAATTCCAAATATTTTATAAGTCTTCGACTTATTTACATCTTGATTTATACAATCATTTATACATTCACATTCACAATTCCATTTCATTAAGGAATTTTATTTTCAATTATCTTCTTGGGATTCTACTTTCATTTATAAATTATATTTACAATTCATATTCATAGATTTTTGTTCATATATGAATTTATTTCCTTATACTTTCAATTCACATTTATAGATTTCATTTGTTAATGAACTTTAATTCCAATCACAATTACATATTTCACATTAACAATTTCTATTCGTATAAGTTATCAATTCAATAATATTCCGTAAATATTTTTTATAGTACTCCAGAGTCTTTTTCAACCTTTTCAAAACCATTTTGAAAACAATTCAAATCATCCCTTGAACTTTCAAAACAAAACCCAACTTTTCAAACAACTTCCTTTTAAAACAATTTGGCAGCAATTTCTCTTTTGGAAACCCGAAAATGAACACCGGTGATGTCGCGATCATCATCGGAATTATTTTCCAGCGACCTAAAAGAGTTTAGAGCTTTTATCTCTCTAAAATACTTTTCAAACCTTTCGAAATTCATTTTCAACTCCAAAAATGATTTAACTTTCCAAATCTCCAAAATTTTCAAGTTCCTTTTCAAAACATTTCCAAATACTTCTCTGGAATTCCGTTTCAAATTATAAGTCACATTTATAATTTATATTCTTTAATTTCATTTATATGTGAATTAATTTCTTAACTTTGGAGTTACGATTTTTTTTATTTCTTATTCAATTTCAATGATAATAGATTAATATTATCACTTCAAACAACCATGCAACCATATACTATAGTAATTCATAGAAAACATTTCTTTTCTATACAAAATAGTTTTGGGTAAAATTATTTCATTTACCCGTTTTAAAATCAATACTGTGTCGATTTATCTTGTTTAAGAGTTTAGAAACTCCTATCGATTACAGTTAGCTAGACTGCACCGACCAGAATCCATAAACAATCAACCGATAAGTCAACACAATACAAAACAATTTCATATTCAAATAACAAATACGCGCTCATATCTATTATCACACTCAACTCATTCTAGAGTACTACTGACTCTATCTATAATGAGTAACACCCAACAGAGCAGGGTTGTCGCTTAACCATATGCTCTGATACCACTTGTAACATCCTGGAATTTTCGACTTTCGAAAATTTGACATCGATACTCACTTTATCGACTGCCGAGAAATCGAACGCCGGAAACTCCAATAGTGAGGGTTTTAGAAAAAGAAAAAGGTAGAAGAAGAAGATAGAAGAAAAGAAGAAGAACAACAACAGAACAAGAGCAGAAACAGAAACAGATAACAATATCAGAATCTCACATATCGCAGCGGAACAATATATAATAGATAATCACTAGTCTTTTAAAACAAAGAACTATATCAGTTTATACATACATCAATCATCAGAGTCAATATACAACAATGGACAGTTATATAACTTGTCCTCATACAGAATACACAGCGGAATAAATACTATCAGATACAAATACTACGCCTCATCATCCAGCTTATCTCCAAAGCTCCAGAATATCCTGATAACCTAACTCTAGGCTGCCCGTGTGGAAATTGGTGGGCACCCAGAGTTTAGAAGGGAACAATAAACTCCGAGTCAGTCATGGTGACTGGTGTGAGATCGTAAAACAGTTTATCTTTAAAATAAACAGAGGAATATTTTTAAAGTCAATTCGCAATGCTTTTAGAAAATGAAACTACCATAAGACCTCCCACCACACACACAATGCAAACGCAGAATTGGAGGAGATTTCTTCTTATGATAGTCAAAGATGCTTACTACGCAAAAATCAAATCATTTTTGATATTATCATTAGTGCATAGTGTAGAAAACATTTCGAAAGTATAATATTAATCTTAGCCAACATACGACCAGTATCGTATGCCTACTATAGCTACCATCTAAACAGTGGTGACCACCGTACGTAAATGGCAGGTTCTACAACTAATACCGTACAAGTCACGTATTGGAGTTTGGATTTCTAACAAATGGTCAGGCTAAGGAACTTCCTATCCACGATGGGTACGTCCCTGGAATAGACGACCCGAGAACCTAACCGGATCTCTGCCAACACAAGGCCGGGTTACCTCTGCAAAAATAGGTAACTACTGACATGCGTATGCCATCCCCCGATCGTCACCGATCTTCCCGAGGATCCCCGATTCGCAACAAACCACATAGAAAAAATAATGCAGTAACCACAGAGGTTAAGTATCTGGGCTCCATACCATGATACCACCTTTATCCAGAAGGAATGACATACACTAAGGGGCGCTACTCCCTAGAACCTTGCTGCATTCTTCCTGTTTCGACCATTTCCGGGGTGTGAGGCTCGACGAAGTCTCGTCCACAAAGCTACGCTTTCTCAAAAAGCCCTGCTTCGGGTCAAACAAAATGATCAACCTATGATCACAAAGATATAAGATCAAACAAATGATCATATCATGAATGATCAAACACTGATCATTTCACAGCAACACTCAGTATGCCACGTTACCAAATTGGGATATATCGCTGATAAATTTCAACTACATAACCTCTGAGCTCGTACGTCTCAGAGAAGGGTGTTAAGCTAAGAGAATAAATTCTCCGCCACCAACAGAAATGTATTTGAAAGGAATCAGCTTTATATCTCAAATTGTAACGTCAGACACACAATCCATATAAGTCTGTTCCGGGATCGAACAGAACCGAAGGCACTTCTCACGAAGCCCTTGCACATCCGGATAATTTTCAATCACGTCAGGACTTCCCGTCACTAAGGGTGATAAAACCTCTAAATCGAAGATCAGTCGATGTAGAGTAACTCGACGGTAATCCTTCCGTTTTCAAAAATATCCGATCTTCAACACCGGTCTTCAAATGCGATTCATAACGACGTATCACATATTCGGAATGGGTTATACGACCCCATGGTCCTTTCCCGGCTAACCCGAATAGTGAGCGCTTATTTAAAAATAAGTGTGGCATTCAATTCATCCAATTCACAACAAATACCTATCTAAAGGTAATTATTGATAGTCGGTTATTTAACTATCAATAAAGATGCGCAACATCATCAGATTCCAAATAATTTTCCAAATTATTTCATCTTCCAAAATATCTTTACTAGATATATAATTTCCACACTTAACCATTTGAAAACAATTTCAAATCAATTTTCCACACTTCAAAAATAAATCAATATTTATTTTTAAACAACTTCGTTTTCTTCTATAAATTCCGTATTGAATTTATACTTTCGAATATCTACTGATATTCGATTTTCAAATCGTTTTCAATATTCAATTTCAATTTATCTTTAAGAAGATAAATTCTCAAAACATTTCATTTCGTTTTGGAAAACATTCCCATACTTATTTAAAAATAAGTAATTCACAAATCATTTATTTTCAACATTTGAAAATATTCGATATACTTAAAATCAAAATTAAGTATATATTTCATTCTTTAAGGAAAATATTCTTTTAACACCTTTATTTGAGTCAAAACGAATGTTACGTAAAACATCGTTACGACGACTCGAAATCACTAGTATAGGGATTCGAAATTAAGATAGATATATAAATCCCAATACTATATAAAACATTTCCTTCCGGAAATCATTTACTATAACAACAGTGTTATAGTCCACCATTTCCTTAAGTTTCTCGAAAACGTCTATTTCAACAATAAATGTTGAAATCTATGGTTTCAATTCATAACACATTTTAAAACACCTTTAAAATGTTTTAACTTCATTTTTAAAATATTACTTCTTCAAAAAAATGAATCCATTTTACTTAACAATATATTCACTGTCCAAAATCGTGAATAAAATTTACTTAACCCCATTTCAATCATCCATACACATTTTTATTTCAATAAAAATTCGCTATTCAAAATCGTGAATATATCTTCTTAAATAATCTTCTATATTAAATTTATCACATTCAATCTATTTTCGAATTTATTAGCACGTTTATAAATTCTATTTCTCTTTTAATAACAACTTCGACTTATAAACCTTCTTTTATCAACTTCTATATTTAACTTATCAAAATAAGTGACTTTGGGTTTATAAACAACTTTTATAAATTTTAATTCTATTTATAAAAGCTTCAATACCAAATCAATTTCAATATTGATTTCTGAATTTATTTTCAACGTTAAATAAAAGATCCCATACTAATTTCTCAAAAAATTCATTTCCAATATTAAATCAATTACAGATTGATTTCTAATTTTATTTATCACTACTAAAATAAATTCCTTATTTTTCTTTCAAATTATTCAATATTCTGTTTTAAAATGGATTCTTCAAATTGAAATCATTTTACATTGATTTCCCAAATCGTTTCAATTTACCAATTAAATTTCTAATTGGATTTCCAACTTATCTCCTTTTAAATAATTTCCTTTTTAAGAAGATAAATTTCAATTGTTTCTTTCAATCTATTTAAAAATCCAGATTTTAAATTAATTTCCTCAATTTAAAATCACTATTATACGAAATTCATTTATTTAACATTTTCACTTTATTCTGGAAATAAATTCGATAAGATTTTAAAAATTAACTCTTTATACTTTAAAAATTCCTTTCTTCAAAATTTCTTCAATTTCAAAAATTGATTCACTTAGAAATTTTCTACTTGGATTTCAAAAATTCAATTTCGTTTATCTTTGGAATCTAATGATGTCAAAACATCCATTCAGCTAAATTTTAGCTTTCAACAATTTCCAGGCATCAATATGATTAATAGCATCACTATAATCATTCACAGATTCATATCACAATAGAAATAAATTCAATCAATGTGAGGGGTCCAGTTGGATCCCTCCAACCTGTTTCCCTGCATCCAAAGATGTTAGCACAATACCAATTCCGCTCCAGTACGGAATTATCGCGGTATATAGGTTTTTTATAAATCCGCTTACTAACGGCGCAATAGGGTCTCATCCGCTATACGAGGCGGGAATCAATCAATCCAATATATACATATGCCAATATGTATATATTGCTATATATAATAGATATATCCTACTATATCTAATATCACATTCAATATAGCAATCAAATCAATCCATAAATAACTGAAAATTCCACTTCATTTTTGAGTGAGAAAAATCTCACCTTAGCTTTTTAATTTGCAATCCATTTCCATCTTGACTCGATTTCTCCTTTAACCTTGTATAAATATTTTATACAATTTATCAATATCCAAAATAAATTGAACTGTTCAATTTGCTATTTTTAAAATTTTAATTTGTCTAAAAATTTAGTTCAGTTTAAATGATTAAAATTTTAAACCAAAAATTAGATTTTTAACAAATTTGCTTTAAATAAATTCCTTTCAGTAAATAAAAATATTAACAAGCTAATTAACCCATTTCGTTTTATTATTTACCTTATTTTTAAAATTAACTAGTTGATTTAAATTATTAAGCTAAAAATCTATCTTCATATTTGATAAATAAGATTAACTAACTATTTTAAAATTCTATTATATTCCTTTATACATACATCCCTATTTCAAATTAAATCATGTATTTAAATTCACATATGTATATAATTTTCTGCTTATAAACATTTAAAGGCTGCATATATCTTTTTCCTCTCTAATTTTAAATATTTAAAACTAAGTTTTCTTAAATAAATTCTTTCAGCAACAAAAATAAGTTTAATACGTTAATTTACCAATTAATTTAATTCAAACCAATTCGAATTTACATTTCCTGGAAACCATATAGTTTTCTCTACTGTAAATACATATATTTTTTTTATTCAACCTACAAATTTTAAATCTAAACAGAATTGGGAAAAAAAAATACCCTCACTGCCGATCACCACTGTTGTCACTGATCTCGCGAATGCCATCCCAGTTTTCTTCGAACGAGCGCCACCGCCAAACCCTGAGTCGAGATCGAACTCGACGAGCCTCCCCAGACGCGCACCCATCGGCATCGCCGCCGCGCCTCTCGCGCGCGTGCTCCATCGTGATGTTGCTGTCGAAGCCTGCCTTGCTCGAGATCGAGCTTACCCAAATCGTCGCCGCAAATCTCGAAACCACCTGGTCCACATCCCCATCGCCAAATCGCCACGCGCGTGCGCCCCAGATTTTCGAGCGTGCCAGATGAAGTCGCGAATTTCCCCTCCCAACGCTCGCGTGCTCGCGTGTGAACTCGGAAGAATGAACGACTGGTTTGCTTCATTCGTTTCTCTGAAGGCTATCGATTAATTGAAGAAAGGGGAAATGATTTCTAACGAGATCTATAATTTTTTCTTGGCCAGGGGAGTATCGTTCGCCATTTTTTATTTAAACGAGATTTCTTTCTTTGTTTCTGGAAAAGGAAGTCGCGTGATGATAAAAAGAAATGGGGAGGAGACAAGAGTACGCAATAACAGAGAGTAGGTCGACGTAAATCAGAGACTAGGGTGGCTGGTGTTAGATTAAAAATTTAAATTTTAAATTTAAATTTGAATCTGATTTAATTTCAACGCGTTTAAGTGTTGTACGTTCACATAACAGCTCCGATAAATACGAAATTTGAAATCCAGTAATAATTCAATATCACGGACCCAATGGAACTGGTTTCGTCGAATTCCGAGACTACGCCTCGGACGGCTATTTTTAAATATCGATTCGAACAATAAAATTTCAAAACTGAACGAAACAGTTTGAAATTAGATTCTGAAGCTTCTGTTATCTTCAGTATCATCAATATAAATTTTCTAAGCTTTCAAAATAATTTTCTTCAACTTAAAATTGAATATTCAAATTTTTATTCAACTTCAATCGATTAAATTTTATAATTTAATCGTCAAATTTCAAAGTTATATTCGGATTCAAATTAAATCATCGTTCAAATATTTAAAATTAATTAAATATTTTCAATTTAATTCGTTCAAAATTCTGGGTCGTTACAAAGACATAGGTACAAATAAGTACCATGACATGTTTGAAACATGTTTTCTTTTGGAAATGAGAGGGGCAAACAAGAAAGTGGTGTTTGTTCATGAAGAGGAGGTAGACTAGGCCTGGTGGCAAGAGGATAGTAGAGGGTATAAGGCAAGGTTAGTTTGGTAATTTTGCTTATTCCATTTTATATAAAACAATTTTCCTTATTTTCCTTTCCATTCATTTTCATCTTTTCATATTTTCATAAACTTCTTCCTCTTTGCTAAGCTTTTCAAAGTGTTTCATTGCTTCTAATTTAAAATCCTAACTTTTTGAAAATCAAATTCTTACTTTAAATTTTTTTTAAACTTGGTTTTAAATCACTTGTTTTCATCTCCACTTTCCCTATTTTTTCTCCCACTCATTCGGCCATAACTTCCAACATCCTACTCCAAATCAAGATTTTCTTATTTAAAACCATATATAATTCCAATGGCTATAACTTTCATTTTAACCACTTTTTCAAATTTCAAATATTATTGGGTCAAAAATGTATTTCTTTCTAACTCATTTTTGGACCCATATTATCAAGGCCAAAAATACCATTCGTTCTATTGATCATATCTCCCTCAAAACAAATCAAAATTGAGTGATCCTTTATTTAAAATTGTAGAGAAATGAATTTTCTAAAGATTCTTCTTTATACTTGTCCAAATATCGAGAGTAACATGATCAAAATTTAGTGAGAATATGACCTATTTTCGAGTGGATTTTTGTGGTTTCCAAGCTTTGCAAGTCTAAAGCATTTCAAGTTCTAAAAAGTTTTAGTGAGTAAACTATTTTTTTCTAAATTTAAAAGTTTCAAAATTTTATATGTTGAATATATTGTGAAATGATATGTGTTGAGTTGTGTGGATTATTATATGTCTTGGTTGTTTATAGTATTGTTGATATGAGGCGATATTGTAGTAACATTGTTTGGAAATTTTGGATTATGTGGTTTTGAGTATGATGTTGTATGTAACTTGGATATTATGTGGTGTGCAACTCTGAGTATGTTGTAATGTGTAAAACATGAATACGGGTTAGGGGAAATTTAATACTTGAATTTGTATGTGTGCGACCTAGAATTCCGTGAGTTGAAAACTAGTTTACTTAAAAAGGATTTTGAAAGTTTTTTTTCAAGTTTTGAACTTTGATTTAGTGTCCAATTTTTGGTTGCAAATCTTTTGGAAAATTAAAGGTAAAGGGTTCAAAGAGTGTTGGATTGTAAAACAAGTTCTGGATTACGGGTACCTATAGCGATAATCGCTATGGATGTAGTTTCTCTTAAAAATCCAATTTTGAAAAATTTGGTTTTATTAACTTAAAGTGTTTTGTTATAAACTTAATAATGATGTTTTGTAAAGTTAATTAAGTTTTTAATGATTAAATTTTTATTAATTAAGTTTAAATAATTAATAATTAATTAAGATTAAACAAAGCTTATTAATTATAATTGAGTATTAATTAAGTAAGATTAATTTTTAATTAAATATAATTTAAGTATATGATTTATTTTTAATTAATTATTAATTAAGTATAAGGTAATTCAATTATGTAATTATTTTTAGTTAATTAAGGATTAATTTAAAGTAATTTATTATTTTAAGTTTAATTAAAGGTTATTTAACTAATTAAATGGCATTAATTAATATTTAATTATTAATGAAGGTTAAATTGTTATTTAATAATTAATTAAGGATAAATTAGGGTTTAAATTATTTATATAATAGTTAATTTTTGTTTAATTAGTTATTAAAGGTTTAATTATTCATTAATATATAATTAAATTAAGTTAAAATTTAATTAAGATTAATTATGTTTTAATAAAGGTTCAAATTGTAATTAATTATTTTAAAAGAGGTTCAAATTTAAAATCGCTTTGTTTTCCAAGAATCAATTTGTTTAAAAGGGAACTTTCATTACAAAGGATAGTGTTGAACATAAGGAATTCAAGTGTTAATACGAATAAGTAGCCAACCTCTTTGAATGAATTATGTAAATATTTAATTGTTGTAGACGTAGATTAGCAAAATAAATCTCCGTTCTGCTATAGATTGGTTGTTTGATTGTATTGACATATGTATTAGTAGAATAAATCTTCATTCTGCTATAGGTTATTTGTTTGATTATTGGACATTTATTTAGCAGGAAAATCACCATCCTGCTATTGTGTTATTTGGATATGTATATGCCAGTAAGTTTATATTGACATATTATTTCCTGATTTGGATATGAAATGTATTTACATATATGTTGACTTAATGTAAATAAATTGTTGAATGACTTGAAAGTGAAATTGAAACTAAATGGTAACTTAAATAAGTACCAATGAGATTGCTAAGCCTCCTTTTGAATTTACAAAGTATGATTTTGAATTAACTTCAATTCTTTAATCATTTTTGGGGTTTAAAGTTTATAAATGATTTTTAAGTTATATAAATATGTAATAAAGGTATTTATAAATATTAACTTGTTTATAAAAGAGGGTTTACTATATAAAAGGGTTTATTTAAAGTGATTTTCAAAAGATGTTTTGGAAATGATGTTTGTAAATGATTTTTCTTTAAGAAGGTTTATTAAAAGCATTTTAAAAATAGGAAAATGATGTATAAATGATTTTATAGATTGTAAAGGTATTTTTAATTATGAAGTGAACTTTGATGAAAGGGAACTTTTTGTTAAGGTTAAGTGGGTTGGTATTATAGAAGAAATGTTTTTAAATGGAATTTGTTTGGTCATTTAATATGGAATATGAAGAGAGGAAATCTCTTATAAAGGTTAGTAATATACTTATATCATTAAGGTAAGTATATAAATGTTTATCCAAGTATAAAAGGAATGTAAGGGATTTTGGAAATAGTGTTTTGTAAAAGATCTTTTGATTGAATTTTAAAGTGATTTTAATTAATGAAAGATTAATTAATAAAGGCTTAGTGGATCACATGTGGAATTAAATCCATTTCTGAATGTTTGTTTATTTGATAGTTAAATAACCGACTATCAAATATGGATCAAAACATAACTTTGGAAATATCTAGGAAAAACACATGAGTTATATGGCACAGTCATCCTTAATGATGTTGTACTGTACGTATAAATCTTGTTTCGTTCTTCTAGGGTAAATGATAAGAAAATCCATCCACAAACGGTTAGGAGGTAAACTACGCTCATATCTTTTATCAGCTTATTTCCTAAAGAACCGGGGTTGAGTTTACCGGAAATTATCGAAAGTTGTTTCGAAGAGACCGAGATCGGATATGTTATCCGAGAACCACTTCGATCCCACTCAAGCATTTCAAAATGAAGACATCTTTAAGATATGCAACTAAAGACGGAGCCATTGAAGTGCAAGAACTGCTTGCTATTAATCTTGAGGATTATTACAAAATGGATGTAGTAGAAGTAGTGCCTTCGGTTTGTCCTAATCCTGGAAAACTCGTTTGAATGAATGTTGGCACTGCATTGCTGCTTGGAAGGCAGTGTTAGCATTCTAAGTAGGATTGCTATTCAAAAAGGTAAAAACGTAGCCTCAGGCCTCATTTACCGGGAATGACTAAAGCATGGGAGATGTAGCAGGGCCATGTGGGTCGCACCCATTAGGGTATGTCACCACCAAATCTAGAATCTATATTTGACCCATTTTTGTATGCTTCGGTACGACTGTTGATCCCAATCGTGGTGGTGATGTATTCGGTACTATCCAGCAAGGGGTATGCCAGTCCTATGTTGGTAGGGAATCCAAGCGAGGTTCTCGGTGTGTTTATCTGCAGATGCACTATGGCAGGCGGTACCCCACTAGCCCAGTCATTGTACGGAATCCATTCTCCAATACGTGCCTTTACGGATTTAATTATATACCTATTATGCTGGAATTTAATTAATGTAACAATTTTGGCTATGATTAATAAGTTTTTGTATCCTAGACACAATTATAATATCAAAGAATTTTATATGAAATGGTTTGGTTATCGTAAGGTCAAAACCCGTCCGTGTGTAGCATAGTCACATGAGATACCGTTGGTTTTAAAATGGTTTTAAACATGATAATTCAGTTGTTTGAGTTTACTCACACCAGACCCATGTCTGAACCATAGTTTTATTTTCTTTTCCTAAAACTCTTAGGTGCTCAAATTTTTATCGGCAGCCAAGTAGTTCAGGTTTTCCACGGATGCATTTTGGAGGAGCTTGGAGCAGGAGGCTTCAATGATTGCTAGGTATTATCTTGTTTCCGCTGTATTATATGTATCTTGTATCAGTTAGGTAGAGACAGACTGTTATAACTCTCTAAGGGTAGAATTGTATTAGTACGACTCTGATATATACTTTCTGAAATGACTTTGTAAAGTATTATGTAGATTAATATATGTTATTCCGTTGCGTTGTCAAATTCTATGATTGTTTAGTTTCTTCTTATCTTCTATCTCCTTTCTTTCCCCTAACAATCTGTCTTTCCAGCACTTAGTTGTTCAGCACGTGAATACCGTGGATGTATTAGTGTTAACTTCTGGGTATTAGAAAGGCGGTTTGTTACAGCCTATAGGCCAAATGGGCAGTGACGACTTGCGTGGTCCGAGGAGGTGAACGTCGACAATCCCCAAACAGGGGAATGAATGCTAGGTAATTCATCCTTATGGATATCCTATCGGCCAGGAGCAGAGCGACAGCTTGTATAGTCCTTTGCACTAGTCCCCAAACAAGGTAATAAGCGCATTAAAACTCATCCTTGTTGGATAACCATGGCAGTAGTGCTGAAAAATGTAGGCTCTGAAAACTTCAAAGCTTTCTCTATAGAAGGCCGTGGGCTCTGGAGAAAGCTTGAGAAAGTCATTGGTTGTTGATCTCATATGCTCCTAAACAAACAAATAGGCATCTGGTTTCTCTCAGAACATTTAAGCACGACGACGAAGGAGGGATTTACTTGGCAGCCTGCGGAGGGCTTCCACGGTTATTAACATAGGTGTTATGGAACATTCCCCACTTTATTATCCGACAATGAACATCGATGATGCTACAATCATCGCCGGAATTATTTTCAAATGAAAAAGTGAGATCGATATATTATTTTACAACATTAAATAAACCGAGGAGCTAAATATCTTTTTCATTGCATCAAATTGTATTGCTTAATTCATTACATCATTTAACTCTAATCATTCCCGCACATGGGTAACTACAATAGAAAATAGAGTAGCGTGTCTGATATATTGAGATGCAACCAACATACACAATTAGTTATAAATCCTGGTTTTACACAAATGAATTCAAAATATCTTTATTTAAATAGCAAGCCTCCTTCTTCGTCTTTGAAACCTTTATTCATCCTTCCAAAAGAGATACCTGTCTAAACCAAAAACTCAACTTACTCGAAATAGTACCCATGAGATTATAGGAAATTAAGAACAAGGGTTAGACATTAAGCTTGGTATAAGTAAAACCTTTACCCTAAGCATCCATAGTGAGACCATGCCTCTAACATGGAAAGTATTTCCCCTCACTTTATCATCATCATCAATATATATATATATATATATATATATATATCTGTGTGTGTGTTCATCATAATGTGAAATAGCAAAACATCATCAAAGAAAACAGCCATAGGTGTTTTTTCAGTCATGAAGTGCACCCTACGCTTGTCGTTTAACTATGAACCAGGTCATATAATTAGCCATTAACAAATCTTTTGTTTTAGGCTTTTCTTGTTAAGTTATCATTAACTTGTTTTAGTGATTACCTTGCTAGGCGTGTCTATCACTTATTTATCATTTTCTCGAACAACGTCACCAGATGAAAATGTCCACTCATTACCCATGGAAGCTACCTTGACTATAGTCCTCTGGACTCTCCTAAGAGGCTGAATGTAAACACTCTGAGTACATTATAGTAAGCGTCCATACTAACCGTTAATAGGCCCTTTAGTCCCTGAACTACTATCGTTCAACTTGTTAATTTATTGTATTTATAACACCACTATGATGTTTTTGGTACCCTACCATGGCTCACTGCCATAACTCTCCTTTAGAGTATTTAAATCATCTGGCATCGAACTCCATCATCGCACCCAACCATATATCATTGGATCTTAGACTGATAGTGACGACATCCTGCCATCAAATAACTCTTCGAGTCAGTATATCTTCACGGTCGTAGTTTAATTCTTTTATTTCAGTCATTAATAGTGCACCCTACGCATTTAGATAAGCCATCTTTATCTTTTGACTAAAATGATACCCTATCATTTATTAGCTTCTCTATGCTTTCATCATTTTTAAAACAAGTTAACACAATTTTGACTTATCAAAATTCCACTTTGGCTTCATCTCTATGAAATGGTTCGTTAACACATATAAATTGTCTTCTAAGAGTCCCTAAGTGTTCATTACTTTACTCAGAAAAATATAGCTTTCCAAGCTATTACAAGTTGTATTTAATTGTTTGGTATTGGCTATCCTATAACAATCGTGTGTCCACACCTTCTTAGGACGTCGCATATTAATAACGACTAGCTATTGCACGGTCACAAAACTAACACTATCGCGTGTTATAAAAATGCTGGCCATCATGTATTTGTTTCATAAGCCTTCGTGAGTCAAAAATTTATCAAGCTAACACATATTAACGGTCGTGGATTATCTACCCTATAGTCATCACGTGCATGCTTTTATATGGTCATCACATGCAAATTTTAGGTGCTAACAATTGTTATTCTCCTAAGGTTAACATGTGCAACTATTTTAGCCAGTGTGAGTATTTACTCCTCTTCCTAGTCATCGTGAGTCATCTGTCTAGCCATCACTTATTGGTTTCATTATTACCTTCATGTGCTAACCATGCAAAAGCCCTTGTGAATGTCCCACTTTAATTTTTTCCATTTTTGTGTACTGCATTATGTAAAGGTCTTCGTAAGTTATCCATCGTCTGTTACCCCACCAATGCGAGCTTCCCATTTTGTTTCTTTTTCCCCCTTATGTTTTCATTCTTTTGCATCCATTGAGACCCGTGATGTCCCTATTAGCCATCGTGAATAATCCAATCGCGTCCATCGTGATATGTTCTTTCATTTTTTTGCTTTCTTGCCTTCATGTGTTATCAAATTTGCATACATCATGAGCTATCTCATTCTTAAATTTTTCCTTCATGTGCTGTAATATTCGCATGAAACCATTGTGTTAAAGTGTACTAACATCTGCTAGCTTTGGTACGTTATGTTTTGCTTGGTCTACAAGGGTTCAATGGCACTTTTGTAATTAATCAAAAACTGATTTATTACCTTCTTAAGCAACTTCTTTTTACCAAACCTCTCTTGGTATCAACATCTTATTGGGAAATTCTCCTATCTTTTTAGTTTCTTTGTAGAAATTTTTAACCAGCTTGATTGATTAATTGCTGCATTCCTTCACTAAATAATTCATATAAAATTGAAAATTGATGGGAAAATCCCAAAAATTCATCAAAAATCACTTTTATCATATTCTACCTCGTATAAAAATATTAGGTCAAAACAACTAATTTTATTGTTTTAATAATTAATTACCCTAAAGCTAACCATTTTCTCAAATTAGAAAATTCATAAAGTATTCATTTTAACTCCAGAAATTATTAAATTAAAAACTCGTCTCTATTTCATCATTTAGCATATCATATTCAAATTTCGTGGCATTTGGGTGTGATTTAACCATGTTTTTCCCTAAAACATGATATAATTCTCCTTAATTAAATTCTAAACCATAATTAAAACATTGTTCAATTATCCAAACACATTAAACATTATCCAAGCATTCATTCATAGCAAAATTCGAATTTAAACATACTAGGGAGGGCTTTAGAGAAAGATTTTACTCATCTAGCTCAACTAAACTTGATTTAATGTCTTCTCCTTTTAAAGTTGAAACATTTAAACTTCTTTAGCTTAGACTTCTCTTCTTTTCCCTTGAATTTTCTCCTTCTTCTTTAATTGGTATTTTTGGATTTGTTTTGTACATGAAATTAATGGAAGAATGTAGGATAGAATGAGAGGATAAGGCTAAGGTAAATGGGCCAGTAGTTTTGGGCCTAGCCACACTAATTCATTTTTCCTTAACACACATCTTTCCCCTCAAAACACTTATTTATTTTTATAAACAAGGCCAACCATACTTACTGTAATTACCATTGGTCCATCCAATTAAATTTCCCTTAGGAAATTTGTAACAACCCTGTATTTTGTGATTTATTTCAATTGTTTATTTTTATTATTTTATTTGAATTTTTATTTAAAAACTTTATTTTATTTATTAACATGATTAAATTATGTTATTTTAAAAATAAATGTTGATTTTATGAGAATTATAATTTCAAACCTGAATAAATTGAATATTTCCAGAAAAAGTGGATTTTGGTCAATTTGGTAAAACTTTGACTTTTAAATTTAAAATTTAAATATTTGAATTTTTGAAATTTTATCTTTTATTTTGAAAATAGATTAAATATCACGAATACTACTTTTTGTTTCGTTGAAATTGGATTTAAATTGTGAAAGTTATACTGTTTTCAATATTTTGTGTATATTGAGTTATTTAAAAAATTTCTTTATTTTTAATTTATATAAATGACATTTTTATTTGATATATCTTACTTTAATTTGTATATTTAGGTTATATTATATATGTTTTGGCCTTTAAATATTTTTAAAGTGATAATAAGATTTTTCCAAAGTGTATTGAATTTATTTCTATTTTTTAAAGTCTACTTTGCATTTTTAAGCTATTTTCTTAATTTAAATTCTATTTAATTAAAGTTTAATTATTTATTTTATATATTTACTTTCATTTCTGAGTTGTTATCTTTATTTATCAGTTTTTATATGTATTTATAAATTTCAAAATAAATAATGGAAATATGAAGAGTTTTAAACCTTTCACATGCCTTTGACCTTTCACCTTCTTGCCTTTTCATTTTCTAACCACCACTTGTTTTGATTTTTGGCCGACCCTATCCCTATCTTCAGCTGTATCATTTCCATCATTTTTTTTCACGAAAATAAAAGTTTCTCACTCCAAAAATTTCGGCCATTTCCTGAGCAAAATAATTTGGTAAAGTTCCTCTTCTTTTCTTCTCTTTTTCTTCTTGTTTTTCTTAATTCATTTGCACTTGCCTTCATCTATTTGCTTGGCCATTCCTCCTCCATCACCTTGGCCACCTCCACCACATCTAGTCAACCCCCCCTCCAGCACCTCTGTCCTATCTGGCCATGGGCATCTATGATGAAGATTCCACCAAAAATGAACAAACTCTACCTAATTATGCCTAGCCGAGCACCTTAATGCATCACCACCTCCAAACCACCACCTTGGCCGCCACTTACACCACCATCTCTAGCCCCTACCTGACCTGACACCTTTGCCACATTACCCTCTGACCCCACCAGGCCTGGCCATGATCGTGCTTGCTTTGGCCATGACTTGTGTTGCATTGAAACTTAGTTTGGTTGACTTGTCTTGTAATTTTCATGCATCACCATTTTTACACTATTACTTCCAAGCTATGGCCGACCCATATGTGCCCAAGATCATATCCAAATTCATACCTTTGCCATGTCTTTTAACATATGGCTGAGCCTATGGATGGTTGAAAGCAAGTGCAAGTGATTTGGTGACTTGTTGTGCATGTATCTCTTGAGCTGTATTTATTTTGTTTGAATGTGACAAGGCTATTAGCTTTGTTTCTTCTATACTCAAATTGTACTCGTGTTGTCGTGCCTTCGAAGATCTCTGTTTTGGGTATTTGGTGGCTATCTCTAGCTTGAAACATGTGAGTAATTCTCACCAGACAATATATACTTATATAACTAGTAAGCTGACACCATTTGAATCTGTGAAATATATCATCATGTTATAACTGCCTATGCTATGATCATATGATGCTCATCTCTATTTATACACACGTTATATCATCAGTTACTGTTATATGATGTTGTTCTGTTTATTTAAATCAGTTTATCACACTACAAGTTCCCTGTAGATTAGAATCACTATGGGTTGAAATGATACATACCCGAATGGACTTTAGAATAGGGAAATATCGTTATGGGCTGAAATGATAGGCCTGACCGATTTTTATTTATTGCATTTAATTTGGGATTGGGGTTTGAAATGATTAAACCCAGATTTTCCTTTGCAAATTACGGATTGTAATGATATATTATCCGTATCATTTTATTTAGGTTAGGAAATTTTTACAGACTATGGTTAAAATATTTTTCTAAATTTTAAAATATTTCAAAAAAAATGTAAATATTATGATATTTTGATTTAAATTTAATTAAAAATTATTTTTATAAAAATATTAGTGATTTTCTATAAATTAAATAAGTGAATTAATTAAATGGTGAAGTGGAATTTGAAATATAAGTTAATTTTGGAATATATGATTTTGTTTATAAATAGAATTTATATAAAGTAAGAAAATATGACAATTATAATTTAAAATGAAATTAAATGATTTTTATAAAGTGTTAATGATTTTTTTATAAATAAAATATGAAATAAATGGATATTTAAGTTGAATTTTTGAAATATAACTTAAATTGGAAATCTGTGAATTTTGTAAAAATGTGAATTTTAATTAAGTAAATAAAATGAAAATAAGTTATATGTTGAAATATAAACTTAAATGTTAAGTTAAAATAGTTAATTATAAAGAAAAGAAATTAATGCTTGAATTTAATAAGTAAAATTATTATTAAATTTGATTTTGAATGCAAATTTAACTTTATAAAATCATAAATATAACGACATTTCAATGATTGTTTTAAAGTGTGAAATTATATGATTTTATTAGTTAAAATGATTTAAATTAAAATTTAATTGGTTATTAAATTGTATTTAAATTCTTGAATTTTAATTGGCAGCCCTTTTGAAATGCTATCATTTCTAATATAAAGGATATTACAACATTTTGTAAATGCTGTAATTGATAAATGAACTAAATGGCTAAAATGAACTAAGGGCTATTACAGCACTTTGTAAGTGCTGTAGTTGCTGAATTTAACTAAAGTTTTATTTGAAATCTAAACCTATTACAGCATTTTAAATGCTGTCTTTTGCAAACTGAATTGTTTTTAAAACATAACTTTCCGTAGCATTTTCTAAGTGCTGCGAAAGTTGAAATTTCATTGTTCTAATAAATTTAAGTGAATAAATGAATTGGGAAAAGACTAAAATTTTGAGAATTGAATATTTGAATATTAAATATAATAATTTCATTTTTGAAATGGTTTAATTGGAATATTTTGATTTGAAAATATTTTGATATTTTGAAATGTGATTTGAAATGGTATTTAAGTTAAATAAAAATGAATGTGGTTTTGGAAAAATATGATATTTGGATATTTTAAAGTGGATCTGAAATGATATTGAATTTCGAAATGATATTTGATTTATAAGTATAAAATACCAATTTTGAGATTTTAACCACGGGATGTATTTAATTTATGGTTTAATTAATCCTTAAAGGATGGGCGATCCCAAACATCCTTTAAGTTATTGTGTGCATTACTGCTATAGTTCACTTGAGTTGGTTTACATTATATAAGTATATATTGTCCTGACTCGAATGTTTTGTATTTTGCTTTACGCTCGGGTCAGCCTGAGTATTTACAGCTTAGCTTTGGATCTCTTTCTGGAGCTAGGAATTGTTGGAGATTCTACTTATCTAGTTATCTATCCATTTCAGTTTCAGTTGTTCTATTTCAGCTCTGGTATTATAAACTTCTATGTATTTGAGATTTCTATTGTATATGTTTTCAGACTGATATTATGTATTTTGTTTTGAGATTTTGTTATAGTAGCTTCATGAATTACTATGGTATTTTAATTTCCGCTGCGAGTTATTCTGATATTCTGTGTCTTTGATTCTGTATTTGATTTTATTTGCTCCAAAATTTTATTACAATCTGTTAATTTGAATTATTCAAGTCAAACATGTGTGGATTATTGTCGATTTGAATGGTACAAAATAGTGGGTCGTTACAATTCATATCAGAGCTTTGGTTTTAGGCAAACCTTAGCCTGCGGAGCAAAAACTCATTAGAGATAGGGTAGAAATACCCTAGAATGAGTGAAATCAATCTCAGAATCATTCCTTTGTGAGAGAACGTATTTTTGAAGTATAAAATGATTTTCAAAGGATTTTTAGAGATTATTTTAATATAAACTTTTCTTGTTTTGAAAGAAATTTTCTGGACTTTATCCCTTTCGTATCCACCTTGTTAGTAATTTCGTTGATTAGGATTTCCTTAAAAATTCTAAACTTCTATCTTGGTTGGGATTTCTTCGATTATGATTCCTTTGAATTTTGAAATGCTCACACTTGTTCTGAAATCCATTCCTGTCTCCCCTAATTACATTCTTTTGATTTTTGGGGCATTCCATAACTCCACTTTGGAAGACCTCTATAAGATCGGTAATTCCGCAAATCTTTAAATGATTTGTAAAGGGGTGAAACTCTTTTACAATTGGCATTGATTCACTGGAGATTTCTGTATCCTCGGTTTACGATGCTATTTATCTTCTGCTATATCTGGATTTTATCTTTGACGATCGAAGGTCGATTTGCCTTAGATTTTCGCATCGATTATATTTCTGAAGTCACGGTTGACCCTGTTAAGGTCGCCCGCGATCTATATTGGCATATCCATCTTCTATTTTGTAATTTAATTATCTTATCATTGTTTGAGCTTATCTTCGAATCAGAATTCTATTTGATTTAGAGTTCCTCTAAGTTTGAATCTCTGTTTTGCTTTGAAATCCATCCTTGAATCATCCCTTGGAAAGTATGTGGTTGATTGTCTTTTGAAAATTTTGAATTCATCAAAGTTGTTATTTTGATAAGGATGACCATATTTTTATATAAAGGTGAAATGCTTTCGAAAAGGATTATATAGCCTTTTTAAATGAGAATTTGAAGTTTTGAAAGGATATGAATTTTGAAAATTATATGAGAAATGGTTTCATATAAAATGATTTATAACTGAAGGTTGAATTTGAATTTGAGTGATTGAACTCCAGCATTTTTGAACTGGTTTTAAGATTTTGAAATAATTAATAATATGATTTGAAAGTATTTTCCGAATATGAAATGTTTCAAATGATTTTAATGAGCTTCAAATGATTTCGAAGAAATTTCAAAAGAAGTTGAGAAAATAGAAGTCCAGAACCCACTTATGTCGCTGGAAAATAATTTCGGTGATGAATGCATGCATCATCGACATTGATTTTCGAGTTTCAGAGTGGGGGAGAGGCCACTCCGGTAACTTTGCTATGCGATTGATTTGTGAAACCAATTTTGATTTCAAATTCCGAAGTGTGATGTGATATTCGAAAGATACATGTATATATATTTGAATAATTTGAAATGTGCCAGTGTTCAGTCCTTGAGTTTTGGATTTGATTTGATATAACCCTACTTTTGGAATTGATTTACTGATTTGTTGGTGATTTCCAACTCTTGGATTGAAATATGATTTCTTCGACTATTTTGAAGGTTCGAGCACTTCCAAATCAAGGTTAACTTTTCAAAGCTAAGTAATTTTGAAAAGTATGAAGTATAAAAGTTTGGTATGTATGTTTAAAGTATGTAGTAATATGATTTAAATAAGTTGAAACTGTTTTGTTAAGTAAATGAATAAGGCTATTTTGAATTTTTCTAATATGAAATTTAGATTTGAAATGTTTTGAGAAGAATTGGTCTTCAAAATATTTTGAATAAAATTTAGTTTAATAGTTTTAACTCAGTAACATCTTTATAAAATTATATATTTAACAAGTTGGAATAGATACATAAGTTGTACGTGTGTTGTTCTATTCGCATAATTAATTTGATCCAAGTTTGAGTACACAAGTTCGAGGTGAACTACACCATTTCGTGTTAGGATTTTTCATTCAATTCTTGACGGCGAATATTTGATATGGATTTTGGGCTTGATTCTAGAATTCTCTATCATAGTATATGGCTATGCAAGGAGACTGATGGTTTCTAGTCGAGAAACCATATCGAAATCTGCATTAGGGAAGTCGAATGGACAATACTAGTTTGAAAGCGAACTTGTGTGATCGAGCGAGCGATCGAATGTAATGTTGCGAAATGATGACATATGTACATCTTATATTCTATTATCATTGATACACTTAACGCTGAAATTGGAAGTTGTTAGGTTGGATATCTTTGTAATTTAATTTGAATTTTTCTTTTATGAAAAAAACTACTATCAATTTAAAACCATTTTAAAAAAAAACTATTTTTCTTTTATTCTTCTTAAACAAACTGTTTTATTCTATTTTACATGCAAACTATTTTACAAACTATTTTATATACAAAACTATTCTAAAGTAAAAATCTTTTAGTAAGCAAAGATGTTCAATCCCATATGACTCTTCATGCAGCGAAATTGAGTTTTGAAAAAAAATTGATCCTTATATAAGATAGACTTTATGTAAATATAAGATGATTTTGGAAATGAATTGTTTGACTTAAATTATATTGATTTGGAAATTTGGATTTATTTTTCTAAATTTATTATTTCGGAAACTTTGGAACTGAAGATATTTGATTTGGAAGAATAATTTAGTGAAAGCGTATATGATTTTGAAAATTGTATTGATATTGAAACAAATTGAAATTTGAGAACCTTGTGTTACTAAATACTTGATTTGGGAGTTATCGAACTTATATAAAAAAATTGGTTTGTATAAGTGTGATGTTGATTCGAAAACTATGGATTTGAAAAGGTACTCAATTTGAAAAGTGAAATCTTATATAATTGAAGTCTATATAAGTGTGATTTGATATACTTTTGATTTTGGAAAGGTATTTGATTTGAAAATAAAATCTTATATATAATGGACTTTATATAAGTATGATATTTGAAAGTGATTTGAAAAGGTACTATATGATACATATTTTCGAAGTAAAGATATGAAAAGTGCCTTCTACTTGATATCCGCTTTGTGGCCACATTATGGATTCATTCTATCGATATTTCTCTGATTTTTGGTTTTTCGGATATGATACTCGAGTGTCCATCGAATTCCATGGCGTTACCCATGGTCTTACGAGCGCGACTGCATAGCGCAACTTCCTGGCTGAGATGGCTTAGGGGTACGGATTGTTTCCTGGGGGATCCAGGCGTAACCATTGTGTATCCTGCATCTATGTAGGTCGCATTAGTAGCGAATCCGCCTGGCTGAGATAGCCTAGGGGTACGGATTGTTTCCTAGGAGATTTAGGCGTAACCATTGTGTATCCTGCATTCTACTAGTCATCATGGCGTAACTCATAGGGCTGAGAAAGCTTACGGATATGGATTGTTTCCTGGGGGATCCAGGCGTAACCATTGTGTATCTGCGAACCTTGGTTAGACAAAGGTTTTGTTTGTTTTTTGTTTGGATTGTACTTTCCATATCTGTTTTTAAAAGTTTTTCCAGTATTTTCACTAGGTGTTGAAACAAGTCTACTAAGTACCTGGAGAATTCTAGCTTTGCACCTGATCAACGCACTGCCAGAGTCTACAAGAACGAGGATAAACTTGTTAAGACATCGAGTTATAAAATTATTTTGATAAAATATTATATAAAGGATATTTTGATCAGTTATTTCTTTTTCTAAAGAATTTAAAGTGTTTTAAATATTGTTTACCTCTTTAACTAAAAATTTGAATTAAATGACTTTTATGGATATAATAAAATGGATTTAACCAAATTATTAAGTATTAAAGAATTCCAATTGAAATATATATGGTTTTAAATAATGGCTCATCCTTGTCTTTCGTCCTATTTTCCCTAGCTATTCTTATTCTCCACCTTATTAAACTTACCTATAACAATAGTTATCAGGTATAATTTTAATCTTCTTGTCATTTTGTCTTAATCCTATTCCATTTTATATTTTCTGTGTTTTTCCATACCCCCTTTCCTTTTAGAGGACGAAAAGATTTGAGTGGGGGAGAGTGTAACAACCCTGTATTTTGTAATTTATTTTAATTGTTTATTTTGATTATTTTATTTGAATTTTTATTTAAAAACTTTATTTCATTTATTAAAATGAATAAATTATCTTATTTAAAAATAAATGTTGATTTTATGAGAATTATAATTTCAAACCTGAATAAATTGAATATTTCCAGAAAAAGTTGATTTTGGTCAATTTAGTCAAACTTTGACTTTTAAATTTAAAATTTAAATATTTGAAATTTTGAAATTTTATCTTTTATTTTAAAAATAGATTAAATATCATGAATACTACTTTTTGTTTCGCTGAAATTGGATTTAAATTGTGAAAGTTATATTGTTTTCAATATTTTGTGTATATTAAGTTATTTAACAATTTTCTTTATTTTTAATTTATATAAATGACATTTTTATTTGATATATCTTACTTTAATTTGTATATTTAGGTTATATTATATATGTTTTGGCCTTTAAATATTTTTAAAGTGATAATAAGATTTTTCCAAACTGTATTGAATTTATTTCTAATTTTTAAAGCCTAGTTTGCATTTTTAATCTATTTTCTCAATTTAAATTCTATTTAATTAAAATTTAATTATTTATTTTATATATTTACTTTCATTTCTGAGTTGTTATCTTTATTTATCAGTTTTTATATGTATTTATAAATTTCAAAATAAATAATGGAAATATGAAGAGTTTTAAACCTTTCACATGCCTTTGACCTTTCACCTTCTTGCCTTTCCATTTTCTAACCACCACTTGCTTTGATTTTTGGCCGACCCTATCCCTATCTTCAGCTGTATCATTTCCATCATTTTTTTCACGAAAATAAAAGCTTCTCACTCCAAAAATTTCGGCCATTTCCTGAGCAAAATAGTTTTGTAAAGTTCCTCTTCTTTTCTTCTCCTTTTCTTCTTGTTTTTCTTAATTCATTTGCACTTGCCTTCATCTATTTGCTTTGCCATTCCTCCTCCATCACCTTGGCCACCTCCACCACAACTAGTCAACACCCCCTCCAGCACCTCTGTCCTATCTGGCCATAGCCATCTATGATGAAGATTCCACCAAAAATGAACAAACTCTACCTAATTATGCCTAGCCGAGAACCTTAATCCATCACCACCTCCAAACCACCACCTTCGCCGCCACTTGCACCACCATTTCCAGCCCCTACCTAACCTGACACCTCTGCCACATCACCCTCTGACCCCACCAGGCCTGGTCGTGACCATGCTTGCTTTGGCCATGACTTGTGTTGCATTGAAACTTAGTTTGGTTGCCTTGTCTTGTAATTTTCATGCATCACCATCTTTACACTATTACTTCCAAGCTATGGCCAACCCATATGAGCCCAAGACCAGATCCAAATTCATACCTTTGCCATGTCTTTTAACATATGGCTGAGCCTAGGGGTGGTTGAAAGCAAGTGCAAGTGATTTGGTGACTTGTTGTGCGTGTATCTCTTGAGCTGTTTGATTTTATTTAAGTGTATATTCATGTGTTGTATATTTGTTTTGTTTGAATGTGACAAGGCTATTAGCTTTGGCTCTTCCATACTCAAATTGTATTCGTGTTGTCGTGCCTTCGAAGATCTATGTTTTGTGTATTTGGTGGCTATCTCCAGCTTGAAACATGTGAGTAATTCTCACCAGACAATATATACTTATATAACTAGTAAGTTGACACCATTTGAATCTATAACTATATCATTATGTTATAACTGCCTATGCTATGATCATATGATGCTCATCCCTGTTTATACACATGTTATATAATCAGTTACTATTATATGATGTTTTTCTGTTTATTTAAATCAGTTTATCACACTGCAAGTTCCCTGTATATTAGAATCACTATGGGTTGAAATGATACATACCAGAACGGACTTTAGAATAGCGAAAAATCATTATGGGCTGAAATGATAGGCCTGAATGATTTTTATTTACTGCATTTAATTTGGGATTGCGGGTTTGAAATGATTAAACCCGGATTTTCCTTTGCAAATTACGGATTGTAATGATATATTATCCGTATTATTTTATTTAGGTTAGGAAATTTTTACAAACTGTGGTTAAAATATTTTTCTAAATTTTAAAATATTTGAAAAAAAAAATGTAAATATTATGATATTTTGATTTAAATTTAATTAAAAATTATTTTATAAAAATATTAGTGATTTTCTATAAATTAAATAAGTGAATTAAGTAAATGGTGAAGTGGAATTTGAAATATAAGTTAATTTTGGAATTTATGATTTTGTTTATAAATAGAATTTATATAAAGTAAGAAAATATGACAATTTTGATTTAAAATGAAATTAAATGATTTTTATAAAGTGTTAATGATTTTTGTATAAATAAAATATGAAATAAATGGATATTTAAGTTGAATTTTTGAAATATAACTTAAATTGGAAATTTGTGAATTTTGTAAAAATGTGAATTTTAATTAAGTAAATAAAATGAAAATAAGTTATATGTTGAAATATAAACTTAAATGTTAAGTTAAAATATTTAATTATAAAGAAAAGAAATTAATGCTTGAATTTAATAAGTAAAATTATTATTAAATTTGATTTTGAATGCAAATTTAACTTTATAAAATCATAAATATAACGGCATTTCAATGATTGTTTTAAAGTGTGAAATTAAATGATTTTATAAGTTAAAATGATTTAAATTAAAATTTAATTGGTTATTAAATTGTATTTAAATTCTTGAATTTTAATTGGCAACCCTTTTGAAATGCTATCATTTCTAATGTAAAGGATATTACAACATTTTGTAAATGCTGTAATTGATATAAATGAACTAAATGGCTAAACTGAACTAAGGGCTGTTACAGCACTTTGTAAGTGTTGTAGTTGCTGAATTTAACTAAAGTTTTATTTGAAATCTAAACCTATTACAGCATTTTAAATGCTGTCTTTTGCAAACTGAATTGTTTTTAAAACATAACTTTCCGTAGCATTTTCTAAGTGCTGCGAAAGTTGAAATTTCACTGTTCTAATAAATTTAAGTGAATAAATGAATTGTGAAAATACTAAAATTTTGAGAATTGAATATTTGAATATTAAATATAATAATTTCATTTTTGAAATGGTTTAATTGGAATATTTTGATTTGAAAATATTTTGATATTTTGAAATGTGATTTGAAATGGTATTTAAGTTAAATAAAAATGAATGTGGTTTTGGAAAAATATGATATTTGGAAATTTTGAAGTGGATTTGAAATGATATTGAATTTCGAAATGATATTCGATTTATAAGTATAAAATACCAATTTTGAGATTTTAACCACGGGATGTATTTAATTTATGGTTTAACTGATCCTTAAAGGATGGGCGATCCCAAGCATCCTTTAAGTTATTGTGTGCATTACTGCTACAGTTCACTTGAGTTGGTTTACATTATATAAGTATATATTGTCCTGACTCGAATGTTTGGTATTTTTCTTTACGCTCGGGTCAGCCTGAGTATTTACAGCTTAGCTTTGGATCTCTTTCTGGAGCTAGGAATTGTTGGAGATTCTACTTATCTAGTTATCTATCCATTTCAGTTTCAGTTGTTCTATTTCAGCTCTGGTATTATAAACTTCTATGTATTTGAGATTTCTATTGTATATGTTTTCAGACTGATATTATGTATTTTGTTTTGAGATTTTGTTATAGTAGCTTCATGAATTACTATGGTATTTTAATTTCCGCTGCGAGTTATTCTGATATTCTGTGTCTGTGATTCTGTATTTGATTTTATTTGCTCAAAATTTTTATTACAATCTGTTATTTTGAATTATTCAAGTCAGACATGTGTGGATTATTGTCGATTTGAATGGTCCAAAATAGTGGGTCGTCACAGTTGGTATCAGAGCTTTGGTTTTAGGCAAACCTTAGCATGTAGAGCAAAAACTCATTAGAGATAGGGTAGAAATTCCCTAGAATGAGTGAAATCAATCTCAGAATCATTCCTTTGTGAGAGAACGTATTTTCGAAGTATAAAATGATTTTCAAAGGATTTTTAGAGTTTATTTTAATATAAAATTTTCTTGTTTTGAAAGAAATTTTCTGGACTTTATCCCTTTCGTATCCACCTTGTTAGTAATTTCGTTGATTAGGATTTCCTTAAAAATTCTAAACTTCTATCTTGGTTGGGATTTCTTCGATTATGATTCCTTTGAATTTTGAAATGCTCACACTTGTTCTGAAATCCATTCCTGTCTCCCCTAATTACATTCTTTTGATTTTTGGGGCATTCCATAACTCCACTTTGGAAGACCTCTATAAGATCGGTAATTCCGCAAATCTTTAAATGATTTGTAAAGAGGTGAAACTCTTTTACAATTGGCATTGATTCACCGGAGATTTCTATATCCTCGGTTTACGATGTTATTTATCTTCTGCTATATCTGGATTCTATCTCTGACGATCGAAGGTCGATTTGCCTTAGATTTTCGCATCGATTATATTCCTGAAGTCACGGTTGACCCTGTTAAGGTCGCCCGCGATATATATGGGCATATCCATCTTCTATTTGGTAATTTAATTATCTTATCTTTGTTTGAGCTTATCTTCGAATCAGAATTCTATTTGATTTAGAGTTCCTCTAAGTTTGAATCTCTGTTTTGCTTTGAAATCCATCCTTGAATCATCCTTTGGAAAGTATGTGGTTGATTGTCTTTTGAAAATTTTGAATTCATCAAAGTTGTTATTTTGATAAGGATGACCATATTTTTATATAAAGGTGAAATGCTTTTGATAAGGATTATATACCCTTTTTAAATGAGAATTTGAAGTTTTGAAAGGATATGAATTTTGAAAATTATATGAGAAATGGTTTCATATAAAATGATTTATAACTGAAGGTTGAATCTGAATTTGAGTGATTGAACTCCAGCATTTTTGAACTGGTTTTAAGATTTTGAAATAACTAATAATATGATTTGAAAGTATTTTCCGAATATGAAATGTTTCAAATGATTTTAATGAGCTTCAAATGATTTCGAAGAAATTTCAAAAGAAGTTGAGAAAATAGAAGTCGAGAACCCACTTATGTCGTTGCAAAATAATTTTGGTGATGAATGCATGCATCATCGACATTGATTTTCGAGTTTCAGAGTGGGGGAGAGGCCACTTCGGTAACTTTGTTATGCGATTGATTTGTGAAACCAATTTTGATTTCAAATTCCGAAGTGTGATGTGATATTCGAAAGATATATGTATATATATTTGCACAATTTGAAATGAGCCGGTGTTCAGTCCTTGAGTTTTGGATTTGATTTGATATAACCCTACTTTTGGAATTGATTTATTGATTTGTTGTTGATTTCCAACTCTTGGATTGAAATATGATTTCTTCGACTATTTTGAAGGTTCGAGCACTTCCAAATCAAGGTTAACTTTTCAAAGCTAAGTAATTTTGAAAAGTATAAAGTATATAAGTTTGGTATGTATGTTTAAAGTATGTAGTAATATGATTTAAATAAGTTGAAACTGTTTTGTTATGTAAATGAAAAAGGCTATTTTGAATTTTTCTAATATGAAATTTAGAATTGAAATGTTTTGAGAAGAATTCGTCTTCAAAATATTTTGAATAAAATTTAGTTTAATTGTTTTAACTCAGTAACATCTTTATAAAATTATATATTTAACAAGTTGGAATATATATATAAGTTTTATGTATGCTGTTCTATTCGCATAATTAATTTGATCCAAGTTTGAGTACACAAGTTCGAGGTGAACTACACCATTTCGTGTTAGGATTTTTCATTCGATTCTTGACGGCGAATATTTGATATGGATTTTGGGCTTGATTCTAGAATTCTCTATCATAGTATATGGCTATGCAAGGAGATTGATGGTTTCTAGTCGAGAAACCATATCGAAATCCGCATTAGGGAAGTCGAATGGACAATACTAGTTTGAAAGCGAACTTGTGTGATCGAGCGAGCGATCGAATGTAATGTTGCGAAATGATGACATATGTACATCTTATATTCTATTATCATTGATACACCTGACGCTGAAATTGGAAGTTGTTAGGTTGGATATCTTTGTAATTTCATTGGAATTTTTCTTTTATGAAAAAAACTACTATCAATTTCAAACCATTTTTTTAAAACTATTTTTCTTTTATTCTTCTTAAACAAACTGTTTTATTCTATTTTACATACAAACTATTTTACAAACTATTTTATATACAAAACTATTCTAAAGTAAAAATCTTTTACTAAGCAAAGATGTTCAGTCCCATATGACTCTTCATGCAGCGAAATTGAGTTTTGAAAAATTTTTGATCCTTATATAAGATAAACTTTATGTAAATATAAGATGATTTTGGAAATGAATTGTTTGACTTAAATTATATTGATTTGGAAATTTGGATTTATTTTTCTAAATTTATTATTTTGGAAACTTTGGAACTGAAGATATTTGATTTGGAAGAATAATTTGGTGAAAGCGTATATGATTTTGAAAATTGTATTGATATTGAAACAAATTGAAATATAGGAACCTTGTGTTACTAAATAGTTGATTTGGGAGTTATCGAACTTATATAAAAAAATTGGTTTGTATAAATGTGATTTTGATTCGAAAACTATGGATTTGAAAAGGTACTCAATTTGAAAAGTGAAATCTTATATAATTGAAGTCTATATAAGTGTGATTTGATATACTTTTGATTTTGGAAAGGTATTTGATTTGAAAATAAAATCTTATATATAATGGACTTTATATAAGTATGATATTTGAAAGTGATTTGAAAAGGTACTATATGATACATATTTTCGAAGTAAAGATTTGGAAAGTGCTTTCTGCTTGATATCCGCTTTGTGGCCACATTGTGGATTCATTCTATCGATATTTCTCTAATTTTTGGTTTTTCGGATATGATACTCGAGTGTCCATCGAACTCCATGGCGTTACCCATGGTCTTACGAGCGCGACTGCATAGCGCAACTTCCCGGCTGAGATGGCTTAGGGGTACGGATTGTTTCCTGGGGGATCCAAGCGTAACCATTGTGTATCCTGCATCTATGTAGGTCGCATTAGTAGCGAAACCGCCTGGCAGAGATAGCCTAGGGGTACGGATTGTTTCCTGGGGGATCCAGGCATAACCATTGTGTATCCTGCATTCTACTAGTCATCATGGCGTAACTCGCAGGGCTGAGAAAGCTTACGGATATGGATTGTTTCCTGGGGGATCCAGGTGTAACCATTGTGTATCTGCGAACCATGGTTAGACAAAGGTTTTGTTTGTTTTTTTGTTTGGATTGTACTTTCCATATCTGTTTTTAAAAGTTTTTCTAGTATTTTCACTAGGTTTTGAAACAAGTCTACTAAGTACCTGGAGAATTCTAGCTTTGCGCCTGATCAACGCACTACTAGAGTCTACAGGAACGAGGATAAACTTGTTAAGACATCGAGTTATAAAAGTATTTTGATAAAATATTATATAAAGGATATTTTGATCAGTTATTTCTTTTTCTAAAGATTTTAAAGTGTTTTAAATATTGTTTACATCTTTAACTAACAATTTGAATTAAATAACTTTTATGGATATAATAAAATGGATTTGACCAAATTATTAAGTATTAAAGAATTCCAATTGAAATTTATATGGTTTTAAATTAATGGCTCATCCTTGTCTTTCGTCCTATTTTCCCTTCTATCTATTCCTATTCTCCACCTTATTAAACTTACCTATAACAACAGTTATCAGGTATAATTTTAATCTTCTTGTCATTTTGTCTTAATCCTATTCCATTTTATCTTTTTTGTGTTTTCCATACCCCTTTCCTTTTCGAGGACGAAAAGATTTGAGTGGGGGAGAGTGTAACAACCCTGTATTTTCTGATTTATTTTAATTGTTTATTTTGATTATTTTATTTGAATTTTTATTTAAAAACTTTATTTTATTTATTAAAATGAATAAATTATGTTATTTTAAAAATAAATGTTGATTTTATGAGAATTATAATTTCAAACCTGAATAAATTGAATATTTCCAGAAAAAGTTGATTTTGGTCAATTTGGTCAAACTTTGACTTTTAAATTTAAAATTTAAATATTTGAAATTTTGAAATTTTATCTTTTATTTTAAAAATAGATTAAATATCATGAATACTACTTTTTGTTTCGCTGAAATTGGATTTAAATTGTGAAAGTTATATTGTTTTCAATATTTTGTGTATATTGAGTTATTTAACAATTTTCTTTATTTTTAATTTATATAAATAAGCTGACACCATTTAAATCTGTGAACTATATCATCATGTTATAACTGCCTATGCTATGATCATATGATGCTCATCCCTATTTATACACACGTTATATCATCAGTTACTGTTATATGATGTTGTTCTGTTTATTTAAATCAGTTTATCACACTACAAGTTCCCTGTAGATTAGAATCACTATGGGTTGAAATGATACATACCCGAACGGACTTTAGAATTGGGAAATATCGTTATGGGCTGAAATGATAGGCCTGAACGATTTTTATATATTGCATTTAATTTGGGATTACGGGTTTGAAATGATTAAACCCGGATTTTCCTTTGCAAATTACGGATTGTAATGATATATTATCTGTATCATTTTATTTAGGTTAGGAAATTTTTACAAACTGTGGTTAAAATATTTTTCTAAATTTTAAAATATTTGAAAAAAAAATTGTAAATATTATGATATTTTGATTTAAATTTAATTAAAAATTATTTTTATAAAATTATTAGTGATTTTCTATAAATTAAATAAGTGAATTATTTAAATGGTGAAGTGGAATTTGAAATATAAGTTAATTTTGGAATTTATAATTTTGTTTATAAATTAAATTTATAAAAGTAAGAAAATATGACAATTATTATTTAAAATGAAATTAAATGATTTTTATAAAGTGTTAATGATTTTTGTATAAATAAAATATGAAATAAATGGATATTTAAGTTGAATTTTTGAAATATAACTTAAATTGGAAATTTGTGAATTTTATAAAAATGTGAATTTTAATTAAGTAAATAAAATGAAAATAAGTTATATGTTGAAATATAAACTTAAATGTTAAGTTAAAATATTTAACTATAAAGAAAAGAAATTAATGCTTGAATTTAATAAGTAAAATTATTATTAAATTTGATTTTGAATGCAAATTTAACTTTATAAAATCATAAATATAACGGCATTTCAATGATTGTTTTAAAGTGTGAAATTAAATTATTTTATAAGTTAAAATGATTTAAATTAAAATTTAATTGGTTATTAAATTGTATTTAAATTCTTGAATTTTAATTGGCAACCCTTTTGAAATGCTATCATTTCTAATGTAAAGGATATTACAACATTTTGTAAATGCTGTAATTGATATAAATGAACTAAATGGCTAAAATGAACTAAGGGTTGTTACAGCACTTTGTAAGTGCTGTAGTTGCTGAATTTAACTAAAGTTTTATTTGAAATCTAAACCTATTACAGCATTTTAAATGCTGTCTTTTGCAAACTGAATTGTTTTTAAAACATAACTTTCCGTAGCATTTTCTAAGTGCTGCGAAAGTTGAAATTTCACTGTTCTAATAAATTTAAGTGAATAAATGAATTATGAAAAGACTAAAATTTTGAGAATTGAATATTTGAATATTAAATATAATAATTTCATTTTTGAAATGGTTTAATTGGAATATTTTGATTTGAAAATATTTTGATATTTTGAAATGTGATTTGAAATGGTATTTAAGTTAAATAAAAATGAATGTGGTTTTGGAAAAATATGATATTTGGATATTTTGAAGTGGATCTGAAATGATATTGAATTTCGAAATGATATTTGATTTATATGTATAAAATACCAATTTTGAGATTTTAACCACGGGATGTATTTAATTTATGGTTTAACTGATCCTTAAAGGATGGGCGATCCCAAGCATCCTTTAAGTTATTGTGTGCATTACCGCTACAGTTCACTTGAGTTGGTTTACATTATATAAGTATATATTGTCCTGACTCGAGTGTTTTGTATTTTTCTTTACGCTCGGGTCAGCTTGAGTGTTTACAGCTTAGCTTTGGATCTCTTTCTGGAGATAGGAATTGTTGGAGATTCTGCTTATCTAGTTATCTATCCATTTCAGTTTCAGTTGTTCTATTTCAGCTCTGGTATTATAAACTTTTGTGTATTTGAGATTTCTATTGTATATGTTTTCAGACTGATATTATGTATTTTGTTTTGAGATTTTGTTATAGTAGCTTCATGAACTACTATGGTATTTTAATTTCCGCTGCGATTTATTCCGATATTCTGTGTCTGTGATTCTGTATTTGATTTTATTTGCTCCAAAATTTTATTACAATCTGTTATTTTGAATTATTCAAGTCAGACATGTGTGGATTATTGTCGATTTGAATGGTCCAAAATAGTGGGTCATTACAAAATTCATGCAATCAAATCACTTTATTGATTTGATTTATAATATCTTACTATTATTAATTCAATTCAATTAAATTTCCTATATTATGGACTTTTCAAAATATGTGATGTTACAGTCTCCCCTCCTTATAAAAATTTCGTCCCCTAAATTTCGATAAGGAAAACAAAATTTACACTAACACCTTGAAATTGTAAAGTCTTCATTATATAAGTAAACGCAAGTACAAAAGATTATACTAATACCCTACAAGTGTAAACTATCAACCATTAATAAATATGTATCAGTGCAACTACTATAACTCGATCATTACACATAATGAAATACTAGTACCCTGTTAATACATTCAATAGACAACAAAGGACTCTGCTATCTAAATGAATGTCTAAAACAACTTGGGATAATTATTTCTAATCCTATCATCTATCTCCCAGGTACAATCATCTACATCATCACTCCAATAGACTTGAACAAGCTTAATAATTTTGTTCCACGGTTCTTTTGTATCACAGGCGCACGACCTACTATTCATTTTGATCATCTCACATAAGTCAGATCTTGTTCCAACAATAAATCTTCAACTGCCCTTGGTTCCACCACTGAATTCAGATCGTGCACACAATTCCTCAAATGTCATACATGAAAAACATTATGCACACCTGCTAAACTACTTGGTAACTCGACTCGATATGCGATTTTACCAATCTGCTTAGTTATATGAAATGGTCCTACAGATCTACGTTCCAACTTTCATGCCTCCCTAAAGCGCTTAACTCCTCTCATCATCGAAACCTTCACAAATACTTAGTCGCCTAATACAAATTCAAGCTCTTCTCTTCACTTGTCGGCCTAAATTTTCTACTTTGATAGCACTACTTTCATCCACGGATAAAGTCCACCTTTCAGCCCAACACAAGTCTATCTCCTATGTTTAACCAACAAACTAGTGACTTACACGGTTTACCATACAACTCTTAAATGGTGATATCCCGACACACGTCATCCTTTCCTTCTGACCACTTGTCTAAGGGTGGTAAGTCGTGCTTAGATTCAAATATGTACCCAAAGCTTTCTGTAAACTTCTCCAAAACTCATTGGTAAACAATTAGCCTCTATCACTAATGATACTACTTGGTATCCCATGCACTCTCACTACATTCTTCATATATAGTATCGTTAAGCTAGCTATTGTCCTTGTTGACCTTATGCGGATAAAATTGGCACTCTTAGTCAATTTATCGATTATAACCCAAATGCTTTCATTTCCCATCCTCAACCTAAGCAATCCGTCAACAAAATCCATAGATATAGATCCCACTTCCAAGTCGGTACTTCCAAAGGTTGAAGTAGATTGCACAGCTTCTATTACTTAGCCATTACTTGTTGACAAGTGAAACATCTCTTCACACATTCCCCTATATCTCTCTTCATCCCTTCCCAAAAGAATACTCTCTTCATGTCATGATACATCTTCGTGCCTACGAGATCAATAGTATAGTTCAACCAATAACTTTCTTCCAAGACTTCCTTCCAAAGATCCTCTATATCTGAAACGCATAGTCTTCCCCTTTCTAAGTCATCCCTTTAAGTCTATCTTAAATCCTTTTAAATCCTATCTGCCCTCATTCAGATTGCCTAATTCTTTCGACAATTAATGGGTCCTCCTTCTTCCTTGCAGCAACTCTATTCACAAGTGCTGGACATACCTCCAAACATGCAAAAATAATCGGATCATTACTCGGCCTAGTATTCTATCTATAATCCACTCTCGAAGAAGATAATGTTTGCAACATCTTCCATTTCTCAATCATGGCCAACACCCCGTTCTGATGCTTCCTACTCAAAGCATCGGAAACCTTGTTCACTTTTCCTGGCTTATATTCTATTTTGAAATCATATGCCACCAAGAAGTCCAACCATCTCTGCTGTCTCATATTTAACTCTTTTACGAAAATAAATACTTAAGGGACTTATGGTCCGTATGCAACTCGAACCGTTCTGCGATAAGTAGTGTCTCCAAATCTTCAGCGCAAACACCAATGCTGCTAACTTTAAATCTTGAGTCAGATATCTAACCTCATGTAGTCTTAACTGCCTTGATGCAAAAGCTATCACTCATCCTCTTTGCATCAACTCTGGTCTTAGGTCAGTCCCATAAGTATCGGCATACACTACCAACTCTTGATTACCTTCAAGCACAATCAAGACAGGGGCATTCATCAATCACTTATTCAACTCCTAAAATGACCTTTACACTTATTGGTCCATACGAATTTCTCACTGGTCATCTTAGTCATGGGTGCTGCTATACACCAGAAATCTTTAATGAATCTGTGGTAATAGCCAGCCAATCCCAATAAACTTCTCATCTCCATGAATGTCTCTAGGCACTTCCAACCATTAATAGTTCATATCTTTGATGGATCCACAGCTAGTCCTTCTTTGAAATGACATGCCCAAGAAACTTCACCTCTCGTTTGCAGAAGTGGCGTTTCAAAAATTTCGCTATCAATTTCTGCTATCTCAATGTCTCCAATGCTAATCTATGATGGACTTCATTGTCTCTCTCATTCTTAGAATACATCAAAATATTATCAATGAAGACTAACACAAATCGATCCAACTAGTCATAAAAGATCCAGTTCATAGGGTTTGCAATGAATGTTAGGGTGCAGAGAAGCCAAAATTAAAGCATCATTAACCACTCATATGAACCATTCCTTTTTGAAACGCGACCAATGGAATACAATCTTTTGCTACTCTTAGTTGATGGAAGCTCATTGCCAAGTCTTTCTGCAAGAACACCAGAGCTCCCCTCAACCGATCAAATAAGTCATTTATCCAGGGAAAGGGACAACGACTCTTCATAGTTTAACTCATTTAGTTTCGATAATCAATACACATCCATAAATTTCCATCTGAAATCTTTACAAATACCTTGGATGCCACCTACGGTGAACTACTTAGCCTGAAGAAACTCTTAGTCTTAAGGTCCACCAATTACTTCTTCATTTCCTCCGTCCCCTTGGGTGGCATTCTGCTAGGAGGTCTACTAACATGTTGCATCCCCGACATTAAGTCTATCTGAAATTCGATTGCCCTTCGCGACGGTAATCCCATTATAGGTTCATAAACATCTGAAAATTCCCAGACTACTCATACTCTAATGATCTCATCCTCTTGATCATCCATAACACATAACATCAAGTCTGACTTCTCCTTCATTACATCCAAGTTTATCCTAATTCTCACCTTACCTCTAGAATTCCGTAAGGCAATAATCATATCCACATAATAGATCCTAGCGTTGTTTCATATGAACCAATCCATACCCAAAATCAACCTGTATGCAACGAGGTCAAACATTTATGGGACATATACATACAAGTCAAATTCAACGTTAGTTCACTTTAACCCGAGAGTGGCATACCCACCGATCAAATTAACCAACGCAAGGACATATTGAAATAGGTAGTGTCTAGTTCTAGCCTATCAACCAAATCCCTCGAAATGAAAGAATGAGCGGCACCCATATTAAATAGAGCTCTAATGGATATATTAGAAATTAAAGACATACCTCCAAGCACAGCTTCTCCTTTCTTCTCAACGGTCGGTTCAAACGAAGATACTTCTAGGGCATAAACATTTGCATGTCTTGCTTCTTGGAAATCCCTCTTCTTATGCCTGACCTATTACAGATAAAGCACTTGGCCATGTCCTTGTTCCCAGGTTGGGTACAAATGGTGGAGTAGTGCCCCTTCTAGCAACAGTTAAAGCAGGTAAAATCAGCTCCAATCAGCTTATGAATTCCGCCTCTAGAAGTCTTTCTTCACCTTTGATTATTTCCACCTTTCTTACATGGATTGAATTTTTTCATCTACCCACCCTTGGGCTTAACATCATCCTTCTTCTCTCCCTAATATAAGCAGTCATGCCTCCTCGCCATTTCCACCACCATATCAAATGGAGCCAACGAATGAGCCATCACCTTGTGATTCATCCTGATCATCAGTCCTGTTATGAACATTTCATTCTTCTTTAGTGGATTATTAATATGCACCCTTCCATACTTCGACAAAGCATTAAAATGCTAGACAAACTCTGCTAAAATCATCTTTCCTTGTTTCAGCTCAATAAACTTTCTGCACAAAGCACTCTTTGTTTGATGTGTGTTTAGTGTTTGATGATAATAAAATATGTATATCAAATTTTAGATAGATGTGTTTGCAGATTATACACATACAGGAATAAATGTGTTTGCAAATTGTATACACATAGGAATAAATATTCATTTTGAGTACGAATACTATTGCACAGAATTTAACAGATTCAAAACAGTATTTTATTCAAAATAATATTTTATTCAGTACAAATATTTTCAGTTCATACATTGATTTCATACAGTACATTGATTTCATAGATTTCATACGTTATACTGATTTCATATTTACAGTTCACTCTCATTCATACAATTCATTGTTACATTTCTGTGCTCACTACATCACTCATACACTCAGTCTTTTGGATCTGCATTGTCCAGCTCCAGTATTTGTCTTGTCTCATGTGTACCTGTAATAATTAAAAATCTACAGCAGTAATCTGAAAAGAAATAAATTTAATTTGCAAAAATATAAAATTTGTTTTTAAAGCTGTCTCAGATATATGGGTTATCATCATCATCTTTGATTGTGTAATATCTGTGCATATCAGTATTCATATCAGGGACAGGTAATTACGAGTGGCTGCAGTACACATGTATACACGTGTGCACTGCCTCGCCAACTCGAGTGCACAAGGTCAAATCAAAATTAGATTCAACACAAGTGCAAATGGCCTCGACCAAAATTCAATGATCACTGCAACAATGAAATATGCATGTACACAGTGAAGTTAACAAAGGTCTGGATGGTCAGCAATTTGAAAATGCAACATATTCAACAATGACCAGATGAACAAATGTAATTCAAGTAAACAACAGTGCAGTGACTAAAGAGATTCAAGTGCAGCTACAACAGTGCACCAGTACTCAAGTAATACAAAAACATGTACAATCAGTTGAAACAGATGCTTACAAAAGTACAACAGTGAATCAAGACATGTACATGGCAACATGGTCAAGTGCAACAGTTCAAAAACAAACATGTATCAGTGGATCTGCATACATGAACATCAGATGCTCAAGTAAAGTTCAGGCAGAGACCAAAGAATGACAACTACAATGCACAACAACATGGGTCAGAATCAAACAAGTTAAAGTATCAGATCATCAACATGCAAATGAAACTGTCCAAGGCTCAGTACAACTAAATGACAACACATGTGTAGCTATAAGCAAGCATATATGAAGACTTCAAGCAATACAACTAAAGTATGTCAAGTAAATGGTTCAAGAACTAAACTATGATCAGGCAAAGGCTATGGAGACCAAAGTGCAAGATCAAGTGTGCAAATAATCATCACAAGTTAAAGACAAGAGCAACAGAGCTACAAAGTAAAGAGCAGTGACAACATACATGATGACCAAACCAGATATGTTCATCAAGACTACATCATCAGGTTATACTACAGAAGTACAACAAGCTACAACAAAACAAGCAATTACAAACATGATACATGCACAGACTCGAATCACAGTGCAACATGCCAACATGCTCAAATTAAATTAGGGAACAAGGTTGTAGTAGTTTAAAAATGGTGTGCAGCAGCTAACAACTCAAGTGATCAAGTGCAAGCAGGGATAAACGCAAATAAGTCAAAAATGATCAAAGCCGAAGCTATGAATTGATTCAAGAAGAAATACTGTAATAGCCGAAGTCAAGTCAAACCCAGTGCTACCTAAAAGTTAAAATGATCGAAGCCGAGTTCGAGAAACAAATGAAATAACAGAGCAAATGACCGAAGTCAACCATGATAAAAAATATCAAATGTCAAAGCCATGATCAACAGTAAACAAATGTCAAAGTCAGGTGATCATCAACAGTGAACAAGTGAAGGCCGTGATCAAAGAAAAAATCAGAGACGTGGTGAAGAAAAAAATATATCACCGTATATTTTAAATCAAGTTGAAACGGTCAAAATTAATTTAGGAAAGTTTCTGGAATGATAAATCAAAGGATGATCGAACGTCACAAAATCGAAACCGTGGGTACGAAGCACTTTCTCAAAATAGCAAACATATTAAGGGAAAGTTTTAACAACGTGGGAATCAAGTAAAATCAAATCACACTTGTATATAAACCCAGAAATCATCATCGACTAAAAGGCATCGAGTTCAAGCATTAAAACCAGAGAACAAAAGGCACAATTCACATACCAAATCAAAGCCGAACTTGATCAGTGGTGATTCAGAGCAGAAAAACACACAAACCCAATAATCATCCACATCAAGCAATTAAGTTCTAATCGGGAGAGCAACAGAGAAATACATACCAAAGCAAACAGTCGAGATCGCAAGCAAATAAGCAGCAGCGAAACCGAAGCCAGAGTCACCACAAAGGAGCTACAAAGATCGACAATGCCAAAGCCTAAATTTTCCAGTGGACTGAACAAGGGCGAAGCCCTAAATTAGTCGAGCAATTTTTGAAGAAGCCGAAGCTCCAATTCAACAGAAAATCGAGGGGTTGAATCGTCAGAGAATAGATCGCCATCAGGCCAGAGATACAAGAAATCATAGAAGCGGCGAAAACCCTAGTTTTAGTTTGTCGCCATTTTTTATTTCTCAAAGGATCGGGCTAGTACGAGATAAAAGGAAGCGGGCTGAAACAATTGAATCGGGCCAAAGTATTACAAAAGGATCAAAGAAATAAAAGGAAGCGGGCCGAAGAATTTTAAGTGGGTCAGAAGAAAAAAAAGGGGATTGAAGAAAATAGTGGGCCGGTCTAGTTTTTAAATAGGGTTTTAAATTTGTTTTTAAATTTGGGCCGGGTTTTATTGATTTAATCTTTAGGCCTAGTTTATTTGGGGCAAAAGCATTTTTAAATTGTCGATTTAAATTTTGCCCTGGGGTTAAACTGTATTTTGTTTTTCAGTTTGTATTTTCAAAGTCCAGTCAGAGTTAATCACCACCTAGGGTTTAGGTGTTGTCAGATTGTCTAGTTAGGGTTAGTTCAGTGAGCAGGGTGTGCGAGTTTACAAAGCTCTATAGGCGGAGCAGAGTGTGCGAGTCTGTAGGAGTGTTTGTAAGCGGGATACTATTTAATCCTAATAGAAATCTGGGAATGCAGCAGTAGGTAGGGGTTGCCGAAGCTGGGTAAATTTTGTGTGTGATTTACTTTTCTGCATATTTATTTATCTACAGTTTGATTTCGCGTTTAATCCGAGAAAATTTGCGATAACCCTATTCACCCCCCCCTTCTAGGGTTAATCTAGATCGTACAAGTGGTATCAGAGCGAGGCAAATTTTTCTTTAACTCTAGAGTCATGAATCTATCAAATAATTCTTTTTCTGAGGGGCAATCTATTGCTAGGCCACCAATGTTTAATGGTAATGATTATGCTTACTGGAAAGTTAGGACGAATATCTATCTTAGTTCTGTTGATTATGATGTTTGGGATATTATTGAATCTGGCTATAAATCTCCCACTATAACTGTTGGTGATACTGAGATTCCTAAACCAAAGGATAGGTGGGATGCTAATGATAAGAAATTAAAAACTACTAATGCTAAAGCCATGAATGCTCTGATCTGTGCTCTTGATAAAACAGAATTTAATAGAATTTCTCATTGTAAAACAGCACAGGAAATCTGGCATACTTTGGAGGTGACACACGAAGGAACTTCTCAAGTCAAGGAGTCTCGTCTAGCTCTGTTCAGCAATGAATACGAGAATTTTATGATGGACAAAGGCGAGAGCATTAAGGACATGTTTGGACGCTTCTCAACCCTGGTATACAATGCTAGAGCGCTTGGAAAGGTATTCTCTGAAGTAGAGCTAGTAAGGAAGATATTACGAGTCTTGCCGATGAACTTTGAGGCAAAAGTCATGGCAATACAAGAATCGAAAGATTTGAGCAAACTGAGCATGGAGGATTTGATCGGAAATCTGATGACATACGAGCTTGAGTTGAAAGCAAAGGAGGAACGCATCAATTTCGAATCAAAGAAGAAGACAATTGCCTTAAAGAGCAGAGAAGAGAGCGATGTAGAAGAAGTTGATCCAATTGAAGGACTTACCATGGCTGTCAATAATTTTAGAAGATGGTCAAAATTCAAGCCACGAAAGAAGAAAACCAGTGGTAATAGATCTAAAGATTCTGACAACTCTGAAAACGAATTAATCTGCTATAACTGCAACAAACCTGGTCACTTCAAACAAAATTGTCCACTTCTCAAAAACATCAAGGAAAAGAAAAAGAAGAAGAAGGCATTCGCAGTGACTTGGGATGATGAGGAAGGAGAGAAAGCTTCGAGTGATAGCTCAGAGGAGGCTAACCTGTGTCTTACGGCCAGATCAGATTCAGAAGCAGGATCAGATTCAGAAGTAAGCCCAGAGGTATATAATGAGGTAAAAAACTATTCTTATAAAGACCTTGCTTATTTTTGCCTCGATCTTACTAAAGCAATTGATACTCTTGAATCAAAAAATGAAAAACTGAAATCTGAGAGAAAAAAACTTGTTCATGAAAATTTCAGGTTAGAAACTGAACTTGAAAAAATCCAAAACCTAGAATGTAAAAACTGTAAAGCTTTAGATTCAGAATTATCAAAATTGAAGAATAATTTTGAGAATCTTGAAAAAGAAAACTTGAATCTAAAGGAAACCATTGAGACTAGGAAAAAGGATTTTATAAATAGATGCACTTCACTTGTGTTTGAAAACTCCACACTGAAAATCAAAGTCCAAGATCTTGAGAAATCACTTAATAACTTTTCTAGAGGAGAAAAATCATTCAATATGTTGTTAGGAAATCAATTGTTTGCTAACAATAGAAAAGGACTAGGTTTTTGAAAAACACAAGTTGAGGATAGTGCTAAAGGAAGGAGTGTCTTTGCTAGATGTGTAAAATGTGGAATAATTGGACATCGTGCTGAAAATTGTAGTCATAGGAACAAGAACACGAAATTTATAAAAGTTTGGGTTCCTAAAAATTCTACAAACAAATTTCAAGTCTATTGGAACAAGAATGAAAGGACAAATCAAGTTTGGGTTCCAAAAGGATTGTTTATTAACAATTATTCTGCCATTAACAACCATGGACCTATAAAAACAAATAGGTCACATAAATCTTTAACCGTGTAGGTGTGGTGGCAGGCTAAGGAACAAAATTAGTGTTATCTGGATTCTGGCTGTTCCAGATACACAACGGGTGACGAATCAATGTTCCTAAGCCCAGTATAAAGGTGACAGATTCACTATGGTCAAACAACGAAAGATTATCGTATAGGTAAAACAGGTAGTTGTATTTTTTCAAACGATAGATAACCGGTAAGAATCTACATCTGAATTAAATTAGATAGTTATAATTGATGATGTTAATTCTGTTTTTTTTCAATCATCTTACTCGAAGTAATTGTGATGGTTGACAGAATCTGACTTGCTTGATTTATGATCTTATATGATTTGATTTTAATCTGTGCTTGAAAATTGATCAACTATTTTCTTCTTGAACTTAATCTGCTTGGTCAAATTGTGACTGAGTACTCTTGCCATAAAAGTATTTTTAGAAACTATTGAAACTATTGAAACTTTACTTATAAAAACTACAAATTGCTTTTGAGATAATCATGATATTTTAACTGTGATCCTACGGAAGGTATACACACTCGCTCTTCATTTGATAAAAGTTTGTGTGCATTTTCGTTGTCACAGTGGTTTATTTCTGAAATTGAATCTGATTTTGTTGAAATGATTCCTGATAATGAAAGTTGAACTTAATCAAGAAATATCGAGGGATAATCGGTTCACTTCTCTATCTTACTACTTCTAGACCCGATATTATGTTTTTTGTGTGTTTATGTGCACGTTTAAAAACTCTTTCTGATTTTGGCTTAGTTTTTAAACTAGTTCCATTAAAATGTGATAGTAATAGTGCAATAGACTTGTCTAATAATCCTGTTCATCATTCACGCACGAAACACATTGATGTGGGACACCATTTTCTTATAAGATCACATTACTAGGGAAGACATTTGCATTGAATTCATTTCAACTGAGGATTAACTTGCTGATATTTTCACAAAACCCCTCCCCGAAGACAGATTTTCTAGATTACGTTTGAATTTGGGGATTATGGAAATTGACTAATCATTTTTCAATTTTTGGTTGAAATATTCTTGGATATTTATTTTCAACTTCAATTTCTAAAATTCAAACCAATTTTGAATATCATTCAAAGATTGATTCGAATATGGTATTCAGTAGTGGAAATACGTTTGGTTTATGAAATTTCATAATATGATTAATTTGGTAACTTATTCCACGACCATTTCTATTACTACCATCGTTCTATCATTCATAATGGTTTCGGAAAATGAGAAGAGTGAATCATTTTTTAAATATTAAAAAGGAAAATTAAAGAATTTTTTAAAATATTTCTCATGCATCCATTCTCATTTAAAAGTCCTTATGGTTATGCATGGATGGATCATGTGAGTTTATCATCACTCCATTCTCATTTAAAAGTCCTTATGGTTATGCATGGATGGAGTATGATAGCTAATAAGTAACTGCTAATTCCATTTAAAAGTCCTTATGGTTATGCGTGGTTAGTAAGTGCTTATTTATTTTTGTGCTTAAATGTCAAATTATTTTTAAAGAAAAAGAGAAAACACTCTCTTCTCATTATATAAAAATCGAATCATCGATCCATTCTCTACAATGTGGAAATTGTTATCGTGTTATGATATATTATGATTTTTCTTGGTTTTACATTTGTTTTTCCCCTACTGTTCCATTATTTTTTTTGTCAGTCTTTTGATGATAACAAAAGGGGGAGAAGAATAAGATTTTGATAAGGAAATAAGTATTTCTGAAATAATTCATCAAATTTGTTAAATGTTGTTAGTTTATTTTTCTATAGTTCTTTTATTCGTATGTAATTTCCAAAATCTTCTGAATATGGAGTAGTCTCAGTTGTAGGGGGAGTATTCATGTAGGGGGAGCATACATGTAGGGGGAGCTAAATATCTCATGTTTAAACACATCTACTGAATTTCAAAATCTTTAATATATATGTTTGTCATCATCAAAAGGGGGAGACTGTTTGATGTGTGTTTAGTGTTTGATGATAACAAAATATATATATATATATATATATATCAAATTTTAGATAGATGTGTTTGCAGATTATACACATACAGGAATAAATGTGTTTGCAAATTGTATACACACAGGAATAAATATTCATTTTGAGTACGAATACTATTGCACAGAATTTAACAGATTCAAAACAGTATTTTATTCAAAATAATATTTTATTCAGTACAAATATTTTTAGTTCATACACTGATTTCATACAGTACATTGATTTCATAGATTTCATACATTATACTGATTTCATATTTACAGTTCACTCTCATTTATACAATTCATTGTTACATTTCTGTGCTCACTACATCACTCATACACTCAGTCTTCTGCATCTGCATTGTCCAGCACCAGTATTTGTCTTGTCTCCTGTGTACCTGTAATAATTAAAAATCTACAGCAGTAATCTGAAAAGAAACAAATTTAATTTGCAAAAATATAAAATTTGTTTTTAAAGCTGTCTCAGATATATGGGTTATCGTCATCATCTTTGATTGTGTAATATTTGTGCATATCAGTATTCATATCAGGGACAGGTAATTACGAGTGGCTGCAGTACACACGTATACATGTGTGCACTGCCTCGCCAACTCGAGTGCACAAGGTCAAATCAAAATTAGATTCAACACAAGTGCAAATGGCCTCGACCAAAATTCAATGATCAGTGCAACAATGAAATATGCATGTACACAGTGAAGTTAACAAAGGTCTGGATGGTCAGCAATTTGAAAATGCAACATATTCAACAATGACCAGATGAACAAATGTAATTCAAGTAAACAACAGTGTAGTGACTAAAGAGATTCAAGTGCAGCTACAACAGTGCACCAGTACTCAAGTAATACAAAAACATGTACAATCAGTTGAAACAGATGCTTACAAAAGTACAACAGTGAATCAAGACATGTACATGGCAACATGGTCAAGTGCAACAGTTCAAATACAAACATGTATCAGTGGATCTGCATACATGAACATCAGATGCTCAAGTAAAGTTCAGGCAGAGACCAAAGAATGACAACTACAATGCACAACAACATGGGTCAGAATCAAACAAGTTAAAGTATCAGATCATCAGCATGCAAATGAAACTGTCCAAGGCTCAGTACAACTAAATGACAACACATGTGTAGCTATAAGCAAGCATATATGAAGACTTCAAGCAATACAACTAAAGTATGTCAAGTAAATGGTTCAGGAACTAAACTATGATCAGGCAAAGGCTATGGAGACCAGAGTGCAAGATCAAGTGTGCAAATAATCATCACAAGTTAAAGACAAGAGCAACAGAGCTACAAAGTAAAGAGCAGTGACAACATACATGATGACCAAACCAGATATGTTCATCAAGACTACATCATCAGGTTATACTACAGAAGTACAACAAGCTACAACAAAACAAGAAATTACAAACATGATACATGCACAGACTCGAATCACAGTGCAACATGCCAACATGCTCAAATTAAATCAGGGAACAAGGTTGTAGCAGTTTAAAAATGGTGTGCAGCAGCTAACAACTCAAGTGATCAAGTGCAAGCAGGGATAAATGCAAATAAGTCAAAAATGATCCAAGCCGAAGCTATGAATTGATTCAAGAAGAAATACTGTAATAGCCGAAGTCAAGTCAAACCCAGTGCTACCTAAAAGTCAAAATGATCGAAGCCGAGTTCGAGAAACAAATGAAATAATAGAGCAAATGACCGAAGTCAACCATGATAAAAAATATCAAATGTCAAAGCCATGATCAACAGTAAACAAATTTCAAAGTTAGGTGATCATCAACAGTGAACAAGTGAAGGCCGTGATCAAAGAAAAAATCAGAGACGTGGTGAAGAAAAAAATATATCACCGTATATTTTAAATCAAGTTGAAACAGTCAAAATTAATTAGGAAAGTTTCTGGAATGATAAATCAAAGGATGATCGAACGTCACAAAATCGAAACCGTGGGTACGAAGCACTTTCTCAAAATAGCAAACATATTAGGGGAAAGTTTTAACAACGTGGGAATCAAGTAAAATCAAATCACACTTGTATATAAACCCAGAAATCATCATCGACTAAAAGGCATCGAGTTCAAGCATTAAAACCAGAAAACAAAAGGCACAATTCACATACCAAATCAAAGCCGAACTCGATCAGTGGTGATTCAGAGCAGAAAAACACACAAACCCAATAATCATCCACATCAAGCAATTAAGTTCTAATCGGGAGAGCAACAGAGAAATACATACCAAAGCAAACAGTCGAGATCTCAAGCAAATAAGCAGCGAAACCGAAGCCAGAGTCACCACAAAGGAGCTACAAAGATCGACAATGCCAAAGCCTAAATTTTCCAGTGGACTAAACAAGGGCAAAGACCTAAATTAGTCAAGCAATTTTTGAAGAAGCCGAAGCTCCAATTCAACATAGAATCGAGGGGTTGAATCGTCAGAGAATAGATCGCCATCAGGTGAGAGATACAAGAAATCAAAGAAGCGGCGAAAACCCTAGTTTTAGTTAGTCGCCATTTTTTATTTCTCAAAGGATCGGGCTAGTACGAGATAAAAGGAAGCGGGCTGAAACAATTGAATCGGGCCGAAGTATTACAAAAGGATCAAAGAAATAAAAGGAAGCGGGCCGAAGAATTTTAAGTGGGCCAGAAGAAAAAAAAGGGGATTGAAGAAAATAGTGGGCTGGTCTAGTTTTTAAATAGGGTTTTAAATTTGTTTTTAAATTTGGGCCGGGTTTTATTGATTTAATCTTTAGGCCTAGTTTATTTAGGGCAAAAGCATTTTTAAATTGTCGATTTAAAATTTTCCCTGGGGTTAAACTGTATTTTGTTTTTCAGTTTGTATTTTCAAAGTCCAGTCAAAGTTAATCACCACCTAGGGTTTAGGTGTTGTCAGATTGTCTAGTTAGGGTTAGTTCAGTGAGCAGGGTGTGCGAGTTTACAAAGCTCTATAGGCGAAGCAGGGTGTGCGAGTCTGTAGGAGTGTTTGTAAGCGGGATACTGTTTAATCCTAATAGAAATATGGGAATGAAGCAGTAGGCAGGGGTTGCCGAACCTGAGTAAATTTTGTGTGTGATTTACTTTTCTACATATTTATTTATCTGCAGTTTGATTTCGCGTTTAATCCGAGAAAATTTGCGATAACCCTATTCACCCCCCTCCCTCTAGGGTTAATCTAGATCCTACGCTCTTTTGGGATTCAGGGATAAACTAAGCCTCGAATCACTCCTTAAACTGTTCTCAAGTTATCTCTTCCTCCGAGACTTCAGCAATCAGCACCTCTCACCAGTCCAATTCATCATCCTGAAGTTGGGAGAAGCCAACTTCCTCTTCTAAGCATTAGTATATCCAATGCCTTTGAAAATACGCTTGTGCACTTTCATCCAATTCAACACTACCAAAGCACACACCTTCCATGTGTACTCGTTTCCTCCACAACTCTTCAAATATTTATTCATCTTAGAAAGCTCTTCTTCCCTTACTACCTCATGTCTCGACTCAACAGCTCCAACTAGCTGTTGCCACATCATCTCCTTCATAAAATATCATAATAAAGCATTCATATGCATTCCTCCTTTAGTTGGGGCAGGCGCTTGAGTTTCGAATTCAGTACAAGAAAAATTGCCATTTATAATGCCAACGGATAACAAATTATTCTAAAGTGTTATTATTTATTTTTAATTGTTCATTATTTTACTTTTAATTGTTTTGTTGTATAACACATAACACTTTACCAAAAACGACCCCAAAACAAAACACTCCCGCTCTTTAACTTTCCGTTTCCCTCCAAACCAAACCAGACCATAACACTCTACAATTTTCACTTTTACTCAACCCTAAATCGAAGCCCACGAAGACATCCCAAGCCCCTAATCGAAACCCTAAACTCTTGATCTTCGGCATCTCTCAAAAATGCTCTAAATTGGATTTTGGAGCGCAATGTGATATGAAGATTAGGTGGGGCTCCATTCATGGATGAGCAAGGCAAGTGTGGGGAGTTGGAAGTTGAATTAAGGAGAAGGAGTTTTATTGACCTAAGGAGATGCACTATTGAGGTTGATTTAAATAGTAGGAAAAGCTTATTCGGTCGGGTCTGGGAAGTTTGCATATGGAGGAAGATGGAGCTTGCCATGGTGACCTCAAGGAGTATTGGCCCTATTTTTGGGTGATCTCTATGTAGGGTATGACCTTATATTATAGTTTTAGATCTCTCAATTATTTTTCTCTTGCTGTATTGACCACTAAACATTGTGAATGACTTTGTTAGTCAGGAGAGTGCAATTCTTGATGTCGGAGCAGGTGGAAACATGAAGGTGATTACTTCTCATGTTCTTTCCATGCTAACATCTATTTTATATCTTAAACTGAAGTGGAAATTAACTAAGTTTCATAAAAGATAACAAATTTTATTTTATTGTAGTAGTAGTACTAACAACAATGAATAAGTAAGCTTATAAAAATTAACTAAGTTTATAATAATAATAATACTTATAATAATAACAAGAACAGTCATAAGAGTAATAATTACAATAAACAAACTAAGTCTATAAAATTAACTAAATTTCAAAACAATTAACTAAGTTTATAACAACAACAACAACTATAATAATAAATTATAAAATATTAACTATGTTAAATAAAGTTTTATAAAAATTAATTAAATTTATATATAATAATTATAACAAACATAATTAAAATAAATTAACTAAGATTATAAAAAATTACTTCGTTAATTAAATTTTATAAAAATTAACTAAGTTGATAATAATAATAATAATAATAATAATAATAATAATAATTCAACTAATGTTTTATGAAAATTAACTTTTATAATAAAAACACTAATAATAATAAAAACAACAATAATCATAATAGCAAAATAACAATAAATAAACTAAGTTTATAAAAATTAACCAAGCTTCGTAACATTAACTAAGTTTAGAATAATAATAATAATAATATGTATAAATTATAAAATATTAACCTAGTTTAGATTTGACTCGATGAAAACAAAAAAAATCGGTAATAATAATAGTACTATAATAGATAATTTGACATATGTGACGTGCACACTTTTTAGTACATATAAGTTATAATAAAGATAATACCATGCATGTGTTTGTATTTTTATATTAAAGATAATACTAATACTAATAATAATAAATTATAAAAATGTATTTTAATAACAATTAACAAAGTTTAGAATAATACCAACACTAATAATTATAGTAATAAATTATAAAATATTAACCAAGTTAACTAAGTTATATGAAAATTAACTAAATTTATATAATAATTATAACAACTTACCTATAAGTCTTATAAAAATTTATTAAGTTTGTTGTAATAATAATAATAATAAATTAAATAAGTTTACAAAAATTATTTATAAGTTTATAATAATAATACTAATAATGAAACAACTACAACAATAACGGTCATAATAATAAAAATAAAAATAAACAAACTAAGTTTATAAAAATTAAAGATGTTTCATAGCAATTAACTAAGTTTAGAATAATAATAATAAATTCTAAATTATTTTACCAAGTTAAATAAGTAATATTAAAATCAACTTAGTTTATAACAAAATAATAATAAATTAACCATAAGTTTTATAAAAATTAACTAATTTTAAAATAATAATAATAATACTAACACCAATAATAATTATTAGATACTAACCAAATTAACTAGGTTTTATAAAAATTAACTATATATATATAATAATAAAAATAATAAATTAACTAAGTTTATGAAATAATCTTGTTAATTATGTTTTATAAAAATTAAACAAGTTTATAAAAATTAACTAAGTTTATAATAATAATAATAAATTAACTAAGTTTATGAAAACAACTATTTTTGTAATAATAATAATAAAGGGATTAATTAAAAAATATTAACTAAGTTAACTAAGTTTTATAAATAATAACAAAGTTTATATAATAATAATATATAATAATTAACTTTAAGTTTGTAAAATTAATCAAGTTTATGGTAATGACACTAATAACAATAATGATAATAATAACAATAAACAAACTATGTTAATAACAAAAATAATAATGCCTTAAGTCTTATCCTAGTAGATGATAATGTACACGACCATTCTAATTCACTGCTTTTATTAGTAAACTAGCTATTATCCGGTATTTTGACCTGGCTATATCCAGACTGATTGGACTAATTTAGACTCGATAGTAGATAAGGTAAATAGCCCAGAGGGATGATCATGGAGTCCTGAGATCAAGCACAGATAGTGGTATGAGGCAACGATCAAGCGAGATCAAGAGGGACTCTCTAGAATATTCTAAGTATGGATTAGTGCCTCTTCTAGGCAAGGGGTCGGTACATATCCCTTCCCTCGGGTAGGGGATCAGATCATATAACGTTGGCCATGACAACTTAAACCAATAGTTCAACTCAACGGAAATCAATCGATATCTCCATAAAACATGTAGGCGACTATGCAAAACAACTTTGGAAACACGAATCTAGCATAGAGAGGGGCCCACAGGAGAGATCGCATGGGCCCACAAGGCCATCTACACTGATCGGCACCGATCACCCATCCTTGGGAGGTAGGCCACGAAACTTTTTGGGTGACCTCGTCTACATCATGAGAGTTTGTCGACGAAATTTTAGAAAGAATTTTGATTGTCTACACCTATAAATATAGAGTTCATTGTTCATTTTAGGGATCGTTACGCTGTTGTTTTACTTTAACTCTATTGTAATCAAGGATCTATTATGATCCGATCCCTCTGTAACCAGAAAAGCAAGTATTTTAATAAAGCAATTCCTTTAAGTGGACAAAGCCAATCAACGCAGAACCACTATAAATTTATTTGTTCTTGTTTCCGCTTGTTTACTCTTTGTTTTAAGATTAATTCTTCACTTTATTTTTCTACTTTCAATCTATTGGGTGTTTGTGCCAACTTTTGTGTAAACATTTTGGTGCTTTAATGGAGAAAGAGTTCTCAGCATGATTGGATCTCATTATCAACTTGTGGATTCCCATATCTATGAAATAGATCTAGATTTCTACCAGTAAGTTCCCATTCCTACTCATATTTAAAGAAGATCTAGAAGGTAGCATAGCCATGGCCAGAGGAAACAAGTCCACTACATCTCATGGTGCTGAAGTTAATGAATATACCAGCATTCAATAGGTTGATCAGAACGTGCAACCAACAGCTACCGATGTCCCAAATCTAGCTGATTACATCACCAAAGCCGACTTTAAAGTTCTGATGAAGGTACTGTTGGATAGTCGTCAGCATCTCAGTCAGCGAACCCAGGCCAATATCAACCTGATGAACCATTTAACCGGCTAACGTGGGAGGACAAGGAGGGAGCCTACTCCATACTCAGGATCAGAGAATTCCTCTTCATCTCACGACTATCACAGGAACATACGGCACATGACAAATGCATATAATGCTGGAACATCGAGGGGCAACTATGCGATCGACTATCACCAAACTACCCAGATCGGTACCGAACCCTCCAGGGGGATCAGCAACAAACCCTCCAACCTAGAGGGAACCTTCATACTAGTGGAGGAGCCAACTTCGGACCCCCACAACCAACCAAGGCACCGAAACCTAGGAAAATGTGATTGAACCATAGTCGAGAGACGATGATAGGCTTGCTGCTTAGGAGGTACGTGAGGAGCACGTTGAGCTAAGGCAACACGATACTGCCTGAAGGGATGGATCGAGTCATTCACGTGAGGCAGAACATGACCATCGCCATGCACCGGCTCTCTAGACATCGGACCTAACGGCTATGCTAAGACAGCTTGTAAAAGAAAGTCAAGGCCTAACTAATGATGATTGGGGACTCTTCAGAAGTCATACTCCATTCACTGGCAATATCCTATATGTGGAGTATCTATGAAGGTTTAATACGCCTATGATGCCTGCTTATGTAGGAAAAACTGACCCCAAACAGCATCTCATGAATTACAAGTGGGCATATGGACTCTGCATGAGCCGCTGATGTAGTCAAGTGAAAATATTTTCCCATTTTTCTAGAAGGGGTTGCAACCATATGGTTCACCAAGCTACCACCATGATCAATTTCTTCATTTGATGAGTTAGCAAAGAAGTTCGTTGAACGGTTCTGCATGCACACGACTCGCCCCAAAGATATCATGTCCATCTCCAACTTGATCCAGGCTCCAGGAGAGTCACTGAAAGATTATCTGAAAAGGTTTAATATAGCTGTTACAGAAGTCAGTAATCCAAAAGATGTTGTAATACTAATGGCATTGACTAAGGTAGTCAACCCTGATTCTGATTTTGGCGATTGGTTGGCTGGAAAGCCTTCTTCTACGTTGAACCATTTTATGCGATAGCAGCTCGATTTCTAAGAAAGGAGGTGGCGAAGTGAACTAGGAAGAGAGATGTTGCAAGCCAAAGTGCCGAGGGAGTACAAAGTAACATTGCGGAGAAACAATCTAAAGAGAGTTCCAGGAAAGTTGAAGTTAATGTTCAAAACAAAGCAAATAAGCAAAAAAGAGGCGGTGATAGAAACCGCAATCGAAAATGGGATTCTGGGAGTGGGAAGCTAAGGATCCTAACATTTTACACCTATACACCATTGAACATGTCATTCGAGAACAACTATTTATCGACTTGTAATAATATGCAATACGAAAAACGACCTCCGAAAGAACCGATGGAGAAGCAGAGATAGATAGGGAAGTACTGTAGATTCCATGAAAATTATGGTCGTACCACGGACTAGTGCCGCCACCGCCATGATGTCACTGAAAATCCAATTCATGAAAGAAAGTTGCAACAGTTCGTTAAAGCCCCGCAGGATGGCTGCCAGGGGACACCTGACCCCAATAGAGGACAGGTCCCACCTAGCGCTGAGGAACCTAGATAGGCGGGAGGAAGGTTGGTCATTATTGTTGGAGGACCACATCTAGTTGACAAAAGCTAGAATGAGATGGAGCATTATGTGAACGCTATAAGAGATGTTGATATGGAGTGCTGCTCGAATGCGAAGGATGATGCTCCGACGAAGCAGCAAAGAACTATGACTAACGATATCGTATTTCAGAGTAGAGATGCAGACAGGGTGGATGCCCCTAGAATAGACCCTATGGTGATCTCGGCCATGATCGGCCTTGCCTTGGTGAGAAAGATTCTGATTGACTATGGAAGTTTAGTCAATATCCTTTTTAAGAAGGCCTGCGACAAAATGTTATTGGAGGTCAAAGATTTGAAACTATGTAAAGCCCGTATTTATGGCTTTAATGGTATTGCTACTAAAGCGGTAGGTTGCGTCGAGCTACCCATGGAGTTTGGAGACGACAACCATAGGAGGGTGTGGGTGTTGCTGTTTATTGTGATGGACGTGAACTCTCCATATAATGCTTTCTCGGGCCGACCAGCCTTTGCTGAATTTAGGAAAGCTATCACCCCTTGGTGCTTAACACTCAAATTTCTAATAGAGAATGGCGTAGGAATTATTTATGGAGATCAGGCGACTGGCCATGCCTGCTATGTTGCTGAGTTGAGGGATGCTCAGCGGAAAGAAAAAGGAAAGGATATGGAGAAGACTCTCTACAACAAAACTAATAAAGCCAAGCAATCAACGTTCGAGCCTTGGTTTGGGCACCGCAGTCGGTTCTATAAAGATACAGATCCAAGAGATGAGCAAGATGAGCAAGAGTAGTGTGCTAAGTCAGGGGTGAATATCAGGCCAAGGGAGCGCAACTTGCTCCTTACCTTAACAGGGTCCAAGAGCTGCTAGCCGATTTTGAGCATTACACTATTACACATATTCCAGAGAACAGAATAAGAAAGCTGACTCACTGACCAAATTGGACAGTTCTGGGGATGCATAGTTTACGAGCTTGGGTCCCAGTTGAAATACTTAATGCTCCTAGCATTGATCGGGTGGAGATTGATTGGGTCTTAGAGATGGAGATCGAGAAGGAGTCATGGATGACTTCGATAAAAGATTATTTTCAAAAGGGAATCCTTCTTGAATGGAGGAATGAAAACTATAGGTCCTTCGTAAAGCTTCATGATATATCCTTCAAGAATGGGTCATGTGCTGGAAGATTTTTCCATCCCATTGCTTCGGTGCATCGTTGACGATGAAGTCAAACAAGTATTAAGAGAAGTGCATGAAGGAGAATGTGGTGATCACAATGAGGGGAAAACCTTGGTGAAGAAGATAATTTGCTATGGATATTACAGACCAACTGTCAATCGAGACAACTAATTATGCTAGACGATGTGACAAATTCTAGAGATACGCAAAGATTTAGAGAGCCTTGCCGACAGAGGTTTCTCAGATGGTCAGTCCATGGCCATTTATTACATGAGGTATTGACATACTTGTCATCCTACCGATTTCCAAAGGTGGCATGAAGTTTGCAATCGTAGTAGTCAACTACTTTACTAAATGGGCTGAAGCTGAACCTTTGGCCATGATCACTATGAAGAAAGTAATCAACTTTGTTGTACGAAATATTATCTGTCATTTTCGTCTTCCCCAAACAATCATAACTGATAAAGGGACCCAATTAGACAGTGTCGAATTCAAAGACTTCTACCGTCGGCATCGTATTGAGAAAAGATTTGTGGCAGTTGCTTACCCTCAAGCTAATGGATAGGTCGAAGCTATTAATAAAATCGTAAAGTCCATTCTGAAGAAGAGTTTGGAAAAGGCTAGAGGCAAGTGGGTCGACGAACTCCTGTTAGCACTATAGGCATGCAGATCTACCCACAAGTCTGCGACTAGTCACACTCCATTCGCCCTTGCTTGCAGCTTTAAAGCCGCAATTCCCTTAGAGTTTGAAGTCCCTTCTAATCGAGTGACTTACTATGACCCCAAAACAAATAAAGATGTCCTTTTGGAATCTCCAGATTTGATAGATGAGAAGCACGAAGAGGCTGACTTGAGGGCAGCTGCACAACATTAAAGTCTGAGCTAGGACCTTTGAAATAGGCGATCTTGTTCTGAAATGGATCTTTCCTAGCTCCGCTAACATGTGTCCGAAATGGTAAGGACTGTATGTCATCGATTAAAGCTTGAAGACAGAACTATCAAATTAACGATTGTCGATGGCATTGCACTCCCTAGGGAACGGAACAGCGAGCATCTGTGGTGCTACTTCACTTATTTTTGTTTCATTCGGTTGTATTTCATTTAGAATTTGCTTTTGCATTTTAGTCCAAAACCATGTAATAAGACAGACGCTGTCGTTTTCTCGTTCAGCTTGCAATAAAATTTGAAGTTTTTTCCATATCTATGAATTTTTTGTGCATAGTATAATAGTTTTGATATGCAACCGACTTACATCAAAGTAAACCTAATATAGACGAACGAGTAACCAGAGTTTAGTGCAAACCAAGCTCCAAGGTCCACAATCGAATCAATCAAAAGAAACGTGGCTCGACCGTTCATCCGATAATTCTTGCGTACGATCCAACGGGCTGAGTATAAAACATATAATGGATGTGACTTGACCATTCGTTAACTAACCCCGTCCTACGATTCGACGGGAGGAATATACATAAAAGTGAACGTGATACGACCGACCACTCTTCGACTTTTTCCCCTGAATTGAAGGCAAAAGAATTAATTAAGGAAAATGTGATTTGGCAATTTACCGGAATGATTCCAGTCCCAAGAGTGTGGAACGGAGTATAAACATCAAATGGGTGTGATAAACCACCTGTCGACTGACTCCCAGAGTATAGATGAGAGTATAAACAAATGAATGAGTGCGACTTGACCGTTCATTCACTAGCTATGAACTAAACCCGTTAGGAGGAATATAAACTTGTAATGGATGGGATTAAACTGTCCATGAACTAGCTCCGCCAATCCGAGACTAGGGGCAGGAGTATAACCACTTAACCGCTGAATACAATAGCATGACACCATGACTCGTGCCAAGTGCTTAATATGACTTAAGGCTATGACCAAAAGGAGGCCTTGAGATATACTTATCGGATCGACGCCCGAAGTAACGGGCAACAAAGTGACATTGCAACTTAAGCGACAAATGACAAATTACAAGTATATTAAATGGAAAACATAATAGCTTAAACACTTAAACACTTAAACAAATTCATACAAAAGTATAATTGAAACGAAGAAGTTTTTATTCACATGTTGAAACTTGGAAGTTAAATACAAGTTTATTCCAGAAACTAGAAACCAAAAGTGGGGGCCATACCCATACTATCAAGGCCAACAAAAAACTAGCTACCTAGCCATCGATAGCCCAAGCCAATTCAATGGCTATTTCTTGTCCTTCTTAGGCTTCTTCGGGGTAGATTCATTAGAGCTATCGTCCTTACCCCTCTTCTTCGATTTTCCTCCGCTCTTGCGATCCTTGGACGAAATGTTTTTAGAAATAGAAGTAGAAGTCGTATCACTGTGGGAAATGGAAATTTCGAGCTCCATAGGGATGATACCGTCAGGTAGTATGGTTTAGAGTGGAGTGACATCCACTTCATCATGCTCCATCTTGATCTTCTTATCTAGCTCCTCCTTCATGATGCGCTCTTTCAAGTTGAGCTCGTCCGTGTGCTCAAAGGCATGAGTCACCACAACATATTCTATTTTATCTTGGGCCTATTGATTTTCAGTTTTTTCTTTGTATAAAGCCTCTATGACATTAGCATCCAGGCCGGAAGTCTTAGTGGATTGGACGGTTGGGACCGTCTGTGCAGTAACGACCACTATGGACTCCATGGTCAGTGCCTGCTGTCCTAGGATGATGCACTATAAGAAAAGTTTTTTTATAACGCCAATAGATAACCCCTTATTCGGTAATGTTATTGTTTGCTTAATTTTTTTTATTTAAAATAAGAATTTACTGGGTAACGCTAAAAGCGGGCAATCTTAATCAATTATTTCTATGGCTGCCAATTTCTCAAATTATTTTGCCCTTCTCTCTTCCTTTCGTTCTTTTTTCTCTCTCTCTCTCTCTCAAACCAAGAACTACAAACTCCCAAATTCAAAATCCCCCAATCATCATGCCTAATTATTTTCGTAGCATGGCAAAGCCACCCCGATGCTTTTCTCAACCGTGTTACCTTCGACCTGGGATCTCGTGGCGACTTCGATGGTGCTGATCGTGCCCTGGAATCTCACGGCGGCTTCGATGGTGCTAAACGTGACTTGGAATCTCGCAGCTACCTGGAATCAAGAGCATATTGAGGTATTGATTTCTTTTGAATCACTGAATCTGGCCACCTAAAATCAACGAACGGTGCTCCAACATAAGTATCAGTTCAGGTTTTTCAAGATTGTTTCAATTGGTAAACTCATAAGGGTAGAAAATACTAACAAGTCCAAGGAGTCATTAAGCTAACTGCATTTCCTCCTCCTTAAAATGTCTTTCATCCATGGCTAGTCTAAAGCACAACCAGAACCAAACCGGTTCATTTGATATAGGAGATAACAAATCCGACATGGAGAATTACATTTTTGTGTATAACAAGGAGAACAAAAGTAATCAAAAGTTAAGGTAATGGGACTGGTTACCATTCTTGATGTTTGAGCATGCTTTACCCATTCTTACTGTATTGAACAAAAGCTCTATTTGATTGTTTTCTATATACAGTGATTTATTTATTAACATGTTAATTTTTTTGAGTTATTTAGAAGGATTTTCAAATATAAATGTGCTGGATGAATAAATTGTTTGGGTTAGTAGGTTGTGCTTAATGTGAGGAAACTTGGCATTTTGTCTCTACTTTTTCGTACTCTCATTTTATTGGTTGACATTTTATCAACTTTTTTTCTCTTTACCAAAGACCAATACTATAATAGTTTGGTAAATATATATGTCCAGTAGAAATGTGATGTTTAACCATTGTAATTTTTAAAATTTTACTTTTGAAGAATTAAGTACAATCGCAACTCTCACGTGGTATATATTTTTCATATTGATAGATTTTGTGTTTAAGTTGAACTCCTATTTTAAAGCAGGCAGTTAACCTAAACATGGGCATTAAAAATTAACGTGAGTGAGTATTGTTTAGTTAACAACTATAAGATCAACAATTTGACATATCGGAATTCTTTGTCATTGTTTACTTTTGTAATTCGAAGAAATTTGCTTAATACTGGTTTATGTTATTATTTGCTTTGGTAAATGGACTATGTTTTTCTTTAGTGAGAATATCTTTTGCAATAGACATGAAATTGTTTTTGTTTACATAAATTTCAGTCTATGGATGTCAAGGTTCGTTGAAAACTATTGACTAAGACAATCCTTTTGCCACATTAACTTTGCAGTGTTTTGTGTTTCTATCTACATGTATTAGAAACACACTGAAGCATTGAGTTGAAAGCGAAAGAGGTATGATGTGCATGCTTACATGTTTTGTTATTTATTCTTTGCCATCTAGTTTCCTTTTGGTTTGTTTTACCTTTAGTAGAACCGTCAGTTTACCTATAAAACCAAAAAATTACAGAGACTATTTTTTCTAACTTTCTACACACAGTCATAAACTACAATCAATCTATACTATCAATCTATTTTTATTATTATATTTCAGTTCTCCTTTGATAAGGTAAGAAAATACAATAATTCTGTTACCATAACATCAAGTTACACTCATTTACTTATGTCTTTACAAATTTTGGGTGAATTAAAGCTCAATATTTGCTTTTAAGTGTATTTTGCATAATGTAGCATTTTGAAGCCACAAGAAAGTTTTATAGTGTATTGAAGTTGTACTTACTATTTGCTTATTTTTCCTTATGAAAAATTTGAAGTCTTCACCTTAGTTTTTGCTGGTATGCACAATCCCCAAGCTTATGAATTTCATTTGTCTAACATTACGTAAAATTATATTAGGTCAGTTTTATCCTTTTTAATAATTTATTCGACATGATATATGATACATTTGAAATCCTTGGTTTATCATTTGTGAATTCGTTAAAAGAAAGTCTCATAATTGATCATGATCTGTATACAATCATTACTTTGAAATATGGACCGAGTTGCCAAATCTTGTTTGAAACACATTTATCAAATAAATTTAGTTTGGGCATGGACATTCATATTTGTATGGACATTCACATTAAGACTCCTTTACACATTCGTCCACTCTTCGAGGACTCAATATAATTATTTGGCCACATGATATCTATTTATGGTGGTTTCTTGGCTATTTTAGATGCTGGATTTCCATTGAACTGCTCTATTGCTGGGGTTGCAATGGACATGGTTTTGGATACAAAATAATTCGACAGAGATGAGACCCCACTCATTCTTTCAGATATAACTAGTTCAGAAGATGCATCAGGCGATATGTTATTTATGGCTAAAAGTGGAATTTGTCAATATTAGATTCTCTTCCTTCTCAGACCAAAGTTAATAATAAAAAGATACATTATTTGGAAAACTTGATAATAATTTAGAAAAAATATGAATAATTGATTGTAGGTTGTTGGTGATGAGAATGGTATCGCTGCTTTTCGAATGGACACAAAGGTAATATTCTATATTGTATGATTTGCTTATATACATGCTTTTAAATTGTCTTTACATATAATCACTTGGATATCCTCCAACATAATCACTCTATTTGTACTATGAACACTATATTTAGCATATTAGTAAATACTGTATTTATCCAGAATCATTATAATAGGAATTTTGTTATATGATTCCATCCTGGTTGATTCTTTCATAAATTACCATCTGAAAGAAATTTTTGGTTGATTTCCATGCAATTTTACTATTTTATTTAAGATATATCTTCTGTGAAATGGAAAACATTATCATTGTAGTATATTTATATTTTTTACATTTAAGAAAATTATCATTATGTTATTGATTGATTGAGATTTGATATCGTTAATGTAATATGAGAGAAATCTACTACAAAAATTGACAAATCTGTTATACAAAGAAAATATTTCAATTTGTTCAAGATTTTTTGTAATACTACCAAAATTGCACTTTGCATGAATTGCTTGGGAAAATTAAACTAGTACATCTTCGAAATATTATAAAATTTTAACTTCCTAAATTTTTTCTACCAAAAATACATTCCTTTCATCTAAAATTGGATTTAATGTCACTGAAAACTAAAATGTACAAATAATCATACTTCAACTTTTAGCAATAACTTCTCTATTTTATTTTGAAAAATTAAGTTCATATCTGCATATGTACTGGACATGCTGAAGTGCAAGTTTATTATATAAATAACTTCAAGAAAAATATGAATTGTACTGAGATAATTAAGTAAACATATATCAATTCGGCTTCCCTTGCTAAATTTTCGAATCTGTAATTTTCGCATCTGTAATTGGAATGATAAGTGATACAATTCAGTGGTTGCTAAGAAATCAAGTACTTAAACATTATTTAAACATGGGAAATTAAGTTGGATCTCTGTTTCAATCTATAATCCTTTACTATTAGTTCCTACCATTCTCCTATTTTTAGGCAACATTTTCTAGTGTTCTTTGTTCAATAATTTAGCTGTAGCTCAATATTGGTTCTATAAATAATTGCTAGGCAAATGAGTTTCTAGCTAGACCTGGGACCACAGCTCTAGATATTGATGAGGAGAATCCAACATATATTCAATCAACTGGTTACGAGGATATCCAGTAAAAAAATATTGGAATCTGATGAATTAGAGGTATATTCAATTATTACACCAATGGCCTGAAGTCTAGTTGAATAGCCTGAGGTTTTTGGGTTTGATGCCCAAGCCTTAAATTATTTATGTACATATACATATACATATAGTATGATATATACATGCATGTAAAAACATACTTTTATGAAAATTAACTCTGCCAGTTAACTAAGTTTATGAAAATTAACTAAGTTTGTAATAATAATAATAATAATCAAGTGATGAATTATAAAATATTAACCAAATTAACTAAGTTTTATAAAAAAATAACTGAATTTACATAACGATGATGATGATAACAAATTAACTAAGTTTATTAAAATTAATAAATTTATAATAATAATAATTCTAATAACAACGACGATGACGAAGACAACCATAATAGTAATAATAACAATAAACAAACTATGTTTATAAAAATTAACTAAGTATCGTAATAATTAACTTAGTTTAGAATAATAAATTATAACCTATTAACCAAGTTAACTAAATTTTATAAAAAATAACTAAGTTTATAATAATATAATAATAAATTAACTATAAGTTTTATTAAAATTAACTAAGTTAATAATAATAATTATAAAATATTAACCAAATTAACTAAGTTTTATAAACATTAACTAATTTTAAATGATAATGTAATATTAATAGTAAAACATAAAATATTAACCGAGTTAACTAAATTTTATAAAAGTTAACTATATATATAACAATAACAACAATAATAAATTAAGTAATTTTATAAAACTTGGTTTACATAAATTAATAAAATATTAACTAAGTTAACTAAGTTTTAAAATTTAACTAAGTTTGGTAACAATTAACTAAATTTTGAATAATAATAATTTATAAAATATTAACCAAGCAAACTAAGTTTTATAAAAATTAACTAAATTTGTATAATAACAATAACAATAATTAATTAACTGAAATTATAAAAATATCTCCTTTTGTTAAGTTATATAAAAATTAAATAAGCTTATAAAAATTAAATAAGTTAATGATTAACAATACTAATAATTCAACTATTTTTTGTAAAAATAACGTTTATAATAATAATACTAACAACAACAACAATTATAATAGTAACAATAAAAATAAACTAACTTAGTTTTATAAAAATTAACAATGTTTAAGATAATAAATATAATAATACTCATAATAATTATAAAATATTAACTAAATTAACTAAGTTTTATAAAAAATAACTAAATTTTCCACGGGCTTGGTCGGGTGGTGGGGCTATACGCCTCCCTCATGGGAGGTTTGAGGTTCGATTCCCACCTCCAGCACCATGTCAACCGAAATGTCTGACTAGCCTGGAATAGCGGTTGTGGCGGGCTAGCCGTCTATTCCCTAGGTTTACTGTTTAGGAATCGCTTTGTCGGTAGTGATTGAACAGGTTTCCCTGGTTTCAAAAATAATAATAATAATAATAAATTTACTTAGTTTATTAAAATTAATTTAGGTTTATAATAATATAATACTAATAACAACAAGGATAACAATGAAAATCATAATAGTAACAATAACAATAAACAAACCATGTTTATAAAAATTAACCAAGTTCATAACAATTAACTAAGTTTAGAATAACGATCACAAAAACATTCTAAAAATAACATTACAAATCATAGGAAACAAGCTTTTACGAAATTATCCCATAAGCACTGTATCAAATATAAACCCACAAGTAGGAGGAAACTGTGTAGAACTCCCAAATTAATTAACAAGGAGATTCAATGATAAGTTGAAGAGCCTTGTGTTTGAACCGAGTTCCAATCTGAATGGTTATATGATTGTGTACGCTAATGTTTAGAGCATTGTATCAAATATAATAAGGAATTATGGTAACTAAGGTTTTGAGGTTGCGGACTCTGCATGCAGCTACGTGTCTGGGAGGTTTGGTGGGCTGATATCATATGGGCCGACTTCGAGGGTCTGTGTTGATTGGACCAAGTATGTGTTTTGGGACCCGTACCATCCTTCGAATGCTGCCAATGTGATTATTGCAAAGAGGCTGTTTGATGGGGGTCTGGATGACATTTTTCCTATGAATGTTAAGCAGCTTGTAAAAGCTTCTGTTTTCTTAGTTTTGGTGTGTGTTATTCAGCTTTTGTTCGTAGTAGTGAATTAGCAAGATTTTAGTGCAATGTATACAATTTTCCTTGTATTTCTAACAAATTTATTTCATTTATCCTTAAAAATATGCAGACATAAGGAACTGGATTTCAAACATTGAACAACATGCCTCTGACAATGTTAACAAGATTTTGGTTGGAAACAAGGCTGTTTTGGATGAAAGCAAGAGGGTATATTTTTTACATTCCCTTTTTCTATTCTACAGATCATAGATTTTTAGTATCTTTATTTTGTCAAGAGCTTTCCTCTTGATTGTTCCTGCTATTTTGTAGCAAGGTGTTTAGGAAAGAAAGTATAATGGAAAGATTTGATGTTGATTTATCATCTTTGAACACATGGCAGTTTGAGAGGAATTTTTTAAGACTTAATTATCTTTTTTTACTCTAGAGTTTGGGTTATTTTTGTCATTTCATGGTGCACTTAGGAATGCACTGAATATATCATTTAATTAGCAAGTATTTCAACTGTATAGTTAACCTAAAGGTAATTGTGTGTTAATGAATGATTCATGCAGTATGGTGTAGGTCTGTAGCATTTGTAATGTGGATTCCACTTCTGTATTTATTCTCCATAACAAGATGAACCGTTTTGTGATCATTTCCTTGCTAGCAAAGGTCAAGGGCTTTTTTTCTTCTTCTTTCCAAGCAGTAACTACTTCAAAGGGCCACTAATCATGTTTTTTCCTCCTTTTGTGATAGGAAACTTTTGTAAATGGAAGATGCTCCAGTTGCGTGTTCGCTAAACTGGCAATGTAAAATCTTCTTGGGGTGTACTTAAAACATTTGCTGTTACTTTTTAGTATGTGCTAAAAACATATGTAAAGGATATTATGTGTATGTTTGAGCAAGTTTAATACAATGTTTGTAAATATTTGGTATATTTGATATAATGCGTTACATTTTTTATTATTATTTCGACTCTTACATTGTTTAAAAAATAGATTCATTTTTGATACGCTATTATTAAACTGTAATATATAGCAGGATGGATGCATCAAACAGACAGAAAAATAAACCATAGTGCATAAGAAGCGTTATAATTATATAATATAAGCGCTATAAAAATGTACTATAATGCAGCTGCTTACAGTTGAAGGATAGCAGAATAAAAGCGTTATTGTATCTATGCATTTTATAGCGGCTATACACGCTATAGTAATATGTAAATAGCAGATAGATGACGCCATGGAAAAAATATTAAAGCGGCATATATGCGCTATGAAAGCTTACTTTTTTATAGCGGCATTTTTTGTGTTATAAATACACCACTGGTATTTTATAACATGTCAATATATAGCGTTTATCGGACCGTTATGGTTTTATTTTATAGCAGTTATATGCCGCTATGGATGGCTCTTTTTCTTGTAGTGGTGTCACAACCGAGAGCATGGACAGATGCGGATAGACCTGCAATTTCATAAGGTTCAGTAGGTAAGCCCGTGACTTTTGCGCATGAGATGTAAACCTTCTCAAAATCGGGGAGGTGAGAGATATACCTTCGTCGGATTGACCTTTGGTTTGAACCGGAGTGTCCCCTTCAAGAATCAGAGATAGCTTAAAAGACTTGTGCATATCAGGCTGATCTAGATTGTAGCCTGTATCCTTTTCAGGGTCAAGAGAAGCTGAGGCAACTGTTGCTTGACTTGTAAGAGGGACTTGAGAGCTGGACCAAAAGGCTTCACTGACTTATATTTCTTGCTTGATGGTCGTTGGGTCACAAAATAGACTAAGCCAAGCAGCCTTGAGTTCATCAGGCTCTTCATCGTATAAGATTTCATGCATAAGAAGCTCCTCATAAATCCAATGCCGCAAAGAGATTTCTTCTTCAGCTTCACGATATAGTCCCAAACTTTGACTAACGATTCAATGTATCCCTCTTTAAGAAACCGGAGGTTGCAGTTTAAGAGGACACTTGCATTGTAATATATCAATAGTGGATCAAAATCATCCTTTATCTCTGTCCTACTAGCCTCCCTAGCCTCTTCTTTGAGGGTCCCTATTTGCTTAAGTTGTTTCTTAGCCTCCTCCTTAGTCATGCAAGCCTCAGTAATTTCCTCACAATAGTTTTGAGACTCTTGTTGAGCTTTAATCTTCTCCTTCTTTTCCCTTTCAATCTTGGCCTCAAGTCATCAAATACGAAGAGTCAAAGCGTCGTTATCTTTTTTCAGAGCATCCTTGTCTGTCTGCAAACATCCTTCTCGAGAGCTAAAGTACCACTGCGACGAGTAGCAGCGTCCAGTTTAATTTGATTCTCTTTCTTCGTACGCTCAACTACTTCAAAAGATTTGCTAGCTCTCTTCTCAGCATCAGCCAGCTTTGTTTTCAATCCCTTAACTTCCTCGTCCAAGTGTTTGATAGTTTCTTTATATTGAGCCACCTCAATAGTTAAGCAAGCGATCTCATCCTTCCTTTGCCTCGACACTTCAGAGATTCACTTAACCACATGTAGAGTTGTGCTATGCTGGTCATAGACATCACTGACATAAGAAAGCTCCGTTTCCTTGGCCTTTGAAGGAATCAGGTACTTAGCAGGGACAAAACTCATCAAAGTATATCTTTGGAAATATGGCCTTTAGTGCTACCATCCTTTTTGCAGCAGTAGCATCAAACTCTATTGGAAGTTTAATTGGAGGAGTTGAAGCTACGAGGGTCTGTTTTCCATGCCTCTGAAACGATGTAGGCTATCTACGCTAAATTAGAATTCAGACGATCATTGGGTGTCGGAAAACCTGAATATTGCGTTAGACCAGTCATTACCTTGATGGTCGGTTGCATCAAGAGGACTGGCTTTATTTGAACATCAAACCTCATCATCGCTATCTAAAAGATGAGCAACTTCCATCCTCATGATGTCTTCACCCATTGATAGAAATCAAATAAGGACTTGGCTGGCTACTTTATAATCCTTTCAAATTCCTTGAGTTGTACCTCACCCCTAAGCATAGGGCCGAATTGGAGCTTTTCTTATCGACACCTCATGCATGGGTGGACTCCTTGTTGAAATCATTTACATACAACTAAAGATTCACGTTCGGCCCCTGCTTGATGGTACCTAGCTCAGTGCTATCATGACAAGGATCTTTGAAGAAAAAACCTAGTTTTGAAGTCTTCACATAGCTAAGCCAAAGAATGAATGCTTACCGATTGCAGATGTAAATACTAGTGGGTGGCTAGTACAATAAGTGTGGATGGGAAGAGCAGACATTTTATAAGGTCAGAAAGCTGTCCTGCACAGGTGATGGAGTTGAAAGTAGTGATGTGGTGCAATGGCTCAACACTACCACCGTATTTTGCAATAGGAGGCAAGGTATTCCACTTGTCGATGTATGTACCCAAGATTTCCTTGGAGAACGACACTCCATTCTCATCATCAGAAAATGCTTCACCGCCAACACTTCGGGCCTGCCATCCATTAAGTTATGGCAAAGAAGATTCATTTCATCCCAAAGGCCAGTGTCCGCATGTTATAGAAGTATTTAGCCTACAACTGCTAATGGCCTCAGTCAACATCTTTATGGAGTGGGAGACCAGTGATGATGATACGATGGTGAGCGATGGTGATTATGGTCAACTAGAGAAGGTGACTTTCTCTCTTTATGCCTAGAGGGATACCGTGAATGGATGGCTCTACTTTCTCTTGACCTGGGCCTGGAAGCACCCCTATAGGACCGGGAATATGTCATGGGGTCCATGTGCTCTCATCTGATGGCATGAGCACCACCACTAAGATGCTCGAATATCAAGTCTCGAGCTCCTTCTGCCGCCCGAAGGCGTTCAAAAGCTGGTGATCATTCCACTGAAGGGAAACGATGATTTCTTGGTTCTCTATGAGAGCCTAATTTTGGGTCAATTCAATAACGTGACTTGGCTCACATGCAACATGCATTCTCTTGATATGCATAGGAGATACCCTGACCGGGATTTTAGGCACATTGCTCTTCTGGGAAATATTACAAATATTGTAGTCCTTAGGAATGATAGGCTGGGTAGGACTAAGATCAACTGTTAGAAGGGGAAGGAGCAAAGTTTACGTTCATCTTAACATCCGGCCTTATCCTCAGGTTAATCACTTCGCATGCTAGAATTTTGACGTTAGTTAAACATTGTAACACACTTCGCTACATGTCGTTGCTAAGCCAAGGATGGTTCAAACACTATAGGCGACAGCGTTACCGTTAGTATCACGGTCATTAGAGTTGTTACCTTTCTTGTCACTTGTAGGATTCATGGAAACAACCAGAATAAATTTTTAGTAGAGAAGAAAATGTAAAGAAATGTTAGAGCTTTTAGGAGAGGCCCTCCTTCTGGCCACAAAATTTTGACTAAATTTTTTGCCAACCAAGGAATTAAGATAATGAATTTATATTAGCAAAGGTTACTTACTAATACTAGGTGTAAAAAAATGAATGAGGAGTAAATGAGCAATTTAAGTTAAAAATCCAAGATATAAAGTGGTTCGGCTAAGCTTTCCTATGTCCACTATGATGCTTTCTTACTATATTGATTTATTAAAATCACAAGGAATTACAAGAGGATAACATGAAATTAAGAGCAACTTATGATATAACGGCCAGCTTAAGAACACTTAGTATTTTCTGTGCTGGAAAAGGAATTATAAGCATACAAATCAACTCTCATGAAGTTGTATGAAAATGGGTATTTATAGCAGCTGATGTTGATCATTTGACGACTTAGATTATGTAGTTTATAGGTGGGAATCATTCTTGGCTGCTAATCTGGTCGCATGGACAAATGGAGGACATCTGTAAAGATGGTATAAATATGTGGCTGAGATGTGTGCTAGTTGTTGCTACGTACTAAGGGCATGCTTTGCACAGGTCAAGATGGCATGACATAGGAGTTTGTGTGCTTTTGGTACACATGCCATAGTAATTGGTGTACTAAGTTGTACCTTTTGTTACCTAGCACACTTTTCTAGGAAATAAGGCTTAAGCTTCTTATACACATTAACGGCTAGTTGCTTGTTGCCAAATATTTTCAAGAGCAAAAATGAATATTGCTAAGGATAAATGAAGTAGTAAAGCCAAACCAATAATGGATAATCAGATAGGCTGCATGGGACTGGTCGTAGGCGGGCTGAGATGGAGCTAGGCTAAAGAGTGGTCACTTTTGAGCCTGTCCTAGGCAAATGAGTTAGTTATATGTTTCCTTGAGATGCCATGGGGCTATAGCTCAGAAGTGTTTGCTGAGTGGAATAGCAACGATGGAGCCAGGCTAAGGAGTGCGGGCCAGCTCAAACTTTGTCGGGCTAAAAAGTGCTGGCCCACTCGATTTGGGTTCGGATTAGATGTGTTGGCAACTAATCTTTTACTTGTGAGAAAATTGATTATCAGACATGTTTACCATTGAATTTTATACTCGATGCTTTAATAGGTAGTTTACCATTGAGATTGTATACCCGGTGGGTGCCTTAGGAGGTTTACAATTGAGATCGTTTACTAAAGTAATAGTTAGGCAGTTTACCATTAAGATTGTTTACTCAATGAATAGTTAGGTGGTTAACCATTTAGATTGTTAACTCAATGAATAGTTAGGCGATTTACCATTCTGATTGTTTTCTTAATGTATGGTTAGACGGTGTGCCATCAAGACTGTATATTTAATGTATTGTTAGTTGTTCACTAAAAATTTAGCCAACGTAAAAGTTATATTCGAGAATGTCTATTAGCAAAGGTAACTTGCTAATAACTTAGCTTAGAAATTTACAATAAGAAAATAAAGTGTAGTAAGTAAAAAGACAAGATTTAGAGTGGTTCAACCAAAGTTGATCTAAGGATTTTCTTATTACTTTGCTTCTTATACAACAATTTAAATTACAAGAGACTATAATAAGAAATTACAATGATTGAAAGCTTGAGATCTTCAACCCTATTTCAAATGATGAATGGTTGAGATGGTGTAGTTACGGTCCAGGATTCGCTCGGGTCATTGATGGAGTTGTGCGGCTAAGATTGGTTCTAGCCAAGATATGAATTGATTTGTAGGGCTTAGATGCTTAGTGATTTGCAGTCTGAACATAGGCATGCCTTGGACCTTGGCTAGCAGCATAAGATCAGGATGTGGTTGCGAAGAGGCACTTTGCCAGGTTGGTAGCAAAAGACAAGGAGTAGGGTATCATAGTGTCGCTTGTGTTGGACGTACAATGCCTTATGTGCCAGTCTTTTCAAAGAAACAGTGCATCCAATGCTTGTTTATGCAAGGGTGGTCAGGCGTCAATAGCCAGAGCCAGCCACATTACCATAAAAGAGCTCTAGATGGTCGTGGCGGTTAAAGTGGAAGACGAGCGAGGGACTTTTTTAAAGAAAGGACAATGACACCCTAGGGTGATCTAAGTATGGTCGAGGTGTGCTGCCTAGGACGCTCGCCTATGGATAGCCATTCATATGTCAAGCCATTATTTATAATGATTCATTGATGACATCATAGGCTTTGTGTGGCTTATGCATGAATCATTGTCGGGTGAGTAATTCTTTGTAGTAGATGCCGTAGTTAGAGCAAAAGAGCCATTTGAACCGTGCGGACTAGGATGTTGGCTATTAAAATCATGCAGGAAAATACGCGAGCCAAGATACGGGCCGGTCCATATTACTTGCAAGAAAATTGAGCAACATTTGCCCCCTGAGTTCATGCTCATGAGCTAGGACGGTCTTGTCATTTATGCATTTAATGCTGCAGACATGTGTCCTTCTATAATTGGGAGTGGTGATTATATTCTCAATACACTTTAGAAATGATTTAGTGGTTGATTTGATGAATTATTTAATGAAACCTAGACCGTCCACATTTTCTCCAACCTACTGAATTTAACAATTCAGATCGAGCTTCATTTCCTATAAATGCCCCTCTCCGTCTCCTTCTCGCTCTTTATCGAGTATTGTAAATTTCTTCCACTAATGAAAGAGAGAAAAAGCTTCCAACATTGTGTTCATTTAGCAACTGTAGCTTGGATTTCAATCAGTAAGTACCTTGACTTAGATTTCACTTTACTTTTCATTTTTGATGCCATATTGAATTGGAATCATTATTGAATTGTTGAGTAATTTTTTTTAATGCCTTCTTTTTCACTGTTTCTTCTATTTTGTTAATCTAAATATCATCGTCTTTCCAATGAACTTTCATTGAGAATGGCATTGACGATCGTCGTTGTAACACCGACGTCGTCGATTGACGTCAAACACTTTTTCAATTATTTGAAGAGCTCACATACAAGTGCAAATAGTAATGAACTACTCCTCATAGGATTAGAAGATGGTACATTTTTCCTTGGCCCATGACTATGACTTAAGCGCTGAGAAGACTACTAATGCAGGCCATATGGCCCGCTTGAATTGAGGTTAGGATTAAAATGGAAATGTGTGGCTTGCCCTCGAGTTTAAGCAGCTCTCATGTTAGTTAGAGTGGTTCATAACTGGGTTTTGTTTACTTTCTGAAGCATTGCTAAATTATCTTGTTTGTTTTTACTGGTCCATCTTAACTTTGTAGAATTAGTTGATTCAAGCATGAAAAAGAACTCCCCTTAGTAGTCTTCTCCTCAATAGCCTCATGTATACATTAACACTCAAACTTAAGTGACATCGGTTTCCTAGTTGAGTCGATCAGGAGAGATCACTCCCTATGGTCGCACCATCCCTTGTTCGGCAGTCCCCCATAGCATCAGCTTATCCCAGCATGATGTTCCCCCAAGGCAGCCGTTAGGCCAATCCACTTACTTCAAGAAGAGGAAAAATGATGGGGAGTTGGCAAGCTCTGAGGCGAGATCTTCTTACCGCTACTCTTGGGAGCTCGGCTTTAGCCTTGGTTGTCAGGATCCAAGGGGATTGGGCTGATTGGGTCTACCAGTTTCTCTGTGGTGGAGAGTAGGTATGAGACAGGGTTTTTTGGACTTCTTTAGGCACTGGCAAGACTACCTTGATGGTTTTAGCTCAGACCGGCTAACCTAAAAATGAGTGGATTGGTCATCCCACCGAGTCAGTGTTGGACACTAAAGTTGGGAAGGCTTTCCGATGAGATTGCAGACTTAGCTCTCTTTTCTTCCTTGTTTGCTCATCCATCTTTTATTGCTGGCCAAGCCCCATGCTCTCCACCTTTGAAACAACATGCTGGCATATAGAAAGCATGTCATTAATGAGGCCACTGTCGGTTGCTTAATGGAGGAGACGTTGGTGGAGTTTGAGAGGAGGATTATTGATGTGAAGTCGGCTAGGGATGTGGTTGCTAAGAGGAAAGCAAACGAAGTGGTTGAGAGGGACAGAATTAGGAGGCAGGTGGCTTGAGTGAGAGAGGAGCTGGAGGATAGGAATAAAGAGGTGGTTGATTTGAGGGAGGATCATCAGCGCTGTGTTTCTCATGAAACTATGGTGGAGGAGAAAGCCAAACTTGATGCGAAGTGGAATGGTAAGTTGACAATTATGTTGAAGAGGAATCACTTGGCTAACTATCATCTTCCCTTGTCAGTTGACTTCCTTTCTCTAAGTAATATAATGGTGTTCGATGGGAGGTGGCGGAAGAGATGGCTGTCGAGGGTTGGGCTTCCCCAACGAACCTACCCTGGAATAGATTACTTCCTTGATAGGCGCCTTGAGTGGTCGGCCCATTAAACCACCCTAGAAGTGGATAAGGGATGATATATGATGATGACATCCAACTTCTTCGATCCTTGCCGCCCCTTTGAGAAGCGGAAGGAAAGGTTTTTTTTTTTAGCCTCTTATAATAGTTAGTAGATTGGGCAAAGTTCTGAATTTGTAAAAAATGCTATATAATTTGATTTGCCTATATTCTTTTGTTATACTGTATATTCCTTACTTTTCTGTTGATACCGCATATATGCTAGTTTGTCGCGTTTAATTTCAGTTGTAATCAATTTCATATTATTATTATTATTTTCGAGCAACTCAAACGACCCACGGCTTTGCTAAGAATACACGCAGACCTAGGCACTTATGTACTATATAGAAAATAAGTTCAATAAAGAATAAAGAAATAGTTGCTTAATAAGCTTATCTTTTTACTGATTTGGGCATCCCTCCGCTATTATGTAAAAGTGGTGTGTCAATGATGGAGCACCCTCTGGAGTTTATCGGGCATTCATGTTAGTTCTCCTTTTCTTTATTAGCAGACTGTTAGAAGGGCCCCGGCTTAGTTATGATAAGGCCACCGTGTTTACTTGATGCAGCCAGTAGGATGCTAGATTCACGGTTACAACATGGGTAACCATGCCTATCTTGGTACTAGAGTACCACCCTATTGGTGAAATGGACAACATCATGAATAAAAGAATCGAGACCACAGTGGGATTTAATTGGCTCTGGTGACCTTATAGGCTGGTCAAAATGTTCATATCTTCCCTTTGTGTAAGTAGAGGCATTGCGTGCACGTACACCCTCGAGATGGCCGGTTGAATGCTAGTAGCTTCCACTCAATGCTGGTAGAGGCGCTGTGCATTCCTATACCCCAAACGGGATGGCTAGTAAAATGTGAATAGCTTCCCCCCGATGTAGACACAAGCTTTATGCACTCGTAAACCCAATCAGGATAGCTGGTTAAATGTATAGCTTCCCTTAAAGCAAGCAAAGGCGTTATCTACCTGTACACCCACTTTAAATGGCTAGTTGAAGGTGTAGCTTCCCCTAGATACGGTTAGAGCCACACACTCGTACACCCTACTTGGAATGTATAGTTGAATGTGCGGCCATCCCTTGAAGTTGGTAGAGGCATTGTGCGCTTGTTCACCTACTCGAGATGGCTAGTTAAATGCTAATAGCTTATAGAATTGACAAGATTTACAAACAGAAAGCGCCTTGTTCATGCAAATAGAAAGTATATTTATAAAAATGGGCGACTACCTTATAATTTTGCATACATAGTCTAACTCTTTTTATATGCTTGGTTTACAAAATCTTGATGTTGATGGTAGCTATGGTATCGTCGTTGCCCATAGTGGTGGGGCAGGTGGATTTTTCTTTGGCTACTCTTTGCTCAACATATTACCTCAAATACTACATTAGCTCGCCCTTATAGATCAACCGCTCTATCAAATCCTTGAGGCATGGACACTTGTTGGTAGAGTGGTGTTGAACCAGTAGAAATGATAATAATTTTCTCTTACCATAGGCTCCTCCCTCTACCTGTCTCGGAAGGGAATGAGCGGCTAAAACTGCATGCAATCTTGCATGGAAAGGTATACGGTTTTAAAACGCAGTTTAAGATAATGTAGTTGGTGTATCAAGGCTTAAAGTAAGAGACATCTTTAGAACAGTTATTGTTTTCCTATCGGCCATACATTCAGTAGTGGTTATCTTCCCTCGATCCAGTTTTATTATTTCACATGCTCTCCTCATCATTATCGCAGATGTTGGCCTCGTCTACCCACATGACCACATTCACTTCCAGGAGAAAATCAGCCAAGGAAGACACTGGCTGCTTTTGTCATTCTTTTCGCATTAAGGACCGGTATCTCACTCTCGAACATAAAGAAACTACCAAGCCATTCTTGTCTGCCCCCTTGCCCGAGTAGATTCTTTATCGAAGCAATTCACATATAAGCAAAGGGGCTCATTTGGGACCTGTAGGATATTTACAAGCTCGCTCACCATCATGATTCCTGTTTTTAACGTAAAGAAGTGAATCTTGAAATCCATATACAACTGGGCCCATGAATGTAATTTGCTAGCTATGAGGTGGAGGAACCAGCGGAGGCCAGTCAGGTCAGTATGGAGGGGAAAAAGAGATTTAGCATTGTCGAATAGCTGGTCAGCAGATGTTATGGAGTTGAAATCTTTGATGTGGCCAGATGGGTTGGGGCTCCTGTTATACTTCTCAATAGTACATAAAGCATACCTCCAAAGATATAGGTGCTCAAGATCTCTTTGGAAAAAGGTTCTCCATTTCCATCATTTGAAAGGCCTTCATCATCTGTGTTCCTATTTTGGATTATGTTCATTTGCTAGCACAAGCCACTGTTTCTTCCCTAGGGCTAGCTTTCGCACATCATGGTTAGCACTAGCCTATAACTAGGGAGAGACTTCCTCCGTGCCTGCTTGGCGAAGGATGCTTGTGGCAATTAAAAGGCAAGTGGGAGCGATGGTGGTGGCCTGGAGTAGGGGATCTGTGCATACTAATAGGTGAAACAGACTAGTAGGCCCACCTCTCTTAGGATCTAGGATAGGGAATATGCCCGTAGGACCAAGAGTTAACTAATGGTATCCTCTGTTTAAGGCTTCTAGCTCGCGCACTACCATTTGTATTATAACACCCCCACTTTTAGACCTATACCATCCAAGAGTGTTACAAAGTAATACCGTCGAGTAATATAGAGAATGAGGCGATATGGGGTACTCATATAAATACTCTCTTGGGCTAACACTGATGCATATTTAAACATCAAATAAATAACTAACCTATACATACGCAGCATTGGCACAAAGCAATAAACATGTGTGCCTCCAGGATAAAACAATACACAAAATAGAGAAATATCAAAGATTACAAAGTCAATCACAATGATAAAATATAATATAATATAATACACACACACACACAAGGTATGTCCAATATACATAACAAGAATATACATAAAAGAATCAGTACAACACATGATGGTAAAAAACTATATTGAATACTAGACTCCTCTATGACCAAACACAAGAAGTCTAATTGTATCTATAACGAAAAAGTTTCGGACATACCCAGTCATTATATAAACAACACACGGGTCAAACTATGTCTAAATCAATGGATTAATATAAAGTGGAACATAATATATGTAAATTATATTCTTAAGATAATACCCATAATATCACTAAGTGTCTATATAACAATAAATATATGGTTTATAATCATAGTATCATAAATAATTCCCAATGTATCACAAAATGTCAAATGTCATGAAACTATACCTAAATATGCCATCACCCATATACAAACATATTAAATTAAAAATCACAGAATTAATAACAAACGGGTGAATCATCAACGTCTAGAAATCATCAGCAAAATCCCAAAATCAATAAAAAGGTTTGTGCTCGCACATGGCAATGCCGAAATTAAATCAATTATAAGTAGGCTGTTTGCTTAAAGAAAATAAGCCGTCTACTTGAATGGATAGACCGTCGGCCCATCAATCATATAAGATAAGATACGTGGATTTACTATATCCTAGACAATCTTAGGTAGGAATATAAGTAGTATATGTTTGTCTACCACACATACCAAAACCAAACGGGAGACTGACATCACGTTTGCTTGCTCTAGGAGTCTCACATGTGTCCGTCTAACACTACCCGTACAGTCATCTATTACCTTCCCCTTGGTATCATGATAATATCTACCACATGTCATAAACACGCTACAGGACTACGCTCTACATAAATCATGACCGACACATTGCCTATATAGGTAACTGACTTCTGGCCTATGTGACATAGGAGAAAATGCACACAACAAAGGCATATAGCAATAAGGGTGTCATGGATCCGGGGCATGACCACCGCAATCATGTCGCTAGGGTGGATGCTGGCCAATCTGGTTTACTTCCGAAACAAAAAGGAAGCTGGATAAGATATATAGACACAAAGTCCCTACACTCGGTAGCTAACACATAGCTGCTCATAAATGCCAACACCTGGCCCTATATATTGCTGCCACACAGCTTGATACTATTTCTAACACATGGCCCTACATATTACTGCCACACAACTTGATAATATCGCCAACACATGGTTATATATGTGATTACTGACATATGGCAATACACTTGACTCACCACATCGAGTCTCCATAAATCCCCATCATTTGAGTGTCATTTAGCAATATATATGATTGTAGACACATGGAAATACACTTGACTCACTACAGCGAGTCCCCATAAATCCCCGTCATGTGAGTATCACCTACGTACAACGAATAACCGAATAAATATCACAACAGTGTCCCAGAGCACCGTGTGATACTCAAATGTTTATTCTCTGCTTATAAACTACACTCAATCTCCATAATATTCTATATAAGTCCAAAGAATAACAGGAGAAATATTACCGAATGCCTCATCCCAAACGGTATAATAACTCCGTTTACTCAGATTGTCGTCACATGGAATAAAAATCATCACAAAATGGTATGTACGTCAACACCGTATTATATCAAATTACTAAAAAAATCAATATCAACGGTTAATCATTCATAGTATAAAAATCAGTATAAGAAAACAAGAAATCAGAAGATATAAAAATCGTACATAAAAGTCCCAATTCAGTTCAAAAATGAAATAATAATGATAAAGTTCTACAAAATTTTTCTTTAAACATTTAAATTGAATTTTCTAATACATACATACACATATATATATAAATTGAAAATTAATAATTCATAAGGAATCATATTGTAATGAAATATACTTTTAAATGTCCAAAAAATACTTAGAAAACTTGTCATATTTAAATAAATCATTTTTAAAACTTATATATAATAATAACTAATTTTTTACAAATAGAACCTCAATATTAATAATTACTATTAAAATCTCTTTTCCATACTCAAATCTCTTCAAATTAACTTATAAAGCTTAATATTGCTCATAAAAACTATGTAACGACCCACTTTTTTGGACGGTTTAAATCGACAATAAACCACACATGTCAAATTCAAACCATTCAAAAGGGAGGATTGTTATGGGGTAAATAAGAAAAAGAAGAGAAAAGAAGGAAAAACAAAACACAGAATCTCACAGCGGAATGACAAAATATAATAATCAAATAAACAGTTCATGAAGCTGTTTTACAAATAACATTTGATTACACTTTTACAATACAGATCAGAGTACATATAGCAGTAATAAATAAATAATGCAGCGGAACAACATGATGCAGTGGAATAAATAAAATAAATAATATACAATCTTCGTCTTCGTCCTTCAGAGATAAATGGTCTTTGATACACTGAAAAGCTCAGACTGATCCGAGCGTAATGAAAAGACAAAACACTCAAGTCAGAACTAAAAGATCTTATGAAAGATAAATCAACGGTAAATAAATATGAGTGTAACGATGCCAGAGATGTTTACGGGGTTTGACATCTTTTATCCAGTGTCTAACGTGAGTGCAATTAACTTAAGAGATGTTCGGGATTCCATCTCCTAAGGATCCGTTAAACTATCTACATACATAGTACAATACGCTATTATAATAGTGTGTACAGTAAAGTAAAGTATTAAAATAGCATTAAGGCGTTACCCATATCCTCCTTAGCACATTTATATATTCCCGTAGTCTATACAGTACCTTAATTCCTTCATAAACTGGAGGGCTATCAGTAGGTACGATACAAACAAAAATCATAGAAGGCGCGATAAGGCATGTGACAAGGCACGCGAGGCAATGTCAGGGTAGGATTCTACCATTTGCACTCCCGGACTAGTGGTAATGCATAGCAGCTACTACCGCCCACCTCGGAACACACTCGCATAACCAAAATCGAGGGGTGGCCACTAAATCAACAACAAAGTAATAATTTGGTATCGAAGAAATGTACCCGATTGGAGGAGTGACCTCACTTGGCCTGATATAGCTCCTGTTTTAGCCACATCAAGCTGACTCACGGGAGTCAGGACTACGTAAATACCTCATACAAAATCGTTCGCCAAACCATCCTACTTCAATCTGGAATCTCCACCATGTACACAGTTGTTAAACTGGTTTTCGGTATTGGCAGAGAGTATGACAATATCCGATCCCTGTCTCTTTAACAACCAAACGCTTATTTCACACCGGATGGTTCTTTTACATTTCAAAAGTCAATTCATAATCGATATCAAAATATCATATTCGATTCAAACATATCACTTTCGAAATCATATTCACTTTCGAAATAATATCGACAAAATAGGTTAAATCTCATTTCAAAATCATCATATTCAATCAAATATGTCATTTCACTAGAAAATATCATTTAAATCCCAACTTAGGTTATAACATCATTTAACCATATTCGCTTTTAAATCAAGGATTTAAATATAGCAGTCCAACCTTGCACCGTTTTATTTTTAGAAAATAGTTTAGATAGTTTTAAAATATTTTTAATAGTTAATACTTTAAAATAGATTAAATAGTTTAAAATATTTTAAAATAGTTTAAAAAATAGATTCAAATAGTTTAGGCGGATTTAAGATAGTTTAAATAGATTTAAAATATATTAAATAGATTTAAAATAAATTAAAATGAATTAATTAGCTTAAAATAGGTTAGAATAGATTAAGACAATTATAAATAGTTTAAACTGATTAAAATAGTTTAAAATAGTTGAAAATAGATTAAATTAGTTTAATAGTTTGGAAATCTTAAAAATCAGGATTTTTTAAATAATAAATCTTTGTAAAGTATATATTAAAATAATTAAGTTTGAAATTGATATCAAAATAAACTATTTCTGCCTTTTCAACAAATATGGATCATATCCAGGTTTCAAATCACCAACTCGAATTTAAACTTTCAATTCAATTTTCATTAAACCATCTCAATTTATATTAATTATAAATCCATGGTTGAACTACAATTTTAAACCACTTCAATTTCATAGATTTCAAAGTTTAAATCTTTAAACTTTTCCAATAACTCCATTTCGATAAATTTCGGTTATATTTCAAATTCAACTTTGAAATTTCCATTTTATTCTTCTAAACAATTCATTAAACCAACTCCAATTTCAACATTTAAAGCTTGGATTTCGAAAATAATTCAGTTTATACAAGACAAATTTTATTTCAAAATATCATTTACTGAATTCAAATTTTAAGGATTTAAAATCATTTAATTTAACCAATTCGGTGTCCGTATATAATTTTCTACCCTATGGTTAAGTGATATGAATATTTACCATTTCAATCTGCAAATATTTTTACATTTACGGGTATATATCATTTCAACCCGCAATCCCAATTTAACTTCAAATCCATGAAATCGCTCGAGTCTATCATTTCAACCCATAACGATTTCTCCCTAATCTATCAGATCGTTTGGGTATGTATCATTTCAACCCATAGTGATTTTCGTAGCAATAACTAAGGGAACTTGCAGTGTTATAAACATAACATCCAGTCATCCAATATCAACAATCAAACATCCATCAAAATCACCATTCAATCAATCAATAAACAATAACAGGTGACTGATTATCAATAACAAGTATTAACTGGCAATTTAAAATTTTAATATTAAATTAATGGTGATTAAATTCACTAAAAGTCAGATTTAACTGTAATGACAACTTAAATATACCAAACATCACCCAATCAATTTCTAATCACATCATAAATTCAATTTAACTAACATAAGATAATTTAGTAGTTGTGAGTGGGTCAAAACACTCACCCTTGATTTCAAATCGATTTGAAATCCAAATAAAGGCCCAAAATTGAAAAGTCTCAGAATTCATCCAAAACAGTTCCAAAAATGTCCGGAATTTCGGTACAATCCCAACGGAGCAAACCGTGCGTAAATCTGACCTCGTACATAAAAGTTATACACATTAGAACATTATACGATTAAATTTAAAATTAATAAAATAATTATATCACAAAACACGTCACCATTTCGATTCTCAAGCAAAACCCTACACTGTCGCGATTTTGACTTGCTCATCACTGGCCGCTACCGTTCGATTAATGCATACGCCACGACAGTCGCGGCCACCCTTTGACATGCCGCCCATGCTCAAGCCCCCTACCGACCATGATCTGACCTCGCGACCCCTTGCCGACCTCAGAAACGCCAGCCGCCGCCATAAAGATTAAAATCCTAATTGAATTTTACATGACAATCTGACCATTGATACGAAGAATGACCTACATGGATGAACTCCCCTCGACCATCTCCACGCATCCATACCCATAAATCGACGATCCGCTGACGTTGATCAAACCCCAAATGAACGACCGAGAATGAATCGCCCATTTCTGGCCAAACTACGATCTGAATCGAAAAAAAAATCTTAGCAGTAGATTGCGCTCGTCGAGAGCTTTCCAACGATATATAATTTGCTATGCTTTGAGGAGTTTGAATTTTGAAATTGATTTTGATTTGAATTTGGATTTGGGAATTAGGTTTCCAGTCATTGAGAAGAGAGAAACGATAGAAATTTTAGTACGTACAGTAATGAGAAATAAAAAGGCTGCTAGGGTTAGAACAAAACTATTTATATGGACAAGGCCCGATAAGAAAGACCAACATATCGAATTAGTTCGTAACGACAATAACAACCCGAAAAGCCCGTTCTGCTTCTGGAACGAAAGCAGGTCATCCCATATATCAAAATAGATGTTTTCGATATTTTTAAACTCAATGGAACAGATTTCAAGTCCTAATTCCATCGTATGAAGAAGTTAGCTTTTAAAATCAGCTTATTTCAAACTGATTTAAATAAATTGATTTCCACGCGTTTCGAGCCTGCACGATCCGACGATAAGTGTGACGACCCGGATTTTTGACGTCTGATAATTAGGAAATTAAATGGTTTTGATTTTGAAATATTGATCTTATTAGGCAAATAAATAAATAAAAGAATGTATACGTAAGTTAAGAAGCATATAGCAATTATGAAAATATGGAAATGTATAAGTGTGTGTGTATATATATGATAACAAATACAAATGCATTGGGTAAAACAAAATATACATATGAAATCTATGTATATATATGTATGTATGAACCTAAAGAGACAAGCATTTAATGCACATTTCAACTCTAGCATACAAAACATAATACCTCAAAGCATTTTCATATAAAATCAATTCATGTCAGGTCACAACAGTGTACAAATCAAAGAAATAAATAAAAAGGAAATAAAATAAAAATGTAAACATATGAAGATCTGTACAATACCTCACCCTTGGCTTACACTGTAATCTTCATTCTTCTATATATATACCTCCACCTGTCTTCATTTATTTCATTCGAACAAGCTAAGTAAAAAAAAAGATACTGCCAATTAAGAAAATAAATAAGTCTTGAAGCAGGAGCTCGATAAAAACAGAGCAGTAGTGTATATATCTTTAACAGGTGAGTAAACTTAAACTTAAAACAGTTTTAAATTGATGTATGTGGAAATGTTTGATGTAAATTTTGTGATGCATGTTTAAATATATGTATGCATGCTTGTTTAAAATATGAATACATGTGTATATATGAATATACTGGTGTGTTGACTGTGATCATCTCTGTTTATGTTTTACATTTAAAATTTAGATAAAAATTCCAATCCTCCTCATCTAATCTTTGTTAGGCTTAGGAATTCAAACAAATTTTGTTTGTTTAATCAAATTTAAGGTTTTAAAATTTTATTTATATAAAGTAATTTGCAAATTTTATGGAAAACAAAAGGAACAGTGAAAAGTTGATTTTATCAAAATTCCAACATGATTAAATTGTAGATTCCAGTTTATAATCTGATGTATCTATAAAAACTAGGATTTTTAAAATGAAAATCAAGATTTTTAGTTGAGATTTGGATGAGAATTTCGAAGAAAATCATAAATTGGGTTTCGACCTTTTTCTGGTGATCGACAAACTTTTAGGGGTCGGGGTTTTTAGCGAAGATTGCTTGGTGATCAGGGATGTTGGGAAAAATAGTGGATGTGACGATTGTTCGTCATGGCGTCGGCAGTGGATCGTACTAGGGTTTTAGAACCCTATTAAGTCAAGGTCGGAAATTTCTTTATTTCGCCGTCGTCAAAGCATCGAGTCAGGCCGGACGAGGAGGAATCGGAGCTTGGGTCATGGACGAGGCTGTGGCTGGAGCGGAGGAGCTTCTGATGGTCGGGATGGCCTTGTCGAGGCTGGTTTCAGGTGATGTTTTGGTTTCCAGTTCGATCAGAGGAGTTCGATTTTGAATTGGACTTCGTGGTGATGGATTGATGGTCGGAATTGATAGTAGTGTCGATTGATGACTCACCAGAGGTTGAGGGGGTAGCCGGAGCGCCGCCGCGGCACTGTGCACGTGCACAGTTTCATGTGTGTCTATGTGGGTTGCGAGGTGGGTTGCCTCGGGATGAAGCACGGGGGAGATGATGATGGGCTCGGGGTTGAACTCGTGTACGTGAATGTTAACATATCTGTTTTTAAATTTTAAAACTAAGTTTTAAAAAAATGAAAGAAGATGTAAAAACTCGAGTCAGGACTCGAGTGAGTATAGGGTTTCACCCGAAGCGGGATGTTTGAGCAGTTTTAAAAGTTTTTAAATTTAAATAAAAGTAAGTTTTAAAGTTTAAAATAAAAATCTAGTTTTAAACTATTTCTTAAATCTATTCTTTATAAAATAAATGTTTTTAAGTAATTGATTTAAGGAAGTTATATAATTTGTTAACTTTAATTTGTTAAGATACATGTTTAAAATTTATATGATAATGATAAGTGGGTAATTATAAAGATAATGATTTACCTTAAAAGTTAATTAAGGTTTTAATGATTTGAGATCAATTAAGTTAATAAAGTAATTTAAGTATAATTAATTAATTTATTTAATTAATGATTAAGGATTAATTAATTAACAATTAAGGGTTTTAAGTTTTCGATCCTAATTAATTAATAAGTGATTAAGGTTTATTAATTAATAATTAAGGGTAATTACTAAATGTGATTTATTTAATGATAATTACTTAGGGGAAGTAATTGAGGATTAATTACTTAGAGTAATTAATTAAAAGATTGATTAATTAAGAAAATTAAATTAAGGGTTAGTTAATTAATGTGATAAATAAAAGGGTAATTAATCAATATAAGTGATTATAGAATAATTAATTAGAGAAATTAATTAAGGATCAATGTAATAAATTATTGTTAATTACTTTATGAGAGTAATTAAAGGATTATTAAATGTGAATGGTTGAAGGTTAATTAATTTGTGTAATTAATTAAAAACTAATTACTTAATGTAATTAAAGAATAATTAATCAAGGAGGATTAATTAAGATGGAGGATTAAAGATTCAGTAATTAATCGGTTTGTAATTAACTAATGTTAAGTAAGTAGGATTAAGGTAATCAAAGTAATTAAAGTTGGTGATTAATTTAATTGGAGATTGATTAAATTAATCAGGAATTATATCTAATAAATCTTGCTTATGGATGATTGAATGATATTGAATACCTTGGATTATTTGTTATTCCTGGTATGTGATTGAGATGCTATGTGATAGGATGTTTGGATATGGATTATCTATCTGTAATAGAATTGCTATGTGAATATTTACTCTGAATATGAATTGATTTTTTTTCACTTAAATAACTTGGATTTAAGATGACATTGGATTCGAAGAGACCGGAGTCGAGTATCAGAAAATACCCGAAATCACTTTAAATAATAATTTAAATTCTTATAAATTGGATATGTGAGATTAATCAGGCTGGAATGAATAAGTTTAGTAACCTGGACATTTAATCCTGGAAATTGTTGTGTGTGATAAATGATTTACTATAATAAGTAAGAACTCGTAAAAGTACGAGTTACCCTGGTAATTCACTTAAGTTATATAGCTTGGTATTTCATATTTTATGGGATTACTCAAGCTAGTTTCCAGCCTGACCCGGGTGTTACTTTGATGTAATGCTCGGGTCAGACCGAGTATTACAGATTTTCAGGTTAGGACGTTCTGGAACTTAGGAGGCGAGCTGGATGGCAGGAACGTATGGAGTGTTTCCGCTGTGATATTATTTCTGTTTATCTGAGGCATATTTGATTTGTATATGTCCAGTGTTTGGGTATGAGAGTAACTCTGATGTATTATAAATGTATTTGACTGATACAATATTATTTGTAAACTGATATTATTTGATATTATATTTTGATCCGCTAAGATTTGTGAGATTCGGTGCCGTGTTTCTATTTCTTCTTCTTCTATCTCTTTCTTCTTTTTCTAACTATCTGGAATTTTCGCGATCGAAAATCTTGGGTTGTTACACTTGGTATCAGAGCAAAGGTTAAGCAAGAACCTTGGCTCTGGTGGGGGATACTCATTAAGAATAGAGTCAATGGTACCCTAGAATGAGTTGAGTGTATATGTAGATATGAGAGCGTACTTGTTATTTTCTTATATATTGGTTTTAAAAGTAAATGATTTTTATATAAGTTTATATAAAGCAATGATTCTTCTAACCATTATATATTAATGTAATTGGGTGTTGTATTATTTGAAACTTAAATAATGAGAATTAAGTGGTAATAGTAATACAACCAAATTGAAATTAAATGCGGATAAGTTTGAAATAGATCCAAGCTGGAACTAAAATCCTGAATTTGTTGTAGTAAGAATAAGATAAAAATGAATTGGTATCCAGATATGATAATCTTGGGTATCATCATAAATAGTTATTGTGTTTAATAATGATATATTTGTTAATAAGTAAGCCAAATGAAGTAAACTTTTAAGATGAGTATAACTGTTAGGAAATCAAGTCTATAGTTTCGATGATAACAACTATACAATGGAAATCGAATGTACATATATATCTATATTTACAGATAGTTGATAGAGTAACGTCACCAAAGAAACTAAAGTAACACTCAAGACAAGAATCAAAAGACGTCAAATCAGAAGAGATTGAAGAGAAATGGGACATGCACAAGATAAAGCAACATGCACACTTTCAGACGTCTGAGAGCACAAGCCAGACATCTGAATGATTCCTCTGGTACATAATTCAGAAGCAACCAGACGTCTGAATACCAACATCAGACGTCTGAATGATTTCTCTGGATCACAATCTCAGAAGAAACCAGACGTCTGATCTAGAACTCAGACGTCTGACATACATCCAGACACAAAACAGAAGTAAAGGCCAGACGTCTGAGGCTACTTTCCAAACGTCTGAAAATGGGCTCGACTGTGTAAATTCAAACACCAACTGTCAAGTGCTATGAATGTGATCAATACGGACACATGAAGAAGGATTGCCCAAAACTTAACAATGATAAAAAGAAGAGCAAATTTGAAAAACTCAAAAAGAAGAAAGCGTTCAAGGTAACGTGGGATGACTCCGAGTCTTCATCTTCAGAAAGTGATAGTGATAGCGATGGAGAACAAGCTAATGTGTGTTTTATGGCACAAAAAGATGAGGTATGTCCAGAACTTAACTATGAAGAATTACTTGAACTTAGCATAGAATTAGATGATAAATTTAGACAAATAAAAAAATTGAACAAAGAATATATAGTAAAAGTAAATAGATTAGAACTTGAAGTAGGAATGTTGAAAGATGAAAAAACTATTTTAGAAGAAGAACTTGAAATATCTCAAGAAAAATTAAAAAAATTTGCGATAGAAAGTGAGAACATTACTCTAGAAAAAGAGAATTTGCTAAAAGAAAATATTGATTTTAAAGAGGATATTGAATTATTGACAACAGAAAATAGAGAGTTAAAAGAAAAATTAGATAAAATTACCAATAATGTGTCAAAATTTAACAAAGGGAAACAAGACTTGGAAAATCTTATCAAAACATCAAAACCATCAGGAAATAGAAATGGAATAGGATTTAAAAAAGGCTCTAAACAAAGAGAAAATAAGGCTAAAAATATTAGTTATATAAAAACTAGAAGTTTATCTAAACAAAAATTGAATACCAAAAATGTGAAAATTTGGGTTCCTAAAACAAATAATAAATTGATTAGACAAAAGCATATCAATAATTACTTAGAAAATGCAGTATATAGTAAAAATTATATTTATAAAGGTACCAAACCATCTTGGGTATGGCTACCTCCCTCTAACAATTAGGACCCTAATCAAATATGTGGGTACCAATTAAAATATTTTTTATCTTGCAGGTACCCAAAATGAAAAACAAGGAGAAATGGATACTAGATAGTGGTTGCTCCAAACATATGACTGGAAATTCAAAAATGTTATCAAATATAACATACATCGATGGTGGAACGGTAACATTTGGGGACAATTCAAAGGGATTTGTCATAGGCATTGGAGAAGTCATCAACTCTGGTATATCTAAGTCTCCTGTTATTAGAAAATTTAAAACACAACTTATTAAGCATTAGTCAATTATGTGATAAAGGTTTTCAAATAAATTTTGAAAAAGATAGATGTAACATTTTAGATAATAACAAACAACTCATTTTTGAAGGTTTTAGAAACAAAAATATTTATATATTAAACATGAATATTAATAAAGATTCAAGCTTATGCTTAAATGCCAAACATGATGATCCATGGTTATGGCATAAACGATTTTGTCATATTAATTTTAAGAATATTAATAAGTTAGCTAAATATGAGTTAGTAAGAGGGTTACCTAAAATGAGTTACAAGGTAGAAAATTTATGTGGTGATTGTCAAATTGGTAAACTAAAGAAAAGCTCGTTTAAATCTAAAAATAATATTTCTACAAAACAACCATTAGAATTATTACATTTAGATTTATTTGGTCCAACACAAGTAAGATCTATTAATCATAACAAATATGTTTTTGTAATAGTCGATGATTTCTCAAGATATACATGGACTTTATTTCTAAAACATAAAAGCGATACTTTTGGTATGTTTAAAATATTTGCAAAACGGATTAAAACTCAAATGAATTTGAAAATTAAAAATATTAGAAGTGATCATGGAGGAGAATTCAAAAATGATCTTTTTTCAAATTTTTGCAATAAAAAGGGAATAACTCATAATTTTTCCTTTCCTCGTACACCCCAACAAAATGGTGTCGTAGAAAGAAAAAATCGTACATTACAAGAGTGTGCACGAACATTATTAAATAGTAGCGGATTACCAAAACACTTTTGGGCCGAAGCTATTGCTACATCCTGTTATGTATTGAATCGAGTAACTATTCGTCCAATGACTAAACAAACTTGTTTTGAAATATTTTTTGGTAAAAAACCTAAAGTATCATACTTTAAAACTTTTGGCTCAAAATGTTTTATATTAAATACAAAAGACAAATTAGGAAAATTTGATCCAAAAGCTGATGAAGGTATCTTTGTTGGATATTCGGATCGTAGCAAGGCATATAGAATTTTTAATAAAAAGAATAATACTATAGAAGAGAGTCTACATGTCTCGTTTGACGAAAACCCTTTCAAACAACAAACTAATGATGAAGAAGAAGTTATTCCACCAACAAACTCAACAAATTCTAGTAATAATGAAGCCAATATACAAAATAACACTATTTTATCATCTCCTAGGATCCTTAAGAATCATCCAATAGATAATATTATTGGAGATCTTAATTCAAGAGTTACTAGAAATCAACTAAATCAAATAAGCCATATAGCGTTTGTATCAAACTTTGAACCAAAGAATTATAAAGAAGCCTCAAATGATAATTTTTGGATAATAGCTATGCAAGAGGAACTACATCAATTTGAACGTAATAATGTATGGGAATTAGTACCAAGACCTGAAGATCAATCAGTAATAGGAACAAAATGGGTATTTAAAAACAAGGCGGACGAAAATGGAAATATTGTTAGAAATAAAGCACGACTAGTTGCTCAGGGCTACAATCAAGAAGAAGGCATAGATTACGATGAAACTTTTGCACCGCTAGCAAGATTAGAAGCCATTCGTACTTTACTTTCCTTTGCAACTCATAACAATTTTAAACTATTTCAAATGGATGTCAAAAGTGCCTTTTTGAATGGTTTTATCAAAGAAAATGTATATGTTGAACAACCACCGCTTTTTGTTCATGAAAATTATCCCGATCATGTTTTTAAATTACATAAAGCACTATATGGATTAAAACAAGCACCTCGTGCATGGTACGAACGTCTTAAAAATCACCTAATAACATCTGGTTTCCATATAGGAAAAATAGATACAACTTTATTTATTAAAAGAGAAGATGACGATATTTTAGTTGTACAAATTTATGTTGATGATATCATCTTTGGTTCGACCAACGAAAAACTATGTAATGATTTTTCAAATATTATGACAAATGAATTTGAAATGTCACACATGGGAGAATTAAATTTCTTCTTAGGATTACAAATAAAACAACTAGAAAATAGAATTTTTATTCACCAAGAAAAATATTGTAACGATCTATTACATCGATTTAAAATGGATAAAACTTCAAGCAAACCAACACCAATGAGTACCACTATTCACTTAGAAAAAGATGAAAATGGAAAAGATTTTGATGAAAAGTTATATCGAAGTATGATTGGTTCTCTACTATATTTAACGGCTAGTCGACCAGATATTATGATGAGTGTATGTCTTTGTGCCCGATTTCAAGCCAAACCAAAAGAATCTCATCTACGATCTGTTAAGCGCATTTTACGTTATTTATCTAGTACTAAAGATTATGGTTTGTTTTATCCTAAAGGATCACCTTTTGAACTTGTCTCATATAGCGATGCGGATTTTGGTGGTTGTAGAACAGACCGTAAGAGTACTAGTGGAACATGTCATTTTATAGGACAATCGTTAGTTTCGTGGTTTAGTAAAAAGCAAAACTGTGTTTCTTTATCTACTTGTGAAGTTGAATACATCTCCGCAGCCCTAGCATGTGCGCAAGTCATATACATGCAACAAACACTAATGGATTTTGGTAAAACTATAAAAAATTCTCCAATATATTGTGACAACACAAGTGCTATAAATTTGTCAAAAATCCTTTAAATCACTCACGCACAAAACATATAGATATACGGCATCATTTCTTACGAGACCATGTTGAAAAAGGGACTATATCTTTAGAATATGTAAGTACCGAAAATCAAGTAGCCGACATATTTACAAAACCATTAAACGAACAAACATTCATAAAGCTCAGACGATGTTTAGGAATTTGTTCACTTCAAGATATTATCTAAAGCTTTGCTATCTCCCTCATATATCTCCTTCTTATTATTAATGCAAATTTTTATATATTCTTTTTGATAATGTCAAAGGGGGAGAAATATATATATAATCTTATCAACAAAACTAAGCACATATTCAGGGGGAGATTTGAAATATATATATAAGTACATTGAATAGTTGTCATCATCAAAAAGGGGGAGATTGTTAGGAAATCAAGTCTATAGTTTCGATGATAACAACTATACAATGGAAATCGAATGTACATATATATCTATATTTACAGATAGTTGATAGAGTAACGTCACCAAAGAAACTAAAGTAACACTCAAGACAAGAATCAAAAGACGTCAAATCAGAAGAGATTGAAGAGAAATGGGACATGCACAAGATAAAGCAACATGCACACTTTCAGACGTCTGAGAGCACAAGCCAGACGTCTGAATGATTCCTCTGGTACATAATTCAGAAGCAACCAGACGTCTGATTACCAACATCAGACGTCTGAATGATTTCTCTGGATTACAATCTCAGAAGAAACCAGACGTCTGATCTAGAACTCAGACGTCTGACATACATCCAGACACAAAACAGAAGTAAAGGTCAGACGTCTGAGGCTACTTTCCAAACGTCTGAAAATGGGCTCGACTGTGTAAATTCAAACACCAACTGTCACATCCGAAGAGACACATCCGCTCCTCTTCGCTGCAACTCTTCATCACCAAAAGGAGCAACTATACAACGATTGTTAATGAAGGCAACTATACATAGAGACTCTTCATCACTATAAATAAAATCAGGAATTCAAGAGAAGAACTTACCTACCTGACTTACTTGCACTTTCTACTCTTATACTTTGATATAGTCTTGATTTCAAGCAAATCTATACTTGTATTCTACTCTTCCAAATATACAGTTCCTCATAGACAACACTCTCTAGATATATATTGGAAGCATTTGTACTCAATAGTCAACATCCGTGTTATAGAACACATTCTTGACAAAGAAACTCTGCTATTGTAAACCCGTTCCTCCGGGTCAAGTGAGGGTTAGTTGAAAGGAAATTCCGAAGAGGAGCTTCGGGACTGGACGTAGGACGGGAGGTCCGAACCAGTATAAAATACCGGTGTGATTAGTTTTATTTACTTTGTTACTATACTTTATAGTATTATATTATATAGTTAACTATCTATACTTGCATATAATCTAGACGATCCACTCATATAGACTTTCAATAACTTCTAAATAGAAGTGGATTTAAATTGAGAGGTTTTAAATCTAAGTCCAGAAAATTTGGAATTTGTTTCAAAGTGTTAAAAGAAAAAAATTTTGAATTAAAACTAAAAATGGTTTAAAATTTAAAGTATAACATGGTGTGCAAAGGAAATATGTATATATGAGGGACATACATAATATCAAAGATGATTTGGATTAAACTCTAAGTGTTGAGTTTAAATTTTGCTTGGAATGTGATGTGAATACCCAAAGTGATAAGTTTTTGAACTTATAAGTGAGAAGACTGTTAATATGAAGTTTAAAGTTTGAAATGGAAATTCAAATTGGGTAAGGTTGTCTAGATTAAGTAAATTGAATTTAACCTTGGGAAATTTAAATAAGTTAACTAGCAACCTGAATTGAAATTTCAAAATAAAATTGGGATTTAACTGGAAGGTTAAATGGTTGATTTGAATGGGGAGTTTGTGAGATCTCAAAATGGGTTTTAGATCTAGAAATTGAAAATGGATGTTTTAAAACAATTTGGATAATATTATCCAATTGTTATTAACAATCTTTAGATTGTGAATTGGATTTGTTTAAATGAATGAAGAAATGGATTGTGGTGATATATCCATTATTTAGATAAAAAGGGAAATTAAAATTTGAAATTAAGGAGATGAAACCACTTTGAATTTAAGATTTAAATGTTCAAAAAGAACTTGGAAATTTAAATTATTAAGCATTGGTTTCAAAATTGAAATTGGGGAATAAATTGGATATATCTATTATTATGAAGAAAATTTTAAATGGAGTTTTGAAATTTGGACTCAAAATTTAATTGTTTAAAGATTTAGATTGTTGGTTTAAAAATAAGGGTTAATTTGATTTAAGGGATTAAATCAACATTTAAAATTTTAACTCAAATTTATATAATTCGAGATGGTTTAAAATTGGGATTTAAATTGAATTAGTTCAAACTGAATTTGATTTGAATTAATGGGAATTGTGATTTAAGATGGATAAGTTTAAAATTCAAATAGAAAATTTGAATTGGTTTAAATTAGAAAGGAAATCGAAGTTAAATAGTTTCAAATTCAAATGGAATTAGATTTAAATTTGAAAAGAATTGAGGTTAATTCAACTTGAATTGAGATCAAATCAATTTCAATGGAAATTGAAGTTATCTAAATTGGAATTGAGTCAATTTAAATGAAAGTGGAAAATTAAAAACTGAATTGATGGGGATAAAGATTGGCTAGTGGAACAGTTTGGCTCTGGACTATTTTCAAACAAATTATTTTAATTTAAACTTTCTTAAATATAATCTTCCAAGCTATTTACTATATGCAACCTTTCTTTCTAAACCCCAAACTACCTTATACTTATTTTATAACTACTTTTGGAACTATTTAACTATTTTACAACTGTTTTATAAACTAATGACTATTTTTCTACTACTTTATAACTAATTACTGTTTTACGACTATTTTGCAATTATTTAAAATTTCTATAACTATTTGACTATTTTCCAACTATTTTACAATTACTTAACTGTTTTACAGCTATTTTACAAACTAATAATTATTTTCAACTACTTATCTATTTTTAAAATTTTCAAGCTATTTTCTAAATATAAACTGGTCGGAGTTCAAACTGTTATTGATTAAATACCCAACTGAGGTAAGAATTGAAGTGATAATCCAAATGGGGATTAAGGAAAATGTGAATAAGTGAATAAAATCAAAGTGAGGATGAATAGAAAGGAAATTGATTTAACTGATAATCAATGAAGATAAATACGTAGGCTGTACGTATATTATTCTATTCGCATAGTGATTTGATCCAGATTCGAGCACAGGATTTCGAGATAGTATTATCGATCCGAGTTGGGATTTTTCATTCGATTTTCGATGGAGAACCTGGATATGGGTTTTTGATTGGTTCTGGAAATTCTCTATCATAGTTGTGACCTATGCAAGGAGAATAACGGTTTATGATCAAGAAACCAGACCTGAGTCCGCACTAGGAAGTCGGGTGGACAATACTAGTTCGGAAGTGAAATTGTGTGATCAAGTGAGCGATTAGATTGATATAGCGTACGAATGGTATGTATACATCGTACGGGTTTGATTGAAATTGAAATTTATGGATAAGAACTGTAAAATGGTCTTTGAAATGAAGAGTATATTTTGTGAAATATATGATGAGGTAAAATGGAAATTGGAAATTTCTATGGTTAAAGATTCACTTTATGAAGAAAAGTAATGTGGTTAATAACTTTATAAAAGAGTAATCAAATTTGAATATTTGATTTGGGATAAACAAAGTTATATATCTGGTTATATATGGTAGACTCCCCTTGTTGAATCTATTGCCAGAAGAAAAGGGTTTTGAAAGTATTTGAAGTATAAAAAGGAAATTTATACAAATATGAAGTGATTCAAGAATTTCCCAAAGTTATTATATATATATACATATATGTATGTATGTATGTATGTATGTATATATAAAGGATTTTCTGAAAATTATTTTGGAAAAAAGTTTTGGGAACCTATGGATTTCTAAAAAGGCTTTTGATTTTTAAGGAAAATCAAATTTGGAACTTGGAAAGCCTAGTTTATGAATTATCGATTTTGGGATAATCGATTTTGAGAAAGGAGATTTATATGAGATTCATACTTGGTGTATGATTTGGAAATAATATATATATATATATAGTATAAAGTGTTTTGAAAGTGGCTCTGGGGAAAAAGGCGCTCCCTTGAATGAACTTCTCAGGAGTGCCACGAGGTGGTACTGCCTTGAGCCCTAAGGGGGGGGTTCGAAAGTTGATCCTGTGAGGAGTCCGGACAAACTAGTTCCTGAGGATTGTTGGGTAGCGAAAGTCGAGGGCGTTGATGCCTACAGGGGCATTTGGGTTATGCTGTGACGAATGTGTAACTCGATGTCGCTGCGATCTACTGTGTGGACCATAGTGAAAATCGTGTGGAGGATGAGAGCCAACAGTCTACACTTGATTTTGTCGGGATGGCAACGTAACATCGGTAGACTGCGATCTATGGTCAAGTGGAGAAGTATCATTCTTTTGGCAGCGAAATTCGAGGGCGCTGATGCCTACAGTTATATGGGTTTTTGCTGTGATAGCAACGTAAAGCCCAGGTATAACTGCGATCTGTAGCGGGTTCCATGGCGTAATCGGGGGGGTGCAGAGGCCTACAGTTATCTATCGATTTTGCCGGGACAGCAGCGTATCCATCGGGTTAACTGCGACCATGGATGGGGGGTGATGATTTCCAGAGCATTCTCACCAAAGATATTTCCTCTATTTTCAAAAAATGTTTTCTATATTTTCAATAAAATTATTTTCCAAGTATTTTCACTGGGTGTTGGAAACGGGTTTACCAAGTACTTATAGATTTTCAGTCCTACACCTGATCAACATATGACCGAATTTCTATGAGAACAAGGATGGACTTGTTGAAACATCGAGTTATAAAAGTATTTTTATAAAACTAGTTTGGAATAATATTATATAGATATTAAAAAGTGATTTAAAAAAACGATTAAAGAATATTTATCTAATTTTAAGCATTTTCATAAATTCGTTTCGTTCCTGTTCGAGGACGAAAAGTTCTAAAGGGGGGAGGAATGTGACGACCCGGATTTTTGACGTCTGATAATTGGGCAATTAACTGGTTTTGATTTTGAAATATTGATCTTATTAGGCAAATAAATAAATAAAAGTATGTATATGTAAGTTAAGAAGCATATAGAAACTGTGAAAATATGGAAATGTATAAGTGTGTGTGTGTATATATATATATGATAACAAATACAAATGCATTGGGTAAAACAAAATATACATATGAAATCTATGTGTGTGTGTGTGTGTATATATATATATGTATGTATGTATGTATGAACCTAAGGAGACAAGCATTTAATGCACATTTCAACTATAGCATACAAAACATAATACATCAAAGCTTTTTCATATAAAATCAATTCATGTTAGGTCACATCAGTGTACAAATCAAAGAAATAAACAAAAAGGAAATAAAATAAAAATGTAAACATATGAAGATCTGTACAATACCTCAGCCTTGGCTTACACTGTAATCTTCATTCTTCTATATATATACCTCCACCTGTCTTCATTTATTTCATTCGAACAAGTTAAGTAAAAAAAAGATACTACCATTTAAGAAAATAAATAAGTCTTGAAGTAGGAGCTCGACAAAAATAGAGCAGCGATGTATATATCTTTAACAGGTGAGTAAACTTAAACCTAAAACAGTTTTAAAATGATGTATGTGGAAATGTTTGATGTAAATTTTGTGATGCATGTTTAAATATATGTATGCATGCTTGTTTAAAATATGAATACATGTATATATATGAATATACTGGTGTGTTGACTGTGATCGTCTCTGTTTATGTTTACAGTTAAAATTTAGATAAAAATTCCAATCCTCCTCATCTAATCTCTATTAGGCTTAGGAATTCAAACAAATTTTGTTTGTTTAATCAAAATTAAGGTTTTAAAATTTTATTTATATAAATTAAGTTTGTAAATTTTTTGGAAAACAAAAAGAACAGTGAAAATTGATTTTATCAAAATTCCAACATGATTAAATTGTAGATTCAAGTTTATAATTTGATGTATCTATAAAAACTAGGATTTTTAAAATTAAAATCAAGATTTTTAGTTGAGTTTTGGATGAGAATTTCGAAGAAAATCAGAAATTGGGTTTCGACCTTTTTCTGGTGATCAACAAACTTTTAGGGGTCGGGGTTTTTAGCGAAGATTGCTTGGTGATCAGGGATGTTGGGAAAAATAGTGGATGTGACGATTGTTCGTCGTGGCGTCGGCGGTGGATCATACTAGGGTTTTAGAACCCTATTAAGTCAAGGTCGGGAATTTCTTTATTTTGCAGTCGTCAGAGCATCGAGTCAGGCCGGACGAGGGGGAATCGGAGCTTGGGTCATGGATGAGGCTGTAGCTGGAGCGGAGGAGCTTTTGATGGTCGGGATGGCCTTGTCGAGGCTGCTTTCATGTGATGTTTTGGTTTCCAGTTCGATCAGAGGAGTTTGATTTTGAATTGGACTTCGTGGTGATGGATTGATGGTCGGATTGATAGTAGTGTCGATCGATGACTCGCCGGAGGTTGAGGGGGTAGCCAGAGCGCCGCCGCGGTACTGTGCACGTGCACAGTTTCATGTGTGTCTATGTGGGTTGCGAGGTGGGTTGCCTCGGGACGAAGCACGGGGGAGATGATGATCGGCTGGGGTTGAACTCGTGTACGTGAATGTTAATATATTTGTTTTTAAATTTTAAGACTAAGTTTTAAAAAAAATGAAAGAAGATGTAAAAACTCGAGTCAGGACTCGAGTGAGTATAGGGTTTAACCCGAAGTGGGATGTTTGAGCAGTTTTAAAAGTTTTTAAATTTAAATAAAAGTAAGTTTTAAAGTTTAAAATAAAAATCTAGTTTTAAAATATTTGTTAAATCTATTCTTTATAAAATAAATGTTTTTAAGTAATTGATTTAAGGAAGTTATATAATTTGTTAACTTTAATTTGTTAAGATAAATGTTTAAAATTTATATGATAATGATAATTGGGTAATTATAAAGATAATGATTTACCTTAAAAGTTAATTAAGGTTTTAATGATTTGAGATCAATTAAGTTAATAAAGTAATTTAAGTATAATTATTTAATTTAATTAATTATAGATTAAGGATTAATTAATTAACAATTAAGGGTTTTAAGTTTTCGATCCTAATTAATTAATAAGTGATTAAGGTTTATTAATTAATAATTAAGGGTAATTACTAAATGTGATTTATTTAATGATAATTACTTAAGGGAAGTAATTGAGGATTAATTACTTAGAGTAATTAATTAAAAGATTGATTAATTAAGAAAATTAAATTAAGGGTTAGTTAATTAATGTGATAAATAAAAGAGTAACTAATCAATATAAGTGATTATAGAATAATTAATTAGAGAAATTAATTAAGGATCAATGTAATAAATTATTGTTAATTACTTTATGAGAGTAATTAAAGGATTATTAAATGTGAATGGTTGAAGGTTAATTAATTTGTGTAATTAATTAAAGACTAATTACTTAATGTAATTAAAGAATAATTAATCAAGGAGGATTAATTAAGATAGAGGATTAAAGAATCATTAATTAACTAATGTTAAGTAAGCAGGATTAAGGTAATCAAAGTAATTAAAGTTGGTGTTTCCTGGAGATTTGGCCAGGCAACTGAGTACTCAGCATCTAGGAGTACTCGGCATCTTGGAGTACTCGGCATCCAGGAGTACTCGGCATCCAGGAGCGCTCGGCATCAGGAAACGTTCGGCTAGAGGCATCGTTCGGCCAGAGACATCGTCCGACCAAGGGCTTTGTTCGGCCTAAGGACATCGTTCGGCTAAGGGCTTCGTTCGGCCTAAAGGCACGTTCGGCTAAGGGGCTTCGTTCGGCCAGAAGGCACGTTCGGCCAGATACTTCGCTCGGCCAGGAGACACGTTCGGCTTCGATGGCTATTCGGCCTACTCTTCCCACACAGCAAGCGCCTCGTTCGGCAGAAGGAGAGTGGTTCGGCACCCAACTGTTCGGCCTGATTGGTTCGGCACACATGGACCAGCCTATCTGGACCGAGTTATTCAGCTACCAGGCCCGCCAGAGAAGTCCAACCCACCTTTGTCTATAAATAGAGGGGCAGGGGCATAGTGAAATGGATCTTTTTTTGGAGAACACTTGGGAGACTCTGCCATTTTTGAGACTCATCTTCTCTACTTAACAACTTCATTCAAGCATTTGATCTACGAATTGTATTTGTAATCAATCATTAAGAAGATCAATAAAGTTTAATCTCAAAGTGGACGTAGGCAATTACGCTGAACCACTATAAATTTGGTGTTCTTACTTTCTGCATTTAAATTAGCATTGTCTTCTCTGTTTAATTTACCTTCATCACTTATTTCTCTACACAATCTTTTTCTACGAGGTTAGTGACCAATTTTGGTGCTAACACTTTGGTGCTTTCACTGAGAATTGAATTCTCAGCTTGATTGGATCTCATCGTCTACTAGTGGATTTCCATATTCGCGAGATAGATCCAGTTGTTTACTAGAAAACTTCCTATTCTACTCAGATTTGAAAGAAATCTAAAGGAAGCTAATAGCCGTAGATTGGATTCACTGATGTACGCAAGATCTGGGGATTGGACGTTGAAGTTTGCACTCAAGTTGAATGAAGGCCGACCCCCCTCTGAAGGCAATTCGGCCGATCACTCCAGAAAAGGCTTATGCCGATCGCCTCAGAAAAGGCTTATGCCGATAGCCCCAGAAAAGGCGTATGTCGAACGCTCCAGAAAAGGCGTATGCCGAACGCTCCAGAAAAGGCGTATGCCGAACGCTCCAGAAAAGGCGTATGCCGAACGCTCCAGAAAAGGCGTATGCCGAACGCTCCAGAAAAGGCGTAGGCCGAACGCTCTTCCAGGCCGACCATACCTCTAGGCCGAACGCCCTTCCAGGCCGACCATACCTCTAGGCCGAACGCTCTTCCAGGCCGATCCATATCTCTATGTCGAACACCTCTATAATGCTGAACGGTATTGTATGCCGAACGACTCGGTTGTGCCGAACAAGAATGAATGTCGAGCACCTCTGTAATGCCGAACGGTATTGTATACCGAACGACTCGGTTGTGTCGAACTAGAACGAATGCCGAACACCTCTGGAATTAAGTTACACCGGTCCCTTATACGACCCCGAACCCTAGCCGCAGCGCAGTGCCTCCGGATAGTGAATTCAAAACTCAACTTAATAAAGGAACATTCTATCCACTTCCTTGACATCCCATGATCGACCAGGGCATAGAGGATCTAGCGGCAGCTTATGAACGGCATCAAGGGAACGGACAAGCAACCGCTATTCAAGAGGTACTCCCAAAGGTTGGAGAACATAGATGATATGACTCTAGCAAACGCCAAGATGACTCCAAGCAAACCAATGCTCTAAGCAATTTATTCCAAATACTAACAAGGGTATCATACTGATCGCGTTTGAGGAAAGTCGACCTCCAGATATATTTTGGCAGCTAGTTAGCTAAAGAGCCTCCTACGACTATGGATCGTTTCTTTTACAAAATGAATCAGAACTAAAGTGAGGAGGAGTGGAGCAGACTAAGAAAAATAACAATGAAGGCCCGTTGGCTAAGGATGTAGATCCCAATAGCCGAAACAAGACTTCAGAATTCAGCTCATATGCTCCTTGAAAGATTCAATTGACAACCTCTACTTGAAGACTCCCGACTCGGAGTGGTACTGGAAACCAACCTCGAGAGAGTACACCAAAGTCTAAAGAAAATCAGGGGAATGTTGTATATTCCCAAATGCTCACTGATCCTAACACGGGCGATTACAAACACCTCCGAGGTGTGATCGAAAAGATGACCTAGAAAGGAAAGCGTCAATAGTATGTACAAGTCCTGTAGAATGGCGGACATCGAATATCCGATGCCTATTAATAAAGGGCTATGATTATCAATTGGACGGTTGACGGCCGACATCCCTTTGAAAGGAGCCAGGGGCGGAGTCGAATAGCAAGACACGATGCTGCTTCACATATCAATGAGATTATCATAATCTTCTTTGAATTATTTCCATTTCCATCTCTATTTCAATTGTTCTACGAACTACGACTAGCTTGAACTAAACTACTTTCAAAACGATGCAGGTGACCAGGTACTCAGATTTGGTTGCCAACCAATCTACGCAGACCATGATCGGACGTGTGAAGTTACATCTGGACGAGCATAATTCAATCGCTCATCATCAACCATATGCCTTTGATTTGGGGCTATGGATTAAATATTGAAAAGTTCATCACGATCAGAGCCCAATACAAAGTCAACATGACCAACCATCCATTCATCGACCTCCACGTTTGACTCGGAGACCTAAGCAAGGCTTGGAATGGGTATGGCCTGATCATCCACTCAAATCGAGTCATAGAACAAAGTTCGACAAAATGCAGATGCCCCTCTTGAAACTCAGTGGCGCCGGGATCTGTCTAGAGTGGACATGATATGTTCATCTACACAACAAATCCTACCTCGAACACAAAAGGTTATTCGAAAGTCCAACTTGAAGTAGTTGTGGTGGACTGCCTTCTCATTAACCATCGCTCCCAATATATGGACACGACCGCACCTTGGAACATATGCAACTTACTTTTTCTACTCAACAATCTATTATCCTTATTTTCTAGAAAGAGATACGAAGAAAATTGTGCGAGACTTGATTATCCAACCCCGGCATGGATGTGATCCAACCATCTGTCATATACCTCCTTCCTTGACTTGATTGGAAGAGCTATAATCACCAAGCAGACAAGAATCGACCGTCCATTTTCAAAGTTTCATCCTTGATACTTGGGGCAGAATCCCATTCCATGAGCGAACATGGTTCGATTGTTCTTCCGACAACATTAGTCTCGATACGGTAGATGAAATATAAATTAAAGGGTGGAAATACGACTACTCTCAATAACAACCTCCAAGTCCCCAGAGTGTGGACTGGAGTACTCTAAGTCCCCAGAGCGCGGACTAGAGTATAAATGACTAAAACCTCCAAGTCCCCAGAGCGCGGACTAGAGTATAAATGACTAAAACCTCCAAGTCCCCAGAGTGCGGACTGGAGTACTCTAAGTCCCCAGAGCGCGGACTGGAGTCTAAACGACTTAAACCTCCAAGTCCCCAGAGTGCGGACTGGAGTACTCTAAGTCCCCAGAGCGCGGACTAGAGTATAAACGACTAAAACCTCCAAGTCCCCAGAGTGCGGACTGGAGTACTCTAAGTCTCCAGAGCGCGGACTATAGCATAAACGACTAAAACCTCCAAGTCCCCAGAGTGCGGACTGGAGTACTCTAAGTCCCCAGAGTGCGGACTAGAGTATAAACGACTAAAACCTCCAAGTCCCCAAAGTGTGGACTGGAGTACTCTAAGTCCCCAGAGCGCGGACTAGAGTATAAACGACTTAAACCTCTGAGTCCCCAGAGTGCGGACTGGAGTACTCTAAGTCCCCAGAGCGTGGACTAGAGTATAAACGACTTAAACCTCTAAGTCCCCAGAGCGCGGACTAGAGCATAAACGACTAAAACCTCCAAGTCCCTAGAGTGCGGACTGGAGTACTCTAAGTCCCCAGAGCGCGGACTAGAGTATAAACGACTAAAACCTCCAAGTCCCAGAGTGCGGACTGGAGTACTCTAAGTCCCCAGAGCGTGGACTAGAGTATAAACGACTTAAACCTCCGAGTCCCTAGAGTGCGGACTGGAGTACTCTAAGTCCCCAGAGCGTGGACTAGAGTATAAACGACTTAAACCTCCAAGTCCCAGAGTGCGGACTGGAGTACTCTAAGTCTCCAGAGCGCGGACTAGAGCATAAACGACTAAAACCTCCAAGTCCCCAGAGTGCGGACTGGAGTACTCTAAGTCCCCAGAGCGCGGACTAGAGTATAAACGACTAAAACCTCCAAGTCTCCAGAGTGCGGACTGGAGTACTCTAAGTCCCCAGAGCGCGGACTAGAGTATAAACGACTTAAACCTCCAAGTCCCCAGAGTGCGGACTGGAGTACTCTAAGTCCCCAGAGCGTGGACTAGAGTATAAACGACTTAAACCTCTAAGTCCCAAGAGCGCGGACTAGAGTATAAATGACTTAAACCTCCAAGTCCCCAGAGTGTGGACTAGAGTACTCTAACTCCCCAGAGTGCAGACTCGAATATAAGCGAATCGGATCTCCAAGTTCCCTGAATATGAACTATGACACAAATGACTTGAATTTGTCAAATCCCTGACATACGGGCTAGAAAGTATTCTAAGTGCTCGAAGCACAGAATGGAAGTTCAACGACTCCCGAAGAGTTTCCGAGTTATATGAAGATGGACTGAGAAGTCTATGTTACTCACAACTGCTTGGATTAAAATCACAATCACAAAGAAAACTGAACAATAAGAGTCTTTTGTAAGACAGAAAAAGGAACTAAACCTTATTCAGAAATGAGTTTCTATTACAACCCCTCCAAAGTTCAGAGTCGACATTCTATCTACAAGGACTAAGGAAATAGATGAAAATAATTACATGACTTAAACTAACCCTCGTTGAACGAGGATAGTAATCACTTCTTGTGCTTCTTCAACTTCTTTCCAGACAGCTCCTCTTCAGAGCATTTACCCTTGGTACTCTTCTTTGATAGAGGGGTAGCAACTGAAGGAGTACGGGGGCCTTCCATGGGCTTGGACCCGCCAGGAAGGATGACCTTCAACGGCTTGTTCAAAGGATCGTCCAAGTCCACAACTCGGGGATCTACTATGACCTTAACCGTCTCCTCCCTCTCTTTCTCAAGCCGCTCCTCCATGCTTAATTCGGATGTATGCTCAGAGGCGCCTGTAATTTCTACTTCATAACCCCTGTCGGTAGGAGAGGAGGTTTCAGACTTGTCTTCGTCAAGCGCTCCGATCACCTGAGCGTCTGGACCAGAAGCCTCCCCTGCGTGAGTGGCTTCACTTGTTTTCTCCCCCACTTCCTTGGCGACATCGCTCCTCGGAGTGGGCTCGGGGTCAGAACGGCCTGCACAAAATCGTGGAAAACAAGCATTAGAATGCAATAGTCCTGCATAAAGAATAACGACTTTCGAAATCTTAAAGAGAACCTTAAAGAGAAGGATTATCTACCAGGTTCGGGCAAACTCTCAGCCATCTGAGGGGTCTCACCCTCTGGAATGGGAGACAGAATGCGGACTAAAGTACTCTAAGTCCCTGAGTGCGGACTAGAGTATAAATGACTCAAAAACCTCTACGTCCCCAGAGTGCGGACTACAGTACTCTCAGTCCCCAGAGCATGGACTAGATTATAGACAATTTCAGAAAAATCCCTAAATCCCAGAAGCGGATCGGATTACTCTAAGTTCCCAGAGTGCGAACTAGAGTATAAACGAGTTGACGAAAATCTCTGCGTCTCGAACTGTGGACTAAAGCGTAAACCGTTCGAAAAATCTCTAAGTCCCCGGAGCGTGGACCGAAGCATGAACACAAATTGGGCGTGAGTCAACCGGGAGGAGAATACACTAAGTCACCAGAATGCAGAGTGGTGTATAAACATCGATAAATAGACGAGTGGATTCCGACCATTTTCTATTCTGCAAACTTCGACCTGGAATCGACAGCAGGATTATTAACCCGCTGAGGATGGAGTTCGACCATCCAACCAGTGACCTGGCCAAATCATTACTGGGGGCAGGGGTACAAAACACTAAAAAGCTGAATACGACAGCTTATTGTAGCTCTAGCATGGCGTTCTTTATAACTTGAGGCAGCGACTGCAGGGAGGCCACAATACAGAGCCAATTGAAATGGCATCCAAAGCTACGAGCAACCTACTATATCATACCTCAGACCAAGGGTCAATGCCGATCCGCACCAAGCACATACGAATGTGACTCAGATGTTTTTTTTTGAAAAACTATGACCCCCAGAGTATGGAAAATAGGGTAAACCACGAATACTTGGTCAAAAATTCTCCAGCACCCTCGTTCGATTCGTCAGGAGGAGTATGAAACTGGATGAGCATAACCCGGCTGCATTTGTAGCCAATTTTACCCCGAGATCTGATTACAGAGCATGAATCAAAGTGGACGTGGATGACCATCCACTGTCCAAATTACGCCCTGAAACTTACGTGGCATCGAAGTATTCCTCTTGGAATGGAAAACCATGATAAAATCCAAGATAGGCGAGACCTAGTCTCCCATCGACTGACATGATCCCACGATCCAACGGGAAAGAGAGTAAAGCTAAAGTGGACGTGGTTGGCCTTCCTACTTATCGGTATATGCCCCAGACCTGGGGGCACGAGCGAGAAGCAAGATGAATGTGAACCGACTATTCACCAATCACCTCTATGTCTTTGGAGTGTAGGTGAAAACATAAACATAGCTAGGACGAGACTCAACCGCCCATGCAGTACATTTATCAACCCGAGACTGGGAGAAGACGCATGGTCATCCAAAAACTGGCTACGATAGCTCAGTATTAAAACTTATATATAGTGCTTACAGCTACTCAAGGCAACGACCGAAAGGATGCCTAGAGATAGAATCGTTAAATCGATACCTTAGCTCATGGGCAATTGACTTTCACTCCAACCCGAAGGACGGGTAAAGAATCATGAATGCATTAAATAGAAAGTGCGTTACTCGAATGCACAAGCAAATTCAAACTCATAGCAAGATCCAGCTATACAGTTGCATGCCACTCGAGGCTGACCCCCACTCGACATTTCCTTTAATGCGCTTTTAAGCCTGATTTTTGGCCATTTGCTGATAATCTATTAGAGCATTCAGAGCCCTTCACTATTAGACTCAATAACTCATGACAAGACTCTGGGATTCGACTAGAGTAACCATCAACATTGGTCGTCCCAACCATATTTCACATTGAATGTTATGCAAAATAGTTACATCTTTACTCAAAGAATCTGGGATGGCACCTGCTAAGCTGACGGTCGACATTACAGCCAGCCATGGCGACCCTTTCCGGGTGCTGAATATCGGATCACAGCTTAGTGCAATGATGATAAAAGAATTAGTTGGATTTTTCTGAATAAATGATGATATGTTCCCTTGGACCCATTCTGACATGCATATGTGATTTCATTAACTATCGCGAGCCATGCATTGGATATCAACCTGAAGCTACAAAAGCTAGCACAATCTCTATTGATTTCATCATGAAAGCTCCACTCTTACTTTTAGGCTCACCCCATCAACGTCTATGCCTACCAGCCGTTGCGACAAGGCATACAATGACCTGAGACGTCTGAAAGACTACTTAAATAGAATATCAAACTAAGCTAATTCGATATCACTTATTTTCCACGAAGGGCTATCCAAGGACGGAAATTAGCAGACCTCACACCCAAATTCACTACCTCAGATGACTACTCGAAGAGTAGCAGAGAACCAACCATAAGATGGAAAATGTACACGGATGGAGCATCCAATGATCAGTGTTATGGCTTGATAATGACTCCTGAGGAAAGATCAATCTGCTACGTCCTAAAACTCGATTTACCTGTAACAAACAACGATGCTTAGTATGAAGCCTTAACTACCAGCCTCAAACTTGCTAGAGGATTTGAAGTGAAAACTTTACATATCTTTTGTGATTCTTGATTGGTAGTATACAAATTTAAGGAAGTTGATCTTGCTAGGGGGCATTGTCTTGCCCCTTTTCTCGGCCAAGTCCAAGAGCTACTAACAGACTTCACGTATTACATCATTACACACGTACTCAGCGAACAAAATGAAAAGGTGTCATGGTTGACTCCTATCAAAGACTATCTAAAATGAGGAATTCTTACTGAACGGAGGAATGGCAAATGACGGATCCTCCTCAAAGCTTCACGCCAAATCATCTAAGAATAATTCGTGTGTCAAAAGGAGTTTATCCATCCCCATGCTTCGGCATATCACCCATGATGTTATCTTGAGCAAAATCTATGAAGAAGAATGCGGTAATAACATCAGGGGGAAAACCATGATAAAGAAGATACTCTGCTACAAGTATTACTGGCCAACCATCAACCCAGATGCGGTTGATCATGCTAGACAATGTGACGAGTGCAAGATGTTTGCAAAGAATCCGGGAACCCCACCGATGGAAATTATTCAAATGGCTAGTTCATAGCCGTTTGCCATTTGGGGGCACTGAAATCATCTTCTTGTCGATCCTAAAGGTGATGCGAAATACACCATCATAGCAGTTGATTACGTCACCAAATGGGCAGATGAAGAACTCTTAACCACGACCAAGATGAAGAAAATAATCAACTTCTTTATCCGTAACGTCATCTGTCCTTATGACCTTCCATGATCCATTATAACTGCAAATGGACAGGTTGAAGCTGTGAACAAAATCATAGAGTCTGTACTGAAGAGAGGTTTGGAAAACTCCTCAAGTGGCTGATTGCAACCCTTATTTCACGGAAAATACAAACAAGGAATCGCGATTGAATTGCAATTAAACTAGATGGAGTTGGCGACAACTTATGAGCATATAAAACGCATCCGAGGGCCAATGGCAAGAACATGTACCCGAACGTGCATGTGTACGTCCGAAAAAGTTCGACTTCTTGAAATCAACAGAAATTGAATTCTCACTAAGGGTTATTAAGAGAAGACTAGATCAGATAGCCGAAGCCTATTAGCTCTGCAGAATCAGACACGGATGACCACTGATATTCTCAAGAAGGCATCTCCATTAGAATTTAGTCAAGGATTTGAAACGAGACATGGAGGATACATAGTTCAAAGCGTATTACGTGCAGTCACATAACACACTTTGGGGGGCAAGTGTTTCCTGGAGATTTGGCCAGGCAACTGAGTACTCGGCATCTAGGAGTACTCGGCATCTTGGAGTACTCGGCATCCAGGAGTACTCGGCATCCAGGAGTGCTCGGCATCAGGCAACGTTCGGCTAGAGGCATCGTTCGGCCAGAGACATCGTCCGACCAAGGGCTTTGTTCGGCCTAAGGACATGGTTCGGCTAAGGGCTTCGTTCGGCCTAAAGGCATGTTCGGCTAAGGGGCGTCGTTCGGCCAGAAGGCACGTTCGGCCAGATACTTCGCTCGGCCAGGAGACACGTTCGGCTTCGATGGCTATTCGGCCTACTCTTCCCACACAGCAAGCGCCTCGTTCGGCAGAAGGAGAGTGGTTCGGCACCCAACTGTTCGGCCTGATTGGTTCGGCACACATGGACCAGCCTATCTGGACCGAGTTATTCAGCTACCAGGCCCGCCAGAGAAGTCCAACCCACCTTTGTCTATAAATAGAGGGGCAGGGGCACAGTGAAATGGATCTTTTTTTGGAGAACACTTGGGAGACTCTGCCATTTTTGAGACTCATCTTCTCTACTTAACAACTTCATTCAAGCATTTGATCTACGAATTGTATTTGTAATCAATCATTAAGAAGATCAATAAAGTTTAATCTCAAAGTGGACGTAGGCAATTACGCTGAACCACTATAAATTTGGTGTTCTTACTTTCTGCATTTAAATTAGCATTGTCTTCTCTGTTTAATTTACCTTCATCACTTATTTCTCTACACAATCTTTTTCTACGAGGTCAGTGACCAATTTTGGTGCTAACAGTTGGTGATTAATTTAATTGGAGATTGATTAAATTAATTAGGAATTATATCTAATAAATCTTCCTTATGGATGATTGAATGATATTAAAAACCTTGGATTATTTGTTATTCCTGGTATGTGATTGAGATGCTATGTGATATGATGTTTGGATATGGATTATCTATCTGTAATAGAATCGCTATGTGAATATTTACTCTGAATATGAATTGATTTGTTTTCACTTAAATAACTTGGATTTAAGATGACATTGGATTCGAAGAGACCGGAGTCGGGTATCAGAAAATACCCGAAATCACTTCGAATAATAATTTAAATTCTTATAAATTGGATATGTGAGATTAATCAGGTTGGAATGAATAAGTTAAGTAACCTGGACATTTAATCCTGGAAACTGTTGTGTGTGATAAATGATTTACTATAATAAGTAAGAACTCGTAAAAGTACGAGTTACCCTGGTAATTCACTTAAGTTATATAGCTTGGTATTTCATATTTTATGGGTTTACTCACGCTGGTTTCCAGCCTGACCCGGGTGTTACTTTGATGTAATGCTCGGGTCAGACCGAGTATTACAGATTTTCAGGTTAGGACGTTCTAGAGCTCAGGAGACGAGCTGGATGGTAGGAACGTATGTAGTGTTTCCGCTGTGATATTATTTCTGTTTATCTGAGGCATATTTGATTTGTATATGTCCAGTGTTTGGGTATGAGAGTAACTCTGATGTATTATAAATGTATTTGACTGATACAATATTCTTTGTAAACCGATATTATTTGATATTATATTTTGATCCGCTGCGATTTGTGAGAATCAGTGATGTGTTTCTGTTTCTTCTTCTTCTATCTCTTTCTTCATTTTCTAACTATCTGGAATTTTCGCGATCGAAAATCTCGGGTTGTTACAATAAGTCTGATCGCTACAAAACTTGAAATTTTACAATAATTCACCGTTACAGATCCGATGAAACTGGTTTCCACGAAATCCAAGACAGTGACCAAAATGGCTATTTCCACGCTAATTAAATAAATTATTATTAATTAATCATCTTAAAATTCAAATTTTTATAACTAACAATTTTTATCATTTCTAATTACACAGAAATTTATAATCCTTTTAAAACAAATTTCCCATGTCAAATTCAATTATTAATATTGTGCTAATTACAGCGTTCCAATTTCAATTGCAATAAATTCGTTAACTATAATTTAAAACCCAATAAATTGATTTGATTTGATTTCAATCTTATTATTCAATCAATCATTCCTTTATGGACATAGTAAACATTGGTTTATCATTTATTACATCAATATTCTATAGTTACCATCTTAATTCATATTAACTGTAATAATTGATTACGTTAATTGCAATTGATTTCAAGGTTAATTTCAATAGATTATATAAATATGTGATAAATAACAGTTGTTACTTTTTTACTTAATTAAATCACATTTCTATGTTTATTACTTGCAAACAAATGTTATAACTGCTTACACAACACTGATTATGTTCAATTACAATTAATTACACATTGTCTCACCATTTAATATAACATTAAATTTATTTCCTTATTTACAATTTATAACCAATTATAACTTTATGATCATTTCAAATAACTAGAATTACATTAAAGTAGTTATCAATTGCCTCAAATTAACATTATTTTATTTCATTCTAGTTATTTTTCTCATTAACAAATCTTAATTTTTTAATTTTTCTCAACATTAAATTCAAAATCATATTTAAATTAATATTTTTAATTATCGAAAATTACAGGTCGTTACAAACTAATTCATAATTTTATATAACTAAATATTATATTTAAAAATATTTTATAAGACCTAAATCAATTGATTATATTCATAATATATAAAATATATTTTGTAAAGCTTCGATTATACTCGAAACTACATAAAATATACTTTGGAAATTCTTAAATTTAAATTAGAAATAATTTCATATATTTCTAGAATTTTATAAGATTTTTGTAGATTTATTAAAAGCAAAAAATAAAGTTTCATTAAATAATCTATTTTTAAATTAAATAAATAATTATTAATATTAATTAAAACTTTTCTCTTATCAAATTTATATATACAAACATATTTACGTTAATAAACATTTTTATTTAAATAAAAATAATATATAATTAATTTAATAAATAATAAAACCCAGAGCACACACAAAATTTGTGCAAGGTCGGTCAACCCATCGGTCCATCATAAGCGGTCGACTAGTTGCCCTAGGTGGTCGATCGATCAAAGGCATAAATGTGCAGAAGATCACCAATTTAGGGGATCATTTCCTCCTCATTCAACCCTTTCTGCTCCAAGTCAAAGTACAGGCAACATATACAAACAAAGATCAATCCAAACACATCATATACAAAGGTTTGAATGATATAGGCATAGATTTGTAAGTGCGATCTCTCACGTGCTCCTGCTTCTTCTTCCTCTTCTCGTGCACGCTCCGAACTTCTACCACACCAACCAAACTTGGATTCCTTCAGGCCAATCGATATAAAATGATGTCGAGATTCTTAAATTTAAGTTTGATAGCTATACTTAATTTATTGGATTTATTTGAGAATTTAGAATATGAGGATGGAAGAAATAGCAACATCGGGTTGTTAAACGAGTAAACATGCTTATTTTTTTATAAACGAGAAGGAAGAGTCGAGAGTTAGAAAAATCGAGATATATAATAATCAGGATAGGTGATGATGGGTTTGGACTTAGAAATATAGGCTTGGGTTTATTATTTAATAAACAAATATATATATATATATATATATATGTATATATATATATATCTGTGTGTGTATGTATGTATACATACATGTGTGTATATATATTCTTTCATTTTCATTTCTTTTACGTAAAAAACTAATTTTTATTTTTATTTCAAATTATAATAAAATTTCAAATAAAAATTATATTAACCACGCTTGATTATTTATCTAACATTATAAAGTTTTCTATAATTTATTTCTATATTTTAATCCATTTAAATGTAAATATCCAATATTCACAATTTTAAGCCTATATACTAAATAATTTCCAAATTAGTTCATTTTCACAAATTTAAACAAACGATTATTTTCAAAATTATTTAATTTCATCATTGATTACCTTGTTAAAAATTTCGATATTTCTAAAATAAATTCAAATTATCTGTTTAAAATTCCAAAAATCCATTTTGAATTAACTAAATGTTTATTATTAATTATCCCTAAAACTGGATTGTTACAACTCTCCCCTTTACAAAATTGCATCCTCGCAATTCCTTAAGAGGAATATATAACAAAGCAAATAACTCCATCATCAATTATATTTAAATGTAAATCAAATAATCATTAAAACAAATCTCACAATACTCTATCTTCTCTAAAACTTCAATCAAAAAATCTTTTCATTAAAATAATTTCACTTCAAACTAAATTTCAAAATATTAATCCAAAAACACTTTATCTTATACAAAATACTTCTCTCAATTAAAACCAACTACATAAAATACTTTACACAAATTTATAAAATAAATACTTTCCAAATTAAGTTTTCATTTTAAAGACAAAATCTCACAAACTGAATTTTTCCAATGAATAATAATATTCATTCCTAAAAAATGGTCCAAAATATACTATTCAAATATTCATTATTTATACAGACTCGTTTACATTTCCAAAAATTTCTTCCATATTAACTTTATAAACTCACTTAAGTTGATAATATTTTACTATAATACTTGATTATCATAGTCAATACAATAGCAATACATATTTTATTTATAAAACTCTCCAAAATTAAAAAATAAAATAAAAATAATTATACTTTTCTAAAATATTCCTTGTTCACTTAAATCAAAATATAAAATTCATATTAAATAATTTATAGTAACATAAATTATAGTATCTTAAAATGCAACAAATTAATTCCAAATATTAATAAATTATAAACTATTCAATTATCACTTTAAATTCATAAATAAATTCTTTACTCGTTATTACAATCATGATTTGATATCCATTAAAAATCAAATTCAATTCATTTATAATTTCTCAAAAACTTTACATAATTCTTTTAAACACATATCATATTTCAAAACCGCACACTATAAAATATAACGATGTTTCCTAGCTATATATTTTAGTGATTTACCCATATCAATTGGCTGCAATATTTATCGCATAATCAATACTGCCTCGCCAGTGATCACGAATATCCACTAATATCCAGTGGCTGCACACATCACTTAAAACATACATATTCAACTTATAAAATCACATTTTTCCAAAATAATGAATATAAACTCTCATTTGCCAAAAAAATTCAAATATGGATTTCAAAAATCACTTTATCGAAATGACTATACTTATAGTATTACTTAAAATATTCGTCCTTTCCAAAATATTTAATCTCTTGAAAATATTTATTTCTTCTCAAAAAGTTAGGTTCAAATGTCTTATTATAGTGTTTAGGAATCCCTTTCGGATACAGGTGCATCCGCATCGACCGGAGTTCTAGTACCATCCAACAAACAAATTAACATAATTTATTTCAAAATTTCTATAACATTATTTATACAAACCTTTTACATTGTTTCTATAATAAAATAATTCTAAACTTTTACCATATTCAAATTCAATACTTCATTATAATATTTCCAATTTCAAAGTATATATATATATATAAATCAAAATCTTTTCAATTACAAACATAAGCCATCTTAAAATATTTATATACATTCTTCAAATACATATCAAATATTAATTGACTTTTTTTTACATTTTTAAACATTAAATCTCAATAATGAATTGTCATACTTAATATCTATACACATATTCTCATAAAACTCCTAATCAAAATATTTACTTTGTTTTCAAAACATTTAATAACAAACCATATTTATATATATATATATGCATCCAAAAATCTTATTTATAATAAATACTTAATAACATCAAAACATTTTTCAAACATACTATGAATATGTATATTAAATCAAAATACCATTTCAATAACCATTGTACTATATCAAATAATAACTCATTCAAGTAAACATTATATAATATCAAACATACACCTCGCACCTTTATTAATTGCAAAAAATAATAAAATTAAACCTATTTTACGACCTAAATATACATATGGATTTTCAACTACAATTAAAAAAATTAATTCAACATAAACATATGTCAATAACCAAACAAGTATAAACAACAATGACCGAGGCACTCGGCATAAAATAGAAATGAATAAACACATATTTAAACATCAAATAAATAACTCACCTATATGTACATAGTATTGGTACAAATGAATAAACACATATGCCTCCAGGATAGAACAATATAGAAATATCAAAGATCATAGAGCTAATCACAATGATAAAATATAATATATATATATATATATAGAGAGAGAGAGAGAGAGAGAGAGACACACGCATACATAGGGTATGTCTAGTATTCATAACAAGAATGTACATACAAGAAGTAGTACAACACATGATGTTAAACAACTATACTGAATACTAGACTCCTCTATGCCTAAAAAAAAGCTGGTCTCACTGTCCCGTAACTAAAAAGTCTCAGACTGACCCAAGCATTATATAAATAACACATGAGTCAGACTATGTCTAAAGAAAGGGATTAATATAAATAGGAACATAATATATGCATAGTATATTCTTAAGATGGTACCCATAATATCACTAAGTGCCTATATAACAATAAATGGATGGTTTATAATCATAATGTCATAAATAATTCCTAAAGTATCACAAAATGTCAAACATCAAGAAACTATACATAAATATATCATCTCCCATATACAGACACATCAAATTAGAAATCATGGAATAAATAACAAATGGTTAATCATCCACATCTAAAAATCATCATCATAGTCCCGAAATCAATATAAATTTTATGCTAGCACAAGGAAATGCCCAAATAAAATCAATAATAAGTAGGCCGTCTACTTGAAGAGAATAAGCCATCTGCTTGGAATTGGATAGGCTATCTGCCTATCACTTAGATAAAGATGATATACGAGGATTTACTATATCCTGGACATAGTCTCAGATAGGAATATAAGTAGTATATGTCTATCTACTACACACACTGAAACCATACGGGAGGCTGACAATACATCTGCTTACGCTGGGAGTCTCACATGTGTCTGTTTGACACTGCACTTATAGTCTTCTATAACCTTCCCCTCGGTACTGTGATAATACCCACCACATGTCATAAATATGCTACAGAACTATGCTCTGCATCAATCATGACCTGACACATTGCCCATATAGGTAATTGACTACTGGCTTATTTGAAACAAGGGCAAACACTCATAGTAAAGGCATACAACAATAAGGGTGTCACGGATTCGGGGCACGACCACCATGATCAAGCCTCTAGGGTGGATGATGGCCAAGCTGGTTCACTTTGGAATAGAAAGGAAGCTGGACCAGATAGATAGACAAATAGTATCTACACTCGATAGCTAACGCATAGCAACCCATAAATGCTAACACATGTCTCTGTATATTGCTACCACATAGCTTGATACTATTACCAATACATGGCTCTACATATTGCTGCCACACAGCTTGATAATATCGCCAAGACATGGTTATATATGTGATTGCCGACACATGGCAATACACTTGACTTGTATTAGCGAGTCTCCATAAATCCCCATTATGTGAGTATCATATAGCTATATATGTGAAAGTTGACAAATGGCAATGTACTTGACTCACCGTAACGAGCCTCCATAAATCCATATTATATGAGTGTCATCTACGTACAATGAATAACCGAATATATATCACTATGATGTCCCATACCCCATCAGGTGATACTCAAATGTTTATTTATTGCTCATAACTACACTCAATCTCCATAATATTCAATATAACAAGTCCAAAGAATAACCGAAGAAATATTACTGAATGCCCCATCCTAAATGGCATTATAAATCTGTTTATTCCTAATCCTCGTTGCATAGAATAAAAATCACCACAAAATTATATAGAAGAATGTCATCACTATATCATATCAAATCACTAAACAAATCAATATCAACGATGAATCATTTATAGTATAAAAATTTAACAACCCTGATTTTTCAGTATTATTTAAATAAAATAAATGAAGATTCAAAATTAAAGAAATTAGAATTTAAGTGCTTTATTAGAATAGTAATTGACATGAGAATTTTATAATGTGTATTCATGGGAAAGACAATATATGTAATTTATTGATGTTAGATTCTTGTTTTAAAACTTGTTACACATTGTGTTAGTGTTTTCTAAACACTGTATAATTTTTTTAATAGGAAAATGAGAATTTTTGGTATTTGTTATGTTGTCTTATTTTAGAGAAAATGTAAAATGCCTTGTTTTCAATAATAAAAATAAGGGTTTAAAAATTATGTTTTATTAATTAATCCTGAAGATTAAGTGATGAACTTAATTTTAGAATAATTACATGAATTTTTCTATGTTAAAGTCAATGAGTTATTGGTGTTTTAAAATGACAGAAAGTGAGAAAATGTTTTATTTCTTTTATTTAATTTTGGGATTGGGATTGGGCTTGAATTGCATTTGTGACGACCCACATTTCGGAAGGTTTAAATCGACAATAATCCACACATGTCCAACTTAAGCAATCTGAAACGTAGATAATCAATGGTGTTAAATAAGAAAAGAAGAAGAAAACAAACACAGAATCTCATTTGCGGAACGATAAAAATAATAATCAAATAACAGTTCATGAAGTTGTTTACTATGCATTTGATTCAAATCTATACACCTTTATCAGAGTTATATATATACATCATAAATAAATAGTCAATACAGCAGAATAGCATGATGCAGGGAATAATAATAATAGTAATATACCATAACTCTGTCTTCGTCCTCCAAAGAGTAGTCTTCAATACAGTGAAAAACTCAAGACTGACCCGAGCGTAATGAAAAGACAAAACACTCGAGTCAGAACTAAAATACTCTTATGTAAGTCAAATCAATATCACAAATATAAGTGCAATAACTTAAGAGATGTTACGGGATTTTCCATCTCCTAAAACTATTTATATATAATAGTATACGCTATAATAGATAATGTCTATCAGTAAAATAAATATCAAAATAGCGTTAAGGCTTTACATTGATCCACCTTAACACATTTTACAGTTTTAAACCAAAATCATAATAGGCTCATATAGGGATAAATATGACAAGGCACGTGAGGCAATGCCCAAGGTAGGATTCTACCAGTTTACCCTTTCTTGCTAGTCGTAACCCATCCGTGGCCGACCGCGACAATCAATCCAAACGACAAAAAGGTGCACCCATCGAATATGAAATCACAATAGTAATACAAGGGACCAATGTCGCTAGAGGTAGCTAACCTCAATGGCCAGAAATAGGCTCCTGTTTTAGTCATTTTAATTATGACACGAGTGTCAAGGCTGTAACAGCCCAAAATTTTTAACAAATTTTATTATAAATTTAAACATTTTGAAATATTGATTTGAATTAAAAATGTAATAATTTGTGTGAAACGGGAAATTTAAACTTTACAATTCGTTACGTTTATTTATACCCATTCTTTAATTTATTTTAAACAATCAAATTTATTTATTATGGTAATAGCTATTTAATTGTTGGTTTAAAATGATACGTTATTCTATTGAAGGAAACCGTTAGTTTTTTTTCTTTCAATTTTTAATTAATAAAAGAAATAAATCAAATTGTACGTTACTTTGGGCGTTACACTTTACGTTCGTTGTTCCTTGTCCATTTGATCTTTTCTTGCGTTAATAGTGCTATTTCAGCTATATATTTTCAGTTTGAAAATTTCAATTAAATCTTGCATTGAATTGTGCGCGTGAGAATCATTCCATTCCCCTTTTATCTATCTTACGTTTCGTTCAAACTTAATAACATTTATTGCCTTAACTTTTGCTACCGTTCAAAACTTTTTGCCTCCTCTCTACAAATTATAGACAGCTGTTTCGTTTTCTCTCATTCACAAATCTCCATTTCCACAAAAACTTTCTCTGTAGCTTCCTTTACAAAGTACGTGAGCATCCCTCTGGAAGGTAGAGAACAGCAACTTCTTTTTTTATATATTTTTTTTATTTCAAAATTTTGTTCCCCTGCTTTTATTCTTTGCTGTTCCGTGTTGGCCACCATCTACCCATTCGAAACCCACACCTTCAACACCATGCCGAGAACCACCACGTCACCGCCTTTAATTCGCCCCTCCAGACCTACCACGCTCGCCACCCCTGCTACACCATGCTCCTACCCATGTCAGTCCACCACAGTCACGGCCGAGACCACCATTCGCCACCAGACCAGCCTCCTACCCCAACCTACCACCACCAACCCCATACGAGACCGAGCCCTTCCCACGTCAGCTTCGCCACCAACCTACCCCACGGATCCAGACCCAAACCCAGTCCATCACCATGCCTTCAACCCATGCCAAACCCAGTTCGTCACCACTGCGCCCTACGGCCACCACAGCCACCATCACGTCCCCAGGCACCCCACGCCAAACCGAGAACCCAACCACAACCCAGTCGAGTTCCACTTGAACCCATGCCCTGCCAGCCACCACCCCACGCCTTGCCATCCACCTCCACTGACCTATGCCCAGACCACCACGTCACCTGACCCAACTCCAACCCCTCTCCAGACCGAGCCTAGTATTGAATCAGAGAATGAAAACTATTGTTTCTTGGTGTATTTGGTATCTTAGTTATATTTGGACCTGGCCATTATCGAAAAAAAAGGAAATGAAATAGTTCTTGTCACCTTGTATTTCGTTTGTCTATGTTTCTTTTTGCATTTCATTTTGTTGAATGTCAGACTGAGCACCTGTAGTTGAAATTTAAAAAGATGAGAAAAGCCTTGTTTCGTCCCTTTGTCATTTTGCATTTTGGTGTTTGAGTATAGTTCCACTGGCTTTGTTTGAAGAAAAAAAAATTGCGTTTTTCACTTTGAAATTTTATGGTTATAATCTTTGTTTCCTCTGGCCCTGGTATTTGAATCAGAGAAGTGATACTGCCTTGTCCCTTTTATTGTGGTACATTAGTTATATCTGCCTCTGGTTTTGAAAAATAAAAGAATGAGGAAGTTGTTTTGTCACGTGTTTTGGCAGCCTAGTCTATATTCTCCACTGACTTTTGAAAAAAAAAGTTGCTTTGTCACTTTTGCAAACTTTGGAGCTATACTTCTAACCGGCATTTGTTTGAAAAAAAAGAAATGAAGAAGCGAGCAAATTGTTGTGGTCAAGCCCTTGTTTGAAGTTATAATCTATTTTTTTTATGTAGTCGAGCTATCGCTTTCGATTTTCAACTTGTTCTTTTTCATTTGTTTGCTTTATTTGAAAATTTGTTATTCGTGCAATCTTAGATTCGCTGATTTATTTTGCTTTGGTTTGAATCTAGTTGGCGCATCCGCTAACAACTGATCGTGCTTTCCGCGTGCGTTCGATAGACATCGTATTTCTTCTTCCGAATCTCCAGCTCCGTAGAGGTGAGTAAATCTCACACGAATATTCATACTTATATGATTGTGAAACGACCGCAACTGAATGTGTAGAAATAAATAAATGATGTTATAACTACCTGTGATTTATTTATAGTTGATGTTAATTGTTAAAAACTGCATATCGTATCATCTTTTATATTATGTTCTTATTTTACTGTTATTCTATTCTGTTAAATCACACTGCAAGTTCCCTGTAGAATAGAATCACTATGGGTTGAAATGATACATACCCGAACGGACTTTAGAATAAGGGAAGGTCGTTATGGGCTGAAATGATAGGCCTGAACGATTTTCAATTAAATTTTATTTACTTGGGATTACGGGTTTGAAATGATAAAACCCAGGTTTTTCTTTGTAAATTACGGATTGAAATGATATAGTATCCGTATCACTTGACCTAGGCTAGAAAAATATTATACAGACCCGTGGTTATTTTTCTGTATTTTTCTAGATACCTTTAACTAATTTAAATATTGTAATAATATTAAATTGATTTAAATCGAAAGTTTAAATGATTTATTTAGAATAGAAATGATTTTTCTATGTGATAAATATAAATAAATGGAGGAATATTGATTTTAAAACGAAACTTAAATTTGAAATTTTGACTAAAAGAAAAGATGGAAACTTAAGTTAATTAAATTGAAATGAAAATTTAGTTTTAAATTGGTGGAAAAATGGAGTTTAATTTTAAATGTTGAAATGAATGTAATAAGCAAATTTGTAAGTTTTGGTTTTAACTTGTAAAATTTCTCTTTAAAATAAATTAGTTAAAGGATCGAAATGAACCTTTTAATGTATGATTTTATAAGTTCTGAACTAGGTAGAATCTGTAGCACTTGTTAAGTGTTGTGGATTATATAAGTGAACCAAAAGACTAAAATGAACTAAGGCTATGATAGTACTTGGTAAGTGTTGTTGTAGCAGAAACTAAAATTTGAACCTGAACTAATAAAAGGGCTACTGTAGCACTTGTTAAGGACTGCAGTAGGCTGAAATATGATTTTGTTTAAAACTGAACTGTTATAGCAGTTTATAAATGTTGTTTTGTTGAATAAAATTGTTTTCAAATATAATTTACCGCCGCACTTTTTAAATGCCGTGAAAGCTGGAAATTTTAACGTTATTGTTTTAAGTGAATAAGTGAACTCCGAAAGGGTTAGATTTTGGAAATTTAATATTTGATTTTAAAGGAATAATGTCTTTGTTTTAAATGGTTAAATTCGAAGTATATTTGATAAATTGTTTTAAATCTATAACCACGGGTTATAATAACGATTGGTTGGCAAAGAGACCGGGATCGGATATGGACATACTCTCTGTCGATACCGAAAACCACTTTGACAACCGTGTACGCGGTGGAGATTCCAGAATGAAGTAGGATGGTGACGACGTTCTTAAGGTATGTTACGTGGACCCAACTCCCGTGAGTTGGCATAAGGTGGCTAAAACAGGAGCGATCTCGGACCAGTGAGGTAGCACCTCTTCTCGGACACATTTCTTCGATATTATACTCTTACTTGTGATTTGACTAGATGGCCATCCTTCGATTTGGGAATGTTGTTCGAGGTGGACGATAGTGGCTGCTATGCGCTCCATCAGTCCGTGTGCGTAATTGGTATATCTACCCTGGCATTGCCTAGTTGTGCCGTGTCACCTACCATATCGAGCTTTACTACGATTATGATTTTTAAGATCCGACCGCGTTAAGGTTCTCCATCCCCTTAATGCTATTTTCCGATATGATTATACTTTACTTATGTAGACACTATTATAATAGCGAATATTACTACATAGTAGATATTTTAACGGATCCTTAGAGGATGGGCGGTCCCAAGCATCTTCTAAGTTACTTGTACCTTTACTACAGTTCACTTGAGTTGGTTTACACTGTATAAGTATGTATATCCTGACTCGAGTGTTTATGTTTTATTTTACGCTCGGGTCAGCCTGAGTATCAGTTGGACTTCATCTTCACGGAGCTTGGACTACTGGAGATCATCTTTATCAAGCTGCTATCTATTTTTCTATTCAGTCTTTTATTTTAGCTTATGTAATTGAGACAATGAATTTGGGATTTTTCTATGGTTATTCAAACTGTATTGGTTTAAGACTATGTAATTTGTACTTGTTTTGAGACTATGTATTTTAGTGGCTTCATGAACCACTATGGTTATTTTTAAATTCCGCTGCGAGTTATTCTGATATTTCTGTGTCTGTGATTCTGTGAATGATTTTATTTGCTTCAAATTTTATTACAATCTGTTATTTTGTATTATTCAAGTCAGACATGTGTGGATAATTGTCGATTTGAATGGTCCAAAATACCGGGTCGTTACATTTGGTATCAGAGCTTTGGTTTTAGGCAAACCTTAGCCTATGGAGCAAAAACTCATTAGAGATAGGGTAGAAATACCCTAGAATGAGTGAAATAAAACTCAGAATCATTTCCTTGTGAGTGAACGTACTTTCAAAGTATAAAATGATTTTTAAAATGATTTCTCAAATGATTTTTCAAAGATTATTTTGATATAAAGTTTTCTTGTTTTAAGAAGAAATTTTTTTCAAACTTCCTTCTTTCCATATCTACCTTGTTAGGAATTTTGTTATTAGGATATTCATCCAAGTGATCTTATCGTGTCTTATCTTAACTTATCTTTGTCTTCTCTGTACCTTGTCCTAAATTTATTCTTGATATTTCCAGGATGAATCGTGGAAATGCTAGAGGTAGGGGTCGTGGTATTGCCCCAGTTCCTCCACCTGTTGCACCCGTTAGGTTTACTGTTCTTTGCAAGGAATTCTCTCAGCTCGGTGGCACTAGGTTCACCGGTTCAGAGAGTATTATCGAAGCCCAGCAATGGCTACGAAGTTTGGAGAGAATTTTTACTGGTCTAGAGATCACTGATGCCCAGAAACGTCAGTTAGCAACATGGCAGCTGCAAGAGTCAGCTTTAGATTGGTGGGAGTCTGTTACGACTCACACTAACGAAGGTGATCTTTCATGGGAGCAGTTCAGGTATCCTTTGTGTTAACTTGAATTTTTTTCCCATTTCCTTTTCTTTTGAATCTATCTTAAGTTCAGTTTTTCTGTATCTTCTTTCCAAGGAGGCTTTTGTGGCCAAATGGATGCCCGAAGCCGGGAAATCTCAACTTTACCGTGAATTAATGGATCTTAAGCAGGGTACCATGTCTTTTTCTGAGTATGAGCGGAAGTTCAATGAACTTTCCAAATTTGGTCCTGGTCTTATCGACACTCAGCTAAAGAAGAATGAGAAGTTCATTTCTGGAGCTCGCCCAGAGTTCTACGATCGCCTTATTTCACATGTTCATGGCACATTTACTGAGCTCATGGATATGGCTATTCGCTATGAGAACCCTACTTCCAAGGGTCCTGCTGCTTCTGGTGCTCATGTCTCCCAATATTCCTCTGCAAATTCCAAGAAGAGAAAGCCCAACTTCCACTAGCAGAAGAAGAATTGGATCAAGCATGCGGGCTTGGGATCTTCAGCATTTGCTCCTTCCCAGAGACACCCTATTGATCTTTCCTCCATTACTTGCTTCAAATGTGACCAGAAGGGACACTATGCCAATAGTTGCCCTACATCGATTAGTGCTGCTGATGTTTGTCTTCAGCCGGGTCATTTTAGGAAGGACTGTCTATCAGAAGGGAAAGCCATCTGGTGTATTTGCTGTCACGTCTGCTTCATCTCCTGCTGCACCTGCTCCTGCTCCTAGCGATGGTCAAGGTACTCTTCAAGGCACCTTTACTTTATTTCATCATCCTGTTCGTGTTTTATTTGATACTGGAGCTTCGCATAGTTTTATTTCTGATGATCTGTGTAATAAGTTTGAACATCTCCTTTCTCCTGAGTATGCTTCTGTTCCTCTATGTGTTTCGAATCCTATTGGTGGTCCCGCAAATCTAAATAAGATTTGTAAACATGTGAAACTCCACCATTCCGATCATCGTTTTAGTGGTGATTTCTATATTCTTGGTTTTGATACTTTTGATTTGCTGCTTGGAGATGATTGGTTAAAGAATCATGATGCCCATATCTCTTATAAATCCCAAATTGTTTCTCTTAAGGATGATCGGGGTAATTCTTTGGTTATTCAGTGTAGTCTACCTCATGATTGTGCTGGTAGCTTTATCTACTCATTGGATGCTTCTCCTGTTGATCTTCAGTCGACTCGGGTAGTCAATCACTACCCGGATGTATTTGGGGAAGTTACTGCTTTACCTCCCAAGCGGGAAATTGATTTCCGCATTGATCTCATTCCTGGAGCTCGACCTGTAGTTCTTCCTCCTAGAAGAATGGCACCCCGCGAGAAGGTTGAGTTAAGGGAACAAATTGAGGACCTATCTTCCAAGGGTCTGATCAGACCTAGTTTTTCTGAATGGGGAGCTGCGGTGGTTTTCGTCACCAAGTTCGATGGTTCTCTCCGGATGTGTGTTGATTATAGGGAGTTGAACAAACTCACTATGAAAAATAGATATCCAATGCCTCGCATAAATGACATGTTTGATCAGCTTTATGGTGCTACTGTTTTCTCTCAGCTTGATCTTGCCACGGGTTTTCACCAACTCAGAGTTGCCGAGGAAAGTATTCCTAAGACTGCTTTCCGTACTGAGAATGGATTCTTCGAATGGTTAGTCATGCCTTTTGATTTGACTAATGCTCCCGCTTTCTTTGTTGACTTGATGAATTGTGTTTTCCGTGATGTGCTTAATAAATTTGTTCTAGTCTTTGTGGATGATATCCTCATTTTCTCTAAGTCTGAAGAAGAACATGAGTCACATTTGAAATCTGTTCTTGAGACTCTTCGAAAGCATCAGTTAAAAGCTAAATTTTCCAAATGCCATTTCTGGAAGGATGAAGTCCGATTTCTCGGGCATATTATTTCTAGTAATGGAGTTTCAGTTGATCCAGTCAAGATCGCTGCGATCAATGTAAGTTCTTCTTTCTTTCTCTTTCCTTGTTTCATTTCAATTTACTCTATCTTTTCTATTATCCTTCTTTTTCCCTATTCTGTGCAGGATTGGGAAACTCCTAAGACTCCTACTGATATCCGTAGTTTTCTGGGCCTCACCGGTTATTACCGGAGATTCATTGAGAATTTCGCTCGGATTGCTACACCTCTCACGGCTTTAACTCGGAAGAATGCTAAGTTTATTTGGAATAATAAGTGTGAGGCCGCATTCAATGAGTTAAAAGACAAGCTTACTTCTGCACCTGTTCTTACCGTTCCAAATGGAAATGAGGGATTAACGGTATACACTGATGCTTGTCGAGAAGGTTTGGGAGCTGTTCTGATGCAGGATGGTAGAGTGATTGCTTATGCTAGTAGACAGTTGAAGACCCATGAAGTAAATTATGCTGCCCATGATCTAGAGTTTCTCGCTGTTATTTTCGCTTTGAAGCTTTGGAGACATCATCTGTTGGGTACCAAGTTCGAGCTTTTCACAGATCATCAGTCTTTAAGGTATATTTTCTCTCAGAAGGATTTGAATCAGAGACAAGTTAGGTGGTTAGAGTTCCTTGCTTCTTATGACCTCGACATCAACTATACACCGGGAAAGGCTAATGTAGTGGCAGATGCTTTGAGTAGAAAGAAAGCTTTGTTGTGTCAGATTGTTGTTTCTTCACCTCTTGTGGATCGTATTATGGCTAGACAGGAGGAGGATCAGATGCTTAGATTGATGAAGGAGAGTGTTCGAAGCAGAGTTGGAGGTAGTAGTCTTGATGGCAGTGGAGCTCAGATTGACGATAAGGGTGTATTGAGGATTAATAGTAGGATTTGTGTCCCGAATGTTGATGGATTGAGACAGGAGTTACTTCGGGAGAATCATCATTCCAGACTTTCTATTCATCCAGGCGTGACCAAGATGTATCAGGACATGAAGAAGTTATATTGGTGGAAAGGTATGAAGCGAGATATTTCCATTTTCGTTAATAGGTGTGCGACTTGTTAGCAAGTCAAGGCAGATCATCAGAAGACTCCGGGTTTATTGCAGCCTCTTGAGATTCCCAATTGGAAGTGGGAACAAGTTTCTATGGATTTCATTGATGGTTTACCGAGGACTAGGAAGGGTAATGAGAGTATCTGGGTTATTGTAGATAGATTGACCAAATCAGCTCATTTCATTCCGGTCAAGTCTACCCGTTCAGCTTCTAGTTTGTCTAAGATTTACATGAGGGAGATTGTTCGTCTCCATGGTGTTCCTTTCAGTATCGTTTGTGATCGTGATCCTATCTTCACTAGTAGGTTTTGGAAAGCCTTTCAGGATTCTTTGGGTACTCATCTAAATCTGAGCACTGCTTACCATCCACAGACCGACGGTCAAACGGAAAGGGTGAATCAGATTTTAGAAGATCTTCTTCGTGCTTGTGTGCTTGATTATGGAGGATCTTGGGAAGATCATCTCCATCTTGTTGAATTCACTTATAATAATAGTTATCAGGCCAGTATTGAGACATCTCCGTTTTCTGCTCTTTACGGACAACCTTGTAGATCTCCTTCTTGTTGGATTGAATCCGGAAATCGTTTGGTTCTTGGTCCTGAGATGGTTTTGGAAGCTTCAGAGAGAGTTAAAGAGATTAAGAGGAAGATGAGGATTGCTCAGGATAGACAGAAGAAGTACGCTGATCGTCGAAGACGGAGTTTAGAGTTTGCTGTTGGTGATTTGGTTTTCCTTAAGGTCTCTCCCTTAAGGAATGTTATTCGTTTCGGTCGTGGAGGAAAGCTTTCTCCTAGATTTGTAGGTCCTTTCCGCATTTTGGAAAGAATTGGCTCTCTTGCTTATCGTCTGGATTTACCCGAGAAATTTTCTGGAATACACAATGTCTTTCATGTATCTCATCTTCGTCGCTATCTGCATGATCCATCTCTTATTATTCAGCCTTCTGCTCTTGATAGTTTGGATATTGAGCCAAATCTGACTGTTGAGAGGAAGCCACTTCGTATCGTCGATCGAGGTACGAAACAGCTAAGAAGAAAATCTGTCAACCTGGTCAAGGTGCAGTGGAGCACTAATGAATGGGATTGCACCTGGGAGACGGAGGAGAGCAATCGTGCTTCGCATCCGGAATTGTTTATTTCAGGTACTTTGGCTTTTCTGTCTTATCTTTCTTTGTTTTCCTTTTTCACTTCTTTTCGGGGACGAAAAGCTTTGAGTGGGGGAGAGTGTAACAGCCCAAAATTTTTAACAAATTTTATTATAAATTTAAACATTTTGAAATATTGATTTGAATTAAAAATGTAATAATTTGTGTGAAACGGGAAATTTAAACTTTACAATTCGTTACGTTTATTTATACCCATTCTTTAATTTATTTTAAACAATCAAATTTATTTATTATGGTAATAGCTATTTAATTGTTGGTTTAAAATGATACGTTATTCTATTGAAGGAAACCGTTAGTTTTTTTTCTTTCAATTTTTAATTAATAAAAGAAATAAATCAAATTGTACGTTACTTTGGGCGTTACACTTTACGTTCGTTGTTCCTTGTCTATTTGATCTTTTCTTGCGTTAATAGTGCTATTTCAGCTGTATATTTTCAGTTTGAAAATTTCAATTAAATCTTGCATTGAATTATGCGCGTGAGAATCATTCCATTCCCCTTTTATCTTCCTTACGTTTCGTTCAAACTTAATAACATTTATTGCCTTAACTTTTGCTACCGTTCAAAACTTTTTGCCTCCTCTCTACAAATTATAGACAGCTGTTTCGTTTTCTCTCATTCACAAATCTCCATTTCCACAAAAACTTTCTCTGTAGCTTCCTTTACAAAGTACGTGAGCATCCCTCTGGAAGGTAGAGAACAGCAACTTCTTTTTTTATATATTTTTTTTATTTCAAAATTTTGTTCCCCTGCTATTATTCTTTGCTGTTCCGTGTTGGCCACCATCTACCCATTCGAAACCCACACCTTCAACACCATGCCGAGAACCACCACGTCACCGCCTTCAATTCTCCCCTCCAGACCTACCACGCTCGCCACCCCTGCTACACCATGCTCCTACCCATGTCAGCCCACCACAGTCACGGCCGAGACCACCATTCGCCACCAGACCAGCCTCCTACCCCAACCTACCACCACCAACCCCACACGAGACCGAGCCCTGCCCACGTCAGCTTCGCCACCAATCTACCCCACGGATCCAGACCCAAACCCAGTCCACCACCATGCCTTCAACCCATGCCAAACCCAGTTCGTCACCACTGCGCCCTGCGGCCACCACAGCCACCATCACGTCCCCAGGCACCCCACGCCAGACCGAGAACCCAACCATAACCCAGTCGAGTTCCACTTGAACCTATGCCCTACCAGCCACCACCCCACGCCTTGCCAGCCACCTCCACTAACCTATGCCCAGACCACCATGTCACCTGACCCAACTCCAACCCCTCTCCAGACCGAGCCTAGTATTGAATCAGAGAATGAAAACTATTGTCTCTGTGTATTTGGTATCTTAGTTATATTTGGACCTGGCCATTATCGAAAAAAAAAAGGAAATGAAATAGTTGTTGTCACCTTGTATTTCGTTTGTCTATGTTTCTTATTGCATTTCATTTTGTTGAATGTCAGACTGGGCACCTGTAGTTGAAATTTAAAAAGATGAGAAAAGCCTTGTTTCGTCCCTTTGTCATTTTGCATTTTGGTGTTTGAGTATAGTTCCACTGGCTTTGTTTGAAGAAAAAAAAAATTGCGTTTTTCACTTTGAAATTTTATGGTTATAATCTTTGTTTCCTCTGGCCCTGGTATTTGAATCAGAGAAGTGATACCGCCTTGTCCCTTTTATTGTGGTACATTAGTTATATCTTCCTCTGGTTTTGAAAAATAAAAGAATAAGGAAGTTGTTTTGTCACGTGTTTTGGCAGCCTAGTCTATATTCTCCACTGACTTTTGGAAAAAAAAGTTGCTTTGTCACTTTTGCAAACTTTGGAGCTATACTTCTAACTGGCATTTGTTTGAAAAAAAAGAAATGAAGAAGCGAGCAAATTGTTGTGGTCAAGCCCTTGTTTGAAGTTATAATCTATTTTTTTTATGTAGTCGAGCTATCGCTTTCGATTTTCAACTTGTTCTTTTTCATTTGTTTGCTTTATTTGAAAATTTGTTATTCGTGCAATCTTAGATTCGCTTATTTATTTTGCTTTTGTTTGAATCTAGTTGGTGCATCCGCTAACAACTGATCGTGCTTTCCGCGTGCGTTCGATAGACATCGTATTTCTTCTTCCGAATCTCCAGCTCCGTAGAGGTGAGTAAATCTCACACGAATATTCATACTTATATGATTGTGAAACGACCGCAACTGAATGTGTAGAAATAAATAAATGATGTTATAACTACCTGTGATTTATTTATAGTTGATGTTAATTGTTAAAAACTGCATATCATATCATCTGTTATATTCTGTTCTTATTTTACTGTTATTCTATTCTGTTAAATCTCACTGCAAGTTCCCTGTAGAATAGAATCACTATGGGTTGAAATGATACATACCCGAACGGACTTTAGAATAAGGGAAGGTCGTTATGGGCTGAAATGATAGGCCTGAACGATTTTCAATTAAATTTTATTTACTTGGGATTGCGGGTTTGAAATCATAAAACCCGGGTTTTTCTTTGTAAATTACGGATTGAAATGATATAGTATCCGTATCACTTGACCTAGGCTAGAAAAATATTATACAGACCCATGGTTATTTTTCTGTATTTTTCTAGATACCTTTAAATAATTTAAATATTGTAATAATATTAAATTGATTTAAACCGAAAGTTCAAATGATTTATTTAGAATAGAAATGATTTTTCTATGTGATAAATATAAATAAATGGAGGAATACTGATTTTAAAACGAAACTTAAATTTGAAATTTTGACTAAAAGAAAAGATGGAAACTTAAGTTAATTAAATTGAAATGAAAATTTAGTTTTAAATTGGTGGAAAAATGGAGTTTAATTTTAAATGTTGAAATGAATGTAATAAGCAAATTTGTAAGTTTTGGTTTTAACTTGTAAAATTTCTCTTTAAAATAAATTAGTTAAAGGATCGAAATGAACCTTTTAATGTATGATTTTATAAGTTCTGAACTAGGTAGAATCTGTAGCACTTGTTAAGTGTTGTGGATTATATAAGTGAACCAAAAGACTAAAATGAACTAAGGCTATGATAGTACTTGGTAAGTGCTGTTGTAGCAGAAACTAAAATTTGAACCTGAACTAATAAAAGGGCTACTGTAGCACTTGTTAAGGACTGCAGTAGGCTGAAATATGATTTTGTTTAAAACTGAACTGTTATAGCAGTTTATAAATGTTGTTTTGTTGAATAAAATTGTTTTCAAATATAATTTACCACCGCACTTTTTAAATGCCGTGAAAGCTGGAAATTTTAACGTTATTGTTTTAAGTGAATAAGTGAACTCCGGAAGGGTTAGATTTTGGAAATTTAATATTTGATTTTAAAGGAATAATGTCTTTGTTTTAAATGGTTAAATTCGAAGTATATTTGATAAATTGTTTTAAATCTATAACCACGGGTTATAATAACGATTGGTTGGCAAAGAGACCGGGATCGGATATGGACATACTCTCTGTCGATACCGAAAACCACTTTGACAACCGTGTACGCGGTGAAGATTCCAAAATGAAGTAGGATGGTGACGACGTTCTTAAGGTATGTTACGTGGACCCAACTCCCGTGAGTTGGCATAAGGTGGCTAAAACAGGAGCGATCTCGGACCAGTGAGGTAGCACCTCTTCTCGGACACATTTCTTCGATATTATACTCTTACTTGTGATTTGACTAGATGGCCATCCTCTGATTTGGGAATGTTGTTCGAGGTGGACGATAGTGGCTGCTATGCGCTCCATCAGTCCGTGTGCGTAATTGGTATATCTACCCTGGCATTGCCTAGTTGTGCCGTGTCACCTACCATATCGAGCTTTACTACGATTATGATTTTTAAGATCCGACCGCATTAAGGTTCTCCATCCCCTTAATGCTATTTTCCGATATGATTATACTTTACTTATGTAGACACTATTATAATAGCGAATATTACTACATAGTAGATATTTTAACGGATCCTTAGAGGATGGGCGGTCCCAAGCATCTTCTAAGTTACTTGTACCTTTACTACAGTTCACTTGAGTTGGTTTACACTGTATAAGTATGTATATCCTGACTCGAGTGTTTATGTTTTATTTTACGCTCGGGTCAGCCTGAGTATCAGTTGGACTTCATCTTCACGAAGCTTGGACTACTGGAGATCATCTTTATCAAGCTGCTATCTATTTTTCTATTCAGTCTTTTATTTTAGCTTATGTAATTGAGACAATGAATTTGGGATTTTCTATGGTTATTCAAACTGTATTGGTTTAAGACTATGTAATTTGTACTTGTTTTGAGACTATGTATTTTAGTGGCTTCATGAACCACTATGGTTATTTTTAAATTCCGCTGCGAGTTATTCTGATATTTCTGTGTCTGTGATTCTGTGAATGATTTTATTTGCTCCAAATTTTATTACAATCTGTTATTTTGTATTATTCAAGTCTGACATGTGTGGATTATTGTCGATTTGAATGGTCCAAAATACCGGGTCGTTACAAAGGCTATCCATCATCGTTCTCTTACTTCATTCCAGTAAACGTCGCCAATTCAACCACTACATTCTGGATATCATCCACCGCGTACATGATTGTTAAAGTGGTTCCAATGTTGAAAGAGGGTATTTTAATAAGAGGCCCCGGTCTCTTTAACAACCAATCATCATTTTACACACCGGTTGGTTCTTTTACATTTTGAAAACAATTTGCACTTGATATCAAAATATCATATTCGTTTCAAAATCAAATCCATTTCAAAATCATCATATATTCGCTTTAAAACCAAATCCATTTCGAAATTATCATATATTCAAAATTATCAATTTTGTCCGATAAATCGATTTCACTTCCAAAATTTGATTCGAATTCAATTTAGGTTATAATCTTCACTTTAACATAGTTCGTATTTAAATCCAAGATTTAAATATAAACAACTTACCCTTTAAGCAGTTTGAATTTTAGAAAATAGTTAAATATTTTAAAAATAGTTTAATAGAAAATATTAAAATAGTTAAATAGTTAAAAATAGTTTAATAGAAAATATTAAATAGTTTAACCGAAAATAATTTTGGACAAGAAGGATTTTGGAGAATATATATATTTATAATTACTTTAAATTTCAAAGAGATTTCGAAGCAAGTTTCCCATAGATATGAACTAAATCGTGTTTTCTACTATATATATTATTATTATAAATTTTTTTGAATCAATATTTTTAAATTAGGTTTCAAAGAAAATCTATTTTATTATGAAAACACGCTATCTCACTTGAACGGGAAATTGAATTAAATGGTTTAATAAAATGAGTAGTATGAAATGCTTGCGTTTGTTTTACCGATTAATTGTTGGACTTGTTCAATTAAGCTCTTATTTGCATGAGTGGAGTTCACTAGCTTTTAGTAATCATTAGAGCGTCGTCAAGTGGTTATGGGACATCAATCCACATTCTTATAGTTACTAATTGAAAGTGGATGACACTTATCTATTTGTCGAGTTTTTAGACTCAATCTTGGGAAATTCCGTTTAGGCAGATTATATGGGTTTTCAGATCCATCTTGTAATACTCGTTTTTAGCGAGTTATATTTGCAAAGTGCAATTTCTTATATTGGTGCGCGAAGTGCATGTATGTTGTATCGACTTGCGAAGTACAAGTCTATTACTTGCATATATGGATGTAATTATTTATGCTCTTATTGTTGTGGTTGCTTTGGCTTTGATGACTGTGTAGAAAAGTATAAAATCTAACTTTAAGTCATGAAGTATTAAACAAAGTTTTACTATGCTAGTGAAGTACCACCTAAGGATACTTATCCTTAACCCTTATGTAAGTTTATTATTATCAATACCTCACCTTTTATGATAATTAGAGATAGCCTGACCCAGGTGTTATTTTAATGCTCGGGTAAAACCGAGACTTGACAGGTGTAGGGACTCAATGGCCTTGGATGTGAGATAGCTAAAAAAATCTAATTTGATGTTATTATATATTGTGATGTACCAATTGAGTCTTGTATAGATGCTTGTTTACGTTGTTGACTTTTATGGTTATGTATATATTTTAGACTTGTTAGTGTCATAGATGTATATGTATATAAATGTGAGTCTAGTGTTTTCTTTTATAGACTCATATTTTTGAGAAGTATTTGATGTATTTTATTTCCATTGCGATGTTCGATTATGTATTGTATATTATATTGTATATTGTTCCAATTTAGATTAAACCATTGCATTATTGTTTTGCGCCTGGATCTGATATGTCGAATTACCACATGTAAGAAAAAAAAGAAAAATATAGTCACATTATTCGATATATTTGGTAATCTCCCAAAGAAACTTTTACAGATGGTCGCTCCTAACCAGCCCTATTCTTCGCACTAACAGACAATATTACCCAGTAGTACCCTTTGTTAGTGTGGGTCTTGGGATGGGACATTACAGTTACTATCAAAGCATAGTAGAATATAAGAAACATGAATCGTGGCCTAGACAGACTTAGGGTCCCGTCCCTTGTGTGTGTCGTGTAGAGTTTGGGATTCATTTCCTAATTGGTATAGAAGTATAAATGATTATTAGGAATAATCTTTTAGGACGTATTTATGAAAATTTTAAATTAATTTATAAAATGGTTTTAATAGTTAAGTGTTGTGAAGTGCCGTCCTGATCCGTTATGATCAGAGTTGCGCATCGGATGCTGATAGACTGTTTCCGCTGAGCCCAGTAGTTAAATGTTTATTTATATTTGATTTCATGATGTGTACATGGATGAATGGATATATTCTTAATTTTCTATTAGTAGATTTTCCATTATATGAAGATATATAGATTGATAAAAGAATATTTGGACATTAGTTACCTGTTAAATTGCCTATTGAGTGCGTTAAGGATTCTGATCGATATGCTAGTATAACGTTATCGACAGGGATTAAGACTTTGACGAGACAGTCAGACTCAGTGTTTTGAGTTTTGTTATTTTATAAATATTTTACAGAATTTATAAATAATATTTGAAAAGGAGATAAAGTTTTAATTAAATTAAATTAAATATTCTTTTGAAGGGAAAAACATTTTGAAAGAGTGAATCAAGAGGAGAGATCTATTTTTATGAAAATATATGTTAAATAAATTTTGTGGTTTATAAAATTTTGTTCAAAACTTTAAAAGATGTTTTATATGTATTGGTTTTGATGACGGCTGCAACCATCGAGCATTAGCAGTAGCAAAGATCAATGGTAAGGAAATGTTGATTTTATAATAAACATCGCAGCTATCTGACAAAGCGATTTGCTATAAATAAATGGCAAAGTCGCTATATTATTTTTGATATTTGTGAAATTGTTTGTTATGCTTGTGTTTTGTTGTGTATATCATTTAATGATTTAATTGAATGATAATTTTGGGTTTTAGTTTAAAAGAAATTAAAACAAAAGATGTAGGAAATTGTTTAAATCCATTTTGGAATTTTTAAGTAAGGAATTAATTGAAAAAGAAAGTTTGAAGTTAAAAGGTTAAATATTTTATTTGAATCGGTATTTGATTACCATAAGAAGTTAATTTATGGTTTGAAGAATATAGAGTTAGAAAATTATTTTGAAGAAGTGATTTGTCTGAAATCAAATCATTTAAATTTCGAAAGGAATTTTGGAGTTTAAATTATAAATTTGTATAAGACAAATATTTTGAGGACCTTAATTCTATAATATGGGGAGTACTAATAATCAACGTAGTGTTACCAATTGGTTTTAGTGCTCTTGATTAATGCTTCATCGAATATTGTACAACCTATTGAATAGAATGTTTGAGTGGTACTTACTAGCACATTAGTGAATACTTGAATTTCACTAGGTAGTATGGGATGCCTTGGTTAAATTCTTGTGATTGCTATTAGGAAGTATTTAACACTTTGGAGTTGTATTCTCTTCTGGTGTTTGGTGGGACCAATAGATCCTTAAGAGACTATAGTTCAGGTTTTCCAATATAAGAAAAATTCTTTTGGTTGATTATTAGATGTAACTTCTTATTAGAAGTTGGTTTTATAATTATAAATCTCAAATGAAGAACTATGAATTGGATGAAATCAAAGGAAGAGTCATGGATGAATGCTTATGATGATGATTGGTTGCAAAATTTTGAAGTAAGTGGAGTTTACTGACTTGTAGTAAATGTTCAAGTAAACCCAAGTAGTTATGTGACGCACGAGCATTACTCGGATGGTTACTATTAGAAGGTATTTGACAGTTTTGTGACAATGTGTGAAGTAGATGTCTTAAACTTGCGAAGAGCAGTCAATTGTGCAAGGCATTGGTTTTAGACTTACGATGTACAGCCATTTATGTTAGACTTGCGATGGGCAGTTAGACTTGGATGTGTAATCATTGATGTTAAACTTGCAAAGTGTAAGACCTGCAGGTAGACATGCGATGTGCAATCACATATGATAGACTTGCGATGTGCAATCACATATGTTAGACTTGCGATGTGCAGGTAGATTTGCGATGTGCTGTCAATTTTGTTAGACTTGCGATGTGTAGGTAGAATTGCTAAGACCAATCATTTAAAATAGACATTGGCACTAGAGTAGCAAAGTGCAAACATTTGTGCAAACAAGCAAAGTACTTATCGACATGCGAAGCACTGTCTTTGGTATGGGTTTGCGAAGTGCACGCCACTATTGATTTGATTGATTTATAAATATCTTTCATGTTAGATTATTGTGATGATTTGTTAATTGTTATCTTGAGTGTGATGGATGATTATTGTAGTAATAGTATGATTTTAAAATATGATAAATCCATTAGAATGTTTTAAATTGAAATACAACTTTACAAAGTGCAATTTGTGAGGTATAATTTGTGAAGTACAAATTTTGGAGAAATCAAATTTTGGAAAAGATTAAACAAAGATCATTTAAGATGTTGATTTAGAAAGAAGTGCATTTTTATAAAAAGAAGTAATTAATCGGAGATCAATTGAAGAAATCTAATTTTTGGAAATAAATTGGGTAAATATATATATGAATTGGATGTTTGAATCTTTAGAAAGGTAAGTCAAAAGATTCTAATTAAGTATAAGTACAAGAATCTTCTTGTATATTGCTTGATTAATTGGTTGCTTTTATGTTTGTTTGTTTAGTGTTAGTTTATATGTTGATAGAAATATTATTGGTAATAATATGTTTCTATTTATTATAGACTTTACTCCGAATTCGAGATTGAGAGGATGCAATTTTTTTAAGGGGGGAAGTTTTTAACACCCTGAACCTTCTATATTGTTTAAATATAAATAAAGATTTAAATTAGAGAAATTATAATTTAAGTGTTTTATTAGAACAATAATTAAAAAGAGAATTTTATAATGTGTATTTTATGGGAAAGACAATATATGTAATTTATTGATGTTAGATTCTTGTTTTAAAACTTGTTACACAATGTGTTAGTGTTTTCTAAACAATGTGTAGTTTATTTAATAAGAAAATGGGAATTTTTAGAGTTAAATTGATTTATTTGTTATGTTGTCTTATTTTAGAAAAAATGTAAAATACCTTGTTTTCAATAATAAAAATAAGGGTTTAAAAAATTATTAAAAATTAAGTTTTATTGATTAATCATGAAGATTAAGTAATGAATTTAATTTTAGAATAATTACATGAATTTTTCTATGTTGAGATCAATGAGTTACTAGTGTTTTAAAATGATAGAAAGTGAGAAAATGTTTTATTTCTTTTATTTGACTTTGGGATTGGGCTTGAATTGCATTTCAACCCATTAGTGCATAAGAGAATTAGTTTATTCTCTTCTGTACTTAGCAAATGAACATTACGTTCATTTCCATTTATAGTAAACACAAAGCTTCTTTTTCTTGCTTCTCAAAACCTAGTTCTACAAGAGAAATCAAGTTTTAAAATCAAATAAATTCCAGAAAATATAGATAAAATCAAAGTAAGTCCTTTTACTACTATTCACCTTTTAGTCTAATTGATTTTTATAAATTTTATGTTTGATGTTTATTGTGCTTCTTTTGGGTTGAGGTCAAGTTTAGGGTTTTCTAGTGAAGCAATTGCAAGCTATGGTGGTAAATTACTGTCTAACTCAAGAAGAAAGGTGGGTGTAGAACTCACAATTATCTCAATTTCATAATTATATACTAAATTTGATGTTTGTATGAGTTGTTGTTGAATTATCTCAAATTTAGTTGTGATAATTACATATCTGGATGTCATATTCCCTAATTGACTAAACCCTTTTTTCAGTTCACTAAAACCCACCTCTTATGATCATGATTTGCATTAAATTATTGATATTTAGATGCTTGCATGGATGTTAAACCAAAACCCTAAGACTCAAGAAGATCAAAACCAGAAAACGAAGAAGAACGGAGCAATGGGAGACCACCGACGTAGCATGGGGTTCAGCCCAGGTGCTACAGTCGGTGGACCGATCTACGTGACCAATGCAACGGTCGTGACTTAGGCTGAGCACCAGGTCATGCTGTTTTGGCCTCTGGATGCTCCAGTTTGCCTGTTCATTTGCAAGTTTAACTTTTAAGTGTTAATTAGTTGGTTTCCTTGATGTTTGCGATGATTTTTAGCATCGGGTTAAAGTTGGTTTGTGATGAACTACTTATGCATTTTTTGGGTGCTTGAATTAAACTAATATGATCTTGTTTGCCAGGAAGTCTTGCTCTATGGTTGTTGTCAAATGCACTAATTCATCGCACTAGTTTACAAAGTGATTTATAAAGGAGATGTTTATTTGAATATGAAGTGATTTCTATTATATATATATATATATGGGAAATATATGTATTTTGGATAAGAAGGGTTTTGGAGAATATATATATTTCTAATTACTTTAAATTTCAAAGAGATTTCGAAGCAAGTTTCCTATAAATATAGATATGAACTAAATCGTGTCTTATACTACATATATTATTATTATAAATTGAATCAATATTTTTTAATTAGATTTCAAAGCAAAACTATTTTATTATGAAAACACACTATCTTATTTAAATAAGAAATTTAATTAAACGTTTTAATAAAACGAGTGGTATGAAATGCACACATTTGTTTTACTAATTAATTCTTGAACTTGTTCAATTAAACTCATATTTTCACAAGTGGAGTTCACTAGCTTTAGTACTTATTTGAGCGTCGTCAAGTGGTTATGAGACATTGGTCTACGCTCTTATAATTATTAATTGAAAGTGGAGGGCACTTATCTATTTATCGAGTTTTCGGACTCAATCTTGGGAATTCGGTTTAGGCGGATTATATGGGTTTTCAAACTCATCTTGTGATACTCGTTTTTAGTAAGTTATATTTGCATGCAACTTCTTTTGTTGGCATGCAAAATGCGTGTATATTGTGTCAAATTGCAAAGTACAAGTCTATTGCTTGCATATATGGATGTGATTATTTATGCTCTTATTGTTGTGGTTGCTATGGCTTTAATTAATGTGTCAAAAAGAGTATAAAACTTAACTTTAAGTCAGGAAGTATTAAATGAAGTTTTACTATGCTAGTGAAGTACCACCTAAGGATACTTATCCTTAACTCTTATGCAAGTTTATAATTATCAATATCTCACTTTTTATGATAATTAGAGATAGTCTGACCCGGGTGTTAATTTAATGCTCTAGTCAGACTGAGACTTAACAGGTACAGAGACTCAGTGGCTTTAGATGTGAGCTAAATTAAGAAGTCTAATTTGATGTTGTTACATATTGTGATGTGCCAATTGAGTCTTGTATAGATGTTTGTTTACGTTGTAGACTTTTGTGGTTATGTATATATTTGAGACCTGTTAGTGTTATAGATGTATATATATATATAAATGTGAGCCTGGTGTTTTCTTTCGTAGACTCATATTTTTTAGAAGTATCTGATGTATTTTATTTCTGTTGAGATGTTCAACTCTGTGTTGTATATTATATTATGTATTGTTCTGAATTAGATTAAACCATTGTATTATTGTTTTGCGCCTGAATCAGTATGTCGAATTACCACTTGTAAGAAAAGAAAAGAAAAATATAGTCACATTATGATACTCACCGAAAGCAACTTTTACGGATGGTCTCTCCTAAATAGCCCTATTCTCCGCACTAACAGACAGTATTATCCAGTAACACCCTTTGTTAGTGTGGGTCTCGGGGTGGGACGTTACAAAAAATTAGTATAAGAAAATAAGAAATCAAATGATATAGAAATCATACATAAATGTCCCAATTTAGTTCAGAAATGGAATAATAATAATAAAGTTCAACAATCCTTTCTTTAAACATTTAGATCGAATTATATATATAAATTACAGTTTAATATTTCATAAACAAGCATATTATTAATGAAATATACTTTAAAATGTCCAAATATTACTTAGAAAACTTTTCATATTTAAATAAATCATTTATAGAACTTATATATATACAATAACTAATTCGCAACAAATATAACCCCAATATTAAAAATTACAATTAAAATCTCATTTCCATACTCAAATCTCTTTAAATTAACTTATAAAACCCAATGTTGCTCATAAATATTATTTCATAATTTTATATAACTAAATACTATTTTTAAACAATTTTATAAAATCTAAATCAATTGATTATATTCATAATCTATAAAAAAAATTAAGACTACGATTATACTCAAAATTACATAAATATACTTTGGAAATTCTTAAATATAAATTAGAAATAATTTCATATATTTATAGAATTTTATAAGATTTTTGTTGATTTACTAAAATCAAAAACTAAAATTATCATTAAATAATCCATCTCTAAATAAATAAATTATTATTAATATTAGTTAAAACTTTTCTCTCATCAAATTTATATATACAAACATCTTTACATTACTTTATTTATATAAAATAATAATATATAATTAATTTAATAAATTATAAACATGAAGCACATACAAATTAGTGCACGACCGGTCGAACCAGTAGTCGACCGGTTGTCCTAGGCGGTCGACCAGTTGGAGGCATTAATGTGTAGAACATCACCGATTATGGCGATCATTTCCACCTCCTTCAACCATTTCTCCACCAATTCAAAGCACAAACAAAATATACAAATAAAGATCAATCCAAACACATCGCATACAAAAAATTGAATGATATAGGTATAGATTTGTGAGTGCGATCAGTTCTCTACTCTTGCCTCCTCTTCCTCTTCCTATGCATGCTCCACACTTCCACTGCATCAACAAAACTTGGATTCCTTTAGTCAAATCGATATAAATTGATGTCGTGATGATTGAGTTTATGTATAGGAATTTTACATAATTGATTGGATTTATTTAACAATTTAGAATAGGGGGATGAAAGAAGTAACAACAACGGGTTGTTAAATGAGTAAACATGCTTATTTTTGATAAATGAGAGGGAAGAGCTGAGGGTTATAAAAATCGAGATATAGAATAATTATGATAGGTGATGATGGGTTTGTGCTTAGAAATACGAGCTTGGGCTTCTTATTTAATATATATATATATATATATTCAATAATTTATTACTATATTTTAATCCATTTAAATTTAAATATCCAATATTCACATTTTTAAGCCCACATACTAAATAATTTCCAAATTAATCCATTTCAGAAATTTTATTGTTTGCACAAAAAATGGGCAAACACCTCCAAGTCGTATAATTTAGTTGATTTTATGTTATTCTTAGTGATCTGGATGACTTATGCAAATATATGAAAAGCAGGGACTGAACTGTAAAAGACACGCAGTTTTATAGTGGTTCGGCCAGAATGTGCCTACGTCCACTTTATATGTTATTCTCCTTTACTGTTCAAATTACAAGTACAAAGCCTCGATACAAGTATATGAAAGTTGTTTGGAAGTTCTATCCGTGCTTGAGCTCTCAAAAACTTGTCCCCCGTTGTTGTACCCCTGCCCCTCTATTTATAGAGTGAGGTTGGGGGTAGGGGTCTTGGATGTGTATTGCTGCTGGTGGGCCTGGGCTGATGTGATCTGGCCTGGCACGTCTTGGTCCGGTAGCACTTGGTCCGGTGATGGGTGATCCGGTCGTGTCCTCCTTTTTTTTGTTTCGGCAGCGGATGGAGGTAGCTGGTTCGGTAGCATTCTGGTTCGGCTATGCATGGAAGTGGGGTTTGGACCGGTAGTGCTTGGAGAGGAGATGGTTCGGTGGTTGGTTGGTTCGGTGGGGACGTGGAGAGGAGATGGTTCGGTAGTTGGTTGGTTGGCTCGGTGGTGATGTTGGTTCGGTGGTGATGTTGGTCCGGTTTGAGGTGATTTGGTTCGGTGGTGATGTTGGTCCGGTTTGAGGTGATTTGGTGGCTCGTTCCTTGCTTCCTCGTGTTGGTTCGGTGGTGGTAGAAATGTACCCAACATTTGCCCCCCAAAGTAGGGCATATGTTAACATATGTCGTGCTTTGTTTCAGTTTGAACAACCATATTCGACCCGAGGACCGAACCAGCTGGTCCGGCAATCCAACTTTCCGCTATAAGTAGGAGCCCCAGGCCTTCGTTTTTTTTCCTTACCAAACGAGATAGCCGAATCAATTTCTGAACTGTCGAATCAATACGTGCCGAACCGATCTTAGCTGCCGGACCAGGCAAGTCCTCTTCTGCCGAATGACTTCTTAAAGTCCTTTATTTTACCGAATGAACTCAATACCGAATGGACTTGATACAGAATGGATTTGATACTGAATGGACTTGATACCGAATGAACCTGATACCGAATGAACATGAAAAACTTGCTTGTTTTATATTTCTACACCCTTCATTTTAACAACGTGCTTTTTTGTGTTTGCAGATAAATGTCTCATAAAGTGGAAACCCGATCAGAAAAGAAGAGATCCCAGGACAGAGAAGAGCCTTCCGCCGTGCCCCCACTCCAGTCAGGACCAGGATGTTATGGGCCCACCCCGAGATCATTGGTAGATGGATATGGTCCCCAGGAGCTTCTGAACTCACCTCCTGATTGTTTCCCTAGCTCACTCAAAGGCGAGCAGCTTGATATTATTTCTCGCTCCTTTGGGATTGACAGAGCACGCATGCTATTGCTGGGGGAAGGAGTGATGCCGTATGACCCCCCGGAAGGCTACTTTGCTTACAGCAGGTATCACTGTATGTGTGGTGCCATCCCGCCTCTCAATGCCTGGATAGTCAGCTTTGTCACATATCTGAAGGTGGCTCCGTTCCAGCTTCAGCCTAACTCCTACGCCATTCTGGTGAGCCTTTTCGTTATCTTCCAGAGGAGATACGGGCGTCCTCCCTCCAACCGGGAGATCCGGTATTTGTACAACTTGAGAGGCTATAAGAAGGGGACTCCATACATCAGCTTGGAATCAGCCGTATCTTTCAAGCCGGTCCTTGACTTATATTCGAAGTTCAGCATGTTTAAGAAAGAATGGTTTTTTGTTAAGGATGACTCTGTTTCCATCCGTCACTTCACCTCAGGCTGTAAGTCGAAGTTTATTTATGATTTCTGTTCTGACTGCAACGCTTCTTCTCATGTGTTTTTATTCCTTGCTAGCGACAGGTGGCTTTGCGGTCGTGGAGAATGATCGCCTGGTTCAGACGGCAGTGGAAATAGAAGCCATTACGGGAAGGGATAGGTCGGCTTCTTACTTGATCAGGAATGCTACACTTCTGGGGCACAACCTGATCCTTCCACATCAGTCCGTGGTTAAGCAGAGAGACACGGAAGAGGAGAGATCTGCCAAAGCTACAGGAGGGGCCACGGCGAAAAGCAGCAAAAGGAGACCCTTCTCGGCGCATCTAGTCGCCGGAGGGAAGAAACTGAAGTCTGATGGACCCTCTCCCAGCACACATCCCGATGTTCAGGAGGAGGATAAAGTGGAGGGGGAAAAAGGCGGGGATGAAGGAGGTGAGGCGGAGAGCGAAAGCGGTGGAGAAGGTGACGGTGATCGTCACGGCGATGTTGGTGGCGAAGGACAGGGCGGTGATGGCACCGGGGCTTTTCCCCCGGGGCAGGCGGGCGTGATCCAAGAGTGGACGGATGATGCTCTCCACCAAGCCTTTGAAGAGTTGGAGGAAACGGAGAAGTCTAAGAAAGCTGATAAGGTTGGGACCGGCGTCGATTTATCTTCCGGGAGTGCTTCTACTGAGGCAACTTCTACGGTTCAAGGTGAATTTCTCTCTATTCTTTTTAATTCTCGAATGATGGCTCAATGCATGCTGGTGACACTTGATTTTTATTCCAGGAGCGGGCAAAAAGGCCAAGACCTCAGATCTTCGGCACAGGCTTGAACAATACAAACTCCTCAAAGCTTCCGCCAAGCCGAAGCCTCCTACTAACCGTCCGGGAGATGTAGTCGGCTATCGTCCTCTTCTTGGAGTTATTGAAGAAGATATACAAAAGAGGAAGAGGAGTCGATCTACGTTTGAATCTCTTCCTGGCCCTCCGGCCCCACTCCAGCCTATTCATGATATTGAGGAGGAGGACACCGAGTTTATACCTTGCCCACATCTGTCTGAGAATCCAACCGTCACCCCAATAGATCACCCTGGCCTAGTTCGCAATCCATTCGCGGGTCATCCGGACCTGGACCCGGCATCTCATGACATCTCCTTCGATGAGGTTACTGGTGAGCATCTTCTCCCTCGCAATCCTATGGTACGGGTGCTTGACGAAGCTAAGTCCCTGGACCTTGATTTTCTTACTACCCGGGTTGTAACTCTGGGGGATGAGTCTAAGGCAAATATTGACCGGGTTGCTGAGGAGACCAGGAAATTGATGGGGCACCACGCCCGACTGGTCAAGGCTGGGGAAGAGATAGGGAGCGCCAACATTCGGCTATGGTTGATGGTTTCCGACCAGGCTAAACAACTTGCCGACCAAGCCAGCCAAATCTCTCAGCATGAGGCCGCATCCAGACAATTGAGGAAGACTATGGAAGAGACCAGTAGGGCAGAGTTGCGGAAGATGGAGGCCGTCTGTAAGGAGCGGATTGACATGGCCATTGCCACGGTGGATGAGGTTCGGCAAGCGAACCTCGAGCGGGTAGAGGAACTATCGGGGAGACTTGAGGCCGCGGAGCTTGCTCAGGCCAAGTTGAAGGAGGAGATGGAGGCGATGAGGAGGTCCCTTCAGGCTGACCATTTACGGTATCGATCGGAGAGGGATGCTGCCATTGCAAAGCTGCGGGCTTCTGAGGTCCGAATGAGGGAGTTTGAGGAGAACGAGGGGATGATGGATGAGATGCTCCAGGATATGTACTTCCGTACTTGGAGGCAGGGTAACTTGTCCTGGATGGATGATTACCCCCGGGTTATGGTTAGGACCTATCTCAGGGCTCTAGAGGAGGCCAAGGCTGAGGCGGATAAGGAGGGTGGCGTGGCCTTCAGGATGGATGTGGTTACTACCCAGTTTACTAAGGAGGAGAAGGTGGCGGTGAAGGAGGGCATGCGGTTGCTTGCAGCTGAGGAGGCAGGTGTGCAAGTAGAGGATGACGATCAAGATGATCAAGGAGCAGATGCTGGTAAGTCTTCCTTTCTATTCTTTCCGTTAACTTGGTTGCTTATCATTAATGAATTCTTTCTTTGACCGGACAAGTGGGCAACAGGACAAGGGTAAAACTCCGACGCAGCCGGCTCCTTGATTTGACCTGGATATCTTTTTGTGAACTTGACATTGTTGTGTATGTTAGTCTTAGAACAGTAACGTAACTCTTAGGCTTTAATTATCCTACTTGTAATAAACAACATTATTCTTGACGTGTAATTTTTTAACTTAAGCTGATTCTGTCGTTTTTGAATGTTTTTGCTATTTTGACATGTTGTATGAGAAATATAGCTATGCATATTCTTGTAATTCAATTGTGTTTGACGTCAAGTTCTTGTTTAAAACATAATTTCATGTCTTGCAATGTTAGTGTGATGTGTGAATAAATTATAGCCATGTGTTTATACATGAAAGAAGGAAATACCGCCCTTTATATTTTGCTTGTAGATGGCAGCTTTGAATGTCTTGTGTGACCGAGTATGGAATGCAGTCCAGTGTCTCGTTGTGAGTACCCGCTCCCATTGGCGAATGTCTCCTATTCTGTGTCCTGTACTTTAGGGTTTGTTACAAAGGATAGGAGAATAGTTTTTTAAATAAAATTGAAATATGAGAAATAGTAAAACTTCCAATCACGGAAGGCCTTCGATGCGCTTAAGTTCGTGGCAAACGGGCTTTGTAGTCACTTTCCCTAGTTGTGGGTCTTGGAGACATTTGTCACCCATCTTACGCCTCCGCGGGGAGTTAATCTTTTTTACCACAGCCGTACTTAAGACACATCGGAGCCGAGATCGCGCACAGTAACTACCCGGGCCATTATGGCCCGTAATCGTGGGTATTATTCGATTTACTGTGGCCGGCTAGCGTGGGTGCCGATCGTCAACCGTGAACTACCCCTGGCTGGCCACACCTTATGATGGGGCTTAAAGTAGGTTCACAGTTGTCGGCGAGCCGAACGCCGTAATGAGCTGCCTTGGCTATAGTCGGCCTTCTTGGTGGCTTATAATCGGCTCATTACAGTTGGCTTTGAGGGCCATCGCGAGCAATGAGTTAACCCGCAGCAGAGGGATGCCGGAGCAAAAGTGTCTCATTGGCGAGGGCATAGATCCATATAGTACTTGATAGGTCTTGTCCAGAGAAGTCGCGCTATGGAGCGCCTTGAGTGAAAATGCTATTTGCACAGGGTTTTGTTCAACAGAAGAGGATAAAGTTAACAAGCAGCCAAGATATAAAGGAACAACTTAAAAAAGAGACAAGGTTTTTTAAAGTGGTTCGGCACGAAAATGCCTACGTCCACTCATTCTCTTTGTTAATTCACTTCATATGGGCAGTACAAGTTAAGAAAAGTATCGACGGAGGTGTTGGATGTTCCATGCCCTCTGGAACACCTCTCCATCCACAGTTGACAAAATATAAGCTCCATTGTGGAGATCTTTATGAATTACATATGGTCCATCCCAGATTGGATCTAGTGCTCCGGGGCGAGGGAAGATCCGGTTGAGGACAAGATCTCCTTCTTGTAAGATACGATGCTTGACCTTGGAGTTGTATTGTGCTTCCACCTTGAGGGCTGCATCATTTCTTCTCTCCTCAATTAGATCCAAAGACATGTGAAGGAGTTCTTCGTTCTTCTCTGGGTTATAGTGGATCCTACGGTGGGAAGGCACAATGGTTTCAACCGGGAGCATAGCCTCCGATCCGTATGCCAAAGAGAAAGGAGTATGCCCCGTTGATGTTCTGAAAGATGTGCGATAGGCACACAGTGCCGTAGGGAGCTCATCCACCCAAGCTTCCTTTGACTTTTCGAGTTTCTTTTTGATTAGAGTTTTCAGAATTTTGTTGACGACTTCGACTTGTCCGTTTGCCTGGGGATAAGCTACGAATGAGAAGCTTTTGTGAATTCCGTTCTCTTGGCACCAGTTGGCGAACTCCTCGTTGTCAAACTGAAGACCATTGTCCGATATAATTTTGAATGGGACTCCGTACCTGCATAGAACATTTTTGATCAAGAAGTTAATAACTTTTGCTGAAGATACTTTATTTAGGGGTTCTGCTTCCACCCATTTGGTGAAATAGTCGACTGCCACTATAGCATATTTGGCCCCGCCTCGGCCCATTGGCAGTTCGCTGATTAAGTCAATTCCCCATACTGCAAAGGGCCAAGGGCTAGTCATTTGAGTAATCTCAGTGGTTGGTAGCCGTGGGATCTTAGCAAACTTCTGGCATCTGTCACATTTTCTGACGAAATCTAAGGCGTCCTTGCTTAAGGTGGGCCAGAAATATCCATATCGGAGTATCTTTTTTGCCAAAGTCTGCCCTCCGGTGTGATCTCCGTAGCTTCCTTGATGAATGTTGGATAAGACTTCCTTGGCTTCCCTTCCAGCGACACACCTTAATAAGGGGTTAGAGAAGCCGCGCCGATAGAGGGTGTTCTCTTGTATTGTGTAGCGGGAAGCTTTCCTCAAGATTTTCTTGACTTAGTTACGCCCGTCGGGTAGTGTGCCACTTTGTAAGTAGTCTCGGATGGGAGTTATCCAAGTTGCTTCTTCGGTTGCAACTATCAGATTCACTTGCTCAAAACTTGGGGTCAGTTGCTTTGAGATGGCTACTGCTCCGAAAATAATGTCGTCTCTCATGCTGGCTTGCTTCGCCAATTCGTCGGCCTCTTGGTTTTCTCCTCGAGGGATGTGTTTGACTAAGTAGTGGTCCAATCGACTGAGAAGTAACTTGGTCTTCTTTAAATATGCTATGAGTCGTTCTTCTCGAGCCTGGAATTCTCCTAGTATTTGATTAACAATAAGTTGAGAATCGCTATGAAGACACAAAGAATTGGCTCCAATTTCTAAGGCAAGTTCTAATCCAGCCATCACTGCTTCATACTCTGCATCGTTGTTGGTGGCAGCGAATTCCAACCTTATAGCCTGGTGCAGCTTATTTCCCCTCGGAGTAATTATTATCACACCTGCCCCCGAGCCTTGTTCGTTTGATGCACCATCCACAAAGAGGGTCCACTTGATGTCTTCTGCTATTTCTGATTGCTCCTTACCTTCGTTGGTGGTGAATTCGGCAATGAAATCGGCCATGGCTTGCCCCTTGATGGCGGTGCGAGGATGGTAGGTAATATCATATTGACTTAGTTCAGTGCACCATTTTAGTAGTCGTCCGGAAGTGTCGGGACGATGGAGTACCTGCCTCAGTGGTTGATCGGTCAGAACTCTGATGGAATGGGATTGAAAATAGTGTCGCAGTTTCCGTGATGTGATTAGCAAACAGTACGCTAGTTTCTCAAGTTTAGGATATCTGACTTCTGCCCTTGTAAACCTCTTACTTACAAAGTATACTGGCAGCTGCGTGCGGTTGTCTTCTCTCACCAAAGCGGCGCTTAGAGCATGAGATGATACAGCAAGGTATAGGTATAACTCTTCGCCTTCGTTTGGAGTCGAGAGTACCGACGGTTTCTGGAGGTGCTTGATTAAGTTAAGGAAAGCTGTTAAGCATTCGTCAGTCCATTCGAACTTTCCTTTGTCTTTCTTTAGAGCTACGAAGAAGGGGACGCACTTGTCCGTTGCTTTGGAAATGAATCGGCTTAGGGCGGCCACTTTCCCATTCAGGCTTTTCATTTCCTTTCAAGTGAAAGGTATTTTGATATCTTTTAGAGCTCGGACTTGTTCAGGGTTTGCTTCAATCCCTCTGGCATGGACGATGAATCCCAAGAACTTTCCTGATGAAACTCCGAAGGAGCATTTTAGAGGATTAAGTTTCATTCCATATTGGCGAAGTACTCGAAACATCTCGCCCAGGTGGCTTACATGATCGTCGGCTTTCCTTGACTTTACCAGCATGTCATCCACATACACTTCCATAGTTTGTCCTATTAGCCCTGCAAACATCTTGTTGACGAGGCACTAGTAGGTGGCTCCTGCGTTTTTGAGTCCGAAAGGCATTACCTTGTAGCAGTACAATCCCCGGTCAGTGATGAAACTAGTGTGGTCTTGATCGGGAGCATGCATGGGAATTTGGTTGTATCTTGAGTATGCGTCCATAAAAGATAAGAGTTCGTGCCCGGCTGTGCTGTCTACAAGTTGATAGATTCGGGGAAGTGGGAAGCAATCCTTCGGGCAGGCATCATTTAAGTTGGAGAAGTCCATGCATGTTCACCACTTCCCATTAGCCTTCTTTACCAGCACCGGGTTGGCGATCCACTCTGGGTAGATGGCTTCTCGTATGAAGTCATTGGCAAGTAGATTCTTTACTTCTTCATCGAGGGCTGCTGATCGTTCTGCCCCCATACTTCTCTTTCTTTGTTTTACGGGCGCCTTGGTAGGATCAATGTTTAGTACGTGGCATGCTATGTCAAGGGAGATTCCGGTAATGTCAGCATGTGACCATGCAAATACATCCAAGTTGTGGCGGAGAAAGTCAATGAGTTGTTCCTTCAACTCTGCTTTTAGTTGGGATCCGATTTTCAATAGTCTACTCGAGTCATGTTTGTCTACAGATACAAATTCCATAGCCTCTACAGGCTCGGCGGTGGCCTCCTCCTCTTTGTCCCTAGGGTCTAATTCATTGAAAGGGTCGCTGGTATATCGAAGAGGAGAGGCTTTCTTTAGTTGCTATGCTTCCAGACTTTTTGTGCAAAGGGCAACCTCTACACTCTTCCCTTTATCCTTCCTGTGGTTGTTGCGAAGTTCAGTTACATAGCAGTCTCGAGCAACGTCCTGGTCTCCTTCTATTTCCCTTACTCCATTGTCCGTTGGAAATTTCATCTTTAGGCACCATGGGGCCAGGACAATTTGGAAGTCAGACAAGGCTGGCCTTCCTAAGAAGGCGTTGTAGGCCGAGTGGTTTTCTATTAGCACAAATGTTTGTTTCCGCACAACGGAGCGGGGATGACTTCCAATTTCAACAAAGAGGTCCAGTTGCCCGAGGGGCATCTTCGCATCTCCAGTGAAACCGTGTAGTGGTTTGTTGCAGGGAGAAACATCCTTTATTGATAGTTTCATTTTGTCGAATGCATGCTTGAATAAGATATTTACTGAGCTTCCAGTGTCTACTAGAATTCGGAAAACTTCGGCTGGACCGAGCCGGGCAGAGATAACCATGGGATCCATGTGAGGGTACTGCCTTCCTTCTAGGTCACGCCTACTGAATGTGATGTCGTCACTCTCTTTCCACTTCGGGTGGCGTTCTTCTATAACAGAATTAACGCAGTCTTCATTGTTTCTAAGTGACTTCTCATATCTTTCCATCTCTGCCCAGCTTCTGTCGGCGATGTGTGGTCCTCCCGAGATGGTATGGACCACTATCTTCTCTTGACTGGAGCCGCTGGTGTTGCGATTTCCTCTGCCTATTTCTGGGGAGGGTAGCCTCGGGTTCTCATTGGCAGGAACTGGAATCCTGTTCTGACCTTTTACATAGCGTTCCAGTCTCCTTCTTCTGATGTGTTCTTCAATCAAGTCCCGGAGATGATGGCATTCATTGGTATCATGCCCATGGGATTCGTGGAAGCGGTATAATTTTCCAAACTTAATCGCGTTATCTGATTCCTTCTTGTGCGGGGGGCATTTGTATTTAACTTCGTCTTGAGTGGCCAGGAAGATGTTTTCGATTGTTTCATTCATAGGGGTGTAAGCGTCAAATCTCGGTCCCGGCCGATATAGACGCTTTTCTCCCTTCTTGCCCCCAGCATTATCCCTAGAGTCATATCTTCGAACGTCCTTTGCTACAGCGGGCGTATTGTCGTGAGCTGCCTTATTTTGTTGCCCTGACTGCCCCTCAGTGGCAGCGTCTTCAAGTCTCATATATTTTCCACCTTCATGGAAGAAATCGGGTAAAGTAGCTGGTTTTTCTTTTGTCAACCTTCTGGCAAATTTAGTATCCGGATGCACACCACTACAGAGGGCCATTAAGATAAGCTTCTCATCGGCATCTTGGACTGCGGCCACTGCGGCATTGAATCGGGTTAGGTATTGCTGCAGCTTCTCTCCAGGTTTCTGTTTGACACTGGATAAGGAATAAGCGTCCTTGGGTTGTTCCACATGAATGCGAAACTGGCTGATAAACTTTTCTTTCAGCATCTCCCACGAGCTGATGGATCCTTGGGGTAGATGACAGAACCAGGAGGTAGCTAGATCTACTAAGAATAGTGGGAAGCATTTGCACAGTACTCCCTCTGTTGCTCCACTCATGAGCATATGCTGTGTGTATCTCTGCAAGTGTACAACGGAGTCAGAGGTTCCTTTGTAAGGTTCCATTGTTGGCATTTTCCATTCTCGGGGGGTTATGGCAATTTCGATATTGCGAGCGAAAGGGATGGTTACCCTAGCGCCTATCCCTCGATCTCTTTGATCCCGTTGGACGCACTCTCTGAATAAGCGTGCCATCCTTTCATCAGAATTTGGAGCAGATAGGAATGAGTCTGTTTCTGCTCTATGGGACTGATTCTGTCCGGATGGCCTGTAGGGATGGTATCGTCTATCATTCCTGATATTTTCCAGTGGCTGTCTTTGGTCTTCTGGGAGCATGCTAGGATCAGCTATAGTTGGCCCTTGCCTCGATCTTCCCCTGAAGGGTTCTAATCTAAGCACTTCCTCGGGTCCAACTTCGGGCTGGACTCTAACTCGGCCCCGTTCACTGGTGTTTCCGTGGTTAGGCAGTACGACAGGCTCAGCTACAGTTGACCTCCGCCCGGTACCTCCCCCGTTGGGTTCGGTTCCAAGCGTCTCCTCAGGCCTAACTTCGGGCTGTGCTCGGTCTCGGCTCCTACCATGGCCGCTTCTGTCATTAACTCCTTCGAAGAAGGAAGATCTTTGTCGTCTCTGGGATCCTCCAGACTGGGACTCACCCCATGATTCAGTGTTGCGGTTGGACTCTTCAGCATCCCTTAAGCGTGACATGGTCCACAAAGGCTTCCTGCTGGGATGTGAAGCGGTTAGTCACTTCAGCCACAACTCTATCTAGATCTGCCCTAGTAATTGCTGCAGGCTGTTCTGTGGCAGGGGTTGTCGGATTTGCCTGACCTTCATTTGGTACTGCTGCTGGAAGGGGACGACTTACTTGATCTGTGACCACTGGATCTGGAAGACTGCTGGTTGCGATGTTTTTTCCTTTGTTAGCATCCTTCTTCTGCTTGGGAGGCATATTTTCCAAGCAATGAACGACGCTGTTAGGAAGAAGGTTAAGTGGAAGAAGCTGAAGCTTCGAGCTTTCAGTTTCTCAGTGAAAGCACCAAAAATGTTTGCACAAAAAATGGGCAAACACCTCCAAGTCGTATAATTTAGTTGATTTTATGTTATTCTTAGTGATCTGGATGACTTATGCAAATATATGAAAAGCAGGGACTGAACTGTAAAAGACACGCAGATTTATAGTTGTTCGGCCAGAATGTGCCTACGTCCACTTTATATGTTATTCTCCTTTACTGTTCAAATTACAAGTACAAAGCCTCGATACAAGTATATGAAAGTTGTTTGGAAGTTCTATCCGTGCTTGAGCTCTCAAAAACTTGTCCCCCGTTGTTGTACCCCTGCCCCTCTATTTATAGAGTGAGGCTGGGGGTAGGGGTCTTGGATGTGTATTGCTGCTGGTGGGCCTGGGCTGATGTGATCTCGCCTGGCACGTCTTGGTCCGGTAGCACTTGGTCCGGTGATGGGTGATCCGGTCGTGTCCTCCTTTGTTTTTATTTTGGCAATGGATGGAGGTAGCTAGTTCGGTAGCATTCTGGTTCGGCTATGCATGGAAGTGGGGTTTGGACCGGTAGTGCTTGGAGAGGAGATGGTTCGGTGGTTGGTTGGTTCGATGGGGACGTGGAGAGGAGATGGTTCCGTAGTTGGTTGGTTGGCTCGGTGGTGATGTTGGTTCGGTGGTGATGTTGGTCCGGTTTGAGGTGATTTGGTTCGGTGGTGATGTTGGTCCGGTTTGAGGTGATTTGGTGGCTCGTTCCTTGCTTCCTCGTGTTGGTTTGGTGGTGGTAGAAATGTACCCAACATTTATCAAATGATTAATTTCAAAAGTATTTAATTTCATCATTGATTACCTTGTTAAAATTTTGATATTCTAAAATAAATTCAAATTATTTATTTAAATTCCAAAAGTCCATTTTAATTAATTAAGCATTTATTATTAATTATTCCTAATATCGGGTTGTTACATGGGTGATCAAAACGCAAGTTGTGTGCCTCGTTCTCTGCACGAAGGCTATCAAATGTGGGTAATCTTTTAGAAGATAGAGGATGGTGATCTGCATGGGCCTCTTGATATGTGGATTTCATGCCCTTGTTCATGTGTAGTATGTTTTTTTCTGTTTTGGTAAGTTCTCCCCCGGTGGGAGTTTCTAGCATAAACTTTCAAGAGGGCGTAATGCATTATATTGTATGTGCTAGGATTGGCATATTGGATGGGATTTAGTCAGTCACTGGTGTGACTACCGGGCCAAAGTTTATAGTTGTTTGGGCGTCAACTCTAGCACTAAGGTTGTTCATGTTATGGGCAAGCTACCCTATATTAGTTATGCTATTTATCATATTGATCCACGTGTCATTACTTGGCCTGGGATTGGGCAAACAACGCTTGCCTCAATGGTTCTGTTGGTGTTGAGGCCATTGGAGTTGTCAGCTTCATTCTCTTCATTGGCTTGAATGGTGTAAACGTGAATAGAAGGTTTGTAGAGAAGAAAAGTGAAGAAAAAATGAGTGTTTTTAGAGGAGGCCCTCTTTCTAGCACCAAAATGTTGCCTAAAAATTTAGCTTGCTTTGGAGTTATAGTCAAGAATGGTTATAGCTAAGGTTACCCACTAATAACTTGGCTTAGAAATATTAAATTAGGAAAATAAAATGCACTAAGTAAAAAGATAGGATTTGGAGTAGTTCGATCAAAGTTGATCACGTCCACTATGAGGATTTTCAAATTACTTTGCTTCTTGTAATGACGTGCATTATACATACCTGGGTCGTATGACACTATAACTTTGGGTGATATTGAGTAGCGACATTTTTGACCTTTTATTGGATGATTTTAACTTTGAAAAACTTATAAGACCTACAACTTTTGGCTGGAGCTGAATTAGGGGTCCATACCACTTGTATTGGAAAGATATGATGGTCTCTCTTTTCAAAGAGTAGTCATAATAACTTTTTGGACATACCATTTAGGAGATATGGCCATTTGAAGTTTGGAGAGTTTTTAGCCAAACTAGTAGGGAAATAATGAAGCCTGGTTTAGGCTCACTAACCCATTTCGTGAATTATGCCTAGTTGGGAAGATGGGATAGTCCTTAAACACTTTTCCCATGTCCCAAAACTAAACCAAACCTCCAATAATCTTCTTCTAACCTAAAAGCGCTAATATTCCTTATTTTAATTAGCCTAAACATGTCATTAAAGGGTAATTAGCAAGGAGGATTTAGATTTACTATTTTGACACCTTCGGACGTGAAGCTTGTTGTTCTACCTCATATTTGCTTTGGGTTTCAGGTATATTGATACTAGGTGAGTGGTTTTACATCTCTCGCTATTCTATGCATATCGATATAGTATAATAAAGATATTTAAGATGATTTTTTTTGATGTTAAAATGTTTTTAAATCTAGATCTTACTTTAATACTATATATAAACTTAGTTCAAAAAGATCAAAATGTATTTTGATTCATTTCCCACCATTTTGCAAATCATGTGCTATTTTGTGTATGGCGAGATCTTGGACAATACATACGTTTGAATTGTGTTTGGATTGCTGATATGTGATGTTTGGATGATTTATGATGTTTGTATTTGATCATTTGATGTGTTTTTAAGTTGTTTTGGTGTAGCTAGAATCAGGTCGTCATTTCAGGCAAATCAATGGCAAAATGTTCAAAACATGGTGCAGCTGAAGTGTGTTGCTCATAGAAGTCTAGAGGAGCTACAAAACAAGTCATGAAAAATTTGGATGAAGTTTAATGGGTTAAAATCAGGTCGGTGGTAAAAGGTCAATCAGGTTGGTGCAAACATGTTCGGATATTGTGCTTCGTTTCAAGACGGGTAGTGCGTCGAGTTTTTAGTTGAGAAGCTTTAGGCCAGAGGAAGTGGAGAACTTGAAATTCAAACTTTTGGTTAAGTAAAGAAGTCACTATTAATAAGACGAGGTCTGAGATGATTTTTCAGTTGCTTCGGGTTTAAGATAAGGGGGCTTCAGGCACATGATGGAGGGATTTTAAACGTAGATTGAGCTTGAAAATATATCCAAAATTTGACTAAGTAATCATGTCGGTACCGATATGATTGAAGGTTAGGCAATTTTGGCCAAACTTCAGGGGGCATAGGTGATGCCTTGAGAAGTGTGTCATGCATGTTTGTTTGTTTGCTCGATTTTTTATTTTGACTTTATGGCACAAAGAAGAATGATGTTCAATGCGAAGCAAATGACGAAATGCTTCGACATGATGGCTTCAGAACTTTAGGATGATGGCTTTACTACTTATGATGGATGTATATGGATATTTCGATGATGACGACTAATTGATGATGGAGTTGTATTTAGATGATGATGACTCGATGGTGATGGAGTTGCATTTAGATGATGATGACTTGATGTTGGTGGAGTTGTGTTTTGACAACTGGATATTGATGGAGTCGTGATGATGATCCATAAGGACAAGTTCGATGAGGATAGGAACTTGTGGGTGGAATAGGAGGAATGTGTTTTACTATGGAAATGAATGGAATGGAATGAGGAAGTGTTCGACTATGATGATGCATGCCAAGGAATGGTTTATACCCAGAGTGTTTTGAGGTGTGCTCGTACAGCATGGGTATGTGAGGACGCTTACTTAGATATATGGAAACATTACCCCAGGTCATTATTATTGATCTATGTACCTAGACCTTACGGATAAGGGTGTTTAGTTTCTCAGCCTTCAGATTGGCATGGATTCAAGCACCAAGAAGCAGACATTTTTCCATTAGTCTCCAGTGGAGGATTAGCCATATGAGTTATCATATAACCAATGCACTGTGAGGATTGTTTGATGGATGCTATATTTTCTATGCTTTGCTTATCACTCTAGGGTTGTTAAGAGACGTAGGTATTATGGACCTGGATAACAAGACACCTGATAGTGTACTTAGACTCGTGGTATACTTATACGATGATGATAATAGGTGGGCATATATTGTTATGTGCTTACTCTTTGGATGTATGGACAGATTGGGTATGATTCACCATACCCTATGTCTTATATACTATATCGAATTTCATAGTATTTTGAGATTATTTGTCACCTAAGCCATATTATTGTCTAACTCGAGATTTTATTCTTTTCTTCTTATTATCTTGGATACTCTTGAATGAGTAGACTATATAGAAAGGTTGCAATGACACATGGAGTTGAGCAGACATATTGGCAAGGGTGACGCTTTCTCATACTTATATTTTCTGGCTTATTATTGCTTATTCCATTGAGTGACACTATGGAGCCTTGATAGTGTTTATCTTAATTTATTTAGAGACAGATATTTGAATATGTTTATTAATTGTATAAGCTCTATTTCTGCATTGTGTAATTGTATCGAACTAGTGCTACAATCCACGATGGTTCTTATAGTTATATTTTTGTTTCGTCTATTTTATAACTATGATGATTATTATATTTTTTCCTAACAGTATGAGATGTATAACATGTTTTGTGATACTTAGTTACTTTATCCCAAATCATCATCCTACTTCGACCGGGCATCGTTATAGCGCACCATACAGGTGTATTGGTTGGAAGAGGTGTTGGTCGTCGTCACACTTCTCATACAACAATTTAGAATATAAAAGAATATGACAGCTTGATATCTTCAACCCATGCTCAAATGCATGTCTTGATGTATTTATAGCTGCTAGAATATGTTATGAACGGCCAAGATGGTGCAGTTATGGTCCTAAATTCGTTCTGGCCCATAGATGTAGTCATGCGATTGAGATCAGTGCTAGCTAGTATATTTATTGATTTGTAGGGCTCAGATGCTTGCCAGCTAGCGATATGAACACAGGCATGCCTTAGTTAGGGACAAAAGACATGGGATCATAGAATGGTTGTACAAAGGCACTTATCTAGGTTAGTAGAAAACGATAAGGAGTGGGTATCAGAATGCCACTTGTGTCAGATGTATAGTATGTTATGTGCTAGTCCCTTGAGAGAAACAGTGCATGTGAACTTTCTTTTTGTAGGGTTGGTCAGGCGTTTGTGGCCAGATCCGGCTATGTTAAGGCACAAGAGCTTCAAATGGTGCAGGAGATTAAGCTGGAAGATGTGTAGGGGACATGTTTGAAGAAAGGAAGATAACACCTTGTGAAACAACCCACACCCCTTAGTATACCCAAAAGGGCACACTAAAAGATGTGGTGCATTGTAGGTATAGCTAAAACTTTACAGTGACTAAAATTCACAAGAAAAATAAATAAAACAGCGAAAACAGTGACTCATTAAAATTAAAAACTTCATAAATAAGTCATAACCAAAACATGTCTCAAAATACCAAATACATATGTCTCATAAAAAATACCATCTCAGTTATAATATCAGAGTACATAAATAATACCATCCCTCTCAAGAGTACTAGTACATCAAGTCCAAATGAAATAAAAACTAAAAGGGAGAAGAATACATGAAGAAAAACTCCACAGTTGAATCTCCAAGAAAATCCGAAATCTATTATCCCTGCCTCTGCTGGCCTACGGGGGGGAAGGGGGAAATAAAGGAGTGGGTCAGACTAAAAGTCATAACCAAAACATGTCATCCACGAACACTACTACGAACTTATTTAGGACACTTTCAAAAACACGGCTCATCAAATCTACAAAATAGGCTGGGGCGTTGGTTAGCCCAAACGGCATAACCAACCACTCAAAGAATCCGTCTGATGAAGCCTTTCTCCAATAGCTGTCCAATCTGCTTACTTAACTCCTTCCTTTCGGGCAATGTTACTAGCTTAGCATTGCCATTCATATAAATCCTAAAGTCAATATCTCTCTTGGGGGGTAGTCCCCTAACCTCCTAAAAAGTGTTTGGGAAATCTCTAACGACTGGAATAGAATCTAGCTCTCCTAGTGATGAATCAAGGGAATAAAGGAAGCTCAACATAACTAACCCCTGTGGGTCGCAAGAAACCTCGAGAGTCCTACTGCTGCATGTCTCTAGTCTAACGACTCTCCTCTCACAGTCCAATATCGCTCCATAAGTGGATACCCAATCCATCCCCAAAATCATCCCATACCCCAAAAATCCCAATACATAGGCATCACAGTCAAACTCTACGCCTAATATGAAAATTTTCAAACCTCTACAAATTATGGATAAATGTGTCGATCCTCATATGGGGTTTGAAGCAACTATGGGGTCTACTACAAAAGAGGTATCTAAGTGCAAACAATCAACCAAAGAACTAGAAATGAAAGAGTGTGATGCTCTAGAATCAAAAAAAGTCCGAATAGGAAAATCCGAAATAGAGATCAAACCTTCCACGGTGACTTTCCTACCTCTATTTAGTCTACTACTAGAAGGTGCTGCATCCAAAGCCTGTACTTGCGCTTTAGGTGCACCTGCTCTCTGCCTCGTCCTGTGAGGACAAGCTCTACTAAGTTGACCAGGCTGCCCATAGTTGAAACACCTTCCCTTTATCATTTTATTCTTACAGTCCTTTGCGTAATGACCAACCAATCCACAGTTATTACATATCCCGCTTTTCTTGATCTGCTTCTGAGGTCCGCCTTCTTCCTCTTGTCCTTATCCTTCTTGTTCTTCCACCATGACTTCCTAGAGCCTTTTGACCTAGGAACCTCTTTAAGCTCTCCCTTCAGCTGCCAAGATGTAGGCTGAACTCTCTGTCGGTCCTACAATCCTAAAAGCCTAAACATTCGCTCCATATCCTCCAACCTAGCTCGTGCCTCCTCGAAATCCTCTGAACCATAAAATGTCTTGCCTCCTCGAAATCCTCTGAGCCAGAAAATGTCTTGCCTCCTAGATTAGCGAAATCATTGCATAGATTAGGGAAATTGGCTACTGTGGGTGGATTAATGGGATCTCCACTTGCTGATGCTGTATTGAGCGCTTGCCCTTGCACTTCTAGTACCATAGCTTTATGGAACCAATCAGCCATACTATGCAAAGAAAAGGAAATTTAGGCTCGAAAGAATCGAAAGAAGGTTGAACTGGACCTTGAGGGGATTTTTATAAAAACTCTCTTTTATACTTGGAAAACTATTTCTATAATAAGAGTTTCTTTCTGAAAAATACTTCCAGTTTGAAGATATGCTACTTTTAAAAATAGGTTAGTTTTGGAAAAATACCTTATTTTTAAAACATGTTTTTAGGATTCCTGTAACCTTAGGCTCTGATACCAAGTGAAACACCCCCACACCCCTTAGTATACCCAAAAGGGCACACTAAAAGATGTGGTGCATTGTAGGTATAGCTAAAACTTTGTAGAGACTATGATTCACAAGACAAATAAATAAAACAGCGGAAACAGTAACTCATTGTAGGTATAAAAACAATCGGTTCTATAAAGATATGGATCTGAGAGATGATGAGGAGGAGCCCAAAGAGACCAAGGCTACACCAGTTGAGCTGAAAATTAATATCGCAGTCAGCCACGATGACCCATCACAGGTCTTAAAGATCGAATCACAGCTCAGCCCTCTGATGATGAAAGAACATGCCGGATATCTCCGAACGAATCTTAACATATTCGCTTGGACACACTCTGACATGTATGGGATCTTGCCTGCCATTGCGAGTCATGCATTGGATATCAACCCGAGGCATGTCCCGGTGAAACAGAAAAGATATGGCATGGATCCAGAGAGATTTACCACTCTCAAAGAGAAGGTGGATAGACTCAAAGACAATGGGTTTATCCACGACGACCTCTATCCTAAATGGGTATCTAATCTTTTACTTGTGAAAAAGGCGAATGGAAAATGGAGAACATGCATTGATTACTCAGATTTGAACAAGGCGTTCCCAAAAGACAGCTTTCCCATTTCGAGGATCAACCAGTTGGTGTATTCAACCGCGGGACAAGAATTGCTATCTTTCATGGATGTGTACTCAGGATATATCCAAATCACGATGCATATTCCCGATCTGGAGCACACAAGTTTCAGTACTGATGTTGGATTGTACTACTATGTAGTAATGCAGTTTGAATTAAAGAATGCGGGAGCGACTTATCAACGCTTGGTCAATAGGATGTTTAAAGATCAGATTGGAAAAACGATGGAAGTGTATGTAGATGATATGCTCTTGAAGTCACGACGATCAAGCGACCATATTAGAGACTTGGCAGAAATGTTTGACATTCTCCGACATTACAAGATGAAAATAAATTTGTTGAAGGGTTCTTTTAGTGTTGCATCAGGGAAATTCTCAAGCTTTATTGTTAACGCCCATGGAATAGAAGCTAATCCCGAGAAGATCCAGGATATCCGTGATATCCAAGCACCAAGGACTATTAAACAAGTATAGAGTTAGAATGGGAAAGTTGCTGCCTTAAGTCGATTTATTTCCAGAGCTACCGACAAAGGCATTCCTTTCTTTGACTTGATTAGGAAAGAAAAAGAAACTTTGAATGGACATAGGATTGTAAAGACGCATTTCAAGCTTTGGCGAATCATTTGGAGAGACCCTCCATCTTGTCAAAGCCGGTGGATCATAAAGATTTGTACATTTATTTAGCCCTATCAGCACACGCTATAAGTGCCGCATTGCTTCGCAAGGAGGATCAGATCTAGAGGTCGGCGTATTACGTCAGTAAACGATTGACGGGAGTTGAAAGGAACCATTCTAGAATAGAGAAACTGGCATGCTGCTTGTTGATTGCATCATGAAAGCTTCGTCCATACTTCCAGGCACACCCGATCAATGTTTACACTGACCAACCATTACGACAGGTTCGACAACGACCTGAGATGTCTAGAAGGCTACTCAAGTGGAATATCGAGCTCAATCAATCTGATGTTACTTATCTCCTTCGAGAGGGCTATTCAAGGTGAGGCACTGGAAGGTTTTATAGCAGAGTTCACCGTGCATGATGATTCCTCGGAGGGCAGCGAAATCCTTACCGTACGGTGGAAATTCTATTCTGATGGAGGCTCCAATGGTCATTGTTCTAGAGCTGGAATTGTTCTTGTAACTCCCGAAGATCGGTCAGTCTGCTAATCTTTAAAGCTTGATTTCCCATCTATAAACAATGAAGGTGAGTACGAAGCTTTGGTTCTGGACTTAAACTCGCCAGAGAACTGGGAATAAAGTCCCTAGAAATATTTTGTAATTCATAGTTGGTAGTGTACCAAGTCAGGGATGATTATTAAGCTAAAGCACAACGGCTTGCTCCATACCTTACCCAAGTCTAAGAGTTATTGGTGGAATTTGAGTACTATGAAATTTCAATTATTCCACGAGATCGAAACAAAGAGGTTGATTCATTGGCAAAGTTTGTAGCACCGGTGACGCACAGCAGATGGGCTTGGTTCCGGTCGAAGTATTAAATGCCCCAAATATAAACATGATAGAAATCGATCGGGCACTAGAAGCGGGGCCTGAGAGGGATTCGTGGATGACTCCGATCAATGACTATTTACTGCAGGGAGTTCTTCCCGAATAAAGGAATAAAAAGCGACAAATCCTTCGCAAAGCTTCACGGTATATCATGCAAGAAGGAATTATGTACATGAAAGGTTTCTCTGTTCCCCTACTCCAATGTGTCGCTCATGATGAGATAAAACGTGTCTTGAAAGAATTTCATGAAGGGGAAGGTGGCAACCACACCGGGGGGCAGACACTGGCAAAGAAAATACTCCGTTACGGGTATTGTTGGCCAACTGTCAATCGAGGCACCGCCGACTAGGTAAGACAGTGCGATAGGTGCCAGATATATGCAAAATTTCCAAGAGCTCCACCAACGGAAATCATGCAAATGGTAGCCCATGGTCGTTTGCCATGTGGGGGTATAGACATTATCGGTTCCTTACCGATCTCTAAAGATGGCACAAAGTACGTTATCGTTGCATTTGATTACTTCACCAAATGGGCCGAAGCGAAACCTTTAGCCACCATCACAACCAAGAAAGTAATCAACTTTTTTGTCTGAAACATCATATGTCGTTTCGGTCTTCCGTGAACTATTGTAACAGATAATGGGACTTAATTCAACAGTGTTGAATTCCAAGGCTTATATCGGAGATATCATATTAAAAAGAGATTTACAGCGGTCGCTTACCCACAAGCAAATGGACATTTTGAAGCTGTGAACAAAGTTATAAAGTCCATTTTGAAGAAGCATTTGGAAAAGGCTAGAGGCAGGTGGGTGGATGAACTCCTAACGACATTGTGGGCTTACAGGACCACCCACAAATCTGCGACTGGTTTTACTCCATTCACCCTTGCTTATGGTGCCAAAGCAATCATTCCTGTTGAGCTCGAAGTTCCTTCTCATCGAATGACTTACTATGATCCCAAAACAAATAAAGATCTCCTCTTGGAATCTCTCAATTTTATAGATGAGAAGCGCGAGGAAGCCAATCTGAGGGCAGCTACGCATCGACATTGAGTCGCCCGATATTACAACATTAAAGTTCGACCTAGAACCTTTGAAATCAACGATCTCATCCTGAAATGGGTTTTCCTACCCCGTCGCACATGAATCCAATCTAGGAAGGACTATATGTCATTGGACAGAGGCTTGGAGAGGGTACTTTCAAGCTAGTGACTGTTGATGGCATCACACTCCCAAGGTCGTGGAATAGCAAGCATTTACGATGATATTTCATTTAGTTGATTTCTTTTTCATTTAGTTATATTTTCTTTAGCATTTTATTTTTCAAATATGTAATAAGACAAATTACGTCATTCTTTTCCATTTAGCAAATAAAGTCTTGGACTCCTTTTGTATTTATATTTGTTGTAGCATTGTGTATCAGCTACATAACGAAACTGAAATATAATAAGAGCGACCGTGACACAACAGACCACTTGCTAAATTAAACCCCTGACCCCCGGGGAAAATAAATCAATTATGGAGAGTATGATCCAACTGCTCTCCGAAATAACTCTAAGTCCCCAGAGTGCGAACTAGAGTATAAACATAAATCGGGTGTGATTCGACCACCCGTGAAATAACTCCAAGTCCCTAGAGTGCGGACTAGAGTATAAACATAAATCGGGTGTGATTTTATCACCCACAAAATGACTCTAAGTCCCTGGAATGCAAACTGAAGTATAAACATGAATTGGGTGTGAGTCGACCATCCGCAAAATAACTCTAAGCCCTTAGAGTGCGGACTAGGGTATAAACATAAATTGGGTGCGATTTGACCACCCATCAACCAACTCTTATCCCTAGAGTGCGGATATGAGTATAAATAGATAGAAGAGTGAGGTTCGACCATTCTCTATTCCACGAATTTTGGCTTGAAATCGTCAGGAGGAGAGTATACTCGCTAAAGATGGAGTTCGACCATCCACCACCTAACTCTGCTAACCCGAGACTGGGGGCAAGTGTACAATTACTCAAACCGTTGAGTTCTACAAGCATAACGTTAAGGCTCGAGCCTAGTGTTTAATACGACTCCAGGCCATGAGCTCAGGGAGGCCTTGGGATGGATAAATCAGATTGATATCCGATCCGACGAGCAACGAATCACAAATACATAAAATAAAAAACGCGATGGCTCGATCATTTAAGCAAGTGTATACAAGAATCATACCAAAAATAAAATAATTCTTATTCACACTAAAACTTGCTGTACACAATACAACTTAAACCAAGATTAGAAATAAAAGTGGAGGTCATATCCATGCAAACACGATCGACGAAAAGAAAAAGTAGCCATCCAAGCTATTTACATATCACTCCAACCCAAAGATTATTTCTTAGATTTCCTATCTTTTCTTCATTTCATTGGAGTGGCTCCTTCCAAATTGCCACTCGATCCTCTTTCGACCCTTTTCCGCCATGGCTTCTCTTCGAAGAAAAATCTTCAGTTGTATGGATCGAGGCGGTATTATCTTTAGAAGCAGGAGGGATCGAGGCACTCTTAGCACCAGTAGTAGGGGGATATCATCCTAGGGAATTTTCCCGCCAGGAGGGATCATCTGGAGCAGGATGGGAATCGGTTCATTGAAGTCCAAATCAACAGGCTTAGTTTTTGCCTTCTTTTTCAACAACTCTTCCCTCTCGATGCGCTTTTTCATGCTGAGCTCATCAATGGGCTCGGAAGAATCCATGATCATAACATCCTCATCAAAGGGATTTTGATGGTTTGGGTCACTCCCTTCCTTGAATAATGCCTCCATGAATTGATCATCAATAATGAAAGGCTTCTTCTTGAGCACCCTAAGCAGTAGTCGAAGTTGTAACTTTGATGGATTATGTCATAGCCGCTTGTGATTCCTATTGAGGATTTTGTGAGGGAAGAGGAACGGCACCTGATAGATTCAAAGCTGAGAAAAAATAGGCGAAAAGATTAGAAATATCAACTAATAACACCACAACTTTTTGCAAGATGGGAAATGTCAACGGAATACCTTCCTTGGTGTGGCTCCTAGGTTGAGCTGAAATATCCTCAGAACTACATTCGGTAATTGCAGAAAGCTGAGGCTTGTCTAGACCATACCCAGGGATGGTTGAAGAGCCTGCCGTGGAGCTAGGGATGACCTGGGGTGCCGGGGGAAATTCAGTTGTAATATTGGGTTGTGCCGACGCGGATCCTCTACCTATTTCATGTGAAGAAGCACCAGGAAATTCTTTCTGAAGTGTAAGCTAGACATCGTGCAATGTTTTGGGTTCATCGCCTAATAGCATTTCACTTTCAAGCCTAGGTAGGTCAATATGCTCCGAATTATGAAGTTTCTTTTCTTCTCAACAAGAAATTCCCACGCATGCCAGAGCTGGTAATAATAGTCGTCACCAAGCCATGTTAAATTTCTATTCTTGAGAACATTGGCGTTGTAAAGAATAAGAAGTGGGTCGAGCTCATTGATTTTCTCCTCCCTAACCTTATCCTTGGTAGCTTCTACTTCATGATAAATAAGTGCATCGGCATCTTTGGCCCTTTCAACAGCCGCGTCTCTCTTAATTCTGACATTCACCAGCTTATCATAAGCATCTTGAGCGATTTTCTAAGCATCATCTTTTTCCTTATTTACATACTTGAGCTTAGCCTTAAGTTTCGCTTTCTCCTTCATGGATGCGGATTCATTACTTCGAGCTGTATCTCACTCGAGCATTATTTCTTGATTTCGATGATGCAACACTTGAACCATATCAAGATGACTGGATTTTCATTTCCTCCATGGATTTGACAGCAGCATTAGCTTTTCCTTCGGCTCTGCTAGGGAGGTACCAGAAGCCTCTAACTCATTTGTCAAAGTATCGATAATTCTTTTATCTTGAGCTTCTTGGCATTTTAACTTTTCAATTTCCACTACCCGCTCGAAAGATACTTTCGACATTTTCTCTACTTCCTTCATCCATTCGCTGTATTACATGTTGTTGTCAGTAACATAGTCAATAGTCATTTCCTGAACATGGTCCAGGACCCTCTTCAAGTTGGGATGGAAAAAGAACCCTTCAAAACATAAATTTGGAAACTCTTCACGAAGCTGTGCTATACGAGCAGCTGGATTGATCATAGGATCTTCAGTAGCAGCTTATACTTCAGTACTTTCCTCGCTGGGCATTTGGGCAGCAGCATGATCACTATGACGATGACGGTTACTCAACCACTAAGAATGAGAAGAAACCAAAGGCTGTAGAGGAACTGAAGTGTAAGGAGGACCACGCAAGGGATCGATAGGTAGGTCACGGCAATCATTTGGCTTCACAGAACCCTTTGGAGGGGGATCTCGATCTTGATCGATGTTTATCTTGGGGTGGCTGATCCCTATCGCCTTTGTCTTGATGACCTCGGTCCCGACCGGGGCAATAGCTGGAATCATAATACTCTCGACAACCACATTGATGGCAAGAGCTAGAGCGTGAACCAGAGGTTTGGTAGTGAATATCCCGGAGGGAATCAAATATGTTCCTTCTTTTCACCATCATTTCTACAGAGGAAAATAGAAATCAATCAACTTTAAGTATTAAAAAGCACAAGTTGAGCATAATGCAATGTTGAGGGGTGCAAGTGTCCTTGTGTAACCCCCCGAGAAACCAGGTGCAGGAGCTTTGCTCATTGGAGTAACTTCTCCTTAAGAAATAGGAATCTCAGTGCCAATTCTGGTGGGAGATTCCGACCCCTTGATGCTCACATCGGTAAAATGAAAAGCGTCAAGGTCATGCGGAATTGGTAGACCAGACAAAGAATCAAGTGGTAAATTTGAATGCTCTGATGGTTAAGAAGAAGATTCATCTTAAACAATCTTAGGAGCCATCGACGACTAGGATTGATTAGAGAGACAACTTTTTGGAAATTTATGAACAAATGTTTCTTTTTTCTCCTATCAAGAACAGAGGGTTGTGAGGTCTGTGAGGATCTAACATTGACCACAAGACCGAATTCATCACCATTGTGACCGGACACATCGCCTTTATATACTTCGGCATTGATACCATTGAATTCCTGAGCACTCATGACTGCGGGTACCATGGGATCGGTTCGATTGTCCTTTTGACTAACTGCAGCCCATGGTCTAATCCCTACAGTTTGGGCGACTTTGGTTAGACCTGTAGGATTGATTTCACCCTAGAGGGGGTGAATAAGGTGATACTAATAATAATAAAAATTAATGCAGAAATATATATAATAATTGCAGCACAGATAATGACAGAATAATAAAAAAAGAAATAGAACAACACAGATTTACCCAGCTTTGGCAATAACCAGCCTACGTGCTTCCCCTAAGGTTTCTACTAGAAATTAAGTAGTCAAACGCTTACACACGTAAACTTGCGGCACCCGCTAATGACTAACCTAACTCTACGCTCAAAACCCAACCACAACTCAGCCACTGAGTTGCGAATTCTCGAACTGCACCACCATAGTTCGTAACCTAGTCACATGACTAGAAAGTTACAATTTAAAAAGTAAATAGAAATTAAAACAAAAACAAACTAAATAAATAAAACCCTATTAATAACTCTAAGCCCAAAGTGAATATGACCGGCCCACTATATTTTATAGCCCAATTAAAAAACAAAGCCGTCTCCTTTTTCCTTTCAGAAGAATATTCGGCCGTGTTCTTGTTTTCTTCTTTCAAAATTTGGGCTTTGAAATCAACGGTCCGATTCGAAATTGATCGATTTCAGTGATGATTTGAGTTGCATTCCCAATCGAATATTTGGCCTTGATAATTCGCAGCGGCTTCAATGCTCCTTCGATTTGGCTCGCGGTTGCTTTTAGGATTGAGTTCGAAACTGTGAATTTGGTATGTGATTTTTGCCGTTTAATTGTTCTGTTGTTTTGCTTTGGTTCGAACTCGATTCGAGTTATTGAATTGGGATTTAATTTGAATCTTGGCTCTGTGATTTTTGCATTAACTCAAATGAATTTTTGCCAATGATGATGCTTGGGATTTTATAGGGATCGAACACCCTATATTTATGTTCGTATATGTAACGACCCTGAATTTCTGACATTGGAAATTAGGATGTTTAATTGATTTTTAAATATTTGGAAGTTGGTTTAATTTGAAATTCAAATATCAGAATGAATTTGGCAATTTAATTTGTGAATTTAATTGTATGAAATTGGGTAAAATTTTGAAATTGGAATTTTAAGCTTGTTAAAAATATTTTCAAGGCTTAGAAATTTTATATTGATAATACTGAAGGTAATGGAACTTTCAGAATTGGATTTGAAACTGTTTTGTTCAGTTTTGAAATTTATCGTTTAAATCGATATTTGAAAATAGCTTTCCAGGGCACAGTCTCGGAATTCGACGAAACCTGTTCCATTGGATCCGTAATATTGTATTATTATCGGATTTCAATTTTCGTAGCATTTGGAGTTGTTGTGTGAGCGTACGATAAGCAAACGCGCTGAAATTTATATCGAAATTCAATATTATAACTGGGTCCAAAAAGCTATCTTCTCCATACGATCGAATTTGGACACAGGACCTTTTCCATTGCGTTCGGAATAGGCATATAACATTCTAAACGCCTAGCGGCACGCCTCGATAGGAGTTCGAAATTTTGAGTGGTGATATCGAGTCGATTTGAATTTAAATTTAAATATAATGTATATTAACCAGTCAAATTTCTATCACGTCAACTTTTCCTATAGCAGAGATTCCTGGCTTTCTTTCACTTCGTTTAAATCACGGTCAGTACAAAAAGAAAAATCGCGTTGCCTACCTCCTTCCTTTCCTTTATTAATCACGAGATTTCTTTCTTATCCTAGGCTCTCTCCATTCCATTTCACTCCCCAAACGAAAATCAAAATTGCCGAGCAAGAATCAAACTTCCCCTTTCTCAAAATAAAAAAATAATAATATACGAAATCGAATTTGCAAATCGAAAGAAAACAAAATCAAAAGGAGGAAAAGCACGGAAACATTATCGCGAGTCAATCGTGCTCGGCAATGTCGCGATTCTGGGTAGCGCACGTGTTGAGATGGAAGCGCGAACACGGCGAAGGCACGCGCGTGAGGAAGGAGGGCCAGTGGGTCGCGAGTTGTTCTCACGCGAGCGCACGATGTAGTGGCAGAGCGGAGTGCGATGATCGATGGAGGAGGTCGCGAGAGATCAAAAGGGTCATAGGCGAGTTCGCTGATGGAGGTGCGGCACTTGTTGGGGTCGGCAAATCGAAATGGGCAGTGATTTTCGATCGATGGCAGTCGAGAATCGATGGTCAGGGCAGGTCGTCTCGTACGAGTCGCGTGAATGAGAAACCCTCGGCAAGAGGTAGTTTAATTTTAAGCATTTTAATTTAAATGTTCTCAAGTTAAACTGGAAAAAAAACTGTTTGTTTTTAATTAACAGTTTGCTGTAAAATAGTTTGACTATTATTTCACGTATAAGATACTAACTGGGTTGATATATATATATATATATATAGTTTAGAGTTTTATTACAGAGAAAGAGATTTTAGCAGTTAGACAGTTTTTAAAATTTTAAAGTTAATCTTGATTTAAATTAAAATATATTTTTGCAAAACAGTAAATAGATAATGATATTTATATAAATATATATAAAGTTTCAAGTGAAAAAGAAATAAAAATGCACATGCACCTTTAACTACTAAGATAAATTTTTAAGGTGATTTATTTTGTTTAATTAATTATTTTTGTCATTAAAAATAATTTATTAAAGGAAATTTAGTTTTAAATTTAATTTTTAGTTAAACAAATTTATTAAAAGAAATTGGTTTAAAATAAAATCATTGGATAATTAAAATTACCAAACAAAAATTGGTCATTCGATTATTTCGAATATTGATGAATTGTATAAATGTTTATACAAGGTCTAAAATGGAGAAAAACAAGCTGGAATTGAAATGGATTGCAAATTAAAGGTGAGATCTTCTCACTTAAATTTGTTGCCTAGTTAATTTAAATTGTTGGATGTGCTTGGATGAATTAATAATTTATCTGTTGGATGATAGTATATATGATAGTAGTATATAGCAATATATATATATTGGAATATATATATATATATATATATTGGTGATTGATTTTCCCGCATTATATAGCGGATGAGACCCTATGCGCCGCATAATAGCGGATGATATTTTATAAAACCCATATACTGTGATATTCCACCTAGAAGTGGAATGGGTATTGTTCTAACATCTGTGGATGCAAGGAAACATGTTGGAGGGATCCAACAGGATTCCTCAAATATTTGAATTTGTTTCAATATTGTGTTAATTTATTTATAATCTATTTATGATTATATTGATGATTGAATTTGTTGAAGGCTATAACTTAGCCGAATGTATTTTTGGTATCGTTGGATACCAGAAATAAATAAAATTGGATTTTTGAATTTAAAGTTGGAAATTTTAAGTAAATTCCTTTTTAAAGAATTGAGTGAATTTAAAAGAAGGAATTTAAAAGCATAAAGTTGATTTTTGAAATCTTATTTATTACTTCCAGAATATGGGAAAATATATTAATAAATGAGTTTTGAATAATTTTGTTTAAAAGTTGAAGAATTTATTGAAAATGGAATTTTAAATAATTTGGAAAGAAGAAAGGGATTTATTTAAAAGGTGATAAATTTGTTTGAAATTCAATTGGAATTTGATTTGGTATTAGAAAATAAATCCTTGGGAAATTAATAAGATAATTGATTTGGTGTTTTGAATGAAAATGATTTGGTATTTGGAAATAAACTTAGAAATCAATTTGTAATTGATTTGGTGCTTGAAAAGAAATTGGAAATCAATTTGATAGTTGATTTGGAATTGAAAGTAAATATTTGAGAAATCGATTTGAAAATCGTATAAAAAGTGAATATTTGGGAATGTAGATTCTAAAATGGAATTTATAAAGGAAAGGGAAATTTGTTTTTAAAAATAAACACTGATTTATTTTTAAAGTGTGGAAATAAATTCACAGATTTGGACGTAAATTTAAAATGAATCGATAAGGATTATTTAATTGGTTTAAATGGACCATTTTGAAGTGAAAGTGTATTCTCACTATAAAGCCGAGTATATTTCCAAAGTAGCTTTTAAAATATAAATTAAAGGTTCTAAAGTTGGTTTTTTTAAAGGAATATTTTGGAGATAAAGTATTTGAACTCGGCAGATTTCCAGTGGAAATGAATAAATATTTGGAAATATATCCCGTGTAGGGAAATTGATTTGAAATTTGTTTTCAAAGTGATGAAGTGTGGAAAATATATATCTTGTGAAGATATTTTGAAATTTAATAATTTGGGAAAAATTATTTAAATCGGATGATCTTTGTGAATATTGTGTGATAGTTAAATAACCAACTATCAATGTTTGCCTTTGAAATGGCACTTGAATTTGTTTTAAAACAAGCGCACATTATTCGGTTAAGCCGGGAGAGGACTTTGTGTCATATAACCCATTCCGAATAATGATACGACGTTATGAATTGCAATTGAAGACCGGTGTTGAAGACCGGGTGTTTGCGAGAACGATAGGACAACCTATCGATTGTCTCTGCACTGAGTTGCTCCGGTATAGAGATTCCCTATGTGATGGGAAGTCCGATCGGGATTGTGGATACCCGAATTGCAAGGGCTTCTTTGGAAGTGCCTTCGGTTCTGTTCGAACCCGGAACAGACTTGCATGGTTGTATGTCTGACATTACACTTTGAGATATAAAGCTGATTTCTTTCAAATACATTTCTGTTGGTGGCGGAGAATTTATTCTCTTAGCTTAACACCCTTCTCTGAGACGTACGAGCTCAGAGGTTATGTAGTTGAAGGTTATCAGTGATATACTCCCAATTTGGTACTTTGGCATGCTAAGTGTTGTTGTGTGTTGCTGATCATTTGTTGATCATTTGTGATCAAAGCATGGCTTTGTGAAAAAGCATAGCTTTGTGGACGGGACCTCACCGAGCCTCACAAACCGGAAATGGTCGAAACAGGAAAGATGCGGCAAGGTTATGAGGGTCGCGCCCTTTAGGGTATGTCATTTCCTTCTAGAAAAAGGTGATATTATGTTATGGAGCTCAGATATTTACCTGTGTGGTTGCTCCAATCTCATTTACTGTGTGATTGTTGATGTGTGATCGAGGCGCTTCGGATAAAGGTCCCAAAGGACCGGAGGTGGCATATTCGTGTAGTAGTTACCTAGTGTAAGGGGTAACCTGGCCTTGTGTTGGTAGAGAGCTAGTTAGTTCTCGGGACGTCCATCTAGAGGCGTACCCATGTGGCAGTAGGAAGTTCCTTAGCCTGACCATTTGTTGGAAATCCAATCCCCAATACGAACCCTGTACGGTTTTAGTTATAGAACCTGCCATTTACTTATGGTGGTCACCACTGTTTAGATGGTAGCTATAGTAGGCATAGTTCGGAATGTCTATGCTGGCTAAGATTAATATTATACTTTCGAAATGTTTTCCACACTAGACATTAATAATAATATCAACTGATCTTTCGTAGTAACATCTTTGACTATCATAAGGAGAAATCTCCTCCAATTCTGCGTTTGCATTGTGTGTGTGGCGGGAGGCCTTATGGTAGTTTCATTTTCCAAAAGCATTGCGAATTTCTTTTATTTCTTTGTGAAAATAACTGTTTTACGATCTCACACCAGTCACCATGACTGACTCGGAGTTTATTGTTCCCTTTCTAAACTCTGGGTGCCCATAATTTTCCACACGGGCAGCCTAGAGTTATGTTATCAGGATATTCTGGATATTCTAGAGCTTTGGAGACAAGCTGGATGGCGAGACGTATCACTTATACTAGTATTATTCCGCTGTGTATTCTGTATGTGGACAAGTTTATATAACTGTCCAGTGATGTGTATTATTGTTGTAAACTCTGATGATGTATTGTATACACTGATATAGTTCTTTGTGATAAAGTTTATTCATTCATCTATTATATATTGTTCCGCTGCGAATGTGAGATTCTGTTTTTGTTTTTCTGTTTTTTTCTTTCTTCTGTCTTCTTCTACCTCTTCTTTTTAACCCTAATGGTTCGGTTTTCCGGCATTCGATTGCGCGGCATTTGATACAGTGGACGTATTAATGTCGACTTTCGAGCGTCGAAAGATCGTATCGTTACAGTATATTTTTCTTTGAATTCTTTGTGATTTGCACTTGTCCATTTGATTTTGCTTGAGTTCTTGTGATTTATTCTGACTCGTTCATCCCATACGTGTTGCTCCATGACTTTGAATTTACTTTGTTTATTTCGGCCTTGACTTGTTCATTGTAATTCGAATTTCGTGAATTGCTTTGTTTCAGTTCCTATGACTTCGGCATCGTGAATATAGATATAAACTTGACGAATTTTGTTATCCTTTGTTCCATTTGTATGGCAATGCTGCCTTGACTTTTTGAAACAATTCTTTGACTTTGGTCGGTTTGTGTTCTTTCATCTCTACTGGCAGTTTTGACTTGAGATATTGACAATTGAACTGCTACTGTTAATTACCATTTTTGAACACTACCTTGTACTAGTAATGTTGCATTATGATACATCTAATTACTGTCATATTATTGCTCATTGCATATCACTGCGCACTCTTGGTTCAAGTTGAACTTGTTGCTGTGACTATGTCATATGCATTGTCATTTTTGTGTTCTTTTTGCCTTTGATGTTGCAGTCTGGTTCCATTTGAATTGATTTGGTCTTCATGTTGTATGCATGTGGTCTTGAGCATGTCTGGTGTGGTCATCTACACATGCTCTGCTACTATGCTTTGTCCCCTCTGGTTTGTGTGCCTCTGGTTGCATGTGTGGGTTGCTGTCATGTTTTATTTGAAGTTTTCATATTGCATGTAGTTATGTTGCACTTGGTTGGAGTCTGGTCTTTGCTTCACTTATCTGGTACTGCATTTGCTTCGAGTCATACTTGAAATGATTCATGTGCTCACTTGTATTCTGAACTGTTGATTTGCTGGGAGTTTTTGTATTCTTTGAACTCATATATGTGTATACATATATATGTGCATATATGTATACATGTGTATATGTTTATGTGTCTGGTTGAAAGGCTGCTATCATTGCATTTCACCTATTCATTGTAGTTGGTCTTTGTTCTTGTTGATTGTTTGAGATCTTCATGTTACATGTTTTTGGACTTGAGTCATTGATGTTGTGTTGCATCATGTACTGCCTTGAATTTGCTGTCTCCTTTTGAGTTGTAGTCTTGTTGTTTTTGGACTTGCATTCTTGTACATTTGGATTCTTTTGCATACTTTGAGTAATGATGGTCTACATACATACATACATACATACATACATACATACATATATATATATATATGTGTGTGTGTGGTTGACTTGATTGCATCTCTTTGAAAAAAAATAGTCACTTGATTACATGTTCGCAACTGCTTGTGCACTGCTCTGTTGCTCGAGTGCTTGCTTCATTTGGCCTATGTTGACTGGTTCATTGAACTGGTGTTTTCTTTGCATTGCTTTGAGTTGAGCTGCTGCTTGCATATCCATATATACAGATATGTGTTTGTGAGCCTGGTTCTTGTTACATGTCTGCTCGAGTCTCTGTTTTATGTGGTCTACACTTGATACTTTGTACATATGGTGGTCTGGATTCATTGATGTGTTGAGCCTAATCGTGTACATTTTAGTCCGGCCGTTGTATTGAACTTTTATTCATGTTCATTGACTCTCGTACTTGACCATTCTATTTTTGTTTTGTATTGCACCTGAGTTGAATCCACCATTTGGTTGGGTTTGACCTTGTGCTCACCTGTCCCTGCAATTTTATCAAGTGTATATCGGTGTGCATGGCCTTGTGGCATGTACAGTGATACATTGTGCATGTCACAAGTTGTTCATGTAGATGAATTCAAAATAAATGATGACGAACAACCCAAATAACTGAGGCAAATAACATTTTCAAAAACACACACTTTAATTTTCACTGCAAAATATTTTCTTTTTCAATTTTACTGCGTCGGTGTTTATTTTGCAGATAATTCAGATGCTAGATACAGGCTGGAACAAAGTTGAAGATAAAATACGAGTGTGAGTGTATATGCAGTGAGGTGAAAGTAGTAGATTGAAAGATGTCTTGTAATTAAAATTGTATTGTAATTGAAAATGTATATATGTAGTGAGAGCTCAAATTTGTACTATTTGAATTTGTAATAAAATATTTGTTTGAATAAAATATTTATTTGAATATAAATTCTATGTTATTTATTTTATTCAACAAGTATTTATTTAATTATGTGAAAAATAAAATAGTACAATAACAAATACATTTAAACGAATATATATATATATATGTTTATTATCATCAAACAAAAATCATAGGCTATTGTATTCTACAATTAGGCCTATGTTGAGGCCCTCTTCTATCAAACAAAAAGTAACGAGACGTTCGTCCATGAGTAGATATTCGACGTTCCTATCCTCGGGCGGTGCACTTTTCAGATTTGTGACTGCCTCCTCATAAAGATTACCATTAGGCTGGGTCACGATACCTGTAAAGAATGAACGTAGTCAGGATACGACCTGAATATTGTTTTTCCATGTTAATGTAAAGATAGTGGATAACACTCACGTCTTTCCAGCCATTGTCGAGCGAAACCGGGCGGACAACGAACGAAGAACCACTCACTTTTAAAGGCGCTTAATTTGTTCCTAGCACCGTTAGAATCTTGCACCTCTTCGTCGACTCAAGAAATGTAAACGAAAGACTCCATATCCATCGCTTGAAAGTGTATATGAATCGAATGTCATCGATGGTTGGAGGATGGTGCAGGAACTCTATAAATACCATATAAGTGTAGTTGAGAAGAGCGTAGTCATTTGGATGAAGCTGCGTTGGAGCTATCCTTAAATAATGAAGAATTTCCCGAATATATGAACTAAATGGCGGGATGCATTCGGCCCAGGATATGAACTTGTTGCACGCCGTATACTCTTCTGGGGGTCTATGAGCCCTGTCATCCCTTGACGAAACCAACACATCGTCAAAATAAATTATGTGCCTTACGTAGATTCAATGAAGAGCTTCTTCCTTCATTTTAGAGGCTACCGAATCAGCAGGTTCTCTAGAATAACTGCGTCCTCTAGGGTGTTGGGAACAGGATCGACAACTTTTGGTGGAAGGATGGGAACTGCATTAGAAAGACCAAATTGAGGGCCCGGGCTTTCCGGTTGTTCCGAATGATGACTAGTGGACGGACTATCAGATTCAGTTGCAGAACTTGAGTCCACATCAGGGTTTTCCCGTTGAGAAGGTGATCCAGCTGGCATAGCTGCAAGATGCCCAGAACGTCTACGACCCATTGCTATTAAACTTAGTAAAAATCATGGTTAGATAAAGTAACCTGTACCCCACAGTGCATAGTGAGTGTTATTGTGAGTCAGTGATCTGCTATACAATACAGTAATAAGTCTTACGAAACTAAAGACGAAAGAGACGACGAGACTTTAAGGTTCGATCGGAGAGACCGTCATACCCGACCGTCTCAACCGTTTCCCTATGTCATCGAGGAACAATGCAGTTTGAGTTTCATGATCGATCGTCAGCATGCAAAAGTTTAATTTTTCTATCTAAGTCACTGATGAGCTTCAAGAGAATAGCACAAGGCATTGGTTCGTGTCGTAGTTCAAAGGTCATTTGTTATCAAATATGCAGTTCAAGTCGTATACAAGTCATATGCAAGTTCAAATGTCCGTTCAAGTATGCAAGGTCGAAGCTCATCATTTAGTTCAAGTTCACTTGTTTAGGTTCCATTTTTAAAGTTCATTTGCTGACAACCGATCATTCCCCAAACAAGGTCGATCGTTCATAAAAACACTCCTACCTATCATTCACATCCTCATTTTATCCGATCGTTACTTCAACTCCTCCCATCGATCGTTTGACTCAACACTTCTACCAATCGTTTTCCTCCACTTCAATTCAAGAACGATCGGAACAATTGACTTATCCACTTCAAAATTCACTAAGTATGGGGTACACCTAATCATTCAAGAATGATCCACACCTAAGCATATACATCACTCAAAACAATCATTCAACTACTACTTTACCTTCCCCAAAAACGGTAAGGCCACAATCTCCTCCAATTTTCGTCTGCTCCCTTCAACCGATCTACTGTTTAATTCTAACATCACGAAATTGGTGAAACCTAAAGTCTCGTGCTCGAATCAAAAAGCAAATTCGAATAAAACTACCTAGGTTAGAATCTGCAAAGGGAAATGGGTTCGAATTCGAAGCGAGGTGAGATCTAGAGGAGCACTTGAATGGTGATTAACTCGAAGAGATGTGGTTTAGTTTTAGGAAAATCGGATTGTTTCTTTGATCGGTACGGAGAGGAAGTTGAGGGGTTATTTTTTTCATCTCAATTAGAAACAATACGAAACGATGGAAGAACAAAAAATGGCTAAGTACAGAAGTTTATATAGGAGGGTCGTATATCGATCGTTCGTGGCCTCGAAGTTATACCGATCGTTTTGAGGTAACGATCTTATACCGATCGTTCTATAACCAGGCTAGATGCCGATCGTTTTATAGCAAGGGTTTTGCACCGATCGTTCCATAACCAGGCTAGATGCCGATCATTTTAAAGCAAGGGTTTTGCATCGATCGTTCCATAACTAAGAACGATCCGAAATTTCTTTCCACGAAGTAAATAATCGGTGATTAAAGAAAATGTTATAATAAAAAGGGAGACTATGAATGAGGAAATAACAATCGGAGGTGAATTTTTTTTATAAAATATATATGTAAATAAGAATAACGATCAGTAGAGATTGTTTATAAAAATTTCAAAACTTGGCAGTGACCCGTGTATGTGTAACCGTGATCGAGAGTCAGGTGCGAATATGTAGATGTGCTAGTATACATTTCAAAATCTAATTTTTTGAAATTGACAAAAATTGAATGTTCACCTGAATTCGACCAAAGAAAAATTAAAACCAAGTTGTTGAAGCTTAGAAATCGCCAGAAACCAAACAAGACGATCACTAGCAAGTTGTGATCCCGTATTTATGCTATTGGAAATCGACCAATCATCACGACGAATAAGGAAAATACGACCCTCAACAAGGAAACAACTCAACGGAAGGATAACGACTATTCGATGAACAGGATGGATTTTTTTTCGACAATTCTAGCTTGCGACGATTCAAATCATGTCATGTTCGAAACAAGACGTACATTGAGGGCCAAATGTTATCCTGTCTTTTGGCAAGGCCGTGATATCATCGACTTGGCTAGAAACAGATGGTTATCAGCCTTAAGAATCGATTATATACAATACTATAGACAATGGTCGGACAGATCCAGACCGGGTCCCAATCGAGGTGCACTCAGTATGGAGTGACTGGCATAGCCTATGAAGTTACATTTAAAATTTGGAGTCGATCGGAGTTCGTATATGAAACGACCCCATCATGATACCCAGTTTAGCAAAGAACATTACAAGTAATGTTGTTTGCTAATTTGGAGAATACGGCTTGTTAAGGGATATCGAATGTGAATATACCTTTATACTAACACTGACATATCATTTATACCTTTTTCACTTAATCTCTAAACTAAATTTGACATGTACAATATTAATACAAAGTAATAGGCACACCGATTTCTCAGAATCAGAGCAATATATAATATAAATAACAGTCACATATCACAGCGAAATAAAATCTCAACTTATACATATACAAATTTTGAGTTTACGAAATGAAATACTAAAATCAATTAATATACAAGTTATGGTTTTCTAATCTTAATTATACATCTCAATTTCAAACAAAATTCTTAGATGATATAACTAAATATCAAAGGTCCAACTTCTGCTAGCCCAACCATCCATAAGTCTACTCGTCTTGTAACCTGAAAGTCTTGGTCAGACCCGAGCAAATAACACTCGGGTCAGACTATCTCTAAATATCCAATAGGATGAGAATATAATATAACACAAGAATAAATAACATATAAGTAAATACAGATGTCTAGGATATAACGAGTCATGGGAATTAATTTAACTTAAAGTTCATCACAAGGCACATGGTTATACGTTTAAGTCACGAACACATATTAGTCACTAAACACTGAATTCACAGAACAAAACACAACTTCTCTAAGCATGCAAATACCAATGATTAACTGAGAACAGGGTTATAAATTTAAGTCAGAAACACGAACTAGTCACTAAACATAGAATAACAGAATTAACTTAACTTAGCATCCATCACAAAACACAAGAATATATATTTATTTCACGAGCATAAAACACAAGAATATATATTTATTTCACAAATCACAAGACATAAGAATATATATTTATTTCACTAACACAAGACCCAAGAATATATTTTTATTTCACGAACATAGAATAGTTATAGAATCCAAATATCCAGAATCCAAGAGATCTTACTCAAAACGATCACAATGATCGTACATAGAACCGTAGCAAACAGACAAACAATTTGGTATCAAACGAACCGATCTGATACTGGGGATCGTACACAGGATCACAAGACGATCTCAAGTATAGCAGCCTTGACCGAATCTTTCAAATTTATTTTAGATTATTACACTTGAAAAGAAATCCAGAAGTAAACTTCCTAAGGATCTAACAGACACTTGCAGCACACCAAAAGAGAGTAAACTCTAAAGTGCCAAATACTATCACTTTTAGTAATTACTAAAACTTAACCAATACGTCCCATACCGTATGGTGAAATCCTAAAATTTACTGAAAGCTAGTAAATCTCACTCATTACAAATACCACCGAAAAACCTGAACTACATTCTCTTCAGGATCTAGCAACCACTTGTCGCACACCAGAACAGAATACAACTCTAAAGTGTAAAATACTTCCTAATAGCAATCACATGAATTTAACCAAGGCATCTCATACTACTCGGTGAAATTCAGGTATTCGCTAATGGGTTGGTAAGTTCCACTCAAACATTCTATTCAATGCGTTATACCATATTCGACGAAGCATTATTCGAAAGCATTTAAACCAGTCGATAACAATAAGTCGATTATTAGTACTCCTTAAATTATAGAATTAAGGTTCACAAAACATTTTCTCTTTTGAGTTTATTGTTTAAAAACAATTATTAAATTTCTTTAAATCCATTTATTAACTACTAGGATTAAATTAAGGAACTAATTATAACTTATACATATATTTCTATAAAATCCCCTTTTTAAATCCTTAAACACTTGTTGTTGCTAAGAAATACATAATATATGTGTTACCTTCTACTATACTAAGTTGAAAAGCAGGTTTCTAGAGACAAAGTGATTAATAGATAAAAGTACATATATATATATATATATATAGGTTTCGAAATTTACATACTTTTAGTTCATTGTCTTAGTTATAAAACACAACAAATTATACATATCCAAGTTGAAGTTAGTCTAAGGAACTGACAGGCTATATGTAAACAAAACAAGGCTATTACATAAAAAAACAAAGTGCCAGATTGTTATTTTATAAACAATAACCTAGACTTGGAGTTGAAACACTATATACCCTATATATATATATAAACATGGACAGTACGTCCTTTACATTGAGAAAAGTAAGCAACTAAAATAAAGTAGGCACTAAGTCTAAACAATTCACATATAGTACTATGCTATTTCTTAAAAATGTCAGGTTATTAGTTTCTACATAAGCATAGACTAGGCTTTATAACACATACAAAAGTATAGATAGCACACTTCCTTTTAACTCTTTGAGAAATATAGGTTGCTAAATATAATATGTACTAAGATAAAACAATTCTTGTATATGTATACTTTATGACTTTTAGGCACTGTCAGGTTAAGATCTAGATCATGCAACATTTTAAAACTCACATATATACACTTTGTTTTGGAATTATAACTAGAGATTAATATGTTGACCCAAACACTTATGCTAATCCAAATGAATACGCAAAACATAAGGACTGATCTCTTTTGCAAGGTGACTGTCATCAGCAACAAAGATGAACACATATGTGAGCAAACATAGCTTCAAGTCAGAACTTCAGGTGTGCACACTAAATTACTAGGTCGAGCATAGGGGTGATGGTCAAATTAAAACAACCTATTAGTCTAAAAACACAAAGCTCCAAACGTAGCAGCAAACACAAGACATCACACAACAACGAATTTGCGAATTAATTTCTATTATTAGTTTCTAATTATATATATATATATATATATATATATATATATATATATATATATATAAAATCATGAATTCGATAGCCAGCCAGCAAGTGGAATTTTAAACAAACAGAAATCAAATTCAAAGCCATAATAACTATAGTAACAAACACATGGATTATAGAAATATATTTCGTGAGTTGTAAACTCACCAAAATCATCACCGTCAAGATTTAATCACCTCTAAATCCTAGGTCATTCACGTCATCTACTGCCTCATCACCATTATTTCCTATCACCAGAATCACCGCGCGCATCGACCTTCCCTTGTCGCTGCTCCTTCGATCGCCACCACATCTTGGTTGCTCGAGTCCTAGATCCGAAGTTGAGTCTTCCTTACCAGCGTCCCTCCTTCCAAGCAATTCACGAATTGATTTAGGGATTTGATCTTTGTTTTAGGCTTAGGAATTTTAATTTAAGGAATGAGATTTTTTGGCTTTGATTTCTACTTTCTGATTTTCTTTATAATGAAAGTATATGTATTCTTTTGTTTGAGAGAAAAAACTATAGGTAGCTATTTGATTACTTTAAGGGCATGGGCTTTATATTTTGGCCCATTCAAATAAAATGCAATCATAATTATTTGTTATAAGTTTCCCTCTTTAGTATAAAATCAAGATAAGCATTTGTTTCATGTTTTAAATTTTGGATATGATATAATAAAACAACAAATTCCTTTTTAATGATAATAAGATCCTAAAAATGTTTTATTTAGAATAAAAACATTACTTTATAATACTATTAATAACAAACATCTCAGCTTAGCAATAAATCTCCATTTTTAAAAAAATGAATGAAAATAAATATTCATTTTTATATTTGCAATCTATTTCCATAAAATTAATTATCAAATACTCCAAAATTATTTATTCTAAAAAATTTATATATGTTATGTTATCCAATATGTCAAATTTAAACAGTTGACTTTATAATATTTCGATTATAAATTAAATTCCATTTTAAGAAATAAAAATTATTTCTTAAATGAATCAAATCAAATATTTCTTAATTTCACAATTAAATTTCTCAATTCACGAATTAAATTATTTATCCCCAATTAAATTTAATTAATCAGGTAATTAACAACATGGTTGTTACAGACTTCCTTTAAATAAATTGCGTCCTCGCAATTCCCTTAATGGAAGAAATCCATAATATAAATTTCTTTTCAAAATAGTTATTTGCTAATTGATTTCTAATTTAATTTCAAAAATCAACCAAACAATATTACTCCAAATGACAACACTAATATAAATTGTTAGTTAGCAAAAAATTTCAAAATTTTCTAACGCTCTAAATTTACGGAAAATTTCGCTAGCATCTCCTTTGCACGGCTAGCGTTTCGAAAATTTACAATATGAATATAATTACATAATATACATCTCATCTCAAGGATGAGGCATCCCGTAGGGAAAAACATAAAATTGTGATATGTAATCCGAGATACATACCTTTTCTTAATATTAACAAGCATATACAACAACAAAACGCAAAAATGAGCTTCCAAATAGAAGTTTCACATATTAAAAGAGGTTTCCAAAGAAAGCAACAACTATAAAATCCGACCAAGGAATGAAAAGTTATGGTTCAAATTGTTTATTTTAAAATCTCAGTCCAAACCATAACAAACATGAAACTTGACCTCCTTTGAAGTGGATTTTAAAAATAGCTAGGCTCAGAATTTTCGAAAGTGATCTATACAAAAGTTGTTCTCTATTGCATTAGCTTTCTAAAAAGTGTAAAAACATCAAAATCTGATTTAAATTGAAAGAGATGTGATCAATTTACTATGTGTATGTTCCCATAAAATTTTAAATTCAGGACAGAAATGTAATTTCACTTCAACCTATTTTTTTTCACAACATTTAATCTTATCTTTTTTTAAAAAGGTTTATAAATTCCATTATAAAAACAATTAAATCTCAATTTCATCATATTAAAATTTTAAAATAATATAAACCATTTTTATCTAACCTTTACTATTATTTTTCATAAACAAAATTTTAATCGATTATAATTTATAAGAATGGTTAAAACTTCAAATTTTAAACTTTTCATTTGATCTTTTAATTTATAAATTAAATATTTCATTTCCATAAATAATATTAAGCCATGAATAATTGTGATTCACTTCATTACTACAAAGTTGATTACCTAGGTTTCAACATTATCTTACCAAGTTTCTTCACTACACACAATTGTCTCATGGTAAACTATTATTTAATTTGTTTCCAAAACTCAAATTACTTTCCACTTTCCTAAAATAATTATTTTTTATGCCAAAATGTCTCGTTCGATGTTCGAGAACTCCTATCCATAACATAGTGTCTCACCTATCAATCAGAATCCTTAGACAATCTCCAGACAAATCAACAAATAAAATAATCACAAATTTTTCTTAGTTGTATTTATTTTATTAACAATAGCATCCATGCATCCAATTTAAACAAATACAATCAAGCAATCAATTCTTAACAACCAATCAACCATGTTTACATCATCCAATCAACCACATATACGGATCACTAAATATAGAGTCTCGGCGGAAACAACCTCCTAGCATCCACTACGCAACTCTTATTAATCCTAACTTACTTAAAATTTTAACTTATATACTCAATTTTCCAAAATCTCAAAATAATTTTCAACTTCTAATGGATTTTAATGCATTTCTTTCCAAAAGTTTAATATCTCAAATTTTGATTTATCAAATTAAAATTTTAAATCAAAATACGCACCAAATGATTATACCGATTATCATTTTATATTCCTATCCCAAAATAGACAATTAGCAAAACTATCTACTGCACACCCCAGGGGATGGGACTGTAACTCATCTAGTTTCCGGATCCGTAATGTTATATGCTATAATGTTCTGACACTGCTCTGATACCAAGCTGTAACAAACCCACCGTGATACCCAATTTAGCAAAGAACATTACAAGTAATTTTGTCCGGAGAATACAGCTTGTTAAGGGCGATCAAACGTGAATATACCTTTATACTAACACTGACACGTCATTTATACCTTTTTCACTTAATCTCTGAACTGAATTTAACGTGTATAGTATTAATACAAAGTAATAGGCACACCGATTTATTAGAATCCGAACAATATATAATATAAATAACAGTCACATATCATAGCGGAATAAAATCTCAGCTTATACATATACAAATTCTGAGTTTACAAAATGAAATACTAAACTCAATTAATATACAAGTTATGGTTTTCTAATCTTAATTATACATCCCAATTTCAAACAAAATTCTTAAGTGATATAACTAAATATCAAAGGTCCAACTTCTACTAGCCCAACCATCCATAGGTCTACTCGTCTTATAACCTGAAAGTCTTCGTCTGACCCGAGAAAATAACACTCGGGTCGGACTATCTCGAAATATCTAATAGGGTGAGAACAGAATATAACACAAGAATAAACAACACATAAGTAAATACAAATGTCCAGGATATAACGATTTTTGGGAATTAATTTAACTTAGAGTTCATCACAAGGCACATGGTTATACGTTTAAGTCACGAACACATATTAGTCACTAAACACTGAATTCACAGAATAAAACACAACATCTCTAAGCATGCAAATACCAGTGATTAACTGAGAACAGGGTTATAAATTTAAGTCAAAAACACAAACTAGTCACTAAACATAGAATAACAGAATTAACTTAACTTAGCATCCATCACAAGACACAAGAATATATATTTATTTCACGAGTATAAGACACAACAATATATATTTATTTCACAAAACACAAGACATAAGAATATATATTTATTTCACTAACACAAGACCCAAGAATATATTTTTATTTCGCGAACACAGAATAGTCACAGAATCTAAATATCCAGAATCCAAAAAATCTTACTCAAAATGATCGTAATGATCGTACACAGATACGTAGCAAACAGACAAACCATTTGGTATCACACGACCCGATCCGATACCGGGGATCGTACATAGGACGGGAATCACAGGATCACAAGACGATCTCAAGGATAGCAGCCATGACCGAATCTTTTAGATTATTACACTTGAAAAGAAATCCAGGAGTAAACTTCCTAAGGATCTAGCAGCTACTTGCAACACACCAAAAGAGAGTAAACTCTAAAGTGCCAAATACTATCACTTTTAGTAATCACTAAAACTTAACCAATACGTCCCATACTATATGGTGAAATCCTAATATTTACCAAAAGCTATCAAATCTCGCTCGTTACGAATACCACTGGAAAACTTGAACTGCGTTCTCTTCAGGATCTAGCAACCACTTGTCGCACACCAGAAGAGAATACAACTCTAAAGTGTAAAATACTTCCTAATAGCAATCACATGAATTTAACCAAGGCATCCCATACTACCCGGTGAAATTCAAGTATTCGCTAATGGGCTAGTAAGTTCCACTCAAACATTCTATTTAATGCGTTAAACCATATTCGACGAAGCGTTATTCGAAAGCATTTAAACCAGTGGATAACGATAAGTCGATTATTAGTACTCCTTGAATTATAGAATTAAGGTTTTCAAAACATTTTCTCTTTGAGTTTATTGTTTAAAAACAATTATTAAATTTCCTTAAATCCATTTATTAATTACTAAGATTAAATTAAGGAACAAATTTTAACTTATACATATATTTCTATAAAATCCCCTTTTTAAATCCTTAAACACTTGTTGTTGCTAAGTAATACATAATATAAGTGTTACCTTCTACTATACTACGTTGAAAAGCAGGTTTCTAGAAACAAAGTGTTTAATAGATAAAAGTGTATATATATATATATAGGTTTCGAAATTTACTTACTTCTAGTTCATAGTCTTAGTTATAAAACAAAACAAGTTATACATATCCAAGTTAAAATTAGTCTAAGGAACTGACAGGCTATATGTGAACAAAACAAGGCTATTACATATAAAAAAAACAAAGTGCCATATTATTATTTCATAAACAATAACCTAGACTTGGAGTAGAAAAGCTATATACCATATATATATAAAACATGGACAGTACGTCCTTTACATTGAGAAAAGTAGGCAACTAAAATAAAGTAGCCACTAAGTCTAAACAATTCACATATAGTACTATGCCATTTCTTAAAAATGTCAGGTTATTAGTTTCTACATAAGCATAGACTAGGCTTTATAACACATATAAAAGAATAAACAGCACACTTCCTTTAAGTATTTGAGAAATATAGGTTGCTAAATATAATATGTACTAAGTCAAAACAATTCTTTTATATGTATAATTTATGATTTTTAGGCACTATCAGGTTAAGATCTAGATCATGAAATATTTCAAAACTCATATATATACACTTTGTTTTGGAATTATAACTAGAGATTAATATGTTGACCCAAACACTATGCCAATCCAAATGAATATGCAAAACATCAGGACTGATCTCTTTTGCAAGGTGACTGGCATAAGCAACAAGATGAACACATATGTGAGCAAACATAGCTTCAAGTCAGAACTTCAAGTGTGCACACTAAATTACACAGTCGAGCATAGGGGTAATAGTCAAATTAAAACAACTTATTACTCTAAAAACACAGAGGTCCAAGTGTAGCGGTAAACATAAGACATCACACAACAATGGATTTTCTAATTAATTTCTATTATTAGTTTCTAATTATATATATATATATATATATATATATATATATATATATATATATATATATAAATCATGAATTCGATAGCCACTAAGTGGAATTTTAAACAAATAGCAATCCAATTCCAAGCAATAACAACTATAGTAACAAACACAAGGATTGAGTTGTAAACCCACCAAAATCATCACCGTCAAAATTGAATCACCTCCAAATCCTAGGCCATTCACGTCATCTACTGCCTCGTCACCATCATTTCCTATCACCAGAATCACCGCGCGCATCGACCTCCCCTTTCCATTGCTCCTTCGATCGCCACCACATTTGGGTTGCTCGAGTCCTAGATCCGAAGTTGAGTCTTCCTTACCAGCGTTGCTCCTTCTAAGCAATTCACGAATTGATTTAGGGATTTGATCTTTATTTTAGGGCTTAGTAATTTTAATTTAAGGAACGAGATGTTTTGCCTTTGATTTCTATTTTCCGATTTTCTTTATAATGAAAGTATATGTATTCTTTTGTTTGAGAAAAGAAAACTATTGGTGGCTATTTGATTACTTTAAGGGCATGGGCTTTATATTTAGGCCCATTTAAATAAAATGCAGTCATCATTATTTGTTATAAGTTTCCCTCTTGAGTATAAAATCAAGATAAAAATTTGTTTCATGTTTTAAATTTTGGATATGATATAATAAAACAACTAATTCCGTTTTAATAATAATAAGATCCTAAAAATGTTTTATTTACAATAAAAACATTACTTCATAATACTATTAATAAGAAACATCTCATCTTAGCAATAAATCTTCATTTTCAAATAAATGAATAAAAATAAATATTCGTTTGTAAATTTGCAATCTATTTCCATAAAATTAATTATCAAATACTCTAAAATTATTTATTCTAAAGGAATTTATATATGTTATTCAAAATGTCAAATTTGAACAGTTGACTTTATAATATTTCAATTATAAATTGAAATCCATTTTAAGAAATGAACTTTTTTCTTAAATGAATCAAATCAAATATTTCTTAATTTCACAATTAAATTTCTCAATTTACGAATTAGATTAATTATCCCTAATTAAATTTAATTAATCAGGTAATTGACAACATGGTTGTTATAGTATGCTCGAGTTACGGGCGAAGCAAGGATTTATGTGGATCGTTCAGGAACGATCCATAAACAGCTCAAATCAGCGGAGATCGATCGATATCTCAAAATACACAAGTCCAATTCACTTGAAATTTTAGAGCATTAGTATATTGAAGAGTGGAGTCCATAAAAACGATCAAAGGTCAAAACAATGAGATATGAAGTTAGCCGATCGTTTTTGCCGATCCTTCATAACAATCGGTGTAGCTCAGTGAACGTTCCAAATGTAGCAAAGGTTGATCCATATCTCGTAATCTATAACTCAGAATAGCTTCATTTTTTAGGGACAAGTTCAAGAGGTATATAGGACCTCCCGAAAACGATCGCACATAAATTGGAGACAAAAAATAACGATCGGTGTAACTTTGGCCGATCGTTCCAAGATATCAAGTTAGGACCACAGATCGTTATGGTGGGCCCCTATGGACCTAGGGAGCCTTCTGCCGAAATTTTAGCGAAATTTCTCATCATCTCTCCATATAAATACAGGCCTTTTTGTTCATTTTTAGGATCTTGATGGTGCTTGTTACTCTGGACTCTACTGTAATCAAGTGTTTCGCTATTTTCTACTGCTATAATCAAATTTATAAGTGATTAATAAAGGATAATTTTCAAAGTGTACGTAAGCATACAACGCCGAACCACTATAAATCATTGTGTCTCTGATTATAGTTAATTCTCTATTACTTGTTGATTTATCTACTTAGTTTAATTTTGTTATTCTTCACCTACTTCTCTACAAAAAAACTATTCTTGGTTGTTTGTGACCAATTTAGTTACAAACAGGGAGTTCTTTTAATCAACTCCCAAAGATAGGCAAGGTTGAACATCGATGCTTAGAGATATGCATTTGAAATATTAATCCCTGGAGATAGAGATCAGTAAATGATTGAAATAATTATCACTATATGGTTCGACGAGAAATGCTCGGTCAATTATAAGTGATAAAGGTCAACGAACAAATTCGATCAACGCTTGGAGATCGGCAAGATCGAAATATCGTATCTATAGATAGCCACTTGGAATGTTGTTTTCCAGAGATAGGAAATGCTAAATAGCTGAACACTTATTTAAATATGACCTTGTTTATGGTCGGATGGAAGTCGGCCGAGAAAAACCAAGGTCGGGCACAAAGTTGGCCATAAGAGTAACGAGTTCTATTTAGCCAAAATAGAAATACTCTGGCAATGATAAACAAAACCACAAAAGAAAATATTACTAAGAAATCGCAGGTATTTACTTATATGTAAAGAGTTACAGTACGTAATGGCGTTGCACAAACACAGGCATGTATAATATAGACGATTAAGCATCATAGATAATTATATTATATATGCATGCAGCAAGTATATAGACAGATGAAGTAAAAGTGCAGGTATGCAAATATGACAAAGATTGTACCGATGGAAGTTTTTGTTTATATTCACATTTTATATACAAGAATTACGAGGGCTCCACCCACATAATGTTGGGCTACATGAAAAGAAAACCAAAATACATCAAAAAGAATGAAGCTGCTTTCGAAAAACTCAAGCTAGAAGCCTACTTCTTCTTCCCTCGCTTGCTTCTATCATTGGGATCATCCCTTAACTTGCGCTTCTTTGAATCCTTCCCATTCTTGGACTTCCTTTTTCTGGAGTGCTCCCCTCAGAAGGTGTAGTTTATCCTTTAGCGGTCAATTTTGTTTGGTCCTTGGGCTTATCAATGATAGGGTCAGAAGATAGTGAAGAATAAAACCAATGCCCAGCCTTTCGGAGGATTGGTTCTCAAGGAAGGAAGCTTGGGAATAAGGCTTGGCTTGTCAACACTGGTGGTGGGTTTTTCTGTTCTCTGCTAAAGATTAGTTTTAATTTTCTTACAGTTAACCTTCAGCCTCTTTGCTATCGTGACATTGTCATTTGGGTGCTTCTCGCTTATAATATTGATGTATTCCCCCGGGATTGGCTGGTCTCCTCCAACCCTTCCAACGCCCCTATATTTTGTGAGTCGGGACTGGGCCAGAGCTAGAAGGAGGAATTTTAATGATTGGCTTTGTGGTCATAGACATTGACGTGGTGGAAAAAGTGCTAGGACCCAAGTCCTGAGTTGCTGGTGGTAAAGGTAAAAGCGAAGGATAATTTTTAAGTTTGCAAATAGTGAAGTAAACATAAGCGATGATTTTAGGTGAGAATTAAAGCTTCTCAAATACAGGAGAAACCTTGTTGTGTCATAAAACCGAAAACGACCATTGGAGTATGAATGATGTCTACACAAAGATAACACCAAGTCATGAGAATTTAGGGAAGATCCTATACTTTCTTAGTGTTGGCTTCGAGTATAACTTGGGTTGCTCTCAAGGTGGCATTGAATTTGGTTTTACTGTGTAGGGTGAAGCGGTGTAGAATTGTCAAGCACGAACTCGACTTTCCTTCATACTACAAACATGGCGGCGACGACCAGAGCCTAATGATGATTGTACTACAACCATGGTGGTGCCATGCCTCGAGACCCACCTTGCCTTAGTCAAGATCCGGAAGATCGAAGAATAAAGGAACTCGAGACAGAACTCTCTGAAATGGTGATGGGAAGCGCTTGGATTGTTGGTTGTTGTTGAAGTGAGGAAGTAGCAGTGGCGATGTGGGGCTGGAGTCGAGATGGATAATGGTGGTTAGGGATCTAAAGTTGCAAGAGGACAATAAACCGAGGACGAGAAGAATAATTTTGGCCAAAAAGATGATGTGTGGAAATATTTTCTAATACAAAAATATTTATAGTGCTTGGCTAACGTGGAAATTCATGTTAGTACTGACATAAAGTGCTCGGTACTGACATGATTTGAATTAAAAAAACGGAGAGAGAAGAGAAAAAGTGAGAGAAATACTTATTTGGCCATGGCGAGGAATAATCTTTAAAGTGATGTAGATCTGGACCTTGGTAAGGAAAGTGGTACGTTTACTATTTGACATAAATGAATGGATGCTCTGGAAACAGAGTCGACATGTTGAAGTGACTGTTGGACAACCAATGGATTCTGGTGGACGAATAAATATCGTTTGTCTTGTTCAAAACACACTTCATTTTCAAAAGAAGTATACTTCGGGAAGGGAAAGTGTTACCTAATATTTTAACTAAGCCAATTTTAGGTGAATCTAGACGTCGAGATGAAAACAAAATGGTTCATGAACTTAGGGGTAAGCACAAAATGAGCTTAGGAAGGACCTCTTAGTGTTTGAGGTCCCATGTAAAGAATAAAAGAGGTTGGTACTGACATATCTTCATGTCGGTACAGAGTAGTTTAGCCTATGTGATTTCGGGCATTTATGCTATAGTTAAGGAAAAGAATGCTCAAGTGATCATCTCAGGGTCTATAACTGAAGGAGTACGTGAACAACTCCAAAGCCATGTAGAAACAGACAAATACTAGATGAGCTAAATCATGTAGGTACCGAGAAGAATTGATGGACAGACCAAACTAGAGACTTGAAGATGCTAACTAAAATGGAGGAAATGCCACTGCTTGCACAAGACAATCATCTCGGTACAAGCATGATTCATGTTGGTACCAACATGATTTGTGATATAGAGTGACCTCGTCTTCCTCCATATTCTCATGGATCTAGATGTTTACTTGGTCTTTCATGATCTGATTACTCTAATGGGTGATTCTCCTATAAATTGCAAGCCTATAGCAACGATTAAAGGACTTTCTTTAGCCTTCATCTTCTTCATCTTCTACTCTACACACCGTTGCCACTTTTGAGCTTGTTGTTCTAGACCTGAAAACAAATTGCAAAGCCCTTGTAATGGTGATAATCATTCTCTAATAAGATAAAATTGGACATAAGCCATAGACTCTGCCAAACCATTATAAATTTCCACGTGTTTTTATTATCTTCTTCTATTTTAATTACATCTATCTTGTTTCTAGTAGATTTAGGGTATTGTGCCAATTTTTGGTTCAACATATATACATAGTACTATCCATATGTATATACAAATCATACACATTATTGTAGTATATTCAAAAAATTGTATATCCTTTGGCATTTATATTCTGATATGCATGTAAATTTATTAAACATGTATATGGGTATGATATATGTATATGCAATATATATAAATCCCAATATCTATATGTACATATATAGTTGTATGCATGTTTGCATTATATTATGTTATGTTGTTATTGAATGTACACATGATACATTTGAAATTAAATATTTAGTTGAATTAACTGGTAGAGTTAGGTTATGCCCTACAGGCAATTATGTAATTTGTTACATATATCTAACTCGATAACCAATATTATTCAAAAATAAAGGTATTTTCTTTCTATTATATACTTGTTATATTAGGAAATAATCAATTAAGTAATTAATTTAAAGTATATAACATAGACAATCCTTAAATGATATGTTAGGTGATAGTAACTACAAGTGTTATAATCATGAGAAATTTACCACATTAAAAACAACATATTATTGTAAATATTCCTAATCAAAATGTTTTGAGATGGGATATCGATGCATCCGTTGAGACTAGAGTGTGTAACGCTCTCCAAATGTTGGGCAGTGTGTTATTCATGATAGATGGGGGCACCCGGGGGTTACGTACAAACAGTTATTGGAATACGATAGAATGGCTCATTTGAGAGTTTTCTATTGGTAAATATAACTAAGGTCAAATAGATAATATCGAATTGACGATATCACCCAATTCTCATAACTTGAGAACACTGTTTTTAACACGTCGTAAAATTAATAGGAAAGTAATTAAGAAAAATTAGTTGATTAAGAATGACACTAAAAATGGAAACTTTGCAAACGTCAAAAATTGGTCACGAAACTTACACCACCGTGTTAGTAGCGATTTTTTAAGCAATTTTCATATATAAAGGTTTGTGATCGGAGTTCAAATGAAGAAGTTATCGAGGTTTGAAATTTTCAAATAAAAAATAACTCAAAATAAATATTTTAAAATTTAACATTAAAAATTAAACTTTTAGAAACCGTTAACGTTAAGTATAAAATAGGTAATATATTAAAGGAAAGCAAATCAATCGTTGTCAGGACCAAAGGCCAATCGACCGCCTTCAATGGGCCAGTCGACCACTAGCGGTCGACAACCCAGTGAGAATCGGTCGACCAGTGAAAGTAAGGTGGCAAGTGTTTTTCAAGGCTCGAACGGCCCGGATTTGAGCCCATATACTATGATTACATATTTAATACATAAGACATATACTTATCTGGATGATTACTGCCCATATACTATTATTGCAAAATTTTGAGGTTTTCATTCACCAAACATTATTGTTCTGAACCTCTCTTCATTACAACACACAGGCTAAGGACAAGGACGAGTGTGGGGAAGATGGAGTCGACTGGGCGGATTGCTATTTTATTAGTTATCTATTTATGTTTTCTTGACGTACCTAAGAAATAATGTATTTTATTTAATTATGGTGTTTTGAGAAATTATGTATTTTATCTAGTTTATGAATAGGTACTTATTTTATTACTATTATATTTTATTCCATCCACTGCAAGATTCTGAAAACATGGATAGATAGCTATGAATATATTTTTATCAATTATATCAACCAACAACCCGTCCCGAAAAGGACCTAAGGTTCGATGGGTTTTATTGGGTCAAAAATTAGGCTCATTTCGGGGAGGGTTGCTACATTTGGAATCAGAGCCTAGATTTCCCGATCGATGGGAATAGGAATATGCAAGAGTGTGTATTTGTTATTTGAAAATATTTTTCAAACCATACTTTATATATAATCATACATTTATGGACATATGCAAACACCCTAGGCAATTTCTCACCTCAGCATGTAATAATATCATAGGGAGTCATGACTAATTCAAAATTTTTGAACCTACAGATAGTTGATAATGCCTGAAAACAACGGCTTTGAGTTTAAGAACTCCACCACCTTAAAAATAGCCAACATACGAGGTATGCAAGAGTGGTTCCAGCAATACCATGAGAACCATATAGCAGATCCCCATTCCCCAACAAGCCGCACAAGTGGCACCAGTCTCTCCACCCATTGAGCCAGCATTCCAACCATAGGACTTCCCTAATCTATGTAAGGAATTCGAAAGTGTGGGTGAATGAGTATTCTTAGGCTCATAGGAGTTCGTAGGAACCAAAGCCCGGATCGATGATTGTGACAGCATACTCAAGGAACTAGAATTGGAAGACTGAGTTGGAGGAAGTTAGCCACATGGCACTTGAAGGGAGAGGCGCTGAATTGGTAGACCACGGTGACCACGGAGAATGCAAAGGGACAAATTCAAAACTCGCTTCGGGTCGCGATTCATGTCCAATGTAGAAGTGTACCTTCAATTGGGGGCATTCATCCACTTGAATCAAGGGGATACCAAAGTAAAGGATTACATTAACAAGTTAACATGGTTGGCCAAATTTGGGATGAGTTTGATTGACACCCAACGAAGAAGGCGATGAAATTTGTGAAGGGTTTAAATTCTCCCTTAAGGGAACTTCTTAACCCAAGTTCTGACAGGAACCAGCTATATATGAGACGTTAGCCGAAATGGCCTTGGTTTAGATGGTTGGCAAAGAAGAAAAGGGGGAAGTAGGGCAGTTTTATGACCAAGCTGAATCAAAGAAGGAAAAGTTCTGAAAGGGTAAAAGGCTAATGAAAAGTTCAAGGATAAAGGAGCGCTATTAAAAGAACTAGTGTCTGGAGCTAGCCAAAGGCGGATCGTTTCTGTAGGCTTATGCTCATTAAGCTTTATCTTGCTCATGCAAACCTCCTTCAAAGGATAAGGGAAAAGTTAATAGGGAAGGTAAAACTATTTTTTCTGGAAATACATACCCAATTTGATACGGGAGCATCACATTCATTCACAGCCAAAAACATAGTTAAAGCCTTAGAATTAGAAACCCAACTTATCACTAACCCTTTAGTTGTGTCTAATCCTATTGGGGAGTCAACACATCTTTCCATAATTTGCAAAGACCAAGTGGTAGATATATGTAATGTAGACTTTATATGTAATGCGTATGTTCTGGGTTTTTAGGGATATGGTCTTATCTTGGGAATGGATTGTTTATCATATTACGGGGTTGTCCTAGACTATGCTAGGAGGATTGTATAGTTAAGGAGTTATAAGGGACGAGATAGAGATGTTCATAGCCTACCCCAAGGCTCAGCTGAGTTAAGCCATCTTTATTCTCGTAGATTGTCATAAGATGAGCTCTCATCTGTACCCGTGGTTTTGAATTTTTGGACATTTTATAAGAAGTCTCCTATCTCCCACCTTAAAGAGAAATAAAGTTTAGGATTGTTTTGGAGAAAGATGCTAAACTAATTGCACTGCCATTAAGACAATGGCCTCTAAAGAGAGTTAAGAACTAGATAGCATATTACAAACCTATTACTAAAGAAGTTTATTTTCCGTAGTACTTTAACATGAGGAACACCATTTGTCTTCACCACTAAGAAAGACAACTCTTTAAGAGTATGCATTGACTATCGATAACTTAACAAGCTGGCCAAGAAGAATATGTATCCCTTACCTAGAATAAAAGACTTAATTGACTAGCATGTTGGAGCCAAAGTCTTTTCTCTATTAGACTTAGCCACTAGATTCCACCAATTCAGAATAGCCAAAGATAGAAAAGAAAATACCTCTTTTTGTACTAAAGACATACTGTATGAATGGGAGGTAATGCCTTTTGGGATGAGGAATGCTTTTGCTTACTTTGTGAATTTAATGAGTAGAGTCTTTAGGGGGCAATCGAATAAGTTCTCCGTAGTATTTTTGGTGATGTTATAGTATTCTCTAAAAGTGAAGGTTGGCATGAAAACCACTTAAGGGAGGTACTAGAGACCTTGAGAAGGCACCAAATAAAAGATAAATTCTCAAAGTGTCATTTCTGAAGTAAGGAGCACTATGAGAAAAAACGAATCAGACAACAGATATGCTTCGTTGTTTGAATGAATACCTATCTTTCGTTTATTTCCTTGCCGTCTCATTACACATCAGACCACAGATATGCCCCATTGTCTGATATGCACTAACACATCAAAAGGAAAAAATTATACGTTTTATGATGTTATAGTATCATTTCTGGAATTTTCTATTAGACAACATATAAATATTGACTGATATGCATACCAATTACAATTATATTATATATTTGAAGAATGAAATATATGAATCACAATTTTATTTAAAACAAATATTTTATTTCAAATTAAATTCACATACAAAATAACTTTCACTATACTTACACTGTCAAATACAATACAACTTTCACTATCACTCTCATATATACAAATTTTCACTACACTCTCATATATAACTTTTTTTACTAGCACTCACTCACACTTAGTCGAGTATATTTTTGATGTTGATCTTGATTTGCTTGCTCCGGCTTGTGTCCAGCCATCTCCTATACCTGTTAAATAAAAAAAAGCAGCAAAATGGAAAAGGAAACAAACCTAAATTGCAAAAATAAAATTGAATTTGAATATTGATATTGCCTTAGTTTATGGTGTTTTTTTATCTTCATGGTTTAGATAGGGACAAATATATATATATATATATATATATATATATATATTTTTGTAAATTGGTAAAATTTTATTAAGGCATTAAAAGCCCAGAACAAAGTCAGCCCACGCTGAACAGTACAAACACAAAGTACAAAAACATTCCGACATAAACTAAACCTTTCCAAAAAGCAAAAGGTAAAGCTTCTCTCCCAAATCATTTCATGGCGGCTGGAACTGACGACTCGTACTTGGGATTCCTTGCGATGGAAAGTTCCAGTCCTCTCCTACAACATGAGCTTCGTCTCATGCCTGCCTGGTAAGAATCCCCTTCTTAATCCTCTTCATAATTATCTGCATGTCCACAATTGCTAATCCATTAACTTCTATGTGCTTTCTATGCTTGTTCTGGAAAATTCTTCGATTCCTCTCTTTCCATATGCTCCACGCAGTCACAGTGATGGCGATTTTGTGCAGCTTGGATTCAACGTCTTTGTCGCCTCCTCTCCGACTCAGGTACTCCACTTGTTCTATTAAGTTGTTAGAGTAAGGTCTTATATTTAGGTATTTGTTGCATGAGGTCCACACCGAGTTTGCAAAACAACATGCAAAAAATAAGTGTTCATGTGATTCTGAGCTCTGATTACATAAGACACAGACAGTTTCATTTACTACTCCCCATTTCGATAGTCTATCCCTTGTCGGCAATCTCTTCAGAATAGCTTTATAAGCTGTAAAAGCCATTTTTGGATTGTTAACGTGATCCCATATAATTTTGCTCCAAGAAGCTTTGCTGTCTTTTTGTCTAATCTCCTCCCAGGTGGCCTTTGTAGAAAATTCGTTTCCAGTAGGCTTCCAGACCCATACGTCCATGTCTCTGCCATAGTAGATAGGCATGTATTGAATGATTTCCTTTTTATCTTGAGTTATTGGTAAAGAGGAACAATCCCACCCATTAGCCTTAATCAGATCTTTCACCTTTTTATGCGGACAACCAAAGTCTGAAAATGTGTGCATACCCAAAATATCAATTAGTGATTCTCCTTGAATCCATGGATCACTCCATAGATCAGTGTCCTGCCCATTAGCAATTTCTCGAGTACATAGCAATGCTAGAGTGTCTCTAATCCTCAAAATTGCCTTCCAATTCGCTGAAGCATTGTTATCCAGTGACATCTGCCAGAAATTCCCTTTAATGTACCTCCTTCTCATCCAGTTCCCCCAAAGGCCCTTGCCATTAATAATTTTCCAGGCTTGTTTGAGAGTGTGAACAGCTCTCATATCCCTAAGTCTTCTGAGACCCACTCCTCCTTCCTCTTTAGGTCTGCATAGGTTATCATATTTAATCTTATGCATTCCACCCTTCCAAATGAAATCTGCACAAATCTTTTCAATTTTGTGAATGGAGGCTTCAGGAAGTTGGAAGGTTTGCATCCAGAAGTTTATTTTAGAATGTATCACAGTGTGGACCAGCTCTATACGTCCTGCAAGAGAAAGCATTCTGGAGCACCAACCCTGGATTCTATCCCTGATAGACGAAATGAGTATAGCACATTCCCTATCAGTTATCTTATTAGAAGATAGAGGGATACCTAAGTATTTGACAGGCAAAGTTCCTTCTTTAACTTTTAAGGTGTCCAACACCTCTATACGACTTCTACAAGTTTTATTAAAGTAACACTTGGTTTTCAGTTCATTCAGCTTTAGGCCAGCATACTTGTCTAATTTGCCGAAAATTTCTTTAATAGCAGCAGCTGCTTCCTTACTGGCTTTGATACAAATGAGCAAGTCATCTGCGTAAAGTAAATGGCTTACAATTGGCTGGAAGTTAAATATGGCCTGAATTAACTTGTGATGAGTGGCCAGTTCCATCTGTAAGGTAAAATATTCCATGGCAATTGCAAACAGATAAGGGGAAAGAGGGTCACCCTGCCGAATACCTCTGTTGGATCCAACGAATCCTCTTGGTATACCTTTAATCAATATAGAGAAGGTAGGTGTAGATATGCATTCATATATTAGATTCACAAATTTTAAAGGGAATCCCATAGCATTAAGCATGTGGATAATAAATTGTCTACTAATTCTATCATATGCTTTGTGAAGATCTACCTTTAGACAGAATTTGTCAGTGCCTGGTTTATTGAAATTCCTTACCAATTCATGAGCCATAAGCGAATTTTCGGAGATGCTTCTACCTTTTATGAAAGCACTTTGACACTCGGAAATGAGATCAGGTAAAATCAGCTTCATCCTATTACATAGTATCTTGCTTAGAATTTTGTATATCACATTGCAGCAGGCAATAGGCCGGTAATCTTCAATTCTTATAGGATTATCAACTTTGGGAATGAGACAAATAAATGTGTGGTTGATTTCTTTGGGAAATTTTCCTGTTTGTAAAATCTCCTGCATAGCTGAGACTATTTGATCTTTCAGGTCACTCCAATGATGAATGAAGAACTTGGAGCCGAATCCGTTGGGTCCTGGACTGGAATCAATGTGGATGGAGTGCAGAGCTTCCAGGACCTCAGCTTCATCAATCAACCTTATCAGCATCCTCTTACCATGCGAATTGACCTGCCTCCTGCAATGTATTGTTGGTAAGTTAGTACTAACTTCTCCATTAAATAAATCAGTATAATACTTTATAGCTTGTTCTTCAAACTCAGCATCTGTAATAGCTGTCTGACCATCCTGATTGATGATTTGTATATTATTATTCTTATTAGTACGAATGGCCATTTTAGCATAGAAGAATTTAGTGCATTCATCCCCTTCAGTTAGCCATTTTTCCTTAGCTTTTTGCTTGAGTTCAGTTGCTTTTACTTTGAGTACATCTTTTAAATTGCTTTGGTTTAAGTAATAATTATGCCACATGATATCATCATCTGCACCATTCTCTATCATATCCAGAAGGGCTTCACTTTTATCCTGAAGCTTAGATATCAAATCTCCTTCCTTCGGTCTACATCTGTTCCAGTTCTTTAATTGGATTTTAGCCTTTTTAATGACTTGAATCAGTTTGTAGCACTGAGTACCCTCAACCATTGAGTATTCATTTAATTTTAGGGCTTCTTGGTATCCTTCAATATCGTACCAATGGTTACAGTATCTGAATGGCTTACCTTTAGTAATCAATCCCTTATCAACTAGGTCAACAAGAATAGGGCTATGATCACTAGTAGATGGAGGAAGAATGGTTACTTTGATATTAGACATCATAGTAATACACTTGACATTAACCAGCACTCTATCTAACCTGCAGGAAATCTTTTTATTTTCACCACTTCTCCATGTGTATTTCAGGCCATTGTGGACTGGCTCAAGCAACCCGGCTTCTAATATGCAATTGTTGAATTCCTCAAGCTGGGATACTCTCATGGTACGACCTCCTTTTTTCTCTTCAGCTCTAAGTACTGAATTGAAGTCTCCTAGTGCAATCCAAGGGTTGTTATTATGTTTACCTATATCTTTGATGGCTTGCCATAACCTGGTTCTTTGGGATGCTAAATTACTAGCATAGACACAACTTAAAGTTACTTTTAAACCACCCTTATTAATAGCTTCAACTGTTATATGTTGGTCATCTTTCTGAAGAAGACTGATATTCCAGCTTAGTTTATTCCATAATAGTAGAATGCGGCCTTTGCCTCCTATATCATTGTTGTGCATATATGACCAATCCTCTCCCATAGTATCAGTGAAAAAGGATAGATTTTCATCATTAAATTTGTTTTCCAGAGTACTTAAAATAGCAGGAGAATGACTTCTCCTCAAATTTAAGAGGTCTAAACGTCTAACTTCATTATTTAGACCCCTTACATTCTAGCTTATTATTGACATTTAGAGTTGGAAGGCCTGCTCCTCAGTTTCATAGGAGATCCTTCGCGATTCACCTTCGCCTTGCCTTTATCCTCATGATTCTGGAATTGTTTGGAATATTCTAAATTGGTTTTTGTGTATTTATTGGGGGTATTTTCCTCTTTATCTGTGTCTGACTCCAGTTTATCCAGTTCAATTTTATTCAGCTCATCAATTTCTTGTGCAGATACAGGCATTATCTCTGGCGGCTTCTCAACAAGGCTATGGACATTTTCAGTTACCTCTATACATACCAACACTGAGCCAGTCAGCTTTCCTTCATCCTCCAAATCAGCCAGGGTTTCCATGTCAGTATCCTTTTGGATATTAGCTGCAGAACTTGAAGATTCAATGTGTATAAGTTCTACTTCAGTAATAGGCTCTGTTTGAACCTCTTTTGGTTGTATATTTTGTGCAGTCTCAGGTTGATTAGAATCTTGCATATGTTTTTGCCTCCACACCTGCTTAACAGGTCCTATAACAATCTCACACTGCTCTGTATAATGACCAAAACACTTGCAGTTATTACATATAGGTGGTATGTGATCGTACTCTATCTCTTGTATATATATATTACCACTCCTATCTTTGGCACGCACTTGTTTTTTGATAGGATCACTAGCCTTAATTTCTACTAGAACTCTGGCATAACTCAGTCTTTTAACATTTCTAGTACAATCATCCATAGCCAAGGGGTTGCCTATGAGGCTTGCTATTTTACTAATACCACGCGCATTCCATAGGGAAAGGTCTAAGTTCATCAATTTAACCCATACAGGATGGGTTTCCAGCATATCCCTTTCTAATCTTAGGTTAGGTTCCCATCTCTTAGTAAAGATGAGTTTACTGTCAATAAACCAAGGGCCTCCTTCCAATACCTTCTTACAATCTACTTCGCTACTGAATTTAACAAGATAAAATCCATTCTCTCTTGGGAAAACATCCCACTTACCTTCAGGCTTCCATTCCCTTTTAATATATGCATTCAAATGTATGTAGTAAGGTCTTTTCCCAGCAACATATATATAAATAGATGTACCCCACAAGCTTTTAGCCGAGTTGAATACTTCTTCATCCAGATCTGCAAAGGGGCCCTCAGCATCTTCCAGAGGATCAAAATTATTAACCCCACCTTCAATGCGTGTATTTCCTGCTATTGCGTCAGCCCACGTTCTTTTCCCCTCCTTGAATTCAGGAGTCTTGATTCTAGTGCCCGTGAAAGGGGGACGTTGATTCGTGCTCACTCTCCTAGGTTGCTGCAGAGATTCCCCTATAGGACGCTTGCCCTTGTTTTTATGTGTGACTTGTTGCCAACCTGTGTCGTCAGCGTTAGGATTTGCGGAAGATTCTCCATTAGGGTTTTCGGCAGCTACTGGAACGGTAGCCATTAGGTTTGGATTTAATATATACAAATATATATATATATATATATATATATATGCATGGACAACTTATGATATGCACAATTTATCACTATGAATATCACAAGGCCAAGCATCGATTAAATCTCATGGACTATTGCAAAGGTCAAGCCCGAAGGTTCAACACAGTGCAAATGTGCACAAGGTCAAGCCCAAGCCTCGTCGGGCTCAACTCAGGTTCACAAGGAAATGCAACTTAAATCAGAAAACCAAACTAAAGGAAGCAACACGGTTCAAAATGGTAACTAGAAATGAAAAATATCAGTTATTAGGCGTGCACACATAATGTAAGTGATGCAAATGAACTGCAATCAAGTATCATCAGTATTAACTGCAATCAGTTCAAAATAGATTGCCAAACCATGGAGCATCAAAAGTATATGTGAGCAACACACATGTACAAAATACAAAAGATGCTAATATTTCACACATATATACATACATATTTATGTGTGTGTATACATGGAAGCAACAAGCAAGAAGACTGCATATAGCAGTAACTAGCACACTTAGGTACCAAAATCAAAATGGTTTGGAAAAACAAGTTCAACTAGGAAAGAATTCAAGATAGTGCACATAAACAAGCTCAGACAAAACAACAAGTGCCAAGGCACATAAAATGTATCAGAAAAAACAAGTTCAACTCAAAATGGTTTAGAAAATCAAAATGGTTCGAAAAATGCACATTTAGGTGCTAGTGCACATAGGAGCAGCTCACTCAGGTGTCAGCACACTCAAGGATGTATACATGTATATATGTATACATAACTTCAATAAATGGAATATACACACACACATATATATATATATATATATATATATATATGTATGTATGTATATGTACACATATGGTTCACAAATATGTACAAACATATGTATGCATGTATATATGGTGCAACGAACACAAGAAGACTTGAATATAGTGCGGCGAACACAAGTGCATCGAATATGGTGTAGTAAACTCAAAATAAAACAGCCAAGTGCATACATGTACATGTGTATCAGATCTGCTCAGATCAGTTTCGGTTTTAGGCAATAATGCACTGGAACAAGATGGATATATGTATAGTTAAAACCATAAAGTAATGCATGGGAACAGTTTCGGGCAACAAGTGCACATACAAGTATATGTGAGCAACACACATATACACATATGTATATACATGTATGTCCAGTAGTTTAAATTGATTGTCATTATCGAAGAGTGCAGTGACTAAGGTTCACACACATATATAAACTACAACAGGAATTATCCAAATAGAACAAGTGCACACATATATACATACATATGTATGTGTGAGTATACATGGAATTTCTATGTGATGAATTGATACAGCGAACCATAAGCACACTACTTCTACCACTTCAAGCATCAACTAGTTCAAAAACAACAAGCACTATACAACAGTAATGGAGCATCAAAAGAGATACAAACCAACAAAGTTATAAACCAACAGAGAGAAAAACTCATATATGTACAAACCAACAGAGATAATACAAATTGACAGAGATAAAAACTCCAGGAAGCACACAAATCATTGCAAAGATCAAGTCAGAATCAAAACCCAGCAATTCAAAAGAGATAAAACTCTAGGAAGAACACAAACCAGCAATTCAAATCATAGTATATAATCGAAAATATAGGAAATTGATTCCTATGTATACCCATATCATCATTGGCAGAAAAAAATCAAGTCGAGTTCGAGCATAAAATTGAAAAGGGGCGAAACTATACACATACCAAATCGACAGCAGTCTACGTAGAAGCAGCCAAAGAAAATCCAAGCAGTCGAAAGAAAATCCAATCAATCAAAAGCAAATCCAAGCAACCGAAAGCAAATCCAAGTAATTGAATGCGACCACAAAATATAGGAGATCAATTCCTATATAAACCCAAATCATCACTGGCAAAAAGTGGAAGTCGAGAATGCTGTAACAAAATTAAAATGGGAAAAAATCATACCGAACAATCTACTTTTCTTTTTGCTAGGGTCGGCAGCAGATGATGGGTAGGGTGACAATAGATGATGGGTAGGAGAAGGCAAAGGCGAGGGCGGAGAGGAGGGAGAAGATTTTTTGGGCCGCCATTTTTTTCTTTTAGCTACGAACGAAATAAGAGAGGGAAATAAATGAAAAAATGCGGCCATGAAATATCAAGACAATTTTGAGAGAGGGAAACAAAATATTGATAAGGAGGAAAAACCAAATTTTTGATAATTTCAATCAGATAACAGATGAAATGTTGTCTGAATGGCATTGATGAAATCTCAACATAACAAAGATTTCACGGGCTATGACACACAACAGATGGTTTTTCCATGTGTTGTGTGAAACAGTTGTAAATATTGGGATAACAGCAAATCTAGCTTATGTTGTGTGATGGCTATTGTCTGATTCACTTTGTGGCATAGTGGAGGTAAGGTTTCTCGGGCACATTGTCTTGGTGAAGAGATTGTTAGTTGATCCTGCAAAGGGGAAGCTATTTGAGATTGGAAGATTCCAAAGAATGCCACAGAAGGTAGGAGTTTTCTTGGGTTAGCGAGCTACTATAGGAAGTTCATTAAAGACATTGCGAAGATAGTATAGTAAGATTGACTCCTCTAACCAAGAAAAACTTAGTCTTCATATGGGATGAGAAATGCATGAGAGCTTTTGAGAAATTGAAGGATCCATTAACCAGTGCACATGTACTAACGATCCCAGATGGATCAAAGCCTTTCTCTGTTTACATAAACACATGCGGTGCGAGGTTAGGGGTTGTTCTTATGCAAGAAGGGAAGATGGTAGCCTATGTAAGCAGGAAGTTGAAGGACCATAAGAAGATGCATAGCACTTATGATTAAGAATTAGCGGCTATCGTATTCGCTTTTAAATATGGAGGCTTGAACCGTAGACAGCAAAGTGGAGGGTCGAACTATTTACGGATCATAAGTCTCTTAAATACCTATTTTCCAAAAAAGAATTGAACCATAGACAGCAAAGTTGATAGAGTTTATAGCATCATATGAATTTGAAATTCGGTATAACCCTGGAAATTGAAATGTCGATGCTAGTGCCTTTAGCCGAAGACATGCTACTCGAATTTCAATTTCCAACCACCATCAGAATTCACTCTAAGATATTTAGCAACAATGGAAGTGAGTCCAGTATTTTTGTATCGCATCGGTCAAGATCAAAATAAGGATAGGAAGATAGTAGATATTATGGCTAAGTTGAATATGGGAGAGTATTTCCCCCATCAAGGCAGGTATTCGATTGATGAAAAAGGGTAGCTAAGGAGAGATGGACGTCTCTTTATTCCAGTAGTGGAGGATGTTGTGGAGGAAAGTCTGCCCAACTGATCTGGCTAAATTACACACACACACATATACATATACATATATATTACATATAGATGTGGGCATGGTTTTGTTTATAACATTGGAGGGTGAAAGTATGGAAAGTTATAGGGATGCGAAGTCAGTTAAAAGCACACAGAAATCTGCACAACTGATTTGGCTACCAGCAGTGTGACTTTTTTTTATGTGAGACATCACCTATAATAAGGGCCCATAGTGGATGCGAGGTTAGTCATAATTTTATAGGGTAAGTTTGCCCAACTAATCCGGCCACCAATACGTACAAATAGTAGGACTAATACGAGACATCACGGTTGGGTTACGGATCAAAGGTTAAGGAGTATCTTTGACGTTCATTAGTAAAAACCCCTTGGAGGTGGTCCGCTTTGGGATTGTGGTATTAAATGACATTTGGGAGAATCTTCCTCTTTCCTATTCAAGAAGTAGTAAGTGGCCTACAAGGGGATTGATACGATGATAGGTAGGAAGTACTAGAATAAGAGAGGCTTGCCTGGGGTTAGGTATTAATTGTTCGATGGGTCTGCCTATTTCCTAATTTAATGGTAGTAAGTAGCCTTAGTACTTCCTCTTGCATCGTTGGGATACTATTGGACGAAAGGTGTGTTGTTGAACCCGATATACTCCATAGTTGTTTTGCACCTGCTTTTGTGGTCATGGATTGTAATTTGGAGGGTCACTAGCCGATAGGAGAAATATACGTGGATATACACATACACACACATACATACATACTAATATATATATATATTGTGTGTGTGTATTATGTAGGACATAATGCTAATTCGAATGATTACTGCCCATATATTATTATTGCAAAAATTTGAGATACACTGTTGTTCTCACCCTCCTCCTCATTATAACACACAAGCTTAGGACAAGGACGAGTGCTAGGAAGATGGAGCCGACTTGGCGGATTGCTATTTTTATCAGTTATTTATTTATGTTATCTTGATGTACCCAAAAAATAATGTATTTGATTTTGTTATGGTGTTTTGAGATATTGTACTTTTGAGACATGGTTTGACATTGTACTTTTGTCATCATGTTTATGAATGGGTACTTATTTTATTACTATATTATATTTTATTCCTTCTGTTGTGAGATTCTGAAAGAATAGATAGATAGCTCTTCATATTATTTTATCAATTATATCAACCACCAGCCAGCTCCAAAATGGACCTAAGGTTCGATGAGCTTTTATTGGGTCAAAAATTAGGCCCGTTTCAAGAAGGGTTGTTATGCTGTTGAGCTTCAATGTGGGCACTCCCCTTTAATTATAGTTAAATTATGGCATGACGTCCATTGAATGACTATAGTTGGGTCCGAGTTGAAGCATTAGGAGTGAAACACTATTCAATAGAGAATTTGCCTCCTCGATTATATGGGTTTAGTATCACGGTCAGCTATACTCAACTCAAAGCCCAAATTTCTAGCCAAAACAATATGGTTGATTAATAATAATAATTATTGAACTAAGGACTTTATGTTTGGACAAACAAAGTTGAATATGGACGATGTTGAAATTTTAACCAAAACTAAATTCGATAGGTCGTAATATGATATAGTGTTGATGAAGAGAATTGGTGTAAATTGACGTTACTACTTGGTATCGCTTATAATAATTGGATTTTACCAAAAAGGACGTGTGAGCGATAAATACAGCCAAAATGTCACATCACTAGCTAAGGTGACGTGGGAACAATAATATTCAAATTATTCGATAATAATCACTGACGAAATTAATACCTTTGAGTCGCACAACTGTAATGATGATTACTTCGGAAAAATACATAATTTAATTAAGTTATTATCATTCTAAATTAATAAATACTTATGAAGCATTAATTGTTAAATTTGATTTGATTTGTTTGCATACCATTTGTGTTAAACAAAGTGCATATATAAAAGTTGTAAATGTGCCTATCGATATACTATATCGATAAAATAATAAATTGAATTTAAATAGATTGATTGCTAAATGATTTTGAAATTTTTTTAGGCCCACGTGCCTCTTTTACTACCGAAAATGCATGATGAGGGAAGGTTTGAAATGTGATTTGAAAATCCAAATGAGCTATTGAAGGAAGGAAATAAATCTCCATACTTTACTCTTTCTTATGATTCACTTAAATCTCATTAATGAAATGATTTTTGCGCTTTTCTCTTTATTTCTATTTTCTACCGAAAACATGAATAAATGGGGAGAGGAATTGATGAGATTTAATAGTGAATTAAATAGGGATGGCTTTAATGAAGGGAATTGAAACGTTTCAACATTTCCTTTAAAACAAAATCTTCTATCATTCATTTCATTATTATTCTTCTTGAAAAAAATTCATTTTCCTCTTCTTGCTCTCCTTCTTTCCTTTAATAGCTGAATTCATCATGGCCTCCGTGGCTAAAATTCTCAAAAAATTGAAATAAGATCAAAATAAAAGGTGGTTCTTATCTCTTGATTCCTACAAGATCACGATATCGATTCAACTGAATTTAGGAGCATTGATTCACCATTTAAGGTGCAACTTTTGGCAACATTCTAAGGTACTACTTTGATTTAATTGGTTTATGTGTTTCTCTTGTTCATATGCTTGGACTCTATATGATTCATCTCCTCTTTTAATTGTTCATCTTGAAACATGTAATTCAAATCTCTTTTCATCTCATTTGAAAAGTATGTTTATTATGATAATTTGATTCTGATCCATTTTTGTTCTTAACCTCCATTCACTATATGTTCATTATGATTGATATAATTTAGATCATCTATTTCCTTTGATAATTTGTTGTTGTTCTCGATATTATTTAGATTTGAATGTTCTTATCGCGAATTTATATGTTCTTAATTTGTCCAATCCCTTTCTTTTGATTTTATATATAAAAAAATAATATTGTTTGAAAAACTATTTTATACTTTTATAATATTTTCATATATAAATGTAAATAAATCGTATGTAGTAATTATTTAATTTTCCTAGAAAATTGATTTCTTATGTTATACGATTGTTGAAATACAATTATATTGTATATTATTTTTATAAGAATAAAAGTTTATCAATTTGGAATTCATGAATGTACTTTTGTGTCAAATCCAAAGCCTTTTGAGTCCTTTATAAATTTAAAGTTTTGAATAAAACTTATATCTTATGTTTCTTTCTGAATTAAAGTTTTGTTTTAAACTGTTAACTTTAAAATAAAACATATTTATACATATTTTGAAAATTATAATATTCACATATATAAGTTATTTTAAACCTAGAACATTACTTGTAATATCCATATATATATATATATATATATATATATATAGAAACATATATGTGTATGCTGCCTTAAACTCAAATTCATAAGACTATTTTTTTATAAAACTGTAATGTTCAATCTCGAATTCTTCCTCAACCCATAATATCAATTTTAGATTCCAAATCATATAAAATTGTCAAATATAATTTCCATATACATATTCATATATAGTTATGCATCTTTTATTATTATACATATTTTAAATCAAGTCCTTGGACAACAAAGGCATATGTAAAGAGGAAAGAGGTCCACTGCGATGTAAATCACTTCACCTACAAATGGTCACATTAAATATGTACACTCATTATCATAGTACATGCAATTTACACCAAAAAGTGTATTTGATACATATGTAAACCAAAACTTGATAATAATAACAAATTCCCTTTAACAAATAAAATAAAATAAAGATTTTATTTAAAATATTTTTGATTGGACCAAAATTCTATTTAGAATTCATAGGTCCAACAAAGATCTAAAATGAAATTTTTTTAATTCGCTAATTTAAACCATTGAGACCTGACCTAGCTCCTTCAATGGTATCTATTATCCGGCTTCTTGATAAGAAGGCATTTACTTGAATTTGAACATCAGAATGAAGACTGAACGCTTCATATACTTAGGTACATACTTGGAAGGACCATAGGAATGGACCCAAGAAGTTGTAAGGCAATTTGAGTTAAAGGGACTATTTGATACAGAGATGATTCTACACCGTACTGACATCTTTTCTTACCTCCATCGAGCCCCCTAGGCGATGGTTCATAGAGATATAACTTGAGTGATCATCGTGAAGTATATTTCTCGAGGAATAGGCTAATTATTCCTAGGAAGTTTTGATGTAAAGCAGACAAGTACAAGCGATACAAGAACCTCTCGAAAACAACATCATCTCTAAGGAAAAGTGCCCGAAACGCAATGGATCAGGGATAGAAGACCAAAAGAAGGAAGAAAGGGTAGTTCCCACTCTAATAATCATGTCAGTACCAACTACTTCTAGTCCGTACCGAGTAGATTTTATAGCTCATGGGACATCTTCCTCCCCTGATACGTTCTCGGATCTGGATCTAGACTTGGAATCTCGTGGGCCTCCGATTCTGCTAGACGATATCCCTATAAATACATACCCTATAGCAAGGAGAGAAGGAGTTTTTGGCTCTTTTTCCTTCTTCATCTTCTATCTGTCCTCTATATTTGTCACTAAGGAAGCTATTATTTTATTTTCTAGGCCTTGAATCAGTAAAACCTTGTACTAGTGACTGTCAAATCCATAATCAATAAAAACTACATTGGATGTAGGCCAGAGATTTCTGATCCACCTTAAAAACCTTGGTGTTCGCTTTGTTTTTTATATATTTTCTATTAGATTTCTATATATCCACAAGACTTTGGGTGTTATGCCATTTTGTATCAACGGTATTAGAAACCAATTGGTATATGAGTTCTTAATTAGCAATGTTAGAGCTAACAAATTAAATCATACCCATTTAGTAGGGTGTCTAAAAAGGTAGTGTTAAAGGTTGGGATTGAGTAACAAGTACTCTACCCTACCTAGCTATTAGCCTAGCCCAAAGGATAAAGTAAGCCCAAAGGTTATCCTTAATATAAAGGTCTAAATTGATTTTGGTCCTTGGGCTAATTTTCAAAATCTGCATGAAAGTTAAGGAATGTTGTGAATTTTAAACTTAAATTTAAAATATAAAAGGGAAATGTTATAAAAATTATAAAATGCATTCAAGTTTTTCAAAATTGTTTCGATTAATTTTGAAAATTTGAAATTTAAAATTAAATTAATATGATTAATTAAATTTAATTAAATAACTAATTAAAAGTTAATTGATTAAACGTACATATTGATATATGCGTATAATTATAATTATTGTTGTTATTTATTAATCTTAAAATAGTTTATGATAAAATAAATTAAAATAACTAATTAATTAACATGTTTAATTAAAAAATTTAATTATATAAAATTTATTAAAAGTTAATTGATAAAAATGTATACATATATTGATGTGTACACATAAACAAACTATAAATGTGATAGTTGATTAACCACCTTAAATAGTTTAAGATGAGTAATATAAAATAAAATAAATTAATTCGTATGATTTAACTAATAGGAATTATATTAAATAAGATTTAATTAATAAGATACACGTATATATTTTTTACACCCGTATTCCTTAAACCTTGTCATAGACAGGTCGAAGGAGGCACAAAATCCAGAGAACTGCCCTCATAAATAAAGTCGAGATAAAGAGAGAAGAGGTTGAAATGATTCAGTTGACATTGCATAAAAAGAAGTCAGAAATTACAACTAGCCACCAGAAACTGGGCTCAGCTATTCAATCGAAGTCTAAGTACTACAGCCAAGAATGGCTACAAAGTGTGAGAGCCAATCTATAGTCATGATGTGTGATCCAACTAATAGAGCTATAGCTAAGAACCATGAAGTGGCCATGAGATGATGCACCACGCTCATAAATTAGGGTACAAAGATGATGTACTATGCTCATAAATTGTGGTACAAAGATAACAGATCTGTGTCAACGATCTTGAATCATAAAGCCAACATTATGCGCCTCTCTAAGCTGATAAAGGAATGCACTGCCATCAGGACGAGTTGATGAAGAATGCGCCGCCATCGAAACTGGTAAATAAATAAATGCATCGCCATCAGGACATAATAAACGTGGAGGAAAAAAGAAAAGGATAATAGAAGGAAACTGCTCTATGACCAAAGGATCTAGTATTCCTAACTATCATTCTTATAAGCTTATACATTGCTAACTCTTTCAGGTACAGATCGACCATGCTATCATTGGGGACTCTCTAAGCAGTACCAGGAGGAATCCAAAGCATTCCAAGGCCTATGCACAGGGTTACCCAAACATCACTCCACCGCAGATCTACACTCGTTAAAAAAGCAGCAAAGAGATAAGCACCCAATCCCATTAGCTTGTGCATCCTCACACAAAGAGTAGTTCGAGGCATGTGCAGACCCATACTAAGGCGCCATTGGTTAATCTAGACAACCCCTGCACAAAGCCAAGCAAGTTTTATGAACCAAGTAAGACAGCATAACTTCATTCATCCCAATGCAGAACCATGCAGGCGAGGCAAACCAGGCAGCATAGGTCAACCTCATAAGTATCAACAAAGCCTAAGGTAGAACAAAGGCACAACTTTCGACACCATCACAAAAAAATGATAAAGGCAGCATAGCTCATCTTGTAGAAAAGGGGTAAGTGAAGATCGGATACGACACCAATTTGAATTTGAAGTCTCCCGCCATAATTTCAACTATTCCCGCTTCAGTTTCAAGCTTCCCTCCAATACCCGTAATTTAACCACTCAAATCAAAGTTCCCTGCCAAAGACACACTAGGAATCCACATGCATCAAATGACAATGCGGATGCATGACACATGATATAATCCAAAGGTGAAAACAAAATGGCAATGGAAGGATGTGGCGATCCACGTGCATCTCTATGCTATAAATAGAAAAAGCATGGTAGCAAGAAGGGGATATTTTCCTGTTTTTTTATTTTTAAGGTTTATAAAGTAAAATCGTTGCACTCTCTACCATTATAATATGTACCAAGAAATATAAAGAAGAACGTGACATTTCCCCATGTATGTAGTATTCTTTAACATCCGAACCATGTAAATTCTTTGTGTCTTTTACCATTTTACACTTTTGTTTATTTTCACCTAGATTTCAGTGTTAGATTTTGTTCGATTTTTACTTGAATTAAATACCAGTTCCATTTGACCTTTTAACAAATAGTTAAATTGAAACTTTATAATTGTGTAAGCTTACAACAGCATAATTACTACCTAAAGGAAAATTTAATATCACTTAAATTTGTTAATTCTAAATCACCGAAGTAAATAACAGTAAAGTTACTTCACGTTTATTTTGGATGTTGTGAGATTGAATATCTCACCAACATTTTAGTGCCAGAAGGAGAGCTCTACCTGCCCTTACTAAATTTTCATCCAACCACCACATGCACAGTCACAATCAACATGGATATGGAAGAAACCTTTGTCCATAGATCAAGTCAACAAAGGTGCTCAGATCCATGCTATTCAATGCAACCTGATATCATGCAAGGAGGTGCACAGTAAGATACCTCTTTACTTTCAATCATCATCATTCATGATCTTACCTTGCAATCCCTACTACATAATAAATACTATGTTATGAGCTAAAGTTTCATAGCATTCATCGTTCTATCTGTATTAACAGTTATCTATGCATATCACTCTCCCAAAAGTAAATCATTGTAAATTGACCCTTTATCTTACTTATTGGTTGAAATACATCTTGAAATTTGATTTAAAAGGAACAATTCGTATAAATATGGACTCGAACCTTTCTACTAAAGGGAAGAGGCAAAACATCTATCAAACAAAGCCAACTGCCTTATTTTCGCATATGATAATATACATTAGTTTAGTTTGCATAAACTATAAGATGCACCATTCCTTTAGCTGTCTAAATGACATGAAAAACTAATGTCTATCAATGCAAACCTGCCCCCATCATTACATAGGTCACTGCCGATGCTCTTCAACCCAGATAATTACGTTGTTGGAGAAAGAATTGGCACTCTCAACATTGAGGATAGTGACATTAAACTAAGATGCACGGGAAAAAGGATTCCAAAACAAAGTTCGCATACGCTAGAAAAGTGGCATGGTCCAAAGTAAATGCATGTTCCAAAACTGAATAAGGAGAACCTCCTCTTGACCTTTCATAGTTCACTGCCAATGGTCACTAACTAAGCCAAACATATGGTTAGTAAACCAGAACGCCCATCTCAGCACTAAGAATAGTGAAACTAAAAGCAAACACTTAGAATTGCACACAACGTTGGGGTTTTCATCCAATTAACTAAACTGAACGTAGGGATATTGGACGGTCCAAACTAGTATAAAAATTTCACTTTGTTAATTATGTTAACATAGCCATACTAGATGTAGGGATATTAAATGTCTCAAACCAGTTATAAAAATAAAACTAGAACAAATATGTAGCCTGGCTTCTTCAGTCAAATAATTAAACTGGACGTAGGGATATTGGACGGCCCGAGCCAATGTAAAAACCTCTCTATGTTAATTCTATTAACATAGCCACACTGGATGTAAGGATATTAGACACCCTGAACCAGTACAAAAAACCATGTGCATGAATTAAGAGGGTTGTAGATACACAGCCTGATTTCATAGTCAAAACAACAGTCCACCCCCTAAAATAGCAAGGTAGACCATGCGAAGCGCACGACATAGTCCGAACACCCAAAAACAGTGTGCAAAAAGCGCAAACTGCACTGACAACAAATGCAAGAATGCAAGAAAGAAAGCAACTGCACAACAACTACCAAAACAGGTGCAATCCCAAAAGTTACTTAAAGTGTACCAGGTAAACATAAAAAACAAGGACTTAGTTATACTTATCTAGTCCTGACTAATGTTCAGCAAATACTGCGCTTATACTTGTGCAACCCATATGTGTACAAACAATTTAAAATTACAAAAGAGATGTAATAAGCTACACAAAAACAAGATAAAATCACGAATATGACTCGAATTTAGTAGAAGAGTGTGTTACGATCTTCTCCGGCCATGTAACCTATGGAAACTCGAGCAGGACGTGGAGGAGAACTACTTGTCAGTTGGAGAGCAGGAGGTGGGTCGTGCAGCTTAGTAGTAACAACAGATGAACGGCCAACGGGAATACATCGATAAGCAACGCGAGGGTCATAGTTGGTGTCGGTCCAATGCTCACCATAGTCCTACAGATCAAATTCATAGTCTGCATGATTTTATAAGAAGGTCAGATGAAACCCTGGTCAGAAGCAAGTGAAAGTGTCGATTGCACGCTTCACACTAATCTCTGCCTTAACCGTTCCTACCTTCATATCATGAAGCTTCTCCAACAAGGAAGCCCTACCTAACCTCACTTGAGAAACTACAACAGAATCTAGGCGAGCTTCACATTCTAGGGAGAATATTTTATTCTCAAGGGCATTCACATGTTCCATAGCCACCTTCGTAGTTCGTTCGGTCTCAACCAAAAGTTGATCCCTTGTTTTCTCAGTGGTTCTAGAAAAGGGACTAAAGAGCTCATGTGCAGTAGAAATGTAAGGTGAAGTACGAACTTCACAAGTTATCAATTCCTTCCTATAATGATCTTTTAACTCGATAAACTTATCCTTATATTAGTTTTCCATATCATTCTTCCATCTAAGAATATCATCCGGATTAGCCCCAGGTGTAGGTGCGGGGGCAATACCTGGTCTAGAAATAGCACATAGGGTCAAGGCTGCAGAAGGTTTATCTTTAGCACTAATCCACTTTGCAATGTGCCCTTCTAATTCTACGATTTTATGTTTCAAAGCTTTAATTTCATCTTTGTATGACCTCGCATAAGCTTTCGGCATCTTTCAATAAACCTTCCAATTCTGCAACTCTAGCCAAAGCAGAATTAAGCCACTGTTCAAAAATGGCCACCTTTGGGTCTTGATTAAAAGAAGCAGGCTGAAAGTTAGACGAACCCATATAAAGAAAAATTAAAGAGAAGTACAACTAAGTAAAGTAACTACAAGAAACTCACAAACTTTGTAAAGAAATCTTAATTCACATAACATATATACAACTCTAAAGATAATGTCCAACTATGTAAATTTACAAAATCATTTTCTAATGCGACTTCCAATAATACTACCCTAAGAAACCTAAGGAATAGTAGCTAAAGGCGAGGCTGAACTAACAAGGAAAGTTCTTCGGGGGTCATAGCAAGCTCCAGCCCAATAGTCCATTGGTCCTCCTACGGTTACTACGAAACCCATAATATTGCATAAGAAATTCTGATCAAGTGAAGGGTGGAAATATTCAAAGACATCCCTGGCATGCCGCAAGAAAACATGCCCCTTCTTACTCTCAATTTTCTCCGATGTAAATTTTTCTAAGAATGAGGAGATCTTACCCCGAGCATCACGCAAGGAGTCCTCAAGTTCATAAATCTTCAGTATGGCTTTCTCTCTCGTGTTTTCAAAAGTATTAATCAGTTCTACTTTAGTTTTCTTAGTATCCCTTGAGAAGCCCCTAAAGAGTCTATGGGCATCAGTCTTCCATCCTCTTATTCCCATTTGAGAAAGCCTCTTCGTCTCCCCGCCTTCAATGCTTTCTTTCTCACTGATTTGGCGAGCTATTTGGGCAGATATATCTTCTATAGTTTTCTTCAGCTTTTCTATTTCACCCTTATAAACAAGCCATAAAGTTTCTCAACATCTTTCAGAGATTGTTGTATTCCGCAGCCTCAACTCTTACGCGTAACTTAGTGTTATGTTCATGTTGACGTGTTAGCGCATCTTTTGCTTCTCTAAGTTCCCCATGGGCATCTTTCAAGTTCTCCTCAAGCCTTTCACTATCATGCATTAATTGAATGTTCTCTTCTTCTAGGGTCATAGTAGGAGTTATAGCTACAACCTCAAATTTAGGCAAACCTAATTAGCAATAAGTAAAATTCAGACGAAGCCCCGTAGGGGCCAACCTAGTTAGCAATAAGTAAAATTCGACTTGAAAAAAGATCAAAATGCACCAGAGAAAAAATCCAATGGAAACGTCTATTGTAAATTACATCAATTCAATAAACCCATGTACAAAACAAAAAAGAAATAATAACAAAGGTAGGCAGAATTCAACTCTCATGTAAGTTTCTAAGCCTATGCCTAAACCACTCTAAGTAAAGGCTATCAAGTGGGAAAGAGCCATATTCTAAGGTATATTGCCATCGGCATAGTACAAAGTCACTTAGGACGTCCTTCTCTTTGACTACTTGGTCAATCCTAGAGAGTAACCCTTGGGTTTCATCCCTACGTTTTGTCAAGGACTCATCTAATTCTTTCTCACGCCTACGGATGGCTATAGCACTAAGACCAAGACTATATAGGTTCTGGGTTTTGAGCATGTCTTCACTTTCCCTCAAAAGTTTAGTAAACATAACTTTTTTAGAAGAGTAGAATAAACAAAGCAATAAAGACGACGTGGTCATTCACAAGACAAAAACTAAACAAAAAAACTACGAAGAAAAGCCAATATGTAAAAAACAGAAAACAATTTTCACTGCATATTGAAAAAAGTCTTACAATTTACATATAAAAATTAAATGTTTACATGAGGATTTGGAATAACCTTAGTTTTCTTAGACCCCTCAGCAACCTTAATTATCTCATCTCCTCATGTTTCCTCCTTAATGTTTGTAAAGAATCAAAAGGAGAGGAATTATAGGCAACAACCTCCTTGTCCTACCTGGACCAGAAGTAGGTGTACACTTTGCCAACCATAGCTTGGTCCACTAAGAAGACAAGGTTGACCTCATCTTTAATTGACGTCTAGCTGAGGCATACAGTTTGTAAACCATGGTGGAAGTGTTCCTCCTAAGCTCTTCCTGTGACATCGTCGTCTTCTCGTCCTTTTATCTTAGCTCATGATCTTTTGAGGCCATGACATCTACCTCAGATTCGGCCTTCCTTTCAACCCTTTGCTGAAATGCCTTAAAATCTTCCTCAATCTTGGCCTTTTCAAAAGCAATCTCGACCTTTTTGGAAGTGATGTTGGTCTTCCCAGAAGTGGCAGAAGTGAGAACCGCTTCAAGTTTAGCAACCCAAGCAAGAGTAATGGCCTGCTCGCCTTCCCACTTCCATGACTCCACTATCAAAGCGGCGAGCCAAATAAAGAGGAAATCAATAGTGGGTAAGAGATAGTTAAATGAGCTACCAACTAGAAAAAACGTTAGAGTAGGACCAAGATTTTTCCATCTCGGACACGAGCGCAGAAGGAGAGAGCTCACAAAGTGGAAGGGGAAGGAGAGAAAGGGAAGACGGGGCAATAAAAGACAATGTACCCAGTGTCGTCCTCCCTACCTTCTTAGCTAGGTCAGATATGGCACCCTCGGGCAGAGAAAAATATCGAGTGCTGGGGCCAGGAAGGCTATATAGAGGTAGGATAAGGAGAACCACTAAAGTAGAGACATGGGGAACAATTGAAGGAGAATGAGAGCGGAAGAGATTAATTTCTTGGAGCCCTAGTTAGAATCTTTATTAGCATCAGGTTTTCTCCTTTAGACATGCTTCTTCGACAATTTACTAGACATAAGGAGCATGGCCAAAGGTTTATCATCCATGTTATATGTACAGAAAAGGAATTGTAAGGTCAGAAGAAGCTCCCCATGAAGGTCAAAATCACAAAAATAATAAATCAAAAATCTATTATTAACAAACTATACCCCTAGGCTCAACCGAGGTCGAGGAAGGCTTAAAAATGGCACGAGGGAATGTGTGATGTGGGCGTACGAAACTCATGCATTTTTAACATCTCTTTGGTAAAATACATTTTAACTTTCCTCACTCCTATCCCTAATTCTAGAATATGATCCCTACGGGACTCATACGAGTTAGTGGCATCGTCAGAAAAAAGAAGTCAAGTGGGACGAGGTTGAAAGGAAGAGGAAAATTGTTAGAATTAGAAACAAAGAAATATAAACCGTTCTACTTCTAAGTCTTTCAGGGGACATCTGTAAGAATCGCCTTCTTGGCCTGGGTGTAATAAAAACCTACATCACCCAATATGGGGATCTTGTTGATATCAAATAAAAACTAGAGCTCCACATAAGTAAGGGTATAACCATTCCGCATAGAGAATGCAGGCAGCGATCACAAGAGAATACAAAAGAGGAGCAACCTTGACGAGAGCGAGATCAATGGTGGCAAGTCACAGACGTAGGACTAGATGAGGGGAAAGATAAAACAGACATCATATGTGTTCAGGAGTAAGGGAGTGAACCATTTGGGGGAGTGATAATATGCTCGTAGTGTCCAGGAACCCAAAGCTTGTAACCCATGAACCCAAGTTGGCCTAAAATACCCTCGACGTCTTTCAAACGAGTAAACTTGGAGGGCAAAGACAAAGAGGAAGAAGAAGAAGAAGCCATTCCGGGATCGTGAATTTGATTTAATAAAAAAAAATACTAAAGTAAAAAAGGGTTACAAAATACAAGATCCTTACTTCAATTTTGAAAGAAAGTTTGAACTTAGGAACATAATCGATTTAGCAAACAACAATTTTCTCGCATTTGTCTTTCTTTTTCTTTCTTAAATAAAAGCTTAAAAAAGAACGTGAGGAAGAAGAGGAAACTATGTGCGTACATTAATTTAAATGCTAGCCACATAATCGGATTGATGAGGAAATTCGTGAAGCTTTAACCAATTAACAACAACAAATAACAAGTACTAAGATTGAAGTAAATTTGCCTAGAAAACAAAGAGCGTGATTGGACAATGATTCAGAGAGTTGGCCATTAAGAAAATAACATGTATCAGGATCATTAAATGCGAAATGACTGCAAAGACATTTCTCCATTTTTGAAAAGACAGAAAAAAGAGAAGTGATGGGCTACAAAGAATAAATGAGAACGAAAAACAAGCCCAAACCCATCTACGATCGTTGCAGACTTAGGGGAAAGTGTTACACTCATATTCCTCAAACCTTTTTAAAGATAGGTCGAAGGAGGCACAAAACCCAGAGAACTGCCTCATAAATAAAGACGAGATAAAGGGAGAAAAAGTTGAAACGATTCGGTTGACACTACACAAAAGGAAGTCAGAAATTGCAACTAGCCATAAGAAACTACGCTCAGCTATTCAATCGAAATCTTAGTACTACCGTCAAGAATGGTTACAAAGTGTGAGAGCCAACCTGAAGTCATGATGTTTGATCCAACTAACAGAGCTATAGCCAAAAAGCATGAAGTTGCAACGAGATGATGTACTGCAATTATAAATCAGGGTACAAAGATGATGTACTGCATTCATAAATCGGGGTACAAAGATAATAGATATGCGCCAATGATCTTGTATCAGAAAGCCAACATGATGCGCCACCCCATATGATAAAGGAATGTGCCTCCATCAGGACGGGCTGATGAAGAATGTGTCACCATCAGAATAGGTTAATAAATAAACGCATCACCATCAAAACATAACAAACAAGGAGGCAAAAAGAAAAGGACAATAGAAGGAAACTGCTCTACAACCAAAGGATCCAATAAGCCCAGTTATCATTCTTAAAAGCTTATGCATTGCTAACTCTTTCAAGTACAGATCTGCCCCGCTATCACTGGGGACTCTCTAAGCAGTAACGCGAGGAATCCAAAGCATTACAAGGACTGGGCATAGGGTTACCCAAACATTACTCCACCGTAGATCTACACTCGTTAACATAAGCAGCAATGAGATAAGCACCCAATCCCAGTAGCTCATGCATCCTCACACCAAGAGCAGTTTGGGGCAAGTGCAGATCCATATTAAAGCACAGGAGGTTAATCTAGGCAACTCAAATGACTCAACCCTAGCACAAAGCCAAGAAAATTTTATGAATCAAGTAAGACATCATAACTTCAATCATCCCAGCACAAAATCTTGCAGGCGAGGCACACCATGCAGCATAGGTCAGCCTCATAAGTATCAATAGCACCTAAGGCAGAACGAAGGCATAGCTCTCGACACCATCACAACAAAAATGATAAAGGTAGCATCGCTCATCTTATAGAAAAGGAGGGACTACAGATCAGATACGAAACCAATTCGAATTTGAAGTTTTCCGCCACAATTTCAAATGTTCCCGCTTCAATATCATCCTTTCCTCCAATACCCAAAATTTAACTACTCAAATAAATGTTCCCCATCAAAGACATGCCAACAATCCACATGCATCAAATAGAAAATGTGGTTGGATGACACATGGCATGATCCAAAGGCGAAAACAAAATGGCGGAGGAAGAACTATGGCGATCCGCATGCATCTCTATACTTTAAATAGAAAAATCACCATAGTAGGAAGGGGATCTTTTCCCAATTTGTTATTTTTAAGGCTTAGAAATTAAAATCACTGTACACTCTACCATGAAAATCTGTACCAAGAAATATAAAGAACAAAGTCACATTTCCCCCATGGAGTATGATTTCTTAACATCCGAATCATGTAAATTCTTTGTGCCTTTCACTTTTATGCACTTTTGTTTATTTTTACCTAGATTTCAGTGTTACATTTTGTTCGATTTTTACTTGAATTAAACACCATTTCAATTTGACATTTTAATAAACGGTTAAAGTGCAACTTCGTAATTGTGTAAGTTTACAGCGCATGTTTACCACCTAAAGGCAAATTTAATATCACTTAAATTTGTTAATTCTTAATCATCGAAGTAATTAACACTAAAGTTAATTCACATTCATTTTGGGTGTTGTGATATAAAAAATCACACCAATAATATTATATAAGTAAATTAAATTATAAATTTTATTAATAAGTTAATACCCATATAATTATATATGTATAAAATTATGTGGAACTGTATAGAAACTATAATTATATTTAAGGAATAAGTATATATGTATAGTATGTATATCATGATTCCAAATGTATCTGACACTTGATCACAAGGGTATTTTATAAGAAATATATCATTCTATAAAGTGATATCACTTAATAAATGTATATTAAAGATTATGAATCCATAATATCTAAGTTGTCATCTACCATTTATATATTAATAGATTACTTGCATACTCTTTAGTTATTGATATTTATTAAGCTAGAGATGTTATGTGTAGTACTAGTAATATATTGACTAGATGAGATAAGATATGTGCACATATTTATTGATATTTCTGAAGGACCATGCATTTTACTTAGGCCATCGCGCAATGACGGGTGTGAGTGAATAATCTCTTTCAATGTTTTGATATTCCACAAGGTCAAGATGAGAATAAGACAAAGACAATGGGTTAGGAGTCGTATTTGATACAACCAATAATGTTATCCAATGTTTGCGGGCCTATGATTTGATATTCCTCAAGGTTTGAATTAGAAGGCAAGCGAGTCCTAATGCCCACTAAAGAAAATCGAAGGATATGTATGTTTTTCTTAGGGTTTTTAGAATCGTAAAAATCCAGTGGAGATTATTAAAAAAATGAAATGGTAACATTTAATCTTTCTAATATTGTAAGAACATGTGATATATAAAGTTAAAATAATCTAAATTGATAATATTATGCAACTAATAAAATTAATAAAATGTTTGCCAGTTAAGATATACAAATGAAGTAAATTAAAGATTTATCAAGAAATATAAAATACACATACCTTTGAATCCTTTGCCATATTGTTGCTTGAAGACCTATGCAATGGCAAATTTGCATAACTACTAAAATATTCGTACCTCTATCGCTTAGTTGTTTATTTGCACAAGACTATGTATTGTCTTTTACAAGTTCTAAACTCATAATAACAATATAAGAATATGGATATTTGATCCATATTCAATCATATAAAAATGTTATATGGTGAACGACTGCAGTTCTAATGTATGAAACTTTAATGAAATCATTGGAAATAAGCAAATAACCCATAATGTGAAGTCGTACGTTCTATATGCTTGAATTATATAAGGATCTCCTTTGAATGGTTTGACCATTTTGGAAAGGAAAGCTAATGTATGAGGGTGTATGTAACTTAAACAAAGTAAGGATGAAGAGAGTGAATTGTCACTTCTACTTCAAGAAGAGCGTTAGACTACGGAAACGAGAATTGAATAAAATACTAAGTGATACTTAATATGGAATGAAAAATGTAATTTCTATTCCGAATGTATTTTCATATAGAAATATTTTTTCTATAAAGGATATTTCTATGAGTTTAAGACATCTAATCGAAAACTCTCGACTGTAAGCTAGTTGTCGTAAAAGAAATAAATAGAGTCATAATAAGTGGTTGAATGGAACTTCATATTTCATACACTATTGATGTAGTGACCCAGAAATTCGAACACTTCATCTTCGAATATCTCAACTTTTGGGAAAATGATTATACATTGAAAATATGATTTTATAACCTTGTTAAACACTTTCTAATTAATAACTAATGTTAGAAAACTTATTTTAGAACTGTGTTTACAAAATATATTATTTGAAGAAATACTGAAAATATGACTGAAATACATTTTTGTTAAAAATCAATATTTTGTTAAATAAAAGTTATGGGAATAATTGCACACTTGTAGGATGTCATACGAACACATTAATAAGTGCTTAAAACCTCTTATATCAAATGGTAATCAATTAACTAAAAAGCCTCTAAGAAGAAGTACTAGTAGGACCCTTGATTTAAGGAGCAAATGATGGAGTGAATTAAGGAAGATATGGTGCGTAAGAGCATGGTTACCTATGATCTCTTGGCTGGCCATTTGAGGGCGTGGAGGGTCATTTATCCACTTACTAAAGCCTATAAATAAGCACACATGGTCACTTGAGATAGTTACTAAAGCACTTGAAAAGTTACACTTCATTTCACTCCTTTCTCTTCTCAGAAACTTTCTAAATTAGAGCAACTCTATCATACAATTTCCAAATTTCTCCAAAATCATGCTATCATCCTAATATAGCATATAATATCACCCCATAAACTCAAAACCAAAAGAAGTGAAGCCATTCTCTCCATTCCTCTTAGGGCCGTGAGCATCTAGAACATTTAGTGCCTTGGCCGTGCACTATTCTTGCTTCATTCTCTCTTGTTGTGCTTGATTTTAGGCTTGTGTATTGAAGGAAGGAAGTGTAGTGGGGTTTGATTGAATGTTGGAATGAAGATACTGCTATTTAATTCAAGTAAAAGTGAGTTATCTCACTCATTAATCAAAACCCATAAAACATGTCATATGTGATATCATATGTGTTAATTTTTCTTGATAATGTTTCTTGCTATTTATTAGTAATAATAGATATTAACTACTTAAATTTACGACCATGATTATATGCTTCAAAAAGTATGTGATTTGCTAAAGTATTGCCTTTTAGACCATTAAGATGTGTAGTTTAAATCAAGTGCATTCGAATGCTTAAAATGGACATGTTAACTTGTTTATATGTTAAAACATGTTTAATAGTAATGTGGATGGAATTTGGAATCAAATATGTGTATAAAAGTGAATGACACTAAATATTGGTTTGAATACGGAGATGTCCGTATAGCGAAAATCACTATAAACACACTTTGAAATCCATTCCTTTTAACTCACTTTCTAAACTCCATTTTTCAATTATTTTCAAGTATAATGTTTTATATACTAATAGTAGTAAAAGCTAGTAATAAATGAAGTTTTAAAGCCATGTATTTATAAAACAAAGTTAGTGAAGTTATGGTCCATATAGCGATAGTCGCTATCGATGTAGTTTTGGAAAATCAGTTTTTAGCAAAGTTTAAAATATTGATAAATTGGATATTTTATAAAATATTTTCTAGGTAGTTTTTATAAAAGATAAATAAGTATTTAAAGGAAGTAAGAAGTTTAAATATGTTTTAAAATAATTATATTAAATTTCTATTATAAGTAATTTAAAATATTTCTATTTTATATATACACAACTTGTATATATATAAATCTAATAAAGGTTTTCAAAATCAATATTAAGTAACTATTTTTAAAGTAATATTTCCTATAACTATTAATATCTTATTTATAAGTAATTTAAAGGTATTTTATTTATATATAAGTTTATAAAACCATTTTTATTTAATTTATTAAAATAAGAACTTTTACACACTTTCTTCCTTAACTTATTTTAAGTTCTATTTACTTATTAAATAAAACTACCATGTATAAATTATTTTAAAATAGTTTCAAATCTAGTTATACAAATAATTTCAAAGGACTTTTGATTTAAAAGAAGGGATGATAATTAACAACTATGTAATGACATTAGTTTGATTGTTTATGAAATGTAAGTATTATTATGCTTAACACTAAAAGCCGTACGAGTAAGCTTCCTTATTTGTGGGAGTCAAAACTGATGTTTAGGTAAGAATTGAGCAATAGAGCACTAACCTATCAACATCCTTCTAGGCCGAGGAATAGTTAAGCAGAAATGTCGGAAACGAGTTAAGTATACAAATCATGATTTCCCTAAGCAAGTGCTTAAGATTCGATAGTCAATTAGTCAACTACCGAACTTGACCAAACTTAACTTAGGAAGTATATGAAATGCTTCGCGAATTTATAGCAATGAGAACCTCAGGGAGGAGCATTGGTACAAAATGCCTCTAGCTTTCGATTACTTCTAAAAGAACCAAAATTAAGTTAACTGGGAATTCATCGATTGGTTTTGGAGAGTCTGGGATTGGTAAGTGTTTTACTTGCCGGATACCACTTCAAAACTATTATACGAGTTCTATGTCCTGGAAGTGGAATGATAGAGACTATGTATTGTTCCGAAATCTGTTGAGATAATGGGATCCATGTGGGATTCAGGATTAGATTAAGTATTAGAGACTCGTGTGAAAATGCCGAACGTAGCCTCGATGTAGGAAAATGACTAAACACAAAGTAGGCTGCACAATCCTGGAGTTTAGCTGACCCATGAGGGGTACAACAACTCCATCTTTACTACTAATAATGACAATTCATTGGACTATTTTACTTGGCGTCTTTCTGAAATACCGATAATACCCTTTCCCCTTACGTAAACTTCGCATCCACATACCCTTTGTCCGCTCTGCTTTCTTACTCAGAAACCCTTCCCCCCATTCCCATTTCGCATCCACCAAACAGAAAAAAAACTAAACGCTCTGCCGATCGCTACCATGTCTTTGAGCCGATCGATACCATCGCCAAATCGATTCCAAGTATCATCGCCAATAAACCATCTGCCGATTATCGATCACTGATGTCCATCTATTTCCGACCACTCCAATGCTGCATCTATCGACTGATCGATTCCAGGTATTTTCTATTTTTTTCTTCGATTACCAATATAGATCGACTCCAGGTGTCTGTACTCTTTGTCTTTGAGTGGTCATAAAAAACCATTTTAGGTATTTTCAGATCGATACCACGTATTTTACATCCACCATCGCCAAATCGATTCTGACTATCATGCTAATACAACAAAGTATGAACAGTCAAATCGCAGAACTATTGAAATTGGTAATAATACTGATATGACTAATCCGCTTGAGACTAATTTTACTATCTGCGTGTTAACTATTCTCAGTTTTGCAATGCAAAATCGATGCAGAAAATTCATCTGTTGATTTATTACCAACTACCACCAGTTTATTATTAGGAGCTATTTCATTGTTGTCTAAAGCAAGATCTTTCAACTTTAGTGCACTTCGATAGCATGATAATGGAAACCTCATTGCTCTTTATTTTTAGTCCATGTTGGAGAACCATGATTTAGAATAGTTCCACCGGTATAATCAACATTTTTTTTACCTCTTCCCATCATGCTTATTTGTTTACTATTTTCCTTATCTCAATCAGTATTTTCTTTATTACAACAAGGGGAAGAAATTTCATTTATAATTGCAGGTTTGAATGGATTTTTCTTATTAAATTATTTATCACATAACAATTATCAAAATTTTGGAGTCATAAAACACGTAATTCACCCTGCTTTGTTTAATGCTACGTTTTTGTGATTAAATTATAGTAAATTCTTTTTCTATACAAGAAGCACAAAAGTGATGTCACTTTCTTCCTTTTCTGTCATTCTTGGACCATCCATCAAGTGAGTAGATTGCTTTAATGCAGTGATTTTTTTTTACAATTTCAGCTGTTGTGATATGGGAGATGAGGAAGAAGTCATTTTGATTGTTGTTGGTTGATTCTAAACTAATTAAAAGTAACACATTCTTATAAATTAGCATTTTATTCTATTGATATTTCTTTTAGTATCATTAACTGTGGTCGAACAGAGAAATACTCTATTGGATTTGTTACAACAAGGGAAGGTTCTAAATCACTATTATATATTCATATGCTTGAGAACTTTATGCAAAAATCTAGGGAAGGTTAATAAGCCAATGCGGTACACGTTGAAATTATGTTATAATCTTCATTATGACCTTTAAATGTTAATCTTAGTATGGTTATTTCACTTTATATAAGAATACAGTTATAATTTATTATGTTTAACTCATTACACCATAAAGGCGTTATTTTGTACGCAACAGTTTGGGTGGAAATATTTTTTCCAAAGATTATTGACAATTTACAAATATGTTTTGTAAGATTATAGAAAACTATAGTAACACTAACCTATTATATATTATATATTATAAGAATGAATAATCAATTCCAGTTTGGTAGTTGGTTTGATCTCTTAATTTGGTAAAATTGCAGTTCCTGAAGATGGTAGTTGGTTTGATGCTTTTAATTTCGTCTAATGGCTTTGGCGCTTGATTCTGAATACAATTCGAGTGGGTTAAAATGTTTTCATGTTTCTATGGTAAGTATTATGGAAAATGATTTATTTTTATTTTATTTTACTGTGTTACTCATAATATCTTAAAGTATTAGTTGTTTCCTTTATCATAATGACATGTCGCTTGAAAATGTAATGGGGTGATTTTAAACATGTTTATGATGCATACTTTGCTAGGCCAGACTCTGTATGTATATTGAAAATGGTTTTAGTATGGAAAGTGTATTTTCTTCTATCACATTTTGACAATAAGAAACTGGCTGTGTATGGTGTGGCAATGATGCGGGTCCAGAATGATAACATTATAGCCATAGGAACAGAACAACTTTTATGTACTTTATGACTCTAATATGAATGTTTTTGAATAAGATAAACTTCCTGCATATTTGATAAATTACTTAGAGTTTGTCTCCAATAAGCAGCTTATTAAGTTTTATTTTTCTATAAATTTACTTTACATTAGACTCCAGTATGACAGGCTATTCACTGTGCCTTACGATGAAGTATCAAATTGAAGTAATAGTGATCTGACAGTACATGTAATAGTAGTACTGTACCGTTTCTTGAAGTAAGTGGAAGTAAAAGCAACTAAAGGAGTAGCTAGAAATTCTGTCAGTTACCATTATATAAAAGCTATAATTCAAAAATAAAAGCATACTATAACTGTAGTCGAGAACTTCTGCAATAGACATTCTTTAAATAATATTAAATTACACAGTAAGGAAGCAACAATATTGGACTTGTAGACATGCATTAACACCAAGATGGATTCAGATTAATCCATAACGATAATATTATGTATGAAAAGCAACAATAAAACAATTTTTGTCCACATTAAAATTGAAATATCCAATAAACTTCTTCATCTCTACATTCATATCTTCTACCTCTATTTACTCATACTTTCTTAGTACGTATGGATCAAGGAACTTTTTTATATTTATATATTAATTTGTAGCATTGGTTAAATGTAATAGTGAATTGACATACGTTTGATGTATGTTAGATATGTTACAGTAAGTAGTATTTGTTATATGATTTGAATACCTGTATGTTTGTACCGTGTGAAACCAAATCATGGTTTATTCTTGATGTCAAAATAAATTTATTGCTTTAATTTTCATTTTTGTTCACTTAGACGACTTGGTTCTTAAGGTCTGCTTTTAATTTTTGTGTTATTAGTCTATTTGATGGTATCCCCTTTTATTCTCAAGTATCTTTGAAGGTTAAAATATGGATGCTTACACCATTTTTATTCACATTTAATCAACAAATAGATTTTTCCTTTTATGTCTATTCAGAAATTTTGTACTTTCAAAATCAAATCTATGAGCAACCTACATTTTTAGAGTTAGTAAAAAGGTTGCAATACTTGCTTAATTTGGTTTTTTTTGTGTGAAAAATATGGCAGTTTGTTATGATTTGTTATTTACCTTAACTGTTTCCATATTTAATTTGGTTCAAAAAAACATTTTTATCTATAACATGCATCTTTCAGTACTGAATTTTCATTTAATATGACAGTAAGCAACTAAGGAAATTTATTTCTATATTATGTTTACTGAGAATTCATCAACATATCTCAAAAAATGCATACAATGGTTAATATCTACATGCTAAATTGTCGTAAATAATCTATATCATTGAAATTTCATGAATATGTATGTTTCTTTGAAAAAGAATTAACAAGGAGAAATTTTCTAGGATTAATCACCAATCTTTACTAATATTTTGTTATTGTAAATAAATGAAGATGGTGCCAACTATATTTGTCAGCAAGAATTGATTGTGACATCATGTACTTTGCTTATACCAAAATGCCTTATTTAATTATTATATATACTAACAAACTTCAATTTATTAGATAGTTTTTTCTAGCTGTAAATTTTTTTACACGTTTAAATAGTTGTGACTGTCAGTACCGTCATTTCAGAATAGGAAAACTAATACGAGATGTGTGAATATTGAATTTACACCCTTTTGATGCTCATTTTTATATAAACATTGTCCTAATTAAAGTATTATTTTCTTATTTAAGAAAGAGTATCATATCAGTGATCCTTTTGAATTTGAAATTACTATATGTTCAACACAAGAAAAATGTTAAACTTAATTGGTAACCGCTTGAGGTTATGACATTATTTCATACTATAATGGTTACCTTTTTAAACATTTTATTTTTGTCCAAAGATGGCATCTATATGGTTACCTTTTTAAACATAATATTAGCTAAGAAAAAAGATGAGACATAATGTGTAACGACTCGGGTTTTGCCCGCTCGAAAATCAACATCCGTACTTCACATTGTACTAGAATGCCGCAGATTCGACCATTCAAATCCGATTCGCCGGAGCTATAACACAATTAAGTAAATAACACAGCGGGAGAAAAGAATAATACATTGATATATAATATCTGATACAACAGAGTGATACAATGAATATCAATATACATCACAGATATGATACAACAAATAGCAGCGGAAAAGAAAAGATAACAACAGCAGCGGAACAATATCAATAGAAGTGATAACTCCAAAATGATCTTCAGACAAGAATGAATCCACAACTCCAAGATAAGCAACTCCGATGAATGAACTAGCTCCAGATAATCTACTAAACCTGAATATCTGAAAGAACCCAACTCTAGACTGCTCGTGTGGAAAATTATGAGCACCCAGAGTTTAGGAAGGGAACAATAAACTCCGGATCAGTCATGGGACTGGTGTGAGCAACAAAAACAGTTTATCTTTAAAACAAGCAACAAAGGCTTTTAAACATTGAAACCCGCAATGCTTTTGGAAAATGAAACTACCATAAGACCTCCCACCACACACACAATGCAAACGTAGAATTGGAGGAGATTTCTTCTTATGATAGTCAAAAATGCTTACTACGCAAAATCATTCGATATTATTATTATTAGTGCATAGTGTCGAAAACATTTCGAAAATATAATATCAATCTTAGCCAACATACAACAATTGTCGTATGCCTACTATAGCTACTACGTTCAGTAGCAGGTTACCGCCACATTCCATAGCAGGTAATACAACTAAAACCGTACAGGGTTCGTATTGTTTCTTTGGATTTCCAACAAATGATCAGGCAAAGGAACTTCCTTACCGAAATGGAAACGCCTCTGGAAAGACGCCCCGGATCCTAACCGGATCTCTGCAAACAAAAGGCCGACGCTACCTCACGCTGTACAGCTGTAACTAGGTAACTAACACACTGACGCTACCTCACGCTGTACAGCTGTAACTAGGTAACTAACACACGAGTCATGTCATCCCCCGGTCGTTACCGACCTTTATCCGAGCGCTCGATAACCAACATCACACATAATAAATAAAGTGTATCCACATGAGTAAGTATCTGGGCTCCATACCATGATACCACCCTTTATCCAGAAGGAAATGACATACCCTAGGGGCGCTACCCCTACAAACCTTTGTCGCAACATTCCTGTTTCGACCATTACCGGGTTGTGAGGCTCGACGAAGTCTCGTCCACAAAGCCACGCTTTTTCACAAAGCCACGCTTCGATCAACAAATGATCAGCAGCACTTCGTATGCCACATTACCAAATTGGGAATGTATCACTAGTAACCATCAACTACATAACCTCTGAGCTCGTACGTCTCAGAGAAGGGTGTTAAGCTAAGAGAATAAATTCTCCGCCACCAACAGAAATGTATTTGATAGAAACCAGCTTTACATCTCAAAGTGTAACGTCAGACACACATCCATACAAGTCTGTTCCGGGTTCGAACAGAACCGAAGGCACTTCCGAAGAAGCCCTTGCAAATCCGGGTATTCACAATCTCGATCGGACTTCCCATCACTTAGGGAATCTCTATACCGGAGCCATGATGCAGAGAAAATCGATAGGTCATCCTATCACTCTCGCAAATACCCGGTCTTCACCACCGGTCTTCAAATGCTATCCATATCGTCGTATCACTATTCGGAATGGGTTATATGACACAAAGGTCCTCTCCCGGCTAAACCGAATAACGAGCGCAATTAAAAATCATATGGATACTGGGGTCTCAGTTAAATCACAGCTTAAAGCTTAAAACTTTTCATTCGAATGGTAAAACAAATTACCATTTCCAATCTTTTAAACAAAAAGATTTATTTCAAAAACCTTCAATGGTTTAAACAATTTCCACACTTTTAATCTTTTAAACAAAAAGATTTAATTCACAAAGTTCACCCCGTTCACAAAGATTCATTTATGGATTTCAAAACAATTTCCATTTTAATAGAATTAACTCGTTAAATCCTTAAATCAAGATTTAACTTATAGCTTTTAAAACAATTCCATTTCAAGTTGGATTAACTCGTTCGGTCTTTGAATCAAAGACTCATTTCATAAATTTCAAAACATTTCAATTCTATTTCAAACTTGAAACTGTTCAACACAATTTGGAAATCCTTTCTTAAAATGAAAGCTATTATTATTTGAAAACAAGTAGTTTTCGTTTCGGGAAAAATCCAGTTATATTTACACGAGTTAAAACCCTTGAATTAAATTCAAATTCCCAAATCAATACCTTTAAAATGGTTTAACCCATATATAACTTGTACAGCATCTTTAATCCCTAGTTTTAAATCATAGAATTCAATTTCAAACTTGAATCCAAATTTAAATCAAATTATTTAAATTTCCAAACTCGATTAAGTTATTTAAAATAACTTTTATCTTTGAAATTCCATTTCAAAAACTTTTCACTTTAAATCCAAATTTCTAATTTCAAAATCAATTGAAATTAAAATTTTAAATTTCAAAAACATTGAATTTACATCATCTGTGACTTAACCGATTTCCTCGTGAAATCCATATTTGTGTGTGTAAGAGTGTGGTCCACGGGTTTAACACACGATAGTGCAACACATCATCAATCATTATAATCCAAACACAGATATATCGATAAGCGGTATAATATATAATGCTTATCTTTATTCACAGGTCACAGATAAATAAGATGAATTCATCGCAGATAATGAATCACATCACAGATAATTAATTACATTCCATAGCTCAATCGCAAAGCAAAATATCACAGATCAGATAGAAATTCAAGCAATTAACAAACATTTATAAGCAGGATTACTTACTTATTTAATCCTAAATTAATTCAATTAAATTCCCTTTAATTACTTCCATCAAGTAATTATTCCATTGGTTAATTATCCTCAATTAATTAACCTCAAATTATTATTCTCAATAAATCCCATTGATTAATCAACCTTAATTTATTCCTTAATTAATTAATCTTTAATTGTTAATCAATACATTAATTAATTAATCTTTAATTACTCAACCTAAATTTAATTAAAAGATAAACCATTATCTTAATTACCATTTACATTTCAAAACCCCTTTATCTTTAAAATTTCTTTACTTAACAAAAATTTAGATTAAATAAATTTTAACACTTCTTAACAAATATTAAGAACAATTTGATATTTATCAAGTAATGTTATAAAAGAAGTTTTAACAAAATTTGTTTAAATTTCAAAAATCCTATTTTTTAAAACTTTTTATAAAAACTAGGCTTCTTTCCCACTTCGGGTCATACCCGAATGCTACTCGGGATTAAACCCGAGTCTTCTCTACTTCCCTTCCAATTTCAAAAACTTAGTTTACCATTTTTACAGTTTTAAAAACTGTAGCCTATCTCCATCAAAATTCTCGAGTACGAACTCGAGTTAAACTCCAAAAACCCCGACCTTCTCTTCGAGTCGACCTTCCAGACTCTCGAGCAACATACGAGAAAGACTCGTCTTCCCCAAAACACTACCACCCAGACCAGATACGAGTGCACACGCGTGCACGTGCACGGAGATTCCGGCCACCAATGATCAACGCTGCAACCCTCCTCATGTCGACGACCATCTCCTATGACTACCTGACCTCCAGTTTCGTCGATTCGATAGCGAAATCGAAATCAACCCATACGGCACACACTGGCAACCAAACAGATAACAAAACATCACCGCGACGACGAACCAAACCATCGGAGCCCACGTCGCCTTGACCAGAGCCACTCCACACCCTCACGCATCGATTCCCCCTAGACCGGCCTCGTCCGATCTCCCATTGGCGACGAAATCACCTCGAGAACAACTACTACCCAACTGATAGTTAAACCCTAGTTTGTCGTCGCTACACCACCACGACGAACTATAAAATTATTCATCATTTTTCTGACAACCACCAACACATCAGCCTCCTTCACCATCAACCACGACGTCAAATTCGTCGTCGATCACCGAAGATTGGCAAAAATGCAAATCTCGTTCAATATACGATTTCTCTCGATTTACAGAACTAAAATTTATGAAATGATTCTCTAAAATCATCATTTTCAAATTCGAACTTGGTTATGTAATCAAATTATAAAATTAAAATGTTTGATTTTTCTGTTGTTTCAAAAATTACACTGTAATGTATTATTTTTGAAATATTCCCTGAATATTTTTATTTGCAATTATTTTTAAGAATGAGACTTCATAATTATCATCGTTTTCTTTTCTAAAATCATGGCCTAAAACTGATCGAGGAAAAAGGATTTGAATTCTTTGTGAACTCAAACCTGTAGATGTTTTTAAACAAAAAAAAATGCATGCTTGTAACAGACATGCACTCTAAACATTTGTATATATACAGATATACACGCATCTTAACACTTATACTAACAGCTTCAAGTATTAATCATAGCATCAAAATAGATTCAAATAAAAATGGTAGTTTGCTCACCTTGTAAAAGCAAAAACAGAGAAGATCCTTTTTTTTTGGTTTGCTTCCAGGCTGAATTCCTAGGCTTTGGATTTGCATTTACAACTCAATTTTGTTTCCAGGTTTGATGAAAATTTGATTACAGGTTTACATAGCTTTAAATATACGAACTGAGATGAAGAAAGTGATGTAGAGGAAGAAGCTACAGGTTGATCTATAGAAAAGAGAAGTTGAACTCTTTGCATGCTTGATACTTATTACAGCTTTGAAAATGTTTGAAGAATTTGAGAAAATGTTTACAAGTATGTTCAGCCTTGTGAACGAAAGCTGTACACATATAGAAAGAAAGAGGTGTGCAGGTACAAGATTTTCTTCTTTGGTTTGTATTGATTATGATGTTGATTTTGTTTATTTTAGAGGAGATGATATACTTTAGTTTTTTTTCTTTTTCCTTTTTTCCTAGCTTCTGGTGAACGAAACTAGAATGAGAAGTTGGTATATGGAAATGGAGTTTACAGAGTAATAATACTTTTCTTTTCTTGTACAGGTTGATAAAATTTGGTTGTACAAAAACAAGCAGAGATCTTTCTAAGTTTGTAGGCTGATAAGGATATGGCATTAATTATGTTGTACAGTACAAAGTAATATCTTTGTACAATAGTCAGTAACATTTCTTTGCTTTAGGGCTGAAGTGATTTATGCATAAATTTTCTTGTACCATGTAAATTTTATTTACTTCGGCTGAAATGATGGTGTTTCCTTCACTTTCCTTTGCTTTGCTTCACATGTGCTAGAGATATTTGCTGTCTTATGCTTTTCAATTCAGTTTGTATTTGTTCAAGTTGTATTGTTATTTTATGTGTTCATCTCATATTTAATATAGTTATAAATCTATTTGAGAAATTTGTTTAACATCAACAAAATTTTTATTTCCTTTTAAAGTTTAACCATCTACATTTAATTTCTTACTTTTATACTTTATGTACATAACATAAAGTTGTTTCAGTCATTTGTATTTGTTTATTACTCAACTTATATCCATATACTTCTATACTTGTGTCAATATCTATATTTCAAAATTATCTTTAAACCATTTATATTAAAATTTAATTAATGTTTTCACAAATTATTACATTGAGTTATTTAAATTCAAATCACATATATACATATATATACAATATTTAAATTTAATTGATTTAACACAAATTTATTCGTTGTCATCATATCATTTCTAAATCCATTTATTTTTCAAAACAATTTAAAACATTTAGTCTTAACATTTTTATTTAAATTCGGGGAAACCCGCATCACTAAAATCAATCTATTAGTTAATTCCATAATTTTTATTCAAAAATTAATTTAATTATCAATTTAAATTTATATAAAATTCGGGGTCGTTACAGACTTCCCCCCTTAAAAGAATTTCGTCCTCGAAATTTGCCAAGGAGACACAAAGATAGATGAAAAATATTTCATTGAATCAAACTGAATATCTATTCTACATTTGGCTTACCAAATCAGAATATCAAAAATAGATACAAGATCGAATCTATTTAACACTTCGCAAGATACTCGGGTTATCCAGATCTACGAAATATACAATAGCATCGGTTAGTTCAAAGGGATAACTAACCATTCGTAGGATATATCCGGACCCAAAGGATAGATAGATATATGGATACAATTTCAAAATTTTCAATTTAAAACTAAAGTATACCTATCAACCATAGCAATCAAAGCAATCAATTCATCAAAACAAACAATTTTGGCCATTCCGGAGTTTATGTCCCACATTACTATATCAAATCTGCTTCTTCCTGGATCTACCAGGAACTATCGAAGAATTGAGAAAAAAATGCTGAACCAAAGAGATTGATAGAGAAAAGATTGTTTCCTTGTTGTTACAGAGTATCGACCATTTATAGTCGTACCCATGTCCCCTATCTCATCCTCTTCTCGCACTCATACTTACTATCAGTAGATAGCAAGAGAATTTACTAAGGCATACGGACGGATATCTTAGAATTACTCATTCTAGAGTTTACTTCACTCTATCTCTAATGAGCTACTTAATGTGTTACACTCCTGAGCTAAAGTTCAACCTTAGCTCTGATACCAAATGTAACGACTCGGGTTTTGCCCGCTCGAAAATCAACATCCGTACTTCACATTGTACTAGAATGCCGCAGATTCGACCGTTCAAATCCGATTCGCCGGAGCTATAACACAATTAAGTAAATAACACAGCGGGAGAAAAGAATAATACATTGATATATAATATCTGATACAACAGAGTGATACAATGAATATCAATATACATCACAGATATGATACAACAAATAGCAGCGGAAAAGAAAAGATAACAACAGCAGCGGAACAATATCAATAGAAGTGATAACTCCAAAATGATCTTCAGACAAGAATGAATCCACAACTCCAAGATAAGCAACTCCGATGAATGAACTAGCTCCAGATAATCTACTAAACCTGAATATCTGAAAGAACCCAACTCTAGACTGCTCGTGTGGAAAATTATGAGCACCCAGAGTTTAGGAAGGGAACAATAAACTCCGGATCAGTCATGGGACTGGTGTGAGCAACAAAAACATTTTATCTTTAAAACAAGCAACAAAGGCTTTTAAACATTGAAACCCGCAATGCTTTTGGAAAATGAAACTACCATAAGACCTCCCACCACACACACAATGCAAACGTAGAATTGGAGGAGATTTCTTCTTATGATAGTCAAAAATGCTTACTACGCAAAATCATTCGATATTATTATTATTAGTGCATAGTGTCGAAAACATTTCGAAAATATAATATCAATCTTAGACAACATACAACAATTGTCGTATGCCTACTATAGCTACTACATTCAGTAGCAGGTTACCGCCACATTCCATAGCAGGTAATACAACTAAAACCGTACAGGGTTCGTATTGTTTCTTTGGATTTCCAACAAATGATCAGGCAAAGGAACTTCCTTACCGAAATGGAAACGCCTCTGGAAAGACGCCCCGGATCCTAACCGGATCTCTGCAAACAAAAGGCCGACGCTACCTCACGCTGTACAGCTGTAACTAGGTAACTAACACACTGACGCTACCTCACGCTGTACAGCTGTAACTAGGTAACTAACACACGAGTCATGTCATCCCCCGGTCGTTACCGACCTTTATCCGAGCGCTCGATAACCAACATCACACATAATAAATAAAGTGTATCCACATGAGTAAGTATCTGGGCTCCATACCATGATACCACCCTTTATCCAGAAGGAAATGACATACCCTAGGGGCGCTACCCCTACAAACCTTTGTCGCAACATTCCTGTTTCGACCATTACCGGGTTGTGAGGCTCGACGAAGTCTCGTCCACAAAGCCATGCTTTTTCACAAAGCCACGCTTCGATCAACAAATGATCAGCAGCACTTCGTATGCCACATTACCAAATTGGGAATGTATCACTAGTAACCATCAACTACATAACCTCTGAGCTCGTATGTCTCAGAGAAGGGTGTTAAGCTAAGAGAATAAATTCTCCGCCACCAACAGAAATGTATTTGATAGAAACCAGCTTTACATCTCAAAGTGTAACGTCAGACACACATCCATACAAGTCTGTTCCGGGTTCGAACAGAACCGAAGGCACTTCCGAAGAAGCCCTTGCAAATCCGGGTATTCACAATCTCGATCGGACTTCCCATCACTTAGGGAATCTCTATACCGGAGCCATGATGCAGAGAAAATCGATAGGTCATCCTATCACTCTCGCAAATACCCGGTCTTCACCACCGGTCTTCAAATGCTATCCATATCGTCGTATCACTATTCGGAATGGGTTATATGACACAAAGGTCCTCTCCCGGCTAAACCGAATAACGAGCGCAATTAAAAATCATATGGATACTGGGGTCTCAGTTAAATCACAGCTTAAAGCTTAAAACTTTTCATTCGAATGGTAAAACAAATTACCATTTCCAATCTTTTAAACAAAAAGATTTATTTCAAAAACCTTCAATGGTTTAAACAATTTCCACACTTTTAATCTTTTAAACAAAAAGATTTAATTCACAAAGTTCACCCCGTTCACAAAGATTCATTTATGGATTTCAAAACAATTTCCATTTTAATAGAATTAACTCGTTAAATCCTTAAATCAAGATTTAACTTATAGCTTTTAAAACAATTCCATTTCAAGTTGGATTAACTCGTTCGGTCTTTGAATCAAAGACTCATTTCATAAATTTCAAAACATTTCAATTCTATTTCAAACTTGAAACTGTTCAACACAATTTGGAAATCCTTTCTTAAAATGAAAGCTATTATTATTTGAAAACAAGTAGTTTTCGTTTCGGGAAAAATCCAGTTATATTTACACGAGTTAAAACCCTTGAATTAAATTCAAATTCCCAAATCAATACCTTTAAAATGGTTTAACCCATATATAACTTGTACAGCATCTTTAATCCCTAGTTTTAAATCATAGAATTCAATTTCAAACTTGAATCCAAATTTAAATCAAATTATTTAAATTTCCAAACTCGATTAAGTTATTTAAAATAACTTTTATCTTTGAAATTCCATTTCAAAAACTTTTCACTTTAAATCCAAATTTCTAATTTCAAAATCAATTGAAATTAAAATTTTAAATTTCAAAAACATTGAATTTACATCATCTGTGACTTAACCGATTTCCTCGTGAAATCCATATTTGTGTGTGTAAGAGTGTGGTCCACGGGTTTAACACACGATAGTGCAACACATCATCAATCATTATAATCCAAACACAGATATATCGATAAGCGGTATAATATATAATGCTTATCTTTATTCACAGGTCACAGATAAATAAGATGAATTCATCGCAGATAATGAATCACATCACAGATAATTAATTACATTCCATAGCTCAATCGCAAAGCAAAATATCACAGATCAGATAGAAATTCAAGCAATTAACAAACATTTATAAGCAGGATTACTTACTTATTTAATCCTAAATTAATTCAATTAAATTCCCTTTAATTACTTCCATCAAGTAATTATTCCATTGGTTAATTATCCTCAATTAATTAACCTCAAATTATTATTCTCAATAAATCCCATTGATTAATCAACCTTAATTTATTCCTTAATTAATTAATCTTTAATTGTTAATCAATACATTAATTAATTAATCTTTAATTACTCAATCTAAATTTAATTAAAAGATAAACCATTATCTTAATTACCATTTACATTTCAAAACCCCTTTATCTTTAAAATTTCTTTACTTAACAAAAATTTAGATTAAATAAATTTTAACACTTCTTAACAAATATTAAGAACAATTTGATATTTATCAAGTAATGTTATAAAAGAAGTTTTAACAAAATTTGTTTAAATTTCAAAAATCCTATTTTTTAAAACTTTTTATAAAAACTAGGCTTCTTTCCCACTTCGGGTCATACCCGAATGCTACTCGGGATTAAACCCGAGTCTTCTCTACTTCCCTTCCAATTTCAAAAACTTAGTTTACCATTTTTACAGTTTTAAAAACTATAGCCTATCTCCATCAAAATTCTCGAGTACGAACTCGAGTTAAACTCCAAAAACCCCGACCTTCTCTTCGAGTCGACCTTCCAGACTCTCGAGCAACATACGAGAAAGACTCGTCTTCCCCAAAACACTACCACCCAGACCAGATACGAGTGCACATGCGTGCACGTGCACGGAGATTCCGGCCACCAATGATCAACGCTGCAACCCTCCTCATGTCGACGACCATCTCCTATGACTACCTGACCTCCAGTTTCGTCGATTCGATAGCGAAATCGAAATCAACCCATACGGCACACACTGGCAACCAAACAGATAACAAAACATCACCGCGACGACGAACCAAACCATCGGAGCCCACGTTGCCTTGACCAGAGCCACTCCACACCCTCACGCATCGATTCCCCCTAGACCGGCCTCGTCCGATCTCCCATTGGCGACGAAATCACCTCGAGAACAACTACTACCCAACTGACAGTTAAACCCTAGTTTGTCGTCGCTACACCACCACGACGAACTATAAAATTATTCATCATTTTTCTGACAACCACCAACACATCAGCCTCCTTCACCATCAACCACGACGTCAAATTCGTCGTCGATCACCGAAGATTGGCAAAAATGCAAATCTCGTTCAATATACGATTTCTCTCGATTTACAGAACTAAAATTTATGAAATGATTCTCTAAAATCATCATTTTCAAATTCGAACTTGGTTATGTAATCAAATTATAAAATTAAAATGTTTGATTTTTCTGTTGTTTCAAAAATTACACTGTAATGTATTATTTTTGAAATATTCCCTGAATATTTTTATTTGCAATTATTTTTAAGAATGAGACTTCATAATTATCATCGTTTTCTTTTCTAAAATCATGGCCTAAAACTGATCGAGGAAAAAGGATTTGAATTCTTTGTGAACTCAAACCTGTAGATGTTTTTAAACAAAAAAAAAATGCATGCTTGTAACAGACATGCACTCTAAACATTTGTATATATACAGATATACACGCATCTTAACACTTATACTAACAGCTTCAAGTATTAATCATAGCATCAAAATAGATTCAAATAAAAATGGTAGTTTGCTCACCTTGTAAAAGCAAAAACAGAGAAGATCCTTTTTTTTTTGGTTTGCTTCCAGGCTGAATTCCTAGGCTTTGGATTTGCATTTACAACTCAATTTTGTTTCCAGGTTTGATGAAAATTTGATTACAGGTTTACATAGCTTTAAATATACGAACTGAGATGAAGAAAGTGATGTAGAGGAAGAAGCTACAGGTTGATCTATAGAAAAGAGAAGTTGAACTCTTTGCATGCTTGATACTTATTACAGCTTTGAAAATGTTTGAAGAATTTGAGAAAATGTTTACAAGTATGTTCAGCCTTGTGAACGAAAGCTGTACACATATAGAAAGAAAGAGGTGTGCAGGTACAAGATTTTCTTCTTTGGTTTGTATTGATTATGATGTTGATTTTGTTTATTTTAGAGGAGATGATATACTTTAGTTTTTTTTTCTTTTTCCTTTTTTCCTAGCTTCTGGTGAACGAAACTAGAATGAGAAGTTGGTATATGGAAATGGAGTTTACAGAGTAATAATACTTTTCTTTTCTTGTACAGGTTGATAAAATTTGGTTGTACAAAAACAAGCAGAGATCTTTCTAAGTTTGTAGGCTGATAAGGATATGGCATTAATTATGTTGTACAGTACAAAGTAATATCTTTGTACAATAGTCAGTAACATTTCTTTGCTTTAGGGCTGAAGTGATTTATGCATAAATTTTCTTGTACCATGTAAATTTTATTTACTTCGGCTGAAATGATGGTGTTTCCTTCACTTTCCTTTGCTTTGCTTCACATGTGCTAGAGATATTTGCTGTCTTATGCTTTTCAATTCAGTTTGTATTTGTTCAAGTTGTATTGTTATTTTATGTGTTCATCTCATATTTAATATAGTTATAAATCTATTTGAGAAATTTGTTTAACATCAACAAAAATTTTATTTCCTTTTAAAGTTTAACCATCTACATTTAATTTCTTACTTTTATACTTTATGTACATAACATAAAGTTGTTTCAGTCATTTGTATTTGTTTATTACTCAACTTATATCCATATACTTCTATACTTGTGTCAATATCTATATTTCAAAATTATCTTTAAACCATTTATATTAAAATTTAATTAATGTTTTCACAAATTATTACATTGATTTATTTAAATTCAAATCACATATATACATATATATACAATATTTAAATTTAATTGATTTAACACAAATTTATTCGTTGTCATCATATCATTTCTAAATCCATTTATTTTTCAAAACAATTTAAAACATTTAGTCTTAACATTTTTATTTAAATTCGGGGAAACCCGCATCACTAAAATCAATCTATTAGTTAATTCCATAATTTTTATTCAAAAATTAATTTAATTATCAATTTAAATTTATATAAAATTCGGGGTCGTTACATAATGAATGAAAAAGAACAATCGCCATTAGATCATCATTCAGGTAATCTAATTTATTTTTGCTCTTCTACTTCATAAAAGTTGATTTTAAATACTATAACTTTTAAGAAATAGTTTTATATGAATTTCTTTATAATACTGCACAATTAATAGTAAAATTGAATTATACATAATTACAATATATAAACTATTATACAACTAATTATTTATATCATCGAAGAACAAAACTTAAAAGCTTGAAACTCAATCTTTTACTTGGAATTCTGACATTATTCCATTTGTTTATATTACTTTTAAGATCATTGTGATATATAATGAAAACATGAATTTGAGATTCATTATTCTTCTTCATAGTATATATGATAATGCTACACAACCATGTTGCTAAATTTACACATGCACGTTATGACTAGATGCATGTCCACCTAGATGTGTGTAATTTCTTCATAGTATGATAAAGTCGTAGGGAGCTTTCTTGATGCCATTGCTATCTTTATACCATTGATTGATTTTCATCTTTTCTGGTCTTTTACAGGACAAAGAGGTGCATATTCTCTGTATTGTTCATCAACGACATTGCTAAGGAGTTTCTCTATATATGCTTATGAATATTGTAGGTAAGATTAAGTTTTGAATGCAATTTATGCGCAACCCAATTTTTAATAATCATATATTATCCAAATTTGAACAAATATATATTTCATTGTTAGTGTTATATATATATATTGTTGACATATGAAATTAACCATTATATATTATTTTAACAAATACAAAAAAATTAAAGTCTTTAGTCTCAAAAGAGTTTAATTTATTTTAGAAAATACAATATGAATATACCCCTTGGATGCAAAGTTATGCGTAGACGAAAAAGAAGTGAAGTGCTGTCGAAATTTGAATAAATATATATTTCATTTGGACCAGATCAAACTACACAGACTGGATTCATGCGTGTATTGTCGCTTCACAATATATCTAGAAATTCGGATTGAAAATGTTTACTGCTTTGTTTAACATGTGAAATTATTGAAAAGTTGGCAGTATATTGATTGACCCTTAAGACATGATCCTATTTAACAAACTCTATGTTTCAAATGTTTGTTAATGGCTGAATTGGTATTAAAAATTAATATGCTATTTTAAATCTTTGAGAAATGTAATCAATCACTGAACATGAAGTTTAAAGTGGTGAAATAATAATTTAATAATTATACGTTTCCTTAAAAATAATTGTTGTTTGGACACATTTGAATTATCTATATATAATCAGTTTTATTACTTATTCGATATCAAAATTGAAACCTTCTCATTCATCTATTAAACGAAACCTTTTCATTTATGTTTGATTTAAAAGATATTTTGGTTTGAATAAGATTTGTCTGTTGACATTTTGGTCCAATATGGTCGTTGTAGAAGTAGAATTTTAAATTTAGGCTTTGTTGGTAACTTTTATGCAGATTATGAGTTTTTAAAAAAAGTCATAAACTTATAGAGTAAGCCTTGGGTATGTAAGTGGTTTGTTGTAATGGTTAGAATTTTTGCATTAAAGATTACATACTATAATTATAATATATTGTTTGCACATTTATATTTTCATTGACTCTTAATGAAGCCTTGGATGTGGATTGGTCTGACCAGTAGTTAATACGTTTTACCAATTATGTCCTTAAAAGAAGTTGCACTATTGTTTTATTTTTTATATCGACCTAAAGAGAACAAATACAAGGTTCATCCATGAACAACTTTGGAATACGGAAGACAAAAACGAACTTTTTCTTCTTCTTTTTTCCTTCTTCATTTTGGGTTTTAAAATAAAATATTTTCCCTTTTCCTCTACATTTATTTTGATATTTTCAAAATAAAATCTTTGGGGGCCCAATAGTTCAAAAGAAGTAGGTAATACTAAATTATGAAGATATTGCGTGTGGGACACAAACCTTTCTGCATGCACATGTGCTGATGCGACGACGGTGCTTGCATGGTTGTATCCAAGCACGCACTCAAAAATAAACTGTACTATCGGTCCTACATGCAAGCGAATGGCCCATTTTCAAAACCGTGTGGCAATAGGGGAAGAACTGTACTATCATTCATTGTTTTGTTTTACTACTTTCTCTTCACTGTAGAAACTGAAAATAGTCACCGTGATCCATGTCAGAGACTTAGAAACTGAACTAAAACTGATTGTGTTCAGTTTGATTACTTCAAAAACCCAATAGCTAAGGTTGATAATGGATTTTAAGAAATTTAACAAAAGCGTAATGTCAATAATACTTCCAGTAAGTGGTAGTAATCAAAAATAACTCCATTGCAGTAAAGAAAAAAAGAAGAAGAGTAGATTTATTGAATATCTAAGAACATGTGAAACTGTCTGTAGACAATGAAAAGATATACATAGAATTGGTTTTGATCTCCTAAGACTTGAAGCTGCTTTGGGTATGTGTTTGCATGTATTATATATATATATATCGATTAATTTGAACTTATGTAAACAAGAAAACAAAAGGCATTGTAGGTCTACAATTTATGTTTTCTGAATGAATGAAAGTAGTCAGAGTAATAAAATATGTTATCACTTATGTCTTCATGGAAAAGACATGTGCAATTTTATTTATATGTGACTACTAAACAAAAGAAGAATACAAATATATATGGTATTATTTTATTTGTTTCTCAAAACTTTGAGATACGTTTACTATTTTCAAATTTTTCTTCAGAGTTTATTTAAGGTATAATATATATTGCTATTTATATTTAATTAGGTTAATTTTCTGCCAGAATTTATGAGATGAAAAATGGAAATAAGTAAATATTGAGGAGAAATATATATGATATATTTTATAAAGTTGGAAACTGGTTTAGTGAATTATGCAATCAATGTTCATTCTTATTCAATGAATTATCATTATTAACAGGAGAGATGTGCGATAATTAAATTCAGGGTTAGTTGTTAAACTATCGATATTAATTGAATTGGCTTTTTTCTTCTTTTATTCGAATTTCTCTTGATAGATAACTTTGGTTGCATTATCATATAGTGAAATTTGGTATGTTCATCAACTTATACCATATATATACATATTTAAATGTCATCATTCTGTACATCTACTTATACCGTATATATTTGAATTGAAACGAAATGTATATATGTAACAACACTCTTTTTCTTATCTGTTCAAATGATGGTCTTTAGTATTTGGATGATTCACATGCTATCATGATGTACTAGATTGTAAAATGGCAGCATTTGTTGTTTTAACTGCTTTATGCTTAAATTGATTCAGTAATTTAATCCACATAATTAACATGAGTTTGTTGATTCAATGCAGATATCAATAAAGATCAGTTATCATTAATCTAATATCCATTACACATCAATCTGAAATAATTATTCATTGACTAAACATACATTACCCATTATAGCATTTGACCTATCTAATCACGAGCATGTCTGTTTTACTTGATTGTTCATCAATACCTAACTATGGTACAAGATGAATAAAGGAGTTGCACTACTTTTTCACATTCATCTTATGATGAGCATAAATTCAGTACTTCTACTAATAACAAAGTATAAATGATCAAATTTTAAACACTGCGTTACAGCATATTATATTGTAATTTATCCACTTATAGTATCTATCAAACAATGTGGTCAGTGGTCTCCAACTTTTCTGCAACGCACATTTACAAAACATAGTTGAAAAGCCAACTACATTAACTTTGTTACCTTATCACCTCATGGCCATAGCTCCTTATATTTGCTGGAGTAAAACTAAAGAATTATCATCTTTACCCTTATATTTGCTGGAGCAAAAATATTCCTCTCTTATTAATTAATCTACAGGTCTTTAATATATAACATGGCTGGAGAGTTCGATTTCAATTCAAAGAGACATGTTGCCAATATGAGGTGTGCTAAGTGGGTTTACATGCGCTGTAGCAGTACTATGAGGTGACGCAGCTGAAACAAACTGTGGTATATTGATCGAAAAGCAAACTGAAGTAGGCTTAAACACTTTTGGACAAGTAATATGGACTGAGGCAGGATGAACTCTATGCTGACATGCATTGTTGAGGAAGACGACAAGGGAGAGCAACTACAAAGTAATGGAAGCTGGCATAAGAGCGCGTGTTGGCAGAAAAAACAACACGATGATGAATGCATATGCTGGCAAAGGATAGGGTAGTGCGACGCTATAGGTCGAAACTGTAAATGAAAGGACAGAGTGATGCCGCTCTCTGTGCAACATGAAGTATAAGAAAAAGCCTTCTCTGTTGGGTGGCACTTGAAGCTGAAGACTTGATCTAGAATGAAGCCTGTACAATTCCCAAGCATGCTAAAGCCAATGTTTCAAGCTGCGGATTTAATGGGCAGAGAAGAATAGTTTTCAAGTAAACTCGCGGTAGAAATGATGGGGTCAATGGCAGCTCTGGATCTATAGGCTTCAAGCAAACTCCCGGTAGAAATCTTGCTTGGGATGGTCATGCGATGGGTTGAAGGAAAAGTCATTTGCAAATGGATCATTCTTTGGTTCTGATTCAGCTGAATTGTTATTCAGATTCTCTTATGTCATCACTTGAGTAATCTTTGTATTTTATAAATTCGATGATTTTAACTAAACTGTAAGATAGATTATTCATGTGACTTTCTAGGTTGTCTTTTGAATAATCAGATTGTTGTATTTTAATTGATGGACCGTGGGCTTTATAAGTTTTAATATTTATTCTCTATGTTTGTTGATCGTCATTATTACACTCAGGAGTAGAGTTATCATATTGCTGAAGACATTCAAATTATTATGACTGTTAGTATTTGTAGTGTTTTGAGAGTCAATGTCCATTTTACCATAATTTTGTACCTCATGCACATTTGATTTTGGAATCCCTACTTTCGCAAATGCCCAGAACTTTTGGGGATGTCCAAAATTGGTACAACATTGGCATTTACTTGATTCCTGAGTAAATGAAATTCTTATCATACCTTATGTAAATTGTGTGTGGATATGTTGTCCTTAAACAGAAATTCATAAACGAACTGTCCTTCAGAAAGATATACACACACTATTAATAATGTATATCGCATCCTTATTATTTGATTGTTTGAAAATTTTGGAGCATTTTGATTGTTTTAACTATGCATTTTGTTTTTCCTCTTGCCACTCAAGATTGGGTTGATTAAAGGTATACCATGAATAAGTATAAACTGCGTATACGTGTATCGGTGTATGCATCTAATAGCTGGAGATGTTTATTTTTATTTAAAAAAAGTTAATGGATGGATGGATATATACTATAAGTACAAAAGATTTTGTAGTCACAACCCTTTTATTTAAAACAGTTTTGTTGGAGGCAAACTGATAGTGAAATTTTGTTGATGGATGGTCGTGAAGGATATTGTGATGGAGGTTGTAAACCGATGGTGAGATTCCGTTGAGGAATGAGGGTATATTTAAATTTTCAAAAAGACATAGTGGAAATCCTATTCATTAAATTCTCATTATTAACAGAAGAGATAAAGCCATGCTATGAAGTGATCATGTATTCAGATACATTTTCGTGCAGAGCCCACATTAGCTAAAAGCCTAAAAGAGCACATGCATGTACAAGTACAAGTATTATTACCATTTCCAATAGTACAAAAATAAACTAAAAAAAGAAAAGAATGATAAAACTTCAGTATTATAAAAAAAATTGGTTTTATGACTTCTTAATTGTCTCGATCTTCTCGGGTGCTGATTCAGATTAAGTTTATGCTAGCAATGGTACTGTCAAATCTACTACTTGCATGTAACTATAAATGCATGCACATTATGATTAAATTCAGGCCCACCTGGGCGTGCATATATACTCGTATCTATAGTATGCTTATATATGTTGCTAGCGAGGAGTTGTTGATACTTGGTACACATTGTTCATGCGAGTGTTTGGACGTTGGCCCAGTTGTGTTTACCTTTTGGTATGTTTTATCTAAAGATATGCGGCACTCGAAAGGTAGTTTCTAATTTTTGTCATAGGAGATCGGTCTCATTGAGGAGGTTTCCATGGAAAATCCATTTATACGAACATGCCTTAGCTGTTTTGTTAGTATACCTAAATTTGCTGTTGAATGTTACAAATGTAACCATTCCAGCTATTTTCATATTTATATTACATACCTTAGACATTATATGTAATATCACCTAATGTAAATATCAATTGAGTTGGTTTTTCGAAGGGAAACCAATCTGGTGATTTGGTTGGTCTCGGAAGTACAATTATATGTTTATACTCATTTCTGAGTTTCTCATACCAGACTCATGTCTCAAACATGGTGTTTCTTTTCCCAAAACTCCTCGTGTACACTTTCGAGTTGGTTGAGTAAAGCAGGTCTTAGGGTTGGATGTTTCAAGCTTATGGAGACAAGCTGGATGCTTCCACCTATCTATCTATCTACCGTTCACTATTATGTATATATTTAGCATTGTAAGGGCATGAAGTTATAACTTTCCGGGCTGATGGTAGTACTTAGTCTCTTTTGTAACTCTGAGATTCATGTATGTTGGAGTAGCTCTTTGTACTATGCTTTTGGTATATTATATATTATCGTTTCGCATGTGAGATTCTGATATTGTGTTCTTTCCTGTTCCATTTCTATTTTCTTTTATTTTACCATAAGTTTCTATCTTCTCGGCTCTTGGGTGCTCGGCACACTAATACGGTGAATGTGTCAGTATCAACACCGGGGATCGAGAAGGTGATTGTTACATTTTTGGTATTGGAACACGAGGTTAAGCGAACACCTTGGTTTCGGTTGGGTATGGCTTATTAGAGATAGGGTAATTTATGCCCTAGAATGAGTCGAGAGTACTATAAATATGTGAGCGTATTTGTTATTGCAAAATTAGACTTTTAAAATGTTTTCTTAAAAGTATTCTCTTTCTAATAACCCATTTTCTTTCAAAATCAACTCCTTCTTTGAATTAATCGTTCCTTGGCAATCCATTCTTAGTGATTTGTTCTTAGTATATCCTTTCTTTTATATAACTCTATCTTAAAGTATTCTAAAGATGTTTTGCTAAATTCAGGTAGCAAACTATGAATACTAGTGCTGCAACTGCTAGAGGTGGTAGAGGTCGTAGAGCTAGTATCATCACCAATGGCGGGACTCGGGCTGCAAGGAATATTGCTCCCATAGCCGAACTTATGAAGAATGTGGTTAAGGAAGTAGTGTAAGTTCAGCCTCAATGAACTTCTCTTCACTCTATATTAATTTTGAGAGGCTGGGTGGTTAGAGGTTCGGTGGGACTGAAGATTATTGAAGTTCAAACATGGTTGAGGATGTGTGAGAGGATTTTTGGAGACTTAGAGTTGGGTGATGCTATGAAGCATCGTTTGGCTTCTCGTAATCTTTCTGATGTTGCCATGGATTGGTGGAGTTCTATTACTACGGATATTCCAGAAAATGACTTCTCTTGGGCCCAGTTTAAGGAGGAATTTAAGAGGAAGTTTGTACCAGAGGCGAGGAAGACCTTGTTGTTTAGGAGTTTCTTAGATTTGAAGCACGGTACAATGACGGTGGTAGAGTATGAGAATAAGTTTAACGCCTTGTCTCATTTTAGACCGGGTATGATAGACACGCCTTTGAAGAAGAATAAGATATTTATAGCTGGTATGCATCCTGAGTTTAAGTGAGATATGACTAATCATATCAAGAGTTCATTTGTTGAATTGTTGAATATGGGTTTGAGGTTTGAGAGCTTGGCACCTAAACCTATTGCGACTGCTCCAACTGAGGATAAGAAGCACAAGTTTACACAACCAAGTAATTTGGCTCACATTATTTGCCGTAAATGTGGGAAGAAGGGTTATTTGGAAAGGATGTGTAGGTCCGTTGGAGGAGGGCAGATGGTTAAGGACCCATTAGGGAAAGCACCTCAGTTCGCACCAAAGGGTTGTTATGCTTGCCAACAGACATGTCACTTTGTTAAGGATTGTCCTTTGCTCAAGAAGGGAGAGCAGCCCAGGGTCTTTGCTATTTTGGATACACCTTCCACTTCAGCAGCACCAAAGGGGAAGCAGGTTCTGGAAGGTATTCTATCTATTTCTGACATTCCTATTAATGTCTTGTTTGATATTGGTTGTTCTCATAGTTTTATCTCTAGTAACCTTGTTGATAGACTTGGTCTAAAACCAGTTATGGTTCATGATTTTATTTGTGTATCAAACCCAGTAAAGGGCTCGGTAAAACTCCATATGGTATGCCAAGGTTTTCCGATTTCTTGTTTTTGATCAACTCCTTCCAGGCGATATGTTCGTCATTAGCTTTCTTGGTTTTGATACCCTTTTGAGGATGGATTGGTTATCTCATAATCATGTTGTCTTGGAATTGTGAGAATCGGATAGTAGTAATGAAGAAGGGAAGGGGAGATTTTATCATATCTTGTGAAGAGCCTAGTCCTCATATGAGTAGTTTCCTTTATTCCCTTGATGTAGCGGATGAAGTTTGAGAGTTGATTCCGGTTGTCCGGGAATTTTCTGATGTCTTCGAGGAGGTTTCTGGTTTACCTCCTCATCATGAAATAAGGTTTTGTATTGATTTGATTCCTGGTGCTAAGCCAATTGTATTACATGTTCGTAGGTTATGTCTGAAGGAGAAGTCAGAGTTAGGCATTCAGATTAGCGACTTCCTTCAAAAATGTCTTATCAGACCTAGCCGTTTGAGTTGGGGAACACCCGTCGTATATTCCACTAAGGCGGAAGGTTCCTTAAGACTCTATGTTGATTATCGCGAGCTTAATGAGTGAACTATTCAAAATAAATATCTATTGCCCAGAATTGATGACTTATCCGATCAGCTCCATGGAGCTCATGTATTTTCTTAGTTTGACCTTGCTATAGGTTTTCATCGGTTGAGGGTAGCAGAGGAAAGTGTGTCCTTAACAGCTTTTCATTCTAATCGATTTTATGAGTGGTTGGTTATGGCTTTCAGCCTAACCAATGCTCCAGCTTATTTCGTTGACTTGATGAATTGTGTCTTTCATGATGTGTTGAACAAATTCATGCTTGTTTTCATTGATGATATTCTAGTTTATTCCAAGACCGAGGAGGAGCATTCTCGACATTTAAGGATTGTATTGGAGACATTGAGAGAACATGCTCTTAAGGCTAAGTTCTCAAAATGTCATTTTTGGCGGTCGAAGGTTAGATTCTTTGGGCATGTTGTTTTCGAAGATGTTATTTCTGTTAATCCGACAAAGGTTACAGCTGTTAAGGATTGGAAAAGACCTGAAAGCATAATAGAGATTCAAAGCTTCTTGGGTTTGGTTGGTTATTATTGGAGATTTATGTAGGATTTTTCCAAGATTGCTTCACCACTTACGACTTTGACAAAGAAAGATGTCAAATTCGTTTGGACGAAAAAATGCGAGATTGCATTTAGAGAGTTGAAGGAGAAGTTGACTAGTGCCCCCATTCTGGCTATTCCGGACGGAGGTGAAGGTCTTACTGTTTACACTAATGCTTGTGGAACCGGATTGGGTGCTGTGTTGATGCAACATGGGAAGGTAGTTGCTTATGCTAGTAGGCGTTGAAGCTGCATGAGACTAGATATGCAACACATGATTTAGAGCTTTTGGCGGCGGTTTTTGCGTTGAAGATGTGGAGGCATCATTTTTTGGGTGAGAAGTTTGAGCTTTATTCAAACCATAAATCTTTAAAGTATCTTTTTACCCAAGAGGACTTGAACTTAGGCAGCAGCGTTGGTTGGAGTTTCTTTCCTCATAAAATCTTGAAATTTCATATATGTCAGGGAAGGCGAATGTTGTAGCTAATGCATTGAGTAGGAAGTATGCTGCTATGGCTAATATGGTGGTGGACCAACTCTTATCAGTCGTATAAAGGGAAATCAACAAAGGGATAGTCATCTTGTCCGACTAGCTAAAACTGTTAGTGAGAATGTTTCTCCGAATAAGTATCCAAGATTCGTGGTAGATGACCAAGGCATTTTAAGGGTGAACGAATGGCTGTGTTCCGAATGTTGACAGCATCATATGGTAGGTTCTTATAGAGAGTCATCATTATAGATTGACGATACATCCAAAGGTCTCTAAGATGTATCAGGATATGAAACGTGATTTCTGGTGGGTAGGTATGAAGAGAGACATTTCTACCTTTGTGAGCAGATGTGCTAACTGCCAGAAGTGAAGGGTAGTCATCAGAAGACGGTCGATTTGCTTCGTCCGTTGGAGGTTCCGAAGTGGAAGTGGAAGCAGATTTCCATGGATTTTATTGATGGTTTGCCTAGATCGAGAAGGGTTAATGAAGACATCTAGGTAACTATTGATAGATTAACAAAGTGTGCATACTTCTTACCAGTTAAGGCAACGAGGACGGCATCTAGTTTGGCTCTGCTTTATGTTAGACAGGTTGTTAGGCTTCATGGAATTCCAAGTAGTATTGTGAGTGATCAAGATCCGAAGTTCACAAGTCGATTATGGAAGGATTTGCATGATGCGCTTGGAACGGAGCTTAGTTTGACTAAAGCATATCATCCTCAGACAGATGGATGGACGGAGAGGGTGAATCATGTTTCGAAGGATTTACTTAGAGATTGTATTCTTGACTTTAAAGGATCTTGGGAAGATCAATTGCCACTTATTGAGTTTTCTTATAACAATAGTTTTCAAGTGAGTATTGGGATGGCACCTTTTGAGGCATTGTATGGAAGGCCATGTAAGTCTCCTTCGTGTTGGGTAGAACTAGGAGATCGCTTAGTGCTTGGACCAGATATGATCCATGAGGCTACGCATAAGGTAGCTCAGAGTAGGCAGAAGAGCTATGGTGATGTGAGGCATCCAGACTTAGAGTTCTCGATTAGGGACTTTGTGTTTATAAAGTTTCTCCGATGAGAGGTGTAATTCGGTTTGGTAAGGGAAGGAAGTTAACGCCATGTTTTATTGGACCTTTTCCGATTCTAAAGAGGATAGGCATTTTGGGTTATCTGGTTGAGTTACCAACTAAGTTATCATGTGTACATAATGTATTTCACGTATCTCATCTACGGAAGTATATACATGATCCTACTTTGATTATCGAGCCATCGCAGTAGGAGGATTTAGAGGTTGAACCCGACTTAACCATAGTGAGACAACCTATTCGTATTGTTGATCATGATACGAAGAGGTTAAGGACTATGGTTGTTGAATTAGTCAAGGTACAGTGGAGTGAGGACGTTCGAGATTGCACTTGGGAGACAGAGAAGAGTATTAGAGCCTCTTATCTAGAGTTGTTTTCTTAGTTAGTAGATTCTGTTTTATCTTATCTTTTGTTGTGTACTCACCGATTTTAGTGGAGTCACTTAGCTTGTATCATTATTATATGTAGTTTGAGTAGTACTCTATATATACATATTTCTTCTATTCTCTTTGTGTTATTCTTGTTTGGATTTCGGGGACAAAATACCCTAAGGTGGAAGAATGTAACGACCCGAAAATTCGAACACTTCATCTTCGAATATTTCAAATTTTGGAAAAATGATTAAACATTAAAAATACGATTTTATAGCATTGTAAAATATTTTTTAGTTAATAACTAAAGTTATAAAACTTATTTAGAAATGTGTTTACAGAAATTTATTCTTTGAAGAAATACTGAAAATGTGATCGAAAAAGGTTTTGTTAAAAATCAATATTTTGTTAAATAAAAGTTATGGGAAAAATTGCACAGTTGTAGGATGTCATATGAACACATTAATAAGTGCTTAAAACCTCTTATATCTAATGGTAATTAATTAGTTAAAAAGGTTATAGAAAGAAGTACTAATAGGACCCTTGATTTAAGGAGCAAAAGGTGGAGTGAAATAAGAAAGTTATGGTGTATAAGAGCATGGTTACTAATGATCTATTAGCTGGCCATTTGAGGGCATAGAGGGTCATTTATCCACTTACTAAAGCCTATAAATAAGCACCCATAGTCACTTGAGATAGTTACTGTAACGACCCACTTTTCTGTATAGTTCAAGTCGACAATAATCCTCACATGTCCAACTCAAATAGAACGGAAGGACGGATAGTTAAGGGTGTAAAAGAAAATAATATAGAACAAAACATAAAATAGAATCTCACACAAATGGAATAACATATATTATTTCAATATATAATCTTTACAGTTGAGAATTTTGAATACAATATCAAAATCTAACCTGGATTTAGCCTAGACAGTTATAAATCCTCTGTCCTTATAAATGTAAAAACAAATGCAATAGATGCAGCAGATAATAGAATACGTTGATACGTAGATGAAGATTTCCAACTCTCCTCTGGAAACTTCAATCGTCTTCAACTAAACCTGAAACAACTTAGATCTAACCAAGTATTAAAAATACCTGGATCAGGCTTGATAAACCAACGTGAGGTACTCGAAATTTTAAATGTATGGATCATGTTTATGTCAATCAAAACTTTTGAAAAGAAAGGTATCTCATAAGACCATGTCCACACTTAAATACGGATGGGTTTTTATCTTATGATAACCAAAATACTTTATACTGAAAACACTTCGATATTATCTTTAATGACATTGGTTTTGAAAACATTTATCAAGTAAATATATATAAAAATAATATCAATACCCGGACTTAGTCTATGGTAATATATCCGGACTAGGTCAAATAGAATATACATGGACGAAATATATGATGCCAAAGGGATAGCTGAAATGTTTGCAAAGCATTACAGCTATTTTGGGACTATAATCAAAACCGTAAAGCTTGTATTGGGTTGGATTTCCAAAATGACAAGGAACTAGTGGCCTGATGCGGTGTTTTGGTTGCAACAAACATAATCCAATGGCTACATATCCAACGACTCAAACGCCACTATAATGTTGTTAACAACCGATGGGAGTCAATATCAATGGCTACTCATCCAAGGACTCATACACCACCTATGCTACCAATGGAAGGCTGTAGCCTTTTTCGCATTTCATCTAATCACCCGTAATTCTGTCTTGTAAACCACATAGTATCATGTATCATTACCGGGTTGTAAGGCTAGAGTGGCTACGCTCTTCTTTTCATAAAGCCGTACTTCGTTTTTCACAAAGCCATGCTTTATTCTTCCATAAAGCACATTCCACTTAGAATGTTACATTGCCATTCCTTTGATTATTATTGACTTCCACGAACATACAACCTCTGAGCTCGTATGTCTCAAAGAAGGGTATTAAGCTAAGAGAAGTTGCCCTCTCTGCCACCGAGCAGAAAATGTTTGTAAAAGTCAACGTTTGTGATCTCAGAAATGCAATGTCAAACATTGGTCCATACAAGTTCGTTCTAGGACTGAACGAAACTGAAGGCACTCCTCCTACCACATCCTTTTAGGAATCACCCCTAGGATCGGTAGCGAGTAGTCCTTGCAATATGAAGATTTCAAAACACGCAGGACCACTGCTATAATGTTAACAAGCAATCCTTCCGCTATGAAGATCTTCGGTCTTCAATAATCATCATCTTCAACATATCTTCATCATCAAGATTTCTTCATTTCCTAACCTATACATTGGTATGAAGTGGTTTTCAGATAGGAGTTACCCAAATCCGACCCGGTTCCTTCGAACCAATCATCGGTAAAAAGATATCAGGTATAAGTGTTTGTTAAACAACATTCAATCAATTAATCTTTTTAAATTAAATTGCTCTTAGAGATAGATTCATTAAATTATTCCTTTATCTTTTTCAGAGTATATGGAATCATTAAGCCTCATTTTATCAAATACTTTGGTTATTTAAAACCTTTTAAACTTTGGAATAATTCTAAATCATTTCACTTTTTTACTTAGGAAAAACATTTCCAAATTATTTATTCAAATCTGATATTGGAAAACATTATTTTCAAGCATCCGAGCTTCCTCTTTGACATGTTCCGTCCCTCGCCCAAGTCTCCTTGGACCTCACAGAAGAAGTATGTGTACTAATCGTTTCCACATACTCCTTTCATTTTTAGAAATGCTTTATAAAACTTCCAAATAATTATTTAAAACACTTAATTATTCTTTTTTTTAAAACCATTTATAAAAGATATGAAAAAGTGTAACGATCCTGAATTTTAATTAAGTTTAAATTGTTAATTAATTTGATTTTTGAATAAACATATGTACATGTAGACATACAAGATAATAAATATTTAAAGTTAGAAATAAATTTGACAAATTCCAACAATATATTAACTATAGAATTTCATCTATATTACAAAGCAATAGAACAAAAAAAAGAAGACAGATTAATATAAAAGATAAGTATGAAACAAAAGGAAAAAAAATTATTATAAAGTAATATTGTAAAGACAAAATAAAAAGAAAAACAAATATATATAGGAAAGCCTGTATGAGAAGACAACATGATGTATTTGAGTTGAACAAAACATATATATATATATATATATATATAAGTAGGAAAACAAATAAACAAATATGTGAAGCTTGCAAAGGAAGATACTTATATGTAAATTAGTACCAAAGCAATTAATGCAAATATCCATCAGCTACAAACTTAGAAAGATCTCTGCATATATAGTACTGAAGGAAAACAATATATATCAACTTGTACAAATCAATAAAATATACACCCTGTACAAAATATTATACCTAGTAACTTCATTCCTATATATCAATCTTCCATCTCACTTTCGTTCACAAAAGGCTGAAGTAAAAAGTTATCAAAACTTAAACAAAATTCAACTGAAAACATCAAACATCATTCAACTTAAACAATAACATAAATCAATGAAAACCAGAGATCAAAAGAAGGAAGAAACTCAAGCCTATTCAAATGGAAGCCCTATTCTTCTTCCTTTGGAAACAATGTGAGTATCAACTAGCAACTTAAACTTGAGTATATATTTGAAAGTGCAGTGTATATATATATATGTATCTGTGCATCTTCTCTGTTTGTTTTACAGAGTATCGGACAACAAGTAAATTCCATTTCTTGTTTTCTAATCCATATCAGGCTTTGGTTTCAAAACAAGATAGTTGTACTTAAGTACGAGTTACAATTTAAAAATAGTTTCATGAAAAAAAATGTATATAGAATGAAAAATCCAATTTTTACAGTGAAAACTTTGTTTTCTGGAAAATTCGAGTATCACGAAATTTTGATTCAAGGATATAACTTGAACCCCTATTCGAAGCCATGATTTTTAAGCTTGGTTTGATGATTTGTTTAGCAACTGGTTTAAGAGCAGTTTATTTTTGTTCGAAAATAAGACTTCAATCAATTTCTGGTGATCGATCGAGTCGTTTTAGTCGGGGCTTGGGCCGGAGATGGAGGAGCCTACGGGGATGCCTGGAAAAATAGGCAGAGGTGCCAGAGATGACGGTGGTGAAGGCGGCGTAGAGTTTTAGTTCGTAATCCTAATTTTTAAGCGCATAGGAAACTTGTGCACTATAGTTTCATTAGAGCATCGAGTTGCTCGGGGTTTTGGGAAATGGTAGCTTGGTCGTTGACGAGGTCGAGGCCGGAGTTGTAGGCTGGCTGATGGTCGGGGCTGGGAGGACGTGGCGTTGACAGGTTTGGGATGTGATGGGTTTAAGTGTTCCAAGTTTCAAGTCTGACCTCGTATTTCGATTTCGAGGTGATGGAATGGTTCGAACGGTTGGGGTTGGTTCTGGAGTTGATCGTCGATGTGCTCGACGTCGTGACGATGACCGGCGTTGGTCGGAGCCACTGTGCACGTGCACGAGCCTGATTTTGTTAGCCTGGGTGTTGTTGTCTGGGAAGAGCAGAGGAAAACTCGAAGTTTTCTCGAGTGATTCGAGTAGTCTACTCGAAGCAAAGAACGTGGAGTTTCGGGTCACAAGACTTGTTCCAGTTTTTACCTGAACCTGTTTCCAGAATTCAAAACTGAATTTAAAAATCTATGAATCAAGGTTTGAATTGAGTGTAAATTAAAATCTAAATATAATTCAAGTTTGAATTAGAATTTAGTTGGAGATAAATAAAGTTTTGAATTCAAATTGTTTTTAATAACTTAAAAGTAATCAAATAGATTAGAGAAGTGTGAATTTAAATAGATTTGAAATTGTAGATGGAAATTTAAACAAGTTGAAAATTAGAAAGTTAAAACCTGAAATAAATTTTTAAACCAGATTTCCAGATTTTGAAATTAATTAAGATTTATAACTTAAGTGTTAAAGTAAATTTTAAATATGTTAAATTTAAAAAAGAAAAGTGATTTTAAACTCTTTAAAAATTTCCTTTATAACCAATTGTTATTTTAATATGTAGATTTAAAAATGCTAAGGAAATTTGTTCCGAGCTTTATTTAATGGAAATCAGGATTTATTTCAAATTTTAAATCTAAATTGGAATTTAAAAGGAAATTTGAAACAATGTTTTCAACCATATTGTAATAACAATTAAATCATAAATATGGATGAGTTTACTTTAATTAATGAAGATTAATGATTTGTAATTCATTAATTAATGAGTTCTTAATGGTTAATCAATTTATAATTAATAATGATTAATATAAGTAAATTTCTTTAGAAAAGAAATTAAAGAAATTTAATAGTTGATTAAGGTCATTAACTAAAAATTTTGAATAATTAATTAATGTGATAAATTTTAACAATAAATTAGATTGATTAATTTAATAATAATCAATTGTGGAATTATTAAGTATAATTACTTAATGACAGTAATTAAAGCATTAATTATTCAGAGTAATTAATTGAGTTAATTTGATTAGTTCAAGTCAAATTTCTTAAGTTAATCTAGAATAATCCCTTGATAATTTGAAAAGTAGAATTACTTAGAGAAGTAATTAATAGATGATTACTGGATGTAATTAATTGAATGATGATTAGAAATTTGAGTATAACTATTTGTTAGTAATTAAAGGATTAATTAATAATTGTGATTAATTAAGGATAATTAAAGGTTAATTGATTCATTAATTAAGGATGATTAGTTAATTATTAAAGGTTAACTAATAAATGATTACAGGAAATTTATTTCAGATAATTTGTAATTAACTTATGTTAATTGACCAAGATTAATGATTATTCATAAGTAATACATCTGATTTAAATTAATCAATTGATTAATAAATTTTACTTGTGAATGTCTGGATTTTATTGAATGGGTGAATTGTTTGGTATCCCTGATTTGTGATGCTTTATGATATATCCTGATTTGTGTTATGATCTGTAATGTAAATTATTTATCTGGGATGACTGTAATTTATTATCTGTGATATATATATATATCTGTGGATCTGTGAATAAGGATAAGCGTTATAGTTATACCGCTTATCAAATATATTGTTGTATTTGAATCTGTAATGTTTGATGATAATGTTTCACTATTGTGTTAAACCCCTGGACCACACTTTTACACACACAAATATGGATTTCACGAGGAAATCGGTTAAGTCACAGATGATTTAAATTTAATATTTTTGAAATTGAAATTTTAATTTCAATTGATTTTGGGAATGGATTTGGGTTAAATGTTAAAGCTTTTAAGAAGGAGTTTTTAAGATAAAAGTTATTTTGAATAACTTGGTAAAGTTTTTCAATTTAAATAATTTAATTTGAATTTGAATTCAAAATTTTGAATTGAATTCCATGTTTGGAAATTATGGTTAAAGATGTCATAAATGTGTTTATATGAATTTAAACCATTTTAAAAGTATGGTTTTGAGAATTTGAATTTAACCCAAGGACTTTAACTCGTATAAATGAATCAGATTTTCCGAAATGAAAACTATTTGTTTTCAAATAATAGAAGCTTTCATATAAGGAATGAATTTCCAATTTGTGTCAAAAAGAATTTCAAGTTTGAAAGGAAAATGGTTTTCCGAGTTATGAATAAATCTTTGTGAAAGATTGTTGAACTTTGTTTTGAAATTGGAAAGGTGTACCTTTTGTATAAAAGGTCGAAATGGAATTGTTTTGAAAGCTATCAGTTAAATCTTTAATATAAAGATTTGATGAGTTAATCCAATTGAGATGGGAATTGATTTGAGAATCTATGAATGGATCTTTGTGAAACTGGGTGAACTTTGTGAATTGAATCTTTTTGTTTAAAAAGATTAAAATGGTGATTTGTTTAAACCATTTAAAGAGGAAATTTGGATAATAAGTTGTGAATTAATTGAAATTCCATTATCCATATGTTTTTAAATATTGCGCTCATTATTCGGTTTAGCCGGGAGAGGACCTTTGCGTCATATAACCCATTCTGAATAATGATACGTCGTATATGGATTGCATTTGAAGACTGGTGTTGAAGACCAGGTATTTGTGAGAATGATAGGATAACCTATTGATTGTCTCTACACCGAGTCGCGCCGGTATAGAGATTCCCTAAGTGATGGGAAGTCCGATCGGGATTGTGAATACCCGGATTGCAAGGGCTTCTTTAGAAGTGCCTTCGGTTCTGTTCGAACCCGGAACAGACTTGTAGGGTTGTATGTCTGACATTACACTTTGAGATATAAAGCCGATTTCTTTCAAATACATTTCTGTTTGGTGGCGGAGAATTTATTCTCTTAGCTTAACACCCTTCTCTGAGACGTACGAGCTCAGAGGTTATGTAGTTGAAGGTTATCAGTGATATACTCCCAATTTGGTAGTGTGGCATGCTAAGTGTTGCTGTGTGTTGCTAATCATTTGTTGATCAAAGCATGGCTTTGTGAAGAAGCGTAGCTTTGTGGACGAGACCTCATCGGACCTCACACCCCGAAAATGGTCAAAACATGAAAGATGCGGCAAGGTTATGAGGGTCGCACCCTTTAGGGTATGTCATTTCCTTCTGGAAAAAGGTGGTATCATGGTATGGAGCCCAGATATTTAACCTGTGCGGTTGCTCCAATCTCATTTACTGTGTGATTATTGCTTTGTGATCGAGGTACCTCAGATAAAGGTCGCAAACGACCGGGGGGTGGCATATTCGTGTAATAGTTACCTAGTAAGAGGTATCCCGGCCTTGTGTTGGCAGAGAGCTAGTTAGTTCTCGGGACGTCCCTCCAGAGGCGTTCCTACGTGGCATAGGAAGTTCCTTAGCCTAACCATTTGTTGGAAAATCCAAAGAAACAATACGAGCCTTGTACGGTTTTAGTTGTATAACCTGCTATGGAATGTGGCGGTAACCTGCTATTGAACATAGTAGCTATAGTAGGCATACACTAATGGTTGTATGCTGGCTAAGATTAATATTATATTTTCGAAATGTTTCCTACACTATGCACTAGTAATAATATCAAAGGTGTTTTTGCGTAGTAAGCATGTTTGACTATCATAAGGAGAAATCTCCTCCAATTCTACGTTTGCATTGTTTGTTTGGTGGGAGGCCTTATGGTAGTTTCATTTTCCAAAAAGCATTGCGGATTTCAATGTTTAAAATTCTTTTGTTGTTGGTTTTAAAGATAAACTGTTTTTGTTTACTCATACCAGTCCCATGACTGACCTGGAGTTTATTGTTCCCTTCCTAAACTCTGGGTGCCCACAATTTTCCTCACGGGCAGTCTAGAGTTAGGATTTTCAAATAGTCAGGTTTAGTAGACTAGTTGGAGCTAGTTCAGTTTTTGGAGTTCACGGACGACCGACGTTGCTTATCTTTGTGAAACGTGATGGTGGTTCGAGCTTGATGTTGGAGTTGTTGGACTCATGCTCTTTTTCAGATCATTTGGAGTTATCAGTTCTGTTGTTTCCGCTGTAACATTACTATTTGTCTCTGATATTGTTGTATCATATTGATATCGTTGTTGTATATCATTTTGGATATTGTATTCGTTGGAGTTGTATATGATATCATTCATTTATTTCTTCCGCTGTGTTATTATACTTACTGTGTTATAAGCTCCGGCGAGCCAGATTCGGCTTTTGAATCTGCGGCATTTGAGTACAAGTGAAGTATGGGTGTCTATTTTCGAAGGCCGAGTCAGGATCGTTTCAAAAAGAGTGGTTAAGTAAATCATATTTCACAAGTTAAAAAACTGCTGTGAAAAGTGCTGCAAACAGTGTATTAAAGCTTCTTTGATCAAAACAACATTTTTACTTCATATATGTTCATTTTTCCAACTCAAACCACTTTTAAAACATTTTAAAAGATTTATAAAATTTATTTTATATTTTTAGAGAAATAAAAACGACTGTTTCAAACAATTTCTTACTTTGGTCGTTAAGCGACCAAAATTGGATTTTTCTAAAAACTTATTTTGGACATAACTCAAACTCTATCAAATGAAATCTTGATTTTCCTTTCTCATTTGAAAACTAGGATTACAAGAATCTCTAAATTTCTTACTTCAAAGATTTTTGACTTAGTTTCCATTCTACACATTGATTTAAAGTTACTGGCCGAATATTACGAAATGCTGCTACGTGACGAGCTCGATTTTTGTCCATTTGGTGAAATGTTCTGAAACTTGTCTGATACACTTCAAATATGTTTTTAAACCATATTAAAACTATTTTAACTTATTTAAAATAATATTTTATTATTTTAATCATTAAAGAGGCTAAACAACTTCATACACTTTTCATTTGGATTTATTAACTAACTAGGGTTAACTTACTAACCATTACCTAACTTGAATATTATTTTCAAATCAATTGGTTATAGAATTTAGCAACCAAGTTATCAACCATCTTAACATCCATATAGTCATCTAATTCTCAATCAGTTCTCAACCAAGCGTATAAATTCATTAACTGAACATATTTAACAATACTTTAAGAAGTTGAATGATTAAAATAACTCAATTACTACCATTGACCAAATTGTTTCACTTCCTACCAACATTCATTTAATCCAACACTTCATTATCGTTTCAACTTCCACCAAACATTACTAAAACCATCCTTTCTTCCTCTTAAAACCACATGCCTTGCTCCATCTCCTTCTTCCACAACCATGGCCACCTTCCTTCTTTCTTGATCTCATCCATTTCCACCATCAACCTTCCCCTAGGTTCGGCCTCCACATGTTCCACCACTTCCTCCATCATTTCTTCACTTCTTATATGCTAAATCATGTTTTAGTGATGTTCTAAGGTCTTTGGCAAAGTTTGGTGGAGTTTGGAGTTGGTTTGATATGATTTTAAGAAAGTCGGTAAGAAAGAAGAAGAGAAGAAGAAGCCATTAAAATAGCCTAAAGGAAGAAGAAGAAGAAGAATATGTGTGTAATAAAATGAGAAGAAAACTTGTGTATTTATAGGAAAAGAAAGAAATGGTAAGTTACCAAATTAACCCATTACCAAATTACCAAAATATTCTTTCTTAACTTTAACTTACTTTTTTCAACACTTAACCATCATCCATTACTTCATTACTTCATTTTATTTTTACTTAATACTTAAGGAATGTATTTGAATGGAAAAGTGGATTAAAGTGAAGATTTGTCTTGGTTTTGGTGAGATTTGATTTGATGTTTGCTTTTTTACCTTTTTAATTATCTTACTTACTTTTACTAATGACATTCTAGAATTTTCTAATGATACATAGTAAAAGTAAACTTGATTACTTGTAAAATATATATATATATATATATATGTGTGTCTTAAAATATGTTAACAAAGGCGCAACAACGTTGCGACAACTTATATCGAACAAAACGTTGATTTTCGACAAAACATTTTACGGTCACATTTTGACTTTTTTGTTAAACTATTTATTTATGTAAACCAAACTTGAAAATAAGTTTCTTATCATCTTTAAATAATTAAAACAAGTGTATTTGACTTATAAAACCATATTTTATAATATTAAAATCCAATTGTAAAAGATACGATGTCGATTTGTCAACATGCAACGAAATTTGGCAATCTTTATAAGACAAGTATTTTTATACTTATAAAACTTTTATCAATCACTTATTATCATTTTATAATAATTTAAAAGGAGTTATTAATTATTTTTTTAAAAAAATTGAACGTAATCCAATTTTATCGAAAACCGGCTTCTATCAATTTTACGATGAAAATCCAAAATCTCTTATTTTTATAAAACAATTCTAAAAATAAGTTCACCATTCTTATTTATGACATAAAACGTGATTATTTAAGTTTGGAAATTCTATATTTGAATATTTAATGTTAATTAAATATCTCATTTAAAAGTGGTAAAATTACGGGTCGTTACAGTTACCAAAGCACTTGAAAAGATTCGCTTCATTTCACTCCTTTCTCTTCTCAAAAAACTCACTAAATTAGAGCAACACTATCAAAAAAATTCAAAACTTCTACAAACTCACGTTACCATCCTAATATAGCATATAATATCACCCAATAAACTCAAAACCAAAAGAAGTGAAGCCATTCTCTCCATTCCTTTTAGGGTCATGAGCATCTAAGCCATTTAATGCCTTGGCCGTGCACTTTTCTTTCTCCATTATCTCTTGTTGTGCTTGAATCTAGGCTTGTGTGTAGAAGGAAGGAAGTGTAGTGGGGTTTGATTGAATGTTGGTAGGAAAATAATGGAATTTGATTCAAGTAAAAGTGAGTTATCTCACTCATTAATCGAAACCCATAAAACATGTCATATATGATATCATATGTGTTAATTTTGCTAGATAATATTGCTTGTTATATATTAGTAATAATAAATATTAACTACTTAAAGTTATGACCATGATTACATGCTTCAAAAAGTATGTGATTTGCCAAAGTATTGCCTTTTAAACCATTAAGATGTGTAGTTTAAATTAAGTGCATTCGAATGCTTAAAATGGACACGTTAACTTGTTTATATGTTAAAATATGTTTAGAAGTAATGTGGAAGGAATTTGGAATCAAATATGTGTATAAAAGTGAATGACACTAAATATTGGTTTGAATACGGAATTGTCCATATAGCGATAATCGCTATAAACGCGCTTTGAAATCCCTTTCTTTTATCTCACTTTTTAAACAACATATTTTAGTTATTTTCAAGTATAATGTTTTATATACATATAGTAGTATAAAAGAAAGTAATAAATGAAGTTTTAAAGCTATGTATTTATAAAACAAAGTTAGCGAAGTTATGGCCCATATAGCGATAGTCGCTATGGATATAGTTTTGAAAAATTAGTTTTTAGCGAAGTTTAAAATATTGATAAATTGGATATTTTATGAAATATTTTCAAGGGATTTTTTATAAAAAATAAATAAGTATTTGAAGGAAGTAATAATTTCAAATATGTTTAAAATAATTATATTAAGTTTTAAAGAAAAGGTTATTTCTATTTTGTATATACACAACTTGTCTGTTTATAAATATAATAAAGGTTTTCAAAATCAGTATTAAGTAGCTATTTTTAAAGTAATATTTCCTATAACTATTTATATCTTATTTATAAGTAATTTCAAAATATTTTATTTATATATAAGTTTATAAAATCATTTTTAACTAATTCATTAAAATAAGAATTTGTACACACTTTCTTCCTTAACTTATTTTAAATTCTATTTCTTTATTAAATAAAACTACTATATATAAATCATTTTAAAAAGTCTTTCAAATCTATTTATACAAATAATTTCAAAGGACTTTTGATTTGAAAGAAGGGATGACAAGTAAAAACTATGTAATAACATTAGTTTGATTGTTTATGGAATGTTAATATTACTATGCTTAACATTAAAAGTCGTACGAGTAAGCTTCCCTATTTGTGAGAGTCAAGACTGATGTTTAGGTAGGGATGAAGAAATAGAGCTCTAAACTATCAACATCCTTCTAGGCTGAGGAATAGTTAAGCAGAAATGTCGAAAACGAGTTAAGTATACGAACCTTGATTTCCATAAGCAAGTGCTTGAGATTTGATAGTCGATTAGTTGACTACCGAACTTAACCAAACTTAACTTAGGAAGTATACGAAATGCTTTGCAGGTTTATACCAATAAGAATCCCCGAGGAGGGGCATTGGTAAGAACCTCCTCTAGCTTTCGATTACTTCTAAATGAATCAGAATTGAGTTAACCGGGAATTCATCGATTGGTTTTGGAGAGTACGAGATTGGTAAGTGTTTTACTTGCCAAATACCACTTCAAAACTATTATACGGGTTATATGTCTTTTTAGTGGAATGATTGAGACCTTGTGTGGTTTCGAAATCTGTTGAGATAATGGGATCCGTGTGGGATTCAGGATCAGATCAAGTATTAGAGACTCGTGTGAAAATGAAGAACGTAGCCTCGATATCGAAAAATGATTAAACATAGAGTAGGCTGGATGATCCTGGGCTTAGGTGACCCATGAGGGGTACAACAACTTTGTATATAGAGTATGCTTATAGATGTTACTAGCGGGGAGTTGTTGATACATGGTACACATTGTTCACGCGAGAGTTCGAATGATGGCCCAATTGTGTTTACCTTATGGTATATTTATCTAGAGATATATGGTGCTCCAAAGGTAGTTTCTGATCCTTGTTGTATGAGATTAGTCACATTGAGGAGGTCTTCGTGGAAAATCCATTTATACGAACATGCCTTAGCGGTTCTGTTTGTATACATAAATATACTATTAAATGTAATAAATGTAACCATTCCAGCTATTTTCATATTTATATTACACACCTGAGGTATTATCTGTAATATAACCTAATGTAAATATCAATTGAGTTGGTTCTTTCGAGGGGAAACCAATCCGGTGATTCGGTTGGTCTCGAAAGTACTATTATGTGTTTATATGCATTTCTGAGTTTCTCATACCAGACTCATGTCTGACACATGGTATTTCTTTTCCCAAAACTCCTCATATCCTCTTTCGAGTAGGTTGAGTAAAGCAAGTCTTAGGGTTGGATGTTTCAAGCTTATAGAGACAAGCTGGATGCTTCTACCTTTCTATCTATCTATCTACCTATTTTCATTTCCTTTTAACATTATGTATGTATTCAGCATTATGAGGACGGGCAATTATAACTGTCCAGGTTGATGGTAGTACTTAGTCACTTTTGTAACTCTAAGATACTTGTATGTTGGAGTAACTCTTTGTACTACACTTTTGGTATATTATATATTATCGTTCTGCATGTGAGATTCTGATTCTTTTTCTGTTTCTATTTTCTTTTATTTTACCCTAACTTCCTGTCATCCCGGCACTTGAATGCTTGGCACACGAATACCGTGGATGTATTTGTGTCGACATCTAGGGACTGTGAAGGCGATTGTTACAATTATAGTAATAACAAAAATAGTGGGAGCATACCATATAGCGCTTTTAAATGGACGCATCATGATACAAAATTATTTTCATATATACATCAAATATTATTTATGAAATAATAAATGTTTCCATTATCGACTGAATGAATATTACGAATATTCATTATTAAATAAATCTAAAATAAAGGTATTTGTTGCATCAACTATATAATACAGAAGTATCTAAAGTTTTACAATTATTTTGGAATTATGGACCATGACACAATTTTAAGGGATAATTATTTAGTTATATGTTTATGGATCATATGGTATTAGTGAATTGTACCTCAAACAATTAAGGGCAAATCACCCATTCAGTGAGAGCGACACAAGAGTAAATAAACTCTTATGGTTGACGCATACAGATGTATACAAATGTAGGTATGATGATACAAAACGGTTCCAAATACTTCATTAAATTCATGATGAATTATCACAAATATGAACATGTGTATTTGATTCACATGGAATATGTCTATGATAAGTTTATAGAATATAAAATGGAAATAAATAACATGGCATGCAAAAGAAAATAAAATGATTTGATTTGATTAAATAAGTGAGTGTATTGGAAAGAGTTCCTAGTGTACCTAAAACGAATAAGATTCTATCTCAAAAGTCACTCCTTCCAATGATACTTAATGATATATCGGTAATGAGTAATTGGACTTTATTAAACAAAGAATGATTGATAATGAGAGAATTTAAGTTAACTTTTTTCTATTAGGTCGTGTACTTAAGAGTAAGAACATAAGGTTAAAATTAATTTCACCTGAGCATAGCTTATGAGACCTTACAAGATATAAGTTTATAAGAAATTTCTATATATCTTAGGTCAAGGAGTTAACAGGTTGTGCAAGTCGCGAGACGTCATGTAATACTTGTTCGTAAGGGATCTAATGTAGACCACCATAACTGAGGTTGGGATCGATCAATTTTCAATGACCAATTTATGCGACGAACATAAGTTTTGAAAAAAAAAATAGTATTGTATTTATATAAAAGTATCTCATTAAAATATTTATGAGTATCTATTCCATTGTAGTGAAAAATAATTGTTGTTTCATGAAAACTAACTTTGTGGCAAAGAAATTTCTTTTACAAATATTGATAGTAAAATGGATTTGGATACGATCCAAAGGTAATACTAATTACAAAAGATGAAATGAATTGACTAACCGTAAACAGACATAAAAAATTAGAATGTCTAATAAGAACTCTCTCATATTAAACAGAAACTATGATTTTTTGATGTTGAGAAAAGAATTTCCTTAGTTGTCAATAAGTCATTATGAGTATTGGCTCTACCATATTGCATGATGTGAAAATCTAGAATGGGTTCCAGTTCATTGTCAAAATATGATTTTGATAGTTGTACCCAAAAGGATATGATCCATAAACTGCGAAGTGTCTGTGAGAAGAAGACCAACGTGATTGGAATAATGTAATCTGTATTGATAGAATAACATAAATTTCGATTGTAGAAATTAACAAAATAAATTTGTCATTCAACATACTCAAGTTAATTTGGTTTTTACTCACAAAATTATCACTCGAGATGACTTTGAATTTTAGTATATGTATGTTGAAACAAAAATTCTAAATAATGATTTAGAATATTTTATTTGCGCTTAAAACCAAAATATCTCGATGTAAGTGGGAGTGACAGCTAAGTTTGTGAGTATTGGATATGATCCAAGAATTATATGAAAGTACCGTTCGATAAGCATTAGAGTTAAGCAAGTATTTGGACTGAGAAATCAAATAGCTTGAATTACAGTCAAAATGTAGAGGAAGCATGTGTTTGTAAGAAAAAGTATTAATAGAAACTAAAATATTTCTAAAACTATAAGTAAACTATAAACTTATGGTTGTTAACAGTGTTACATGTTAAAATCAATTTAGTATGGTTGTTTCATTCTTGATACTAGATTTGAAATTGACATCTTTTATAATCAGTATAAATGGATGTTAGAATTGTCCCAAAACGATATACACAAACATAAATTATAAAGTTCAATCTAGATCATGTAAAATGGATTCCTTATGCATTGGCAATAGAAATTAACATACAAGCTATATTGTCTATAATATTACATTTCACTTTTGTACTTGATACATAAAGTAAGAATCGAATCCGAATTAAGATCACTAAATAATAGTTTAGGGTGTTCTTCGATATTTACGAATTTGTAGAGAATTTTTGATAGAAATGACGAACTCCTTATGATGGAGTGCATGGCCTTGAACTTCATATGTGATATTGAGTATGATATGTCAATCCTAAATACATGTTCAATCTTAAACTAAGAACTCTAAGTTGGAAATGTTCCGAACAACTATTAGTGGGTAATTCAATCAATAGCTAAGTACATTGCCTTGAATAGCGCTACAATAATAGAGTATGAATAAATGCACAAATTTTAATTGAGCTAGGAGTGATTCCAAATATCGAGAATCCCATAATGTTATTATACGATAATAATGCCGCGATATAGATAACGAAAGAACCTAGAGCTCACTAGTAGTTGAGAAGAACACTCCAAAAGGTTCTGCATAATAAAAGCAGTTTATCAGCATCAAAGAAAGAAAATTGACCGAGAAGATTGTTAAAATAAAATAGCATGCATGTTCATTAAGAGGACTGGCTTTGTTAATTTATGAGAAAACTGTAAGGTTCCATATTTAACCCCAAGTGCAAATGGGAGATCGATAGAGTTTGGGGTACGCCCTAGGGATAATTATGTATTTTTTTTACATATATCTAACTTGATAATCATCTTATTCAAAATAAAAGGTCTTTTCGTTCTATTATGTACTTGTTATATTGTCATTTAATTAATTAAGTAATAAATTCAAAGTATATTAAATAGAAAATTATTAAATGGTATGTTATATGATAGAAATTACAATGTGCTGTAATCATGAGAAATTTATCACATTAAAAACAACATACTATTTTAAGTATACATATTCAAGATGGTATATTGATACATCTACTGAGAATAGAGTGCATAACGCTCTCCAAATATTGGGCAATGTATTACTCATGACTGTTAGGGGTAACCCGGAGTTAAATACTAATAGTTATTGGATAATTATGGAGTGACACACTAGAGAGTTTTCTATTGGTTAATATAACTAAGGTAAAGTAGAGAATCTTAAAGTGATGATATTACACAATTCTCTCGACTTGAGAATACTATTGAACTTCAATGTGGATATTCCACTTTGATTATAGTTAAATCTTATCATGACATCCATTGAATAACTATAGTTGGGCATGATTTAGAGCATTATGTGTGAAGTAATATTCAACGAAGAATTTATCTCCTCGGTTATATGGGATTATTATCATGATCAACTGTAGTCAACTCAAAGTCAAAGTCTTTGGCAGAGTAGTACGGTTAATGATAATTGTTACTATTGAACCATGCACTTTGTGATTGGATAAACAAAGTTGAATGTAGATGGTTAAGAACCGTTAGCTTAATTGGTATGATCTTGTAGATTGTATTCTAGAGGTCTTAGGTTCGATCCCTTAAGACATTAATATGAGCACTCTGCTTAAATTAAGTATCACTCTTGTTATCAAAAAACTTGAATCTGGATGATTTTAGAATTCTAACCAAAACCAAATTCCATAATTCCTAATGTGACATATTGCTAGCGAAGAGAATTGGTTTAAATTGTCGTTACTACTAAGTACCGCTTATAATAATAAAATTGGATTTTACTAGAAAAGATGCATAAGTGATAAATTCAACCAAAATGTCACTCACTGGCTAAGGTGAAGTGTGAATGTTAATATTTGAATTGTTCGATATTAATCACAGACTGGAATTATACATTTGAGTTGCACAACCATAATAATGAATAGTCCAAAAAACTACATGATTCAATTAATTCGTAATCGTTGTAATTAATTAAATTAATTAATATTTATAAAATATTTATTATTAAATTTTATTTTATTTGTTTGAATATCATTAGTATTTAATAAAGTGCATATATAAAAGTGTAAACACACATATCGATATATGATATTGGTAGAATATTTAAATTGGATATAAATAGATAAACAACTAAGTATTTTCGGGAAATTTAAGGCCCACTTGCCTCTTTATGTTTAGTCATGCATGATGAGAGGGGGAAGGTTTCAAATGTGATTTGAAAATTCAAAGGAGTAATTAAAGGAAGGAAATAAATCTCCATCGTTTACTTTTCTTTATGAATCACTTAAATCTCATTTATGAAATGATTCTTTCCCTTTCTCTTCATTTCTCTATTTCTTCCAAAAAATATGAAGAAAGAAGGGAGAGGATTTAATGAGATTTAAGCATGAATTAATAGGGAATGTTTTAAAGGAGGGAATCGAAAGTTTTACACGTTTCCCTTAAGACGAAATCTTCTTTCATTCATTTCATTATTATTCTTCCAAAAAAAATTCATTGTCTTCCTCCTGCTCTCCTCCTCTTCTTTAATGGTCAAATTCGTCGTGGCCTCCATGGCTTAAAATATAAAAAAAACAAAAAAAATCAAAACAAAAGGTGGTTCTTATCTCTTGGTTCCAGCAAGATCCAAAGTTCGATTCAATTGAATTTAAGAGCATCGATTCATCATTCAAGGTGAAACTCTTGACAGCATTCTAAGTTACTACACTGATTTAATTTTTTATATGTTTTTCTTGTTAATATGCTTGGACTCTATAAGATTCATCTCATCTTTCAATTGTTCATCTTGCAAAATGTAATTCAAATCTATTTTCATCTCATTAAAAAGGTATGTTTATTTTGTTGATTTGATTCAAACCCATTTTTGTTCTTTATCTCCATTCACTATATGTTCATTATGATTGATAAAATTTAGATCCTCTATTTTCTTTGATAATTTATTGTTGTTCTCTATATTATTTATATTTGAATGTTCCTATAATGAATTTGCATGTGCCTAATTTGTTCAACTCCCTTTTATTTTGTTTTGGAAATTTTATAATAAAATAAATTAATTTTGTTTGAAAACTATTTTATAATTTTATAATATTGGCATACATAAATGTAAATAAACTGTATAAAGTAATTATTTATTTTTCCCTGAAAATGGATTTCTTATGTTATATGGTTGTCATTTTGAATACAATTATTTTGATTATTGTTTTTATAACAATAGAAGTTTATCGATATGGAATTCATGAATGTACTTTTTTGTAATGTCCAAAGCTTTTTTATTCCATTCTAAATTTAAAGTTTTGAGAAAAATTCTACATCTTTTGTTTCATTTCAAAATTAAAGGTTTGCTTTAAATTGTTAGCTTTAAAATAAAACATATTTTTACATATATTATAAATTTTAATCTTTACATATATAAGTTATTTTAAATCTAAAACATTACTTGCAATATCAAAATTATAGAAACATATATGTGTATGATGCCTTATCTCATACTTTTTTTTATAAAATTTTAATATTTAACCTCAAATTCTTCCTTAATTAAAACCAATCCATTATTATCAATTTCAGATTTTAAATTATATAAAATTATTAAATATAATTTTCATGTACATATTCACATTCAACTATGCATCCTCTACCATATATATACACACTATAAATGAAAACCATGGACAAAAAAAGAATATGTAAAGGGGAAATGGGTCTGTTGTAGTGTAAATCCCCGCACCTACATATGGCCACATTAACTATGTACACTTATTATCTTTGTTAGTCCATGAGATGATGGTTTTGATGACAACAACCTTAGAATAGATTATAAAATATAAATACTAACATTATAAGTTTAGATATATATGTATATGCAGGATTTAACCATGCAGGTATCAAGAATGAAGACTGTACAGTATAGAGATTCAAGATATAGAGATAGAAGACTCATGAGTATCAAGATTATCAAGAGTTCAAGATTTCAAGGTTAAGTTTGTTTTATTAGGAATATTTGTTAAAACTCGTAGAAAAGCACTGGCATCTTAATATCTAATTTATTTGTGGAATGGTGTAACAACCCGAGATTCCGTAATTATTTTGTTATCGTCTTTAGACGATCACTATTCCTAGCTAATTGTTTTGGAGTTTTAAATCGGTTTGAATTCCTTGAGAAAATTGGGTAAGTATTGTTGGGCTTTAAAAATTCAATTATCCACTTCTTTTGTGGCGGAGATAATCGTGTATAACCGTTCCTCTCTCCTTCAATTTCGATATACCCGACCCTCATTCAAAATTGTTTTCGTTCGTGAAAACCCTAGAGAGAAAAAATAAAAACACGAAGTATAATGGCGGCTTCACGTTTTCTTCGCTCTCGAATTATTCCTCTTCGTCAAAGATTAGAACTTCGATCGAATTTGGGGCGCACGACTTGTGTAGCTCGATCGAGGGATCGTAGCTGGCCTTGTCGATGAAACTTCCCTCGCCTTGCTCGGCTTCTTCGATTGCACTAAAAAGGTGAGTAATTTCAGTTACTCACATCTAGTTCAGCTTAGTGATTTCCTCTGCTTGTTTGGATTTTGATGTTGATTTCGTTCTCGTCCTTGTATTATCGGTCTTGGTTTCGATTGGAGCGATGTTATTCATTTACTTCTAATTCACTGTACCGTTAGTATATAATTCGATTGCCCTTGAATTTTGCTGTACCCATTTGATTGAATTTTGATACTTCTTGGCTTTATGTTGGCTTTTTGACATGGTTCGATTTTTGTTTATCCACTGTATTGATGATGTTGGATGTGGGTGTAACGATATTGATTGTTCGATGGATCTGCTGTTCTAGGTATTCAATCATCGATAGTTGCTTTATCTTCTCGGTTGATTTTTGAAAATAGTACCAGACTTTGAATTAATTCCAGACTTTGATGTTTCGGCCTTTAGTTGCTTATGTGAGAGTCTGACTTAACTTGAGGTTGGTTTCGTGACCTTGTTACTTTGTCTGTTGGGCATCAGCTTGATATCTTATGTGATAGTTGCATTTGAACTTTAAGCATAACACATAGGATTATACTTGGTTTGTTTTATCTGATCTGGTCGATCTTGTAATTGTTGCTACTCTAATCTGGTCAGCATTGTGCCTGCAGTCTTGTTTTTCTGGGCTTGATTTTGGGGTATTTGCATTTTCTTAGTTTCATTTTGTTGACTCGGTTTCAACACCGCTTCATGTACATTGCTCCGAGATAAAGTTGCATCAGTAATCTAGTTGGTCGGCAGTTCCTTGTGCCATCCATAATTCATTTGTTTAGGGTGTATTTATTATTTTCTGCCTCATGCTGGGCCGCCTTTGCCTGTGCATGTTTGTCATCTGATCTGGAATATTCTAATTCTGCTGTCCACCTGGGTTGATCATAAGTGATACTCTCATTTATGTCTTCATGTATGCTTGCCTAGTCTGATACATTTTGAAGTTCATTTGCTGGTCCTATTTCAATTAATATAGATGTGTATGTGTATATATATTTATATGCATACATGTTTAATTGTAATTGCTCGGCATCGAGTTACATTTTGCGACAATAGGGTCTTTGACTTGTTCAGTTCTTTTTCGTGAGTACCTTCACTATGACAGACAGTGTTCGATTCTTCTTTTTAACACTGTAGCACAGTTGTGGTTGTTTAGATAATTTGAAACTGCACTTGATTTTCATGTGCAATGAATGGCTCTTTCTTTTGAACTGAGCTTCGATTCCTTTGTGACTTCTGACTTGTTTTAGTTATGACTCGATTTCTTGTACCTTGGGTATTTTGTCTCTTTGACCATTTGCCTGTAGTTGTCATATATGTACAGCTGTTCAGTCGGCTTTCTATTCATTTGAGCTGGTTCATGTTGGCAATGAATTCATGTGTCTTGGGTTGCCAATTTTGGTGGCACTGTTGGGTTTTTAAGTAGTTTGATCTTTTGGGTCATTTTGATGTATATGCAGTCTTCATTATTCACGTATCTGCTTTTCATATGCTTGTGCATTTTTGAACTGGTACACTTGTATCTAGTCGCACTCGAACCCCTTTAGTCACTTGGTTGTACTGCGCCTTGGACAGTCTCATTTGCAGGCTGATGGCCTTCGAACTGTACAGTTTCACTTGTAGTTAGTATTGAATCGGGCATCATTTCTTGGGACAGTTTGAATATCGTCCCACTTCGATTTTAGTCTTAGCTTCGAGCTTGTAGACTTTGTCTTGTGATCTATTTTGTTGGTTCTTGATTGTTTCAAGTTGATTTGTGAAATTTTTATAGCGAGTTGAATCCAGTCTCAAAGACCCGGGTTTGACCCTGTACATGAATGTAGACTTCTGGTGTACATTCATGAATGATTCATTCCTCTTGATTTGAGATAGTGTATGTTGTTTTGGTTTATTTATGTTGACTTCTACAATTTTAATTGTTGTTAGTTTTCACCGTCGTGATGATTTCGTGTACTGTGTGGCGAGGCAGTGCATGCGTGCGTGTACTGCAGCCACACAGAAAGTTGATTTGACTGACCTTTTTGAGAATACTGATTTGTTGATTTACACTGTTTAGTGTTATATCTACCGTTACCCGATTCTCTTATTGAGAAGTCGGATATACGTGATTTCTGTGACCGCCATCTATTTGAGATTATTATTGCTTATATGCACTAATAAACTGGTTTGAATTAGACTGACCTGGGTATTATTTTCTTTTGAATGTAATACTCGGGTCAGACTCGAGTTATTTCAGGTTGTAGATTTTCTTCTTTGAGTTGCTGTTCAGGATTTGAAGACTTTTCACATCTTCTGAAGTTGTCAGTGTCATTTTGAAGTAGTAGTGTCATTGTATAGAACGATATGTATTCATGTATATTAGTCGATAATGTACTTGTATATATAACTTCTAGAGTCGACAGTTGTAGTTGTATCATATGTATTGTGTCAACTATGTATTAACTGACATCAGTTATATATATATATATGAGATTTTTGTTTTAATCTGTGTTCCGCATTTATATTATCTGTGTTATTGTTATATCTAATGTCCTAAACTATTATGAACTATCGTAGTTTGTTTTATATTGATAATTGGCTGTGTCGATGGGAGTAAATAAATGATAGATGAAAAATAAAAAGTATATACCACTCCTATCGAGATAACCAATACTAGTGTAAGGTCAACTACGGATGGTCGCTCCTATCCAGCCTTATTCTTCGTAATAATAGACAGTATTTCTTTTATTACTCTTTGTTATTGTGAGCATAGAGGTGGGGCGTCACAGTTGGTATCAGAGCTTGGAGTTTATGGACATAATATAAAACATAACTTGGATGGAACATATGTTACAACTATTAGTCGATGTTTTATCTGTGATTTGAGTCAAAACTAAAGTTTTGAAATTTTGATGAAATTTTTAAATAACTTTATTTAAAAATAATAGTGAAATTGTGTTCTGATGATTTGATTGATTTGTGTTCTGTTTATCAGAGTGCGCAGCGGAAATAGTGAAACTGTCTTCGCTGAGTACAACTGATAATCTTTTTGATTTAAAAATCAAAATACGAAATTGATATGAATTTCATTTTTGTTTACATAGCTGTAATTATTTTATTTCTTTGAGAACTTCGAATCCGAATTGAGGATTCGAAGAAATTGCAGATATGTGATTTTTGTTGAAATTTCCGCTGGCTTTCTTTTGTACTAATCATCTATTGATTAGATTTTTGCTGTTTTAAATTATCTTCATTGTAGATACATTTGAATGATTCTTTGTCCATTTTATAGTACGTGCAAAAATTTAAATTGCACGTTATTGCATTTATTTTACGTTGAACCGATGCTTGGTTATGAAACGTATTTTGTTGCCGTTATTTTTATAACGGACTTTTTACACCAATGCTGAATTTTTGAGGCACGGTGTTTTGTTGACAATTTTAATAAATGAAAATTCACTGATGTCACATTTTGATGTGAATCCTTTGATGAGATATTTGATGTTTTAAAATTTCTGTCGCTTTGACTTCAGTAACAGCCAAATTTTTAAAAGTGGACTTTCAAGCGGTTACTCCGCAATACTGATTTGTGACCGTTTTTACGGTATTTTGAGAAGTACAATTTCCTTATCGAAATTGTTACTGATTTGCTGTTTTAATCACGTGATTGGAAAATCGTTTTAAAATGAAAATTGTTTTATAAAATTTTAGCAGTTTGCGTTTTCAAAAGAATGAGAAAGCGACTTAAACGTTTCAGCAAAATCGAGGATTATGACCCCTTTCTTTTACTGTTTCGCTTAACTCTGGACTTGTTCAGTTGAGAATGCGAATTGTTATTTTTACAAAATAAACAAAATTGTTTTCAAAAATTTTACAGTTTGCGATTTCAAAAGAATGAGGAAGCGATTTAAACGTTTCAGCAAAATCGAGGACTATGACCCCTTTCTTTTACTGATTCGCTTAATTCCGGACTTGTCTGTTTGAGAATGTGAAATGTATTTTTACAAAATACACAATTTTGCACTTTCAAGGAAACGATGAAGAGAATCAAACGATTTAGTAAAACACGTGGTATGGGACATGTGCGTTTGCTATTTCGGTTAATTCCGGACTCGTTAATTGAAATATTTGATGATTTCGTGTGCTTTCGGGCCACTCTGCGGACCTTCGGGTCATTTGTTGGGCTTTCGGGCCACTCTGCGGACCTTCGGGTCATTTGTTGGGCTTTCGGGCCACTCTGCGGACCTTCGGGTCAAATACCAGTACTAGACCTTCGGGTCACTCTGCGGACCTCCGGGTCAATCTGATGGGCGCCAAAATTATGTTGAGTACTTGGTAGGCTTCGGCCACTCTGGGATGCACGTGCGGCGAATTAAAAACTCGCCATCTGATGGGATCGATCCAAGCTTTTATGTTGATTTTCTAGTCTTCTTAATTGATTTCTAGATATTTGTTGCTTCCAATTATCTGCAGGTAATTGGATATTTGTTGATATGAGTTCTGATTATCGTTTTTGATAATCAAATATTTGTTGTTTCTAATTATCGCTTGTGATAATTAGATATTTGTTGATATGAGTTCTGATTATCGTTTTTGATAATCAGATATTTGTTGTTTCTAATTATCGCTTGTGATAATTAGATATTTGTTGATATGAGTTCTGATTATCGTTTTTGATAATCAGATATTTGTTGTTTCTAATTATCGCTTGTGATAATTAGATATTTGTTGATATGAGTTCTGATTATCGTTTTTGATAATCAGATATTTGTTGTTTCTAATTATCGCTTGTGATAATTAGATATTTGTTGATATGAGTTCTGATTATCGTTTTTGATAATCAGATATTTGTTGTTTCTAATTATCGCTTGTGATAATTAGATATTTGTTGATATGAGTTCTGATTATCGTTTTTGATAATCAGATATTTGTTGTTTCTAATTATCGCTTGTGATAATTAGATATTTGTTGATATGAGTTCTGATTATCGTTTTTGATAATCAGATATTTGTTGTTTCTAATTATCGCTTGTGATAATTAGATATTTGTTGATATGAGTTCTGATTATCGTTTTTGATAATCAGATATTTGTTGTTTCTAAATTATCGCTTGTGATAATTAGATATTTGTTGATATGAGTTCTGATTATCGTTTTTGATAATCAGATATTTGTTGTTTCTAATTATCGCTTGTGATAATTAGATATTTGTTGATATGAGTTCTGATTATCGTTTTTGATAATCAGATATTTGTTGTTTCTAATTATCGCTTGTGATAATTAGATATTTGTTGGTATGAGTTCTGATTATCGTTTTTGATAATCAGATATTTGTTGTTTCTAATTATCGCTTGTGATAATTAGATATTTGTTGATATGAGTTCTGATTATCGTTTTTGATAATCAGATATTTGTTGTTTCTAATTATCGCTTGTGATAATTAGATATTTGTTGGTATGAGTTCTGATTATCGTTTTTGATAATCAGATATTTGTTGTTTCTAATTATCGCTTGTGATAATTAGATATTTGTTGATATGAGTTCTGATTATCGTTTTTGATAATCAGATATTTGTTGTTTCTAATTATCGCTTGTGATAATTAGATATTTGTTGATATGAGTTCTGATTATCGTTTTTGATAATCAGATATTTGTTGTTTCTAATTATCGCTTGTGATAATTAGATATTTGCTGATATGAGTTCTGATTATCGTTTTTGATAATCAGATATTTGTTGTTTCTAATTATCGCTTGTGATAATTAGATATTTATTGATATGAGTCCTGATTATCGTTTTTGATAATCGGATATTTGTTGCATTTAATTATCGCTTTTGATAATTAAATATTTGTTGATTTTAGATTTAATTATCGCTTTAGATAATTAAATATTTGCTGATCTGAGATTTAATTATCGCTTTTGATAACTAAATATTTGTTGATTTTAGATTTAATTATCGCTTTTGATAATTAAATAATTGCTGATTTGAGATTTAATTATCGCTTTTGATAATTAAATATTTGCTGATTTCAGATTTAATTATCGTTTTAGATAATTAAATAGTTGCTGATTTGAAGTTTAATTATCGCTCGAGATAATTAAAAATTTGTTGATTTTAGATTTAATTATTGCTTTAGATAAATAAATATCTGTTGATTTGAGAAATTTGATTATCGTTTGGATAATCGAATATTTGTTGAAATTGAAATTCGATTATCGTTTGTGATAATTGAATATTTGTTGATTTGAGAAAATTTGATTATCGTTTTTGATGATTGAATATATGCGATTTTTGAGATTTGAGCTTCGTCTTTTTCTCTGGCGATTCAGGTGAGTAATTTGATTCCTCACATTCAATTCGTGCTATGTATGGGATTTCCGCTCTGTTTTTCCTTCTCTTTTAGTTGCTGGAACTCGATTGATTCTTGCTTTAGACAGTCGTCTGATTTTGATTCCTTGATCCCCACGATGTTGATTCTTTTGATTTGAATCAGTCGAACCTTTTGATTTCTTATCTAATACTTCCCCGCTGACACTTGCTTTGCTTACATTCGACATTTTATTCCCTATGATTGCGTGGACGCAATTTCTTTAAGGAGGGGAGTCTGTAACAACCCGAGATTCCGTAATTATTTTGTTATCGTCTTTAGACGATCACTATTCCTAGCTAATTGTTTTGGAGTTTTAAATCGGTTTGAATTCCTTGAGAAAATTGGGTAAGTATTGTTGGGCTTTAAAAATTCAATTATCCACTTCTTTTGTGGCGGAGATAATCGTGTATAACCGTTCCTCTCTCCTTCAATTTCGATATACCCGACCCTCATTCAAAATTGTTTTCGTTCGTGAAAACCCTAGAGAGAAAAAATAAAAACACGAAGTATAATGGCGGCTTCACGTTTTCTTCGCTCTCGAATTATTCCTCTTCGTCAAAGATTAGAACTTCGATCGAATTTGGGGCGCACGACTTGTGTAGCTCGATCGAGGGATCGTAGCTGGCCTTGTCGATGAAACTTCCCTCGCCTTGCTCGGCTTCTTCGATTGCACTAAAAAGGTGAGTAATTTCAGTTACTCACATCTAGTTCAGCTTAGTGATTTCCTCTGCTTGTTTGGATTTTGATGTTGATTTCGTTCTCGTCCTTGTATTATCGGTCTTGGTTTCGATTGGAGCGATGTTATTCATTTACTTCTAATTCACTATACCGTTAGTATATAATTCGATTGCCCTTGAATTTTGCTGTACCCATTTGATTGAATTTTGATACTTCTTGGCTTTATGTTGGCTTTTTGACATGGTTCGATTTTTGTTTATCCACTGTATTGATGATGTTGGATGTGGGTGTAACGATATTGATTGTTCGATGGATCTGCTGTTCTAGGTATTCAATCATCGATAGTTGCTTTATCTTCTCGGTTGATTTTTGAAAATAGTACCAGACTTTGAATTAATTCCAGACTTTGATGTTTCGGCCTTTAGTTGCTTATGTGAGAGTCTGACTTAACTTGAGGTTGGTTTCGTGACCTTGTTACTTTGTCTGTTGGGCATCAGCTTGATATCTTATGTGATAGTTGCATTTGAACTTTAAGCATAACACATAGGATTATACTTGGTTTGTTTTATCTGATCTGGTCGATCTTGTAATTGTTGCTACTCTAATCTGGTCAGCATTGTGCCTGCAGTCTTGTTTTTCTGGGCTTGATTTTGGGGTATTTGCATTTTCTTAGTTTCATTTTGTTGACTCGGTTTCAACACCGCTTCATGTACATTGCTCCGAGATAAAGTTGCATCAGTAATCTAGTTGGTCGGCAGTTCCTTGTGCCATCCATAATTCATTTGTTTAGGGTGTATTTATTATTTTCTGCCTCATGCTGGGCCGCCTTTGCCTGTGCATGTTTGTCATCTGATCTGGAATATTCTAATTCTGCTGTCCACCTGGGTTGATCATAAGTGATACTCTCATTTATGTCTTCATGTATGCTTGCCTAGTCTGATACATTTTGAAGTTCATTTGCTGGTCCTATTTCAATTAATATAGATGTGTATGTGTATATATATTTATATGCATACATGTTTAATTGTAATTGCTCGGCATCGAGTTACATTTTGCGACAATAGGGTCTTTGACTTGTTCAGTTCTTTTTCGTGAGTACCTTCACTATGACAGACAGTGTTCGATTCTTCTTTTTAACACTGTAGCACAGTTGTGGTTGTTTAGATAATTTGAAACTGCACTTGATTTTCATGTGCAATGAATGGCTCTTTCTTTTGAACTGAGCTTCGATTCCTTTGTGACTTCTGACTTGTTTTAGTTATGACTCGATTTCTTGTACCTTGGGTATTTTGTCTCTTTGACCATTTGCCTGTAGTTGTCATATATGTACAGCTGTTCAGTCGGCTTTCTATTCATTTGAGCTGGTTCATGTTGGCAATGAATTCATGTGTCTTGGGTTGCCAATTTTGGTGGCACTGTTGGGTTTTTAAGTAGTTTGATCTTTTGGGTCATTTTGATGTATATGCAGTCTTCATTATTCACGTATCTGCTTTTCATATGCTTGTGCATTTTTGAACTGGTACACTTGTATCTAGTCGCACTCGAACCCCTTTAGTCACTTGGTTGTACTGCGCCTTGGACAGTCTCATTTGCAGGCTGATGGCCTTCGAACTGTACAGTTTCACTTGTAGTTAGTATTGAATCGGGCATCATTTCTTGGGACAGTTTGAATATCGTCCCACTTCGATTTTAGTCTTAGCTTCGAGCTTGTAGACTTTGTCTTGTGATCTATTTTGTTGGTTCTTGATTGTTTCAAGTTGATTTGTGAAATTTTTATAGCGAGTTGAATCCGGTCTCAAAGACCCGGGTTTGACCCTGTACATGAATGTAGACTTCTGGTGTACATTCGTGAATGATTCATTCCTCTTGATTTGAGATAGTGTATGTTGTTTTGGTTTATTTATGTTGACTTCTACAATTTTAATTGTTGTTAGTTTTCACCGTCGTGATGATTTCGTGTACTGTGTGGCGAGGCAGTGCATGCGTGCGTGTACTGCAGCCACACAGAAAGTTGATTTGACTGACCTTTTTGAGAATACTGATTTGTTGATTTACACTGTTTAGTGTTATATCTACCGTTACCCGATTCTCTTATTGAGAAGTCGGATATACGTGATTTCTGTGACCGCCATCTATTTGGGATTATTATTGCTTCTATGCACTAATAAACTGGTTTGAATTAGACTGACCTGGGTATTATTTTCTTTTGAATGTAATACTCGGGTCAGACCCGAGTTATTTCAGGTTGTAGATTTTCTTCTTTGAGTTGCTGTTCAGGATTTGAAGACTTTTCACATCTTCTGAAGTTGTCAGTGTCATTTTGAAGTAGTAGTGTCATTGTATAGAACGATATGTATTCATGTATATTAGTCGATAATGTACTTGTATATATAACTTCTAGAGTCGACAGTTGTAGTTGTATCATATGTATTGTGTCAACTATGTATTAACTGACATCAGTTATATATATATATGAGATTTTTGTTTTAATCTGTGTTCCGCATTTATATTATCTGTGTTATTGTTATATCTAATGTCCTAAACTATTATGAACTATCGTAGTTTGTTTTATACTGATAATTGGCTGTGTCGATGGGAGTAAATAAATGATAGATGAAAAATAAAAAGTATATACCACTCCTATCGAGATAACCAATACTAGTGTAAGGTCAACTACGGATGGTCGCTCCTATCCAGCCTTATTCTTCGTAATAATAGACAGTATTTCTTTTATTACTCTTTGTTATTATGAGCATAGAGGTGGGGCGTCACAAATGGAATCCACTTCGAGCCCGTTAAAGGGATGGAACCCTAAGTAGGATGGAACCTACGAAAATCTAGTGGGACATTGTTTTGTATCCACTAAGCTTAATTCAAATGATTTTTCAAAATTATCTTGTTTTCGAAATGATTTCAAAACTTTCCTTTTTAAAAGATTCAAAACCCTCGATTCCGTTTTTAAAATAATTTTAGCCTCAAAACATCTTTATTTTCAAAGTCAAAATTTCTCCTGATTTTAAACTATCTTTTCAAATAATATATTTAACTTTTAAATTATTTATACTTTGATTTAAATTATAGTTAAATAATATATATATATATATATTGTTCTTTATATTTACTTATGAATTTCAACTATATTCAAGTATATTTATAAAGTTTTAATATAAGATAAATATTATTTTTTATAGAAATTCAAAACATCAAATTTGGCTGAGGGATGTCGGATGCCCATAGGCACCATGTCGACATGGTGACAGTTTTAATTCAAAATTCAAATTTCAAAAGAAGTGTCTATTCACCATAACTTTTCATGAATGGTCATGGCTGTTGTTCTTCTATAAATAGGGGTCAGTTTCAACGAATTTTATAATACTTTTCTCTGATTTAACTTCTCTTCTTCTTCTCCACTTTCTTATTTACAAATTACACCATTACTCTGCCAAAATCAATATCGAATCTAACTAGATAATTTCTGGTTTTGATTCTCTCCACTATCTCTACAAGATCCAAGTGCTAATCTGAGTTATAGACTTTTTGTAATCAATTGAGCGAGAGAAGGTGTGATTGTAGCCCTGGAAATCAATTGGGTGAACTTGTTGCCCCGGAAATCAAGTATCTCTACCCAGAGGATTGTTATTCTGGAGGGTGTACCTCGTAGCCTTGAAACCGAGGGTTGTAGTTGTTGAATTGATTTTGAAAGGAAATCTGTACTTAGTTGTGCGGGACTGGATGTAGGGTAACTCCGTACCAGTATAAAATCCGGTGTGTTCTTTCCTTTACTGCTTTTACTTTATATTTGCATCTGTGTTTGATTATGTGTTCATATCTGTGTCTGATTAGTGTATACATTATTAACAAATTAAGATAAACTCAAAAAGATTAACAAATTTCTTAAAACACTATTCACCCCCCCTCTAGTGTTAATTCTAGCCTTAAGGTCCTTAATCCGCATTTATCACATTTGGTATCAGAGCGAGGTTTTCAAAAGTTTCATAATCTGAATTTTGAAAAGTTTTAAAATGGTTATTTTTGAAAAATCTGTTAAAACTAGTTTAGAATTGTTTAAATCATCATTGTTCCATGAGTCTGCATATGAATGTTATTCAAATTCTAGTTGTCTACCCAAATTTTATAATGTGCAGGAAAGATGCTTTATGGGTATTAAGGAATCAATCCACAATGGACATTTTTTGCAGATCAAAAGGAATAAGTGGATACTTGATAGTGGATGCTCTAGACACATGACTGGTAATCCGGATATGCTGAATGATATTATATACAAAGACGGAGGACTGGTAAACTTTGGAGACAACTCGAAAGGATACGTGATTGGCATCGGCAAAGTCGGTAACTCTGAAACTCCTATTATTACTAATGTTTTGCTAGTTAAGAATCTGAAATACAATCTGCTAAGTATAAGTCAACTATGTGATAAAGGATATAAAATTAAATTTGAAAAAGATAAATGTCATATTGAAGATAATAACTCAACCATAATATTTGAGGGAACTAGGAAAAAGAATATTTATATTCTTAGTATGAAAGTTTCAAATGATAACCTATGTCTTCTGGCAAATACAAGTGACCCTTGGATTTGGCATAAGAGATTTGGACATTTGAATTTCAAACTCTTATCTAGACTGTCAAAACATGATCCAGTAAGAGGTCTCCCTAAAATGAATTTTAAAGTAGATAGTTTATGTGATGCATGTCAATTAGGAAAGCTTAGAAAAAGTTCCTTTAAATTAAAAGATATGATTTCAACTTCAAAACCCCTTGAGTTACTTCATCTTGATTTATTTGGTCCATCTCAAATTCAGTCAATAAATCATAGTAAATATGTTTTTGTAATTGTAGATGATTATTCTAGATTTACATGGACAATATTTTTGAAACATAAAAGTGATACTTTTGAATGTTTTAAGAACTTTACAAAAAGGATTCAAAATCAATTATCTTTAAAAATTATAACTATTCGTAGTGATCACGGTGGTGAATTTGAAAATGAAAAGTTTGAGGAATTCTGCAATAAGAAGGGAATAACTCACAATTTCTCATTTCCAAGAACTCCACAACAAAACGGAGTAGTTGAACGTAAAAATAGAACGATACAAGAGTGTGCGAGAACTATGCTTTCAGATAGTAATTTACCAAAACACTTTTGGGCAGAAGCTATTGCTACCGCCTGTTATATTTTGAACAGAATTTTAATTAGACCTTTAACTGATAAGACACCTTATGTACTTCTTCATGGAAAGAAACCTAAGGTATCATACTTCAGAATTTTTGGAAGTAAATGCTTTATTTTAAATACAAAAGATAAATTGGATAAATTTGATCCTAAATCCGACAAAGGAATCTTTATCGGATATTCTAATAGAAGTAAAGCTTATAGAGTTTTAATTTAAGATCTAACACCATCGAAGAAACAATGCATGTTTCGTTTGATGAAAATTTAAAAGGTTTTGAAATTACAAATGATGAAGAAGATTTAATTACTCAAAATCAGGAATCAACCGAAATTAATAATGAAATTAATCATCCTAATAAAAGGATTAAACTTTTAAAAGATCATCCTATTGAAAATATAATAGGAGATATGCAATCTATTGTTACAACTAGAAATCAACTAAGTAAAATGAGTAATGTAGCATTTATATCATCTATTGAACCCAAAAATCCTAAAGAAGCATCAATTGATGATTCATGGATTTTGGCTATGCAAGAAGAATTAAATCAATTCACTAGAAATGAAGTTTGTGAACTTGTTCCTAGACCTGAAGATAAAACTATAATTGGAACTAAATGGGTCTATAAAAATAAAATGAATGAACAAGGTAAGGTCGTTAGAAATAAAGCACGATTAGTCGCCCAAGGTTATTGTCAAGAAGAAGGTATAGATTGTGACGAAACCTTTGCCCCTGTAGCAAAATTAGAAGCCATTAGGATTCTACTTGCTTTCGCAAATCATAATAATTTCAAATTATTTCAAATGGATGTTAAAAGTGCTTTTTTTAAATGGATTTGTAAAAGAAGAAGTATTTGTTGAACAACCACCACTTTTTGAAGATGAAAATTTACCAAACCATGTGTACAAACTTAAGAAAGCTTTATATGGTCTAAAACAAGCTCCTAGAGCCTGGTATGATATACTAAGATCTTATTTATTACAATCAAATTTTGAAATTGGTAAAATAGATAATACTCTTTTTATTAAAAGAAATAAAAATGATATTCAACTAGTTCAAGTATACGTAGATGATATCATTTTTGGTTCAACTAACTTCGAAATGAATAAAGAATTTTCTGAAATAATGACAAAAGAGTTTGAGATGAGTCATATGGGTGAATTAAACTTCTTTCTAGGATTGCAAATAAAACAGTTAGATAATGGTATTTTTATTAGTCAAGTAAAATATGCTAAAGAACTAGTTAATAAATTTGGTTTGACTACTGCGAGTGGAAAACCACTCCCATGGCAACCAATGAATATCTAAGTAAAGAAGATTTCTCGAAAGATGTAGATCAAAAGTTATATAGAGGAATGATCGGATCATTGCTCTATATCACTGCTAGTAGACCTGATATCATGCATAGTGTATGTCTCTGTGCAAGATATCAGTCTCATCCTAAAGAAACTCACTTAAAAGCTATTAAATGTATCATAAGATATATTAAACACACCTCTGATTATGGCTTATTTTATCCTAAAAATGATTCATTTGATTTAATATCATACTGTGATGCTGACTATGCTGGATGTAAATCAGGCCGAAAAAGTACAAGTGGAACTTGTCACTTTTTGGGACATTCTCTGGTTTCCTGGTTTAGTAAAAAGCAAAATACAGTTTCTCTATCAACAACTAAAGCAGAGTATATTTCTGCTAATTTGGCGTGTTCTCAAGTAATATATATGCAACTAACCTTAAGAGATTTTGGATTAAATATCTCAAAATCACCAATTTATTGTGATAATACTAGTGCAATAAATTTATCTAAAAATCCTACTCATCATGCTCGAACTAAACATATTGTTCGACATCATTTTCTTAGAGATAATATAACTAAAGAAGTAATTACTCTCGAATATATAAACTCTAAGAATCAAGCTGCTGATATCTTAACAAAACCATTAAATGAATCTATATTTACTAAATTAAGAAGAGAATTAGGTATTTGTTCTATAACTGAAATATAAAATATAAATAACAAGTATAATTAATAATTAATATTAAAATAAATCATAGAGTTAAAATATAAGGACCATGTCGACATTCCCTAGGAAGACATGTCGACATGTAACTTTTTATTTTTTTAAAATTTTCCCACCAAATTTCAAAAATTTAGTTATATATTCTTCTCTATTTCGAATTCTTATTCATTCTCTCTGTTTTCTCTTCATTTTCTATTCTGAAATATATAAAATAATAGCATCTTCCTCTAAATCAAACATAAAATCAACTTTCTCATTCCCCTCTCCTACTTCTGGTCCATTCCAATGCACTACTCTCGCACGTGTAACTAAATTGGAGGAGTCTATGAAGGATACTCTTCAGATGTTGACTGAAATTCAAGTTACTCGACTTCGTATGGCGAAAGAGCAAGAGAGGCAATGCAAGATTCTTAGGAATTTACAAAAATTCCTAATGGATAACCAAGCCAACCCTATCTTGATCGATGAAGACTCTTCACTCAATCAAGAACATGAGGTTAGCGACGAAGAAGAAGAAGAAGAACCAATGGAAGAAGCACACGAGGAGGATGATGACCAAGTTGTGTGCGTTGGAGAAGTGTGTTTCGACAAAAATGGGAATCTTCTCGAACAACGTGGAAATTTCTGTTTCCACTATCCAAACTGTTCAATTCATAAATCTCCTATGTTCAGAAACACACCTTAGTTTCTTCTCTTTTTTTCCGTTGTTATTTGTGTTTTTATGTTTTTCAAATGCAAATGTAAATACAACCATACTCGTAATAAATAAACTCACGTTCTTATATGTGTTAGTATTATTGTGAATTCTTAGTTAGGATAGTTAATAGTTTAGGATTATATTTTAGTATTAGATTTAAGTGCTAATTATTTATGATAACACTATCATTATAATCACACGTCATAGAGTGATAAGTTTTAGGGGGAGTTATATAGTTTGGAGTTATCTAGTTTAGAGTAAGTTTTTGTTGATGACAAAGGGGGAGAAGTATAAAATAGGATAGTTAGGCATAGATTAAGGGGGAGTTATTAGAAGTATTAGGATAGAAGTGATATTTTATGAACAAAGGTTGTCATCATCAAAAAGGGGGAGATTGTTAGTCCATAAGATGATGGTTTTGATGACAAAAACCTTAGAATATATTATAAAATATAAATACTAACATTATAAGTTTAGATATATATGTATATGCAGGATCTAACCATGCAGGTATCAAGAATGAAGACTGTATAGTATAGAGATTCAAGATATAGAGATAGAAGACTCATGAGTATCAAGATTATCAAGAGTTCAAGATTTCAAGGTTAAGTTTGTTTTATTAGGAATATTTGTTAAAACTCGTAGAAAAGCATTGGCATCTTAATATCCAATTTATTCGTGTAATGGAATCCACTTCGAGCCCGTTAAAGGGATGGAACCCTAAGTAGGATGGAACCTAAGAAAATCTAGTGGGACATTGTTTTGTATCCACTAAGCTTAATTCAAATGATTTTTCAAAATTATCTTGTTTTCGAAATGATTTCAAAACTTTCCTTTTTAAAAGATTCAAAACCCTCGATTCCATTTTTAAAATAATTTTAGCCTCAAAACATCTTTATTTTCAGAGTCAAAATTTCTCCTGATTTTAAACTATCTTTTCAAATAATATATTTAACTTTTAAATTATTCATACTTTGATTTAAATTATAGTTAAATAATATTTATATATTGTTCTTTATATTTACTTATGAATTTCAACTATATTCAAGTATATTTATAAAGTTTTAATATAAGATAAATATTATTTTTATAGAAATTCAAAACATCAAATTTAGATGAGGGATGTCGACATGCCCATAGGCACCATGTCGACATGGTGACAGTTTTAATTCAAAATTCAAATTTAAAAAGAAGTGTCTATTCACCATAACTTTTCATGAATGGTCATGGCTGTTGTTCTTCTATAAATAGGGGTCAGTTTCAACGAATTTTATAATACTTTTCTCTGATTTAACTTCTCTTCTTCTTCTCCACTTTCTTATTTACAAATTACACCATTACTCTGCCGAAATCAATATCGAATCTAACTAGATAATTTCTGGTTTTGATTCTCTCCACTATCTCTACAAGATCAAAGTGCTAATCTGAGTTATAGACTTTTTGTAGTCAATTGAGCGAGAGAAGGTGTGATTGTAGCCCTGGAAATCAATTGGGTGAACTTGTTGCCCCGGAAATCAAGTATCTCTACCCAGAGGATTGTTATTCTGGAGGGTGTACCTCGTAGCCTTGAAACCGAGGGTTGTAGTTGTTGAATTGATTTTGAAAGGAAATCCGTACTTAGTTGTGCGGGACTGGATGTAGGGTAACTCCGTACCAGTATAAAAGTGTGTTCTTTCCTTTACTGCTTTTACTTTATATTTGCATCTGTGTTTGATTATGTGTTCATATCTGTGTCTGATTAGTGTATACATTGTTAACAAATTAAGATAAACTTAAAAATATTAACAAATTTCTTAAAACAATATTCACCCCCTCTAGTGTTAATTCTAACCTTAAGATCCTTAATCCGCATTTCTCACAATCTTAACATGTGCACTTTACACAAACAAGTGTATTTGATACATTTGTAAAGAAATACTTAATGATAATCATTTCCTTTAAAAAATTAAATAAAATAAAGATTTTATTTAAAATATTTTAGATAGGATCTAAAGTCTATTTAGCTTTATAGGCCCAATAATTTTTTTTAAAATTCACCCATTTAACCCGTTGAGACTTGACCTACTTCCTTCATTAATTAATATGATTAATTACCAAATGTAAAATAAAGTTAAATAAAACATGATTTTATTTAGTAACTATATTGGATCTAGTGAAACCCATTAGACCTTATAGGCTCACCATGACCCAAATAACAATTTTGTTAAACCAACCCATTTCACCCACTGTAGACAGGTCTGGTTCCTTCAGTTACCTTATATTTTGTTAGTAGGCTAATTTTTTAGATATAAGTATACATAAGCATATAAATAACATTAGGTTATGTATATTATAAATGATAATATATCTACTTATTAGCAGCATGCCAATAATGATGCTTCTTACTCACCAAACTATGTATAACCCCTCTATTTTTCCCTCTTTTATCTACTTATAAGTTGACAGGATAGTAGGGTACTGTGACATGAAAGAGTAAGATACATGAAGGATGTGACTATTGCACTCTGGGGTTACTTTATCTATTTTCATTTCATATGTATCACGTTAAAATTTTCAGTTAGTTACTTATTATATTGCCAGTTGGATATTGTTTGAAAATTTGTTTAATTGTTTCCTATATAGGTCACTATTGTTTTAAGTAGAGAAAATTTGGTTATTTTAGTTATTTATATTTTGTTCCTTCTGCTGCGAGATCTGAAATGTAAGAATGTTTAAAAATCATATTTATCTCTGTATCATATATAACATCTCAACCTAACAATCCGTACTTCTTGGCACCACGAAATTTCGATTGTCGCTTTTAGGCATTGAATCAATGTTTGGAAGTGCAGGTTGTTACAATTTGCAACGATGTGACTTCTCGACCCCTGAATGTTGACACTAACACATCCACGGTATTCACATGTCAACACCCAAGCGCCGAAAAGATGAACTGTTATTATAAAATTAAAAGAAAATGAAGTAGAATAAAAAAGAAGAGAACACACATCAGAATCTCACTAGCGGAATGGTAATATATAATATCAAAAGAATAGTACAAAGGGTTACTCTAATATAGAAATTTTGAAGTTACAAAACCTAAGTACTATCATCAGTCTGGACGGTTATAACAACCTGTGCTTGCAAATGTCGATATGTACAATATAGTAATGCATTGGAATTAAGTATACTACGGTAGGTGAAACATCCAGTTTGTCTTCTCGAGCTCCAGAGAACATCAACGAAAACCTACCTTTCTCAAACTACTCGAAAGAGTGTGTGAGGAATTTAGAGAAAAAAAATCAAGCGTCAGACATAAGTTTAGTATGACAAACTAAAGAAATATGCGGCCAACATATAACAGTACTTTTGAGACCGCAAGGAATGTCATAACAGTTATCCCCTTAAAAGAACTACTATCTAATAAGTACATATGGTGATATAATAGATAATGTCTAGGGTGAAGAATATAAATATAAAATACAGCCGGAATGGATACAGTCATTACATTCAACAGCATATTAGATAGTACAATCAAAACTGATAAGGAATATTTGCATATTGGATTTTTCTATAGAGATCTCTTTGGCCGACGCCCAATCCAATCCTCTGCACAAGGGTCAGAAACTACCTTTGAGCCTCATATTTCTCTAGATAGAATATACGTTTGAGGAAAACATAGCCAGTCCACATCTAAATACGTGATCCCAAATACCATTACCTCCGACGCGCAACATCGTAAGCATACTCTAGATATGGAGTGATGATATCCTGTCATGGGTCAGCCAAACCTCAAGCCATAGCCCTACTATATTTTCTATCATTTTTTATGTCGAGGGTACGTTCGACATCTTTCACTCGAGTCTTCATCACTCAAACAGAACATGAATTCCTAATTGGATTCCCAAATCTCAAATAGATCTCAAAACCACACATGGATTCCAACATCTCGAACAGATCCACTTCTAAGAGATAGACACATATCTCAGCCTTAAAGTGATTTTCGATGAGTAAAATACTTACCGATCCCGGTCTCTTCAAGACTGAATCGACGAATTTGGTCATATTCAACAATAATGAGGACGATCGAATATGGAAACCAAGTCTCGTATACTTATCATGTTTCCAATATTTATATCTCACACTATGCCTCGATCAAAAGTGAAGGTGGTAGGTTAGAGCTTTATTGCTCATATCCCTAGACGAACATCAGTCTTATTCCTATAGATAGACAAGCCTACTTCGGCTTTTAGTGCTAAGCATACGACTAAATGTTTTACATAAATGACTAAACATACAAAGCACGTTCAATTCACACAAAGCACGATTAAGTTACATAAGCGACTTCTAATCTCCTTTTTATTTAATTAACCTTTTATGAATTAAAACCAATTTTATTAATAAAACTTCTTTTATCTAATAATATTTCATCTAACAATTTCTACTATTCATTTGTACTCTTTCAATACTTTAAAAATTATTCATATACTTATCTTAATGGTATAAGTATATTCACAAATCATTAAGAAGATTTCTTACTTTGAACCTTTCCTTTTATATCTTTTTCCAAAAGATTCCTTACCTATAATTTCCTTCCAAATATCCTTTTAAGGATCTAAGTACTTTTATAAATCCATTCAGAAAGATTTAAGACTTATGTTACTTAAACATTATCACTAAAAACCCAAAACCATTTCACCTATGCTTATCTTTAAAATATTCTTTTAACGATCCAAGATAATATTTGGTTAAGTTCGATAGTCGACTAATCGATAATCTAGTTAAAACAATTGCTTATACAAATCAATGTTTGTATACTTAACTAGTCTCCAACATTTCAGTTTATACTATTCTTTGCCTGAGGGTGAAGCTAGGTAAGTTAGAGCACTGGTTGCATCAAAGCCTTGCCTAGACACTTCATTCTTGAATTTCACAAATAGATGAATCTACTCGTCGGCTTTTAGTGTTAAGTATAGTATTAATGACTTCTATAAATGAGTTATAAAACAATATGATTAACTCATTTCCGACATTCTCGACTTAACTATTCCTCGTTCAAGAGGGAAGCCGATAGATTAAAGCTCTATTGCTTCGTCCCTACTCGACATCAATCTTAACTCTCACAAATAGATAAGCCTACTTCGTCGGCTTGTAGCATTAAGAAAAGTTAATTACTTTTCAAAAAGATAAGTAAACAACAAGATTAACATGTTTTCGACATTCCAACTTAACTATTCCTCAGTCAAGAGGGAAGCGCGATAGGTTAGAGCTCAATTGCCTATATCCCTACTCGACATCAATCTCAACTCTCACAAATAGATAAGTCTACCTCATCGGCTTTTATTGTTAAGCCTAATCAATTACCTTTTTCCAAAATTTAAAAAGCTTGTGAATATGTTTTAAATATCTATGTAAAATATTATTTGAAAATAACTAATTTATAAATTGATGAAAAACATTGTTTTATATTATAAAACCTCTTACTTTGAAAATATATATATAATTACTAAAAATATATTCAACTTCAAACCAACTTCAAAATACTTTAAAATAGCTTAGAATACATCTATAAAATGATCAGAGAAAATACCAAATTTAAGTATCATTTTGAAACACTTAAATCTATAAGCGACTTACTACAGCATTTATAAATGCTGTTAAAAGTCCTGCTTAAAAACAACATTGAAAAGCCCGATCTTTGTAACTAATTTTTAACCACTTTAACAAATGATTTAAGACTTGAAATTTTTATAGTAAGTACTACCCTTAGGATAATTAAAAACCATGGAAAGAAATACTAAATAATAACTTCCCATTTATTTATAAAAATTCCCGAAAGTAGGTTATATTTACAAAGTGTATTTATAACCACCTTTTTGTCCTAACTTTCACAATTTTTTTCACAATTTCTATAACTTTCCAAATCATTTACTAACTATCTTAGTACACTAAAATATATGTAGAGAACAACCAAATCAAATTATCCCAAGTTAATGTAACGATCTGGACATTTTGGTTATTTGATTTGGACTATTTACTTAATTTTAAATATTGAATAATTTGGTTTTAAAGTTAAATGACTTGAATTCAAATACAGAGATTATTTAAATATATTAATTACAAATTTAATATTTGGATAGTTATCTAAATATTTGGATTTTAAATTGAAAATTTATTTTAATGGTTATTGGTTTTATTTAACTCATTTTAATAAATAAATAATAATGGTGAATTTATATCTGTAATAAATATTTCACATAAATAATAAGAAAATAAAATTTTAATGTAATAATTCGATTTCAATTGACATAATTTTAAATTAATTTATTTGATTTTTCCATAATTTTTAATTTTGAAAATATTGAAATTATCGTTTGATGATTTGTCGACAAACGATGGCATTTTTTATTTTATAGAATACGATAACCTATGTATATTTTTAAGGTTGCATCGCTATTTTGAACGCGAATACATTTTTTTTTATCGTTTGGGGTTCGTACGCGAACGAAATTCTATGCAGAGAGATGCCGAAAAATTGAAATTTAAACTAAAGTCAACCCTTAACAATTTCCACCAGCATACAATTTCTCCTATCTTTGTACCCTACCATTTATTTTGTTTGAACCAAAAAGAAGAGCAAGCTCATTTTTCTTCAAAAATTGAAATCAATTCAAAGAAAAATCAAATAAATATGAAAATAATTCCAACGTGTTTGTTATGCCTTGATTCTCATGTGTTTGGGTTTGGGTTGGATGCGATAGGGTGTAACAATGTTTAATAGTTTTTGGGAAGCAACCAGGGTTAAGTTTTTGGAATGATTTAGGTAGAAGTAGGTAAATCGGTTATTGGATTTGGGTTCGGGAGGATATATGGCAGCTTTGGCCATAATTTGGCGAAGGGTGGCTCAGAGATATAGAGTGCGACTTTGTGCTCGTCATGAGCAGGTGAGATTGTCGCATTTTTCAGTAGGCTTCCTGGGTGGATGAGGTGGAGTCGAGAAGATGGAAGATGGAATAAAAAGGCTAGTGGTGGTGACGGCATGTCGGTTCGATGAAAGAAGAGGGAGAAATGGCGAGGAGAAGTATCGGCCATGGTGATGTGGGTTACTGGTACTAGCGGGAGTTTAAAAATTGGGAGGGAGGAAGAAGTGTCAGTTTGGGTAATTAGATTAATAATCATAATTAGTATATTTAATTATAATTAAAAATTGATAACTTATAAATTGTATTACTCTCTCATACAAGGTCAGACGCGGTCAGTCGCATTAGACTCGTACCAACATTAGCTACGTTATAGAATTGAATTGGTAGAGATTGGAGCTTGTAGAATGTCAAGCTAAAATCGAACACTGTTCAATTTTAGATGGAACCGAAATGCTTCGGTGACAACTGGAATTTCATTGAGTTTAACTCACCTTTTTTGTTAACCAGTGTGATATGTATAGTAGATAAAAGTTTACTGTTTGTGTTTGGTTGAAATTATTGGCTGTTTGGTTAAATGTTCACTTTTACTAGCAATTGTTATTTAAAACTGAAATACAGGAAATTTATTGAGATATCTAGATTTCTCGATATTAATGCTTTTAAATTTCCAATTTCCAATTATTCTTGTTGATTCTATTTCAGTAACAACCTTGTTATTTAGATTTGTTAATTGTTGAATTTTGATTGTTTAGCACTATTAGTTATTACATTGTTATATATTCAAAAACTTAACCTCTGTAGTGATATAAATCAATAACCATATTGGTTAAGTGCTTGGTGACTATTGGCCTGAATTTAGTATTTTGGAATACTATTAATTGTCGTTTGGCTTGAAATTAGTTTTTGATGGAGGATGATTTCAGATCTAGCATTTGGGTTTTTCTGGAATATTTTATTTAAATGGATTTTGAACTCCTTTGTATTCCTCCAACCTTTTAAATTGTATTTTCTAAGTCATTTAGAAATGTTATAAAGTTGTTTAACCATTAGTTAATAATAATCTAAAGTTTTTTAACTATTGTTTAATAATGTTTTCAAAAGTAATTTATTTATATTTAATATTGTTAAAAGTAATTTATTAATATTTTAATATTGTGAAAAATTATTTATTTAAATAATTAATATTGTTTGAAAATAGTAATTATTTATTAAAAATGTTTTGTGGTTAATAATCATTATTATATAATAATAATATTTTGGAATTAATAATTATTATTTTTTAATAATGTTTGGAAGTTGATTATTATTTATTATAGTAATGTTTGAAGATTAATATTATTGTTTATTTAATCATGTTTGAAACTGTTAATTATTATATTTAAAAGTTTATAAGTTAATAATTATTATTTATTAATAATGTTTATTGTTAATAAGTAGTATTGTATAATAATGTTTTGAAGTAAATGATTACTATTTATTTATAAATGTTTTTTAGGTTTATAAATAGAGTTTTATAAATAGACTTGAGAGTTTATAAAAGAAGTTTTATAAAATGGTTTGGAGACTTAGAAAGAAGATACTTACAAGGTAAAAATGGTTTATAAATAAAATGGAGTTTTGAATTTTAAAAGGAATTTTTATAAAGGATATTTACAAGGGATTTTAAAAGGGTTTTACAAAGGGTTTTATAGATTCATAAAGATTTCTATAAATTGGTTCGGAGATTTAGAAAAGTAGTTTTAAAATGGTTTTATAAATTTATAAAAGAATTTTATAAATGTTTTTAGAAATTTGTGAAAGAGATTTATAAATGGTTTTAGAAATTTATCAAAGGAATTCATAAATGATTTTTTTGAGTTGTATAAAAGGGAATTTATAAAAGAAGGTGAGATTTGATTTCCATAAATGATCTTTTAACAATTATGGTGGTGTGGAACACCTATTCATAAATAACACCAAGAAGAAAATCTTTCTCGATGTTTTGTGAATATACTTATGCCGATGAAATAAGTATATGGATATTTTTCCAAGTATTGAAAATGGTTTTGTGAGTATATCCTTTTGTAAAGATTTTTATATTAGTTATTTATGAAGAGGTTAAATAAATGATTTATTAAAAAGAGGTTTAGTGGTTGCTTAAGTACTTAACCAATTTTGGTTTCCCGATGGAAATTAATTTTTAATTTTACTGTTGCTTGTTTTTTTATTTGATAATTAAATAACCAACTATCAAATTTTGGCCAGTTTTTACTTAGGAAGTAAAAAAAAGCTTCAGGTGTTCATATGTGTAACGATCGGGATTTTTGACGCTCGAAAGTCGACATTAATATGTCCACTAAAACAAATGTCGTGCAATCGAATGTCGGAAAACCGAATCGTTAGGGTTAAAAAGAAGAGGTAGAAGAAGACAGAAGAAAAGAAAGAAGAAGCAACTGAAACAATATCAGAATCTCACATTCGCAGCGGAACAACAAATAATAGATAAATGAATAATCTTTTAAAACAAATAACTATATCATTTTATACATTACATCATCATCAGAGTTTACAACAACAAAACAACACTGGACAGTTATATAAACTTGTCCTCATACAGAATACACAGCGGAATAAATAATATCAGATACAAATGATACGCCTCGCCATCCAGCTCGCCACTGAGCCCCACAGCATCTCCTGAATCCAGAATGACCTGATAACCTGACTCTAGACTGGCGGCCTGGAAGAAGAATTAGGGTTTGAGTGCAAAAACAAAGTTATGAAGTCCTTTTATAGAAAATTGACGAAACACTATTCATCAGAATTTTTCCGAACTCGAAATCAAGCGTGCCGGCTGGCGTTTCTAAGGTTTTACCCACGTTCCGGACACAATGGAACGTGTTTCGGAAGCTAATTCAATCGTATGTGAGAGTTACGGAATTAAACGATCAAATTTAAATCAAATCGATTTAAAACGATTTCGATGCGTTTTAGCTTGCCCGGACAAACCGTAAATCCGATTGACACAAAAATTGAAATCTTAGAATAATTTCACATTACGGATCCGATGAAACTGGTTTCGTCAAAATCCGAGACTGTTTGAAAAATGACTATTTTTAGTCGTCAATTAAATATTAAAATATTCAATTTTCACAATTTAACTTTTAATTCAATTTTAAAAGTTTACAAACATCATTCTAACTCCAATATGATTTAATATAACTTTATAAATCATTTTCATACACATATGATCCAATTATCAATTATTTACACAATTTCAAATATTAAATTATTGATTTAATTATCCAATTAAATCTCTATATTTGAAATTTAATTTATTCGACTTACAAATCTTACTTGTTAATATTTAAAAACAATTAAATATACGAATTTCAAATGACGGAAATTCTGGGTCGTTACAAACTTCCCCCCTTAAAAGAATTTCGTCCTCGAAATTACAAAATAAGAAAAATGCCCCAAATTCATTAACTTTTCAAACAATTCGTTCAAATTGGATTTCAAAATCACTTAAGTGTACAACTTCCCCAAAATCCAATAGTTAAACTCTCAAAAACATTACTAAGTTTTTCGAATCTATACTTAGTTATACTTTTCAAAACAAACTATATCGTTTAACTTTTAACTCCAAATCCAAAATTTTAGTTTTCACAAATTTTCTAAAATTTCCAGAAAATTTTCTAACGCCTTCAATTTTCAGAAAAATTCGTCAGCGTCTCCTTTGCGCGGTTCAATCGTAGTAGGATCACAATAGACATAAATATATATATATACATCGACCCACCCGGTCGGAAATGCAGAAAAACAGTTCATATTTCCTATTTTTATTGCGTAGGCGTACCTTTTTAGCATTTTTAAGCAAAGCAGTTATTTATTAACTTATTAGCGCAACCCAAATCAGCCGAACGGTAGCCACGGTACCTGTACTTACTCAGTTTAAACACGTAAGTGACATATATATAAAGTTATTAACAATTTACTCTTTTAACAACTACAATATATGCATATTAAAAGAAATGCATACTAAACAAGGTTTATAAGTAACTTATAAAATTTCAACATCACTTGTAATTGTTTACAACCAATTCATATACAATGACATCCAATTATTCATTTTCAATTAGTTTGCCTTTACTAATTTAAACTCAAGTTGGTTCACTTTCAATTTGGATTCAATTATATAGCTTTCAATTTTACTAATTCAGTTTCATTAACACTTAATGAATTATACTATATATAATCAACCAACAATCATATAAGAATCAAATCATAACCAACCTAACCAAATTATTAAATTTACATTACTTACATTCAATTTGGTTCAACACTTTTAATTCCAATTGGTTTAATATTAAATTGGTTTTCATTCAATTCATTCAAATTCCAATTCATTAGCTTTTAATGAATTAACACTTACATTCATTATTCCATATCAATTCATTCACATTCGATTGATTAACATTTAATCCATTTATTAGTTCAATTGCTAATTCACTTTACAAATAAAGTTGAATTTCATTTATATAACTCAAGTTCACCTCCATTTAATAAATTCACTTTATTAATTTACTTCGATATCAAAATCAACTTCATTCAACATTACTTAAGTTATATTCCAATTAAAAACACCATTTTTTAACTTAACTTAAATTTCCACTTATAAATCCAATTCAGATTCCAATTCTAAAGTAAATTCTATTTAACTTTTACCAAAGCTAAATTTATTATCTCATATTATAAGTTCAAAACTCATTTCTACTTATATTCATCAATTTCAACTTGGATTTTAAATTTCAAATCTTGTTTATCACAACAACACTTAAATTTCCAATTTACTATGGTAGCAAATCCATCACATAGAAACTCGAAAATGATACTGATGATGCTGCAGTCATCACCCTTATTATTTCCCAGCAACAGTAGTGAATTCAGTTTTTAATTCTTTCAAATATTTCCTTTTATTTATAAATCACATTTATAAATCTTTTTCTCATATAATTTCACTATTCCACTTTAATTATACAAGATTATTTCACAACTGCAAATCATTTTAATTATAATTCCATACTTAATAATTCATTTGCTTATATACTTCATTCTTTTACAATTGTTGTTTTTATTTAGATTATTCAAACAACCTTTATTAACTCATATATATCTTTACATTTTCAACAACCAAACAATCAATTTATATACACTTCGACAATTTCTGAAAAATTATTTCCTTTATGTGTAAAATAATACCAAGGTAAAATTATTCCATTTACCCAATTTAAAATGATACTATGTCGACTTGCCTCGTTTAAGTGTTTAGAAACCCCTATCGATAATAAGGCATCCCACATACCGACTAGAATTCATAAACAGCTCAACGGATAAGCAAACACAATATAAAACAATTTCATATTCACTAACAAATACGCGCTCATATCTATTATTACACTCACACTCATTCTAGAGTACTACTGACTCTATCTCTAATGAGTAACACCCAACAGAGCCAAGGTTATCGCTTAACCATATGCTCTGATACCACATGTAACGATCGGGATTTTCGATGCTCGAAAGTCGACATTAATACGTCCACTGTATCAAATGCCGCGCAATCGAATGCCGGAAAACCGAATCATTAGGGTTAAAAAGAAGAGGTGGAAGAAGACAGAAGAAAAGAAAGAAGAAGCAACTGAAACAATATCAGAATATCACATTCGCAACGGAACAACATATAATAGATAAATGAATAATCTTTTAAAACAAAGAACTATATCATTTTATACATTACATCATCATCAGAGTTTACAACAACAATACAACACTGGACAGTTATATAAACTTGTCCTCATACAGAATACACAGCGGAATAAATAATATCAGATACAAATGCTACGCCTCGCCATCTAGTTCGCCACTGAGCTCCACAGCATCTCCTGAATCCAGAATGACCTGATAACCTGACTGTAACGACCCGTAAATTTAACCGGTTTTAATAACGTTATTAATTGAAATTTTAGGAAATTTTAAACGATAAAATTTTGAAATATAAATTTGATATTTGGAATGCGTTTAGTTAAACATAGCAACTGGTAAATTTTCGTCCGAAAATATGAAAGTTTATTTCGCGCGTAAATTCACTTCAATTTAATCAGTTAAAAAGCAATGAAAATAAAATATTTCAAAAACCTAAATATTTTTACATAGAAAAATTCTAAACCATCTTCTGAGAAAAATGTCAGTTTGTCGTTTTTCAAAATTCGGACATCTTTGGCTCCGTCGATCTTATTTTTCAGCGTTTTTCTTGCATTTTCCGCTAGTAGAAAAATTCGAATTTTATAATTCAACCATACCACTGATATATGTATACTGTTTTGATCGTCTCGTCGCACTGATCTTTACGGTATATTTAATTCTTTGTTTTGAAGTCCGGTACGCGGCAAAATCTATAAAAAGTCGGACTGTATCGATACTAAATCTTAGCCTTTTGGATTCTTGTCTGTTCACCTAAATCTTTTGAATTCAAAGCAGCTTTTGTTTTTCAAAATCCCTGAATTCGCGCTGACTCTATGATTCCTTGGTTATAATATGTTATCCATGTCCTTTCACTTCCTTGGTAGCTGTGAACATTTGTATTTTCGTCCATTCATTTTCATTAAAATTTTTCTTTTGAAACGTTGCCTGGGGAATGGGAATAAAGCATACCCTTCTCTTTCTCTTGCATTTCTTTCCTTCTGAATTCCACTCTTCTTTTTCAATTGAGAATATTGAATATAATAAGCATAGAAATATATGATTTACGTTTGGAAGCATGCTCGTGCTCATCTTCAACCAAGCCTCGTCTGCATCCCTCTCCGCTTGCTCCTCAACTGCATCGAAGCCATCAGCCACCCCACGCTCGTCCTCCAGCCACCATGCCGTGCCTCCGCCCAAAAACTGCACTCCCTCCACCCTCTCTCTCCACCGTGCAGCGTCTCCAGACCAACCCCGAGCAGCATCCACGTTCCGCCCTCAGCCCAAGCGCCTCCCCTTCGCCCTGATTAGCACGGTAGCCACCTCCATGCCATCACCCAACAGCTACTTCCGCCACTAGCAACAAATGATAGCCCACAGCCCCTCTTCCACCTTACGTCTGACTCTTACTCCACCATTAGCCAACCGCCCTCCGCCGTGTCAGTCACCGGACTACTTCCCTCCCACCGTGGCTGCCACCTTCCCACTAGCCTCTACCGCGCACCCAGCCCTCCACCACACCGCTCCGAGCACCGCGCGACCCGCCTTTCTCATCACCATCACCGTTGAACCGCCTTTCCCTTCACGGCCTCTGGTCACGCCTAGCTGCATCACCACTTCACCACCCATCTCCCACTCGTGTTCCCTCTTTATTTATATAAAGGTATTATATATTCTATTTTTCATATTACGTGTACTTTGCTTTCTGACTCTATATAATAAACATAGCTTATATCTTAAAGTATATATAATAGGTATTATATTAATTATAACAGATTTAAGGTGGAATAAAGTATGTTTGCTTGGCTCTTTAGATTGGATCTGTTGCTTTAAACTCCTCTTTGCTTTTGTTTTACACTTGGGTATGATATCAATTCACCTATATATAAACTATAAGAGGTGTTTATAGCTAAAGTATATATATTTATAACTTGGTTTCAAAATATAATCGGTTGTATATATATAGTTTATGCAACTTTAAAACTATCTGTTATGAATTACATTATGTATAGGTTAACTATTTATAAGTAAGTTTATAATATGTCTTAAAACTTTTAAGTACTGTTAGTCAAATATATTGTATAGTATATTGTTTTAAGTTGTGAGTTATATAGGTATATAATTATATGCGCTGTTTTAAAGATGATTAGTACATATGAATTCATACATGCATGCCTTGCCTTTACGTTTTGAAAGAAATATATATGATATTGAATGAATATTGTTTTAAATATTATATATATAAAAGGTTACTTTTAAAAAGGTTTACATTTTGGTTTTTGTTTGAATAGTGGTCTAAGATATGGTTTAATATAATATATACAATCTGTACAATATGTTAGTTAGTTAACTCATGAAATATGCCTATGTATTGTTCCAGAGAAGTATGGTTTTAAATAAATGTATACTATAAGGTTTATATAGTTTTAAAAGTAACGGTTGCATTTGAATAATGTCAGTATTGGTTTAAATATGTACAAGTGCACATATGCTATTGTATGGGTTTAAGGTATTAGCTGTATATGTTTAAGGTATTAGCTGTATATATATAGGAACACACTAGCGTGTCTTTGCCAATTACATGTATATTATAATAATGATATAATTTGATATATTAGTTACATATATAGAAGTATTGTATTCATATTAAGTTATAAAGTAAATGATGTTGTTTAATATATAATATAAGTTGTGTGTCAGTACATATCAAGTTTGTAGTATAAGTTGACCTATTGTTATGCAGTGTGTATATATATTGAAATATTAATATATGTATTCAGTTCAATTTATATCAACTGATTCAGTCATTCTCATCTATTTCCATCAGCTTTGTCCGTCGTGCCTGTTTCCTCCATCGAATCATGTCCATCTAGCGTTGCTTTGCATTTTGTAACTCAAGATTCATCGTCAATTTTCTCTAGCCTCGAAAGGTGAGCAATCACTCACGATTAACGTTCTTTTATTTATTAAATTTGATTTCAATTGAAACGACAATTGAAATATGCTGCTGTTAGTTATTTATATTGCTATACTTATGCCATCATATGTATCTGTTCACCTGTGACACCTGACATCATTATCTGTTATTTATATTGATATATATATGCCATCATCTGTATCTGTTCACCTGTGACATCTGACACCCTTATCTGTTATTTATACTGATGATATATGCATGTTACCATTGTTATATTATTCTCATATCTGTTATCACTCTGCAAGTTCTCTGTTAGTATAGTATAACTATGGGTTGAAATGATACATACCCGAACGGACTTTAGAATAGGAGAAAATCGTTATGGGTTGAAATGATAAACCCAAGCGATTTTCAAATTAAATTGAATTTGGGATTTCGGGTTGAAAAGATATATACCCGAATATATTTTAAATTGCGGATTGAAATGATAAATATCCGTATCACTTGACCATAGGATAGAAAATTATATACAGACACCGTTGGCCTATATATAAATGTTTTGAAAACATTTCTACGGTTTTGAAAGAAATATATGGTTTTAATAAATAATGATTTTAAAGATTTATTAAAGTTGATTTAATAAAGTTGATTTGAATCAATATGAAATATGTTTAAGTATTTATTTATCTATATTTTCAAATATAGAGTTTATAATGATTTGAAATTGATTTGAAATTATCTTTATTTAAGAATTATACTTAAATAAAGTTTGATTTGAAATTTATAAAATTTGAAATTCTAAAGATATGTTTTAACTTGAATTTGATTAAAAGTGACTTTAATGAATATTTCAAAAGATATAAATTTAAATGGGATATTTTGTTTATTTAAATTCGTGAATTGAAGTTGTATTAGATGTTATTGAAATGTTGAATATTTAAAGCTTTGAAATATATTGAAATTGAAATGACTTATTTTATGGTTTAAATATGAATTTGAAATCGATAGATTGAAATGGTTATTTAGAAACTGAATCAATTTGAAATTGATGATTTGAGATTTGATTAAATTAAAATTTTGGAATTCGAGTTAATTTGAATCGATTTGTGAAATTTGAGGAAACTATTTTATTTTATAAAGTAATTTTAAATTATATTTAAACTATTGATATTTTACTTCATAAATTATTTTAATATAAACTATTTTAATATAAATCATTTTTAATATAAATTATTTTATATTTTATTATATATACTAATTTTAATATCTAAACTGTTTAAAAGAAAAGTGTTATGATTTTAAAAGACTTATGATTTCGAAAGCAATATAACTTTGGAAAGTGATATGATTTTGAAATGGATTTATTTGAAGGAAAAGTGATATAGTTTTTATATGGTTTTGAAATGGCAATGATATGTCGGTTTTGAAATTTTATTAAATGACCATCGGTGTAATAATACGTAGTTATTAAAGAGACCGGGATCGGATATGGACATACTCTCTGTCGATACCGAAACCACTTTAATAACTAATATACGCGGAGTGTTGATCCAGAATGAAGTGGATGGTTTGGTGAACGCGTTGACTAAAGAAAGAGAACGATTTTGGATGACCCCTGACATGACTAAAACAGGAGCCGCGCCGGGCCATTGAGGATCGCCATCTCTAGCGAACACACTTCTTCGATACCTTATCTATTACTTATGTGATTCGATTTGGGTGCACCCCTCGATTTGGGAGTGTTGTTTCGCGGTGTTGGGGTAGTAGCTGCTATGCCCAACATCAGTCCGGATCAGGCAACTACTAGTATCCTAGTTGGTATCGCCTCATGTACCTTGTCATACTGATTATCCTATTCGCGACCACTACGTTTTGGGTTGTACCTTTAGTATATGGATTGCCCTCTGGTGACTTCCGGTTTTGGGGAAACTACGGTCTTGTATATGCTCTTAGGAATAAAAATGTGTTAAGGGTGGAATGGGCCATGACTTAACGCTATTTTGATATCGTACTTTACTGATTAGACATTATCTACTTAGCGTATTCTACTGTATATATAGATAGTTTAATGGATCCTTAGAGGATGGTTATCCCAAACATCCTTTGAGTCACTTGTATTTCAGTCGTTATTTCACTTGAGTTGGATTTATTGATATAAGAACGTTAATCCTGACTCGAGTGTTTTGTGTTTTCTTTACGCTCGGGTCAGACTGAGTGTACCAGTATTCGAGACTCACCTTTGGAGTTGGAGCTTCGCTTGGAGATCTAGCTATCTATCCAGCTTTCAGATATCCAGTTGATTCCAGTGATGTATTCTGATATTGTATTTGACTATTGTATTCGAGACTTCTGTTGTATCTGGTTTAACTCTGTTATATATATAGTAGCTTCATGAACTACTATTCTTTTGTTTCTGCTGCATTATTGTTATATTACTCTGTGTCTGTGTCTGTGATCTGTGATTATTTTATTTACTGTATATGTTGAGTTTTGCCAATTTAAATTAACAACGCGGTATTTTGAGCAATTCAACACCGGCATGAGTGTCTAACTATACACTTATAATGGATGCGAATGGTCCAAAATAGCGGGTCGTTACAGTTGGTATCAGAGCTTTGGTAGCTCTAGGCAAAACTTAACATATAGGGTAAATATATTTACAGAATCACTCTCATTCGAGTTTCAATCTCTTCCATTTTGATTCGATTCCTTCGAATTTTGGAACGTTCCCTGCGGTTTCAAAATTCATTCGTGTCCTTCACTGTTCGTCTTCTTTTGATTCTGGAGTACCCTATAACTCCACTTGGTATGATCTTTATAATGAGTTGGCGGTCTCGCCAATCTTCAAATTGATTTATAAAAAGGGTGAAAATCCTTTACAATAAACATCGATTTACCGGAGATTTCTGTATCCTCGGTTTACGATGCTATCTATCTTCTGCTATACTTGAATTCTATTTCTTGAGATCAAATGTCGTTTTACCTCGAAATTCTACATTGATCTTATTCTTGAAGTCACGTTTGATCCGGTTAAGATTGCCCACGATTTATATAAACTTATCCATCTTCCTATTTTTTTATTTAATCATCTTATCTTCGTTTCGGACTTATCTTCGAATCAGAATTCTTTTTGATTAGAGTGCATCAAAATTTGAATCTACATCCTTGATTTGAAATCCATTTCTGTATTGTCAAGCGAAGAAGTGTATTTGTAAAATTGTATTTAAAATGTTTTATATAGCGTGTTGTTTGAGTTGTTGATGTTGATTTGGGTTTCCGATCGATTCGTCTGATCAACGCAATCGATAGGATTTCCAAAACACTTGAACAGAGCAAACTGACACAATATTGTTTTCAAATTTGGTAAATGAAATAATTTTGTTTGATTATATTGTGAAAATATAAGTAAAATTTTCTGGAATTTAATAGGTTAATTAAATTGTTTGTTTGAAATGATAATATTTGATTATCGTTTATTGTTCTAAATAAATTTATAAATACGGTTTATAAATTGATTTGGAATTTGAAATGAATTTAATTCAGAAATTTGAGAATTTAGTTTCCGGTGATTTCGAACTTTGGTTTTAAAATTTTAAAGTATATATTATTGAAAGTATTTTCGAATAGAAATCGTTTCCAAAGAATTTTAAAATGTTGAAAACAGTGCTCTTCTCTTTGTCGCTGGAAAATAATTTCGGTAATGGCGGCCGCATCACCGACGTTCATTTTCGAGTTTCGAAGTGGAGATACTATTCTGTAGCTTTGCTACGGTTTGTTTTGAAAAATATTTTGATTTGAATTTCTTCAGTATAATTTGATTTATATATATATAAGTATCTTATTTTAAAATTTAATTTGATTGATATAAATATATTATATATAACTCTAAATTGTTTAAAGTTAATCGGAAATCTAATTCTTAAATGTTGTTAAAGGATGATTTTAGTTATAAACAAAAACCAAAATTTGGAATAAATATTTAAACTTGAATAATTGAAGTGGGAAAATTTTATTTGTATATTGTTCAACTGCATTCTAATACAACTTACCTAAATCGTTCAGAAGTTGAATATGTAATTGGAAAATATATAAGATAAATTGAATTTATAAATAAATTTTGAGTGTTTATAATAAATGTTATACACTAAATTTTGATTATAAAGATGTTAATAGAGTTAGATAGGATAATAAGTAAACTCAGTTAATAATGAAATAAATTTGTTTTGAAAGAATTAATAAATTTGTTTGAAAGAGTTAATAAATTGAAATTTGATCAACATATGAAAATACCTTGAATTTAAAAGAAATTAATAGATGTAAATTAATTTAAATCGAAACTTTTATGGTTTAAATTTATTTATATGGGTTAAATATATGTGATAAGATAAATTAAGTAGAATAAATTTAACAATAAGTTGGAATAAAGAAGAATTTAAATTGCTGAAAAAAAATATGATTATAATAAAAGATTATTCAAATTTATGGTTTTAGAGATTGTAATTGAGGATAATTGGATAATAAGATAATGAATTTAGAAATAGTTGAGATTGATTTTAGTGAAATCAAATGGATTAAATCAATTATTGAATATCAATTAATTTAAATTTGAATTTATATGGTTTAAATTAATTGTTATTTTGTATTTCAAATCTGTTTTTCTTTCTGGTTGTTTCTATTCTCCTACCTTGTTCCTTTTCGGGGACGAAAAGTTTTGAGTGGGGGAGAATGTAACGACCCGTAAATTTAACCGGTTTTAATAACGTTATTAATTGAAATTTTAGGAAATTTTAAACGATAAAATTTTGAAATATAAATTTGATATTTGGAATGCGTTTAGTTAAACATAGCAACTGGTAAATTTTCGTCCGAAAATATGAAAGTTTATTTCGCGTGTAAATTCACTTCAATTTAATCAGTTAAAAAGCAATGAAAATAAAATGTTTCAAAAACCTAAATATTTTTACATAGAAAAATTCTAAACCATCTTCTGAGCAAAATGTCAGTTTGTCGTTTTTCAAAATTCGGACATCTTTGGCTCCGTCGATCTTATTTTTCAGCGTTTTTCTTACATTTTCCGCTAGTAGAAAAATTTGAATTTTATAATTCAACCATACCACTGATATATGTATACTGTTTTGATCGTCTCGTCGCACTGATCTTTACGGTATATTTAATTCTGTGTTTTGAAGTCCGGTACGCGGCAAAATGTAACGTCCCGAAAATTTTCGACTTTCGAAAATTCAACATCGATACTCACTTTATCGACTGCTGAGCCATCGAATGCCGGAAACCCGAAAAGTTATGGTTTTAAGAAAGAAGAAAAAGATAGAAGAAGAAGATAGAAGAAAAAGAAAGAAGAACAACAACATCAACATCAGAAACAGAGACAATATCAGAATCTCACATATCGCAGCGGAACAATATATAATAAATAAACACTTCTCTTTTAAAACAAAGAGCTATATCAGTTTATACATACATCAATCATCAGAGTCAATATACAACAATGGACAGTTATATAAACTTGTCCTCATACAGAATACACAGCGGAATAAATACTATCAGATACAAATACTACGTCTCGTCATCCAGCTCATCTCCAAAGCTCCAGAATATCCTGATAATCTAACTCTAGACTGCCCGTGTGGAAATTGGTGGGCACCCAGAGTTTAGAAGGGAAACAATAAACTCCGAGTCAGTCATGGTGACTGGTGTGAGATCGTAAAACAGTTATTCTTTAAAATAAACAACAGGATAATTTTAATGTCAATTCGCAATGCTTTTGGAAAATGAAACTACCATAAGACCTCCCGCCACACACACAATGCAAACGCAGACTTGGAGGAGATTTCTTCTTATGATAGTCAAAGATGCTTACTACGCGAAAATCAAATTCTTTTTGATATTATTATTAGTGCATAGTGTAGAAAACAGTTCGAAAGTATAATATTAATCTTAGCCAGCATAGACATTTCGAACTATGCCTACTATAGCTACCATCCAAACAGTGGGGCGCCACCATAAGTGAATGATAGGTTCTACAACTAAAACCGTACAAGTCACGTATTATTTCTTTGGATTTCCAACAAATGGTCAGGCTAAGGAACTTCCTATCCACGATGGGTACGTCCCTGGAATAGACGACCCGAGAACCTAACCGGATCTCTGCCAACACAAGGCCGGGTTACCTCTGCAAAAATAGGTAACTACTGACACGCGTATGCCATCCCCCGATCGTCACCGATCTTCCCGAGGATCCCCGATTCGCAACAAAACCACAAAGTAATAATAACTGTGCAGCAACCACAGAGGTTAAGTATCTGGGCTCCATACCATGATACCACCTTTATCCAGAAGGAATGACATACACTAAGGGGCGCTACTCCCTAGAACCTTGCCGCATTCGTCCTGTTTCGACCATTTCCGGGGTGTGAGGCTCGATGAAGTCTCGTCCACAAAGCTACGCTTTCTCAAAAAGCCCTGCTTCGGGTCAAAAAAAATGATCAACCTATGATCACAAAGATATAAGATCAAACAAATGATCATATCACAAATAATCAAACACTGATCATTTCACAGCAACACTCAGTATGCCACGTTACCAAATTGGGATATATCGCTGATAAATTTCAACTACATAGCCTCTAAGCTCGTACGTCTCAAAGAAGGGTGTTAAGCTAAGAGAATAAATTCTCCGCCACCAACAGAAATGTATTTGAAAGAAATCAGCTTTATATCTCAAATTGTAACGTTAGACACACAATCCATATAAGTCTGTTCCGGGATCGAACAGAACCGAAGGCACTTCTCACGAAGCCCTTGCATTTCCGGATAATTTCCAATCACGTCAGGACTTCCCGTCACTAAGGGTGATAAAACCTCTAAACCGAAGATCGGTCGGTGTAGAGTAACTCGACGGTAATCCTTCCGTTTTCAAAAATATCCGGTCTTCAACACCGGTCTTCAAATGCAATTCATAACGACGTATCACATATTCGGAATGGGTTATACGACCCCATGGTCCTTTCCCGGCTAACCCGAATAGTGAGCGATTATTAAAAAATAAGTGTGGCATTCAAATTCATCCAATTCACAACAAATACCTATCTAAAGGTAATTATTGATAGTCGGTTATTTAACTATCAATAAAGATGCGCAACATCATCAGATTCCAAATAATTTTCCCAAATTATTTATCTTCAAAAATATCTTTACTAGATATATAATTTCCACACTTAACCGTTTGAAAACAAATTTTCAAATATTCACTTTTCAATTTATCTTTAAAAGATAAAATCTCTAAACAGTTCACTTCATATTGGAAAAGCATTTCCATACTTATTTAAAAATAAGTATTCCACAAATCTTTTTATTCTCAACATTTGAAAATATTCGATATACTTAAATCAATATTAAGTATATATTTCTTCTTTAAGGAAATCATAAATTTCAACATCTATTTGAGTCAAAACGAATGTTGCATAAAACATCGTTACAACGACTCGAAGTCACTAGTATAGGGATTCGGATTTAGATAGATATATAAATCCCAATACTACATCAAAACATTTCCTTTTGGAAATCATTTACTATAACAACAGTGTTATAGTCCACCATTTCCTTAAATTTCTCGAAAACGTCTATTTCAACAAGAACTGCGGAAATCTCTGTTTTCGATTTATAATACATTTTAAAACATCTTTAAAATGTTTAACTTCATTTTTAATATCACTTCTTCAAAAATAAATCCATTTTACTTAACAATATATTCACTATCCAAAATCGTGAATATACTTCAATAATTACATTTCAATCTTTTCTACACGTTTTATTCCAAGAATTATCCACTATCCAAAATCGTGGATAAAATTCCCTTAATAACTTCTATATTACATTCATCAAATTTGATTGATTTCGAATTCATAAAACAACGTTTATAAATTCACCTTTATATTTTCTAACAACTTCGATTTATAAAATTCTCCTTTTATTAACTTCTAAAATTACTTATCAAAATAAGTGATTCCAGATTTATAAACAACGTTTATAAATCACATTTATACTTCATAACAATTTCAACTTATGAAATCATTTCATTTAGCAATTTCTATTTATATCCCAATTAAGTGCAAAAATCTAATTTATAAGTAAATTACTTATAAATTGTTTATTCTACAACATCTATTCACTTTATAACTTCACGTTATAAATCTATTAATTTCATTCACTTATGAAATCCTTTTATACTCCTTTTTAACACTTAAAAAAAATCGTTTTATAAGTCCAATATTTTGATTTACAACATATCAATTTTATAAATCTTTCTATACAAATCGTTTATAGTTATTCAAAATTCCAACTTAAACCATTTTATAAATAAATCGACTTTTATTTCAAAAACGACACTTCGGTTATATTTCACTAAAAATTATAACTTTTATAACTTTTAAAATTTTAACGTTTTATAAATCGATCCAAAAATTCCATAAAACGTATATTTTCAAAAATCACTTTAAAAATCTTTTTAAAGTAACAGTCGTTATTTTTACATTTCAAAACTGAATCCGATGATGCAACAACACCAATCAGTCCATCACAACAGTCACTATCATATATCAATATGATAACAGAATATATCAAAATATCTGTAAATAATCAATACGGTGAGGAATCCAGTTGGATCCCTCCAACCTGTTTCCCTGCATCCAAAGATGTTAGCACAATACCAATTCCGCTCCAGTACGGAATTATCGCGGTATATAGGTTTTTTATAAAAATCCGCTTACTAACGGCGCAATAGGGTCTCATCCGCTATACGAGGCGGGAAATCATCAATCCAATATATACATATGCCAATATGTATATACTGCTATATATATAGATATATCCTATCATATCTAATAGCACATTCAAACAAATCAATCAATAACTGCAATTCAATTATAAATCTGAGTGAGAAGATCTCACCGTGATTTCAATTCTGATTTCAGCGTTTATTTCGAATAAAATTAAACGTGCGTTTAATTTTACCCGAAATTTTCGCTAGCTCCAAACGACTCCAATCCAGTTGCATCGCGTAGTATTCATCACTACGATCCCGACGCAAAAAATCTCATTCGAAAAGGACCTCGTACGAAAGAGTTACAGAGTTTTAAACATTATACGATTAAATATATCTATATTAATTTACATTTCATTTTTATTTATTTTTTTACAACCTCATCATCTGCCGTTCATTCTATGCAATTAATCCAGGCCGCACACTAGTGCTTCTCCCACCTCCCTCCAACGTTCGTTTCCAGGTTTCAAAGAAACCCAATACGCCGCCACATCTCATGAATTTCGCAACCATCTCCAATACCTTAAACGTTGATCAAGCTCCTTCATTCCATGCGCCTGGCTCCCCTCTACACTCGACCGAGATAGCTTGAAGCTCGGCCACTCCCACGCATCGCAATGACGTGCGAAACGAACGAAAACGCGGCCCCGTAGCTCCTCGATTGTTGCGCCATTCTAGATCTTGTCCGTATGGATTTAAAGATCACATCACCCTCTACAAGATTGTAGTTGAACAAATTTGCTAAATATTGGTGGATTTAGAGAAATTGAGGGAGAAAGGAGGAGAAGTGCTGGCCGTTCGTATAGGGGGTGGCGGCTACGTTCCCAAACCCTAATAATATTTTTTTTTTATTTTGTGAAGAGAAGGGGCCTATTTATAGAAGTTTGAACGACACTATTCATTTCGGTTTTCCCGAACTCCGATTTACGCGCCGAAACTGGCGTTTCTGGGGTTTACCCCGCGTTCCGAACGCAATGGAACAGGTTTCGGAAGCTAATTCGATCGTCTATGTGAGATATGACGATAAACGATCAATTTAAATTAAACCGATTTAAATCGATTTCGAGGCGTTTTAATTTGTACCGGACAAATGGTAAATCCAAAAATTACGAAATTTGAAACCATGCAATAATATCACATTACGGATCCGATGAAACTAGTTTCGTCGAAATCCGACACTGTTTGAAAAATGACAATTTTAACTCGACGATTTAAAGTTAAAATAATTTCGACGCGTTTCGAGTTGCCAGGGTCAATCGATAACTCCGATGGATACGAAAATTGAAATCCGATAATAACTAACTATTACGGATCCAATGGAACTGGTCTCGTTCAATTCTGAGACTGTTCGAAAATTGGCTATTTTTACAGTCGACAATTAAATATTAAGATATTCAATTTTCACAGATTAACTCCAAATTCGATTCTGAAAGTTCTATAACCTTTCTATAACTCCAGTATGATTAAATAAAATTTTACAAATCATTTTCAATCATATTTTAATCCAGATTTAAATTATTTTGAATTTCACTATTAAATCATTGATTTAACTATCCAATTAAACTCAATATTCGAATTTTAAATTATCCGACTTATTAATTCCACTTATAAATATTTAAAATCAATTAAATATTCGAATTTTAATTATCAAAAATTCTGGGTCGTTACAAACTTCCCCCCTTAAAAGAATTTCGTCCTCGAAATTACAAGTTAGGAAAAAGATACAAAATCCGTTAACTTTCCAAAACAAACCGTTCAAATTAGATTTTCAAATCTGTTAAGTGTTTAACTTCTCCAAAATTCTTTACTAAGTTTTCAAATCATAACTTAGTTTTCAAAATTTTCAAATTTCTCAAAAATATTCTAACGCCTTAAATTTTCAGAAAATTTCGCCAGCGTCTCCTTTGCGCGGCTCGATCCGAAAAAAAATGACAGTGTATATATATCACAAATATACATCTCATCAAGTGATGAGGCATCCCGTAGGGAAAAAGTGTAAAAAGTACGATATTTAATCCGAGATATGTACCTTATTTATATTTAGCGAGCGTATACGGCTAATATAGCGCGAAAGCGAGCTCCAAATGCGAAGCAACGCCATCCGCACCTACTAAACACTCACAAACCATATGAGAACATGTAGATATGAAAATATAGTCAATATACATCATATAGCAACATAATACTACATATGTCAACATAGCAAATGCAACAAACAACAAATGCATTCAGAAGCAACAATGCAACCATCAAACCATCATCATCCAATAAACATCCAACAAATCCATACCGAATCAATATTCATTCATTTCTCATTAATATTCATGGAATTGGTTTTCAATTTACTCACATTTGATTCGTTAATATTGGATTTAACTAACATTCATTCATTTGTTTCCAATTAGTTTACATTCACTAATTTACATTCATGTTGGTTCATTTTCAATTTGAATCAAATTCATTTCTATTCAAATTTACATATTATCAATTTGAATTTAATCACTTTGCTTCCAATTTGTCGATTCAATTTCATTAACCCTTAATGAATTACACGAAATCAACTAACAATCAATCTAACAACCAATGTATAACCAATGTATATTCAACACAACCAAATTATAAATCTTACATTCGATTTGGTTCAACACTTTTAAATTAAATTGACTTCCATTCAATTTATTTAATTTCTCAACTTCATTAGCTTTTAATGAATTAACACTTATATTCATTATTTCATATCAATACTTTACATTAGATTGATTAACATCCAATCCATTTATTCAATTCAATTGCTAGTTCATTTAACAAATAAAGTTGAATTTCATTTATATAACTCAAGTTCACATTCATTTAATAAATTCCCTTATTAATTTACTTTGATATCAAAATCAACTTCGTTCAACACTTAAGTTATATCCCATTAAACATCGTTTGTTTAACTTAACTTACATTTCCACTTATAAATCCAAATTCAAATTTCAATCCTATTTAACTTTTACCAAGGTCAAATTTCTTCACTTATTCAAAATTCATATTAGATCCAGATTTCATATTCCACAATCTCAACTTAGATTTAATTGATTCACTTATACTTACTTTAATTTAACTTCATCCTTTAAGTTGAATTTATTCTATCAGAATTTAAATTATATAAGTTATCAATCCATTCAATTCCAGAATCTTTTCAATCCTTCAAAACTATTTTGAAATCTGTTCAAATTTATCTTTTGAATTCCCAAAACAAAATCCAAAATTTCCCAATCAACTTTTATTTAAAATATTCTGGCAGCAATTCCTCTTTTGGAAACCCGAAAATGAATTCTAATGATGTGGCCATCATCATCAGGATTATTTTCCAGCGACTTGAAAAGAGTTTAGAGCTTTCATCACTCTAAAACATTTTTCCAAAATATCAAATCCTTTCAAAACACTTCTCTGGAATTTTATTTCAGATTATAAATCACAATTACAAATCTTTTACTTATATAATCTTCACTTTATATATGTAAGATTATTACACAATTGTAAATCATATTAATTATAACTTCATCTTTTATAATTCATTGGTTTATACAATTTACTCTTTCACAATTGTTGTTTTATTTAACTTATTCAAACAACTTTAATTAACTTGTATATATATACATTTTAACAACCAAACAACCAATTCATATATATACTTTAATAATTCTGAAAAATTATTTCTTTATATACAAAATATAATCAAGGTAAAATTATTTCATTTACCCAATTTAAAACAATATCGTGCCGAATTGTTCTATATAAGTGTTTAGAGATCCCTATCGATAGAGTTGTACGGACAATACCGACCAGAATCCATATACCACTCAACAAACCAATCATCACAATATAAAACAACTTTATATTCACTAACAAATACGCGCTCGTATCTATTATTACACTCAACTCATTCTAGAGCACTACTGACTCTATCTCTAATGAGTAACACCCAACAGAGCAGGGTTGTCGCTTAACCATATGCTCTGATACCAAATGTAACGTCCCGAAAATTTTCGACTTTCGAAAATTCAACATCGATACTCACTTTATCGACTGCTGAGCCATCGAATGCCGGAAACCCGAAAAGTTATGGTTTTAAGAAAGAAGAAAAAGATAGAAGAAGAAGATAGAAGAAAAAGAAAGAAGAACAACAACATCAACATCAGAAACAGAGACAATATCAGAATCTCACATATCGCAGCGGAACAATATATAATAAATAAACACTTCTCTTTTAAAACAAAGAGCTATATCAGTTTATACATACATCAATCATCAGAGTCAATATACAACAATGGACAGTTATATAAACTTGTCCTCATACAGAATACACAGCGGAATAAATACTATCAGATACAAATACTACGTCTCGTCATCCAGCTCATCTCCAAAGCTCCAGAATATCCTGATAATCTAACTCTAGACTGCCCGTGTGGAAATTGGTGGGCACCCAGAGTTTAGAAGGGAAACAATAAACTCCGAGTCAGTCATGGTGACTGGTGTGAGATCGTAAAACAGTTATTCTTTAAAATAAACAACAGGATAATTTTAATGTCAATTCGCAATGCTTTTGGAAAATGAAACTACCATAAGACCTCCCGCCACACACACAATGCAAACGCAGACTTGGAGGAGATTTCTTCTTATGATAGTCAAAGATGCTTACTACGCGAAAATCAAATTCTTTTTGATATTATTATTAGTGCATAGTGTAGAAAACAGTTCGAAAGTATAATATTAATCTTAGCCAGCATAGACATTTCGAACTATGCCTACTATAGCTACCATCCAAACAGTGGGGCGCCACCATAAGTGAATGATAGGTTCTACAACTAAAACCGTACAAGTCACGTATTGTTTCTTTGGATTTCCAACAAATGGTCAGGCTAAGGAACTTCCTATCCACGATGGGTACGTCCCTGGAATAGACGACCCGAGAACCTAACCGGATCTCTGCCAACACAAGGCCGGGTTACCTCTGCAAAAATAGGTAACTACTGACACGCGTATGCCATCCCCCGATCGTCACCGATCTTCCCGAGGATCCCCGATTCGCAACAAAACCACAAAGTAATAATAACTGTGCAGCAACCACAGAGGTTAAGTATCTGGGCTCCATACCATGATACCACCTTTATCCAGAAGGAATGACATACACTAAGGGGCGCTACTCCCTAGAACCTTGTCGCATTCGTCCTGTTTCGACCATTTCCGGGGTGTGAGGCTCGATGAAGTCTCGTCCACAAAGCTACGCTTTCTCAAAAAGCCCTGCTTCGGGTCAAACAAAATGATCAACCTATGATCACAAAGATATAAGATCAAACAAATGATCATATCACAAATAATCAAACACTGATCATTTCACAGCAACACTCAGTATGCCACGTTACCAAATTGGGATATATCGCTGATAAATTTCAACTACATAGCCTCTAAGCTCGTACGTCTCAGAGAAGGGTGTTAAGCTAAGAGAATAAATTCTCCGCCACCAACAGAAATGTATTTGAAAGAAATCAGCTTTATATCTCAAATTGTAACGTTAGACACACAATCCATATAAGTCTGTTCCGGGATCGAACAGAACCGAAGGCACTTCTCACGAAGCCCTTGCATTTCCGGATAATTTCCAATCACGTCAGGACTTCCCGTCACTAAGGGTGATAAAACCTCTAAACCGAAGATCAGTCGGTGTAGAGTAACTCGACGGTAATCCTTCCGTTTTCAAAAATATCCGGTCTTCAACACCGGTCTTCAAATGCAATTCATAACGACGTATCACATATTCGGAATGGGTTATACGACCCCATGGTCCTTTCCCGGCTAACCCGAATAGTGAGCGATTATTAAAAAATAAGTGTGGCATTCAAATTCATCCAATTCACAACAAATACCTATCTAAAGGTAATTATTGATAGTCGGTTATTTAACTATCAATAAAGATGCGCAACATCATCAGATTCCAAATAATTTTCCCAAATTATTTATCTTCAAAAATATCTTTACTAGATATATAATTTCCACACTTAACCGTTTGAAAACAAATTTTCAAATATTCACTTTTCAATTTATCTTTAAAAGATAAAATCTCTAAACAGTTCACTTCATATTGGAAAAGCATTTCCATACTTATTTAAAAATAAGTATTCCACAAATCTTTTTATTCTCAACATTTGAAAATATTCGATATACTTAAATCAATATTAAGTATATATTTCTTCTTTAAGGAAATCATAAATTTCAACATCTATTTGAGTCAAAACGAATGTTGCATAAAACATCGTTACAACGACTCGAAGTCACTAGTATAGGGATTCGGATTTAGATAGATATATAAATCCCAATACTACATCAAAACATTTCCTTTTGGAAATCATTTACTATAACAACAGTGTTATAGTCCACCATTTCCTTAAATTTCTCGAAAACGTCTATTTCAACAAGAACTGCGGAAATCTCTGTTTTCGATTTATAATACATTTTAAAACATCTTTAAAATGTTTAACTTCATTTTTAATATCACTTCTTCAAAAATAAATCCATTTTACTTAACAATATATTCACTATCCAAAATCGTGAATATACTTCAATAATTACATTTCAATCTTTTCTACACGTTTTATTCCAAGAATTATCCACTATCCAAAATCGTGGATAAAATTCCCTTAATAACTTCTATATTACATTCATCAAATTTGATTGATTTCGAATTCATAAAACAACGTTTATAAATTCACCTTTATATTTTCTAACAACTTCGATTTATAAAATTCTCCTTTTATTAACTTCTAAAATTACTTATCAAAATAAGTGATTCCAGATTTATAAACAACGTTTATAAATCACATTTATACTTCATAACAATTTCAACTTATGAAATCATTTCATTTAGCAATTTCTATTTATATCCCAATTAAGTGCAAAAATCTAATTTATAAGTAAATTACTTATAAATTGTTTATTCTACAACATCTATTCACTTTATAACTTCACGTTATAAATTTATTAATTTCATTCACTTATGAAATCCTTTTATACTCCTTTTTAACACTTAAAAAAAATCATTTTATAAGTCCAATATTTTGATTTACAACATATCAATTTTATAAATCTTTCTATACAAATCGTTTATAGTTATTCAAAATTCCAACTTAAACCATTTTATAAATAAATCGACTTTTATTTCAAAAACGACACTTCGGTTATATTTCACTAAAAATTATAACTTTTATAACTTTTAAAATTTTAACGTTTTATAAATCGATCCAAAAATTCCATAAAACGTATATTTTCAAAAATCACTTTAAAAATCTTTTTAAAGTAACAGTCGTTATTTTTACATTTCAAAACTGAATCCGATGATGCAACAACACCAATCAGTCCATCACAACAGTCACTATCATATATCAATATGATAACAGAATATATCAAAATATCTGTAAATAATCAATACGGTGAGGAATCCAGTTGGATCCCTCCAACCTGTTTCCCTGCATCCAAAGATGTTAGCATAATACCAATTCCGCTCCAGTACGGAATTATCGCGGTATATAGGTTTTTTATAAAAATCCGCTTACTAACGGCGCAATAGGGTCTCATCCGCTATACGAGGCGGGAAATCATCAATCCAATATATACATATGCCAATATGTATATACTGCTATATATATAGATATATCCTATCATATCTAATAGCACATTCAAACAAATCAATCAATAACTGCAATTCAATTATAAATCTGAGTGAGAAGATCTCACCGTGATTTCAATTCTGATTTCAGCGTTTATTTCGAATAAAATTAAACGTGCGTTTAATTTTACTCGAAATTTTCGCTAGCTCCAAACGACTCCAATCCAGTTGCATCGCGTAGTATTCATCACTACGATCCCGACGCAAAAAATCTCATTCGAAAAGGACCTCGTACGAAAGAGTTACAGAGTTTTAAACATTATACGATTAAATATATCTATATTAATTTACATTTCATTTTTATTTATTTTTTTACAACCTCATCATCTACCGTTCATTCTATGCAATTAATCCAGGCCGCACACTAGTGCTTCTCCCACCTCCCTCCAACGTTCGTTTCCAGGTTTCAAAGAAACCCAATACGCCGCCACATCTCATGAATTTCGCAACCATCTCCAATACCTTAAACGTTGATCAAGCTCCTTCATTCCATGCGCCTGGCTCCCCTCTACACTCGACCGAGATAGCTTGAAGCTCGGCCACTCCCACGCATCGCAATGACGTGCGAAACGAACGAAAACGCGGCCCCGTAGCTCCTCGATTGTTGCGCCATTCTAGATCTTGTCCGTATGGATTTAAAGATCACATCACCCTCTACAAGATTGTAGTTGAACAAATTTGCTAAATATTGGTGGATTTAGAGAAATTGAGGGAGAAAGGAGGAGAAGTGCTGGCCGTTCGTATAGGGGGTGGCGGCTACGTTCCCAAACCCTAATAATATTTTTTTTTTATTTTGTGAAGAGAAGGGGCCTATTTATAGAAGTTTGAACGACACTATTCATTTCGGTTTTCCCGAACTCCGATTTACGCGCCGAAACTGGCGTTTCTGGGGTTTACCCCGCGTTCCGAACGCAATGGAATAGGTTTCGGAATCTAATTCGATCGTCTGTGTGAGATATGACGATAAACGATCAATTTAAATTAAACCGATTTAAATCGATTTCGAGGCGTTTTAATTTGTACCGGACAAATGGTAAATCCAAAAATTACGAAATTTGAAACCATGCAATAATATCACATTACGGATCCGATGAAACTGGTTTCGTCGAAATCCGACACTGTTTGAAAAATGACAATTTTAACTCGACGATTTAAAGTTAAAATAATTTCGACGCGTTTCGAGTTGGCAGGGTCAATCGATAACTCCGATGGATACGAAAATTGAAATCCGATAATAACTAACTATTACGGATCCAATGGAACTGGTCTCGTTCAATTCTGAGACTGTTCGAAAATTGGCTATTTTTACAGTCGACAATTAAATATTAAGATATTCAATTTTCACAGATTAACTCCAAATTCGATTCTGAAAGTTCTATAACCTTTCTATAACTCCAGTATGATTAAATAAAATTTTACAAATCATTTTCAATCATATTTTAATCCAGATTTAAATTATTTTGAATTTCACTATTAAATCATTGATTTAACTATCCAATTAAACTCAATATTCGAATTTTAAATTATCCGACTTATTAATTCCACTTATAAATATTTAAAATCAATTAAATATTCGAATTTTAATTATCAAAAATTCTGGGTCGTTACACAAAATCTATAAAAAGTCGGACCGTATCGATACTAAATCTTAGCCTTTTGGATTCTTGTCTATTCACCTAAATCTTTTGAATTCAAAGCAGCTTTTGTTTTTCAAAATCCCTGAATTCGCGCTGACTCTATGATTCCTTGGTTATAATATGTTATCCATGTCCTTTCACTTCCTTGGTAGCTGTGAACATTTGTATTTTCGTCCATTCATTTTCATTTAAATTTTTCTTTTGAAACGTTGCCTAGGGAATGGGAATAAAGCATACCCTTCTCTTTCTCTTGCATTTCTTTCCTTCTGAATTCCACTCTTCTTTTTCAATTGAGAATATTGAATATAATAAGCATAGAAATATATGATTTACGTTTGGAAGCATGCTCGTGCTCATCTTCAACCAAGCCTCGTCTGCATCCCTCTCCGCTTGCTCCTCAACTGCATCGAAGCCATCAGCCACCCCACGCTCGTCCTCCAGCCACCATGCCGTGCCTCCGCCCAAAAACTGCACTCCCTCCACCCTCTCTCTCCACCGTGCAGCGTCTCCAGACCAACCCCGAGCAGCATCCACGTTCCGCCCTCAGCCCAAGCGCCTCCCCTTCGCCGTGATTAGCACGGTAGCCACCTCCATGCCATCACCCAACAGCTACTTCCGCCACTAGCAGCAAATGACAGCCCACAGCCCCTCTTCCACCATACGTCTGACTCTTACTCCACCATTAGCCAACTGCCCTCCGCCGTGTCAGTCACCGGACTACTTCCCTCCCACTGTGGCCGCCACCTTCCCACTAGCCTCTACCGCGCACCCAGCCCTCCACGACACCGCTTCGAGCACCGCGCGACCCGCCTTTCTCATCACCATCACCGTTGAACCGCCTTTCCCTTCACGGCCCCTGGTCACGCCTAGCTGCATCACCACTTCACCACCCATCTCCCACTCGTGTTCCCTCTTTATTTATATAAAGGTATTATATATTCTATTTTTCATATTACGTGTACTTTGCTTTCTGACTCTATATAATAAACATAGCTTATATCTTAAAGTATATATAATAGGTATTATATTAATTATAACAGATTTAAGGTGGAATAAAGTATGTTTGCTTGGCTCTTTAGATTGGATCTGTTGCTTTAAACTCCTCTTTGCTTTTGTTTTACACTTGGGTATGATATCAATTCACCTATATATAAACTATAAGAGGTGTTTATAGCTAAAGTATATATATTTATAACTTGGTTTCAAAATATAATCGGTTGTATATATATAGTTTATGCAACTTTAAAACTATCTGTTATGAATTACATTATGTATAGGTTAAATATTTATAAGTAAGTTTATAATATGTCTTAAAACTTTTAAGTACTGTTAGTCAAATATATTGTATAGTATATTGTTTTAAGTTGTGAGTTATATAGGTATATAATTATATGCGCTGTTTTAAAGATGATTAGTACATATGAATTCATACATGCATGCCTTGCCTTTACGTTTTGAAAGAAATATATATGATATTGAATGAATATTGTTTTAAATATTATATATATAAAAGGTTACTTTTAAAAAGGTTTAAATTTTGGTTTTTGTTTGAATAGTGGTCTAAGATATGGTTTAATATAATATATACAATCTGTACAATATGTTAGTTAGTTAACTCATGAAATATGCCTATGTATTGTTCTAGAGAAGTATGGTTTTAAATAAATGTATACTATAAGGTTTATATAGTTTTAAAAGTAACGGTTGCATTTGAATAATGTCAGTATTGGTTTAAATATGTACAAGTGCACATATGCTATTGTATGGGTTTAAGGTATTAGCTGTATATGTTTAAGGTATTAGATGTACATATATAGGAACACACTAGCGTGTCTTTGCCAATTACATGTATATTATAATAATGATATAATTTGACTGATATATTAGTTACATATATAGAAGTATTGTATTCATATTAAGTTATAAAGTAAATGATGTTGTTTAATATATAATATAAGTTGTGTGTCAGTACATATCAAGTTTGTAGTATAAGTTGACCTATTGTTATGCAGTGTGTATATATATTGAAATATTAATATATGTATTCAGTTCAATTTATATCAACTGATTCAGTCATTTTCATCTATTTCCATCAGCTTTGTCCGTCGTGCCTGTTTCCTCCATCGAATCATGTCCATCTAGCGTTGCTTTGCATTTTGTAACTCAAGATTCATCGTCAATTTTCTCTAGCCTCGAAAGGTGAGCAATCACTCACGATTAACGTTCTTTTATTTATTAAATTTGATTTCAATTGAAACGACAATTGAAATATGCTGCTGTTAGTTATTTATATTGCTATACTTATGCCATCATCTGTATCTGTTCACCTGTGACACCTGACATCATTATCTGTTATTTATATTGATATATATATATGCCATCATCGGTATCTGTTCACCTATGACATCTGACACCCTTATCTGTTATTTATACTGATGATATATGCCTGTTACCGTTGTTATATTATTATCATATCTGTTATCACTCTGCAAGTTCTCTGTTAGTATAGTATCACTATGGGTTGAAATGATACATACCCGAACGGACTTTAGAATAGGAGAAAATCGTTATGGGTTGAAATGATAAACCCAAGCGATTTTCAAATTAAATTGAATTTGGGATTTCGGGTTGAAAAGATATATACCCGAATATATTTTAAATTGCGGATTGAAATGATAAATATCCGTATCACTTGACCATAGGATAGAAAATTATATACAGACACCGTTGGTCTATATATAAATGTTTTGAAAACATTTCTACGGTTTTGAAAGAAATATATGGTTTTAATAAATAATGATTTTAAAGATTTATTAAAGTTGATTTAATAAAGTTGATTTGAATCAATATGAAATATGTTTAAGTATTTATTTATCTATATTTTCAAATATAGAGTTTATAATGATTTGAAATTGATTTGAAATTATATTTATTTAAGAATTATACTTAAATAAAGTTTGATTTGAAATTTATAAAATTTGAAATTCTAAAGATATGTTTTAACTTGAATTTGATTAAAAGTGACTTTAATGAATATTTCAAAAGATATAAATTTAAATGGGATATTTTGTTTATTTAAATTCGTGAATTGAAGTTGTATTAGATGTTATTGAAATGTTGAATATTTAAAGCTTTGAAATATATTGAAATTGAAATGACTTATTTTATGGTTTAAATATGAATTTGAAATCGATAGATTGAAATGGTTATTTAGAAACTGAATCAATTTGAAATTGATGATTTGAGATTTGATTAAATTAAAATTTTGTAATTCGAGTTAATTTGAATCGATTTGTGAAATTTGAGGAAACTATTTTATTTTATAAAGTAATTTTAAATTATATTTAAACTATTGATATTTTACTTCATAAATTATTTTAATATAAACTATTTTAATATAAATCATTTTTAATATAAATTATTTTATATTTTATTATATATACTAATTTTAATATCTAAACTGTTTAAAAGAAAAGTGTTATGATTTTAAAAGACTTATGATTTCGAAAGCAATATAACTTTGGAAAGTGATATGATTTTGAAATGGATTTATTTGAAGGAAAAGTGATATAGTTTTTATATGGTTTTGAAATGGCAATGATATGTCGGTTTTGAAATTTTATTAAATGACCATCGGTGTAATAATACGTAGTTATTAAAGAGACCGGGATCGGATATGGACATACTCTCTGTCGATACCGAAACCACTTTAATAACTAATATACGCGGAGTGTTGATCCAGAATGAAGTGGATGGTTTGGTGAACGCGTTGACTGAAGAAAGAGAACGATTTTGGATGACCCCTGACATGACTAAAACAGGAGCCGCGCCGGGCCATTGAGGATCGCCATCTCTAGCGGACACACTTCTTCGATACCTTATCTATTACTTATGTGATTCGATTTGGGTGCACCCCTCGATTTGGGAGTTTTATTTCGCGGTGTTGGGGTAGTAGCTGCTATGCCCAACATCAGTCCGGATCAGGCAACTACTAGTATCCTAGTTGGTATCGCCTCATGTACCTTGTCATACTGATTATCCTATTCGCGACCACTACGTTTTGGGTTGTACCTTTAGTATATGGATTGCCCTCTGGTGACTTCCGGTTTTGGGGAAACTACGGTCTTGTATATGCTCTTGGGAATAAAAATGTGTTAAGGGTGGAATGGGCCATGACTTAACGCTATTTTGATATCGTACTTTACTGATTAGACATTATCTACTTAGCGTATTCTACTGTATATATAGATAGTTTAATGGATCCTTAGAGGATGGTTATCCCAAACATCCTTTGAGTCACTTGTATTTCAGTCGTTATTTCACTTGAGTTGGATTTATTGATATAAGAACGTTAATCCTGACTCGAGTGTTTTGTGTTTTCTTTACGCTCGGGTCAGACTGAGTGTACCAGTATTTGAGACTCACCTTTGGAGTTGGAGCTTCGCTTGGAGATCTAGCTATCTATCCAGCTTTCAGATATCCAGTTGATTCCAGTGATGTATTCTGATATTGTATTTGACTATTGTATTCGAGACTTCTGTTGTATCTGGTTTAACTCTGTTATATATATAGTAGCTTCATGAACTACTATTCTTTTGTTTCTGCTGCATTATTGTTATATTACTCTATGTCTGTGTTTGTGATCTGTGATTATTTTATTTACTGTATATGTTGAGTTTTGCCAATTTAAATTAACAACGCGGTATTTTGAGCAATTCAACACCGGCATGAGTGTCTACCTATACACTTATAATGGATGCGAATGGTCCAAAATAGCGGGTCGTTACACTGACTCTAGACTGCCCATGTGAAAATTGGTGGGCAACCAGAGTTTATGAAGGAAACAATAAACTCCAGGTCAGTCATGGGACTGGTGTGAGAACTTAAAACAGTTTTTCTTCACAAAGAAAATAAAACAATTTCGCAATGCTTTTGGAAAATGAAACTACCATAAGACCTCCCGCGACACACACAATGCAAACGCAGAATTGGAGGAGATTTCTTCTTATGATAGTCAAAAATGCTTACTACGCAAAATCATTCGATATTATTATCATTAGTGCATAGTGTCGAAAACCATTTCGAAAATATAATATTAATCTTAGCCAGCATACAACCATTATTGTATGTCTACTATAGCTACCATGTTCAATAGCAGGTTACCGCCACATTCCATAGCAGGTAATACAACTAAAACCGTACAAGGTTCGTATTGTTTCTTTGGATTTCCAACAAATGATCAAGCAAAGGAACTTCCTTACATCGAAATGGAAACGCCTCTGGAAAGACGCCCCGAGAACCTAACCGGATCTCTGCAAACACAAGGCCGACGCTACCTCACGCTTTAACCAAGCTGTAACTAGATAGCTAACACACGAGCTATGCCATCCCCCGGTCGTCACCGACCTTTACCCGAGGATCCTCAACCACAAAGCAACAACCACAAAGTATAATAAATTTGCAGCATCAACACAGGTAAAATATCTGGGCTCCATACCATGATATCACCTTTTATCCAGAAGGAAATGACATACCCTAGGGGCGCTACCCCTACAAACCTTTGCCGCAACATTCATGTTTCGACCATTACCGGGTTGTGAGGCTCGACGAAGTCTCATCCACAAAGCCACGCTTTTTCACAAAGCCACGCTTTTTCACAAAGGCACGCTTTTTCACAAAGCCATGATTTTTCACAAAGCCACGCTTTGATCAACAAATGATCAACAACACTTCGTATGCCACATTACCAAATTTGGAATGTATCACTAGTAACCATCAACTACATAACCTCTGAGCTAGTACGTCTCAAAGAAGGGTGTTAAGCTAAGAGAATAAATTCTCCGCCACCAACAGAAATGTATTTGATAGAAACCAGCTTTACATCTCAAAGTGTAATGTCAGACACACATCCATACAAGTCCGTTCCGAGATCGAACGGAACCGAAGGCACTTCCAAAGAAGCCCTTGCAATCCGGATATTCACTAATCACGTCCGGACTTCCCATCACAAGAAGAGTGATATAAATCTCTATACCGGAGCAACTCGGAGCAGAGACATTCGACAGGTTGTCCTTTCATTTTTGAAAATATCCGGTCTTCAACACCGGTCTTCAATACGATCCATATCGTCGTATCACTAATTCGGAATGGGTTATATGACACAAAGGTCTGTTCCCAGCTAACCCGAATAGTGAGCGTTTGTTTTTAAAAACAAATCAAGTGCCATTTCAAAGGCAAATATTGATAGTTGGTTATTTAACTATCAACAACATTCACAACAATCAATCAATTTAAATAATTTTTCCCAAATTATTTAATTTTCAAAATATCTTCACAAGATATATATTTTTCCACACTTTAACATTTGAAAACCAATTTCAAATCACATTTCACACTTCATCACTTTGAAAACAAATTTCAAATCACATTTTCACACTTCATCACAAAATGGTCCATTTAAACCAATTAAATAAATCCTTATCGATTTATTTCAAATTTACGTTCCAAATCTGTAAATTTATTTCCACACTTAAAAATAAATCAATGTTTATTTTTAAAAACAAATTTCCCTTTCCTTTATAAATTCCATTGTGAATTTAAATTTCCAAATATTCACTTATACACGATTTTCAAGTCGTTTTCCAAATATCCACTTTCAAACACCAAATCAATTACAAATTGATTTCTAAATTGATTTCAAATCCCAAATCATTTTACAAATCGATTTCAAAATTTATTTCAACACCAAATCCATTTTAATTCAACACCAAATAAATTTTCATATCGATTTCCCAAAGGTCTATTTTCAAATACCAAATCAATTATTAATTGGATTTCAAGAAATTCACCTTTTTAAAATAAATTCATTTATCTCTTCCAAACCATTTAAAATTCCATTTTAAATAAATTTTCCAACTTTCAAATAATACTATTCAAAATCCATTTATAAAAATCTTTTACCATATTTTAGAAATAATTCCATAAGATTTCGAAAATCAACTCTATGCTTTTAAAATTCCTTCTTTTAAATTCACCCAATTCTTTTAAAAGAATTTACTTAAAATTTCAATTTTTATTTCAAAAATCCAATTTTATTTATTTTTGGTATCCAACGATACCAAAAATACATTCGGCTAAATTATAGCCTTCAACACATTCAATCACAAATATAATCATTCACAGATTATAAATAAATAGTCATACAGCATATGAAACAAATTCATATAACATATGAAACAAATTCATATAATTTGAGAAATCCATTGGATCCCTCCAACCTGTTTCCCTGCATCCACAGATGTTAGCACAATACCAATTCCACTTCGAAGTGGAATATCGCGGTATATGGGATTTATAAAATACTATCCGCTATTATGTGGCGCAATAGGGTCTCATCCGCTATATAATACGGGAAATCAACTCCAAATACATATATAATACCAATTCCACTTCACGGTGGAATTATCGCGGTATATGTTTTTAATAAATAACCTCCGCTTAATATACGGCGTATAGGGTCTATTTCACACAATAGATAACAACTATCATTCAATCAACACTATCAACAAATTTTAAATCTAACTATTTAAAATTTAAATCAAAACAATTATTCGATTGAGTGAGGAGTTCTCACCTTGCTTACAATAACGGTTGTGGTATTTATTTCAAATAAAATTAAACGCACGTTTAATTCTACTCAAAATTTTCACTGACTCCAATTGACTCCATACCAGCTCCATTGCGTAGAGCTCGTCAATACAAACCCAACGCGACTTGTCTCGTAATTTTTCGACCTCGTATGACAAAGTTATAGCTTTTTATAGATTGTATGAATTTAAATATAATTATTTACAAATTTATTTTTATATTTTATACCCTTTGCAAATCTCAGCCGTCCCTTTCAAACCCTAGGATCGTGACCGCGCGCGCCCACTTCTTCTCCCCCACTTCCAGTTTTCGAACGTGAGATGAAACCCATTGCCGCCGATTTGATTTGAATTTTCGTGACCAACTCAACCATTTTCACGACGATAAACACCCACCATTACGAAGCCCAACATCCACTCCCCCTCCACCTGGAATCTTGTCGAACTCGGTGGCTTCCTTCCCTCATATTTTGCGAACGAACGGCGATGAATTTTCAACCCATTCAGGCTTCAAAGGCGACATCGGCAAAGATCCACTGTTGGATCGGGAGCTCTCGACGAGCTTGACACTTTCTTAGTTTGAAACTTTTTCTAAAAATGAAAGGATTGAGAGTAAATTTAAGTGGAACGGGATTAAACTTCGTCCATTGAAACAATTTCGTTGGCGGCCTGGAAGAAGAATTAGGGTTTGAGTGCAAAAACAAAGTTATGAAGTCCTTTTATAGAAAATTGATGAAACACTATTCATCCGAATTTTTTCGAACTCGAAATCAAGCGTGCCGGCTGGCGTTTCTAAGGTTTTACCCACGTTCCGAACACAATGGAACGTGTTTTAGAAGCTAATTCGATCGTACGTGAGAGTTACGGAATTAAACGATCAAATTTAAATCAAAATGATTTCGATGCGTTTTGGCTTGCCACAAACCGTAAATCCGATTGACACGAAAATTGAAATCTTACAATAATTTCACATTACGGATCCGATGAAACTTGTTTCATCGAAATCCGAGACTGTTTGAAAAATGACTATTTTTAGTTATCAATTAAATATTAAAATATTCAATTTTCCCAATTTAACTTTTAATTCAATTTTAAAAGTTTATAAACATCATTCTAACTCCAATATGATTTAATATAACTTTATAAATCATTTTTATACACATTTGATCCAATTATCAATTATTTACACAATTTCAAATTTTAAATTATTGATTTAATTATCCAATTAAATCTCTATATTCGAAATTTAATTTATTCGACTTACAAATCTTACTTATTAATATTTAAAATCAATTAAATATACGAATTTCAAATGATGGAAATTCGGCGTCGTTGCAAACTTCCCCCCTTAAAAGAATTTCGTCCTCGAAATTACAAAGTAAGAAAAATGCCCCAAATTCATTAACTTTTCAAACAATTCGTTCAAATTGGATTTCAAAATCACTTAAGTGTACAACTTCCCCAAAATCCAATAGTTAAACTCTCAAAAACTTTACTAAGTTTTTCGAATCTATACTTAGTTATACTTTTCAAAACAATTTATATCGTTTAACTTTTTACTCCAAATCCAAAATTTTAGTTTTCACAAATTTTCTAAAATTTCCAGAAAATTTTCTAACGCCTTAAATTTTCAGAAAATTCGCCAGCGTCTCCTTTGCGCGGTTCAATCGTAGTAGGATCACAATAGACATAAATATATATACATCGACCCACCCGGTCGGAAAAGCAGAAAAACAGTTCATATTTCCTATTTTTATTGCGTAGGCGTACCTTTTTAGCATTTTTAAGCAAAGCCGTTATTTATTAACTTATTAGCGCAACCCAAATCAGCCGAACGATAGCCCCGGTACCTGTACTTACTTAGTTTAAACACGTACGTGACATATATATAAAGTTATTAACAATTTACTCTTTTAACAACTACAATATATACATATTAAAAGAAATGCATACTAAACAAGGTTTATAAGTAACTTATAAAATTTCAACATCACTTGTAATTGTTTACAACCAATTCATATACAATGACATCTAATTATTCATTTTCAATTAGTTTGCATTTACTAATTTAAACTCATGTTGGTTCACTTTCAATTTGGATTCAATTATATAACTTTCAATTTTACTAATTTAGTTTCATTAACACTTAATGAATTATACTATATATAATCAACCAACAATCATATAACAATCAAATCATAACCAACCTAACCAAATTATTAAACTTACATTACTTACATTCAATTTGGTTCAACACTTTTAATTCCAATTGGTTTAATATTAAATTGGTTTCCATTCAATTCATTCAAATTCCAATTCATTAGCTTTTAATGAATTAACACTTACATTCATTATTCCATATCAATTCATTCACATTCGATTGATTAACATTCAATCCATTTATTAGTTCAATTGCTAATTCACTTTACAAATAAAGTTGAATTTCATTTATATAACTCAAGTTCACCTCCATTTAATAAATTCACTTTATTAATTTACTTCGATATCAAAATCAACTTCATTCAACATTACTTAAGTTATATTCCAATTAAACACCATTTGTTTAACTTAACTTAAATTTCCACTTATAAATCCAATTCAGATTCCAATTCTAAAGTAAATTCTATTTAACTTTTACCAAAGCTAAATTTATTATCTCATATTATAAGTTCAAAACTCATTTCTACTTATATTCATCAATTTCAACTTGGATTTTAAATTTCAAATCTTGTTTATCACAACAACACTTAAATTTCCAATTTACTATGGTAGCAAATCCATCACATAGAAACGCGAAAATGATACTGATGATGCTGCAATCATCACCCTTATTATTTCCCAGCAACGGTAGTGAATTCAGTGCTTTAAATTCTTTCAAATATTTCCTTTTATTTATAAATCACATTTATAAATCTTTTTCTCATATAATTTCACTATTCCACTTTACTTATACAAGATTATTTCACAACTGCAAATCATTTTAATTATAATTCCATACTTAATAATTCATTTGCTTATATACTTCATTCTTTTACAATTGTTGTTTTTATTTAGATTATTCAAACAACCTTTATTAACTCATATATATCTTTACATTTTCAACAACCAAACAATCAATTTATATACACTTCGACAATTTCTGAAAAATTATTTCCTTTATGTGTAAAATAATACCAAGGTAAAATTATTCCATTTACCCAATTTAAAATGATACTATGTCGACTTGCCTCGTTTAAGTGTTTAGAAACCCCTATCTATAATATGGCGTCCCACATACCGACCAGAATTCATAAACAGCTCAACGGATAAGCAAACACAATATAAAACAATTTCATATTCACTAACAAATACGCGCTCATATCTATTATTACACTCACACTCATTCTAGAGTACTACTGACTCTATCTATAATGAGTAACACCCAACAGAGCCAAGGTTATCGCTTAACCATATGCTCTGATACCACATGTAACGATCGGGATTTTCGACGCTCGAAAGTCGACACTAATACGTCCACTGTATCAAATGTCGCGCAATCGAATGCCGGAAAACCAAATCGTTAGGGTTAAAAAGAAGAGGTAGAAGAAGACAGAAGAAAAGAAAGAAGAAGCAACTGAAACAATATCAGAATCTCACATTCGCAGCGTAACAACATATAATAGATAAATGAATAATCTTTTAAAACAAAGAACTATATCATTTTATACATTACATCATCATCAGAGTTTACAACAACAATACAACACTGGACAGTTATATAAACTTGTCCTCATACAGAATACACAGCGGAATAAATAATATCAGATACAAATGCTACGCCTCGCCATCCAGCTCGCCACTGAGCTCCACAGCATCTCCTGAATCCAGAATGACCTAATAACCTGACTCTAGACTGCCCGTGTGGAAATTGGTGGGCAACCAGAGTTTAGGAAGGAAACAATAAACTCCATGTCGGTCATGGGACTGGTGTGAGAACTTAAAACAGTTTATCTTCACAAAGAAAATAAAACAATTTCACAATGCTTTTGGAAAATGAAACTACCATAAGACCTCCCGCCACGCATACAATGCAAACACAGAATTGGAGGAGATTTCTTCTTATGATAGTCAAAAATGCTTACTACGCAAAATCATTCGATATTGTTATCATTAGTGCATAGTGTCGAAAACCATTTCGAAAATATAATATTAATGAAACGACCCGCATTTTTGACCGTTCAAGTCGACAAAACATACACACATGCCGACTCAAACAATCCAAAATACAGATAGTTATTGGGGTTAAATAAGAAAAGAAAGGAAAGAACAGAAACAAACTCAGAATCTCGCAGCGGAAGGAACAAGATATAATAATAAAATAACAGTTCATGAAGCTGTTAAATAAATAAATTTGATTATTATTATACATCATAAATCAGAGTTACATACATATCAGAGATAATACAACAATCCAGCGGAAAAATAATACAGTAGTAGAATACAAATGATGTAATACCAAACTCCGTCTTCGTCCTCCAGAATAGATCTTCAACCTTATCTGAAATGCTCAGGCTGACCCGAGCGTAATGAAAAGACAAAACACTCGAGTCAGGACTAAAATATCCCATGTAAGTTAAATCGAAAAAGTAAATATGAGTGTGACAGCGTCGGAGATGTTTACGGGTTTTAGACACCTCTTATCCAGTGTTTAACGTGCGTGCATTAACTTAAGAGATGTTCGGGATTTCCATCTCCTAAGGATCCGTTAAACTATCTACTATATAATAGAATACGTTATATACAATAATGTCTATCATAAAGTAAAATATCAAACTAGCGTTAAGCCATGGCCCATTCCACCCTTAACACATTTTTATTCCCAAAAGCATATACAAGACCGTAGTTTCCCCAAAACCGGAAGTCACCAGAGGGCAATCCATATACTAAAGGTACAAACCAAAATCGTAGTGGTCGCGAATAGGATAATCAGTATGACAAGGTACATGAGGCAATACCAACTAGGATACTAGTAGTTGCGTGATCCGGACTGATGTTGGGCATAGCAGCTACTACCCCAACACCGCGAAACAACACTCCCAAAATCGAGGGGTGCACCCAAATCGAATCACAAAAGCAATAGACATGGTAACGAAGGAGTGTGTCCGCTAGAGATGGCGATCCTCAATGGCCCGGCGCGGCTCCTGTTTTAGTCATGTCAGGGGTCATCCAATATCGTTCTCTTTCTTCAGTCAACGCGTTCACCAAACCATCCACTTCGTTCTGGATCAACACTCCGCGTATACTAGTTATTAAAGTGGTTTTCGGTATCGACAGAGAGTATGTCCATATCCGATCCCGGTCTCTTTAATAACTACATATTATTACACCGATGGCTCTTTTACATTTCAAATCGATTCATAATTGATATCAAAATATCATATTCGCTTCAAAATCAAATCCATTTCAAATATCATCATATCCATTCAAGATGTAAGATTCCGTTTCAAAATCATTTTTTTCGCCTCAATATCTCATTTCGATTTCAAAATCATTTTCGCCTCAATATCTCATTTCGATTTCATAATCATTTTCGCCTCAATATCTCATTTCGATTTCAAAATCATTTTTCGCCTCAATATCTCATTTCGATTTCAAAATCATTTTTCGCCTCAATATCTCATTTCGATTTCAAAATCATTTTCGCCTCAATATCTCATTTCGATTTCAAAATCATTTTTCGCCTCAATATCTCATTTCGATTTCAAAATCATTTTTCGCCTCAATATCTCATTTCAATTTCAAAATCATTTTTCGCCTCAATATCTCAATTTGATTTCAAAATCATTTTTCGCCTCAATATCTCATTTCTATTTCAAAATCATTTTTCGCCTCAATATCTCAATTTGATTTCAATTCAATTCCAAATTAATTACATCTCAATTTCAAATAAATTTTCAATTTCAAACTCAAACTTGAAATATCATTTCATATAAATTTCTTAGAAATATTCAGAGTTCGATTAAAAGTCCAATCTTTTAAAACAAATCAACTTTCGAAAATTTACGCCGTATTTCAACTTTTTCTTCAAAATCTAAACTTCGAATAATTAAACAAATTCATTTACCAAGTTTAAATTCCAACTCTCGATCTTCAATTCAAAATAATTCAATTTCCATAAATTGGATTTTATTCTTAAAATTAATTCATTTAAATAATTTCAAAACAACTTTTAAAATCATTTAATTTAACCAACCCGGTGTCTGTATATAATTTTCTAACCTATGGCCAAGTGGATAATTATTTCAATTTTAATTTCAAGGATGGATATATATCATTTCAATCCAAATAGATGTCATAGGTATATCATTTCAACCTATTTCTTAATTTATTCGAAATGATTCAGTTTACAGTTTATATGCAATAAACAATATACATGATGATAGCATGATATATCAAAATAAATAAACAACCAATATCGACCAATGGCATCCATCACAACCAATCAACCATAAAGCCAATAACATTCACAACAATTTTATAATTATCAATATCGAGTAATATACTGCCAATTTAAATTTAAATTTATTTTAACGGTCAATTTAAATTCTATCAATTAATTCATATATCAAGACAGATGATAATTAAACCTACCAAACAACAGCCAATAAATTTCATATCACTTCAGAATATAAATTTAACTCACATAAAATTATTTTAGTCAATTGTGAGTGTATAAACACTCACCTTGAATCTACGGTTTTAAATCAAATCGAACGACGTTCGATTTAACCTAAAATTTTAACGAGCTCCAAATGTCTTCGGATCTGCACTGCAGCGCAGCACTCGTCGCTGCGATTCCAACGTCGTCAGTTTCGTCCAAATCTGATGACGTATGAAAAAGATATGCGGTTTAAAGATTTCATATTATAATATAGCTAATATTCAAATTTCCTTTTATTTTATACCATAGAAGATCATGGCCGTTCGCTCCAAGAATAGATCAAGGCCGCAAATTAGCCTTCTTCTCCAACGCGACTACAGGAACCGAACGAACCCAACACCGCGCCACTTTCTTCCATACGCACACAACTAGGAGCGACCGGACATTGATCAGGGGATGCCATCGCGTGCGCCTCTCCTTGCTCCACCTCCACGCCAAGTTTCGCCACCCCATTCGCCACCGTTTGCACGCAAACCAAGAAAAACCGTACACGCTTCCAAGTCAGATCTGGGCGAATCCATGACGTAAAAGCATAGATCAACCGTATGGATTTGAAGAGCTCGCCGAGATCTACAACTTTGCTTTTGGAATTTTTTGATTTCGTTGAACGGATTGAGAGATATTAAGGAAAGAAGTTCGAGCGATTCTGGCCATTGAATAGGTGGCGGCCATGAGATAGAATTAGGGTTTGTGGATTAAAATGACAGTAAAACTGTCTTGGTTTGTGTGTGTATTTATATAGGTAGGTCCAAAGTCGTCCGAACTCCAATCGAGACGTGCCGCCAGGCGTTTATAAGGTTTTACCCCCGTTCCGAACGCAATGGAATTAGTCCCAAGGCCTAATTCAATCGTATGTGGAAGATAGCTTTTCGAAGTCGATTATTTTAATTAACGACGTTAAATTTCTACGCGTTTCAAGCTCGCACGACCAAACGACAAGTCCGATTGCTACGAAAATTGAAACCTTACAATAATTCACTGTTACGGATCCGATGAAACTAGTTTCGTCGAAATCCGAGACAGTTGTAAAAATGACTATTTCTACTGTTTAATTTCAATATAAAATTCCCAATTTTAAATTATTAACTTTTAAATCAAATTTCAATTGTTCACAAATTTCATTTTTAATTTCACAGTAATTAACAATCTTTTACAATGCAGTTTTCCATTATAAATCCAGTATAAAAGATTACATTAGATTCAGCGTTCAATTATATTATAATTCAAATTCAAGTTATTTAATTCCAATTGAATTCTTTTATTTTGATTTATACTTTCATTTTTGAATCAACCATTTACTTATACATTATTATCAATAGTTTATAATTCATTTATTTTCATTTCTTCAGCTATCATCTTATTTAAATTCACAGTAATATTAAATTACATTCATTTACGTTGATTTCAATATTATAACTTCAATATTAAATGTAACATTTTATTTATTTCGCTGTTACAATCAAATTCAATTCGTTTCAATTACTTGTCACACTCAAATTAAAATCTTTACTTACGTTCAATTACAAGTTAACATCTTTATCAAATTACAGTTTCAGTTATTATCAAATTTCAATCAACTGTAATATTAAGTTACATTTATTTATATTAGTTTCAATAACATAAACTTTCACTATTAAATCTACCATTTTATTTATTCTTTGTTTACAATCATAACCAATTTGGTTTACAATCAAATTCAATTCATTATTTACATTCAATACAAGTTAACATCCATATTTAATTTACAAATAAGTTATTTCAGAATTCAGTTTTGCATTTTAACTTGTAATTCACATTTAACAACACAAAATTTTATTTCCTTCGGATTTTTATCCAAAATTTTTATTTTAATTCGTATTTTTAAAATGTTAAAAATACGGGTCGTTACAATTAATCTTAGCCAGCATACAACCATTATTGTATGCCTACTATAGCTACCATGTTCAATAGCAGGTTACCGCCACATTCCATAGCAGGTAATACAACTAAAACCGTACAAGGTTCGTATTGTTTCTTTGGATTTCCAACAAATGGTCAGGCAAAGGAACTTCCGTACACCGAAATGGAAACGCCTCTGGAAAGACGCCCCGAGAACCTAACTAGATCTCTGCAAACACAAGGCCGACGCTACCTCACGCTTTAACCAAGCTGTAACTAGGTAGCTAACACACGAGCTATGCCATCCCCCGGTCGTCACCGACCTTTACCCGAGGATCCTCAACCACAAAGCAACAACCACAAAGTATAATAAATTTGCACCATCAACACAGGTAAAATATCTGGGCTCCATACCATGATATCACCTTTTATCCAGAAGGAAATGACATACCCTAGGGGCGCTACCCCTAAAAACCTTTGCCGCAACATTCCTGTTTCGACCATTACCAGGTTGGGAGGCTCGACGAAGTCTCGTCCACAAAGCCACGCTTTTTCACAAAGCCAGGCTTTGATCAACAAATGATCAACAGCACTTCGTATGCCACATTATCAAATTGGGAATGTATCACTAGTAACCATCAACTACATAACATCTGAGCTAGTACGTCTCAGAGAAGGGTGTTAAGCTAAGAGAATAAATTCTCCACCACCAACAGAAATGTATTTGATAGAAACCAGCTTTACGTCTCAAAGTGTAATGTCAGACACACATCCATACAAGTCCGTTCCGGGATCGAACGTAACCGAAGGCACTTCCAAAGAAGCCCTTGCAATCCGGATATTCACTAATCACGTCCGGACTTTCCATCACAAGAAGAGTGATATAAATCTCTATACCGGAGCAACTCGGTGCAGAGACATTCGACAGGTTGTCCTTTCATTTTTGAAAATATCCGGTCTTCAACACCGGTCTTCAATACGATCCATATCGTCGTATCACTAATTCGGAATGGGTTATATGACACAAAGGTCTTTTCCCGGCTAACCCGAATAGTGAGCGTTTGTTTTTAAAAACAAATAAAGTGTCATTTCAAAGGCAAATATTGATAGTCGGTTATTTAACTATCAACAACATTCACAACAATCAATCAAATTAAATAATTTTTCCCAAATTATTTAATTTTCAAAATATCTTCACAAGATATATATTTTTCCACACTTTAACATTTGAAAACCAATTTCAAATCACATTTCACACTTCATCACTTTGAAAACAAATTTCAAATCACATTTTCACACTTCATCACAAAATGGTCCATTTAAACCAATTAAATAAATCCTTATCGATTTATTTCAAATTTACGTTCCAAATCTGTAAATTTATTTCCACACTTAAAAATAAATCAATGTTTATTTTTAAAAACAAATTTCCCTTTCCTTTATAAATTCCATTGTGAATTTAAATTTCCAAATATTCACTTATACACGATTTTCAAGTCGTTTTCCAACTATCCACTTTCAAACACCAAATCAATTACAAATTGATTTCTAAATTTATTTCAAATCCCAAATCATTTTACAAATCGATTTCCAAATTTATTTCAACACCAAATCCATTTTAATTCAACACCAAATAAATTTTCATATCGATTTCCCAAAGATCTATTTTCAAATACCAAATCAATTATTAATTAGATTTCAAGAAATTCACCTTTTTAAAATAAATTCATTTATCTCTTCCAAACCATTTAAAATTCCATTTTAAATAAATTTTCCAACTTTCGAATAATACTATTCAAAATCCATTTATAAAAATCTTTTACCATATTTTAGAAATAATTCGATAAGATTTCGAAAATCAACTCTATGCTTTTAAAATTCCTTCTTTTAAATTCACCCAATTCTTTCAAAAGAATTTACTTAAAATTTCAATTTTTATTTCAAAAATCCAATTTTATTTATTTCTGGTATCCAACGATACTAAAAATACATTCGGCTAAATTATAGCCTTCAACACATTCAATCACAAATATAATCATTCATAGATTATAAATAAATAATCACACAGCATATGAAACAAATTCATATAACATATGAAACAAATTCATATAATTTGAGAAATCCAGTTGGATCCCTCCAACCTGTTTCCCTGCATCCACAGATGTTAGCACAATACCAATTTCACTTCGAAGTGGAATATCGCGGTGTATGGGATTTATAAAATAATATCCGCTATTATGCGGCGCAATAGGGTCTCATCCGCTATATAATGCGGGAAATCAACTCCAAATACATATATAATACCAATTCCACTTCACGGTGGAATTATCGCGGTATATGTTTTTAATAAATAACCTCCGCTTAATATACGGCGTATAGGGTCTATTTCACACAATAGATAACAATTATCATTCAATTCACACAATCAACACTATCAACAAATTTAAAATCTAACTATTTAAAATTTAAATCGAAACAATTACTCGATTGAGTGAGGAGTTCTCACCTTGCTTTCAATAACGGTTGCGGTATTTATTTCAAATAAAATTAAACGCGCGTTTAATTCTACTCAAAATTTTCACTGACTCCAATTGACTCCAAACCAGCTCCATTGCGTAGAGCTCGTCAATACGAACCCAACGCGACTTGTCTCGTAATTTTTCGACCTCGTATGACAAAGTTATAGCTTTTTAAAGATTGTATGAATTTAAATATAATTATTTACAAATTTATTTTTATATTTTATACCCTTTGCAAATCTCAGCCGTCCCTTTCAAACCCTAGGATCGTGACCGCGTGCACCCACTTCTTCTCCCCCCCTTCCAGTTTTCGAACGTGAGATGAAACCCATTGCCGCCGATTTGATTTGAATTTTCGTGACCAACTCAACCATTTTCACGACGATCAACACCCACCATTACGAAGCCCAACATCCACTCCCCCTCCACCCGGAATCTCGTCGAACTCGGTGGCTTCCTTCCCTCATATTTTGCGAACGAACGACGATGAATTTTCAACCCATTCAGGCTTCAACGGCGACGTCGGCAAAGATCCACCGTTGGATCTGGAGCTCTCGACGAGGTTGACACTTTCTTAGTTTGAAACTTTTGCTAAAAACGAAAGGATTGAGAGTAAATTTAAGTGGAATGGGATTAAACTTCGGCCATTGAAACAATTTCGCTGGCGGCCTGGAAGAAGAATTAGGGTTTGAGTGCAAAAACAAAGTTATGAAGTCCTTTTATAGAAAATTGATGAAACACTATTCATCCGAATTTTTCCGAACTCTAAATCAAGCGTGCCGGCTGGTGTTTCTATGGTTTTACCCGCATTCCGGACATAATGGAACGTGTTTCGAAAGCTAATTCGATCGTACGTGAGAGTTACGGAATTAAACGATCAAATTTAAATCAAATCGATTTAAAACGATTTCGATGCGTTTTGGCTTGCCCCGGACAAACCGTAAATCCGATTGACACAAAAATTGAAATATTACAATAATTTCACATTACGGATCTGATGAAACTAGTTTCGTCGAAATCCGAGACTGTTTGAAAAATGACTATTTTTAGTCGTCAATTAAATATTAAAATATTCAATTTTCACAATTTAACTTTTAATTCACTTTTAAAAGTTTACAACCATCATTCTAACTCCAATATGATTTAATATAACTTTATAAATCATTTTTATACACATTTGATCCAATTATCAATTATTTACACAATTTCAAATATTAAATTATTGATTTAATTATCCAATTAAATCTCTATATTCGAAATTTAATTTATTCGACTTACAAATCTTACTTGTTAATATTTAAAATCAATTAAATATATGAATTTCAAATGACGGAAATTCTGGGTCGTTACAATATGGTTTGAATTCCCTTGGGAGAACTCATTCTGGTGAAACGTCTCTAGCTAAGGGATATATTAGAGATTCCCTTAGGACTCTAGTATAGTCTGCTTACTTCTGAAGGAACCAGGAATGAGTCAACCGAAAACTATCTGTTGTTGGTTTCAAGAGACCGGGATCGATACATTATCTGAAAACCGGTTCGAACCAACATAAGCATTCGAATAGAAGACATCCTGAAGAAGATTGAAGTCAAGGTTCTTTGAAGTGCAAGGGCTACTTGCTTCTAATCCTAAGGGTGATTCCAAAATGGATGTAGTAGAAGTAGTGCCTTAAGTTTCGTTTAGACCCAGAATAAACTTGTATGCATGAATGCTGACATTGCATTTTTTCCTGGAGGGCAGTGTTAGCATTCTAAGGGGGATTTCTATATAAAAGGTAAAATGTAGCTTCTAGCCTCATCAACCAGGAATGACTAAAATCAGGGGAGATGCAGCAGGGCTTAGTGGGTCGCACCCATTAAGGTATTGTCATCGCCTTTCTAGATATATTAAGTTATGGATTTGGTTGTGCATGAGAGCTCTCAGAAAGTTTGCAAAAGCAACCGGTGTGATGAAATATTTGGTATTATCCAGTAACAGGTAGGCCGATCCTGTGTTGGCAGGGAGTCCATGTATGGATCTCGGTACATTTTCTAGAGGTATACTGTGGTAGGTGATACCCTGGTGCTTTGTCATTGTATGGAGTCTATTCTCCAATAAGTGCCTGTGGACTTAGTTGTATACCTATTATGCTGGAATTTAATTAATGTAAAAATTTCGGCTATGATTTGATATTTACTTTAAACCCTAGATATTATTATAATATCGATGGATTTTCTACAGAATTGTTTTGGTTATCGTAAGGTGAAAACCCGTCCGTGTTTATGTGCAGCCTGGTCTTACGAGATACCTTTCTTTTAAAGGTTTTATAACATTAATATCAATTTGAGGTGTGTTTTCTCATGCTGATTTACCATACTGATCCTAATGCTCGGGTCTGACCGAGTGTATTTACAAATCTAGTTTGGATGCTTTAGAGCTTCAAGAGATGTGATGGAAGCTCCGAGACGTACTGACGTATATTTTGTTTTCGCTGTATTGGTTGTTTATTTATCAGCAATTGGGAGGACAAGTTGTTATAACTATCCAGGCTGATGATTATTGATTAGTGTACTCTAATTTCATGTATGTATATTATAGTTTTCTTTTGGTAAAAATCTGTTTATATTATATACAACCCATCACGCTATGATATTATGTTCTGTCTTTTCTTTCTTTTTCCTGAACAATCTGTCTTTCCTGCACTTGGATGCTCGGCTGAATACCGTGGATGTATTAGTGTCGACTTTTGAGGATCGAAAGGGTGGGTCATTACGACTTGGTATTAGAGCTTAGGTTGAGTAAACACTTAGACTATGGGGGGATAAACTCATTTGAGATAGGGTAAGTGAGACCTTAAGATGAGTTTGAGTGTATTATATATATGAGCATGTATTTGTTGGTGCTATAAGAAAGTTTTATATTGTGTTGGTTTATCGGTTAAATGGCTTATGGATTTTGGTTGATACAGAAGGAACAATTGTATTGATAGGGGTTTCTAAACTCTTGAGCAAGACAAACCAACACGATATTGTTTTAAAATGGGTAAATAAAATAATTTTACCTAGATTATATTTTATATATGAAAAAAAATAATTTCCAAAAATTAATATAGTTATATATGGTGATTGGTTGGTAGAATGATATTTTGATTATTATCATTTATTATTGATTAGTTGTGCTTGGCTAATTTAAGAGCATTTGTTATTTGGTTGAATTAAATACGAACACCTTGTGAATTTGGTTTCAAAATTTGATAGAAGTCATTTTGTGATAATGATGAGTTAAATTTAATTTTATAGAAGTGGTTATTATTATAATATAAACAAAGATAAACATTGTGAAATGTTTTATAAGAAAAGTGAAATTTTGTAAGTATGATTTATAAATAGATTTTCAAAATAAAAAGTATTTAAACTGAGAATTTTAGTACATAAATCTAGTTTTTGGAAGAAAAAAAATCAATTTTTGAGAAAATAATAATAGTATTATTTGGAAGTATATATGTAAAGAAATATTTAAAATAAGAGTATTTTAAAGGAAATAAAAAGCACTGAACTCACTTCAGTCATTGAAAAATAACCCAGTTGATGACTACAGCATCATCGGCGTTCAATTTCGAGTATCTAAGTGAGAGATTGCTACTATAGTAATAGAAATTGGTTATTGAGTTGTTCTATGTAAAAAAATTGTTTAAATTTCCCAAAGGATGATTTGATATGTAAAGGAGATATGCATATTATTTCAAATAATTTGAAATCAAACCGGGTGTTTAAATTATAAAATTTTCACTTAAGTTATATTGTAGATTAATGTATCCTATCCATTAGGATAGTTTGGTTTGTGTATCTTATTTAGGGATATTGTTTGGTAATTTTTATTTATTGAAATGAAAAGGAGTTTTCGACGATTTGGGACAGTTGGAACTTTCGAGTTAAATTTGAATAATTAAGCTAAATGTTTTGTGAAAACATAAGAGAATAAGTTTTTATAACTTGTAAATTTGAGAAATTAGTAAGTTAAAACAAATTTTAATTTGTTGGACATTTAGGTTAAGTAAAAACAAATCTGAAATTTGTATATATACTCTTAGATTGTAGAAGAGTGTTATACAAATATAAACTTAAGTTTTCAACTAGGTTATGTTTATAAAATGTTTATAATAAACTTAAGTATGGGAGATCTTTAAAATGAAGTTGTGGCTGTTTGAAATGTGTATAAACTTAAGTTTTAAAATTGTTGATAAACATAAGTTGTGTTATATAAGATGTTAATAAACTTAAGAAAATGACTGTATGGAATGATTCATAAGTAATATTAGTATTAAATATGATACTATTGGTTTAATAAATTGGGATTTAACATGAATGCAAATAAAAGTGGTATAATTAGAGACCAATAGAATAAATACGTAAGTTGTATGTATACTATTTTATTTGCATGACTGTTTGATCCAGATTCGAGTACACGATTTAGATGGATTTCTACCAGTCCGAGTTAGGATTTTCACTCGACTCTTGACGGCAAACATTTGATAAGGATTTTTGATTTAATTCCAAAGTTCTCTATCATAATATATGGCAATGCAAGGAGAACGGAGGTTTCTAATCAAGAAACTGGATCGGAGTCCACACTAGAGTGGTCGAGTGAACGATACTAGTTCGGAAGTGAAATTGTGTGATCGAGTGAGCAATCGGATTTGATATTATGTACAAATGGTATATGTACATCGTACAGGCTTAAGCATGATTATAGGGTTTTGATATTGCAAATGTCAATTAAATGGTAGGATATATTTGTAAATGAGACGCAAGTATAGGGAAGCAAAGGCTAGTTTGATGCTTTTGGTTTCACGAGTTGAGTTTGTTTGCCTGACAAATAGGTATTTATATTGCTGTTTGGTTTGATGGTTTTATGCCCCAGATATGGGAGGCCACTTGGCTTTTGTTCTCTTTTGTTGGTGTGCGCCCGTAGTGGTGATTTGTAGTTTTTCCAATCGATCTGCGCAAAGAAGACGCTGTCGAAATTTTCTGTAACATTAAGAGACTTAGAGATTTAATAATCTATTTAAACTAAACTGAATTTTGATAAGCTAATGGGTTTGGATGCACTTTTCTTACTTTAGGAATTTCGGGGAGGAAATTCTTTTAAGGGGGAAGAATGGACAGATCCGGAATTTTTGGTCATTTGATTTGGAATATTCAATTAATTTTAAATATTGAATAAGTTGGTTTTAAAGTTAAATGACTTGAATTCAAATACAGAGATTATTTAAATATTTGAATTGTGAGTTTAATATTTGGATAGTGATCTAATATTTGGATTTTAAATTGAAAAGTTATTTTAATGCGTTATTGGTTTTATTTAACTCGTTTTAATAACTAAATAATAACGGCGAATTTATTTCAGTAATAAATGTTTTAAATAAATAATACGAAAATAAAATTTTAATATAACGACTCGATTTCTATTGACGTAATTTTAATTTAATTTATTTGATTTTTACATAATTTTTAATTTGGAAAATATTGAAATTACCGTTTGACGATTTATCGGTAAACGACGGCATTTTTGTGATCTTACAAAATACAATAACAAGTGTATATTATTATTGTTTTGAGATCGCGTCGCTATTCTGAACATAATTTTGTTTTATCGTTCGAGGTTCATACGTGAACGAAATTCTGCGTGGAGAGATTCCAAAAAATTGAAAATTAAACTTAACTCAACCCTTAACAATTTCAATCGGCACATAATTTCTCCTATCTTCATGGTCCTCCATTTATTTCGTCTCAACCAAAAAGAAAAGCAAGCTCATTTTTCTTCAAAAATTGAAATCAATTCAAAGAAAAATAAAATAAACACGAAACTTGTTCCAACATGTTTGTTATGCCTTGATCTTCACGTGTTTGGGTTTGGGTTGGATGCGGTAGGGTGTAGCAGTGCTCGATAGTTTTTGGGAAGCAATTACGGTTAAGGTTTTGGAATGATATAGGCGGAATTGGGTAAACTGGTGATTGGATTTGGGTTCCGGAGGACATATGGAGCTTTGGCCATAGTTTTGCGAAGGGCGACTTGGAGATATAGAGTGCGACTTTATGCTCGTCGCGAGCAGGTGAGATTGTCGTGTTTTTTCAGTAGGGATCCATGGTGGATGAGGTGGAGTCGGGAAGGTGGAAGATGGAATAAGGAGGCTAGTGGTGGCAACGGCATGTCGGTTCGATGACCGAAGAGGAAGAAATGGCGAGGAGAAGTATCGACCATGGTGTTGTGGGTTACTGGTAGTAGCGGGAGTTTGAAAATTGGGAGGGAAGAAGAAGTGTTAGTTTGGATAATTAGATTAATGATTGTAATTAGTATATTTAATTATAATTTAAAAATCGATAACTTAAAATTGTATAACTCTCTCATACAAGGTGGATTCGACGAGGTCAGACTATTAGACTCGTATCAACATTAGCTACGTTATGGAATTGATTTAATGGAGATTGGAGCTTGTAGAATTTCAAGCAAAAATTGAATGCTATTCGATTTTAGATGGAACCAGAATGATTCGGCAACAACTGGAATTTCGAGTGAGGTTAACTAACCTTTTTGGTTAATCAGTATGATATATATAGTAGATTAAAATTTACTGTTTGCATTTTTGAAATTATTGACTGTTTGGTTAAATATTCTCTTTTACAAGCGATTGTTATTTAAAATTGAAGTATAGAAAATTTATTGAGAAATCCAGATTTCTTGATATGTATGCTTTAAATTTCCTATTATTCATGTTGATCCTATGTCGGTTATAACATTGTTATATAGATTTGTTAATTGCCGAATCTTGATTTTTTAGCACTATTAGTTATGGCATTATTATATGTTCAAAAACTTAACCCCTATATTGATAAAAATCAATAACAACATTGGTTAAGTGCTTGGTGGCTATTGGCCTAAAGTTAGTATTTTTGTATACTATTAATTACCGCTTGGCTTGAAATTGGTTTTTGATTTAGAGAATGATTCCAAATCTAGCCTTTGGGTTTTTCTAGAATATTTTATTTAAATGGATTTTGAACACCTCTTTATTCCTCAACCTTTTAAATTGTCTATTCCAAATTATTTAGAAATGTTATAAAGTTGTTTAACCATTATTTAATGATTGATTTAAAGTTTTTTAACTATTGTTTAATAATGTTTTGAAAAGTAATTTATTTATATTTAATATTGTGTAAAGTTATTTACCAATATTTTAATATTGTGAAAAGTTATTTATTTAAATAATTAATATTGTTTGAAAAGAGTAATAATTTATTAAAAATGTTTATTAATAATCATTATTATATAATAATAATACTTAGGAATTAATAATAATTATTTATTAATAATGTTTGGAAGTTAATTATTATTTATTATAATAATGTTTGAAGATTAATCATTATTGTTTATTTAATAATGTTTGAAATTATTAATTATGATATTTAAATGTTTTGAAGTTAATAATTATTATTTTCAATACTACTTATTGTTAATAATTTTTATTATATAATATTGTTTTGAAGTAAATGATTATTATTTATTTATAAATGTTTTTTAGATTTATAAATAGAGTTATATAAATAGACTTGGAAGTTTATAAAAGAAGTTTTATAAATTGGTTTGGAGAATTAGAAAGAAGATATTTACAAGGTAAAAAGAGTTTATAAATAAAACAGAGCTTTGAATTTATAAGGAATTTTTATAAATGTTATTTATAAGGGATTTTAAAAGGGTTTTAGAATGTGTTTTATACATTCATAAAAAAGTTCTATAAATTGTTTCAGAGATTTATAAAAGTAGTTTTAAAATGGTTTTATAAATTTATAAAAGAATTTTAAAAAAATTTCAGAAATTTGTAAAAGAGATTTATAAATGGTTTTAGCGATTTATAAAAGGAATTTATAAATGATTTTTGAGTTGTATAAAAGTGAATTTATAAAAGGAGATGATATTTGATTTCCATAAATGAACTTTTAATAATTATGGTGCTGTGGAATACCTTTTCATACTTAACACCAAATAGGAAATTTTTCTCAGCTTTTTGTGTATACTTATGCCAGTGAAATAAGTATATGGATATTTTTCCAAGTATTGAAGGTGGTTTTGTGAATATATCTTTTTGTAAAGATATTTAAATCGGGTATTTATGAAGAGGTTAAATAAATCATTTCTTAAATAGAGATTTAGTGGTTGCTTAAGTACTTAACCAATGTAGGTTTCCCTATGGAAATAAATTCCTAATTTGATTGTTTCTTGTTTGTTTGTTTGATAGTTAAATAACCGACTATCAAATTTGGCCAGTTTTGACTTAGGAAGTAATTAAAAGCTTCATGCGTTTATATGGTTTGAATTCCCTCGGGAGAACTCATTCTGGTGAAATGTCTCTAGCATTAAGGGAAATATTAAAGATTCCCTTGGAACTCTAGTATAGTCCGCTAACTTCTAAAAGAACCGGGAATGAATCAACCGGAAACTATCGTTTGTTAGTTCTGAGAGACGGGGATTAGATACATTATCTAAAAACTACTTCGAGCCTACATAAGCGGTCGAATAGAAGACATCCTGAAGATGATCGAAGTCGGAGTACTTTGAGGTGTGAAGGCTACTTGCTACTAATCTTGAGGGATTCCAAAATGGATGTAGTAGAATTAGTGCCTTCAGTTTCGTTCAGACGCAGAAAGAACTTGTATAGATGAATGCTGACGTTGCATTTCTGCCTGGAGGACAGTGTAGCATTCCACGTAGGATTACTATATAAAAGGTAAAATGTAGCCTTTAGCGTCATCAACTGGGAATGACGAAAATCAGGGGAGATGCAGCAGGGCTAAGTGGGTCGCACTTATTAGGGTATTGTCATCACCTAGATATATTCATTTATGGATTTGATTGTGCATGAGAGCTCATGGAAAGGTCGCAAAAGCAACCAGGATAATGAAATACTCTATGCTATCCTGTATAAGGTAGGTCGATCCTATGTTGGCAAGGAGGCCATGTGTGGCTCTCGGTACATTTTCTAGAGGTACTGTGGTAAGTGGTATCTCGGTGCCTTGTCATTGTGTGGAATCCATTCTCCAATAAGTGCTTGCGGACTTAGTTGTATACCATTATGCTGCAATTTAATTAATGTAACAATTTTGGCTATGATTCAATATTTACTTTAAATGTTAGACATTATTATAATATCACTGGATTTTCTATAGAAATGTTTGGTTATTGTAAAGTAAAAACATGTTCGTGTTTATGTGCGGTGTGGTCTTACAAGATATCTTTCTTGTAAGTATAACATTAAATCCATTTGAGGTGTGTTTTCTCATGTTGGTTTACCGGACTGATCGGGCGTCATTTTTCTTATAATGCTCAGATCAGACCGAGTATATTTATAAATCTAGTTTGGATGCTTTGGAGCTTCAGGAGATGTGATGGAGGCTCTGAGACATACTGATGTATATTTTATTTATGCTACATTAGTTGTTTATTTATCAGCAATTGTGAGGACATGCTGTTATAACTGTCCGGGCTGATGATTAGTGATTAGTGTACTCTGATTTTATGTATGTATATTATAGGTTTCTTTTGGTAAAGATCTATTGTATATTATATATTATATATTACTCGTCATGATGTGAGATTCTGTTCTATCTTTTCTTTCTTTTTCCCCAACAATTTGTCTTTCCGGCACTTGGATGCTCGGCACGTGAATACCATGGATGTATTAGAGTCGACTTCTAAGTATTGAAAGGATGGGTCGTTACAGTTAAGATCATAAATATCCACGTTACACAAATTAAAGTTAACGGATATCGAGGTGCACTTATAATGACTATTCTCGCTTCAAACACTTTCAAACATACTTGAATCCAACGCACAATCTAAAAAACCATTTAAACATCAAGTTAAGGCCATGCCACATGTTTAAGAGGGTAATAGAAGCGATGTTATACAATATAAGTTATCATTTGTCTTCAAAAGCAAGAGGGGTCCAAAGTTTATAACTTTACTTAGTAAATATCACTTTAACTTTATAATTCAAACACAATATATATACACAATATATACAAATAAGATAGTGAGATAACTCACTTAGACGCAAGCCAAACATATGCTCAAGCACAACCCAACTCAAGAATACTTCCAACCGTCTCCAAACTCTTAAAGATCCAACCTTTAGTACTTCCAAACCAGGGTAACACCTCCCCTCCTCCTCCATTGCTCACGGCCCCCTCGAATCCCCATATTCCTCTCACCTGCTCCTACTTTTTACTTGATATTCATGCCTCCCATGATGTTTTAGGCCTATAGCCAAAGTTAGAAGATATTTGAGATGATATGGTTAAGACTTGAAAACGTTAGAGAAGAATTAGTGGATTAGTGCTTAAGCACTTCCACCATTTTTATTCTCATACTTTATTTCAAGCTTTTTGAATTTGTGATTTATTAACAAGGTGTGCCTCTCCTTATATAGGCTTCAAAATGTTGTTGCATAAGCTTGTTCTCACCCCCATTTCATGTCATGTAAGCCTTACCTCCCATTACTTCTCCTTTATAACACCTAACACTTAATAGTTTATAACATACTCCATAAAGTTTATTTCCATAAATGGAAAAATATTTTTATTTTATTTTATTAATTTTCGAAGCAAATAAGTTTCTGAAAAAAAAATATGAACAACTTCTGACAATTAAATAGCTGTTTATCGATAAAATGACTTTCAGTTAAATTATCAATATTTTTTCAAAGTATTTATTTTTGAAAACATTTTTCCAAAACAAGTTTACCATCATTACTTATGATTAAAAAGGGGGTTAAAAAGCTTATTAAATCAATTTAATAATATTTAATCCAAGATTCAGATATTTAAAAACAAAGTGTCTGAAATTCTAGGTCGTTACATTCTCCCTCACTTTGAATATTTCATCCTCAAAATTCCAACATGAGCAACCAAAGGAAAAATCAACTAGTAATACTTAATAGTATTCAATCACTAGTAAAGAAAACTCATCGTTTGCTCAAATTCAAAATTCTCTCATCGCACAAGGATGATAAACAACCTACTAAGCGTACCTTACACTTAACTTCCTCAGATAATTACTTAGTCGATGATTAATATTACCTCATAACAAATCGAAGATTCATCACCTAAACTCTCCATAAGCCAATGTAGCATGTAAATATATTAAAGCACGTACGATGTACATGGACCATTTATATGCAATATCTAATCTGATCACTTGCTCGATCGCATAAATTTCACTTTCCAACTACCATAGATCATTTGACCTCTCTAGTGCGAACTCCGATCTGGTTCCATGATTAGAAACATTCTTTCTCCTTACATAGCCATATATTATGATAGAAAACTTTGGGATCTTTTCAAGAATCCATATCAAGTGTTCGCCATCAAGAATCTAGTGAAAAATCATAGTTTGGACCAATGTAAACCACCTCAAAATCATGTATTTGAATACTAGATCAAGATCAGTAATGTGAATAAAACGATCTACGTACAACTTACGTACTTATCCTATTGGTTTCCCAACTATACCAATATCTTTTATCACATTATTTTATACAAATAGTATATCTCATTCAATACTAAAATTATTTATGAAATATTTCACAAAACATAACTTCAAGTTTATCAACATTTTACAGCTTAAGTTCATACTTGTATAATACTCCATGAAATCCTAAGAGTACATATAAAACATCAAATTTTGTTTTACTTGATAAGGATGTTCAAAATTAAGACTTGTTTTAACTTATTACTTTCTTAATTCATGTGTTATATAAACTTAACTTTTATATTTTCACAAAAACACTTAGCTTCATGTTCTATAATGATTCGGAAGTTTCCAACTGTCCAAAATCATCGAAAATCCTATTTCATTTTAATAAATGAAAACCACTAAACAACATATCATAATAAGATGCACATACCATACAATCCTAATGCGTAGGCTACATTTGTCCATAAAATAACTTAACAAATTTCCATAATTTATTAAACACACTTTACCCAAAAAGGGAAAACGTGAAAAGTTCCAACATTTTTTTTGGGCTATGCCACTACCACTCAGGCACCCTACATATAAAAAATTTCTACATAAAAGTTTATATCAAATATCTTTTAAAGAAAATTTTTAGAACTAAACATCGGGTTTTATCTCCAATCGCTTTGAAATAACAATATATATGTATATCTTTTGTGTAACAAATCATAATTTTCGAACTTAAATCAGAATCAGTTTTACTAAAACAATATCATTGCATCTCTTACTTAAAAATCAAAAATGAAAACCAATTATGCTGAAGTCATTACTAGAATTATTTTCAATCAATGGTAGCGAGTTCAATTCGTCCAATTCATGCTTTTCGAAATTAACCAAAATCATTTCAAAACGGTATCAAGTACTTCATAAATATTACTAAGTACAATGATCCCAATCTCATAGACCAATTTCCCAAATACTTACTTTCAAATAATACTACTATCATTTTCTCTAAATCTTAAAAAACATTTTCTAAGACACCGGGATTTAAGTTCTCAAAAAATCAGTTAAATCCTTCTTGTTTATAAATCATGTTTCATAAACCATACTTATATAAAATTACTTTCTTATGTAAATTCTTTACAAAAATGTTTATCTTATAAAATGCCTTATCTTTTATTAGATTAAAACAAACATCTTTTACTAAATCTATCTTTTAACCAAACATTGTCACCGAACACCTATAGTTAAATTGGGAAACTTAATTCACAAGGTGTTTAGTTTAACACATCTACAAATATTGTCTACCCAACCCATGTAGTGAAAACGCAAACCTGCTTATAAACTGGTTGAGCATAAATTAATAATCAACAAACGAAAGTCAATGCTCATAAACTGATCGAGCACGGCTAAATAAATTAATGAGGGATAACGAATGAACATCATTAATCCCTACATTAATTGAACTATACTTTAATAATTCATACTTATATAAGTTACCTTATATAAGATCTTTAATTTTCGTAGTTATAATTACCATTAAGGTTTACATTTATAACAGATATAAATACACTCTCATATGTATAATATACCCGACTCATGCTAGAGCATTCCATTACCCTAAGTCATACCCTACCAAAGCAAGATTCTCGCTTAACCTTCAGCTCTGATACCAAGTGTAATGTTACGACTTTTTATCCCCTAAATGTTGACACTATACATCCACAGTATTCACGTGCTCAGCACCCAAGTGTCGAAAAGACGAATTGTTAGGGTAAAAGAAAAAGAAAAAGAAATAGAACAAAAAAATGTACACACATTGGAATCTCACTAGCAAAAAAGTAATATATATATATAATATCAAAAGAGCAGTACAAAAGGTTACTCCGATACAGAAATTTTAGAGTTACAAAACCTAAGTACCATCATCAGCTTGGACAGTTATAACAACATGTCCTCATAAATGCTAATATGTACAATAAAGTAATGTAGCGGAATTAAGAATACTGTGGTAGGTGAAACATCCAGCTCATCTTCTTGAGCACCAAAAAACATCAACGAAAACATGCCTTCCTCAAACTACTCAAAAGAGTAAGTGAGGAATTTAGAGAAAACAAAAACCAAGTGTCAAAATTAACTCTCTATGAGAAACCCAAGAAATGTACGACCAGTATATAATAGCACTTTTGAGACTGCATAGAATGTCATAACGGTTATCCCCTCTAAAGAACAACCATCTAATAAGTACATAAGGTGATAAAATGGATAATTTCTAGAGTGAAGAATAAAAATATATAGCTAGCACAAATGGTTACATTTATTACATTCAACAGCATATTAGAAGGTATAATCATACTGGTAAGGAACATTTGTATATTGGATTTTTCCATGGAGATCTCTTTGATCGACACCGAATCCAATTTGTTGCACAAGGGTCAAAACTACCTTCGAGCGTCGTATATCTATAAATAGAATATACCATTAAGGAAAACATAGCCAGTCTACGTCTAAATATGTGATCCCAACTACCATAACCTCCTGCGCACAGCATCAATAAGCATACTCTACATATGGAGTGATAATATCCTGAGGTGGGTCAGCTAAACCCAAGCTATGCCCCTACTCAGTTTTCTACCATTTTCGATGTCGAGGTTATGTTCGGCATCTTTCAAACGAGTCTTCATCACTCGAACAGAACACGAATCTCCAATTGGATTTCCACAACTCGAATAGATCGCGAAACCACACATGGATTCCAGCACCTCGAACAGATCCATTTCCAAGAGATAGAACATTTATCTCAGCCTTGAATGTGGTTTTTGATAAGTAAAACACTTATTGATCCCGGTCTCACCAATACTGAATTGACGAATTTGGTCATATTCAACAATAATGAGGATGATCGCATAGGAGACAAAGTCTCGTATACTTGTAATGTTTCCGATTTCTTCTTCTTATACTAACCTTCGATCAAGAGTGAAGCCAGTAGGTTAGAGTTCTATTGCTCATATCCCTACACGAACATTAGTGTTAATCCATATAGATAGACAAGCCTACTTCATCGGCTTCTAGTCCTAAGTATACGACTAAATGTTTCCATAAACGAGTAAACATACAAAGCATGATAAGTAACACAAAGCACGATCAAATCACATAGGCGTCTTTTAATCCCCTTTTTATTTAATTATTTTTTTATCAGTTAAAACTTCTTTTATCTAATAAAGTGTCGTCTATCAATTTCTATTATTTATTTGTACTCTTTCAATACTTTAAAAAGTATTCATATACTTGTCACAAATGGTATAAGTATATTCATAAATCGATAACAAGATTTCTTACTTTAACCCTTTGCTTTTCTATCCATTTCCAAAATATTCCTTGCTTATAATTTCCTTCTGAATATCCTTTTAAGGATCTAAATACTTTCGCAAATCCATTCAAAAAGTTTTAAGTCTAATGTTACTAAAAATTGTCACTACAAACCCAAAACCATTTCACTTATGCTTATCTTTAAAACATTCTTTTAAAGATCCAAGATAATACTTGGTTAATTCGGTAGTCGACTAATCGATGATCTAGTTAAAACAATTGTTTGTGCAAATAATGTTCGTATACTTAACTCATTTCTGACATTTCAATTTATACTATTCCTCGTCCAAGAGTGAAGCCAGGTAAGTTAACGCACTGGTTGCATCAAAGCTTTTTCAGCATTTATAAGGACGAAGATTTATAACTGTCCAGCTGATTTATAAGACAGACTCTAATAAATATATTTAAAATTCCGCTGTAAAGATCATATATATTAAAATAATATATGTTATTCCATTCGTGTAAAATTCTGTTCTATCTTTATTTTCTTTTTACCATTTACTATTCGTCCTTTCGGCACTTGGTTTTGCGGCACGTAAATATCGATGATGTATTAGTATCGATTTCTGAAGGTCGAAATGGTAGGTCGTCACATGTTCACTTCGGGTTTGAGGTGTTAAGTGTGTAGGATCGAGTAACATACCCTGGGAAGGTGAATAATGTATTTATAAATTTCATAAATAAACAGATTAAATAAAGTTCAAAAATGTAATTGCAGAAAATAATAACATAAAATATATCCAGCTTCGTTCTAAAGCCTACTGCTGCTTCCAAAGTTACACTTCCTTTTAAAGTCACGTGCTCCGACCACTAATTTTTTGTCCTCTCTAAAATTTATTTTCCAGGCACCTTGACCAAAATCCATTAGCTTTAGCCACCAAATACTAATTATGTCCACAAGCTCATCACTCCGCCTTGAGCTCGTCACCGCCGCCTGCTTTCTTCGAGGTGTACGCTGAAATCATGCGCCTTGGTTTCGAGCTCAAGAATTTTGCAATGCCTAGATGCTCACGTCAATGTCTGCTAGAGAAAGATACCTCGATAGCGCACTTTAGATCTGAGTTAAGTTGTCCTCCATTTTGAGTTGCTTCATCGCGTTTCAGAATTAGTACTTCACCTTTTCATTGTGTGACTGATATCCAAATCTGAGGTCGAGATCTATGAAATGAGCGTTCATTTCTGGCCTTCGATCTATTGCTATCGGAGTTCTTGTCAGATGATGGAGCTGGCTTTGATAAAGTCTGAAACGTCATTGCCTTGCTGTGATGAGATTGCAGTTGCTTAAGACTTGATGATGAATGCTCAGTGTCAGGAGGTTGTTCATATTGCTGTCTCGATGCCTCACTGCCAGAGTTTTTGGCGATGAGATCCGTGTGGGGTTGAACTTTGTTATACAGGGGATATTTATGAACAAGAGGAGTGTGATTTTGTTTGATCGGATAGAGAGATTTAAGTTCGATATGTAAACTTTTCAATGAAGCTTTTCTCTGTTTTTTGTTGTTGTATCCGATGATCTTTTTTCTTTTGAGCACTCAATTTATATAGGCTGAAAGAGGGGACGTGTATATGTGGAAAATATATGGAAGAAATATTATGGAGGATTTGTAAGAGTTTGTTTCCATGTTGAAAAATAAAACCGTATACATATATCAAACAGAAATTAACTGCAATATCTGGAAATATTTCCTTTTTGATAATAATAAATATATATTATTTTACAAATAAAAATATATGTGTTTGAAAAGTACTACATGAAAATAAGACATGTGAAATACAGTGGACGACAATTTAATTGAAAACAAAATTATGCTGTGATGATTTTTAAATTGCAACACTCTGAAAACAAAGCCAGCATAAAATATATTTATCGTCAAACAAACCGTATACTTCATAATCTCCCCCTTTTGATGACAATAAACAACATGTTAAGATTTGACGAGTGTAACGTGTGTTGAGTGTGTACTCAATATTATAAGATCAAAATCATAGCATAATTTTTAGAATATGTATAACATCCTCCCCTTATTGATATGCTCCCGCTACATATGTGGTATATGTGTTTGAGAATAAAATATTAAACCAATAATATTTCTTTCGATATTAACACTGAATCCACAATATTATCAAATCTTAACCGCTCTCTCCTCCTTTTGTTCTCATCAGAAGAATAAATATTAAATTAACATACTCAGAAAGTGATACTGTATAATGAACCTCCATCAAAATATGACATTAAATATTTAATAAAAATTCAACCATTAATTATAGTAACTATATCGGTCAAAGTCATATCCCATGAGCGGGTGGAGAGTGACCAAAAAAATTGTACTTATATGTAGTGGGGTTCAAATAACATAGCCCATAAGATGTTACGTAATTAAATGGTTTATATTATGAAATCAAGTTAGAATAACATATCTTTAACTCGTCGTAGATGAGATCAAGAACTTCCATCCATGCATTGCCGTGAGGTCTCTTAGATGAGGATGGATGTTACGTTCTCATAAATATAATTTTTTCTTTTCATAGGCTTTCAACAATCAAGTTTGGGTATGTTAATTTAGCCAACTCATATAAGAACAAGAATAATAGTGAAAAGAAAGAAACTAAGGTGGGTCGATAGAATATGATCATCGAATGGTAGATTCAGAGTAATGTGGGATTTGCAATAGTCAAAAATAGAAACTATAACGTATGCTTGATTATCAAAAACATTATAACGTCATTATTTAATCAAGTACAAAATGCAATAACCTTAGCCATATATGTAATTAATATAAATACTTTTGAAAATCACATAAGAAAGTTAAATTGATCGTGATATGATTTCAAAAGTAATCCTTTGTAAATACCTCAAAAAAAATTCAGCTTTGTGTTCTATCCTTGAACATGCAGTATGAATTTGTTTTAGAGCTATTAGTGTAAAGAGGAGCACATAGTCTAAGGGTATACACATTAATATATCGGAACAAAAGTCAAATGTTCTATCTTAGAAAATTTCATCACAAAGCTCAAAAAAAATATGTCAAATGTAGAATGTAAAAGCTCTTCTCACAGGAAGTTTCATATCAGCACTTTCATGTCAAAGAATTCTCGAGTCAAGGCTCTCATATCAAAACAGGCTTTTCATCAAAAATTCGTGATAAAGATCAAGCCAAAAAGTCTCATTTCAAAATATTCTCATCGGTAACATCCCGCCCTTCTAACCGCCCCTAGTCGGTAATTAAACCAACTTGAAACGTTCAAAATGACGGATTGTTATTTAGTTTATAGAGTTTAAACAGAATCAGCCACAGAAACACAGAATAATAATATTTCACAACAATGAATTTTTTTACAATTATCAGAGTTTATACAATGCATTGAATTTAAACACCGGAATATTTCTTTAAGTACAAAATTCCTGAACTAAAGTGATTGTTTTACCCCCTCTCTCTAACTTCGCTGCTCGAAAATCTTCAAGCTGTAAAATACTCGGTCTGACCCGAGTATTACATTCAAAAGAAAATAATACACAGGTCAGTCTAATTCAAACTCAGTTATTAGTGCATAGACGCAATAATAATCAAATAGATGACAGTCACAATAATTCTCGTCTATCCGACCCTTTTAACAAAGAAATCGGATGACACAGATTATAACACTTAACAGTGTTCAACAACAAATCAGCAGATTCAAATCATTAACTGAAATAAATAAACAGATTATCAATGAGGATAATTTAGAAAACAACAAAATCATCAAATCACCAAAATCAATTCAAACAGTTGAAATATCACTTTAAAACATCAGTTCTGATTGGCTGCAGTACACGCACGCATGCACTGCCTCGCCAATACGGCATATGAAATACGCAAAAGATCAATGAATCAAAACAAATGAAAAATATCAATTAAAATTTGTCAATTCTGTGTGGCTGCAGCACACGCACGCGTGTACGGCCTCGCCAATACGACATACGAAATAGAAATCAGCACAAGGTCAAATCCGAGCGATTAGGCTGGATTCAACTCAATGTACAAATCAATGTACAAGCTATAATACAACACTGTCCAGACCAAATACTATCAATATGGCCGGACAGAGACTCCAACATGAAACTACCCCAAAGGAATGGCATCAAGTGAAACAGTAAAACAACTATGACAAAGACTCAAGTCAGTGCACCAATGATGCCAACAAGGCTCGGCATGCACATGAAGGCACAAAACAGGTACAGCCTAATACAACCGGGGACAAAGTCGAGACTGCATAGCCAAATCAATAACAAAAATGCAACGATCAAGTCACAACTATCATGACTCAACACAACTACAAGTATTCAAGTTCACATGAAAACCACTCAATGCAGCCTCGGTCAAAATTAAAACAAAACAAATGCAACATGAGGGCCGGAGTGTGCAGTAACACGGACTGCACATGAAAATGAAACCAGAATTCACTACTGTTAACTCAGGAAACATATATATAAAATGCAACATGACAGCACGAAGTGCCACCATTTTAAAACGAATTTGAAACAACAACAAAACTTCAGCAGTTATGAGAACCATGCAAAGATACATCATGAAATAAGTGGTACAGCAGCCTAAATTTGGAAACCAAGTCAAGTGAATTCAAGAACAAGTTCACTATACAACAGCCAGTGATAAATCAGAGTACACCTGGACTACATGCCTCGAAGAACAGGTAATAAAGGAGGCAACCAAGTGATGTATACTAACACATGAAGGAACCAGATCCAATCAACACAGTGCACAAGGGCCAGAGTACAGGAAAAAAATGAAACAGGCTAGAGGAATTATAGTGCAAAAGGGATGATCTACTACATCGTGCAGCAGACACTCATGAATACATCACATTCAATGTGCACAGAGAAATGTACACAGGGGTGTACAATATCAACGACCATGTTCGAAACAACTTCAACCAACATAGCATAAAGCAACATCAAGTCGATCAAGACAGAGGAGCGGTAATTAACTAACACAATGAAAGTTTAGTTTCAAATCACGTACAGCAAATGACTGGGTGGAAGTAGAAAACGAATTTCACCTTTTTTTTCGAAAATACTATTTGCATAACATTAAGCAAAATCAAACCTGAAGCCGTGATCAAAGTGAACAAGTCAGAGACGTAGTAAAGAAATTTCAAAAAATCAAGTTGAAAAATATTGAAACAATCAAAATTAAATTCGGAAAGTATCAGCTGTATCGATCAAAGAAATGATCGAACGTCACATAATCAAAGCCATGGTTATCAAAAATTCAAATCGATGCTTCAAGAATGAATACAAAGATGGCCAGAGACGAAGCTCACAGGGGCCAGAAAATCAAGGCCATAATTCACAGTGAAGTCGAAAAAAAAAATGAACAGGCTATAGTCGAAATCATATACCACAAAGTTGAACAAAGTCAAGGTCAACAGAAAACGATCCGAGATGAAGCCGAGATCAACATAAATTCACGAAGAACAAAATTCCAGAAAACAAAATCGTGAGCATCAATAAATCAAGCAACCAAAATCGCAAATTTAAACAATTTAATACGAACGAAAATCACATGAAACTAAACTCTACAACTTGAGGCTAAATTAGATGTGAGTAATCGAGATTACTCACCTTAGAACGAAGAGCCAAGATCGAAGAAAATCGAAGCAGCTGCGAGCACTTCAGAGATTCGAGCGAAGCAAGGGACGATCACGATCGAAAAATGAAACCCTAATTTCAAAGAGAAGAAGGAAGCGCGGCCACCATTTTTTTTTCTCTGTTCGATTTGTTTAGGGTTTCGAATGAATGGGGTAAAGGAGGAAATGGGTATAGGGTTTTAACTAAAATGAGGGGATCGGGTACGTACTTGAAATAACATGGCCATTCCTCTGATTATGATGGTTGCGTGATTTTAGGCTAAATAAAAGGGGAGGGCGTGATTTCAGGAATAACTGGTATGAAGTTGTGATGATAGATATGTTTGCATTGATAAAATTTATTCCATTTAATTTAAGTTGAAGAAAAAATGTTATTAAAGCTAACCATCAATTTATTAATTTACATAAGTAATAATTCTTATATCCAAACTATTTTTCTAAGTCATTAGTTCGAATTTTAAATACAAATTTAATATTCAATTTCAAACTCCTAGCTCAAATTTTAAATTCAAATATATTCCTCATATTTTAAAGTTGACAAATTCAAACAATTTCACAATTTTAAATCAAAATTTAATTCAATTATTAATTTAAAAATATCTAAAATTTGGGATCGTTACAATCTTCCCTCCTTAAAACTTTTCGTCCCCGAAAAGGAAAGGTTGTTAAAATTTCACCAATATTTATGCCCTACACAATTTCTACTAAGCTCCAAACTTATTAAAAATAAATAAATATAGTATTCATTCCATTTGTTTTATCTCACTGGCTTTGTTCATTATTTCCTTTTGTTCATTGATTTCTATAATCAAAACGCAAAAGTCTTTTACCAAAATTTTCAACTTACAAAACTCAGATTTAAACTTGAAATTCTTCATGTTAGAGATTTGCATATTACATCTTTTCCCAAAGCTGTGGACTTTTCAAGACATTTCAAAGATCCTCTTCTTTAGTTTATTAGGTAGGAATTATGTAATTTTAATTTCAGACTATTGATTTTCTATTTACCGTTTGAAAATACTTGCTAACTCGAAATTTAACAAGTCTATTGTCGTTCTTACAGACATTAGGCATACGCTGGCCAGGCGCAGGACTAAAAATCTCCAAGTACTAAATATACTTGCTTCAACTCCCAGTGAAAATACTTAAAAATTCTTTTAAAAATGGATATGGAAAGCACGTTCCCCCATGGATCACAGTTACCCAGCGGTTACGCTACTATCCCAGTAGAATCGCTTGTAATCTGTAGATTTCTCATCTCTTAAATTTCGCCATGGTTGTTGCCATAGATCGCAGTTCACACGGCGGTTACGCTACTATCCCAGTAGAATCGCTTGTAACCGTAGGCATCACGCCCCTCAAATTTCGCTTGGCATCTAGATTGCAGTTTACCTGGCGGTTGCGCCACTATCCCAGTGGAATCACTTGTAACTGTAGGCATCACCCCCTCTCAAATTACGCTAATCAATCAATATGATCCCATCGGCATGATCCATCCCGAGGGATTCCAATTCAAATAGTCACTCCGACTAATGGAAATTCTACGTAGCTACGAATTTCAGATGGACACTCATAACGAGTTCCAACACCTTCACAAATTTTTAAATGGAAGGTACTTTTCCATAACCTCAGTTTAGAAAATATAATGTCATATATATGTAGTACTTCATTTCACATTTCGTACATATCATATCTATGTAAACTTACATAAGATTTCCATAACAATTACTTTCCAAACTGACGGGTTTCAAATTTACCGCATTCATATATATATATATAAGTTCCGAAAACCTACATATCCCATATCCATAACAAAATAGAGGATTTCAAAATTTTCCTCTAAGTCGATTTGGAAATTTAAGGTTATCTCAAACCCAATTCATATTTATAATTCCATTTATTATCGACTTCACATTCGATTTGGATCACACATTACTTTGTCAATTCTCAACACAGAATTGATGTCTACCGATATATAACCTCTGAGCTCGTACGTCTCAGAGAAGGGTGTTAAACTAAGAGAATAAATTCTCCGCCACCAACAGATATATATTTAATAGAGATCAATTGCTATGTCATCAATTCACAATGTTAGACATACAATCCAAACCGATCATCTGAAATTCAAAACTCAACTTATATTGTCTTTGGTGTCGAAGTTAAACTCAATTTAACTCAACGATTCAATCTTTTTGAAAAATTTCAAATTGAACTAATTTTTCAAATTTCTCATTTAACATTTCAACTTCGACTTTGAAAATGAATTTCAAATCATTTATCACTCACGGAATATATTCACAACATTTCATTTCATATTGGAAAAACATTTCCATACTTATTTAAAAATAAGTAATTCACAAATCTAATTTATTTTCAACATTTGAAAATATTCGATATACTTAAATCAAAATTAAGTATATATTTCATTCTTTTAAGGAAATCATTCTCTTTCACACATTTATTTGAGTCAAAATGAATGTTACGTATAACATCGTTACGACAACTCAAAATCACTAGTATAGGGATTCGAAATTTAGATAGATGTATAAATCCCAATATTATACAAAACATTTCCTTTCGGAAATCATTTACTATAACAACAGTGTTATAGTCCATTATTTCCTTTTATTCGAAAACGTCTATTTCAACAATGAATGTTGAAATCTATGGTTTTGATATTTAATGCCTTTTAAAACATCTTTAAAACAATTAACTTTGTTTTAAAATATCACTTTCCCAAACACAGATCCATTTTACTTAATAATATATTCACTGTCCAAAATCGTGAATATACTTCACTAACCAAATTTCACTATTTTCTACACATTTTATTTCAAGAATTATCCACTATCCAAAATCGTGGATAAAATTCCCTTAATAACCTTCTATATTAAATTCATCAAATTTGATTGATTTTCGGATTTATAAAACAACGTTTATAAATTTTATTTCTATTTTATAACAACTTCGATTTATAAATTTCTTTTATTAACTTCTACAATTCACTTATCAAAATAAGTGATTTCGGATTTATAAACAACGTTTATAAATCACATTTATACTTAATAACAATTTCACTTATAAAATCATTTTATTAACAAATTCTATTTATATCCCATCTAAGTGCAAAAATCTAATTTATAAGTAAATTACTTATAATTCTTTTATTTTACAACATCGATTCATTTTATAACTTCACAATTTTTATTTTGTAATTTTTCATTCACTTATGAAATCCATCAATTTTCAAAAGAATTCAGAATCAATTTCTCAAATTATAGTTCAATAATCCCTTGGCTATAACTAAATTGACATGTCATTTTATTTCCCAATTATTACTTTGGAGATATTCAAAAAAATTTGATTTAAACCAATTCATTAATTCACTTAACTTATATTTTATTTTATTTTCATAAATCTCAGCAATTCGATAATGGGTTTTCGAATGATCGGGACTCAAATCTAAGAAGACCTTACTGAAGAGAAACTATCTCAAACCTACATTTAGAGAGGGGTATTTCCGAAAAGGATTTGAATTTTCAAAATACTTTTTTTATTTTCAAAAACAATTTTATACTTCTTTAGATTTGAAAAACGCTTTCTTTAAAGTGATTCTAGTAACTATTCATATTAAATGCCATAAACTAAGCTTTGTGTAAACCAAAGCTCTGATACCACTTTGTAACATCCCGCCCTTCTGACCGCCCCTAGTCGGTAATTAAACCAACTTGAAACGTTCAAAATGACGGATTGTTATTTAGTTTATAGAGTTTAAACAGAATCAGCCACAGAAACACAGAATAATAATATTTCACAACAATGAATTTTTTTACAATTATCAGAGTTTATACAATGCATTGAATTTAAACACCGGAATATTTCTTTAAGTACAAAATTCCTGAACTAAAGTGATTGTTTTACCCCCTCTCTCTAACTTCGCTGCTCGAAAATCTTCAAGCTGTAAAATACTCGGTCTGACCCGAGTATTACATTCAAAAGAAAATAATACACAGGTCAGTCTAATTCAAACTCAGTTATTAGTGCATAGACGCAATAATAATCAAATAGATGACAGTCACAATAATTCTCGTCTATTCGACCCTTTTAACAAAGAAATCGGATGACACAGATTATAACACTTAACAGTGTTCAACAACAAATCAGCAGATTCAAATCATTAACTGAAATAAATAAACAGATTATCAATGAGGATAATTTAGAAAACAACAAAATCATCAAATCACCAAAATCAATTCAAACAGTTGAAATATCACTTTAAAACATCAGTTCTGATTGGCTGCAGTACACGCACGCATGCACTGCCTCGCCAATACGGCATATGAAATACGCAAAAGATCAATGAATCAAAACAAATGAAAAATATCAATTAAAATTTGTCAATTCTGTGTGGCTGCAGCACACGCACGCGTGTACGGCCTCGCCAATACGACATACGAAATAGAAATCAGCACAAGGTCAAATCCGAGCGATTAGGCTGGATTCAACTCAATGTACAAATCAATGTACAAGCTATAATACAACACTGTCCAGACCAAATACTATCAATATGGCCGGACAGAGACTCCAACATGAAACTACCCCAAAGGAATGGCATCAAGTGAAACAGTAAAACAACTATGACAAAGACTCAAGTCAGTGCACCAATGATGCCAACAAGGCTCGGCATGCACATGAAGGCACAAAACAGGTACAGCCTAATACAACCGGGGACAAAGTCGAGACTGCATAGCCAAATCAATAACAAAAATGCAACGATCAAGTCACAACTATCATGACTCAACACAACTACAAGTATTCAAGTTCACATGAAAACCACTCAATGCAGCCTCGGTCAAAATTAAAACAAAACAAATGCAACATGAGGGCCGGAGTGTGCAGTAACACGGACTGCACATGAAAATGAAACCAGAATTCACTACTATTAACTCAGGAAACATATATATAAAATGCAACATGACAGCACGAAGTGCCACCATTTTAAAACGAATTTGAAACAACAACAAAACTTCAGCAGTTATGAGAACCATGCAAAGATACATCATGAAATAAGTGGTACAGCAGCCTAAATTTGGAAACCAAGTCAAGTGAATTCAAGAACAAGTTCACTATACAACAGCCAGTGATAAATCAGAGTACACCTGGACTACATGCCTCGAAGAACAGGTAATAAAGGAGGCAACCAAGTGATGTATACTAACACATGAAGGAACCAGATCCAATCAACACAGTGCACAAGGGCCAGAGTACAGGAAAAAAATGAAACAGGCTAGAGGAATTATAGTGCAAAAGGGATGATCTACTACATCGTGCAGCAGACACTCATGAATACATCACATTCAATGTGCACGGAGAAATGTACACAGGGGTGTACAATATCAACGACCATGTTCGAAACAACTTCAACCAACATAGCATAAAGCAACATCAAGTCGATCAAGACAGAGGAGCGGTAATTAACTAACACAATGAAAGTTTAGTTTCAAATCATGTACAGCAAATGACTGGGTGGAAGTAGAAAACGAATTTCACCTTTTTTTCGAAAATACTATTTGCATAACATTAAGCAAAATCAAACCTGAAGCTGTGATCAAAGTGAACAAGTCAGAGACGTAGTAAAGAAATTTCAAAAAATCAAGTTGAAAAATATTGAAACAATCAAAATTAAATTCGGAAAGTATCAGCTGTATCGATCAAAGAAATGATCGAACGTCACATAATCAAAGCCATGGTTATCAAAAATTCAAATCGATGCTTCAAGAATGAATACAAAGATGGCCAGAGACGAAGCTCACAGGGGCCAGAAAATCAAGGCCATAATTCACAGTGAAGTCGAAAATAAAAATGAACAGGCTATAGTCGAAATCATATACCACAAAGTTGAACAAAGTCAAGGTCAACAGAAAACGATCCGAGATGAAGCCGAGATCAACATAAATTCACGAAAAACAAAATTCCAGAAAACAAAATCGTGAGCATCAATAAATCAAGCAACCAAAATCGCAAATTTAAACAATTTAATACGAACGAAAATCACATGAAACTAAACTCTACAACTTGAGGCTAAATTAGATGTGAGTAATCGAGATTACTCACCTTAGAACGAAGAGCCAAGATCGAAGAAAATCGAAGCAGCTGCGAGCACTTCAGAGATTCGAGCGAAGCAAGGGACGATCACGATCGAAAAACGAAACCCTAATTTCAAAGAGAAGAAGGAAGCGCGGCCACCATTTTTTTCTCTGTTCGATTTGTTTAGGGTTTCGAATGAATGGCGTAAAGGAGGAAATGGGTATAGGGTTTTAACTAAAATGAGGGGATCGGGTACGTACTTGAAATAACACGGCCATTCCTCTAATTATGATGGTTGCGTGATTTTAGGCTAAATAAAAGGGGAGGGCGTGATTTCAGGAATAGCTGGTATGAAGTTGTGATGATAGATATGTTTGCATTGATAAAATTTATTCCATTTAATTTAAGTTGAAGAAAAAATGTTATTAAAGCTAACCATCAATTTATTAATTTACATAAGTAATAATTCTTATATCCAAACTATTTTTCTAAGTCATTAGTTCGAATTTTAAATACAAATTTAATATTCAATTTCAAACTCCTAGCTCAAATTTTAAATTCAAATATATTCCTTATATTTTTAACTTGACAAATTCAAACAATTTCACAATTTTAAATCAAAAATTAATTCAATTATTAATTTAAAAATATCTAAAATTCGGGATCGTTACAGTGGACAAATATGGAGAGCAAAATAAGAAAATCCTAAAAAAGCAAAAACATAATTTTGGATTTTTCAAATGTTTTTTAAACACAAAAAATATCTAAGAAGGAAACAACAAACTTTTTTTTCAATTTTTTTTGAAATAAAACAAAACAGAAACCAAAATGCAACCTCTCCATATGTGCTTGAAAAATTATGTGAAATATAAGTCAATCTGTGAGACATATGAGCTATTAAAAGTATCAAACTAGAGGAATCACAAAAGTTAGAAGTCATACCAGATGTTCTAATATGAAATAAAAGGTTACAATTTCACCATACCACTTGTTATCTAGGCTATGAACAGTGATGAACAATATATCACTTGTACTCTCTACATGCTGTGGTGGTGGACAATAGTGTCTCTGATTTTGTACCTGACTTTATGAGCTCTTATTATCAATATCAGACATGAAAATCAAGAATCATCAAACAAGCACACTACGTACTCCACAATATCAAACAAATTTAGCTCCTACGTTTGAATTTCTCATCAAGATCATCTTTGAAGTTATGTTTGTCTTCATCATTTTAATCCAAAGTTAGTTGATCTCCACTTCATTTTCCTAGGCTAAGGAACATTACAATTATCGCCCATCAAATGCGTAGAACAACTCGATATCTGCCTCCATCGTAGTTGCTTCTTAGCCCGTCAACATATCTACACATAGGAAGAAAAAGAAGACCTAGAAAACTTCATAGGTCTATTAGCATTTGCGACACAACAGCTTAGTAATCCAAATTATCAAGGAAGCCTTTAGGAACCCAAATTTGTCTAACATCTTTGTATTTGTTCCTATTCCAACCAAAATTATCTGGAGAACCTTTAGGAATCCAAATTTGTCTAACATTTTTGCACTTGTTCCCATACCAACGTCTATCAACACTATGTCATATTTTATCACAACATATTCATTTTGAAAATACGCTTACACCTTATGCATTTTCTATCGTGTTTTCCTTATTGTGTTATGATTTACCAAAACCAAGCACTTTTCTACTGTTTGCGTATAGTTGATTTTCCAAAAGCATATTTAATGACCTTTCACCTCTAGAAAATTTATCAACAGTTGATTCAAGGGTTTGGACTGTAGAGTTAAGTGACATGTTCTCTTCTACAAGCATGGTACATCTGTTAAATAAATTTTCCCTCTTTGCATCATCATTTTTCTCCAAAATCAATATCTCATCTTTAAGAGTTTCAAAGTTTGTCTTACATTCATCCAACTCCTTTTTAAAAAATTAACAGTTTTCACACTCAAGCTTTCGAGCTTTTTTAATTTTTTCAATTTTGGTTTCTAATTATCATTTATGCATAGTAGCTCAGCTTTTTCAGATTTTAATTTTTTGTTCTTAAGATTGAGACTATCAATTGTTCTAGTAAGTTCATGACACATTAAGAGTAAATTCTTGATAAGTATAATTCGATACCTTACTAGAGTCATCATCACTATCATTAAGAGTTGAATGTCCCATCAAAAATAGATTTTCTTCTACTTCATTAATATCAGCGCACTATTCTCCTTCTTCATCATCCCAAGTTGTGGCGATGGGCCTTGTTTTCTTTTTCTTTGCTTTCTTACTTTGAATCAGCGGGCAGTTGGTTTTAATATTACTCGGCTTTCTGCACTTGTAGCAAATGATTTCTTCATCCGAACATTCTAAGCTTTTGGACTGCTTTGACTTAACACCTTTCTTCTTTGCTGTAAACTAGGAATTTCTTCTGGACCAATTTTTAAGACTGCTTATCAACCTTGCCAGCTCAACAATAGCTTTCATTTCCATTTCATAGGTCATTAGATTTCCAATCAGTTCCTCCATGCTTTGTTTGTTCAGATTTTTGGATTCTTGTATAGCAGTCACTTTTGCCTCAAAATTCTTTGGAAGAATTCTCAGAATTTTCCGAACTAACACAACTTCAGTGTACACCTTTCCCAAAGCTCTAGAATTGTATACCAACACTGAAAAATGTCCATACATCTCTTTTATGCTTTTGTCCTTTAACATCATAAAATTCTCATATTCATTGCTGAGTAGGGCAAGACGTGATTCCTTGACTTGAGATGTACCTTCATGTGTAACTTCCAAAGTGTGCAAAATTTCCTACGCAGTCAAACAACGAGAAATTTGATTAAATTCAGCCTTATCAAGAGCATAAATAAGAGCATTCATAGCTTTAGCATTTAATGAAAACAATTTCTTATCAGCTATATCCCATTTGTCTTTGGGCTTAGGAAATTCTACACCATTGATTGTCATTATGGGTAGAGTGTACCCTATCACTACTATATCCCAAACATCATAGTCAACAGAGATCAAATATATTTTCATCCTATCCTTCTAGTAAGCATAATCAGTCGCATTGAACATAGGTGGTCTAGCTATTGACTGACCCTCATAAAAAAGCATTATTAGAGACAAACATGACTCTAGAGTAAACCTAGAACCTAAGATTCGATACCAACTGTAGGATCGAGTAATATACCATAGAAGGGGGTGAATATGGTATTTAAAATTTCACAGTTAAACAGATAAAATAAAGTGCGAAAACGTAAATACGGAAAATAATAACACGAGATACATCAAACTTCGACCTAAAGCCTACTACTACCCCTAAAGTTACTACTAAAGTTATATATTCGACGCTTACAACACTTGTAAACTTGCACTCTCTCCTAATCTGAATATACTAACCCTATGCCTAGTAACCCTACCTGGACTCAATACCCTGAGACCAGAATCCCTGAACTACAACATGTAGCTCAAACAAAAAATCTAGAGTTTAAAGGAAACAAAAACAAAATTAAATAGAATGCAAACACACTCCCTTTAAAAGTCACTTGCTCCGACCACTATATTTTTATCCTCTCCAAAATTGATTTCCCAAAAACCTTGACCAAAAACCATTAACTTTAGCCACCAAATATTAATGATGTCCGCAATCTCATCACTTCGCCTTGAGCTCGTCACTGCCGCCTGCTTTCTTCAAGATCGACGCTAAAGTCGTGAGCCATGGTTTCGAACTTGAGAATTTTGCAATGCCTAGATGCTCACGTCAATGTCTGCTAGAGAAAGATAGCGCGCTTTATATCTGAGTTAAGTCATCCTCTGTTTTGAGTTCCTTCATCACGTTTCAGAATTAGCGCTTCATCATTTCATTGTCTGACTTATATATGAATCAAGGTCGAGATCTGCGAGATGAGTGTTGATTTCTGGCTTTGATTTGTTGCTATCGGAGTTCTTGTCAAATGATGGAGCTATTTTTTATGAAGACTGAAACGTCGTTGCCTTCCTATAAAGATTACAGTTGCCTAAGACTTGATGATGAATGCTCAGTTTAGGAAGTTATTGATATTTCTATCTCGATGCCTCATTTCCGGAGTTTCTGGTGAAGAGATCTATGTGGGGTTAAACTTTGTTATACATGGGATATTGATGAACAAGAGGAGTGTGTGTTTTGTTTGATCGGATAGAGTGATTTAAGTTTGATATGAAAACTTTTCATTGAAGCTTTTCTCTGTTATTATTTGTTGTATCTTATGATCCTTTTTCTTTTGAGCACTCAGCTTATATAGGCTAAAAGAAGGGATGGTATATGTGGAAAATATATCGAAGAAGAAATTGAAAAGGATTTGTAAGAGTTTGTATCCCATGTTGAAAAATAAAATATGTATATAGCGGGAAATAAACTTCATCGTATCTTTCAAAATATAACATCTGATTGTGTATATAAATCTTCGCTTCCAGTTTCTATTTATTTCTCTTTCTTCATATATAATGCATCTGTTTGTGTGCTGAAATATCCTCGGTCTCAAATCTTTAATTCATTTCCATTTCTTTATGTATGCAAACTTTCATTTTATTGAAAGGGAACTTATTCAGAACCAAGATTTTATAACAAACCTATAAATAAAACACTAGATAAACACATTACGTATATATATTTATTAATATCAAAGGGAAAATATCTACAATGTCTGACAATATTTCCTTCTTGATAGTAAAAAATATATGTGTTTGAAAAGTGCTACGTGAAAATCAGACATGTGAAATACAGTGGATGACAATTTAATTGGAAACAAAATTGTGTTGTGATGATTTTTAAATTACAACACACTCTCAAAACAAAACCAATATAAAATATATTTTTTATCATCAAACAAACTATATACTCCACAAAGTGGCTATTATGGGGTCTGCCTCTCTCATAAGAAGAAGTATCAAGTAGCCTGAAGAGATTCTGTGTAATGTCAGCTAGATAGTACCGGAGAGGAACTCCGCCTTGGGATAGTTATTAAACGATAGGGACCAGCCTTGAATGAGGTATTAAATGGTCAGAGTCTGCCTAGTTCCATTAAAAGGCATTAAGTGGCTTGGGTGCTATCTCTTACATTGTTAGGACATTATTAGCAATAGATACAGGTTATTGGGTTAAAAGAGTAATGATTAAGAAATTAGACTAGGGAAAGCCTTAGGGCTTATGGTTGGAAGACTTACAATATAGTTAGGATATGTAAGACATATTCTTATTTAAATTATACCACCCAAGTACTATTATAGAAAGGCTCGAGATTTTATTCACCAAACATTGTTGTTTTGACTCCCTCCTCGTTACAACACGGGTTAGAGATAATGATTTCAAATTTTCGGAGATGGTAGCAAAGACGTAGACTTATGGCAATTTTTAGCTACCTATGTTGTTTTTATATTTCTGATGTTCCCATCGAGACATGATGTATTTTGAGATATTGTAATGTGACGTCCCACCTCTATACTCACACTGGCCAAGGACACTACGAGGTAATGCCATCGACTAGTATGAAGAATAAGGCTGTTGAGGAGCGACCATCTGTGTAATTGATTTGTGTGAGTACCGATATGTCAGATAGAAGGTCATGCATTTCATTTCAAGAGGGAATCTGACACATCAAACACAAACTCAAAGCTACTACACAGTGGCTATGTGGCCTTCAGAAACAAATATAAAATAAGCATAACATAAATCAGTTACAGATATTCATATCACAAAGGCGGAAACAGATATGAATATATCACATAGAAGTGTACATCAGAGTAGTGGTCAAACAAGATCCACTACATCACAAAAGAATAGGTACAAGTGCTAGACAAAAGAATAAGTAAACATCAAGGAGTCTCTATCTCTATAAAAAAAACTACTAAGCTAAAGTAGTTAGCCAAAAGTCAGATGACGGTCCCAGATAATAATTCAAGTGAAAGCACCTGAAACACCTCGGTCTGACCCAAGTATTATTTAAGAAAAAAAATTAAACGGATCAGTCTAGCAATAAATATCATATAAGATGAGATAGGATAAGAGATACAACAAAAATATATGATAACAATAATGCCATACTTAGACAAGCATACATTTGATAACAACAAAAATCATACAATATCTCAAATCATCTCAAATATCCAAAAAGAATATCACATTCTTTAGCTTATTCACAAAACCTCAATTATTGACAAAACATATCAATGCCAATCGCAAAAATTGGTGAAACATAAATTCCAGAAATCCATAATAGAAAATCCAGAAAACACAAAAAAAGGGGGAGGCCTAACATAAACGGGATGTTATCCCATGGGTCGCTAACCCATAAAATGAGCTGAACATCGACGCACCTAAAAAGATACGCCCCATGCACAGTCGAACATCGACGCACCTAAAAAGATATGCCCCATGCACAGTCGAACATCGACGCACCTAAAAGATACGCCCCATGCACCGACTTATCGAGTCGATTGATCCACGAACGGTAAAAAGACCATGGGTTGTTAGCCCATAAAATGAGACGAAGCTCCACAAAACGAGGAATAGTCCCCCACGCGGACAAAGTGACATGGCATATCGCTAGTCCAAACCATAAAATGATCATCATTGATCAACAAGAAGTGTGGATTACACTAAGCTAGTAAATAAATGAGTTTAGCTTCATGTCCCATAACCACTGGCTTAACTTAAATATTTACGGACAAATTGTAGATTTCCACTCGAAGATTGTCACAAGATTTCAATTGAACAAGTCTAAGAATTAACCAACGAAGTAAACGCAAGCATTTCATACCACCTGTTTTGCCAAGCCGTTTAATTAGATTTCTCATACGAATGAGGTAAAGGTTTGTATATACTAATAGATTGGAAAACGGTTTTAAAAACGAGCTTTGTATTTAAAAGTAGTGTTGAAATCGTTTTTTTTTTTGCGAAAGAGTTTGAGTATTTACTACTAGTATAGAAACCTTTGTATTTTAAAGTGACAAACCACAGAAAATGATTGTAAAAACAATCGATCACCAAAAATTCACATTCGACGACGTGAATTAAAATCATAAAAATCGATATCAAATCCATCAAATGGATATTCCCAAAAATATAGAAAAGAAGTCATAAAAGTCGATAATAAGTGAAAACAACCAACCGGATCAACAAAAATCGATTAAAATGGAAACCCATCTAAAAACAGGCAAGTTGGCTGGAATTGTCAGCTCCAGGCGTCTGGTGGTTCTCCCAGACGTCTGAGCTGAAGTGCTGGAAATTTTATTCCAGATCGCCTAGACGTCTGGGGAATAAACTCAGATGTCTGAGCTGAACATCTAGAATTTTTATTCCGATGGCCCAGACGTCTGATCCTTATACCAGACGTCTAAGCTGAAGCTCAGGGCAAACATCAGCCTAGGCCAGTAACGGCCAAATCGGTTCGGAAGCGATCAGACGAGCAACGGGGGCTAGAGATTTATGCCAAGCGACAACCCAGCCCTATAGACTCATCAATACACTCCAAACAACATGTCCAAATATCCATAGTAGGATTTTCATAGATTTTGACTTCAAAATACCAAAATTTGGAAAATTCACCAAATCAATTCAAATCAAAAGCAAATGAACATGATATAAATGTTAGGAATTCATACCTAACAACTATCAAAGGTATAGACATAGATGTGAGTTCAAAAACTCACCTTTAAACCCAAAAAAAATGAATGAGAAGCTTTAAAACAAGGCAAGATCAATCTCTCCTCCACTTAACTTCAAGAACCCTCAATCTATGATCAAATGCAAATATTACCTAAATTAGGTTATAGGATTTTCTGGAAATTGGAGAGAGATTGAGGTGGAGAAGAAGAAGAGGATGCTTACCTAAGCTTCTCTTTGATTTTGGAGCTTGAATCTTGAATTTCCTAGTACTCTAGGGTTTAGGAATTTTAATTTCCCTTTCTTTCCCCCATTTTCCTTTAGCTTGAGTGTTAGGAAATAATAGAATGAATGAAGAGGGGTTGGAGGAGGAGTTAAGGTATTAGATGAGTTGGTGGGCTGAAACCCAAACCTAAAGCCCAATAGAAAAATAGCAAAATTCTACTCAACTCCAAACATATCGATGTTTATACTCGAAAAGGTCGCAAATACCATTTTGGACTTAATGGAAGTGGTCTCGAGTCCGGATTCGACCGTTTACAAAAAGTCGCTTTTTGGACTTTTAAATTCAACTAACGATGCTATATTTAAATAAATCATTTAAATATATTATCGTAAAAATATGCAGGTTGTTACATGTACTATGAATATTTGGCGTTGTTATATAGGGTTATGTTGTTTATTTTTTACGTTTGAATTTTTAATGAATTGGAATTGTTTTGATATTATATTTTATCCTCTCGTTGTGAGATTCTAAGTGTGTAGACGGATAGCTTTGTGTATTGTTCTTCAAATCAATTTTACCAACCAATAGCCAGCTTTGGAATCAGTATAAGGTTCGATGTGCCTTTTCTAGGTCGAAAATTAGGACTGTTCCAAAGCGGGTTATTACGGGGGTAGTCCTTGAGATTATTAGTCGATTTGTTACTTGAACTTTGGGTGTAAACCTCTGTATTATGTTTTGGATGTAAGTGCAATTAGGATTATATTCCTTAAGTTAAGGTGACCAACCCTAGATACGTAATATATATATAAAGGACACCCTAGATCATGCAGACTATAAATAAATATAATTAATTTTAAGCACCATTCGCTAGTAATACAATTAATTCACCAGACTTTTGTTTGACACACCCATTCTTTCTTTTCCCCTACTATAAAAGGACAAGCCAATAAGCGAGTTGGACTAAACATAGTATACAGGGGAAGGAGCTAGGCACTGAAGATATATTATTCTTTTAAGTTACTCTCCATGTACTATTTATCATATCTTATTTTAGTTGGACTCTTTGTATTATTTGGGAAATTTGTATTTAGACTATGTATTATTAAGACATCATCTAAGATGCATATATTCTGTATTTATGATTTATTTTCTTTTACAATGAGATCTAAAAGTGTTGAATACTTTAAAATTTATCTTAGTCTCTGTATCATGTAATTCTTTAAACCAATGGCTCGTGCTTCTAGGCATGATGCAAGTTTGAAAGTCACTTTAGACTTTGAATCGACTTATCTTGAGGTGCCGGTTGTCACAGTTGGTAGTAGAGCCCCTAGGTTTAGGGCTCCTTAGTGATTGGGTATGTATTGAGGTACTTGTATGTTATAAAGAATTTTTCAAAGATTATATATATATATATGTATAAGTATAAGTATAACACCAACACAACCGCTAGATTCTAGTATTGCTTTATACTATTTGAGGAAAGTTGCTAATAGTTCCTAATCATAGATAGTGAGAATGAGCTACCAAGCTAAAAATGGTTTGGCCAAATAGCTAAGGTTCCAGGTGTGAACATCCCGATATGGTTCCAACAGTAACTACAACCAAGAGACAAGCTGCGCTAAACCCAAATAGAGGGCCCACAGCGCAAGCACCTTGTGCAATTCTTGTTAATCCAACGATCATGAACTTTGTCAAGCTATGTAGAGAATTTTTATGCATAGGGGGAAGTTGTACATAGGAATTGAATCTTTTATGGACTCGAAGGCATGGATACGTACTTACAAGAGAATTTTTGGGTTCTTGGGTTTGGATGATGCCACTAGAAGGCAGTTGGCTGCTTGGCACTTGCAAGGAGATGCTTTAAACTAGTGGGAGGTGATATTAGCAAAGACTAACGAGGAGAAGATAACTTGGGGAGATTTTTGGAGGCGTTTTGAGATGAGATTTATTTCCATAGCAGATCAAGAAGTGCAATTGGAGAAGTTTATATATTTGCAGCAAGGAGATATGTCGGTGAAGGAGTATGTAAATCAATTAAATGAGCTAGCTAGGTTTGGGCTTGATTTGATAATACCCTAAATAAGAAAGGTTTGAAGTTTTCAAACTAGTTGAATTAACCTCTTCAAGAATTGACCCTTAGCAACATTTCGCTGGGAGCTACTTATAATGGATTTATGCAGATGGCTTTGCTTAATACCATTTCCAAGGATGTAGCTAAGGATGAACCCAAGAACGCAGAAGGAAAGCCATTTTATAAGAATAGGTCCAAGGGCGGAATGGGAGCTCAAGGGAAGATAAAGGAGCCAGAAATTAGGTGCAGGAGGTGTTAAAGGAAAGGGAATGTTATGAAAATTTTCAAAACAAGCTCTCACGAGCCAAATGCTATAACTGCAGTCAATTCAGATACATAAAGAGGGAGCATTCGACTGCACGAAAGACCTCGATCTAAGTTGTACCAACTTATGCACTAGATGTTGTTCCTACCTCGAGTGCACCTTTGGTGGTGGACAAGGGGAAGAAGGTCGTAATTGAATGTGTGTTAACTTTATCTAATTCATATTTTCGTACCTTATTTGACACCGGGGCATCACACCCTTTATTTTGAGTAGACTGGTAGATGATTTGCAATTAGAAACTTTCATAGTTACTGACTCTATAGTTGTATTAAACCCTTTTGGAGGATTAACTTACACATATATATATATATGATTTGTAAGGGTTTGAAGTTGTATATTTTGGGGGTCGAGTTCGATTGTGATGCTTTTGTTATGGGTTTTTCTGGGTTTAGTTTAATTTTGGGAATAGACTAGATGGCTATGTATGGAGCAGTGCTAGATTGTGATAGGAAAGTCATTTGTTTGGGTACTTGTAGTAGGTGCAGTTTAGAGGTTCATTGCGATACCAGGAGTCTGATTATGTTGAGTTACCTATATTCTTTAGACCTGTCACACGATGAGTTTGCTTCAGTCCTAGTAGTTCATGACTATGCAGACATCTTCTTCGAAATTATCTGTCTTCTACCTCATAGGGAGATCGAATTTTGAATTTACCTCGAGAAGAATGCCAGACCTATTGCTTATCTTTGAGGCAAGTGAATGAACTATTGGAGAAGGGCTTTATTAGAGGAAGTATTTTAGAATGGGGAGCACTAGTTTTCTTCGCCACCCAGGCCGATGGCTCTCTAAGGCTTTGCATCGATTACTGTGAGCTTAATAACTAAAAATGAAGAATCATTGTCCATTGCCCTCCACAGATGATGTCTTTGATCAGTTAGTTGGAGTAAAGGTATTCTCTTAGCTTGACTTGACTATTGGGTTCCATTAGTTGCATGTAGCTGAAGATAGTATTCAAAAGACCCATTTTCACATACCTAATGAACATTGTGAGTTGTTAGTCAAGCCATTTTGACTGACCAATGCACCTGCATATTTTGTTGACCTTACGAGTCGAAGTTTTAGAGGGTTGGTGAATAATTTTATGGTATTATTCGTCAATAACAATCTAGTCTACTCAAAAAGCGAGGAAAAGCATAGGTTGCTTTTAGAAGAAGTGCTTAATACTCTCCATGAGCATAGGTTAAAAGTGAAAATTTTCAAATGTCACTTTTAATACAAGGAGGTTTTCTTTTTAGGACATGTTTTCTTTGAGCATGGATAAGCGGTCAATCCTAGTAAAGTTGCTGCAGTACAGCATTGGCGTACACCGAAGGATGGCACAGAGGTGTGAAGTTTCCATGGTTTTGCAGGATATTATAGGTAATTCATTAAGGACATCACTAAAATTTCCGCTCCTTTAACCCACCTTACTAAGAAAAATTTTGCTATCTCATGGGACTCAGTATGTAAGGGCGCTTTTATTAGGCTGAAAGAGCCATTAACTACCACACCTATTTTGGTACTACTTGATGGTTCGAAGACATTTACAGTATATACCAACGCTTGCGGTATAGGACTAGGCATGATTTTGATGCTAGAAGGAAGAGTTGTAAGTTACTCTAGTCAACAATTGAAAGCCCATGAGAGAAACTATCCTACCTATGACCTTGAGTTGGCAGCCAATGTTTTTGCGCTCAAGTCATAGAGGAATTATCATTTAGGAGAGCGGTTTGGACTAGTTATGAATCACAAGTCTCTACAGTATCTGTTCTCCCAAAAGGATTTGAATTTAACACAGTAGAGGTGGATAGAGTCCTTGGCATCGTATAATTTCGGTATCTCCTGCACTTCAGCCAAAGGAAATGTTATAGCCGATACCTTAAGTAGAAAGCATGCAATGTTAAGCCCCTTATTATTGGAGTGTAAACACTTGGAGTTCATTTCTACATTCAATTTTTGACTTTCATCGCAGATTACCTCATGATTTTAGCAGCTTTAGATGTGCGGCCTACACTAGTGGATTATATTGGATAAAGTCATAAATGAGATATGGAGTTGTTGGGTATTTTTTAGAAGTGGGGTAGAGGAGAATGTTCAATTCACTTGAGTCATTATACCGTTGATTCGAAAGGGTGGTTGTGGAGAGATAGTAGACTATGTGTCCCTCTTATTTTGGAGTTAACTGACATGGTGCTAGTGGAGTCCCATCATTCTAGGATGACCATTCATCTTGGTGGTGACAAAATGTATCATGATATAAAGAGAGGCTTTTATTTCCCTGATATGAAGAGACATGTGGCAAAGTATTTGTCTAAGTGTGTGACGTTGCAAAGGGTTAAGGTGGAGCAAAAGAAGCTGGGTGGAATATTACAACCATTAGATATTCCACAGTGGAAGTAGAAGAGTATCTCTATGGACTTCATCGATGGACTACCTAGGAGTAGGAGGGGAAATGAGAGTATTTGGGTCATAGTCAACCTACTGACCAAATGCACTCACTTTATTCCGGTTAGGAGTAGGAGGATAGCTGCTTTTTGGCAACCTTATAAATGAGAGAGATAGTTTGGTTACATGGATTTCCTTCTAGCATTATTAGTGATCGAGACCTGCCTTTCACCAATGAATTTTGGAAGAGTCTTTGGGCACTGAGTTGAATTTGAGTACCGTGTATCATCCTTAGACAGATGGACAGACTGAGAGGGTGAATCGAATATTGGATGACTTGCTTCACATTTTTATTTTGTATTTTAGAGGCTCTTGGAAAGTCCCTTGCAATTAGTGGAATCACATATAATAAGAGCTATCAAGCAAGTATTGGGATGGCACCATTTGAATCATTGTCTGAAGACCTTGTAGATCATCGTCTTGTTGGTGAGACACCACAGAAAGAATCATTCTTGGACCCGACATGAAAAGGGAGACTTCGAAGAAAATAAACTTGATCTGTAAGAGGATGAAAATCGCATAGGATATGCTAAAATCTTATACTAACAAAAGATGCATAGAATTGGTGTTCGCAGTGGATGACATGGTCTTTGTGAAGGTCTCACTGCTTAGACATGTCATGAGGTTTGGTAACTCGGGAAAGTTAGCTCTAAGGTTTATAGGGCCTTTTCCGATCATTGGTAGAGTAGGGAAGTTAACATATAGGGTAGAGCTTCCTAAGAAGTTGGCGGGAGTTCATAATGTCTTTCATGTGTCACACTTGCGGAAGTGTATATACCATCCAGCAGTTGTGGTCGAGCCAAGTTAGTTAGAAGAGGTGGTGCGGAAAGGGAGTCTCTTATTCACAGTGCACCTACCCACATCATTTAGCATGAAACAAAGTGAATCCGCAATAAAGTCACTAAACTAGTAAAGGTCCAGTGGAGAGACGATCCAATAGAGAGTACATGGTAGCCAGAGAAGAAGATCCGAGCTACCATCCAGAGCTCTTTTCTGGTATGTTCCCATTTTAGTTAGCATAATTAACTATACACCCAGGTTTTAGCATAGTGTACCCCATAGGTAGGGATATTTGGATGCTAGGAATGGTTGTGAACATATCATTAGGACATGTTTTGGATGATGGATGCTAATGAATGTTTTTTTAAGTTAATCATTGCATACATGGGCTAACATATTCAGGCTAACCTAGTCTTACACCATTTTATCAAGTTATATGTGTTAGTTCCTGAGATGATGGTTTTGATGACAACAACCTTAGGACTTGTTATAAAATAAAAATACTAATATTATTGTCTAGATATATATGTATATGCAGGATATATATGCAGGTACTGAAGAATGAAGACTGTACAGTATAAGATTCAAGACTGATGAATTCAAGATAGAAGAAATCAAGACTGAAGATTCACGAGTATTAAGAGTTCAAGATTTCAAGAGTTCAAGATTTCAAGAGTTCAAGATATCAAGATGCACTAAAATCTTTATTTGTATTTTAATAGTGGAATGGAATCCATCTTCTCGCTTTAATAGTGGGATGGAACCCACGACCTCTTTAGTGGGATGGAACCCACGACCTTCTCTAGTGGAATGGAATCCACGAAATTTTCAAAATGATTTATTTTAAATATTTTTCCAAAAACTTTCTAAAAGTCATCTCTCTCAGTTTAAATATTTTAGCCTTAATCTATTTTTATTATCTTTTATATTTGGATTTCAAAATCATCTCTTGTTTTTAAACTATCTCCTGGTTTTAATATTATAAGCTTTAGATCTCAAAAATATATTCTATACTTAGATTTTAATATTACTTTTATATTATAGATTATATATTTTCAAGATTACTTTTTAAATCTCTTTTATAAGTTTAAACTATATTCAAAATGGTTTATAAACTTCAGAAGTTATTTTGACAAGTTTTAGAAAGAAAATCTTTTTTGAAAACAAAATTCAATTTTCAAAATATACATAGGCATGTCGACATACCCCATCCATCCCCTCATGTCCACATGGTAGCCGTAGAAATTCAAATTTCAAATTTTCAAATAAAGTGTCTATGCGTCATAACCTTTCACGAATGGACATGACTGTTGTTCTTCTATACATACCAGTTGTTTTCAATAAATTTTAAGTTAATTTTTCTTCATTTCTTCACTCCTTCTCCATTCAAGTATTCTCCTATATTTTAACAAAACTCTCCCAAAATCCTAAGTGAATCAAACTTGATCATCTCTAGTTTGATTCTCTACCACTCTATCTCAAAGATCTCAGTACTATTCAGAGTTGTAGGATCATTTGTAATCAAAGATCGAAGCGTGTCGAGTCTCTCTCTATCAAAGTGTGATTGGAAACGATGTGATTGTGGCCTGTAAATCAATTGGGTGTGATTGTAGCCCGTAAATCAATTAGGTGATCTTGTAGCCTGGTTAAATCAAGAGAGTTTGCCCTTGGCTCGAAGACAAGAGGGTGTATCTCATGGCCTTGAAATCGAGTTTGTAATATCGATATTATTTTTGAAAAGAAATCTGCATAAGAAATTGTGTGGGACTGGATGTAGGGCAACTCCGAACCAGTATAAAATTCTGGTGTGTTCTTTCCTTTACTGCTTTTTATTTACTATTTGCATCTGTGTCTGATTCTGTGATTGTTTTTGTGTTTGTGAATTTCATCGATCTGTGTTTAATTTGAAAAGATTTCAAAATGATTCATAAAATTAATTAAACACTATTCACCCCCTCCCCCTCTAGTGTTAATTCTACCTTAAGATCTGTAATCCGCATTTCCTACATTTGGTATTAGAGCATTGGTTTTCAAAGTTATCATAATCTGAATTTTGAAAAAGTTTAAAATGGCCATTTTTGTAAACGCTAGTTCAAAACTATTCATATCATCATTGTTTCATAAGTCTGCATATTGTTATTATAGAAAATCAAGTTGTCTATCAAATTGGTGTGTTGTGCAGGAACAAATGTATTACGTGGCTTTTGAAGAATCAACACTCAATGGACAAATGGTGCAAATCAAGAAAAACAAATGGATACTTGATAGTGGATGTTCAAGACACATGACTGGCAATCCGGAGATACTAAATGACATAATTTATGAAGATGGAGGACTGGTCAACTTTGGAGACAACTCAAAAGGATATGTGATTGGCATCGGCAATGTCGGTAACTCTAAAACTCCTACTATCTCTGATGTTTTGTTAGTTAGGTATCTAAAACACAATTTACTTAGTATAAGTCAACTATGTGATAAGGGGTACAAAATTAAATTTGAAAAGGATAAGTGTCACATCGAAGATAATAAATCAAATATTATCTTTGAAGGATTTAGGAAGAAAAATATTTATATTCTCAGTATGAAAATCTCAAATGATAACCTATGTATTTTGTCTAATACAAGTGACCCTTGGATTTGGCATAAAAGATTTGGGCAATTGAATTTCAAACTTTTATCTAGACTTTCAAAACTTGATCTAGTAAGAGGTCTCCCTAAAAATGGATTTTAAAATAAATAGTATATGTGATGCTTGCCAATTAGGAAAACATAGAAAGAGTTTATTTAAATTGAAAGATATGATTTCAACTTCAAAACCTCTTGAGTTACTTCATTTAGATCTGTTGGGTCCATCTCAAATTTAGTCAATAAATCACAGTAAATATATTTATGTAATTGTAGATGATTATTCTAGATTTACATGGAAAAAAAATTTAAAACTTAAAATCGATGCTTTTGATTTATTTAAAACTTTTGCAAAAAGAATTCAAGATCAACTTTCTTTAAAAATCAAAACTATTCGTAGTGATCATGGTGGAGAATTTGAAAATGAAAATTTTGAGAATTTCTGTAATAAAAAAGGAATAACTCATAATTTTTCCTTTCCAAGAACTCCACAACAAAACAGAGAGGTAGAGTGAAAAAATAGGACGATTCAAGAGTGTGCAAGAACTATGCTTTCTGATAGTAAATTACCAAGAAATTTTTGGGCTGAAGCAGTCGCTACAGCTTGTTACATTTTGAATAAGATTTTAATTAGACCTTTAACCAATAAAACACCATATGAATTTCTTTTCAATAAGAAACCTAAGGTATCTTATTTTAAAGTTTTTGGAAGTAAATGTTTCTTTCTAAATACAAAGGACAATTTGGATAAATTTGATCCTAAGTCCGACAAAGGGATCTTTATCGGATATTCTAATAGAAGTAAAGTATACAGAGTTTTCATTTTAAAAACTAACACCATAGAAGAAACAATGCATGTATCTTTTGATGAAAATTTCAAAGGTTTTGTTCAAATAAATGATGAAGATGATTTTGTTACTCTAAATAATGAATCAAATGAAACAAATTGTGAAACTATTCATCCTAATAAAAGGATCAGGCTTTTAAAAGATCATCTTGTAGAAAATATACTAGGAAATATTGAATCTGTTGTTAGAACTAGAAATCAACTAAACAAGATGAGTAATGTAGCTTTTATATCAACTATTGAACCCAAAATCCAAAGGAAGCATCATCTGATGATTCATGGATTCTTGCCACGCAAGAAGAACTGAATTAATTCACCAGAAATGATGTATGGGAACTTGTTCCTAGACCTGAGGACAAAACTATAATAGGAACTAAATGGGTTTACAAAAATAAATAAATGAACAAGGTGAGGTTGTTAGAAATAAAGCTCAGTTAGTCATGCAAGGTTATTGTCAAGCGGAAGGAATAGACTATGATGAAACCTTTGCACTCATAGCAAGATTAGAAGCCATTAGAATTCTACTTGCTTTCGCAAACCACAATAATTTCAAATTATTTCAAATGAATGTCAAAAGTGCATTTTTAAATGGTTTTGTTAAAAAAGAAGTTTATGTTGAACAACCCCCACTTTTGAAGATTAAAAGTTTCCAAATCATGTTTACAAATTAAAGAAAGTGGAAATTGGTACGAAGGGCCTAATTATATGGCCCATTTTTTTTCCAGGACACGGGTTTGAAACTATTATTTTCGAGGACAATTATGTGCGGCGTGCGTCTTCATCTTCTCAAACATCTAAATATCTTCTGAAATCGATCGTGGAAATTAGGCGCGTTCGTCTTCATCTTCTCAAACAACTACGTATATTCTGAAATCTGCCGATCTTGGAAATTAGGCGCGTGCGTCTTCATCTTCTCAAACAAGTACGTATCTTCTGAAATCTACCGATCGTGAAAATTAGGCGCGTGCGTCTTCATCTTCTCAAAGAATTACGTACCTTCTGAAATCTACCGATCTTGCAAATTAGGCAGTCGTGAAAATTAGACGTATCTTATTCAATCAAAGCGGTCGTTTCTTGTGCAATTGAAGCGGTCGTGAGGCGTTAGTTTCTTCTCAAATCAAAATCGACTTTAATTGTGGGAAATCGTGAGGCGATTTTCTTCATTTGGTGAGTCTCTTTTTTATTTGCTGTTTTTCATTCTCAATTCTATTTTTTATGATGTTACTGTATGTTTCTTTTCACAGGAGGCTGTTTTCATCTATTGGAGGAAGGTTTTGTTTGATGTAGTTGGAATAATGGCTTCTGAATGGTATTGTTTTATTCTTATAACACAATCACTGTGTATTTAGCTTCGTTTGTTCTTTAGTTTGCAATTAAACTCTGATTGTTTAGATGTTTAAGAATGGTGTATCAAAATTCCATTCTGGCTCTAGTAATAATTTGGCATCCATTGAATGTGATTATGTGTTTTAAAGACCATATTGATCTTAGTGTGTGTTTGTTATGATAATTTTTTAGCTCTTCTTTTTCATCATTAAGTATATTTTTGCAGATCATCTTTTTCACCTATGATTTTTCACAATGTAAACTTGAATAGGTACAATCACAACGAATGTTTTTCTTCCACGTGTTCCACTGTTGTAATCAGGTTATCCCAAAGAGTGATAGTGATCTGTAAAAGATAAATTGTTTTATCTTTTTTCAAAAAGTGGTATATAAAATGATTTAAATGGTTTATGCTATTAGTTTTTATTTAAGATCAGTTTTACATAGTTATATTTTCCACTGTTGTAATCAGGTTATCCCAAAGAGTGATAGTGATCTCTAAAAGATAAATTGTTTTATCTTTTTCAAAAAGTGGTATAAAAAATGATTTAAATAGTCTTATACTATTAGTTTTTATTTAAGATCAGTTTCACATAGTTATATTTTTTTTAATTTTTTTTACATTTTTTTTGCAGGTGTGATTCATCTGTTATAGTTGTGTTTGATTTCAATAACAATTGTTTTAGTGCTCGTTTTGGATTGGATGCTTCTATTTCTTATGTTAGGAATAGGATTTGGGAGCAGTGGAATAATTTTACTCCATTATGCTTTGATATTTTTTATATTCGAGAATCAAAGACTACCTTTATTGAAACGGATAGTGATCTTCTAGCTATATTGTGTTTGTCTTGGTTTAAAAAGGAAGAATTTTTGGTTTTTTTTCTACGGCTGAAGAATGATTCAATGGATAATTTTGTTGGTGAAAGTAGCAAGTCTGGTTCAGTTGTTGGTGTTGAGTCAAGTAATAATATGTTAGGTTATGATGATGATTTAGATTCTGGTTTTACTCAACAAAAGGATTTACATGAGTTGTTGAAGAAGAATTCAAATATGGAATTTTTTACTGGCGTTGGTCAACAGTTTGATTCTACTATTGGATTCCGTAGAACAGTTAGTGCTTATTGTTTGAAGAATGGATTTAAAGTACAGTACATTAAGAATTGTAAAGAACGATTGACAGTTCGATGTGCTGTAGCTAGCTGTCCTTTTAGGATTCATGCTTCTTGCAAACTGAAGCAATTGGACCAACTATTTGTTAAAAACATTAACTTGATTCATACTTGTGGTGGTGGATTTCGTTCCCTTAGTAGTCCAACCATAAATAGTGATCTTGTGAAAAGTTTAATCGTCAATCAAATTCGTGATGAGCCAAAAAGAAAAACCAAGGATATCATTAAAAGTTTTAGAAGAGATTATGATGTGGAGCTAAGCTATTACTTTGCTTATAAGGGTAAGAAATTGGCTATGAATGATATTTTTGGGGATGAAAAGAAATCTTACAATGAATTAGTTTGGTATTTGAATGCATTGGAAAGAAATAACCCAAATAGTTATTCAAGTATGGATGTGGATTCTGAAACAAATCAATTTGAGAGAGTTTTTGTATGTTATGAGGCATGTATATTTGGATTTAACTATTGTCGTCCTATGGTGTTTTTGGATGCTACCTTTTTGAAAGGGCGAAGTGGTATTTTGATGGCTGCCACTGCGAAAAATGGGAATCAAGGTACTGAATTTTATTTTTGCTGTTGTATTTATGTTACATAGTACTGTTTCTTTAAGTTATTGTTCTACTGAATTTTATTGTGTACATACTGCATTTTGTTCAAGTGATTAGTCTACTGTTATATAGTACTGTTTCAAATATAGTGCATTTGGTTGTTTCAAAAATGAATTCAAACTGACAATTTAATTCAACTGAAAATTAATGATGATTAATGTTGGTTGTTTTTTTATTTTTATTTTGATAGATACATAATCTAGATGTTTTATTTTTTTTCAGTTTATCATGATACCTACTGCTTATGCTGGATTTACCAGAATCTGTCATATTTCAAACAATAAATGCATATATGTTTTTATCTCTAACATCTTCAATCTAGTTGCACTAGTTACAAAGTAGGTACAATTGTTCAATGGACAGTCATGCTCTTCTTATTGTAAATTTGATCCAAAACAAATACTGTAAAAGATATAATGTTCTTTAATTTGATATACAAAATGTTACTGTATACAGGAGTTAAAAAGGATAAATGCATTTATCTTTTAATATAAAGAATTAAATAACATATTAAGCCGTCATTATATATCATAGATACTACTACATGTTGAACATATTTATCATTTTTCTCTTTATTTGAAGTTCTTACATAAGGTATACAAATGATTTAAACAGCATATAGAAAAGATAAAAGCATATATGTTTTAGATGTTTGAATATTATTCTTTGTATTGTATGCATGAATTATGTATCATATCTTTGTAATTTCTACCCTTTCTGCGTAGACTACACATGTGATTGTCTACTATTAGATAATACTATTTCAAATATAATTTTATTTTACACAAAAAGTGAATTAATTTTTTGTTGTTTCAAATGTAATACATAAACAGTGAATTATTATTTTTTTGTTTTTTTTCCAGGTTTTTTCCCATTAGCAATGGCTCTTGTTCCCAAAGAAAATAAAGAGTGTTGGAGTTGGTTTTTAAAACACCTAAAGAATGCTCTCAGTTGTGATAGAATATTAACTTTTTTAAGTGATAGACACTGGGGTTTATTGTTAAGTATTCCAAATTTTTTCCAAATAGTCATCATTCTTGTTGTTTGCATCATATGCAAAATAATATTGCTAGCATTGTGAAAAGTGGAAGGGGTGTTTGGGTAGCTCATTTACTTGAGCGTTGTGCTATAGCTTCTAATCATCATGAGTTTGAAAAAGCCATGTTCAAGTACAAAGAAATTGGAGGTGCCAAAGCTATACAGTACTTGAATGATAAACCATATGATCATTGGGCTGATTTGTTTTTTCCGGGGAAGCGATATGGCGAAAATAAGTCCAATGTTGCTGAGAGTTTTAATTCTTGGATTTTGGATGAAAGAAGTTTGCCTGTTACTACTTGTCTTGATGGAATTAGGGTAAAACTGATGATGCAAATGTCTAATCGTAGAGAAGAGGCATCAAAGTGGACTAGTGTGCTATGTCCAAAAATGGAAGCTCGTTTGTTGAAATTGAAGGAAGAAGGATTTTGGTGGAGTGTTTCTAAATCATCTAGGTATTTATTTCTATATTTTTACATGATGTTCATAGTTTCTGAAAAAAATGATAAATGCATTTATCTTTTTTCAACTTGCTATGTAGCCTGTGTTATGATTTCATTTTGTTGGTATTTATAAATTTTAAACCCCTCTGGATCTTTTGAATCTTGACAGTCGCGGCATTGTAATTAACACTGTATGTAATTCTTAGCTCTTTCATTATTTTTGTCTGGATGAGTCTGTACATTTTACTTATGGTATATTAGTTCTTGACTTGGACAATCCTGTTGATATTTTTGGAAGAGTCAAATCTGGTGCATCAAGGGAATGTTTTTAGTCAATTCCACTTAATCAGTGGATGCCTTACCCATTGAAATCACTGTCAAGGTTTACTGGTTTTAATTCTTACTATAACCTTTATGCTTTCTTTTTTCTAGATTGGTTATCATTTTTTTTAAAAAGAAATTTAAAATCAAAATTTACATAAGATATACTTTCTCTAAAGAATATGAACAGTATGCCTGTTGTTATTTGTTTTGGTTTATGAGTCTTATTTTTCACTATTAGTTCTATGCACATGAATTGGGTCTTATTTATTAGATAGATTAGAGAGAATATATATAGTGCTAATAATCATTTTTTGGAAATGCAATCTGTGTACATATTTTAACTGTTTTTAATTTTACATTTTGTAGGTATATTTTTGAAGTTCATTCTCCAACATCTCAAAAGGTTGATCTTAAAAATCGCATTTGCAGTTGCAATCAATGGAAAGTGACAGGTTTTCCTTGTGCGCATGCTTTGAAGTGTATTTCTTTAACAATAAATTCTGTTTATGAATATATTGAGAATTACTTTACTGCTGAGTATTATCGAGCTTCATATTCACATTTGATCAATCCTATTCCAACTTTTGATAAGGAAGCAATTGAAGCTGAAGAATCATCTATTGTTCTTCCTCCTAAGCCTGTTCGTGGAGCTGGTAGGCCTAGGATGAATAGGATTGAAGGGGCTGACTTTCATGCTAAGCAAAACAGATGTGGAAAGTGTAAAAAAACAAGGACATAATAGAAGAGGATGTTCTTTGAATATTTGAGTTGATTGTTTTAGTCCAATGTATTTGATTGGTTGTTCTATAAATACTCTGACTTGAATAATTGAGTTGATTATATTAGTCCAGTGTATTTGATTGATTGGTTGTTCTATGAATACTTTGACTTAAATAATTGAGTTGATTGTATTAGTGCAGTGTATTTGATTGATTGGTTGTTCTATGAATACTTTGACTTGAATATTTGGATTATTGCATATGTTGAATTGGATATAATCTGATTTTGATTACTTTTGGTTGTATGCAATTGTTTATGAGTTTCTGCTTTTCTAGTAGGCACTGTGATGGTTGTCGGTAGGTAGTCAGTGTGGAATTGGTAAGATGATGGTTAGTGAAGAAGAATTGTGGGTTGTGGCTTCTCTGACAGTGTTGAGTGTGGAATGTTGCTGCAGTTTGTATTGAATGAAACAGTGGTGTAGTAGTATTTGCTTGTATGGTCAGAGAACTGTGAAGTTTATAGGTTGTGAATGGTTTGGGATGGAAGTATGGTTAGTAAGTGAAGTATGACAGAGTGGTTTTTGGACTTTTGTAAAGGAGGAGGTGTTGTAGTTAAGAAGTGAGGCAGTGGAGGTTGGCAGTGAAGTAAGTAGTAGTCAGAGGCACTTGAAGTTGTGAATGATGAAGGTGGTAGTTACTCTTCTAACAGGAAATGGAAAGTATGGAAGAACTATTGTTTGCAATTGTTCTGTTTAAAAAGATAAATTGATATATCATTGGCCTCAAACAAGCTTAGGACCAAGTATATTTGCGGTCATTGATTTAAATTTTCTTTGTGCAGAAATATTTGTTCAATTTTGTTTGTGCAGAAATATTTGTTCAATTTTGTTTGTGCAGAAATATTTGTTGATTTTTCATAACGGTGGAATACCTATATATCTCCAATAGTTATTTATCTTTTTGTAATAACTTCTTTTTTCAAGAGAGCAGTATTCAACCAGCATTCCTTCTTCCCATTCTCACGCATCATCACTTTCATCATTCATTTCCACTAACATCTACCCTTATGCCTACAACTGACCAACCTTGCACTTGCCACAACCTAAAATAGCTCACAGGACTTCCATCACCTCTCACTGCACTGCAACTCCAATCACTATCTTCAAACTTCTGTCATTTGACATAAAACATCCTCAACACCAACAGAAACGACCTTTATAACCTGAAATTCACAGCAACCATCAACACTAACTACATAGCACTTCCATCCACACTATCTTCCTCATCCTAGCAAATTACTTAACATCACAATAACCTTCACATTACACAACACACTCTGTATTATACGGCCCAATTTTTTTCTAGGACACAACATGAATGTATAGTCAGATTAAAAGGTGACAGTGCAAACAAGTGCACAGCATACACATAAACAAACTCAAGTCTACAACATCTGTAAGTAGGTTTTACAATTCAAATAATATGGCCTAAGTCAACCATTACAAATTCATCAGTCAAATAAAATTTTAACAAATGTATGATAAAAGGACTGTTAGACATCAAAGAATTTGTTGCTATCATTGTCAGTTCACATCTTTTGTTGCTGAAGCTGAACTGCAGAATTTTTCAATTGTCCAGCGGTATGGTTCATCAGAGAGAATTTGTGCAGTTATCTATGCTCTAAATGCGTCTACTTGTTCTAGACTGAATTTTGATGTTGTGTCCATTCCTTGTGCTAACTTTTGGATAAACATCATTACGAAAATTCCACAGTCGAACCTGCATTTTTTAAAATTTTAGTTATTGTGTAACATTCATCGTTGTATAAAAATCTCCAGTATCAGTGATTATGAAAATATAACTAAACATGTACTTATATCCATTACATCAAAAGATAAATGCTTCTATCTTTTTTAATAGTTGAATAAAGTAAGATCTGACACTTAATATTTTATGAAGAACTCTTTAATTAATTTCATTTAACAATAAACCAGCTCCAAAACAACAAACAACTTATATCATTTACATAAAAACATAAATGCTTTTATCTTTTCTATGTAATAACTAATATCATGAGAAAAACATCAAATACCTTGAATGCATTAGATAATGTACCATTTGTATCAGTGATTATGAAAATATAACTGAAAATGTACTTAAATCCTAGGTAAACATTTTTAATCAGTGATTATGAAAATTACCCGTTGCTTTGTTGAGCACAGTTAATATTTTTAATCAACGAAGACTTTCCCAGAATTGTTTTCTCGCCTGCATCCTGTAAGTCTTTATTGAATTTGTTTACCGCTGCTTTCTGCCAAATATATATATATATATATATATATAATTTTTTTTAATAATAATGATAAATCTATTTATCTTTTTTACTTTCAGTGTATTTTACTTACCACATTAATAGCAAACCTTGAATGTCCACTTCTTAATGTCTTAGATCTTGTGGTCAAGTGTAGAGAATCATAATGGTTCCATGAACATGATTCCACTACTAGCTCTAGCAAGCTCCAATGTCCGTTGCCATGTATAGGAAATAATATATTGCAACATAATGGATTTAGAAGTGCTTGTTTAATAAAAGGATTAAACATATTTTTTTTGATCTTTTCCAGGTTTCCATCTGTTGCGCTTTTCTGTTAAAAAATAATTTCAAAAAATTTATCTTAGAAACAAATTAAATTTTACATTATAGTACACTTACTGTCATTGTTGTGTTCACATATATAATGCTAGAACTTTGTTCTAAAAATTTTGTTTTTCTGAACCAAAACCAATCAATAACCTACATTTCCAAAAAAAAATATGGATTAAGAATAGATTTTATAATGAAGCAAAGAAAAGAATTTATAATGACGCAAAGTATAGTTTTTTGTACTTACTTGACCAGAAATATATTCTCCATAGAGAAGTTCTTCTATCATACTTTTTGTGATGGTGATGAAGTTTTCATCGTCACAAGTAAATGCTTCATCACTAAAAAATTAAGATTAGTATGTTCTGTGTTGTAATGCACTTACAGTATAAAAGAAAATTAATTAAGATTGGTATACTGAAAAAGTAAGATTAGTATGTAATGAAATATTTTTTAACAAAAGAAAATAACAATAGTACATACTGTACAGGAATTTTATGAATTGTCATACTGTCATACTGTACGGGAATTTTATGAATTGTACATAAAACAGCTGACAGTACATTAAAAAGATATTTTGTTTTATCTTTTTTTAGTTGTCACTTGGATTATTAACTAAAATACAGTGCATTAAAAAAAGTAAGGTTGCAAATAAAAATACTTGGTGCTGACAATAATAGGTGCTTAAATAATTTTTTTATCTTCATGAACATCAACCAGCAAACTATTCATCACCAAAAATTTCTTTTTTTTCTTTAGATTTTAATAAATTTCAACAGCCTTGGATTGTCGATGATACAACCCAACTACTTGATAGAATGACTCAATTTGGCAATTTTTAAGTTAAACTGAATCAATCCATCAAGTCGCTGTGTAGTACACCAACAATACAAGGTTGTTTATTGAATGGCACAAGTGACAAATTGTTTATTAACTCTGATTAAACCATAACTTAAAAAGTTTACACATTATCGGATGTTTATTGAATGGCACTACCAAACATGACAATGTTAAAATGTTTGCATATTATGACATGGTTAAAATGGTTGACAAATTTGTGACTTGTACATTAAACATATGACAGTACATACAAAAGATAATCAGTTTTATCTTTTTTTAATTGTCACCTTCTATATTAACTAAAGGATGGTACAGATCTACCATAAGTTAACCAAATATTAATAACAGGTTTAAGAAAAATATATTGTCATACTCTACAGGAATTTTATGAATTGTACATAAAACAGCTGACAGTGCATTAAAAAGATATTTTTTTTTATCTTTTTTAGTTGTCACTTGGATTATTAACTAAAGTACAGTGCATTAAAAAAAGTAAGGTTGCAAATAAAAATACTTGGTGCTTACAATAATAGGTGCTTAAATAACTTTTTTTATCTTCATGAACATCAACCAACAAACTATTCATCACCAAAAATTTCTTTTTTTTCTTCAGATTTTAATAAATTTCAACAGCCTTGGATTGTCGATAATACAACCCAACTACTTGGTAGAATGACTCAATTTGGCAATTTTTAAGTTAAACTGAGTCAATCCATCAAGTCGTTGTGTAGTACACCAACAATACAAGGTTGTTTATTGAATGGCACAAGTGACAAATTGTTTATTAACTCTGATTAAACCATAACTTAAAAAGTTTACACATTATCGGATGTTTATTGAATGGCACTACCAAACATGACAATGTTAAAATGTTTGCATATTATGACATGGTTAAAATGGTTGACAAATTTGTGACTTGTACATTAAACATATGACAGTACATACAAAAGATAATCAGTTTTATCTTTTTTTAATTGTCACCTTCAATATTAACTAAAGGATGGTACAGATCTACCATAAGTTAACCAAATATTAATAACAGGTTTAAGAAAAATATATTGTCATACTCTACAGGAATTTTATGAATTGTACATAAAACAGCTAACAGTACATTAAAAAGAAAAGAGAAATGCTAATGGCCCAGTTTTGTCCTTAAAAATAATTAGTTTCAACTTGAGTCCTAGGTTCCCCAATTGATTGCCCCGCAATAATACCTACATCTTCCCCCAATTCAACCAGATCGCCGTGAGTGGAACTTCTACAATAACATAATTCAATTGAGTCAAAAGTAGTTTAGTTACTTACTTGTTTCGTCCAAGAATTTTGAAATTTTTTTTGACAATTTCTTTTTTTTCTTCGGTAAGATATTCGAGCAGTGGACATTTGTCAACATTCTTTGGCTTCTTCTTCTTTTTTGGTTCTTTTAGGATAATATCTTCAACAACATTTGGATTTTCAGAAGCAATTTCTTGAGCAGGCTCTTTCAGACTATCAGATTTTAAACTATCTTGTGTCTGCTTTTCTAGTATGAAATCTTGAGTTTGCATAATATCAAAAGTTGGAAAATTAGCAGAACTGTTTATGTGAATCATACCAACAATTTTTTTTTACCTTTTTGAGCTTCAGTTTTTTTGTTCAAATTATCTTTTTCCTCCACTTCATGCTTTTCTAAATTTTCCAATTTCTGAAGCTTCATTTCAAGAATTTAGATTCTATTTTCAGCTGCTTCTCTTAAACATCTTTCCTCCTTTAATTGTTCTTCAACCTTTTTCATCTCAGAGCACAAAAAATTGACTTTTGATTGTAGCTCCATTATGTTATCAGCAGATTCCTTTTCAGATTTTCTCAAGCTTGTGTCTTCCTGGTACTCATCTTTTATTTTTTTGGAAAGAAGTTCTTTCTCTTCTTTTGTTACATCTGCAATTTTTTTTTAAATCTGCAATGAATAAATTTAAAGTTAAGCTTTCACATATATTGTCATTGAAGTACTAGACAAGTTAAGCTTGCACATACACTTTCTATACTCATTTGGTTTTCTGTAATAAATTTAAATATGAATAAATCAAGAAATATGTTTAATATGTATAACTATATATCAAATATAAGTAATGCCTAAGTTGTTATAAAATCATTTACATTAACAGATAAATGTTTTTATCTTTTATAGCTTTTAAGCATGGTAAAATTAATGAAGAACTTTGGAGTTGGACAGAAACTGAATTGTACTTAAATCATTATGTACTTATGTATTTAAAAGTAGCATACCTTATCATTGTCTATTTCATCAAGGTCCAAATCTTTTAATTTTGACAAGTCCCATTTTCTCATCCTTGGGATTTTGCTTTCCAAATTTTCTTTTTCATCGATGATTTGCGTCCTTTCACAAAACCAATACTGCCAATAAGACCATGCAAATAAGCATTAACATTTAACATTTTTGTAAAAAGCATTGGTATAAATTTATTTATATTTAAATCATACCAGTAAGACCATAGTACATCCAGGTGTGCTTCTTGGATTAGCATAGTATTTTTGAACATTTTTCATGACTTTTCACATATTGCTCTCGGCCAAGAGATTGAGTTAAATTTTTTTAAGTTTAACAGCTTTGATAAGAAGCCCCACTGCATGTAGTTCTGATTGTTAGGAAAGAAAAAAGTAATAATCAACAAGAGCAACAACAATTTGACTAAATCTTCATTCCCGTTTTCTTCCTCTATCATTTTTTTCAACCTTCTTGTGACTGTCTTCTGGCTAATTATGTCATTTTCTTCGAAATTTGTAGTCAGAAAGTCTGAAAAACTTTCCATTGCTGTGGCCTTATTTGAAGTTGGTATTGGAAACAAATCCTCTCCAGATAAATTCATTCCAAGTATACGGCTAACTTCTTCAGGTGTGATTTGCAGCAGTTTGTTTCCAATTTTGAAAGCTTTTTCTTTAATACTGAAAGAAGTAATTAGTTGGTCTAAATTTGAAGCACTTTTCCGTATGTTTTGCCGTTCTATGCCATTGGTCAGAAACATATTAAAAAAGTTTTTGAATGGCGTTTTGTTGATATAACTTTTTGCTTCTGAAGATATAATGTTTTTTTCCTTTACCGTCATCATAACTTTGTACACAGCATCTAAATTACATCTGTATGTTCCACTGTACAGATGTTTTTTCTGTCTTTTCAGCCTGTTTTGAATTTCATATTTGCCAACATCATCTGACTCATCTGTTTCAATATTTATTTCTTCAGAATCATAACTTGCTTCATTTAGTTTTTCTGAAATTGTTCCTTCGTCATCTGAGTTTGTTAGATGTTCTTTTTCAGTCATTTGTGAGATTTGCTGTGTTGGTGTAGCTTCATCCTACATTCATGAAAATAATATCATTAATTAGGATCCTAAATTTATTTCTGCATATTCATGAAGATGATATCATTTTGCTCAAGAATCATAATGCACATAAAGTATAATAAACCCTTTTGTTGAGTAACTATGTAGTACTGATGGCTATTTTTTCTTCCAAAGTATAGAAAGATAATCTGTTTTATCTTTTTTAGTTGTTTAAGTAATGGTCATTTAGAAATTTGAAAACTTAAAGAGAATGAAACACAAAATAGCCATCAAAATATTATTTATAAAAAAGATAAATTCTTTTATATTTTTTAACAAAGCATTAGCAACAAATTATCCATTACAAATTAGTGATCAGTTATTAGAATTTCATCATCACAATAGCCTTGAAGTAATTACATGTACAACATGTATGAATGCAACATGAAAGCTACAACATCAATGAATATTCAGATTCAAAAGTGACAGTGCAAACAAGTGCACAACATACACAAACAAATGCACCATAAAAACAACTCAACATCAATGAAAATGAAGTAACCAAACCTGACTGAAGTGTTCGAACATTACATATATACATGTATGAAACATCAAGTGAATTTGCAACATCATACACATTGAAACCAGAGTCCAATGCAGACATGTCAACAAGATGAGAATGCAAGTGCAGACAAGCTAGATGATAACTGACTGCAAATAAAGCAACAAGTCAAGTCAATGCACATCAACCCAATACAAAATATATGAAGTGAATGTAGAAACACACACACACACATGTATACGTAAATGTAGTGACAGAATAGCAGACTAACCAAGGTAAACAATGTAAGCTCAAAAAATTTAGGTATTTTTTTATTTAAAATATGGAATCTAGATTCCAATTTATTACGTATATACAAAATGAAGATTAGAATAAAATATTAAGGGAAACATAAGTATGAAAATAATTACCAATGGAGTTGTAAATGGTGATGGTCTTTGGTTGTGTTCATCACAAAATGGACTGGAAATAGGTCTTATATTTATGCATTGGGTTCCACCTTCGTTTATGAATATGTAAGTTGTTTTTCGAATGAATATCTTCGACTTAGAAGACCTTGTATGCATTTTTACGCTGCATAAAAAATGTCATATATAATGAAATGTTAGACAGAGTGAAGAACTATTAATTAATATCATTTAACAAAAAACCAGCTCCAAAACAACAAACAACTTAAACCATTTACATAAAAACATAAATGCTTTTATCTTTTTTACCTAGGGTTTAACATATCTGTATATGTGGAAAATAGGCACAAAGACAAATTTTTATAAAAATTTTGGCTGAAGGACAACAAGTTTTATTTTTAGGCTGAAGGACAAACTTTGGAAGATAATTAGGCTGAAGGACAATGCTAATACAACTAGCATTTTGTATAATGTAAAACTGGATATAATGCTAGTTATAATTAGCATTTTGTACAATGTTTGCACTGTACAAAATGCTAACTATATTTAGCATTTTCCTTCAGCCTAATTTTCTTTCAAAGTTTGTCCTTCAGCCCAAAAATGAAACTTTGTGTCCTTCAACCTAATTTTTTTTCAAAGTTTGTCCTTGTGCCTAATTCCCTCTCTGTATATTATATGTAGTAACTAATATCATGAGAAAAACATCAAATACCTTGCATGCATTAGATAATGTACCATTTGTATCAGTGATTATGAAAATATAACTCAATAATGTACGTAAATCCTTTACATCAGAAGATAAATGCTTCTATCTTTTTAAATAGTTGAATAAAGTAAGATCTGACGCTTACTATTTTACGAAGAACTCGTTAATTAATATCATTTAACAATAAACCAGCTCCAAAACAACAAACAACTTAAACCATTTACATAAAAACATAAATGCTTTTATCATTTTTACCTAGGGTTTAACATATCTGTATATTATATGTAGTAACTAATATCATGAGAAAAACATCAAATACCTTGCATGCATTAGATAATGTACCATTTGTATCAATGATTATGAACATATAACTCAAAAATGTATGTAAATCCTTTACATCAGAAGATAAATGCTTCTATCTTTTTAAATAGTTGAATAAAGTAAGATCTGACGCTTACTATTTTACGAAGAACTCGTTAATTAATATCATTTAACAATAAACTAGCTCCAAAACATGTACCTAAATCGTTTACATAAAAAAAATAGTACATACTTGTAGAGGAATCGATGAAGAAAAATTGATGTTTAACTGAATAATGGCAGAAATCTTCTATCACAAATTGTCTAGTCGTTTAGAAAACTCTACTTTTCGATTTTAGATTTTGATTTTGTTTTACTGGGTTCTGAAAAAGGAAAAGGAACGAGAGAAAAAGTAACGGAATGGAGGGATAAAGTAACAGACGTAACGTGTATTAACTTTGGTCCTAGAAATAATTATTTTAAACTTGTGTCCTAGAAACTTATTGTTTGATGGAAAGAGGCCCTTATGGTAAAATTTCCCTTAAAGAAAGCTTTATATGGTCTGAAACAAGTTCCTAGAGCCTGGTATAACAGACTAAGATCTTATCTATTACAATCAAATTTTGAAATTGGTAAAGTAGATAATACTCTTTTTATTAAAAGAAATAAAAATGATATTCAATTAGTACAGATATATGTAGATGATATAATTTTTGGATCAACAAAAACTGAAATGAACAAAGAGTTTTCTGAAATAATGACAAAAGAGTTTGAGATGAGTCATATGGTTGAACTTACTTTCTTTTTAGGATTGCAAATAAAACAATTGGATAATGGTATTTTCATTAGTCAAGAAAAGTATGCTAGGGATCTAATTAATAAGTTTGGTATGACCACTGCGAGTGGAAAACCCACTCCTATGGTAACCAATGAAGTCTTGAATAAAGAAGACTTGTCAAAAGATGTCGATCAAAAACTATACAGAGGAATGATTGGATCGCTACTCTATATAACTACGAGTAGGCCTGCTATCATGCATAGTGTCTGTCTCTGTGTAAGATACGAATCTCAACCCAAAGAAACTCATTTAAAAGCTGTTAAACGTATCCTAAGATATGTTAAACACACTTTAGACTATGGCCTATTTTACCCTAAAAATGATTCATTTGATTTAATCTCATATTGTGATGCTGACTATGCTGGTTGTAAATCGGACCGAAAAAGTACAAGTGGAACTTGTCACTTTTTAAGACATTCTCTGGTTTCCTAGTTTAGTAAAAAGCAAAATACTGTCTCACTATCACCAACTGAAGCAGAATATATCTCTGCTGCTTTGGTTTGTTTGCAAATTATCTATATGCAATAGACCCTAAAGGATTTTGGATTAAATATTTCAAAATCACCAATTTATTGTGAAAATACAAGTGCAATAAATTTATCCAAAAATCCTACTCATCATGCCAGAACAAAACATATTGATATCAGACATCATTTTCTCAGAGATAATATAAGTAAAGAGATTATTTCTCTTGAATTATCAACACTGAGAATCAAATAGCTGATATTCTGACCAAACCTTTGAATCAATCAATCTTTACTAAATTAAGAAGAGAACTAGGTATTTGCTCTATAACTGAGATATAGAATATAGATATAGTAACATATATATTTAAATAAATAAAGAAAATTAAAATTGTCAAAATTTCCATAAGGATGTCGACATCCCCTTACCCCATATGTCGACATACAACGGTAAAATTTGAATTTTGATTTTCCCTCTAAAATCGGTTTAGTGGTTATAAATACCACAATATTTTGAATTCTTCTATCTTCACTCTTCATTTTCTCTATAATAAACTTCTGAGAATGTAAAATAATGGCCTCCTCTTCCAAATCAAACCAAAATGCGACCTTTTCTTTCCCTTCTCCTAATTCTGGTCCATTTGAACGAACTACACTGGACCGAGTCATGAGGATAGAGGAAACTTTGAAGGACTCTCTACAAATGATGACTGAGTTGCAAGTCACTCAAATAAGGATGGCAAAAGAACAAGAGAAATGGGGAACTATCCTTAGAAATTTGCAAAAATTTCTACTGGATAATCATGCGAACCCGATCGTGATTGAAGATGACTCCTCTAACATTCATATTCATAATCCATTGGAGGAAGACGAAGAAGAAGAAGAAGCACAAATGGACGTAGACGATAGAGTTATTTGTGTTGGAGAAGTCTGTTTTGATAAAGATGGTAATTTGGTCGAACAACGTGGAAACTTTTATCTCCATTACCCAAATTGTTCGATTCACAAGTCACCAATTATCAAATACTCTCATTAGATTGATTTTATGTTGATGTTTTTATATTGTGTGTATTTGTATATATTTGTGTTTATATGTGTAATATAACAACATATATATAATAAAATTATATTTACGTTTTGCTTAATTATATTTTGTTATTAGTATTTAGTTCCATAGTATTAGTTTAAGGGGGAGTTATGTAGTTTAGGATTAGTTTTTGTTGATGACAAAGGGGGAGGATTATAAAATAGGATAGGATAGTTAGGCTATTAGTTAGGCTTAGATTAAGGTGGAGTTAGCAGATTAAGGTGAGTTGTTGGAATAAGGGGGAGTTGGAGTAGAATCAGAGTTTGGTGAAGTAGATTTTATAAACAAAGGTTGTCATCATAAAAAAAGGGGAGATTGTTAGTTCCTGAGATGATGGCTTTGACGACAACAATCTTAGGACTTGTTATAAAATATAAATACTAATATTCATGTCTAGATATATATGTATATGCAGGATATATATGCAGGTACTGAAGAATGAAGACTGTATAGTATAAAGATTCAAGACTGAGTATAGAGATTCAAGACTAACGAATTCAAGATTGAAGAAATCAAGACATAAGACTCATGAGTATCAAGAGTTCAAGATATCAAGAGTTCAAGATTTTAAGAGTTCAAGATATCAAGATAAGTAATAGTGTCTAGATTTATGTTAAAACTTCATAATAGCACTAAAATCTTTATTCGGATTTTAATAGTGGAATGGAATCCACCTTCTCGCTTTAATAGTGGGATGGAACCCACGACCTCTTTAGTGGGATGGAACCCATGACCTTCTCTAGTGGAATGGAATCCAAGAAATTTTCAAAATGACTTATTTTATATATTTTTCCAAAAACTTTTTAAAAGTCATCTCTTTTAGTTTAAATATTTTAGCCTTAAACTATTTTTATTATCTTTTATATTTTGATTTCAAAATCATCTCTTGTTTATAAACTATCTCCTGGTTTTAATATTATAAGCTTTAAATCTCAAAAATATATTCTATACTAAGTTTTTAATATTACTTTTATATTATAGATTATATATTAAGGTTACTTTTTAAATCTCTTTTATAAGTTTAAACTATATTCAAAATAGTTTATAAACTTCGGAAATTGTTTTGACAAGTTTTAGAAAGAAAATCTCTTTTAAAACAAAAATCAATTTTCAAAATATACATAGGCATGTCGACATACTCCATCCCCTTATGTCGACATGGTAGCCGTAGAAATTCAAATTTCAAATTTTCAAATGAAGTGTCTATTCGTCATAACCTTTCACGAATGGACATGACTGTTGTTCTTCTATAAATACCAGTTGTTTTCAACGAATTTTAAGTTAATTTTTCTTCATTTCTTCACTCCTTCTTTTCCACTCAAGTATTCTCTTATATTTTAACAAAACTCTCCCAAAATCCTAAGTGAATCAAACTTGATCATCTCTAGTTTGATTCTCTACCACTATATCTCAAAGATCTCAGTGCTATTCAGAGTTATACGGTCATTTGTAATCAAAGATCGAAAGATCGAAGTGTATCGAGTCTCTCTATCAAAGTGTGATTGGAAACGGTGTGATTGTAGCCTGTAAATCAATTGCGTGTGATTGTAGCCCGTAAATCAATTAGGTGATCTTATAGCCTGGTTAAATCAAGAGAGTTTGCCCTGTACTCGAAGATAGGAGGGTGTATCTCGTGGCCTTGAAGTCGAGGTTGTAATATCGACATTATATTTGAAAAGAAATCTGCACAAGAAATTGTATGGGACTAGATGTAGGGTAACTCCGGACCAGTATAAAATTCCGGTGTGTTCTTTCTTTACTGCTTTTTATTTACTATTTGCATCTGTGTCTGATTTTGTGATTGTTTTTGTGTTTGTGAATTGCATCTGTCTGTGTTTAATTTGAAAAGATTTCAAAAGGATTCATAAAATTAATTAAACACTATTCACCCCCCCTCTAGTGTTAATTCTGCCTTAAGATCTGTAATCCGCATTTCCTACAATATGCATATGGTTGTTGCATATGTATTGAATGGTTGCTCATATATAGAATTATTATTATAGGTTATTGCACATATGTTAAATGCATGGCATAAGCATGAGCATTTCGGTGGGTCGACTAGTTCAGGAGGTCGCCTAATTTTTGCATTAGTTATAGGTTCTTATAAATTCCATACCTATATGTACATGTTACCTTAGAAATTTAAACTAAGGACAATGGTTGCCAGTAGTTGATGGTTAAGGAGATGGTTGTAAACATTGGTTTCCATATATACGAGTTGCATTTTTTCTTCCTTAGAGATTTCGGGGACGAAATCCTTTTAAAGGGAAGAATGTAACACCCTAAAAGAAATTAACAGAGAATTTACTAAGAAAGGTTAATTAATTAAGAAAAGAAAGAAAGTTGAGAAAACGTCAAAATATGGCTATAAACCTTACATATTGTGTTCATAGCGATTTTTTAGACAACTTTCATATATGATTGGAAGTTAACAGAAAAAGTTATTAACATTTAAAGATTTGAAATCGAAAATAATTCAAAATATATTAAAGGAAATAAATTATCAAAGGAAATAAATCGATGAATTAAATAACATTAATCGATCAACACCGGTATAGGAATTAGTCGACCCCTAACGGTCGACCGCCCTTATTGACCAGTCGGCCGGTAGTAGTGTGTCGGCTGGGGTTAGCATAGACAGAATGGCTCAGATTTTATGATAATTAATCTAACAGTTACTGGGTATTTCACTGGCTAAAAATAAGGACGTCACTTACACCCCATAGTTCATATTCTAAAACCCTAGTTCTAGCAACAGTACGTACAAATCTTTCTTCATCTTTCAAAACTTTTGTCTCCTTAAAATTCTAAAACAAAAATAAAGGTAAAATTCAAATCAAAGAAATGAAATCAACCAATTTACGAAAAATAAGGGATTGAAGGCAAGCTAGGGAGGAGAGCTTCAAGAGGTGAGTGGGTTGATTACTAAAAATGATGTTTCGTAAGTACTCCTACTTCATCTGGAATTGGTTTCTTTTAATTTAAGATGATAGTCCCCATTCAAAGTTCATACTGAATAAGTTAAACTCATCTATATGTAAACATAAGGGAAACATGTGAATTTCTGTATACAATAAATATTAGAGAATATAGACGGGATTAATTTCATTTTAACCATATGGATCTTTATTGATAAGAAATGGGATTAAATCAATAGAGGAAAGTAAACAATCTCTTGTTTACCTTGATTTGATTCCAAGATTCAAAAATATATATATAATTTTATTTGAAGATATATAGTTAGTTTTTATAAAACGGTGAAAATACACACATATATCGATAAATCGACAGTTTGAATTTACGTAAACAAAGTTATCGATTGTATAAGAAAATACTACTTGAATTGTAGAAGAAGGAAAAATATGAAAAATATGATTAGAAGTATAGAATTAAGGGAATAATAGCATTTAGGGTTAACTGGGATAATTAACGTAAATTAAAATTTAAAATAAAAGAATAACGTTTTGGAATTAAAATTCGATGATTGACAGTCGACGCTAACCGGTCGACGGCAACCGATCGACTGTTATGGTACAAGTAGTCGACTAGTTAATGACATATAGGCGCAGATTGAACCTCATCATATGGTGTAGGTTTAATATATAATAAATATAAGTATGGGAAATTAGTTCCCATTTTATAGACTTTTAACCGCCATAGGAATGAAGTAAACGTGTACGCGGGCAATTGGCCTAGATATCGTTTATTATAAAAGCGGTTTGAACGCAATGGTGTGTAGAGCACATGGGCACTAACGGTAGGTTCCTCGGTGTACACGGGCAAGTCGGCCTAGACACTGTTTATGGATGCCTGACGTGGTGTAACGTTAAGATACCAATGGAAGGTTCCTCAGTGTACATAGGCAAATCAGCCTAGACACTGTTTGTCCATGTCCGACGCGATGCATAGTTAAGGCACTAATGGATGGTTCCTTGATGTATGCAGATAACTCAACCTAAACATTGTTTGTGGATGTCCGATGCGGTTCATAAGGGACATTACCATTGAGATCGTAACACAGATGCATATATGAGTCCTAAGTCGTCGATGTAGTAAGTTCGACGTGAGCCCGGCATTGCGAGGTCCACACAGTGTGTAAGCGCGATATAGGTAGTTGTTAATTGGGTAATGCCAACCTAACCGTGATAGGAAATTATTCCTTATGATCTATACCATGGGTTGTCCTGGAGATTATTAGTCAATTTTTGTTTGAATTTTGGGTATAAACCTCTGCATTGTGTTATGGATGTAAAATATGATTAGGACTATATTCCTTAAGTTAAGATGGCCAAACCTAGGTTGGTAATTCACATACACAAAAAAGACACCCTAGGTCATGTAAGATGTAAATAAAGTTAACTGCTTTTGAGCACCATTCATTAGCAATACAATTCATTCTCTAGAATTTTGTCTAACCTACCCCTTCCTTTCTTTTTCCCCACCACAAAAGGGCAGGCCAGCGAGTGAGTTAGGCCAAACACGATAAGTGGAGGAAGAAGCTAAGCGTTGAAGATATATTACTCTTTTTAGTTACGATCCATGTACCATTTATCATATTTTATTTCTGTTGGACCTTATGTAGTTATTTTGGAAACTTTGTACGTGGACTACGTATTATTGAGACATTATTTGAGATGCTTATTTCCAGTACTTATATTTTATTTTCTTCCGTTGTGAAATTTGAAAGTGTAGAATACATTAAATTTTTATCTTAGTCTCTATATTATGTAACACATTAAATCGATGGCTCGTACTTCTTGGCATGACACGGGTATGAAAGTCACTTTAAACGTTGAATCGGTGTGCCTTGAGGTGCAAATTGTCGCGGTTGGTATTAGAGCCTAGTTTTAGGGTTCCTTAGGGAATAGGTTATTTGTCTATTTTAAAGACTTTTACAAAGACTTTATATATATAAGTATAACACCAATACAACCGTTAAATTCTAGTAATGCTTAATACTGTCTTAGAAAAGTTGCTAATAGTTCCTAATCACAGATAGAGAGAATAAGCTGTCGAGCTGGAAATGATTCTACCGAAGTAGCTTAGGTCCTGATTATAAATGTCCTGATATGGTTCCATCGGTATCTATAGGAAAGAAGTCAAGTTGGGCTTAACCCCAATAGAGGGCTGCAGCACAAGCACCGTGTGAAGTTTCTGTTAATCTAATGGTTGCGAACTTTGCCAAGATATGTACAGACTTTTCAAACATGGAGGAGCCATACGTAGGAACCGAATCTTTTATGGACTTGAAGGCATGGATACGTACTTGTGAGAGGATATTTGGGTTAGTGGATTTGGATGATGATGTTAGAAGGCAGTTGGCTGCATGGCACTTGCAATAAGAAGCTTTAAACAGGTGGGAGGTGGTGGTGGCAGAGACTAACAAGAAGAAGATAACTTGGGGAGATTTTTGGAGGCGTTTTTGAGCGGAGATTTCTTTACGTAGCATAGCAAGGAGTGCAGTTGGAGAAATTTATACATTTGCAGTAAGGAGATATGTTGATAAAGGAGTATGTAAATCAATTTAATGAGCTAGCTAGGTTTGGGCTTGAACTGATAAATACTCCACATAAGATGGATTTAAAGTTTTTGAAGGAGCTGAATCAATCGCTTCAAGATTTGTCCTTTAACCACATTTCGATGGGATCTACTTATGATGGATTGGTGGAGATTGCTTTGCTTAATACCGTTTCTAAGGATGAAGCTAAGGATGAGCCCAAGGAGGTGGAAGGAAAGCCATTCTAATAGAATATGAGTAAGAGTGGAATAGGAGCTCAAGGGAAGATAAAGAAGCCAAAAAATAGATGCACGAGATGTAATAGGAAGGGGCATGCTGCAAAAGATTGCAGAAAAAACTTCTTATAGGTCAAATGCTATAAATGCAATCAATTTAGGCACATAAAGAGAAAGTGTCTGATAGCACTAAAGAGTCAACCTAGGTGGTACTAGCTTACACCGGATGTTTTTCCTAGCTCAAGTGCGCCTCTAGTGGTGGACAAGGAGAAGAAGGTCGTAATTGAAGGTGTGTTAATTTTATCTGATTTATCTATTTGTACCTTATTAGAAACCAGGGCATCACACTCTTTTATTTCGAGTAGACTGGTAGATGGTTTGCACTTAGTAACTACCATAGTTACTGACCTTGTAGTTGTATTAAATACTATTAGAGGATCAACTTACCTATCTATGATTTGTTAGGGTTTGAAGTTGTATATTTTAGGGGTCTAGTTAGATTGCGATGCTTTTGTCTTGGAGTTTTCTGGGTTTAGTTTAATTTTGGGAATGGACTGGATGACTCTGTATGGAGCAGTGCTAGATTGAGATAGGAAGGTTGTTCGTTTGGGTACTTGTATTAGGCACAATTTAGAGGTTCATTGCAACACCAAGAGTTTGGTTATGTTGAGTTACTTATATTCTCTAGATTTATCACACGATGAGTTAGCTTCAGTCCCAGTTACCTTCAGTCCCAGTGCTAAATTTCCTAATTTTGATACTATTTAAATTTCTTCTACTTAAATTGCTCTTATTTAAATTGCTTCTCCTTATATAGCTCTTGTTTTATCGTTTTCTTCATTAGATCATCGCGGTACATTCGCATTCTGCTTTAGCCACTGTGCTTTTCTCAATCAACATGAAACTGTTTTTTAATATATAAATCTATTTCGGTTGTTTTTCTCTATATTTTCCTTATACGGGAATATTTTTTTCTATCTACGTTATCTGGCATTCTGACCCTCTTATTCTCTTTGCTCCATTTAAATCAAGTATCATTTCCATTTATCTAGCCTTCGAAAAGAATTTTAAAACTTTCGAGTTTACAAAAATAGAAAAATCATCGAGCCAAACGTATGCTTTATTTCCTATTTATTTCAAACAAAGAAAGGATACTTAATCGAAAACCATTCTATTAAAATTTTAAGTCCAACCAGCATTACTTTCAATTTGACATTTCTAAATAACTCGTCTAATTAAAATTTGCAAAATTTTCTTGCTTTTCAAGAATCTACTTTTAAAAGATATTTTATATGGCAAAAATTTTAATACATACTTACTTTTCAAATATAGGGCTTGTATATTTTAAAATAAATCATTTAAAAACTGTTTCAAATATTTAAAACCTTTTATTAAATTTCTTCATATGGGGTTGGACTAAGAAATGGATTTAATTTGTCTTTCTTTTGGACTTTTTTCTTTTTTGCTTATTCTTTACTTATCTTCATTCAGAATATACTAAAAATCCGACTACCTTCTTGCGAGAACTTGATCAATGCTTACTTTCATATATCTGAAACATATAGATTCTTACTCCCACTCGTATAGATGAATTATGTGTCATCTCTGAATCTAGTGAAATCCACCATCATAGGGTAGCCTAGGCCTAGCAAAGGAGTCAAATACCATCCAACTACAGAGATCCTTCTATATGTCGCACTCATGCTCTTCTTAGGTAAACGCCTTACATTATGGCTTACCTCCTATGGGGAGAATTGGATAGATGTATGATTTTAACTCTATTTGTAGTTCCAACTCATAGTTGTCTTATCCATCATTTCATAATATAGTCACAACTGCTTCTATAGTCGAAATTTATAGAGTTTGGAATGTAATACATATACATAATTATAGGTCAAAATATAAATAAGTCCATAGCGTATCTAATCCTTATGATCGACTAACCTAAGCTCTGATACCAAATGCAACAACCCGCACATTAATAGGCCTGAATTTATGACTAAATCGAAAACCAAAGTACATTATTGTAAATATTGTTGGTGTTTGTAACCTATAATAGCATAACTATATCAGAGAGCTACCTATATGGACTCACAATGAAATAATAAAATATAATATAACATATACATACTGACTAACATTAATACTTTGGAACCAATAACACTCCTCGGATATCTAGTGCCCTTGTCAGTGCAGAGCATGAATGAGAGGATCTGATCACTCACTGTTCCTATCTTACCAGTATCTTTTCCTTCTAAATTTATCATGTGAGTTATAATGAGGAGGGGGTCGGAACAATGTTTCAGTGACTAGTAAATTACATACTTTATTCATAACACTACTTGACGCAGTGGATTAATCAAAACAATGTAGATCGATGAAAGTAGCAATCGATGGATTGATGAATACTGAAATGCCCGAATTCGTTGATCCAAAGATACCGAATTCTAGCTATCCCGAACTCGTTGATCGCGCACGATACCGGGTTCAAGATCTGCGATTCTTCGCACGTTGATCTAGCGCACTAGATTCCGTGAATTGGCTTCTGCAGTCGTTGAATCGAGCGCACTCGATTAACCGAAAGAGGAGATAGGAGATTACACTCAACTACCAATTGGGTGAAAGCACAAAGCTAACAAAACAAGAGTTTTATTTCAAATCAACTAAACTATTACAAATGGCACCACCGGCCAATTTATAGAAGTTACAAATCAAACAAAAATCTGTACAACTCTTAGGTCGTCTCCGACTTAACAAAGACCACGACTCAACAAAGCACGCGACCTAAAAGATACGACTTAACATAAATCGGTGACGACTTAACACTTACATTCAACGACTCTCAACTTAAACAGTAGCGACTCAAACAGACGACTTAAAATCAATGCGACCTACGACTTAACAAACAGAAAATACAAACAGAAAATACATCACTTAGGTCGTTGTCGACCTATCAACTTCTCACGATTCAACTTAGGTCATACGCGACCTAAAACAAACGACTTATACTCCAATAGCGATCTATCTCAAGCGGCTTGCAGAATCAATGGTCTGGATTAAAGCGGCATAAGAATTCACAGCTCCAGGCTTCAACGACTTATCTCTTGACTCGTTAGGTCGTTCACGACCTAACACTTCACCAATTTGCTCTATTTTCTCATTGCGTAACTCGGTAGGTCATTCAGGCGACTTAATGGACTCGTTAACTCGCAAGTCTTCACCAAGTCGTTGCCGAGTTACACTATGTCGTTGGGGCGACTTAAGGTCTTTGCTAAGTTGGTCACGACTTATAGCCATGTTGGGTCGGTCACGATTTAGGCTTTCAACTCTGTTAAGTCGGTCACGACTTAAGCCTTCAAGTCGGTCACGACTTAAACCTTGGAAAATTATAGCTTGGCCCGCATCATCCTCCCCTGGTTGAAAGAAATTCGTCCTCGAATTTGCACTTTCCTCCTCCGCAATACGCTCATCCCCATGATAAGGTACAAGATGCTTAACATTGAATACGTCTGACGTGTACACATCCTCCGGCAGCTTCAATTTATAAACATTTTCATTAATTCGTTTCACGACTTTTACAGGACCAATTTTCCTGACTTTCAACTTGTTATAAGTGCCCATTGGAAAACGATCTCTTGTTAACACAGCATATAACATATCTCCTTCATTAAACTCAACATTTCTTCGCTTCAGATCTGCCGATCGTTTATACTTTTCATTTGCTTTCTCCAATCGTTCCTGAACGGTTTTATGACATTCCGCTAATCCATCAACAAAATCAGTAGCTTTCTTAACTGTCCCCTTCGAGTGTGGTATTACCGTTAAATCCAACGGTCCTTTTGGCATACTCGAATATACAATTTGAAATGGACTGAATCCTATACTTCGATTCACTGCATGATTATAAGCGAACTCTGCTTGGCATAACTTCACATCCCAGCTTTTCAGATTGTCTTTCACCAGACATCGCAATAAATTTCCCAACGATCTGTTAACCACTTCCGTTTGCCCATCAGTCTGTGGATGGTAAGCGCTACTAAAATTCAGCTTCGTTCCGACCATCTTCCACAAACTTAGCCAAAAATGACTCAAAAAACGAGTATCCCTATCCGACACAATAGATTCGGGCAAGCCATGTAAACGATATATCTCTTTGAAGAATAATTGAGCAACATTTACAGCATCCGCCGTCTTCTTACAAGCAATAAAATGTGCCATTTTCGAAAATCGGTCAACCACCACATAAATGGAATCGTTTCCCTTTTGAGTTCGAAGTAAACCCAAAACAAAATCCATACTCAAATCAACCCAAGGCTTAGTAGGTACCGGTAACGGCATATATAATCCAGCATTGGTTGCAGTTCCTTTCGAAACCTGACAGATATGACATCGCTCCACAAACCTTTCCACTTCTTTCCTCATTGATGGCCAAAAGTAAGACTGTGAAATCAACTGTAATGTACGGTCTCTCCCAACATGTCCTTCTTCATGTAGCTCTTTTACAATCTTCATTCTCAAACTACAATCAGGTATGCACAATCGATTCCCTTTGAACAGGAAACCATCTACCATCACAAACTCATCCGTCTCTCCATTCTTGATTTTATCTACAAACTTCATAAAGTAAGGATCTTCAACAAATAATTCTGGTAGCACATCAAACCCCGTCACTTCAACCTTCATTGTAGTTAACAGGTGATTTCTTCTACTCAAAGCATCAGCCACACGATTCGTCACTCCTGACTTGTGTTTGACAACAAAAGTAAACTATTGCAGATATGCAATCCATGATGCATGTCTCGCTGAAATCTTGTCTTGCCCTTGTAAATGCTTCAACGCCTCATGGTCAGTGTAAAGAACAAACTCTTTTTGAAATAGATAGTGTCTCCAGTGTTTAATAGCTTGTACAACAGCATAAAACTCCACGTCATATGTACTATATCTCATCTTCGCCCCTGATAATTTCTCACTAAAGTATGCAATAGGACGTCCCCTCTGACTCAACACCCCTCCAATCCCAACCTTTGACGCATCAGTGTGTAGCTCAAACAACAACTGAAAATCTGGTAATACTAGAATTGGTGCAGACGTCAGCAACTCCTTGATCTTCCCAAAAGCATCCCCTGCTTCCTCTGACCATGTAAACTGTTTACCCTTCATACAATCAGTAACAGGCGCCATCACACTACTAAAGTGTGGAATAAATCTTTTGTAAAATGAAGCCAACCCGTGAAAACTACGAACTTCCGTTATCGTCTTGGGCTGTGGCCAATCTTTGATTGCTTCAACTTTACTTTGGTCCACCTGTATTCCTTCCTCCGAAACAACATACCCCAAAAATAAAACACTATGCGTCATGAACACGCATTTCTTCATTGCAGCATAAAATTGTTCTTGTCGCAGTACCATCAACACTTCTCTCAGATGATTCAAATGTTCCTTTGGACTTTCACTATATATCAGAATATCATCGAAATACACCACCACAAACTTCCTAATGAATGGTCTAAAAATCGGATTCATCACCCGCATAAATGTACTCGGCGCATTTGATAAGCCAAATGGCATTACCAACCATTCGTATAGACCCTCCCTGGTTTTAAAAGCAGTCTTCCACTCATCACCTGGCCTGATACGAATTTGATGATATCCGCTCTTCAAATCAATCTTCGAAAAGATATTAGCTCCGCTCAATTGATCTAGCAGGTCATCCAACCTCGGCATTGGAAATCTATATCTCACAGTAATCTTATTCAATGCTCGACTGTCAGTGCACATCCTCCACGTCCCGTCCTTCTTTGGTACTAACAAAGCTGGCACAGCACACGGACTCAAGCTTTCCTGCACACGCCCCTGTTCAAGCAATTCTTCCACTTGCCTCCTCAATTCTTCATGTTCCTTCGGACTCATTCTGTAGTGTGGTCTATGTGGCAACATTGCTCCCGGAACAAGATCAATTTGATGTTGAATGTCTCGCAGTGGCGGTAACTCCTTTGGTAACTCCTCTAGAAATACATCCTCAAATTCTTTCAAAACTGGCTTCGCTTCTTCTGGAATTTCAACCTCTTCGCTGCACTCTCGCCCAATCAACAAAAACACCTCAGGTTCCTCTTTAACTTCTTTAACAAACTCCTTTAAGGATAATAAAGTTTTCAGCTCTTCAATCTCCTCCAGTTTGTTTTCTTCTTGTTGTCGCTTCTTTGGAACTAGAGTAATCTTTGTGCCTTCGAACATAAAACTGTAACTGTTGGTACGCCCGTCATGTTGCACCGTCCTATCATACTGCCACGGTCTCCCCAGCAACAGGTGACATACGTCCATATCTACCACATCGCACCAGATTTCATCCTTGTATTTCTTTCTAATTGAAAAATTCACACAAGCCCTTCGTCCAACCTTCACCTCCCCGCCTTTCCTCAACCAAGCCAACTTGTACGGTTTCGGATGTTTCTCAGTCTTCAATGCCAACTTCCTCACAGCCTCTGACGAGATTATATTATCACAGCTTCCAGCATCAATAACAAACTTGCAAACTTTCCCCAGAATAGTACATGTCGACTGAAATATATTGCTCCTCAACCAACTACAATCCTCCTCTTGCTTGGGTGTCAAACAAGACCTCCTCATCATTAGATTATAACCTTCGTCTCCCGTCACTTCTTCTTCCTCCTCATCAGGTGGTGAATTGGAACATTCAGCTTCTTCATCCTCATCCTCAACCTCCGCTATCATAGCTCTCTTCTTCGGCTTTGGACATTCATTACTCTTGTGGCCCACTTCTTGGCAATTATAGCACTTGAAACCGTTATTGACTTTCGCCTTAGCAACTTCATTCACAACTGGTTTTGCAACAGCTTTTGTAACATTGGAACTTTCACTAACTCCCTTTGCTTGATTGTTGGAACTCGTAAACACACCACCACCTCGTCTTCCCTGCTTCTCCCAAGCCAACGCCTTCTGGTGTGCTTCCGCTACAGATCTAGAATCAAACATGTTAACCATATCTTGAATCTGCATTCGTAACCCTCCAACAAATCTAGCTGTCAATTGTTCTTCTGTCTCCATAATATCGTTCCTTGCAATTAGTTGATAAAATTCGTCAGCATAGTCATTCACAGATTTCGTCCCTTGTCTCAAGTTTTGCAACCTCTGATACATAAGCGACTGATAGTTATAAGGTAAGAATGTGGCTTTCATCATTTTCCTCATCTTTCCCCATTATTCAACCTTTGACTTCCCCATCCGTTCACGTGTAAGTTTGGTTTGCTGCCACCACGCCAAAGCTCTACCCCTCAACCTCGTAGCAACCAACTTCACTCTACGATGTTCTGGAACTTCCTTGAAGTCAAAAATCTCCTCCACATTAGACAACCAGTCCAAAAACTCTTCAGCTTGTGTTATCCCAATTTTTGGTCAAAACTGGAATATCAGTGTTGGGTGCGTTTCCTCCACGACTGAACCAAGAAGAAGCAGCCAGCAAGCGTATCATCACCAAGGTCATTCGGCATTCACCTTCCCAATATCATTCGACATTCAAGATGCCTATAGTTCGTCCGGCATTCCCAGTACAATAGCTCATTCGGCACTCCCAGAACATAGAAGTTCATTCGGCATCTCACTGCCGAACCAAGCTACCTCCCCATACCTGCCGAACCAAGCTACTCCCCATGTCTGCCGAACCAAGCTACCTCCCCATACCTGCCGAACCAAGCTACTCCCCATACCTGCCGAACCAAGCTACTCCCCATGCCTGCCGAACCAACGTACCACCGAACCAAGGAATACCGGACCAACACTGCCAGGCCAGATTGCATCAGGCCAAGCCCACTAGCAGCTATCTACATCCAAGACCCCTACCCCCAGCCTCACTCTATAAATAGAGGGGCAGGGGTACAACAATGGGGGAGAAGGTTTGAGAGCTCAAGCACGGAAGGAACTTTCAAACACTTTTAGATACTTGTACCAAAGCTTTGTACTTGTAATCTGAGATCTAAAGGAGAAATAACATATAAAGTGGACGTAGGCACGTTCTGGCCGAACCACTATAAATCTGTGTGTCTCTTTACAGTTTAGTCCCTGTTTTTTGCATATTTGCATAAATCACCCAAATCACTAAGAACAACATAAGATCTACTAAATCATACAACTTTGAGGTGTTTGTCCATTTTTTGTGCAAACATTTTTGGTGCTTTCACTGAGAAGAACAAGGGAATCTCAGATCTGAAAGAAGAAATTTAGATCCAGAAAACGGGTTCCTAGATCTAGCTTTTAGAAGACGAAGAAGCCTCATACAAGGAAAAGCGCTATGGAAGGAACTCAGCAAGGGGGCAGCCAAGAGGCGTCCTCTCATTCAAACTTTCCTTCTACCATGAAGCAAATAGCTGGGGGCAACCACCAAGGACCAGAAACAAGGAGCATGCGAAGCCCCTCACTCAGTTAACATCTGTCAGACATCCAAAGAAATGAGAATTTGATGCCGACAAATTTGCTTTCACCAACACAAGTTCTTGAGCGAAGCATACCTCGTTGCCAACAAGGCATACTTCGGAGGGCCACATCGGTGGAATAAGAACGACCACCGCCCGCACCAATTGAAGACGGCTCAGGATCGAGACGTCATCTTATTATCCATTGATCGAGATAACGACGAACGAGCAGCAAACTCCACACTGATACGGTTAAGTTGTTTACACATGTACAGGACCGCGAACGATCCTCAGGCATGCTCTGATACAACTATAAACCACATCGATATAGGCGTTTGCACTCCGACGTCACTGCTTTGCTTTTGTTCTTTACTTCTTAAATTTTGATTTGACTTTGCTGAACATTTCTATTTTAGATTTCATCAGTTGAATGGATATTTGGTTTTGATAATTCTAAAATGGCTAAGCTACTTACACATGTACGGGATCGCGAACGATCCCTAGGCATGCTCTGAGATAGTGATAAACCGCCACAACAGACAATCCAGAAACTCACCCGAACGTGAATCTGGTTTGGATGGTATTAAGTCCCCCCCGGGCACACATCAACTCGCCTCGAACGGCACCCCGACCGCGAACGGTCACAACTCGCCTCGAACGGCACCCCGACCGCGAACGGTCACAACTCGCCTCGAACGGCACCCCGACCGCGAACGGTCACAATTCGCCGCGAACGGCACCCGACCTCGAACGGTCACAACTCGCCTCGAACGGCACCCGACTTCGAACAGTCACAAACTCGCCTCGAACGGCACAACTCATCTCGCCACAAGTGGCTCGATCGCGAACGGTCGCCATTTGAGGTCCACCCCCTGACCGCCAACAGTCGCACCTTACCACGAATGGCTCGATCTCGAACGATCGTCATTCGAAGTAAGGCGCTTGACCGCGAACGGTCACATTTCACCCCAAGTGGCTTGATCGCGAACGGTCGCCATTTGAGGTCCACCCCCTGACCGCCAACAGTCGCACCTTACCACGAATGGCTCGATCTCGAACGATCGTCATTCGAAGTAAGGCGCTTGACCGCGAACGGTCACATTTCACCCCAAGTGGCTTGATCGCGAACGGTCGCCATATGAGGTCCGCCTTCTGACCGGGCTCGGTCGCACTTTACCTCGAATGACTCGACCCCGAACGGTCGTCATTTGAAGTAAAGCGCTTGACCGTGAACGATCACATTCCACCACAAATGACTCGGTCTCGAACGATCGTCGCATGGATTTAGACGCTTGACCGCAAACGGTCGCACTTCACCTCAAATGACTCGATCGCGAACGGTCGTCATTTGAAGTTAGGCGCTTGACCATGAACGGCCGCGCTTCATCCCAAGTAGCTCGATCCCGAACGGTCGTCATTTGGGGCCATATAAAACTATCAAGCTCTTTGCAGGTTGTTAACAGGATACGAACATCCAGCTCATGGCATTACAAAACACGTCTTCCTACCGCAAGTCATGTTTTGGGGGGCAAAGTGTTATCCCAATTTTTGGTCAAAACTGGAATATCAGTGTTGGGTGCGTTTCCTCCACGACTGAACCAAGAAGAAGCAGCCAGCAAGCGTATCATCACCAAGGTCATTCGGCATTCACCTTCCCAATATCATTCGACATTCAAGATGCCTATAGTTCGTCCGGCATTCCCAGTACAATAGCTCATTCGGCACTCCCAGAACATAGAAGTTCATTCGGCATCTCACTGCCGAACCAAGCTACCTCCCCATACCTGCCGAACCAAGCTACTCCCCATGTCTGCCGAACCAAGCTACCTCCCCATACCTGCCGAACCAAGCTACTCCCCATACCTGCCGAACCAAGCTACTCCCCATGCCTGCCGAACCAACGTACCACCGAACCAAGGAATACCGGACCAACACTGCCAGGCCAGATTGCATCAGGCCAAGCCCACTAGCAGCTATCTACATCCAAGACCCCTACCCCCAGCCTCACTCTATAAATAGAGGGGCAGGGGTACAACAATGGGGGAGAAGGTTTGAGAGCTCAAGCACGGAAGGAACTTTCAAACACTTTTAGATACTTGTACCAAAGCTTTGTACTTGTAATCTGAGATCTAAAGGAGAAATAACATATAAAGTGGACGTAGGCACGTTCTGGCCGAACCACTATAAATCTGTGTGTCTCTTTACAGTTTAGTCCCTGTTTTTTGCATATTTGCATAAATCACCCAAATCACTAAGAACAACATAAGATCTACTAAATCATACAACTTTGAGGTGTTTGTCCATTTTTTGTGCAAACAGCTTGCATACCTCCTTTGAACTCTGGAATTTCAGTCTTCATCCCAGATTCCCACTTATGATCATACTCCGATTGATTTCTTCCTTGTCCACGTCCTTGTCCATGAACACTTCCACCATCATACTCTTCTTCAAAATCAGATGTATATCGATGTCGATCCTGACCACCAACATCTCTACTACAATCATGTCTACCACCATCATCCCTTCTATCTACATTCCTCCGTTCTCGATCATTCACATTCCTCCCACGTCTTTGATCATCATCAACACTTCTTTCTCGATTGGATTGTGGTGAGACTCTACTTCCCCTATGATTAGATTCAGGTGATACCCTTCTCCGATTCTGATTCATCTCTAACATCATCTTCTCTAACCGACCAATTCCTTCGTTAAGCTTTTCACTAAAGTTTTCATTGATTCTTTGCTCCAACTCATCAGCTTCTTCTCTTCGATACAATGCTTCAACGTTTTGATATCGATTAGCTCTTCTTGGCGGCATGCTTGAATACTTCACAAACTCTACAATTCTCGCTTGGACTAAGCAAAAGATACCAAATGATGTACGGCCTAACTTCCCTTAGCTCGGCTCTGACTTATGCTAACTCGTCCACTTCAAAATTTCAACTCCTCTTCGGCGCGCAAACAACCACGGCCAAATTCAAACACTTCTCCAACTTTCGATCTAAAATGATATGGATCAAAATCTCCAACCTTGTTGCTAAAATATGATGAACACGATGAACACCACTTCAATACTTCAAACAAAATTGCACGGCTCAACACTTCAAGCTCGGCTACTCTTCAAACTTCTTCAAAATAATTGGCTCCAAGACTCGATTTAGCTATGATTGGCTAAACAAGCTCTGATACCAAAACTAACGCAGCGGATTAATCAAAACAATGTAGATCGATGAAAGTAGCAATCGATGGATTGATGAATACTGAAATGCCCGAATTCGTTGATCCGAAGATACCGAATTCTAGCTATCCCGAACTCGTTGATCGCGCACGATACCGGGTTCAAGATCTGCGATTCTTCGCACGTTGATCTAGCACACTAGATTCCGTGAATCGGCTTCTACAGTCGTTGAATCGAGCGCACTCGATTAACCGAAAGAGGAGATAGGAGATTACACTCAACTACCAATTGGGTGAAAGCACAAAGCTAACAAAACAAGAGTTTTATTTCAAATCAACTAAACTATTACAAATGGCACCACCGGTCTATTTATAGAAGTTACAAATCAAACAAAAATCTGTACAACTCTTAGGTCGTCTCCGACTTAACAAAGACCACGACTCAATAAAGCACGCGACCTAAAAGATACGACTTAACATAAATCGGTGACGACTTAACACTTACATTCAACGACTCTCGACTTAAACAGTAGCGACTCAAACAGACGACTTAAAATCAATGTGATCTACGACTTAACAAACAGAAAATACAAACAGAAAATACATCACTTAGGTCGTTGCCGACCTATCAACTTCTCACGATTCAACTTAGGTCGTACGCGACCTAAAACAAACGACTTATACTCCAGTAGCGATCTATCTCAAGCGGCTTGCAGAATCAATGGTCTGGATTAAAGCGGCATAAGAATTCACAGCTCCAGGCTTCAACGACTTATCTCTTGACTCGTTAGGTCGTTCACGACCTAACACTTCACCAATTTGCTCTGTTTTCTCATTGCGTAACTCGGTAGGTCGTTCAGGCGACTTAAGGGACTCGTTAACTCGCAAGTCTTCACCAAGTCGTTGCCGAGTTACACTATGTCGTTGGGGCGACTTAAGGTCTTTGCTAAGTTGGTCACGACTTATAGCCACGTTGGGTCGGTCACGATTTAGGCTTTCAACTCTGTTAAGTCGGTCACGACTTAAGCCTTCAAGTCGGTCACGACTTAAACCTTGGAAAATTATAGCTTGGCCTGCATCACTACTTTATGCCGATTTGTTTCTATTACATGTTATGTCTATTAGTCACTGATTAATAATTTGACTCCATATATGCGTACGATACGCCCAATCTACTCGAGGTATAAATATAAGTATATATGTCTTACGTGTATATATGTATGTATGTATGTATGTATGTATATAATCATTGCTATAATCGAAGTACAATGATACGTCCCTTGCTAATGTCTGTAACTATACACCGCACTGGACATCCACCACAATGTATAGGACGAATTGCCCGCGTACACCGAGGAACCCCCCGTTTGTGCTAATAACGGTGTTATAATTTAATTAGTCGTACTACTAACTCATCTCAACCACTTATCTAAGTGTTAACTAGCCCGCCTCCTAACAAATAACGAACAACCAAAATTTGAGGCAATTGCATATCTCATACAAAACCTACACCAGTATGATGTGTAGTTCGTCTCTAGGCATAACCCAAGTCTTTGCTAATGACCTCTCGGAATCGATGGCACTCTCGACCTAATGTGTCCAGCCCTACTCCTCAAATATATGGTACCAACACTGCTGACATAGCATCGAGATTTCGCCCACCGTTCCATTTAGATTTACCTAACGCAAATCAAGAAAATGTCCACCTGGTTACTTGGTACCTCTAGTTTGGAATGAAGTAGACTCAATTGGCCATTTAATACTTAAAATCAAGGTGAACTCACTTTGGTATATTCCCTAAATTTATATGTGAACGTATATTCCCACGGATCTTATAGTTGAAGATGTTCCACGTTAGCTGTTGACCGGTGGGCTATTCCATCGTTAGCTTCTTTCTTAATATTTGTTACCACGTTTAATTTGCCACACAGATTTGATTAGATTTAATACTACCGTTTATGTGACAATTACTTTAACGTTAAGATTTGTATTTAACGTTTACAAGTTATTAATAATTATTTCCTCAATTCGTCTTGAATTAATTCCGATATGAAACCTTCAAACGTTGCTAACTTCTTTGTTTGAACTCCGATCGCAAGACTATATGTATGAAAGTTGCTCAGAAAATCACCGCGAACACAATGATGCAAATTTCGTAGCCAAATTTTGATATTTGGTCAAACTCAATTTTGAGCTTTAATAATTATTTATTAATTCTTTTTAATTAATTACTATTTATTTTACATGGTGTTAGATTAGCTTTCCCTGATGCTTATTATAAGTCTCAAGATTTCTTTGCTTGGTATCAAGACTTTCATGGAAGAAGACAACAGTCAACGAATCAATTACATCACGATGATGAATATGTTTGATAAATAGACTAAAAAAATATAGGGGATTTTAAAAATTGTTAATGATGGAGGAGGTTCGAAGGAATCCTACTTCGGAAGTTGTTATTAGCAATAAACAATTTTGGATGACGACCAAAGACCACATTAGATTTGCCTTTGCTTTCCAAATGTAATCATTGCCCTTCGATGATGACTATTTACCTTAATGATTAAGGGAGTGATGCTACGCTATTGAGTTTACTTACTAGAGAAACGATCATGCACTGATCGAAGATTATGCTTCATCAAAAAAGAATAGGATGCATCCGTTCTTATTTTGTTCCGCTTATTGCTTTGTCTTGCTTTGTTTCATGAATTTCTATTCTTCGAACTCATGCCATTAAAACCTCGGTCTAAAGAATCATAGCAATTAACACTTGAGCTAGTGGTCCTAGATATATTGAATTTTATTCATATTAATTATAAACTTAATTAATCATTAAATATTTAAATAAAATCTGTTAACAATACAAATTTAATATGAATAATTAATTATGAATTAAAATAAAAATAAAATACCATCCTAAAGCCGGTGAATTATTAAAGGAAAGTATTATTTATTAATACAACTAATTCAATTAATATAACTATCGAAATAAAAAAATAAAAAATAAACTTTACATCCAAACAGAAACACCATTCAAAAATGTCCCAAAATGCATTCTTCGCACATTACCATTCACCGAATTACCATTCACAGGACTGTTTCCGAGGCAACACGGAGCAAATCAAGAAGATTTGGTCATTTGTAAATTTACATCAACCCTCATGACCTTCAACCCTGTTGCACCACATTACTAAAAGCCAATTATAAGTACAACCCTAACCATTTATCTACCGAAAATAACTTCCTCTTCCTTTTTTTATTTGACCAAAGTTTGCTCTAAACAAAATTTGAACTCCAGACTTACTTGTACAATATCAAAAAAAGTGCTACAGGCACAGATATTACAAACAATTAACCCATCAAAACATAATGGTACATTTGAGATACAGTTAAATACAAAACCAAGTTCAGTCTTTTCTTCTTCCGAGAGCTGGCATCATTTACTCAAGCTTTCCGAGCTTTGTTTTCCTTCATTGATTCATAAGAACCTTTGATGGCTACCCAAAATGCAGGTATCGCATCACTGTCTGGCACTTCTTTAAAAGATGGCAGATAATTTAGGTCCACAATGACATGGTCTCTACTTCCCTCTTGAATCTGATATGTGCAAAAATTATCACATATAAACATTCACCATCATAGTATTGAATTAGTTTACAGATAGAAACTGATCGCTTACAACAACATCGAATCCGAAAATGGTGAGTCCCAGCCTAGTTTTCAACCATTTTGCAGCATCATTTACTAACTCCACATCCAGACTCTCTGTACTTCCATGTTCTTTGGATACAGGTAGCGATTTTAAGCTATAAAATGTTTAAAAGGACGGCTAAAACAATGTAGTTCAGTTACACCTGCAACCTAGTGCTAAATATGAAGAGAAGTCGCAAAGCTTTCAGTGGCATTCGAGAGAGCCCTCGTGATGCTTAACACATGCGTAACGATGATAAATTAAAAGGTTAAAAAAGGGAAATACCTGTTGAAAAGAACTGCATTAGACCCACTCTTTTCTTCCTTCGATAACAAATTGCTAGCATTTGGCATAGATTTTTTTACAGCATGGAAAACTTTGTCCCCTATTACGTAAAATTTAAACAATGAAGATCCATGATCAACGTATTCCTGCATTATAAATTATAGTGGTCATTTATGGTGATCATGTTCTATATGCAAAAATAATAATAGGCACTAAATAACATGTTTAGCTTCAACCTGAATAATTGCAGGAAGTGGAACATTGAGGTTTTCAAAATCTTCGTACTTAAATACTAATGCCTGTAAATATCGTCAAATTACAGAATATAAGTAGTCAAATAAGTAATTACAAATCACTAGCTAAATCTATGATTGTAGCTGCATACCTACTTTCTGTTATAAACTTAACTTTTTTTTTTCAATATATATGAACAGTTTAAAAAAAAACACGATACCATATTATGAGCATCAGCCACACCACAAGCAACTTGCGGTTTCACAATAACTGGTAAACTTAGTTTAGCTTCTATAAATTGCTCTCGGAGTTTAGGATTGCCAAAATTATCTACCTGTAAATGCATAATTTACTGTTTAACATTAAACTCTCTATGCAAAATAACACAACGTCACAAAATAAAGATAAAAATGGTGTACATATAACTAGTAAGAAAACATAACCTGTAAACAACGAGGTGCTCGGAGATTATTTCTAGTTCCAATATTCAAGCTCTCGATTTCAAGAAGAATATGTTGGATCTTGTGGCGATCAAGTAAAGGATATATGTTATTCAATGGATCAATCAAATAAAAATCGGGATGGCTCTCACTATACCTTCAGAGAGATAAAAATGATTTTAATTTTTATGAAGTAAATAATGTATTCATCATGAACAGGCGAGATAAGGTGATAAAATCTATTTTTGTCAAAGTACATTTACAATGCAAACATTGTTACTATGAAGTAGTTTTCTCATTTGAAGTCCACACTACAGAACTACATAATTAGCAACAATATCCGATTCCAAAATTACCTTTCCAGATCATTAATTCCTTTAGAAAAGGAAATTCCCATAGGAAACTCGAATGCAGAAGAAAGATCTATGCCACTAATTTCATCTGTTGCTTTGTGAAGAACAGCATCAACCTTTTTTAGTTGAGAATCCAATGGAATGTCGAATGAGAGAGGAACAAACATCAACCCATTTTGTGTAGGGTACATGGGAAAAGCTCCTCGCTTTTATATAGAAAGAAGCTATGTCAACAATAGTTTCAAATAGGATACCAGAATGTTCAATAAAATCTTTGCTGATTGTGCCTCAAACTTGCCTTAGCAAAGTCCTCTTCACGAGATGATTTCATTACATAGCCGATTATTAGCGCCGAATCATTTTTGCTTGCCTGGTCATATGAATCAATGATGCAAATTTTATTTGGAAGCAAAGCAGACATAAGAAATTACATCTGAAAAATTGAAATCACTTTATATTGCATCCTCTTCATCCTACATATGTAAACTTTACGTTCAAATTCATGTTAATTTCTAGTTAAGTATTCATGTGTATCAAGTACTTGAAACGGATAATAATTGTATTAGCCAAAGAAGGAGGATTCTATTGAAAATTATGTGATGTTCAAGTCTAAAGCTAATTGGTAGTTTACTAGCTAGCAAGCCAAAATAAAGAAAAACTTGGTGCAATCAACTAGTTAATAAAGCATATAAAAAAACCAACCATTTTACTTGAGCTGCAAATGGTGATGAGCAGTTCATCCAAGTCTTTGATGCAAAGTTTGTTCTTAATCTGAGGCTTATCAACATCAGGACCTAATGAGAAGAAGAATAAACTATTGAATTCAATGAAATAGGTTTAACGTTTATCCTTTGAAATTTAAATTAGATGTATACTCACCTACACATATAATGTTACAAGGAAGATTGTCAAATTCAGAAAGAAAACTTTCACCATTCCTCAAAGTTACATAACAACATGTATCGCCAACGCAATGCCAAGACTTAAACAACTCATCAATAGAATCTCTTAATTGTGATGCACTTGTAGAGATGTAGTCAAATGAGTATGATGCTACAGTTTCTGCCAAATACCTTGCCTTGTGGTAAAAATATGCATTTGGTTAGACTTTAATACTAGTAAAATTTCTTTCTACATGCGATTTTACTTCTCCAAACCATGGTTAACAAATCAGAGAACTTCTGGCAACAACTAAACTAGTAGCTTGCATCTCCTAAACGTATCAATTGCAATAATTCACAAAATAATAACAAACTTTTAAGACAAAATTTCAATAAAAGATGCCACCACACCTTGTTAGAGCAATGGCATTCAAAAACCAATCGCCGAAGCAATTGCCAACTTAAAGATAAAACTGACAACACCCACATTAAAAATTTGCAATGCTATTGGTGAACCTCATTTAGCAATTGAATAATATGCACTCATCAAAAATTGGCAATGATATTGGTGAACCTCCTTTGGCATTTTAATAACATGTCATCGATGGTCAAAAATTAGCAACTCAATTGGTCAAGCAATTGCTCAACCACAGTGAAAAATGAGTGCAACTGCTTGCATGATAACATACATGCACACACCAGCATATGTTAACTTACTACTCCATTACCAAGCAAGAAATAAATGAAAATCAAACACTATAATCATTTATCATGAAGAACTCTTGATCATCTAATATAAAGAAGTCTACAATTGTTAGTAATTCTCGATTAAAAAACATTGCACAGGTATAAAATACTTTGTAATTAATGTGTAAAAAGTTCAACTTGTTATCTTTTACTCAAAGCATCGTGTTCTTCATCTAATTATGAATAAGAGGAATATTAAAAAGAAAAAGCAATGAGAACATAAGAAACCTTTTGAGGTGAGGCATCTTCCAAGCAACATATTCCCTGATAATTCGAGGATTAAAAAAGCTTAGACTAAACTCTGTATCACATTTGATATTAATTTAAACAATTAAGTAAAATAATGCATGCATGTAATTATCATTGAATGGAAGAATGTAAAAAATGCATGCCAGGAAGGGGTTGCAAAATTAAAATTCATTCGTTTCACCATATATAGCAGTCACAAATAGTCAGGTTACAGGAAATATTACAAAAGAAATTCAAATCATGCTTCTGAGTTTCATAATGAAAATCGGAAGAAAGAAAGGCTTTTTACAATTTTACCACACGAAGCTGAGAAAATTGGAGCCTGCGAAGAAGAGTGGAAGATTTAGGAGGGCAACAGAGATTTCCACTGTGATCTTCTTTGAAGAGAAGAGCAGCGTCGATTACTACTCCTTGTATTGTAGCACCCATTGAATTTTAACTAATTTTAACTAATTAGTAAAATGAGTAGAATTTGAGTTCCTGGCAAAGCTGAGACTATGTGGGTGTGGGGTTGAATTTGGGTTGGAAATATTACGGTTTGATGAGGAATTTTGATGGCAAAGACCCAAACGCGTTGTCCCTACCATAAATATTGTTGCGCTTGGATCCAAAGTAGGACTCTATGTAATTCCATATACTCCACACCAAAGTAAATAAAGTGCATCTTCAATAGCTTCAGAGTTGAATATTCGATTCTAAAGAGATTAAAGTTTTCCAATAAACAAACGTCCATTTAACATATGTCTGAACAATAGACGCGCATTAAATGACCGTCTGAACATCAGACGTCCAAAAAATATCGTCTAGAAATCCTACCAAACAAAACTGTTCTTTGTCATTTTCTCTCATTCATCATTTCTCCTTTTCTACTTTCCTCTGTTTTTAATTTTTTGGTTTTATTAGAAATTGCAGCAAAATGTCGCCGCGTTCAACTAAAATCGCTAAAAGAACATTGCGTAGACATCTACATGAAGAAACTGGTCCAGTAGACGTTCCTCCAGCCCTCAGATTAACATTATACGATCTGTGTATACTTCATGAGTTTCCAGATGGTTTTCGGCACAGGTACGAAACAACATTATCTACAGTGCATGTATATTTTAGCAGTAATTTCAGTATAATCATTTGTATATATGTATCTCATATTCGTATTAAATAACTGCCAGTACATTTAATTTTTGCATCCGTAAGTTAATATATGATCGGTACATTCATTGCCGTGGTAGTTGGACCAAATGCATTATACAGTTTTACGGCACTATTCTCATCTTATTATAGATAGGCTCTAGGCTAGTCCTTTTGGTATGTTTTGACGATTAGGCCTTTCCAGTCCTTTGATCGACCTCTCATTCAGATATGAGTTGAGAGGTGGTGGTCATGATGCACACATTCCACTTTTCAAATTTTGAGTTGGGTATCACCCCTGTTGACTTCTACATGCTATAGAGTATTAAGATTGGACGACACGGGCATAAGCCTTTCCCATTTGACAAGTTATACGAGTCCCCCAATTTGTTACCGTTTTTCTACCGTACATTGATCCTAGCTACATTCATGGCGGTGCTGTGTCATTCACCTACCTTCAGTTCTACATTACCATTTAAAGAGTTAAAACAGATATGATGAATGCGATCACTCGAGCATTTCTTTTGTACTTGTTTGGTTCGACCTTTTTCTCGAACCAAAAAGGTATGGTTCGTCTATGTTATCTAGCAACGTTTGTCCAGCTAGATCAGCTTCATACTATTGATTGGGGCACAGCCATTCTAGGTATCTTATATAAGATGTTGGATTCATTTGCGCTTGCGAGGTCAAACAGATGTCGTTTTTTCGGTACATATTGTTGTTATGGTACTACGAATACATGGCAAACATGCATCCCTGCATCCCAAGGGATAGCTAGTCGGGCTCTCGAGCAGTACTTTCCTAGGATGAGACGGTGGGAGACTGTTCAGTATTTACAACATGCTCCCTTAGGTGTTAGACATGACCTGATGGAGGCTAAGTCGTAGCTCGACATGCGCGGTCGTAGCAACCTCATATGGACTCCTTGGACCTTCCATTGAACATAGCTTGTAGATGTAGGCCTTACGGTGGATGAACATCCCTTCAATTGATTGCATTTTCATTATCTAGACATAGGATTGCTTTGCACACACCTGCACTCTTGCCTATGTGGTATATGGGTGAGCGATGTGCGTATTAGACTATAGGCGATCATCGTATACCAACCGATCTATTATCATGCGATGCCATGTTTGGCATATGGAGATTGGTATATTCTTGCTCTTCGACAGGCTGGATATGTGGATACCAACACATACTTCTTAGATGGAGTTTACAATTCATATTGGTCTAGAGTAGCACCGCATCGTTTCATGTTACCAGATTATTCACGTGGGGTCAACTCTGATGATATAGGCCCTCACATCTCAGCTAGGAGAGTTCAGGTACTGCAATTTTCATTTGATCATATCCCTTCACAATTCTCCTAGGTTTTGATCTAGTTAGAGCCTGGTTATACTTTTAGAACATATGATGTCACTGGTACATTAATTGAGCAGCCCACAGTCCTTCCAGATCAGCATGACATTCCTAGCATGCCTTCACTGGGGTTATACCCTCCACATGAGGTACTTAATCTCTCGTCTTCTATTTTAAACTAGATTGCTTACATTATATACTATTTTTTCATTTAGTATGCATCTAGATTTGACCGGGCCAGACTTTCATGTGTAGTGTTGCTAGATATGACGCTTGCACATATGCATACCCAACATTAGATGTACATGCAGCATACACATATGTTAGAGGCATAGATAGATGAATTGACCGCTAGACTTGCTTTATATGAGCCTTACAGACCATCAGATGGAGGCGATGTTGGTGACGTTACTGATGATGGGGGAGGATGGGTGATGTTGGAGATGGTGGTGATTATAGCGATGGTGATGACAACGACGATAATAAGGATGAGGACGACGATGTTAATGATGACGACAACGATGATGGAGGTGAATATGATGATGCTACACCATTGACATGATCGTACGCATTTTCTTACATTGTCTGATACTGAGATATGTTGAGTATTAGGTGTAGTTGTTAAATTGTACGCGTATGCCTCCATTTGTTGGCATTGTATGTTTTATGTTTCATTGTATGGGCATTGTACATTGTATTTTTCGTATATGAGTGTTTTATCATTAGCTTATGTTATTATACAACGTCTATGTATGGTCCGTTATGTAGCGACCTGAAATTTAATCATTTTAAATATGAATATTTAATATATTTTATTAAATAATTAATTAATGGATTTTATAACCCAAATACACCACATTTAATTAATAACTAGTCATGGTGAAATGATTTTCAGAATTTGTTTACAAAAGTAATTAGTTTGAAGAAAAATAGAAAATATGACAGAAAATCGCTTTTTGATTTTTCGTCGTCTAAAAGTTGTCGAAAAGGTCGTAAACATTTTAGTGAAACATATACACACTGTATTTATAACATAGGTATGGTTAGTAAGAAAATATGGTGAATATATGTTTACTTAAGTAAAAGGGGGAGATGTGACATTTTTTCTCAAAAACTTTTAAATAGAAAATAAAAGTATATAATTTCACATTATCACTTAACATCATAGTACAAATGGAATGTAAATGTAACAATCCTGAAATTTTGGATGATTAATTAAAAATAAAATAATGATTTAAAATTATAAATTTAAATAAGAAAAAGTTTGACTTTTATGAATGATAAATGGATACTTTAGAATGTGAATTCTAAAGTTTGATAATACTAATGAATTAATTATGAAGTGAATATTTTTGGAGTTATAAATAAATCATTCATTAAAAAATAGAGAATTTGATTTATATCTTTTATATTTGTTATAAAAGATGATTTAAAATCTATAAACTTCTTTAAAAATTAATAGAGGTTCATAATTTAATTATATTCAAGAAGTTGTATTTTTGTTTCATTTTAATCTATGGTTTTAAATATTTAGTTAATTATTTCTTAAAACATTTGTTAATTAAGAAGTTAAAAGGAATAAACAAGTTCAAAATAGGAGAATTTATGAACTAAAATATAAGATGAAAAGATTCTCATTTTTGTTTATCATATGGCTTGATTAATTAATTAGACAATAGAGAATTTGTATTCTAAGGCCCAACCAAGTGTAAAATAAGAAATTATTTCTTTTATGAACTAATAAGCCAAATCTAGGCCCAAATAGATTTAATATGGAAAACAATTTGTACGTTGTTTTCATTTCTTAGTCCGTTTAGTGTAAGAAACCAGACTCTACTCCTTCTCTTTTCTCAAACCTAAATCACAATTTCTCCTAATTCAACCTAGCTTATCTTGCAATTAGATTATTTTGAAGCAACTAATTCAGGTAAGAGAATTAAAATCCTATTCTCTTCCTATTTAGAGATTTTATTTCAGTTTATAGTTGTTGAATTTGGTTTCTTTTGGTGTTTTGATGAATTAATTCAGGATTTGGTTGAAATCACAGTGCTGCTTTTTATTCACTATCTAATTCAGGAAGAAATGTGAGTTTAGAACTCACAACTATCTCTATTCCAAATATATTTACTGATTTGGTTGTTTGGATGAATTGTAGATTGAATTAGTTTCAAATTTGGTTATGATAATTACATATCTTGTTGCCTTATGCTTTGTTAGCTGAAACCCTAGACTTGTAATCTCATATAGTATCCAATTCATGATGTTTGTGTGATGCATGCCTCTAAAATTGATAACCCTAAAGTCAAAACATCCATCGTTAGAAAAATCGTCGAAAACGGACCATCCGGGAGCCACGGTCACTGCCTGGAACACGTTCCAGGCAACACCACCGATCCATGTGGACCGGTGCACCGGTCATGGCCTGAAACGTGTTCCAGATCGTGCCGTGCAACCTCTCGAAGCTCCGTTGTAACTACCCATTTGCTCGATTGATCTTTGATGTCTTGTATTCTATTTCTAATGCCTAATTTGTGTTAATTTGGATGCATGTTCTCAAGTTTTAAATTGTTGAATTGCTGAATTCATTTTGGTGATATAATGCCATAGAAATACAACTATGGATACATGAAGACACACTCACATTTTATTACACATTTCTAAGCTAGTGTTTTCAAAAAGAAGTATTTCTAACCCAAAATTTTTCCAAATTATTTCAAGTATGAATATATTTTCCATAAAGGATATTTGGAATATATTCATATCTATATATATTTATATAATACACTTAATTATAATATCAATGGTTTTAAATTGGTTTGGAACAATGTTTTAAAATTGTATATATCAATAACAATGTAAAGTTTTACAAGGGCTTTCTACATATATGTATATATTCTAGTGTATAAAAGCATATTTTTAAGAAGGATTTTAAAGTGAATTATTTTTATAAAATTATATAACATCGATCGAATAAGGAATCAATTTAAATAGTTTAATAAAACGAGTGGTATGGAACGCTTGCGTTTATTTTACTGGTTAATTCTTAGACTTGTTCGAATGAACATTTATTTTGCACAAGTGGGATATTATAATCACTTAGTAAATAATTAAGTAACGCTAAGTGATTATGAGACATTGCACGATACTTGTCTAGTTACTAATTGTAGTATATCACACTTATCGAGTTGAGTTTACTACCTTATAGCAAACATTTGAGTAAACCCGAGTGGTTATGGGACATGCGGTCGTTACTTAAGTGATTACTTATAGGAAGTATGTAACATTTATTTCATCGAGTTTTAGATTCGTCCTTCGGTGATCCATTTTATGTGGATTTTATGGGCTTTCAGGCCATCTGATGTTACTCGAATACAAATGTGTTATGACTTGCAGTGTGCTCGTATTTATGTGGACATGCAAAGTGTTTGTCTATTGGGCTAGCTATTGATGATGACGAGCGATGTGCTCGTATCTAGTGTTGACTTGTGATGCACTTATCTTATAGTCGACTAGCGAAGTGCTTATTTATTTACATGTGAAGCGCACGCTGATGATTATAGACTAGCGAAGTGCTTATTTAATTACGTGTAAAGGGCATGACGATGATTATTGAATTGCGAAGTGCTTGTCTTTTGCTTGCATATATGGTTGTGAATTTCTATGCTATTATTTTGATGGCTATTATCACTTTAATGTCTTATTGTGAATGAGCATAGTTAACTTTAAGTTAAGAAGCTTTATGAAGTGTCAGTAGATTAGTGAAGTACAATATACGACATTCATCCTTGATGTTTATGCAAGCATATTATTGTTATTATGGATGCACATTTTTTGATAATTAGAGATAGTTTGATCCAGGTGCTATTTTAATGCTCCGGTTAGACCGAGACTTGACAAGTTGTAGGGACTTTTGGCTTTGGACTTGGACTAGCTTGGGTACAAGTTTGTAACGACCCGCATTTTTCGATAATTAAAAAAATATTAAATTTAATAAGATTTTACAATTTAATATTGTGAAAAATTGAACATTTATGATTTATTAATGAAAAAATAATAAGAATATGAATTTAATAATGTTGTTTGAATGTAATTGACAACTATTTTAATGAAATTCCAATCAATTGAAATAATTATAAAGTTAAATTGGTTATAATCGTGAATAAGGAATAAATTCAATTTTGTATGTTATTTTATTTTATTGGTTTTAGTATATAACGTGAAATCAATTATTTGTACGTAAATTTATAATCTTGTTGTAAACAATAAATTTATAAATATGATTAAATTACTTAAAAATAACAATTGTTTATTTATCATCTCATTAATTAATATGTTGAAATAATTTGGAAATTAATAAAATTTAATGTAAATCAAATATTGTAGTTAATATGAATTAAGATGATAACTGTAGAATATTGATGTAATAAAATGTAAACCAATGTTAATTATATCCATAGGGTGATAGTTGATATAATAATAAGAGCACAAATCAAAAATAAAAGAATTTATTCTGTTTAAATTATATTTAACTGGGTTTTATTACAGTTACAATTGAATGTTGAATTTAATGGAATATTTTAATAGATTATTAATTTCTATGTAATCTAGAATGATGAAATTGTTAACTATTAAATATGAATTTGAAAAGTAATTAAATTAATTTAATAATAATTTATTTAATTAACGTGAAAATAGCCATTTTGGCCACTGCCTTGAATTTCGATGAAACCAGTTTCATCTAATCCGTAACGGTGAATTATTGTAAGATTTTAAGTTTCGTAGCGATCGGACTTATCGTTTGATCGTGCGGGCTCGAAACGCGTAGAAATCAATTTAATGAATTCAATTAAAATAAGCTGATTTTAAAAGCTAACTTCTGTATACAGTGGAATTTGGGTTTGAAACCTATTTCACTGAGTTTAAAAATATCGAAAACCTATATTTCGATATATTGGATGACCCACGTTCATTTCGGAAGCGAAACGGGCTTTTTGGGTCGTTATTATCGTTTCGAACCAATTCAAATTGTCCATTCATTCTTATCTGTTTGTGTCCAAATTAATAGCTTTCTTTCTAAACTCTAGCAGCCTTTTATTTCTTTCTGTACGTACATTCCTTCTTCGTTCCTTCTTCTCAAACGACAAAATATGAAAACCTAATTCCCAAATCCAAATTCAAACCAAAATCAAATCGAAAAATTCAAACTCCTTAAACTATGTCATATTATATATCATTGGAAAGCTCTCGACGAGCGCAATCTACTGCAGTGATTCATTTTTCAATTAGATGCATCGTTCGACCAGAAATTGACGAAGAACCTCGGCCGTCCATTTCTAGGGTTTACGATCCAACTATGGATCGTCAACAGTTTGACGATTGGGAAGTGGCGTTGGGAAGAGGAGGTCGAGCAGGTCTTAGGGTGATCGTCGCTCGTTGTAACTTGGTCAGAATCCACCAAAATTTGGCTTCAAACGTGGGTGGCGGCGGACGTGCTCTGGCGCGCCGTTGGTGGCCGCGACTTCAGAGAGCGGGCGCCTGGACTAGGCGAGCATGGTGATGGCATCAGATCATGGGTCAGGAGAAGGAGTTGGTGGCGACAAGCATGAATGGGTGGCCGCTGAACGTGGTCGAGCAGCGACTATTCGCATGGGTTAGGGTTTGTTCACGTGAGGATGACGTGGTATGTTTTACTATTATTTATTTTAATTTAAATTTTAAAATTCAATGTTCTAACGATCATATCTTTTGCATACGAGCTCGGATTCATGTGCGGTTTTCTCCGTTGCGATCGTATCAAAATTCCAGACATCATGGAACTGGTTTGGCTACATTTTGAGACTATTTGATTTTTGGGCCTAAATTGGATTTTAAATCGATTGAAAATCAAAGGTAAGTGTTTTAACCCACTCACAACTACTAAACCATCTTATGTTGATTAAATTAAACTTATGATGTGATTAGAAATTGATTGATTGTTGTTTGGTATATATAAATTGTCATTCCAGTTAAATCTGAATTATTTTTGAATTTAATTGCCATTTAATATAATATTGAATTTAAATTGCCAGTTAAATACCTGATAATGATAACCAGGTTATTTATGTGATTTATTGGTTAAATTGAATGATGATTGTGATGGATGTTTATTTGTTGATATTGGATGACTGGATGTTATGTTATTTTATATATTGTTATCACACTGCAAGTTCCCTTAGTTATCTATAGGAAAATCACTATGGGTTGAAATGATACATACCTGAATGGTCTTATAGATTAGGGAAAAATCGTTATGGGTTGAAATGATAAATTCGAACGATTTTATGGATTTTGAGTTTTAACTCGGTATTGCAGGTTGAAATGATATATACCCATAAATTTAAATTATTACGGGTTGAAATGAGAGATATCTGTATCACTTGACCATTGAAATGACCCACTATTTTTTTTTATATATAGTGGCCATTTAAACAAGAAAATATATTTCATTCCAATTTTCTTCTATCCAGGATCTTTACACCAATAAGAATATTGCTTTGCTTAAATTATCTTAAACTTATATATATGAGGATATATAAGCCACTTCCTACTTGAATCAGAGTAAAAAAGTTTGGAAGAACAAACCTGTTTGGGGATCATTTTAAAGAAATAATCCTTACATAACAACTATGTTTCAAAATAAACCAGATCTTCTAAATATACATAAATTATTGCATGACTATTAGCTTCATATCTGAAGACTTGACATTTTACAGTTATTTCCATAATTTTGTTACTGTATGAACATTGCTTTTGCTTGTGCATGTGTGTGTGCATGTTCTGGTGCATGTGTGTTAGTGGAAGCCTTAAGTGTTTTAATTTTCTGTTTCTTCTTGTTATCAAAAGAGACTGAGTCTACACTACAACTGGGTTGTAAAAACATAACTGAAAATTTAGTTTGAAAACTCTTTAGTGCTGGCTTAACCCAGGCTCAATAAAATGGTTCTGTTAGCCATCTTTAGTTTGCACTATTTCATAACAAAATACATGTTATTTTGTTTTCTTTGTCAAGCAACTTAAACCTTTTCCTCTGTCAGATCTTATATCACCTAAACATGAGTTTTCCTATGCCAACCACTTGATTGTATGTTCAACCCTTTAACCCTTTTTAGTCTCAGATTCTCTACCACTTAAACTAACTATTCTTAAAATTTTATAGTTTCATTCCTTAGCAAAGCAATTGCAAAACAAAGCACATAAGTTCCAGCTGATACATATGAGTTCAACACTTACAAAACAGTAAATAACAATACATTGGTTTCTCTAAGAAGCTTAAACAAAATATCTTAACATAGTTCATCATGAATATTTAATTTACTTCAGCAAAGTCTTTTAAAAATAGCATCCAAATCCTTAAGCAGTTAAACATCCAAAGCTTGATCAAATCATTCCTACTTTCCTGCAAAATCACTATGAACTGCCCCATATAAACATGAGACACCCAATGGTGCATAAAACACACAAGGGTCAGACTAAAGTCTGGTATGAGTAATCTAACTGAAAACATGATATTTATAACACTTATGCATATTCATATAACTTCAAAATGGATAAAGGAACTCAGTACCACTCTTGTGCATGTTTCTGTGATACATGTGTATACACATCAGTGCACAACAGATTATATGTGATTCAATGGTTTAGTTCAGTGATTGCAACCATAAGATTCATCTATAAAACATTTTGACCCAATCAATATATTCATCAATCCAATCATCAAGTCTTTTCTACTAGGTTACTGGCCATTAGGGATTTTACCCCAGCCCTCTCTTGAACCTATCTCTATTGTTCACTATCAAGTATGTCATGGTCTTTAGCTACTTTTTTTTAAACACACACTGCCTGGGACATCTCTCTGTTAACCCAGCACACTCAGGCCCCTGGGTATAAACATACCATGTGTGAGCTTGCAATGTTCCCCTTGCCAAGCTATATTTTGTAGCCCTAAGATCCAAAGTCCTTAGTTAAATTACTAAGTGTTATTTTCTTTTTCCATAATTGTGCTAACCCCCTCTGCATCCCACTTTTCAATCAGAGAAAAATAAACAATTCAACCAACATGTATTCATCCAGAGATTGGTAAGTCATGTTCTAAGAAGCAAACATTTAACCATGAAAACATATGTGATTTCTTAGCATATTCTTTTACATATGGGTTTCAATGGATCAAGTTATAAACATATGGTCATAAGCAGTTTACTAGTTATCCTCTCTTACCTCTGGTTCAATCAGATTCTTCTTAATTTTGAAGATTTGGCTAAACCATAAGTATATATTTTGATTTGGGTAATTCATAAAACATAGAAGCTCAGCACATGTTTAACATTGCACTTCTACATTTTCTTTTGTTTCAGTTAACATGAGACATAAGCAATCAACACAATGTTGCAGCTCCATGTTTCTTTCCATTTTCAGACCATATATTTACCACATGAATCCTGGGATTTTATAAATAACTTTATGAAGAAAATCCATAAAAGGAAATCACTCCATCTCAAAATTAATTCATAGCACAGATAAACATTTTAAACATGAAATCCATGACTCTTATTTCTGGGCAAATCACTATGAAGGGTTTTATACTTGAACAGATCATTAACAAACCCAAAGTCATCAAATCATAAAATAAACATAACTTGCAAAAATGAATTATTAATTCAAATAGGCTGCCTCAATATTCAGGACTTAATGCCAAAGTTTTCAGTGAGGTTACTCACACTAATTCCTTTCTCCTAAGCCTTTCTTTTCTTTTGATCCTCTGCCTTTCTCTAACTCTAATGGCCGGTGCTCATCTGGCTTATATTTATATATTTTTTTCTTTAGGTTATGAAGAGCAAATGGGTATGATCTCACTACACTAAGCCTCTTTATATAAATCCTGGCTGTTAGTAGGGTTTATGGAATTACCCAATGTCAGTTCTGCCCCAATATGATCTACCTTACACTTGATTTATAAAAAGAAAAGGGCATGTGGTCCTTGCTAATTTTTTTCAGAAAATAAACCTTATTCTTTTAATTTTTCCCTCGAGTCATGTTATATGCATGACTTTAGTTTTTGTCATAAGCAAAAGAATTGCTGGAAATGGATAAAGTGTTTATCTAAAGGTTCATACCATTTCCATGCGATTTCTGTTTTCTTCCAGAAATTGTTTGCGTGTGCACATGTATATGTATGCCTATTTTTTTTCTTTATTTCTGCCTAGCTTTTATTTTCTCTGTGCCAGATTTTATTAAGGACATTATCCTATCTTTATACATATGTATTTTTGAATTACTTATTTTAATTTATATATTGATTTCCGCTTAATTTTTATTACACAGAAAACTGTGTGCATGTGTGTACCCTATCTTGTGCACATGTACATGTTTTAAACCATGTATCTGCAATTCAGTTTCCTATTTCTATCTTTTCAATGCAATTTTAAACAAATATAAACTAAATTAAATCATGAAATTGCTCACAAAAATCAGGGTTATTACATATACCCTTCCTTTTAGGAATTGTGTCCCACAATTCTCTCATACTTAACTTAAGTATCATTACTTCAGAAAAAAAATCAATTTTCTGATCACAAACCATTCTCAAGCCAATCACTTGATTAAACTCTATGCATATTAATGCAAAACAAAAATCACAATGCATATTCAATCAAAACATTCATCAGTATATAAATTTATTTACCTTTCATTCAATCAAACAGTTGTGGATAATCATTTCTGATTTTATCCTCCACCTCCCATGTGCAATCATTTGGGTCAAGACTCCATTGCACTTTCACTAATTTAATTCCTTTGTTCCTCAATTTCTTGGTTTCTCTAGAAATTATGCCCACTGGCTCCTTTTCATAGATCATCCTAGGGTCAATCTGCACATCCTTAGGGGATTCTAGGATTGTCTCCTTATCATGAACTTATCTTCTTAGTTGAGACACATGAAAAACATCATGTATTGCTCTCATTTCTTCTGGTAACTCTAGCTTATAGGCCACAGTTCCTATTCTTTCTGAAATTTTATATGGCCCTATATATCTAGGAATCAACTTCCCTTGTTTCCCAAACCTTAGAACCTTTTTCATGGGTGATATTTTGATAAATACATAATCTCCAACATCATATTGTACTGCCTTTCTTCTTTGACCTGCATATTTCTTTTGCCTATCTTGTGCAGAAGCAATTCTTTTTCTGATCAAAGCTATCTTTTCAAAAGTTTCCTTCACATTTTCTGGTCCTAAGACCACTTTCTCCCCAGATTCAAGCCAACATGAGGGTGATAAACATGGTCTCCCATAGAGAGCTTCAAAAGGTTCCATGCCTATGCTACTATGATGGTTATTGTTGTATGCAAATTCAGCTAAAAAGATATGATCCTCCCAACTTCCTCCCCAATCCAATACACAAGCTCTTAACATGTCTTCAAGCAATTTGTTCACAATTTCTGTTTGACCATCAGATTGAGGATGGTATGCTGGTTTTTAGAGAAAGATAGAATTAAGAAATAAAAATCTTAATGAAGAGATAGATCGTTCGAATAATAAAAAGGATCCATACATTCATTCCCCCAAAATAGGACTAATGCTCCCATTCTATTTATCCGCCCCCCTAAGTAATATTGTGTCGAAGATTTGCTTAAGCATAAATCAGTCCCCATTGCCTTGTGAAAGCTCTGCCAAAACTTTGAAGTGAAGATGGTATCTCTATCACTTACTATAGTCTTTGGTATACCATGCAGTCTGACTACTTCTTTAATAAACAACTGGGCCAGTGTACTTGCATTTCTTTCCGATTTCACTGGTATAAAGTGGGCTGACTTGGTTAACCTATCAACCACTACCCAAATACTATCATTTCCCCTCCTAGTTCTAGGCAAACCATCAATGAAATCCATTGATATGTCTTCCCATTTCCATTGTGGTATTTGCAAAGGTTGAAGCATCCATGAGGGTTTTTGATACTCAGCCTTCACCTATTGGCAAACCATACATTTGGATACATAGGTTGCCACTGCATTCTTCATGCCACTCCACCAATAATATCCCTTGAGGTTGTGATACATTCTTGTGCTTCCTGTGTGTATAGTGTATTTTCTTTTTTGGTAAGCATCCAAGATTTCTTGCTTCAACTCATCAATTGCTGGAACACATATTCTTTTTCCCTTCTTCAAATGGCCTTGATCATTCAACTGAAAATCTTCTACTGCCTCACCATTTAATATCTGAGTCTTCTTTTCAATTAAAAATGGATCTTGGTCTTGTAGCCTTACAACTTTATTCTTCAATTCTGACCCCAGAGTAATAAAACTTAATTTTCCCATTTCTACATGCTCACTGCATAGGCTCATGTTTTCTACATTATTACTTTCTATCTCTAAATCAGTTAATAATGATAAAGTGTTAAACTCTTCTATCATTAATCTAGCCACTTTAGCATGTTGTCTACTTAGGGCATCAGCTACTTTATTAGCCTTACTAGGTGTGTACAATATTTCAAAGTCATATGAGGCTAAGAGTTCAATCCATCTTTGCTGCCTCATATTTAATTCTTTTTGTGAAAACAAGTATTTAAGTGATTTATGGTCTGTATAGACTTCAAATTTTTCTCCTAACAAGTAGTGTCTCCATAACTTAAGAGCATACACTATAGCAGCCAATTCAAGGTCATGAGTAGCATACCTTACCTCACTTGATTTCAACTGCCTAGAAGCATAAGCTATCACTTGATGTTGTTGCATCAACACTGCCCCAAGCCCTTGTCTACTTGCATCAGTATGCACCACCAAGTTTTCATTTCCTTCAGGTACTTTAAGAATTGGAGCTTGTACTAGTGCTTCCTTTAATTTCCCAAAGACTTCCTCACACTCCTCAGTCCAAGTGAACACTTGATTTTTCCTAGTCAATCTGGTTAATGGAATTGAGATTTTTGCAAAACCTTTTATAAATCTCCTATAGTAACCAGCCATTCCCATGAATGATCTGACTTCAGTGACATTGGTAGGTCTTTTCCAAGCTTGCACTGCAATGACTTTATTGGGATCTACAGATATTCCTTCCTTTGATATAATGTGGCCTAGAAAATTCACTTCATTTTGCCAAAAAGTGCATTTTGAAAACTTTGCTTTTAAATCTTCCTGCCTCAATTTCTTGAATACCATATGCAAATGATTTTCATGCTCTCTAACTGACTTAGAATAAATTAGTATATCATCAATAAATATCAATACAAACTTATCCACGTATTCTCTAAAAATCCTATTCATCAAATCAACAAAATAGGAAGAAGCATTTGTCAAGCCAAATGGCATTACTAAAAATTCATAAAGTCCATATCTTGTGTTAAAGGCTGTATACTTTATGATTTCCTCTTCTACTTTCATCTGATGAAAGCCTGAAGCTAAATCAAGTTTAGAAAATATTTTTGCACCACTCAATTGATCAAAGAGATCATCAATTCTTGGTAAGGGATATTTATTTTTAACTGTGACTTTATTTAATTCCCTATAGTCAATACATAACCTAAGGGATCCATCTTGTTTCTTAACAAAGACTACTGGTGTAACATCCCGTATTTTTAAGCCATTGAATTTGAACATTTAATTCGTTTTAAATGTTCAATGTGGGTCCTTAATTGATTTTGAAATGAATGGGTTCTGGTTCAATCAATGAAATAAGCTATAAATTTTAATTATAGCAATTCTGGTTGAATTTGATTAATGGAAAAATAATAATTAAACATTCGAATTTGGGATAAAAAAGTAAATCCGGATGTAAATAGTGATAAAATGGTCTTAGAAAGTTATTTTGAGTTATTTGTGTGGAAATAGCATGGTGGGAATTTTAGATGAATTTTAAAGTTGATAAATTTAATATTGGGATTTTATATCAATTTAAAAATGAATTTAATATTATTAAAATGCAATTTAATCAGATTTTGGTCTAGAATGAGCCAGAATGATTTTTAATGTGTTTATAAATTTTATATGATTTATTGTTAAGTTATTAAAATTTTAAAAATGAAATTTCAAGCGTTTCTGATAATTTCAGAAAATCGCCCGATTTAATAGACGAGTTAAAATAGCCTTCCGGGGCACAGTCTCGGAATTTGACGAAACTGGTTCCATGGGATCCGTAATAGTTAGTTATTATCGGATTTCAATTTTCGGAGCAATCGGAGTTGTCGTGTGATCGTGGCAGCTCGAAACGCGTAGTAATCGATTTAACCGATTTAATTTTAAATTGATCGTTTAATTTCGTATCTCGCTCATACGATCAAATTAGCTTACGAAACATGTTCCATTGTGTCCGGAACGCGGAAAAACGCTAGGATAGCCTGTCGGAACGTGAGAATTGGAGGTCGTTTGCATTAACGGTTAAATTGAGATATTTTATTTAATTAAATAATATTAAATTATATATATATAAACGTTATCATCTCTAAACCCTAGTATCACGTTCAGCCGCCGTTTGCATATGTTCAATGGCCGAGACTTAGTCTCGTTTTCCCTCAAAAATCTTCCAATCCAAGCAACGATTTCAGAAATTTTCAACTGGGAAATCGAAGGGGACTTCGAGATTTTCGAGTTGTACGGTGGAGATTGAATATCGTCGAGTGGATTGACAGCAGCTTCGCCACGAAGGGGCCGCGTTCGTGCTTGAAATTCGCACGGGTTAGGGGACCGAGTTCATCGTGGCTAAGGGCGGTGGAGGAGGAGGCTGAGAGCTTTGGAATGGCGACACCTGATCGTGGTCTAGACGAGCGTGGAGGAGGCGGTGGTCAACCCTAGAATCGAAGATGGGTTCGATTTGTTCTGTACGTGAACGCGAGAGGGAGGAAGAGGGAGCGGGCCGCGTCTTCTCTGGTATATAAAAAAAAAATTGATTTAAAAATCTTGTTCAAACTTTGTAAATTCATATCGAGTTCATACGTACTCAGATTCGGACGAAACTGGAAGCGATGGAATCGCAGAGACGAGCAGTACGAGATGGTGTAGATCCGGAGTCATTCCGGGCAAGTAGGAATTTGAGTTAAATCAGACACCGTCCGGTTTAATTTAAATTTCAAACGCTCGCCGAAAACTCAAGGTGAGTTTTTCTCACTCACATTTGGATGCTAGGCATTTTAAATAGTTAATATTTAAATATCTGTGTGGATGGCTGAATATAATTGTTATTATCAGTCTGGATTGATATTTATATTGTGATGTGCTAACATTTGTGATGCAGGGAGAAACAGGTTGGAGGGATCCAACTGGATTCCTCACAATGTAGCAGTTATTTTGTAATTGATAATGATACCTGGTTGTATGCTGTGATTGATAAATCTGAAAATAAATTGTACTGTGAAATTGTTGTATAAATTATAATCACAGAATTTAATTATAAATGGATAAATTGTGTTTTTATGAAATAAAATGAATTGTTAAATTTAGAATTTCAAAGAATAAAATTTGAAATCGAATTTGAAAAGAAAATGTAAATTGGGCCAAATTGGAATTTTGAATATAATGGGAAGTGTATGAAATGGGTAAATGGAAAGTATAGTTTTCTGGAAATTAAATTTATGAAATTATAAATTGTTTAAAATAACGGTGTTTATTTTAATAATGACTAATGTTATCCGGAAATTAAAAATATGTTAAAATGGAGTTTTCGACTATAAATTAACAAGTTCAAATGAATGTTTTGAAATGCCGTATTTCATTGGAATTTAATTAAGTGAATTGGAAATTTGGCTTCCATTGAAAATTTACCAAAATGTTTAAACTATAATTAAAAATGAATTTCCGGAAATGAAAAATTGTGATTTAACTTCGGAGGAAGTTATAGTTAAGTATGGAATTGGAAATTTATGTTGGAATCATAAATTGACTTGAAATAAATCAGTGGATTTATATGAAAGAGTACTTTAAAATGTTTAAAACGGGAAAGTGTTTCCCTGGGAAAACCAAGTAAATGTTTATAAAAAGATTTTATTTAACTAAGGTTAAGTTTTAAATCGTTTTAAAAAGTATTTTTAAGAAATCGTTATTTTTAAAGAAATAAATTAATAATTTTTAATACCGTAATAATTTGGGAGTATATTATTAATTATTTTTACAAATGGATTATTTAAAAGTTGGTTTTAGCTTAAGTTGTTAAAATTAGCATTTTTCTTCTTATAACGCTATTTTGAATTTAGTTAAACTAAAACCCTTATCTCTAAATCAAAGTTTATGTGTTAATAACTAGTTTTCTTCATATATTTTAAATTTATATATTTTGAGTAAATACATAGAAGTAATTTTCATATTTTAAAGTATATTTCAGTATAAAGTATTTTAGCTGTTTTAATGCAAATTGTTTTATACTTGGTTTTTCCCGATGGGAATAAAGGGTAAAGGATTTACCTTGTAAAGGAAGAGTTTTGGAAAATTGTGTTCAAATGAGTTTTGAAATGTGAAAATATATCTTTGAAAGATATTAGAAGAAAATAAATAATATGGAGATTATTTATTGTGTGATGGATGTGTATGGATGTTTGTGAACATTAATTGATAGTTAAATCACCGACTATCAATATTGGCCAAATGCGCTGATCGTTTCGAAGAGACCGGGATCGAGTTTCCGTATACCGGGATTCTAGGTCTGGAGATTCGAAAACCACTTCGATCCGATTTGTACGTTTCGTGTAACGTGTTCGGAGTCGAAGATGGAGCAGTGAAGTGCAAGGGCTAGTCGCTACTAATCCTGAGGATATTTCCAAAATGGATGTAGTAGGGGTAGTGCCTTCGGTTCCGTTCGGACCCGGGACGGACTTGTATGGACGAATGCTTTCGTGACGTCGTCAGGTGGACGATGGGCATTCAAAGTGAAATGTTCTGTAAAGGTATCGTTTAGCCTCAAGCCTCATCAACCGGGAATGACTGAAAATCAGGGGTTATGCAGCAAGGCTTCGTGGGTAGCCCCCACTTGAGAGTAAGGTCATCCCTGTCTAGATGTCCCTTTTATTTCGGCTTAGTGGTGCGGTTGCTGATCACAACCGTGGGGTGATTTTACTTGGAATTATCCAGTAAGGGATGATTCCGGCCTTGTGTTGCAGGGGAGCGGGCGTACTCCTCGGTACTGTGATCTAGGCCACGTACTGTGACAGGTGGTACCCCAGTGCCTAGTCATTCGTTGGAAATCCATTCTCCCTACGAGCCTGTACGGTTTTGATTGTGCCCAACTATTGTTGAAATGTGAGATGCAAGCATTTCAGCTAGATTCTATTTTACTTTCTATAGACACTATTATAATATCAGAGGATTTTAATATAAAAGTGTTTTAGCTATCGTAAGGTAAAAACCCGACATGTTTATTTGTGGCGTGGTCTTACGAGATGCTTTTGTTTTCAAAGGATTTTTGAAACTTTAATAATCAATTGGGTGTATTTATGATGCGCTGGTATTCCAGACTGACTCGGGTGTTATTTTATTATAATGCTCGGGTCAGACCGAGTATTTTACAGGATAGGTTGCTATGGAGCTCAGGAGAGGAGCTGGAGTTCGAGATGTATTTCTCGTACTTGTATTATTCCGCTGCTGTGATTGTTGTATTGACTGATTGACTGGATATTGATGATTGTATTGATGTACTCTGATGATGATGTATTGTATATAAACAGATATAGTTTCATTTTGTGTAAAGATCTGTTCTATATATTATATTTTATCCGCTGCGACTGTGAGGTTCTGATTTTGTTTAGTTCTTTCTTCTTCTATCTACTTTCTTATTCTTCTACAATCTGTCTTTCCGGCATTCGATCGTCGGCATATTATACTGTTGAGTATTTTGTGTCGATTTTTCGAGGGTCGTGAAGGGCGGGTCGTCACATTTGGTATCAGAGCTTAGGTTGGCGACAACCTAGGCTTTGGTGGGAAAATTAGTCATTTTTAAATAGAGTCGGAAGTACTCTATAATGAGTTGAGTGTAATAATAGCTATGAGAGCGTACTTGTTAGTGGATATAAAATTGTTTTTGTACTGTGTTGACTTATCGGTTGAGCGTTTATGAATTCTGGTCGGTACGGGAAGTACAACCGTATCGATAGGGGTTTCTAAACTCTTAAACAAGATAAACCGACATAGTATTGTTTTTAAAGTGGGTAAATGAAATAATTTTACCCAAAATTGTATTTTGATATAAAAAGAAATAATTTTCTAAATTATTATATGTATTGGATGCTTGTTTGGTTGTTTCTTCTATAATCAAATAAGAAATTAAAATATGATCTAAAATTTGAAATGATTTATAAGCAAATAGGAATTTAAAATATTAAAATGGTTTATAACCAAATGAAATTAACTAAATATGGTTTAAATAAGAAGAAGTGAAATTGAAATTTGATTTAAACCGGAATTTTTACCCCGGAAATTTTTGAAAGGGATTTCAAATGAATTTAAACAAAGGTTTGGAAAAATTTAGAAACCTTGGGAATGTTGAAATGTTTTCCAAAGGTTTTGAAGTTAATGATGGAGCATATCTTGGAAAATTTTTTCGAATGGAAATTGATTTGAGGTGAATTTTGGAAGTGGAAAGCACTGAACTCACTGCAGTCGCTGGAAAATAATCCTGATGATGCTGGCCACATCATTAGAATTCATTTTCGAGTTTCTAAAGTGATGGATTGCTACCAAAATAGTTGGTTATGACATTGTTTGGACTTGTTTGGGAAACAAGTGATTTTGGAATTTTCAAAAGGAAAATTGTTTGGTAAAAGCAGTTTGTTTTGGAATTTGGTATTTGATTTGGATATCGAATGGAAATGTGTTGATTTATATTTCAAATTGGTTTTGAAATAAATCCGGGTAAATTGAATTCTGGGAATTCTATTTTTAAATAAAAATGTGAAAGTTGAAATGATTCAACTATATAACTTATAAAGGAAAGTTGATTTAAAGAAGAATTGAGTATATATGGAATGTAAATTTACTTTGAATAAATGAAGGTGAATGGAATATATCTGGATTTAACTTGTGATAAGTTAAATAAAATTAAGGATTTGAAATTGAATTAAATCTAAATGAATTGGAATTAAATGAAAGTTGAGATAACGGTGAAATGTAAATGCTTATGATTGTGCAAATGAATTCATATTCTTAAGCTATTAAGTGATAAAATTTGACATTGTGATTATAAAAATGTGGATTGGTTTGAAATGAGCAATATAAACTTACAAGTAAATAAGTTGGAGAACTTGAGAATGGAAGATTTTATTTTAACTCAAGTAAAATGGAATTATAATCACAAATGGAAATAATAAGTGGAATGGTGAATTCGAACTTAATTTTAAATGGAATGCAAAGTAAGGTGAAACAATTATAAAATATAAAAGAGGTAAGTGAACTAAAGTTAGTAAATAAGTTGAACTTGGATATGGAGAATTAAGATTAAATTGAATTTGGTTTAACTTCGACTAAGATGGAATTAAGATGAATATTAAAATTTCTGTTGTGTTATGAATAAGAATGAATGTAATTAAATTCTTATTTAAAGTAGTAAAGGAAATGGTTTAAATTCAGGTGGGCTAAATAAAATTTAGATGAACTTGAATAAATTCTGGAAAGGAATTAAATTGAAAATGCATATATAATCTAGTTAACCTTGAATTAAATTTGGATAAGAATTTAATTAAATGGAAATTTAATTTTGTTGAAGTGATGTTGAATGAAGTAAATGTTTACTCAATTAAATCCAAAATGATTGTTGGAAATAAATCTTGTGTAAACTAAATTAAATGGAATGTGTATGGTAATGAATAGAAGTTTGATTTTGGCCAAAATTTGAAGGTAAACAAAAATCCAGTTGTGGAATGGGATTTAATTTTGGTAATAAATATTGGAAAGTGTGAATGTATAATGAAATTAGATTATAGTAAGTGATGGTTTGAATTGTAAATAAAATTCAAATGAGAGAAATAATTTAAATGGTCTCTTTGTTAATAAAATAATTTGTACATGGATTGGGTAAATAAACAAAGAGCATTAAAGTTGTAAATGAATTAAAATTGATTGGATGAGAATCAAATGGAAATGAAATAAAATTGATATAAGAAGATGATGGAAATTTTGTGAAAGAACTTAAGTAACTTGGAAGAAAAACAAATGATTGTGAATGGGCTTATTTAAGTAATTCCGAATGAAATTTGTTAGGAAATAAACTGAAATGCAAGTGAAGTGAGTTTTAAATCAATTAATGTGATGAGTTAAAAATATAAGAGTTGTAAATAACTCAGGAATGAATGATATTAATATAAACTTGAATTTGGTTAATGGAAATAAAGATGTAAGGAAAATGTAATTTAACAATTACAGTGGAAAGAGAAAATATTTGGTTTGTGAACCTTGTAATGGAATAAAATTTATATGAATCCAAGTTGGAAATAATTTTAAATGGTTATAAGCTTAAGTGGCAATTGTTTTGCTTGAATGACATGGAAATTTGCATGTATTTGCAATTGAGTGTTTAAAAGCAATTGGAATTGAATTGTGAATAAATTGAGATGAATGGGAACCCAATTCAAAGAGTTTTGTATATGAATGCAAGTGAATTGGTTTAAAATAGTAAATGAAATTGATTTTGAATCAATAGGAATGAATTGACCTCTTAATGAGTAATGTTTGCATATGAATGGAAATGGATCATAATTGAAATGCAAATGTTTCAAGTTTAAAATGAAATTTGATTGTAAATCAAATTTGGAATATAAGTAAAATTAAAAGGTAAGAAAGGCATATGTAATCATATTGAAGTAGAAATGAATTGGTTGAGATAAATATGAATTGTATATGGTGAACTTGAATGTAAATCATTCAAATGAAATAAAATAGTTGGACTTGAATAAGTAACTTGAAAGGTGATTGAAAACTTGAATTTAAGGCATTCAAGTGAGATAAAATGAAGTAGACTTAAACAAGTGATTCGAAAGTGATTGAAATCTTTGGATTGTTGAAAATATTTGAAAATATAGTGACATTGTTAAACTATGAAATTGCTTGGGTTGGAAATGAAATGGGTATGTTTAGCTTACATTTACATTGGAAATGTTATTAAAATGCTCACATCTTTGAAACTGATGAGTTTCTTGAGTTAGTACAGGTACGGAAGGCGTTCGAGAGAGTTGGAGCGCGTATATGCGAGATATTAGCCGCTCGCTTTTAAAATTTGCTAAAAAGGTACGCCTACGCAAAAATAATTGGAAAATGATATATACATTGTGATATATTTTGGTTTCCGGCCATGTGAGCCGATGTATATATATTTGTGTATCCTGCGATATCGCAGAAGCTCCTCCGTGCAAAGGAGACTCTGCCAAAAATTTTCAGAAATTTTGGGAGTTAGAAATTTTTGGGGTTTTTGGGAAAATTTATTAATAAGTAAAGTTATTTTGAAAGCGAGTGTTAAAATAAAGGCTTTAGAGTAAAGAAAGCAAAGGGTTTTGAAATGGAGCTGAAACTTTTTGGGAAAGTGAATATAAGCTTTTAACTAAGCAAATTGGATAAGTAAATTGGTTTGAGAGTATTTTTACCTTAGCAAATTTCGGGGACGAAATTTTTATAAGGGGGGAGGAATGTAACATCCCGTATTTTTAAGCCATTGAATTTGAACATTTAATTCGTTTTAAATGTTCAATGTGGGTCCTTAATTGATTTTGAAATGAATGGGTTCTGGTTCAATCAATGAAATAAGCTATAAATTTTAATTATAGCAATTCTGGTTGAATTTGATTAATGGAAAAATAATAATTAAACATTCGAATTTGGGATAAAAAAGTAAATCCGGATGTAAATAGTGATAAAATGGTCTTAGAAAGTTATTTTGAGTTATTTGTGTGGAAATAGCATGGTGGGAATTTTAGATGAATTTTAAAGTTGATAAATTTAATATTGGGATTTTATATCAATTTAAAAATGAATTTAATATTATTAAAATGCAATTTAATCAGATTTTGGTCTAGAATGAGCCAGAATGATTTTTAATGTGTTTATAAATTTTATATGATTTATTGTTAAGTTATTAAAATTTTAAAAATGAAATTTCAAGCGTTTCTGATAATTTCAGAAAATCGCCCGATTTAATAGACGAGTTAAAATAGCCTTCCGGGGCGCAGTCTCGGAATTCGACGAAACCGGTTCCATGGGATCCGTAATAGTTAGTTATTATCGGATTTCAATTTTCGGAGCAATCAGAGTTGTCGTGTGATCGTGGCAGCTCGAAACGCGTAGTAATCGATTTAACCGATTTAATTTTAAATTGATCGTTTAATTTCGTATCTCGCTCATACGATCAAATTAGCTTACGAAACCTGTTCCATTGTGTCCGGAACGCGGAAAAACCCTAGGATAGCCTGTCGGAACGTGAGAATTGGAGGTCGTTTGCATTAACGGTTAAATTGAGATATTTTATTTAATTAAATAATATTAAATTATATATATATAAACGTTATCATCTCTAAACCCTAGTATCACGTTCAGCCGCCGTTTGCATATGTTCAATGGCCGAGACTTAGTCTCGTTTTCCCTCAAAATCTTCCAATCCAAGCAATGATTTCAGAAATTTTCAACTGGGAAATCGAAGGGGACTTCGAGATCTTCGAGTTGTACGGTGGAGATTGAATATCGTCGAGTGGATTGACAGCAGCTTCGCCACGAAGGGGCCGCGTTCGTGCTTGAAATTCGCACGGGTTAGGGAATCGAGTTCATCGTGGCTAAGGGCGGTGGTGGAGGAGGCTGAGAGCTTCGGAATGGCGACACCTGATCGTGGTCTAGACGAGCGTGGAGGAGGCGGTGGTCAACCCTAGAATCGAAGATGGGTTCGATTTGTTCTGTACGTGAATGCGAGAGGGAGGAAGAGGGAGCGGGCCGCGTCTTCTCTGGTATATAAAAAAAAATTGATTTAAAAATCTTGTTCAAACTTTGTAAATTCATATCGAGTTCATACGTACTCAGATTCGGACGAAACTGGAAGCGATGGAATCGCAGAGACGAGCAGTACGAGATGGTGTAGATCCGGAGTCATTCCGGGCAAGTAGGAATTTGAGTTAAATCGGACACCGTCCGGTTTAATTTAAATTTCAAACGCTCGCCGAAAACTCAAGGTGAGTTTTTCTCACTCACATCTGGATGCTAGGCATTTTAAATAGTTAATATTTAAATATCTGTGTGGATGGCTGAATATAATTGTTATTATCAGTCTGGATTGATATTTATATTGTGATGTGCTAACATTTGTGATGCAGGGAGAAATAGGTTGGAGGGATCCAACTGGATTCCTCACAATGTAGCAGTTATTTTGTAATTGATAATGATACCTGGTTGTATGCTGTGATTGATAAATCTGAAAATAAATTGTACTGTGAAATTGTTGTATAAATTATAATCACAGAATTTAATTATAAATGGATAAATTGTGTTTTTATGAAATAAAATGAATTGTTAAATTTAGAATTTCAAAGAATAAAATTTGAAATCGGATTTGAAAAGAAAATGTAAATTGGGCCAAATTGGAATTTTGAATATAATGGGAAGTGTATGAAATGGGTAAATGGAAAGTATAGTTTTCTGGAAATTAAATTTATGAAATTATAAATTGTTTAAAATAACGGTGTTTATTTTAATAATGACTAATGTTATCCGGAAATTAAAAATATGTTAAAATGGAGTTTTCGACTATAAATTAACAAGTTCAAATGAATGTTTTGAAATGTCGTATTTCATTGGAATTTAATTAAGTGAATTGGAAATTTGGCTTCCATTGAAAATTTACCAAAATGTTTAAACTATAATTAAAAATGAATTTCCGGAAATGAAAAATTGTGATTTAACTTCGGAGGAAGTTATAGTTAAGTATGGAATTGGAAATTTATGTTGGAATCATAAATTGACTTGAAATAAATCAGTGGATTTATATGAAAGAGTACTTTAAAATGTTTGAAACGGGAAAGTGTTTCCCTGGGAAAACCAAGTAAATGTTTATAAAAAGATTTTATTTAACTAAGGTTAAGTTTTAAATCGTTTTAAAAAGTATTTTTAAGAAATCGTTATTTTTAAAGAAATAAATTAATAATTTTTAATACCGTAATAATTTGGGAGTATATTATTAATTATTTTTACAAATGGATTATTTAAAAGTTGGTTTTAGCTTAAGTTGTTAAAATTAGCATTTTTCTTCTTATAACGCTATTTTGAATTTAGTTAAACTAAAACCCTTATCTCTAAATCAAAGTTTATGTGTTAATAACTAGTTTTCTTCATATATTTTAAATTTATATATTTTGAGTAAATACATAGAAGTAATTTTCATATTTTAAAGTATATTTCAGTATAAAGTATTTTAGCTGTTTTAATGCAAATTGTTTTATACTTGGTTTTTCCCGATGGGAATAAAGGGTAAAGGATTTACCTTGTAAAGGAAGAGTTTTGGAAAATTGTGTTCAAATGAGTTTTGAAATGTGAAAATATATCTTTGAAAGATATTAGAAGAAAATAAATAATATGGAGATTATTTATTGTGTGATGGATGTGTATGGATGTTTGTGAACATTAATTGATAGTTAAATCACCGACTATCAATATTGGCCAAATGCGCTGATCGTTTCGAAGAGACCGGGATCGAGTTTCCGTATACCGGGATTCTAGGTCTGGAGACTCGAAAACCACTTCGATCCGGTTTGTACGTTTCGTGTAACGTGTTCGGAGTCGAAGATGGAGCAGTGAAGTGCAAGGGCTAGTCGCTACTAATCCTGAGGATATTTCCAAAATGGATGTAGTAGGGGTAGTGCCTTCGGTTCCGTTCGGACCCGGGACGGACTTGTATGGACGAATGCTTTCGTGACGTCGTCAGGTGGACGATGGGCATTCAAAGTGAAATGTTCTGTAAAGGTATCGTTTAGCCTCAAGCCTCATCAACCGGGAATGACTGAAAATCAGGGGTTATGCAGCAAGGCTTCGTGGGTAGCCCCCACTTGAGAGTAAGGTCATCCCTGTCTAGATGTCCCTTTTATTTCGGCTTAGTGGTGCGGTTGCTGATCACAACCGTGGGGTGATTTTACTTGGAATTATCCAGTAAGGGATGATTCCGGCCTTGTGTTGCAGGGGAGCGGGCGTACTCCTCGGTACTGTGATCTAGGCCACGTACTGTGACAGGTGGTACCCCAGTGCCTAGTCATTCGTTGGAAATCCATTCTCCCTACGAGCCTGTACGGTTTTGATTGTGCCCAACTATTGTTGAAATGTGAGATGCAAGCATTTCAGCTAGATTCTATTTTACTTTCTATAGACACTATTATAATATCAGAGGATTTTAATATAAAAGTGTTTTAGCTATCGTAAGGTAAAAACCCGACATGTTTATTTGTGGCGTGGTCTTACGAGATGCTTTTGTTTTCAAAGGATTTTTGAAACTTTAATAATCAATTGGGTGTATTTATGATGCGCTGGTATTCCAGACTGACTCGGGTGTTATTTTATTATAATGCTCGGGTCAGACCGAGTATTTTACAGGATAGGTTGCTATGGAGCTCAGGAGAGGAGCTAGAGTTCGAGACGTATTTCTCGTACTTGTATTATTCCGCTGCTGTGATTGTTGTATTGACTGATTGACTGGATATTGATGATTGTATTGATGTACTCTGATGATGATGTATTGTATATAAACAGATATAGTTTCATTTTGTGTAAAGATCTGTTCTATATATTATATTTTATCCGCTGCGACTGTGAGGTTCTGATTTTGTTTAGTTCTTTCTTCTTCTATCTACTTTCTTATTCTTCTACAATCTGTCTTTCCGGCATTCGATCGTCGGCATATTATACTGTTGAGTATTTTGTGTCGATTTTTCGAGGGTCGTGAAGGGCGGGTCGTCACAACTGGTGCTCCCCATGATGGGCTACTGGGTCTAATAAAACCTTTTTCGTCTAGTTCAACCAATTGCTTTTTCAGCTCCATCAACTCCCTAGGCCCCATTCTAGTTGGTCTTTTAACCACTGGGCTAGCTCCTGGAATTATTTTGATTGAAAACTCAACTGGTCTGTGGTTTGGAACTCCTCTCACTTCACCAAACACATCAACATATTGATTCACTATGGGGATTTCTTCTAATGCAGGCATGGGTTTTCCATTAGACAATGTAAATAGGTTGGCTATACTTCTATTCTTGTTTGCCTCACAGAGAACAACTATTGTTTATCTATCAGAAACTTTCAATGATATGGTGGATGTCTCCATATTTATGATATCCTTATATCTACTCAACCAATCAACTCCTAAAAGAATCCCTATGCCTGGATATTGCAACAAATATAGGTCTGACTCAAACACATGTCCTCCTATATTTAATCCTAGTTGCATACATATCATACCCAGAACACATGAACTACCTATAGGGCTTCTAATTAACAGTGGCTTATCAACAATCATACAATTCAATTTTAATTGTTGTGCAATATCATGGGAGATCAATGAGTGTGTAGCCCCAGTATCATACACTACTGCAAAAGGTATTGAGTGAATAAGCAAAGTACCTTCAACTTTACCATGCTTTTCAACACTTGATCCCTCAGCTGCCTTGCCTTTTCCTTCCAAAGCCCCTAATTTTCCTTGCTTAAATCTGGACAATTCCTCTTTATGTGACCTTCCTTCCCACAATGGTGACAATTGAAGGATGCAGGCCTAACATTTGTGCATCTATTCTTCATATGCCCCTCTTGGTCACAGTTGTAATAGGTGATCTTCTTTTTAATTTCAGTAGCCCTGACTTCTTCTGGTTTCTTGGTGGAAGCTATGTCTGTTTTCTTCTTATCATATGGGTGAAATTTACCCTTTCCCTTTTTGTTTTGATTATTCTTGAATGCCCTGAAATTCTCTCTAGATTTATCATGCTGTTCAATGCTCAGAGTCAAATCCAAAACTTGATCAAAAGTTCTGTCCTTGTATGGTAGCATAGCTCTACTAAGGCTAGGGTTCAACCCTTGAATATATCTGCCATTCTTAGCCTCCTCAGTAGTGATGAGTACTGCACCATACTTTGCCAATGATTCAAACTTCTGAGTGTACTCAGTGACACTCATAGTCCCTTGCCTTAATTTGATAAATTCCTCTAGCAAAGATTCCTTGGCTGATGCAGGGACAAATCTGCCTTCCAACATTGCTTTAAATTGATCCCATGTTACTTCTCCTTCAGGTCTTCCAGCTATGATAACCTCCCACCAATCCAAAGCTGCTCCTCTCAATTGCCTGGATGCAATTTGCCTCTTCCTTTGGTCTTCAACTTGCATGTCTGCAAAGATTCTTTCCAAAATTCTAAGCCAATTTTGAACTCCCATAACTCCTTCTGTGCCATCAAAAGTTTTGCCTCCAAGATTGGTAAAAGTTTTGAGTAGTTTGGAAAGCTCCTCATGTGGATTTTCCTTCCTGTTGCCTACTCCATCCCTTATGGCTCTCATGAATTCTTGCACATTCACCATGGGTGGTTCACTTGTTCCTACATTTTGATGTCTGGGTCCTACCATAGCTCTATGGATATAACACTTAGGTTAGTCTGTTTTGCCTAATACTCTACAGGTTAATTTATTTTAATCTATCACTATTCTGTTATAATAGATATTAGTAGTGTAAACATTAACAACCAAAGCATCCAGAGCAGTCAACACTTCCATACATCCAATGCAAACAAGTTCATACAAAATTTTGCTATGTTATTTAACAACATAGCTCTAATACCAAATGAAATGACCCACTAATTTTTTTATATATATAGTGGCCATTTAAACAAGAAAATATATTTCATTCCAATTTTCTTCTATCCAGGATCTTTACACCAATAAGAATATTGCTTTGCTTAAATTATCTTAAACTTATATATATGAGGATATATAAGCCACTTCCTACTTGAATCAGAGTACAAAATTTTGGAAGAACAAACCTGTTTGGGGATCATTTTAAAGAAATAATCCCTACATAGCAACTATGTTTCAAAATAAACCAGATCTTCTAAATATACATAAATTATTGCATGACTATTAGTTTCATATCTGAAGACTTGGCATTTTACAGTTATTTCCATAATTTTGTTACTGTATGAACATTGCTTTTGCTTGTGCATGTGTGTGTGCATGTTCCGGTGCATGTGGGTCAGTGGAAGCCTTAAGTGTTTTAATTTTCTGTTTCTTCTTGTTATCAAAAGAGATTGAGTCTACACTGCAACTGGGTTGTAAAAACATAACTGAAAATTTAGTTTGAAAACTCTTTAGTGCTGGCTTAACCCAGGCTCAATAAAATGGTTCTGTTAGCCATCTTCAGTTTGCACTATTTCATAACAAAATACATGTTATTTTGTTTTCTTTTTCAAGCAACTTAAACCTTTTCCTCTGTTAGATGTTATATCACCTAAACATGAGTTTTCCTATGCCAACCACTTGATTGTATGTTCAATCCTTAAACCCTTTATAATCTCAGATTCTCTACCACTTAAACTAACTGTTCTTAAAATTTTAGAGTTTCATTTCTTAGCAAAGCAATTGCAAAACAAAGCACATAAGTTCCAGCTGATACATATGAGTTCAACACTTACAAAACAGTAAATAACAATACATTGGTTTCTCTAAGCAGCTTAAACAAAATATATTAACATAGTTCATCATGAATATTTAATTTACTTCAGCAAAGTCTTTTAAAAATAGCATCCAAATCCTTAAGCAGTTAAACATCCAAAGCCTGATCAAATCATTCCTACTTTCCTGCAAAATCACCATAAACTGCCCCATATAAACATGAGACACCCAATGGTGCATAAAACACACAAGGGTCAGACTAAAGTCTGGTATGAGTAATCTAACTGAAAACATGATTTTTATAACACTTATGCATATTCATATAACTTCAAAATGGATAACGGAACTCAGTACCACTCTTGAGCATGTTTCTGTGATACATGTGTATACACATCAGTGCACAACAGATTATATGTGATTCAATGGTTTAGTTCAGTGATTGCAACCATAAGATTCATCCATAAAACATTTTGACCCAATCAATATATTCATCAATCCAATCATCAAGTCTTTTCTACTAGGTTACTAGCCATCGGGGATTTTACCCCAGCCCTCTCTTGAACCTATCTCTATTGTTCACTATCAAGTATGTCATGGTCTTTAGCTACTTTTTTTTAAACACACACTGCCTAGGACATCTCTCTGTTAACCCAGCACACTCAGGCCCCTGGGTATAAACATACCATGTGTGAGCTTGCAATGTTCCCCTTGCCAAGCTATATTTTGTAGCCCTAAGATCCAAAGTCCTTAGTTAAATTACTAAGTGTTATTTTGTTTTTCCATAATTATGCTAATCCCCTCTGCATCCCACTTTTCAATCAGAGAAAAATAAACAATTCAACCAACATGTATTCATCCAGAGATTGGTAAGTCATGTTCTTAGAAGCAAACATTTAACCATGAAAACAGATGTGATTTCTTAGCATATTCTTTTACCTATGGGTTTCAATGGATCAAGTTATAAACATATGGTCATAAGCAGTTTACTAGTTATCCTCTCTTACCTCTGGTTCAATCAGATTCTTCTTAATTTTGAAGATCTGGCTAAACCATAAGTATATATTTTGATTTGGGTAATTCATAAAACATAGAAGCTCAGCACATGTTTAACATTGCACTTCTACATTTTCTTTTGTTTCAGTTAACATGAGACATAAGCAATCAACACAATGTTGCAGCCCCATGTTTCTTTCCATTTTCAGACCATATATTTACCACATGAATCCTGGGATTTTATAAATAACTTTATGAAGAAAATCCATAAAAAGAAACCACTCCATCTCAAAATTAATTCATAGCACAGATAAACATTTTAAACATGAAATCCATGACTCTTATTTCTGGGCAAATCACTATGAAGGGTTTTATACTTGAACAGATCATTAACAAACCCAAAGTCATCAAATCATAAAATAAACATAACTTGCAAAAATGAATTATTAATTCAAATAGGCTGCCTCAATATTCAGGACTTAATGCCAAAGTTTTCAGTGAGGTTACTCACACTAATTCCTTTCTCATAAGCCTTTCTTTTCTTTTGATCCTCTGCCTTTCTCTAACTCTAATGGCCGGTGCTCCTCTGGCTTATATTTATATATTTTTTTCTTTAGGTTATGAAGAGAAAATGGGTATGATCTCACTACACTAAGCCTCTTTATATAAATCCTGGCTGTTACTAGGGTTTATGGAATTACCCAATGTCAGTTCTGCCCCAATATGATCTGCCTTACACTTGATTTATAAAAAGAAAAGGGCATGTGGTCCTTGCTAATTTTTTTTCAGAAAATAAACCTTATTCTTTTAATTTTTCCCCCAGGTCATGTTATATGCATGACTTTAGTTTTTTTTCTTAAGCAAAAGAATTGCTGGAAATGGTTAAAGTGTTTATCTAAAGGTTCATACCATTTCCATGTAATTTCTGTTTTCTTCCAGAAATTGTTTGCTTGTGCATATGTATATGTATGCCTATTTTTTTTTCTTTATTTCTGCCTAGCTTTTATTTTCTCTGTGCCAGATTTTATTAAGGACATTATCCTATCTTTATACATATGTATTTTTGAATTACTTATTTTAATTTATATATTGATTTCTGCTTAATTTTTATTACACAGAAAACTGTGTGCATGAGTGTACCCTATCTTGTGCACATGTACATGTTTTAAACCATGTATCTGCAATTCAGTTTCCTATTTCTATCTTTTCAATGCAATTTTAAACAAATAAAAACTAAATTAAATCATGAAATTGCTCACAAAAATCAGGGTTATTACAACCATAGGGTAGAAAATTATATACGGATACTGGATTGGTTAAATTAAATGATTTTAAATCCTTAATTTTGAATCTAGTTAAATGATATTATGAAATAAATCCGATTAATATAAACTGAATTATTTTCAAAATCCAAGCTTTAAAATGTTGAAATTGAAATTGGTTTAAATGAATTATTTAAAGAATTGAAATTGAAATTTTAAAGTTGAATTTTGAGATATAAATGCAATTTATCAAAATTGAGTTATTGTAACCGTTTGAATATTTAAACTTAGAAATCTGTTGAATTTAAAGTGGTTTAAATTTGTAGCTCAAACATGGATTTGAAATTGATATAAATTGAAATGGTTTTTATGAGAATTTGAATTGAAAGATTAAAATTGAGTTTTGTTGATTGAAATCTGGATATGGTCCAGATTTATTGAAATGAAAGAAACAGTTTGGTTTGGTACTATTTTCAAAATAAATTATTTAATGTAAACTGTTTATAAATCTATTATTTTAAAATTTAGATTATTTAGAATTTCAAAACTATTTACTATATAAACCATTTCTAATAATCAAACCATTTTACATAAAAACTATTTTAACTGTTTTAAAATCATTAAACTATTTAAACTATTAAACTAATTTAACTATTAAAAACTAATTTAACTATTAAAGCTATTTTAAATCTATTTTAAACTATTAAAACTATTTTTAAATCTATTTTACTCTATTAAAATTATTTTAAACTATTAAAATCTGTTTTAAAACTATTAAAACTATTTAAAGCTATTTTTAACTATTAAAACTATTTTAAGCTATTAAAACTATTTTAAACTATTAAACTATTTTAAACTATTTAAATTGTTTATGACTATCCAAACTATTTTCAAAAATTTAAATGGTGCAAGGCTGAATTGTTTATATTTAAATCCTTGATTTAAAAGCGAGTATGGTTAAATGATGTCATAACCTACGTTGGAATTTGAAATGAGATTTTCTAGTGAAATGACTATTTTGAGTAAATATGATGATTTTGAAATGAGGATTTAACCTATTTTGGGGATATGATTTCGAAAGTGAATATGATTTCGAAAGTGATATGGTTTGAATTGAATATGATATTTTGATATTAATTATGAATCGGTTCTGGAAATGTAAAAGAACCATCAGGTGTGAAATAAGCGTTTGGTTGTTAAAGAGACCGGGATCGGATATTGTCATACTCTCTGCCAATACCGAAAACCAATTTAACAACTGTGTACGTGGTGGAGAATCTAGAATGAAGTAGGATGGTTTGGCGAATGATTCTGTATGAGGTATTAACGCAACCTTGACCCCCTCGGGTCAGCTTGATATTACTAAAATAGGAGCTATACCGGGCCAAGTGAGGTCGCTCCTCCAATCGGGCACATTTCTTCGATACCATATTTATTACATTATGATTGATTTGGTGGCCACCCCTTGATTTGATTATGAGAGTGTGTTCCAAGATGGGAGGTAGTAGCTACTATGCGTTAACACCAGTCCGGGAGTTGCCTCGCGTGCCTTGTCATATGCCTTATCGCGCCCACTAAGAGTTTGGTTTGTGTCGTACACTATGGAGTGCCCTCTGATAGCCCTCCAGTTTACGGAGGAATTACGGTACTGTATAGACTATGGCATTTATATAGAAATGTGTTAAGGGGGATATGGGTAATGCCTTAATGCTATTTTAATACTTTACTATAGACATATTATAATAGCGTATTGTACTATGTATGTAGATAGTTTAACGGATCCTTAGGAGATGGAATCCCGAACATCTCTTAAGTTATTGCATGCACGTAAGACACTGGATAGGAGATGTAAAATCCGATAAACATCTCTGATGCCATTACACTCATATTTACTTACTGTTGATTTAACTTATATAAGATCTTTTAGTCCTAACTCGAGTGTTTTGTCTTTTCATTACGCTCGGGTCAGCCTGAGCATTTTAGTATTGAAGACTACTTTTCTGGAGGACGAAGACAAAGATTTAGTATACTATTATTATTTATTATATTCATTTCACTGCATCATGTTGTCTACTACATTATTTATTTATTCCTGCTGTATGTATAACTCTAATCTGTATTGTAAAAATGTAATCAAATGTTATTTGTAAAATAGCTTCATTAACTGTTTATTTGATTATAATATTTTGTCATTCCATTGTGAGATTCTGTGTTTGTTTTTTTCTTTTCTTTTCTCTTCTTTTTCTTATTTACCCCATTAACAATCCTCCCTTTTGAATGGTTTGAGTTGATATGTGTAGTTTATTATCGATTTAAACCGTCCAAAAAGGTGGGTCGTTACAAAGTTTATTGTAACGACCCGTAATTTTCGATAATTAAAAATAGTTAATTTAATAAGGTTTTATGATTTAATGTTGGAAGAAATAAAAATTTGTGATTTAATAATAAGAATATAATTGGAATGAAATGTAATAGTATTAATTTAAGGTAAGTGACAAGTGCTTTAAGTGTAATTCAAATTAAATTAAAATGATTAAAAATTTATAATTGGTTATGGATTGTAAATTAATGGTAATAATGTGTGTATTTATTGATAAATGGATTAAAGGAGTAATTGATAATTTTAAATATTGTATTAATTAATGAAATAATGTGATAAATTGTAATTGAATAAAATTAGTGTTGTGGTAGTAATTATAATGCTTGTTGTAGATAATAAACTTATAAATGTGATTAAATGTAGAAAAGGTGACAATTGTTATTTGTTACCAATTTATTTAATAAATTATAATTAAATGAAATTAAATGTTACGTAAAATGAGTTAAGATGATAACTGTAAAAGGTGAATGCAATAAAATGTACAGAAATGTTAATTATATTCACAAGACAATAATTGATTTAATAAAAAGAGTGAAACAAAGATAAATTAATTTATCGAGATTTTAAATTTTAATAAAATTGACAAAAATTCAATGTAAGTGAAATACTGCAACTAATATAGTAAAAGATGACAATTGTAGAATATTAGTGTAATAAGATATCCAAAAATGTAAACAAATGTTAACTACGTCCATAGTGTAATATTGGTGTAATAGAATATTAGTGTAATATTAGTGTGATAAGATATAAACAAAGATTGATTGGATTAAAAGATTGAAATCAAATTAAATCAATCTATTAGAATTAAATTATAATAAATTGGATTTAATTACAGTTGAAATTGAACATTGGAATTAGTGTAATATTTAACACTGGATTGATATGTAAATTTGTTTTAAATTATTGTAAATGGCAAAGTAATCAAAATTGATGAAAATTGTTGGTAATCAAATTTGAAATTTAAAAGTGATTGTTATCTCGCCTTTTGGCAAGGCCGTGATACCAAGAACTTAACTGGAAACCAAGGACAGTCCGTCCTGAAGATCGGTTATACTCAGGTTAGCTATGGATATCGATTAATTTTTGTCCGAGTCCGGATCAAGCTACAATTTACAAGACATGACAGGCAAACCTTTGAAAGCCAACGCTCCAAGTTTCAAGTCAATCGGAGTTTGTATGCATGAGATATGACCGATAAGAGTCAAGAGAACATGTTGTTCGCATCCATCAGAGCACGTCATTTCGTATCCATCATGCCACCATTATTCGTATCGATCGGCTATTGCCAACTTCGCATCCATCAATTACAACACGGAGGTACACTTCGTATCCACACAAAGGCGGCTTTCATCGTATCGAACTTGTTCGAACCCATCAAATGATCACTACTTTGTATCCATCAAGTAACCACAGTTCGTATCCATCATGTTACCTATCCATCAAATTGGAGCAACTTTGATCGATACGAATAGGGCCACGCAATCGATACGATCAAAGCCACCATCATCGATACAAACAGGGCAACGACTATCGTTACGAACAAGGCTACCATCATCGATACGAACAAGGCAATGGCTATCGATGCAAACAAGGCGAAAATTTTGGAAATACTTGGTCGATTCGGCACGAAATGTGGATCGATCCTGGAAACTAGCACTACATCAACTCACAGGCGCGTGCTCAACATCGATTCGAACATAATGATACGAAAGGATCGATTCGAACTGAACAACCAACTGAAGAGTCCAATTCGTATCGATCATAACTCGCAATCCACAAGTCCAAATGCTATGAAATTTTCACAGAAGCTTACGTACAACTTAAAGAACATCCATGCCAAATTTTGACTCGATAGGGTGAAATCTTGATCGATACGAAATTCATTCGTATCGATCACGGATCAAGTCGAAACCACGTGGGATCGATCGCGTGGGCCCACCCACGTGCCAAAAGAGGTCTTCCGAGATCTGAGCAAGATATTTGCATCCTACGCCTATAAATGGCATCCCAGAGCCTCCAGAAAAATGATCTTTTGGCTCTCTGACGTCCATACTCCACCAAAACCATTTTTGCACTATAAGGCTGCTGTTGTACTCGAGTTTCATCACTGTAATTTGCTGTAATCTGCTGTAATTAGTTGTAATCATTAAGAGAAGATCAATAAAATCATCAATTTCATAGTGGACGTAGGCTATACGCCATACCACTCTAAATTTCTGTGTTTCTGCGTACTTTCTTATTTGTTTTTGAAGTGTTTATTAGAAAATTCTCCTTTTCCATTTAATTTCTTCATTTTTATCTCTTCAAACCCTTCCGAAGAGTGTTGTACCCAATTTTGGTACAAACACTTTGGTGCTTTCACTGAGAAAAAACCCAGTTTTTTCCTTCTGCTCGTTGGATCTGCTGCCGATACCGGATTGCAAACATCGAAGGAGAAGATCCAGATCTCAATTTCAGAAGTTCTCCCATCCTATTTAGATTTGCTACAAGTCTAGGAGAGAGTTTCATCATCCACCATGGTTAACACAAGGACTACTTCCACTACTGCAGATCCTGAAGGACGGGACAGACAGAATCCCGTACAACTGCCTCCAACTGAACAGAATGCTACTGGACCATCAGATCCGCAAGGGCCTGTCACCAGAGAAGAATTTCAGATGTTGATGCAAGAATTGACATAGAGCCGCCAACAGCTCACTCAGCAGCTCCGTGCTAATGCGAAACTAACCAACCAACTGAACCGTCAGTGACGAAGGAGATCCAGGAGGGATCAAGCTTCCTATTCTTCCACCGAGAGTTCAGCCTCTTCCGATTATCATCACAGATCTACACGCCCACGGCTAGACGGAAGTTACACATAGGCCACTGGGCATCAGCATACCTTGAATGTCGGGCAACTGAGAGTTGGCCCATCAACCAGCCGTCAAATTGGACCCTTCTCCCAAGGAGGCGCTACCCCACATCATGTTACTGATAACCGTACCACAACAGCCACTGATTTGGGTGCTGAGACCCGAAATCGGACAAATTCGAACCGTTACCAGCGTGAATACCATCCTGAGCCTTACGTCCCAGAGGACATAGAGCCAAGGAGGCGAGACACGGACCATCAACAGTGACCGGCCCCTCCTCGCATTGTGGAACCCGACCACACCTTGGCCTAGCCTGCTCAAAATGCCCAAATGCCCGAACTGTCAGCAATGATCCATCAAATGATCCGTGAAAGTCAAGGGCTTAGCAATGACGACTGGGGAATCTCCCGAAGTCATACTCCTTTTACTGATGAGATACTTTATGCTAAACCTCCACGGTGATTCAGTATGCCGACTTTACCCGTCTATGAAGGGAACTCTGACCCTAATCAGCATATTCTGAAGTACGAATGGTTGATGAATGATGCACGAGCTAATGATGCAGTTAAGTGCCGAAGCTTCCCGATTTCACTAAGGGGCATAGCGACTATGTGGTTTACTCAACTGCCAGCTCGATCTATCTCATGCTTCGATTAGTTGGCAACAAAGTTTATTGAACAATTTCGTATGCATGTCGCGAGACCAAAGGATGTTAATACCTTATCCAGTGTTACTCAAGCTCCTGGAGAGACACTCAGGCGTTATTTAGAGAGATTTCATGCTGCATGTGCTGAGATCATCAACCCAAATGATAACTCTATTCTTATGGCACTGACTAAGGGAATTGAGCCCGATTCTGAATTCGGAAACTAGTTGGCCGGAAAAACCCCTGCATCATTGGACCGTTTCTATTCCACGGCAGCTCAATTCTTGAGAAGGGAGGTTGCGAAACAGTCTAGGAAGAAGGATGATGTGAGGCCTAGTGTGGAAGGAATTCAAAGTAATATTGCTGTTAAATAATCTGGGGAGAGTTCCGGAAAAGTGCAATTGAATATTCGGAATAAACAGGATCAGAAAAAAGGCAATGGTAACCAAAATAGAAAATAGGATCAGAACTGTGGTCCACGGCGTAGAGCTTCGATGTTTGATAATTATACTCCTCTGAATAAGTCACTGGAGAACGTATATCTACAAACCTGCAACACTATTCAATACAAGAAGTCTGCTCCGAAACAGTCATCAGAAAAGCAGATTCAGACGGGAAAGTTTTGTAGATTCCGCGAAAGCTACGGCCATAACACAAATGGATGATGTCACTTGTAGGATCTCATTGAAAAGTTGATAAGATAAAGGAAGTTAGAACAATTTGTTCGGGCACCGCAGTTTGGAGGTGCGAGCCCATCGAATCTAAATCACATACCAAATCCGGCTAGACAGGAGGAACCCGCTCGTACTGGCGGGAGATTGGTGATAAACACTGTTTGTGGTGGACCTCATCCAGCAGATCGAAGCTGGAAGGAAATGGAGTCGTACGCTAGCTCTATCAGGCATGCAGACTTTGAATGTTGTAGTAATTCTGAAGATGGGACTTAGGCCAAACAGCAAAGAACGATGGTAGACGACATCGTATTTCGAGGTCGGGATGCCGACAGGGTCGAAGCCCCCACTATCGATCCGCTAGTCATATCAGCTCAAGTAGGTCCTGCTTGGATGAAGAGGATCTTGGTAGACAACGAAAGCTCTATGAATATTTTGTTTAAACGAGCTTACGACCAGATGAGAATGGAGACTAAAGACATGAAGCCGTGTCAGTCTCGCATTCACGATTTCAATGGGAGTGCAACTATACCCACTGGAGTTGTGGAATTGCCAGTGGAGTTGGGAATTGGTGAACGTCGAAGAGTCCGGATACTGCAGTTTGTTGTGTTGGATATAAACTCCCCTTATAATGCTTTCTTGGGCCGACCAACCCTAGCTGAATTCAAGGCTGCCATTGCCCCATGGTGTTTGACTTTGAAGTTCCCTACCCACAATGGTATCGGAGTTATTCAAGGGGATCAGGCTGCAGGGCGAGCTTGTTATGTAACTGAGCTGCGCGAGGCGCAGCGAAAACAAAAAGGAAAGGGCGTAGATGAATCTCTCTACGTCCGCCTTGCGGATAATTGACAATTAGCGCCCGGGCTCGGGCACCCCAACCAATTCCAAAGTGATCTTGACCCGAGAGATACCGAAAGTGAAGATGAAAGTAAAGACAGTCAAGCTTCTCCGACCGAACTGACGATCGATGTTCCAATCGACAATAATGATGACTTGAAGATGATAAAGATTGGATCTCAGCTAAGCCAACAAATGCAAGAGGAATTGGTTGAATTTCTCCGGGTAAACCTTGATGTGTTTGCCTAGATGCACTCTGATATGTGTGGGATCTCACCGGACATCGCGAGCCACACACTAAATATTAACCCACGGTGCGTCCCGGTCAAGCAAAAAAGGCGTGGTATTGATCTAGAGAGATCTGCCGCCCTTAAAGAAGAGGTAGATAAGCTTAAGACGAATGGGTTCATTCGAGATGCATTATACCCGGAATGGATATCAAATCCCGTACTTGTCCGAAAGCCAAATGGGAAATGGAGAACATGTGTTGATTACTCAGACTTGAATAAAGCTTGCCCCAAAGACAGTTTTCCACTTCCACGAATTGATCAACTTGTAGACTCAACGGCTGGACATAAGCTTTTATCCTTCATGGATGCGTACTCTGGCTACAATCAGATACCCACGCACTTGCCTGACCAGGAGCATACCAACTTCGTAACCAATATGGGACTCTATTGTTATAAAGTTATGCCTTTTGGACTCAAGAATGCTGGGGCAACTTATCAATGGTTAGTTAATCGAATATTCGCTAACCAGATTGGAAAAACCATGGAGGTGTATGTGGACGACATGCTAGTCAAGTCGCGATTTTCCACCGATCACATTAGAGACCTGGAGTTAATTTTTAATATCCTCCGAGAATATAGAATGAAGCTCAACCCATTGAAATGTCACTTTGGTGTAGCATCCGGAAAATTCCTTGGGTTTATCGTCAATGCTCGAGGAATCGAAGCCAATCTCGAAAAGATCCGGGCGATCAGAAATCTTGAAACCCCAAGAACTATAAAGCAAGTCCAAAGTCTCAACGGGAAAGTGGCAGCCTTGAGCAGGTTCATGTCAAGGTCCACTGACAAATGCATTCCCTTCTTCGATCTGATCCGAAAAGGGAAACGAAACTTTGAATGGACTACGGAATGTGAGGGCGCATTCCGAGCACTAATTCAACATCTCTCCACACCACCAATCTTGTCAAAGCCTATCGATCATGAGAAATTGTACATTTACTTGGCGGTATCAGAAAACGCAATCAGTGCTGCCCTAGTTCGGGAGGAGGATCGAATACAAAAGCCAGTCTACTACATAAGCAAGCGACTTACCGGAGCTGAGAGAAATTATCCGAAGCTAGAGAAATTGGCTTATTGTCTTGTTATTGCCTCGAGGAAGCTCCATCCGTATTTCCAAGCTCACCCAATCACCGTTTACACCGACCAGCCATTACGATAGGTCCTTACGCGTCCTGAGATGTCTGGTAGGTTACTTAAATGGAATATCGAGTTAAGTTAGTTTGACCCTACTTACACTCCAAGGCGAGCCATTCAAGGACAAGTCCTAGCAGATTTCATTGCTGAATTTACCATCCCCGAGGACTTGCCCGAAACTAGTGAATCTCCCAAGTATATATGGAAGCTGCATACGGACGGTGCATCAAATGACCGTTGCTCAGGTGCAAGGGTTGTGCTGGAAACTCCAGAAGGTCGATCTATATGATATGCTCTAAATTTCAACTTCCATGCAACAAATAATGAAGCTGAGTATGAAGCCCTACTGGCTGGATTGAAACTTGCTAGGGATTTAAGAATCATTGCGGTGGAAGTTTATTGTGATTCGCAATTGGTCGTGTGTCAAGTTCGAGGGGAATACCAAGCTAGGGATCAAAGACTGGCCGCTTACCTTACTTAGGTTTAGGAGACATTGAATCAGTTTGACTATTATGCTATTTATTACATACCACGAGAACACAACTAGAAAGCTGATTCGTTGGCAAAGTTAGCCAGTATAGGCGAGGCACAGCAAATGGGACTTGTTCCTGTAGAGATATTATCTTCACCAAGCATTGATCAAATGGAAACCGATTGGATATTTGATGTCGTTTCCGAGAGGGAGTCGTGATGACTCCATTCAAAAATTATCTCAAGCACGGAACCCTGCCAGAGCGTAGGAATGAAAAGAGACAGATTCTTAGAAAAGCTTCGCGGTTCATTATTCAAAACGGAGTTATGTATAGAAGAGGATACTCGGTTCCTTTACTCTGGTGTATCGCTCACGATGAAATCAAACGAGTATTACATAATGTACACGAAGGAGAATGTGGCGATCACACTAGGGGCCAAGCGCTCGCTAAGAAAGTACTCCGATATGGATATTATTGGCCGACTGTAAACCGTGATGCAGCAGATTATGCCAAGAAGTGTGATAAGTGTCAAAAGCATGCTCGGTTTTCTAGGGCCCCACCTACTGAGATAACTCAAATGGTCAGCCCATGGTCGTTTGCGGTATGTGGCATTGATATTATTGGCTCTCTACCTCTAGCCAAAGGTGGTGCGAAGTACACCATCGTAGCAGTTGATTACTTTACCAAGTGGGCAGAAGCTGAACCTCTTGCTACAATCAAAACAAAGAAGGTGATCAACTTTGTAGTGCGCAACATCATCTGCCGATTTGGTCTCCCACGTACTATCATCACTGACAACGGGACCCAATTCGATAGTGCCGAATTTAAGGATTTTTGTCAACGATTCCACATTCAGAAGAAATTCTCCGCAGTCGCACACCCTCAAGAGAATGGACAGGTTGAAGCTGTTAATAAAGTTATAAAATCCATTCTGAAGAAATGATTGGAAAAAGCCGGGGGCAAATGGGTCGATGAACTTCCTATGGCCTTATGGGCCTGCCATACAACCCACAAGTCCACAACCGGTCACACTCCATTGTCTCTCTCCTATGGTTCAAAAGCTGTTGTTCCAGTCGAATTAGAAGTACCTTCTCATCGTGTGACATACTACGATCCAAAGACAAATGCTATATTACTTGCTGAATCTCTCGATTTATTGGATGAGAAGCGTGAAGAGGTTGATTTGAGGGCAGCCGCATATCGAAGTCGAGTCGCCTGATTATACAATGCTAAGGTCCGACCTCGAACCTTTGAACTTGGTGATCTCATACTCAAAAGAGTTTATCCGGTCCCTTCGCATATGAAGCCAACTTGGGAGGGACCATATGTTATTGAACGAAAGCTCGGAGATGGCACATTCAAATTATCGACCGTTGACGGTCTCACTCTTCCAAGAGCCTGGAATAGCGAGAGTCTTCGTCGCTACTACACATGGCGGGCTCTGTTTATTTACTCAGTCTATTTTTCATTTGCAATTTTTTTCTGCATTTCGAAATTAGAATTTGTAATAAGGCAACTGACTTTGCCATATTTTCTTATTTTAGCAATAAAGTGCAATCTCTTCAAGCCAGAGCTGTGATTTACTTGAAATACTTCATATGACCATCACTATGCACGGAGAGCTAAGTTCCATCCTACAGTGGAATTTATTCAAATAGGGAGTGACTGTGATATGACCGGTCACTTGCTAAGTGAAACCCGAGCTCGGGGATAAGCCATCACACTAAAGTCAAAAAAGGATTGATACACGACAATCCTTCGCCTAACTCCAGATTCCCAGAGTGTGAACTGGAGTATAAACTTACAAATACAGTTTCGAAGTGGGTGGATCCGTCCACCTAACGACTTCGCCCGTATTCGAATCAAGTTTGAGGAGGATGGACCCGTCCATCTAACGACCTCACTTGTTAACTTAGGGTGGATGTGATCCGACCATCCACGATCCTGATACAGCTCTCGTTCCTAGAGTGCGAGCGAAATTCGAAAACATACAACAAATATGATTGACCGTCCGTTTACTAACTCCGGATTCCCAGAGTGCGAACCGGAGTATAAACATCAACTAACTCTAAGTCCCCAGAGCGCGGACCGGAGTATAAACTCAAGTCAGGTGTAATTGAGCACCCGCGAATTTATTTAAGCCCCCAAAGTGCGGACGAAATGATAAGTGTCAAACAAACGTGGCTGATCGCCCGTGAAAATAATTTAAGTCCCTGGAGCGTGGATACAATCATCAATAAAGAGCGAGTGTGATTAAACCACTCAAAATCCCCTTGTTTCAACATCAAACCAACAATGCTAAGCATGCTGCATTGAAAGCGAAATACGACCGCTAGCCGATCTTTAAACTTCATTCCTGAAACTGGGGGCAGAACTTAAGTGTCAATCGCTAACTGAAGCAGTACAATATCGGAGTTCAACTTAATGTCCAGTTGTGACTTGTGGCCGTGATTTTAGGACTTGACGGATGAACTCAAGCGGGGTTCAAGCGTTGAGACTTCACAAGTGTACTGATCAAGGAATTCGAATGCTGGAACACTTAAGCAAATAAACACACATCGAGTTCAAAGCAAAATAAAGTTTCATTTTAGCTAACTGCGAAAAGAAATTATGTACAAGTTGGTCCCAAAAAATTCATACTAGCGGGGGCCGAACCCGCATCTATACATGGCCTACCAAAGAAAAAACAAAGATAAATTCCTATCTATCTACCAAAACTAAATCGAAGAAGCACATCTACACTTTTTTTTCGGCTTCCTTTTCGGTGTTGACCCACTGGAGCTACCACTTATCTTTCTTTTTGATCCTTTGCCTTTCAGCGGCTGATCTCCAGGAGGGGGCATGATATCAACTTCCTCATCCGAGCTCAAGTGCATGGGAATGTTCCCTGAAGGCGGAGTCGGAGGAACTGGATCGACTATAGGAGGCGGGATAGGCGTGCTGGTGTCAATAACTATACCACCAGGTGATATCATCCTTAACGGAGCCGGACCAGGTGCCGCCATCCCACCTCCAAAACTACCGCCATGGGCCGCGCTGGGAGCATCAGTGGTTGGCATTGAAGAGCCAGTAGCAGGTGAGCTTTTGCCCATAACAAATGGCAGGTCCGCAAAAGGATTGCTGTGATGACCGAGGAGTTCCTCCATCATCTGTTCATCGAAAACCAGAGTGCACCCTTGCGTTCCGTCAGTCAATGCCGTAGTCATTGTGGTGATTGCTTTAGTTATTATTGCCTCCTGCATATGATGTGATTCTTGAGTGGCAGGAGGCACTACCGGTGCAGCATCAATCATTGGACAAAAACAAAAGAAGAACTGTTTGTACTTAATTCAAATGACGATTCCGACTTCAGATAAGCATATAGAATGTTCAGAATACCTTCCTCAATTTGGCTTGTGGACGGCTGAATAGCCTCAGAAACTTATTCTCTGGCCGGAGGTAGCTGCGGCTGATCCGAATTATAGGCAGGAATGGGATGAGGATCAACCACATGTGCAGATTCAGGTTGGGTTGGCGTAGGAACTTCAGCGCTCACTTCGTGATTCTCAACATCTGAACCTTCTCCGACCTCCAAGTGTTGGGTGCCGAGCCTTTCTTTTTCATGCAGAATCATCGACTTGCGTAGAATCTTTCTTTCATCCTCATTAAGCATGCGATTCTAAGCTCAAACTCATCGATTGACTCACCTAGATGCACCGCCTTCTCCTCCTCAACCAATCGGCCCCAAGCGTTATATAAGTGAGTTGGATAGTTGTCAAGCCAGGCTAGATTTCCATGCCTCAAAACATTGGCGTTATAAACAATGAGGAGATCTTCAATATCAGCTTCTAGCCTAGACTCAGCCATTTGAACTTTCTCCTCGACCTCAGTCTCCACCACTCGGACCTTAGCCACGGCCGCATCCCATTCAGCCCAAGCACAACGGCCTATTCACACGCTTCTTGGGCCACTTTGTTTGCATCATATTTTTCCTTGATGATTTCGGAAAATTTAGCTTTAAGTTCGGCAAGTTCTTTCAGAGCGACGTCCCTTTTAGCTGTGACGGTGGTGTTGCGATGACCCATCTGCTCCACCAAGGCATAGTGAGTCTGCCTCGTCCTATCCATGGCCAAGTTCGCCTCATCGACCTTTTTGGTGGCCTCTATCTCTGATTTTCGAGAGGACTCGAATTCATCAGTAAGCACTTGGACGATGCGGTCCTTCTGGGCGAGGTCAGATTCTAACTTTTCGATTATTTTAGCCTTCTCGAAGGCCACCTTCGACGCTTTCTCTACAGCCTTCACCCACTCTTTATACTGGGAATATATGTCATGAATGTAATCATGCATTGTGTTCTCCGTCTCCGATGTAATTATCTTCTAATGAGGGGGAAAAACGTAGCCGTCGAAGCATATATTTGGGAACTCTTTCCTCAGCTGAGCGATTTTAATGGCCCCTTCCCCAGTGGGCTCAGTGATAGCCTGCTCAACGATGACGGGAGGCTCAACCTCAGTTCTATGGTGTTGCGACTCGGGCCTAGAAGCATGTGAAGATGGTTTGTGATGAGGGAGCTCTACTGGCTGTCTCCCTTGACCTGAAGGCTATGTAGGGATTCTAGGAGGAGGAGAGCGGGATCGGGATCAATGTATATACTCGCTATCCCTGTCTCTCTCTTGACGTTCCCGATTAGAGTACCCGTTATCGCGGTCTCTATCTTCTTCCCTCCTGCGTGACTCATAATATGAAGAAGATCAGCGAGCTAAACGAAGACTTCCTAACATCGACCCTCGTTCGGACATTGTCCCTGTAAAAATAAAAAGAAGCAGAATTAGTGGTTTCTTGAATTGAACAACTTATGATTGAAAATCGTGTAGTGCCGTGAAGTGTGTATGTATGTGCAATCCCTCCGACCAACCGCAAATGTCGGCCGCACTTATAGGAAGCGACCCGCTTAGGTCAAGAGCACTATCAAGCTCCTCCAACCCGGTGTCGTGTTGAAGTGACACGTAATCCGGAATCGGAATATCGGCAAGCCCTTCGAAAGGACTCTCTGTAGGCAAGGAAGGAGCCTCCGAAATTCTAATGCCGGGAATCGGCAAGGAAACCACAACTAATTTCCACCACGAAGACTTAGGACGTTTGTAAGCAGCGGCCTTGCCTTTTCTTCTTCCTTCTTTCGCTTGAAATCCGGCCGAAGGCCCAGCTAGAAGTTCATCATCCGTGGGTGTTCTCTCTTCGTCAACCCCTTTAGTTATTACGACCCCGGGTGTTTACGTTTCAACCGCTTCTTCGGGGTTGCCCTCAGTGTCCGTTCGAGCCTTATGCTTTGGTTCCGCTCAATCAGTCCGATGATTCTCAAATTTTTGTCGGTTAGATCCGAATCGATGTCCCTCATTTCACTTGGAACTTCTTGAAGGACTCTTACTATTTCTTTGAAGTATTCGCCATCGGGTTGTGAAATTGCAGCTGTAAAGAAAAGAAGATATCAGTTTACATCAACTACTATTATCTGGATAACTCTTGAAGAAAACTGTAACACTTACGTCTGACCAACCATCGACTAGCAAATCCTGGGGGGCATCGGACATAGAGCCATTCTGTTTTAAAGTAACTCAGCTTTGTCCAGGATCCGGTTACTACTTGGCAGTTCCTGACCGCCTCTTGGAATGTAAAAGATGGGCTGTCTCCTTACTCTTGACGTTAAAAAGATGTCTAATCTCTGTAGGAGCCGGTGGCCGAAAGAGATGCTCCATGAATACAATAACTAAACTGTTTAGCAGAGCATATCCATTGGGATGTAGTTGCGATGGGGCAATTCTGAGGAAAGACAACACTTCCCTAATGTATTGTTTGAACGGAGGAAGTGTTCCTGCTGCGCACGCATGACGGTTGAAGGCAGTAAACCCCTTTGGGGAAGCATGCGGTCTATCATTAGGCCCAAGTAATAGAACATCGTCCAATGACAAACCGTGCCTTAGGCAAATACATCCCAACATGTCTTCCAAGACGTTGGACGGTACTGAATCTTCTGGGTTTGCAATGAAAGTTGCTCCTGGAAGCTCATCCGGAGCTGGGCCTATAACTTCGTCCGCGATGGCCGGAATCTCTAGGACAAAAAGAGATGAATCCTGGAGCTCTTGCTGTTGTGTACTAGTGGATTCCATAGCTAATCAACTTATTAGAAACCATCATTAGACAATAAAAACCCAAGTGTTCCTCAGTGTGGAGTTCGTGAATGTGTTGTGCAGTGTAATGCTGTGAATTACTTGAGAAACTCTACAGAGTATGAGAAATTATGCGAACAACGAGACTTTAAAATTCAACTGGAGTGACTGTCATCGCTGACCGTCACAACCGTGCCATCCAAATTTTAGAGACCGATCTGAATTACAGTTTGTTAAAATTGTGTTCAGTTACAAGTTCCATCGACGAGCTTCGAAGGGAAGTCAAATATGCAGTTCAACGGACAAGTCCAATTATGCCAAGATGAAGCTCGTCGGAGTCGAGTATTTGAATTTGCATGAAATTTGCATTTATCAAGGCTAGAAAGTTCATGTCGTTCATCGCAAAAGCACTAACTTCGCATCGGTCTTAGAGTGCGTCAGTTCGCAATGACAAAAGCTTTAGATTCGCATCGATCCTAAGCTCTCATTTCGTATCGATCACCGTGTTTTTGGATTTCACATCGATCAATTCGCGCTGGCAATACATCGGTCAAGTCGCCACGAAATGCCATGATGTTCGTATCGATCGAAACTCTGCTAGTTTTGTATCGATCTGATCGATACGAAACCCCTGGTTGAGGATCGATGCGAAATCCAGTTTCTTTAACCTTTCACCGATAAGAAATCAAAGCCGGGCAACTTCTCGTCAATTCCTTCATCTCCTTCCTTACTCTTTCTTCCCCAAATGGCCATAACTCCCATTTCCTTCATCCTCGACCTTGCTCCGACCACCTACGGCCTCCTCATCGCCAGAGACGGCCGTGGATACGAATGGATTGGCAAGTGGGCCCAAGTCTCGTCATTCTTAATACAAGTTCTTCGATTAATTACCTGATTTCAACAATTAGTTCAAGGAATTAGTGGGTTGGTAGACTCGGGGACGAAGGTTTTCTTTTCTCGGATAATTGAGCGATTCGAAGACAGAGGTTAAAGGCTTGTTTTGATTCGAAGGCAAAAAAGTTTTCTATTTCCAAGTTTTCCGATCGATGCGAAGGCCAGGGGAAAATAATGCAAGTGAAAAATTTTCTAAGTATGAAAGCAGTATTTATATGGACCCAAGGAAAGAAGAAAAACGATTCGACTCCCAGTCATCGCGACCGCTTCCAACCGGTTCCTCCCCAGGTCGATACGAATTGGCTATTCGTATCCAACAGCCCGAGCCTCATCGATACAAAATGTGCAACGAACTTCTTTCTGAAGCATTGGATCCCATCGATACGAAGCACTTATTCGCATCCATCATTTTCGTCTCCATCAGAGACGCATCGATACGAACTGCGTTATTCGTATCCATCAATGTATAGCCCATCAAGACTCGTATCCATCGATATGAATAATGCCCGGAGGACCAGCTGCTCTATTCGTATCCATCATAAGCCCCTCGATACGAAGATCACTACAGAATTATATGTGGACAAATCAACTCTATCGATACAAAACGCCAATTTCATATCCACCAACTTCGAGACCCAAGACTTCGTATCCATCGATACGAAGCATGCATTCCAACTTCTTGACTCGATCCAAGAGAGGATCGATGCAAAAGGAATTACTCAAAACGACTATCGATCGTTGCTACAACTCAAATTTCACAATGTTTCAGGAGAGGAACGATACGAAATTCGATACAAAAAACTGACAACGACTCGTGAACGAATTGAAAACTCATCTAACGACAATTACAACAACAAAACAACAGTTTGCTATCATTCAACATTCAATTACAACAGTGCACAGTACAACAATTGGTGGTCAACAAGTCAGAAAAAACTGTTCAGAATAAAGATTGCAACTTTTCACAGCACGTCGTGTTTTCACAAGACGTACTCTGTGGGGAAAATGTTATCCCGCCTTTTGGCAAGGCCGTGATACCAAGAACTTAACTGGAAACCAAGGACAGTCCATCCTGAAGATCGTTTATACTCAGGTTAGCTATGGATATCGATTAATTTTTGTCCGAGTCTGGATCAAGCTACAATTGACAAGACATGACAGGAAAAGCTGTGAAAGCCAACGCTCCAAGTTTCAAGTCAATCAGAGTTTGTATGCACGAGATATGACCGATAAGAGTCAAGAGAACACGTTGTTCGCATCCATCAGAGCGCGTCATTTCGTATCCATCATGTCACCATTATTCGTATCGATCGGCTATTGCCAACTTCGCATCCATCAATTACAACACAGAGGTATACTTCGTATCCATACAAAGGCAGCTTTCATTGTATCGAACTTGTTCGAACCCATCAAATGATCACTACTTCGTATCCATCAAGTAACCACTGTTCGTATCCATCATGTTACCGTTATTCATATCCATCAAATTGGAGCAACTTTGATCGATACGAACAGGGCCACGCAATCGATACGATCAGAGCCACCATCATCGATACGAACAAGGCAACGGCTATCGATACGAACAAGGCTACCATCATCGATACGAACAAGGCAATGTCTACCGATGCGAACAAGGCGAAAATCTAGGAAATACTTGGTCGATTCGGCACGAAATGTGGATCGATCCTGGAAACTAGCGCCACTCAACTCACAGGCGCGTGCTCAACATCGATTCGAACAGAACGATACGAAAGGATCGATTCGAACTGAATAGCCAACTGAAGAGTCCAATTCGTATCGATCATAACTCGCAATCCACAAGTCCAAATGCTATGAAATTTTCACAGGAGCTTATGTACAACTCAAAGAACATCCATGCCAAAATTTCGACTCGATAGGGTGAAATCTTGATCGATACGAAATTCATTCATATCGATCACGGATCAAGTCGAAACCACGTGGGATCGATCGCGTGGGCCCGCCCATGTGCCAGAAGAGGTCTCCTGAGATCTGAGTGGGATATTTGCATCCTACGCCTATAAATAGCATGCCAGAGCCTCTAGAAAAGGGATCCTTTACCTCTTTGACGTCCAGACTCCGCCGAAACCATTTTTGCGCTATATGGCTGCTGTCATACTCGAGTTTCATCACTCTAATCCGCTGTAATCAGTTGTAATCATCAAGAGAACATTAATAAAATCATCAATTTCATAGCGGACGTAGGCTATACATCGAACAACTCTAAATTTCTGTATTTCTGCGTACTTTCTTATTTGTTTTTGAAGTGTTTGTTAGATAATCCTCTTTTTCCATTTAATTTCTTCAATTATATCTCTTCAAACCCTTCTGAAGAGTGTTGTGCCCAATTTTGGTACAAACAGTGATTTAATTAATTTCATATTTATTTATTTAATTAATGTGAAATTAGCCATTTTGGCCACCATCTCGGATTTCGACGAAACCAGTTTCATCGGATCCGTAACGATGAATTATTGTAGGATTTCAAGTTTCGGAGCGATCGGACCCGTTGTTCGATCATACGGACCTGAAACGCCTAGAAATCAATTTAATTGAAATCAATTTGAAATAAGCTGATTTTAAGCTAACTTCTTCATACGATGGAATTTGGACTTAAAACCTTTTCCATTGAGTTTAAAAATATCGAAAATATCTATTTTGATATATGGGACGTGTGACGCCCCACCTCTATGGTCACGCTAGCCAAGATCACTACGATGTAATGTCGTCGACTAGCACGAAGAATAAGGCTGTTGACGAGCGACCATCTGTGCAATTTCCTTGTGCGAGCACCGATATGTCAGAAAATATAACATGCATTTCATTTCAAGAGGGAATCCGACATACCGATGCAAAATCAAAGCTATTACACAGTGGCTAAGTAGACCTCGGAAACAAATATAGAAATAAACATAACATAAATCAGTCACAGAGGTTCATATCACAGAGGCGGAAACAGATATAAATATATAACACCAAAAAGGTGTACATCAGAGTAGTGGTCAAATAAGATCCACAATATCACAAAAGAATAGATACAAGTGCTATATAAAAGAATAAGTATACATCATGGAGTCTATATCTCGAATGTATAACAACAAAAACTACAAATGTAATGTAGTTAGACAAAAATCAGAAGATGATCCCAGATAAGGAGTCAAGCAGGAGCACCTGTAACATCTCGGTCTGACCCGAGTATTATTTAATAAGAAAATAATAAACGGACCAGTCTAGCTATAAATATCAGATAAAGGAATGAGATATAAGCAGAGATATAATAAGAATGTATGATAACAATAATGTCGTACTAGAACAAATATGATATAAAGCACCAAAATCATACAACATCTCAAGAATCTCAAAGTACCAAAAAGAATGTCATATTCTTTATTTTTTTCACCATACCACAAATATTAACAAACATATAATTGCCAATCACAAAAAGAGGTGAAACACACAAATTCTAGAAATCAGCAAATAGAAATCCAGAAATCACAAAGGGGGGAAGGCCTATCACAAACGGGAGCATGAAAACTCACCAACACGTGTATCACAAATGGAACGCTATTCCATGGTCGCTAACCATAAAAATTGAGTCGAAACTCCATAAACGGTCCGAAGACCACGGGTCGCTACCCCGCCAAATTGAACTGAAGTTCCACAAAAATGGGGTTTAGTCTCCCTTGCAAACAAATAGACATCGCACATCGCTAGTCTAAATCAAAAAATGATCATCATCGATCAACAAAAAGTGTGAATTACACTAAGCTAGTAAATATATGATTTTAGCTTCATGTCCCATAACCACTAGCTTAACTTAAATATTTACGAACAAATTGTAGACTTCCACTCGAAAATTGTCATAAGATTTTCAATCGAACAAGTCCAAAAATTAACCGACGAAGTAAATGCAAGCGTTTCATACCACTTGTTTTGCTAAGCCATTTAATTATATTTTCTCATACGAATGAGGTAAAGGTTTGTGTATACTAATAGATTGGAAAACAGTTTTGAAAACAAGGTTTATATTTAAAATAGAGTTGAAATCATCTTTGTAAAAGAGTTTGAATATTTACTACTAGTATAGAAAACCTTTATATGTTAAAGTGACAAATCACAGAAATGATTGTAGAAACAATCAATCACGAAAATCCACGTTCGAAGACGTGAATCATATCCAAAGAAATCGATACCAATTCCATAAAAATGGACATTCTCAAAAATCCCGAAAAAGAAGTCATCAGAGAAGATAATAAATGATAAAAATAAATCGGACAGTCACGAATCGATAAAAGTTGGATTCTCAAGCTAATTAGGCAAAATAGGCAAAATGGAGCAGGTCAGTCGACTGACTGCAGGGGGTCAGTCGACTGACCCAGAAACCAAAATGTTTCTTTTCCTGCAGTAAGTCGACTGACTGCAGAGGGTCAGTCGACTGACTGCAGAAAACAGAAACTTCTGTTCTCTGCAGTCAGTCCCAGGTTGGTCTGATTTCTGCAGTCAGTCGACTGACTACAGGGGGTCAGTCGACTGACTGGAACTGAAGCTGTTTTTCAGCTTATTCAAATGAAGCACAAACTCCTCTGATATGGATCGGACGAGCAATGGACTTAAGGGGCTTTTGCCAATCGACAACCCAGCCCTGTAGGCTTTCCGATTCACCACCAAAACATGTTCACAATTCAAAGCTAGGATTTTCAAAGTTTTGACTTCCAAACACCAAATATTGGAATGTTCACCAAATCAATCCTAATCAAAATCAAATGATCATGAACAAGTGTTAGGAATTCATACCTAACATCAAAGATAGTTATAGACAAAGATGTGAGATAAAAATCTCACCTTTTACACAAAAACAAGGAAGAAGAAGCTTGAAAACAAAGGAGAATCAACCACTCTTCAATCTCAACTCTAGGAGCTTGAATCTAAGCTCAAAAAGAAGAACATTTTCAAAGTTAGGTTTAGGAAAATTTTTAATTTAAAGAGAGATTGAGTTGGAGAAGAAGATGGAGATACTTACCAATAGTTTCCCTTTGAATTTGGAGCTAAAACTTGGATTTGCTAAAGAAACTAGGGTTTAGGATTTTAATTTCCCATCTCCACCACCATTTTCAGTTTTGCTTGAGTGTTTTAGGAAATAGAAATGTAGTGAAGAGGAGAGGTGGACTGAACTATGGTATAGAGAGAGTTGGGGTGAAACCCAAACCCAAAGCCCAATAGAAAATAGCAAAATTCAACTTACTCCAAATATATCGATGTTTATACTTAAAAGAGTCGCAAACGCCATTTTGGACTTAATGTAAGTGGTCTCGAGTCCCAATTCGACTGTTTGCAAAAAGTAGCTTTTCGGACCTTAATCTGATTAACGATTCTATATTTAAATAAAATATTTAAATATACAACTCATAAAATATGCGGGTTGTTACAGACTCCCCTCCTTAAAGAAATTGCGTCCTCTCAATCTTTAAGAAACAAATAAAAAGTAACAACAATAAAAGCATATCAACACAAAATGAAGAATTTTGAAATAAAAAGTTCACCTTAAGGAGCACGAGAGAGCAAGTCTGGATGTGTTCGCTCGATGAATTCTCTGGGTTCCCAAGAGCAATCCAGGATTTGAGGACCATTGAACTTTCACAAGAGGAACATCTTTATTTCGAAGGCGTTTGACCTCCGAAGCAATGATTCGAATAGGATGTTGCTCATAAGTCAAATTAGGCGAAACTTCAATTTCTTCAATAACACCGGGCTCAAGAATAGAGTCGGAATCTCGAAGGCATTTCCGAAGTTGAGAGACGTGGAATACGTCGTGAATAGCAGAAAATTGAGATGGTAACAAAAGGCGATAAGCCACGGAACCAATGCATTCGGTGATGGGAAATGGGCCAATAAATCGAGGTGCTAATTTTCCCGATCGACTGAAACGCACAACACCCTTCATTGGTGAAACACGAATAAACACAAAATCACCCACAGAAAATTCTAATCTCCTTCTTCGATTATCGGCATAGGATTTTTGTCTACTTTGAGCTTCTTTCATCCTATGACGAATAAGGTCGATCTTTTCTGTGGCATCACGAATAAAATTTGGACCTAAAACCAGCTTCTCCCCGGCTTCAAGCCTACATGAAGGAGATCGGCATGGCCTTCCGTATAGTGCCTCGAAAGGTGCTATACCAATAATAGATTGGAAGCTATTATTATAGGATAATTCAACAGGAGAAATATGATCTTCCCAACTTCCACCAAAATCAAGAACACATGCACGAAGAAGATCTTCAAGAGTTTGATTCACACGCTCGGTTTGTCCATTGGACTGAGGATGATAAGAAGTGCTAAAATTAAGCTTCGTTCCCAAAGCTTTTTGAAGACCTTTCCAAAATCCACTAGTAAACAATGGATCACGATCACTAACAATAGAAGTAGGGACTCCATGCAATTTAACAATTTCTTTGACAAAAAGTTTAGCCAAAATAGGTATGGTCCGATTGGACCGAACGGGAATAAAGTGGGTGGATTTCGTAAGCCTATCTACTATCACCCATAGGCTATCATGACCCGAATGAGAACGGGGAGGACCGTCAATAAAGTCCATGGAAATCTGATCCCACTTCCATATTGGAATTTCCAATGGTTGCAATAACCCACCGGGCCTTTGATGTTCGGCCTTAACAAGTTGGCAAGTCATGCAATGCTTCACAAAGTTGGCAATATCAGATTTCATTCCCTCCCAGAAATAAAGTCGCTTCATATCCGCGTACATTTTACTACTACCGGGATGAATGGAAAATTTAGAACGATGAGAATCTTCTAAAATATCTTTACGAAGATCAATAATATTTGGTACAATAAGTCTACCAAATTTTCGAATACCACCACGAGCATCAATATTATAGTCTTTCAACCCTTCAATATCAATTTTATCCCTACAACTTTAGCCAAGAAGAACCAATTCGGGATCATGCTTTTGAGCTTTAAGAATGCGGTCTAAAAGAGAAGGATGAGCTTCAAGGCTACACAAAACAAGAGATGAACATAAATCGGATTCACGATCTCGAATCTCACAAGTGGATAAAGTCTCGAGATCATTCCACTCGGATATCATCATGGAAACAACCGCTTGTTGCTTACGACTAAGAGCATCAGCAACACGATTTCCTTTTCCGGGAGTATAAAGAATGTCAAGATCATATGATGCAAGAAATTCGAGCCAACGCTGTTGATGCAAGTTAAGTTCCTTTTGAGAAAATAAATACTTCAAAGATTTGTGATCGGTGTAGAGAACAAATTTCTCTCCCAAAAGATAATGACGCCAAATTCTAAGGGCGAAAACAATAGCCGCGAGCTCTAAATCATGAGTGGCATATCTAGTCTCGGCAGGCTTTAATTGTCTAGAAGCATAAGCGATAACACGTTCCCGCTACATGAGAACGACACCCAAACCAACACGACTAGCATCGGTATAAACAATAAAATCTTGGTTCCCATCGGGAATCACAAGAATAGGAGCATCGGAAAGGAGTTCTTTTAATTTTTGAAATGAAGCTTCACATTTGTCTGACCAAATGTATTTAACTCCCTTCTTTGTCAAACTAGTAAGAGGTACGGAAATCTTAGAAAAGTCTTTTATGAACCGACGGTAATAGCCCGCCAATTCGAGAAAGCTATGAATTTCCGTCACACTCTCCGGTCTCTTCCAATTTTGAATCGCTTCAATCTTTGAAGGATCCATGGAAATTCCGGATTCCGAAATAATATGCCCTAAAAATTTCACACGAGATTGCCAAAAGTGGCATTTAGAAATTTTTTCTTTCAATTGGTTGCTCCTAAGAGTTTCCAACACAATACGAAGATGATTTTCATGCTCCTCTTCGGTTTTAGAATAAATAAGAATATCATCTATAAAGATGAGAACAAATTGATCGAGGAAGTCTTTGAAAACTTGATTCATAAGGTCAACGAAATAAGCTGGAGCATTCGTTAAACCAAATGGCATAACAAGCCATTCATAAGATCCATAACGAGTACGGAACGATGTCAAAGGAATGCTATCCTCTGCAATACGGAGCTGATGAAAACCGGTTGCTAAGTCTAACTGTGAAAAGACTCTAGCACCACTAAGCTGATCGAATAAATCATCAATCTGAGGTAAGGGATATTTATTCTTGATGGTGAGATCGTTAAGCTTGCGGTAGTCAATGCAAAGCCTAAGTGTACCATCAGATTTCTTCACAAAAATAGCCGAAGCTCCCCATGGAGAGGAACTAGATTGAATAAATTGCTTCGCTTCCAATTTGGATAATTGTTTGCGCATCTCCTCATTTTCTTTATTGGACATACGATAAGGAGGACGAGTAATAGGTAGAGCTCCAGGGATTAGATTAATTCGGAACTCAATTGCTCGCTTAGGTGGTAATCCTAGAACGGGCTCAAATATGTCGGGAAATTCACGAACAATGTGAATGAGAGAAATGACATCTTCCTCATCATCATTATCGTCATCATGAGGATTTAGAGAATACAAGGATGCTTTTGAATTGGAATCTGAATCTTTCAGAACAAGAGAAATCTGCTTAACAGATTGAGGATGGCGAAGGTATATTGTCCACTCCGGACATAAGATATAGGATTCATAACGGTTAAGCCAATCCATTCCCAAAATCATTCTGAAACCAAGGTAACACATAACATGCAAATCGGCACGGAAAGAGTAATCACACAAAATAATTTCGTCATCTTTACATAATAAACTGAGTGTTGCGGATCCACCTACCGGATTCGCAATCCTCAAAGAAGTCATCAAGCCAATAACATCCAAAGATAAAGCATCAACAAGTTCTTTTGATATAAAAGAGTGAGATGCACCCGTATCAAAAAGAACTCGAATAGGAAGATCGCGCAATATAATAATGCCATCAAGGATAGAATGAGAAATACCTTGACCACGAGAAGTGTTAGAAGGGGCTTGGACAACATTTAGCTTGCCCTCCTTCTTGCCTTGAAGTTTGGGACACAAATATAAAGTATGACCCGAACTCTTGCAATAGCGGCAGAAAAGAGGCTTCGTGCACTTGTTCGCATAATGGTCCTTAGAACCACAATTGTAACATTCTTCACGGCGGAAGGTAGGAGTATTTGCTACTGGTGTTGCTTGCTTTCCCTTCTTGTTGGGATTAGGCTTGAATTTAAAAGGTCTCTTCTTGTTGATGTTTGGTTTAACCTTAGCATCACTATCTTTATCAGCCTCTTCGAGTCGAAGAGCAATGTCAACGAGTTGATCAAAAGAAACTTCCAATTTTAGAAGTAATGGCTTTTTGAGACTTTTGTTCAAGCCATAAACAAATCTCTGGTTTTTCTTCAATGGGGTATTAATATATTCGACCCCATATTTAGACAAAGATTCGAAAGAAGCGACATAGTCGGTCACGGAAGATTCACCTTGAACAAGGTCAATGAAGCATCGAGATAGAGATACTTTTTCAGCTTCCGGCACAAATTTTAACTCGAACCTTTCCCGGAATTGCTCCCAAGTAAGGTCCTCTTCGATAATTTCGGAGATCAGAAGCTCTTACCAGTCCAATGCTCTTTCTTGGAGCATACTAGAGGCCACTTGGACTCGATGGAGATCAATAAGATTCATGCGAGAAAAGATACGGTCGCATGTTCGAAGCCAAGCCTGGACTTCTATAACGCTCTCAGACCCCTTGAATGGCTTTCCACCCAAATTAGCGTAGTCACTGCATAAGCGTGCAAACCCAGATTTAGGATGAGTGGGCTCAGGAATAGGTCCGACAGCTTGAGCATTTCTCACAAGGTCAAGAAGTTGCTGAGCAGACATAAATACTCCATCCTGGGGAGTAGCACTAGATTGACCGACGCTGGGATGGCCAGGTCTAACCATTTCTTTTCTTTAAGAAATAAAGAAAAGAGAAAAAAGGTTAATCTCAGAATGAATATCAAACAAACTTGATTGATAAAACAAGGTATCATAAAAAGAAATAGGATAGAACGTGTTCAATGACTCGAATTAAATCCTATGGCACGATTCCTAAGAAAGACTTAGGATAATGATCCTTGCTAGATTATTCTACATTGTTCCGAAGTTTGGCTCTGATACCAAGCTGTGACGCCCCACCTCTGTGGTCACGCTAGCCAAGATCACTACGATGTAATGCCGTCGACTAGCACGAAAAATAAGGCTGTTGAGGAGCGACCATCTGTGCAATTGCCTTATGCGAGCACCGATATGTCAGAAAATATAACATGCATTTCATTTCAAGAGGGAATCCGACATACCGATACAAACTCAAAGCTATTACACAGTGGCTAAGTAGACCTCAGAAACAAATATAGAAATAAACATATCATAAATCAGTCACAGATGTTCATATCACAAAGGCGAAAACAGATATGAATATATAACACCAAAAAGGTGTACATCAGAGTAGTGGTCAAATAAGATCCACAATATCACAAAAGAATAGATACATGTGCTAGACAAAAGAATAAGTATACATCATGGAGTCTATATCTCGAATGTATAACAACAAAAACTACAAATGTAATGTAGTTAGACAAAAGTCAGAAGATGATCCCAGATAAGGAGTCAAGCAGGAGCACTTGTAACATCTCGGTCTGACTCGAGTATTATTTAATAAGAAAATAATAAACGGATCAGTCTAGCTATAAATATCAGATAAAGGAATGAGAAATAAGAAGAGATATAATAAGAATGTATGATAACAATAATGTCGTACTAGAACAAATATGATATAAAACACCAAAATCATACAACATCTCAAGAATCTCAAAGTACCAAAAAGAATGTCATATTCTTTATTTTTTTCACCATACCACAAATATTAACAAACATATAATTGCCAATCACAAAAAGAGGTGAAACACACAAATTCTAGAAATCAGCAAATAGAAATCCAGAAATCACAAAGGGGGGAAGGCCTATCACAAACGGGAGCATGAAAACTCACCAACACGTGTATCACAAATGGAACGCTATTCCATGGTCGCTAACCATAAAAATTGAGTCGAAACTCCACAAACGGTCTGAAGACCACGGGTCGCTACCCCGCCAAATTGAACTGAAGTTCCACAGAAACGGGGTTTAGTCTCCCTTGCAGACAAATAGACATCGCACATCGCTAGTCTAAATCACAAAATGATCATCATCAATCAACAAAAAGTGTGAATTATACTAAGCTAGTAAATATATGATTTTAGCTTCATGTCCCATAACCACTAGCTTAACTTAAATATTTACGAACAAATTGTAGACTTCCACTCGAAAATTGTCATAAGATTTTCAATCGAACAAGTCCAAAAATTAACCGATGAAGTAAACGCAAGCGTTTCATACCACTTGTTTTGCTAAGCCGTTTAATTATATTTTCTCATACGAATGAGGTAAAGGTTTGTGTATACTAATAGATTGGAAAACAGTTTTGAAAACAAGCTTTATATTTAAAATAGAGTTGAAATCATCTTTGTAAAAGAGTTTGAATATTTACTACTAGTATAGAAAACCTTTATATGTTAAAGTGAAAAATCACAGAAATGATTGTAGAAACAATCGATCACGAAAATCCACGTTCGAAGACGTGAATCATATCCAAAGAAATCGATACCAATTCCATAAAAATGGACATTCTCAAAAATCCCGAAAAAGAAGTCATCAGAGAAGATAATAAATGATAAAAATAAATCGGACAGTCACGAATCGATAAAAGTTGGATTCTCAAGCTAATTAGGCAAAATAGGCAAAATGGAGCAGGTCAGTCAACTGACTGCAGGGGGTCAGTCGACTGATCCAGAAACCAAAATGTTTCTTTTCCTGCAGTCAGTCGACTGACTGCAGAGGGTCAGTCGACTGACTGTAGAAAACAGAAACTTCTGTTCTCTGCAGTCAGTCCCAGGTTGGTCTGATTTCTGCAGTCAGTCGACTGACTACAGGGGGTCAGTCGACTGACTGGAACTGAAGCTGTTTTTCAGCTTATTCAAATGAAGCACAAACTCCTCCGATATGCGATCGGACGAGCAATGGACTTAAGGGGCTTTTGCCAATCGACAACCCAGCCCTATAGGCTTTCCGATTCACCACCAAAACATGTTCACAATTCAAAGCTAGGATTTTCAAAGTTTTGATTTCCAAACACCAAATATTGGAATATTCACCAAATCAATCCAAATCAAAATCAAATGATCATGAACAAGTGTTAGGAATTCATACCTAACATCAAAGATAGTTATAGACAAAGATGTGAGATAAAAATCTCACCTTTTACACAAAAACAAGGAAGAAGAAGCTTGAAAACAAAGGAGAATCAACCACTCTTCAATCTCAACTCTAGGAGCTTGAATCTAAGCTCAAAAAGAAGAACATTTTCAAAGTTAGGTTTAGGAAATTTCTGAATTTAAAAAGGGATTGAGTTGGAGAAGAAGATGGAGATAGTTACCAATAGCTTCCCTTTGAATTTGGAGCTAAAACTTGGATTTGCTAAAGAAACTAGGGTTTAGGATTTTAATTTCCCATTTCCACCACCATTTTCAGTTTTGCTTGAGTGTTTTAGGAAATAGAAATGTAGTGAAGATGAGAGGTGGACTGAACTATGGTATAGAGAGAGTTGGGGTGAAACCCAAACCCAAAGCCCAATAGAAAATAGCAAAATTCAACTTACTCCAAATATATCGATGTTTATACTTAAAAGAGTCGCAAACACCATTTTGGACTCAATGGAAGTGGTCTCGTGTCCCAATTCGACTGTTTGCAAAAAGTAGCTTTTCAGACCTTAATCCGATTAACGATTCTATATTTAAATAAAATATTTAAATATACAACTCGTAAAATATGCGGGTAGTTACAGGATGACCCACTTTCATTTCAGAAGCGAAACGGGCTTTTTGGGTCGCTATCCATCGTTCGTACTAATCAGATACGTGTTTATCTTCTTATCGGGCTTTGTTAATATAAATAGTCTTGTTTCCCAAACCCTAGCAGTTATTTTTCTTATTCTGTACGTGGAAATCCATCTGTCTGCTTCTTCTTCTCAATGGCAGAAACAAAATCAAATTTGCAAACCCTCAATTCAATTTCCAAATCAATTTCAAAATCAAACTCCTCAAAACTATATCATATCATATATCGATTCGAAGCTCTCGACAAGCCCAACCTACTGCAATGATTCGTTTCTAGAATCGAATCATCGTTTGTCCACAAATCGAAGGATTAATCTCGGCCGTTCATCGCGCGTTGATCAACTTCGACGGATCGTCGATTGAATGGTATGGATGTGTAGAGATTGTCGAGGGGATCGCATCCGTGTGGTTAGTGGGTGATGATGATAGTTGGATCGGCCGATTTATTTTGACCTAGGGTTGCTAACAGCGGCGGGGGCTAGAGTATTTTGAGTCGAGCGGGTGGTCGCTGATGGTCTGGGGAGGTCAGAGCTTCGTGTGCGTCGTTTGGGAGGAGTGCTGGCCACGGCATTGACGTGGGTGGCACAATCGTGTGAGGCGACTGCTAGTTGAAGTTGAACTATTGCAGGCTAGGATTTCTCTGTAATTGCTAGAGATGATTACGTGGCCGAGTATCATTCATTTTTATTTTATTTTATTTAAAGTTTGATTTTTTCAATCTTCTAACGATCATAACTTTCGCATACGAGGTCTAATTCACGCACGGTTTGTTTCGTTGAGATTGTATCGAAATTCCAGACATTTTGACGCTTGTTTGGACGAATTCTGAGACTGCTGAAATTTGGGCCTTCTTTTGGATTTCTAATCGATTTGAAATCAAAGGTGAGTGTTTTAACCCACTCACAATTTCTAAACTATCTTATGTTACTTAAATTAAATTTATGATGTGACTAAAAATTAATTGATCGATGTTTGGTATGTTTAAATTGTCATCCTTGTTAAATTTGACGTTTATTGCATTTAATCATCGTTTAATTTAATATTGAATTTAATTGTCAAATTTAATACCTGTTAATGATAATCAGTTATCTATTGATGTTTATTGGTTGATCTGGATGATGATGGTGATGGATGTTGATTGTTGATATTGGATGACTGGATGTTGTATTCTTATATTGTTATAACACTACAAGTTCCCTATGGGTTGAAATGATACATATCCGAACGATCTCTAGATTAGGGAAAAATTATTATGGGTTGAAATGATAGACCCGAGCGATTTTATGGATTTTTATTTAATTCATGATTACGGTTTGAAGTGATATATAACCGTAAAATTTTAAATTGCGGATTGAAATGATAAATATCTGTATCACTTGACCATAGGGTAGAAAATTATATACGGACACCGGATCGGTTAAATTAAATGATTTTTAATTCTTTAAATTTTGAATTCAGTTAACTGGCATTTTGAAATAGAAATTGATTTATATAAACTGAATTATTTTCGATAATCCAAGCGTTAGTGTTGAAATTGGAATTGATTTAATAAATTGTTAAAAGGATTTAAATTGGAATTTCAAAGTTGAAGTGTCAAATATAAATGAATTTATCGGAATTGAGTTATTGAAAATGTTTGGATGTAACTTTGAAATCTATTTTAAACTAATTTAAACTATTTTAATCAATTTAAACTATTTTTATTTATTTTAATCTATTATAACCTATTTAATCCAATTTAATATATTCTACCTATTTTAAACTAATTAAATTTATTTAATCTATTTTAAATCTATTTAATATAATTTAAATCTATTTAATCTATATTTAATCTATTTAAATCATTTAAATCTAATTAAATCTATTAATCTATATTTAATCTATTTAAATCATTTTAAATCTAATTAAATCAAATTTAAATCTATTTGAACTATTTTTACTATTTAAACTATTTTAATCTATTTAAACTATTTTTAAACTATTATACTATTTATGACTATCTAAACTTTTTTCTAAAATTTCAGACTGTGTAAAGTTGAAGTATTTATATTTAAATCCTTGATGATGATACAACCTAAGTTGGAATTTGAAATTGATACCTTTTTGTGAAATGACATATTTGAGTAAATATGATGGATTTTGGAACGAGGATTTAATTAACCTGTCTTATCGATAAATTCAAAAGTAAATATGATTTTGAAAGTGAATATGATTTTGAAAGCGAATATGATTTTGAAAGTGAATATGATTTTTAAAGTGAATATCTACCTTAGCATTGCCTCGAGTGCCGTGTTCACATGCCCTATCACGCCTTCTACGAGTTTGTTTTGTACCATACCTATGAAGTGCCCTCTAGGTAAACCTCACGGAGGAGCATACAGTACTGTATCTACTATGGGAATATATAAAATGTGTTAAGGGGGATATGGATAACGCCTTAACGCTATTTTAATACCTTACTTTACCGTAGACATTATTATAATAGCGTACTGTACTACATAGTAGATAGTTTAACGGATCCTTAGGAGATGGAAATCCCGAACATCTCTTAAGTTATTGCACTCACGTTAAACACTAGATAGGAGATGTCAAACCCCGTAAACATATCTGACACTGTTACACTCATATTTATTTACTGTTGATTTAACTTACATAGGATCTTTTAGTTCTGACTCGAGTGTTTTGTCTTTTCAATTCGCTCGGGTCAGTCTGAGCTTTTCAGTTTATCGAAGACTGCTTTCTGGAGGATGAAGATGAAGATTTTGTACTATTATTATGTATTATATTTATTCCACTGCATCATGTTGTTCCGCTGCATTTTTTTTATTTCTTGTTGTATGTAACTCTAATTTGTATTATAAAAGTTTAATCAATGTTATTTGTAAACAGCTTCATGAACTGTTTATTTGACTATTATATTTTGTCATTCCGCTGTGAGATTCTGTATTTGTTTTCTTTCTCTCTCCGCTTTTTCTTATTTACCCTATAACAATCTGCCCTTTTGAATGGTTTGAGTCTAGCATGTGTGTCTGCTTAAAACGTCCAAAAGACGGGTCATTACAGTTGGTATCAGAGTGAGGTTTAGCGATAACCTTAGCTTTGTGGGGTCTAACTCTTTAGAAATAGGGTAGTAATACCCTAGAATGAGTCGCTGAGTGTATATATATGAGAGAGCGTATTTGTTAGTGTTATAAAAGGTTTTTTTATTATGTTAATTTGTTTCGTTTTATATTTATAAATTCTGGTCGGTGCATAGGATGCTATGACATTGATAGGGATTTCTAAGCACTTAATAGAGCAGACCGACACAATATTTGTTTTGAAACATAGGTAAATGAAATAATTTTTCCTATTATATATTTTGTATATAAAATAATAGATTTTATAAATGATATAGTTGGATGTAATATGTTGTTTGTTAGGTAGAATTTTTTTTATGAATATTGATTGAAAAATAGGATTTATAAATAAAGTAAATATAAATTGGAAGTTAAGAACTGAAATTCTAGGATTTTTGAAATTTCTTTCAAAAGGATTTGGAATATAATATTAGTAGTATTTAGAAGTATTTTTTAATATGGATATTTCAAGATGATTTGAAAGAAAGTTTTAAAGGGAACTTTTAAAGGAAATAAGTTATGTACTCCCCTCTCAGTTGTTGGAAAATAATTTTGGTGATGAGTGCACGCATCATTGACGTTTATTTTCGAGTTTCAAAGGGGGTAGACGGTTGTAGTAGTTTTACTACACCTTGTTTTGATAAATAAATCTTAATTTTGAATTCCTAAATATGATTTGATCTATAAATGATGAATATATATATATATATATAATTTTAAAATGATTTGGAAATATAACCCAGAGTTAGTTCTTAAACCTTCTGATAATTAGTAGTTTTCAGTTAATGTAATGAAATGAAATCTTAACTATTTTAATGTTTGGAAGCTGCTAAGATGTAAAATATGAAATTAGATGTTAAGAGATTAATGAAATATAAAGAAATTGAAGGTTGTCATTTATAAACTAAGAAATGGAAACAAGAAAATGTAACTATTGAACATTTTGTTAATTAAAATAAATATGATAACTTGTGTAACTTTCTATTGCATTCTGAAAGACGTATATATATATATATATATATATATATAACTTACCAAATTATTATAAGTTAAAATGTTAAAAAGAATATGTAATAGAATACTGTACAAATAAACTTTAGTACATGAAAGTGTTCAATGGAATTACTTTTATAAATAAGAATTCTGATATTATAAACTGTTATAAACTTAGGATTAATAATTGAAATGTTACTAATCAAATGTAATAGAAAAGTGAATAATGTAAGGAAAACGATTATAAGCTTAAGTTAACATTTAAGCTATCTATAATCAGATTTAATAGTAAAGGTGAATACCGTAAGTAATGGATTATAAACTTAAGTTGATGTTGAAGCCATTTATAATTAAAGCGAGTACTATATTAATTGAATGATTATAACTTCAAAAAACATTGAAATGATTTAAAAATGGATTTAATATTCGATAATACTATATATGGAAGAATGAATGTGAAAAAGAAACAATTTATTAATGATGAATTATATTATAAAGAAACTTACATAATAATGGATAATCTAGATAATTGAATGGAAATAGCTTATGTAAGCAATGCATGTAAGTAATGAAAAGAGAAAAATAACATGTATGTATAAATGAGAAATGCAATTTTGTAAGAAATGAATGTAATTTAATGAGAAATGAATTTGGTAAGTGATAAATGTAAATTAAAGAAAAGAGTCATTATATGAATGAGAAAAGAACAGTAAATGATGTGAAACAAACTTAAATAACATTGAAATTATTGTTTGTTTGGCTTATGGATTGGTTGGGAAAAGATCCTTCTATTTTGTATAGAGATGTATAAATAATCTATAAAGTTTTATCGATGACTGTTGAGTGTATGGTTAACTTTATAGTTTATTTATCATTTTATATGATTAGAAGGTCTGAACTCGAACAAACCATTTGTTTTGGTTGCTATGGATGGATGATTGATTTCTTGGTTGAAATGATGTTTGTACTGTTTGCTTGCAAATGATTATTGTTATATTGTCATTGTTTTGTTGTTATTAGATGAAACAACTTAAATATTTATCTTTTACATAATAATTAACCTCTTTGGATTATATAAGTGAAATACAGGTTTTTGGAAGCAATAACTACTGCTTTTGATTTCATAAATAAGTGTTGTTTGCCCGACAAATAGATACGTTTTCGGATTACGGTTTTCTAGCGATATTATTATTTTTCCCCGTGGTTTAGGATATTTTATTTTGAAAAATATGATATATATTGTTATTATTGATATAATTATTCTCCCAGACCTCTCCGTACAAAGGAGACTCAGCCGAAATTTTCCGTGAATTTGGACTTAGAAAAAAAAATTGTGAAATGTTTTCTAGATTTTTTTTAACTTGAATATAAAGGATTTAATTGTTTATAAATTGATATATTTTATTTAAATTATTTAATTATGTAAATTAATTGTTTATAAACTTGATAATTTGAATAAGATATATTGATTACTTAATTCCTCCTTTTCTTTCTTTTCCTTTTCGAGGACGAAAAGTTTTGAGTGGGGGAGAGTGTAACGACCCATAATTTTCGATAATTAAAAATAGATAATTTAATAAGGTTTTGTGATTTAATGTTGGAAGAAATAAAAATTTGTGATTTAATAATAAGAATATAACTGGAATGAAATGTAACAGTATTAATTTAAGGTAAGTGATAACTGCTTTAAGTGTAATTCAAATTAAATTAAAATGATTAAAAAGTAATAATTCGTTATGGATTGTAAATTAATGGTAATAATGTGTGTATTTATTAATAAACGGATTAAAGGAGTAATTGATAATTTTAATTGTTGTATTAATTAATGAAATAATGTGATAAATTGTAATTGAATAAAATTAGTGTTGTGGTAGTAATTATAGCGCTTGTTGTAGATAATAAACTTATAAATGTGATTAAATGTAGAAAAGGTGACAATTGTATTTGTTACCAATTTATTTAATCAATTATAATTAAATTAAATGTTATGTAAAATGAGTTAAGATGATAACTGTAAAAGGTGAATGCAATAAAATGTACAGAAATGTTAATTATATTCACAAGACAATAATTGATTTAATAATAAGAGTGAAACAAAGATAAATTAATTTATCGAGATTTTAAATTTTAATAAAATTGACAAAAATTCAATGTAAGTGAAATACTACAACTAATATGGTAAAAGATGACAATTGTAGAATATTAGTGTAATAAGAGATAAACAAATGTTAACTATGTCCATAGAGCAATGATTGATTGGATTAAAAGATTGAAACCAAATTTAATCAATCTATTGGAATTAAATTAAAATAAATTGGTTTTAATTACAGTTGAAATTGAACACCGGAATTAGTGTAATATTTAACAATGGATTGATATGTAAATTTGTTTTAAATCATTGTAAATGGCCAAGTAATCAAAATTGATGAAAATTGTTGGTTATCAAATTTGAAATTTAAAAGTGATTTAATTAATTTAATATTTATTTATTTAATTAATGTGAAATTAGCTGTTTTGGCCACTGTTTCGGATTTCGATGAAACCAGTTTCATCAGATCCATAACAATGAATTATTGTAGGATTTTAAGTTTCATAGCGATTAGACTTGTCGTTCGACCATACGCACTCGAAATGCCTAGAAATCAATTTAATTGAAATAAATTTGAAATAAGCTGATTTTAAGCTAATTGCTTCATACGATGGAGTTTAGACTTGAAACCTGTTCCATTGAGTTTAAAAATATCGAAAACATCTATTTTGATATATGGGACGACCCACTTTCGTTTCTGAAGCGAAACGGGATTTTTGGGTCGCTATTTGTCGTTCGTACTAATTGGATACGTGTTTATCTTCTTATCGGTCTTTGTTAATATAAATAGTCTTGTTTCCCAAACCCCAGCAGTCATTTTTCTTATTATGTACATGCAATTCCATTTGTCTGCTTCTTCTTCTCAATGGTAGAAACAAAATCAAATTTTCAAACCCTCAATTCAATTTCCAAATCAATTTCAAAATCAAACTCCTCAAAACTATATCATATCATAAATTGATTCGAAGCTCTCGACAAGAGCAACCTACTACAATTATTCGTTTCTCGAATCGGATCATCATTTGTCCACAAATCAATGGATTAATCTCGACCGTTCATCGCGCGTTGATCAACTTCGACGGATCATCGATTGAATGGTATGGATGTGTAGAGTTGTCAAGGGGATCGCATCCGTGTGGATAGTGAGTGATGATGACGGTTGGATCGGCCGATTTATTTCGACTTAGGGTTGCTAACGGCGGCGACGGCTGGAGTATTTTGGGTCGAGCGGGTGGTCGCTGATGGTCTGGGGAGGTCGGACCTTCATGCGCATCGTCTGGGAGGGGTGCTGGCCACGTCGTCGACGTGGGTGGCACGATCGCGTGAGGCGGCTGCTGGTTGAAGTCGAACGATTACATGCTAGGTTTTCTCTGTGATTGCTAGAGATGATGACGTGGCCGGGTATCATTCGTTTTCTTTTTTTATATATATTTAAATTGATTTTTTTCAATCTTCTAACGTTCATAACTTTCGCATACGAGGTCCAATTCACGCGTAGTTTGTTTCGTTGGGATCGTATCGAAATTCCAGACATTTTAATGCTGGTTTAGATGAATTCTGATACTGTTGTAATTTGGGTCTTATTTTGGATTTCAAATTGATTTGAAATCAAAGGTGAATGTTTTAACCCACTCACAATTAGTAAACTATCTTATGTTAGTTAAATTAATTTACGATGTGACTAAAAATTAATTGATCGATGTTTGGTATGTTTAAATTGTCATCCTAATTAAATTTGACTTTTATTGCATTTAATCATCATTTAATTTAATATTGAATTTAATTGTCAAATTTAATACCTATTAATGATAATCAGTTATCTATTGATGTTTATTGGTTGATCTAGATGATGATGGTGATGGATGTTGATGTTGATATTGGATGACTGGATGTTGTATTCTTATATTGTTATAACACTGCAAGTTCCCTATGGGTTGAATTGATACATACCCGAACGATCTCTAGATTAGGGAAAAATTATTATGGGTTGAAATGATAGACCCGAGCGATTTTATGGATTTTTATCTAATTCGTGATTGCGGTTTGAAGTGTTATATAACCGTAAAATTTTAAATTGCGGATTGAAATGATAAATATCCGTATCACTTGACCATAGGGTAGAAAATTATATACGGACACCGGATCGGTTAAATTAAATGATTTTTAATTCTTTAAATTTTGAATTCAATTAACTGGCATTTTGAAATAGAAATTGATTTATATAAACTGAATTAGTTTCGATAATCCAAGCGTTAATGTTGAAATTGGAATTGATTTAATGAATTGTTCAAAGGATTTAAATTGGAATTTCAAAGTTGAAGTGTCAAATATAAATGAATTTATCGGAATTGAGTTATTGAAAATGTTTGGATATAACATTGAAATCTATTTTAAACTAATTTAAACTATTTTAATTTATTTTAATCTATTATAACCTATTTAATCCAATTTAATCTATTCTACCTATTTTAAACTAATTAAATTTATTTAATCTATTTTAAATCTATTTAATATAATTTAAATCTATTTAATCTATATTTAATCTATTTTAATCATTTTAAATCTAATTAAATCTGTTAATCTATATTTAATCTATTTAAATCATTTTAAATCTAATTAAATCAAATTTAAATCTATTTGAACTATTTTTACTATTTAAACTATTTTAATCTATTTAAACTATTTTTAAACTCTTAAAACTATTTATGACTATCTAAACTATTTTCTAAAATTTCAGACTGTGTGAAGTTGAAGTATTTATATTTAAATTCTTGATGATGATACAACCTAAGTTGGAATTTGAATTGATACCTTTTTGTGAAATGACATATTTGAGTAAATATAATGGATTTTGGAACGAGGATTTAATTAACCTGTCTTATCGATAAATTCAAAAGTGAATATGATTTTGAAAGCGAATATGATTTTGAAAGTGAATATGATTTTGAAAGGGAATATGATTTTTGAAAGTGAATATGATTTTGAAAGTGAATGTGATTTTGAAAGCGAATATGATTTTGGAAGTGAATGTGATTTTGAAAGTGAATATGATTCGAAAGTGATATGATTTCAAATGTGATATAATTTCGGAAGTAAATGTGATTTCGAAAATGATATGGTTTTGAGAATATGATATGTTGATATCAATTGTGATTGACTTTTGAAATGTAAAAGAACCAGCCGGTGTGAAATAAGCGTTTGGTTGTTAAAGAGACCGGGATCGGATATTGTCATACTCTCTGCCAACACCGAAAACAATTTTAACAACTAGGTACATGGTAGAGATTCCAGAAATGAAGTAGGATGGTTTGGTGAACGATTCTGTATGAGTTATTTACGTGACCCTGACTCTCGTGAGTCAGCTTAGATGTGACTAAAACAGGAGCCACGCCAGGCCAAGTGAGGTCATTCCTCCTATCGGACATGCTTCTTCGATACCATATTATGACTTTGTGATGATTTGGTGGCCACCCCTTGATTATGATTATGGGAGTGTGTTCCGAGGTGGGCGGTAGTAGCTGCTATGCGTTACCACCAGTCCAGATCCACAATTGGTATATCTACCCTAGCATTGCCTCGAGTGCCGTGTTCACATGCCCTATCGTGCCTTCTACGAGTTTGTTTTGTACCATTCCTATGGAGTGCCCTCTGGGTAAACCTCACGGAGGAGCATACAGTACTGTATCGACTATGGGAATATATAAAATGTGTTAAGGGGGATATGGGTAATGCCTTAACGCTATTGTAATATTTTACTTTACTGTAGACACTATTATAATAGCGTATTTTACTACATAGTAGATAGTTTAACAGATCCTTAGGAGATAGAAATCTCGAACATCACTTAAGTTATTGCACTCACGTTAAACACTAGATAGGAGATGTTAAACCCCGTAAACATCTCTGAAGCTGTTACACTCATATTTATTTACTGTTGATTTAACTTATATAAGATCTTTTAGTTCTGACTCGAGTGTTTTGTCTTTTCAATTCGCTCGGGTCAGTCTGAGCTTTTCAGTTTATCGAAGACTGCTTTCTGGAGGATGAAGACGAAGATTTTGTACTATTATTATGTATTATATTTATTCCACAGCATCATGTTGTTCTGCTGCATTTTTTATATTTCTTGTTGTATGTAACTCTAATCTGTATTATAAAAGTTTAATCAATGTTATTTGTAAATAGCTTCATGAACTGTTTATTTGACTATTATATTTTATCATTCCGCTGCGAGATTTTGTATTTGTTTTCTTTCTCTCTTTGCTTTTTCTTATTTTCCCCATAACAATCTGCCCTTTTGCATGGTTTGAATCTGGCATGCGTGTCTGCTTAAAACGTCCAAAAGGCGGGTCGTTACATTTATTCTAGTTATCTATTTATGTCCTTAGATCATTTTGAGATGTTGACTTATGTATGGATGTATAGTATTTGAGATGTAGACTCATTTTATACTTAGTGAGGTACCTTAGTCCTTATGTATATGGGTTTATGTGAGCTTAGTTCACTTCTTAGTTGACTCGCTTTATGTTATATGATATGCCTTGTATTATATTTGTCAATACAATATGTGATTTTGTGCTATGATGTTTTATATTGTTCTGAATCACAATAAGCCACTGTATTATGTTTTGTGCCTGGATCGTATACATTGAATTCCTCTCCACAAAAAGAGTAATTCATACAATTCAACGTATTTGATACTCGCCCAAAGCAATATTACGGATAGTTGCTCCTAAATAGCCTTATTCTTCATATTAGCAAACAATATTACTTCTTAATTTCCTTTGTTAACAAGGGAATAACGGTGGGACGTTACAGTACAGTTTGTTGGATAAAAAGGGGGCTCCTTGGGTGTTGCGTGTGGAAGAGGTAAGGAGATGGTGGTGATGATGTGGCAAAGAATGGGTGGAGGGTATGTACTTAATGGCTAATTTGGTAATTTGCTTATTTCATTTTATATAAAACAAAATTCCATATTTCCTCCCTCATTTATAATCCATTTCTTATTTTTTTTCAAACTTCATCACCTTCTTCCTAAAAATTTTAATGGCTTCCTTAGTTTCAAAATTTAAAAATCATTTCTTTTTCCACTTTTAATTCTTAAAAACTTGTTTAAAACCTTTATTCTTCTTCCCATACCTCTCCCCCTTCAAAAAGCTAGCCCAAACCCTCCCATCCAAGTAAGGCAGGACCACGCCTCCACTAGGCCGAGCCCAATAATAACTTCCCCAACCAAAAATCCAATTTTTACTAAGGAGGATCTAAGATCTAGGTAGATTCGAAGTGTAGTAGAAGTTTGGGTTGATTTAATGAGCTTTTGGTGAGTAAGCCCCTGTAATTTTTGTGTCATATCTAGTATTCAAAGTTTGCCTCGATTTGGTACCGCTCTTGCGGCCAGCACCGAAACAGTGCTTTACCCCTAGATGTCCAATCAACTACTGTGCCTCAACGCATTTCGGGGAGAACCAGCTAGCTCCGGGTTCAAGAGGCATTTCACCCATAACCACAACTCATCCGTTGATTCTTCAATATTAGTCGGTTCAGACCTCCACTTAAGTTCACCCAAGCTTCATCATGGTCATGGATAGATCACCCAGGTTCATGTCCATAAGTAGTGACAATCGCCTTATGAAGATTTGCTTTCACTACGGCTCCCATGGGTTCCCTTAACCAAGCCACTGCCTATGAGTCACCGGCTCATTCTTCAACAGGCACGCGGTCAGAGATCACATTCTCCTCCCACTGCTTGGGAGCTCACGGTTTCATGTTCTATTTCACTCCTTTATGGGGGTTCTTTTCACCTTTCCCTTACGGTACTACTCACTTCTTTTAGGGAAAGATTTAACTTTTATTATGTTGTTCATTGTTGTTTAAAATAATTGGTTGTTTAATGGATTATAGTGTTGATTTTGTTTGGTATATATATATATATATATATATATATATATATATATGCTTGTGTGTGACGATGAATTTAGACTTGAAAATGAAGTCTAATGTTGAGGATAGTTTGAAAGTTATGATATTGCTTATGGCTTGTTGTTATGACATGTGAATGAATGGTTGTGCTCATGTATGTGATGTGTATGTTAAGGAAAGTTAGCATTTGGACATGTATAAGTGACGTTGAGATCCCTTGAATTAAAAATATGTTTACTATTTTAATTTGCTTGTAAAAGTTACAAAGTTTTAAACTTTACTTTTAGTTTTTCAAACTTCATACTTTATTTATAAAGTAAGGTGTGTAAGAGGAAAGGCTTGTAGGTATTAGCATTTAAGCTAGCCTTAAGTTATGGCATCCATAGCGATAGTCGCTAGGGATGCATTTCGGTAAAACAAACACTTTTCGTAAACTAAAGTGTTTTCTTTTTAAGTTGTTTTGGAATTATTTTGAAAGCATATTTTAAGTATTAAAAGGTAATTATACTATTAATTAATTATTAGTTTTAATGATTGTTTAATTAATTAATTAAGTAAAGATAATTAGTTTTTAATTAGTAATTAAGTAAAGGTAATTAGTACTTAAGAATTATTAAGTAAGATAATTATAATTAAGTAATTAAAGGAGGTTACTTAATTATTAATTAACTAAAGAGTTAATTAAGTATAAATTTTTATTTAATTAAGGTTTAATAATTTAATTAATTATTAATTAATTAGTGTTTAATTAATAATTAATTAATAATCAGGTATAGCTTAATTATTAATTAATTAATTAAGATTTATTTAGTAATTTAATTAAGATTTAATTATTATTAAATTATTTAAATTATTTTAATTAATTAAATAAAGGTTTTATTTTTAATTACCTTATTTCCAAGGATTAGTTTTATTTTAAAAGCATCTTTCTTTTATAAGTGAATAAGTTTTAAACAAGGGATTCTCTTTGATTGTGCCATTAAGTAGCAAAACTAATATGAATAAGTTATACCTAAGATGTTGACATGTTTTATCGGAAGTAAGTCATCTTGTATTTAACACTAAAAGCCGATGAGTGAGCGTTAATCGACAAAATTTCTATCGGTTTAGAAATTTGCCGAAAAATTTCAAATTAAAATTTACCGCAAGCGCACGGCGTACTATTGAAGTACGTGGCGAGTACGGGTCGATCCGCAGGGAATTGATGATTTTAAAATTTATATTCAATCAAATTAAACCAAAGTTGAGAGTGATTAGAAAAAAAAATGAGAAAAACAAGCAAAAGAAAATTGATAAAAATATGAGAGTTTGAGGACAATTTAGAGAAAAATCCACTCTCCAGATCACATAAATCAACAAAATGAAGTTATGATATCTCTTTTTTGGTCATTTGTGAGTTTAGTTGATGCATTTATCATAAGCATGGCCTAATTGTATTATTAATTAACACACTTAAGCCATCAAACTTTAATGCACCCTCCAACCCACTTACTAACTCTCATGAAAATGACAAGAAGTTGAAAATGAAATCTATTTTAAGCATGGCCTATTAACTATTAATTAGAAATATAAGCAATTAAATTTTAATTTCAACATTCACCTCTTTTCCATAATCATATGTAGATGAAGAGGCAATTTGTGTTTTGTTTGTCCAAGTATAGCCTATTTGTTATGAACAACATAGACTATCAAATTCAAAGCTAAACAACATCATTAAACCACTTCAATCATTCTCATTAAGCACAAAAAGAGAGCATAGACATCAAATTAAGTTGAAGCTACATGATTAGAGAGCTTCATTACCCCTAAATTGAAGGGGTTTAGCCTCTCATATTTGTTATCATATGGACAAGTGTAGCTTGCAACATAAATGAAAAAGAAAAGGAAAAAGAGAGCTAAATGAAAGAAGAGCTAATGAACAAGAAATGAAACTAATCTACTTGCATGGAAATAAATCTATACTAACATGAAAGGAAAACAAACAAGAGAATAAAAGAGCAATGTATTAAAGTTGCATAAGAAAAGAATTACATAAAAGAAATGGCTAAGTAGCCATGAAAAGAAAAGAGAAGCTTTCTTTTTATTTCTAAGCTAAAAACTAAACTAAGAGAGACTAAGGGGGGGGGGAGTTACATGAAACATAAGGGGTATTTAAACAAGTTAGAAACCATAATGCATATTTTTGGGGAATGCCCAAAATGCCCTTGTAGGAAGTGTGGTGGCCAAGTTATCATTAGCTTCAATAATCCCTCTCTTAAATGTACATGAAGCCATTAATTCCATAAGCATGTGCATTAGCCTCTAATTTGTACATTAAGGTAGGTGGGTAGGTGGGGTCCTCCATTATCTTCACTTTGAATTATTTCCATCTTTATTTGTTCTCTTCACTCTTGTGCATGCATATATCATCATGTAACCACTTGTAAAATTCACCAAATTTCCTACAAAACAACATAGAAAGTTCCAAGTAAATTTTCACAATTTAATAAATGCATAAAAATGACCATTTTGCCCATATATGAAGATGAATATGTGACAATTTCAAATAATTTGAATTTTGGTTTAAACAAGTTAAAATACCTAATATGATCATTTATTTAATTTAAATAGATTAAATATGGTGGTAAAAATATGCACATTTACGTGCACATCAAATACCCCCACAGTTATCTTTTTATTCGTCCTCGAATAAAGGAAAACTAAGATAAATCTGTTTTCGTAGGGAGCACGATTGCATTGAGCGTATGCAGCAAGCCGTTAAACCTCTGGGTGTCCCCAGTAGGACGAGTGTTGTCTCGTGAGGGTTTTTAGCGGATACTACCCACAAAATCCAAATGCATGATGAAAGTATTTACACAATGCAAGATTTATTTACATGGAGATGGATGCAAGTTTTTGAAAATATTTACAATGAAGGATTTATTTTTAAATTGACACAAATAAGTTAAATATAGGTTTTGGTTATTATCTTGAAAATTTAAGTAATTTTACTTGTCAAAATTTCCAATAAAAATCAAGTTATCAAAGCAAATAGACTATAGTTTTACTCGTTGTTTCGGTTGATTACATAGTGTAACTATGAAATGGATTCTTATCGATTATCAAAGTTCATCAAAGTGGTATTTTTCATTTCTTTTCAATAACAAGTCAAATCAAATCAGTTAAAACAGTGCTTGGATTTCAATTGCTTACTCTCTCCATTTTTTTTCTTTTGAAAATTTTGTTGATATTAGCAATATTTACATATGCCTAACTCAGATAAACTGAGGCCAGATATAATTACCCATGCACTGCCTTGCAGACTGATGTGAGGGGAATACAGAGCGTGGCGAGTGAACACACAAGTGTGAACACCTATTGACTGTAGGCGTTATTAAAAGGAATTTATATATATATACACCTAACTCAGATAAACTGAGGCCAGATATACCGATCGTGCGTTGCCTTTCGGGCTTACGTGAGAAGGGTACAGAGCATGGCGAGTGAACACACGAGTGTGAACACATGACTCTAGGTGTTTAATAAAAAATATATACAAATATACAATAAATATTTTTTTGTTTTTGTTTTTTTTTTGAAAGAGAGAGTTTCGCAAAATTATCTTAGCACTATTTAACTTAGAAGACAAAAAAATGGTATATCCTTTACTTCAAATCAACCACTTTTTAAAACAAAGATTTTCAATTAGGATATATTTCATAATTATCACGTATGAATCTTCCTATAAACTAGTTAAACCATTTTATTTGTAATCAAACTTCATTTTTATTTTTATTAAGACAAATTAAATTTCAAAAATTTCAATTTAATAAGCCAAAACCATATATTTATCCTATAGTGTTTCTTTAAAAATAAATCAAAATGCTTTTTAAAAAAAATTGTTTTTGGGATTTTATTTAAATTTTTTTTGAGTTTTTAAAAGAAAAGGAAAAAATAAATCATGAAAAATTAAAAATGAAGATGAGTCTCCCCCCACACTTGATTTTGACTGTGTCCGCACAGTCAACCCAAGTGGAAGGAGAAAGAAGAAAAATAAAAATAAAAGTCCTATATTTACATGAAAGGATGATTATTTACAAGAGATGAGAAAGTATATCGTTAAAAAGTAAATGAAACGGTCTTCCAAAGACCGATTCATTTGTCTCGTCAAGTATACGAGACACAGCTTAAGCTCGAAAAACCAAACCGTAAAAGATTTCGAAGTTGAATGTTCATTTGGAAAAACAAATGTCATTTTATTAAAAACCATACTAGTTGTTTTATTTTCGATGATTTTTGGGGTAGATATAACGATTGATTGAAATTCAAGTTTATTTTCACCAAATTGAAATTCAAGTTTGTCATTGAAAAATTCTTCAAAATTATTGATTTCAAAATCAAAGTGGTGATTTAAATCCTCCTCGTCGAAATTTAACAACTCGTCTTCGAAAAGTCCAAAGAATTCGTGTTCATTAAATTCGTCTTCCTTTGTTGGATTATCAACAACTTCATTGCGTATCTCAAGTTCAAAATCCAAAGTTGTTGTATTCAAATTTTCAGAAAAAGGAAGATCGAAATTTAAATCGAGTTTCTCACCCTTAAAAGAATTGAAATCCAACTCAATTACCGTGTTTTCAACAACTTCGTTAAGATTTTCGTTTTCAATTTCAAAAGTAGTTATTTGAAAATCGTCGATTTGGGTAAAAGATGGATTATTGTTTGACTCGTCACACGTTGGAATTTGATTTTGTTGTTCACGTTGTTTCATATAAGTTTCAAAGAACGAATCTGTGTGATCATCGTAAATTTCATTCATTTGTTTAACAAAATCCAATTTATAATTATTAGCTTGAGGATTTTCGATTTGGATTTGTTGAGAACAAAAATTTTCACTTGCATCATAGTCGAGATGATTCCCATTGCCAAAATTATTTGAAAAGTGGATCACATTTTCGTTTTGATTTTGAAATTCATTTTGGAGTTCAAAATTGAATTAGCATGGGTTATACTCGAAATTGTTTGAATTTTGAAGTGAATTCAAATTTTGATTATTTTGAAAACTTTGATTTGAGTCATTGCCCAAATATGAATTACACAAATCATTTATCATTTGATTTTGTTGTGTAGAGATTTCAAGTAAAGACGAAATGCTCTTTTCAAGATTTGAGGGTTGGTCATCGTTTTGAAAACTTTGTTGTTCAAAATTCGAATTGTTTATAGAATAGTTGTCGTTGAAATATCCGTACGAATTTGGAGTGAAATCATATGGATTATATTGATTTTCACAACTATTGTAAAATTCACGTAAGTGGGGAAACTCGGACATTTTCAAGAATGTTTTTGTTTGTTTTTTTTGTAAAGAAAAAATATTTACAAATAAAATTTTATTTTCAAAAGGGAAATTAATTTTTGTTTTGTTTTGTTTTTTTCTTTATTTTTGAAAAGGTTTTATATATATATATATATTTGGATTTTGGTTTTTCTAAATTTTTTTTGGATTTTTGAAATTTCGAAGGAAAAGGATTTAAAAATTTCAGGGGAAAAGGAATATTCATAATTTTTTTAGTTTTGGATTTTTGAATTTTTTAGTTTTTTTTAAATATGCATGAACTAATGCAACTAAATGAATGCAAGGGTAAATTACAAATGATTTATCCTAAGTTAACCCAAAATTGTATAATCACATATTGTCTTAGATCAACAAGATAGTTCTCAGCCAGGTAACGAACAGGATTTATCGGTCCACCACGAATCACCGTAGCAATGCAGCCGAAGGTTTAAGTACCTTCAGAGGAACAACCACTATAATATTTACGAATCACCGTAATATTTATAAATGGTTATTACTCTGCCGTAGCCTAGACACCAAGAAAGTAAATTGTTCAAAGAAGGCAACTTGTCAATATACAATTAAGAGCTATCGTTGTCTAACCGTTATTATTAACAAATTCTAGGATGAAATGCAAAGTAGAAATTAAACGTGTATTAACAATGCAACTACGAATGAATTTTTTTTTTTTTTTTAATTTTTTGCAAGCACACAACAATGCAAGGAAAATACAAACTAGAGATGAAAGCAAAAAACTTTTTTTTAAACAAGCAAGCGAAGCAGTTTTATAGCAGCAGCTCCTCTTCTTCTGAAATTCTGCTTTGTTAACCTGAAATAAAAACAAAATATATACAATTTTTTTATATCAAAGAAAGACTAAAACAAATGAAAAAAAATAGAACAAACTAAACCCAAACAAATTCATAACAACCCCACCGTTTTTTTAACAAATTCCAAATTTTTTTTGAAAAGAAAACTTAAAAGTGCAGTTTTACTTAATTTTTTTTTTCTTTTTTTATGAAAGTTTGAAGGAAACTATATAAAAAAGGAAAGCTTTAACACACAAAGAGAAAAAAAAATTTGAAACGTAGGGCCTGGCCCAAACTAAAGTAATCAAAGAAAAAAAAAACTCTCAGATCAAATCTCGAGCATAACACAAATCATAAAAATCAAACTCGAAACATTCACAGAGAGTTAAATTTCGAACTCAGCTTTCACACAAATTCCTAAATTAAACTCTCCAATTCAATGCAAAATTCTCTTCTCGTCCCAATTCTGTTCGAGTTTGCCGTGTTATTGGTTCGAATGTCGCGGATTTTCTGGTCGAAGGCAATTCGTTGCTGGGGTTGTTCGTGGTTCGAATTAGGTTGCGGAGATTGTATTTGGGTCGAGGCACGGCGATTGTGGTAACAAGCGTTGTTTGTGCTAGAGGTTGTGGGCTCGGAGGAGTGAAGTCGTGATTTTGTGTGTTTTGGGTTTTAGAGTTGCTGCTCTTGTCAGCAGTGGCGGAGCTAGCCCAACATTTTAGCTAGGGCCATGTTTTATAATATAAATTAAAAAAAATAAGTTAAAACTTATTGGGTCTAAAACTTCATAAAAATATGTTCAGAAAAGTAGGAACAATGGACCAAAGCCGTTAACCTTTTTTCAGGTATGGCCAAGGAAAAAAATCAGCTAGGGCCTAATATCAAATTCTAGTTTTTTTTACACATTTTCAATCATTTCAGCTAGGGCAGCAGCCCCTACTGGCCCAACCTTAGCTCCGCCCCTGCTTGTCAGTGGTGCTCGCGGGTGCAGAAATTGAGGGAGTTCGTCAGTGTATTGAAGTGAGGAGTAGTAGTGTGGTAATGTTGTGGGTTGGCTTTGCAGCGGTTCATGGGTAAGGAAGGATTCTCGCGGATGTAGTTTGAGGAGATCGGTGGTTAGATTGCTTTTGGTTGTTGCTGTATGCGAAGAGTTTGTTCAAGGCGAGGCTGCGGAAGTTGGCAAGTGATGTCACTGTTGAATGCTGTTGGAGTTTACAGAGAGCTGATAAAGGCAGAAAGTGGATTGTAGTGGTGCACTATTTGATGTATATATGGCAGGAAATGGTGAATTACTATATGGAAAATAAATGATGGAGGTGAATGTTATGATTGTTGAGTGAGTGATCAGGTATACATGAAGCAGTGATATAAAGATGGGATAATGGTGGTGTTGAAGCAGGAGTTGTTGAAGGAGCTGTCAGTGATGAAGTTGCAATAGTCTTGTGTTTCGGTGATAGGAAGATGGGGGTGGTTGATGTGTGTACTGGAGTTTTGTGGAGTGATGGGAATGTGGTATAGGATGATGAACTATGGCAGCCAAATGTATGCATAGATGTATGTGCAGTGTGTGCACTGAAGTGATAAAGCAACTGTGCAGCAATATGTATGGTGATGGGTGGTAGTGGTACTAAAGGGATTGTGATGAAGTAGAGGAAGTTGATGGTCAGGCAAGAATACGGGGATGATGGCAGATGGATATGCAGTAGTAAATTGATGGGTATGCACAGTGGTGATGGTGTATTGTTGGAGTTCAGGCAGTAAGGATGTTGAAGTAGGGGATGATGCTTGTAGCTGAAGGTAGAGTGTGGTGATGTGGTCTGGAAGGCAGGGGGATTGATCACTACAGTAGCAAAATGATGATGACGATCGCTCAGGTTGCTGGAGAAATGCAGTAGTTTGTGAAAATGTGAAGTAGTGGGATTGCAATGAAGTGAGGATATGTTATTTTTACAGAGGCAGGGGAGGTTTCTACTTGTTGGCATTGGAGATGCTTGGTGCAATGGTGTTGCAGTAGCGAGGTAATGAGTGGCACTGTGTGTAGTGTATTTAAAAGAAGGGAACAGAGGTTTGCTGTAGTGTATATGTTGGTGGCTGCCTGTATTGGTGATTTGGGTACTTGATGTATGAGAGGGTGGTGAGTGATGTATGAGAGGTTGTTGAGAACAGTGGAAGTTCGCTGGTCAGAGGTTGTTAGTGATGTGGTATAGCCAGACTGTAGTGGTGGATGTATGAAGATTGTTTTGTGACAGAGATGATAGGTGGTTATGTTTGGTTTTTGGCAGAAATTGAAGCAGTGAGGATTGATGATGAATGGCAGAGATGGAGGAGGTGAGGTGGTGGTTTGTTTCAGTGAGCAAAGTGGCAGTTACTGATGAGTGGCAGAGAATTGAGTTTGTGACAGAGAATGTGTTTTCAATATGCACATGCAAATGTAAATGCAAAAATCATAAAAAAGGAAAATGGGGTTTTAAATAAAAAAAAGTGGAAATTAGTCACAAGGGTCTCTTTAGCTAGTGCAATTAGTTTCTAGGACGCACAACTGAAATAATTACTTTTAAGGACAAAATGCAAAATAATTAGTTTCTAAGACCTAAAAACCTATGAAATTATGACCTTAAAAGTAATTGGATTGCTGACTTTGTTCTTAAAAGTAATTATTCTGCTGATTTTGGCCTTGAAACTAATTTTTATAGATGTGTGTCCTAGAAACAAATTGGACTGCAAAGTTTGTCCTTCTAGTGAAATGCCCCTAAAAAAAATTGTAAAAGAAAATGAAATGAAAGTGTTTTTTTTTTCGATTGAAATTTGTGTATCTTTTTTCTTTTTTAAAGTATGGAGATGCAAATGGAAAAACAACTAGAAAACAAGCACACAATGTACACAAACAAATGAAAACTAAATTCACACAAAAACAAACAACAATAACTATTTTTTTGAAATGCACTCAAACACAAAACAAACACACGATAAAAATCAAAAGAAAAATAATTCGAAAAATAGAAAATTAAAATCAAAACATTTCTCCGGCAACGGCGCCAAAAACTTGTTAATCGACAAAATTTCTATCGGTTTAGAAATTTGCCGAAAAATTTCGAATTAAAATTTACCGCAAGCGCACGGCGTACTATTGAAGTACGTGGCGAGTACGGGTCGATCCGCAGGGAATTGATGATTTTAAAATTTCTATTCAATCAAATTAAACCAAAGTTGAGAGTGATTAGCTAAAAAATGAGAAAAACAAGCAAAAGAAAATTGATAAAAATATTAGAGATTGAGGACAATTTAGAGATAAATCCACTCTTTAGATCACATAAATCAACAAAATGAAGTTATGATATCTCTTTTTGGGTCATTTGTGAGTTTAGTTGATGAATTTATCATAAGCATGACCTAATTGTATTATTAATTAACACACTTAAGCCATCAAACTTTAATGCACCCTCCAACCCACTTACTAACTCTCATGAAAATGACAACAAGTTGAAAATGAAATCTATTTTAAGCATGGCCTATTAACTATTAATTAGAAATATAAGCCATCAAATTTTATTTTCAACATTCACTTCTTTGCCATAATCATATGTAGATGAAGAGGCAATTTGTGTTTTGTTTGTTCAAGTATAGCCTATTTGTTATGAACAACATAGACTATCAAATTCAAAGCTAAACAACATCATTAAACCACTTCAATCATTCTCATTAAGCACAAAAAGAGAGCATAGACATCAAATTAAGTTGAAGCTACATGATTAGAGAGCTTCATTACCCCTAAATTGAAGGGGTTTAGCCTCTCATATTTGTTATCATATGGACAAGTGTAGCTTGCAACATAAATGAAAAAGTAAAGGAAAAAGAGAGCTAAATGAAAGAAGAGCTAATGAACAAGAAATGAAACTAATCTACTTGCATGGAAATAAATCTATACTAACATGAAAAAAAAACAAACAAGAGAAGAAAAGAGCAATGTATTAAAGTTGCATAAGAAAAGAATTACATAAAAGAAATGGCTAAGTAGCCATGAAAAGAAAAAAGAAGCTTTCTTTTTATTTCTAAGCTAAAAACTAAACTAAGAGAGACTAAGGGGGGGGGGGGAGTTACATGAAAAATAAGTGGTATTTAAACAAGTTAGAAACCTTAATGCATATTTTTGGGGAATGCCCAAAATGCCCTTGTAGGAAGTGTGGTGGCCAAGTTATCATTAGCTTCAATAATCCCTCTTTTAAATGTACATGAAGCCATTAATTCCATAAGCATGTGCATTAGCCTCTAATTTGTACATTAAGGTAGATGGGTAGGTGGGGTCCTCCATTATCTTCACTTTGAATTATTTCCATCTTCATTTGTTCTCTTCACTCTTGTGCATGCATATATCATCATGTAACTACTTGTAAAATTCACCAAATTTCCTACAAAACAACATAGAAAATTCCAAGTAAATTTTCACAATTTAATAAATGCATAAATGACCATTTTGCCCCTATATGAAGAAGAATATGTGAAAATTTCAAATAATTTGAATTTTGGTTTAAACAAGTTAAAATACCCAATATGATCATTTATTTAATTTAAATAGATTAAATATGGTGGTAAAAATATGCACATTTACGTGCACATCAGTAAGCTTTCTCTATCTGTGAGATCTAAAACTTAATTTTCTAGGTGAGGGATAGAGAAGTCGAAATGTTGAAAACGTGAGAAATACAAGGGAATTAATTTCGATGAATGGGTCATAATAAATTAAGTATATGGAAGATATCTTCCACATACAAATCTATACACCGGGATAGTGGAGTTGTCCACTATCGATAATTTGACCCTTTTAAAATTATATTATGTTGGTTCAAAGAGACTAGGACCGAATAGCATGCATTTTTCGAAAACCACTTCGAACTAACATAAGCATTCGAATTTGATACAACTAGAATTGAAGACGAAGATCTTTGAAGTGCAAGAGCTACTTGCTACTAATCCTGAGGGTGATTCCAAAATGGATGTAGTAGAGGTAGTGCCTTTGGATCGTTCATATCCTGAACGATTTGTATGGATGAATGCTAACATTGCATTGTTGCTTGGAGGGCAGTGTTAGCATTCCAAGTGGAAATTGCTAAAGAAAAGTAAAACATAACCTCAAGCCTCATAGCCGAAAATGACTAAAACAGAGGATATGCTTCAGCGCTATATGGGTCGTGCCCATTAGGGTATAGTCACCACCCTATCTAGATTGATATTCTCAAATTATGTATGTTAATGACTTGGGTACGGTTGTTGATACAACCGGGGTGGTGACATATTCGGTATTATCCAAAAATGGGTAGGCCGGTCCTAATTTGCAGGGGGTCCATGTTAGGCCCTCAGTGCATTTTATCTAGAGCTGTACTGTGGTAGGCAGTACCCCAGTAGCCTTGTCATTGTACGGAAACCCATTTTCCAATAAGTGCCTTATGGACTTGGATGTGCCCAAATATGTTGAAATGTGAGATGCAAGCATTTCAGCTATGTTCTATATTTACTTTCAAACCCCTTAGACATTATTATAATATCATAGGATTCCCTATATTAAGTGTTTTGGTTATCGTAAGGTAAAAACCTGTTTGTGTTTATGTGTGGTGTGGTCTTACGAGATACCTTTGATTTTAAAGGAGTTTTTAAAGTAATAATTCAGTTGTTTGGAGTTTACTCACACCAGACCCATGCCTGACCCAAAATTTATTTTCTTTCCCTAAAACTCTTGGGTACTCAAATTTGTATGAGTAGCCAAGTAGTCCAATTTTCTTATGGATGCATTTTAGAGGAGCTTGGAGCAGGTTGCTTCGTCGATATCTGCTATTTACTATATTTCTATTGTATATTTTTGTATTTTGTATTAGAAATGTGGGGACGGGTAGTTATAACCGTCCCTGCCTGAAATTTGTACTATTGTGACTCTGATGTATTACTATTATGGAAGTGACTAGTATGATCTTATATTGACTATTATATATTGTTCCGTTGCGTTGTGAGATTCTATGTTTTGTTTTTCTTCTTGTCTTTTTTTCTTTCACCCTAATAGCTCGTCTTTCAGAGTAAGAAAGGCGGATCGTTATACGTTACTTATTTATCTGTAGTCTACATCTTTGTGTATATGTCATTCTCATTTTTTCATTTCCTTATATACTGCATTTTTCTATTTTTTTTCAACATGAACTATGGGAAAATGAAGCACTTGATAAAAGTATGGATGCAAAAAAAAAACAATTAAGATACAGATATTAACAATGCTGAATAACTTAATTATCACGATGACTAAACTTTCATGCAATTGATTGCGATATGGATTATTCACTCTTTCTAGTTTTGTAATAAAGCCAACCGCTCTTCGAGAAAAAGGTCTATCTATCCATTGGTGTAATTTGTGGATGTTGTATCTACAGCGGTACTGACCCCCAACATCCCTACAATATGATACAATAACTAGGCTTGCTAACCAACCATATGGCCATTGTTTGACATATTCAGTTGTATCCAATGGTTCTATATGTAAGACTGGATGTCGGTTGTGCCGGGAATCATTATAGCACCACGATAAGTCATAATCAGAGACATCTTAAGCCTTCTTCTTTCCTCTTGCTCCTCGTTCTCTTGCCATCAAATGTCTTTGTAATGTTGGTTTTGCAAGTAGATGTTGTACACTCAGGAGTTCCGTTGGGTGATGAATTCTCACGCTGATGATTCTCATGATGTCGATTGTCACATGAGAATTGTAGACATTAGAAGAAGTAATATTTTTGTGTTATAATAGCTTGTTAGTTGTTTTATAACAATTCAAACGCAAATATAAAGGTCTATAAAGCATAGTTGATTGGACACATTATTCTTCTCTGTTCCCATTAAGAAAATTTGATGGGAGATAATATTCTTATTCGCTCCCACAAAGCAAAGTTGATTTGAAACAATATTCTTCTCTTTTCCAATTAAGAAAAGTTGATGGGACACAATAAATTACTGAGTAGCATACAATACATAAATACATGATTCATAATTCATATTTCCTCATTATCATCAGATGGATGTTGAGGGAATAAAGCTATCGCCATAACAACCTATTTTCTCTAACAAAGTCCAAAGCATAAACAACTTCCCTTCTAGAAAATGGTTCACCAACCCATTCACAAAAATTACATCCACGTTGCAGTTCACATTTGTAGTATCGACGTCCAATATTCCAATCAGGCACTATTACTATGATAATTCTAGCAAGCAAACAACATAGGCACTTATTGTTGATGACAAACAAATTCCAATCAGGCACTTATTGTTGACTTCAGCTCCCTGTTGTCATTGATTTTGCCTATCTGGTTCCATTTTGAATATTTTGTTATCATCATTAGCATAATATATGTATCATTATTATAGACGATTGTTTTTGCAAGAATATTCTTGTCTTTGCCCAAATCAAAGCGATAAGACACAATATTCTTATCTTTACCCTAAATTAAAGCGACGTGACACAATATTCTTATCTTTACCGACAAACAAAACGATGCGACACAATATTCCAATATGATTTTTGTTTGGCTCCTACATTTTACATTAATTCAATATGATTTTCTTTTCTTCCTTGATATAAAATCTAGTTTTCCTATCAAATTCCCCAAAATAAGCAACATTATTACTAAAACAAAGCTGGAACAAAATACATTACTAGTTCATTTTATTAAATTTTAGGCAATATCCCTATGAGAAAGAAATTACTTAAACACACATATTTGCAAGAATATTCTTATCTTTACCCCAAATCAAAATGATAAGACACATTATTTTTATCTTTATTCCAAATTAAAATGATGCAACACAATATTATTATCTTTACCCAAAACAAACTGATGCAACACAATATTCCAATCTTTCCCCCAAAACCAAGTGACAAGACACAATATTCTTATCATTACCATATGATAAGTGATGTGACACAATATTCTTAACTTTACCATGAAATGACTGATGTGACACAATATTCTTGACTATGGACAATGGAAAAAGGTAATCGTATATAAGAATTCAGTTATTATACTTGTTCTGGACAACTTAAAATTACCATATTATTCAAAAATCAAACAATTATCTACACCAACAATGTCTTCAAATATATTAAAAGCTATAATGTTATGCGATAGTGACTTTGACGAAGAAGCGTATGAACTATCAAATCAATAAGAAGAAGAGGAACTATTGAAAATCTACCGTAAAGCATATGGTTCAACTTGTGGAAAAAGAGATGGCTCGGTCATGGGTCAGTTATACATCAACTGTAATTAGTCAGCATTCCACAAAACATTGATGCAAGATTACTTTAATCGTGATCCAACTTATGATCTTGAGCGGTTTCGCCGATGATCCAGAATGAATCATGCATTATTTTTAAGGATTCTGACAAGTATTCAACAAAATAATAATTACTTTGTTTATTAACAAAACCAACCAAAAATGCAGCATCTAAGTGGGCATCAAAAGATGACCATCACTTTGAGGATGTTAGCTTACGGTACATCCACCGATGCCCTTGACACATATCATATTGTATATAGTATTACATGGGAAAATCTAGATAAATTTTGCCAAGCTATTTTAGACATATATGAGACCAAATACCTTCGTTCTCCTAATGAAATGGATGTAGCGAGGTTTCGTGAAATGCACGTAAGTATAGATTCGCCTGGAATGCTTGGAAGTTTGGATTGTATTCATTGGGAGCAGAAGACTATCCGAACTCTTTTCATGAAGCATATAATAGTAAAGGATGAAAAACAACTATCATTATGGAAGCGGTCATGTCCTATGATTTGTGGATTTAGCATGCATACTTCAGAATGCCGGGTTCTCATAACTACTTAAATGTCATTGAACGATCACATTTTTTCAATGGTTAGGCGCTTGGTAAATCAACTACTGTATCACTTATACTTGGTCAAAACACATATGATCATGCATATTTTCTAGGAAATGGAATTTATCCTAAATGGAGCATGATTGTGAAGATTTATTCAAACCCATAAATGCCAAAACAGCGAAAGTTTTCCATAATGCAAGAAGGACAGAAGAAAGACATTGAAAGAGCTTTTGAAGTATTTCAAGCAAGATTTGCAATGATTAGTAGTCTATGTGATTATGGAAGCGATCGAAAATGTCTACAATTATATTCACTTGTATATTTCTTCATAACATGATTGAAGGTGAAAGGGGTATGGACTATCCTAATTACGATTATGATAGGGTAAAACAAACGCCTGAATTGTTCCACACCGATATGCTACGAAGAAGGAGAGTACATAATTCATGTGGACCATCAGCTTGCTTATTGAAATGCAGCTCTTCATAATAGGTTCAAAAGGATCTAATGGATCATATTTGGAATTCTTGTGGGAATCAGTAGTTAATTTTCAAGTCACAATATTTTTTATTTGTCTTTACTTGTAGGATTTGTGTAATGTAGTGTACCATGCTATAACTTTGCTATTTATAATTGTATTTGATTTTTTTAAAATAAATTTATCCTATTAAATTATGAAGTCATTGAACAAAATGATAAGCCAATTAACATTTTAGACATACATAATAGTACACAATATAGAACAACAATTAAAGATATAGTTTGCTCTTACTCAACTACATATGTCTTGTATAAGATCTACTCTCAACAATGCGTTGTTTATATTCCAACCAATACTTCAATGAGAGTGCATCCATTCTTATTAGATCCTTTTCCATAATAATGGTCTCTAGACATTGATGCTCTATCTCGAGCCTCCCTTTTCCGATTAAGGTCAGTTCTTTTAGTAGGGCAAGCTTCTTTAGAGTACCCTTTTGACTTTCAGTATTTTCTTTCACATGTTTTCATGCATTAAGGCTATTCAAGAATCAATCAGGGCTTGGATTAAAATTTTCTTCTTAGATGCCTATTGCCTCATTGATCTGGCATATTCATCCATTCCGGTTTCTGCTTCATCAACTTTGTTTTCCGGTCCTAAGTTAGAATCCATACTAGAAGAATTTCCGGGGCTAGAAGTATAAGATGACCGTGGCACATTTTTCTTACCCTTTTGCTTTATCTGGACATCTCTTAAGGACTTTGCATTATTAGAGTTCCATTTTTGATAACGGTAACTAAGTCATAACAGTTTTCAAATTGATAATAGTGAGGTTTTTTGAGATCATTTTCCCTTGGGGATAATTTGAAGAATTGACCATTTTCCATTCTCTTATCCAACTAATAGTTAAAAAGAATAAATATGGTTTGAAGTAAATTATAAAGTAAATATTTTTAAGAAATGTACCAGTTTAGCTTCGCCTCCCATTCCATTAGGATATGCATTTTTTATTTTGTAAATTTGAGACTCATAAAATTGAGTTTGTTGACTAATCATTCTAAATCGACTGGTAATTGGGGACATTGTCTCAACATGTTTTTTGTTGTACGCGTTCATTACTTTCGCCCAAAATGTTTCTCCGTTTTGGTCATTTTCCTTCATCAAGTCATTGGAAAAGTGATAGTAGATTACACAAAGATCCTTTTCTTCTTCGTTGTTCCATGCAGTAGAGAAGTGAAAGCTTAAAGGAGGAGCACTATGAAGGAGATCACTTTGATCATGGTGTGAATCAAATTCCCTATTATCCATTTTTAAAGTTGCAATATACGATTGGAACAGATGAGACATACTTTGTTTGTACTATAATTTGAGAAAATAGTTATAGAGTAGAATAATTGTATGTTGTATTGATAAAACGGTCTGAATTCATAAAATTCAATCTAATATGTGGTCGTTTATAGCCATTAAAATAAAGCCAAATTCTAGAATATGGTTGTTTATAGCTATTAGCACACTTTGTTTGTTCGGAAATTAGTCGTTAGGAGTAGTTTCTGTCAAACTGGGGGAGAATAAATAGGGCGCCCGTTTAATTAGTGCCCATTTAGTAGGTGCCCAATGCTTAGGCACCCATAAAATGGGCGCTTGAGCTTAGGGGCCTATTAAATGGGCGCCCAAGCTCAATTCAGTATTCTGAACTCAAAACTAAAGATTACCTTGAATCTTCATCTTTAATTGCTCATTGAGGGATGTGCACTAAGTTATTCACCCTGAATTTGGAGATGCTCTAATAAATTAAGAAAAAAATATTCATTGATTTTGTCCACCTTAATGAAAGTCTAATATATCCATCCATAAAATATAGTTTTGTTCTTCGCCACTACTCTAACTAAACTTTGAACCTTACTATATTACACATTCTTTATTAATTTCTATGTGATTTCAAATTTGACTGTAATGAGAACCAAGATTGCAAACTTTGACCTAATTTTCAACCATAACCTTCTAGTCTTTATACAAATTCAATTTCTTATAAAGTTATCAATTTCAAAATCAAAATTTCTACTTATAAAAACAAAACCTCTGTGGAATTCCTTTCTATTCTCGGCACTCTATCTAATGAATCAACCTAATTCACATTTTCATATTTTCCCCTATGAGCAACAATTTCTTCACAAAAAAGGTATGTAAAAGTTATACCAGTCCATTTAAGGACTAACTAAGCATTGAAACAGAATAACTAAGCATTGAAATAGAACATGATATCGAATGATTTCAGACGATGTAGATACCACTACAATTATGAAAATTTGAGGAAAAACATAGCGGGCAAATGTGGCGATGGTGGTAAAGAAAGAGGTAGATCAACCACGTTCAATATGATGATCATCAACTGATCATAGTGAGCTTTTAACATCAGTTTATTTTGCAAATAGGTAGAAAATTGTTATTTGGAAAGCTTGAAGAGTTATATTTCCACTAGCTTGAACATTTGAACGATCCAGATGATGAAATAAACCAAAGTGAAAAGGTCTTCTTGAATTTAGTTAGAAACCTTTTCAAATAGTAAGTGACGAAGAAACGATCAAATAGACTATGAAGTCATGATTCATCGAAAAGGTAACAGAAGAGAGAAACAAAACTTTCCAAAGATAAAATCAAATAATTATAGTTTTCAAGAACGATAGAAATGTGGCGCCACGTGGTAACTAGTTAACTTTTGCATTTGATTATTTCTTTCTATTATAGAGAAATCATTTTGTCAATTCACACTGCCTATTCATCGTGGACTTGTTTGTAGTCGATAGTGGTAATGCATTTAATCTATAATGTAATGACATTCTTTTGAAAGAAAATACAGTGAGCAATATAAATCAAGAACAAAGTACATCCTATTACAGCTAAGAAGGATAAATTTTATTCGAGTGTTAGTAGTTTTGACCTAATGCATAGTTCTACTCTGTGGAAACACTCAATTATCAAGGAAGCATAAAGTGAGTCAAGATGTTTTGATGAACATGAAGATTGATGCACATTAATAGGATCAATGACTTTATGCCAATAAGGTGCTTATGATAAAGAGATTGAAAAGAAGAAACATAAGATCAAAGGGGATCCGAAAATAAAAAGGAGAAAAATGGAGAGAAATCTCTAAAGAAAACGTTTGAAATGATTAATTGAAGAACAAAAGGCTTGAATAAAAAGCAGCATGCCACTATAAAAGTAGTGAATGCTAATAGAGAAGTACTGTAATTACTCTTTTCAACATAGACTTCACTTGTCTACCTCCAACGTAGTAGTGTATCTACTGAAGAAAATGGAAGAAATCACTAGATGTCATGGTGCTGACTACTTTATCCATGTGTATTTGTATTAGGTAATTTATCTTTGTGTATTTATATTACATAGGTTATTTATGTGTGTCTAGATATAGTAAATTAAAGTATGTGGATATATATTAATTAACTTTACCGATGCATATCTTTGTTGAATATATGTTTTTGTTATTACAATTGTTCTTTGCTTATTAATAGTTTATTTTACCAGAATTGATTATCAGTAATAAGGAAGCACACATAAGCAATACATGAGGATCACAACTGCACCATCAAAACATATAGTATCCAACAGTGACACAGTCATTAAACATATATATGATGTTGTATAGTGGCATAATAAGCAAATATACATAATATAATACTCCATAAATTTTAATGATTTAATTAATGATTTAATAAAGGGAAATTTGGTAATTTTACATAGAACTTTTTACATGATATAACGCTCCATAAATTTATATCCAAGTCAAATAGAGGACCTCATGTGATGATGTGTTGTGCTCTTCCAACTTGAGGGTACTATGGATCTTTTACATAAATGCCTTACTTTGATCATGTAAGTTCACTTGTTATTAGTTCAAGCTAGACATTTTTGAGTATGTGTTGAAGTGTAAGTAGTGAGGTACTACTCAAGAGAGGTTTCATCTCCTTCAACATAGAGGGCTAGTGCTACTGTAATTGGAAGTCAACTCAAAGCCAAAGTATTTGGTCAGAGCGGTTTTTGGTTAATTGACAAAAGCTATTGGGTTGAACCAAATGACTTTTGGAGTTTAGGTTTCACAATTAAGTACGGATTTTATTAGAGAATTGACTTGACCTAAACTCTAGATGTCTTGATAACTTAGTGATGATGAAAAGAAAATGTACACAATATTGTTGCTTAAGAGCGGTGCTTTAAATAGATTAAAAAATAAGGATTTTACTTAGATGATATATAAGCATCTGAATCATGCCCTATAATATACTTCAGCAAAGTTCGTACAAACTTTAATATTTAGATTGTTTAAATATTAAGACTTGAGTACACTCGAGAGTCTCATAATAATTTTTTTAACGTGTTCTAAAATTACTTAAATAAAATTTATATATGTTATAAATTATATAAATGGAGTAATAATATAAAAGTTATATTGATATATATTTCATGAAAAAAATGTTTGTATGAATAAGCATATAATTTTTGTTTATTAATTTAATAAAATAAGTCCTTAAAATAAATTAACTAAATAATGTATTATTCATTGTGTAAGGTATACGTTTATGTATATTTAAAAGTATTAGACTACATATTATTTAACTAATTTTTATTCATTTTGGCCAATATATATATATATATATATTTCATATATTTTTAAAGGGTAACAATTAATATATGCGTATGTATGTATACGTATATTAAATTGTAAAAGGTGTGATCCACTTTTAAAAAAGATATTTTAGGATATTTATGTTTCTCTTTCTACTATAAATAGAGCCTCGATCTTGCATTATTCTATATAATAGGAAAAAAGCTAAAAACTCTATTAATAAGAAATCTTGAAAGGAAGTAGCATCTCCTCGTCCAAGATCAAAATTATTTTGGAGAAGGAAGCATTGATATTCAAGGTTATAAAAAAGGGCATCACCATCAAGGTAATACGTATTAAATTAGATGCGATACCCCGACTCCAGTAACCAAATTATCAGAGGGAGTTTACAGTCCAATAGCTCGAACCCATGGACACAGAAGAAGCTACCTCTCGTATATACTAACTTAGGTCAACACGAATACATTTCAATACTTGAATACATCTGAAATAATATGTATTCGTCTCGACATAAGGCAATGTGCATGATTTCTAGAATTGAGTAACTTATATATCAGGAACACATATAAGTAAATGATGATATAGGTGTCGATGTCACAGTGGAAATGGTAACATATATATAACTCAAAACTTGTCTGATGCATGGACAACTCAAAATACATCACTTAAAACTTGACATACTATGTGCAATCCAAAAACATCTATGTAATGATTCTTCTTGGAGTCGATCTTCAAATATGTCCATGGCTATTTTTATAGACTCTTCTTCATCTTATCTCTAAATAAACTAAACAATTTTGTAGATCTTAGATTCCAAGCGATGGTTGCTAAACTCAAACTTAGTAGTATTCCCACATAATATACATTTCTTACGGACTGGTCAATAAACAAAACAAACTAACATCCAATAGGTAGCTATCCTGGAGGCACAACACCTTTATATAACCTTAGGCATTGTCATATACATAACAAACCTCATTTAGACTAGAAATCTAGCTGTGAGTATAATAGTGCAACAATAATAACATACAATTGTGGTATTGGGTATATACGTGTAACAACCCATAATTTCGCTACTTCAAAAATGAGGGATTTTGTTAATTTTAAAAGGTTTCAAACTTAAATAAATAAGTTGCATATAATAAATAATAATAGATAAATTATTATTCTTATAGTTGATAATTAAAAAGTATAAAATTTGGATTTTAGAACAAATTAGCAAAAGTTAAGTATTGTTAAAAATAAATAAATGCTTAAACAAATACGTTTAAATATTTGTTTGAAAAGTTAAATTATTTTAAAATAACTTAATAAAGATAATAGAAGTATATTTAAGGATTTAAAAATATGTTTAAAATCGTTTTACAAAAATATTCAAAATTTGTCACATTTTGTCAATGCAACTCAAAAATCAACAAAAGCGATATTTTTAAAAGTATAAATCGATTTGAGAAAGAAAGAGATTCATATTAAAATAATTTAGTAATGATAATTAAAATCTAATAAGGATTGTGAAACATAATTTTAATTGGTTTACAAAATGTCTAAATTTTGTCGCATTTTGTCGGTTTTACATACACCGTAAAAATGGAGATTTTGATATTATTTAAATATGGTTTTATATTATAAATAGACGTGTTTAAATTTATTTAAGGAAGTAAGAAGTTCATTTTTAAGTTTGGTTTACATCAATATATAGTTTAGTAAAAACGTCAAATTTTGACCGTAAAATTTATCGACAAAAACACCGTTTTCAACCAAAACAAGTTATCGCAACATTGTATGACCATATGCACTTTGTAACCTATATAATACCATTTTAACAAACTATGCACACTTTAGATTTCCATTTAAATACAAATTCATTTTGAAAAGTCAAAGTTTACAAATAATTCAAAAAGTAACATGATTTGACAATTTATAATTAAAATTAAATTACTAAACAAATTTACTACAAAAGGACTTAATGTCTATTTTCTCATTAATGCACAAGTCTTATCCATGTATGGATAATGAGCAAAAGTTATTTTAACATTTTAAAGTTTAAGAAAATAAGGCAAACATCATTTCTTCCACCATTAATGCATGTCCTTAAGAGGTTAAATCAAGGGTAGAAGGTAAATTAAAAGTCAAAACGTAGTGAAGGGTATTTGAGTCATTTACCTTCCAAAACTCAAGTATAAATAAGCATGCATACGTTCCATTCTTTCACACTTCATTCCTTACTTCTTCACTTTCTTCTTCTTCTTCATCTCCATATCCATGGCTTCCATCTCTATTTTGTTTAAAAAATATATATAAATAAAAGAAGAAGAAAAAACTTCAAAACACCACCCCACCTCCTCCTCTCTAAGGCGGTACCCTCCAAAATACCCATGGCCCAAGTAAAAAAATAAAAAAAAGAAAGGGAAGAAAGAAAAGAGAGGAACGCGCGTTAGTTCGTTAGCCGTAAGCACGCCAATTCGCCTTGATTGAAGGAGTGGATATAAATGTGAGAAATTCTCATCGCTTTTAAAAGATTGTATTTTGATTTTGTTATAATAATCATCTTATGACATATGCAAGTATACACCCCTTTAAAATGTTGTTATGGATGTTTGGTTATGTTTGAATAGTAGCAAGTGTTTATGTTAGTGATTATGTGATATGATTGGTTGATTTGGATGTGGTAGTGGTAATTATAATTAGTGATTATGTTTATTTCACCCAAGTAATCACCTTTGCTAAATAAGACCCAATTTGGGTGATATGGTATACTTTGGAAAAATAAGTCTCTTTTTGTGTGAAATTGAAATTAAAATAAAATAGAAATTGAAATTAGAAGTGAAATTGGATTTCAAATGGAAAGTTGAATTTTAAATTGAGATAAATAGTAAAATGGAAACTGAAATCGATTTTGAAAATAGAAATTGAGATTAAGGTTGAAATTTTAAATTAGAATTGAAATTAGATGTGAAATCTAAGTTTTAATTGAGTTTAATTTGAAGTTAGAATTGAAATTTAATTAAAATTGGATTTTAAAATTTAATATTAAAATAATAGGAATAAAATAATATTATAATATGGAAATAGTGAAAATACAATTTAAATACTTTAAAAACTGAAAATATTGATCTAAAATGATTGTGATAATTTTATAAATAAATTTCAATTTGAATAAATTATTTCAAGCATTGAAAAATAAATTAAAATTAGACGCGTCGCGTAACGATAGTTCGCGATTTCGCGCCGAAAGTTCAAATGAGTGTATAGAGTGAAGTATAGCTCGGATTTCTTCGAAACAAGAAATGTTCGGTCTATTATAACCATAATTTTCAAATAGAAAAAGAAAATTAAGATTTTGTCTTGTTGATTTTGAATTATGCACAAAACAATTTTCTAGAAAAATCGCGCTAGTGCAGTTAAGTGACCATAATAGGAAATCTTTTTTAAATGGACGTTTTTAATTATGGAAAATATGGAATAAATTTGATAAATCTATTTAAATGGTTTAGAAGAGATTTGAAGTGGAAAATATGAATTTTCAAATATTGAAAAGTTGTTTAAATCAAATAAGCGTATATAGCACTTTCCGCAGCACTTTTTCTGCTGTGAATTCTATAACTTTTGAAATATGAGGTTTAAACTTAACGATTTTTCCTTCATTATGAATGTTTTGAAAAGAAGAATTAATCGTTTAAAATATAATTTGGAATCGTTATAATCAATTCTAAAGTAAAAAAAAACTAATAACTGAGTATGCGGAAACGACTAGTACATTTGTCCCACCTGTGAGATCTGGGAAGATAAAACAAGGTGTTTAACTAAGGTTAGGAATGGAGCAACCAATGCCCTGAACTTACCTGGCCTATGTTTTCTCTTCTTAGGCAAGGGGTGGAACAGATCGAAAGGAAAGCCCGGATGCTCTAAAAGATTATATTAAGTTTTTTCAAAATAAAAGAGAATTACTATTTTCCAGAAGTTAACCAATTTAAGATAAAAAGATTAATCTCCAAAATGAATAAATTACAACTTGGATTGCATAGAGATAATCTTCTTATACTTGGTAATAAATTCCAAAGAGGGAACTCGTCCTATTCGTGGAATTTAAAAGGCGATCTCACCGTTATTCCACCCATAGCACTTGTTGAATACAGAAATTGATATTGAGTAAAATTATAATGATTTCTATGACCCTATTTACTCAATAATGTTTGCTAAGATTGATTTTAGGGTTTACAGTAAACGATGTCTTAAATAACATTGTTTTTGACCCAATTAAAAGTTAAGAAATTCTGGATCGATGGTAAGTAAGGAAATAGGAAATGTTTTCCCAATTAAAGAATGAATTAACTTAGAATCACTCTAAGATAAAAGGAAGAGATTTTGTAATCATCTAAAAAGAATTAAAGTGAAAAGAGACTTAATAAATCCTGTATACTCATATTCACTTTTTATCGATGATTGAATTCAAAGGAACCGGGGTCGAATTTGGATGATTCCTATCCGAAAACCACTTCAAACCAATTTACGTGTCCAAAAAATGAAGACCTGATAGAGCAAATGAAGAATGAAGACCAGGGATATTCGGGATGAAAGGACTGCTTGTTGATAATTCTTGTTAGCTCCCAAATACTAAGTAGCAGTGGTCCTTTCGTTTCTGAAATTTTTTGGGTTGCAAGGACTTCTCGCTACTAATCCTAGGGTTAATTGCCGATAGGATGTGGTAGGAGGGTACCTTCGGTTTCGTTCAGTCCTAGAATGAACTTGTATGGATGAATGTCTGACAGTGCATTTTTTAAGATTACCTACATTGGTTTTTACAAACATACATCTGTGGTGGCGGAGAAGGCAACTTCTCTTAGCTTAACACCCTCCTTGAGACGTACGAGCTCAAGGGTTGTATTTTTGTGGAAGGCAATTAGTAGTCAACGGAAATGACAATGTGGCATTCAAGGATGTGATATGTGCTATGTGAAAAGGTAATCGTTGCCTCGAGCCTCATCAATCAGAAATGACCAAAACAGGGTTAGATGCAGCAAGGCTAAGTGGATCATTCCCAATTAGGGTATGATCATCCCCTTCTAGATATATTTCTTCCCGCTATGACGTTCGGGATGTAAATTAATGTGGTTTGTATGCTCGGGCGCCCGGTTAAAGGTCGGTAACGACTGGGCTATGACATATTCAGTACTATCTAGTTATAGAGGTAGGCCGGTCTTGTGTTGCTTTGTGATGGTTCCTCGAGACATCCACCTAGAGGTGTACCCATCGGAAGGTTGTCCCTTTACCTGGTCATTTATATGGAAATCCATCTCCGATAAGTGCCTTCGAACTTGATTGTAAACCTAGTGTGCTGAAATTTAATCAATGTAACAATTTCAGCTAAGATTAATAAGTTTATTTGCAAATGTTTTTCAAAGAATGTCATTAGATATAATATCAAATGTTTTGATATAAAAGTGTTTTAGTTATTATAAGGTACAAACCCATCTGTTTTTATGTGTGGGCGTGGTCTTATGAGATACTCTTTCTTGTCAAAGGATTTTATTTCCAACGCTGATATATGACACTGTCATTTATTATTGAGTTTTTCTCATGCTGGTTTATCAAGCCTGATCTGGGTATTTTCAATACTCGGGTCAGATCCGAGTAGTTTCAGGTTTAGTTGAAGACAGTTGGAGTTTCAAGAGGAGAGCTGGAGATATCCATCTACGTATGGACATATTCTATTATCCGATGCTGTTTGTTGTTGTTTGATGTTTGTCAGCATTTGTAAGGACAGATGTTTATAACTGTCCAAGCTGAATTTAAGTTAGACTCTAATATATGTATTTTAAAAGTTTTTTGCTGTAAAGATTATTGTTCAGTATTATATGTTATTCCTTTCATGTGAGATTCTGTTCTGTCTATTTTTCCTTATTACCCTTGATAATCCATACTTCCGTGCAATTTGGGTCAGACATGTGTGGTTCATTGTCGGCACAAAGGGTACAGAATTGTGGGTCGTCACAATACACGTGACATATCAATCAAACATACCAATGCCACTCACACCATATAAAATCTTGGCCCTAATTTATCAAAGTGGTTTGAACATACGTGTCATGACTCTATTCATCATGACTCACTACTACAACTCTAGTCAATTAGGATATCATAATCTATCCATATTTTATGAGTTGCTTTTTGCTATATAAATTCAAATCTTCATTCAAAAGAACCATTTTACAAGGTTAGCATTTCTAGTTACACTTAAGGGAAGGATAAATCATCTTCTCGTCCTTATGAGAAGGCAAAATAATCTTCTTGTTTGTGAGTCCCAATAGGTTATCATGTTGATAAATCTGCTTGGTGGATTTACCTTCTTCATAGACTGTAACGACCCAGTTTTTCACTCGCTTGAATTTAGAATATTTAATTGAATTTAAATATTTAAATATAAATATTATAAGTTAAATCAGTTAATTAATTGAATTTGGAATCTAATGTGAATAAAAATGATTTCTAACGTTGTTTTAAATGCTATTTGAATTTGAATGGAGTTAGTGAAGTTTTAAAATTGAACTAAAAGCGATTGGGCAGAAATTGGAAATTTTAATATTTAATTAACGTGTAAAAATAGTCATTTTTGACACTACCTCGGATTTCAACGAAACCGGTTTCATTGGATCTGTAATAGTGAGTAATTATAGGATTTCAAATTTCGTATCGATTGGACTTACCGTTTGATTGTGCGAGCTTGAAACGCATATAAGTTAATTAAAGGAAATTTAAATCAAAATAATTCGATTCGAAAATATATCTTCCTAATACGATGGAATTGGCTCCCGATATATATTCCATTATGTTTGGAATAGGGGTAAAACATTATGAACACCAGGTGGCAGGCTTCGTTTGGAGTTCGAAATTTTAACGCGTGAATAGTGTCATGGAGATTTTCTATACAATGACCTAAAAATCTCACATTTGCAAACAAAAAGCCAACTCTAACCCTAAAAGCTATCTCCAGTCACAACACATAACTTCAATGGCCAAAACGTTCCTACCTTTCCTCTTTGATTTCTCCTAATCCATCAACAATTACACTTCGATCTCCACATGAAAGTTGAAGAGCGCGATGAGTTAAAGACATCCTACGGTGGAATCGGGCTGACATCGAAGAATGGTGGAGGAAATGGCTCGCGTTCGTGGCTCCTTCGATGGTTAATTGCACAGCGATAGTGAAGAATGGGGAGGCCGGTCCTCCGGCATAGGGAGAGCAAGGTGTGGCACTTCGAATGGTGGAGCTTGATGGTGCTCCGGTTGCACGTGCGTGGATCGACGATCGAAGGAAGCTGCACATTGATAGTCGTGTTCATGCTGGAGGGGGAGAAAGATTAGCATGCAAGGATTAGTTAAATAAGGTGGTTAAGGAAGCTAATTACAGTAATTAAAATAATTAGTTATTTAATTTAATTCAAATGTTTATAAATCTATAACTTCTTCATACGATGTCAGAATCGAACGAAACAAGTTGCATTGCGATTGTGTCTGCGTGCAGTTTTGATGACTGTTGGATGTTATATATATATATGTATATATATTGGATGTTTGGATGTTATACTATAGTAGTTAGTAGTTAGATATATTCCTGCCGATTGGAGCAGACGAGACCCTATACGTTCCCGTGTATGAGCGGATGACCCTTTGTACGCGTGTCTACCTCGAAGCAGACATTGGACATATTTTCTCATATGTATATTTATTGCAGGTGATGGGTTGGAGGGATCCAATAGGATTCCTCACTATGGTTGATGTTTATTTACACACATTGTTATATATGTTGTATTATGTGATATTTGACGTGATGGATGCCATGTTTGCTATTATTGATATGAATCCCCTTATTTAGTACTTTTGCAGCATTGGGCCATATTTTTGGAATTTAAAATATAGAAATGATGATTTCAATTTAAAAAGGATTACAGAGTGATTTTGAAAATATATATGTTTTCAAAATTTTTGAATGATTAAAGGAATGGATTTATTTTAAATGAATAAAAAGTTATAATTTTTATGTTATAAAAATTATGTTTTTGTGAAATATACTTAAATATGATTTTTAAAATATGAAGTTAACTATTTTGTAAAATAAGTTAAATTAAGAATTTTGAACTTATTATAAATGGTTTATATATAAGATTAATAAAATTGATATTTTATAAATAAAGGTATTGGGATTATAAACGAGTTTTATTAGTGTTAAAATGAAGTTGTAAATGGAACCTTATAAGTAAACGAGATTTATAAAATAAGGAAGTTATAAAAGGAATGTTATTAATAAAGAGATTTAATGAAATAAAATTTATAAACGGTGTTTTATAAATATTAGAAATGGAATTGTAATCAAATTTGTATATGGATTTGTAATTAAAATTTAGAAATGAATTTATAATGGACTTTATAAATAATAAGATTACAAAAGAATGAATTTGTAAATAGGAGATTTATAAGTAAATAAACTTATAATGGGATTTTGACATATAAATGAGATAAATAGGAAATTGGTTAATAATGGAATTTTATAAATGGAAGTTTTTATAAAATAGAAATGTGAATTATAAACACTGTTTTATAAATGTGAAATCAATTTAATTTGATAAGCTAAATATGGATTGTTATAAAAGGAATTATATTCATGTTTTTAAAGAGAATAATTCTTTAAATAAATGTTTTGGAAAGTGATATTAAAAAATGGAGTTTAAATGGTTTGAAAAATAAATAAATTGTGAATTCACTTATTATGAAAATAAGTATATAGAAATGTTTTCCAAATATTGAAATATTGAAATGGTTTCGGAATTATATCCTTTTAAAGATAATTTGAAGTAAATGATTTGGAAAAGAGATTTAATTAATGAAAGATAAATAAATCAGGCCTAGTGACTGTTTATGTGCTAAATTATAATTTGGCCATTTTAGTTTCTCAACTTGATGTAGAAACTAATTAGGCGTACACTTAGTACGTAACTGACTGTGTAGGCTTGATTATCGTTTGTGTTGAGAATGTTGATTCGTGTAGTGCCGAGTGATTACTCCAATCTATCGAGCTTCCTTCTTGGCCGATGGATAGCAAGTTGAAAGTTGAAACGTGATAAGTGTACGAGACTTGGTTTCTGTTTAAGGTTGAGAAACGCTTTTGCATTGTTGGTGCGAAGAGATTGGGATCAGATTTATCTGAAAACCACTTCGGACCAACACATATGCGACGATTGTGCAGGTTGGTCAATGATATTGATATTTAGGATTTTCACAGTGAAGGACTGCTTGTTGATCATTTAGGGTTAAAATCCTAATATACATATAGTAGCAGTATTCTCTTCGTTATGAAATATCCATTGGAAGGGTTGTCGCTACTAATCCTATAGGTACATCCAGTATCCCGACCCTAGGTACATCCCTCTAGAGGTGTACCAAGTTCGGGAAAGGTAGTCCCTTCAGCTAGTCATTTTGTTTTGTAGAGCCTAGTATTGCTGGAATCTAATAATGGTAACAATTTTAGCTATGTTGATTATTATTTGTATAATAGACACTATTATAATATAACATGATTTGATATGAAATTTTTTGGTTATCGTAAGGGAAAAAACCCATCTGTGTTTATGTGTGGACGTGGTCTTACGAGATACCTTTTGTTTTGATAAAGGAAAAGTTTTGATAACTTTATAAATTCAGTTGAGGTGTGTTTTTCTCACGCTGGTTTACCAGACTGATCCAGACGTTCTTCCCTTCAATGCTCGGGTCAGACCAAGTATATTTACAGGTTCAGATTTGGTACTTTTGGAGCTTCAGCAGGCAAGCTGGAGATCTTCATGTCATATACACGTATCTGTTTATTTTTCCGCTGTTTTACATTATTGCGATGTGAGATTCTGTATTGTTTTGGTTCCGATTCTCTCTTCTTCTTCTCTCTCTCTTCTTCTTTCCTCTCTCTTTCTTCTCACCCTCTCTTTTATTTCTCATGACCATCTGCAATTCTGTTCGCTCTGGATCAGACACGTGTGGTTTGGTGTCGGTTCAGATGGTACGGATTTGCGGGTCGTCACAGGTGGTATCAGAGCTTAGGTTTAGTATATTCCTAGGCTTTGATGTGTACTCATTATAGATAGGATCAGTAGCACCTTAGAATGAGTTTGAGTGTGTATATATATAAGCGGGTATTTGTCAGTGATATAAAAAAAATTGTACTGTGTTAATTGATCTATTGAGTGTTTTATAAATTTTGGTCGGTATGTGGGACGCCACTGTATCGATAGAGATTTCTAAACTCTTAAACAAGGTAAACCGATATAATATTGTTTTTAATGGGTAAATGAAATAATTTTACCTCGATTGTATTTTATATATAATTATATACATTGATTGTTGGTTGTTGATGAAAGGTAATATTTAATTATTATCATTTGTTATTTGCTGTGTTTAATAAAAAGTTGTTATTATTATAAATCTAAATAAGATAAATAAATTTGGAATAAATCTTATATAAGTAAAGTAAAATAGTGAAATTATATAAGTAAAAATTTATGAATGTGATTTATAAATATAAAAAGGGATTTTAAAAGAATATAAAGCACTGAATTCACTACCGTTGCTAGAAAATAATAAGGGTGATGACTGCACCATCATTAGTATCAATTTCGAGTTTTTGGGTGATGGATTTGCTACCATTAGTAAATTGAAAATTTAAGTTTTGTTGTGATAAACAAATTTGAATTTAAAATCCAAGTTTGAAATTGATAAATATAAGTGAAATGAGTTTGGACTTATAATATGAAATAAAAATTTAACTTTAGTAAAGTTAAATAAATTTGAGTTAGCATAATAAAATATACGATTTGAAATTTAACTAAAGGAAAATTAAATAAAGTGAATTGGATTTTAACTGGATTAGATAAGTTATTGAAATGAAAATTAAACGTAAGTGGTAAGTGATTATATAATATGAATTTGAAAGTTTAAATAACTAAGTTGTATAAATTATACATTTAGTAATAACAAGTTAAAAACAAGAGTTTTTGAACTTGTAATTAGAAAATTTTAAAATTGGAATATGAAATTAGAATTTAATTTCGGTAAAGTTAAAAAATTGGAGTTAGTGAATTGAATTAAGTGTATTGATGAATCAAATAAAAGTGAATATAAACCTAAGTTGTCAAGTGATTATATAACCCTAATTTGAAATTATAAAATGAGAATGAAAGCGAACTTAAGTATATATTCATGAAAGTTGGAGTGAATAAGTGTGTAACTTATGAATTTTGTAATACTAAGTTGGAAAAAAAATTAGATTTGTTAATTATGAAATGTTAAGAATGGATTTCGAATTGGAATTATAAGTTGAAACTTAAGTTAAATAAGATGAATGTAGGAAAGGAAGTTAACATAAGAAATATAAAATGAAGTTTGGAAAGAAATCTAACTTAAGTAATATAGAATGAAATTGAAATTTGATATCAAAAGTAAATGAATGAATCAAAGTAATAGAATGTAACTTAAGTTGTGAATTATATATATACATTAGAAGTGTTGTATAAAAATATGAAAATGAACTTAAGTAAGAATCTTATGGAATGGTTGTTGAGTGTTATTAATATTTGTATTAAAGAAATATACTAAATTACTAATGAAATGTTGTTAAACATGAATTGGAAGTAAATTAAACAAAAATAAAATGAATGTTAATAAATTTGAGTTGGAATGAATGTATATTTGTAGAATGTAAACTAATTGAATATTAGTAAACAAATTGTAGTGATGAATGTAAGTGAATGCAAATCAATTAAAGGGTAATAAGAAATGGAAGTGAATTAAACTAAATTGATGAGAATCAAATGAATGTAAAATAAGAATGAATGTAATAAAATGATTGTTAGTTAAATTGAGTGCAAATTAGTTGGATGAAAACTAAATAGTAAACGAATGAATTGATTAGTTGGATGTTAGTTGTTTGATGATTGCTTATATTGCATGTGTTTCATTTGCATATGATTATTGTATAGAATATGTTATATGTTGATAATACTTTCTATATATATGATTCTCATTTGGATGTTGAGTGTTTAGTAGGTGCAGATGGCGTTTTCTTCGCATTTGGAGCTCGCTTTTGCGCTATATTAGCCGTATATGCTTGCTAAATATATATATATATATAAGGTACATACTCGGATTACATATTGTACTTTTATATTTTTTTCCCGGTGGGAAGCCTTATCCTCGAAGATGAGATGTATATTTGTGATATATATGTGATCCTACTACGATCTAAGCACGCAAAGGAGATGCTGGCGAAATTTTTCATAAATTTAAGGCGTTATAATTTTTTTTGAAATTTTGGAAATTTTTTTGGTAACTAAAAATTTGATTTTGAGTTATAAGTTGAAATTATATTAGTTGATTTTTGAAAGAGTATTAGTTAATAACTATGAATGAATTTGGAAACTTAGAAAAGTTTTTATAAAAAGTTGCAACTAAATGATTTTGGGAAAATTAAACACTTAAAAGAAATGGATAATCTATTTCAACTAATTGGTTTTGAAAGTTAATGGAGTTGTAGAATTTTCGGGGACAAAATTCATTTAAGAGAGGAAAGAATGTAACGAACTAGTTTTTCAGTCGCCTGAATTTAGAATATTTAATTGAATTTAAATATTTAAAAATGAATATTATAAGTTAAATCAGTTAATTAATTGAATTTGGAATCTAATGTGAATAAAAATGATTTCTAACGTTGTTTTAAATGCTATTTGAATTTGAATGGAGTTAGTGAAGTTTTAAAATTGAATTAAAAGCAATTTGGCAAAAATTGGAAATTTTAATATTTAATTAACGTGTAAAAATAGTCATTTTTGACACTATCTTGGATTTCGACGAAACTAGTTTTATTGGATCCGTAATAGTGAGTTATTATAGGATTTCAAATTTCATGTCGATTGGACTTACCTATATATTCCACTGTGTTCGGAATTCGGGTAAAACATTATGAATGCCAGGCGGCACACTTCGTTTGGAGTCCGAAATTTTATGTGTGAATAGTGTCACAGAGATTTTTTATATAAGGACCTAAAAATCTCACATTTGCAAACAAAAAGCCAACCCTAACCATAAAAGCTATCTCCAGCCGCCATACATAACTTCAATGGCCGAAACGTTCCTGTCTTTCCCCTCTGATTTCTCCTAATCCATCAACAATTACACTTCTATCTCTATAAGAAAGTTGTAGAGCACAATGAGCTAAAGACATCGTACGGTGGAATCGAGCTGACATTGAAGAATGGTGGAGGAAATGGCTTGCGTTCGTGGCTCCTTCGATGGTTAATTGCATGGCGATAATGAAGAATGGGGAGGCTGGTCCTCCGGCATAGAGGGAGCAAGGTGTGGCACTTCGAATAGTGGAGCCTGATGGTGCTCCGGTTGCACATGCGTGGATCGACGATCGAAGGAAGATGGGCATTGGTGGTCGTGTTCATGCTGGAGAGGGAGAAAGATTAGAGTGCAAGGATTAGTTAAATAAGGCGGTTAAGGAAGCTAATTATAGTAATTAAAAATAATTAGTTATTTAATTTAATTCAAATGTTTATAAATGTGTAACTTCTTCATACGATGTCAGAATCGAACGAAACAAGTTGCATTGCGATCGTGTCCGCGAAATATACATTAAAGAATTGGATGGGATCGATTTGGAGCTCGCAAGGTTTTTGGGAAAGATTAAACGCTCGTTTAATTTTATTCCAAATAAAACGCTGCAATGACGACTGCAAGCAAAGTGAGTAAAACTCATACTTTCTGACCCACTTATATTTTTATATAAGTGGGAATATTTTTATTATGCTGTTTTGATGATTGTTGGATGTTATATATATGTGTGTGTATATATTGGATTTTTGGATGTTATGCTATTGTAGTTGGTAGTTGGATATATTCCTGCCGATTGGAGCAGAGGAGACCCTATACGTTCCCGTGTATGAGCGGATGACCCTTTGTACACACGTCTGCCTCGAAGCAGACATTGTACATGTTTTCTCATATGTATATTTATTGCAGGTGACAGGTAGGAGGGATCCAACAGGATTCCTCACTATGGTTGATGTTTATTTGCACATATTGCTATATATGTTGTATTATATGATATTTGATGTAATGGATGCCATGTTTGCTATTATTGATATAAATACCTTTATTTAGTACTTTTGCAGCATTGGGCCATATTTTTGAAATTTAAAATATAGAAACGATGATTTCAATTTAAAAAGGATTTTAGAGTGATTTTGAAAGTATACATGTGTAACAACCCGGGATTTAGCTTCAATTTATAATCGTCATTTGATGATTTAATTTGGTTGCTAATTGCTATTGGCATTTTAATTGGTTGAAATTCTTTTATAAAATTTGTTAAAGGGTTTGTGGACTTAGAAAAAACATTAGGCCCGTTCCCTTTTCAATTTATTCAGCCCTTTCCCTTTTGTTGAGATAAAGGTTTATACCCGGTTTCCCTTTATTTTTATTTGCATTCTTTCGACCCGTTCCCCATTTCAATTCATTCGAAAACCCTAGAGAAAGCGTACGATGGAAAGACTAATGGCGGCCTCATCTTCAAATTAGGGCTTTCGTGAAGATTGAGAACGTCGACGTTATTTGTTCGATCTGGTGGATTTAGCTTTGTCGATCGATCGATTTCGTGCTCGTCAAAATAAGGTGAGTAATTTCTATTACTCACATCTAATTCAACTTCACTTATATGTGATTGTGATTTCCATGGCTTTAAATTTTTGGGTTTTCGTTTGTATACGAATGTTGATTTCATCTTGATTTATCTTGGCCATTCTAATTTGTTTGAATACTTGAGATGATTTCTCTGACCTTAGTAGTTTGTACAAATTAATGCCTGATACTCACGGAGTTGATTCTTGTTTAATGTCTGACTTGGTTTCATTTTACTCCGGCCTTGACTTTGTTTGATGATATCTGACCATGGCTCTGATGTTTGCCTTACCTTCCTTGTTGACTTCGGCATGACCACGGTTGATTTTTGTGAATTTCTGGCTATGACTTGACTTGATTGCTTGTGAAATTGAACTGCTCTGTTCTTGGTTCTTGCACATGGCATATTGAACGAGTCGGGTTATTTTGTTGCATTTCAATTGTCGGCTTTGACTGTTTATCCATGGTTTGTTGAATTTTATTTGCTTCTCTGGCAGTTTTAAAATTTACTTTGGTATAAAAAGAAATTGCCTTTGACTTTGTTTGACAGTATCTATTTCTCGACTCTGGCCATTTATGACTTCGGCCACTGTCTTCTTCAATTTGAAATTTCTGCATCGATTGCTTTGAAACTGGGTTGACCATGTTCTGCCTTTATTCATTTGTTTGCACTGCTTCATCATGTCACTGTTTACATGTGCATTACCTTGTAGTTCATTGCATCATGTTGTTACAATTTTGGTTCGATACTTTGGTTTCACTATTCACTGCCTCGAGTCAATTGCAACCTTTAACTTGACTTGTTTGTGAATGTTCATTGACGTTTCATAACTCCGGCCACTTGTACTATTTTAACTTTGGTACCGTTTCATTTGATATAGACATGTATGTGTATACTTATATATATATATATATATATATATATGCATACATGTATAATTGTATTTGCTCGGCTTTGGAATTATTCGAACTAGCCACACAAAGTTTTAAATTGTTTTAAACTGCTACTTTGCTTGATTTTGTCTCAGCCTTGGACACTGCATCCCTGGATATGTATGTGTTCTTGGGAAGTTTTAGTTGATTTGATTGCCATGGTTTCGATTATGAGATGGTTGATCTTTTCATGTTCACCACGTCTTTGACTTTGGTTGATTCATGATTGTGTCTTCATTTGAATTGGTTATACTGTTTTAGTATCAGCAGTTAATAACAGTTTCGCTGTTCGAACTTGCAACTACATTTTGATTCGAACTCCCTTACTTTGATATCAGTCTCTTCTGGTTTTAATGTATAATATAAGTTAGTCTGCATTGGTAGTTGCATTCCTTTGTATTTGAGTCTGATGTTTTTGAAGCTTGCACTGTCCAGTTTCACTATTGTATACATGTCGTATCTTCTGTAGTTTCATGTTTCCACCTCTGCTTGTCCTTGTTGTAGTTTGATTGCTCTGGTTCATGTATTCATTGAAATGTTCAGGTTGCATAATGCTTGATGCCTGATCATTATTCCATGTTGACACTACCCTTGTAGTTGTACCACTGCTTGTTCATGGTGCTATTTACACTACTGCACTGTGCCTTGATGTGCTGTTGGGTTCTAGCCATATCGGTGTTTGCTTCTTTGAGTTTGGCAGTTTGTATACTTCATGTGTACATCTGATTTTGGCGAGGCAGTACACGCGAGCGTGTACTGCAGCCAAATCAGATTTGATGTTATAATTGATGATTTCAATTGTTGGTATTGTTTCGTGTTGCCAATTCAAAATATTTTGAGTTGTATTCTGATTTGGTTTAAGCTGATGATCTTGTTGATATCTAATTATCTTATAGATGATTAGATTATATGTTTTCTAATTATCGTATCGATAATTAGATTTTTGTTGTTTACGCGGTTTTGTTGGCTTGGGTTTCGCTTTGACCTCTGCAGTTTTGATTACTGTTAGTATTCACTGTTGTGATGATTTCACGTACTGTAGTGGTGAGGCAGTGCACGCGTGCGTGTACTGCAGCCATACAGAGTTTGGTTTGATTTAACCATTTTGAGATTTTCTAATTATTTATTTAATAATTGGATTTTGTTGTTAAATTGCTGTTTAGGCAATTCTGTTGTTTCCTAAATTATCTGCATTGGTAATCTTTTATCTATCTTTGTTGGTGATTTGGATTAGCTGATTTGTTGTTTAACACTGTTTAGTGTTATATCTGTCGTTATCTGATTCTCTTATCGAGGAGTCGGATATACGAGATTTCTGTGACTGTCGTCTATTTGATATTGATTATTATTGCTTCTGTGCATTAATAACTGAGTTTGAATTAGACTGACCCGTGTATTATTTTGTTTTGAATATAATACTCGGGTCAGACCCGAGTTATTTCAGGTTGTAGATTTCCTTCTTTGAGTTGCTGTTTGAGCTATGAAGACTTTTCACATCTTTTGGAGTAGTCGTGTCATAGTATAGGGTGATATGTATTCATGTATATTAGTTGATAATGTACGTGTATATATAACTTCCAGAGTCGACAGTTGTAGTTGTATCATATGTATTGTGTCAATTGTAGTCTAACTGACATCAATTATATATATATATGAGACTTTTGTTATCTGTGTTCCGCATTCTTTTTGTATCTGTGTTATTATTATATATATTGTCCTAAACTATTATGAACCATCGTAGTTCGTTCTATACTGGTAATTGGGTATGTCGATGGGAGTAAATAAATAAGAGATGAAAATTGAAAAATATATACCACTCCTATCGAGGTAACCAATACTAGTGTAAGGCCAACTACGGATGGCCGCTCCTATCCAGCCTTATTCTTCGTAATAACAGACAGTATTTCTTTTAATACTCTTTGTTATTGTGAGCATAGAGGTGGGGCGTCACAGTTGGTATCAGAGCTTGGGGTTTATGGACATAATATAAAACATAACTTAGATGGGACATATGTTACAACTATTGGTCGGTGTTTTTAATTGTGCTTTGAGTCAAAACTAAAGTTTTGAAATTTGGATGAAATTTTTAAATATCTTTATTTAAAAATAAAAGTGAAACTGTGTTTTGTTGATTTGATTAAATTGTGTTCTGTTTATCAGAGTGCGTAGCGGAAACAACGAAACTATCTTCGCTGAATACAGCTGATAATCCTTTTGATTTAAAAATCAAAATATGAAATTGAAATAGATTTCATTTGTGTTTACATAACTATGTTTATTTTGTTTCTTCGAAAATTTCGAATCCGATTTGAGGATTCGAAGCGATTGCAGTTATGTGATTTTGTTGAGATTTTTGCTGGTTTTCTTTTATGCTAATCATATATTAATTAGATTTTGCTGTTTTGAATTATCTTCATTAGATATATTCGAGTAATTCTTTGTTCATTTTGTAGTACGTGCAAATTTGAGTTGCACGTTACTGCATTAATTTTACGTTGAACCGATGTTTGGTTTAAACGTATTTTGTTGCCATTATCTTTATAACGGGATTTTTACATCCGTGCTAAATTTTTGAAGCACGATGTTTTGTGACATTTTGATGAATGAAAATTTACTGATATTACCTTTTGATGTAAATTATTTTGATGAGATTTTGACGGTTAAAGATTACTGTCGCTTTGACTTCAGTAACCGTTGAATTTTAAAAGTGGATTTTCAAGCGGTTATTCCGCAATGCTGATTTTGAGATCCATATTTACGGTGTTTTGAGAAGTGCAATTTTCTTTTCGAAATTTCTACTGATGTTGTTGCTTTAATCACGTGATTGAAAAATCGTTTTAAAATGAAAATTGTTTTATAAAATTGTTAACAGTTTGCGCTTTCAAAAGAATGAGGAAGCGACTTAAACGATTCAGCAAAATCAAGGATTATGACCCCTTTCTTTTACTGTTTCGCTTAACTCCGGACTTGTCCAGTTGAGAATGTGAATTGTTATTTTTATAAAATAAATAAAACTGTTTTCAGGGATTTTACAGTTTGCGCTTTCAAAAGAATGAGGAAGCAATTTAAACGTTTCAGCAAAATCGAGGACTATGACCCCTTTCTTTTACTGTTTCGCTTAATTACGGACTTGTCCATTTGAGAATGTAAAATGTATTTTTACAAAATACACAATTTTGCACTTTCAAGGAAACGATGAAGAGAATCAAACGATTTAGTAAAACACGTGGTATGGGACATGTGCGTTTGCTATTTCGGTTAATTCCGGACTCGTTAATTGAAATATTTGATGTTTTGATGATTTGATGCTTTCGTGTGCTTTCGAGCCACTATGTTGGACCTTCGGGTCATTTGTTGGGCTTTCGGGCCACTCTGATGGACCTTCGGGTCAAATACCAGTACTAGACCTTCGGGTCACTCTGCGGACCTTCGGGTCATTTGTTGGGTGCCAAAATTATGTTGAGTATTTGGTAGGCTTCGGCCATTTGTTGATGCACGTGCGGCGAACTAAAAACTCGCCATCTGATGGGATCGATCCAAGCTTTTATGTTGATTTTCTAGTCTTCTTAATTGATTTCTAGATATTTGTTGTTTCTAATTATCTGCAGGTAATTAGATATCTGATGTTATGAGATTTAATTATCGTATTGGTAATTAAATATTTGCTGTTATGAGAATTAATTATCGCTTGTGATAATTAGATAATTGTTGATTCTGATTATCATTTTTGATAATCGGATATTTTTTGTTTCTAATTATCGCTTGTGATAATTAGATATTTGAGATTTGATTATCGTTTTTGATAATTAAATAATTGTTGATTTGAAATTTGATTACCGTTTGTGGTAATTAAATATTTGTTGACTTGAAATTTGATTATCGTCTGTGATAATTGAATATTTGATGATTTGAGATTTGATTATCATTTTGATAATCGAATATTTATTGATTTGAAATTTTATTATCGTTTTGATAATCGAATATTTGTTGGTTTGAAATTTGATTATCGTTTTTGATAATCGAATATTTGTTGATTTGAAATTTGATTATCGTTTTGATAATTGAATATTTGTTAATTTGAGATTTAATTATCGCTTTTGGTAATAAAAAAAATTAGTAGAACGGATGTGTAGCGTGGAGCTACACAGCCGATTAGTGATAAATACTAAATATTAATATTACGATCAACATGCCTGATCGTTAGCCAGAAAGAGTGTTTTAACATACATCAGTAGCAGCAGCAAAAAAGAGTTATAGATACCATAACAACCCTAGACCAATATATACATAATAGTCAGTCTGATAAATATACAGATAAAGAGACACAGTCACGGATGGAAATCATGACCATAAGAATGATGGTCAACCGACGCGACGGAAGATGCGCTGCCCACCGACTCAGCTGGTGGAGATTCGGGAAACGGGAGACGGAGCCAGAGTGGAGCTGAGAAGCTGGAGCCTGAACAAGAAGCAAAGATATTAATAATCCTATTGCATATAAGTACTCTCGAACTAGCGGGTTTGTTGAAGACACGGGTATTTCTTTCCTTCCATAAAACCCAGCAGAAAATGGCAAGTAAATAATCAAGAAGAGAATCCGGAGCATTGTACCGCCAATATTCGAAGAAATTTGATATGAAAGAGATGTAATCAAGTAGATGAGCACAAGAAGAGACCCAAACGAAATGAGAAAAGTCGCATTCGAAGAACATGTGATTAATGGATTCGGCTTCTATGTTGCAGAGGGCACAGGTCTGATCCGATAAGATATTGAGACGAAAGAGACGGTCTTTGGTATTAATGCGACCATGGATCAGACACCATTGAAAGAAAAGGATTCGAGGAGGAAGGTGGCATTTCCAAATGCGAGCGAAAGAGAAAAGTCTGCCAGGGTGGTTCAGGTAGGAATAGCATTGGGACACTGAGAAGCCTTTGGAGGGGGATAGGGACCATGAGAATTGATCTGGGGTGGAGGGAGACAGGTTAACGGAAAGAAGCAGATTAGAGGCGGTAAGGAATTCGCGGACCAGGCTATCACCAAAAAGGGAAGCAGGACATAGCGAAGGGGGACCGATGGAAACGGCATCAGTTACCTTGAGAAACTGAAGTGGTGCGGAGGAAAAAAGGGTAGGGAAATTGCGGTAAAGGGAAGAGTGGTGGGACCAGGAGTCTTGCCAGAAGAGACATTTAAAACCATCACCAAGAATCACATGAAAGAGCGGCTTGATACGGGTCAGGGAAGCAAGGACGCCAGACCAGAAGGGGGAGGGCTTGAAGAGAGGAGCAAGATGAAGGACACGGAATGAGTTATCTTGATAATGAACAGAGAGGATCCAATCTTTCCAAATGAAGTGACCAGGTATAAGAAGGCTCCATAACCATTTGGCTAAGAGAGCAAGGTTGAAAGTTCGAAGGTTGACAATACCAAGGCCACCATGATCATGGTGCAAACATGCAATCCTCCAGTTGACAAGGCATTTGGCTTTTCCCCCGTTCCAGAGGAAGGATCTTCTAGTGGAATCGATTCTCTTGGAAACCCAGGTAGGTAGTTTGTGGAATGAGAGCTAGTAAGTGGGTAAGGAAGAAAGCACCGATTTAATAAGTACCAGTCTACCTGCGGCCGAAAGAGCTTCAGCTTTCCAGCCCGAAAGTCTGGCTTCAATCTTGGAGACAAGGGGAACCCAATCGGCATGATGGAGTTTGGTGGGACGCAAGGGGATACCAAGGTAGGAGATAGGGAAGTGGGCAATATTACAGTTGAGGATAGATGAGATGGAGGGAGCGAGATTATCAGCATTGCCAAGCATAATGATGAAGCTCTTGAGAAAATTAATGGAAAGGCCAGAAATGAGTTCAAAGGTGTATAGAAGGACCTTGAGACAGTGGATATGATCAGGCGTGGGTGAGGCAAAGTGAATAGTATCATCAGCGAATTGGATGTTGGAAACCATCAAATTAGAATTGGGAGGGCCAATACCGGCTAAATAGTTGTTCGAGATGGCCAGCTTGGTCATGCGATTAAAGACGTCCACCACCAACACAAATAAACATGGCGAGAGAGGGTCTCCCTGTCTGAGACCTCGGGCAGATTTGATAAGACCACCTGATGAGCCGTTGATCTGAATGGAAGAGAGACTGGAGGTCAGGATACATTTTATCCATTCGCACCATTTCTTTGGGAAGCCTCTGTGAGATAGGAGCTCAAGAATGAAGTTCCAATTAACTGAATCAAAAGCTTTGGAGAAGTCAAGTTTAAGGAGGACACCTGGTTTGTTGTTGGAATGGCAATAGGAGATAACTTCCTGTGTTGCCGCCACACAGTCTAAAATGTTGCGATCCTGGATGAAAGCGGATTGATCCGGTCCTATCAACTGATACATGAGAAGCTGAAGGCGGTTGGCGAGGATTTTGGTGATGAGCTTGAAGGTGGTGTTGAGGAGACTAATGGGGCGGAAGGCTGCTAGGGAGTTGGCATCTTCAGATTTCGGGAGGAGGATGATTTTAGCGTAGTTGAGTCGAGATATGGATGCAGGGTTGGAATAAAATTCCGAGCACAAGTCAAGGATATCTGTCTTGATAACTTCCCAAAAGTGTTTGAAGAAAAAAGGGCCAAAGCCGTTAGGTCCCGGTGATTTATTGTCATCCATATTCTTCAGGGCGGACAGGATTTCATCTTCAGTGAAAGGAGCATTAATTGGGATGGTGGGGGGATTAGGGTAGAGAAGGTTCCAATCTATGGGGGGAGGGAAGGTGATGATTTACCAAGGACAGAGCGGTAGTATAGAGTAAACAGGTGCAGAATTTCAGACTGATCAGTGACCGGCGAATCGTTGTGGATAATTTCAGGGATAAACAGGGATCTACGGCGGCCATTCGCCAATCTGTGGAAGTAAGCCGTATTTTTGTCGCCATCTGCTAACCACTTGGCTTTAGAGCGCTGTTTCCAACCAATCTCCTCTTGTTTCATTAGTCTTTCGAGTTCAGCTTCCAGAGATCTAAGTTTGAGAGTCTCGGAATCGTCGAGAGGGTGCGATTCCTCGAGAATATTTAGCTTGAGGATTTCATCTTGCGTAGAGGAGATACGATTTTTGAGCGAGCTCCAAATGGATTTGGCCCAAGGTTTAAGAAGTCTTCTCAGCGATCTAAGTTTGCCTACTACCCGAGCCGAAGCCGAATTGGACCTAATGGGCTGGGCCCATGCGAATTTAATAATATCCTCGAAAGATGGTTCAAGTATCCAGAGCCTTTCAAATCTGAATGGTCGAATTTGTTTAGAAAGATCGCCCGATTCCAGAACGAGGGGACAATGGTCCGAGAGGACAGTTGCCAGGTTTAGACAGGTAGATAGAGGGTGGATATCGTCCCATGCAGAGTTGAAAAGAAAACGATCTAGTTTAGCCAAGGTGGGCACCTGGCGCCTATTAGACCAGGTAAAGAGGCGGTTGCTGATAGGGGGTTCAATCAAAGAGCAGGAGTTGATGAAAGCATTGAAGGCATCTGAGTCGGCCGAGAAATTGCCCGAGTTTCTTTCGTCTGAGTATCTTGTTGTATTGAAATCTCCACCAAGCACCCATGGACCATATATGCGTGTTGCGAAATTCCTGCAACTTCTCCAGAGATCTGCCTGGTCTTGAGCTGTTTGGGGGCCATATATGTTTGAAAAGAAGAATGTAGTGTTGGATTGCAAATTTCTGAGAGCTACATGCAAAACAAAAGGCTGATGAATGATTTGACCAAGAGACCATGTGGATTCATCCCACATAGTGATTAGGCCCCCCTGGAGCCAATGGCGTTTGAGTGAGCCCACCCAGAAAGCTGTGGTCCACCAATTTGACGAATATGTGCGGGAGATGGATCGAAATGTTTAGATTCTTGGAGCAGGAGGATATCTATGTGTAGAGGGGACAAGGACAGGTAAACTGAATGCCTTTTAGAGGGGTCCCCTAACCCTCGAATATTCCAAGAGACAACTTTCATTGGGAAAGGGAGAGACGCTCTTGTTCTAGGGTTTGCATGGCAGAATAATGTTCATCTAGAATATTAACTCCCATGCAACGTGCTAATTTCTTATTTAATCTACTATTAGCAGAGGAGAAAACTACAGATTTATAGAAGCTACCTATAGCTCCAGGCAAGGAGGAGGCTCGGGCGTTCCTCGAGCTTCTTCTGACTACCAATGGGGAGAGACCTTGCAAGGCGGGGAGGACCGGAGTCCTAGGAGGGGACGAGGCTGGTAGATTATCAGGAGCCGGAGCTGGGACGGGAAACGGGGCTTGAAGGGAATAGGGCACAGAGAGGTCGAAGTCAAGTATGGGATCCCACCGGGGTGGAGCTGGATCAGTATTCTGGGCCATCATGGGGTTAACATCCTCTAAAAGGTTCCGAGGAGGGGAAACCGATGTAGATTCTAGGATCATAGCATCAAAGCGCTCATCGGAATCCAGATCATTGGGATCAAGCGGGCCCTCAAAACACCTGAACTCCTTCTCAATATCTATACCGAGGTGATATGTCTCTGGTTTAAATCTAGGATGTGAATGATCCCATCGAGAAACCGTAATGAGGTAATCCGCATTGTTGAGACGGACCTTGTATAAGGATGAAGCCGCTATTCCCACCAGAAATTGCATCTTGACATAAATCTGACGGCGATCTAACTCCGACCATTCGCATCTATCGAATTCAGTGAATCGTCCTATTGGGTTTAGAGCAGTCTGAACGGCTTCTTGGTTGTTTCTAAGAAGTTCTGGGAAACCCTTGATGGTTGCCCAGCTAGGCGGTTCTAACTCAATGGAGGGCGGCGGCTCGTAGTCTGGCCAAGCCTCAAGGTAAATCGACCCTCCAGCTTTGGTGAGGATCTTGGTGGTGAGTACAGTGGTTTTCAGATACTCGGTGGGGCAACAGATCAAGAATCGATTGCTATCTAGAAGCTAGATCGCCCAATCCCTATGGTTAAAGGAGGAGGTCAGGACCGCTTCGAGAGTCTCCACAGTCCAAATGCCATCTATAATAGTTGCTGTGATATAGAGTGAGAAATCTGCCATGCGAAAATTAATTGGAGGAAGGGTAGGCTGGTAAGGAGAAGAAGGTGATTTTGTTTGAAGCAGAGGGAGGGGATTGGGAAGATTGGGTGAGTTGGATATAGTGGTGTTGAGAGCAGGGTCAGCTGGCTGATTTGATTGTACCACACGTGTGTGTTTAGCATTGGAAGCACCTGAAGCCAGTTTTGGGGTTCGAGGATTTTGCGCAGGGAAATGATTACTAAGAGAAGGTGAAAAGTTTTTTGAGGGGCCCAATGTAGAAGGTTTATAGGGACAATGGGCATAATGATGGCCATAATAGCCACAGCGGAAGCATAGCCTAGGGTCTCTACAAGAGGACGCCACGTGGCCTAATCCCGCGCATTTGAAACATCTTTTTTTCGATTTCAAAAAATCGATGGTTTGGTGGTAGGATTCAAAAAACGGAATTGGTAATTAAATGTTTATTGATTTTGGGATTTAATTATCGTTTTTGATAATTAGATATTTGTTGATTTGTGTTTCTGATTATCGTTTTAGATAATTAAATATTTGTTGATTTGAGATTTAATTATCGTTTTTGATAATTGAATATTTGTTGATTTGAGATTTGATTATCGTTTTTGATAATTGAATATTTGTTGATTTGAGATTTAATTATCGCTTTTGATAATGGAATATTTGTTAATTTGAGATTTAATTATCGCTTTTGGTAATTAAATGTTTATTGATTTGGGGTTTAATTATCGTTTTTGATAATTGGATATTTGTTGATTTTTGTTTTCTGACTATCGTTTGGATAATTGGATGTTTGTTGACTTTGTTGATTATGAAATTTTCTAGTCTCTAATTGATTCTAGATTATGTTGATTTTATTGAATTACTATTTTCTATCTATCGTTGTTGATAGTTAGAGTTTGCTGATTATGAAGTTTGTGTTTTCTAGTTATTTATTGGATAACTAGATATTTGCAGTTTTGCGATTTGTGATTTGTGTTTTCTAATTATCTTTGTTGATAATTAGACTTTTGCTGTTTTCTAATTATCGTATCGACAATTAGATATTGCTGTTTTGAAATTTCTGTATTTCTGAATGTCTAATCAGTAATTGAATATCGTTGATAATTGTAATTATCCAGTTTTGTTGTTTTCTGATTATCTATTGATAATTAGATTTTGTTGAGAATTTGTGAATCTCTTTTATTGGAATTAAAAGGTTTCTTTGGCATTTGTGTTCCTGACTTTATTTTTCTAGCATAACCAGTTTATGTTAGAAAAAATAAGTGTTATTAACGACTTTATTTATGAAAATTGCGGGGACGCAATTTTTATAAGGAGGGGATTCTGTAACAACCCGGGATTTAGCTTCAATTTATAATCGTCATTTGACGATTTAATTTGGTTGCTAATTGCTATTGGCATTTTAATTGGTTGAAATTCTTTTATAAAATTTGTTAAAAGGTTTGTGGACTTAGAAAAAACATTAGGCCCGTTCCCTTTTCAATTTATTCAGCCCTTTCCCTTTTGTTGAGATAAAGGTTTATACCCGGTTTCCCTTTATTTTTATTTGCATTCTTTCGACCCGTTCCCCATTTCAATTCATTCGAAAACCCTAGAGAAAGCGTACGATGGAAAGACTAATGGCGGCCTCGTCTTCAAATTAGGGCTTTCGTGAAGATTGAGAACGTCGACGTTATTTGTTCGATCTGGTGGATTTAGCTTTGTCGATCGATCGATTTCGTGCTCGTCAAAATAAGGTGAGTAATTTCTATTACTCACATCTAATTCAACTTTACTTATATGTGATTGTGATTTCCACGGCTTTAAATTTTTGGGTTTTCGTTTGTATACGAATGTTGAGTTCGTCTTGATTTATCTTGGCCATTCTAATTTGTTTGAATACTTGAGATGATTTCTCTGACCTTAGTAGTTTGTACAAATTAATGCCTGATACTCGCGGAGTTGATTCTTGTTTAATGTCTGACTTGGTTTCATTTTACTCCGGCCTTGACTTTGTTTGATGATATCTGACCATGGCTCTGATGTTTGCCTTACCTTCCTTGTTGACTTCGGCATGACCACGGTTGATTTTTGTGAATTTCTGGCAGTGACTTGACTTGATTGCTTGTGAAATCGAACTGCTCTGTTCTTGGTTCTTGCATATGGCATATTGAACGAGTCGGGTTATTTTGTTGCATTTCAATTGTCGGCTTTGACTGTTTATCCATGGTTTGTTGAATTTCATTTGCTTCTCTGGCAGTTTTAAATTTTACTTTGGTATAAAAAGAAATTGCCTTTGGCTTTGTTTGACAGTATCTATTTCTCGACTCTGGCCATTTATGACTTCGGCCACTGTCTTGTTCAATTTGAAATTTCTGCATCGATTGCTTTGAAAGTGGGTCGACCATGTTCTGCCTTTATTCATTTGTTTGCACTGCTTCATCATGTCACTGTTTACATGTGCATTACCTTGTAGTTCATTGCATCATGTTGTTACAATTTTGGTTCGATACTTTGGTTTCACTATTCACTGCCTCGAGTCAATTGCAACCTGTAACTTGACTTGTTTGTGAATGTTCATTGACGTTTCATAACTCCGGCCACTTATACTATTTTGACTTTGGTACTGTTTCATTTGATATAGACATGTATGTGTATACTTATATATATATATGCATACATGTATAATTGTATTTGCTCGGCTTTGGAATTATTCGAACTAGCCACACAGAGTTTTAAATTGTTTTAAAACTGCTACTTTGCTTGATTTTGTCTCAGCCTTGGACACTGCATCCTTGGATATGTATGTGTTCTTGGGAAGTTTTAGTTGATTTGATTGCCATGGTTTCGATTATGAGATGGTTGATCTTTTCATGTTCACCACGTCTTTGACTTTGGTTGATTCATGATTGTGTCTTCATTTGAATTGGTTATACTATTTTAATATCAGCAGTTAATAACAGTTTCGCTGTTCAAACTTGCAACTACATTTTGATTCGAACTCCCTTACTTTGATATCAGTCTCTTCTGGTTTCATTGTATAATATAAGTTAGTCTGCATTGGTAGTTGCATTCCTTTGTATTCGAGTCTGATGTTTTTGAAGCTTGCACTGTCCAGTTTCAGTATTGTATACATGTCGTATCTTCTGCAGTTTCATGTTTCCACCTCTGCTTGTCCTTGTTGTAGTTTGATTGCTCTGGTTCATGTATTCATTGAAATGCTCAGGTTGCATAATGCTTGCTGCCTGATCATTATTCCATGTTGACACTACCCTTGTAGTTGTACCACTGCTTGTTCATGGTGCTATTTACACTACGGCATTGTGCCTTGATGTGCTGTTGGGTTCTAGCAATATCGGTGTTTGCTTCTTTGAGTTTGGCAGTTTGTATACTTCATGTGTACATCTAATTTTGGCGAGGCAGTACACGCGAGCGTGTACTGCAGCCAAATCAGATTTGATGTTATAATTGATGATTTCAATTGTTGGTATTGTTTCATGTTGCCAATTCAAAATATTTTGAGTTGTATTCTGATTTGGTTTAAGCTGATGATCTTGTTGATATCTAATTATCTTATAGATGATTAGATTATATGTTTTCTAATTATCGTATCGATAATTAGATTTTTGTTGTTTACGCGGTTTTGTTGGCTTTGGTTTCGCTTTGACCTCTGCAGTTTTGATTACTGTTAGTATTCACTGTTGTGATGATTTCACGTACTGTAGTGGCGAGGCAGTGCACGCGTGCGTGTACTGCAGCCACACAGAGTTTGGTTTGATTTAACCATTTTGAGATTTTCTAATTATTTATTTAATAATTGGATTTTGTTGTTAAATTGCTGTTTAGGCAATTCTGTTGTTTCCTAAATTATATGCATTGGTAATCTTTTATCTATCTTTGTTGGTGATTTGGATTAGCTGATTTGTTGTTTAACACTGTTTAGTGTTATATCTGTCGTTATCCGATTCTCTTATCGAGGAGTCGGATATACGAGATTTCTGTGACTGTCGTCTATTTGATATTGATTATTATTGCTTCTGTGCATTAATAACTGAGTTTGAATTAGACTGACCCATGTATTATTTTCTTTTGAATATAATACTCGGGTCAGACCCGAGTTATTTCAGGTTGTAGATTTCCTACTTTGAGTTGATGTTTGAGCTATGAAGACTTTTCACATCTTTTGGAGTAGTCGTGTCATAGTATAGGGTGATATGTATTCATGTATATTAGTTGATAATGTACGTGTATATATAACTTCCAGAGTCGATAGTTGTAGTTGTATCATATGTATTGTGTCAATTGTAGTGTAACTGACATTAGTTATATATATATGAGACTTTTGTTATCTGTGTTCCGCATTCTTTTTGTATCCGTGTTATTATTATATATATTGTCCTAAATTATTATGAACCATCGTAGTTCGTTTTATACTGGCAATTGGGTATGTCGATGGGAGTAAATAAATAAGAGATGAAAATTGAAAAATATATACCACTCCTATCGAGGTAACCAATACTAGTGTAAGGCCAACTACGGATGGTCGCTCCTATCTAGCCTTATTCTTCGTAATAACAGACAGTATTTCTTTTAATACTCTTTGTTATTGTGAGCATAGAGGTGGGGCGTCACAACATGATTTAAGAATTTTTGAATGATTAAAGAAATGGATTTATTTTAAATGAATAAAAAGTTATAAATTTTATGTTATAAAAATTATGTTTTTGTGAAATATACTTAAATATGATTTTTGAAATATGAAGTTAACTATTTTGCAAAATAAGTTAAATTGGGAATTTTGATCTTATTATAAATGGTTTATATATAAGATTTATAAAATTGATATTTTATAAATAAAAGTAATGAGATTATAAACGAGTTTTATAAGTGTTAGAATAAAGCTATAAATGAAACCTTATAAGTAAACGAGATTTATAAATTAAGGAAGTTATAAAAGGAATGTTATTAATAAAGAGATTTAATGAAATAAAATTTATAAACGGTGTTTTATAAATACTAGAAATGGAATTGTAGTCAAATTTGTATATGGATTTGTAATTAAAATTTGAAAATGAATTTATAATGGACTTTATAAATAATGAGATTACAAAAGAATGAATTTGTAAATAAGAGATTTATAAGTAAATAAACTTATAATGGGATTTTGACATATAAATGAGATAAATGGGAAATTGGTTAATAATGAAATTTTATAAATGGAAGTTTTTATAAAATAAAAATGTGATTTATAAACATTGATTTATAAATGTGAAATCAATTTAATTTGATAAGCTAAATATGGATTCTTATAAAAGGAATTATATTCATGTTTTTAAAGAGAATAATTCTTTAAATGAATGTTTTGGAAAGTGATATTAAAAAATGGAGTTTAAATAGTTTGAAAATAAAATAAATTGTGAATTCACTTATTATTAAAATAAGTATATGGAAATGTTTTCCAAATATTGAAATATTGAAATAGTTTCGGAATTATATCTTTTAAAAGATAATTTGAAGTAAATGATTTGGAAAAGCGATTTAATTAATGAAATATTAATAAATTAGGCCTATTGACTATTTAAGTGCTAAATTATAATTTGGCCATTATAGTTTCTCAACTTGATGTAGAAACTAATTAGTCATACACTTAGTACGTAACTGACTATGTAGGCTTGATTATCGTTTGTGTTGAGAATGTTGATTCGTGTAGTGCGGAGTGATTACTCCAATCTATCGAGCTTCCTTCTTGGCCGATGGATAGCAAGTTGAAAGTTGGAAACGTGATAAGTGTATGGGACTTGGTTTCTGTTTAAGGTTGAGAAACGCTTTTGCGTTGTTGGTGCGAAGAGACTGGGATTAGATTTATCTGAAAACCACTTCGGACAAACACAGATGCGATGATTGTGCAGGTTGGTCGATGATATTGATATTTAGGATTTTCACAGTGAAGGACTGCTTGTTGATCATTTAGGGTTAAAATCCTAATATACATATAGTAGCAGTAGTCTCTTCGTTATGAAATATCCATTGGAAGCGTTGTCGCTACTAATCCTATAGGATGTGGTAGGTGAGTACCTTCGGTTTGTCCTGGTCCTGGACAACTTGTATGGATGAGTGTCTGACATTGCATTTCTAAGATTACATACATTAGTTTTTACAAACGTACATCATATGGCGGCGGAGAAGGCAACTTCTTTTAGCTTAACACCCTCCTTGAGACATATGAGCTCAAGGGTTGTATTTTTGTGGAAGGCAATTAGTAGTCACAATGTGGCATTCAAAGATGATAATGTGATATGTGATATGTGAGAGGTAATCGATACCTCTTTTGGCCTCACTCCTTGGAAAATGACCAAAACAGGGATAGAAGCAGCAAGGCTAAGTGGGTCGCTCCCATCAGGAGATGTCATCACTCTTCTAGATGTATCTTTACATGTTGTGACGTCGTGTATCTGATTATTGTTGATGTATGCTTGTGGCCATGGATTTAGGTCGGTAACGACCGGAGTGATGACATATTCGGTACTATCCAGGAAGGGGTAGGCTATTCTTGTGTTGGTTTAGGCACCCAGTATCTGGACCCTAGGTACATCCCTCTAGAGGTGTACCAAGTTCGGGAAAGGTAGTCCCTTCACATAGTCATTTGTATGGAAATCCAAAATCCACTACGTGCCTCCCATTTTGTTATGTAGAGCCTAGTATTGCTGGAATTTAATAATGGTAACAATTTCAGCTATGTTGGTTATTATTTGTATAGTAGACACTATTATAATATAACATGATTTGATATGAAATGATTTTTATCGTAAGGGAAAAACCCGTCTATGTTTATGTGTGGACGTGGTCTTACGAGATACCTTTTGTTTTGATAAAGGAAAAGTTTTGATAACTTTATAAATTTAGTTGAGGTGTGTTTTTCTCACGCTGGTTTACCAGACTGATCCGGGCATTCTTCCTTTCAATGCTCGGGTCAGACCGAGTACATTTACTGGTTCAGATATGGTGCATTTGGAGCTTCAGCAGGCGAGCTAGAGATCTTCATGTCGTATACATGTATCTATTTATTTTTCCACTGTTTTTCATTGCTGTTGTTGTAAATTATCAGCATTTGTGAGGACAGGTTATTATAACTTTCCAAGCTGGTGATTACTTATTGTGTACTCTGATATTGATTTACGTATATTAAAGTTTCTCTTGGTAAAGATTATTGATCTATATTATATGTTATTCCGCTGCGATGTGAGATTCTGTATTGTTTTGGCTCTACTTCTCTCTTCTTCTTTCTTTCTTCTCACCCTCTCTTTTCTTTCTCATGATCATCTGCAATTCTGTTTGCTCTGGGTCGGACACGCGTGTTTTGGTTTTGGTTCAGAGGGTACAGATTTGCGGGTCGTCACATAGACTATATGCCCTAACAATTCATCATGGTCTTTTCCCCCACAAACTTCCGGTCAGTTATGGTTTGACCTTATACAATCCCTTAGTTGATGTACTCTTCAGGTATTTGGAGATATGAGAAATCTTACTTGTGTTGTAGTCCTTCTCATTATATCTCTATCCGGTGGTACTACTTCTTTTCATTTGTACTACGCCTCAGACAATCTTTAATACCTTCAACAACTTCATATGTTTTGGAAAAAGATCGTTTGGACACTAGACGATGGACATGGTCGTCATGATTCAGGTTGCATTCCTGAATCACTATGTTAAGATGGAAACTAGTAGTTAATACTTAGTATCGTTCTCATCAAATGTTAAATTTAAATTTTCAAAAATATTTGGCATCCCAAAACATTATTATTTTCTAAAATGATGTTATTCCAAATAACTGTTATGCACTTGCCTATCATAACATCAATCAACAATGCATTCATTATCTTAATTCAAACACGATAATTCATCCATTCATATCAATATTACTGGGATATAATAAACTTGCATCAATATATATTTATCATGGGTGAATTATAGAACAAAATCTTATACCTCCATTTCCTGAATCAAACATGTGTTTAAAATCATCCAAATTCAATCAAAGCACACAATTCATTCATTTAAACTTGCATTTCAATTATACTTGGTAATTTACTATATAAAACTAATATACTTCACATATCATTCAAAGCCAAGTGTTGTTTAATTCATTCAAATACATATGAAGAAATTTTTTAATTCATTTAACATGAGTATCCCAGCTCAACATAGGTAAATCAAACAATTAATAATTCAGACCAAACACAATTTTTTATTTATTTATCCAATTTAAACGTATTTGTAAAATATACTCATGTTTCACCTAAAATATATAATTATATACTTGGTTATTCCTTCTTTAAAATCATGTAAAACTTTTGTAAGTTCTACCAAGTATTATTCAATAACATTTGGTACTCAAACCAAAGTCATATACTTATATTTATATATTAAATGAATTCCAAATTCATTTATAAAATACTTTCAATATTATTTCAAACAATTCTTCAAAATTACATCTATAAAAAAGCTTGTGTACTTAAACTATTTATCCTTTATTTTTAAAATTTCAATTCAAACTATTTTTAAATAAATCAACTTTATTCCATAAAAGCTTTTCTATCACAAAATCCAAATAATATTATTCATGTCATTCACGCCAAAGTCATTTAAAGTATTTAAATATAATTTCATCCTTCTATTCAAATTCAAATCTAAAATACAATTCAATATTTCAAATTTAAACTTTTAAAAATACGAATTTAATCTCAAATCACTTCAAATATGTCATTAGGAATTCTAAAAAGAATATATTAGAATTTTATTTATTTTTCCATCATTTAAAAATATTGGAACCTTTTTATTCAAATTTAAATTAAAAATAAAGTCAAATAATTCAAATTTGATCCTTAAACATAAGAATTTTATCCCAAAATTCTTCAAACATGCTTTTGGCGTTTTTCAAATTAATATAATTGAGTTTTCTCATATTTTTATTTATAAAATATTTAAAATTGGAAAACTCCCTTCTTTTGAATTCAAATTCAAAAGGAGCAAAAATCTTTTAAAATTTTCAAGTTTAATATTTTTTAAATATCACTTATTAATCAAAGCCATTTTTAATTTATAGGAGTTCAAAATTCAAAGTTTTAATTTTCTAATGATCCTTTAAAATCACTATGTAAATATTGGAAAAACAAAATAAATTTCCAGTAAATGTGATGCAGCAGCAGATAACTGAGATGGATGAAACGGTGAAAGTAGCAATCGGTGGATTGAAAGATACCAAAGGCCCAAATCCGTTGATCCAAAGATACCAGATTCTAGCTATCTCAAACACGTTGATTGCGCACGATACCGTGTTTAAAGATTTACGATTCTTCGACGTTGATCAAGCGCACTTGATTCCGTGAATCGGCTTCAACAATTGTTGATTCGAGCGCACTCGAATACTGAAGGTGGAGATAGGAGATCACACTCAACTACCAATTTGAGAAGTGGCACAAAGCACACAAACAAAGTTTTATTCAAAATCAATCAAGAGTTACAAATGATACCACCCGCCTATTTATAGGCTTACAACTCAACTCACACGACTCAACACAACACATAGGTCGTGAACGACCTAACAGAGTACACGACCTAACATTGGCCGCGACCTACGACTTATATACAAAGCGACATAAGAAAAACACTTTACAACACATACAAGACCATCACGACTTAAGAAAATACAAATACAAACGACATACGACGTAAACATCATACGACTTAAGAACACACGGCAACAGCGACTTAAAAATATAGCAGCAACGACCTAAGAACTAGGCTTTTGGAAATCTTCATGCGACCTAATACTTGAGCGACCTAAAATACAAGGCAGCGACCCATCTTCTCAGTGCATAAGGTCGAGCGACCTAAAATAAAGCGGCATCCGGAGCGACTTAGAGAAACACGGTAGCGGTCTACAGTGAGCGACCTATCTTAGGTCGTAGCTCGCAAGGTTGTATCGTTGAGCGACCTATCTTAGGTCGTGGCTCGCAAGGTTGTATCATTGAGCGACCTATCTTAGGTCGTAGCTCGAAAAGGTCGGAGCGATCCAAAGTAATGAGTAACTCGTTAGGTCGCTTGAGCGCCTTATCCTTTAACTCGTTAGCTCGTTCCAACGACTTATCCCACTGATTTAGCTTGTTATCTTCCTTGTTAGGTCGCACGCGACTTAACAGCATGTTAGGTCGCTCGTGACCTAAGACTTCATCAGTCTGGGCTGCATCATCCTCCCCTGGTTGGAAAAAATTCGTCCTCGAATTTGCGCTTTCCTCTTCCACAACAGGTTCATCCTCATGATACGGAATCAAGTATTTGACGTTAAAAACGTCTGCAATGTGGATATCATTCGGCAATTTCAACTAATACGCATTATCATTGGTCTTCTTCAAAATTTCTACTGGACCGATTTTTCGAGCTTTCAACTTGTTGTAAGTTCCAACAGGAAAACGATCTTTCGTCAAAACGGCGTAAACCAAATCACCTTCTCTGAAGTTCACACTCCTTCGCTTTTTATCTGCCAGTTGTTTATACTTCTCATTTGATGCAAGCAATTGTTCATAAACAATTTTGTGGCATTCCTGCAACTCAGTCATAAAATCAAAAGCTTGCTTAACAACTCCCTTCTGATATGGCACAGTCGTCAAATCTAACGGTCCCCTCGGAATTGCTAAATATACAACTTGAAATGACTGAATCCAGTACTTCGATTAACAGCAAGATTATGTGCAAATTCCGCCTGACATAACTTCATATCCCAGCTCTTTAAATTATCTTTCACAAGACATCTTAACAAATTTCCCAATGATCTATTCACCACTTCCGTTTGCCCATCTGTTTGCGGATGATAGGCGCTACTAAAATTCAGCTTCGTTCCAACCATCTTCCACAAACTCAACCAAAAATGGCTTAGAAATCTAGTATCCCGATCAGAAACAATAGATTCAGGTAGCCCATGTAATCGATACACCTCTTTAAAGAATAATTGAGCAACACGGACGGCGTCAGCTATCTTCTTACAAGCTATGAAATGCGCCATCTTGGAAAATCTATCTACCACCACATATATGGAATCATTACCACGTTGAGTTCTTGGCAAACCCAAAACAAAATCCACACTAATATCAACCCATGGTCTAATAGGTACGAGTAATGGCATATACAATCCCGCATTCGTCGCTGTCCCTTTGGAAACTTTACATATATGACATCTTTCCACAAATCTTCCAACCTCTTTCTTCATTGAAGGCCAAAAATATGGTCGCGAAATCAATTGCAATGTACGATCTCTCCCCACATGTCCTTCTTCATGCAACTCCTTCACAATCTTCATTCGTAAGCTGCACTCTGGTATGCACAATCGATTCCCCTTGAAAAGAAAACCATCCACCAACACGTACTCATCTGTCTTTCCCTTCTCGACTTCATCAACAAACTTCGCAAAATAAGGATCATCAACAAACAATTCTGGCAACACATCAAACCCCGTCAATTCAACCTTCATTGTAGTCAACAAATGATTCCTTCGACTCAATGCATCTGCCACTCGGTTTGTAATTCCTGACTTATGCTTCACCACAAATGTAAATTGTTGTAGGTATGCAATCCACGAAGCATGCCTGGCTGCAATTTTGTGTTGCCCCTGCAAATGTTTCAGTGCTTCATGATCAGTATATAGAACAAATTCTTTATGGAACAAATAGTGTCTCCAATGTTTTATAGCTTGAACAATAGCATAGAATTCCACATCATAAGTATTATATCTCATCTTGGCTCCCGAAAGCTTCTCACTGAAATATGCAATAGGACGTCCTTTCTGACTCAACACCCCACCAATTCCAACCTTTGATGCATCAGTATGAAATTCAAATAGCAACTGGAAATCCGGTAAAACTAGAATTAGTGCTGTCGTCAAAAGTTCCTTGATTCGCTCAAAAGCAAGTCCTGCTTCCTCTGACCATGAAAATTGCTTCCCCTTCATACAATCAGTAACTGGTGCCATCACGCTACTGAAGTGTGGAATAAATCTTCGGTATAATGATGCTAAACCATGAATTCTTCTAACTTCTGTTATCGTCCTGGGTTGTGGCTAATTTCTGATTGCTTCAACTTTATTCTGATCCACCTGTATACCTCCATCTGATATAACATACCCCAAAAATAAAACACTATGCGTCATGAACACGCATTTCTTCGTTGCAGCATAAAATTGTTCCTGTCGCAGTATTATCAACACTTCTCTCAGATGATGCAAATGTTCTTCTGGGCTTCCACTGTATATCAGTATATCATCAAAATACACCACCACGAACTTCCCAATAAAAGGTCTAAAGATCTGATTCATCACCCGCATAAATGTACTAGGTGCATTCGAAAGACCAAACGGCATAACCACCCATTCATACAATCCCTCTCTCGTCTTGAATGCTGTCTTCCATTCGTCCCCTGGTCTAATTCGAATTTGATGATAACCACTCTTCAAATCGATCTTCGAAAAGATAGTAGCTCCACTAAGTTGATCCAACAAATCATCCAATCTGGGCATAGGAAATCTATACCTCACAGTAATCTTGTTCAATGCTCGACTATCAGTACACATCCTCCACGTTCCATCTTTCTTCGGCACTAACAATGCAGGTACAACACAAGGACTTAAACTTTCGTGTACACGCCCTTGTTAAAGCAACTCTTCCACTTGCCTTCTCAACTCCTCGTGTTCCTTTGGACTCATTCTGTAATGTGGTCTATGTGGTAACACAGCTCCTGAAACAAGATCTATTTGGTGTTGTATGTCCCTTAATGGCGGTAACTCTGTTGGCAGCTCTTTAGGAAATACATCTTCAAATTCTTCCAGCACTGGTTTTACTTCTTCAGGAATTTCAACCACTTCATTACTCTCACGTCCAATCAACAAAAATACTTCGAGCTCCTCTTCTACTTCCTTAACAAACTCCTTCAAAGATAGCAAAGTTTTAAGTTCTTCAATCTCCTCCAACTTGCTTTCTTCTTGTTGTCTTTTCTTAGGAACTAAAGTGATTTTAGTACCTTCAAACATGAAACTGTTACTGTTAGTACGACCATCATGTTGCACAGCCCTATCATATTGCCACGGTCTCCCCAGCAACAGATGACATACATCCATATCCACAACATCACACCAAATTTCATCTTTGTATTTCTTCCCAATTGAAAAATTAACATAAGCTCTTCGTCCAACCTTCACTTCCCCACCTTTCCTCAACCAAGCTAACTTGTAAGGTTTTGGATGCTTCTCAGTCTTTAATGCTAACTTCTTTATAGCTTCTGTAGAGATGATATTGTCACAACTTCCCGCATCAATAACAAACGTGCAAACCCTTCCCAAGATAGTGCATGTTAATTGAAATATGTTACTCCTCAACCAGCTAGTTTCATCCTCTTGCTTTGGTGTTAAACAATTTCTCCTCATCATTAATGAATACCCTTCATCTCCCGACACATTTTCTTCCTCCTCAACATGTGGTGAATTAGAACATTCAGCTTCTGCATCCTCATCTTCTGCCTCTGCAACCATCACTCGCTTCTTTGGCTTTGGACATTCATTGCTTTTGTGACCAATCTCCTGACAATTGAAAATTTTAATACCACTATTGACCCTGGTCTTAGCAACTTCGCTAGCAACCGGTTTTGCAACAGCCTTGGAAACATTCGCATTGCTACTAGCCCCTTTCATTGGATTGTTGGAATTTGTAAACACACCACCACCTCTCCTACCTTGCTTCTCCCAAGCTAGAGCTTTTTGATGTGCTTCAGCAACAGATTTGGGATCAAACATATTCACCATATCTTGAATCTGCATTCTCAACCCTCCAACAAATCTAGCTGTCAACTGCTCCTCCGTCTCCATGATATCATTCCTCGTAATCAATTGATAAAATTCATCTGCATAATCATTCACTGACTTTGTTCCCTGTCTCAGATTCTGCAATCGTTGATACATAAGAGATTGATAATTATACGGCAAGAAAGTAGCTTTCATCAATTTCCTCATCTTCTCCCATGACTCAATCTTTGACTTTCTCATTCTCTCCCGTGTTAATTTAGTTTGCTGCCACCATGCCATAGCTCTTCCTTTCAATCGTGTAGCAACCAACTTCACTCTACGATGCTCGGGAACTTCCTTAAAGTCAAAAATTTCTTCCACATTAGACAACCAATCCAAAAATTCTTCAGCCACCATTCCACCCTTGAATTCTGGAATTTCAGTTTTCATCCCCGACTCCCATCGTCGATCATCTTCTACATCCCGATATGCATTTCGTACTTGGTCTCGATCTCGAGAATGAACACTACATCTACCATCATCTTCATCAAAAACAGATGTACTTCGATAACAATCTCGACCACCCACATCTCTATGATCACGCATATCTCTTCTACTTTGTCTTTCATCATCATGGTATGGTTCATGTTCAAACTCACGTGGAGTTCTTCTCTCTTCATCTCTATAATCATGATGTTCTCTTCTCAATGAAACTGAAGATTCTCTTCTTTCTCGGTAAGATTGTGGCGACACCCTCCTCGCTTCCGTAACCGATGGCGAAACTCTGTTTCCTCCATGGTTCGAGACTGGCGACCTTATCCTTTGACCTTGATTCATATCATTCATCAGTTTCTCTAACTTCCCAATGCCTTCATCAAACTTTTCATTGATGCGTTGTTCCATTTGCTCGGATTCTTCTCTTCTATACAACGCTTCAGCATTCTGATGGCGATTGGCTCTTCTCGGCGGCATTATCAAAACTTCAACTCTCGGCCTTGACTTCTTCAACACAAAGTGATGCACAACTCCAACTTATAGCCCTCGGCTTTAACTCTTCAATAAGAATTGGCTTCAAAGACTCGGCTTAGCTATGATTGGCTAAGTCTAGCTCTGATACCAAATGATGCAGCAGCTGATAACTGAAATGGATGAAACGGTGAAAGTAGCAATCGGTGGATTGAAAGATACCAAAGGCCCAAATCCGTTGATCCAAAGATACCGGATTCTAGCTATCTCAAACACATTGATCGCGCATGATACCGTGTTTAAAGATCTACGATTCTTCAACGTTGATCAAGCACACTTGATTCCATGAATCGGCTTCAACAATCATTGATTCGAGCGCACTCGAATACCGAAGGTGGAGATAGGAGATCACACTCAACTACCAATTTGAGAAGTGGCACAAAGCACACAAACAAAGTTTTATTCAAAATCAATCAAGAGTTACAAATGATACCACCCGCCTATTTATAGGCTTACAACTCAACTCACACGACTCAACACAACACATAGGTCGTGAACGACCTAACAGAGTACACGACCTAACATTGGCCGCGACCTACGACTTATATACAAAGCGACATAAGAAAAACACTTTACAACACATACAAGACCATCACAACTTAAGAAAATACAAATACAAACGACATACGACCTAAACATCATACGACTTAAGAACACACGGTAGCAGCGACTTAAAAATATAGTAGCAGCGACCTAAGAACTAGGCTTCTGGAAATCTTCACGCGACCTAATACTTGAGCGACCTAAAATACAAGGCATCGACCTATCTTCTCAGTGTATAAGGTCGAGCGACCTAAAATAAAGCGGCATCCGGAGCGACTTAGAGAAACACGGTAGCGGCCTACAGTGAGCGACCTATCTTAGGTCGTAGCTCGCAAGGTTGTATCGTTGAGCGACCTATCTTAGGTCGTGGCTCGCAAGGTTGTATCGTTGAGCGACCTATCTTAGGTCATAGCTCGAAAAGGTCGGAGCGATCCAAAGTAATGAGTAACTCGTTAGGTCGCTTGAGCGCCTTATCCTTTAACTCGTTAGCTCGTTCCAGCGACTTATCCCACTGATTTAGCTTGTTATCTTCCTCGTTAGGTCGCACGCGACTTAACAGCACGTTAGGTCGCTCGCGACCTAAGACTTCATCAGTCTGGGCTGCATCAAAATGGAAAAAATCTATTTCAATATCCTTTCTTGGCATTAGATCCTGATTTTAGTATATCATCAGGTGTATGAGCAATGCAATTCAAGCTGTAAAACATCAAAACAACCCAAATAATCAAATGGTGGTAGGATTAAAAAGAATGAATATCCTTCCAAAACTTTGAAATTTGAAAAATTATTTATAGTGTCTTAAAACTTCTCCCATATTTCATTTTATTGTTATAATCTTCATTCCAAAATATTAATAGAGTACATACAAGTTTCAGATTATCATTCAAGCACATAGTCAATCAAAAAAAGAAGAAATAAGTAAAAAAATTCATTTTTGCAAAATTTTGGAAATTGAAAACTTATTACAGTAAACTTTAATCTTCATATTAATTCCTTATTTTAAATTCTAACTTGAGATGTTTATGAAACTTTCACATTGTCAGTGTAAAGATATCAAGAATCAAGCAAAAGAGAAAAGGAGAAGCAAGAAAAAGAAAAGCAACATACATGTGCATTGCCATGTTTTGGGAATTCATAATAAGTTAAAATAAAATGATTTTAAAAATAAGTATAAAAATTTGGTCCAATTAAATTTTATTTTAATATTTAAATAAACTTAAACCCTTAATCGCCATATAACTTGGACAACCTATACATCTCCGTTTAAATTTCCACTCATGGTGTTTTAATGAAATTTTATTTTATTTTTATAAAGATTTTTCTCTTTTTGAAAATATTACTTTTCAATTTTCCAAACTAATTAAATAACGGTTTTATTTTCAAAATAATTCCAAAATTCAACAAATAATATTAATTTTGTCAAAATAGATTTTTAAACAACTTTAGGATTTTTAAAACGTAATTTATATTTCTAATTTGAATTTTAAATTATTATTCTTTAAATAAATTTCAAAAATCACTTCTATTGAATTAAATATAATAAAACTCTAAAATTGCTTTCTAAATCTATTTATTAATTATTTCAGCTTTTTATGAAGTTAAAATAATTTTCCGAAATTCTAATTCCTTTGAAATTCAAATTTCGTTCATTTAAATTTCAAAAATTAATTTATTCATCAAAATACTCAACTAAAATACCAATATATATATTATTATTGTTAATTGAATAGCGAGATATTGCATTAGATTTAAATAGTGATGATAAAAAAAATTAAGCATTAAAAAAATATTATTTTTCGATTAAAAGTATTTTTTAAATTATACACATGTACATACATACATAAATTAAATAATAAATATACGTATATGTAAATTATGATTATATAAATATATATTACACAAATTATACATAGTTTTAATTATTATTATTTTTCAAGAAAAGACTTTTTTGTATCTAAAAGTATTTAAATTATATATATATATATATCAACGTTTACTTATTTTCGCCTTTTAAATGATTATTATATATTTCTTATTTTATTTTAGATTTACAAATTTTAAAAAATGGAATATTTTAATTATAAAAGTCCTTTTCCATTATATATGTATATTTAATTAGAAAAGCAATTAATGACATGCCAAGTGATAAATCCTCGGGACCTGACGGGTTTCCTATTTTATTTTATATTACTTTTTGGGACGTTTTAAAATTTGACTTAGTTAATATGTTTAACGATTTTTACAATGGTAATTTGCAATTAGGGAGATTTAACTTCGCAAATGTTATTTTGTTGCAAAAAAAAGTAGGAGCTAAAAACTTAAAAGATTTTAGACCTATTTCTTTGATTAACTGTTCAGTTAAAATCATTTCTAAAGTTCTAGCTAATAGACTTAGTAAAAGAATGAATGAATTAATCGATTGTTCACAATTGGCTTTTATTAAAGGAAGAAATATCACTGATGGGGTGGCAGTTGTTCAAGAATATATTAATTACTGTTGTAAGAATAACATAACTTGTGCGATTTTAAAACTTGATTTTGCTAAAGCTTTTGATTCAGTAGATTGGGATTTTCTTGTAGATATTTTTCATGCTAGAGGTTTTAGTCATAGATGGATCTATTGGATTTTGACCTTGCTTAGAACTGGAAACTCTAGTATTATGGTTAACGGTATATTAGGTAATAGAATTCAATCTAAGAGAGGTTTAAGGCAAGGGGATCCCTTATCGCCTTTATTATTTAACTTAGCTGCTGATGTTTTTGCTAAAATTATTAGAAGAATAGTGGATAATGGATCTCTTGGACGTGTAGGCAATGAAATTTCGCGTAATGGTTTATCGGTTCTTCAATTTGCTGATGATACCTTAATTTTTGCTTCCCATCTTCCAAGACACATCATTACCCTTAAGTTTATCCTTTACAGTTTTGAACTTTTATCTAGTTTAAGAATAAATTTTGATAAAAGTTCCGTGTTAGTTTTAAATGATTTTGATAAAGTTGAAAACTTAGTTTCTAATACTCTTAATTGCAAAACTATGAGCTTTCCTTTTGACTACCTTGGTTTTGTGATTAGACCCACCAAACTCAAACATGACGACTGGATTATTATCATTGATAAAATTAAAAATAAGATTTCTAACTGGAATGGGAGATTTCTATCTAGAGCAGGTAGACTAGTTTTAATAAATTCGGTTTTATCAGCCCTTCCGATTTATTGGATGTCCTTGCATTTGTTCCCGGATTGGGTTATTGATAAAATTGATAAGATTAGAAGAGATTTCTTATGGAGTGGAGAAAACTCTAATAATAATATTAAATGTCTAGTAAATTGGGAAACCGTCTGTAAGGCCAAAAAAGAAGGTGGATTAGGTGTTATTAATTTGCGTAATATGAATTTGTCTCTGTTAGGTAAATAGCTTTGGAAGTTCAAAGATATAAATGATAACGCTATTTGGAAAGAGATCATTTCTAAATATTACTATAATGGAAATAGCAATTTATATCAAATTGCTTCTCCAGTCACTCAAAATATATCTAACTTTTGGAAAAACATTTTAAAATGTAATGAGATATTTAATTTAGGAATAAATACAATTGTTCACTCTGGTAATCGTACTTCGTTTTGGCATGACCGTTGGATTTCGGTCTTGCCTCTTAAGATAGAATTTAAGGATCTATATGAAATTTGTAACTTTAAGTTTGCTTTAATCAACGAAGTTTATTCTCCAGAAAATGATCCTCCTTGGAATTTCAGTTTTAGCAGAATTTTAGTTGATTCAACTTTTAGACAACTTTCTTTGCTTTATGCTAGATTAAATCTTTATAATATTGATAATGATAATGATTTTATTAGTTGGGAATGGGATAAAAGTAAGAAATATACTTCTAATTCTTTCTACAGATTCATTAATTTTTCGGGTACAATAAATAACTCATTTAAATATATGTGGAAATCTAATGCTCCTCCCAAATCCAAAATTCACATGTGGTTAATTCTTCATGGAAAACTTAATACAATCGAATTTTTAAAAAGAAAAAATATTCTAAATGATAATAAATGTTATTTTTGTAATCTGTATCTTGAGGGCATTAATCATATATACTATAATTGCATGGATTCTAATTACATTCTAATCAATACTCTTAAAATTTTTAACTTTAATATAACAACTAAAATTTCGGATTGTGAATTTTACTGGAATAATTATAGATTCAAATTCAAAAAGAATATTAGATTTTTACTAGACACTTTATTCATTATTATTAGTTGGTTTATTTGGTTTGAAAGAAATCAAAGAATTTTCAATAATAATAATTGTCATTTTAAAAAATTGATTTTTACGAGTTTCTTCATTTTGTTTTAATTGGATCTCTAACCCCAAATATAAATTAGCCAAAAATATCCTTTTCAAAAGGTATCTTAACAAGGTTAATCATAATATTAATTTTTTTAAACACAACAATAATTTTTTTAACATTAATAATAGTATTGTTAATATTTTCTCTAGTTTAGATGATGATTTCACTTCTAATCATAACTTACATATGATTAAAGGTTCATAAGATTGATCCGTCTCAATATTTGTACTAGTCTCTGTTTGGTTTTGGTTTTTAAGTATTTTTATTTATACTGTTATTGTCCAATTAGTCTTATTTAGGTTTTTATTTCCTTCCTCATTAATACATATATATGTATATTTATTATATAAATATACATATATATGTATCATTCTAATTTTTCTTTAGTCATTTTCCAGTTACAGGTATGGGAGATAGGATATCAGATTCATTTTGCAGGTTTTCATATCTTCAGATTGCTGGACACCAGATGGTAGATAGGTCAGCAGAGCAGAATATCTTTATCCAGGACTACTAGCAGTTTCTCCTCAGATTTAGGATTCTGCTATCTTCATTATGGAGTATTTTTTTCAGGAGGACATATTCTTTAGTTTGGTACCCCTTTCTCTTGATCAGAGGCTTCAGAGCAGTTTCTCTTTTCAGCAGATCCACTTCAGAGCAGATGCTTATTCACCTTTCCTGATTCAGTTGGTTGGACCTTCCTCATTAGTCTGGGACGTCATCCAGTAGTTTTTGTTATTTTCCTCTAGTTTTTTAGGTTCTTCTAACACCTTAATATTGGGCGGTGGCCATGCCAGAGCTCGATATCGGGGTGTGATGGGTGGTGGCCTTGCCGGAACTCATCTTAGGAGTACTTAAGATTTGATATATATGTATTTGGTTTTTGTTACCTGCCAGGCCTATTGGCAGTACTTTATATTCGAGATATATATGTGCTCTCCTCTATTCGTAGAGGATCACACATTTTTCTCAAAAAAAAAATTATATATGTATATTTTATTGTTTTATTTTCAAAATATTTATATATTTTTTATTATAATTTTTGAAAATAATTAAATACTTATTATTCGTACATACATACATACATATATTAAATAAATTAAATATATATTTATATTTATATAAATATACATACATACATATAAATATACGTACATACATAAATATATATTAGCAAATTGAAATAATACATATATGTGTATGTGTATTTTTAAAAATCAATTCTTTATTAAAATGTAACAGAACTAACAGATTATTCATATCCTTAGAGAAAACCTTACCAGAGTAGTAAGGAAAAAGAGTATGATTTTATCTAATGCAAACACAACCAATGTCTTCAACTTATAATTCATTGAATATACAATCACAACAAATTAAATAAATAAGCCAGCCCAATTTCCTTAAATTCATGTCCATCAGCTTTCTACGTTCATTCTACTTTCTACCCGGCCCAATAGCAATGCAAAAATCCTCCACCAACTTATACTCTAAACCTTATTCAATCACCACATTTTTTCAGTACCCCATTTCACCAAAGTAGCTATATTTCTTCTCATTCCCTTCGTCTTCACTATCAACGGTTTCATCAAAATTATCACTTCAGACGGGGTTAGCCTCGCTCTTTGAATCTTCATCAACCTTTTGCTATCGAAGATCTCACACTTTCTCTCCTAACATATGTGGTGAAAAGTGGTGATGAAACTAGCTACGTATCCCAATTTATTGGATTTGACCGTTATGGGTAAAAGCACTTTTAGCCATATTTATACATATACAAGTGGAAAACCATGCGTTGCATGGGTTCATAATTTTGTCAAGTGATTAACAAGAGTATATAAAAGAAGGAACATAATATGATTTGTTTAGATGGATTAATTAAGAATGTATAGCTTCATTTACATAAGTTATTGAATATATCATTTTGTATAAATATTGACTTGGTTTTCTTTACTGATTTAATGGAAAGTGAAGGACTTTATTCTTTGTAATCATAGATAATAAGCCAGATATTAGTAAATGCCGAAAATGATGTGTTACGATTATTTTGTAAATGTCCATCTTACTTTGCTTATTGTTTGATCATGTATGTATTATTAAATTCAAGAAATAATTAGCTTTTAACATTTGGATTTACCAAAGAAGCTTTAATGTTATGAACGTTTAGATTGTGGAAAACATTTGTGTAGTTGAATAAATTTATGTCATACAATTAGTTATATTATATTTACAATTATAAAATACCAATTCATTTATAATTGCTATGTTAAAATTTTCCACTTTAATATAGCATAAAAAAGTATGACTTGTAAGATAAGTTGTATTGTTAATATAAAAATACTAATAAAGTTCCAAAAAGTCAATTAAAAATAAATTTGAGATTATTAAAAAGAGGAAGATATCAAATAAAGTCAAGTCAATGAAATAAAGCTTTAAGTTCCATTACAAAAGAAAATAATATTATGGACAAAATTTCATTTATTCTTACCTTGATTAGATCTTCAATCGAATTATAAATTGGTAAAATGAGAAGTATTTTGTGCAAAAGAAATGACTAATATGATTTTCTATCGTGAAGGTTGAGTTATTAAAAGAAAAACAAAATTTAACTATTATCTAATATTTCACCCAACCGATATTTCGATGAAACTAGGCTATGAAACTAAGAAGTAAGGGACTTTAGACTTGAAGACGGTCAACTACAAAGACCAAAGAAAGAAATGGGAGAATTTTCCTTAGTTCGTGAATCGGTGCCTGTAACATCCCATATATTAATAAATAATTAATTAGCATGCTAATTATGAGGATGGAGAAACTAAAATAAGGAAATAGTGTAAATATCTATGAGACATTTATTTACTCATTATGCATGTGTGAACCTAGTGATACTAGAAAAATTATAATGTGAAATCTAGGATAAATGGAAAATAATTAGTTCAACCAGGAAGGGATAAGCAATTAATATCTAAAAAAGAAATATTTGTAAGGAGGAAAACAAATAAATGCAATAGGGTAAGAAAGCCTAAAATATTTACTATATATATAAATGCCTCAAACATATCATCCACCTCACTTTTCATTCTCTTCAAATCAAAACAGAAAGAACTATAGCTTGCCGCTATAAATAGGAGAAAGGAAGAAAAATGAAGCTTTAAAGCTAAGGGAACTAGTGACTTCCTTAACCAAGAGATCAAGGTGAGTAATATATTCTATACTCTTTCTTCTCTAAATCTCTCAAGATCATATTAATGTTAGATGTTTATTGTACCTTTAGTGATCTTTAAAACCCAAAATTTTAATATGATGTTGAGCACATGTTTTAAAGATAGGTTTCACTTTATAGTATTTTCCTATAGAAAAATGGATTGTTAAGTGTTATTTGAGAGTTGTGTAATATGGAAATTGGTTAGCAACTAGGAAGTTTGAGGAACTATATAGAAACAAATCATAATTAATTTTACTATGTTTCATGAAAACTAAAAAATCAATTTTCGAAAGAAACTAAGCTTAGCCAAAGGCTTATAATAGAAATCCATACGAAAATAATTAAGGCCGGAGGGTAATTTAATTAAACATGCTGTTAATTACTTAATAAATAGAGAAGATTTACATTTTATGCTAAAGTGTCAATAGTGTACTTAATAACAATCGTAAAAGACTAAGTCAAATGAATCAGAAAATGAAACATGTAAAGTTAGTGGCAAATGTGTAGGAATGGTTCCAATATGTACTGAAGTACAGTGCCAAAAGAGGTAGAGCCGAAACAAAAGTAAATAAATCGAAACCTTGAGTATATACACTTAAGTATCAATGTTAAGATAAGTTGAGGCTAAGGTTAGTAAATCGAAGGTATTAACCAAGGGCCGAAGGTGGTCGATGGTTAGAGATGAACTATGAGTAAAGAAGCTAATTTCAGAGATTTAAAGATTTAAATAACATAAATCACCTAAGCTAAACTAAGACGGGCTTCCGTAGATGAGACCGAGGGTAGTGATTGCCAAGAGTAGTGTAACTCTCGATAGAGTCTATGAACCAAAACTAGTAACTCCAAGGACATTAATGAATGCTAAGGCTTAAGATGACTGAAACTAGAACTTGCAACATTGATGATAATATGATAAGTAAGATAATTAACCAAAAGATGGTTAGATAAATGTTAGCTTAATGAATAGCTAAGTGAAAAGCCTAATAGGGAATGGTTAGATGATAAGTTTGGTAGACAACATAATGTCTAGAGTGGCAGTCGAAACTAAAAGCGTGGTGTAAGGTCAAGAGTGGCAACCAAAACCGAAAGCGTTGGTTTAAGGCCATGAGTGGCAACCGTCCGGATTATGAAAGCAATCGGTGTAAGGTCTAAAGCGGCAACCAAAGGAAATAGGGAATATGTATGCCCAAGAGTGTCTATCTAGGAATCGAGAACGAAGTAGGTGTAAGACCTATAGTGGCAACCGAATTATGAAAGCATAGGTTTAAGGCCTGAAATGGCAACCAAAATACGAAACAAAGTAGGCGTGATGTTGGGAGTGGCAGTCGAAGTACGGTACGTGAAGGTGTAAGGCCTCAGTGGCAATTAAGACCGATAGTGCAATTGTTGGAATTTAGTAATTTATGCAGGCATAAGGCTTAGTGGCAGCCTTAAAGTTTGGACTTTCGTCGTATATTCTTTCCAGATGACATATGGCCATAGTAGCAGCCAAGACTAAGGTATTTCGATGATGTTGTTGTACTATTATATTTTTGTGAAACAGACCGAGAGATTTCTTTCGATCATAACTTGATAGTATCATTTATTATATAATAATGAACCAATAACTTAAGTTCATTGTAAATCTGATAATTTATTGCTTTGGTATAGTAAACGGGAAAACCCACCTCGTATATTAACGGAATGGTCTTACTATCTTCTTTGTTTCTGGTAATATGTTACTCATACTAGAATTTCTGTCTGGCTATGTTTTTATTATTGTTTTCACTATAAACTCACGGGTATTCATTTGAGTAGGCTTAGTTTACAAGCTTAGGTAGGCTGCTTTTGGGATGGACAAATAGTGCGAGCTGAAGACAAAGCAAAAGGCTTGGGTGTTATATTTATGTTGTTTTTATTCCACTATAAAGTGTTCATGTCAACATCTTCATATGTTGGCATGACACTATTGATTATGTTGTATTATATTTTTGACCCCTGCATGGGAGAAAGTTTAGGATTTGAAATTGTTGACTAAATTTGCAATGATATGCCTATATTTTAATTAGTATCTTCTTTGTTTATTTAAGACCGTTTAGTATAACCAATCTCAGCTCTATCTCCAAAAGATATTCCAAGTGACTACAGCCAACTGGAGTTTCATCTTTGAGTTTTAGAATGAGGGATGTTATAGTATCAATCCATATATGGATTAGTACCGATCCATCAAAAAAAATATCTCTAACTTTTGTACTATGGATTTCTACACTATTTTGAAGAAAAAATCAAGTTTTGGGTTTCGAGGATAGATTGGTATCGATCCATCATAATGACCACTTTTCTCATGAAGAATAAGGCTATATTGAAGAAAACACAAGTAATGGACCGAGTCCATGGATCAATACCTATCCATGGATGGATCTGCACTGATCCGCAGATGGATTTGTGTTAAGCCATCATGCCTCATGATTTAATCCTGGTTTGACCTATTCTTCCTCTATTATTTTGGATCTCTTTGACTAATTAATTCAAATCAGATCTAGAGATTCTAAAGGGTAAAATTAAGTATAAATAGCAGTCTTCTTCAACTAGAATTTTTTTTTGGGATCTATTATCAACTAGACTAGGGGAAACATTGGCAATTCGAGGTTTAACCATTGTGTTTCAAAAAAAATTGTAACTTCGGTAGTTATGGCAAAAGATAATCAATAAAAATGATATAGTGACTATAGTACAATGATTTTCCGAACCACTCTAAAAATCTTATCTCTTTTCTTATTTCTCTTTGCATCCTTAGAGTTTTTTATTTTTCCTAGCGTTTGGGGGTGTTAGTCCAAAAATAAGACTAACATTTTTTGTGCTTTTACTAGGAACATTGAACATCGGGATAAATCTTGGCTTGCTACTAGAATTTGCAAAAATCTCTAACGGGATCTGATAGAAAAAGGGACTAAAAAAGAGCAAAATGGACATTAACAAAGAACCCACAGTAGCAAATGCTAGAGATAGTGATGGATCTACACATACTCCAATGTGGATGTGATGACAAAGTGAGAGTAAGAGAACACAGTGTCTGCAATGGATAAGAAAATGGAAACAACTTGGTGAGCCATTATGAAGGAATAAGCAATTCATCTCTATGAAGAAACCATAATAGGAAGGTGGATCTTGGCTAATAAATCGTAGAGATAAAAGAGGATTTCCATCTAGCTTGGATTTTTAAAGTTCTTCTAAATGGCACGGACCTAGGAAGGTGTTAGAAGAAGGTGGAAGACAAAAGAAAAGAGATGGAGTCAACCCTCAAGACTCACGATAGATTGGTATCAATCAATCATGGATATCGATCGATCCATTAAGGGGAGAGAAGGAAGATGATGATGTTTTTGTAGGTGTATGTGTTAATGCTAATTCATCTCCAGTAACTCAAATCAAAGTCATGCAACAATGGGGACTACGGTTTCCTCACTATTTTCTTCCAACCGCCTCCAAAACCTAGTTCCTCATCTATTTTCGATCCATCCCCTTCCTTTTCTTCATGCCTCCTTTTACTCTTATTCACTCCAGTAACTCTAGCCTTTTCCGATTGCAAGGTTACATTTCTTGGTCTAACCGCCTGCCGGCTTCCTTCATTCTCTACTCTTTTGCCTTCATCCTCATTTTAGATCTAACATAACTAGCCCCTATTAACCTTATTTTTGCTCAGTTTTCCTGAAACCTTTTCGCTTGATGGTGATTTGGCTGTTGTAGAGGCAATTTTTTCTGTAAGGTTCGCTTGGTGTTTTGGTAGTTCGAATGTTTTGTTGGCATTCTGGCTTTGTCATTGCAATTGCTCCAAGTTGTAAATCGGTGGAACTCTTTCCTGGACTATAGCTGGCTTTCATGGATCTTCTTTTGTCATTACCTGGCATAGCTTCCAACACTTTGACAACCTACATTATGATACATTGTGACTGTATCACACAATGGCTGTTGTCTTATATCGTTGTTATTTTGTTAGGCTTTATGTGCTTATGATTCACTGCAGAGGGAGTATTCCCTTTTGCCTGCTTATTTTCATTCTTTGTTTTGCTTATGGATAATGGCCTCCTTGTTTGTGTCATTTGTAGAGTACTCTCGGTCATCTGTATTTGTTGTATTGTATCCACGGTGGCAGTGGATAGGCTTGATTGTTATGTGAGTGGTGTATGTCTTAGTGTCAAAGTTTTGTGCATTATTGCTAGATTGTTATGTGATATGGAAGTTTGATTGAAATTGGCTTGTCCTGGTAATGTTATTTGAACATCTTGGAAACTATGGGTTAGTCCCGTTCATGTAATATGTTAGGTTTATTGTCATGTTTCTATTGGGTTGTCATTGTGTTTGTAACTGTATCTGCAAGTGATTGTGCTTTGTCATAGTCTTATGTAAATGTTGCTTGTTCTCAAGCAGTGTAAGCGTGTGTTGTAACTTGTGTAATTGCTGAGGTGGTTTTTCCTCACGCCTGTCATATTTGTTGTTAAAGTGGTACGGCCACTATAATTTGGCTTTCCCGTGTAAAATATTGACATTTTGTTTCGCCTGCAAAAAAAGAACTAAAATAAATTTAGAGAGATATACTCATAAAGGACACAACCTGAATCGACATCGAAGGAGGCTGAAACCAATGGACCCCCAGAGACAGGGAGAGCTAGGCATCATAGTGATAGCCATGATTGTTTGGGTAGTAGCCATGATCGCCGCTCATAGAATTGAACACAATAAGGCACATGATGACCGCTATTAAGGGTGGAGGGAAGACAATAATAAGTTGATCAATGAAATAATCGAGAGATTGCTTCATAAAAAAAATGATAGTTGGGTGACTGATTCCATTTGAAATCCAATTATAGTGAAGATTAGGCTGGAAAGATATTCAAAGAAGTTCATTATGTCAATGGTTTCGAGCTACAATGAATTGGCATATCTGATGCAACATTTGATGAAGTTTGATTGGCATATGGATGGTTCTCAAGAAAATGATGATGTAAAGTGTAGATGCTTTTCGTTATTCTTAGAAGTAGTTGCAATGATCTGGTTCTACGAGCTGGAGCCATGATGCATATCATTAGACAATAAGTTGGGAAATAAGTTGCTAAATCTGCCGAGAGTCCTTTTTGTGTAACTTAACGATGCAACGTAATTGGCAAACACCACCAAAGGAACGGAGAAACTTTAAAAAGTTATTTGAAGCGGTTCAATGCTGCCATAACGGAGGTGAAGAATTCGCGAGATCATGCAGTGTTAATAGCAAGTGTAGGTGGAGTGGATAAGGAGACTGACTTTGGAAGGTGTTTAACTATGAAAAAGCAAACCACGTGGAAGGACTACCATAGAAAAGAAAATAAACTTTGCGCTTGGAAGAGGCAGATATGGAAAAGGTATTAATTGATGGCAGTCAAGGTGGACCAAGCAGCATGGTAAAAAGTACAAAAACTATTAAGTAGGATGATAACAATGGGAATAATGCCAGTGAGAATAAACAAAAGAACAACAAAATTGTAGGGGCAAGAAGCAGGACCAGATGGAAGGCGGGTAGGGAAATGATCAACAACTGAAGCTAATGCCTTGGGGAAATATGGAAGGGACTAGTGGAGAGGTCATAAGATCACCAATCCGCGATTTAGTGATAAATACAATTTCTGAAGGTCCGCATCCCATATAAAATGTTAGTACCTCAGATATTGATTTTGATGATAACGACCTTGGTAGCAAATATACATTCATTTAAAATATGGATACTAATGATTTTACCAAGTTATATAGTATATAGTGCAAGATATTATACAGGTTTTGAATTGAAGACTATACAGTATAAAGACTCAAGAACTAGACATGAAGACTAATGAGTATAAAGATCAAGATATGAAGATTTTAAGACTATGGTATAGTGTATAGAGTCATAGAATATTGTTAAAGTCCCTGGTAGCAATCTTTGATCTTAATTTTCTCTGTTTCTTCTCATTTGTTTTTAAATCAAAATATATTTTTAAAATATATTTAAAAATATTTTAGAAAAAGTTTTCTACAGTTCAAAATGTTTATAAACTATGTTTAAACTATTTTACGAAGTATCAAAATATTTTACAAAGTATTAGATTTTAAAAAATATTTTAAAATAAACAAGTTTTTAAATTATTCTAGGATATGTTGACATATAGGCAGATTGTATGTTGACATACAGGCTGCAATTTTCATAATTCAAATTTGAAATGAAATGTCTATTCATCGTAGCTTTTCGAAAATGGACATGTCTGTTTGTTCTCTATATATAAAGCGCTTCGAGACAAATTTTTAACAGCTACTTTCTTATTATCTTCTTTTGTCTTACTCTCCCAAAATTTCTATTAAAAATATATTCAAATTTTCTCTAATTCAAATCAGAATCAATTCAATCTTCATCGTATTGATTCTCTACTATTTACTCTCTGATTTCAATCATCTCTCTCACTCGATTAATGATCAAAGTGTTGTCCAAGAGGCTATTGGATCAAATGTATCCAAAGATCAAACATTGTCTTTGGAAAAACCATTATAACTCTAGTGATAGTTGATAGGGTGTGACTGTGTCCCGATTCAAATCAATTGGGTGTGCTTGGTGTCCTGGAAATCCAAGTGGGCGTACTTGTGTCCCGAGTCAAATCAAGTGACTGTCCCCAAAGCTTGAAAAATCTAGAGGGTGTGTCTCGTAGCTTTGAAATCAATATAGGATTGGGTTTGCCTTCTGCCCATTGAAAGATTGACATTTGAAAAGAAATTTATACCAGCAATTGTATGGGACTAGATGTAGGGTAACTCCGAACCAGTATAAAATCCCTAGCGTGATCTCTCTGATTCTCTACTTTTACTTTACTTCATTTATATTTATCTATGTTTGGATCGGTGATTGTTTATTCTGTGTTAATTTAGTATAAACTTAAAAGAATTAAAAAGAAATTCATTAAAGTTAGAAAACACTATCCACCCCCTCTTGTGTTTAGTTAAGCCTTAAGGTCCATAATTTCCCCACTAACATTTGGTATCAGAGCATTTGATTCTCAAGAAATTCGTAATTTGAGTTTCGAAAAGTTTAAATGGTTAACAACATTATTAGTAACACTATCAGTTCATTTGTCAACACTTTTGTTGAAGGACAATATGCTAGGCCTCCACTTTTTAATAGCAGTAATTACACTTGTTGGTCGTGTAGAATGAAAATTTATTTAAAGTTAAGTGGCCTAGACATTTGGAATACTACTCGTACACTGAACCCTAGAATGATTTTTTATCTTGGACTGCTGACCAAAAGGCACTTGCATAAAATAATTCCAAAGCCATGAATATTTTATATTGCTCACTAGATAAAATATTCCAAAGTGGTCTATTTGTAGGTTGCATATGAAATTTGGAGAATATTAAAAGTTAATCATGAGGGCACTAGCAAAGTAAAACAGACTAAAATTTCCATTTTAACTAATCAGCTTCGATTATTTAAAATGAATCCAAATGAGTCCATTTCTGGTATGTACTATAGATTTTAAAATATTGTGCGCTTATTAATTGCATTAGGGGAAAACTTTTCTGAAGAGGATCAAGTCGGAAAAATCCTAAATTCGCTTTCTTTAGAGTGGGATCAAAAGACACTTGCAATTGAAGAGGCTAATGATATTAGTACTATGAAAATTGAAGAGTAAATAGGCAATTTAATGTCCTATGAAGCACAAAAGCAAGGTAGAAGAGAAAGTAAGGCGGTTATTATTGATATCTTTGTTAAACTGCCGGTCCTTTGGTACGTATGATAAAAAAAGAAAAAGTTGATTCTTATGACCTCACAATTCCAGGGTTTCTCTGAATTTGGAAGTTTTCACTTAGCAGGTTTGGAAAAGCTAAAGGGTCAACAGGCCAGGTTTTACTACAACTACTTGAGATGCGGTTGGATAATATCCTTTTTCGATTGGGTATGGCTTCGACCATTCCCGGAGCCAGGCAATTAGAACAGAAATCCATCGCTTTCAATGCAATAGCTGACGATCAGGATTTAGACGATGATAATGACGAGGAAATCGCCTTTATGAGCAGAAATTTTATAAAATTCTTGAAGTATAGAAAGATGAACAACTTACGAAAACCCTAAAACAAAACCAATGGAACTGGAACTACGATTAGATGCTTCAGCTGTGATGAACTTGATCATTTTCAAAGAGACTACTCGCATCCAAATAAACCAAAGGTCAAACCAGCAAATGACTCATCCTGAAAATGAAAAAGGGCTTATAAAGCAACTTTGGATGATTCAGACACCTTCTCTAGCGACGATGAAACAAAAACTGAAAATGTGAATACGTGTTTCACTACAACAACAGACTAGTCGATATTGATCAACAAAAAGCAGAAAAATTGGTATGCTTTACATTTTTAATTCCTTTTTTTCTTTTGATTATTAGGAATAATCTATATCTCTACTATTAACAAAGAGAATTCAATGAATATGTTTTCCACGGTGTCCTTTTGAAATTCCAAAAATACCCTTCATCCATCAACGGAATCTCATCATCCGTTTGCCACCTCAACCACCATCCCCCTTCGGATGAAATATTTCTATAGATACACGTACATGTGATTTACACTAGTTATTAATAAAGGGAATTCAATAAACAGATTTACACAGCGTCGTTTTGAAATTCCGGAAATGCCCTTTGCGCATATATGGACCTATGATTCTTACTTGAAATAAAAGGAGGCAAAGCGAGCAGGCTGAATTACTTTAAAAGGTTTATCAAACTTTCTCCATTTGCACATGCCATCCACGAAAGTGGCATGCTAACTTTCTCAACATCATCTGACTGTTGATTCACCTCTTAGGTTATATACACCAACAATAGTTATATATTGGACGATGTGGGACTAATATTGGTTACTGGCAGTAATAAGTTGTAAATAAACCTAGGTCATATGACGTTAAAAAGACCATACAAGCAAATCCATCATCTTAATATCGGCTAAGTGTCACTTTATCATTGTTGCTTTGATTGCTTAAAAGAAACCTGAGCACACTGGGCATATGTATACATAATATATATAAACATCAAGCTTTTAAAAATAATAATAAACTATTGTTGGTGTATAACGAATGCAAGGTTCAAAGGTAACCAATTACTTACATAAGGATACAAAATTCAAAAAGTTTATAATGTAAATATGCAATCATGATGTACGACCAATAAGCAGACGTATATCCCAAAAATGTCAAGAGAAGCCACAATAGACATTTAATAACCATATGTGCTATGTATTCACATGTTACTTTGACTACTACTACAAAACTATTGCGAGATTCCATCAGCACGAGTACACGCTATTTATTGTAATCTGGATGACCATTCCTATCAACACTATTGTTTCATCTCATGGGTATGAAAAGTAAGATGGATGCGTAATAGAAAGAAGCAAATATCCAACCAATTTATTAAATTTAATTATTTCCTTGCGGGACCTTAATTTGTTTAGTAGATAAATTTGGAATGAAAAAATATATGAATAAGGATTAGTTTTTGAAGAAAAAGTTTGGTAAATAATTGACTAAACGTTCCGTGATTCCAAATGCTTGCGTCTTTGAACACTTTGAACTCCAAAATTCAGAGAGGTAAGGTCGTATTATTTACTTAACTAAGCGGTTTTTATTTGTATAATTAAGTTAAAAAATTGCAATTAATTTGATAATTATTTCAATAACAAGTAGGAAATAATTTAATTCGATGATACAATAATATAATATTTAACTATTAGTCTTTGTCACTTAAGTGCTCCTCGTATAATCTTATGTGGATTATGATGTATGTACAAGAGGCAACGGGCTTAATCTGAATCTATAAGTTTGAAGTTGGATTAGAATATTTAAGATGAAAAAGATTATTTCTTGTAATTTGTGTTGTGTTGCATTGCATGTTGAAAATGAATATATGATGAAAATGCAAAATATATTATACAATATTGGAAAAAATCTTAGAAAAATAACAAAGTAAAAAAACGTACAACTACAAACAGTAAACAACCAACACACTTTACAACTCAACTGCCCGTGTGCGTAGCACGGGCCACACACTAGTATTAATAAGGGGCATTTCATCAGAAGGACAAACTTTGCAGTCCAATTAGTTTCTAGGACACATTCAAAAAAATTACTTTCAAGGCCAAAGTCAGTAGAGTAATTACTTTTAAGGACAAAGTCAGCAGTCCAATTACTTTCAAGGACATAATTTCATAGGTTTTTAGGCCCTAGAAACTAATTATTTTACGTTTTGTCCTTGAAAATAATTATTTCAGTTGGGTTTTCTATAAACTAATTCCACTTGCTAAAGAGGCCCTTGTGGCTAATTTCAACTATTAATAATAATATAATTGGATGAATATAGTATAAATATTAAGTATATCTTCAAAATTTATTTTTGTTAATAGGAATATAATATTAATTAAAGACAATATATTATATATATACACATAATTTAAAAAAATAATTCTTTTGTTTTTGGCTGAGTACATAGATTAGTAATAATTATAGGATAATTAGAAATACATATAAGTGAATAGGAATAATTTGTTCATCTTTGTATTTTGGAAATAACTGGCTATATGTCGACATGCCCATTCTCTATATATCGACATATGCTCCAGAATTCTGAAATTCGAATTTCCATTTCAAATTCAAAATTTGAATTTCCCTCCAACTTTTCACCAACCCTTATATTCTGGAAAGGTGTCTCTTGACTAGAGAACATGACTATTAAATCTCTATTTTAATCCATTTCACTCTTATTTTTCAAAATTCAAAAATCCATTAAACTCTTTTATGTCATCAAACAATTCATCATTAGCTTCCTCTAGTTCAAATCCAAAATTTGTTAGGCTCTCTAAGAAAACTAAAAGCTTTCTCTTCAATGAGAAAGATGCAATTGAGGCCTATATGGAATATTTAACTTTCGGAAAAGTTTCTCCCGAAGGTTTCTATATTTAATGATTTTGCTTCTTATGGTTTACATGAACTTTGTTTTGAAAATAATATTCTTAGTTTGGTTGGATCTTCCCAAAATGATTTTGTTTGCTATCCAATTTAGTGAAAATATTTTATGCAAATTTAAACTGAAAGTTTTATCAAGGGGAAGAAGGTCAAATTGGAGTACTATTAATGGCGCTCAAATAGTTTTAAATTGTGAACTTTTGGGTCATATTCTTGGTTGTAAATATAGTTGAATTAACCTCTCTACTTTTCAAATTGATATTCAAAATTGTGAAGTTCTTCATGACATTTTTGAAATGGTGAAGATTTTAATTTAAACGTACTAATCTTCGACCTAAATCGGGACTTATTAGTCTCATCCTTCAACAAAGTATTACATGGAGAACATGAAATTATAACAACCCGATACAAAAAGTTTTCAAAGCACTTTTTGCTATTTATGGTCGTAACTACATGAATTAGGAACAAGTCGTTTTAGGTGAATTTGTGCAAAAGAACATTTCTAGACACAAGAACACACTTTTCCATGGTGTGTATCTTACTAGAATTTTCTTATATTTTGATGTGTATTTAATAGGAGAAAAATCCATTCCTTGAAAATTTTTCAACAAAGAAAATATCTCTCTTATTCACATTCCACCATTCTTTGAGCCATATGAAACTCTTCCCGAAAAGGAGCAAAGGTTGGCATGTGAAGAATAACAAGAAATTCAACAAGATGAGGAGGAGAAAGGAGATGAAACAGAAGTAGAGGAGGAGGAAGAAGAAGATTCATCTTTGGAAAGTTTTGAAAAACCACCTAATCCTAAAAACGAAGAGATACCAAGGAATCAAGAGAAGTTTCTTAAAAACCAAAAGAAGCTTCAGCGTTCCTTTAGTAAGAGTTAACTACTATTTCCAACAAAATAAACAAATTCTTTGGAAAGGTCATTCGCAAGCTTAGTGGCTCTTCATCATCTTCATCCACAACCTTCTAAAGTTTATTTGGTAGTTTGCTTGTTTATCTAGCCTTGTACTTGCATTTTCTAGTTTAAGTTTATGGTGTTCTTATGTATTTTTCTTTTATTTCCAATGAAATCTATGAACCCCTCTAGTTCTAACCAATGAAATATATTTCTTACTATGTTATATTGTTCATTAGTCTCTGGAAGTTATAAAAGTATAATAGTATGGGATAAAAACAAAAGCTATAATAAATAAGGTAGTTTTGAAAATTATGGTATGTATGTCGACATACATATATTATATATGTCGATATATTACAGCCATAAAATACATATATTATATATATCGATATATAGCAGGCAGAAATGAAAATTTTTAATTTTCAAAATAAAAATTACTACCAACCACCTATTCATTTCAAATGACTTTCTACTCTTATATAAATCCATTTCTTCCAGAAAACTCATTTAACATTTCATTCCATACTCTATTTTCATTCTCAAATATATTTTCATAAATATGTGTGCTCCACATAAAAAACAATGTGAAAATCTTAAATAAACTCTCCAATCTTTCAAAGACATTCTCTTTTATCCCGCGGAATCAGAGATGCTTAGAATTGAGTCAAACACGTATGATAAAAGAACAAGAGAAGCATTTTGACGCTATTCGGTGGATGATTTCTTCCCTAATCAAAGACAAACTATCCGACAGTCCAGAGTGCACAATCAATAAGGATAATGAAGGTTGTGATGCCGTTAAAGTAGATCCAACCTTTGGGGATGATGGTAAGGTTGAAGTTCCTCGAAATGTCTAGTTATTAGGTTTGAATTTAATATGCAAATATATATACTGTTACAATTTGATTGATGTGTGTTTTTGATTGGTTTGAATTGCTTGACATTGAATGTTTGAATGGATTGTATAAATTTGTATGTTTTAGTTTGGTTTGATTTGAAATTGGATTGGTGTGTATTGGATTCACTTATATAAAATTCAAAATTACATTAACAAAATTTGCTTTATCATATATCATCATGTTTACCAGTACATCATATATCATATATCGCTTATGTGTAGTTATATATTATCCTTTTTACTTAGATTATTGATTTTGAATTAAATATATTATCATATATCATTATGCCTTTTATTTATAGGGAGTAATTTTTTGTTTTTCATCTATTTTTGTTGATGACAAAGGGGGAGAAAAATATAAAATAATACATATGCACATATTAAGGGGGAGTTATCCAACTTAGGGGGAGTTTTATCATATTTTATATATACAAAATAATAATGGTTGTTATCATCAAAAGGGGGAGATTATTAGTACCTCAGTTATTGATTTTGATGTTGACAACCTTGATAACAAATATACATTCATATAAAATATGAATACTAATGATTTTCCCAAGTTATATAGTATAATGCAGGATATTATACGGGTTTTGAATTGAAGACTCTACAGTATAAAGACTCAAGAACTGGACATAAAGGCTAATGAGTATAAAGATTAAGATATGAAGATTTCAAGACTATGGTGTAGTGTATAGAGTCATAGGATATCGTTAAAGTCCCTGTTTGCAATCTTTAATCTCAATTTCTCTTTTGCTTATCAATTATTTTATAATAAAAATATATTTAAAAATATTTTATAAAAGATTTCTAAAGTTTTAAATGTTTATAAAATATTTACCTTCTATGATGACCCATTATTTTTAAGATCTGAAATCAATAATAAACAACATCAAAATACACCTACAACTAATTTTAGATAATAAAACCAGTGGACCGTGGGTAGATAAAATTAAAACTCTTAAATAATGAATAAAAAGGGAATCCTCATCATGGAATTTAAACATCAATACATAGACACACACGTACACAATCTCATATCAATAATAAAAGATTACACAAATAGAATATACCACTTAATTTATACACTTCATTACATCAATTATTAAGTGACATCTTTATAATTATGATGCAAGAGATATACGAATCTATCCTATATATACGACTCCTTCTAGAGCCTTCACTTCCTTCTTTGATTTCACCTAAAACCTAAAAATACAAATATATGCATAAAATAAAGGGAAAAAAGTTTCAATTATGTTTGAACTGCGCCTAACCCCATACACTATGGCCATAGGCTCGATAGCTATTGCATAGGAAAAGACTGCCAACGTATCCCTTTTAGGGGATCAAGCCTATGTAGTTCTATTTCCTGCTCTTCTGTTGCATTCAAATATTGGTTAGTACATTACAATCATAACATCCAGAGAACCATTATAACCATCACAAACAATGCAACCAATGCAACCATTGCAACCAGTGCAGCCAATGCAAAGAGTAAAAGTAGAAAATAACATTCCTACTCATCTATCTCAACAAATTATCATATGGGGCATCAACAACAATAATAGTACACATCCACCAAACATCAATGATATTAAATGACAACCACAATCCATCAATAAAGTAAATCACAATACACAAATATAGTTACATACACAATCATTAGTGTAAATATAAATCATCAAATATGTATTAATCTAATCTACATAGTAACACAACATCCGTCATCAAATAACCATAATTAGCTACCCATCAACCAATAGCAATAAAGGTAAAATATCACATACTCAACAAAATGTGATACCATCATCAAACATCAAACGTACGTGATAATTATAATCAACAATTAATCACACATTCAGCAATCATGCAAGTAATATATTTGCATCCATTATTCTCTTAAGTATAAAATCATCATTATTGTTTATTATGAAGTCACCTTTATTTATTCATACAAAAACAACAATAATAACTCCTTATTCTATTTTATAAACAATAAACTTCCCAAATTTCAAATTAAAATATAATTATAGTTATTATTTGTGGATTTTCTTGGAAATTCATAAATAATAACCTTATTAAATCCCGTATCTTAATTTCAATAAAGTTTATCAAATCATCGTTATTTATAGGAATCATCTTATTTTAGTTAATTACATTCGAATCTTAAATCCACAGTTGACAACAAATAAACATTCAAAACAACAATCAATCATGTAATTATGTATCAAATCATATCATTTTATCACAAAACAAGTTCATAATCTAACCTAATACTCATGTTAACAATTATACTTCAATACAACATGTTTAAATCATTTTAAATTCACAAAGATTCGTTTTTATTCCATTTTCACTTACAAAAAAAGATAAAACATGTATATAACTTAAAAAATGGATTCAAAACATATCAAATCCTATATAAACATATATGGCCTGTTTATAAATGATAAATCACTTATTAATCGCTTAAAAGTTGATGAAAAACGCGCAAATTTAGGCATTTTCGAAAATTACAGCGAATACCCAAATTAAAAGTCATATTTTTCAGTTTAAAAAACATTATAAAAACATTTTTAACGCATATCTCAATAATTATAGTAAGGTGAGAGAATATCATCAATCGCCTAGGATGTAGAATTAACAAAAACCACCAAATAAGCATAGGTTCACAAAAACGAAAGTAATCCAAATTTGAATAGCAGCTATATGCTTTTCCATGCGCAAATTTTGATATCCAAAAGGTTGCTTGCAAATCTCTTGCTTAATCATATTTTAATAGGTTTATTTAGATTAATTTTTAGTGAAAGAATGATGGATTTTATGTAGAAGATGATCAATGGAGGCCAAGAAGGGTTAAAAAGGTTTAGAGATGTATTTATAGTGATTAGGGGCTGCTGTGGAGGCTGCGTTATCCCTATCTCGAAATTAATTAGCAGGCCTAATGATAAGTCGGGTTAATCCGCCTATAATCTGCAAAAACTTCAAACATGCATATCTCCTAAACCATAGGCTCAAAAATCTATTATGACCATTATGAAACGAAAAACCTACAAATCTTTCATTCGGAAGTTTTTTGAGATCCAAATTCGACTCCTATCAAAAGTTATAGGGCTTATAATATTTGCAAGTTCATAACTTTCCAATAAATATTCTACGGATGGAAAATGTCACTATTTATCATTTCTCAAAGTTATATTAAATTTGAAACCAATTTGATTCTAAAAATAATATTTTTATGGTCTGACGATACATAAAAATGTGGGTCGTTACACTTTCATTTGGACATCCTTTTAGATTAGATTGGATGTAATAATCTAACTTTCTCTATAGGATTTTTAGTAAAAGTTAACTTTTTAAATCAATGAAACCGTATTCATTAGGTTTGACTTCGTGATGTCGGATCAGTGGCATGGGCATACATCTTATGTTTTGAAACGAGGATGCCTAGGTACTTGGAAATAGGTACCGATGAACTCCTTCGAACCATGATTGATTCTTGGGGGTACAATTAGACTTGGGGTAGATCGGATAATTCGCCCTACATATCTAATCTTCGACAAATGCCCGGAAATTGGTGATTTTGGGGATTAATACCCAAAGATAGGCATCACATACACCAATGCTCACAGGTAAGCATTGGTGTATGATTCAATTCTTGTAGGTGCATTGCTTGGACTGCATTGATGCTTGTATGGAAATAAGAAAGCCATGCAATTTCAGTCAGAGCATCACAACACAATTTTATTTATAGTTGAATAGGATAATTTTAACTAGTAATAAATAAAGCTAAGTAAAAGGACAAAACTACGTAATTGTGGAAGTATATTTATATGTATAGAGCTATAGTAAATAAATGCATTACATAAATCATAGATACAGATAAGTATAATATATAAGCAGATCATTATAGGCAATCATATATTCATGCATGTGTGAGAACAATATATAGGTGTAGAAAATAAAAGTACGATAAAATAAATGAGATAAGCTTTTGTACAAAAGGAATATTTCATTACTTCAGCTTTTATACACAAAGTAAGGGGCCATACCCATGCAAAAAAATGGCCTACATAAAACAACATGGAAAAGGCAAAAATTTAAAAAAGAAGTCAAGTGAAATACTAAAAACATCAAAAAGAAATCAAGGGAGTCTTATCCTAGGGAAAATTATATAATTTGTTATATAAACTTAACTTTGAAACAATCTTATTTGAAATAAAGTATTCCTTTGATTTTATTTGCTATTATATGTGTTGTTATGTTGTTATATAAATAATGAATTAATACGTTAAATATATATAAGTAGAAAATCCTTAGCATTTTTGTTTATCGATTGTATACGAATGTGTATGTAACCATGAGCATTAAATCCATATATACAAAACACTAACTCCTTAAATGTTCCTAGTTGAGATATATCACGAAAAGAATATCAGTAGATCCATTAAGACTAGTTTGTGTAACACTCTCAATACGATAGACAGTGACCTACTCATGACCATTGGGGACACATGGGTTATGTACTTATGATTATATAGAATAGTCATAGAACAACTCGACAAGATTCTTCTATAATTAATATAAATAAGCCAAAATAGAATATCTCATGATAACAACATACAAGTAGTCATCTAACTTGAGGGACCTATCGATCATAAGTAGCTATTCTATGCTATGATTATGGCAAATACTTGGCATGGCAACCTTGTTGTGACCATACTTGGGTGCACATTGAACTACTTGAAATAAGACACTACCCAAGACTTTCCTCATTCATAAGAGAAGGTTAGTATCATCGTAATTGGTATACGACTTAAAAGTCAAAATCTTTAGCCAGATTAAATCAGTTTATGGATAAATGTTATTCAATTGAACTGGCGAATTTAAAAGTTGTTTACACTATCAAATATGGATATTAAAAAAGTTTTTGACCATAGACCAAACTCTGGATATCTAAGCAATACATTGATGATGAAAAGAATTCGTGTACAAATGTCATTACTAGGTAAGCTTATTTTCGATCAAAAATAAAATTTCACCTAAATAACCTGTAAGCATTGAACTTGGCTTGATACTGTGCCTCAGCAAATTCCATACAGGCTTTAGTTTTAAATTATTTAAATATTCACTAAGAACTTAGTTCTTATAAGAGAGTCAATACAACTGTGTTGTTTATTAATTTGGAGTTCGACCGATGGTAAAATTTATTTGCAACTTAATAAAAAGGTTGTATTAATATTTTATGGATATTTTAATTATTTATTTAAATCTTGAAATCGGAAAGAATGGTATATAAAAGTTATATGATGGTTCTGTCGAATTAGGAGCTGGAAATCAAATAACTAAATGGTGATTCAAATGGGAGACAAGTGAGCCATTGACTGTAACACCCTGTAATTTGGTGTTAGTTATTTAATTAGTTAGTTATTTAATTAGGCAACAAAAATGGAATTGGTGCAAATGATGGAATTTGACCACAAAACTTGCACCATTGCGTTTGTGGCGAAATTCTAGGCAACTTTCATATTTGTAGTTTTGCGATAGGAGTCCAAACGAAGAAGATATGGATCAAAAACGAATTCAAAATGAAAATAATTAAATAAGAAATAATTAACATTTTTATATTAATTACCCGGGCTCATAGGCTGACCCATCATTGGGGACGGTCGACCCCTAATGATCAACTGGTCACCAAAGGGTGGTCGATCGGTAGCGACCCGACGTCCCCAATAAACATAGGTCACAACGGTCCGGATTTAATATATTTCGATCGAACGGTTCTGGTTGATTCTAGCACCAATAAATTCAGGCCTAACCATCCCTTCTATTCTCATATTTTTGTGGAGGCAGTAGCGAAGCTTTGCTATTTCTTCTTCTCCACTTTTTTTCTAAATTATAAAAGTTAAGATATTTGTATCTACATTCACACAAATTGGAGAAGAGTAGAAATCTAACAAAAAAGAGAAGAAAATCAACCATATGTATATTTTAGGTAATTTATGTAATTATATATTTGTATCTATTTTCCATCCCTATCTTACATCTCTTCTCAGATCTGTAATTCTAATGTATGTATATACCCTTTTATACATATTTCTTGGATTAAAAATGATTTGGAGATGAATCAAAGGTTTTACTTCAGATCTGGAGATTTGGATCACTTTTAAAAGATGAGCGGGAATTTTTATAGATTGTTATAATATGAAAATTATCCCATTGGTGTTTATTTGTTTTTTATGCCTAATTGGATAATTGTATATGAGTTGAGGCAATAAATTGAATACGATCAGAATATAATAAATATCGCCTATATATTCTTGTTTATAAATTGATTTAGCATTGTATACAACCTGATCTGGAAATCAGTCCCAAAAGTATGGATTTAGAATATTAATTTAAACGAAATTAATTTCAGATCAGAAATAGGTTGTATAATAATGTTATAAATTTGGATTGTTACCATAATCTTATTAGAATATAAAATTTCCTATGTTTGGAATTGTTGGAATTTAAATCCGTTCAATATTTGTAAATTAGTCTGATTTCTTTCCATTTTAGAAAGATAAAGCATTTGATCCAACAAGGAATATATGCAAATAGAAAGGGAAAGAGATGTGTAAAGTACGAATTCATTGTAGTTTACAGTCTATTTCAATAATAAAAAGAACTGATTATCCCTTTTAATTTCAAACGATGTAATCTTTATATTTTAAAGTTAAATCTTCTGTTTTGGACTAATTTATGGAAATTATAACGAATAATCTTCTTAGATATGATTCCAATAATTTAACATGGAAAAGTATATTCTAGTAAAAGTATATAATGAGAACATATTTGTCAAAAGTAAATATTTGTACATAATTACTGCGCTTATAATAATTAAATAAAAAGTTAATAACGACACTTGTGCATAATATTCGCGTTTAGGAAAATTAACTAATGAGAAAAGAATTTAGAAGGTTGTAACTCTAATAAATGGTAATAAATATGGAAGCTGCAATAATTTGATAAAGTAAACGGATTAATGGGACTGATAAATAAAGAAGTTATGGAATAGATATAAAAGGTTACTAATTTGAAATTAATAATCATACATAAATGTCTTAGGAAATGTCCGTTAGGATTTTATGGACAAATTGATATTTATGAGCATTAAATGGTGATTTATGGGTAGATAAATATTTAAGTAAATCTTATTGTCCTAAATAAAAATGGAATTACTAAGCTAAGTCCAATGTCTACCTAAGATAATATAAATAAAGACTTAGGATGGTTAATTGGACTTAGTGGGTTAGTGATGCAAGGTCAGTAGAGTCACTCGACGGAAGACCGCCCTTCACTTTGAGGCTACCGACAGTCGGTGTACTTATTACTGATGTGATATATCACTAATTCGATGACCTATGATGATGTGAGAGATTGGGCTTGCTTTATTACTTGGGAAGTATTAAATGGTCCAAATTTGGAATTAAGAATGATGAGGGATATCTCCATAGGGGTTCGCTTTTGGTTTGAGGTCTTAAGTGGCTGAAGGGTCCGCCTCACTCCTAAATGGAAGTATTAAGTAACCTAGACTTCTAAATAAATAAGGACTCTCTAAAAAAAGGTTAACTTCAGTGTTGACGTCTTAAGTGGCTGAAGGGTCCGCCTCCCTACCGAAAGAAGTAACCTAATGAGATGCCATATTTATAATTAACGAGTGAGGGTAGATATCTTCGGAAGGGTTCACTTCAGGTTTGGGGTCTTAAGTGATAATAAAGTCCTCCTCTTTCCTATAAAAGAAGTATTAAGTACCCCAATGAGATTTCCAAACAATGACAATTATATAGTACAATTGAGGAGCACGCTTCTGGAAGTAGGTCTTAAATGATGGGGTCAACCTATTTTCCACTGGGAAGTATTAACTGGCTTGGGTACAGTCTCTTACATTCCTAAAGCCGAAATAATAATAGTACCATTTAGGAGCACGCCTTGGGGATATGTCTTAAATGATGGGGTGTACCTTAGTTACGGTCTTAAATGACCGAAGTCTACCTATTTTCTAATAAAAAAGTATTAAGTTGTTTGGGTACTGTTTATTACATGTTTACGATTTTATAGATGATAAATGCGGTAATAGTTAGACATTAAATGTCGAAAGCCTTAAATAGTGGTTAGATGTCTTGTAGCTAAGACCCACTGACCATTTATAGCATTGTTAGGAAACCACCTTGGAATTAGGTCTTAAATGACGGGGGCTACCTTAGTTAAGGTCATAAATGACAGCGTCTGCCTATTTTTCTTTTAAAAGTATTATTGAAGCCCATTTCATATTTAGAAGTATTAAGTGGCTAATGGGTTTGGAAGTCTTGGGTAGTTGATATGGCTTCATTAATATTTCGTATCTTGGGAAGGGATAAGTATGTAATTGTATGTGCAATGCAAGGTTGGATTAGAATTGCTAACCTAAATGGACATGACTATTAAATGAAAACATATCGGTATAACTTTATGTTATGGACAGTTTACATTTTTTCCAGTCACCAGAATGTTATTCAGACCCTCTCCTCATTACAACCCACATGATATATTTAGAGGAACATGTCACTGGAGCTAGATGTGCTTTGTTGTTGGAGAGTCTTCTTTCTCTCATGCTCGATGCTATATGACAATCTGCTATCCAAGGAATACCCTTAATCCCAAGGTAGTAGTCATAGTCAGTATTCTTGTCCTATTATTGTTTCCACTGTGAGTTTTGATTTTTATCAATCTCTGGTAAAGCTCATGCATATTTGCAGGTACCAAATCCAACGATCCGTGCTTTGATGGACTTGGGTTTTGATTTATGTCGAAATTTAGGCCTATTAAGGTGTGGGTTGTTACATTTGGTATTAGAGCACTATGTTAGTAGATCAGAGGGATTAGGATAAATTTAGAGAACGTGTTCTTACTTTCATACTTAATAATATTATACACTTATTCTAGATTCTAAGGGTTCCGACTATAGAAGTAGTTGTAGTTCCACTTCGAAAGAATGGGCAAAGCAACTATGAGTTTGAAATATTTTAGAGTTAATATTTTCACACCGACTTCGAAGTACCTTACGAAGTGCTGGTGATGCATAAAGCGCTGTTGATGAAGAGCATGAGTATGACATATTTCTGAATCCCGAAGACTAGACATGTTCGACTTGACGATTGAGATTCTAGCTACCTTGTGATTTTTTATTTTGAGTTCCAGTCGAAGACACGCGATTATTTCAAATGGATGGTAAATTAGATTCTGTATGTCACAATTTTCTAGAAGCAAGTTTTGCTATGGTGCATTCATTGATCGCCTCTTTGATGGCAAACCAGATTTTTATTTGAATAATTAATGTCAATTCCTTAGTCTAAAACCTATGAGAGAATTTTTATGAAGTATGTTTTGGAATTGCCTTAGTTTTTGAAAAAGGGTTTTCAAAGGATTCCTTTTCCCAAAGATTTATTTTGGAAATTTTGTTTTAGGAAAGTTTTGAAATTTTAGTTTTCAAAGAAACACGCATACCACTATATTGGTCGTGTTAAGAAATTTTAGTTTATAAAAGATTAATTCTTTAAAATCCTTAAATATTTATATGTATATATATATATATATATTAGTAAAGGCTTGATATTGATTTTTGGCAAGAAAGTAGTTTTCCAATTTGGGAAATTTTTGTTTTAAAAAGGTATTTAGAAACCGTGAAATATTTATATATATATATAAGTTTGACTTTTAAGGGAAGTTTTGGTATGAAGAGGTTTCTATTAGTTAGAAACAAATATAAAGGAGCATATACTTAGCTCGGTGATTTTTTGGTTTATAAATCAATAGTTTTTATATTTTCTCACTTTAAGGTACGGACAAAATATGAATGACATTTCACTTTATTGGGGTATGTAGTTTGAAGTGTTGTTGAACCCACCAGCTATTGGAAGATATGTTTCTGTGCGAAGTATGCAGGGACTAACAGGTGGAATATTTTCGGATTTTTGGAAGAGTTGTTGGTCGCAACAGTTTTGCTGAGGCTATTGCAATCTTGCCAAGGAAGGGTCTACACGGTAAGGTGCATACTGTCGTGTGGAAGACTAAATTTTTTTGGATAGGTTAAGCTGAAGATGGTGTGCGGAACGGTCGTTAGAATAATAATTGATTCAACCGGCCCTATTGGGTCCACGTTCAGGCCGCGCCCAAATCTGGGCTAGCGGTCGACCAATTGAACTAATAGCGGTCGACTGCTAGTGGATTTGGGTCGAACCCGAACCTGGGACGTGACTATAAGTCGCACCAAACCTTCTGCCACCGCACCCCCCATCACTCTCTTTATCCTCTTCAATTTTTTTAGCCAAACCCAATTCCACCTCCCTCTTCCTCCGCTTAACCAAGGCCTCTCTCCTCATTCCTCTACCAACCAACACCAAAATCCTTGCGTATTAGATCTAGCCCTACGACTACTCTTGATCAAAACCATTTTCTCCCTTTTCCAACATCCTCTCGGCCCATGGCATCGTCACATACCGACAGCTCTTCCTCTCGTCATCCCAGCCTCACTCCACAAGAAGCCGCTTGGCTTGACCGCAATGAGCAGAAGATCACCACTTATCTCGGAATGATGGACTTTGATTTCCTTCACGGATGACTAGTGAAGTTCGAAGATTTCACCGCTCTCGAGCTTGAAAAGCTTTTCATCATGGCAGGACTTGCACCGATCCTTCGTTTTGAGACTTATGAGCATGAATATTACTCGCACCGTGTCCGTCATTTGGATGCACATATGGAGCAGAATTTTGATGATGACAACAGCTACATTGAGTCTGAGGTAAAGGGAGCTCGGATTGAGATGTCAAATGATGATCTCGCTAGAATTTTGGAGATATCTGCAGTAGGCGTAGATTTGGATGACATTAAGATGGCTGACCCTAAGATTCTTCAACGGATCTTTTCTGGAAATGTCGGTGATTGGAGGATCGACAATTTGTGACCAGAGGCCCGCCTCGTTCTGTGCATCATTCAGCATAACATAATTCCAAAGACGGGGAGCCTTGACCAGATCTACACCTCAGTGCGAAAGGCCGCCTATGCTATAATTGGTGGCGCAACCGTCAATTGGGCTCGTGTCTTGATGCTTCATATGGTCAATTAGGGAGTTGGTACCCCAAGGGCCCACTTTCCATATTGCCACTTGCTCACTCGAGTGTTTAGGCATTACGAGGTAAATTTGAGTGGAGAGCCGGTAGTAAGGAAGGTCCCTCCTACCATCGATCAGACCACCATTAAGAGGATGAATATACCTTTGCCACCTGCCGCAACACCTGTACCACCACCAGAGCCACAGCACCAACAACATAGGATATGGCAGGGCGCCGAGGGATATATGGTCCTGAACTTGTTGCTATCCATCGGGTTTAGGAAGAGCTCCGAGAGATTAGGACGGAGCAGCAGGGCCAAGGGTGTGAGATTGGGTGCATAGCCGCCATGCTACGACCATTTCGCGGTCATGGTAATGGCTCGAGCTCCAGCCACGGAGCGAGACCTTCTCACAGTTCATAGGCGGTGTTTTATTTAGGATTGTTGTATCTTTCTATTTCTAGCATCTGTTTTTTCTTTTGGGTTGTTAGGTTGTAAAACCGTTAGTTGTCTCTTATAAAAGGCATGCACGATATTATGAGTTTCTATTCATTTTCTATGTTATTGTTTCTAGACATGCGAACCGCTCCTATATATGTATGCATAGTTGAGAAACAATATAAATATAGGAACTTCATGAAGACACTTAACTAACAGTAAATGCAATGTAAGACTAAAAGTTTAGAATAGTTGGAAATTTTATCGAAGGATGTGGCAAAGTTATTTTGATAACATGGGTCATTACTCATATTCTTTAAAAGCTAATTTTTTTGAATAATAGACGTGTTGACATTTTTAAATAAAATTTCAAATTATTGGGTAGAGGTTAGCTGTAGAATTATGGAATTTGGTTTATGCGTTTGGCGCATAATCGACATCCGATTACACTAAAAAGTATGGCTTGATTTATCAAATTTTTTGAGAAGGAAAATATTTTAAAAAATTTCCCCTTGATTTAAGAAGTTTCCTTTTAAAAAAAGTAAGCAAAAGTTTTTTTTAGTTATTTTTTACTCTTAAATTATTTTTAGAGTTTTGTTCAAAATTTGATTTCAAGGGAAAGTGTTCGTCTAATTATTTTGGGATTTTATTTTTTAAATAATGTACAAATTTGAAAAGTGAGAAAGATTTTTGTAAAAACTTTGCTTTTGAAGGCCACATATTAGACGTAAGGAAGACAAACAGAGTTAGAATTTTCGAATTTAGCGGTGCATTAGGGTCAACGATGCGATAAATGCAAGCAATAACAAAGAAAAAAGCTGTTTTAGCCTTGGAATTTCTATTTCCACACCTTGTAGATGACGCGCGCAAGTCTATTTTTAAACTTAATTCTGTTTTAGAGCTTGATAATAAGCCTCCTTATGCGTATTGTACATGGAAAATTGGGAGTGAATCCGGGGCAGCGAAGAAATTTCTACTGTACTACGGGAATAGGAAGATTATACTGTGGTAAGAATGTTTTATTCTCCACCTAAATTCCTTTTTCCAACACGGGAGTAAAGTTTAGGAAGCGAATTTTCAATGCGTTAGATTATTGGATGGTAAAAAGTGGATACAAAAATTCGTTGCTTTATACTTCTATTTGTAGGAGTATGGGGGTTTTGGTTGAAATGATTTTTCAAAAAGCTGCATACATGTAGAACTGCCAATATATATGTAGGTTTTTTGCATCATATTTTTCAAAATTATTTTTCAAAGAAATGCATTCATATAGGAGGATCTGATTTAGAATCATTCTGCATACATATAGTCTGTGTGGTGATACAGTAGTACACTATGCACATATGCACGTTTGGTTGCAAAATTTGTTGTACATTTATTGGTTGTGTAGTTTAGGATGATTAGGAGCCAAAATCTTAACTTAGTCATCGGTGAAATTTCGGGGAAATTCTTTATAGGGGGAAGAATGTAACACCCCATAATTTGATGTTAGTTAGTAAATTAATTAGGCTCCGAAAATGGAATTTGTGCAAACGATAGAATTTGACCATGAAACGTGCACCATTGTGTGTGGAAAAATTATGAACAAGTTTCATATTTGGAGTTTTGCGATCGGAGTCCAAACGAAGAAGTTATAGAAGAAAAATGAATTCGAAATGAAATAATTAAATAAGAAATAACTAACGTTTTTATATTAATTACCCGGGCCTATAGGCCGACCCATCATTGAGGACGGTTGACCCCTAATGGTCGACTGGTCATCCAAGGGTGGTCGACCGGTGGTGACTGGGACGCCCCAATAAACCTAGGTTGCAACGGTATGGATTTAATATATTTCGATCGAACGGTTTTGGTTGATTCTAGCACCTATAAATTCTGGCTAACCCTCCCTTCGCTTCTCATATTTTTATGAAGGCAGTAATGAAGCTCTACCATTTCTTCTTCTTAAATTTCTTTCTAAATTATAAAAGATAAGATATTTGTATCCATACTCATACAAATTTGAGAAGAGTAGAAATCTAGTAAAAAGGAGAAGAGAAGAGAATCGACCATATGCATATTTAAGGTAATTTATGTATTTTTATATTTGTATCTATTTTATCTCCCCATCCGAAATTTCTTCTCAGATTTGTAAGTCTAATGTATGTATATACACTTTTATACATACCTCTTGGATTAAAAAAAGATTTGGAGATGATCAAAGGTTCTACTTAAGATCTGGAGATTTGGATCGCTTTTAAAAGGTGAGTGGGATTTTTTATAGACTGTTATAATATGAAAATTCCCGTTGGTGCTTATTTGATTTTTATGCATAATTGGATGATTGTATATTAGTTGTAGGCAACAAATTGAATACGATCTGAGTATAATAGATATCGTCTACATATTCTTGTTTATAAATTGATTTAGCATTATATACAACCTGATCTGGAAATCAGTCCCAAAAGTATAAATTTAGAATATTAATTTAAATGAAATTTAATCCAGATCTGAAATAGATTGTATAATAATGTTATAAATTTTGATTGTTACCCTAATCTTGTTAGAATATAAAATTTTCTATGTTCGGAATTGTTGGAATTTTGACCGTTAAATATTTGTAAATTAGTCTGATTTCTTTCCCTTTTAGAATGATACAGCATTTGATCTAATAAGTAATAGATGCAAATGGAAAGAGAAAGAGATGTGTAAAGTATGAATTCATTGTAGTTTACACTGTCTATTTCATTAAAAAAAGAAATGATTATTCCTTGTAATTTCAAACAATGCAATCTTTATATTTTAATGTTAAATCTTTCGTTTTGGACTAATTTACTGAAATTATAACGGATAATCTTTTTAGATATAATTCCAATAAATTAACATGGAAATGTATATTCTAGGAAAGGTACATAACTTGAACATATTTGACAAAAGTAAATATTTGTACGCAATTACTACGCTTATAGTAATTAAATAAAAAGCTAATAACGACGCTTGTACATAATATTCATGTTTAGGAAAATTAACTAATGAGAAAAGAATTTAAAAGGTTGCAACTCTAATAAATTGTAATAAATATGGGAGTTGCAATAATTTGATAGGGTAAATGGATTAATGGGACTGATAAATAAAGAAGTTGAACTGATAAAAATTGAATAAACATAAAAGGTTACTAATTTGAAATTAGTAATCATACATAAATGTCTTATGAAATGTCCGTTAGGATTTATGGACATATTGACATTTATGAGCAATAAATGGGGATTTTTGGGTAAATAAATATTTAAGGTAAATCTTATTGCCTTAAATAAAAAAGGAATTAGTAAGCTAAGTCCAATGTCTAACTAAGATAATATAAATAAAGACTTAGGATGGTAAATTGGACTTAGTGGGTTAGTGATACGAGGTCAGTAGAGTCACTCTACGGAAGACTGCCCTTCACTTTGTGGCTACCATCAGTCGGGTGTACTTATTATTGATGTGATATATCATTAATCCAATGGCCCATGACGACGTGAGAGATTGGGCTTGCTTTCTTAATTAGAAAGTATTAAATGGTCCAAATTTGGAATTGGGAACGGTGAGGGATATCTCTATAGGGGTTCGCTTCTGGTTTAAGGTCTTAAGTGGCTGAAGGGTCTGCCTCTCTCCTAAATGGAAGTATTAAGTAATCTAGTCAGATTCCAAATAAATAAATAAGGATGTCTCTAAAAAGGGTTTACTTCAGTGTTGAGATCTTAACTGGCTGAAGGGTCCGCCTCCCTACCGAAAGAAGTAACCTAATGAGATGCCATATTTATAATTAAAGAGTGAGAGTGGATATCTCGGGAAGGGTTCGCTTCAGGTTTGGGGTCTTAAGTGACTATAAAGTCCTCCTCTTTACTATAAAAGAAGTACTAAGTAGCCCAATGAGATTTCCACGCAATGACAGTGAGATAGTACCATTAAGAAGCACGCTTCTGGAAGTAGGCCTTAAATGACGGGGCCAAACTATTTTCCACTGGGAAGTATTAATCGGCTTGGGTACAGTCTCTTACATTGCTAAAGCCGAAATAATAATAGTACCATCTAGGAGCGCGCCTTGGGGATATGTCTTAAATGATGGGGTTTGCCTTAGTTTAGGTCTTAAATGACCAGAGTCTGCCTATTTTCTAATAAAAAGGTATTAAGTGGCTTGGGTACTATTTATTACATGATTACGATTTTATCGGCGATAAATGCGGTAATAGTTGGACATTAAATGTCGGAAGTCTTAAATAGTGGTTAGAGGTCTTGTAGCTAGGACCCATTGACCATTGATACATTATTAGGAAACCACCTTGGGAATAGGTCTTAAATGATGGGATCTACCTCAATTAAGGTCGTAAATGATAGAGTCTCCCTATTTCTCTTTTAAAAGTTGTAACAACCCGCATATTTTAAAGTTTTGAATATTTAAATATTTTATTTAAATATAGAATCGTTAATCGGATTAAGGTCCGAAATGCTACTTTTTGCAAACAGTCGAATTGGGACTCGAGACCACTTCCATTGAGTCCAAAACGACGTTTGCGACTTTTTTAAGTATAAACATCGATATATTTGGAGTAAGTTGAATTTTGCTATTTTCTATTGGGCTTTGGATTTAGGTTTCACCCCAACTCTCTCTATAACCTAGTTCATCCCCCTCCTCTCTTCTTCACTTCATTTCTATTTTCTCAAACACTCAAGCAAAACTAAAAATGGGGGAAGAGTAAAGGAATTAGAAATTCCAAGCCCTAGTTTTTAATTGCAAGACCAAATTCTTGCTCCAAATTCAAAGAGAAGCTTTGGTAAGTATCTCCTTCTTCTTCTCTAACTCATTCTCTCTTTAATCTCAAAAATTTCCTAAACCTAACTTAGGAAATGTTCTTCTTTTGAGCTTAGATTCAAGCTTCTAGAGGTGAAGTGGTAGATTAGTTGATCTTCCTTTGCTTTCAAGCTTCTCCTTCATCATTTTTGGGTTTAAAGGTGAGCTTTTTATCTCACATCTATGTCTATACTATCTTTGATTATTAGGTATGAATTCCTAACATCTTTACATGATCATTTGATTTTGATTTGGATTGATTTGGTGAATATTCCAATTTTTGGTTTTAAAGTCCAATTTTGTGAAAATCCTTTTACGGATGTTTGAACATGTTTTCGTTGAAGCATCGAAGAGCCTAAAGGGCTGGGTTGCCGATTGGCGTAAACCCATAGTGCCCGTTGCTGGTCCGATCGTGGTTGTAGAATTTTTGCCCCACTTAGGGGCTAGACTGAATGTGCTTCAGAAGCAGGTTCAGTCGACTGAACCAGATCCAAGAAATTGCCTGGGTCTGTATCAGTCGACTGACCATCTGGGTCAGTCGACTGACCCTGGGGATACACAATTCGTATCCCTGTGTCAGTCGATTGACCACCTGGTTCAGTCGACTAACCTGCTTGCTTTAGCCCCATTTGATTATTTTGCTCGAGATTCCAATGTTAATCGATTCGTGATTTATCCAATTTGTTGTTATCATTTATTATCGATTTTGGTGACTTCTATTTCGGGATTTTTGGTATATCCATTTTGATGGATTCGGCATCGATTTCTATGGATTTGATTCACGTCTTCGTATGTGAATTTTTGATGATTGATTGTTTCTACAATCATTTCTATGACTTGTCACTTTAAAAATACAAAGGTTTCTATACTAATAGTAAATATTCAAACTCTTTACAAAGATGATTTCAACTCTATTTTTAATACAAAGCTCGTTTATAAAACCGTTTTCTAATCTATTAGTATATACAAACCTTTACCTCATTCATATGAGAAAATCTAATTAAACGGCTTAGCAAAACAAGTGGTATGAAACGCTTGCATTTACTTCGTCGGTTAATTTATGGACTTGTTCGATTGAAACTCTTGTGACAATTTTCGAGTGGAAATCTACAATCTATTCGTAAATATTTTAGTTAAGCTAGTGGTTATGGGACATGAAGCTAAACTCTTATATTTACTAGCTTAGTGTAATTGACACTTCTTGATGATCGATGATGATCATTTTATGGTTTAGACTAGCAATGTGCGATGTCTCTTTGTCTACGTGGGGGACAGTACCTCGTCCTAATGAGCTTCGTCTCATTTTTATGGGCTAGCGACCCATGGTCTTTGGACCGTTCGTGGAGCAATCAGCTCAATAAGTCAGTGCATGGGGTGTATCTTTTCAGGTGCATCGATGTTCGTCTATGCATGGGGCGTATCTTTTTAGGTGCATCGATGTTCGACTTTGCATGGGGCGTATCTTTTTAGGTACGTTGATGTTAGACTAGGCATGGGGTGTATCTTTTTAGGTACATCGATGTCCGACTATACATGGGGTGTATCTTTTTAGGTGCATCGATGTTAGTTTATACATGGTGCGTATCTTTTCAGGTGCGTCGATGTTCTACTGTGCATGGGGAGAATCTTTCTAGGTGCGTTGATGTTTGGTTTATGGTTAGCGACCATGGAATAGCGTTCCGTTTGTGATACACGTGTTGGTGAGTTTTCATGCTCCCGTTTGTAATAGGCCTCCCCCTTGTGATTTCTGGATTTCTCGTTGTGATTTCTGGAATCTGTGTTTCACCAACTTTTGCGATTGGCAACGATATGTTTGTCAATATTCGTGGCTTGGTGAATAAAATAAAGAATATGACATTCTTTTTGATGTTATGAGATTTTTGAGATAATTGTATAATTTTTGTTGTTATTTGATGTATACTTGACACAGTATGGCATTTCTTTGTTATCATACGTTTTTGGTCACATCTCATATCCTATCTCATTTTATCTGATAATTATAGCTAGACTGATCCGTTTATTATTTTCTTCTTAAATAATACTCGGGTCAGACCGAGATATTTCAGGTGCTCCTGCTTGATTTCTTATCAGGGATTATCATCTGATTCTTTTGGCTATCTACTTTAGATTAGTAGTTTTTGTTATTATACATTTGAGTTATGGACTCCTTGATGTATAATTATTCTTTTGTCTAACACTTGTATCTATTCTTTTATGATATTGTGGATCTTATATGACCACTACTCTGATGTACACTTTTATGTGTTATATTCATATCTGTTTCCGCCTTTGAGATATGAACATCTGTGACTGATTTATGTTATGCTTATTTCTATATTTGTTTCCGAGGTCCACTTAGCCACTGTGTAGTAGCTTTGAGTTTGTATCGGTATACCGGATTTCCTCTTAAAATGAAATGCATGTTATACTATCTGACATATCGGTGCTCGCACAAGGCAATTGCACAGATGGTCGCTCTTCAACAGCCTTATTCTTCACGCTAGTCGACGGCATTACCCAGTAGTGTTCTTGGCTAGCGTGAGTATAAAGGTGGGGCGTCACAAATGTATTATTAAAGACTGCTTCATATTTAGAAGTATTAAGTGGCTAATGGGTTTGGAAGTATTGGGTGGTTTATATGACTTCATTAATATTTAATACCTTAGGAAGGGATAAGTATGTAATCGTGTGTGCAATGCAAGTTTAGATTAGAATTGCTAACCTAAATGGACATAACAATTAAATGGAAACCTATCAGTATAAGTTTATGTTATGGACAGTTTATTTATTTTTTCGGTCACCAGAACGTTATTCTGACCCCTCCTCATTACAACCCATAGAATATATTTAGAGGAATAGGTCACTGGAGCTGGATGTGTTTTGTTGTTGGAGAGTCTTCTTTCTCTCATGCTCGATGCTGATGTGACAGTTTGCTATCCAAGGAATACCCTTAATTCAAAGGTTGTAGTCATAGTTAGTATTCTCATCCTATTATTGTTTCCACCATGAGTTTAGATTTTTATCAATATCTGATAATGCCCATGCTTATTTGCAGGTACCAGGTACAACGATCTATTTTTTGATGGACTTGGGTTTCGATTTTTGTTGAAATTTGGGCCCATTAAGGTGGGCTTGTTACATTGACCTTGCTTAGTAAATGATATGTCCGACCATATTATTTAGAAAGGAGGGCATGGTTAAGTTTTCAAAGACTAGAGAAAAATGAGGAGAAAAGGATTCAAACACTTGGCTATAAATAGTCTAGCCTCCACTCATTTTCGAATACACTTTTGCTTCCTCTCTCTCTCACCGCCTATACTCTCCATTGTTCAAGCCTATACACAATGTTGCAAACTAAAGAAAATAAGGAGATCATGAAGCTCTAAGAGGAAGTATTAAGTAAATAACACGTTAAACTCTTGACACGACTACATCATTGAACGATGCATATTTCTAAATTAGTATTCCATATGAATATACAAATATTCAAGATTATTCAACTTTTCTCCTTATCATATGTGCTCGTCCATGTTTATAATTAAAAAAAATATTTCATACATCATTTTTTGCTTCACCACTACTCTAACTAAACATTAAACCTTAGTATTTCACACATCTTTATTAACTTCTATGTGCTTTTAAATTTGATCCTTACGATTTCAACCATAATAGAGAATAGGGTTACAAACTTTGACGTGTTCTAATTTTCAACCACAACCTTCTATTCATTATACAAATTCAGTTTCTCATAAAGTTCTCAATTTCAGAATCAAAATTCCTACCCGCAACAACAAACTCTCCATGGAAATCCTTGATCTAATGAATAAACCTAATTCACATTTTCATAATCTCTTCTATTGGCAACAATTTCATCACACAAAAACATATGCAAAACTTATACTAGTCAATTTGGGAGCCAATTAAGCATTGAAATAGAATATGACAATAAAGTGATTTTGGATGATTAGGATAACACTACAATTGTGAAAATTTGGGGAGACAATGTAGTAGCAAATGAGGCGATGGTGGTGGAGAAAGAGTTAGATCAACAAAGTTCAATATGTTGATAAATGAGTGATTGTAGTGTCAGTTTGTTTTGCAAATAGGTAGAAAATGGTCATTAGAAAAGCTTGAAGAGTTAGGCTTCCACTAGCTTGAACACTCGAATGACCCGGGTGATGAAATGAACCGAATTGAAAAGGTCTCCTTAAGTTAAGTTAGAAACCATTTCAAATAATATAGTGATGGAGAAATGATCAAATATACTAGGAAGTTATGATTCACTGAAATGGTAATGGAAGAAAGAAAACAAAACTAGCCAAAAGATAGAATCAAATAATTATAGTTTTCAAGTATGATAGCAAAGTGGCTCCATGTGGTAATTATTTAACTTTTGCCTTTGATTACTTCTTTGTATTATAGAGAAATCATTTTATCAATTCACGTTACCTATTCATAGTGGACTTGTTCATAGTTGAGGGTGGTAATTCACTTAATCTATAATGCAATGACATTCTTTCGGAAGAAAGTAAATTAAGTAATATGAAACAAGAACAAGTACCCATCCTATTATAGTTAAGAAGGATAAACATTTATTCGAATCTTGGAAGTTGGTCAAATGCATAGTTCTACTCTTGTGGAGGCACTTGATTATTGAGGAAGCATAAAGTGAGGCATGATGTTTTAGTGAACATGGCGATTGATGTAACAGTTGGATCAGTGCCTTTACACTAATAAGGTGCTCATGATAAAGAGATTGAAAAGGAGAAACATAAAGAGCATATATCAACTTAAAATAAAATGGAGAAAAAATGGAGAGAAATCTCTAAATAAAATGTCCGACCTAATTAATAGGAGGAACAAAAGGCTCAGTTGAAAGAAACGCAACAGTCCACTATAAAAGCAGTGAATTCCAATAAAGAAGCAGTGTAAATTTCACTTTTCAATATAGTCTTCATTCATCTACCTCCAATGTAGTAGTGTATCTACTAGAGAAAAGGGAAGAAATCACTTGACGTCATGCTGCTGATTATTTTATCCGTGTGTATTTGCACTAGGTAATATATCTTTTTGATTAGTTTATCCATGTGTATTTGCACTAGGTAATTTATCTTTCTGTATTTGTACTAGACAAGTTATCTATGTGTATCTGGATTGGATAAATTGAAGTATGTGCATCAATATTAATTATCTTTAATGATGCTTATCTTTATTGAATATATGTTTTTATTGTTACAATTGTTCTTTGCTTATTAATAGTTTGTTTTACCTAAACTGATTCTCATTCATAAGAATGCACAAATAAGCAATACACGAGGATCACAACATCATAACATATGGTAGAAAATAGTGACATAGTCATTAAACATATGTATGATGTTGTATAAAGGCATAGTCAGAAAATATACATATTAAACACCCCATAAATTTAAATAATTTAATTAGCAGTTCAATAAAGGGAAATTTGATAATTTTACACAAAAATGGAAAAAATATAATTTTAAAGATGAATAAATTAAGCAACGGGACTTGTGATAGAGTTAAAGGGTATGCCCTAGGGGCGATTATGTAATTTGATTACGTATATGTATACGCATAGCTCTTATAGAGACTTTTGTTCGTAGTAATAGTATGTTGTTTGGTTTTATTTGTATTATATGTTACTATAATTTATAGGTAATGTTATGAGCACATTTAGAAACATATAGATACAAATCCCTAAGAAAAGGGTTTGATCGATTGTAGTTACGAATGAGCTCGTAATTATGAGTATTGAATCAAATCATTAGAAACATTTATCCTTAAATATTCCTAGTCAAGGTACACTAAGACAGGAATATTAATGTACTTATTCAGTCTAATGTGCATAATGCTTAACATAGGACGAAAGGTGAACTACCCTTAACAATTTGAGGCACCAAGAGGTTTAGTACATGTAAAGTTTGGAACAGTTATAGAATAAAACTTGCCGAGAGTCCTCTATGGTACATTGTATCTAAGTCAAATAGAGAATTTCACATGACGATGTGTAGTGGTCTTTCGATTTGAGGTAACGTGGATCTTTTACATGATCACCTTACTGTGATTATGTTCACTTGTTATTAGTACAAGTTAGAGATTTTTGAGTATGTGTGGAAGTGTAAGCAGTGAAGTACTACTCAAGAGAGGACTCATCTCCTTCAATATAGAGGGCTAGTGCAACTGTAATTAAAGTCAACTCAAAGTCGAAGTATTTGGTTAGAGCGATTTTCGATTAATCGATAAATAATATTGGATTGAACTAAATGACTTTTGGAATTTAGGTTCTGTAGTTAGCTACGGATATTATTAGAGTATTGATTTGACCTAAACTCTAGATGTCTTGGTAGCATAGTAACGATGAAAAAAATGTACACAATATCACTGCTTAAGGTCGACGCTTTACATAGATTAAAAAATAAGGATTTTGCCTACATTATCTATACGCATTTGACTGGTTCCCCATACTGTATTCAACAAAGTTCATACAAGCTTTGACATTTAAATTGTTTAAATACTGATTGAGAACTGAGTTCACACTTAAGAGTCTCACAATAGAATTTTCGACGCATTCTGAAATAATTTGAAATCATTTTGTAAATGTTATAACCTTTATAAATGGAGTAATATTAATATAAATTTTATATTAATATATATCTTAAGGATAAAATAGTTATTTAGTTAAGTATATTTTTTTTATAATTTTATTTAATTAAACAAGGCCTTAAAATAAATTAAATAAATAATGTATTTAGTAATTGTGTAAAATATGTTTATATATATATTTATTTATTTATTTAAAAATATCAGACTATGTTGTTATTTAACTAATTTTGATTCATTTTGACCAACACACACACATAAATATTCATATATATATATTGAATATATTTTTAAAGGGGAAACTATATACATATGTGTGTGTGTCTGTGTGCACATATACGTATATGTATACATATAAATATATGTATATGTATATCAAATGTTGAAAGGTATGATCCACTTTTTAAGGAGATGTTTGGCATATTTATATCCCTCTTTTTGCTATAAATAGAACCTTACTCTTTCAATATTCTACGTAATAGAAAAAAAAAGCAGTAAACTCCGCTAATAAGAAATCTTGAAAGGAAGTTACATCTCCTCATCTAAGGCGAAATTGTTTCTAGAAGGAAGCATCAATATTCAAGGTGAAATCATGGGCATTATCATCAAGGCAATAAGCCCCAAATTAAATTAAATTACCGATGATAAAAAAGCAGGCACCAAAAAAATTATTAATTTTTTCCATATAAACTATTTTTAAAATTATATATAAATATATATTTTGATTAAATAATAAATATACCTATGTACACATTATGCTTATACAAATATATATATCAAACAGATTATATATAATTTATACAATAATAATAATAACTTTTATAAAATGCATTTTTTATCTGAAAGTTTGTGTGTCTATATATATATATAAATGTTTGATTGTTTGCACCTTTTAATATGTATATATATGTATGTGTGTGTATAAACGTTTGCTTGTTTGCACCTTTTAATATATATGTGTAACAACCCACTTTTCTGTACAATTCAAGCTAACAATAAACCACACATATCCAACCCAAATCAAACGGAAAGATGGATAGTTAAGGGAAAGAAAGAAGAAGAGAAGAGAAGGAGAAGAGAAAAGAAACTAAAACAACATAGAATCTCACAATCGCAGCGGAACAAAATATAATATAATATTAATGATCTTTACAAAAGAGAAACTATTATATACATACATCCATCAGAGTATAACAACAATCACAATCACCAGCCTGGACAGTTATAACATTCTGTCCTCACAATTGCTGATAATTACCATAACAAGGCAACGGAAAAATAAACATATACGTGTATAAGCTTTGAAGACCTCCAACTCGTCTCCTAAGATCAAATGCATCCAAGACAATCTGTAAATATGCTCGGTCTGACCCAAGCATTATAATAAAATAACACCCGAGTCAGTTTGGAAAACCAGTGTGAGAAAACATACCCAATTGGACTTTTAAAGTTGTAGAAACCTTTCGAAAATCAAAAGTATCTCGTAAGACCACACCGCACATAAACACGGATGGTTTTTTACCTTACAGTAACCAAAACATTTCATATAAAATCCTCTGATATTATAATAATGTCTAATATACAAATACTTATTAATCATAGCCAAAATTGTTACATTAATTAAATTTCAGCATACTAGGTTCTACAACCAAAACCGAAGGCTCGTATTGGATATTGGATTCCAACTACTAAAGGGTAAGGGTCTATCCACCGAATCCGTACACCTCTAGATAAAATGTACGGGAGGTACAACACGTTGCACCTCTGCTACTCAGGACCGGCACTACCCCCTTCTCGAGTAGCACTGAATATGATCACCCCTTGGTTGCAATCAACAACCACACAATGTGATCCTGAAGCATACATGAATATCACTCTAGATTTGGGATGATCATACCCTACTTGGGTGCGACCCACTTAGCCCTGCCGCATGTCCCTGCTTTATTCATTTCCAGGATATGAGGTTCGAAGTGGCCACACTCTTACCATTTATATAGCACTTCCCACTTGAAATGCTAACACTACCCTTCAGGCAACAATGCAATATCAGCATTCAGCAATACAAGTTCGTTATGGGACTGAACAAAACGATTGAGAACTCCATCTCCAATTCCATCATCTTCAAGATGTCTTCACTTTGAACACTTGAGTTGGATCAAAGTGGTTTTCAGGAATCATATCCGATCCCGGTCTCTTCGAAACAACATTCGATAATTTCTAGTAAACTCAACCTCGGTTGTTTAGGAAATAAATAGTCAAATATAAGATCGGAGATCACCTCCTAACCGTTAGTGGACGGATTTCCTTATCATTTATCCTAGAAGAACGAAATGAGATTTACCCGCACAGTACAGCATCATCGGAGATGACTGTGCCATGTAACTCATGTGTTTCTCCTAGATATTTCCAAAGTTACATTTGGGTCCACATTTGATGGTCGGTTATTTAACTATCAACAAACACACATTCAAATCAAGATTTATTTCCATTGGAAAAACCAACATTTGGTTAAGCACCAAGCAACACTAAGCTGCCTTAATTAATCTTTTCATTAATTAAAAACATCCTGTAACGACCCTAATTTTGAGTAACATTATTTAGGATATTTAATTAGATAAATAAAATAATGTAATAATTAGGGGATTGAGATTTGTGTTTATTAGAAGGGTAGACGTGCCCATTAAACAAATAAACTAAAGGGAATAAAATGAATTAAGTTAGGGTAAGTAGATAAGGGCAATATAGGAATAAGTGGATCCTTATACCCTAAACCCTTACACTCATTCATTTCATACGTTCATTTGCAAAAAATAAAAAACCAAAAGGTCGGCCACCATTAAGCAAGAACAAGAGGAAGATAAGCTAAAGGAAGAAGCTAAATAAACTTAATCCACTCTTAAATCTCAAATTTCTTAATATCAATGCTAAGGTGAATAATTACTACATCTCATGTTTTCTAATTGTTTTCGGTTTTAGGTTAAATCCGAATTAATTTGCAAGGTTTTGCCATGTTTTGATTCCTAGAAATAAATATATATGCTTGTTGATGATTTATGATATTTCATATGGATATTATGATATGTTTTAATGTGAAATCCCTATTAATGACATCCAAATGTCTTGTGATTTTAGATTTAGATCATAAAAAATATTTTAGAGATGGGTTTCAATTTTCATAAATTTATGAAATAATGTGGATTTTATATTAATTTTCTAGTGAGAAAAATGGATGTTTTGTTTTAAATTAATCTACGGCTAAATTATATATGTTTAGGGACTACAATTTATATATGTTAGAAGACATATTAAAAATGATTTATAGGAATTTTTATAGATTTTTCCTAGGTGTTTTAATAGATATATAAAATTATTTAAGGTATGAGACATAAATGTTTTACATATTTATAAAAGGAGAAGAGGTGTTTTGTAAATAATTTAAATTGTTTATTTCTGACATTTTGGTAGTACTTTTAGAAAAGAAAAATAGTAACCAATAATATTTCACAAATAAGGCAGGTTAGTTAAAAAGATTACTCTAAAAAACTAAAAATCAGTTTATACATGCTTTTTACATGTTTCGCCACTTTCGGCACCAGTTTTTGACCAAGTACTTTCACTTCCATCTCCATCGAAACCAATGCACATGGTATTAATACTTGGTACGTAGCGAATTGGACTATGGCAGAAGATATAAGGTCGAAACATGGGGTTCAGAAGGGGTCGAAGCTTTGTTTTGTGGTTAAAAGAGAAAGCGCCTACTTTGCTTTCGACTTAATTAGCTTTAGACTTGGTTAACTTTCGACTAGGCTAAGTTGTTTTAAAGAAATGGTTGCGCCTTTGTTTAAGAAATTTCTTTCACCTAGATCAAAACCCCCTGTTGCCTCCTTTTCCTTTCGAAGCAGTGCTTTCGGAAGGTTCCTTTGTTTTTAAATTAAAGCCACTTCTCCAATACCTTTGAAGGGTTGGTTTCGACCCCATCACTTCTTTACTTTGGAAATAGCTTTCGAAAGAGTGTTTTCGATTTAGTTGTTTTATGACCCTTTTGTTCTGTTGAAGGTAGAACCCAAAGGTTTCGAAAGAAAAGGTTTTTAATGGTTTCGAAAGATTTCCACATGTTTTACTTGAACCCAAATACTTTCGAAAGGTTTGATGTATTTAATAGTTTCGAAAGGTTTAAGTTAATGGTTTCGAAGGGGTGGTTCGCCAATGGTTTCCAAAGGTTTTAAATTGAAGGTTTTCAATGTTTTCGAAAGGCAATGTTTAAGTGTTTTAAAGATAGGATGTCTAAGGTTTTAAAGCTTCCGAAAGGGATGATTTCAATGTTTTAGAAAGGTGATTATGAATTGTTTTGAAAGGAATGTTTTGACCTTTCGGCCTAGGTTTACTTGGTTTCGAAAGGGGTATTTTCAATGGGTTCAAAAGGGGTATTTTCAATGGGTTCAAAAGGGGTATTTTCAATGGGTTCAAAAGGGGTACTTTCAAAGGTTTAAATGTTTTTATCAACAAAGATTTGTGTAAAGTATATATACATGGCAAAGTGTTTTGAGTAAAGCATATATTATTTTCCTTGTTTAAGTATGATTTAAAAGGATTAAATCATTTTGATAAGAAAAGGTTTTCAAGTAAAAATTTGGGTAGATGGCCCTAAGTAATATGACTCAAATATTAGAATACCAGATAGGACTGGTATAGGGTCGTGCCCTATACATTAGCTATTAGCCCCTAGCTAATTTAGTCTAAAATTCCAGTGTATAGGGCTTTGTCATAGGTAAGACTAAAATGATGTCACATATAGAAAGGAATATAAAGAGAGAAAATAGGTTATTGGTGAGCCCGCAAAACCATTAGGATCAGTTGACCCTAGAGAAGTAAGTTAGGCACAGACCGTCGAGAAAAGGAGTATCTAACAGAAGTTTGATTATTTGTTTATTTTGTCTGGTAGGCCCAAGCCAGCCAAAGGTTAGTAGTTAGCCAAACAAAACTATATTGTTCGGACCGATAGTCCATTTGTTACCCGATTTATATGCTCATGATATTGATATTATTGTTTAACCAGTTTTGGTTGCAGGATTAAGATTTGCAAAATATATGTTTTAAAAGGACATTAGTGAGGGGAAACCCATTTCGCTAAGCGGCGTGGTCTCATTTAATATCAAATAACCGAGATGTATAGTATTATTCACACTAGGCTTTATGTCTGACTCGATGTTTATGTTTTCCCCCTTAAACTCTCGAGTGCTCAAAATTGATTTGAGTAGGCTGTGGGTTGAGGATTTATAGGTTTTTAGTAGGTGGACGAATAAAGCTTCCGAAGACGAGCAGGTGGTTGAAGTTAGCTATTTAGGAGTTGTTCTATTTGTTTAATTCTGCTATGTTGTATTAAGTCAGTTATGACTATATAGTACTCTGGTCAACCAAGTGTCCATCTTCATATGTCGCTCTTGGCGTATTTTGTAATAAATATATTTGATCTGAACCTGGGAAACGCTTGGGATTATGTAACTTGGATATGAAAAGTTTTTTTGAAATGTAATCAGAAAAATGTTTTAATCTATGATGATTTTATTTTATATTCAAGTGCCTATGATATTATAGATACTATTAAAATTATCGTATTTGGTCACCAGAAGTTAATAATATGGACGACTTCAGCATCTGTAGCGCTTAGCTTCGGGCCTCCAGGTAGGGGATGTTACAACTTGGTATCAGAGCATAGGTTTATGAAAAACTTTAAACTAAATGATTTTTGAAAACATAATCCTAAGGAATTAGAGATAAAATCGGGGTATGGGATAACACTATAGTAACGTACTTGATTTGCTATATATAAGTATACGTTATATCTCTATTCTCCTATTTCTCTTAGGCTATTCTTCTGTATCTCACGAGGCTTGAATACAGATATGGATGCAAGAAGTGGAAGGATTGACCTTGGAGAAAGCGCCACAACAAATGGAAATGCTAGACCAAATACAAGGAGAAACCCAGGTCGGGCACAAGCTGGAAATGTGGGTGCCGGAGTCCCACAAGTTGACATGGGAGCTATGTATTAGTTCTTTGTCAACATGATGCAGGCATGTGTTGCTGCTGCAGTAGTTGGAGGAGGAGTTCAGGAAGCTTCAGTGGCAAATAACTATGCTATTTTGAGTAGGGATTATGCTCGGTTGGGAGGAAAGCCATTCATTGGAACTGAAGACGCTATTGAAGTAGAAAACTAGTTACTGCACTATAAGAGAATCTTTGCAGATTTGTGGCTCAATGGTGAGCAGAAGAGAAGGCTTGCTTCGAGACAGCTTCAAGGAGCAGCTTTATACTGGTGGAATAGTGTGACGGTAGGAGTTAATGAGGAGACGATGACATGGGCCGAGTTTAAAAGGAGATTTGAAGAAAGGTTTATGTCGTAGATTGCTAGGTCTACTTTGCTTAGGAAGTTTGCTGAATTGGAGAAGGAGACATGACTGTACTTGAGTATGCAAGGAGGTTTGAGGAGCTAGCAAGATATGGCTATGCTATAGTTGATACTAATATTAAGAGAAATGAGAAGTTCATCGGGAGGTTAAAGCCTGAGCTTGCTAGGGAAATGTTACCACATATCAGGGATCCATGTGATGTTTTAGTAGAGATGGCTTTGAGGAACGAAGAGATGCTTACTTTTCTGGAGAAAAACCAGGAAAAGGAAGTCCATGTGGGGCAGAGTCATAAAAGGAAGTTCTTCCATAAGAAAGGAGCTTGGAGCTGCTAAGAAGGGAAAGTCAGAAGTTGTCTGCTTTAAGTGTGATAAGAAAGGGCATTTTTCTAATGAATGTCGCGCAGGAGATGGAAAGAATGTGATCGGGAAGAAGAATATCAGTTGCTTCAACTGCGATCAAATTGGACACTACAAGAACCATTGCAAGGAGCCTGCTAAGGATAGAAGGGCAAAGTATATGCATTAGAGTTAGCTACCTCAAGGCCAACAGCAGAGGAAAAAAGAAAAGTTGCGTTGGGAGGTACGCTTCTGATTCATGGTATGAGAGTTAGCGTTCTATTCGATAATAGTGCGTCGGATTCTTTTATATCTCGTTGTTTGGTAGATAAGCTTAATCTAGAACCCTCATATTTAGTAACTTCCTTAAGGGTTGCAAATCCGATAAGAGGGTATGCGACACTTGGGATGAAGTGTAACCACCTAGAGTTTGATTTGTTAGGTCATACCGTTTATAGTTTGCATGTGTTTGACTTCGTAGGGTTCAGAATTATTTTGGGTATGGATTGGTTAAGTAAGTACGATACTAGAATATTTTTCCATGATAGGAAAATATCGCTTAGACACCCTGATTGTAGTGATAAGATTGTATACTCCATAGAAAATCGTAGCTGCGAGATGAATGCTTTGTTGGGTGTTGTGAAGGTAGAAGATGAGTTAAATCGAGTTTTCATGGTTAGAGAATTCACGGATGTTTTTGAACCTGTAGTAGGATTTCTACCAAAACAAGCTATTGAGTTTCAGATAGATTTAGTGCCTGGAGCAGAACCAGTGAGTAGACCGCCAAGTAGTATGATGCCTACCGAGATGAGGGAGTTGAAGGTGCAGTTAGTGGATTTGGAAGGCAAAATTTTTATTAGGCCAAGTAGTTAGCCTTGGGGAGCAGCCACAGTAAGAAGCCGGACGGATCGTTGAGGTTATGTATCGATTATCATAAGTTGAATGAGAAGACGATAAAGAATCGATATCAGTTGCCTAGAATTGACGATTTGTTTGATCAGTTGAGTGGAGCCAAGGTATTTTCTCAGTTAGATTTAGCAACAGGTTTCCATCAGCTTAGAGTAGTAGTGTAATGACCCATAAATTTTAACAGTTTTAATAATATATTTAATTGAAATTTTGTGAAACTTTAAACAATAAAATTTTGAAATTTAAATTTGATATTTGAAATGCGTCTGTTTTAACATAGCAACTGGAAAATTTTCATCAGATAACTTGGAAGTTTATTTTCTAGTGTAATTTTATTCCAATTTATATCAGTTAAAATTGATGATAATAAAAGTGTTCCGAAACCTAAATATGTCAACATGAGAAAATTTATTCAGAACACTCTGAATACGACTGCGTAATCCGTTTCGCGAAATTCAGACATTTCTAGCTCCGTTTGGATTTTTACGTACGGGATAGCAACATATATCAGTGTCTGTTTCGACTTTTAAACAGATAAATCCTATCATTGATATTTGTATACTGTTTTGATCATGTCGTCGTGCTGATCTCTGCGGTATATTCAATCCTGTGGTTTGAAGTCCAGTTCAGTGGAATCTGCGAAAAACGGTAACCGTACCTTTTGGTTTACTTGTCTTATCTATCGTGAACTATTTAATCACTAGTTTTATTCCTAAAAATTTATTTCTGACTTTTGTGATTCTACCTTAAATTAATATTTGTCTGTTAATATTTGTCTTTCCATGCATCTATCTGATTGGTAAACGAAATAATGTAAGTTATATTAAAACCTTTTCGTTTGCCTTGCTGTAAAGACTTAAGTTTCATTCCTATTATTTCCAAGACCTCTCATATCCTCCCACCTTTCCACCCATTAACCGTTTATATAATAATTTTAACATCTGCTAGTCTTCCATTTTGCAACTATTGATACATATTATAATATAATCTTTGTTTCTATCTATTTGCCTGTTCATTTTTTCTTCTCAAAGCATGCACATCCATTTATGAAATCTTCCTTCCACCGATGGCCTCATGCCTACCCTTGCTCCTAGAAGCAGCCTCGTCATCAACTTAGCATGCAGCCAAGGTCAGTGTATACTATTGTGTGTATATAAATCAAGTTTTATAGGTTCTGCTGTATGTATATGTATACACAGTGTTATGGCTTTAAGAGTTGTACGGCTGCATAGTTAATATAGTATATATATTAGTTTATAATCGAAATTTATTGATATAGGTTTGTAACAGTATAGCATAGGCGCATTTGTCTTTATATATATAAAGTTTATATACAGGTGTATACATATATATATATATATATATGTTACAACATTTTACTATATGAGTTTACAGCGTATATATGGTTTTCCGAGACTTTGTTATCTTTGAATATATATATATATATAATATTAATAATAATAACATATATAGTAAGCATATATATGATACAATACATCAGTTTCAAGTGCTGGTTCCTTGTAGCATGCGCATATATATATTTCGTGTGGAATCTATATACTAAATTTTAAAGTTTAAACGAGAGATATATTGATGTCTGACTTTAAAGTGTACGTATAAATGTATATATATATATATAGTTTTCCTAGGTATAATTGCTATTTGTCCATATCAAAGCTTATATAAGCAATAACATCTGCATTATATATACATATTGGTTTATACTGTTGATTTATGTGAGTTCACATATCAGTATGTGTTTGTTTATGTATTAAATTAGAGTTTGTTTATATAATGTATAAGTGTATATACATAGGAGTATATATATGTTTGTTATAATAGATTTGAAGCATAATTATATTTATGTTTAAGATTTATATATACGGTTGTTTACATTTTCTGTAATAAAATATATTTATATATAGTGAGGTTAGGTGGATATTTAATATGTGTCAATTTATATATATATATATATATATGTATGTATTTTTTGTACGCCGTGTGTATATATGTGTGTGCCGGTTCATGTATATAAACCATATGATGAAATTTAAGATTTGTTGATATAAAGGCTTATACGTATGGATTGTAATGTTATAATAGTATTAAATATTTATCTGTTTTAGAGTTTATATCTTATAGAGTATATTAAATTATAATAGCAATGTATAAAAGTTTGTATATGTATGTATATGGATTTTATTTTAATGTGTGGGCTTTATTATATAAGGTGATAGTTTATATTTATTGAAGTAAAGCGAATTTATTTTTATTTTTAAATATAATAATAGTGTATATATATTCGGTTTATATCAAAATTGATTTCTTGTTCTCATCGATTCTTATCTATCAGCTTTGTCGTCAATTCGTGCCAATCTAGCTTTTCCGTGGGATTCGTGCTTGCATTTCATAACTCAACTTCATTGTTTATCCTCTCTAGCCTCGTAAGGTGAGTAATCACTCAGATTAACGTTCTTATATTTACTAAATTTGATTTCAATTGAAACGTCAATTGAAATATGCTGCTGTTAGTTATTTACATTGTTGTATATATGCCATTATCTGTATCTGTTCACCTGTGACATCCGACACCATTATTTGTTATTTATATTGATGATATATGCCTATTACTGTTGTTATTTTATTATCATATCTGTTATCACTCTGCAAGTTCCCTGTTAGTATAGAATCACTATGGGTTGAATGATACATACCCGAACGATCTGTAGAATATGAGAAAATCGTTATGGGTTGAAATGATAAACCCAAACGATTTTCATTGAATTGAATTTGGGATTTCGGGTTGAAAAGATATATACCCGAATATATTTTAAATTGCAGATTGAAATGATAAATATCTGTACCAATTGACCATAGGATAGAAAATTATATACAGACACCGTTGGTCTATTTATATTTTTTTTTGAAAATGATTTCTATGGGTTTGAAAGGAAATATATGATTTTGATAAATATTGATTTTAAAGATTTATCAAGGTTAATTTAATAAAGTTGATATATATAATATGTTTAGGTATTTATTTAATATATATATTTTCAAAAATAGAGTTTATAATGATTCAGATTGGAAAGATAAATTTGAAATTGATTTGATATTTATTTAAGAATTTTACTTAAATAAGTTTGGTTTGAAATTATTAAATTTGATATTTTAAAGATATGATTTTATAACTTGATTTTGATTTAAAGTGATTTAAATGTATATTTCAAATAAATTGAAGGAAATATTTAGTTTATTGTAATTTGGGGTTTGTTTTAAATGATATTGGATTTATTAAGTGAATATTTCAAGACTAATAATAGTAAAGTGAATTGGTATATATATATATAAGATTATCGAATTTAGTTTTGAAATGTGGAATATTTGAAGCTTTGAAATATATTGAAATTGAAATGGTTTATTTGTGGTTCAAATCGATATTTGAAATCGATATAACTTGAAAATGTTTAATTGAATTGGAATTGAAATTGATGATTTGAAATTTGATTAAAATTGAAATTTGGAATTTGAGTTGATTTTGAATCAATTTGTGGAATTTGAGAAAGCTATATTTATATAAAGTATTTTAAAACTATATTTAAAACTATTTACATTTTACTTTATTAATTATTTTAATATAAACTATTTTAATATAAATCATTTACAATATAAATTTTTATAAACTATTTTAACTTATAACTATTTTATATAAACTATTTTATTTTATAAACTATTTTATTTTATATAAAATTTTAATATCTAAACTATTTAAGAGGAAAGTGTTATGGATTCCAAAATGTATTGATTTCAAAGGGTTATGATTTCCAAAATTATGAATTTCAAAGTATTATGATTTCCAAAGTATTATTATTTCAAATTATTTGGTTTCGAAAGTGATATAACTTTGGAAAGTACTATGATTTTGGAAGTGAATATTTTTGGAATGAAAATGATATCGTATTGATTTGGTTATTGAATTGAAATGATATTTTGGTTTTGAAGTATAAACTATTTTAAATGACCGCGGTGTTATAATAACGTTTGGTTGTTAAAGAGACCGGGATTGGATATGGACATACTCTGTGGATACCGAAAACCACTTTAACAACTATGTACGCGGTGGAGATTCCAGAATGAAGTTGGATGGTGGCGACGATTCCTATTGAGGTATATACGTGGACCCGACTCCCGTGGGTTGGCATAAGGTGGCTAAAACAGGAGCGATCGATGGGCCAATGAGGTAGCACCTCTGATCGGACGCATTCCATCGTATACTATTCTATTACTTTGTGATTGATTTGATGGCCATCCTCGATTTTTGATTCAGGAGTGTGTTCCGAGGTGGGCAGTAGTGGCTGCTATGCGTTTCCACTAGCCCGGATGCGTAATTGGTATATCTACCCTCGCATTGCCTAGTTGTGCCGTGTCACCTACCATATCAAGCTTTACTACGAGTTTGGATTTGTGCTGTAGCCTGTGGAGTATTGAGGGTAGCCCCCGATCTGGGAGTATGCTAATACTGGATATACTACTGGGACTATTATGTGTTAAGGGGAATATTGGGTCACTCCTTAACGCTATTTTAAAGTAAGTTTATTTTATATTAGACATTATTATAATAGCGTATATTACTACATAGTAGATAGTTTAACGAATCCTTAGAGGATGGTTATCCCAAACATCCTTTAAGTTACTGTATTTCAGTTGATATTTCACTTGAGTTGGATTTATTGATATAAGAATGTTAATCCTGACTCGAGTGTTTTGTGTTTTGCTTTACGCTCGCGTCAGACTGAGTGATACAATATTCGAGACTCACCTTTGGAGTTAGAGCTTCTCTTGGAGATCCAGCTATCTATCCTGCTTTCAGTTGTTCAGTTGATTCCAGTGATGTATTCAGATCTTGTATTTGATCATTGTATTGAGACATCTATGTATTTGTGACTTCTGTTGTATCTTGTTTAACTCTGTTATATATATATATAGTAGCTTCATGAACTACTATTCTTTTGTTTCCGCTGCATTATTGTTATATTACTCTGTGTCTGTGATCTTTGATTATTTTATTTACTGTATATGCTGAGCTTTGCCAAATTTAAATTAACAATATGATATTTTGAGCAATTCAAATTCGACATGTATGGATGTGAGTGGTTGAAAATATCAGGTCGTTACATGTGGTATCAGAGCTCTGGTTTTAGGAAAAACTTAGCATATGTAGTAAATTTGATTACAGAATAACTTTCGTTCGAGCTTGAATTCCTTTTCTTCGATCCGGTTTCCTTTGAATTTTGGAATGTTCCCTTGGTTCCAAAATCCATTCTTATATCTCCTTATTCGTATTCTTCTTCATTTTGGAGTATCCCATAACTCCACTTCGAATGATCTCCATAATAAATCAACGGTCTTGCCAATCTTTGAATAATCTGTAAAGGGGTAAAACTCCTTTACAAATCAGTATTGATTCACCGGAGATTTCTATATCCTCGGTTTACGATGCTGCTATCTTTTGCTATACCCGAATTTTATCTCTGGCAATCGAATGTCGATTTGCCTCAGAATTCTGCATCGATCTTATTTATGAAGTCACGGTTGACCCGGTTAAGGTTGCCCGCGATTTGTATAAGTTTATCCATCTTCCTGTTTGAAATTCAATCATCTTATCTCCTTATCGAGCCTATCTTCGAATTTGAATTCTTTGATTTATGTTCCTCTAATTTGGATCTCTATCCTTGTTTTGAAATCCATTCTGGAATCATCGAGTGAGGGAGTGTATTTGTATTTGTAAATTAATATTAAATGTTTTATATATTGTGTTATTTGAGTTGTTGATGTTGATTTGGGTTTTCGATCGATTCGTCTGATCAACGCTATCGATAGGATTTCCAAAACACTTGAACAGAGCAAACTGACACAATATTATTTTCAAATTTGGTAAATGAAATAAATTTGTTTGATTATATTATAAATATATAAGAAAATTTTTCTAGAATTTAATAGTTAATTAAATTGGTTGTTTGAATGATAATATTTGATTATCATTTATTGTTCTAAATGAATTTATAAACATGGTTTATAAATTGATTTGGAATTTGAAATGAATTTAAAAAAAAATCAGGAATTTGAGAATTTAATTTCCAGTGATTTCAAGCTTTGGTTTTTAAATTTTTAAAATATATTATTGAAGGTATTTTCGAATAGAAACCGTTTTCAAAGAATTTTAAAATGTTGAAATCAGTGCTCTTCTCTTTGTCGCTGGAAAATAGTTTCGGTGATGGCGGCCGCATCATCGACATTCATTTTCGAGTTTCGAAGTGGAGAGACCATTCTGTAGCTTTGCTACGGTTTTGTTTTGGAAAAATATTTTGATTTGAATTTCTTAAGTATGACTTGATTTATATATATATATATATATATATGGGTATATTATTTTAAATTTAATTTGATTTAATATATATAGTATATACATAATTATCTCTAAAGGGTTTGAAATTAAACGGAAATTTAATTCTTAAAATTATGTTAAAGGATGTTTTCAAGTATAAAATAAAGCCAAAATTTTGAATAAATATTTAAACTTGAAATAAGTTGAATGAGAAAATTTTACTCGTATAATACTCAATTACATTTCAATATAACTTGTAACAACCCGCATATTTATCGATTTTATACTTAAATGTTTTATTTAAATATAGGATCGTTAATCAGATTGATGTCCGAAAAGCTACTTTTTGAAAACAGTCGAATTAGGACTCGAGACCACCTCCATTGAGTTCAAAATGTCGTTTGCGATCTTTTTGAGTGTAAGCTTCGATATGTTTGGAGCTAGTCAAAAATTTGACCATTTGCACTTTGGGTTTGGGTTCAGCCCCTTTGCCAACTTAAACCCCCCAAATCTGAACCATTTCTCCCCATTCTCCCTCACTTCCTCCTCATTTCAGTTCTAAAGCAAAAATGGTGGGAGAGATGGGAAACTAAAATTGCAAACCCTAGTTTCATTTGCAAATCCAAGCTTTAGCTCCAAATTCCAAGAGAAGCTTAGGTAAGCATCCTCTTCTTCTTCTCCAACTCGTTCTCCTTTCAATTTCAGAAATTTCCTAAACTTAATTTAGGAAATGTTTCTCTTTTAAGCTTAGATTCAAGCTTGTTGAGTTGGAATTGAAGAGTGTTTGTCCTTGCCTTGCTCAATAGCTTCCTCTTCATTGTTTTTGAGTAAAAGGTGAGATTTTTATCTCACATCTTAAACTATATTTATCTTCGATTGTTAGGTATGAATTCCTAACACTTATTCTTGTGCAATTGCTTTTGGTTTGGATTGATTTGGTGATATTCCAATTTTTAGTGTTTTGAGTTCAATTCTTTGAAAATCCTAACTTTGATGTTTTGATCATGTTTTTGGTGATGAATCGAAGAGCGTATATGACCGGGTAGTCGATTGGCATAAACCCTTAGCGCCGTTGCTCGAGCGGTTGCAAATTGGTCGAGATTGGCCATTGTATTAGGTAGGCTGGGAAGGGCTGGAAACAGGGTCCGGCCGACCGAGCTCTATAGCCGGTCGACCGACCTGCTTCCAAAGTGCAAAGCACTTCTCTGTTTTTAGGTCCAGTCGATCGATTACAGAGTCCGGTTGACCGACCTGCTCCTATTTGCCAATTATTCCTATTTTGCCTATTTGTTTGAATTTCCAACTTTAATCGATTCGTGTTGTCTCCTATTTGTTGTTATCATTTCTTAAGACTTTGATGACCCCTCTTTCGGGATGGTACCTCGTTAGGTCGCTCGACCCTATCTCCCTTAGGTCGTTAGACCTCATTTTATCTTCACTAGGTCGTACACCTCTGCGTAGGCAATCTTATCCGAAAAACATTCAACAGAACTTCTTACTTTGATGGTTTTGGGGATTGATTTCTTTGAACTTTACTCACGTCTTCGAACGTGAATTTTTATGATTGATTGTTTCTACAATCACTTCTATGATTTGTCACTTCAAAATATAAAGGTTTTCTATACTAGTATTAAATATCAAAACTCTTTCATCAAAGCGATTTCAACACTATTTTAAATATCAAAAGTTTATTTTCTCAAACCGATTTCCAATCTACTAGTATATACAAGCCTTTACTTCACTCGATGAGAAATCAACTTAAACGACTTAGTAAAACGAGTGGTATGAAACGCTTGCGTTCACTTCGTCTGTTAGCTCTTGGACTTGTTCGATTGAATCCTTTTTGTGACAATTTTCTAGTGCAGATCTACAATCTGTTCGTAAATATTTGAGTTAAGCAAGTGGTTATGGGACATGAAGCTAAACTCTTATATTTACTAGCTTAGTGTAATCGACACTTCCTTATGATCATGATGATCATTTTATGGTTTAGACTAGCAATGTGTGATGTCTCTTTGTCCATGTGAAGGACTGTGCTTCATTTTATTGAGCTTCGTCTCACTTCTTTGTGGGCTAGCAACCCATGTACTTTTAATGTGCTTCGATTCATCTGATGTACCATTTGCACTACATCGATGTCTCGACCTTCCGATTTCATTGGACGTACCGTTTGCACTGCGTCAATATTCGATTCATCTGATGTACCGTTTGTACTACATCGATGTCTCGGCTTTCCAATTTATTGGACATACCATTTGCACTGCGTCAATATTCGATTCATCTGATGTACCGTTTGTACTACATTGATGTCTCGGTTTTCCAATTCATTGGACGTACCGTTTGCACTGCGTCAATATTCGATTCATCTAATGTACCGTTTGTACTACATCGATGTCTCGGCTTTCCAATTTATTGGACGTACCGTTTGCACTGCGTCAATATTTGATTCATCTGATGTACCGTTTGTACTACATCGATGTCTCGGCTTTCCAATTCATTGGACGTACCGTTTGCACTGCATCAATATTCGATTCATCTGATGTACCGTTTGTACTACATCGATGTCTCGGCTTTCCGGTTCATTGGATGTACCGTTTGCACTGCGTCAATGTTCCTAATTGTTTTGTATTTCGATTCATCTGATGTACCGTTTGTACTACATCGATGTCTCGACTTTCCGGTTCATTGGACGTACCGTTTGCACTGCGTCAATGTTCCAAATTGTTGGTGAATTTTCATGCTCCCGCTTGGGATTGGACATCCTTTTCTTGTGATTTCTGGATTTCTAATTATTGATTTCTGGGATTTATGTTTCACCACCTTTTCAGTTGGCATTGATATGTGTGTCATTTACTGTGGCTTGGTGAATTAAATTAAGAATATGACATTCTTTTAATCTTTGAGAAGATTCTTGTGATATTGATTAATCTCTTGTTGATTATCATTTTCATACTTGTAGTAGTATGCTTTTATGGTTATTATATGTTTATGCCATATCTCTTGTTCTACCTGATAATTATAGCTAGACTGATCCGTTTATTATTTTCTTCTTAAATAATACTCGGGTCAGACTGAGATTTTACAGGTGCTTCCTCATGACTTCTTATCTGGAGCCATCTTTTGACTTTTGGCTAACTACTCTAGTTTAGTAGTTTTTGTTGTATGCATTTGAGATTAGACTCCTTGATGTATACATATTCTATTGTCCTGCACTTGTATCTATTCTTTTTATTGTGGATCTTATTTGACCACTACTCTGATGTACACTTTCATGTGTTATATTCATATCTATTTCCGCCTTTGTGATATGAATTGTCTATGACTGATTTGCGTTACGTTTATTTCTATATTTGTTTCTGAAGATTATATATAGCCACTGTGTAGTAGCTTTGAGTTTGTATCGGTATGTCGGATTTCCTCTTGAGATGAAAAGTTATATTTTTATCTGGCATATCGGTACTCGCACAAAGCAATTATACAGATGGTCGCTCCTCAACAGCCTTATTCTCCGTGCTAGTTGACGGCATTACCTCGTAGTGTCCTTGGCTAGCGTGGGTATAGAGGTGGGGCGTCACATAACTTACCTAAATTATTCGGAAGTTAAAAATGTAATTGGATAATATACAATATAAAATGACTTTATAAGAAAAGATTTGAGTGTTATAATAAATGTTATACACTTAAATTTTATTATAAAGATGTTAATAGATATAAATAGGATAATAAGTTAATTGAATAATAGATGAGACAAATAAATTTGTTTTGAAGGAATTAATAAATTGAAATTAGATTAACTTGTGGAAATACCTTGAACTTAAAATCAATTATTGAATATAAATTAATTTAAATTGAAATTTGTATGGTTTAAATTTATTTATATGGTTTAAAATATATGTGATAAGATATATTAAGTGGAATAAATTTAATAATAATTTGGGAAAAAGAGGAATTAGTTTATTGAATAAAATATTATTATAATAAATGGTTATATTTAATTTATGACTATAGAAATTGATAATTGAAGATAACTGGATAATAAGATAATGAATCTAGAAATAGTAAGATTGATTTAACTTAAGTGAAATCAAATGACTTAAATCAATTAGTGAATATCAATTAATTTAAATTGAAATTTATATGGTTTAAATTAATTGATTTGAATCTATTTTTTTGGGTGTTGCTATTTTCCTACCTCCTTCCTTTTCGGGGACGAAAAGTTTTGAGTGGGAGAGAGTGTAACGACCCGTAAATTTTAACAGTTTTAATAATATATTTAATTGAAATTTTGTGAAACTTTAAACAATAAAATTTTGAAATTTAAATTTGATATTCGAAATGCGTCTGTTTTAACATAGCAATTGGAAAATTTTCATCAGATAACTTGGAAGTTTATTTTCTAGTGTAATTTTATTCCAATTTATATCAGTTAAAATTGATGCTAATAAAAGTGTTCCGAAACCTAAATATGTCAACATGAGAAAATTTATTCAGAACACTCTGAATAAGACTGTGTAATCCGTTTCGCGAAATTCGGACGTTTCTAGCTCCGTTTGGATTTTTCTGTATGGGATAGCAATGTATATCAGTGTCCGTTTCGACTTTTGAATGGATAATCCTATCATTGATATTTGTATACTGTTTTGATCGTCTCATCGTGCTGATCTCTACCGTATATTCAATCCTGTGTTTTGAAGTCCAGTTCAGCGGAATTTGTGAAAAACGGTAACCGTATCTTTTGGTTTACTTGTCTTTTGGTTTACTTGTGTTATCTTTCGTGAACTATTTAACCACTAGTTTTATTCCCAAAAATTTATTTCTGACTTTTGTGATTCTACCTTAAATTAATATTTGTCTGTTAATATTTGTCTTTCCATGCATCTATCTGATTGTTAAACGAAATAATATAAGTTATATTAAAACCTTTACGTTTGCCTTGCTGTACAGACTTAAGTTTCATTCCTATTATTTCCAAGACCTCTCATATCCTCCCACCTTTCCACCCATTAACTGTTTATATAATAATTTTAACATCTTCCAGTCTTCCATTTTGCAACTATTGATATATATTATATTATAATCTTTGTTTCTATCTATTTGCCTGTTCATTTTTTCTTATCAAAGCCTGCACGTCCATTTATGAAATCTTCCTTCCACCCATAGCCTCATGCCTACCCTTGCTCCTAACAGCAGCCTCATCATCATCTTAGCATGCAGCCAAGGTCAGTGTATACTATTGTGTGTATATAAATCAAGTTATATAGGTTCTGCTGTATGTATATGTATACACAGTGTTGTGGCTTTAAGAGTTGTTCGACTGCATAGTTAATATAGTATATATATTAGTTTATTATCAAAATTTATTGATATAGGTTTGTAACAGTATAGCATATGCGCATTTGTCTTTATATATATAAAGTTTATATACAGGTATATATATATATATGTTACAACATTTTACTATATGAGTTTACAACTTATATATTGTTTTCCGAGACTTTGTTATCTTTGAATATATATATATAATATTAATAATAATAACATATATAGTAAGCATATATATGATACAATACATCAGTTTCAAGTGCTGGTTCCTTGTAGCATGCACATATATATATATTTTGTGTGGAATCTATATACTAAATTTTAAAGTTTAAACAAGATATATATTGATGTCTGACTTTAAAGTGTACGTATAAATGTATATATATATATATATATATATAGTTTTCCTAGGTATAAGTGCTATTTGTCCATATCAAAGCTTATATAAGCAATAACATCTGCGTTTTATATATATATTTTGGTTTATACTGTTGATTTATGTGAATTTACATAGCAGTATGTGTTTGTTTATGTATTAAATTAGGGTTTGTTTATATAATGTATAAGTGTATATACATAGGAGTATATATATGTTTGTTATAATAGATTTGAAGCATAATTATATTTATGTTTAAGATTTATATATACGGTTGTTTACATTTTCTGTAATAAAATTTATATATATATATATATAGTGAGGTTAGGTAGATATTTAATATGTGTCAATTTATATATATATATATATATGTATGTATTGTTTGTACGCCGTGTGTATATATGTGTGTGCCGGTTCATGTATATAAACCAAATGATGAAATTTAAGGTTTGTTGATATAAAGGCTTATACGTATGGATTGTAATGTTATAATAGTATTAAATATTTATCTATTTAACAGTTTATATCTTATAGAGTATATTAAATAATAATAGCCATGTATAAAAGTTTGTATATATATGTATATGGATTTTATTTTAATGTGTGGGTTTTATTATATAAGGTGATAGTTTATATTTATTGAAGTAAAGCGAATTTATTAATATTTTTAAATGCAATATATATAATATAATAATAGTGTATATATATTCGGTTTATATCAAAACTGATTTCTTGTTCTCATCGATTCTTATCTATCAGCTTTGTCGTCAATTCGTGCCAATCTAGCTTTTCCGTGGGATTCGTGCTTGCATTTCGTAACTCAACTTCATTGTCTATCCTCTCTAGCCTCGAAAGGTGAGTAATCACTCAGATTAACGTTCTTATATTTACTAAATTTGATTTCAATTGAAACGTCAATTGAAATATGCTGCTGTTAGTTATTTACATTGTTATATATATGCCATTATCTGTATCTATTCACCTGTGACATCCGACACCATTATTTGTTATTTATATTGATGATATATGCCTGTTACTGTTGTTATTTTATTATCATATCTATTATCACTCTGCAAGTTCCCTGTTAGTATAGAATCACTATGGGTTGAAATGATACATACCCGAACGATCTGTAGAATAGGAGAAAATCGTTATGGGTTGAAATGATAAACACAAGTGATTTTCATTGAATTGAATTTGGGATTTCGGGTTGAAAAGATATATACCCAAATATATTTTAAATTGCGGATTGAAATGATAAATATCTGTACCACTTGACTATAGGATAGAAAATTATATACAAACACCGTTGGTCTATTTATATTATTTTTTTGAAAATGATTTCTTTGGTTTTGAAAGGAAATATATGATTTTGATAAATATTGATTTTAAAGATTTATCAAGGTTAATTTAATAAAGTTGATATATATAATATGTTTAAGTATTTATTTAATATATATATTTTCAAAAATAGAGTTTATAATGATTCAGATTGGAAAGATAAATTTGAAATTGATTTGATATTTATTTAAGAATTTTACTTAAATAAGTATGGTTTGAAATTATTAAATTTTAAATTTTAAAGATATGATTTTATAACTTGATTTTGATTTAAAGTGATTTAAATGTATATTTCAAATAAATTAAAGGAAATATTTAGTTTATTGTAATTTGGGGTTTGTTTTAAATGATATTGGATTTATTAAGTGAATATTTCAAGACTAAAATAATAGTAAAGTGAATTGATATATATATATATATATATATAAGATTATCAAATTTAGTTTTGAAATGTGTAATATTTGAAGCTTTGAAATATATTGAAATTGAAATGGTTTATTTGTGGTTTAAATCGGTATTTGAAATCGATATAACTTGAAAATGTTTAGTTGAATTGGAATTGAAATTGATGATTTGAAATTTGATTAAAATTGAAATTTGGAATTTGAGTTGATTTTGAATCAATTTGTGGAATTTGAGGAAGCTATTTTTATATAAAGTATTTTAAAACTATATCTAAAACTATTTATATTTTACTTTATAAATTATTTTAATATAAACTATTTTAATATAAATCATTTTCAATATAAATTTTATAAACTATTTTAACTTATAACTATTTTATATAAACTATTTTATTTTATATAAAATTTTAATATCTAAACTGTTTAAAAGGAAAGTGTTATGGATTCCAAAATGTATTGATTTCAAAGGGTTATGATTTCCAAAGTTATGAATTTCAAAGTATTATGATTTCCATAGTATTATTATTTCAAATTGTTTGGTTTCGAAAGCGATATAACTTTGGAAAGTACTATGATTTTGGAAGTGAATATTTTTGGAATGAAAATGATATCGTATTGATTTGGTTATTGAATTGAAATGATATTTTGGTTTTGAAGTATAAACTATTTTAAATGACCGCGGTGTTATAATAACGTTTCGTTGTTAAAGAGACCGGGATTGGATATGGACATACTCTCTGTCGGTACTGAAAACCACTTTAACAACTGTGTACACGGTGGAGATTCCAGAATGACGTAAGATGGTGGCGACGATTCCTATTGAGGTATATACATGGACCCGACTCCCATGAGTTGGCATAAGGTGGCTAAAACAGGAGCGATCGACGGGCCAATGAGGTAGCACCTCTGATCGGACGCATTCCATCGTATACTATTCTATTACTTTGTGATTGATTTGGTGGCCATCCTCGATTTTTGATTTGGGAGTGTGTTCCGAGGTGGGCGGTAGTGGCTGCTATGCGTTTCCACCAGCCCGGATGTGTAATTGGTATATCTACCCTGGCATTGTCTAGTTGTGCCGTGTCACCTACCATATCAAGCTTTACTACGAGTTTGGATTTGTGTCGTAGCCTGTGGAGTTTTGAGGGTAGCCCCCAATCTGGGAGTATGCTAATACTGGATAGACTATTGGGACTATTATGTGTTAAGGGGAATTCACTCCTTAACGCTATTTTAAAGTAAGTTTATTTTATATTAGACATTATTATAATAGCGTATATTACTACATAGTAGATAGTTTAACGGATCCTTAGAGGATGGTTATCCCAAACATCCTTTAAGTTACTGTATTTCAGTTGATATTTCACTTGAGTTGGATTATTAATATAAGAATGTTAATCCTGACTCGAGTGTTTTGTGTTTTGCTTTATGCTCGGGTTAGACTGAGTGATACAATATTCGAGACTCACCTTTGGAGTTGGACCTTCTCTTGGAGATCCAGCTATCTATCCTGCTTTCAGTTGTTCAGTTGATTCCAGTGATGTATTCATATCTTGTATTTGATCATTGTATTGAGACATCTATGTATTCATGACTTCTGTTGTATCTTCTTTAACTCTGTTATATATATATTAGCTTTATGAACTACTATTCTTTTGTTTCCGCTGAATTATTGTTATATTACTCTATGTCTGTGATTATTTTATTTACTGTATATGCTGAGTTTTGCCAAATTTAAATTAACAATCTGATATTTTGAGAAATTCAAATCCGACATATATGGATGCGAATGGTTGAAAATATCAGGTCGTTACAAGTAGAGGATAGTATTCCTTTGACGACGTTTAGAACTAGATATGGATTGTACGAATGGTTAGTGATGTCGATCGGACTAACTAACTCGCTAGCATTCTTTGTTGATTTAATGAATTGAATTTTCCGAGAGCACTTGAATAGGTTTGTGTTGGCTTTTATAGATGATATATTGATATACTCTAAGGATGAAAGGGAGCATGAAGCTCATCTTAGAGTTGTGCTTGAGACGTTGAGGCAGAATCAGTTGAAGGCAAAGTTTTCGAAGTGTCATTTCTGGAAGAAAGAAGTGAAGTTTCTTGGTCATGTAGTCTCATAGAAAGGGTTGTCTGTAGATCCGACTAAGTTTAAAGCGGTGAATAATTGGAAGAGACCCAAGACAATGACTAAGATAAAGAGTTTCCTTGGATTAGCTAGATATCATCGAAGATTCATTAAGGATTTTTCGCGGATAGCAACACCGATGACCAAGCTAACGCGAAAGGATGTGAAGTTTGTTTGGACTGATAAGTGTGAGGAAGCATTCCAGAGCTTGAAACGCTTATTGACTTATGCACCTGTACTAGTTGTTCCAGAAGGGAATCAGGATTTGGTAGTATATACAAATGCGTGTGGAACTGGATTAGGAGCTGTGTTAATGTAGAGAGGTAAAGTGATTGCCTATGCTTCTTGACAGCTTAGACCGCATGAGGTTAGATATCCAATGCATGATTTGAATTTAGGTGCGGTGATATTTGCATTAAAGGTGTGGAGACATTACCTTTTGGGAGAGAGGTTTGAGCTATATACGAATCATAAGTCGTTGAAGTATTTATTCTCTCAGAAGGAGCTGAACATGAGATAGCAAAGATGGTTGGAATTTATAGCTGCTTATGACTTTGGAATTGAGTACACATCGGGAAAAGGCAATAAGGTTGTGGATGCGGTTAGAAGAAAACATCAGAATGCAGTGTTGGTAATGATAGCTGAGTGGAAAGATTTGGAAGCGTTGACGACATGTAGAGAGATCTTGTAACGACCCGAGATTTTGGGTATTTGAAATTGGATATTTAATTGATCTGAATATTTAAAAGTTAATTTTTAACTTGAATTTTAAATGTAACTATTTATTTGATTATTAAATTATTGAATTTAATAATTGAAAATTGGGTAAAATATTGAATCTGGAATTTTAAGCTCGTTAAAAATAATTTAAGGCTTATAAAATTCATATTGATAATACTGAAGATAATAAACGCTTTAAAATTGAATTTAAAGGTGATTTGTTCAGTTTTGAAAATTTATCGTTTAAATTGACATTTTAAAACAGCCTTCTGGGGCGCAGACTCGGAATTCGACGAAACCTATTCCATTGGATCCGTAATATTGTATTATTATCGGATTTCAAATTTTGTAACGTTTGGAGTTATTGTGTGGTCATACGGTTTGTAAATGCGTTGAAATATATATCTAAAATTCAATATAATAACTGGGGCCAAAAAGTTATCTTCTCCATACGATCGAATTAGGGCTCGGAACCTTTTCCATTGCATTCAGAATAGGGGTATAACATTATGAATGCCTAGCGGCATGCCGCGATAGGAAGTCAAAATTTTAAGTTGCGAAATCGAGACGGTTTAAAATTAAATAAATATATATTTAAAATTGATTGACATTATATTCACATCAGACCATTTTCAATTCTTTTCACATCACTATACTATACCAATTCTAACACACTTTCCCGTTTAAAACCAGACAAAAAAAGAAGAAAAAAAGTTGTTGGCCCTTAAACTAGAAAAAAATATATATAATATATGTTTGCTTGCAAGGTAAACATCGGCCTTCCTCGCTTCTTTTTCTTCCCTCCCTCTTTTCTTTTAAGCAGCGATCCCTTCCTCCTCCTTTCAGTTAAATCGAATTCAAAAAAAAGGGAAAACTTTAATATCTTTCATTCAAAAACAAATTCGTCTTCCTCCCAAACTTCAGTGTTCTCGAATCAAAAAAAAAGAGGGGGGGATGGCCGCGAGTTCAATTCGTTCAGACGCAAGGGGGCGACAACCTTGTATCAAACAAGCGACTAGGGGAGGGAGAATGAGCCGTTCGTTCATCAATCGAGATCGATCCAATGCTAAGCGTGCGACGATGGGAAGCTCGATGGCGATGTTGTTCGCAGCAGTAAAGGCGCGCACGAGGATGGAAGGTCGCGACGTGGGGCCAAGGATGGGAAGTTGTCGTGGTCGCGAGATGTTCAAACTCGCTGGAGGATGGGTTGTTCGACAGCAGGCGAAGGTGTTAGTTATGGTATTGCTTTTATCTATTACAGTAATCAGTTAACTAGTTAATTTTAAATAGTTAATCTATTTTATTTTAAATGCTGAAGTAGTTAACTACAGAGGAAGAAAAAAATTAATTTAACTGTATTTTTTTTAATTTGCAGTTAGTGTAATATTGACCCACTGCTGATTTGATTTAAATTAATAGCAGATGATTCTATTTTTGATTTTTACCAGTATACAAATATTTCAAATCATGATAATAATAATAATAAATTAGTTAACTTATATGTTAATTAGAATATTAATTAAGGTAATTTGATTTTAAACATTTAATTTAATGTTACTTAAGTTTAAACTTGTAATTTAATTTATTGATTATTATTTCATTTATCAGAAAATTTAACAGTTAAATAAATTTAAAGTTTTATTTAGCCGATAAATTTAAATTTAAAGTGAGAATGTTAATGGTAGTTTAATCATGTCAAATGCTAATAAATTCGAAAATTCATTTATACGAGGTCCTGAATCAAATGAAACCAGTCGAGTTTGGTTCGTTGCTGGGAGTCGATGCAACAAAAAAATTCAAGGTGAGTTAATCTCACTCAAATTGGATTACCGGTTAATTTAAATAGTTAAAATTAAAGGGCATTTCACTAGAAGGAGAAACTTTGCAGTCCAATTAGTTTCTAGGACACACATCCATAGAAATTAATTTCAAGGCCAATGTCAGCAGAATAATTACTTTTAAGGACAAGTCAGCAGACCAATTACTTTCAATGACATAATTTCATAGGTTTTTAGGCCTTAGAAACTAATTATTTTTCATTTTGTCCTTAAAAGTAATTATTTCAGTTGTGTGTCCTAGAAACAAATTGCACTTGCTAAAGAGGCCCTTGTGGCTAATTTACACTAAAATTAAATTATTGGTTGATTGATTGAGTGTGATAATTATTATCAATCTGGATGTGATATTATATATATAGTAGTATATAGATATATTGGAGTGATTGATATTCCCGCATTATATAGCGGATGAGACCCTATGCGCCTCGCATAATAGCGGATGACCCTATATACCACGATTTCCCCTAGAAGTGGGATTGCTATTTTTATATTATGCTAACATCTGTGGATGCAGGGAAACAGGTTAGAGGGATCCAACTCGATTCCTCAAAAATGTTGAATTTATTTTCATTTCAGTGATATATGAAATGTAGGATAATCTGTGATAGATTATGTTGGAAAATTAAATTTATGGGATGCTATGATATTGTTGGATATATTTTTGGCATTTTGAAATATCAAAAATATAAATATTGGATTTTTTAAGGAAAATAAAAAGGGTTTTTTAAAATAAGAACTTAAGCAATTGTTTTAAATATTAAAGAATGTATTTTTAAATTTGGAATTTAAATAATTGGAAAAAAGGGAAAATTGAAAATAAATTATGGAATTGATGTTCCAGATTTAAATAAGATTTTAAATCATAAAAAGGAAGAGAATATGGAATTAATTTTAAATGGAATTTAAATTAGAAAATCAATTTAAAAATCAATAAAGTGTTTGAAACAAGTGATAAAATGGGAAATGAGATTATGGAAAGTATAATTGAGGTTATAAAATAAAGTGAAGTAAATTATCAGTGGATAATTTGAAATAATAAATTCACGATAGGAATTTTTAAGGAGATGGCCAAGTGTTTTAAAAGTAAATGGTAAATTTATTTTTAAATGGAAAGAAAGAATTTACGAAGTTGGAACATAAATTAAACTGGAGATAAATCGAGAGGGATTTATAAATGGTGAGACGGGCTATATTGAAGTGGAAAATGTATTTTCCTAAGAAGTTAAGTATATTTTCAAAGAAAGATTTTTAAGTGTAAATTAGAAAATTAAAGGTGTTTTAAAGGATATTTTATAAAAATGTATTATTCAATGGTTTAAATTTTTTAAAGTAAATATTAATTAAGTGAGTTAAAGTAGTTAATTATTTTTAAAGGTTAAATTAGTGTTATGATTTTAAAAGGATAATTATTAAATATTTATATTTTATAAAATAACTTTTATTTTAAAAGTAGTTTTTAGCTAAGGTTTTTACTTGGAGAATTAGTATAGAATTTCATAAGTATTATTTGAATAAAGTGATTTAAGTAGCTTATTTTAAATATTTTTAAGTGTATATTTTTGGATAAAGAGATTTATGTATTTGAAATTCAATTTAAAGGAGATTTTAGTGTTTTCAGTGGAAAATGGATATTTGGTTGAATTGATTGTTTATTTGATAGTTAAACAACCGACTATCAAAATCTGGACCCAATATAACTTTGGAAGTATCTAGATAAGGTACGGGAATTATACATTTACCGTTCGAGGTGCTATACTGTACGTATAAACTCGTTCGTTCTTCTAGGACATTTATAAGGAAATCCGTCCACAAAATGGTTAGGAGGTGATCTCCGATCTTATTTTCATTTGTTTATTTCCTAGAGAACCGGGGTTGAGTTTACCGGAAATAGCGAACGTTGTTTCTAAGAGATGGAGATCGGATTTGAGAATCCGAAAACCACTTCGATCCAACGGGCACGTTTTCGAAAGAAAGACAAGAGCTTGGAGTCGAAGATGGAGCAGTGAAATGCAAGGGCTAATCGCTAGTAATCCTGAGGGTGATTCCAAAATGGATGTAGTAGGAGTAGTGCCTTCGGTTCCGTTCGGACCGGGATCGGACTTGTATGGATGAATGTTATCAGTACATTGTCATTGGAGGACAATGAGCATTCTAAGTGAATATTCCTAAAAAGGTAATCGTAGCTTCTAGCCTCATCAACTGGGAATGACTGAAAATCAGGGGGAATGCAGCAAGGCTAAGTGGGTAGCGCCCAAGTAGGGTATGTCTATCACCTTTCTAGATACCCTTGGATATTATTATTACTACATGGTAGGAGCTCAGAGAAGGATGGGAACACCCGGGGTGATAGCATATTCGGGCTGTCCAGTAAGGGATAGTTCCGGTCTTGTGTTGTAGGGGATCCCTGAGTGGTCCTCGGTACAGTGTTTCTAGACAGGTACCGTGACAGATGGTACCCCAGTGCCTAGTCATTCAGTTGGAATCCATTCTCCAATAAGCGCCGTATGGTTTTGATTGTGCCCAACTATGCTGGAATGTGAGATGCAAGCATTTCAGCTATTTGAATAAGTATTTGTACTTAGACCCTATTATAATATTAGATAATTTTGATATAAAAAGTTTTGGTTATCGTAAGGTAAAAACCCGACATGTTTATTTGTGGCATGGTCTTACGAGATACCTTTGATTTTTAAAGGATTTGGAAAACTCTAATAATTCAAATTGAGTGTGTTTTTGCATGCTGGTTTTTCCAGACTAACTCAGGTTTTTTTATTATAATGCTCGGGTCAAACCGAGTATTACAGATACAGGATAGGATGCTATGGAGCTCAGGAGACGAGCTGGATGACGAGACGTATCACACGTACTTGGTGTATAATCCGCTGTGCATTGTAAGCTGTATAGTCAACTTTTGTGAGGACAAGTTATTATAATTGTCCAGTATTGTGTTATTGATTGTGTTGTACTCTGATGATGTAATGTATAAAAACAGTTATAGTTTTCTTTTGTATAAAGATCTGTTGTTATCTATTATATATTGTTCCGCTACGATTGTGAGATTCTGATGTTGTTTTCTATTTTCTCCTTCTACCTCTTTCTTCTTTTCCCTAACGATCTGGTATTTCCAGCATTCGATTGTTCGGCATGTAATACAGTGGACGTATTGATGTCGATTTTCGGAGGTCGAAAATTCGGTTATGACATTTGGTATCGGAGCTGAAGGTTAAGCGAGAACCTTGGCTCTGGTGGAAATTACTCATTAGAGATAGGGTCAGTAGTGCCCTAGAATGACTTTGAGTGTATTAATAGATATGAGCGCATATTTGTTAGTGAATATAAAATTGTTTTATATTTCGTTGATTGGTTTGTTGAGTGGCTTATGGATTCTGGTCAATATGAGTAATTAACGTTATTGATAGGGATTTCTAAACACTATAATAGAACAATTCGACACGGTATTGTTTTAAATGGGGTAAATGAAATAACTTTACCCAAATTATTTTTATATATAAGAGAAATAATTTTCGTAAATTATTATAATTAGATATGGTTTGTTTGGTTGTTAGGAAATGATAATATTAAATTATTATCATTGTTGTTATGGTAATTGAATAAGAAATTAATGTTATAGCTAAAAGTTAAGAGAAATAATTCGGAATTTGAAAATATGAATTTATAAGTGTGATTTATAGTTTGAAATAAAATTCCAGAAGAATATTTAAATATAGATTTAAAAGGATCTGAAATTGGAAATTTGGGAATTTAATTCCCTTTGATTTTGAAATGTTTTCCCAAAGTCTTGGAAATTAAAAATATTGGTTGGAAATATTTTGATTTGGAAATGAATATATTGAGATTTGGGATAAAAATATTTAAAAAGTGGTTTTTAAAGGAATAAAAGCACTGAACTCTCTTCGGTCGCTGGAAAATAATTCTGATAATGATCACGACATCATCGGTGTTCATTTTTGAGTTTCCAAGAGAGGAAGCTACCTAAATGTTTTAAGTTGGAGTTGTTTGCAAAATTGGGTTTGATTTTGGAATGCAAAAGAATAATTTGATTTTGGGTATAATGATTTCAAAAATGATTTTGAAAAATTAAGAAATTGTTGAAAACTCTGGGGTTTGGTCTAAATTGTTTTTTGGAGATATGATAAAATGGTTCGATAACTTATAAGACCCGGTTATTTTTTGAAATGGAATTTAACTAAATTAAGTTAAATAAAAGTGAACTTTGAGGAAATAAGCCTAAGTAGGCCAACTGGAAATAATTATTGGGATAGAAATTATTAAGTTGGAAATAAATTAGTGGATGGACAAATTAATTTAATTTGTAAGTAAATAGAATTGAAATTTGAAAATTGGAATGATGTTTAATTTGAACTATGTTAAATAAAGTGAAATTAAAAAAAAATTAGTTCGAGTGGAATAAATGAAGTAAAGTTAGGGAATAAAATTTATTGGAATTTGAAATAAATTAGTAAATGAAACTAATTTAAAATAATTAGGTGGATCAGATATGATTGGGAGATAGTTGATAAAATTCAATATTTAAAATTTGAAGACAGATTGAATTCAAATAGAATTGAAATTTAATTTGAATGAAGATGGATATAAAAGCTTAAGTGATGAAGTGGGAATACATATAAGGAGTGTATAAAATATTTATATTGAACTTAAGAAATGGATGGTGAAATTCTTTAGTAAATTTGGTATTAGAAATATACTAAGTTAATATGTGAATGAAGATTTAATAAAAGTTGGGTAAAAAGGAAATTGTGGATAAGTGAATGGGAATCAAAATAAATGTCAATAAAAAGAAAATTGATATAGCTAATAATAAATTGAGATAAATATGTAGGATGTACGTATATTATTTTATTCTCAAACGATTTGATCCAGATTCGAGCACAGAATTTCGAGATAGTTATATCGATCCGAGTTGGAATTTTTCATTCGATTTTCGACGACGAACCCTGGATATGGATTTTTGATTGATCCTGAAATTCTCTATCATAGTTATGGCTATGCAAGGAGAATAACGGTTTCTGATCAAGAAACCAGATCTGAGTCCGCACTAGGGGGTCGTGTGATCGATACTAGTTCGGAAGTGAAATTGTGTGATCGAGAGACCGATCGGATTTGATGTTGTGTGCGGATGATATATGTACATCGTACGGGCTTAAGTAACGCAAATATTGAAAATTTTGAAAAGAGACAAGTAGAATAATTTTAAATTGTACGGTTAGATATTATTGGTGAGTAAGATGCAGGTAATTAAAAAGCGAAGGATAAATGGGGTCTTCAATTTCGGAAAATAAATTTGATTACCCGACAAAAAGGTATGTGTTTGAATTGTGTATGAAATTTGATGATTTTCTGATCTAACCACTTGGCTTTTGTTTTCTTTTGAAAATTTGGGGCCGTAGAGGCAATTTTGTAGCTGTTCCGATCTAGCCGCGCAAAGGAGACGCAGGCGAAATTTTTCGAAAATTTAAGGAGTTAGAAATTTTTTGAAGAAAATTGTGATAGTTTAAAATTTGGTTTTAAACTATAATTTGAATTATTAAGGGGATAATATTATTTGGAACATATGGATGAGTTTGGAAAGTTAGTAAGAGTGATAGTGTGTCTTTAATAAAAAAAGATTGTTTTGGGAAGTTGTTAAAAATTGTTTGGTTTTGGAAAACAGTTAACGGGTTGTGGACCATTCTTCTTGACTAGCAATTTCGAGGACAAAATTCTTATAAAGGGGGACGAATGTAATGACCCGAGATTTTGGGTATTTGAAATTGGAATATTTAATTGATTTGAATATTTAAAAGTTAATTTTTAACTTGAATTTCAAATGTAACTATTTATTTGATAATTAAATTATTGAATTTAATAATTGAAAATTGGGTAAAGTATTGAATCTAGAATTTTAAGCTCGTTAAAAATAATTTAAAGGCTTATAAAATTCATATTGATAATACTAAAGACAATAAAAGCTTTAAAATTGAATTTAAAGGTGATTTGTTCAGTTTTGAAAATTTATCGTTTAAATTGACATTTTAAAATAGCCTTCCGGGGCACAGACTCGGAATTCGACGAAACCTGTTCCATTGGATCCGTAATAGTGTATTATTATCGGATTTCAAATTTCATAACATTTGGAGTTATCGTGTGGTCATACAGTTTGTAAACGCACTGAAATCTATATCAAAAATTCAATATAATAACTGGGGCCAAAAAGCTATCTTCTCCATACGATCGAATTAGGGCTCAGAACCTTTTCCATTGCGTTCAGAATAGGGGTATAACATTATGAACGCCTAGCGGCACGCTTCGGGCATGCCTCGATAGGAAGTCAAAATTTTAAGTTACGAAATCGAGACGGTTTAAAATTAAATAAATATATATTTAAAATTGATTGACATTATATTCACATCAGACCTTTTTCAATTATCTTCACATCACTGTACTATACCCATTCTAACACACTTTCCCATTTAAAACCAGACAAAAAAAAGAAGAAGAAAAAAAGTTGTTGGCCCTTAAACTAGAAAAAAAAAATGTTTGCTTACAAGGTAAAGCATCGGCCTTCCTCACTTCTTTTTCTTCCCTCCCTCATTTCTTTTAAGCACCGATCCCCTTCCTCCTCCTTTCAGTTAAATCGAATTCAAAAAAAAGGGGGAAAACTGTAATACCTTTCATTCAAAAACAAATTCGTCTTCCTCCCAAACTTCAGTGTTCTCGAATCAAAAAAAAAGATGGGGGATGGTCGCAAGTTCAATTTATTCAGATGCAAGTAGGCGACAACCTTGTCCCGAACAAGCGACTGGGGAGGACGAATGAGCCGTTCGTTCAGCAATCGAGATCAATCCAATGATAAGCGCGCGACGATGGGAAGCTCGATGGCGATGTTGTTCGCGGTAGTGAAGGCGCGCACGAGGATGGAAGATCACGACGTGGGGCCAAGGCTGGGAAGTTGTCGTGGTCGCTAGATGTTCAAACTCGCTGGAGGATGGGTCGTTCGGCAGCAAGCGAAGGTGTTTGTTAGGGTATTGCTTTTATCTATTACAGCAATTAGTTAACTAGTTAATTTTAAATAGTTGATCAATTTTATTTTAAATGCTGAAGCAGTTAACTACAAAGGAAGAAAAAAAAATTAAACTGTATTTTTTTAATTTGCAGTTAGTGTAATATTGACCCACTCCTTGATTTGATTTAAATTAGTAGCAAATGATTCTATTTTTGATTTTTACCAATATACGAATATTTCAAATCATGATAATAATAATAATAAATTAGTAAACTTATATGTTAATTAGAATATTAATTAAGGTAATTTGATTTTAAACATTTTACTTTAATGTTACTTAAGTTTAAACTTGTAATATAATTTATTGATTATTATTTCATTTATCAGAAAATTTAACAGTAAAGTAAATTTAAAGTTTTATTTAGCCGATAAATTTAAATTTAAAGTGAGAATGTTAATGGTAGTTGTAACGACCCGTAATTTTCGATAATTAAAATAGTTAATTTAATAAGATTATGTAATTTAATGTTGGAAGAAATAAAATTTATGATATAGGAATGGGAACTAACTAGATAATAATGTAAATTAATGTAATAGATGACTATTTGAATGTAATATCAAGTAATTGTAATTATTGTAAGTTATAATTGATTATAAATTTAAAATAAGGAATAAATTTAAATGTTATACTAATTGATGAAATAATATGTGTATTAAATAGTTGATAATTGGATTAAAAGAGTAAGTGATAATTTAAATGTTGTATTAATTAATGAAATCGAATGTAATAAATTGTAATTGAATAAAAATTAATGTTGTGCAAATAATTATAACATGTGTAGACAATCAACCTATAAATGTGATTAAATTAAGCTAAAGGTGACAATTGTTATTTGTTACCTATTTGTTTAACTTGTTGAAATGAAATTAGAAATAAATTGCATTAAATGTTACGTTAATGTGAATTAAGGCAATAACTGTAGAATATTGAGGTAATAAAATGTAAATTAGTGTTAGTTTTACCCATTTGATAATAAATGATTGAATAAAAGATTGAAATAAAATTTAATCAATTTATTGGAATTAAAATATAATTAATTGGATTTAATTACAGTTTAAATTGAACACTGTAATTACTGTAATATTCAACACTGAATTGATTTATAAATGTGTTTTTTAAATGTGTTTAAATTACTTAAATGTAAATATTGTTTTACTTATCATCTTATTATTTAATCCGTTGAAATCTATTTGGAAATCAATGAAATTAAATGTAATTAAATATTTTAGTTATTATAAGAAACGATGTTAACCATAGAGTTGAGTGAAATAAAATGAAAACTTACGTTGTGTAAATTCATAAGGTAATAGTTGATTTAATATGAGAACATTTAAATCAAAAATAAAGGAATAAAAATGAATAAGTTTAGTAAAGGAGTAAAAATATGTTTATTTGTTTGATATGTATTTTAGCTTACAAATTAATTACAGGAATAAGAAATCAATTATTTAATAAGAAATTAATAGCTTTTGGTTTGTGTATAATAATTCCATAAATACGTTAAATTACTATAAAAGGAATTGAACTGTCTCATTTCTCTTTTAAAATTTAACTTAGAAATCAATGGCAATTAATGTGATCGGAACCTTTTATTTAAAAAGAGAGAAGACGTTAATTGTAGACGTATATTAAAATAAATTTAAATTGGGTTATTTATTTCCAATTAATTCAGTTCATGTTTCTAATTTTACTCTTGGTTTACTGCATATATGTTTGTACCTAAATATAAACTTATGTTTCAGATCCAATTATATATAAAAAAGGATTATTTAGGTTTGAAATCTCATATGGTTTTAAATTAAATGTTAATAGGAGATTATAAAGGGGTAAAATAGATTTACACTTGACTATTTCCTTTTACTTAGACGTGATTAGATTTTAATTGCAACATAATTTACCTTTCCATTTTCGCTCTTCTAATTTACTCTTACATTCATTGCCTCCTTATGTGGATTAGTAGCATATATTTTATTTATGAATGTAAACCATAATTGGAGATAAAGATGTGTGTGTGTGTGTGTCTATATATATATATATTATACACCTGTTTATATTACCTCATTTATGTTGTCATATTTGTTTAATGTATGTTAATGCGTACCTAGTAAAATGTTTAATCGAAATGCTAACATGTTTGTTTAAATTCCTAATCTAATCACACAGAGAGAAATGAAAGGTTCTTAATGTTGTATATTGCCTTAAATAATTACATAAATTTGTGTAAAGAATTTAATTTTATTTATTGTGTGTTAATGTAAAATTAAATAGGTGTAACTATGAGTTTATGGGAGTTAAGGAAAGTAATAAAGAGGAGACATAAGTTTAAAATTTGAATTCCAAAGGTTTGTTGGTAGTGTACATCTGGTCCGTGCATTTCTTCATCATTATTTAATACATACCACATTTCTTTCCTCATTTTTGGTGTTTCTTCATTTTCGTTTATTTACTTCTTCTTTTTCCTGAAGCTACATCTTCTCAAACGTGAGTTTCATTTTATATGTATACGAATATATTTATTTATTTAACCTTTCTTCATCTCTTTACACCTTGTCCTACCTCCAATTCCTAAAGTAAAAAAAAGCGAGTTTGTTGTTTTCTTCATCTCATTTCATATTTCTACAGCCACTTCATTTCTTTTCATTTTGTTTTCCTATAGCCTTCTTCCACCTCATATTTTTATTTTTTTATTTTGGTAGCTTATATTTCCTAAAGCCTTCATTTTAGAAACGTGGCATTCATTTTTGTCCCTCCACCTTCTTTCCTTATTATTAAATAACCCGCCACTTTATTTCTTCTTTTACGTTTTGTTTCTCCTGACACCTCATATTCATTTAGTTCAAATTATTCTTTGCTGAAGCTATAATTTCATCAACAAATTGTTCACGTTTTTAAAATTGTTCCTTAATTCTTTTTCCTATCGCCGCTTCATTTCCTATGTTTAGATCTCCATTTCAAATCTTCCTTTCCCTAAATCATTTTAATGTGAACTTCCAAATTCAAAAGCTCTCGTTTTGAAAATTCAAAAGCTTTCTTTTATGAAACATGGGTTTCATCCTTTTTTTCCTACATGTCCTATCCTCATCTTAGTTTGTTCTTCCATCTTGCCTAAAGCCTATCTTGAGAAAACGTAAGTATTAGACTTTGTTTATTTTTATTTAAACGTGTACCAATTATTATTTTAATAATATTTCTTATAACATGAATATCTTTTGCATATAATCTTCGATTCACGCACGATTTCTTCTATTGGAATTTTGGGCTTTTATTGGATTTAAATCGACTATAAACAAAGGTGAGTGTTTTGACCCACTCACAATTAGTAACTATCTCATGTTAGTTAAATTAGATTTATGATGTGATTAGAAATCAATTGACTGATGTTTGGTATGTTTAAATGTTATTCTGGTTAAATTTGACTTTTATTGTATTTAATCATCGTTTAATTTATTATTAAATTTAAATTGTCAGTTTAATACCTGTTAGTGATTATCAGTTATCTATTTATATTTATTGATTGATTTGGATGATGATTGTGATGGATGTTTGATTGTTGATATTGGATGACTAGATGCTGTATTTTATATTGTTATAATACTGCAAGTCCCTATGGGTTCAAATGATACATACCCGAACGATCTATAGATTAGGGAAAAATCGTTATGGGTTGAAATGATAGACTCGAGCGATTTTATGGATTTTTATTTAATTCGGGATTACGGTTTGAAATGATATATAACCATAAAATTTTAAATTGCGGATTGAAATGATAAATATATGTATCACTTGACCATAGGGTAGAAAATTATATACGGACACCGGATAGGTTAAATTAAGTGACTTTTAATTCCTTAAATTTTGAATTCTGTTAACTGGCATTTTGAAAATAGAAATTGATTTATATAAACTGAATTATTTTCGAATAATCCAAGTGTTAAATGTTGAAATTGGAATTGATTTAATGAATTGTTCAAGGGATTTAAATTTGAATTTCAAAGTTGAAGTGTCATATATAAATGTTTAATTAGGGTTGAGTTATTGAAAATGTTTGGATATAACTTTGAAAAATCTATTTTAAACCAATTTAAATTATTTTAATAAATTTAAACTATTTTAATTTATTTTAAATCTATTATAACCTATTTAATCCAATTTAACCTATTGTACCTATTTTAAACTAATTAAATTTATTTATTCTATTTTAAATTTATTTAATATAAATTAAATCTATTTAATATATTTTATATTTATTTAATCTATTAAAAATCTACTTAATATAATTTAAATCTATTTAATCTATTTAAATCATTTTAAATTAAATTAAATTAATTAAATCTATTTAAATTATTTAAGCTATTCAAATCATTTTAACTCTAATTAAATCAAATTTAAATCTATTTGAACTATTCTTACTATTCAAACTATTTTAATCTATTTTGAACTATTTTTAAAATAAATAAAACTATTCATGACTATCTAAACTATTTTCTAAAATTTTAGACTGTGTAAAGTTGAAGTATATATATTTAAATCCTTGATGATGATACAAATTAAGTTGGAATTTGGAATTGATACCTTTTGTGAATTGACATATTTGAGTAAACATGATGATTTTTGAACTAGAATTTAATTAACCTATCTTATCGATGAATTCAACAGTGAATATGATTTTGAAAGTGAATATAGTTTTGAAAGTGGATATGATTTCAAAAGAAATATGATCTGAAATTGAATATGATATTTTGATATAAATTGTGGATTGACCTTTTGAAATGTAAAAGAACTATCTGGTGTGTAACAAGCGTTTGGTTGTTAAAGAGACCGGGATCAGATATTGTCATACTCTCTGCCAATATCGAAAACCACTTTAACAACTGTGTACGTGGAGGAGATTCCAGAAATGAAGTAGGATGGTTTGGCGAACGATTCTGTATGAGGTATTGACGTGATCCCGACTCCTGTGAGTCAGCTTAGATGTGACTAAAACAGGAGCTATACCTGGGCCAAGTGAGGTCATTCCTCCGATCGGACATGCTTCTTCGATACCATATTATGACTTTTTGTGATGATTTGGTGGCCACCCCTTGATTTTGATTTGGGAGTGTGTTCCGAGGTGGACGGTAGTAGCTACTATGCGTTACCACCAGCCCGGTTCTGCAATTGGTAAATCTACCCTGGCATTGCCTCGAGTGCCGTGTTCACATGCCCTAGAGCACCTTTTACGAGTTTGTTTTGTACCGTACCTATGGGGTGTCCTCTGGGTAAACCACCGGTTTGGTGGAGCCTACGACATTGTATAGACAACGGGAATATATAAAATGTGTTAAGGGGGATATGGGTAATGCCTTAACGCTATTTTAATACTTTCCTTTACTGTAGACATATTATAATAGTGTATTGTACTACATAGTAGATAGTTTAACGGATCCTTAGGAGATGGTAATCCCGAACATCTCTTAAGTTATTGCACTCACGTTAGACACGGGATATGAGATGTCAAACCCCGTAAACATCTCTGACGCTGTTACACTCATATTTATTTACTGTTGATTTAACTTACACAAGATCTTTAATTTTCGACTCAAGTGTTTTGTCTTTTCAATTCGCTCGGGTCAGTCTGAGCTTTTCAGTTTATCGAAGACTGCTTTCTGAAGGATGAAGACGAAGATTTGTACTATAATTATGTATGATATTTATTCCACTGCATCCTGTTGTTCCATTGCATCTATTTATTATTTATTCTTGTTGTATGTAACTCTGATCTGTATTATAAAGGTTTAATCAATGTTAGTTGTAAACAGCTTCATGAACTGTTTATTTGATTATTATATTTTGTCATTCCGCTGCGAGATTCTGTATTTGTTTTCTTTTTTTCTCTGTTTTTTTTATTTACCCCATAATAATCTACCCTTTTGAATGGTTTGAGTCTGACGTGTGTGTCTGCTTAAAACATCCAAAAAGGCTGGTCGTTACAGTTTGTATCAAAGCCAGGTTTAACGATAACCTTAGCTTTGTGGGGTCTGACTCATATAGAATAGGGTAGTAATACCCTAGAATGAGTCGCTGAGTGTATATATATGAGAGAGCGTATTTGTTAGTGTTATAAAAGGTTTTGTATTATGATAATTTGTTCTGTTTAGTATTTATAAATTCTGGTCAGTACATAGGACGCTATGGCATCGATAGGAATTTCTACACTTAATAGGACAGACCGACACAATATTGTTTTGAAATATAGGTAAATGAAATAATTTTGCCTATTATATATTTTGTATATAAAATAATAAATTTTATAAATGATATAGTTGGATGTAATATGTTGTTTGTTAGGTAGAGAAATTTTATAAATATTGATTGAAAAATAGGATTTACAAATAAAGTAAATATAAATTGGAAGTTTAGAACAGATGTTCCGAGATTTTTGGAAATTTCTTTCGAAAGATTTTGGAATATAATATTAGTAGTATTTAGAAGTATTTTCTGATATAAATATTTCAAGATGATTTGAAAGAAATGTTTTAAAAGAAATTTTTTAAAGGAAATAAGTTCTGTACTCCCCTCTCTGTCGCTGGAAAATAATTTCGGTAATGAGTGCACGCATCATCGACGTTCATTTTCGAGTTTCAAAGTGGGAAGACTGCTGTAGTAGTTTTACTACACACCTGTTTTGATAAATAAATCTTGATTTTGAATCCCTAAATATGATTTGATCTATAAAGGATATATATATATATATATTATTTTCTAAATGACTGAAATGAATCCGGGATTTAGTTCTTAAAACTTTTTGATAATTAATAGCTTTCAATTATTGCAATGAATGAAATCTTGACTATATTAATAATTGGAAACTTCTGAAATGAGGAAAATAAGAAATTGGAAGCTAAATAATTAATGAAATATATATGAGATGGGAAAATGTGATATGTAAATCAATGGATAGGGAAATTAAGAAATGTAACTATTGAACATTTTGTTAGCTTAAATAAATAAGAGAAACTTGTGTAACATTCAATTACATTCTAAAAGACATAATGTATAACTTACCGAATATTAAAAGTTGAAATGTTTAATAAGAATATGTATAGAATATTATATAAGTAAACTTAGGAAATGAAGTGTTCAATGGAATTATGCTTACAAGTGAAGAATTAGGTGTATAAAAATGTTATGAACTTAACTTAATAATTTGAAAATGCTAGTAGTTATAATTTAATAAAAAGGAGGAATACTGTAAGTAAATGATTATAAACTTAGGTAATGTTTAAAGCCAATTATAATTAGAGTAAATAGTAAAAGTGGATACTATATGTGAAAGAAGTAAAGGTGAAAGGTGAAAATCTTTTATAATATGAGTTGTTTCACAAATGAATATTTATATAAAAAGGGAAATCATACTAAATAGTAAATGTGAAGTAAACTGAAATAAAATGTATACAATACTTCAATAATGAATTCATTTATGATCCAAATAATTGAAATAGATATAACTTATGTAAGTAAAGAATGTAAATTAATGAAATAAGTCTTATATGAATGGATGAGAATTAAAATTTTGTAAGTAATGAATGTGAATTAAAGAAAAATCATTGTATGAAAAAAATTTAACAAAAAATGATGTGAAAAAAGATTAATAGAATAAACTTAAAATATGTGTTGAATTCTTTGTTTGTTTTGGCTTATGGGACGTTGGGAAGTGATACTTTGTAACGACCCGCTATTTTGGACCATTCAAATCGACAATAAATCCACACATGTCGGACTTGAATGATTCAAAATATCAGATTGTTATTTAAATTTGGCAAAACTCAGCATATGCAGTAAATAAATCAATCACAGAATCACAGACACAGAGTAATACAATAATACGCAGCGGAATAGATAAAATAGTAGTTCATGAAGCTACTATATAAACATCAGAGTTAGAAATAAAATACAACAGAATATCTCAAATGCAGTGAAGTCTTCAGTACAACAGATGACTTCTCTGAACAAATCAACTAGAAGAGCTGAAAGCTGAGGCGATAGTTGGATCTCCAAAGGAAGCTCCAAACTCCAAAGGTGAGTCTCAAATGCTGTATCACTCGGTCTGACCCGAGCGTAAAGCAAAACACAAAACACTCGAGTCAGGATTAACATTCTTATACTAATAAATCCAACTCAAGTGAAATATCAATTGAAATACAAGTAACGTAAAGGATGTTTGGGATAACCATCCTCTAAGGATCTTCAGAACTATCTACAAGGTGGAAATATACATTATAACACCGTGGTCATTTCAATTTAATTTATACTTCAAAACCCCAAATATCATTTCATTTCAAATATAACTATTTTCCAAAATAGTATATATATAGGTTAAATAATTTATAAAATAAAGTATTTATAATTTCCTTAAGTTCCATAAATCGGTTCAAATCAACTCAATTTCCAAATTCAAATTTATTCAAAGTTCAATTCATCAATTTAATTCATTTCTAAACAGATCATTTAAATTTTCAATATATTTCAAAGCTTTAATATTCAACAATTTCAAAGTTAAATTTAACAGTTTTAAATAGCTCTTGATTTAACTTCACTTATTATTTAATCAGGGAATATTCACTTAATAAATTCAATATCATTTAACTAGCCTTAAATTTCATTTTTTCTAAATATTTCCTTAAATTTATTTAAACAAGAAATATTCATTAAATTATTTAAATCAAACTCAAGTTATAAATCATATCTTAAATTCCAATTTCAATAAGCTTTATATTGGTTTAATTAAATAAAATTCTTTACTAAATTCAAATTATCATCCCAACCTTAACTTATTCAAATTTTTTACCAAAATCTATTTTGAAATATAAATTTTATACTTAACATATTATATGTATTAAATCCATCTTAATTAAATTAAATATCATTATTAAATCTATATATATCATTACCATTTATATATAAAATTCTAAGAATCAACATTTGTTAAAACCATATATTTCTTTCCAAAACCATAGAATTCAATTTCAAAATATTTATATATATGGACCAACGGTGTCTGTATATATATTTATCATATGGTTAAGTGATACGGATATTTATCATTTCAATCCGAAATTTAAAAATATACGGGTAGATATCATTTCGACCCGTAATCCCAATTTCAATTCAAATGAAAATCGCTTGGGTTTATCATTTCAACCCATAACGATTTTCTCCTATTCTAAAGTCCGTTCGGGTATGTATCATTTCAACCCATAGTGAATTCTATACTAACAGGGAACTTGCAGAGTGATAACAGATACCAAAAAAAAATATAACAACAGACATATATCATCAGTATAAATAACAGATACGGGTGTCAGATGTCATAGGTGAATAGATACAAATAATAGTAATAACAGGCATATAATACTAGATACTGGTGTCCGATGTCACAGGTGAACAGTTATAGATAATAGCATATATAACAATGTAAATAACTACAGCAGCATATTTCAATTGCTATTTCAAATGAAATCAAATTTAAATAATAAAGAACGTTAATCGTGAGTGATTGCTCACCTTCCGAGGCTAGATAGATTTGATAAAGAATTGAGCTATGAATAGGGTCACAATCTAGAAAATCGAACAACTCCAACAACAATCTCAAAGCGAAGTAAGCTGAAAGTGGATTTGACGGTCAAAGCTGAAAGATAGGGATTGGTGGAAACGAATCAGAATCGTCTTGATATGATCAAAACCAAATATATGTTATAATTTTTCTCTAAAACAAATTTCTTTTAAAACATATATTTTGAATAAGAGGTGTATATATATATATGTTATACTTATTTTCAAATCAAAATTTAATTTAAACCCAAATTAAATTAACACATATTTCAATAAAACATGTACTGCAAACTCTTACTTTTAAAACTATATATATATTAGAGCTTACTCATAAAAATGGAATCCCAATACATTTTTTTTATGCACATAAATTAACCATAGTATCTACTTTGAGACTCATTGTATATATCATAACCATCCTAAAATCTATACATATACATAAACATGGAAAACCAGACTGTAACTTTGAAATCAAATACATATAAGAGGACTATATACAAACGTACATATATAAATAGTGGTAGACTTATGTAAATTAATATAACATATATAACAAAACTAGCAAGGCTTTTTCATATACAACAGACCTTGCACATAAGTAAAACTATTATAGACATATACAACAAACCCAACAGCCCCAACATATAATACTTATAATATAACCATATAACTTGACTGTATGGATAAGTATAAAACAACCAGTACCTTATATTTTTTACTAACAAATAATATAACTTTTATAACTGATATCTCTGTTAAAAATAAATACATAACTATATAAAACTGTACCTATTTTATAACATGCGAACGAAGCAAAGGAGTGAGGAGCTGCTATGGTGAGATGTTGTTCGGCGTTGTCAGGTGATGGAAAGCGGGTTTGGTCGGGCTGCAGATTGCTGCGTGGGTGTTTGTTGCCTGGGTGGGGATGTAGAGGCTTAGAGCTGCCGCTTGTGGCCGGAGGGGAGATGGAAGGAGAACGTTTGGGGTGCGAAGCCGAGCTTGGCAGCAGGCCGAGGGCAGGCTGAGTGGATTGGTGGTTGGCTGCCGAGTTTGGGAAGTGGTGATAGGAAGGTGGACTGCGGGTCAGTGGTTGGTCGAAGAGGGCGCCTAGAAGGTGGGGAGGCTATCCGACGAGGCAGTGCAAAGAGGAGAGAGTGGAGTATGGTGAAGGCTGCCGAGTGGTGTGCGTGGGCTGATGCGTGGTTGGGTGGATGCGTGGAGATGATGCAAGGTGAGGAGAGGAAAGGCGGCTGTGGTGTGGGTGATTATGGATCGGTTGCTCGGCTATTGTGAAGGATGGCAAAAGCGGTGGTATGAGGGAATGAAGGGCGGATCTGGGCTGAGGCGTGAGGCCTGGGTGGTGGCAAATGCACGCAGGAGAAGAAAAAAGAGGGGAATGCTGTTGGTGCTCTCGATGGTGTAGGCTAGGGAAGGTGGACGAGTACAAGGCTGTTGTCACAGAGGAGAGGTGAATGGTGGAGCTTGTTGGTCTCATGCGAAAGAATGGCGGCTTCAGGGTTTCAGAGATGAGGCGAAGTCCATGGGAATGGGTTTCGTGAGGATATCAATTGGCTGAGAAACGAAAAGGTGGGAGGAGAAAAAGGAAATTCAAAAGTGAATGAACAGACTTGGTAAAATGAAAACGTACATAAATATAAGGTGAATTGAATTTTTCAACGGTGCCTCCAATTGAGCTGACTCATTAAAGCAAAGTAATAATGTGGTCCAGCCTTTACGTTTTAAATTTTGAAACCGAAGGAAGAAATAAAGTCAAAATTTAGGGTACCGATACGACGAACAGTTTATTGTTTCTGTCGCGTACCGGACCTCAAAATACAGAAATAAATATACCATTGAGATCGGTACGACGATAGAATCAAAACGGTATACAGATATTAGTGGTACGATCATCCGACCAAAAGTCGATAATCGGTACCGAAAATGCTGCTATTTCGTACGGTAAAATCCAAACGGAGCTAGAAACGTCCGAATTTCGCGAAACGAATTTCGCAGTCTGCTTCAGAATGATTTGAACAAATTTTCTCCTGTTGACATATTTTGGTTTTGGAAAACTTTTAAATTCACTGTTATTAACCGGTTTGATTTGAAATGAAATTTCACAGGAAAATAAACTTCAATATTATCAGATGAAAATTTACCAGTTGCTATATTAAAATAGACGTATTCCAAATAATAAATTTTTAATTTCAAAATTTATTGTTTAAAATTTCACAAATTTCCAGTTAAATATACTTTTAAAACCATTAAATTTTGCGGGTCGTTACACTCTCCCCCACTCAAAACTTTTCGTCCCCGAAAAGGAAGGAGGTAGGAGAATAGAATAACCAGAAATAAAAGTAGATTGAAAGTCAAGATTAAACAATTAATTTGAACTATATAAATTTTACTTCAATTTTAAAACTTCATTTGCAATTCAATTGTCTTATATACTTTAAAACTTTTTCAAGACCCATTTGCAAAATTTCTTGCTTCCTTTACAATTACCATTTATATGTTTAAATGACACCTTTATAAATGTATGAAAACCATTTGAAAACAATTATTTTCATTATTACTTATATTTACAAAGAAGCTATTAAATCCATAATTCCTAAATTTATTAATTTATCTCAAGATGCTTTTCAAACATTATTAATAAATCAATAATCATTTTCTTTAAATATGTTATATTTAATTAATAACTTCTAAAATTTTTAACACTAAAATTTCTATTAAACCAAGTAGTATATAATTAAAAAAAAAATAGTCAACAAGGAAAAGAAGGAGGATTTTGAAAAACAAAATATAGGTGAATAAATAAAGCTGAGTAGATAAGGCAGATTCAAAAGAATAGCATCACGCACGAATAATTAATTTAGAACCATAAGGGTTTTAATTTCAAATATTAATATAGAATTTCTTTGTTAGAAATACTTTTATAATAAAATATTTTTTTTATAACGAAACAAATTTCATTTCGAAAATACTTTTATAACTCGATGTTTCGACAAGTTTATCCTTGTTCCTGTAGACTCTGGTAGTGCGTTGATCAGGCGCAAAACTAGAATTCTCCAGGTACTTAGTAGACCTGTTTCAACACCCAGTGAAAATACTGGAAAAACTTTTAAAAACAGATATGGAAAGTACAATCCAAACAACAAAACGAACAAAACCTTTGTCTAACCATGGTTCGCAGATACACAATGGTTACGCCTGGATCCCCCAGGAAACAATCCATATCCGTAAGCTTTCTCAGCCCTGCGAGTTACGCCATGATGACTAGTAGAATGCAGGATACACAATGGTTACGCCTGGATCCCCCAGGAAACAATCCGTACCCCCAGGCAAGACTCAGCCAAGCATTTGCGCTACTATTCGCGACCTACACAGATTGCAGGATACACAATGGTTACGCCTGGATCCCCCAGGAAACAATCCGTACCCCTAGGCAAGACTCAGCCAGGCAGTTGCGCTATGCAGTCACGAGAGAACAATAAGACCATGGGTAACGCCATGGAATTCGAAGGACACTCGAGTATCATATCCGGAAAACCAAAATCAGAGAGAATAATATCGATAGAATGAATCCAAGATGTGGCCACAAATCGGATATCAAGCAGAAGGCACTTTCCATATCTTTACTTCGAAAATATGTATCATATAGTACCTTTTCAATTCACTTTCAAATATCGTACTTATATAAAATCCATTATATATACGATTTAATTTTCAAATCAAATACTTTCCAAAATCAAAAGTATATCAAATCATAATTATATAGACTTCAATTATATAAGATTTCACTTTCAAATTGAGTACCTTTTCAAATCTATAGTTTTCGAATCAATTTCATACTCATACAAATCAATTTTATATAAGTTTGACAACTCCCAAATCAAGTGTTTAGTAACATAAGGTTCTCAAATTTCAATTTGTTTCAATATCAGTTCAATTTCAAAATCATATACAATTTCACCAAATTATTTCTTCTCAAATTAAATATCATTAGTTTCAAAGTTTCCAAAATAATATATTTAGAAAATAAATCCAAATTTCCAAATCAATATAATTTAAGTCGACCAATTCATTTTCAAAATCAAATGTTTTCAAAATCATCTTATACTTACGTAAGGTCTATCTTATATAAGGATCAAATTTTTCAAAAATAAATTTCGCTGTATGAAGAGCCATATGGGATTTGAATATCTTTGCTTTTATGGGTTATATATCTTTGTAATTTAAATTGGAAATTTTCTTTTAGTAAGCAAAGATATTCTAACCCGACAGCTTTCAATTTCAGTGTTAAAATATATCAATGATATTAGGATATAAGATGTACATACGTCATCGTTTCGCAAAATTACATTTGATCGCTCGCTCGATCACACAAGTTCGCTTTCGAACTAGTATTGTCCATTCGACTTCCCTAATGCGGACTTCGATATGGTTTCTCGACTAGAAGCCATCAGTCTCCTTGCATAGCCATATACTACGATAGAGAATTCTAGAATCAAGCCCAAAATCCATATCAAATATTCGCCATCAAGAATCGAATGAAAAATCCTAACACGAAATGGTGTAATTCACCTTGAACTTGTGTACTCAAACTTGGATCAAATTAATTATGCGAATAAAACAGCATACGTACAACTTATATATTTATTCCAACTTGTTAAATATATAGTTTCATAAAGATGTTACTAAGTTAAAACATTTAAACTAAATTTTATTCAAAATATTTTGAAGACCAAATTCTTCTCAAGACATTTCAAATCTAAATTTCATATTAGAAAATTAAAATTTCCTTATTCATTTACTTAACCAAACAGTTTCAACTTATTTAAATCATATTACTTCATACTTAAACATTCGAAACAAATTTATATACTTTATCAAATAATTTACTTTTCAAAATTTCTTAGCTTTTAAAAGTTAACCCTGATTTGGAAGTGCTCGAACCTTTAAAATAGTTGAAGAAATCATTTTCAAATTCAAGAGTTGGAAATCAGCAACAAATCAGTAAATCAATTTTTATAGATAGGGTTATATCAAATCCGAAACTCGAGGAACGAACACCGGCTTACTTCAAATTATTTCAAATATATATATATATACATATATCTTTTGAATATCAAATCTTACTTCGGAATCTGAATCAAAATGATTTCACAAAATCACTCGAATAGCAAAGCTACTAAAGTGGCCTCTCCCCCACTATGAAACTCGAAAATCAACGTCGATGATGCGTGCACTCATCACCGAAATTATTTTCCAGCGACATAAGTGAGTTCTGGACTTCTATTTTTCTCAAACTTCTTTTGAAATTTCTTCGAAACTCATTAAAATCATTGAAACATTTCTTATTTGGAAAAATACTTTTAAATCATATTATTATTATATATTTCAAAAATCTTAAAACTAATTTCAAAACACCGGGGTTCAATTCTCGAATTTCAAATTTAAAATTCTTTAGTCATAAATCATTTTTAGATAAATCAATTTTCTTATATAATTTTTTTCAAAATTACAAATCCTTTCAAAACTTCAAATTCTCATTTTTAAAAGGTACATATAATCTTTATCGAAAACATTTCACTTTTATATATAGACTATAATCATACTTATCAAAATAACAATTTCGGTTTAGAAAACAATTTCTTAAAATACAAACAAACCCGATTTCAAAGGATGATTTAAGAATGGATTTCAAACAAAGATAGAGATTCAAATTAGAGGGACTCTGATCGATTAGGATTTCTGATTCGAAGATAAGTTCGAACGAAAATGAGATAATTAATTACAAAACAATAGATCGATACAGTTATATAAATCGCGGCCGACCTTAACCGATCAACCGTGATTCCAAAATAAGATCGGTGCCGAATTCTAAGGCAAATCGACATTCGATCGCCAAAGATAGAATTCGACATAGCAAAAGATAGCAGCATTTAAACCGAGGGATATATAAATCTCCGGTGAATCAATGCTAATTGTAAAGAAGTTTCACCCCTTCACAATTCCTTCAAAGATTGGCGGGATCGCCTATTCTTATAGAGATCATTCGAAGTGGAGTTATGGGATACTCCTGAATCAAAAGAATACAAATAGGGAGAGACAAGAATGAATTTTGGAACCGTAGGGAACGTTCCAAAGTTCAAAGGAAATCGAGTCAAAAGGAAGAGATTAAACTCAAACGAAAGTGATTCTGTAAATAAATTTACAATATATGTTAAGTTTCGCCTAGAACCTGGCTCTGATACCAGCTGTAACGACCCGCTATTTTGGACCATTCAAATCGACAATAAATCCACACATGTCGGACTTGAATGATTCAAAATATCAGATTGTTATTTAAATTTGGCAAAACTCAGCATATGCAGTAAATAAATCAATCACAGAATCACAGACACAGAGTAATACAATAATACGCAGCGGAATAGATAAAATAGTAGTTCATGAAGCTACTATATAAACATCAGAGTTAGAAATAAAATACAACAGAATATCTCAAATGCAGTGAAGTCTTCAGTACAACAGATGACTTCTCTGAACAAATCAACTAGAAGAGCTGAAAGCTGAGGCGATAGTTGGATCTCCAAAGGAAGCTCCAAACTCCAAAGGTGAGTCTCAAATGCTGTATCACTCGGTCTGACCCGAGCGTAAAGCAAAACACAAAACACTCGAGTCAGGATTAACATTCTTATACTAATAAATCCAACTCAAGTGAAATATCAATTGAAATACAAGTAACTTAAAGGATGTTTGGGATAACCATCCTCTAAGGATCTTCAGAACTATCTACAAGGTGGAAATATACATTATAACACCGTGGTCATTTCAATTTAATTTATACTTCAAAACCCCAAATATCATTTCATTTCAAATATAACTATTTTCCAAAATAGTATATATATAGGTTAAATAATTTATAAAATAAAGTATTTATAATTTCCTTAAGTTCCATAAATCGGTTCAAATCAACTCAATTTCCAAATTCAAATTTATTCAAAGTTCAATTCATCAATTTAATTCATTTCTAAACAGATCATTTAAATTTTCAATATATTTCAAAGCTTTAATATTCAACAATTTCAAAGTTAAATTTAACAGTTTCAAATAGCTCTTGATTTAACTTCATTTATTATTTAATCAGGGAATATTCACTTAATAAATTCAATATCATTTAACTAGCCTTAAATTTCATTTTTTCTAAATATTTCCTTAAATTTATTTAAACAAGAAATATTCATTAAATTATTTAAATCAAACTCAAGTTATAAATCATATCTTAAATTCCAATTTCAATAAGCTTTATATTGGTTTAATTAAATAAAATTCTTTACTAAATTCAAATTATCATCCCAACCTTAACTTATTCAAATTTTTTACCAAAATCTATTTTGAAATATAAATTTTATACTTAACATATTATATGTATTAAATCCATCTTAATTAAATTAAATATCATTATTAAATCTATATATATCATTACCATTTATATATAAAATTCTAAGAATCAACATTTGTTAAAACCATATATTTCTTTCCAAAACCATAGAATTCAATTTCAAAATATTTATATATATGGACCAACGGTGTCTGTATATATATTTATCATATGGTTAAGTGATACGGATATTTATCATTTCAATCCGAAATTTAAAAATATACGGGTAGATATCATTTCGACCCGTAATCCCAATTTCAATTCAAATGAAAATCGCTTGGATTTATCATTTCAACCCATAACGATTTTCTCCTATTCTAAAGTCCGTTCGGGTATGTATCATTTCAACCCATAGTGAATTCTATACTAACAGGGAACTCGCAGAGTGATAACAGATACTAAAAAAAATATAACAACAGACATATATCATCAGTATAAATAACAGATACGGGTGTCAGATGTCATAGGTGAATAGATACAAATAATAGTAATAACAGGCATATAATACTAGATACTGGTGTCCGATGTCACAGGTGAACAGTTATAGATAATAGCATATATAACAATGTAAATAACTACAGCAGCATATTTCAATTGCTATTTCAAATGAAATCAAATTTAAATAATAAAGAACGTTAATCGTGAGTGATTGCTCACCTTCCGAGGCTAGATAGATTTGATAAAGAATTGAGCTATGAATAGGGTCACAATCTAGAAAATCGAACAACTCCAACAACAATCTCAAAGCGAAGTAAGCTGAAAGTGGATTTGACGGGCAAAGCTGAAAGATAGGGATTGGTGGAAACGAATCAGAATCGTCTTGATATGATCAAAACCAAATATATGTTATAATTTTTCTCTAAAACAAATTTCTTTTAAAACATATATTTTGAATAAGAGGTGTATATATATATATGTTATACTTATTTTCAAATCAAAATTTAATTTAAACCCAAATTAAATTAACACATATTTCAATAAAACATGTACTGCAAACTCTTACTTTTAAAACTATATATATATTAGAGCTTACTCATAAAAATGGAATCCCAATACATTTTTTTTTATGCACATAAATTAACCATAGTATCTACTTTGAGACTCATTGTATATATCATAACCATCCTAAAATCTATACATATACATAAACATGGAAAACCAGACTGTAACTTTGAAATCAAACACATATAAGAGGACTATATACAAACGTACATATATAAATAGTGGTAGACTTATGTAAATTAATATAACATATATAACAAAACTAGCAAGGCTTTTTCATATACAACAGACCTTGCACATAAGTAAAACTATTATAGACATATACAACAAACCCAACAGCCCCAACATATAATACTTATAATATAACCATATAACTTGACTGTATGGATAAGTATAAAACAACCAGTACCTTATATTTTTTACTAACAAATAATATAACTTTTATAACTGATATCTCTGTTAAAAATAAATACATAACTATATAAAACTGTACTTATTTTATAACATGCGAACGAAGCAAAGGAGTGAGGAGCTGCTATGGTGAGATGTTGTTCGGCGTTGTCAGGTGATGGAAAGCGGGTTTGGTCGGGCTGCAGATTGCTGCGTGGGTGTTTGTTGCCTGGGTGGGGATGTAGAGGCTTAGAGCTGCCGCTTGTGGCCGGAGGGGAGATGGAATGAGAACGTTTGGGGTGCGAAGCCGAGCTTGGCAGCAAGCCGAGGGCAGGCTGAGTGGATTGGTGGTTGGCTGCCGAGTTTGGGAAGTGGTGATAGGAAGGTGGACTGCGGGTCAGTGGTTGGTCGAAGAGGGCGCCTAGAAGGTGGGGAGGCTATCCGACGAGGCAGTGCAAAGAGGAGAGAGTGGAGTATGGTGAAGGCTGCCGAGTGGTGTGCGTGGGCTGATGCGTGGTTGGGGAGATGCGTGGAGATGATGCAAGGTGAGGAGAGGAAAGGCGGCTGTGGTGTGGGTGATTATGGATCGGTTGCTCGGCTATTGTGAAGGATGGCAAAAGCGGTGGTATGAGGGAATGAAGGGCGGATCTAGGCTGAGGCGTGAGGCCTGGGTGGTGGCAGATGCACGCAGGAGAAGAAAAAAGAGGGGAATGCTGTTGGTGCTCTCGATGGTGTAGGCTAGGGAAGGTGGACGAGTACAAGGCTGTTGTCACAGAGGAGAGGTGAATGGTGGAGCTTGTTGGTCTCATGCGAAAGAATGGCGGCTTCAGGGTTTCAGAGATGAGGCGAAGTCCATGGGAATGGGTTTCGTGAGGATATCAATTGGCTGAGAAACGAAAAGGTGGGAGGAGAAAAAGGAAATTCAAAAGTGAATGAACAGACTTGGTAAAATGAAAACGTACATAAATATAAGGTGAATTGAATTTTTCAACGGTGCCTCCAATTGAGCTGACTCATTAAAGCAAAGTAATAATGTGGTCCAGCCTTTACGTTTTAAATTTTGAAACCGAAGGAAGAAATAAAGTCAAAATTTAGGGTACCGATACGACGAACAGTTTATTGTTTCTGTCGCGTACCGGACCTCAAAATACAGAAATAAATATACCATTGAGATCGGTACGACGATAGAATCAAAACGGTATACAGATATTAGTGGTACGATCATCCGACCAAAAGTCGATAATCGGTACCGAAAATGCTGCTATTTCGTACGGTAAAATCCAAACGGAGCTAGAAACGTCCGAATTTCGCGAAACGAATTTCGCAGTCTACTTCAGAATGATCTGAACAAATTTTCTCCTGTTGACATATTTTGGTTTTGGAAAACTTTTAAATTCACTGTTATTAACCGGTTTGATTTGAAATGAAATTTCACAGGAAAATAAACTTCAATATTATCAGATGAAAATTTACCAGTTGCTATATTAAAATAGACGTATTCCAAATAATAAATTTTTAATTTCAAAATTTATTGTTTAAAATTTCACAAATTTCCAGTTAAATATACTTTTAAAACCATTAAATTTTGCGGGTCGTTACATACTTTAAATTGTTTAAAATGTATAAATAATCTATTAAGTTATCTAAGACTGTTGAGTGTATGGTATACTTAGTAGTTTATTTATCATTCTATACGATTAAAAGTTTCTAAACCCGAACAAACCATTAGTTTTGGTTGCTATGGATGGATGTTTGATTTCTTTGATTTGCATGTGATGATTGTATGGTTTTGTTTGCAAGTGCTATTGTTATATTGTGTTGATTTGTTGTTATAAGTTGAAACAACATAAATATTCTCTTTTACTTAATTATTAACCTCTTTGGATTATATAAGTAAAATACAGGTTTATGGAAGCAATAGCTACTGCTTTTGGTTTCATAAATAAGCGTTGTTTGCCCGACAAATAGGTACGTTTCCAGGTTATGGTTTATAGCAATATTATATTGTTTTTCTCGTTGTTTGGGATATATTATTTTGAAATATGTGATATATATTGTTATTGATATTATTATTTCTCCCATACCTCTCCATACAAAGGAGACTCTGCCGAAATTTTCTTTGAATTTTGGACTTAGAAATGTTTTATAAGATGTTTTTCAAACTTTTATTAACTTAAATGTAAAAGGGTTTAACTGTTTATAAATTGATATATTTTATTCAAATTATTTAATTATGTAAATTAATTGTTTATAAATTTAATATTTGGAATAAGATATATTAATTTCTTGATTGCTTCATTCCCTTTTCGAGGACAAAAAGTATTGAATGGGGGAGAGTGTAATGACCCGTAATTTTCGATAATTAAAATAGTTAATTTAATAAGATTATGTAATTTAATGTTGGAAGAAATAAAATTTATGATATAGGAATGGGAAAACTAACTAGATAATAATGTAAATTAATGTAATAGATGACTATTAGAATGTAATCTCAAGTAATTGTAATAATTGTAGGTTATAATTGATTATAAATTTAAAATAAGGAATAAATTTAAATGTTATATTAATTGATAAAATAATGTGTGTATTAATTAATTGATAATTGGATTAAAAGAGTAATTGATAATTTAAATGTTGTATTAATTAATGAAATAGTATGTAATAAATTGTAATTGAATAAAAATTAGTGTTGTGCAAATAATTATAACATTTGTGTAGACAATCAACTTATAAATGTGATTAAATTAAGCTAAAGGTAACAATTTTTATTTGTTACCTATTTGTTTAACTTATTGAAATCAAATTAGAAATAAATTGCATTAAATGTTACGTTAATGTGAATTAAAGTAATAACTGTAGAATATTGAGATAATAAAATGTAAATTAGTGTTAGTTTTACCCATTTGACAATAAATGATTGAATAAAAGATTGAAATCAAATTTAATCAATTCATTGGAATTAAAATATAATTAATTGGATTTAATTACAGTTGAAATTGAACACTGTAATTACTGTAATATTCAACACTGAATTTATTTATAAATGTGTTTTTTTAAATTTGTTTAAATTACTTAAATGTAAATATTGTTTTACTTATCATCTTATTATTTAATCCATTGAAATCAATTTGGAAATCAATGAAACTAAATGTAATTAAATATTGTAGTTAATATAAGAAACGATGTTAACTATAGCGTTGAGTGAAATAAAATGAAAACTTATGTTGAATAAATTCATAAGGTAATAGTTGATTTAATATGAGAACATTTAAATAAAAAATAAAAGAATAAAAATGAATAAGTTTAGTAAAGGAGTAAACATATGTTTATTTGTTTGAAATGTATTTTAGCTTACAGATTAATTACAGGAATAAGAAATCAATTATTTAACAAGAAATTAATAGTTTTTGGTTTGTATATAATAATTTCGTAAATACGTTAAATTACTATAAAAGGAATTGAATTGTCTCATTTCTCTTTTAAAATTTAACTTAGAAATCAATGGTAATTAATGTGATTAGAACCTTTTATTTAAAAAGAGAGAAGACGTTAATTGTAGACGCATATTAAAATAAATTTAAATTGGGTGATTTATTTCCAATTAATTCAGTTCATGTTTCTAATTTTACTGTTGGTTTACTGCATATATGTTTATACCCAAATATAAACTTATGTTTCAGATCCAATTATATAAAAAAAAGATTATTTAGGTTTGAAATCTCATAAGGTTTTAAATTAAATGTTAATAGGAGACTATAAAGGGGTAAAATATATTTACACATGACTATTTCCCTTTACTTAGACTTGAATAGATTTTAATTGCAACATAATTTACCTTTACATCTTCGCTCTTCTAATTTACTCTTACATTCATTGCCTCCTTATGTGGATTAGTAGCATACCTTTTATTTATGAATGTAAACCATAATTGGAGATAAAGATGTGTGTGTGTGTGTGTATGTGTGTCTCTATATATATATATATTATACACATGTTTATATTACCTCATTTATGCTGTCATATTTGTTTAATGTATGTTCATGCGTTCCTAGTAAAATGTTTAATCGAAATGCTAACATGTTTGTTCAAATTCCTAATCTAATCACACACAGAGAAATGAAGGTTCTTAATGCTGTATATTGCCTTAAATAATTACATAAATTTGTGTAAAGAATTTATTTTTATTTATTGTGTGTTAATGTAAAATTAAATAAGTGTAACTATGAATTTATGGGAGTTAAGGAAAGTAATAAAGAGGAGACATAAATTTGAAATTTGAATTCCAAAGGTTTGTTGGTAGTGTACATCTGGTCCGTGCATTCCTTCATCATTATTTAATACATACCACATTTCTTTCCTCATTTTTGGTGTTTCTTCATTTTCGTTTATTTACTTCCTCTTTTCCTGAAGCTACATCTTCTCAAACATGAGTTTCATTTTGTATGTATACAAATATTTTTTTATTTAACCTTTCTTCACCTCTTTACACCTTGTCCTACCTCCAATTCCTAAAGTAAAAAAAAGTGTGTTTGTTGTTTTCTCCATCTCATTTCATATTTCTACAGCCACTTCATTTCTTTTCATTTTGTTTTCCTGTAGCCTTCTTCCACCTCATATTTTTATTTTTTTATTTTGGTACCCTATATTTCCTAAAGCCTTCATTTTAGGAACGTGGCATTCATTTTTGTCCCTCCACCTTCATTCCTTATTATTAAATAACCTGCCACTTTATTTCTTCTTTTACATTTTGTTTCTCCTGACACCTCATATTCATTTAGTTCAAATTATTCTTTGCCGAAGCTATAATCTCATCAACAAATTGTTCACGTTTTTAAAAATGTTCCTTCATTTTTTTTCCTATCGCCGCTTCAATTCCTATGTTTAGATCTCCATTTCAAATCTTCCTTTCCCTGAATCATTTTAATGTGAACTTCCAAATTCAAAAACTCTCGTTTTGCAAATTCAAAAGCTTTCTTTTATGAAACATGAGTTTCATCCTTTTTTTCCTACATGTCATGCCCTCATCTTAGTTTGTTCTTCCATCTTTGCCTAAAGCCTATCTTGAGAAAAACGTAAGTATTAGACTTTGTTTATTTTTATTTAAACGTGTACCAATTATTATTTTAATAATATTTCTTATAACATGAATATCTTTTGCATATAAGCTTCGATTCACGCGCGATTTCTTCTATTGGAATTGTGGGCTTTTATTGGATTTAAATCGACTATAAATCAAAGGTGAGTGTTTTGACCCACTCACAATTACTAAACTATCTTATGTTAGTTAAATTAGATTTATGATGTGATTAGAATCAGTTGATTGATGTTTGGTATGTTTAAATGTTATTCTGGTTAAATTTGACTTTTTATTGCATTTAATCATCGTTTAATTTATTATTAAATTTAAATTGTCAGTTTAATACCTGTTATTGATTATCAGTTATCTATTAATATTTATTGATTGATTTGGATGATGATTGTGATGGATGTTTGATTGTTGATATTGGATGACTGGATGTTGTATTTTATATTGTTATAATACCGCAAGTCCCTATGGGTTGAAATGATACATACCCGAACGATTTATATATTAGGGAAAAATCGTTATGGGTTGAAATGATAGACTCGAGCGATTTTATGGTTTTTTATTTAATTCAGGATTGCGGTTTGAAATGATATATAACCGTAAAATTTTAAATTGCGGATTGAAATGATAAATATCTGTATCACTTGACCATAAGGTAGAAAATTATATACGGACACCGGATTGGTTAAATTAAGTCACTTTTAATTCCTTAAATTTTGAATTCAGTTAGCTGTCATTTTGAAAATAGAAATTGATTTATATAAACTGAATTATTTTCGAATAATCCAAGTGTTAAATGTTCAAATTGGAATTGATTTAATGAATTGTTCAAGGGATTTAAATTTGAATTTCAAAGTTGAAGTGTCAAATATAAATGAATTTATCGGGGTTGAGTTATTGAAAATGTTTGGATATAACTTTGAAAATTCTATTTTAAACCAATTTAAACTATTTTAATCAATTTAAACTGTTTTAATTTATTTTAAATCTATTATAACCTATTTAATCCAATTTAGCCTATTGTACCTATTTTAAACTAATTAAATTTATTTAATCTATTTTAAATTTATTTAATATAAATTAAATCTATTTAATCTATTTTAAATTTATTTAATCTATTAAAAATCTAATTAATATAATTTAAATCTATTTGATCTATTTAATCTATTTAAATCATTTTAAATTAAATTAATTAAATCTATTTAAATTATTTAATCTATTCAAATCATTTTAACTCTAATTAAATCAAATTTAAATCTATTTGAACTATTCTTACTATTCAAACTATTTTAATCTATTTTAAACTAATTTTAAAACTATTAAAACTATTCATGACTATCTAAACTATTTTCTAAAATTTCAGACTGTGTAATGTTAAAGTATATATATTTAAATCCTTGATGATGATACAACTTAAGTTGGAACTTGGAATTGATACCTTTTGCGAATTGACATATTTGAGTAAACACGATGATTTTGGAACTAGAATTTAATTAACCTATCTTATCGATAAATTCAACAGTGAATATGATTTTGAAAGTGAATATAGTTTTGAAAGTGAATATGATTTTGAAAGAAATATGATTTGAAATCGAATATGATATTTTGATATAAATTGTGGATTGACCTTTTGAAATGTAAAGGAACCATCTGGTGTGTAAGAAGCGTTTGGTTGTTAAAGAGATCGGGATCGGATATTGTCATACTCTCTGCCAATACCGAAAACCACTTTAACAACTATGTACGTAGAGGAGATTCCAGAAATGAAGTAGGATGGTTTGGCGAACGATTTTGTATGAGGTATTGACGTGACCCCGACTTCCGTGAGTCGGCTTAGATGTGACTAAAACAAGAGCTATATCTGGGCCAAGTGAGGTCATTCCTCCGATCGGACATGCTTCTTCGATACCATATTATGACTTTTTGTGATGATTTGGTGGCCACCCCTTGATTTTGGTTTGGGAGTGTGTTCCGATATGGGCGGTTGTAGCTGCTATGCGTTACCACCAGCCCGGTTTTTCAATTGGTAAATCTACCCTGGCATTGCCTCGAGTGCCGTGTTCACATGCACTAGAGCGCCTTCTACGAGTTTGTTTTGCACCGTACATGGGGTGTCCTCTGGGTAAACCACCGGTTTGGTGGAGCCTACGGCATTGTATAGACTACAGGAATATATAAAATGTGTTAAGGGGGATATGGGTAACGCCTTAACGCTATTTTAATACTTTACTTTACTGTAGACATATTATAATAGCATATTGTATTACATAGTAGATAGTTTAACGGATCTTTAGGAGATGGTAATCCCGAACATCTCTTAAGTTATTACACTTACGTTAGACACGCGATAGGAGATGTCAAACCCCGTAAACATCTTTGACGTCGTTACACTCATATTTATTTACAGTTGATTTAACTTACATAAGATCTTTTAGTTCTGACTCAAGTGTTTTGTCTTCTCAATTCGCTCGGGTCAGTATGAGCTTTTCAGTTTATCGAAGACTGCTTTCTGAAGGATGAAGACGAAGATTTGTACTATTCTTATGTATGATATTTATTCCACTGCATCCTGTTGTTCCATTGCATCTATTTATTATTTATTCTTGTTGTATGTAACTCTGATCTATATTATAAAGGTTTAATCAATGTTATTTTTAAACAGCTTCATGAACTGTTTATTTGATTATTATATTTTGTCATTCCGCTGCGAGATTCCGTATTTGTTTTCTTTCTTTCTCTGCTTATTCTTATTTACCCCATAACAATCTGCCCTTTTGAATGGTTTGAGTCTGACGTGTGTGTTCGCTTAAAACATCTAAAAAGGCTGGTCGTTATAGTAGTTTAATCATGTCAAATGTTAATAAATTCAAAAATTCATTTATACGAGGTCCTGAATCAAATGAAACCAGCCGAGTTTGGTTCGTTGCTGGGAGTCGATGCAACAAAAAAATTCAAGGTAAGTTAATCTCACTCAAATTGAATTACTAGTTAATTTAAATAGTTAAAATTAAATTATTGGTTGATTGATTGAGTGTGATAATTATTACCAGTCTGGATGTGATGTTATATATATAGTAGTATATATATATATTGGAGTGATTGATATTCCCGCATTATATAGCGGATGAGACCCCATACACCCCACATAATAGCGGATGACCCTATATACCGTGATATCCCCCTCGAAGTGGTATTGGTATTTTTATATTGTGCTAACATCTGTGGATGCAGGGAAACAAGTTGGAGGGATCCAACTGAATTCCTCAAAAATGTTGAATTTATTTTCATTTCAGTGATATATGAAATGTTGGATAATCTGTGATAGATTATGTTGGAAAATTAAATTTATGGGATGCTATGATATTGCTGGATTTGTTTTTGGCATTTTGAAATATCAAAAATATAAATATTGGATTTTTGAAGTAAAATAAAAAGGGTTTTTTAAAATAAGAACTTAAGCGATATTGTTTTAAATATGGAAGAATGTATTTTTAAATTTGGAATTTAAATAGTTGGGAAAAAAGGGGAAAATTGAAAATAAATTATGGAATTGATGTTCCGGATTTAAATAAGATTTTAAATCATAAAAAGGAAGAGAATATGGAATTAATTTTAAATGGAATTTAAATTAGAAAATCGATTTAAAAATCGATAAAGTGTTGAAACAAGTGATAAAATGGGAAATGAGATGATGGAATGTATAATCGAGGTTATATAATAAAGTGAAGTAAATTATCAGTGGATAATTTGAAATTATAAATTCACGATAGGAATTTTTAAGTAGATGGCCATGTGTTTTAAAAATAAATGGTAAATTTATATTTAAATGGAAAGAAAGAATTTACAAAGTTGGAACGTAAATTAAACTGGAGATAAATCAAGAGGGATTTATAAATGGTTAGACGGGCTATATTGAAGTGGAAAATGTATTTTCCTGAGAAGTGAAGTATATTTTCAAAGAAAGATTTTTAAGTATAAATTAGAGAATTAAAGGTGTTTTAAAGGATATTTTATAAAAAATGTATTATTCGATGGTTTAAAAATTTTAAAGTAAATATTAATTAAGTGAGTAGTAGTTAATTATTTTTAAAGGTTAAATTAGTGTTATGATTTTAAAAGGATAATTATTAAATATTTATATTTTATTAAATAACTTTTATTTGAAAAGTAGTTTTTAGCTAAGGATTTTACTTGGAGAATTATAATAGAATTTCATAAGTATTATTTGCATAAAGTGATTTAAGTAGCTTTATTTTAAATATTTTTAAGTGTATATTTTTGGATAAATAGATTTATGTATTTGAAATTCAATTTAAACGAGATTTAAGTGTTTTCAGTGGAAAATGGATATTTGGTTGAATTGATTGTTTATTTGATAGTTAAACAACCGACTATCAAAATCTAGACCCAATATAACTTTGGAAGTATCTAGAAGAGGTACGAGAATTATATGGTACAGTTACCATTCGAGGTGCTATATTGTACATATAAACTCGTTCGTTCTTCTAGGACGTTTATAAGGAAATCCGTCTACAAAACGATTAGGAGCTGATCTCCGATCTTATTTTCGTCTGTTTATTTCCTAGAGAACCGGGGTTGATTTTACCGAAATAGCGAACGTTGTTTCGAAGAGACCAGGATCGGATTTGAAAATCCGAAAACCACTTCGATCCAACGGGTACGTTTTCGAAAGGAAGACAAGAGCTTAGAGTCAAAGATGGAGCTGTGAAGTGCAAGGGCTAATCGTTACTAATCCTGAGGGTGATTCCAAAATGGATGTAGTAGGAGTAGTGCCTTGGTTCCGTTCGGACCGGGAACAGGCTTGTATGGATGAATGCTATCAGTACATTGTCATTGGAGGACAATGAGCATTCTAAGTGAATATTTCTAAAAAGGTAATCGTAGCCTCTAGCATCATCAACCGGAATGACTAAAAATCAGGGGAAATGCAGCAAGGCTAAGTGGGTAGCGCCCAAGTAGGGTATGTCTATCACCTTTCTAGATACCCTCGGATATTATTATTACTACGTGGAAGGAGCTCAAAGAAGAATGGGAACACCCAGGGTGATAGCATATTCGGGTTATCTAGTAAGGGATAGTTCCGGTCTTGTGTTGTAGGGGATCCTGGAGTGGTCCTCGGTACGGTGTTTCTAGACAGGTACCGTGACAGGTAGTACCCTAGTGCCTAGTAATTCAGTTGGAATCCATTCTCCAATAAGCGCCGTACTGTAACAACCGGCATATTTTATGATTATATATTTAAATGTTTTATTTAAATATAACATCGTTAGTCGGATTAGTCCGAAATGTTACTTTTTGTAAACAGTCGAATTGGGACTCGAGACCACTTCCATTGAGTTCAAAATGGTGTTTACAACTTTTTTGAGTATAAACATCGATATCTTTGGAGTTGAGTAGAATTTTGCTATTTTTCTATTTTGGGCTTTGGGTTTGGGTTTCAGCCCACTAACCCAACATAATACCCTAACTCCACTCAACTCCTCTTCATTCATTCATTCCATTTCCTAACACTTTCAAGCTAAAGAAAAATGGGGGAAATAATGGGAAATAGAAATTCCTAAACCCTAGTTTTGATTAGGAAACTCAAATTTTAGTCCAAAATCAGGGAGAAGCTTAGGTAAGCATCCTCTTCATCTTCTCCATCTCTATCTCTCTTCAATTTACAGAAATTCCTATAACCTAACTTAGGAAAAACTTCACCTTTGATAATAGATTGAAGATTCTAGAGGTATATTGAAGAGAAATTGGTCTTGCCTTGTTTTAAAGCTTCTCATTCGTTGTTTTTGAGTTTTATAGGTGAGTTCTTTAACTCACAACTACGCCTATAACTTTCATTGTTGTTAGGTATGAATTCCTAACATTTATTCATTTTCATTGGCTTTTGATTTGAATTGATTTGGTGAATTTTCCAATTTTTGGCTTGTGAAGTCCAATTTTATGAAAATCCTACTATGGATGTTTGGACATGATATTTGGGGTGTATCGAAGAGCCTATAAGGCTGGGTTGTCGCTTGGCATAAATCCCTAGTCGTCGTTGCTCGTCCGATCACTCCCGAAACGTTTTGGCCATCTTGGCCTAGGCAAACTGTTGCCCAGACCAGGCAACCAGACGTCTGGTTTGAAGGTCCAGACGTCTTATTTAGGCAGCAGTTGAAAAAAAATGGCAGAAGCTTGGACCAGACGTCTGGTCCAAACCTACCAGATGTATGGTTAGTTTCCAGACGTCTGGCTTAAGGTTCAGACGTCTGGTAGGTTTCTAGAATATTTCCAGAACCCAAATCCAAACTCTAGATTAAACACCAGACGTCTGGAATTGTTCGTTTTGCCTATTTTTGCTGTTTTTTTTAGTGGATTTCCAATTTTAATCAATTTTTGTTGATCCAGTTAGTTGTTATCACTTATTATCGACTTTGATGACTTCTTTCTTTGGATTTTTGGAAATATCCATTTGATGGATTTGGTATCGATTTCTATGGTTTTGATTCACGTCTTCGAATGTGAATCTTTGGTTGATCGATTGTTTCTACAATCGTTTTTCTATGATTTGTCACTTTTAAAAATACCAAGGTTTCTATACTAGTAGTAAATATTCAAACACTTTCACAAAGATGATTTCAATACCATTTTTAATACAAAACTCATTTTTAAAACCGTTTCCCAATCTATTAGTATATACAAACCTTTACCTCATTCGTATGAGAAATCTAATTAAATGGCTTAGCAAAACAAGTGGTATGAAACGCTTGCGTTTACTTCGTCGGTTAATTCTTGGACTTGTTCGATTGAACTCTCGTGACAATTTTCGAGTGGAAATCTACAATTTGTTCGTAAATATTTAAGTTAAGCTAGTGGTTATGGGACATGAAGCTAAACTCATTTATTTACTAGCTTAGTGTAATTGACACTTCTTATTGATCAATGATGATCATTTTATGGTTTAGACTAGCGATGTGCGATGTCTCTTTGTCCGTGTGGGGGACTGTACCCAGTTCTATTGAGCTTCATCTCATTTTTATAGGCTAGCGACCTACGGGCTTTATGGAGTTCGGTTCATCGGGCGTACTGTTATTGCACTACATTGTTGTTCCGAATTATTTGAGTTTCGGGTTCATCGGGCGTACCGTTATTGCACTACGTCGTTGTTCTGAAATATTTGAGTTTTAGGTTCATCGGTCGTACCGTTATTGCACTACGTCGTTGTTCCAACTCATTTGAGTTTCAGGTTCATCGGGCGTACCGTTATTGCACTACGCCGTTGCACCGGCTCTATGGTTAGCGACCATGGGATAGCGACCCGTTTGTGACACACATGTTGGGGAGTTTTCATGCTCCCGTTTGTGATAGGCCTCCCCCTTTGTGTTTTCTGGATTTCTGGTTATTGATTTTTAGAATTTGTGTTTCACCAATTTTGATGATATGCATTGATAAGCTCTATCAATATTTGTGTTTTGGTGAATAATTTAAAGAATACATTCTTTTTAGTGTTTGAGAATATTTGAGATATTGTATGATTTTTGTGTTGTTATTTGATGTATACTTGTCACAGTATGACATTATTGTTATCATACGTTTTTGTGATATCTCTTATCCTATCTCATTTTATATGATATTTATAGCTAGAATGATCCGTTTATTATTTTCTTCTTAAATAATACTCAGGTCGGACCGAGGTATTTCAGGTGCTTCTGCTTGACTTCTTATCAGGGTCCTTCACCTGACTTTTGGCTAACTACTTTAGCTTAGTAGTTTTTGTTATTATACATTTGAGATAGAGACTCCTTGATGTATACATATTCTTTTGTCTAGCACTTGTACCTATTCTTTTGTGATATAGTGGATATTGTATGACCACTATTTTGATGTACACCTTTATGTGTTATATTCATATCTGTTTTGGCCTTTGTGATATGAGTATCTGTGACTGATTTGTGTTATGTTTATTTCTATATTTGTTTCCGAAGTCCACATAGCCACTGTATGGTAGCTTTGAGTTTGTATTTGATATGTCAGATTTTCTCTTGAAATGAAATGTAAGATATATTATCTGATATATCGGTACTCGCACAAAGCAATTACACAGATGGTCGCTCCTCAATAGCCTTATTCTTCATGCTAGTCTACGACATTACCCCGTAGTGTCCTTGGCTAGTGTGAGTATAAAGGTGGGGCATCAGACGTACGGTTTTGATTGTGCCCAACTATGTTGGAATGTGAGATACAAGTGTTTTATCTATTTGAATAAGTATTTGTACTTAGACACTATTATAATATCACAGAATTTTGATATAAAATGTGGTTATCGTAAGGTAAAAACCCGGCATGTTTATTTATGGCGTGGTCTTACGAGATACCTTTGATTTTTAAAGGATTTGGAGAACTCTAATAATTCAAATTGAGTGTGTTTTCTCACGCTGGTTTTCTAGACTGACTCGAGTGTTATTTTATTATAATGCTCGGGTCAGAACGAGGATTACAGATACATGATAGGATGCTATGGAGCTCAGGAGATGAGCTGGATGATGAGACGTATCACACGTACTTGGTGTATAATCCACTGTGCATTGTAAGCTGTATAGTCAGCTTTTGTGAGGACAAGTTATTATAACTGTCCAGTATTGTGTTAATGATTGTGTTGTACTCTGATGATGTAATGTATAAAAACAGTTATAGTTTTCTTTTGTATAAAGATCTGTTATTATCTATTATATATTGTTCCGCTGCGATTGTGAGATTCTGATGTTGTTTTATATTTTCTCCTTCTACCTCTTTCTTCTTTTCCCTAACGATCTGGTATTTCCGGCATTCGATTATTAAGCATGTAATACAGTGGACGTATTGATGTCGATTTTCGGAGGTCGAAAATTCGGTTCGTGATAGATCTGAATCTGATCTAGTAAGGAAACTGCTATGTTGTCATGTTTAGAATTTCGACCAGTTATGATTGAAAGGGTTGCTTCTAAGAAAGGAGAGGATCAAGTATTAGTGGAACGGATCAAGAAGTTAAGGGATGGAACGGAGAGCGGATTTCAGTCTTAACCAAAATGGGTGGTTGAGAAGAAAGGAAGATTGTGTGTTCCGAATGTGGGAGACATTAGGAAGGAAGTTTTGGAGGAACGCCATCGTTCAAAGTTCACCATTCATCCGAAAGGAACTAAGATGTATCGGGACATGAAGAGGAGTTTCTTCTGGGAAGGTATGAAGAGGGATGTAGGCTTATGGGTGAAGTAGTGTCTGAACTGCCAATAGGTAAAAGCCGGACATCAGAAGCCAAGTGGGTTACTTCATCCATTAGATATTCTAGTATGGAAGTGGGATTCTATTTCTATGGATTTTATAGACGAGTTGCCAAGGTTAAACAAAGGAAATGAAAGTATATGGTCATAGTGGATAGGTTGACGAAGGGTGCCCATTTCATTCCAGTTAAGTCAACTGGACGACACCTGTTTCAGCTAAGTTATTTATGAAAAATATAGTTAGACTTCATGGAATTCCTAGTAGCATAGTAAGTGATAGAGATTCTTTGTTCACTAGCAAGTTCTGGAAGAGCCTACAGAATACTTTAGGTACCAAGCTCAAGATGAGTACCGCTTACTATCCAAAGACCGGTGGGCAAACGGAAAGAGTTAACAAAGTATTAGAGGATTTGTTAATAGCTTGTGTGTTAGGTTTTGGAGGATAATTGGAAGACCATCTTCACTTAGTCGAGTTTTCGTACAACAATAGTTATTAGGCCAGTACAAGGATGGCACCGTTTGAAGCTTTGTATGGATGGCCATGCAAATCTCCAGTTTGTTGGTTAGAGATCAGAGATAGATTGGTTCTTGGTCCAGATTTAGTTAGAGAAGCTGCAGAGAAGGTTAAGTTAATTCAGTATAGGATGAAGGAAGCTCAGTCTAGGCAGAAGAGTTATGCAGATAGAAGATGGAAAAACTTAGAGTTCTCAGTTGGAGATCATGTTTTCATTAAGGTATAACGATGAAGAGTGTGATTCAATTCGGGAAACCAGGGAAATTGACACTAGGATTTGTAGGACCATTTCCTATTATAGAGAGAATCGGGAAACTCACATATAGACTAGAGTTACCAAACAGTCTAGCAGAAGTCCATGATGTTTTTCATATTTCTCATATAAGAAAGTGTATTAGAGACTCGAAGACTACTATAGCACCGACTGTGTTAGAGGACTTAGTAGCAGAGCAGAATTTGACTATAGTTAGAAAGACAATTTGTATAGTCGCTAGAGATGAGAATAAGCTAAGGAAAAGGACAATCAGATTAGTTAAAGTCTAGTGGAGCGACGATGAGAGAGACTATACTTGGGAGACTGAGAGCAGGATTAGAGACGATTATCCTAATTTATTTGATGGTATGTTTTACCTTTTTGATTGATTTGTTGTGTACCTAATCGTAATTTCGAGGACGAAATTATTCAAGGAGGGGAGTCTGTAACGACCCTAATTTTGAGTAACATTATTTAGGATATTTAATTAGTTAAATTAAATAAAATAATGTAATGATTAGGGGATTGAGATTTGTGATTAACAGAAGGGTAGCTGCGCCTATTAAACAAATAAACTAAGGGGATTAAAATGAATTAAGTTAGGGTAAGTAGACAAGGGCAATATAGGAATAAGTGGATCCTTATACCCTAAACCATTACACTTATTCATTTCATACGTTCATCTGCAAAAAATAAAAAACTAAGAGGCCGGTGACCATTAAGCAAGAACAAGAGGAAGATAAGCTAAAGGAAGAAGCTAAATCAACTTAATCCATTCTCAAATCTCAAACTCCTTAATCTCAAAGCTAAGGTGAATAATGACTACATCTCATGTTTTCTAATTGTTTTTGGTTTTAGGTTAAATCCGAATTAATTTGCAAGGTTTTTCCATGTTTTGATTGTTAGAAATAAATATATATATGCTTGTTGATGATTTATGATATTTCATATGGATATTATGATATGTTTTAATGTGAAAACCCTATTAAATGGCATCCAAATGCCTTGCGATTTTTGATTTAGATCAAAAATGATATTTTAAAGATGGGTATCAATTTTCATAATTTTCTGAATTAATATGGATTTTATATTAATTTTCTAGTAAAGAAAATGATAATTTGGGTTTAAAATAATCTACGGCTAAATTATATATGTTTAGGGTCTGAAATTTATATATGTTTGAAAACATATTAAAAATGAATTATAGGAATTTTTTTATAGATTTTCCTAAGTGTTTTAATAGATATAAAAAATTATTTAAGGTATGAGACTTAAATGTTTTATATATGTATAAAAGGAGAATAGGTGTTTTGTAAGTAATTTAAATTGTTTATTTCTAAAATTTTGGCAGTATATTTAGAAAAGGAAATTAGCAACCAATAATATTTTGACAAATAAGGCAGGTTAGTTGAAAAGATTACTTTAAAAAGCTCAAATTCAGTTTATACATGCTTTTTACATGTTTCACCACTTTCGACACCAGCTTTCGACCCAGTACTTCTGCTTCCATCTCCATCGAAAACAATGTGCATGGTATCAATACTTGGTACATAGCGAATTGGACTATGGCAGAAGATATGAGGTCGAAACATGGGGTTCCGAAGGGGTCAAAGCTTTGTTTTGTGGTTAAAAGAGAATGCGTCTGCTTTGCTTTCGACTTAATTAGCTTTTGACTTGGTTAACTTTTGACTGGGCTAAGTTGTTTTAAAGAAATGGTTGCACCTTTGTTTAAGAAATTTCTTTCGCCTGGATCAAAACCCCTTGCTGTCGCCTTTTTCCTTTCGAAGTAGTGCTTTCGGAACGTTCCTTTGTTTTTAAATTAAAGCCACTTCTCCAATACTTTCGAAGGGTTGGTTTCGACACCATCACTTCTTTACTTAGGAAATAGCTTTCGAAAGAGTGTTTTCGATTTAGTTCTTTTATGACCATTTTTTTCCGTTGAAGGTAGAACTCAAAGGTTTCGAAAGGAAAGGTTTTAAATGGTTTCGAAAGGTTTCCACATGGTTTACTTGAACCCAAATGCTTTCGAAAGGTTTGACGGATTTAATACTTTCGAAAGGTTTGATGGATTTAATACTTTCGAAAGGTTTAAGTTAATGGTTTTGAAGAGGTGGTTCTCCAATGGTTTCGAAATGTTTTAAATGGAAGGTTTCCAATGTTTTTGAAAGGCAATGTTTAAGTGTTTTAAAGATAGGATGTCTAAGGTTTTAAAGCTTCCGAAAGGGATGATTTCAATGTTTTCGAAAGGTGATTATGGATGATTTCGAAAGGAATGTTTTGGCATTTCGTCCTAGGTTTACTTGGTTTTGAAATGGGTACTTTCAATGGATTCGAAGGGGTACTTAAAAAGTTTTAAATGTTTTCATCAACAAAGATTTGTGTAAAGTATATATACATGGCAATGTGTTTTGAGTAAATCATAGAATATTTTCCTTGTTTAAGTATGATTTAAAAGGATTAAATCATTTAGATAAGAAAAGGTTTTCATGGAAAATTTTGGGTATATGCCCCTAAGTAAAATGACTCTGATATTAGAGTACTAGATAAGACTGGTATAGGGTCGTGCCCTATACATTAGCTATTAGCCCATAGCTAATTTAGTCCAAAATTTCAGTGTGTAGGGCTTTGTCGTAGGTAAGACTAAAATGATGTTACACACATAAAGGAATATATATATATATATAATAGGTTATTGGTGAGCCCACAAAACCATTAGGATCGGTTGACCATGGAGAAGTAAGTTAGGGACAAACTGTCTAGAAGAGGAGTACCTAACAGAAGTTAGATTATTTGTTTATTTTTTCTGGTAGGCCCGAGTCAGCCAAAGGTTAGTAGTTAGCCAAACGAAACTATATTGTTCGGACAGATAGACCATTTGTTACCTGATTTATATGCTTTCATGATATTGATATTATTGTTTAACCAGTTTTGGTTGCAGGATTATGATTTGCAAAAGATATGTTTTAAAAGGATATTTGTGAAGAGAAACCCGTTCCACTAAGCGACGTGGTCTCTCTTAATATCAAATAACCGAGATTAGTATTATTCACACTAGGCTTTATGTCTGACTCGAAGTTTATGTTTTTTCCCTTAAACTCTCGGGTGCTCAAAATTGATTTGAGTAGGCTGAGGGTTGAGGATTTACAGGTTTTTAGTAGGTGGACGAATAAAGCTTCTGAGGACGAGCAGGAGGCTAAAGTTAGCTATTTTGGAGTTGTTATGTTTGTTTAATTCCGATGTGTTGTATTAAGTCAGTTATGACTATATAGTACTCTAGTCAACCAAGGAGGCATCTTTATATGTTGCTCTTGGCGTATTTTGTAATAAATATATTTTATCTGAACTTGGGAAATGTTTGGGATTATGTAACTTGGATATGAAAAGTTGTTTTGAAATGTAATCAAAAAAATGTTTTAATCTGCGATGATTTTACTTCATATTTAAGTGCTTCTGATATTATAGATATGATTAACATTACCATATTTGGTCATTGGAAGTTAATACTAGGATGACTGTGGCATCTGTAGCGCTTAGCATTGGGCCTCCAGGTAGGGGATGTTACACATCCTGTAAATGCTTGTATCAAAATACTTTTACAAAGATATATTCACAACTCTTATATTTTCAATACATAGAAAATATCCATATACTTATCTCAACGGTATAAGTATATTTACCAAACACTAAGGAAGATCTTCTTTTTACCAAAATCTAAAATTATTTATAAACTTCATTATAAATTTATAAAACCCTTTATAAACCATTTATAAATTATTCCTCAAGTCATTTATAAACCCTTTATGGAACCACACAATTATTTATAAACTCGTTTTATAAATCTATAAACCCATTTCTAAAATTCGTTTATAAATATCCATCTATTTATAAACCTCTTTATCTTGTAAATAATCTCCCTTTAAATCTTTAAATCATGTTATAAATTCTTCTTATAAAAATCCAATTCCGTTTGCAAAACTCTATTTATGAATCATGAAACCTTCATAAATAAATAATTTTATTAACTTTTAACCTCTTAAAAATAATATTAACTGATAATTCAAAACATTATGAATAAAACAATCGTTAATCTTTACCATATAAATAATAACAATAAATTACCAAAATATTATTAATAATCATTATTATTAATTTCAAAGCATATTACTAATTTAGATAATTAACCTTTCAAAAATTATTTAAATATTTATAAACAACTTTAAGCAACATTAACATGAATAACCAACTTTAAAACATAATATATTTCCTTGATAAAAATCCATTCTTAAATCTTCAACCCATTCATTTCCATATTTACAAAACTGCATTTAAGAATCTCTTTCCATTTTATAAAACTTCCTTTCATAAAACTTATTTATTTATTAACTCCATTTATAACTCTATTTCCTTTATGAATCTCTATTATTCATAAATCTCATTTTAAACTTCAATCACCATCCGTTTTTAATGTTACTCCCATATGAATAAATTTCTTTCTATTTATAAAAATATCGTTTAACATTCCAAATTTATCCTCGCCTTCAATTTCCAAAATAGAGTCAACTATTTCTATAATATCATTTTAATCTTAAAATAAATCCACCGTTAGATTTATTCTCCAATTTATTTAACAAATATAGTTTCCTTCAATTTATAAACCCCTTTTATAAATTCATACTTTTATTACAATATATGATTTAACAAATCTCTATTTCCTTTGTAAAAATATCACTGTTTGCGCCAAAATTGGTCACAAACACCCAATTGTTGATGAAAGCACCGTTTACAATCACAGATCACAGATAGCAAGTTTGTAGATAGTAAAATATGAAAAGCATTGAGAAAATAATAGACAAGCAATGAATACACACAGGTTTATAGTGGTTCGGCGTTCTAGCCTACATCCACTTTGGAGAATTTGACTTTATTGATTCTTGCTCGCTGATTACAATGTGTTACAACAGTGGAATTCGAGTACAATGGTGATTTCAGCAGAGTTTGGACGTAGAAGAGCCCCCCCCAAAAGATCCTTTTTCTATAGGTTCTGGGATGCTATATATGGGCGTAGGGTGCAAATATGTCGCTCATATCTCGGGAGACCTCTTCTGACATGTAGGTGGGCCCACACGATCGATCCTATGTGGTTTGCACTCGGTCTGTGATCGATACGAACGGATTTCATATCGATCAAGATTTGGCCCAATCGAGTTGAAATAGAGCATGAGCATTCTCGAGGATGTACGCAAGCTTCTGTGAAAATTTGGTGGCATTTGGACTTGTAGATTGTGAGATATGATCGATACGAATTGGGCTCTCCAACACGGATATTCGTTCGTATCGATACCTTCGCCTCCATCCTCTTCGTGTCGATCAAAGGCACATGCTTGCTTGTTGACGTGGAACGATAAACTGGGGTGGATCCATATTTTTCACTGCGTTGACCGAGCTTTCATCCTTGTAAACTTCATTCGTATCCATCTGTAATACTCCATTCGCATCCATCCATTTCGGCCCCTATTCGTATCGATAATTGATGGTGTACTTTGTATCGATCGTTGTTGATACAATCGATACGAAGTGACTTCGTTTGAGGGGTTTTCTGATGGATACGAACAAGGACTGTGATGGATACGAACAAGGACTATGATGGATACGAACAAGGACTATAATGGATACGAAGGCTCATAGATGCTATTGATTCGAACAACCATAAACTTGATGGATACGAATGAGGTCTACAGGGTGGATGGATATGGACTAACCTTACCTATGATCTATATGAACTAGGTCGGTCATCGATGGATACGAAGTAGCATGGACACGAGGTAGGCTGATGGATTCGAACTTGGTGGACATGAACATTGAGCTTACGGCCACAACCCATACCGGCTTCCTCCCTGACTCGAAGCAAACCATCCCATGACCCAAAGCAAACGATGTATCGACTCGAAGTAACATACAAATGTGCTGCTTTACCAGAAAACTCAAAATTAGCTATCCTTCAACTCGAATCGAGTGCAAAATAACTCAAAGCCGACTCCAAACAACTTGAAGCAACTCAAACTTTGTCGAAACCATATTCTAAGCATCTTGTAATGTTCATTCGTTGAATATGTTGTATTCTACCTCTATAATTATGTTTATCTTCTCCAATGATCCAACTTCGATCGTTATGCAATTGAGAGGGTTAAATTCACCTGTATGCTGCCTTGCCAAAAGGGGGGTTAATAATCAAACTTGTAAATTATCCCATTTATAAATTTCAGTTTATAAATAAATCATAATATATGTACCTATATACATATATATCACTTTATACATAAATGATTATAAATATTATATCAAAATATTTCTAATTTCTTTTAAAACATATCCCTTTATTATAAAAGACAGACTTATTCTCCAAGGTTTTAAAAATCTATATTTTACAGTTTGGAAATCTCTATGTAGAATATTTTATAAAACTATCAATTTATAATATCTAAAACAATACTTTCATTTTAGAAAAATTATTTAAAAACATATAAAATTTCCAAAATCACTTTGAAATACCTTTTTAAATCAAATCACTATTTTATAGTATTTTAAAATACCAAAAATGAGGCCCGGTGCTACGAAAGCACTAATTAAGCAAAATAATATCCATGTCATCAATATGGCATTCAACAAATCATGTATCACCATATATATGAAAATAAAATCAACAGTGTGAGGAATCCCGTTGGATCCCTCTGTTTGCACAAAAAATGGGCAAACACCTCCAAGTCGTATGATTTAGTCGATTTTATGTTGTTTTTAGTGATTTGGGTGGTTTTTGCAAATATGTAAAAAAACAGGGACTAAACTGTAAAAGACACACAGATTTATAGTGGTTCGGCCAGAACGTGCCTACATCCACTCTATATGTTATTCTCCTTTACAGTTCGGATTACAAGTACAAAGATTTAATTACAAGTGTATGAAAGTTGTTTGAAAGTTCTGTCCGTGCTTGAGCTCTCAAACTTGTCTACCATTGTTGTACCCCTACCTCTCTATTTATAGAGTGAGGCAGGGGGTAGGGGTCTTGGATGTATATAGCTGCTGGTGGGCTTGGGCTGATGTAATCTGGCCTGGCAAGGTTGGTTCGGCAACGCCTTGGTTCAGAGATGGCTGGAGTGGCTTTGATTCGGTGGTGGTTTGGTTCGGTAGTGGTAGCATTCTTCTGGTTCGGTGATGAGAGGGGTGTGGATTGGTTCGGTTGTGAGTGGAGTTGGTCCGGTGGTGGTTGGTTGTGAATTGGTTCGGCAGTGCTTAGGAAGTGGTTGGTTCGGCAGTGCTTAGGAAGTGGTTGGTTCGGTAACGTTTTCCTTACTCTGGTTCGGTGGAAACACGTCCAACACCCTCCAACCTATCCCCCTGCATCACATACAGTATATAATCATAAAAATATAAATCTACCGCTTCGAGGCAGGATTCGTATATAAAGGGTCATCCGCTCTTACACAGGAACGTGGTAAGATCTTATCCGCTCCAATAAGCGGGAATATATCCAATCCAACTGATAATAGTTAGTAAATTATCCAAACAGTCAATAACTATCAATAATAAATATCCAAACATCCAATAGATAATTTTTATTGACTGTGTAAATTTTCTAGTTAACCAAAAAGATGAGATTAACTCACCGGAATTTCTTTTGTCGCCGAGGCGTTCTGCTTTTCATCTAAAATCAAACAGGCGTTTGATTTTAGTGCGAAATTCAACTAGCTCCAATCCTAACCAAACTAATCACATGACGTAGTATTCGCTAATACGAGTACAACGCAACTCATTGCGCTTGATTCCGACCTAGGATGCATAAGATATTCAATTTACAATATTTGAATTTAAATAATATATTTATTCACAAATTTCCTTAGTTTAAATTAAATACCCCCAAATTACATAACTAAACTCTTCTTCCCAAACTAAAATTCATGGCCAGACCACTGATATGCATAGAGCATCCACGCCGTGCCTTCCACCGCCCAAAACCTCTACCATCCCTGGACGATTCGCCAAGCTAATCCCACCAAACTCCTCATCATCACTTCCTCTACCCAACCCACACCATCACGCTCTACCTGCACGCACGAGAAAGATCACGACCTGGAGGCTTTTGGGCGCTGCCCTAAACGACGCGATCCCCCATTCTCCAATGCGAGCCACCAAACTTCACCTCTTGGTGCCAATCACCACGCTAAACCCAAATCCTACCACCATATCACCAATCTAAGCTTTAACTTCAACAAAACGCAAACCCTAGTTCCTGAGCGGCTTTCGATCATGCTCTATATCTATCACCCCCTCCAAACATCCTTGATCCCATCAAATGAAGCAGCAAAACAAACCCCTCATCTAAACAAACACGATAAAATTTATTTCACGTTTTTAGGTTGCTTGAAGGTTTTTATTTTAAATTTTGAAATGGAGCCCTTTTGTTTTTAACTCACTGGAATTGAATTTAAGGAGAATGGCTTGGACGTAGGATATGGTGAGGGGGGTATGGTGGCACAGTGAAAGGGTTGGGGTTAATTGAAGAGTTATGGGATTATTTAATTCCAAAATATTCAATTCTCCACAATCAAAAATATCGAATTCTAAACAAGGCATGCCGACTGGCCTTCTATATGTTATACCCTTAATCCGAACACAATGAATCTAGTCTCGAGATCCAATTCGATCATATGCAGAAGATAGCTTTTGAAACCCAATTATTTTTATAAATTCTTTAAATTAATTCCTACGCGTTTCGATCTCGCACGTCCAAACAATACGTCCAATCACCACGAAATTCAACGACATACTATAATTCACTATTACAGATCCAATGAAACTGGTTTCATCAAAATCCGAGACTATGCCCTAGAAGGCTATTTTTATACGTTAATTAAAACGAACAATTTCCAAATTAGTTTAATCTCTTTTAATTCTAATTTAAAAGTTTATTATCTTCCTTCTTATTTAAGTAGATTTGAAATCAACTTTCAAAATCATTCATTCATTTCAAATTCAAGATTTAATTATTTTAAATATTGCCAAATGTTAATATTCAATAATTTAATTATCAACGAATCTCTATATTTGAAATTCAAGTTATTTAACTTATAAAATAACTTTTCAATATTTAAAATCAATTAAATATTCCAAATTTAAGTGATTGAAATTCTAGGTCGTTACAATATGTGTATATGTGCGTATGTGTATAAATGTTTGCTTATGTGCACCTTTTAATACACACACAAAATTTTGTTTTAGATTTATAAATTAAAAAATGGAATGTTGTATATATATATGTATATATATATATAATTTCAAATGAAGTTATATATATATGAGTGTGTGTAGTTGTAATTTAATTTTAATATAATTTTTGGTAATAATTAAATATTGATTATACATAAATACATACGTATATATTATAAATACAAATTATACATATTATATATATAGACACACAAACAAGTAAATTAAAATAGTATTCATATTTATACACACATATGCTTTTTGAAAATCAATTCTTTATTAAGACATAAAAGAACCAATAAATGATTCACCTCCTTAAAAAAACATTACCGTAGTGGTAAGAAAAAAGTATATAATGCCATCTAATTCAAATACAAAAAATGTCTTCAACTTATTATTCATGGAATATACAATTGCAACAAAATAAATATTCCAGCCAATCAAATTTCTGCCTTTGTTCAACTTTCTACTTGGCCCAATGACAATGGAATAATTCTCCACCGCCTTATATCTAAACGCTATTTAGCCACCATCATTTTATTCAATACCCCATTTCTCCAAAATAGCTATGTTTCTTTTCGTTCTTTCCATCTTCGCTATCGATGATTTCATCAAAGTTATCACTTTAGATTGCATTAACTTTGCTCTTTGGATCTTTGTCAACTTTTTGTTGTCGAAGATCTTGCAATTTATCTCCTGGCATATGTGATGATGAGTGCTCCTGGCATATGTGCTGAAGAGTGGTGATGAAACTACCTACGTACCACGGTTTGTTGGATCTGACCATTATAAGTGAAATCACTTTTTAGTTGTAATGTCCCACATCGTCTAATATGGTATGGGCGATGGCTATATATGACCAACAAGACACCCTCCCTTACAAACTAGCTTTTGGGGGTGAGTTCTACTTAGTATGGTTCATAACATTAGCTATGTTTATACATATACAAGTGGAAAACCCTAGCATTGCATGGATTCATAAATTGTCAAGTGATTAACATGAGTAATATAAAGAAGGAACAAAATATAATTCACCGGATTATATAGCTTTATGATAGACGGTTCAATTGTGAATGTATAACTACATTTACAAAAGTTATTGATTATATCATTTCATATAAATATTGACTTGATTCGCTTTTAGTGATTTCATGGAAAGTGATGGACTCTATTCTTTGTAATCATAGATAAATAAGCGGTGTACTAGTAAATGTGGCAAATGATGTGTTGTGATAATTTTGGAAATGTGCATCTTATTTTGCTTATTGTTTGATGTTCATGCATGCATTCTTAAATTCAAGAAAAATTTAGGTAGTGTTTGATTTGTTGTTTTTAGTTTTAGGTTTTCGTCCATGCAAAAATGTACATAATGCACGTATATTGTCGAAAACGGCCAATTTAGAAAACGAAGTTAACATACAAAATAGAAAATAACTTTTTTTTTATTTTCCGTGTTTTGGAAAATAATACAAACACGTGAAACAATCCATTCTTCTGTCGTCCCTCTATCCCCTTGATCCTTCCATCCGTCTTTCTTTTATCCCCTCCGTCGTCCCTCCATTCTTCTCATATTTGACATACATATTAAAAATGGAAAACACAAAATTCGTTTTTAAACTAAAAACTACCTTAGTTTTTAACATTTGGATTTACCAAAGAAGCTCTAATGCAATGAACATTTAGAATGTGAACACCATGTATTTAGTTGTAGAAGTTTCTGTGATATAATAAGTTATATTATAATTACAATCATATAATACCAATTCATTTGTAATTATTATGTTTAAATTTTCAACCTCGATATAGCATAGAAAAGTGTGACTTATAAAATAAGTTGTAAAGTTAACATAGAAATATCAACGATCTTCCATAAGTCAGTTAAAAAGAAGTTTGAGATTGTTTCAAAGAGGAATAAATCAAATAAAGTGAAGTTAGTGAAATAAATTATTAACTTCCGTCATAAAAGAAAAGAATATTATGGACAAAATTTCATTCATTCTTACCTTTATTACATCTTCAATCAAATTGTAGAATGGTAAAAGGAGAACTATTTTGTTCAAAATAATTGACTAATATGAGTTTTTATGGAAGTGGACCATGCAACGATGAAGGAAAGGACTCTGGATTTGAAGATGGTCATCAATAAAGAACAAAGGAAGAAAATAAAGAAACTTGCCAAAGTCCATGAATCAGTTCAGATTCATAGATGGATCTGAAGGAACTGGACCGTGTTGCAGCAAGTTTGAATTTCATAAATTCTTTTTTTAGATCTTATTAGGCAAGTGAAGTCTAGTTAATTTAGATCCAATCAAACATAATTTTAAATAATTTTTTTATCTAATTTAATATTGTTCATATAAAATGTATTATTTAGTTTATATAATTTATAATATATAAGTGTACCAAATACACTCATATGTCTATAGTGCACGTGCAACACATAAGCAGTGTACATGGTTAATTTGAATTAACCGTATATAGGTGTTGAAATTTACATCGCAACCGATACATTTATTCATTTGTATATCCTTCATTATCTATAGTTTTATTTGAAAATTATACATACATACGTACACATACATACATACATATGCATATGTGTATATATATGTATATATATGTGTATATATATGTCTGTGTGTATATATGTATATATATATATATAGATATTTATTTAAATAGATTTATCTAATTCATAATATTTTGAATTAATTTCTCTTAAAATAACTTGGTTAATTTTAAAATTCAAAGTTAGATCAAGATATAAGTAAATATCTAATTTTAAAATTTAAATTCAAATTACATATTAGATATTACGTATGTGTATATGATCTTAAAAATATATTTTTTATTCGAAATTTACATATACCTATGTATTAAATTTTAATCTATACATAAATATAAATTAATTATTAATTAAAATATACATATATTAAAAAAATTACTTTCGGCCAAAAAGGGTTTTAAGAAACTTTTTTAATTAACAATTTCGTTCGGATTTAATAGAGGTTATATATATATATATCTGTGTGTGTGTGTGTGTGTGTGTGAATAAATATTATATAAAAAATTGGTTTTTTATTCCAAACCAACAATACTTATGTATATAAGTTTATTTTAAATAATTTAATTTGTACAATATACTATTATATATATATGTATGTATGTATGTTTGTATATTTACATATATTACACCCTAAAATTATTAAAAGCATTTAAAATTAACATTAAATTGCAAAAATTATGAAAAAGTATTTAAATGCTATGGCCGAAAATAAAAGAGAAATATTAATAATGTTTTCCTATGTTTTTAAAAACAATTTGAATATCTATACACACAATTGGACAACACAAGCTATATACAAATTCATTGTAATAATATCAATTTAAGCAACATAAACATGATGATAAACATGCATAAAAATAATTATTGTTGAAAGTGAAATGTTACCAAATTAGCAATTACTTTTATTTATACTTATTTTATCATTTGTACTATTATCATGGTCAATAGAAAATGTTATCACGGTCAATTGGCTAGAGTAATCATTATTGGTTCTGGCCAGAGACTTGACTTTGAGTTGACTATAGTTGATTGTGGTACTAACTTCATATAAACGAGGAGACGAATTCTCTATTGAACAACGTTTCACTTCTAATGCTTCAACTCAAACCCAACTATGGTCGTTTGATAGACACCATGCCATGATTTAACTATAAACAAAGTGGAGTATCCACATTGAAGTTTAACGGTAATCTCAAGTCAAGAAAACTGTGTAATATCGTCCTTTCGAGATTCTCTGTTTTACTTAGTTATATTAACCATCAAAAAACTTTCGAGTGAGTCATTCTGTATTGTCCAGTAACTATTAGTATGTAATCCCTTGGTGCCCCCAACAGCTATGAGTAATACATTGTCTAACATTTGGAGAGGGTTACGTACTCTAATCTCAACAAATGTATTAATATCCTATTTCAAATTATCCTGACTGGGAACATTTAAAATAATATATTGTGTTTTATATGATAAATTTCTCATCATTATAACACATTGCAATTACTATCACATAACATATTATTTAAAGATTTTCTATCTAATATACTTAAATTCAATAATTAATTAACATAACACATTATGACAAATATATAATAGAAACAAAACACCTTTTGTTTCGTATGAGATTTTATTACAGAGTTAATAATTTACAATAAATTATCGAACTGCCCCTAGAGCATACCTCTAACTCTATCAATCTTCCACTTATACTTGGGGCCAATTATGGAATCTCAATTCTGTACCTTCGATCAACTTGCTGAGAACTAACCGAGATAATCACTTTGTGAATGGTTCTGCTATTTTGTTTTAATTATTTACTCTATCAATAAACTCTCTTCGATGCTCATAAACTACATTTATCATGTGGAACTATTCGGAGTATGTTTCTTGACTTCTAGTCAGCTTTAGGCTCTTTCGTTATCAGTATCACGACAATGTTATCATATAATAATAAGGGGTTCTCAACACTTGGGATCACCCCTAGCTCGGCTATAAATTTGTGCATTTATATATAAATACATATACATATATATATATATATATATTACTTTTATTGTGGTGATATTTAAGGTGATGTACGTAGCATATTGGTTGAATTGGTCATAACTCTTGTTTAGAACATTCCAATTTAAAGCTCCTTAACTAAGGTTTGAACATGAATTTGAGATTAACATATTATGCTCGATATCACTTTGAAGTTTGAATCTGCATAATTTTTCATAAAAAACTTGTTGTTTTTATAAATAATTCTCTAGTATTTCACAAATATTCGAGAATACACTTAGCTACCTTTTAGCTATCTTAATTCGAATTTGATACTTGCTTAATGCATTAAATACATAAGCTAAGTACAATTTTATAGATAACAAAATATGTATGATAATTCCTATTACCAACATATATGGAATATAACTTACATGCTCCATATTAAACATGTTAATATGGTGTGTGTGTGTCATTTGGGATAATTCCAGCATCCTTTTATACTAATTATAAAGATATCATTTACAGATCCAATGTCCAGTATTAAACAACCAAATTATAATGATTTTAACTTGGGTGCATCATTAATAATCATAAGTTAGTTGTTTAATTATAGTTTTAGAAAAATTCAAGTAGGTTTATAAACTCTTCTTCCAAACACACGCTTCCTTTTTATTAAAAAAATCAAACTATTTGATATTTCTGTCAAAATAATTATTCAACTCTGATGCTTATCAAATAATATTTTGTATCGATTGTTGGATCATATCTAAAAAAGCAAACTCAGTATCGCTCCTACCGAATTTTAGACATTTTTGGTTGTTATATGCAAACAGTCTATTTTAAATAATCATTTAGAATTTTTTATTTCAGCATATATGTACCTAAACTTAAAATCATATCAGGTGATAATTTGCGAGTAAAATATGAATTAGCTTAAGCATGTTGAATGACGAATCTATTACGCTAATTTCAAAAAGATGAAATTTACTATATAATTTTTATGAACGTTGCTCACTACATCTGACCGCATTGGTCTTCTTGAAAACATATTTGCGGTGGATGGATCGTATCTTTTAGGTATAACTATCAAAATCGTATTTCGATGACGTACTTGGAATCTATTCAAGATTTGCACATCGTGCCAAATGGCAAAGTTAATAATCTTAATGACATATGGACAACTGAGTAAATACTATTTCTTGACATTGATAAGAAATTCACAATTTCTCCTTAGTGTGCGAGAATTTTTATTAGGCATTCTAATAAGTTGTGTTTATTGAGGCTTAGTTAATTTCAGTTCATCGCTCGTAATAATTTTTCTTTGGATCATATCCAAATCCATTTTACTACCAATAATTTCTAAAGAAAATTCCTTCGCCGTGAAGTTGGCGTTTCTCAAAACAATGATTTCTCGATGCAACGAAATTGGTGTTCATAGACACTTTATGATCTTCCTACATAAATATATATTATTTAAATTTAGTTTGTGAAACTTATGTTCATAACATAAATTTGTCAACCAATAAATTGGTTCCAAACTCCTTTGGATGGCTCGTGAATAGTTATTACATGTGGTCTTTTGACTTCCACAACTTGTTAACTCCTTGACCTAGGATATGTAGGGATTTTTACAAACTCTTGTCTATGATTTACATGAAATTAATTTTAACCTTATATATTTACTCTTAAATACATGAACTTACATAAAAAATTAACTCAACTACACTCATCATTAATCATACTTTGATCAATAAAGTTCAATTACTCTACATCGATACATCATTATGTATCATACAAAGGAATGATCTTTAAGATAGAACCTTATTCATTTTAGGTACATATGCAACCCTTTTCAAATAAGTTCACTTATTTGAGCAAATCGAATTTTTTTAATTTCTTTTGGATGTTGCATTACTTACTTCTGTTTTATATTATATTAACTTATTACAGACATACTACATGTGTATCAAATACACGTTATTATTTCTATGATAATTCATTGGTTAATTTAACAAAGTATGTGGAACTATCTTGGTATCATATACTTGCGATTGCGTACATCTATATGTATCAATTTGAAGAGTTCATTAACTCTTATGTCACTCCTACTGAATTGGAGCTATGCCTTTAGTCATTTGAGATATAGTTCATCTGTACCACATGATTATCATATTATTCTTAAAAGGTAAGGGTTAGTCTATGATTCCAAAATAATTGTAAAATTTTTAGATACTTCTGTATTTTCTAATACTTGTTATAATACAAATACTATTATTATAGTTTTATCTTCTAATATATGTATATTGAAACAAAACTATGTTAATTTTCAGTCAATACTGAAAACACTTATTATTTCATAAATAATATTTGGTATGTTTACAAAAATGGTTTTCATAACTTGATATGACCACTCAGAAGTGTTAGAATGCTCCTACTATTTCTACCTTACTATAATAGTACTATACGAAATACGAATATTGGCTATTTATTTCATTTACTGTAACTAGTTTACAGCTGAGAGTTTTCAAATCAAACATCTTAAACTCAAAGAAATAAATCTCGTAGAAAATAATTTTCAACATGAAAATACATTTTGGAATAGAAATCCTATTTCTCATTCCTTTGTAAGTGTCGATTATTATTTATATAGTTCTTGTTTTTGATATATCTTCATAAAGTAGGAATGACCATTCCTTCTCTTCATCCCAAATGTACCGTAAGTTACATCCACTCTCGTAATCCTTTCTAAATGGTCAAACCATTCAAAATGAATCCTTACAATAATACCATAATGAACTTCTTACAAAAGTGCATTTGTCATCCTTAACATTTAAGGATAATAAATAATTGGCACTTTACGTAAACAGATCAAACTGAAATTTCAATGATTGAATTTTTGGGTATATCGTTCATCTAACCTTATTATAATCAATCATATTAATACATGATCTCACATTATGCTTACTACTTATTTTGAATGAACTAATTTCATCAAAGTTTCATACATTATGAATTGCGACCATCCACCATATAACATTTACTGTGATTGAATATGAATCAAATATTCATTTAAGCTCAAGCCAAAATGCTATGCATTTAAATCTAATTTAATCGCTTATCGATATCGTATATCGATTGGTATATTTATAACTATTATAGATATATAACGATTTTTATTTCTCAAACCATATTCAAATTTTATAATTAATATTGCATAAATATTAATTAATTTAATTTATTTATAACAAGTTTTAGAGTTCGAAACTCAAAGAAGATAACACATGGCCTTGAGTAAATAAACACATAAATGACCAGGTAATGAACATATTTAGTAGTTGTATAATTAGGCGCTGCATTGGTTTTGAATTGACAATATGCAAAAATTTATTAGTAAGTATATTTTTATTTGTCAATTATAATTCCGTTCATTTATATATTTTAATTAATAAACATTTTTTTCAATTATATTAATTGCATAAATCTATCAAAGCTGATTAGTTTAATTTATACGTAGCAGATATTCTTATATTATTAGATTGGTTAAATATTTTCATTTCATTTATCTAATAAGCTCCCACTAGACATTTTGTTTCTCAAAACCCTAAGATGAAACATAGAAATCTTTTGATTTCCTTGGAGGATGTTATCACTCGTATGCCTGAGGATTTTGTCCTTGACGAAAGCTCAATAGATCATAAGTCTGCATGTGTTGGATAACACCTTACCGTTTGTATCATCTACAACTCCAAACCCCTAGGCTTTGTCTTAATCTCATTTTGACCTTGAGGAAAGCTCAACGAATCAAGAGAGATTATTCACTGGTACATCCATTCCGCGACGGCCTAAGTATAATGCATGTACTTTGAGGAAAGCTTAACAAATACCTGCATGTGTCTTACCTCATCCAGTAAATATATTAATAGTGCTATACATAACATCTTTAGCTTGAGGAAAGCTTAACAACTAAAGAGTATACAAATAATCTATTAACCAATAAATAACAAAGGACAACATTTATGTTAAGGATTGATAATCTGTAATATATTTAACTGAGTGAAAGTGATCTATGGAATAATGTATTTCTTTTGAAATACCCTCGTGCTTCAAGTGTTAGACACATCTGAAATCATGGTATACATACTATGTAGGTATTCTTTCCTTAAATCTAATTTAGGTTTCTTGCAATCCCACTCTCTTCACATAAATCATATTTAATTTAGCTTTATTTTTCTTAATTAAATCATATTTAATTAATTTAATTATTTATTTAGTTAACACTTTAATTAATTTAATTTTATTCATTTTAAACATTTTAAAAATGAATATATGTACATATACTATAACAATTATAGTGATATACATATATCACTATACATGTACATTATCTATTAATTAAAAATTAATTTAATTAATTAAAATAATTTAATTAATTAAAATAATTTAATTAATTAAAATAATTTAATTAATTAAAATAATTTAATTAATTAAAATAATTTTAATTAAATATAATTAATTTAAAAATTTTATTATTATTTACCTTAAACATTTAAGATAAACGTGTGTTTGTATATATATGATTTTAATTTAATTAGTTAGCTTTTAATTATTTATTTATTTAATTAATCTAATTAATTATATTAAAATTTTCGAAAGTAATTAAACAATTTTCTAAACATTTTTGAAAAAATATTTTATAACCTTTATAAATTTTCTTTCATATCTTAGACTCAACTATTAATTTAAAATATTATTAAATTTTTAAAACAAATTTTAAAAATTAGCCCAAGGCCCAAAATTAATTCAGACCTTTATATAGTGGATAACCTTCGGGCTTACTTTATTTTTCGGGCTAAGTTAGTAGCTAGGTAGGGCAGAGTACTTGATTACCCACCCAACCATTTCCACTACATTTTTAAACATCCTACTAAATGGATAGACTTTATAAATTAGCCCAAATAATGCTAATTTAGACAACATAGGTTAATAAGCTTTGATACCATTGAAAGAATAGGGATGTGTTTTAGTAGGTTAAATGATTGAATTTCATAAGATTTTATATTTTAGATCTTATTGGGTCTATGAAGTATAATTAATTTAGATCCAATCTAAAATATTTTAAATAAAAACCTTTGGTTATCCCACCTTTTGGCAAGGCCATGATACCATGGATTTGGCAAAATGCACTTCGTGATCATCAAGGTAGGAAGCCTGAAGAAATGATTATCACGATTGAAGATCAGTTATAAGAAAGATTATGGATGACAATCAAGCGGATTCAGACGAATGACATCTCAGAATCGGTTAAATATGGATTGGCACTTCCTTTAGGCAGGGGATCAGATCAGATCACTATGGATATGGACACTCAACTCAATAGATTAACACATCAAAGATCGATCGGTTACTCTAGAAAACACTTCGGGAACTATGCAGACAACTCAGGAAATAGGGAGAGGATGTCATGGGTGACTCCCATGACCGATTGTCGGGCCCTAATCCCCAACAATAGGGGATCTGCCCCGATCCTCCAAAGTAGGCCCAATGCAGTGCATTTTTGGGGAGCGGGGTCGAACTGGCTTGGAGATTATGCGTGTGGATTTTCAGCTAGATATTTGACCGTCTTCCTCTATAAATACAACGGCATCGCACTCACTCAGATTCAAATCATTGTAACCATAATCAGCAGTATAAATAAAAGGAAATTTTTTGGAGTGGGCGTAGGCCGGAGTCAGCATAACCACTATAAAACCTATGGTGTTTATTTCTTACATTTTAATTTTCTTTTCTTCATAATTTATTCTTTACTTTACTCTATTTAAATTGGTTATTGGATTTGTGGTGCTTTTACATTAATTGGATGTTGGTGGCCATTTTTGACGCTAGCACCTTTATTTATTTTATTTTGTTTACAGTCTCCACTTTACTCTATTTGGAATCGGCACCGATCCCCTAGGGTTAGGGGGAGCAACCCCGGATCTGGCTGGATTGGTTGTCGGTAGATCAGCAGTTAGTGCTGTGTAGTTTGACGTGGATCGGAATGCGGATGCATGTCCGGAGGAGTACGTTCCAGAATACACTCATGGAGTTAGGGGCAGGTTGGTAATATGGATTAGAGGCTGCCAATGGGTGAGAACGAAAGGATGGCTGAGCTGATATGAAGGATAAAGGGAGGCGGATTGCCCAATAGTAGTCTGGAAGATGTCAATCGAAGTCCGTTCACTTTGAATATCAAGCAAGCTAGGAACCCAACGAATTTCAAATTACCAAAAATGGATGTGTATGATGGACGGTCGGACCTTACAGTACACTTGATGAGGTATATCTGACATATGGAAGTGCTGGGGGCATCGGAGGAAGTCGTGGCAAGGTGTTTTCCACTTTCATTGATGGAGTTAGCTATGCTCTGGTTTAGGCAGTTGGAGAATGGTTCGATCGGAACATGAAACGAGTTGGTAGATTTGTTCATGAGGCAGGTTAGGGTCCATATTTCAAGAACCAAGAGCGTAATAACGTTGGTAACACTAAAGCAAAGGACAGGAGAGTCCCTGAGGAGTTTCTTCACATAGTTTAGTGTGGCAATTGCTTTAGTGGATCGGCCAGATCCATCGACGGTTTTAATGACTACAATATCCGGGATAGTCGATGACACATATTTTAAGATTTCATTGGAGTAGGATCCACCAATGGATCTTTGGGAATTTTTCCACGGAGCTAAGAGGTTCTTGCTACATGAGGATGAACGAATCAACAAAACGAAAGTAAATGTTGTGCGAGGTGAAGGACCATCTGGAGAAGGGTCCAAGAAGGATAAGGGAAAAAGGAAGCTGTACAATGGTTATGATGAATTGAAAAGGCAAAGGAAGGAACGAGTGCTGAAGTTCTCCTCTTACTCGGATTTGATGGATAGTTTGGAACGGATTTATCTGGACACAAGGGGGCAACTCCCCTATTGAAAACCGCAAAGGATGGATCCTACAGAGCGGAAACTTAGGTCTGGAAAGTATTTCCTATTCCACGAACTGGATGGGCATACCACAGATGAATGTAGGCACTTATGAAATATGGTTGAGGAACACATCAGGGATGGCAGGCTTCCATTATATGTGAGGACTCAGACAGCAATGGTGGAACAAGAGCGACCATTGTCTACATCAAATGGAAATGGCCTTGGACCGAGGTGATAGATCATTATCTCTTAATCGGGATGGCATGAAAATAGATATTCCACAATAAAATAGTTAAGTCACTTACACATGTACGGGATCAAGGTTGGTCCCTTGGCACGCTCAGAGATGTTGATAAACCTTCTTGCTCGGAGAGGCAATATTTGGTTTTTCTTGTTTTTTGGTTTTCTAGTTGTAAGAACATAAATTTCATAACTTAATAAATGGATTTGTAAGTCATGGATTAAGCCCTCAATCGAAGAGTTGAGGCTGGAGAAACGAAGTCAGTACGGAATAGACTGTGTTGTGTCCTCGACCGGAGAGTCGGGGACCAAAGTGCAAGAAGTGAGTCGCTTCGTCGGAGAGCGACAGGATCAACTTACTTTTCACCATTCCCCCTTTCGCCGGAGAGTGACTCAATGAGATCTGATAAGGGTTCGGAGAGACCATGATCAACCTTGGAAGGCCAGGGCATCGCGTTATGTTCAGGAACACTGACTGGAGTGCGGGAAGTGATGCCGCTTTGTCGGAGAACGCGAAAAACTTGACATAATTCTCCCTTCACTAGAGAGTGACAGAATGGGGTCCAACAAGAGCTCAGAGAGGTTATGATTGGTCCAAGAGGATCATGACATCATTATATGCAAAAGGCCAGAGTGCAGGGAGTGAGTCGCTTCGTCGGAGAGTGACAGGATCGACTCACTCGTCGTTAAGTCCCCTCGCCAGAGAGCAATTGGATCGGGCTTAGCAAGGTTTCGAAGAGACCATCGATCGGTCTGGAGATACCATGAACTTGGACAACAATCTGGAGGGATCGTGGATTGGCTAACGAACATCCAAGATTTCAAATAGTTATAGATTTGTATATTGACCTAGGAGGTCGTGGATTTGAATAACGATCCGGTGAGATCGAGGATTTGGCTAACGATACGGAGAGATTGAGGATTTGGATAACGATTCAGTGAGATCAAGGCTTTGGATCTAGCAAACGATCAGATGAGATCATGGATTTGGTTACTGTCTTTCGGTGGATATGGATTCAGCTAAGGATTTGAAATGGTTTTGGAGCTGGCTATCAACTCGAAACAGTCATAGATTTCACTAACAATCCAGAGAGATTGAGGATTCGGCATGCAAATGCCAACTTTCGGGAGAACACATGATGGCTCATGGTGATTCGGTTTGGCAAAAGAATTGATTCTGGATTGATATATTCAGTTGTCGATGGCAATTCAAAACACACCTTCCTATTGCAAGGCATGTTTTCAGAGGTAGATGTTATCCTACCTTTTGGCAAGGCCATGATACCATGGGTTTGGCAAAACAGATTTTGTGATTATTAAGGCAGGATGCCCGTAGAGATAATTATCAGGATCAAAGATCACTTATAAGCAAGGTTATGGATGATAGTCAAGCAGATTCGGAGGAATGGCATCTCAAAATTGGTTAAGCATGGATTGGTACTTCCTTAGGCAAGGGATTAGATCAGATCACTATGGACATGTACACTCAACTCAGCAGATCAACTCATCACAGATTGATCAGTTATTCTAGAAAACACTTAAGGAACTATGCAAACAACTTAGAAAACAGGGAGAGGATGTTATGGGGGACTCCATGACCGATCATTGAGCCCCACTCCCCTACGTTAGGGGATTGGCACCAATCTCCCTATTAGAAATCGACATCGATTCCCTAAATTAGGCCCAACGTGGTCCATTTTTTAGGAGCGAGGTCGGCCTGGTCTGGAGGTTCTGGGTGAGGATTTTCAGCTGGATATTTGTTTGTCTTCCCCTATAGATAAAGCGAGCATGACACTCATTTGAGAATCTTCTACTCTCTTGGCTACACTCTACCATTTTTATTACTCAGATTCAAATCATAGTAACTGCAATTAGCAGTGTAAATAAAAGGAAAATCTTTGGAGTGGACGTAGGCCGAAGTCAGCCGAATCATTATAAAACCTCTAGTGTTCATTTCTTACAGTTTTAATTTTCTGTTCATATTTAATTCTCTACTTTACTCTATTTGGAATTGGTTATTGGATTTGTGGTGCTTTCACATTGTTTGGGTGTTGGTGGCCCTTTTTGATGCTAACACCTTTACTTATTTTATTTTGTTTACATTCTCTACTTTACTCTGTTTGGAATAGGCACTGATCCTTTAGGCTTGGAGGGTGCACCCCTAGGTCAGGCTAGATCAGATGTCGGTAGGTCAATGGTCGGTGTTGTGCAGTTTGATGCGGATGGGAATGCGGATGCTCATCTGAAGGAGTACATTCTGGAATACCCTCACGGAGTTAGGGGCAGGCTGGTAATATGGATTAGAGTCCACCAATGTATGAGAATGAAAGGATGGCTAAGCTGATACGACGGATAATGAGAGGTAAATTGCACAACATGAGTTTGGAAGATGTCAATCAAAGTCCGTTCACTTCGAATATCAAGCAAGCAAGGAAGCCACCGAAGTTCAAATTACCAACACCGGATGTGTATGATGGGGCAATCGAACCCTACAGTACACTTGATGAGGTATATTCGACATTTGAAAGTACTGAGGGCATCGAAGGAAGTCATGGTAGGTTTTTACCACTTTATTTGATGGAGTTAACCGCACTCTAGTTTAGGCAGCTGGAGAATGGTTCAATCAGAACATGGAATGAGTTGGTAGATCGGTTTATGAGGCAGTTTAGGGTCCACATTTTGAGATCCAAGGGTGTAATAATGTTGGAAAAACTAAAATAAAGGACAGGAGAGTCTCCGAGGAGTTTCTTGACATGGTTTAATGCAGCAGTTACTTCAGTGGATCGGCTGGATCCATCGATGGTCTTATGGCGATGGTATGCGGGATTGCCGACGACACAAATTTCAAGATTTCATTGGAGCAGGATCCACCAATGGATCTCGAAGAAGTTTTCCATGAAATTGAGAGGTTCCTGTGGCAGAAGGATGCACGAATCAATAAATATGAATTAAATACCGTGCGAGGTGAAGGGCTATCTAGAGAAGGGTCCAAGAAGGATAAAGGAAAAAGGAAGCTAGACGATGGTGATGAAGAATCGAAAAGGAAAAAGAAGGAACGGGAGCCGAAGTTTTCCTCTTACTTAGATTTGATGGAAAGTTTGGAACAAATTTATCTAGACACATAGGGGCAACTCCCTTACTGGAAACCACAATGAAGGGATCCTACAAAGCCGGAATGTAGGTCTAGAAAGTATTGCCTATTCCATGAACTGGATAGACATACCACGAATGAATGCAAGCACTTACGGGATATGGTTGAGGAACACGTTAGGGGTAGTAGGCTGCCACAATATGTGTGGACTCGGGCAGCGGCAGTGGAATAGGAGCGGCCACCGTCTGCATCAAATGGAAATAGCCTTGGACCAAGGTCATAGATCGTCATCTCTTAAAGAGATAGCACGAACTAAATAAATAATGAACACCACAATAAAACAACTATGTCACTTGCACATGTATAGGATTGAGGTCGGCACCAGGCATGCTTTGAGATGATGATATACTGTTTTGCCCGGAGAGGCAATATTTGGTTTTTCTTGTTTTCTAGTTTTTTGATTGTATGAACTTAAATTTAATAACTTAATAAATGGATTCGTAAGTCATGGATTAATCTCTCAATTGGAGAGTCAAGGCCAGAGAAAGGAAGTCGGTACGGAATTGATCGCGTTATGTCGTTGATCGGAGAGTCGGGGATCAGAGTACAAGAAGTGAGCCACTTTGCCGGAGAGCAACAGGATCGACTTACTTATCGATGTTCCCCCTTTTGTTCGAGAGTGGCTGGATGGGGTCCAACAAGGGTCCGGAGAGACCATGATCGGCCTAGGAAGAGCCAGGGCATCGTGTTATGTTCAGAGACACTGAACCGGTGTGCAGGAAGTGATGCCACTTTACCAGAGAGCACAAAATCGACTTATTTTTTGTTATTCATCCTTCACCCGAGAGTGACGGAATGGGGTCTAGCAAGAGCTCGGAGAGGCTATGATCGGTCCAGAAGGATCAAGACATCTCTATATGCCCCAAAAGGGTCGGAGTGCATGGAATGAGTCGCTTCGTCGAAGAGCGACAGGATCGACTCACTCGTCGTTAAGGCCCCTTACTGGAAAGTAAGTGGATAGGGCTTTGCAAGGGTCCAGAGAGACCACCAATCTATACAGAGAGACCATGAACTTAAATAATGATATAGAGAGATCACAGATTGGCTTACTGGCTTCCAAGATTTTAAATGGTCATGGATTTGGATATTGACCTAGAGAGGTCCGAATTTGGATAACGATTCGGTGAGATCAAAGATTTGGCTAACGATCTGGAGAGATTAAGAGTTTGGATGACAATCCGATGATATCAAGGCTTTGGATTTATCAAACGATCCGGTGAGATCATGGATTCAGTTACTAGCTTTGGATGGATATGGATTTGGAATGGTTTTGGAATTGGCTATCGATTCGGAACGGTTGTTGATTTCTCTAACAATCAAGAGAGATTGAGGATTCGGCATGCAAATTCCAACTCCCAGGTGAACACGGGATGGCTCACGGCAATTTGGTTTGGCAAAGGAATGGATTCTAGATTGAAATATTCGGTTGTCGATGGATTTCAACTTTGGACTTATGGAAATTCAAAACACACCGTCATATCGCAAGGCATGTTTTGGTGGGCAAATTGTTAGTCCTTGAGATGATGGTTTTGATGACAACAACCTTAGAATAGATTATAAAATATAAATACTAACATTACAAGTTTAGATATATATGTATTTGCAGGATCTAACCATGCAGGTATCAAGAATGAAGACTGTACAGTATAGAAATTCAAGATACAAAGGTAGAAGACTCATGAGTATCAAGATTATCAAGAGTTCAAGGTTATGTCTGTTTTATTAGGAATATTTGTTAAAACTCGTAGAAAAGCACTGGCATCTTAATATCCAATTTATTCGTGGAATGGACTCCACTTCGAGCCCGTTAAAGGGATGGAACCCTAAGTAGGATGGAACCTACGAAAATCTAGTGGGACATTGTTTTGTATCCACTAATTTTAATTCAAATGATTTTACAAAATTATCTTGTTTTCAAAATGATTTCAAAACTTTCCTTTTAAAAGATTCAAAACTCTCTATCCTGATTTTAAATAATTTTAGCCTCAAAACATCTATAATTTCAAAGTCAAAATACTCCTGATTTTAAATGTCTTTTCAAATAATATATTTAACTTTTAATATTTATACTTAGATTTAAATATAAAATTATAGTTAATTATGTATTTATTGTTCTTTATATTTACTTATGAATTTCAACTATATTCAAGTATATTTATAAAGTTTTAAATAGTTTTTATATAAGATAAATATTGTTTTTATAGAAATTCAAATTATCATTTTTGGCTGAGGGATGTCGACATGCCCCTAGATAGTATGTCGACATAGTGACAGTTGAAGTTCAAATTCAAATTTCAAAAGAAGTGTCTATTCGCCATAACTCTTCATGAATGGTCATGGCTGTTGGTTTTCTATAAATAGGGGTCAGTTTCAACGAATTTTCAATCATATTTTTCTGATTTTCACTCCTCTTTATCTTCCACATTTCTTATTACAAAATCATACCATTACTCTGCCGAAATTAACATCGAATCATACTCGATTACTTCTAGTTTGATTCTACATCACTATCTTTACAAGGTTCTTAGTGCTATTCAGAGTTATAGACTTCTTTGTAATATATTAGCGAGAAAAGGTGTGATTGTAGCCTTTGAAATCAATCAAGCGTGAAAAGGTGTGATTGTAGCCTTGGAAATCAATTGGGTGAACTTGTTGCCCCGGAAATCAAGTATCTCTACCCAGAGGATTGGTATTCTGGAGGGTGTACCTCATAGCCTTGAAATCGAGGGTTGTAATTGTTGAATTACTTTTGAAAGGAAATCCATACTTAGTTGTACGGGACTGGATGTAGGGTAACTCCGAACCAGTATAAAATCCGGTGTGTTCTTTCCTTTACTGCTTTTACTTTATATTTGCATCTGTGTTTGATTCTGTGTTCATATCTGTGTCTAATTAGTGTATACATTGTTAATAAAGTTAGATAAACTCAAAAATATTAACAAATTTCTTAAAACACTATTCACCCCCCTCTAGTGTTAATTCTAGCCTTAAGATCCTTAATCCGCATTTCTCACATTTGGTATCAGAGCGAGGTTTTCAAAAGTTTCATAATCTGAATTTTGAAAAAGTTTTTTTTTATTGGCTATTTTTGAAAAATCTGTTAAAACTAGTTTAGAATTGTTTAAATCATCATTGTTCCATGAGTCTGCATTTCTAGTTGTCTACTCAAATTTTATAATGTGCAGGAAAGATGCTTTATGGGTATTGAGGAATTAATCCACAATGGACAATATGTGCAGATCAAAAGGAATAAGTGGATACTTGATAGTAGTTGCTCTAGACACATGACTGGTAATCCAGACATGCTGAATAATGTTATATACAAAGATGGAGGACTGGTTAACTTTGGAGACAACTCGAAAGGATACGTGATTGGCATCGGCAATGTCGGTAACTCTGAAACTCCTATTATTACTAATATTTTGCTAGTTAAGAATCTGAAACACAATCTGCTAAGTATAAGTCAACTATGTGATAAAGGATATAAAATTAAATTTGAAAAAGATAAATGTCATATTGAAGATAATAACTCAACCATAATATTTGAGGAAACTAGGAAAAAGAATATTTATATTCTTAGTATGAAAGTTTCAAATGATAACCTATGTCTTTTGGCAAATACAAGTGACCCTTGGATTTGGCATAAGAGATTTGGACATTTGAATTTAAACTCTTATCTAGACTGTCAAAACATGATCTAGTAAGAGGTCTCCCTAAAATGAATTTTAAAGTAGATAGTTTATGTGATGCATTTCAATTAGGAAAGCTTAGAAAAAGTTCCTTTAAATTAAAAGATATGATTTCAACTTAAAAACCCCTTGAGTTACTTCATCTTGATTTATTTGGTCCATCTCAAATTTTGTCAATAAATCGTAGTAAATATGTTTTTGTAATTGTAGATGATTATTCTAGATTTACATGGACAATATTTTTGAAACATAAAAGTGATACTTTTGAATGTTTTAAAAACTTTACAAAAAGGATTCAAAATCAATTATCTTTAAAAATTATAACTATTTGTAGTGATCAGGGTGGTGAATTTGAAAATGAAAAGTTTGAGGAATTCTACAATAAGAACGGAATAACTCACAATTTCTCATTTCCAAGAACTCCACAACAAAACGGAGTAGTTGAATGTAAAAATAGAACGATACAAGAGTGTGCGAGAACTATGCTTTCAGATAGTAATTTACCAAAACACTTTTGGGCAGAAGCTGTTGCTACCGCCTGTTATATTTTGAATAGAATTTTAATTAGACCTTTAACTGATAAGACACCTTATGAACTTCTTGATGGAAAGAAACCTAAGGTATCATACTTCAGAATTTTTGAAGTAAATGTTTTATTTTAAATACAAAAGATAATTTGGATAAATTTGATCCTAAATCTGACAAAGGAATCTTTATCGGATATTCTAATAGAAGTAAAGCTTATAGAGTTTTTAATTTGAGATCTAACACCATCAAAGAAACAATGCATGTTTCGTTTGATGAAAATTTAAAAGATTTTGAAATTACAAATGATGAAGAGGATTTAATTACTCAAAACCAAGAGTCAACTGAAACTAATAATGAATTAAATCATCCTAATAAAAGGATTAGACTTTTAAAAGATCACCCTATAGAAAATATACTTGGAGATATGCAATCTGTTGTTAAAACTAGAAATCAACTAAGTCAAATGAGTAATGTAGCTTTTATATCATCTATTGAACCCAAAAATCCTAAAGAAGCATCAACTGATGATTCATGGATTTTGGCTATGCAAGAAGAATTAAATCAATTCACTAGAAATGAAGTTTGGGAACTCGTTCCTAGACCTGAAGATAAAACTATAATTGGAACTAAATAGGTCTATAAAAATAAAATGAATGAACAAGGTGAGGTCGTTAGAAATAAAGCACGATTAGTCGCCCAAGGTTATTGCCAAGAAGAAGGTATAGATTGTGACGAAACCTTTGCTCCTGTAGCAAGATTAGAAGCCATTAGAATTCTACTTGCTTTCGCAAATCATAATAATTTCAAATTATTTCAAATGGATGTTAAAAGTGCATTTTTAAATGAATTTGTAAAAGAAGAAGTATATGTTGAACAACCACCACTTTTTGAAGATGAAAATTTACCAAACCATGTGTACAAACTTAAGAAAGCTTTATATGGTCTAAAACAAGCTCCTAGAGCCTGGTATGATAGACAAGATCTTATTTATTACAATCAAATTTTGAAATTGGTAAAATAGATAATACTCTTTTTATTAAAAGAAATAAAAATGATATTCAACTAGTTCAAGTATACGTAGATGATATCATTTTTGGTTCAACTAACTTCGAAATGAATAAAGAATTTTCTGAAATAATGACAAAAGAGTTTGAGATGAGTCATATGGGTGAATTAAACTTCTTTATAGGATTGCAAATAAAACAGTTAGATAATGGTATTTTTATTAGTCAGGAAAAATATGGGACTACTGCGAGTGGAAAACCCACTCCCATGGCAACCAATGAGTACCTTAGTAAAGAAGATCTCTCGAAAAATGTAGATCAAAAGTTGTATAGAGGAATGATTGGATCACTACTCTATATCACTGCTAGTAGACCTGATATCATGCATAGTGTATGTCTCTGTGCAAGATATCAATCTCATCCTAAAGAAACTCACTTAAAAGTTGTAAAACGTATCATAAGATATATTAAACACACCTCTAATTATGGCTTATTTTATCCTAAAAACGATTCATTTGATTTAATATCTTACTGTGATGCTGATTACGCTGGTTGTAAATCAGACCGAAAAAGTACAAGTGGAACTTGTCACTTTTTGGGACATTCTTTGGTTTCCGGGTTTAGTAAAAAGAAAAATACAGTTTCTTTATCAACAACTGAAGCAGAGTATATTTCTGCTGCTTTGGCTTATTCTCAAGTAATATATATGCAACAAACCTTAAGAGATTTTGGATTAAATATCTCAAAATCGCCAATTTATTGTGATAATACTAGTGCAATAAATTTATTTAAAAATCCTACTCATCATGCTCGAACTAAACATATTGATATCAGACACCATTTTCTCAGAGATAATATAAGTAGAGATGTAATTACTCTCGACTATATCAATTCTGAAAATCAAATTGTTGGTATTTTAACAAAACCCTTAAATGAATCTACATTTACTAAATTAAGAAGAGAATTAGGTATTTGCTCTTTAACTGAAATATAAAATATAAATAATGAGTATAATTAAAATTAATTAAAAAAATTAAAAAGGAAAAAATACAAGGACCATGACGACATCCTCACTAGACCCATGTCGACATATAACGATTTTATTTTTTAAAATATTTTCCCACCAAAATTCAAAAATTTAGTTATATATTCTTCTCTATTTCGAATTCTTATTCATTCTCTCTGGTTTCTCTTCATTTTCTATTCTAAAATATATATAATAATGGCCTCTTCCTCTAAATCAAACATAAAACCAACTTTCTTATTCCCCTCTCCTACTTCTGGCCCATTCCAATGCTCTACTCTTGCACGTGTTACTAAATTGGAGGAGTCTATGAAGGATACTCTTCAGATGTTCACTGAAATTCAAGTGACTCAACTTCGTATGGCAAAAGAGCAAGAAAAGCAAGGCAAGATTCTTAGAAATTTACAAAAATTTCTAATGGATAACCAAACCAACCCTATCTTGATCGATGAAGACTCTTCACTCAATCAAGAACATGAGGTCAGCGACGAAGAAGAAGAAGAAGAACCAATGGAAGAAGCACACGAGGAGGATAATGACCAAGTGGTATGCGTTGGAGAAGTGTGTTTTGATAAAAATGGGAATCTTGTCGAACAACGTGGAAATTTCTGTTTCCACTATCCAAACTGTTCGATTCATAAATCCCCTATGATTAGAAACACACATTAGTTTCTTCTCTTTCTTTCTATTATTTATGTTTTTTAAATGAAAATGTAAATAAAACCATACTCGTAATAAATAAACTCATGTTCTTATATGTGTTAGTATTATTGTGAATTCTTTGTTAGGATAGTTAATAGTTTAGGACTATATTTCTGTGTTAATTATTTATGATAACACTATCATTATAATAACACGTCATAGAGTGATAAGTTTTAGGGTGAGTTATATAGTTTGGAGTTATATAGTTTGGAGTTATATAGTTTAGAGTAAGTTTTTTTTATGACAAAGGGGGAGAAGTATAAACTAGGGTAGTTAGGCATAGATTAAGGGGGAGTTGTTAGTTTTAGGGGGAGTTATTAGGATAGAAGGAATATTTTATAAACAAAGGTTGTCATCATCAAAAAGGGGGAGATTGTTAGTCCTTGAGATGATGGTTTTGATGACAACAACCTTAGAATAGATTATAAAATATAAATACTAACATTACAAGTTTAGATATATATGTATTTGCAGGATCTAACCATGCATGTATCAAGAATGAAGACTGTACAGTATAGAGATTCAAGATACAGAGATAGAAGACTCATGAGTATCAAGATTATCAAGAGTTCAAGGTTATGTCTGTTTTATTAGGAATATTTGTTAAAACTCGTAGAAAAGCACTGGCATCTTAATATCCAATTTATTCGTGGAATGGAATCCACTTCGAGCCCGTTAAAGGGATGGAACCCTAAGTAGGATGGAACCTACGAAAATCTAGTGGGACATTGTTTTGTATCCACTAATTTTAATTCAAATGATTTTACAAAATTATCTTGTTTTCAAAATGATTTCAAAACTTTCCTTTTAAAAGATTCAAAACTCTCTATCCTGATTTTAAATAATTTTAGCCTCAAAACATCTATAATTTCAAAGTCAAAATACTCCTGATTTTAAATGTCTTTTCAAACAATATATTTAACTTTTAATATTTATACTTAGATTTAAATATAAAATTATAGTTAAATTATGTATTTATTGTTCTGTATATTTACTTATGAATTTCAACTATATTCAAGTATATTTATAAAGTTTTAAATAGTTTTTATATAAGATAAATATTGTTTTTATAGAAATTCAAATTATCATTTTTGGCTAAGGGATGTCGACATGCCCCTAGGTAGTATGTCAACATAGTGACAGTTGAAGTTCAAATTCAAATTTCAAAAGAAGTGTCTATTCGCCATAACTCTTCATGAATGGTCATGGCTGTTGGTTTTCTATAAATAGGGGTCAGTTTCAACGAATTTTCAATCATATTTTTCTGATTTTCACTCCTCTTCATCTTCCACATTTCTTATTACAAAATCATACCATTACTCTGCCGAAATCAACATCGAATCATACTCGATTACTTCTAGTTTGATTCTACATCACTATCTTTACAAGGTTCTTAGTGCTATTCAGAGTTATAGACTTCTTTGTAATATATTAGCGAGAAAAGGTGTGATTGTAGCCTTTGAAATCAATAAAGCGTGAAAAGGTGTGATTGTAGCCTTGGAAATCAATTGGGTGAACTTGTTGCCCCGGAAATCAAGTATCTCTACCCAGAGGATTGGTATTCTGGAGGGTGTACCTCGTAGCCTTGAATCGAGGGTTGTGATTGTTGAATTACTTTTGAAAGGAAATCCGTACTTAGTTGTACGGGACTGGATGTAGGGTAACTCCGAACCAGTATAAAATCCGGTGTGTTCTTTCCTTTACTGCTTTTACTTTATATTTTCATCTGTGTTTGATTCTGTGTTCATATCTGTGTCTAATTAGTGTATACATTGTTAATAAAGTTAGATAAACTCAAAAAGATTAACAAATTTCTTAAAACACTATTCACCCCCCTTCTAATGTTAATTCTAGCCTTAAGATCCTTAATCCGCATTTCTTACACAAATGTTGTCCCACCTTTTGGCAAGGCTGTGATACCATGGATTTGTCAAAACAGATTTCGTGATCATCAAGGCATGAAGCCCGGAGAGATGATTATCAGGATCAGAGATCAGTTATAAGAAAGGTTATGGATGATAGTCAAGCAGATTCAGGCGAATGACATCTCAAAATTGGTTAAGTATGAATTGGCACTTCCCCTAAGTAGGGGATCATATCAGATCACTATAGATATGGACACTCAGCTCAGCGGATCAACTTATCAAAGATCGATCGGTTACTCTAGAAAACTGTAACAACCCTGTATTTTGTAATTATTTTTAATAGAATTGCCTGATTTAAAAACTTTATTTTATTTATTAAATGGAAAATTTTGTTATTTTAAATATAAATTGTGTTTTGAATGTGAAATATAATTTCAAACATGAATAAATAAGATATTTTCCAGAAATGTGAATTTGGTCAAACTTTGACTTTTAAATTTAAAATTTAAATATTTTAATTTTTAAATTTTATCTTTTATTATGAAAATAAATAAAATTTCAAGAATACTGTTTTGTTTCGTTGAAATCTGATTTATAATGTGAAAGATATGCCCTTTTAAATATTGTGTGTAATTTGTTGTATTTAACAAAATTGTTTTATTTACCAAAATTGTTTATTATAATTTATATAAATAATATTTTTGGTTGTCATATCTTGTTCTAAATTTGAATATATGTGTAATATGACATGTTATATATATATATATATATATATTTTATTTTTAAAACATTTTTAAAAGTGTGTTATAATTTTCAAATGTTTATTGTACATTGTTTATTTATTTTATTTTTTTGCAAGGCAAGCGGGGTTAACTGGTCCCCTACCAGTTTATTGAAAAAAGGAAAGTAACTATGAACATGCTCACAGTCACAAAAAAAGATTTAGAAATAACAAACAAAGAAGAACAAACAGGACCAAAAACAGAAAGAAAAAACAAAGAAAAAAAAACAGGACACAGGGATAACATGACAGAAAGAAAGGGAATGAGAAACATAAAACAACAAAGAGTTAAGTCCAAGCTTCAGCCAACTGAGAACTGAAGCCATATTTGCTTTCCTTCATACCAGTGATTATAGCATTCTTAAGTACTTCCCATAGTTGTTGCATACTCCTACTTCTATCTTCAAAACTTCTCAAGTTTCTTTCCTCCCAAACTAAATTCGGGTACTTCTTAAGAAAGAAAAAGAAAACAGTTCTTCTATCTTTCCTCCACCTTGTTGATTTACTAATAAGATCCCACTCTAATTCAGACAAGCTATGCTTATGATCATCAGCAATTCTTCTAACCAATTTTCCTCAGATTCCCCGTAATTCATTACAGTCAAAAAATAGATGAGCCACTGACTCAACCTGCAGCTTGCAAAAGACACACAAAGGATCTACATTCATTCCATAACTCAACATTTTGTTCTTAGTTAACAAAGCATTCATGATAACCTTCCACATCATCAGGTTGTCCCTAGCAGGGGAGGATGTGGACCATATAACCTTGTGCCAAACTGTAGTAGGTCTACCAGTCACATTAGTAAGAAGGTCATAAGCAACAGAGATAGAGTGCTGCTTCCCATTCCACAGTACTTCATCCCCATCAGCTATACCATAGTGTTGTGTCTGATATAAGCTCCAAATAGCCCTTATATACTGATGGCTGGTGTAAGGACGCAACAACTTGCCCTCAAACAAGTAATCAATTACTTGAGCATCCTTTCTTATGCCTGCCTGTTCAATCTGATGGGGAGAAAACACATTGACAAGCACTAAGCCTTCAGCCATCCACGGGTCATTCCAAAATTTGATGCTACTGTTTTGTGAGAGCTCATACTTAATAAACTGAGTGAAGCTAGTTCTCAAGCCCAGTATACTCCTCCATGTCCAGCTACAATTCTGGGGCACAGGCATTGTCCAGAAATTCATACCACCTAAATTATATTTTCTGGTCCATTCAACCCATAAGGATTCAACACCACTTAGCATAGAATTTAAGTGAGCACTAATTGCAGCTTTATTCCAATTTTGCAAGTTAAAGATTCCTAGACCACCTTTCTTTTTTGGCAATTCCATTTTAGCAAAGGAGCATGGGATGATTTTTTTAGAATGAATCGAGCCTGTCCAGAAAAATCTTAGCATGGCATTTCTTACCATGTTCACCAGCTTTATGGAAAGAATAAACACTCTTGACCAGTACACCATCATTGAAGAGATTACAGACTTGATGAGCACAAGTCTTCCAGCCTGTGAAAGAAACCTATTTGCCCATGAGGTCATTATGTTACAGATTTTTGTATACAGAGGTAGGCAGTGTCTAGTAGTAATTCTTGAAGTACATAATGGAATACCCAGATAATTCATGTTATTATCCATTTGTTGCAATCCAGATATGGCAGTTATTGTATTAGCTTCTTCAGAAGATATGCCAAAAGTGATAATATGAGATTTATTTGCATTTAATTTCAATCCGGTCATAAGGTAAAAATTATCAAGGGTTGTTATAATATTTTCAATTGAGCTCTGATCAGGCTTAGTAAAGATCATGATATCATCAGCAAATAAGAGAGAAGTTATTTGGGGGGATTTACATTTTGAATGGTACAATATATCCTTCTGCACATATTTTCTTGACAGCATATTAGTTAGCACTTCCATAACTAGAATGAATATATAAGAAGAGATAGGGTCCCCTTGCCTGATCCCCTGCTTGCTGTTGAAAAACCCAGAAGTGAAGCCATTATACTTAATTGAGTAAGATGGTGTAGAGATACAGCTGTATATCTAAGCAACAAAAACTTTGGGAAATTTCATCAGAGCCATTATTCTCACTATTGATGTCCAGTGTATACTGTCATAAGCCTTTATTAAATCTATCTTTAACATAGCATTTTTGGAAGCTTGTGCACGACCGTAGCCTTTTAATAATTCATGTGATAACAAAATGTTATCAAGAATGTTTCTCTTGGGAAGAAATGCAGACTGATTCCTGGATATAATTCTGCTAAGGACTACAACAAGTCTAGAGGCTAAATTTTTTGAAATACACTTGTACAAAACATTACAACAAGAAATTGGTCTAAAAGAAGCAACAGACGAGGGAGTCTGGACTTTAGGAATAAGAACCAAATTAGTAGCATTCACTTGTTTTAGCAGATTGAAAGAATTGAAAAAGTTATGGACTGCCTTTAGAAATTCCTTCTTGATTATTTCCCAACTATGGATAAAAAAAGACATTGAATCCATCAGGCTCTCCACTAGATTGCCTATTCATAGAAAATAGAGTGTCTTTAATTTCCTTATCAGTTACCTTTATGACAAGATTGTCAGCCTCCTCTGGGAGCACTTCTGGATAATGCATTTGGGATATATCTTCAATAGATGGAATGAATTCATCTTTGTTACCTAACAAATTCTTGAAAAAGTTAAGGAGAGCTTTGTCAACTGTAGCAGCATTGGAGTGCAATTCCCCTTCCTCGTCATAAATGTTAGTAATATGTTCCTTAGCCCGTTTAACCTTAATGGAAGCATGAAAATAAGCAGTATTGTTGTCTCCCTCAGTTGCCCATTTTTGCCTCAGTTGTTGCCTCTTCATAATGCCCTCAGACTTCAAAGCTTCACTTAATTGATCAAATAAATTTCTCTCAGTAACAGCCGCTTCAGGATTATCAAGATTATTCATCATTTCTTCTTGAGCATGATTGAGCTTCTTCCTTAACATTGCTGATTTTAAAGTTCCATCACCAAATTTGTTCCTTGCCCAATCTCGTAGTGCATATTTAGTAGCTCTTAATTTCCTGCAAAAAATAAACATTGGGTTACCATAAAAATTTTCATTCCATGCTTTACTTATGATATTAGTATACTCAGGTTCATGAACCCAAGCATTATAAAATTTGAAGCTTCTATTTTCATTTAACAACTTCTGTCCCGAAGAGAAAATAATAGGGGAATGATCAAAAAGAACTGGATGGGGGATAAAAGAAGACATAGTTGGCCATGTGGTTAATGCTTTGAGGTTGGTAAATGAGTGATCAATCTTAGAGAAGGTTCTGACTCCAGTTCTACTCCTGTTATTCCAAGTGTACTCAGCACCAGTTGTGGGAATTGATAACAAGCTTGAATCCTCAATAGCTTTATTGAGGGGAAAAATGTCATTTGGGAGAAGGGGAAGACCACCATGCTTGTCATTCAAGGTTAAACAGCAGTTAAAATCCCCAAAGACAAGCCATGGATGGGTATTTTGCCTAAATGCAGGAAGGAGATCAAGGAAAGATTGTCTTGAGATAAAAGAGTTGTGGGCATAAACTATAGATATATAGAAAGAGAGAGAAGATTCAATATGTTTGGCTTGAAAATGCATAACTTGGTCAGTACAAAGGACTGAAGTTAGAGATAAAACAGTATGATCATGGATAACCAAGATTCTGCCATAGGAAGCTTGATTCAAATTATGGTTAATAGTCGAGTTAGGGTTTATGTGTTTAGCAGCTTTAACAGAAAGGGTTTCATTCAATTTAGTTTCAAGAATAGCAAAGAGGGAAACTCTATGATGGTTAATGAGATGTTTCACTTGATCTAGCTTTGTTAAAGAATGAGCTCCTCTAATATTCCATATTGCATAGTTTTGCATCATTTGGTATACTTCAATGATTGATGAACCACATTTTTCGTGCTCCTAGTTGCAGGAGATCCTCTTTGAACAGTGTTATAATCAACATTATGTTCTTTATTATCAGACAGACCTTTGCCACTATTCTTTCCAGACTTTGGGATTGGAGAGATAATAGTGGTAGGTGGCAAAGAAATTCATCCAGGCAGATGGCCAGAAAAAGAGTAACAACCTGATGTGGGGATGATAATTTTATGATGATCAGCTATGATCAAGCTCATTAAATCTTTTTCTAGTTCCTCCCTAAACTGGGTTTCAACATGAAGTGAATTAAACATTGTTCTTCCTTTTTCAGCATTTAAGGCCTGGATGTCACTTGTTTGCTGTGATATTCCTTCACTTGAACTGGCAATTTCATATACTAAAGCATCAGGGGTTGTTTTTTCTTTCTGTTCAGCTGCACTTGTTTTAGCACTTGATGCTACTCTCCCTTTCCTGATGTTTTCATGAACCTCCATATCATTTTGCATTATTAAGAGAGATGTCTCTTGCTCAACACAATTTTCAGCCTGCATATTACCCAAAATTTCTCCTTCCTCAATTTGCTCTTCTTTGTCACGGTTATCATAGCATTGTTCATTTTCACTTATAGCATAGCATGACTCAGTCTCATTTTCTTCCATCAAGACATTAAATCTATTGGTGTCTGTATTGATTTCTTCATTTGCTTTTATTTGTTTGCCTTTTTTTCACTTGGTTAGCATGCGCTTCAAGTTCCTCACTATTTTTGGGTTCATCCACAGATATTACTTCTCCATTTTGCTGTTTTTCAGTTCTAGTTTCTTTTTCCTTATCTCTTTTCATTTTTATTCCCCTACTTTCAACCCTTCTCCACTCCTGCTTTTTCTTTGTGGCTCTTATTATTTTTTCATTCTCTACTTCATTAACCCTGCTTTCATTTCTAGTCCCAATTTCTGCTGCTGCCTTCCCTACTTGTTTTGATTCTATTTTCATACACATATCAGTCATATGTCTAAATTCTTTGCATCCAATGCATACTTCAGGTTTCCATAAGTATTCTACTTTTACAATCTGCTCTGATCCATCAAGTAACCTCACTGCAAATTGATCCAATAACTCAACAGATGGAGTGATTTCTACCATGCATTTTGCATAACCAATTCTTTGCAACTTCTCAGTTTGCTCATCCATACACATGAAGGTTCCAATTCGAGATGCCAGCCAGTTGATGCCTAGATGTGACCAAGCGTATAATGGGATATTCGAAAGCCTGATCCAAACTGGAATAGATTTAATAGTACTACAACTATTTCCAACATTTGGATCCCATTGCTTTACAATGAATAACTTGTTCCTCATGATAATTGGATCTGAAGCAATTATCTTCTTTCTATCTTCCTCACAAGACAGATTGAATAGGAACAGGAATCCATCCGACTTAACTTTTATCGAACCTTTTAATTTCCAAACTCTTTTTAGATGTGCTATAACAGTGAGATAAGAAAGTGGTTTATCAAGGAAAAAACCTACCAAGTATTCTCCCCAAATTTCATTTCCTGCCTTTATTACATTCTCCGGAAGCACAAGGACATGGCCTTCAAAGACGAGAGGAACCTGAATTGGGGTATGCTTCCCTGCATTATGAGGTTTTGCTTTAAAGAGGGAATTCCATTGAACAGGAGGAACAACCATAGAAGATTGGCAGTCAGAATTGGCACAGAAGAAGAACTAAGAGGAACAACAAGGGGAGAAGGGGACACAGTAGGCATCAAAAGGGCTGGATCAGGTGGGAGAGGGTCAGGAGGAAATTGAGGGGGCTGGAGTTGAACAGGAGGAGAGATGATGGAAATAATTAGTGGGATGTTGGATAGGACGGGAGAGCAGTTTGAAAGTACAGGGAGAGGAGGGAAAGAAGGAACAGAGTCCATTAAAAAATGAAAAAAAGAAACTTTTCGAAGTGTTAATTAATTTTAAAACCAACTAAAACTAAAATAGCCATTGTTTATTTTAAATGCTAGTTTCAATATGTTAGCTATTTTCTTAATTATTTTCTATTTTTACTTAAATTATTTATTTATTATCTTTTTCAATTTATTTTGTTCAGCCTATTATTTTTATTTACTGAAATTTATTTGCTTTATTTTGATTTAAAGAAATAGAAATACAAAGAGTCAAAACCTTTCATTTTCCTTGTGACTTTTCATTATCCTTGTCATTTCACTTACCTTGGCCTTTCATTTTCTAGCATAGCCGTACATTTCTCTTTGCTAAATCACGTGAAAAACTTCCCAACACTTAACCATTCACGGCATTCCTCATTTCTGGAAAAAATTGTAAGTAATGGCTTCCATTTTTCTCTTTTTCTTCTTCTTTTCCATTGATTTTGCCTCCTCTTCTCTCTAGCTTTGCTCGGCCACAATAACCATCATCTTCACCGACCACCACCACCATCTCCTTCTCCTCATCATACATAGCAAACCACCCCTCTCCTCTAACCAGATCTGGCCGTGACCATCTAGATGAGCTTCCACCACAAAAACATTGCAGTACTCCAAAACAATGCCTAGCCAAGCCATTTCCACCATCACCTTCATGTTTAGCCTTGGCCACCACCACCACTTGCTGCCATGACCTATAACCATCAGCTCCACCTCTGACCTGACCTGAAATGAACATGGCCGAGCCATGTTAGCACCATAGGCCGAGCATAGGTGCACCAAAACCTTCCATTCCTTGACCCAAACCCTTCCACTTGCTTGCCTTCACCTTCCACTTGTTTTGCCTTTCCATCTTCCTCTATGGCCGAGCTTAACATGCATGTAAACCACCTTAGACAAGCATTTCAGGTTTAGACCTGATCATGGCTGAGCCCAAGAATCTCCTAGGCCAAGCATTTGAATGGTTAAAGCATGGTCAAGTAATCTATTCCTTTGTTGCTTCTTATCTTCATTGTTTCAACATTGTTTTATGTTGAATATTTATGTGTATATTGTCTTGTTTTGGTTATTGTTTACAAAATAAATATCAAGGCTCTCTATTCATTCAAATCAAAAGTCGTGCTGTATCGTGCTTGTCGTGCTTTCTGGAATCTATTCTGTGTGTTTTGATCGCTAACTCCAGCGTAAAAAAGTGAGTAAATCTCACTTGACATTTATACTTATGCAAATGTGAATTGACAACAATTGAATGTGTAGAATATTATATATGATGCTAAAACTACCTATGATTATTAATTATATGATGTTAAACCTGTTATTTTACTTGTCATATTATCTGTAACTGTTATTTATTGTTAAACTGTTCATTTATACCTGTTTATCACACTACAAGTTCCCTGTAGATTAGATTCACTATGTGTTGAAATGATACATACCCGAACGGACTTTAGAATAGGGAAAAATCGTTATGGGCTGAAATGATAGGCCTAAACGATTTTTATTTATTTTATTTTAACTTGGGATTGCGGGTTTGAAATGATAGTGTAACGATACGATTTTTCGACGCTCGAAAGTCGACATTAATACGTCCATTGTATTAAATGCCGCGCAATCGAATGCCGGAAAACCTAACCATTAGGGTTAAAAAGAAGAGGTAGAAGAAGACAGAAGAAAAGAAAGAACAGAAAAATAGAAACAGAAACAATATCAGAATCTCACATTCGCAGCGGAACAATATATAATAGATGAATCAATAATCTTTAAAACAAAAGACTATATCAGTTTATACATTACATCAATCAGAGTCAATATACAACTCAATACAACAACGGACAGTTATATAAACTTGTCCTCATACAGAATACACAGCGGAATAAATAAACAAGTACGAGAGTACGTCTCGCCATCCAGCTTGCTTCCAAAGCTCCAGAATATCCAGAATATCCCGATAACATAACTCTAGGCTGCCCGTGTGGAAAATTTTAGGCACCCAGAGTTTATAAAGGAAACAATAAACTCCGAGTCAGTCATGGTGACTGGTGTGAGACGTAAAACAATTATTTTCACAAAGAAAATGAAATTAATTCGCAATGCTTTTGGAAAATGAAACTACCATAAGACCTCCCGCCACACACACAATGCAAATGCAGAATTGGAGGAGATTTCTTCTTATGATAGTCAAAGATGCTTACTACGCAAATCATTGGATTATTATTATTATTAATGTCTAGTGTGGAAAACATTTCGAAAGTATAATATTAATCTTAGCCAGCATAGACATTTCGAACTATGCCTACTATAGCTACCATCTAAACAGTGGTGACCACCATAAGTAAATGGCAGGCTCTACAACTAAAACCGTACAAGTTCCGTATTGGAAAATGGATTTCCAACAAATGGTCAGGCTAAGGAACTTCCTACCGCCACATGGGATCGCCTCTGGCTGGACGTCCCAAGAGACAACTGCTCTCTGCCAACACAAGGTCGGGTTACCCCTGTAACTAGGTAACTCACGAATATGTCATCCCCCGTTCCTTTGGGACTTTTATCTGAGGAGCCTCGATAAACACACAATCACACAATAAATGAGATCGGAGTATCCACACAGGTTAAATACCAGGGCTCCATACCTGATACCACCCTTTTCCAGAAGGAAATGACATACCCTAAAGGGCGCGACCCTCATAACCTTGCCGCATATTCCTATTTCGACCATTTCCGGGGAGTGAGGTCTGACGAAGTCTCGTCCACAAAGCTACGATTTTTCACAAAGCCGTTCTTTGATCACAAATGATCAATAAATATCAACACACAGCAACACTCAGCATGCCACATTACCAAATTGGGAATATATCACTGATAACCTTCAACTACATAACCTCTGAGCTTGTACGTCTTAGAGAAGGGTGTTAAGCTAAGAGAATAAATTCTCCGCCACCAATAGAAATGTATTTGAAAGAAATCAGCTTTATATCTCAAAATGTAATGTCAGACACGTAACCATACAAGTCTGTTCCGGGTTCGAACAGAACCGAAGGCACTTCCAAAGAAGCCCTTGCAATCCGGGTATTCACAATCCCGATCGGACTTCCCATCACAAAAAGAGTGATATAAATCTCTATATCGGAGCAACTCGGTGCAGAGACATTCGACAGGTTGTCCTTTCATTTTTGAAAATACCCGGTCTTCACACCGGTCTTCAATTTAATTCATACACGTCGTATCATTATTTGGAATGGGTTATCTGACACAAAGGTCTTTTCCCGGCTAACCCGAATAATAAGCGTTTGTTTTAAAAACAAATTCAAATGCCATTTCAAAGGCAATATTGATAGTCGATGATTTAACTATCAACAACATTCACAACAATCATCAGATTTAAATAATTTTCCCAAATTATTTAATTTCAAAATACCTCCACGAGATATATATATTTTCCACACTTCAACATTTTGAAAACAGATTTCAAATCGTTTTTTCACCTTTCAACTTTTGAAAATAAATTTCAAATCAATTTCCTTACGCGGAATATATTTCCAAATATTTCTTTTAAAAACCAACTTTAGAACCTTTAATTTATATTTTTAAAAGGTACTTTGGAATATACTCAGTTTTTCAAGGAAAATACACTTCCATTTCAAAATGGTCCATTTAAACCAATTTAATAAATCCTTATCGATTTATTTTAAATTTACATTCCAAATTCGTAAATTTACTTTCACACTTTAAAAATAAATCAACGTTTAAATTTTTAAAACAAATTTCCCTTTCATTTCATAAATTCCATTTTGAATTTACATTCCCAAATATTCACTTTTAACCCCAAAATCAAATTCCAAATTGATTTCTAATTTTATTTCAATATCAAATCGATTACAAATTGATTTCTAAGTTTAATTTCAACAGAACAAAACATTGCAAATTTATTTCTAAGTTTATTTCAAATAACAAAATAAATTTTCATTCAAACGCCAAATCAATTATCTTATTAATTTTTTCAAAGATTTATTTTCCAATAACAAATCAATCATCAATTAGATTCCAAACAATTTATCACCTTTTAAATAAATCCCTTTATTTCTTCCAAATGGTTTAAAATTCCACTTTCCATAAATACTTCAACTTTTCAACAATATTATTCAAAATCCATTTATTAATATCTTTTCCCATATTTTGGAATTTATTCGGTAAGATTTCGAAAATCAATACTTTAAAATTCCTTCTTTCAAATTAATCCAATTCTTAAAAATAAATTCACTTAAAGTTTTCCACTTTAATTTCAAAATCCAATTTACATTCGTTTCTGGTATCCAACGATACCAAAAATACATTCGGCTAAATTTTAGCCTTCAACAAATTCCATCACAAATATAATCATTCACAGATTATAAATAAATAATCACACAGCATATGAAATAAATTCATACGATTTGAGGAATCCAGTTGGATCCCTCCAACCTGTTTCCCTGCATCCACAGATGTTAGCACAATACCAATTCCACTTCAAGGTGGAATATCGCGGTATATGGGATTTATAAAATATCAATCCGCTATTATGTGGCGCATAGGGTCTCATCCGCTATATAATGCGGGAAAATCAATCACCAATATATACATATTCCAATATATATATATATTGCTATATATTACTATATATACTATCACATCCAACATCAATCAATAACTGAAAATTCAACTTTCTTTTGAGTGAGAAAATCTCACCTTTTTATTTGCAATCCATTCTCATTCCGATTTGTTTTCTTCATTGTATTAGACCTTGTATAGACAATTTTATACAATCGATTAATATTCGAAATAAATCGAATAATTAAATCTTCCATTTTTACAATTTTAATTTAACTAAGATTTTCAGTTATACTAATAATTTAATTTAAACTATTTTCCCGTTAGATAGATTTTAAAAATCAAATCTTTATGTAATTTATCCATTATCAAAATTTATCCATATAAACTAATCTTTTGTTTACTGTAAATTTCTAAAATTATATACATATACTTATTTATTTTTTTAATCTAACAGAAACCTTATCACTTGCAGTAAATTAAATACATATTTATATGCAATTAATAAACTAATACCTTACTGACCAAAACTTGAATGAACCCTAGCCTCTGCTTTGCGACCGAAGCCCTAACGAATCCATCACTTGCCATTTCACGAATATCGACAACAATTCCTAGATCTCGCCTCCAGATCGACTTCCCCGAATCCCCCAAACCATCGCGCACGCTACTCTGGAAATTCGAGTGGACTGCACGCAAACCCTACTCCTCCGGTGCCTCGTGCTCGCAAGCCAAAATTCCCATCGAAACGATCGCGTCCCCCTCACCGCGAAGCCCTCTTCCCTACTCGCGATTTGCGTACTCTATGAATGAGTGTGAATCTCATACGCCCCCTTGAGCTGGTGATTTTGAACGAGCCCTGATTTTTCGAACGAGGCTAAGTTGTTTAATTCATTTTTTTCTTTTTTTTCGTTTTGATTTCATTTCGAAATAATAGAGGAAGCTGTAGTAGTTTTCTATGAGGAGAAACAAAAATGAATGTGAAGAGAGGAAACTCGGCCATTGATTTTAATTTCCTTCGTTATTTTTTTCTTCTGAAATGCTTTCGGCTGAAAAGAAAAGAGAAGGCGACGTGATATAAAGGTGATAGGTATGTTGCGTGCTGAGAAATACTTGCTACAGTGATAACGAAATGAAAGAAGAACAGCTGATGTGAACCACATTGACCAGTCAAACCATTGGTATAATTATTTAAATTTAAATCGCCTCGGAATCGTAACCCAAAATCTCGACTTCCTATCAAGGCGTGCTGCTAGGTGTTCATAATGTTATACGCCTATTCCGAACACAATGGAAAAGGTTTCGAGTCCAAATTCGATCGTATGGAAAAGATAGCTTTTTGGACCAGATATAATATTGAATTTCGATTTAATTTCAGCGCGTTTGCTTATCGTACGGCCAAACGATCACTCCAAACATTACGAAAATTGAAATCCGATAATAATACAATATTACGGATCCAATGGAACTGGTTTCGTCGCATTCCAAGACTGTGCCTCGGATTGCTATTTTCAAATTCAATTTAAACGATAAAATTTCAAAACTAAACAAAATAGTTTCAAATTAAATTCTGAAGCTTTTATTATCTTCAGTATAATCAATATAAATTTTCTAAGCCTTGAAAATATTTTTAATCAGCTTAAAACTCCAAATTAAAAATTTTACTCAAATTTTAACAATTAATTTCACTAATTTAATTACCAAACCAAATTTGATAATTCGAAATTCAAATTAAAATAATATTCAAATATTTAAACTCAATTAAATATTCACATTTCAAATGTCAAAAATTCAGGGTCGTTACAATCTTCCCCCCTTAAAAGAATTTCGTTTCGAAATTACAAGTAAAGAAGAATGCTCCAATACCCGTTTATCATTTTCCCAAAACTGAACATTTTTATCAAATTTTCAAAACAAACCTTTCTATTAAAGATTCGTTATCACTTCAACTAACTTTCCAAACAATTTCATAGTTTCAAACAACTTCATTTTACTTCACAATTCAAATTTAAATTCGAATTCAAATTGTAAATTATCCAAAATTTCTCAAAAATTTTCTAACTCTCTAAATTTCCGAAAAATTTCGCCAGCATCTCCTTTGCGCGGCTAGCTCAGTACAACTACAAAATGTCCATACGGACTCCTAAATCCCAATAGAAAACAAAATGCCAAGTGGCAAAATCAGAAACTCATCAAATTTCATACTGAAATTTTAAATACATACCTTTGCCGAGCAAATTCAAATTTATCTTCGAAATCAAAATCCAATTCTATTTTCTTATAGCCTTTATAATTCCTGTATACTTTACTTAACAACAATGGCCAAATTTCTTATTGGATTCCAAATACCCATTTTACTTAAGAATTTCATCCTTTATTTCTTAAGTTCAATACAATTATTTATTTTTACTTCACTAACAAAGTTATATATTCATTTCCATTCAACTTTGTATTTTCAATTCCATTTGAATTCAATCTACAATTTCAATTCTATTTGAATTCATTTTATCTTCAAAAATTCACTTAGTGAAAACTTGATATTCACTTTTTCCAAAGCTTTCAATTTCAATCAAAACAATGGTTTTCATTTTCTAGTTCAATTCCTATGTTTCCATTACAATTTGAAAATCAATTTTCCGTTAACAAAATTTTCCAAATTTTTAAAAAAAATTCTAACTCCCAAAATTTTCAGAAAATTTTGGCGGAGTCTCCTTTGTACGGAGGAGCTTTTGCAATTTGACAAAAGATATAAATATATATACATCGACCCACACAGTCGGAAAAGAAAAAAAACATTTCATATTTACTATTTTGTATTGCGTAGGCGTACCTTTTTAGCATTTTAAGAAAAGCGGTTTATTTATTAGCATTTGCACGACCAAATGCAGCCTGACAGCTTCCAAAAACCTGTACTTACTCAGTTTAAACACGTAAGTAACAATATAAGAAATCTATTAACATTTCACTCATTTTCAATAACAAATATATAGATTTCATTAGCAATACATCCAAAATTATTTCCATTAGCAATTTATATGGTTTCGATACAAATTAAATTGCTTTCATCTAATTTATATTCAATTCAATGGTTTCTATATAAATTAAATTGCTTACAACTACATTCCATACCATTTCTATTCAATTCAAGTGATTTACTATTCACTTCCTTCCATTCAATTCATTTTTATGTCCAAACAACTCATATTCATTTAAATTAATTCTAACTCAATTCTTATCAGTTTCATTTGAAACCATTTCACAAATTTTTTCTTAAGTCGAGCATTTATTCAATATTTACTTAAGCTATTTCACTTCAAAACTCAAGTTCATTTCCTTGTAAACAATTTCCAATTTCAATTCTTAATTTTTTTTTCATTTATCAAATCCATTCCATCTACCAATTCAATTCAATTAGTATATCCACTTATCCATTTTAAATTTCACATTTCCATATTCAATTCATCGATAATCTATTTTATCAATAACAAGGAAATTTTCAATTTATTTCTTACTACTTGAATTTATATGCAAATTCAAATCATTTTTATTCAACTCACAATTCAATTTTAATTGAACTAATTCAACTTCCAATTCATTTATTTCACGAATTAATAAATTATCAAGTTAATTTACTTGAATTCAATCCACTTTATTTTATTTCTCCAAGTTTGGATTTTTATTCAACTTGATTCAAATCAATTATCATTTCAATTCATAGAACTCATTTATAAATTCACTTTACCATTTCATTAGATTAATGAATTTATTTTCTCAAATATTCTTCTGGAATTCTATTCCAAATTATAAATCACATTTACAATTTACATTTACAAATCTCATTCATATATGAATTCATTTCCTTATACTTCCAATTCATATTTATAAATTTCATTGTTAAATGAATTTATCTCCAAATCTTTGGTTATACCATTTTATTTCTTATTCAATTTCCATACAATAATGATAATAATTCAATGTTATCACTTCATAACAACCAAACATCCATATACTATAATAATTCATAGAAAATTATTTCTTTTCTATACAAAAATAGTTCTGGGTAAAATTATCTCATTTACCCTATTTTTAAAACAATACTGTGTCAGTTTATCTTGTTTAAGAGTTTAGAAACCCCTATCGATTACAGTTGGCCAGACTGCACCGACCAGAATCTATAAACAATCAACCGATAAGTCAACACAATATAAACAAATTTTGTATTCACTAACAAATACACGCTCATATCTATTATTACACTCACACTCATTCTACAGTACTACTGACTCTATCTCTAATGAGTAACACCCAACAGAGCCAGGGTTGTCGCTTAACCGGCTGCTCTGATACCACATGTAACGATACGATTTTTCGACGCTCGAAAGTCGACATTAATACATCCACTGTATCAAATGCCGCGCAATCGAATGCCGGAAAACCGAACCATTAGGGTTAAAAAGAAGAGGTAGAAGAAGACAGAAGAAAAGAAAGAACAGAAAGAACAGAAAAACAGAAACAAAAACAATATCAGAATCTCACATTCGCAGCGGAACAATATATAATAGATGACACAATAATCTTTAAAACAAAAGACTATATCAGTTTATACATTACATCAATCAGAGTCAATATACAACTCAATACAACAAAGGACAGATATATAAACTTGTCCTCATACAGAATACACAGCGGAATAAATAAACAAGTACGAGAGTATGTCTCGCCATCCAGCTTGCTTCCAAAGCTCCAAATATCCAGAATATCCCGATAACATAACTCTAGGCTGCCCGTGTGGAAAATTTTAGGCACCTAGAGATTAGAAAGGAAACAATAAACTCCGAGTCAGTCATGGTGACCGGTGTGAGATCGTAAAACAATTATTTTCACAAAGAAAATGAAATTAATTCGCAATGCTTTTGGAAAATGAAACTACCATAAGACCTCCCGCCACACACAGAATGCAAACGCAGAATTGGAGGAGATTTCTTCTTATGATAGTCAAAGATGCTTACTACGCAAATCATTGGATTATTATTATTAATGTCTAGTGTGGAAAACATTTCGAAAGTATAATATTAATCTTAGCCAGCATAGACATTTCGAACTATGCCTACTATAGCTACCATCTAAACAGTGGTGACCACCATAAGTAAATGGCAGGCTCTACAACTAAAACCGTACAAGTTCCGTATTCGAAAATGGATTTCCAACAAATGGTCAGGCTAAGGAACTTCCTACCACCACATGGGATCGCCTCTGGCTGGACGTCCCGAGAGACAACTGCTCTCTGCCAACACAAGGTTGGGTTACCCCTGTAACTAGGTAACTCACGAATATGTCATCCCCCGTTCCTTTGGGACTTTTATCTGAGGCGCCTCGATAAACACACAATCACACAATAAATGAGATCGGAGTATCCACATAGGTTAAATACCAGGGCTCCATACTTGATACCACCCTTTTCCAGAAGGAAATGACATACCCTAAAGGGCGCGACCCTCATAACCTTGTCGCATATTCCTATTTCGACCATTTCCGGGGAGTGAGGTCTGACGAAGTCTCGTCCACAAAGCTATGATTTTTCACAAAGCCGTGCTTTGATCACAAATGATCAATAAATATCAACACACAGCAACACTCAGCATGCCACATTACCAAATTGGGAATATATCACTGATAACCTTCAACTACATAACCTCTAAGCTCGTACGTCTCAGAGAAGGGTGTTAAGCTAAGAGAATAAATTCTCCGCCACCAACAGAAATGTATTTGAAAGAAATCAGCTTTATATCTCAAAATGTAATGTTAGACACGTAACCATACAAGACTGTTCCGGGTTCGAACAGAACCGAAGGCACTTCCAAAGAAGCCCTTGCAATCCGGGTATTCACAATGCTGATCGAACTTCCCATCACAAAAAGAGTGATATAAATCTCTATATCGGAGCAACTCGGTGCAGAGACATTTGACAGGTTGTCCTTTCATTTTTGAAAATACCCGGTCTTCACACCGGTCTTCAATTTAATTCATACACATCGTATCATTATTCGGAATGGGTTATCTGACACAAAGGTCTTTTCCCGGCTAACCCGAATAATAAGCGTTTGTTTTAAAAACAAATTCAAATGCCATTTCAAAGGCAATATTGATAGTCGGTGATTTAACTATCAACAACATTCACAACAATCATCAGATTTAAATAATTTTCCCAAATTATTTAATTTCAAAATACCTCCACGAGATATATATATTTTCCACACTTCAACATTTTGAAAACAGATTTCAAATCTTTTTTTCACCTTTCAACTTTTGAAAATAAATTTCAAATCAATTTCCTTACGCGGAATATATTTCCAAATATTTCTTTTAAAAACCAACTTTAGAACCTTTAATTTATATTTTTAAAAGGTACTTTGGAATATACTCGGTTTTTCAAGGAAAATACACTTCCATTTCAAAATGGTCCATTTAAACCAATTTAATAAATCCTTATCGATTTATTTTAAATTTATGTTCCAAATCCGTAAATTTACTTTCACACTTTAAAAATAAATCAGCGTTTAATTTTTTAAAACAAATTTCCCTTTCATTTCATAAATTCCATTTTGAATTTACATTCCCAAATATTCACTTTTAACCCCAAAATCAATTTTCAAATTGATTTCTAATTTTATTTCAATATCAAATCGATTACAAATTGATTTCTAAGTTTAATTTCAATAGAACAAAACATTGCAAATTTATTTCTAAGTTTATTTCAAATAACAAAATAAATTTTCATTCAAACGCCAAATCAATTATCTTATTAATTTTTTAAAGATTTATTTTTTAATAACAAATCAATCATCAATTGGATTCCAAACAATTTATCACCTTTTAAATAAATCCCTTTATTTCTTCCAAATGGTTTAAAATTCCACTTTCCATAAATACTTCAACTTTTCAACAATATTATTCAAAATCCATTTATTAATATCTTTTCCCATATTTTGGAATTTATTCGGTAAGATTTCGAAAATCAATACTTTAAAATTCCTTCTTTCAAATTAATCCAATTCTTAAAAATAAATTCACTTAATGTTTTCCACTTTAATTTCAAAATCCAATTTACATTCGTTTCTGGTATCCAACGATCCAAAAATACATTCGGCTATATTTTGGCCTTCAACAAATTCCATCACAAATATAATCATTCACAGATTATAAATTAATAATCACACAACATATGAAATAAATTCATACAATTTGAGGAATCCAGTTGGATCCCTCAACCTGTTTCCCTGCATCCACAGATGTTAGCACAATACCAATTCCACTTCGAGGTGGAATATCGCGGTATATGGGATTTATAAAATATCAATCCGCTATTATGCGGCGCATAGGGTCTCATCCGCTATATAATGCGGGAAAATCAATCACCAATATATACATATTCCAATATATATTGCTATATATTACTATATATACTATCACATCCAACATCAATCAATAACTGAAAATTCAACTTTCTTTTGAGTGAGAAAATCTCACCTTTTTATTTGCAATCCATTCTCATTCCGATTTGTTTTCTTCATTGTATTAGACCTTGTATAGACAATTTTATACAATCGATTAATATTCGAAATAAATCGAATAATTAAATCTACCATTTTTACAATTTTAATTTAACTACGATTTTCAGTTAAACTAATAATTTAATTTAAACTATTTTCCCGTTAGATAGATTTTAAAAATCGAATCTTTATGTAATTTATCCATTATCAAATTTTATCCATATAAACTAATTTTTTGTTTACTGTAAATTTCTAAAATTATATACATATACTTATTTTTTTTTTTAATCTAACAGAAACCTTATCGCTTGCAGTAAATTAAATACATATTTATATGCATTAAATAAACTAATACCTTACTGACCAAAACTTGAATGAACCCTAGCCACTACTTTGCGACCGAAGCCCTAACGAATCCATCACCTGCCATTTCACGAATATCGACAACAATTCCTAGATCTCGCGTCCAGATCGACTTCCCCGAATCACCCAAACCATCGCGCGTACTACTCTGGAAATTTGAGTGGCTTGCACACAAACCCTACTCCTCCGGTGCCTCGTTCTCGCGAGCCAAAATTCCCATCGAAACGATCGCGTCCCCCTCACCGCGAAGCTCTCTTCCTTGCTCGCGATTTGCGTACTCTATGAATGAGTGTGAATCTCATACGCCCCCTTGAGCTGGTGATTTTGAATGAGCCCTGATTTTTCGAACGAGGCTAAGTTGTTTAATTCATTTTTTTTCGTTTTGATTTCATTTCGAAATAATAGAGGAAGCCCAGTTGTTTTCTATGAGGAGAAATGAAAATGAATGTGAAGAGAGGAAACTCGGCCATTGATTTTAATTTCCTTCGTTATTTTTTTCTTCTGAAATGCTTTCGGCTGAAAAGAAAAGAGAAGGCGACGTGATATAAAGGTGATAGATATGTTGCGTGCTGAGAAATACTTGCTACAGTGATAACGAAATGAAAGAAGAACAGCTAATGTGAACCACATTGACCAGTCAAACCATTGGTATAATTATTTAAATTTAAATCTCCTCGGAATCCTAGCCCAAAATCTTGACTTCCTATCAAGGCATGCCGCTAGGCGTTCATAATGTTATATGCCTATTCCGAACACAATGGAAAAGGTTTCGAGTCCAAATTCGATCGTATGGAAAAGATAGCTTTTTGGACCAGATATAATATTGAATTTCGATTTAATTTCAACGCGTTTGCTTATCGTACGGCCAAACGATCACTCTAAACATTACGAAAATTGAAATCCGATAATAATACAATATTACGGATCCAATGGAACTGGTTTCATCGCATTCCGAGACTGTGCCTCGGATAGCTATTTTCAAATTCAATTTAAACGATAAAATTTCAAAACTAAACAAAACAGTTTCAAATTCAATTCTGAATCTTTTATTATCTTTAGTATAATCAATATAAATTTTCTAAGCCTTGAAAATATTTTTAATCAGCTTAAAACTCCAAATTCAAAATTTTACTCAAATTTTAACAATTAATTTCACTAATTTAATTACCAAACCAACTTTGATAATTCGAAATTCAAATTAAAATAACATTCAAATATTTAAACTCAATTAAATATTCACATTTCAAATGTCAAAAATTTAGGGTCGTTACAGATAGAACCCAGATTTTGCTTTTTAAACTGCGGATTGAAATGATACATATCTGTATCACTTGACCTAGGTTAGAAATGGAAGTATTTTAGGCCCGTGGTTATTTTTATAAAGTATTTTAAATATTTTTAAAAGTGCAAAATTATGAAAATTTGATTTAAATTGGATTTTTAATTTTTAAATAAAGAAATTTGGATTTTTCTAGAAGTTAAAAATGTAATTTAAATGAATGGTAAAAGTGAATTTTTGAAATATAACTTAAGTTGGGAAATTTGGAATTTTGGTTTTAAAATTATACTTAAGTTATATAAATAAAATGGAAATTTAATTATATTTGGAAAATGGTAAATATGATAATTTGATTTGAATTTGAATTTAGATGATTTAATAAAGTGTTATTGAGTTTTCTATGTATTAAAATGGTTAAATAAATGAATGCTTAAAAGTGTAATTTTAAAATATAACTTAACTTGGAAATGTGAATTTGGTTTTTATTTAAGGTTTAAGTTAATTAAATAAAATTGAAAATTTTGTTTAATTTGTGAAATGGAAATAAAATATAAGTGTTAAGTTTATTTGTTAAAAATGTGAAGAAAAGAAAATTGTACATTTGGACTTGTTAAGTAAAATTATTGGAAATTTGGATTTTACTGTAAATGTTTCTTAGAAAAAAATCATAAAATAAAAGAGTAATTTTAATGAACATTTTTGAATGTCAAAATATGATTTTTATAATGTTTAAAAGGTTTAATATTGAAGGTTATTATTGGCTGGAAATACACTAAAATCTGGAAATTACTTTTTATAGCATTCAGAAATGTTATGTTTTCTGTAAATGAACTAAAACTTAAATAAGAGGCTATTACAGTAGTTCTGTAATGCTGTAGTTGCTGAAGTAAATTAAAAGGCTAAAAACTTAATAAAGGCCTATTACAGCAGTTCTGTAAATGTTGTAGTGGTCTGCTGTCTTTGCTGAATTTAATTAAAACCTTTAATTTGAAACCTGAGCTATTACAGCATTTCTGGAAATGCTGTCTTTGTTGTTTAAAACTAAATTTCAACTAAACTGAGATTTAACAGCAGTTTTAAAATGCTGTCTTTACTGAATTAAAATGTTTTCAAGAATAACTTATAACAGCTTTTTTTGAATGTTGTGAAAGGCTGAAATTTTCAATGTTTATGGTTTTTAACTTAGTAAATGAACTTAGAATAATTTAAAACTTTGAAAATTGAATACTCTATTTGAAAGTATAATAATTACACTTTTAAGTGGTTTAGATGAATTATTTTGATTGAAATATAAACTATTTAAAGGTGACTTGAAATGATAATAAATGAATGATATCTTTGAATTTAAAAGGTATTTAAAGTTGAATATTTGGATTTGAACTCAAATGATGATTTGATAATGAAGTTTTGAAAAGATATGAAATTTTGATATAATAAATGATTTGAAATGAAGTTTTTGAAAGGATATGATATTTTGATATATTAAAATGATTTGAAATGAAGTTTTGAAATGATATGATGTTTTGATATATTAAAATGATTTGAAATGAAGTTTTTGAAAGGATATGATATTTTGATATATTGAAATGATTTGAAATGAAGTTTTGAAATGATATGATATTTTAAATGTATTGAAATGGTTTGGAATTGATTTAATCTTTATTTTGATAAAGATTTGGATTTGAAATGATATTCTATTTTGAAGTATAAAATATTATTTAAAATTATAACCACGGGTTATAATAACGATTGGTTGTTAAAGAGACCGGGATCGGATATGGACATACTCTCTGTCGTTACCAAAAACCACTTTGACAACTGTGTACGCGGTGGAGTTTCTGGAATGAAGTAGGATGGTGGCGACGATCCTTAGGTATATACGTGGACCCAACTCCCGTGAGTTGGCATAAAGTGGCTAAAACATGAGCGATTGACGGGCCAAGGAGGTAGCACCTCTGATCGGACACACTTCTTCGATACCATTCTATTACTTTGTGATTGATTGGGTGCACCCCTTGATTTGGAGTGTTGTTCGAGGTGGGCGGTAGTGGCTGCTATGCGTCACCACCAGCCCGGATGCGTAATTGGTATATCTACCCTGGCATTGCCTACTTGTGCCGTGTCACTTACCATATCGAGCTTTATTACGATTTGTGATTTCTCTCGTAGCCTGTGGAGTATCGAGGGTAGCCCCCATTTTGGGAGTATGCTAATACTGGATAGACTATTGGGACTATTACGTGTTAAGGTGGAAAATGTAAAGCCTTAATGCTATTTAAAAGTATGTTTATTTTATATTAGACAACATTATATAGCGCAATATTACTACATAGTAGATAGTTTAATGGATCCTTAGAGGATGGGCGATCCCAAGCATACTTTGAGTTACTTGTACCTTTATTACAGTTCACTTGAGTCTGTTTACATTGTATAAGTATGTATGTCCTGACTCGAGTGTTTTGTGTTTGCTTTACGCTCGGGTCAGACTGAGTGATACAGCATTAGAGACTCACCTTTGGAGCTGGAGTTTTGCTTTGAAGATCCAGATATCTATTCATTTGTTATCCAGTTGACTCCAGTTGTATTCTGAGTTGTACCTGATTTTCATACTGTTACTCCTGTTGTATATTGGTATTCCTATTGTATCTTACTTGACTCTGATGTATTTATATAGTAGCTTCATGAACTACTATTTCTTTGTTTCCACTGCATTATATTACTCTATGTCTGTGATCTATGATTATTTATTTACTGTATATTCTGAGTTTTGCCAAATATAAATTAACAATTCGGTATTTTGGGCAATTCAAGTCCGACATGTGTGGATGCGAATGGTTGAAAATATCGGGTCGTTACAGTTGGTATCGGAGCCAGGTTTAGGCAAACTCAGCATATAGGGTAAATTTAATTACAGAATCACTTTCGTTCGAACTTGAATTCCTTCTTCTTCGATTCGGTTTCCTTTGAATTTTGGAACGTTCCCTTCGGTTCCAAAGTCCATTCTTGTCCTCCCATATTCGTGTCTTCTTGATTCTGGAGTGTCCCATAGCTCCACTCCGAATAATCTTTCTAGTGAATTGGCGGTCCCGCCAATATTCTAATGACTTGTAAAGGGGTGAAACTTCTTTACAAAAAGCATTGATTCACCGAAGACTTCTGTATCCTCGGTTTACAATGCTACTATCTATTGCTATGCCTGAATTCCATCTCTTGAGAACGAAGGTAGATTTGCTTCAGAATCCTACATCGCTCTTATTTGTTAAGTCACGGTTGACCTGGTTAAGGTTGCCCGAGATTTATATAGGCTTATCCATACTCCCTATTCTGTTGTTTAATCATTTTATCTTTTATCTCCAACTTATCTTCAAATCAGAATTCTCTTTGATTTGAGTCCATCAAATCTGAATCCCTATCCTTATTTTGAAAATTAATCTTGTATTTGAAATTTTTATATTTTAAAGATGTTTTTATATTGTGTTGTTTGAGTTGTTGATGTTGATTTGGGTTCCTGATCGGTTCGTCTGATCAACGCTATCGATAGGTTCTCCAAAACACTTGAACAGAGCAAACTGACACAATATGGTTTTTAAATTTAGTAGATGGATAAATTTTGTATAATTATAATATGTATAAGGTTAATTTTCTGAATTTTGATAATTAATGGAATTGGGTGTTAAGAAATAATATTTAACTTTGTATGTATTTTATAATCGTCATTGGCTTTAGTTTCATATCTAAATAATTAAACATGGTTATAAATTAATTTGGAAATTTAAATGGATTTAAATCAAGAATGTGAGAATTTAATTTCCGATGATTTTGAACTTTGTTTTGAAAGTTTTAAAAGGATTTATTATTTAAAAGTATTTCTAGTAGAAATTGTTTCAAAGGATTTTTAATTTGTAAATCAGTGCTCTTTTCTTTGTCATTGGAAAATAATTTCGGTGATGACTGCAGCATCATCGACATTCATTTTCGAGTTTCGAAGCGAAGAGACAATTCTGTAGCTTTGCTACAGTTTTGCTTTGGAATTTAATTGATTTGAATTTCTAAATATGACTTGACTTATATTATATAGATATATTATTTAAATTTGATTTGATATATTGTGTATGTATATATATATATATATATATATATATATATATATTTATTTCTAAATAGTTTGAAGATAATCGAATTTTAATTCTTAAATTTTATCTTAAAGGATAATTTCAATTATAAAAGTTTGAATAAATATGTAAACTTGTATAATTGAATTAAAAAGAATTTATTTGTATAATACTCAATTACATTCCAATATAACTTACCTAAATTATTCAGAAGTTGAATATGTAATTGGATAATATACAATATAAAGAGGATTTTTATAAATAAAATTTGAGTGGTTATAATAAATGTTATACACTTAAATTTTATTTATAAAATATCAATAGAGGTAAATAGAGAAAAAGGGTTAATTGAATAATTTACAATATAATGATATTTAAAGAAATTTTAAATTTGAAATAGTTATAATAAGTGAAATAAACTTAATATATATAGGATTTGATATATTAAGTGGAATAAATTTAATAATAATTTGGAATAAATAAGAATGAAATTTGATGAATAAAGATGAAATATAATAAATGATTGTTCAAATTCATGACTTTATAAATTGTTGATGAGATAATGAGATTTAAAAATAATTAAGATTTATTTAACTTAAGTGAAATCAAATGGATGAAATTTATTATTAATGTAAGTTGATATTTTCATGGTTTTAAATTTATTATCTTATTCTGTTTTCCAATCTATTTTCTTTCTGGCTATTTCCATTCTCCTACCTTCTAAGTAGGAAATCAAATTTCGAATTAGTTAGCCATGGAGCTACTGTTTTCTCTCAGCTTGATCTTACTACCGATTTTCACCAACTCAGTGTTGTTGAGGAAAGTATTCCCGAGACTGCTTTCTGTACTGAAAATGGTTTTTCTATGAATAGTTAGTCATGCCTTTTGGTTTGACTAATGGTCCTACTCTCTTTGTTGATTTGATGAATCGTGTTTTTCGTATTGTGCTTAATAAGTTGTTCTAGTCTTTCTTTCTTTCTCTTTTTCCTTCATCATTTAACTTTTCTATCTCTTCTGTGGTTCTTACTTCTCCCTATTCTGAATTTGAGCACTGCTTACCATCCACGGAGCGACGATCAAACGGAAAGGGTGAATCAGATTCTCGATGATTTTTTTTTCTCGTGCTTGTGTTCTTGATTATGGAGGATCTTGGGAAGATCATCTCCACCTTGTTAAACTTACCTATAACAACAGTTATCAGGTATAGTTTCAATCTTCTTGTCATCTTGTCTTAATCCTATTTCATTCTATCTTTTTCTATGTTTTTCCCGTACCTCATTCCTTTTCGGGGACGAAAAGTTTTGAGTGGGGGAGAGTGTAACAACCCTGTATTTTGTAATTATTTTTAATTGAATTGCCTGATATATAAACTTTATTTTATTTATTAAATGTAAAATTTTGTTATTTTAAATATAAATTGTGTTTTGAATGTGAATTATAATTTCAAACATGAATAAATAAGATATTTTCCAGAAATGTGAATTTGGTCAATTTGGTCAAACTTTGTCTTTTAAATTTAAAATTTAAATATTTGAATTTTTGAATTTTATCTTTTATTATGAAAATAAATCAAATTTCAAGAATACCGCTTTTCGTTTCGTTGAAATCTGATTTATAATGTGAAAGTTATGCCCTTTTAAATATTGTGTGTAATTTGCTGTATTTAACAAAATTGTTTTATTTACCAAAATTGTTTATTTTAATTTATATAAATAATATTTTTGGTTGTCATATCTTGTTCTAAATTTGAATATATGTGTAATATGACATGTTATATATATATATATATATATATATTTTATTTTTAAAATAGTTTTAAAAGTGTGTTATAATTTTCAAATGTTTATTGTACATTGTTTATATTTTTAAATGCTAGTTTCAATATATTAGCTATTTTCTTAATTATTTTCTATTTTTACTTAAATTATTTATTTATTTTCTTTTTCACTTTATTTTGTTCAGCTTTTTATTTTTATTTACTGAAATTTATTTGCTTTATTTTGATTCAAAGATATAGAAATACAAAGAGTCAAAACCTTTCATTTTCCTTGTGACTTTTCATTATCCTTGTCTTTTCACTTACCTTGGCCTTTCATTTTCTAGCATAGCCGTACATTTCTCTTTGCTAAATCACATGAAAAACTTCCCAACACTTCACCATTCATGGCATTCCTCATTTCTGAAAAAAAAATATAAGTAATGGCTTCCATTTTCCCCTTTTTCTTCTTCTTCTCCATTGATTTTGCCTCCTCTTATCTCTAGCTTTGCTCGGCCACAATCACCATCATCTTCACCGACCACCACCACCATCTCCTTCTCCTCATCATACACAGCAAACCACACCTCTCCTCTGACCAGATCTAGCCGTGACCATCTAGATGAGCTTCCACCACAAAAACATTGCAATACTCCAAAACAATGCCTAGCAAAGCCATTTCCACCATCACCTTCATGTTTAGCCTTGGCCACCACCTCTAACACCACCACCACTTGTTGCCATGACCTATAACCATCAGCTCCACCTCTGACCTGACCTGAAATGAACATGGCCGAGCCATGTTAGCACCATAGGCCGAGCATAGGTGCACCAAAACCTTCCATTCCTTGACCCAAACCCTTCCACTTGCTTGCCTTCACCTTCCACTTGTTTTGCCTTGCCATCTTCCTCTATGGCCGAGCTTAACATGCATGTAAACCACCTTAGCCGAGCATTTTAGGTCTAGACCTGATCATGGCTGAGCCCAAGGATCTCCAAGGCCAAGCATTTGAATGGTTAAAGCATGGTCAAGTAATCTATTCCTTTGTTTCTTCTTATCTTCATTGTTTCAACATTGTTTTGTGTTGAATATTTATGTGTATATTGTCTTGTTTTGGTTATTGTTTACAAGATAAATATCAAGGCTCTCTATTCATTCAAATCAAAAGTCGTGCTGTATCGTGCTTGTCGTGCTTTCTGGAATCTATTCTGTGTGTTTTGATCGCTAACTCCAGCGTAAAAAAGTGAGTAAATCTCACCTGACATTTATACTTATGCAAATGTGAATTGACAACAATTGAATGTGTAGAATATTATATATGATGTTATAACTGTTTATGATTATTAATTATATGATGTTAAACCTGTTATTTTACTTGTCATATTATCTGTTACTGTTATTTATTGTTAAACTGTTCATTTATACCTGTTTATCACACTACAAGTTCCCTGTAGATTAGATTCACTATGGGTTGAAATGACACATACCCGAACGGACTATAGAATAGGGAAAAATTGTTATAGGCTGAAATGATAGGCCTGAACGGTTTTTATTTATTTTATTTTAACTTGGGATTGCGGGTTTGAAATGATATAACCCGGATTTTGCTTTTTAAACTGCGGATTGAATTGATACATATCTGTATCACTTGACCTAGGTTAGAAAACTGTATACAGGCCCGTGGTTATTTTTATAAAGTATTTTGAATATTTTAAATATTTTTAAAAGTGTAAAATTATGAAAATTTGATTTAAATTGGATTTTTAATGTTTAAATAAAGAAATTTGGATTTTTCTAGAAGTTAAAAATGTAATTTAAATGAATGGTAAAAGTGAATTTTTGAAATATAACTTAAGTTTGGAAATTTGGAATTTTGGTTTTTAAAATGATATTTAAGTTATATAAATAAAATGGAAATTTAATTATATTTGGAAAATGGTAAATATGATAATTTGATTTGAATTTGAATTTAGATGATTTAATAAAGTGTTATTGAGTTTTCTATGTATTAAAATGGTTAAATAAATGAATGCTTAAAAGTGTAATTTTAAAATATAACTTGACTTGGAAATGTGAATTTGGTTTTAATTTGAGGTTTAAGTTAATTAAATAAAATTGAAAATTTAGTTTAATTTGTGAAATGGAAATAAAATATAAGTGTTAAGTTTATTTGTTAAAAATGTGAAGAAAAGAAAATTGTACATTTGGATTTGTTAAGTAAAATTATTGGAAATTTGGATTTTACTGTAAATGTTTCTTAGAAAAAAAATCATAAAATAAAAGAGTAATTTTAATGAACATTTTTGAATGTCAAAATTTGATTTTTATAATGTTTAAAAGGTTTAATATTGAAGGTTATTATTTGCTGGAAATACACTAAAATCTGGAAATTACTTTTTATAGCATTCAGAAATGTTATGATTTCTGTAAATGAACTAAAACTTAAATAAGAGGCTATTACAGCAGTTCTGTAATGCTGTAGTTGCTGAAGTAAATTAACAGGCTAAAAACTTAATAAAGGCCTATTACAGTAGTTCTGTAAATGTTGTAGTGGTCTGTTGTCTTTGCTGAATTTAATTAAAACCTTTAATTTGAAACCTGAGCTATTACAGCATTTCTGGAAATGCTGTCTTTGCTATTTTAAACTAAATTTCAACTAAACTGAGATTTAACAGCAGTTTTAAAATGCTATCTTTGCTGAATTAAAATATTTTCAAGAATAACTTATAACAGCTTTTTCTGAATGCTGTGAAAGGCTAAAATTTTCAATGTTTATGGTTTTTAACTTAGTAAATGAACTCAGAATAATTTAAAACCTTGGAAATTGAATACTCAATTTGAAAGTATAATAATTACACTTTTAAATGGTTTATATGAATTATTTTGATTGAAATATAAACTATTTAAAAGGTGACTTGAAATGATAATAAATGAATGATATCTTTGAATTTAAAAGGTATTTAAAGTTGAATATTTGGATTTGAACTCAAATGATGATTTGATAATGAAGTTTTGAAAAGATATGATATTTTGATATATTAAATGATTTGAAATGAAGTTTTTGAAAGGATCTGATATTTTGATATATTAAAATGATTTGAAATGAAGTTTTGAAATGATATGATGTTTTGATATATTAAAATGATTTGAAATGAAGTTTTTGAAAGGATATGATATTTTGATATATTGAAATGATTTGAAATTAAGTTTTGAAATGATATGATATTTTAAATATATTGAAATGGTTTGGAATTAATTTAATCTTTATTTTTATAAAGATTTGGATTTGAATGATATTCTATTTTGAAGTATAAAATATTATTTAAAATTATAACCACGGGTTATAATAACGATTGGTTGTTAAAGAGACCGGGATTGGATATGGACATACTCTCTGTCGATACCGAAAACCACTTTGACAACTGTGTATGCGGTGGAGTTTCCAGAATGAAGTAGGATGGTGGCGACGATCCTTAGGTATATACGTGGACCCAACTCCCGTGAGTTGGCATAAAGTGGCTAAAACATGAGCGATTGACGGGCCAAGGAGGTAGCACCTCTGATCGGACACACTTATTCGATACCATTCTATTACTTTGTGATTGATTGGGTGCACCCCTTGATTTGGAGTGTTGTTCGAGGTGGGCGGTAGTGGCTGCTATGCGTCACCACCAGCCCGGATGCGTAATTGGTATATCTACCCTGGCATTGCCTAGTTGTGCCGTGTCACTTACCATATCGAGCTTTACTACGATTTGTGATTTCTCTCGTAGCCTGTGGAGTATCGAGGGTAGCCCCCATTTTGGGAGTATGCTAATACTGGATAGACTATTGGGACTATTACGTGTTAAGGTGGAAAATGTAAAGCCTTAATGCTATTTAAAAGTATGTTTATTTTATATTAGACAACATTATATAGCGCAATATTACTACATAGTAGATAGTTTAATGGATCCTTAGAGGATGGGCGATCCCAAGCATCCTTTGAGTTACTTGTACCTTTATTACAGTTCACTTGAGTCTGTTTACATTGTATAAGTATGTATGTCCTGACTCGAGTGTTTTGTGTTTGCTTTACGCTCGGGTCAGACTGAGTGATACAGCATTAGAGACTCACCTTTGGAGCTGGAGTTTTGCTTTGAAGATCCAGATATCTATTCATTTGTTATCCAGTTGACTCTAGTTGTATTCTGAGTTGTACCTGATTTTCATATTGTTACTCCTGTTGTATCTTGGTATTCCTATTGTATCTTACTTAACTCTGATGTATTTATATAGTAGCTTCATGAACTACTATTTCTTTGTTTCCGCTGCATTATATTACTCTGTGTCTGTGATCTGTGATTATTTATTTACTGTATATTCTGAGTTTTGCCAAATATAAATTAACAATTCGGTATTTTGAGCAATTCAAGTCCGACATGTGTGGATGCGAATGGTTGAAAATATCCGGTCGTTAGAAAACACTTAGGGAACTACGCAAACAACTCAGAAAACAGGGAGTGGATGTCATAGAGAACTTCCATGACCGATCGTCGGGCCCCACTCCCCCACATTAGGGGATTTGCATCGATCCCCCTATAGGGATTGGCACCGATCCCCCAAAGTGGGCCTAATGCGGTCCATATTCAGGGAGCGAGGTCGGCCAGATCTGGAGGTTCTACGTGTGAATTTTCAACTAGATAATTGTCTGTCTTCCCCTATAAATACAGCGTGCATGACACTCATTTGAGGATCTTCTGCTCTCTTGGCTACACTTTGTCGTTTTTATTACTCGGGTTCAAATCGTTGTAACTGTAATCAGCGGTATAAATAAAAGGAAAATCTTTGGAGTGAACGCAGGCTGGAGTCAGCCGAACCATTATAAAACCTTTGGTTTTCATTTCTTACTATTTTAATCTTGTGTTCTTCATATTTTATTCACTTTACTCTGTTTGGTATTGGTTATTGGATTGTGGTGTTTTCACATTTCTTGGGTGTTAGCAGGCATTATTGATGCTAACACCTTTATTTATTTAATTTTGTTTACATAAGAGGTATTACTTTATTTATGTAAGTTATAATATATAAATGTATCAATTACACTTATATGTGTACAATGCACATGCAACACATAAGATATGTGCGTGGCTAATGTGATCGTATAGAGGTGCTAGGATTTACGGCTTAATGGACAAATTTATCCCTTTGTATATGCCTTTATTGTCCATAGTTTTATTTGTAAATTATATATTTATGTATGTATGTATAGTTATTGAAATAGCTTTATCCAATTCAAAACATTTTGAATTAATATCTTAAAATATTATTTGTTAATTTTGAAATGCAAAGATAGATCTAGATCTACATAAATATCTAATTGTAAATTCAAATTACAATTTAAATATATGTATAAATATAAATATAATAAACAATGTTTTTATTTGAAAATACATATGCATATGTATTTAATTTTAATATACATACATACATACATATATATATATATATATGTATGTATGCTAATAAATGTTATATGAAAAAATGGTTTTTACTCCAAATCGAAAATACATATCTGTATAAGTTTATTTTAAATAATATAATATATGTAATATGCTAATATATATGTGTGTATGACTATGTATATATATATATATATGTGTGTGTGTGTGTATTACATTATAAAATTATTAAAAGTATTTAAAATTAACAATAAATTTTAATTTTTTAAATAAATGTTTAAATGATATGGCCGAAAATAAATTAATAATATTTTCATATGTTTTTAACAATTAGAATATATACACACACATACACATAGAAGAAATTGGATAACACAAGCTATATTCAAATTCATTATAATAATATCAATTTAAGCAATATAAAGATAATGATCAACATACATAATAATTATTATTATGGAAAATGAAATTTTACCAAATCTGCATCTTATGATTTGCACCTTGAATGATGAACCAACACCTTAGATATGGTTGGACAACTTTCACTAAACGGCGGTAGAGTAAAGATGGATTCCACTCTTTGTTTTAATTAATTTTGGCTTGAATTTGTTTTGGAATTTAATAGCTTTAGGCCCTTGATATCTTCGATTGGAACATAGAGGTAAAATCAAGCTCAAATAAATGAGAGTGGAAAGTTTTAATAGGCATCTAGTTGCAGCAAAAAGTGGAGATCTAATCTCCTTTGTTTGCCTAATCTCTTATACCAATTCAAATTAGTATTTGAGCATTTGAAATCCCACCACTTTCTCTCTTATGGCTGTCAAATACAAGGGACATAATCAGCATTTAAAAGCCTCACCACATCTAGTTGAATGCTTAGGAATTAGCAAAATTAAGTAATGTTAAAATTGCCTTTAAAGGAGGTTATTATACGTAATAGTGCTAACACAATTATGAGGAAAATATTCTAAATCTAATGACAAGTCATTGTCCAATTCTTTAAGCAAGACAGTATCAAAACAAAGAAAAGTAAATCAAGTACTAAAAGCAATAAAGGTGACATAGATAATTTACGTGGTTCGGATGTTAACGAATCCTACATCCATGAGAAATGTCCTTTTATCCTTTTTTTTCTTAGTACAAACAAAACAATAAAAGAGAGTTTAGTTTTCCAATTTTCGTATTTCTAAAAAAGGTACAAGTCTCCAAAAAATCCCCCGTCGTCTACTACAGTACCTCATTTATTGATAGTACATAGAGGTTTAAATGGATTGCGAACATCATTCTACTGCTCTTTTGATTTCTGACATTGGATAATGCTACTGTCGACCATCCATTTAGCTTATTTGTTGTAATGGACTGCCAACTTGGCCTTTGGTGGAAAACCGTAATTTGAATTGGTGAATTTTTAATTTGGTGAGGAGCTTGAAATTGAAGCAGGAAAACCCAAATTTGAATAGATCACGATTTCATGATTCTGTAAAGCGACAAGCTGGTTGACTGCACTCATGTGTGGATGAAGCCGCAACGGAAAAATCCCTCCATTTTGGGAAGGGCTTCATTATTTTCAGCACCTCGGAACTTTGCTTTAGTTTATTGGGAATAGCGTCTTCATCATGTCTCGGGTAGTGATACTGCATAATATTTGAACTGCATCGTCATTTCAAAAGCCGTACTGTGCTATTCAATCTGAAACATCGGCAAAGTGTAGTGTTGGAGGTAGTTGGAGTTAAGTTATATGGCTTAGTAAAAAGAAATGCTGCTATTTTTGAAGAGTGATCGCCATGCCTGAACCTGTTCTGACCCGTTCTCATCAATAGGGGAATGTGCCGCTGTCCTTGTCTTTGAATTGGGTTTAATGATTTTGGAGATGAGGTTGGGATCTTTTGGTTTGCCTTTAAGGAATAAGGCTCGACTCTCGGTTTCAAAGCAGTGTTGCTCTATCACCTCATCCCTCGAGTTCTCATGTTTGTGGGTGGTGTTTTTTAAGATTTCGACGCTGTTCTGTCACATCAATATGGCAGTGCATCCATTTTACATTGATGTTGTTATAGAATTATGGCGTAGCCTTGACACATTAATTGTTAGTTTAGGATGTTGGCACATCCCTAATGCAAGTAATTGCTTTTAAGGATGGTGTTGTAGTCTTATGTTATCAAGGTTGCTCTTTCCGGGACTGCAACACAATCTTTTTGCTTCGCTGTGATTTTAAAATCATGCCGCAGTTTTCACCCATGAAGGCTTACTTTTGGAGCTGCAATACAGCCTTTGTATTTGGTACTTTAGAGTAATGCAATTCGAAAGTTATGCTGCAGTCCCACCCCTTGACTGTTAGGGTTATAGATCAGATTTTACACTTTTTGTGGCTACCTCATGTCATCAGCGCAATATTTTAGTTTCAGTTTTTTTAATTGGTCGAATGGCGTAGTTTTCCTGTTTTGCTACTATCTTGAGGCTTTAGCATGGTCCTACTTGGGCTTTATTCTTGCTTTTCCTGATCTAGCTTCTTTTATGGGGCAGTTCTTTTAGCCTATTGTTTACATCAATTTATCTTAGATATAGTTTGGAAAATATGGGTTTAACACTTGCCTCCTGAGTCTGCAGTGATCATTTGTCGGTATGGACTTGTCTATACTTCCGTATTTTACCTACAACCTGTCACTTCTTGTTTTTCTCTTTTCTTTTTACAAAAATGAATAAGTCTTTATTACCGTTACACATTTAATGCCTAAGTACACATGTCGCTTCCTTACTGGCTAATCTTCTGAAAAGCTGTACTTTTAGTCTTTTCAACTCCTAACAAAATCAGTATAGACCTTTGCGCTAATCTTCCTTTTATTAATCAATTGACTTTTTGGGGCTTTTTCATCGTTTCAATTGTGTCGATGATATTCTGATTGAGGTAAGTATATATTTTTCCTCCTCCTCCTCTTCTTCTTCATTCTTTCACCTATTTTGAAAAGAAAACCTTAGCCGCCAATCTCATATTCTCTAAGAATTGTTCCTTTTCCAAACTAAAGGACCTTCTTTCTTTTGTAGTTTCTTTTTTCCTATACTTTAATATTAGTCGATAATTAATCATGTAGTTTCGATATGACATCCACTTCCTCCTTTCCTTTATCTTTGCGATCTATGATGACCAAACTAAGGGAAATTGCGAGCATTCTAAATCATTTTGGGTTCGAGGATTACGTTGGTAGAGTATTAGAGTCTCATAAACGTGTTTGATGTGCATGTAAAAGTGTATATTTGTACTTCCACATTTAATCTTCTTTTATTTAAATAAATGAGCATATTAGGGTATTTTACATGTTTAAACCAAAATTAATTTTTTTTTTCAAATCATCATTTATTCATCTTCATTTGGGGGGTAAAATGGTAGTTTTGTGTATGATTTAATTTGAGAAAATTTATTTGCACATTTTTATTTTTATTTGTAGACAATGGAGTGCAAATATGAAGAGGTTTCATAGATAAATGCATGCACACATATTGAAAGCAAATGGAGAATGGAAATAAAAGAATTCATGCAACATGGAGGAGCCCACATACCCACTACCATATGGTCCATTACTAAAAGCACATGCACATGTTAATAGAGGCTTAAAGCCATGTTAGTGGGGATTAATTATTTCCCTAATAATTACTTGAGGTTACACTTTCTTAAAGGCATTTTAGGTTGTCCCTTAAAATATGAATAAGGGTTTTAAACATGTATAAATATCCCTTATGTTTCATGTAATCATCTTCTTATTTTCATGCAATATTGTAGCCACAAATCAAAGTTAAATAAAAATTTCCTTAATGGCTTCTTAGTCTTGTTTTTACTTTCTTGCAATTTTTATTTTTTGCTTTCTTTTCATGCTATTTTTATTACATGCTCTCCTACTTAGTTTATGCTTCTCTTGTTTAATGTTAGTAGCATTGATTTAATTCTTGTAATTAGTTTATTTTTATTTCATGCAAGTAGTTAGCTCTCTTTTCTTTTAATTAGCTCTCATTTTCCTTTTTTTATGTTGAAATCATTTTATGTTAACATGTTTTCAAATATGAGTAGCTAAACCCCTTCAATTTAGAGGTAATTAAGCTTTAATGAAACATATTAAATTAACATAATGATTTCATTTATGATATCTCTTATGTCCTTAATGGAAATTATGAATGATGGTGGTTTATGTTTCTTTTTTAGTGAATTGATAGCCTATATTGATATCTCAAATAGGCTATGCTTAACTCCATTTTCAATATAAACTATTTGATCATTTGCCTAACTGATGTCTATGCTACTAACAATAGTAAATAGATCATGCTTAAAATAGATTTTATTTTTAATTTCATGTCAATTTGAAGAGTTTTGATAAGTGGATTTAAATGGTGTGTTGGAGTTTGATGATTTAAGTTGTGCTAATTAATAGCACATATAAATCATACTTATAATAAGCACATCTATTTTTTCTACTTAATATTTTAACGAGAGATTATAAATGAATTTTGTGTTGATTTATATGAATGATTGGAAGTGGAGTTTCCTCTAAATTGTTCTTTAATCCTGTAACGACCCTAAATTTTCAACCCAATTTAAAATTTTAAATTCATCGTTTCAACAAAAATTTTGAAATTTTAAACGATTTCAATTTACGTCCAAACTTTATTTGTGACATACGTCTAGTTAGATATGGACATAGAAAAAGTTTCGTTGAAAAATATTACAGTAAAGTCCGTTCGCGTTTTACTGTATATCAGTCCATATAAAGCTGCGTAAAATTTATCTTCCAAATCCAAATATTTTTACACAGTCCGCTTGTAAAAATTATTCTGATCAAAATTTTATGATTCGTTTCGTCTAAAACTGTCATCGCCTGCTCCGTTTATATTATTTTGCAAAACGCACAATTTAAGCGGCGTAAATGCAAATTTTATAAAATCGTCGTATCACCAATATTTTTATACCGTTGTGATCGCGTTGTCGCGCTGACCAAAACGATATATTTATTTGTGTTAAACGGAGTCAGAGAAAAAAAAACGTCATGTCGTTTTAACCGGTTTAACACACCGGTTAAATACGTTGCAGCCCTAGTATTCTACCCGTTTAAAAATAAAAAGAAAATAACTTCCGCTGAGTGTGCATTTATTGGGGAGACGAAGTGTGAAGGGTTGCGTTTGGAAATTGATGTGAACGTTGGGAAATGAATAGCCATGTGAAATACGAAGCAGCAAAGTGGAATTATATTTGTCTGGTACCATTCCACTTCCTCTGTTCCAAACATTTTCACTTCTCTGCATTCGAAACCAACAGGTAGCTTATTCCTTCCCCTCTCCATTTTTTGCTTTCTTCATTCTTCCTCTGCCATTTATTTTTCTTTCTTTTCATTGCTTTGGAAACAAAAGCACTGCCGAGATATATTCTTCCCTCCACTCTTCCCACCAACCCGCCTGACACCGCACCCAGACCCTCCGAGCCCAGACCCCCTGGCCCACTTGACCTCGCCCAGACCGTCCCCTCTGCCACCACCCAGCCTCTCCCAACAGCAGACGCGCCACCCAGCCCCTCCACGCCACCTGGCCCAGACGCGCAACCGTCACCCACGTCCCTCTGCCACCAGACCCCACAACTCCAATCCCTGGCTCCGCCTGACTTCCCCTACCAACCACCCAACCGCCTGACTTCCCCTACCAACCACCCAACCGCCTGACTTCGCCACTTGACCTCGCACCACCCACGTCCCCTCCGCCTCCTCTTCTTCCAGCCTGGCCTGACCCGTGTGAGTGGGTGAAGGTGTGTGTCCCCTGGTGTGCGTGCGTGTGAAGTGTGTGTGTTTAGGCGTAGAATCAGTGTGTTGCGCAACTGTTTGAAAAAAAAAAAAAGAGCGTGTTCCACTGTTGCAAAAATGAAAGCATCTGCAGTGTGTTGCGTGCGTTTTGTGTAGGAACGTGCATGTAGTGTTGTGTGTGTAGTCTAATGTGTGCGTGAGTGTAGGAGAACAACTTTGGTTGTATATAAACAAAAAAAGAAGAAAAAATTTTGCTGAAATAATGAATTAACAGCGTCAAAATTTTGTTATTAAAATAGTAATCACTTCTCTTTTTTCGTTGTGTGCAGAAGCAACCGATTGACTTCGTTCGCAGCAGCAAGTTTTCAGCTTCGTTCTTTTCCTCCGTCTTCGGTAAGCGCATTTATATAAATCTATAAATTATATACAAACGCTCATTGTATTAATATCGTTTACTTTTGTCGATATTACAGTGTCCGTTGTTGTGCTGTACCGTCTTTTGTCTGCTTCTTCGTGCCTCGCCGTCAAATTTCTTTATCCACGAAAGGTGAATTAATTTTCACGACTATATTCTTATGCTAGTTGAATTGATAAATGATTGCTATGTGATGTTGAATTGGATGTTAATTGTTATTGTTAAGTGATAAATAAATTGCAAGTTAAAAATTGGATATAGGATGATTAATGATTTAAAATGAATTATATACGTCGAATTTTGATTGTTAAACTTGACCCCTTTATATGATGAATATTGATTGATTAAATTGACCCTTTAAATTGTTGTCACGTAGAATTTGATAATTGTCACTTTGGACTATTGAACGTATTGAATTAACTGTGGTAATTGAAATTGAACGATAAGTGAAACCGAAATGTTATAATCTTTAATCTACATGAAATGATAGTGTAGATTCTAGAAATAATTATATTAATTGGCGTAAATAACAAACGCGAATTAATACGATTATTTCGGGATTATTTGAATTGTTGAATTGTTGCAAATGGATGCTATTGCTTGTTTATTTACTTTGACACCATCCCTACTATCACACTGCAAGTTCCCTTTGTATGTTTGATTTTGAATTTAAATAGAATCGGGTTGAAATGATAAATACCCAATTGAGTGAATTGGCCAAGGATAGATAATTAAAATAAGAAACCGAACGGTCAACAAATAACGTTTTGAAATTGAGACTTATTTGGAATTATGGAATGAACTTAGAAAACTGTATTGTAATTTGGTAACGTAAATAATAAATAAATTTGTTTGAAATAAATAAAATGATTTTATTGAATTGAATAAATGAAATTGTTTTGAAATAGATAAAATGGATTTTATCGAATTAAATAAATTAGATTTGTGGGAATAAAGAAATGAATTTAATTGAAATAAATGAAAACGAATTAATGTAATGAATTAAAACGGATTTGTAAATTTATTTGATTAAACAAAGTGTTTTGACAAAGTTAATCGAAATGAGATTTAAGAAGTAAATAGGATGGAGGATAAGTGATTTAATTTCGAGTTTTGATAAATAAATAAACGAAGTTTTTACAAAGTGAATGTAGTAAATGAAATTTATATAGTAATGAACCTAGGAATGTAAATACGGATTTAAAGAATAAAACTTGATTTAAATTAGTTGAACTAAGATTGACTATTTCATGTAATCCATGAATTTGAATTTGATTTAATAAGTGAAATGTTGATTTAACGTGAATACTTAAAATTTTGATAACTAAAGGGCTTGAACTAGAATTTCTTTTCGAAATATGAATTTTAGCAATTGAAACGAATCGAATTGTGAAATATCAAATTTGGAAGTCAAATTTGCAACTTGACCTTTGGATTTGATTTGTTTAACTTTAATAAAAAGTTGACTGTTGGGTAATTAATACGTAGTTATTAAAGAGTCCGGGATCGGATTATGGACATATTCTCTGTCGATACCGAAAACCACTTTAATAACTAATATACGCGAAGTGTTGATCTAGAATGAAGTGGACGGTTTTGATGAACGCGTTGACTGAAGAAAGAGAACGATTTTGGATGACCCCTGACATGACTAAAACAGGAGCCGCGCCGGGCCATTGAGGTTCGCTACCTCTAGCGGACACACTTCTTCGATACCTTATCTATTACTTTTGTGATTCGATTTGGGTGCACCCCTTGATTTGGGAGTGTTGTTTCGCGGTGTTGGGATAGTAGCTACTATGCCCAATATCAGTCCGGATCACGCAACTACTAGTATCCTAGTTGGTATCGCCTCATGTACCTTGTCATACTAATTATCCTATTCGCGACAACTACGATTTTGATTTGTACCTTTAGTATATGGATTGCCCTCTGGTGACTTCCGGTTTGGGGAAACTACGGTCTTGTATATGCTTTTGGGAATAAACAGGTTAAGAGGTGTATGGGCCCTGCTTAACCCTACTTTGATATCTTACTTTATGGATTAGACATTATCTATTTAGCGTATTCTGTAGGTAGTTTATCGATCCCTTAATGATGTTTATATTCACCTTTGAGTTATGGACTTTATTATATGCATTTGATTATCCTGTATAAGATTTTGAGTCCTGACTCGAGTGTTTCTTTTGCATATGCTCGGGTCAGTCTGAAGATATTCCGTTGCTGGTCAAGGTTGGTCGAAGATGCTGAAGGCTTAGCTTTTATCTATATCATTTTATTTTCAGTATTTGATGTACTTATGTATTGGACATCTTGTATCTCTTTCAGTCGCTTTATGTTGAGACATTGTTGTATTCTCTGTAGTAGCTTCATGAACTACTATTATGACGATGTATTTTCCGCTGCATTATTCTGTGACTGTTCTGAGTCTGTGATGTTGTATTGATTCTCATTTACATTTATGTACTTATAATCCCATAATGTTCTGTGTTTTGTATTATTTAAGTTGACAAGTGTGGATTATTGTCAATTTAAATGGTCCAAATATACGGGATGTTACAGTTGGTATCAGAGCTCTGGTTTTCCCTAAAACCTTAGTTCGGGATTATAAAGAAACTCATTAGAGATAGAGTAGCAATACTCTAGAATGAGGAGAATCGATTCAATATCCAAATCCTTTCAAAAAAATTCAAGCTCCTTTGATTCGTTGATTAGTTTTCTTAGCATTCTATTATCTTATCTTTGGTTCTAAATCTCTTTTGGTATTTCAGGATGAGTACCAGAAGAAATGTTAGAGGTGGAAGAGGAAATGGTCCTGCCCAGGCTGCACCTGCCGCTCCAGCTCCTGTCAAATTCACTACTCTTAGCAAGGAGTATTCGCAACTGGGAGGTACTAAGTTTTCTGGATCCGAGAACATCATAGAGGCTCAGCAATGGCTTAAGGGTTTGGAGAAGATATTTTCTGGATTGGAAATTACTGATGCTCAGAAGCGTCAGCTTGCTGCTTGGCAACTCCAAGATGCCGCACAAGATTGGTGGGAATCCGTTACTTCTCGTATCGAGGAGGACACCATCACTTGGGCCCAGTTTAGGTATGAATAGTTTGGATTCTAGTGGTTTAAATTCTTCCTTCTATCTTTGAAATGTTATTCATCTTGTCTATCTTTGATTAGGGATACCTTCTCGGCACAATGGATGCCAGCTGCTGGGAAAACCCAACTTTATAGAGCTTTCATGGATCTTAAGCAAGGCAGTATGACTATTTCTGAGTATGAGAGGAAATTTAATGAACTCTCCAAGTTTGGACCGGGTTTGATTGATACACCACTTTTGAAGAACGAGAAATTCATTTTGGGAGCTAGACCAGAATATTATGACTTGCTTACCGGACACATTCGCTCCACTTTCACAGAGCTTATTGATTTTGCTCTTAGATATGAGGCGAAGCCTAAGGGATCCACTGCCAAGGCTGCCCCTACTCAGCCCTCTTCTAGCCAGCCCGGGAAGAGGAAGATGAACTTTGATCAACAAAAGAAAGCTTGGCAGAAGACTACAGGATTGGGATATGCTCAGAAAAGCCCTATCGATCTTGCTAATATCACCTGCTTCAAGTGCGATAAGAAGGGCCATTATGCTAATAGCTGTCCATCTACCGGAGCTGCTATCCCACCACCTTCTACGACTAGGAAAGATTTATGCTATGTCTGCCTCCAGCCGGGTCATTTCAAGAAAGAATGCCCAATGTATAAGCGAGGCACACCATCTGGAGTATTTGCTATCACCACTCCTACACCACCTCCACCACCTGCTCAGGATGACCAAGGTACCTTACGAAGTACTTTTTCTTTACGTGATTTACCTATTAGGGTATTATTCGATACTGGTGCTTCTCATAGCTTCATATCTATTGATCTCTGTAATAAGCTCAAATTAGAACCTACTCTTGCTACTACTTCCTTATGCGTCTCCAACCCTATTGGAGGACTTGCCAACCTCAGCAGAATTTGTAAAGAGGTCGTGCTCTTATATGGAAGATATCGATTCACTTGGGATTTTTATGTGCTTGGCTTCGCAGCATTTGACATCTTGTTAGGTGCCGATTGGTTAAGAAAATTCGATGCTGTTATTTCTTGCAAAGCTCGTTCTGTTTCTCTAGTCAATGACAAGGGCCTACCGCTTGTCATTGAATGCAAATCACCTCAGAAATATGCCGGAAGCTTCATATTCTCTCTTGATGCTCATCCGGATGATCTTAGTACTACACCTATTGTTCAGAAATTTCCCGATGTATTTGGAGAGGTTAACTCTCTACCGCCCAAACGGGAAATCGATTTCCGTATTGATCTTATTCCTGGAGCTACTCCCGTAGTTCTCCCACACCGAAGGATGGCTCCTAAAGAAAAAGCTGAACTAAAAACCCAAATTGATGATCTATTTGCTAAAGGCTTGATTAGAAGAAGTTGCTCTGAATGGGGCGCCGCAGTTGTATTTGTCACAAAATCAGATGGATCTCTTCGCATGTGTGTTGATTACCGGGAACTGAACAAACGCACTCTCAAGAATCGTTATCCGATGCCTCGCATCAACGATTTATTTGATCAGCTCCATGGAGCTAAAATTTTCTCACAGCTTGATCTAGCCACTGGATTCCACCAACTCAGAGTTGCTGAAGATAGTATCCATAAGACAGCTTTCCGTACTGAGAATGGATTCTATGAATGGTTGGTTATGCCATTCGGTTTGACCAACGCACCTGCTTATTTCGTTGACTTGATGAATCGAGTTTTCCGTGATGTGCTTAACAAGTTTGTTCTTGTTTTCATTGATGATATTCTCGTCTTCTCCAAAGACAAGAAGGAGCATGAGACACACCTTGCTTATGTTCTGGAAACTCTCCGAAATCATCAACTTAAGGCCAAATTCTCTAAATGCCACTTCTGGCGGGATGAAGTGAGATTCCTGGGCCACATAGTTTCTGAAAATGGAATTTCGGTCGATCCAGCTAAGATCGCCGTAATCAATGTAAGTTCCACCCTATTCGCTATTTCTATTCAATTCCTCTTATCACTTTCTAATTTGAAATTTTCTACAGGATTGGGAGACTCCTAAAACTCCTACAGATATTCGTAGTTTCTTGGGTTTAGCCGGATATTATCGCAGATTTATTGAGCACTTTGCCCGGATTTCTGCCCCACTTACTGCTTTAACTCGGAAGGATGTTAAGTTTATTTGGAGTGAGAAGTGCGAATCATCTTTCAATGAGTTGAAGCGTAAGTTAACTTCAGCCCCAGTTCTTGCAGTCATCGATGGAAGTGAAGGATTGACTGTTTATACAGATGCTTGCCGAGAAGGTTTAGGCGCTGTTCTTATGCAAAATGGAAAGGTTATTGCTTATGCTGGTCGTCAGTTGAAGACCCATGAATTGAACTATGCCACTCATGATCTTGAGCTTCTTGCTGTTGTATTTGCTTTGAAACTTTGGAGGCATCATCTTTTGGGAACAAAGTTCGAACTATTCACTGATCATAAGTCCTTGAGGTATATCTTTTCTCAGAAGGATTTGAACCAGAGGCAAGTCCGATGGCTTGAATTCTTAGCTGCATACGACCTCGACATCACTTATACACCGGGGAAAGCAAATGTTGTAGCAGATGCTTTGAGCCGCAGCAAAGCATTGTCTTGTTGCAATATTATCGAAGGCATGTTATTCCAACTTAGTATCTCTCCATCTCTTATGGATCGCATCAAAGCTAAGCAATATGAAGACACTTTGCTCTATCGTATGAAGGAATTAGTTATGGGCAGAGTAAGTAATGCCGACAACAAAGTGGGTGCACAAGTTGATAGTGATGGAGTTTTGAGGATCGACAATCGTATTTGTGTTCCTAATGTCGATGGTCTTAGACAGGAAGTGCTGCGTGAAAATCATAAGTCTACGCTTTCATTTCATCCCGGTGCTACCAAAATGTACCAGAATATGAAGAAACTATATTGGTGGAGTGGAATGAAGCGCGATATTTCTATCTATGTTAGCAGGTGCACCACTTGCCAACAAGTTAAAGCTGATCACAGAAAGACAGCAGGATTGCTCCAACCGCTAGAGATTCCAGGTTGGAAATGGGAGCAAATTTCTATGGATTTTATTGATGGGCTACCAAAGACTAGAAAGGGTAACGAAAGCATATGGGTGATTATTGACAGACTGACAAAGTCCGCTCACTTTATTCCAGTCAAGACCACTCGTACAGCTTCAAGTTTGGCTGAAATATACATGAGGGAAGTTGTTAAACTTCATGGTGTACCATCTAGTATTGTATGCGATCGAGATCCTATTTTCACCAGTAAATTCTGGAAAGCATTCCAGGATACTTTGGGCACCAAACTGAATCAGAGTACAGCTTATCATCCTCAGACAGATGGCCAAACTGAGAGGGTAAATCAGATTTTGGAAGATCTTCTCCGGGCTTGTATTATTGACTTTGGTGGATCTTGGGAAGACCATCTTCACTTGGTTGAATTCACTTATAATAATAGTTACCAGGTAAAGAATTTGAATTTCAAATTTGAATAAGTATATTTGAATTTGAATTAATTATCCTTTATCAACCAGGCAAGCATTGGTATGGCACCGTTCGAAGCCTTATATGGACGGCCGTGCAAATCACCAGCTTGTTGGATTGAGTCTGGAGATCGATTAGTGCTTGGACCAGAAATGATTATGGAGGCTTCTGAAAAAGTCAAAGAAATCAGGAAAAAGATAAAGACGGCACAGGATAGACAGAAAAGCTATGCTGACAAAAGGAGAAGAGATCTCGAATTCAGTGTTGGGGACAAAGTATTTCTGAAAGTGTCACCTTTGAAGAATATTGTTCGATTTGGAAGGAAGGGGAAATTAGCTCCCAGATTTGTTGGTCCGTTTGAGATTACAGAAAGAGTTGGAACATTGGCATATAGAGTTGCATTACCAGAGAAGTTCGCTGGTGTTCACAACGTGTTCCACGTCTCACATCTTCGCAAAGTTGTACACGATCCATCTACGACCATTCCCACTGCTCATTTGGAAGAGATAGTTATTGAGCCTGACTTGACTATTGAGCGGAAACCACTTCGGATAGTCGATCGTGAGACAAAGCAACTCAGAAGGAAGTCGGTAAATCTCGTCAAAGTACAGTGGAGCGCAGATGAGCGAGATTGCACATGGGAAACTGAGGATAGTATTCGGGATTCAAACCCCGAACTATTAATTTCAGGTATTATTCAAATTTCTCGAAATCTATCTTGACTTTCCTACTTATTTCATTTCTACTTCACTCGTCTCGTTCCTTTTCGAGGACGAAAAGTTTTGAGTGGGGGAGATTGTAACGACCCTAAATTTTCAACCCAATTTAAAATTTTAAATTCATCGTTTCAACAAAAATTTTGAAATTTTAAACGATTTCAATTTACGTCCAAACTTTATTTGTGACATACGTCTAGTTAGATATGGACATAGAAAAAGTTTCGTTGAAAAATATTACAGTAAAGTCCGTTCGCGTTTTACTGTATATCAGTCCATATAAAGCTGCGTAAAATTTATCTTCCAAATCCAAATATTTTTACACAGTCCGCTTGTAAAAATTATTCTGATCAAAATTTTATGATTCGTTTCGTCTAAAACTGTCATCGCCTGCTCCGTTTATATTATTTTGCAAAACGCACAATTTAAGCGGCGTAAATGCAAATTTTATAAAATCGTCGTATCACCAATATTTTTATACCGTTGTGATCGCGTCGTCGCGCTGACCAAAACGATATATTTATTTGTGTTAAACGGAGTCAGAGAAAAAAAAACGTCATGTCGTTTTAACCGGTTTAACACACCGGTTAAATACGTTGCAGCCCTAGTATTCTACCCGTTTAAAAATAAAAAGAAAATAACTTCCGCTGAGTGTGCATTTATTGGGGAGACGAAGTGTGAAGGGTTGCGTTTGGAAATTGATGTGAACGTTGGGAAATGAATAGCCATGTGAAATACGAAGCAGCAAAGTGGAATTATATTTGTCTGGTACCATTCCACTTCCTCTGTTCCAAACATTTTCACTTCTCTGCATTCGAAACCAACAGGTAGCTTATTCCTTCCCCTCTCCATTTTTTGCTTTCTTCATTCTTCCTCTGCCATTTATTTTTCTTTCTTTTCATTGCTTTGGAAACAAAAGCACTGCCGAAATATATTCTTCCCTCCACTCTTCCCACCAACCCGCCTGACACCGCACCCAGACCCTCCGAGCCCAGACCCCCTGGCCCACTTGACCTCGCCCAGACCGTCCCCTCTGCCACCACCCAGCCTCTCCCAACAGCAGACGCGCCACCCAGCCCCTCCACGCCACCTGGCCCAGACGCGCAACCGTCACCCACGTCCCTCTGCCACCAGACCCCACAACTCCAGTCCCTGGCTCCGCCTGACTTCCCCTACCAACCACCCAACCGCCTGACTTCCCCTACCAACCACCCAACCGCCTGACTTCGCCACTTGACCTCGCACCACCCACGTCCCCTCCGCCTCCTCTTCTTCCAGCCTGGCCTGACCCGTGTGAGTGGGTGAAGGTGTGTGTCCCCTGGTGTGCGTGCGTGTGAAGTGTGTGTGTTTAGGCGTAGAATCAGTGTGTTGCGCAACTGTTTGAAAAAAAAAAAAAAAAAGAGAGCGTGTTCCACTGTTGCAAAAATGAAAGCATCTGTAGTGTGTTGCGTGCGTTTTGTGTAGGAACGTGCATGTAGTGTTGTGTGTGTAGTCTAATGTGTGCGTGAGTGTAGGAGAACAACTTTGGTTGTATATAAAAAAAAAAAAAAAATTTGCTGAAATAATGAATTAACAGCGTCAAAATTTTGTTATTAAAATAGTAATCACTTCTCTTTTTTCGTTGTGTGCAGAAGCAACCGATTGACTTCGTTCGCAGCAGCAAGTTTTCAGCTTCGTTCTTTTCCTCCGTCTTCGGTAAGCGCATTTATATAAATCTATAAATTATATACAAACGCTCATTGTATTAATATCGTTTACTTTTGTCGATATTACAGTGTCCGTTGTTGTGCTGTACCGTCTTTTGTCTGCTTCTTCGTGCCTCGCCGTCAAATTTCTTTATCCACGAAAGGTGAATTAATTTTCACGACTATATTCTTATGCTAGTTGAATTGATAAATGATTGCTATGTGATGTTGAATTGGATGTTAATTGTTATTGTTAAGTGATAAATAAATTGCAAGTTAAAAATTGGATATAGGATGATTAATGATTTAAAATGAATTATATACGTCGAATTTTGATTGTTAAACTTGACCCCTTTATATGATGAATATTGATTGATTAAATTGACCCTTTAAATTGTTGTCACGTAGAATTTGATAATTGTCACTTTGGACTATTGAACGTATTGAATTAACTGTGGTAATTGAAATTGAACGATAAGTGAAACCGAAATGTTATAATCTTTAATCTACATGAAATGATAGTGTAGATTCTAGAAATAATTATATTAATTGGCGTAAATAACAAACGCGAATTAATACGATTATTTCGGGATTATTTGAATTGTTGAATTGTTGCAAATGGATGTTATTGCTTGTTTATTTACTTTGACACCATCCCTACTATCACACTGCAAGTTCCCTTTGTATGTTTGATTTTGAATTTAAATAGAATCGGGTTGAAATGATAAATACCCAATTGAGTGAATTGGCCTAGGATAGATAATTAAAATAAGAAACCGAACGGTCAACAAATAACGTTTTGAAATTGAGACTTATTTGGAATTATGGAATGAACTTAGAAAACTGTATTGTAATTTGGTAACGTAAATAATAAATAAATTTGTTTGAAATAAATAAAATGATTTTATTGAATTGAATAAATGAAATTGTTTTGAAATAGATAAAATGGATTTTATCGAATTAAATAAATTAGATTTGTGGGAATAAAGAAATGAATTTAATTGAAATAAATGAAAACGAATTAATGTAATGAATTAAAACGGATTTGTAAATTTATTTGATTAAACAAAGTGTTTTGACAAAGTTAATCGAAATGAGATTTAAGAAGTAAATAGGATGGAGGATAAGTGATTTAATTTCGAGTTTTGATAAATAAATAAACGAAGTTTTTACAAAGCGAATGTAGTAAATGAAATTTATATAGTAATGAACCTAGGAATGTAAATACGGATTTAAAGAATAAAACTTAATTTAAATTAGTTGAACTAAGATTGACTATTTCATGTAATCCATGAATTTGAATTTGATTTAATAAGTGAAATGTTGATTTAACGTGAATACTTAAAATTTTGATAACTAAAGGGCTTGAACTAGAATTTCTTTTCGAAATATGAATTTTAGCAATTGAAACGAATCGAATTGTGAAATATCAAATTTGGAAGTCAAATTTGCAACTTGACCTTTGGATTTGATTTGTTTAACTTTAATAAAAAGTTGACTGTTGGGTAATTAATACGTAGTTATTAAAGAGTCCGGGATCGGATTATGGACATATTCTCTGTCGATACCGAAAACCACTTTAATAACTAATATACGCGAAGTGTTGATCTAGAATGAAGTGGACGGTTTTGATGAACGCGTTGACTGAAGAAAGAGAACGATTTTGGATGACCCCTGACATGACTAAAACAGGAGCCGCGCCGGGCCATTGAGGTTCGCTACCTCTAGCGGACACACTTCTGCGATACCTTATCTATTACTTTTGTGATTCGATTTGGGTGCACCCCTTGATTTGGGAGTGTTGTTTCGCGGTGTTGGGATAGTAGCTGCTATGCCCAACATCAGTCCGGATCACGCAACTACTAGTATCCTAGTTGGTATCGCCTCATGTACCTTGTCATACTGATTATCCTATTCGCGACAACTACGATGATTTGTACCTTTAGTATATGGATTGCCCTCTGGTGACTTCCGGTTTGGGGAAACTACGGTCTTGTATATGCTTTTGGGAATAAACAGGTTAAGAGGTGTATGGGCCCTGCTTAACCCTACTTTGATATCTTACTTTATGGATTAGACATTATCTATTTAGCATATTCTATAGGTAGTTTATCGATCCCTTAATGATGTTTATATTCACCTTTGAGTTATGGACTTTATTATATGCATTTGATTATCCTGTATAAGATTTTGAGTCCTGACTCGAGTGTTTCTTTTGCATATGCTCGGGTCAGTCTGAAGATATTCCGTTGCTGGTCAAGGTTGGTCGAAGATGCTGAAGGCTTAGCTTTTATCTATATCATTTTATTTTCAGTATTTGATGTACTTATGTATTGGACATCTTGTATCTCTTTCAGTCGCTTTATGTTGAGACATTGTTGTATTCTCTGTAGTAGCTTCATGAACTACTATTATGACGATGTATTTTCCGCTGCATTATTCTGTGACTGTTCTGAGTCTGTGATGTTGTATTGATTCTCATTTACATTTATGTACTTATAATCCCATAATGTTCTGTGTTTTGTATTATTTAAGTTGACAAGTGTGGATTATTGTCAATTTAAATGGTCCAAATATACGGGATGTTACAAATCCCATAGTTTTATTCACCTTTGCTCTAGTTAATTTTCCATAGTTTTCCTTTGTTTAAAATCACCTCAAGACTTTGGGCTAATTTGATTGAGTATTATTAGAATTTAATTCTTTACATGCGGATCGACTCGTACTCGCATACGTACTACGATTGTACACTGTGCGCTTGCGGTTTTTATAACGATTATATTTTAACGACGGTTTTCTAATCGATAAAAATTTCCATCGTTATCAATAAGTTTTTACCGCCGTTGCCGTGGAATAGTAAATTGATTTTATTTCTACTCTTCAAATTATTTTTATTTGATTTTATTGTGTGGTTATTTTGTGTATTTGTGTGTTCTATGTGTGCATTTTTTGTTCATTTCATTGTTAGTTTTTGCTTGCGGCTGTAATTTATATAAAAAAAAGACTTTGTATTTTGGATACATTTCATTTCACTGTGACAAACTTTGGTTACAACTGTGCTATCACATTTCATTCTCTGTTTACATAAAGTTTACAAACTGCTTCTTTTTTTTACATTTCATTCTTTGTTTGCAACAATCCATACACCTTTGCCATCCAACCTGCTGCAAATCAGCTTCCCACTTCTGTTCCTATACCATCACCTTCAACTTTCTTCTTCAAACAATCAAAACTGCCCACCATCTCCTTCAAACAACTACCACCAAACAACCATCAAAAATGCTCAACACAAACCCATATTGCCTTCAACAACAGTCACCACTAACTTGCCATTTCCAGCACCTCCACAACTCCTCCACAATCAGGCTCCACTTGCAAGTTGACAGTCTCCTCCTCCTCCATTTCCTCATCCGCAAACAACCATACTGCAGTGGCATCACACCCTTCACCTCCTATCAAACACACTACAAACTTCATTCATTCCTAACTGCCACTACAACCCACATCAATTCACCACATTTCCTCACCTACATACCTTTGCATCATAGCGAACTGCTTTCTCCTTCTCTGCTCCACACTTCACCACCTTCATCACTGCAATTTCCTACCCTTATCACTCTACAGTATCTCATTCATCACTTTCCAAACTTCAACCATCAATACCCACCTTCATCATTTCACATTCTTCAAGTCAGAAAATACCCACTTCCAAAACATCAACCTTTCACCACAACCATTCAACAGCCATCAATTACCACACTTCATTAAAACTTCACCACTACAAACCTGATGCATCATCCAATCTCTCCGGTACATTCACATTCCTCTACCTACAGCTTCACACTTCCTACCATAAAGCGTTCTCTTATATCACTTCATAAATCAACCACTGCACATTTCATAAACCACAGCCATAATCACCATCATCACTCTACCAATCTCCCACAAATTTTATCAACCAAATCACCCATTCAAACTACATCCTGCTTACCACGGTTCAATTGCCATAAAGCCTACAACCTGCCTGTACACACTTAAAATTGCCCATACACACTTAAAACTGCCTGTACACACTTCCACATCCACAATCACAACCATCCTCAATCGCTTTCCTCTACATGCATTTCTTCCACCTGCCCATTCAACTGCCAACCACACTTCACCAAACAACATCTACTCCCAGCCACAAAGAAGCACAACAAACGTGCATAGATCAACTACTCTTCACCACTTCATTTGCCGCAAACACTGCTTGCACCACACCCTCTGCTTTCCAAAGCCCTCCTCTACATCTTCAACTACTTCACCACAGCATTGCTCCCACCTCCTGCGCATCAACTTCAATGAACGACTGAACCGATTAAGCAAGCTTCTCCATCACACATCCCCAAACCCAAGCCAACTACTTCAGTCAAATTTTATCTGCTTTTTACAGACCAACTTCTGCCTACTTCATCACAAACCAAACAGAATTTCTGCCATCATTACCTACCCCAACTTCACCAACCTGAAATCACATCCCACAGCCTCCATCACCACCTACAGCCTCCAACCCTGTTCGCAATCCACAACATCACACTCCACCGCTAGCATCTCATCTCACCCTCCATTGCAACTTACTACCGTTTTAACTTCCCTCCATTACAAACATTTCAAACTACCTTCCCTCTGCAAAACCACCTCCCTGCACCTACAATTCATCTTCCCACTTCTTCAATTCCATTTCCATCATCCATTTCCATCAAACTCCACACACAACCTCCACCAAAAACTCACATTCAATTATCTCCTTCACATTCAACCTGCATTTAAACTCCATTTGCCTTTAACTCCTTCACCATCCATCAAAACATCTTCTGCCTCAGCTTCAAACAACCACCAATTCCTTCATCAACAACCACTACCTTCACCACAATCAAGACCATCCTCAGCATGCCTCCATCACTCCTTCCTTCAAACCACTTCCCCCTCTCAATCACTCTGCAAGCCGCATAGCAAACTCGACCATCAAACACTTCACTAATTTGCCAAAGTCACCTGCCAACTTGAACCTTCAAAATTGCAAACTTTACACAACCATCCTCTACCTGAAACACACTTCATTCCAAACCAATCATTGTCGTTATCACACTTCCTCCTTCACAATTGCAGTTCACCTTGACACCGAATCTCCTTAAAAGCCCGAACCAATTCTACTAACCTAAAATCACCTCAACCGTGAATTCCAGCTTCACTCAAATTCGAACCTTCAATTCTCGAACTATCGGTTTTCTGATTTTCTGATTAGGTAAGGTCGAGTTTTGTCGATTTGATGATTTTGGAATTTTGGGAATTTGTTTTGGTTGAAATTTTGATTTACCATGTTGTGTGTAATTTTTGAAATATAAGTTTGGGTTCAAAACTTTTTAATTGGGCCGAGTGTGTTGGGCTTGTGAGCTTGTTTTGGAGATAAGTTTAATTTTTTTCCTTGATTTTCAAACAAGTGTGAATTCTTTTCCTTCAAAAAAAAAATTAAAAAAAAAATTCATTTTGTTTTTTTTGGAAATTCAATTTTCCTTCTTTTTAAAAAACAAAAAAATATAATAAAGAGTTGTTTAACTTGGGATTTTAATGTTACATTCTCTTAAAAAAATATCATTTTCAAACTTTTTCGGGTTATAGGAAATAAAAAGAGAATTGCCACTATAAACTGCTCTGTTTTGCTTGCTAAAAAATTGCGCTAAAAAAATTTCCTGCCTAAAATAAATTTTCTAATAATTATGCATGCTCTGGTATCGTGTTCTTGACTCTTGTTTTTATTTTTCATTGCATTGTTGGTTGCTTGCATTTTAAAAATCCAAAAACAAAAATGAAAACAAATTTCATTCGTAGTTACATTATTAATACACGTTTAATTCTGTTTTGCATTCATATCATCTTATTTTCTTTTCTAAGGGCAACACCCAAATTCACATAAGGTGGGGGATTTCATCACCCCTTCCTTGGCCCATAAATTACATTTGATCGTAGAAATTGACTAATAATAATGGTTAGACTTTGGACTTAAGGGTGTCGCGGGCTCACCTAGGGCTTAATTATATCTTGTTAAGTTGTCTTCTTTCGACTATCTAACTTCTTGGTGTCTAGGCTATGGCAAAGCAAGAATCAGTTATAAATATTATGGTGATTCATAAATATTATAGTGATTGTTTCTCTGAAGGTACTTAAACCTTCGGCTGCATTGCTACGTTGATTCGTGGTGCACCGATAAGTCTTGTCTGTTACCTGGCTAAGAACTATTTTGTTGGATTAAGTCAAAATGCGATTATACAATTTTGGGTTAGGAGCCACTGAGGACAGAAAATTTGTAATTAAGTACTTGCATTCATTTAGTTGCATTAGTTCATGCAAATATATAAAATAAACAAAATCCAAAAGTAAATTTTTTTTTACATTTTACTTAACTTAGTTTTTTTTGAAAATCCAAAAAAATCTTTTCAAATCTTCTCCTTTAAAAAAAATAAAAATAAATAAAAAATCCAAAAATAAGCATTTTACTTAAGTTGGTTTTTTTAGAAAAAACAAAAATCCAAAAAAATATTTTCAAATTATTATTGTGTTGGTAGAGTACTAGAGTCTCATAAACGTGTTCACACTCCTCCCAATGATTTTATTTCCATTACTTCCAAGCACATTTGGTGTGGACTTTATCTTCCTTATAATCAGATTATTCGCGAATAGCTAATTGCTATTTGCAATGTTCCCATCGAGCTTGCTCATATTTCTTATTCTCTTATTGTTGCCACTTTTATTCTTTATGCTGAGAAGTGCATGCCTCCTTCATATGAAAACTCCAATTCTTATTCGATATCCAAAAAAATAATTTTGGGGGTGATTTTGGGTTCTTGCGTCCAAGCAAAGAAATCGATTCTTACATCTATTGCTCAAAATTCGTAAGGCCCAAAAAAGTAACGATCGATACTTTTTCATTTCGAATCTCGATAACTTCCCTTCTTCCTTCCGAGCATACCCTAATCGCCTTATTTTCTCCAATCGAGCCACCGGTTCATATGCATCTCTTAGGAGTCGCATCCTAGGTCTAGGTGAAGATGGTAAAAAATGAAACTATTTTTACCGAGTTGATGTTGTAAAAGTAAAACTTCCTACATACTAGTCACAACTTCTCTCATCCATTTTTTAGTTTTCCTCAGTTTTGGATGAACCATGGGGTATATGTAACATCCCCTATCTGGAGGCCCGAATCTAAGCACTACAGATGCCGCAGTCATCCATAATATTAACTTTCGGTGACCAAATACGGTAATGTTAATGGTATCCATAATATCAGAAGCACTTGAACGTGAAATGAAAATCATCACAGATTAAAACATTTTTCTGATTACATTTCAAAACAACATTTCATATCCAAGTTACATAATCCCAAATGTTACCTAGGTTTAGATCAAATATAATTATTACAAAATACGCCAAGAGCGACATATGAAGATGCCCCTTGGTTGACCAGTGTACTAAATAGTCATAACTGACTTAATACAACACAGTGGAATAAAATAAACAAAATAACTCCTAAATAGCTAACTGCAACCTCCTGCTCGTCTTTGGAAGCTTTATTCGTCCACCTACTAAAACCTGAAAATCCTCAACCCTCAACCTACTCAAATCAATTTTGAGCACCCAAGAGTTTAAGGGGAAAAACCTAAACTTCTAGTCAGACATAAAGCCCGGTGTGAATAATATTATACATCTTGGTTATTTGATATTTAGTGAGACCACACCTCTTAGCGGAACGGGTTTCCCCTCACTAATATCCTTTTAAAACATATCTTTTGCAAATCTTAATCCTGCAACCAAAACTTGTTAAGACAATAATATCAATATCATGAAAGCATATAAATCAGGTAACAAATGGACTATCTGTCTGAACAATATAGTTTTGTTTGGCTAACTACTAACCTTTGGCTGACTCGGGCCTAGCAGACAAAATAAACAAATAATCTAACTTCTGTTAGAGATACTCTTCCTCTCGACGGTCTGTCCCTAACTTAATTCTTCCAGGGTCAGCTGATCCTAATGGATTTGTGGGCTCACCAATAACCTATCTCTGTACATATATATTCCTTTCTGTGTGTAACACCATTTTAGTCTTACCTGTGACAAAGCCCTACACACTAGTTTTGGACTAAATTAGCTAGGGGCTAATAGCTAATGTATAGGGCGCAACCCTATACTAGTCCCATCTGGTATTCTAATATCTCAGTCATTTTACTTAGGTTTAACTACCCATAAATTTTCCTTGAAAACCATTTCTTTCAAATTGATTTAAACCTTTAAATCACTCTTTAAATAAGGAAAATATACTTTATGCTTTACTCAAATCACCTTGCCATGTTATATATACTTTGCACAAAACTTTGTTGATGAAAACATTTAAACTTTTGAAGGTACCCCTTTCGAACCTATTGAAAGTACCCTTTTTGATACAAGTGAAACCTTAGATCGAAAGGCCAAAACATACCTTTCGAAACCTTTAATAATCAACCTTTCGAAATCATTGAAAAACATCACCTTTGAAAGCTTTAAAACCTTAGACGTCATATCTTTAAAAAACTTAACATTGCCTTTTGAAGACATTAGAAACATTCCTTTTAAACCTTTTGAAACCATTGGGGAACCACCCCTTCGAGACCTTCATTTAGACCTTTCGAAAGCATTAAAATCCTTTGCAAACATCAAACCTTTCGAAAGCATTTGGGTTCAAGTAAAATATGTGGAATAACCTTTCGAAACCATTTAAAACTATGTTAATCAAAACCTTTGGGCTTATCTTTAAAATCTCAAAAGGGTCATCAAAGAACAGGGTCGAAAGCAACACTTTCGAAAGCTATTTCCTAAGTGAAAGAAGTGATGGTGTCGAAACCATTCCCTTCGAAAGCAATGGAGAAGCAGCTTAGATTTTAAAACATGGGGACCTTTCGAACGTACTACATCGAAAGGAAAAAGGCGGCAACAAGGGGTTTCGACCCAGACAAAAGCAAGTTCTTGAAACAAAAGCGCAACAACTTCTTTAAAATAATTCAGCCCAGTCGAAAGCTAGCTAAGTTGAAAGCTATTTAAGTCGAAAGCAAAGCAGACGCATTCTCTTTTAAAAACAGAGACACACTTCGACCCTTTCGAAACCCCATGCTTCGATTTCATACCTTCTTCCTTAGTCCAATTCGCTATGTACCAAGTATTGATACCAGGCGCATTGGTTTAGACTAAGAAGGAGGCGGAAGTAAGGCGTCGGAAGAAGGGTGCCGAAAATGCTGAAACATGTAAAAAACATGTTTAAACTGATTTTTAGCTTTTTAAATAATCTCTTCAACTAACCTGCCTTGTTTGTCAAAATATTATGGGTTGCTAATTTCTTTCTAAAAGTGCTGCTAATATTTCAGAAATAAACAATTTAATTTATTTACAAAATTCCTCTTCTCCTTTTATAAATATATAAAACATTTAAGTCTCATACCTTAACTAATTTTATATATTCATTAAAACACTTAGAAAATCTATAAAAATTCCTATAAATCACTTTTAATATGTTTTCTAACATATATAATTTAATCGTAAATTATTTTAACCCAAATATCCATTTTCCTCATTAGAAAATTAATATAAAATCCACATTAATTCAGAAAATTATGAAAATTGAAACTCATCTCTAAAATATCATTTCTGATCTAAATCTAAAATCACAAGGCATTTAAATATCTAGGGTTTTCACACTAAAACATATCATAAAATCTATTTGAAATGTCATAAATCATCAACAAGCACGTATCTCCATTTCTCAATCAGAAACATGGCAAATAACTTTGCAAAGTAATTCGGATTTCATCATAAAACCGAAAATAGGAAAAATATTTGAGATTAAGGATTTGAGACTTGATCTTGATTAAGTTGCTTAAGCTTTTCCTCTTGAAATCTTCTTATCTTCTCTTGTTTTCCTAATGGTGGCCGGCCTCTTACTTTGGTTTTAGTTTTGTAAATATAGAAATGAACTTATAGAATATGGCTTAAGGGGTTTAGGGCATATGAATAATACTTATTCCTATATTGCCCTTGTCTATTTCCTAACATTTTATTCCATTTCAATTTACTTAGTTCATTTGTTAACATGGCACAACTACTCTTACTAATCACAAATCTCAATCCCTTAACCATTTTAAATTATTTCATTTAATTTACCTAAATAAATGTTATCAAAAATTGGGGTCATTATAAACTCCCCTCCTTAAAGAATTTCATCCCCGAAATTACGATAAGGTACACAACCAAAAAATCAAAAAGGTAAAACATACCATCAAACAAATCAGGATAAGCATCTCTAATTCTTCTCTCAGTCTCCCAAGTACAGTCTCTCTCATCGTCGCTCCACTCGACTTTGACTAATCTGACTTTCTTGTTCCTTTGCCTCTTCTCATCTCTCACGACTATATGATCTGGCTTTCTAACTATAGTCAAATCCGACTCTACTACTAAGTCTTCTAACACAGTTGGTGCTATAGTGGTCTCCGAATCTCTAACGCACTTCCTTAGATGTGAAACATGGAAAACATCGTTGACTCCTGCCAAGCTTTTCGGTAACTCTACTCTCTATGCGAGTTTCCTGATTCTCTCTACTATATGAAATGGTCCTACGAATCTCGGTGCCAACTTCCTTGATTTTCCAAATCGAATTACACCTTTCATCAGTGACATCTTGATAAAAACATGATCTCCAATAGAGAACTCTAATTCTTTCCATCTTCTATCTGCATAACACTTCTGCCTAGACGGTGCTTCCTTAATCCTATCTTGAATTAACTCAATGTTCTCTACTGCTTCTCTAACTAAATCTGGACCAAGAACCAACTTATCCCCTGTCTCTAAAAACAAACTGGAGATTTGAAAGGTCTTTCATACAAAGCTTCAAACGGTTCCATCCCTATACTAGCATGATAACTGTTGTTATACGAAAACTCGACTAGGTGTAGATGGTCTTCCCATGATCCTCCAAAGTCTAACACACAAGCTTGTAACAAATCCTCCAAGACTTTGTTAACTCTTTCTGTTTACCCATCGGTCCATGGATGGTAAGCGGTACTCATCTTACGCTTGGTTCCTAAATTTCCTACAGACTCTTCCATAACTCGCTAGTGAACAAAGAATCTCTATCACTTACTATGCTACTAGTAATTCCATGAAGTCTAACTATATTTTTCATAAGTAACTTAGCCAAAACAGGTGCCGTCCTAGTTGACTAAAGTGGAATGAAATGGGCACTCTTGGTCACCCTATCCACTACGACCCATATACTTTCATTTCCTCTGTTTGACCTTGGCAACCTGTCTATAAAATCCATAGAAATAGAATCCCACTTCAATAATGAAATATCAAATGGCTGAAGTAACACAGTTGGTTTTTGATGTTTGGCCTTTACCTATTGGCAGTTCAAACACTACTTCACCCATAAGCCTACATCCCTCTTCATACCTTCCCAAAAGAAACTCCTCTTCATGTCCTGATACATCTTAGTTCCTCCCGAATGAATAGTGAACTTCGAATGATGGCATTCCCCTAAATTCTTTTTCCTTATGTCCCCCACATTCGAAACATACAACCTTCCTTTCTTTCTCAACCACCCATTTTGGTCAAGACTGAAATCCTTCAAGTCATCGCTCTCTGTTCCATCCCTTAACTTCCTGATCCGCTAGGCTAATACTGGATCCTTCCTCTGTTTAGAAGCAACCTTTTCGATCATCACCGGTCGAACTTCTAAACATGACAGTATAGAACTTTTCTTACATGATCTAGCTTCAGATCTCCACTGTATTCTACATGTCGTCAACGCTTCCAAATCTTTCCACTCAGCTATCATTGCCAACACTGCAATTTGATGTTTCCTACTAAGTGCTTTCACAACCTTATTTCCTTTCCCTGGTGTGTATTCAATACCAAAGTCGGAAGCAGCTATAAATTCCAGCCATCTCTGTTGTCTCATGTTTAGCTCCTTCTGGGAGAACAAATACTTCAACGACTTATAATCCGTATAAAGCTCAAAACTCTCTCCCAAAAGGTAATGTCTTCAGACCTTCAATGCAAATATCACCACAGCTAATTCCAAATCATGCGTTGGATATCCAACCTCATGCGGTCTAAGCTGTCGAGAAGAATAGGCAATCACTTTACCTTTTTGCATTAACATAGCTCCTAATCCAGTTCCATACGCATTTGTATATACTACCAGGTTCTAATTCTCTTCTGGAACAACTAACATAGGTGCATGAGTCAATAAGTGTTTCAAGCTCTGGAATGCTTCCTCACACTTTTTGGTCCAAACAAACTTCACATCCTTTCGCGTTAGCTTGGTCATCGGTGCTGCTATCCGCGTAAAATCCTTTATGAATCTCCGATAATACCCAGCTAATCCAAGAAAACTCTTTATCTAAGTCACTGTCTCGATTCTCTTCCAATTATTCACTGCTTCAATCTTAGTTAGATCTACAAACAACCCTTTCTCTGAGACAACATGACCAAGAAACTTCACTTCCTTCTTCCAGAAATGACACTTCGAAAACTTTGCCTTTAATTGATGCTGCCTCAACGTCTCGAGCACCACTCTAAGATGAACTTCATGCTCCCTTTCATCCTTAGAGTATATCAAAATATCATCTATGAAAACCAACACGAACCTATCCAAGTTCTCTTGGAAAATTCAGTTCGTCAAATCCACAAAGAATGCTAGCACATTAGTTAGTCCGAACGGCATCACTATTCATTGGTACGATCCATATCTAGTTCTAAACGCCGTCAAAGGAATACTGTCCTCTGCTACTCTAAGCTGATGGAAACCTGTTGCTAAATCCAACTGAGAAAATACCATGGATCCATCAACTGATCGAACAAATCATCAATTCTAGGCAATGGATATCTATTCTTTATCGTATTCTCATTCAACTTACGATAATCGATACATAACCTCAACGATCCGTCTGGCTTCTTAGCAAACACTATGGCTGCTCCCCAAGGCGAGCTACTAGGTCTAATAAAGTTCTTACCTTCCAGATCCACCAACTGCACCTTCAGCTCCCTCATCTCGGTAGGTGTCATTCTGCTTGGCGGTCTACTCACTAGTTCTGACCTAGTCACCAAATCTATCTGAAATTCAATAGCTTGTTTCGGTGGCAATCTTAATACTTCTCTAAGACATCTACGAATTCTCTAACCACGAAAAATCGATTCAACTCGTCTTCTAACTCCACAACACCCAACAAAGCATTCACCTCACAACTAGGGTTTTCAACATTATATACAATCCGATCACTACATTCAGGGTGTCTAAGTGATATTTTCCTATCATGGCCAAATATCCTAGCATCGTATTTACATAACCAATCCATACCCAAAATAATTCCGAACCCTACGAAATTAAACACATGCAAACTGCAAACAAAGGTATGGCCTAAAAAATCAAACTCTAGGTGGTCACACTTCATCCCAAGTGTTGCATACCCTCCTATTTGATTTGCGGCCCTTAAGGATGTAACTAAATACGGGGGTTCTAGGCTAAGCTTATCCAACAAACAATGAAATATAAAATAATGTGATGCACCGGTATCAAACAAAAGGATAACTGACATACCATGAATCTAAAGCGTACCACCCAACACACCTTATCCTTTTTCCTCTGTTGTTGGCCTCGAGGTAGCTAGCTCCAATGCAAACACCTTTCCTTTCCCATCCTTAGCAGGATCCTTGCACTAGTTCTTATAATGACCGATTTGATCGTAGTTGAAACACCTCATCTCTTTCTTTTCCGCAGCTTTCTTTCCTTTGCCCGTCCGACACTCATGGGCATAGTGTCCTTTCTTGTCACACTTGTAACCGACCACTTCCGCCTTTCCCTTCTTAGTGGCTCCACCCTTCTAAGCTCCTTTCTTATGGAAGAACTTCCTTTTCTGACTCTGCCCCACCTGGACTTCCTTTGCCTTATTTTTCTCCAGAAAAGCAAGTATCTCCTCATTCCTCAAAGTCATCTCTACTACAACATCATATAGATCCCTGATATGCGGTAACATTGCCCTAGCAAGCTCAGGCTTCAACCCCCTGATGAACTTCTCATTTCTCTTAATATTAGTATTAACCGTAGCATAGCCATATCATGCTAGCTCCTTAAACCTCCTCGCATACTCAAGTACAGTCATGTCTCCCTGCTCCAACTCAGCAAACTTCCTAAGTTGAGCAGACTTAGCAATCTCCGACATAAACCTTTCTTCAAATCTCCTCTTGAACTTGGCCCATGTCATCGTCTCCTCATTAACTCCAACTGTAACGCTGTTCCACCAGCATAACGCTGCTCCTTGAAGCTATCTAGAAGCAAGCCTTCTCTTCTGCTCATCATTGAGCCCCAAATCTGCAAAGATCCTCTCATAATGCAGCAACCATTTTTCCACTTCAACAGCGTCTTCAGTTCTAATGAATGGCTTTCCTTCCAACCTAGCATAGTCTCTACTCAGAATAGCATAATTGTTGACCACCGGAGGTTCCGGAACTCCTTCTCCAACTACTCCAGCATCAACACCCGCCTGCATCATGTTGACAAAGAACTGATACATCGCTCCCATGTCAACTTGTGGGACTCTAGCACCCAAATTTCCAGCTTGTGCCTAACTTGGGTTTCTCCTGGTATTTGGCCTAGCATTTCCATTTGTAGTGGTGCTTTCCCCTCCAAGGTTAACTCTTCCACTTCTAGCATCCATATCTGTATTCAAGCCTCGTGAGATACAGAAGAATAACCTAAGAGAGATAGGAGAATAGAGATATAGCTTATACATATAAAGCAAATACAAGTACGTTACTATAGCGTTATCCCATACCCAAATCTTTTCTCTAATTCCTTAGGATTATGTTTTCAAAAATCATTTTAGTTTAAAGTTTTTCATAAACCTATGCTCAGAAACCAAGTTGTAACATCCCCTATCTGGAGGCACGAAGCTAAGCGCTACAGATGCCGCAGTCATCCATAGTATTAACTTCTGGTGACCAAATACGGTAATGTTAATGGTATCCATAATATCAAAAGCACTTGAATATGAAATAAAAATCATCAGAGATTAAAACATTTTTATAATTACATTTCAAAACAACATTTCATATCCAAGTTACATAATCCCAAAAATTTCCCAAGTTTAGATCAAATATAATTATTACAAAATACGCCAAGAGCGACATACGAAGTTGCCCCCTTGGTTGACCAAAGTACTAAATAGTCATAACTGACTTAATACAACACAGCGGAATAAAAAAACCAAAACAACTCCTAAATAGCTAACTGTAGCCTCCTGCTCATCTTTGGAAGCTTTATTCGTCCACCTACTAAAACCTGAAAATCTTTAATCCTCAGCCTACTCAAATCAATTTTGAGCACCCAAGAGTTTAAGGGGAAAAACATAAACAGCTTCGAGTCAGACATAAAGCCTGGTGTGAATAATACTATACATCTCGGTTATTTGATATTTAGTGAGACCACACCGCTTAGCGGAACGGGTTTCCCCTCACTAATATCCTTTTAAAACATATCTTTTGCAAATCTTAATCCTGCAACCAAAACTTGTTAAGACAATAATATCAATATCATGAAAGCATATAAATCAGGTAACAAATGGACTATCTGTCCGAACAATATAGTTTTGTTTGGCTAACTACTAATCTTTGGTCGACTCGGGCCTAGCAGACAAAATAAACAAATAATCTAACTTATGTTAGATACTCTTCTTTTGGACGGTCTGTCCTTAACTCAACTCTCACATGGTCACCTGATCCTAATGGTTTTGCGGGCTCACCAATAATCTATCTCTGTACATATATATTCTTTTCTGTGTGTAACATCATTTTAGTCTTACCTGTGGTAAAGCCCTACACACTAGAATTTTAGACTAAATTAGTTACGGGCTAATAGCTAATGTATAGGACGTGACCCTATACCAGTATCATTTGGTATTCTAATATCTCGGTTATTTTACTTAGGTAACTACCCATAAATTTTCCTTGAAAACCATTTCTTTCAAATTGATTTAAACCTTTAAATCATTCTTTAAATAAGGAAAATATACTCTATGCTTTACATAAATCAGCTTACCATGTTATATATACTTTATACAAAACTTTGTTGATGAAAACATTTAAACCTTTAAAGGTACCCCTTTCGAACCCATTGAAAGTACTCCTTTCGATACAAGTGAAACCTTAGGCCAAAATGCGAAAACATACCTTTCGAAACCATTCATAATCAACCTTTCGAAATCATTGAAAAACATCACCTTTGAAAGCTATAAAATCTTAGACATCCTACCTTAAAAACTCTTAACATTGCCTTTTGAAGACATTAGAAACCTTCCTTTTAAACCTTTTGAAACCATTGGGGAACCACCCCTTCGAGACCTTCATTTAGACCTTTCGAAAGCATTAAAATCCTTTGCAAACATCAAACCTTTTGAAAGCATTTGGGTTCAAGTAAAATATGTGGAATAACCTTTCGAAACCATTTAAAACTATGTTATTCGAAACCTTTGGGTTTATCTTTAAAATCTCAAAAGGGTCATAAAAGAACAGGCTCGAAAGCAACACTTTCGAAAGCTATTTCCTAAGTGAAAGAAGTGTTGGTGTCGAAACCATTCCCTTCGAAAGCAATGGAGAAGCAACTTAGATTTTAAAACATGGGGACCTTTCGAACGCACTGCATCGAAAAGTAAAAGGCGGCAACAAGGGGTTTCGACCAAAGCGAAAGTAATTTCTTAAAACAAAAGCGCAACCATTTCTTTAAACAATTCAGCCCAGTCGAAAGCTAGCCAAGTCGAAAACTAATTAAGTCGAAAGCAAAGCAGGCTCATTCTCTTTAAAAACAAAGACAGCTTCTACCCCTTCGGAACCCCATGATTTGACTTTATTCCTTCCGCCTTAGTCCAATTCGCTATGTACCAAGTATTGATACCAGCCGCATTGGTTTTGACTGAGAAGGAGGCGGAAGTAAGGCGTCGGAAGGAGGGTGCCGAAAATGGTGAAACATGTAAAAAGCATGTTTAAACCGATTTTTAGCTTTTCAAAGCAATCTCTTCAACTAACCTGCTTGTTTTTCAAAATATTATTGGTTGCTAATTTTTTTCTAAAAGTGCTGCCAATATTTTAGAAATAAACAATTTAATTTATTTACAAAATACCCCTTCTCCTTTCATAAATATATAAAACATTTAAGTCCCATACCTTAAATAATTTTATATATTCATTAAAACACTTAGGAAAAATCTATAAAAATTCATATAAATCATTTTTAATATGTTTTCTAACATATATAAATTTCAGACCCAAAACATATATAATTTAGCCGTAAATTATTTGAAACCTAAATATCCATTTTCCTCACTAGAAAATTAATCTAAAATCCACATTAATTTAGAAAATTATGAAAATTGAAACCCATCTCTAAAATATCATTTCTGATCTAAGTCTAAAATCGCAAGGCATTTAAATGTCATTTAATAGGGTTTTCAAATTAAAACATATCATAAAATCTATATGAAATATCATAAATCATCAACAAGCATGTATCTCCATTTCTACAATCAAAACATGGCAAATTACTTTGCAAAGTAATTCGAATTTCATCATAAAACTGAAAATAGGAAAAATACTAGATTAGTCATTATTCACCTTAGCTTTGAGATTAAGGATTTCAGATTTGATCTTGATTAAGTTGCTTAAGCTTTTCTTCTTGAAATCTTCTTATATTCTCTTGTTTTCCTAATGGTGGCCTGCCTCTTACTTTGGTTTTAGTTTTGTAAATATAGAAATGACCGTATAGAATATGGTTAAGGGGTTTAGGGTATATGAATAATACTTATTCCTATATTGCCCTTGTCTATTTCCTAACATTTTATTCCATTTCAATTTACTTAGTTCATTTGTTAACATGGCACAACTACCCTTACTAATCACAAATCTCAATCCCTTAACCATTTTACATTATTTCATTTAATTTACCTAATTAAATGTTACTAAAAATTAGGGTCATTACAGTATAACTCGACTAAATGGACAATGAAATTTTCATTCTTTTTTTAAAAGGACAATTACTGATCCTGGTCTTTCTTTTATGTAGGTAAAATGGATGATGATCTTTTTGATTCGTTTCTTGTTGATGCTCCACCCAAGAAGTTGGAGACGATGAAAAATAGGAAGAGAGACACAGGGAAGAAGGACGACGTTGAAGCCTTCGATTGACCTTTTAAGAAACTGCAGACACCTCCTCGTCATTCCCTTCTTTCCTTAGAAATACTGCCCGTCTCACCTCTCCAATCATTCTGCAACCCAAGTATTTGCTTCTTCCCTCTACCCGAGGGTACCATTGCTGATCCTACCGAGAGGCTAGGATGCATCACCCTAGATAGCCTATCGCACATTGCTTCTACGCTGCAATCCTGCCCTATTACTTTTCCATTTCCCCTGCTTCCTTTCTCCAAACTCGCTACTGAACTTGAAAGATTTTAGGCCAACATAAGTGCCTTCTACTCTTTCTCTATTTAATGGTGATTTCTTCATTAATTATCATCTTATTTTCCCTTCTTTTGTAACAGGTAGGGGCCTTGGCAGCCGAGGTTCATAAGAGGACAAATGATGACCAGATTGCATCCATTGCCGAGATTGCTAAGCTAAAGTTAAACCTTGCTACGTCAGTCTTTAAGAAATCCAAAATAGAGGGGGAGCTTAAGGCTCAAAGGGAGAAAGCTGAGGAGGCGGTTGACGAGGCCTTGGCATCGAAGGGTCAGGAGTTGGAGAAGAAGGAAAAATTGTTAAGGGAGAAGGATAAAACATTAAAGGAGAAGGAGAAATAGGTAGAGAAGTTTAAAGGCAACCTCAAGCTGATCGCCTATCAGGTGTTGTACAAGATGTATGCTACGGCCAAGCATCTGTTGTTTGTCGATCGCTTAGATGATGTAACCACCAAGGTTGACCTCAGTTTCTTGAGGGATTCCACAAAGGTTGAAATCACCCTTGCTTATTGTAGGGATGAATGGGCTAAGGAGCTGGCCATGGAGCGTGCTTCCTCTACTGGTTCCCATTACACCTCCTTACAACCAGATGATGAGGATGCAGGGTCTAAGGAGGCTGTAGTCACCTCTACTCCTCAAGTTCATGTAATTACCTGATCTATTTTAAATGACCTCACTGTTTCTTAATAAAATAAATTTACTTCCCAATTTTTTCATAGTCAATTACTTTAATTTACTTGTTTTTTATTAATGTACTACAAATGACAATGTTATTTTTTCCCTTTTGTTCTTTATAGTCTTCTAAGGAAGTAATATTTACTAAATTCTTGAAGGAAAGCATGGATAAACTCCAAATCCAGACCATAGATCATCTTTGTCTTGGTATGGTGGCGATGCGCAAGCGCGAAATGGAGTTAGATGAGTCATTCATGCAACTTAGAGAGGAGACCAAAGGGTTGCTTTCCAAAATTGATCAGGTAGTTAACGAAAAAGAAGCACTCATTGACTTTGTACCGTGCAGGTAGTGGTATACCTTAAAATGTGTTCCTTCCGACCTGATAGTCCTTACTTGGAGTAGTTTATGCCTAGGCTTAGTAATCTAATTAAGGAGTAAGCATAGTGTATTATTATTACTTTTGTATGCGAATTCGTTACATTCTTTATATATAAAATTAGTTTTTATGTGATATGCTTTTCCTTTAAATTAGCTTTGTGTGACTTGACTTCTTTTGAATCAAACTCTAATTAAGACCAACTAGGTCGATCATTATGGGCCTTTTTCGAGTCTACTGGAGCCTTTGAATCCAAAGAACCTTCGGTTCTTACGGTCTATGTGATACTAGTGTACCTGAGTTTGAGGTTGCGACAATGATTTCTGCTTCAGGCCTAGAAGAAGAGAATCTCCATCTAACGCTGACTGATGAAGGACTTGAAAGGGAGTTGAAAAATTCCCTTTCTAAGCTCAAAGAAGCCAAGGATGCACTTGTGCATCAGCATCAATACAATGTCACATTGCGCACTGATTTGGGTGTTGCGAACTCTAAGGTGACTGAACCGCAGTAGGTGTTGGAGGAGGGTGAAGTGCTTTATAAGATTTATTACGAGGATAAGATCAAGGATTTACAAAAGACTATAGAGAACATATCTCTTTAGGCTACCCACCAATATGAGCAGAAGGAGGGTGCCGAAGGAGGAGAGGCAGTTGAAGGGCTCGGCCTGGGTGCTGCCTCTGCTCCCCTTGTAGGTATGGATACCTCATTGGATGATGAGTAGAGGAAGAAATTGGAACTACACTACCAAGGTAAGCTCAAAGAGTGGGAAGTCCACTATAAGCAGCGGACTGAAAGACAGGGGCCGAGGGTACTTCCTCGCATGCAAAGGAAGGGGTGGAAGGTGAATGCCCTTAAATGCTTTGGCAGTTTTTCTAGAGATTCAAAAAAGAAAAGGGATGAATTGATAGAGACTCTAGAGAAAACGAGGAAGTTCGCCACTCCTAAGATTTATGAACTCAAAGACCAATTACAAGAAGCTTTGGCTGCCTCCAGTACTGCAACAACACATGCTGCTGCACCCGAATGGGATCGAGTTGCCAATCTTGAAAAGCTTTGAAAAGAGAATGTTAGATGTAAAATGGGGCTGATCTCTTTACAATGAGCCATAGACGTTTTCAATTATTTTTATCCTGCGCTCGGCCTAAGCTTTCTCTATAATAAAGAAAGCTTCGTGGTGACCATAGAGGATCTGATGGACCCATGGAGGGATGCCAACAATAACCCTAGGAATACTTTTCGTGTCAGAGCAAACCGTCCTCTGACAAGCATCCCTTAGACATGATACTTTATAGTTGTAGCAGTATTTTAAGGACTTGTAGTTTAGAACATTTTTGTAAAGCTAAGTTGTAAGAAACGTTCCTTCTTTTTGTTGTGTAGATGTTTGTAAAGGTACTGTATAAATTAAATTTTCTTCTAAAAGAGTATAAGTACCTTGTGAACTTTAGCTTTTCTATACATTCCTTTAGTTATGTTTGGATTTGCGTGTCCACTAGCTCCGCATCTGCCTTTTGTTCGTGTTCTTGGCACGACGATCCACTGTTTGGGGGCAGGCCTTTTTTCGTACGCTTGGCATGATTTGCTTCGCTATTTAGGAGCAGACTGTTTTTGACTTTGAATTCAGGTCGTCTATTTACAACCTTTCAGACTCATGTGCATGGTTTTTTGTATTGGTTCACGCCGTCTAATATCCTTACATCCAATATAATTATTTTGCTGAGGAGATGAGTCGTGTATGATATGACTTAATGTTATTTGCTATGTTAGTAAAATTAACACAGAAAGATTTTTATACTGGTTCAGACCGTCTAATATCCCTACGTCCAGTTCATTGTATTACTATTTTCCATAATAGTTACAATATTTGTTAATTTGACATACAAATTAACATTCTTATAAAAATTAAGGTTTGAGATGCTGCGAGTTCCAAATTCTTGGAACTAGGTTCCCATCTGGTCTTGAGAGTCGGTAAGCCCATTGCTAACGCACTACTACAACAAGAAGGCTTTCCCAATTTGCACCAAAGGCCCCATCTACTGGGTCCTTAGTGTTAGCTATCACTTTTCACAATATCAGGTCTCCCTTGTGGAAGTTACTTTCTTTGAGCCTTGCATTGTAATTTTTCACCATTCTTTGTCGATATGTAGCGTATCAGACGGCCGCCTCATCTCTTCTTTGTTGAAAAAGGTCGAGTGCAAGTTCTTTTTGCTCCTTGTTCTGATTTGCCACATACGATATTCTTCCATGTGATGGGACTTTTGTCTCGACTGGGAACATTGCTTCATATCCATAAGCCAGGGAGAAAGCTGTATGGCCAGTTGGAGATCTGGATGAGGTCCCATAAGCCTATGATACTAGAGATAATTCCTCTACCCACTTCCCCTTTGCCTTATGTTGTCTTTTCTTGAGCAGTTTCTTAATGGTTTTATTTGCTGCTTCGACTTACCCGTTTGCCTATGGATGTGCAACAAAAGAGAAACTTTTTATTATCCCATTCCTCCTACGAAGTTCTACTCTTAAATTAGGATTAATCATCAGAGATCATTTTATGTGGGATCTAGAACCTAGTGATTATGTTCCTCACAACAAAATTAATTATTTTCTTCGCAGTAATAGTGGCTAAAGGTTCTGCTTCCACCCATTTTATGAAGTAATCTATCATCGCCATGGTGTACTTAGCCCTTTCTTTTGAAATGGGAAGTGGTCATATCTACGCCACACATGTCGAATGGCCATAGGCTGACTAATGAGATGAGCTCATGGGATGGTTGTCTTGGGATGTTGGCAAATCTTTGACATCACATATCCTTACATATTCATGTGCATCTACGGTGGGCCAGTAGTACCCACACCTTAGAACTTTCTTTACTAACACTTCCCTACCAGAGTGCTCCTCACATTTCCCTTCAGGTACTTCACTTAGGAATCGTACTCCTTTAGAAACATATCTAAGATAAAGGGTGGAGTACCCTCTCTTGTATAATATGCCATCAAAGAAGGAAAAGTACCGAGCCTAGTATCTTATTATATGGGCTTCATTCTTGTTTGGGGCAGAACTCCATTTATCAAGAATTGTTTGATTGGGGTCATCCATGAGTCCTCCTCCACTTGCTAAGGTATAGGCATGATCAGGGACCACTCTTGACTTTTTGCTCTTTCTTGATCTTAGGTTCTATGACGGTAGCTCATTGGGCTCTAGTTAGGACTAGTACTCAATTGTACTTGGTGATGCTTGGTTCAGCTTGATGCCCTATTGGAACAGCTTTCATTTCATTTGCTACTTTTGTGCTAGCAAGTTTGGCTAATGAGTCAGCAGAATAATTGTTCTCACGTGGAGTTTATTCTATATCAAACTTTTTAAACTGCTCTAATAACCTTGTAGATAGTTTCCACATATTTAGCTAGAGTTGGCTCTTTTGTTTGGTAATTACCTTGCACTTGGTTCACAATTATTTGGAAATCGCAGTGAATCTTAACATGGGTCACCTTCATTACCTAAGCCATCCTTAAGCCTACGATGAGAGCTTTATATTCTACGATGTTATTAGTAGCTTTGGACTCAAGCTACACTGCCTCGTATAACTTCTACCCATTTGGGGTGATCATTACATATACAATTCCTGCCCCCTGCTCATTTTATGCTCCATCCAAAAATAATTGCCAAAACTATGGAGTGGGTGCTTCTTGCTCAGATTGTGGTTCTACGGGTAGCGTGCATTCTTCAATGAAATATGCTAGCGCCTACCCTCTAATTACTTTTTTGGGGCGGTAGGAGATATCTTATTGGCGGAGCTCCATTGCCCATTTTAGTAAGTGACCTGTTGTCTCTGGCTTATGTAATATTTGCTTTAATGGTTTGTATGTGAGGTCTTTGATGTGATGCCCATGGAAGTACGACTGTAGTTTCCTTGTATGAGAAGCAGGTTATTAGCTAGCTTTTCAATGGTTGAGTATTTGAGATCTGCCCTTGACAGGTGTTTGCTCGTGATGTAGGTAGGCCTTTGAATCTCTTCATCTTCTCGAACCACTGCAGCACTAACAGCTTTATCAGTTATAGCTAAGTATACATATAAGTCCTCACATGTTATCAGTTTTAATAAAATTAGGTTACTGATCAGATGGTCCTTCAGATTTTGGAACGCAATTTTGCATTCCTTGGTCCATTCAAAATTGCATCCCATCTTTACTTGGTCGAAGGATCGTATACATTTGTCTATTGCTTTATAAATAAACCTGCTTAGAGAAGCCACCCTGCCATTTAGGTTTATTACATCTTTCAGTTTTTTAAGGACTCTTATTTTCCTTTTGGCCTTAATCTTTTTTGGATTTTCTTCAACACCATGGGCACTTACTATTTATCCCAAAAGCTTTCCTGACTAGATGGAAAAAATACAACTTAATAAGTTTGGCTTCATGTTATACTTTACCATCCTAGGATGACAAAGGTCTCTTCTAGGTCATGCACATGGCTTGGTGCTGCTTTTGACTTAACAAGCATATCATCTACATATACCTTTACATTTTTCCCAATATGATTTGGGAATATCATGTTAACTAACCTTTGGTAGGTCGCTCCAGCGTTTTTGAGTCCAAACGACATGAATTTATAGCACTATGAGCCCTTGTCCATCACAAAGCTGGTATGCTCCTGATCTGGCTCAAATATAGCTATTTGGTTGTAACCTGAGTATGCGTCCATGAAGGTGAGCTGTTCATGGCTACTAGTTGCATCTGCCAACTGATCAATTCTGGGTAGAGGAAAACTGTCCTTTGGGTAAGCTTTGTTGAGGTTGGTATAGTCAACACAAGTTCTCTACTTCCCATTAGACTTCTTTACAAGAATAGGGTTCACAATCCACTTTGGGTGGTATACTTCCTTTAGTTTCTTAACTTCTTTATGAAGTGCATTATACCTTTCCTGATCTAAGGTCTTGCGATTCTGCCTGATTGGGTGAGCATCGGGATCCATGTTGAGTGCATGACAGATGAAAGCTGGATCTTCCTGCCATATCTGAGTGAATCCAAGCGAAAACATATGTTGATCTTTTAGGAAGTCTATTAGCTTTGCTCCTACTTCTTCGTCGAAATTCTTTCCTATCTTAAGAATTTTCAAAGGATCTTTCGGGTCTATCTGTACATCTTCGAGGTCATCTACAGGCTTTAAATCACTCCTTGTCTCCCTAGCCTTGGATCTATTTCACTTTCTTCCTTTTTGAGCTAGGATGCATCGAAGGAAGCCTGCTTCTGAGTTTCTTTAGAAAAATACTACGCGTAGATCGAGTTATATTCGTCAGTGTTGATCATATGTATATACTCCCTCTTTTTCTTCGTTATTGATGTTGTGGTTGTAGAATGTCCTATTTCGGCATTAGCCTTAGTACTTTGTACTGACGCAGTTCTAGAATTTGGCTTGATTTCCTTTTCATTACTATTATCATAGTTATTAGAAAAGACAACAGAGTAATTTTGAACCATTTAATTGCTAAAATTAAGATTTACATTGTATAATTCCCTATCAAACAATTGTTCTTCCCTCATCAACCTTATCCCAGTTGGGGTATGGAACTTCGTGCGCAAATCCTTTTGAGAATAACTGTCCTTATGTCAATCAATGTACGTCTTCCCAGGAATGCGTTGTATGACGGTTGATCGATGATCAAGAAGCTTGCATAAAATGATTTGTGAATGGGTGTAGTTTCATCGGTGATAAGTAAGTGAGCTGCTCCAATAGAAGTGGTCGCGGTATTATTAATGTCGTGGATCAACTCAGGGCTTAGCTTCAATACCTCTACTGGAAGTTTTATTTGGTCAAACGTATATTTGAAGATGACATTAACAGAACTCCTAGAATCCATGAAGACTTTCTTCATGGTGTAGTTTGAGATCAACATCGCAATTATGAGCAGATCCTGATGCGGGAAGACAAGTCCAGTAGCATTAGCTGTAGTGAAGACTATCACGTGTTAGCTTTTGTTTTACATGGAATATGGTCCTGTGCTTTATTTTGGCCTCTTGCACATACCGCTCATGTGCTTTTTTACTATTTCCTCCATGGTGTAGTCCTCCATGAATTAAGGTTACAGGATTTTGGGATTCCCGACTAGATTTTCATTTGGATTCGGAGTGAGGTTCCCAGTCCTTTCTCTATTGTTTTCCTTCTGGTAGCCACATAAGTCTCCTTTTTGAATTAGTCTCCTAGTCTCATTTCTCAGGTGTCGGTAATTATCTATGTAGTGGCCATTGGCCATGTGAAGGCGATAATAGGCTCCCCTTATTTTGTTCTGGTGTCTTCTCTTTATTTGGGATGTTGTAAGCTAGCTTAGTTTTGGTTATCCCATAAATTTGACCAGGTGTGTAGGCGAGTGGTGTCTTTTCCATAAAGTTGATATCTTTTTGCTGCTTTGCCAGTGGATGGTATCCTTCTCCCTCCCTTTTCTTTTCACTATGCGGAGCATATGTTCTCTCAGTTAGATGTGATTCTACAAGTCCAGCTTCCTCCATTCTGATGTAGCCACTGGCATTTTTATAGTATTCCTTTATATCGTGGCATGATTTCCTACTGATTTTATTCCACATGGTCGTGTTTCTTCTAATTCCAGCATGCGCTGCCATCAGCAATGCTTCCTCACAAGTTACCCTAATCTAAAGTGCCTCAGATTTAAAGTGTTTTATAAATTTATGTAGGCTCTCATTCTCTCCCTGCTTCATGCAAGACATTGTATTTACATCTGGGGAAGCCTTCCTCCCAGAATTGAACTATCTTAAGAAATCCAATGTTAAATACAGTCAAGTATGAACCTCCCCTGGTCTGTACCTCCTAGACCATCTTAAAGATGCCCCAGCTAGATATACAAGGAAGAGCTTGCATCTGGCCATCCTCCCTACTTTTAGGATATCCATGTAATACTCAAAAATACAAATATAATCATTTGGGTTCATGGTCCCATCAAATTTATCAATCGAGGGGGCTTTGAAATTGTTGGAAAAGTCTTTTTTATTCTGCCTGCACAGCTTTGCCAACTACTCTACACGAGCCTTCAATTGGTTATTCTGTCTACACACGAACCTTCTTTCCTTACCTCATCTTTGTTATTCTGTCTGCATAGTTTTGCCAACTGCTCTGCGCGAGCCTTCAATTGGTGGATCTCCTCTTCTTTGGCTTAAATTTGGGATGATTTGTCTTTATAGAGTGAAGTAATGTCGTCATCATCAAGCATAGTTTGTGCCTGCTTCTTCAGCAATAAAGGGTTAATGTTGGCAGGTTTTGATTTGACCTGAGGATTGATTTGGATTTTGCCTTTGAGCTCTGTACGGGTTCTTTAACTAGCATCACCATTCTCACTTCTGAGATTGCCACTCACACGCTTAGAGTTAGTGAAATCGGTGAATTATGGTGGTGAGCTATGGAGGGTTGAGGGGAGATCGACCTAGGGCCAGTATATTGGACCAACGATCTCTCTATTCCATCCATATGTTGGTTTAATTGGTTTGTGAAGGCTTAAAGAGCTGCTAGGACATGAACTGAGGTAGGCATTGTAGTGGCGCATGCCTCAGTTTGGGTTATGGAGGTGAGGAAATGCTTTTTTGGCATTTTTGAGGAAGGTGAAGTTGTTCCTGGTTTGGAGGGGTATTCGAATTTGTGGGATTCATTATACTGTATTGTGTCTAAAGGAATCGCAAGTAAAGTTTGTTGGAGAAGGAAATTGGTCCTCCTTTTAGTGCTAAAAATTTTGATGAGATTTTTTTACCTCAAAACACCCAAGTATTTTTTGAAGTAATCACATCGTTGAATGCTTACATGATTAGGAATCAACAAAATTAAGTAATGTTAAAATTGCCTTTAGAGGAGGTAATTATACGTAATAGTGCTAACATGATTATGACGAAAATATTCTAAATCTAATGACAAGTTGTTGTCAAATTCGTTAAGCAAGATAGTATCCAAATAGAGAACTGTTAATCAAGTACTAAAAGCAATAAAGATAACATCGAAAATTCACATGGTTCAGATGTCAACGAATCCTACGTCCATGGAAATGTCATTTTATTCCTTTATGTTCTTAGTATAAACAAAATAATAGTAGAGAGTACAGTTTTTTGATTTTTGTATTTCTAAAAAAGGTAAAGTCTACAAAAAATCCCACTCATCTGCTACAGTACCTATTTATTTATAGTACATAGAGGTTCACTTAGATTGTCAACGTCATTCTACTACTTTTTTTATTTTTGCCCTTGTATGATGCTACGTGTCGACCATCCATTTAGCTTATTTTCTATAGATGATTACCAACTTGGCCTTCGGTTGGAAACCATAATTTGAGATGAGTTTTGAATTTGAGCGGGGAACTTGAAATTGAAGCGGGAAAACCCATATTTGAATATATCACTATTTCATGATTCTATAAGGCAACAAACTAGTGGACTGCACTGATGTGTAGATGAAGTCGTAATGAAAAACTGCCCTCCATTTCAATACGGACTTCATTATTTTCAGCACCTCGGAACTTTTCTTTATTTTATTAGAAACAACGTCTTCATCATGTCTAGGGTAGTGAACTGCATTGTATTTGAACTGCACCGACATTCAGAAGTTGTAATGCGCTTTTCAATCCGAAACATCAACAATGTGCAGTATTAGAGGCAGTTGGAGTTGAGTTGTATGGCTTAATAGAAGAGACCGCGCTACTGTTTTTGAAGAGTGATTGCCTTGTCTGAACCTGTTTCAAGCCATTCTCATTAATAGTGGACTGCGCTACTGCCCTTGTCTTTGAGCTGGGTTTAATGATTTTGGGGATGAGGTTGGGATCTTTTTATTTGCCTTTGAGGAATAAGGCTTGGCTCTCGGTTGTGAAGCATTCTTTCCCCCATCATCTCGTCCCTTGAGTTCTCATGTTTACGGGTGGTGTTTTTTACGATTGCAACCCTGTTCGGTCACATCAAGATAGCAACGCATCCTTTTTACTTCGATGTTGACATAGAATTTTGACGCAGCCCTTCCACTTTAATTATAAGCTTAAGATAGTGACGCATCCCTAATGCAAGTAATTACTTTTAAGGATGGCGTTGCAATCATACGTTATCAAGATTGCTTCTTCTGGGCCTGCAACACAATCTTTTTTCTTCACTGTTATTTTAATATTACGCCGCAGTTTTCATCCGTGAAGGCTCACTTTTGGAATCGCAGTTCAACCTTTGTATTTGGTATTTGGGAGTAACGCAATTTGAAGTTGTGCCGCAGTCCTGTCCTTTAAGTTTCAATGTTGCCGATCGGATTATACTCTTTTGTGGCTATCTTAGGTCACCGATGCAGTATTTCAACGTCACTTATAAACTTAGTCGAATGGCATGGATTTCATGTTTTACTACCATCTTGAGACTTTGGCATAGTCCAACTTGGGCTTTATTCTTGATTTCTTTTCCTGGTCCAGCTTCTTTTGTAGGGCAGTTCTTTTAGCCTAGTACGTTCATTTGTTTATCTTAGAAATAGTTTGGAAAATATGGATGTAACACAAAACTTTATTAATATTGTATATCGATATATACACATGTAACTTTTGTATATGAGCCTAATTAATTACTAATGGCACCACCAAAATCAAAACAATTCTTTTATAATAAACATTTCATAAATATTAATTAATTTATAACAATTATAATTTAATTAAATCTGGTGATATTTCAGAGCATTCAACAATGCAGTTTTGCAACTTACAGGCGCAAATTCAGTCAGCGATTAATATAGAATATTAACGCTTACATGTTATGTTAGCTAGTGCTATGTTATATTAAGCGCTAGGCGAGGCGACAGAAGCCTCGTTTTGCTTAATGTCGCTTATGCGCCGGTTAAGCATCGCCTAAGTGATACTTAATTTTGAGCATACATTATTTGTGTGTGTGTGTGTATAATTTGTGCAAATGGATTATATTAAGTGCATCATTGTTCATGTGGGCATGAATTAAGCACAAAGAAGTAAAGTTTTATTTTGAAGTTAACTTATAAATTCATAGGTTGTAAAAGCTAGATTTGACTTCCGTTATTAACTAAAAATAAGCATACTCGAGTAGAGTAAAAACCATGCACATTTGTGTAATAAATAGTCATATCCTAATGTAAAAAACTACTCGTGATCCATTAGCCTATATGATAGAAAATGAGGAAATTTTGTTTGGAGTGTCGCTTTTATGCTACAACCTCATTTCTTCTTATTTTAGAAATAAAATATTGTTTGCTCAATAGCGCTTAATCGTCGCTTAAATTTAAGCGAAGCGCAGATAAGCGTCAATTAAGCGTGCTTAAGCGCTCATTGCTTAGTTCTATCGCTTTTTCAAAAAAAAATAAGCGTTATGCATGCAATTAGCACTTAAGCGATGCTTAAGCGTGCTTTTCATAACATAGAGCTAGTGCGATGCTTAAGCTTACTTTTCATAACATAGAGCTAGTGCTATGATAGTTTACCCAAATTTATTGCTTTTACATTTTTGGTAAAATGCAATTTCATTGTTTTAAGCGGCATCCGATAGTAATGATTATTTACACAGACTCTCATCATCAAAATTATATCACTTTATGAATTACGGAATTTGGTTTTGGTAAAATTCCAATATCGTCCATATTCAACTTATTTTGTGCAAACATATTGAAACCAAAAATGGAACAAACACCCAATAGATTTATTAGAGAATAATAAGTGAAAAAGGTAAATTAAAAAGAGCAAGAAAGGAACAAACAACGTTTTATAGTGGTTCGGCTAACTTTGGCCTACGTTCGCTTAACTTTGTTGATGATTTATAGTGTTGTTTGCACTACTGTTCTTGCGGATCAGTATAAATCCATTAGTGACTACAAGAAATTAGAGTAAAAGAATAAGAGAGCTGAAAAGATCCTTAAAAATGAGCTCATGCCCTCATATTTATACCTGTAGATTGCCTGAAAATTCACCCCTATGATCTCCACCTCATTCTCCATGCCCTAGACCGGTTCTCTAGAGAAAATGGCAGCCACCACATCAATATTTGTGGATCAATACTGATCCATGGTCTTGGATCGGTATCGATCAGTGGGATGGCCATATGGGCTATTTTGAATTCTTTGTCCTGGCTCGAGTCGTGGTTAGCTTCATGATTCCAAATTTGTTTGCACCATCATTTGTTGTTTCTGAGTCCAAATGATGGATCGGTAGAAGAATGGAGTTGCTGATTTCGGGTGCTCGTAGAGATCGATAGAGACTTGCATGCGAACGATCATAGGAGACTAGAAATGGTTTGTAGGCGGCATGGCTTTGGAGTGTAGAAAGTTTCTGATGGTTTGTGTGAAGTTTTGTGGATCAGTACTGATCCAAGTGGTTGGGTAGATACTGAACTAAGTGGTTGGATCGGTATCGATCCAACACTTGTCGGATTTTTGAACATTGGATTTTGTGCTTACCTCTAGCTTTGTAAACTTGAACTGACTTAGTGTCCGACCTGAGAAACTTGTGTGTTTGCTTGGGGCTCGACGTAAAGATTTTCTAAGATTTTTGTGCTCTGAGTTTACCTTCGCTTGCTTGGAGTCAAAACCGAGACTTTTGTGTGTCTGACCTGAGCTCGCTTGCTTGGAGTAGAACTGAGACTTCTGTGTGTCTGCCCGAGTTCGCTTGCTTGGAGTCGGACTCGAGACTTCTTTGTGTCCGACCAGAGTCTTTATGGATCAGTACCGATCCAAGCACTTCGATCGAAACCGAACTAACTTCGGGTCACGCTTAGGGTTTCTACATGGATTGCTTCATGTCGCACTTGGAGTTTTTCCAAGGTTACCCTGCTTCGAGTCTAACCTAATGATTTTGTGGGTTTGCTTCGAGTTGGCTCTTCTGAAAACTTGAACTTCCAAATTTTCAAATTTTCCACTTATTTTTTTATATTTTATTTTTCTTACCTTTTTATGATATTCCCAAAGTCCTTAGATCATTTCTCCATCATTTTCTCGTCCGATTCGATCGTTTAAGTATGTTCGAAGACTACGGCAAATTCATTTGCAACATTTTCCCCTTGAAGCATGCCTTGCAAATGGAAGGTGTGCTTTGCTGAAGGATAAATATCGAAGTCGATGAGTCATAAGTAGTTGAACTTTCTAGCTATTAACTGATCAAACCGCGACGAATCATCCAGTTCATTCAAATTCACTTGTAAATCAAAGGTCGTTCTAGACCACGATAGCTATGGACTCGAGTCCTTGCTTGAATGTCAGTCATAGATTATCATTCTATGTTCCCTCGGAATTGTTATTTCATTCAATATACCATAAATCAGAATCATCACGTGTTCATCCGAGGGTTAGCAGTCGTGTATTGAAATCCTGATCTCTCTAGATCATTAGTGATATCCATGGCTTTTTCGGGCCAATCGCTGAATCTTAATCTCTTCAAATCGTGAATGGAGACAGTGGCCTCTCAGTACCAATAATCAAACCCATGATCTCTCTAAATCATTAATCAAATCCTTGGACATTCTGGGTCGATATTTAAATCCACTATCTCATCAGATCGTTAATTGAATTTATGGCCACTCAGGGCTGATAATCAAATCCATGGTCTCTCTTGACCCTTGCTAAGCCCAATCCGCTCAGTCTCTAGCGAGTGGATTCAACGACAAGTAAGCCCATCCAGTCGCTCTCCGGCGAAGTGAGCTACTCCCTGCACTCCGGTCTCGACTCTCTGGTCAGGCTTAATGCGATCAAATCCACGGTATCTACGGACCCTAGTTGAACCCAATACAGTTACTCTTTGATGAGGGGGTTCAACGACAAATAAGCCCATCCACTTGATCTTCAATGGAGTGACTTAATTCTTGCACTCCGGTCTCGTCTCTCCATACGGGACTTTAAGGCAATCAATTTCAGTCATCACATTCAATATGGTTTTTCAAAAATCCAAATATTCAAATCAAATCAAAGCAAACAAGTAGAAATCTTAAGCGCCTATCCCAGACATCCAACAAAGAGCGTGCATAGAGACCAATTAGGTCTCGTACACGTGTAAGTGGTATGAGGTTATTACCATCTTAAGTAGTCATCTCAGGCATCCGACTTAGAGTGTGCCAATGGATCGTTCGAAATCTCGTACACATGTAAGTCGCATGAGGTCATTATTGACTTTATTGCTTAATACGAAAAGCAAAATGCAAGAAACGAAATGAAAAAAGTGCAGAAATCAAATTCGACTCCCGTCCATCCCGATCATGTGATGACAATCCTCGACCTCGATCCAAGGCCGTTTCCATTCGCTGCTGATGATGGCGGCTCTTGTTCCACCACCATAGCTTGGCTTCTCATATACTACTCCAATTGGTTGTTTCTGATCTGTTCCATGATCAGATGGCCTAGGTGTCTGCGATCATTTGCATTATACCCATCTAGCTCATAGAATAGGCAATATTTTCCAAATGTCCTTTCATGGTCTGTGGCCTCTCTCCTTGCTAGTTTTCGATAGGAGATCCATCCCTTTGTATTCATGTAGATCCACTCTATGGTCTCGTTCAAATCTATATAAGAGGAGAATTTCGGTTCCCTTCTTTGCCGCTTTAATCCTTCAAAGTCATTATCCATCCTCTGTTTTCCTCTGTCTCTGCTGGATCCTTCTCTAGGTGGTCCTCCTCCTTTCACAACATTAATTTCTTCCTCTCCAACTTAAGCGTCCTCCTGACGTAGATGTCTTTCAGCCTCATGATAACACTCTGCGAGATCCATCAGTGGATTTTGTTGCAATGCAATTTTAAAATATGTCTTGCTATCCATTCCTGAAACCACCGCCATCAGAACCACCGACAAGTCTGGCCTATCTACCATGGCAACCGTAGTATTGAATCTCATCAAAAAGCTCCTAAGGGTCTCTTCGGCCCTCTGCTTCACAGTCGACAATGTCATTATATTTTTGGGTCAAGAAATATGGACTCGGAACTGTCTTATAAATCTATCCACTAACTGTCCACGTGCTTATGGAACCATTTTCTAGCCACCTAAACCATAACACTACCAAATCCATCAAATACAATGGGAAGTGCCATCCCATTACTTCTTTAGATGCACCCAACACCTCCATGTGTCGGATGTACCAAATCAAACGAACTATTGAATACATCTTTCTGTCATATGTTTCCAACGTTGGCAATTTGAAATCAAGCGGATTCCTAGGGTACTAAATATTCGAAGTGAATGGACTCCTATTTACATCCTCGAGGCTCCAGTTAGGTAATCTACCCCTCATAGCTCATCTAACCATCTCAGCAATTCTGTCGTCATCATTCAAAGGAACTCTCAAGTTAGCATCCTCAGCCTGCCGCCCATTTCTGCTAAGGAATTCTGGCACATATTCCTCCGATCTTGCTTCGACATTCTGATTTGCATTCTTACGCACAATATTGTTTCCTGCATATGGATCGTCTCTGCTTAAGTCAAAATTACCCATGATTGTAAATTCTTTTAAATCAGTATCGATCCGTGCTTGTGGATCGGTACCAATCCGTACAGTTCACTCAAGGGTTGCTCCATCCTACTCCATTCCACTTCCCGATGCATTTGCTCTAGCTTCTGGCCTTCGGTTCTGATTCATCACCACTCTGGCTATTCCTGTTTGTCCCATTCTACTAAAGAAATTTCTGTGATCCCTTCTTGACGGGCCATCATCCTTTCTTGCAATCCATTCATCGTTGTCTCCATTTTATCCTTAGTTATATAGATGGATGGGGGTTAGCTCCCAAGGATACCTTTTAGCTACCCCTTTGTTGATTTCCTTCAGCAATATCCTTTCTAGTAGATTGTCTTGTCATCTTGAATGTTTCCAAGTCTCAGATTAGTGAATTCAAGTGTTTCTTAGTGAAAGCACCAAAATGTTTGAACCAAAAATGGCACAAACGCCCAATAGATAGAGTAGAGAATAAAGGGTGAAGAAAAGTATATTAAAAAGAGCAAGAAAAGAACACAAAGCATTTTATAGTGGTTCGGCTAATCTTGGCCTCCATCCACTTAACTTTGTTGATGGTTTATAGCGTTGTTCAATCTTTTGTTCTTATGGATCGGTATAAATCCATTACGGACTTGTATAAATTTGTATGTGATTATAAGAAATTAGAGTAAGAGAACAAGTAAGCCAAAAAGATCCTTAAAAATAAGCCTATGTCATGCTATTTATAGTTGTAGATTGCCTAGAAATTCGCCCCCATGATCTCCACCTCGTTCTACATGCCCTACACTAGTTCTTTAAAGAAAATGGTAGCCACCTCATCAATATTTGTGGAAAGGTACCTATCCATGGTCTCGGATCGATCCTGACCCATAAGATGGCCATACGGGTTGTTTTGAATGCCTTGTCCTAGCTTGAGTCATGGTTAGCTTCGTGATTATAAATTTGTTTGCACCATTATTAGCTTGTTTCTGAGTCCAAATGATGGATCCGTGGAAGAATGGAGTTGCTGATTTCGAGTGCTCATGGAGATGATAGAGACTTGTATGCGAATGACCATAGGAAGCCAGAAATGGTTTATAGGCGGCATGGCTTTGGAGTGTAGAATGTTTGGGATGGTTTGAGTGAAGTTTCGTGGATTGGTACCGATCCAAATGGTTGGATCATTATCGAAACAACACTTGTTGGAGTTTTGAACTTTGGATTTTGTGCTTGACTCTATCTTTTTGAACTTGAACTGACTTGGAGTCCGAACCATGAAATTTGAGTGTTTACTTAAGGCTCGACTTGAAGATTTTTTGAGATTTTGTGCTCTGAGTTTACCTTCGCTTGCTTGGACTCGGACCCAAGACTTTTGTGTGTCCGACTCGAGACTTCTGTGTGTCTAACATGAGTTTGCTTGCTTGGAGTCAGATCCGAGACTTCTGTGTGTCCGACCCGAGTCTTCATGGATCGGTACCGAACGAACTATGGTTCACGCTTGGGGTTTGTATATGGATTGCTTCGGGACACGCTTGGACTTTTTAATGGTTACCCTACTTTGAGTCTGACTTGATGATTTTTGGGTTTACTCTGAGTCAACTCTTTCGAAAATTTGAACTTCCAAATTTTCAACCTTTTTCCACTTATTTTCTTATATTTCAATTTTCTTGCCTTTTTACGATATTCCCAAAGCTCTTGGGTCATTTCTCCATCATTTTCTCATTCGATTTGATCGTTTAAGTCCGTTCGAAGACGATAGCAAATTCGACCGTAACACTTGCTCCCTAAAACACGCCTTACAAATGAAAGGTGCATTTTTCTCAAGGATAAATATCGAAGTCGACAAGTCATAAGTAGTTGAATTTTCAGGCTATTAACTGATCAACAGTGGAGAATCATACAATTCCTTCGGATTCACTTGTAAATCAAAGGTCGTTCTAGGCCATGATAGCTATGAACTTGAGTCCTTGCTTGAATGTCAGTCATAGATAATCATTTCTTTTCTATTGGAATTGTTATTTCATTCATTATACCGAAAATCAGAATCGTCCTATGTTCATCCGGTAGTTAGCAGTCGTATGTTGAAATCTCGATCTCCCTGGATCATTAATTAAATCTGTGGCATTTCCCGGCCGATAGCAGAATCTTGATCTCTCTAGATCGTCAATGGAGTCCTTGGTCTAGACCGTCAATCAAACCCACAATCTCTCGAAATCTTTAATCAAATCCATGGCTGTTCAGGTTGATAGTTAAACCGCAATCTCTTCGAATCATTGATTAAATTTATGGCCGTTCATGGCCGATAATAAAATCAATGGTCTCTCCGGACTCTTGTTGAGCCCAATCCGCTCAGCCTTCGATGAGAGGATTCAGCAACAAGTAAGCCCACCTAGTCGCTCTTTGGTAAAGTTACCTACTCCCTACACTCCGATCCCGACTCTCTAGTCGGGACTTAACGTGATCAGATCCACGGTTTCTCGATCTGGACCCTAGTTGAACCTAATCTGCTCACTCTCCAGTAAAGGGGTTAAAAGACAAGTAAAACCATCCACTCGCTCTTCGCAAAGTGACTTACTTCTTGCACTCCGGTCCCGTCTCTCTGGACAGGACTTTAAAGCGATCAATTTTGGTCATTACATTCAATGAAGTTTTTCAAAATTTCAAATATTCAAATCAAATCAAAGCAAAATGTAGAAATCTTAAGCGTTCATCCCAGACATCCGACTCAGAGCGTGCCTAGAGACCAATCTAGGTCTTGTACATGTGTAAGCGGTCCGAGGTTATTACCATCCTAAGTAGTCATCTCAAGCATCCGACTTAGAGTGTGCCTAGGGACCGTTTGGTTTCCCGTACACGTGTAAGTGGCCTAAGGTTATTATTATCTTTATTTCTTAATAAAAAAAGCAAATTGCAAGAAAAGAAACAAAAAAAAGTGTGGAAATCGAATTCAACTCCCGTCCATCCTGATCATGTGATGACTGTCCCCAACCTCGATTCAAGGCCGTTTCCATTCGCCGCTGATGATGACTGCTCTTGTTCCACTGTCTACGCTGGTTCAAATCCAGCTCAGCCCAAGAATTCATCGCCCCATGAGTAAGATATAATTAATTTATCCTATAGAAAAGAAAGGGTAATGCCTGCTTCGTAGAGAAATAAAGAAAAAAATTTCTCTAACTTTTTTTTTCATCTCATTGAAAGGTTTCACAGCTCAGTTTCTCACATACTATTGCAATTAGTTGTTTCTGATCAGATCGCCCAGATATCTGCAGTCATTTGTGTTATGCCTATCCAGCTCATGGAATATGCAAAATTTTCTCGACGTCCATTCACAGTCTGTGGGTTCTCTCCTTGCTGATTTTCAATAGGGGATCTGTCCCCTCATATCCAGGTAGTTTTTGTTTGGAGTCTCGTTCAAATCTATAGAAGAAGAGAATTTCAGTTCCCTTCTTTATCGCTTTGATCCTTCAAAGTCATCATCAATCCTCCATTTTCCTCTATCTCTACTGGATCTTCTCCAGGTGATCCTCCTCCTTTCATAGCATTAATCTCTTCCTCTTCAATTTCAGCGTCCTCCTGATGCAGATGTCTTTTAGCCTCATGATAAAACTCTATGAGATCCACCAGTGGATCTCGTTCCAATGCAATTTTAAAATTTATCAGGCTAGCTACTCCGAAAACTTCCGCCATCAGAACCACTGATGAGTCTGCCTTATCAAATGTGGCAATTGTCGCATTGAATCTCGTCAAAAAGCACCTAAGGGACTCTCCGGCTCTCTGCTTCACGGTCGATAATGTCATTACATTTTTAGACCGAGATATATGGACCCAAAACTATCATATAAATCTATTCACTAACTCGGTCCACATGCTTATATAACATTTTTCCAACTGCCTAAACCATAACGTTGCCAAATCCATCAAACACAATGGGAAGAATCATCCTATTACTTCTTCAGATGCACCTAACACCTCTATGTGCCAGATGTACTTAATCAATAAACTATCGGATCCTTCTTTCCGTCATATGTTTCCAACGTTGGAAGCCTAAAATCAACGGATTCCTAGCATACTGAATATTCGTAGTGAATGGACTCCTATTTACATCCTCGAGGCTCCAGTTAGGCAATCCACTCCTCATAGCTCATTACACTATCATAGCAAGTTTGTCATCATTATTCAAAGGAATTCTAAAGTTAGCATTCTCAGCCTGCCCCTCATTTCTGCGATGGAATTCTAGCACATACTCCTACAGTCATGCTTCAACATTCTGATACACATTCATATGCCCAACATTATTTCTTGGGCATGCATCATCTCTGCCTAAACCAAATTACATGTGCCCCTAAGTTCTTATGGATCAGTACCAATCTGTGCATGTGGATTGGTACCAATCTGTATAACTCCCTTGAGGGTTGCTCCATCCTGGTCCATTCCACTTCCCGATGCATATGCTCCAGCTTCTGGCCTATGGTTCTGATTCGTCGCAACTCTGGCTATTCTTGTTTGTTCCATTCTCCTAAAGAAATTTTCCATGATCTCTTCCTGATAGGCCATCATCCTTTCTTACAATCCATTCATCATGGTCTCCATCTCATACCTGGTTATATAGATGGATGAGAGTTAGCTCTGCCTCTTGGCTGTCCCCTAGTTGATTTCCTTCAGCAATAGCCTTCCTAGTAGATTGTCTTTTCATCTTGAATGTTTCTAAGTCTCAGATTAGCGAATTCAAGTGTTTCTCAGTGAAAGCACAAAAATGTTTGAACAAAAATTGCACAAACACCCAATAGATTGAATAGAGAATAAAAAAATAAAGAAAAGTAAATTAAAAAGAGCAAGAAAAGAACACACAGCGTTTTATAGCGGTTTGACTAATCTTGACCTACGTCCACTTAACTTAGTTGATGGTTTATAGTGATGTTCAAACTTTTGTTCTTATGGATCGGTATAAATCCGTTATAGATTGGTATAAATCTATTGAGCGATTACCAGAAATTAGAGTAAGAGAACAAGAGAGCTGAAAAGATCCTTAAAAATGAGCCCATGCCCTTCTATTTATAACTATAGGTTGCTTGAAAATTCCCCCCACGATCTCTACCTCATTCTCCATGCCCTAGACTAGTTCTCTAAAGAAAATGGCAGCAACCTCATTAATATTTATGGATCGGTACCGATCCATGGCCTTTGATTGATATTGATCTGTAAGATGGCCAATTGAGTTGTTTTGAATGCTTTTTCCTAGCTCGAGTCGTGGTCAGCTTTGTGATTCCAAATTTGTTTGAACCATTATTAGCTTGTCTCCGAGTCCAAATGATAGATTGGTAAAAGAATAGAGTTGGTAATTTTGAGTGCTCATGGAGATCGATAGAGACCTGAATGCAAATGATCATAGGATGCCAGAAATTGGTTGTAGGTGGCATGGCTTTGGAGTGTAGAAAGTTTGGGATGGTTTGGGTGAAGTTTTGTGGATCGGTATCGATCCAACACTTGTCGAATTTTTGAACTTTGGAATTTTTGCTTGCCTCCTTTGTTAACTTGAACTGACTTGAAGTCCGACCTGAGAAATTTGAGTGTTTGCTTGAGACTCGACCTGAAGATTTTCTGACATTTTTGTTCTCTGAGTTTACCTTCGCTTGCTTGGAGTCAGACCCGAGACTTTTGTGAGTCCGACCCGAGACTTCTATGTGTTTGACCTGAGTTCACTTGCTAGGGGTGAGACTCGAGACTTCTGTGTCTCCGACCCAAGTCTTCATGGATCGTACCGGTCCAACCACTTGGATCGGTACCGAACCAACTTCGGGTTGCGCTTAGGGTTTCTACATGGATTGCTTTGGGTCGCACTTGGGGTTTTTCCAAGGTTACTCTACTTCAAGTCTAACTTGATGATTTTGTGGGTTTTCTCTCAATCGACTCTTCCAAAATCTTAAACTTCCAAATTTTAACCTTTTTCACTTATTTTTTTATATTTCATTTTTCTTGCTTTTTATAATATTCCTAAAGTCCATGGGTCATTTCTTCATCATTTGCTAATCCAATTCGATCGTTTAAGTTTGTTCGAAGACTATGGCAAATTTGACCGTAACAAAACACAAATTCCAAAGTTCAATAATAACAATTGTTATTAATTATACTACCCTGGCCAAAGACTTTGACTTTGTATTGATTATAGTTGACCATGATACTAACCTCGTATAACCAAGGAGATGAATTCTCTATTGAATACTGTTTCACTTCTACTTCTTTAAGTCAGACCCAACTATAGTCATTCAATGGATGTCATGCCATTATTTAACTATAATCAAAGTGGAGTATCCATAATGAAGTTCAACTGTATTCTCAAGTCGAGAGAACTGTTTAATATCGTTACATTAAGATTCTCTATTTGAATTTAGCTATATTAAACAACTAAAAATTCTCAAGTGAGTCATTCTATAATTTTCCTATAACTATTAGTACGTAATCGCATTGTGCATCCAACAGTCATGAGTAATATACCGTCCAACATTTATATAGTATTATTTATTCTAGTCTCAATGGATGCATCGATATCTCATCTCAAAACATCTTGACCATGAATGTTTAAAATTGTATGTTATTTTTAGTGTGATAAATTTCTCAAGATTACAACTCATTTTTCTATTTAATATACTTAAATTAAATAATTAATTAACATAATTATGTCAAATATATAATAGAAAGAAAAATGCCTTTTGTTTTGAATGAGATTTTATTGCGAAGTTAATAATTTACAATAAATTACAAATTACCCCTTGGCATACCCCTAACTCTATCATGATCGGTACCAATCCATCTAAAAGACAATTCTATCCCAATCTTTTGTACTATGGATCTCTATGCTATTTCGAAGAGAAAGACAAGTTTTGGGATTAAGGGATAGATTGGTACCGATCCATCATAATGACCATTTTGTCCTAAAGATTTAAAGCATGAAGACTAATGATATATTAAAGAAAACAAAGGTTGTGGACCAAGGCCTTGGATAGGCACTAGTCCATGGACGGATCAATGTTGATCCATCAAGCCCCATGAATTGGTCCAAATTGACTTGTTTTTCATCATGCTTTTCTGGACCTCATTGGCCGATGAATTTAAACTAGATTTGGTGATTTTTAAGGAAGAAATCAACCATGAAAAATAATCTTCTTCAACTACAAAAGGTTTTATGGATCTATTATTAATTTTCCTAAGGGAAACACTACCAAATTCGAGATCTATCCATTGTATTTTGAATTTTTTTATAACTTTAGTAGTTATGGCAAAAGATAATCAATAAAAACTATATAGTGAATATAGTTCAATGATTTAGCAAACCACTCTAAAAACTCTTGTGTCTTCTTTCTTATTTCTCTTTGCATTCTTACATTTTTCTATCGATTAGTGGCGTTAGTCTAAAATTAAGGCTAACCTTTTTGGTACTTTCACCGAGAATGTTGAAGATCAAGATCGAATCTCGACCTGCAACTAGAATTTGCAAAATTCTCCAATGGGATCCGATAGAAATATGGAACTGAAAAAGAGTAAGATGATTATTGATGAAGAACCCACTAGAGAAATATTGGAGCTAATGATGAATCTACCCATACTCCAATGGATATGATGACAAAGCAAGAGTTAGGGAACACAGTGACTACAATGGATAAGAAAATGGAAATAATGCAATGAGGCATGAAGGCGGTACAAAAGCAATTTGCCTCAATGAAGCAATCGCAATAGGAAGGTGGATCTTGGTCTACAAATCATAAAGATAAAAGTAGATCTCCACTTACTTGGATACCGAAAGTTCGTCTAATTGGCAATAGACTAGGAAGGAGCTCGTAAAAGGTGGAAAACGGAATAAAAGAGATGGAATCGATCCTTTGGACCCACAATGGGTTGATATCAATCAATCATGGATTGCGAGTCCATTAAGGAGAAAGAAGGAAGATGTGGGTTTTTTTGAAGGTAAAGGGATCAAGGTATTATGGTGATTTCCATGATCGTTTGGGTAATGGCCATGATGGCCGCTCGTGGAATAGAATACACGGTGATGCATATGATGACTACTATTTAGGACGGAAGGAAGATAATGATAAGTTGATTTCTGAAACAATCCAGAGAATGCTTCAGCGCTATAAGTAGGATGATAGTTAGAAGATTGCTTCTAGTCAACATCCATTTACAATTGAGATTAGGGTAGCAAGGTATACATATAATTTTGTTATGTCAACGATGCCAAGCTACAACGGATTGACTAATCCAATGCAGCATTTGATGAAGTATGATTAGCACATGGATGGTGCCCAATCAATTGATGATGTAAAGTCATTGACTAGTCATCTGTTTCTACAGGTAGGAGCCATGATCCATGTCGTCATATGATCAGTTGGGAAACATGTTTCTGAATCAATTCAAAGTCCATTCTTTGCAATCGAAGGATGCAATGTCATTGACAAACATCTATCAAAGGAACAAAGATACTTTAAAAAGTTATTTGAAGCGGTATAGAGGTAAAGAATCTACAAGATGATGCAATGTTAATAGTGAATGTAGGTGGAGTGGATAAGGAGACTGACTTTGGAAAGTAGTCGACTATGAAAAAGGCAACCATGTTGATGGATTACTACAAAAAAGAAAAATAAAATTTTGCGCTTTGAAGTGTTAGATATGGAAAAGGTGTTGATTGATCACAGTTGGGATGGACTGAGCAGTATGGTATAGAGCATAGAAGCTATTAAGCCGGACAGTACAACGGGAATAATGGTGGTGAGAATAAACAGAAGAATAACAACAATGCTAAGTAAAAGAGGTAGGACCTGGTGGAAGGTGGGTCAAGAAATGATCAACAAACGAGGCAAATGCCTTGGGGAAATACGGAAGAGACCGTTGGAGAGGATCCAAGATCACCAAGGCAAAATTTGGTGATAAATGCAATTTTGGGATGTTTCCATCCCGTGGAAAAGAGTTGGAATAAAATTGAATGTTATGGGAGTTCTGTAATGCAAGCACCAAAGGAAATTTGCTATGCTATCGAGGACAGCACTCCCGCTAAGCACAAAATAAGATCGATGACAACATTGTCTTTAGGAATAAAGATGTTAACGGGGTTCTAACAACCTACATCCGACCTGATGATGATTAAAACCTTCATTGCGCGGGCTACTATTCACCAAGTGCTAATTGATAGCGGAAGCTTGGTGAACATTTTGTTTAGGAGGGCATTCAATAAGATACAACTAAATGAAAAGGATTTGTTTCCTTATAACTCCTAATTTCATGGATTCACTAGAGAGGAAACAACTTTGATTTGGTGGATCAAGTTGCCAGTGCAGCTACGAGATTAATCTTGTAGAGCGATACAGGGGGGTAAAATTTCATTGCAGTGGATGGATATTCCACATACAATGCCTTTTTGGGCCAACCAACCCTTGCTATTTTTAGGATTGCACTTGACCTATGGATTTGAATAATGAAATTCCCAATATAAGGTTGAGTTGGGGTGATCCAAAGTGATGAGAGTATTTGATGGGAATGTTACGTCGTAGAGTTATGGGATGCATGATGTAAGGAGAAAGGAAAGAATGTAGATAAGTCTATATCCATCAAATCTCAAAAGGCTTATCACTTAGCATTCGATGGGTAACAAATCCCACGTTGGTTAGGAAGGATAACAGAAAGTGTCGGAAAACATTGATTATCTAGAACGGAATAAAGCATTCTTGAAGGACTTCTTTTCGCTTTCATGGATTTGCTAACTCGTGGATGGAGTGACCATGCCGGATTTATTTCTTATGTTCGGTATTTACTTTCATTTGGACATTATTTTAGATTGGATTGGATGTAATAAAGTGACTTTCTCTAAAGGATTTTTAATAGCTTTTTGAATCAATAAAACCGTATTCAATAAGTTTGACTTCATGCTGCTGAATCAGTGGCACAGACAAACATCTTATGTTTTGAAAAAAAGATGCCTATGTACTTGGAGATAGGTACCAATGGACTCCTTCGAACCATGATAAGTTCTTTGGAGTATAATCAGACTAGAGGAAAATTAAATAATTTGCCCATATATATTGATCTTCGATGAACACGCGAAGATTGGTAACGTAAGGGATCAATGCTTGGAGATAGGCATAACGAACATTGATGCTCGGAGATAAGCAGTATAATTGAATTCCTACAAGTATATTGATGTGTTATTTGTGTGGACACGACAGAAAAAGCCTTATAATTTCAGTTAGAGTATCAAACACAATTTTATTTATAGTTGAACTAGTTAAGTTTAACTGCCAATAAATAAGGATAAGTAAAATGACAATACTATGTAATTACATAATTTTATTTATATATACAGAGCAAATAAATGCATTACACAAATCACAGACACAAGAATGTATAATATATAGGTAAATCATTAGAAGCAATTATATATTCATACATGCATAGGTGTGAAAAAAAGTGTGATAAAGTAAACGAGGTAAGATTTTATACAAAAGGAACCTTTTGTTACTTTAATTGTTATATACAAAGTCCATGCCTATACCCATACAAAACCATGGCCCATGTACAGTAAAATGGAAAAACAAAAAACATAAAAAAAAAGTGAAGTTAAATGCTAAAAGTATCACTTCTTTGTGGACTTTCGGATAATCCCCTTCCTTTTGCGCTTCTTAGGAGTACTTGCCTTCATAGAGGTAACCTTGTCTTTGGTATTCGAAGGCTCGCTACCAAAAGTAACGTGTTTGCGCTTTTAAAATCAAGAAGCTTCTAGATTAGGAGGAATAAGCATGGACATGGAGGAAGTGAGAAGCCCGGAAATAGAAGTTGTAGATGGAGGAGAAGGATGACATCCTTTTGGGCTTGATTTGGACCGGTTTAGTTGTGTACTTGGCAAATGAAGTAGCTGTGGAAACTATCAAGCGAAAGATGTGAGTATTGACACCACCTCTTCCTCCTTTGTAAGAAATGTACTCGGTTCATCACTCTCCTTGTGCACTTCAATTTGTTTTGCGTTTGGACTAGGACTGGACCAAGCTAAGGAAGTGGTGGCTACAAAGTGGAAGTGACGACAATTGAAGTAGTAGTGATGGCTTCGATGGAGGGTCCTACAGCATAAATGATGGTTTGAAGTGCAATAATTGCAGGTTCACCTCACATGGTAAAAATACGGTGATAAAGATCAGTGATTGTTTCTAGAGTCATTTAAAGCTTTTCAAAGACCGAGGAGTTTAATAAAATACCTTAGGTCAAGAGAATTAGTAGAGTAGAGCCGAAAGAAAATTTTCTTTCTTCGGTTATGGGAGAGAGTGATGAAGAAATGGGAGTAGAAGAGGAAATAGCTGGAAAATGCAGATTATACTCTTTTGCAAAGATGGCAGTAGTAGAGGAAATATGTACAAACAAAGGAACAACAACAACCATAGAGCTGCTCTTTGCAGCTGAAGGGATCTCCACAAAGACTCGTATGTGGCTAGAGAAAGAGAAGTCTCAACTAACTTCTTAGCAAGAAGTTTAGCGGGACCTAAGCGGACGTTTGCATAGCCACTTTAGCAAGGCGTTGTTCCCTGCCTTGCTCAAGAGAAAGCATATTTTCAGCACCAAAAAGTGCATTCGGAACCTCGGCTTCATTGAACTGAAGCCATTCATTCTCGACTTTCTCCTTGTCTTCTTTCATAATTGCATCATGGATATCGACTACGATACATAGGTAAGAGTCATCGATCAAGTTCAAGCCTTTAGATTTGAAAACATCGAATGTGAAGTTGGTTTGGTTCACTTGATCCTTGCTGGCCTCCTTTTCTTTGGCTCTTTAAGCTATTTGATGCTTCAGATCATCATTTACAGCCTATAGCTCTTTATTCCTTTCCCTAACTTCAAAAAGTTGATTTGCCTTAGCCTATAGTAGATATATCTCTGTTTTAACCTATGCAATTTTGATTATTCGCAACAATGAGTTGGATGTTCGTATTATCGATACCGGTTGTAAATTCTTCAATTTGTTTGGCTAAATCTTCATTCTTGACATGCGCTTGCTTGATTTTCTCACGTTGCATTTTTACTCTAATCTCTGGAGCTTGGATTTTCTCTTTATGCTTCTCTATTTCTTTCTCGAGGAGCTCATCCTTGGCCTTCATTTATTTCTCAGTAGTATCAATTTCTTTATATAGGATTTTGATCATCTTTTTTCCTTTTGTATGTCTTTCTTTACCTCTATAACGGGAAGGCGATTCTTCTTATTGATAACAACTAATTTCTTAGCTAGCTTCCTTTAAGAGTTGTACCATTCTACCAGGGTCCCGTAGATGGGATGTCTTCACTGAAAATGTCATTAATGTTATATTCGAAGCAAATCCTAGTGAAGTATAAACTTAGGTACTTTTGCTAGAGGGCTGTTGGAGCCGATAGAGAGGAGTGAGAAGCAAGAGTGGTGGTAATAAAGATGGCACATCCCCATTATCCAACCTTTGCTAAAGATAGCAGAGGATGTGTCTGAAGGTTCATAAGAGGATTTTAGGTGCTGGTGAAGGGGGTTTGGAGTAGAAATTGGAATTAGTTTCCCATGGAAGTGAGGACAAGCACTGTGGAAGGAATAGGAATATGGGAGCAACGCGAATGGAACTCGTTACCAAAGAATGATTTGCAATCGGAGGTGGAGGATTTCACTTCAAATGGGATTGGCTTCGGTAAGAACGAGGACTCTTAGAATGGTTAGAAGGAGACTGATGCCTACAATGATATGTGCCAGAGTCCCTAAGGTTTCGTGGATGCTCATGGTATTCCCTTTCCTAGTCTCGATGCTCAATATTATAATGGTGCTCTGCCTCTTCTCTTCCCTTCTCTCTTTTCTCCCTCCTCTCTTCTCTCTCCCATCAATACTTAATTGAAGAGTGGCATCTGTTGTGTGTCGGACTTGCTGATGGGGACATGCCGAGACTTCTTCTACCCAAGACGCTTGTAGTAAATTTTTTCCCGTTGTACTCGAAATGAAAAGAATTAGAGTTATTATTAGATAATGGTAGATCAAAAATATGTGAAATGTGCATGGATGTATCTTAATTAGTGTTGGTGTGGTGCGATCCTATCTAACCCTATGGATCTTCTTGAATCAATGGAACCACATTCAATAAGTTTCACTTCATGTTGTCGAATCAGTGGCATGGTCAAGCATCTTATGTTTTGAAAATCGGATGTTTAGGTACTTGGAGATAGGTACCCATGGACTCCTTCAAAACATGATCAGTTATTTGGAGTATAATAAGACTAGGGTAGATCAAATAATTCACCCCTTACATCTAATCTTTGATGAACTCCTGAAGATTGGTGACGTAGGGGATTAATGTCCGAATATAGGCATAACAGACATTGATGCTCGGAGATCAGCATTGGTGTATAATTGAATTCTTGCTGGTACATTGATGGGATTGCATTGGTGTTTGTGTAGACAGAAGAAAAAGCTTTACAATTTCAATCAGAGCATCACAATACAGTTTTATTTATAGTTGAACATGATAAGTTTAACTGGCAATGAATAAAGCTAAGTAAAAGGACAACACTATGTAATTACAGAATTTTATTTATATATCTAGAGCTAAATGATTGCATTACACATATCATAGACATAGGAAGGTATAATATATAAGTAAATCATTACAAGTAATTATATATTCATACATGTACAGGAACATTACATAGCTGTGAAAAATTAAAGTGCGACAATGTAAATGCGATAAGATTTTATACAGAAGAAATATTTCAGTACTTCAATTGTTATATACAAAATCGAGGGCTAGAACCATACAAAACCATATCCTATGTACAATAAAATGGAAAAAGAAAAAAATATAAAAAAGATGTGAAGTGAAATGCTGGAAGCATCACTTCTTTCTGGGCTTATGGATAATCCCCTTCCTCTTGCACTTCTTAGGAGTACCGACCTTCGGAAGGTAATCTCGTCTTCGGTATTCGAACACTCACCACCAGAAGTAATGTGTTTGCACTTTTAAAACGAAGAAGTTTCTAGATTAGGTGGAATAAGCATGGATATGGAGGAAGCGTGACACTCGGAAATAGAAGTTGTAGATGGAGGAGGAGGATGGCATCCTTTTCAAGCCTGACTCGGACTAGTTTAGTTGTGTACTTGGCAAGTAAAATTGCTATGGAAACTATCGACTCAGATATGTAAGTATTGACACCTCCTCCGCCTTACTAAGAAAGGTACTCGGTTTACCATTCCTCTTGAGCATTTCAATTTTTTCTACGTTGGGACCAGGACTGGACCAAGCCGAGGAAGTGGAGGCTATAAAGTGGAAGCGATGACAATTGAAGTAGTAGCAATGACTTCGACCAAGGGTTCTATAGCTTAAATGATGGTTTGAAGTGCAACGATCACCGGTTGACCTAAAATGGTTAAACCATGACAAAATGGTCAACGATGGATATCTGAATCATTTGAAGTTTTTCAAATATCGAAGATTCAAAATCAAGAGTAAGCATATTTTCAGCACCAAAAAGAGCATTCAGAATCTTAGCTTCATCAAACTAAAGCCCTTCATTCTCGGCTTTCTCCTTCTCTTCTTTCATAAGCACATCATGGATATCGGCTATGATACGCAGGTAAGAGTCACTGAGCTACTTCAAGCCTTTATATTTGAAAACGTTAGCACAAAAGAGAAGATGGTTTGGTTCACTTGATCCTTACTGGCCCCATTTTCTTTGACTATTGGAGCTATTGATGCTACCTCAAGAACAAGCATATTTTCAGCACCAAAAAGAGCATTCAGAATCTCGGGTTCATCAAACTAAAGCCCTTTAATTTCGGCATTCTCCCTCTCTTCTTTCATAACTGCATTATGGATATTAGCTATGATATGTGGGCATGAGTCTTTAAGCCACTTCAAACCTTTAGATTTGAAAACGTTAACATAAATGCAAAGATTGTTTGGTTCACTTGATCCTTGTTGACCTCCTTTTCTTTAGCTGTTTGAGCCATTTGATGCTTCAAATCATCATTTATAGCCTATAGCTCTTTATTCTTACCCCTAACATCAAAATTCTCATTTGCCTTAGCCTATAGTTGATATATCTCTGTTTTAAGCTATGCAATTTTGACATTTACAACAGTGAGCTAGATGTTTGTATTATCTATACCGACCGTTAGTTCTTCGATTTGTTTGACCAGATCGCCACTCTTTACATGCGCTTACTTGAATTTCCCATGTTGCATGTTTACTCTAATCTCGAGAGCTTGGACTTTCTCCTTATGCTTCTCTCTTTCTTTCTCTAAGAGCTCATCCTTGGCATTCATTTATTTCTCAGATGTGTCAATTTCTTTATATAGGAATTCTATTATCTTTTTTTCCTTTTGTGTACCTTTTTTAACCTTTGGAAGGAAAAGTCGATTCTTCTTATTGATGTCGGTTAAGTTCTTAGCCAGCTTCCTTTAAGAGTTGTACCATTCCACCAAGGTCTCATGGATAGTTCGACCCTTCTAGATGTTTTCAATGGGGATGTCATTAATGTTATATTTGAAGCAGACCCTGGTGAGGTCCAAGCTTGGGTACTTTTGCTAGAAGGCTATTGGAGCCGACAAAGAGGAGTGAGAAGCAAGAGTAGTCGTAATAGCGATGGCTTAGCCCCTTTATCCGACCTTTGCTTAAGATAATAGGGGATGTGTTCGAAGGTGCACAAGATGATTTTAGGTGCTAAAGAAGGGGGAATGGAGTAGAAATTGTAATTGAATTTCCTTTGGAAGAGGGGACATGCACTGTATAAGCAGTAGGAACGGAACTCGTTACCAAAGAACGATTTGCAACCTGAGGTGGAGGATTTCACTTCAAAAGGGGTTGGCTTCGGTAAAAAACGAGGACCATTAGAATGGCCAGAAGGAGACTGATGCCTAGAGTGATATGTGTCAGAGCCTCTAAGAGTGTATGGATGCTCAATGTAGTCCCTTTCCTAATCTTGATGCTCAATCTTACTCTTCTCTTATAGTGGCGACTCGTGTGTGCCAGATTTGCTAATGAGGAGCATGTTGAGACCTCTTCTACTCAAGATCCCTCTAGTAATTGTTTTTCCTATCATACTTGAAATTAAAATAATTAGAGTTATTAGCGGATAATGGAATATCAAAAAATTATGAAGTGTAGGTGGATAAGATCATAAGTGGTGTTGGTGCAGTGTGATCCTGTCCACCCTATGGAGCTTTTTGAACTAATGGAACCAGATTCAATAAGTTTGACTTCATGCTATTGAATGATTGGCATGGGCAGACATCTTATTTTTGAAAATCAGATGTCTAGGCACTTGGAGATTAGTACCGATGCACTCCTTTGAACCATGATTAGTTCTTTAGAGTACTATCAAACTAGGGGTAGATCTAATAATTTGCTCCTACATATCTAATCCTTGATGAAGGCTCGGAGATTGGTGATGTAAGGGATTAATACCAGAAGATAGGCACAATGGACATTGATGCTCAGATATAAGCATTGGTGTATAATTGAATTCTTGCAGGTACATTGATGGGATTGCATTAGTGTTTGTGTGGATATGAGAGAAAAGACTTAAAATTTCAACCAGAGCATCACAACACAATTTTATTTATAGTTGACATGATATGTTTTAACTAGCAATTAATAAAGCTAAGTAAAAGATAACACTATCTAACTATGGAATCCTATTTATATATACAGAGCTAAATAAATGCATTACACATATCACAGATATAGGAAGGTATAATGTATAAGTAAATCATTACAAGCAATTTTATATTCATACATGTACAAGAATAACACATAGTTATGAAAAATAAAAGTGCCATAATATAAATGAGATAATATTTTATACAAAAGAAATCTTTCATTACTTTAATTGTTATATACAAAGTTTGGGGTTAGAACCATACAAAACGCTGTGCTATGTACATCAAAATGGAAAAAGAATAAACATAAAAAAGAAATGAAGTGAGACGCTAAAAGCATCACTTATTTGTCGGCTTACGAATAGTTCCTTCGCTCTTGAACTTCTTGGGAGTACCTACCTTTAAAGGGTTAATCTCGTCTTCAGTATTCGAAGGCTTACCAACAGAAGTAAAGTGTTTGCACTTTTAAAACCAAGAAGCTCCTATATTCGGTGGAATGAATATGGATATGGAGGAAGCGAGAAGCTCAAAAATGGAAGTTGTAGATGGAGGAGGAGGATGACAACTTTTTCGAGCTTTAGTTAGACTAGTTTAGTTGTGTGCTCGGCAAGTGAAGTGGCTATAGAAACTACTGAGTCGGAGGTGTGAGTATTGACATCTCCTCCTTCTAAGCAAGAAAGCTACTTGATTCATCACTCTTCTTGAGCACTTCAATTTGTTCTACGTTGGGTCCGGGACTGGACCAAGCCATGGAAGTGGTAGCTACAAAGTGGAAGTGACAATAATTGAAGTAGTAGTCATGGCTTCAATCGAGGGTCCTATAGCATAAATGATGGTTTGAAGTGCAACAATCACATGTTGACTAGAAATAGGTAAAGCATGATGATAAACGTCAGCGGTGGCTTCTAGAGTCATCTAAACTTTTTCAAAGACCGAGGAGTTTAATATAACACCTTATGTCAAAGGAATTAGTAGAGTAAACCAGGAAGAAATTAGCCTTTCTTCGGCTATGGGAGAAAGTGCAGGAGCAATGGAGGTAGAAGTGAAAATAGCTGGAAAATCTAGATTTTGCTCTCTAGCAGATATGGTAGCGGTGGAGATGGCACCAGAAGAGGAAATAGGCATAGACGTAGGAACATCAAAAACCATAGAGCTAGTCGTCGTAGTAGAAGGAATCTACACAAAGACTCATGTGTGGTTTGAGCAAGAGAAGTCTCAACTGAATTCTTATTAGGAAGTTCAGGAGCCTAAGTAGATGTCTACGTAGTGTGACAACTTGCACCTCCTGTCACAGCCGATCCAAAGCCTAATGCGACCTTTGGACTCGCGCTATGCCGAGAAATGCGGATCGTCGTGGTTTAAAACATTTCAAATCACAAAGACTAATACAAGTAGATATAATCTAAGATATACTACACTTTTAGAACTCACAGTGGAAGGAATAAAACATATATCATAGAAAAATATCCATCTCAGAAAATATCCAAATCAATTTCGTAGAAACCAACACGTAATCAATACAAAGTACATAGATAATATCACTCCAAGTCTGACAAAAGAGATAAACTGTATAAATAAGATAGATAAATATACGGAGAGCAAATATAATAAAAAGTATTCTCCAAAGTTAAGTTTGACTCTCCAAGTATCAAGAATGGGCCGATCACTTGTTGCCTTGTCCACTTGTGGTGGGAAAATGAAGAAAGGAGAATGGGTTGGATAAAAGTCCGGTGAATGAGTACAAGTTTAATATGTGATGATCATATGCGGTTACTTTAATACTACTCTAAATGATATCGGGTGTGATACAAGTGTCTGTGAATTCCTAAAGTTTGTTACCTAAGGTTTTTTGTCTAATGCATTCCTACACTATAGTCTGTGTAGGCCAATTAGACATGGATCGAATCTCATGTCTAATGATCGGCCATCGCTCCTAAAGGTGCTCAATATATAAGACACCGCCCTCTTGGCTACTCACTATGGAAAACACTACAACTAGGCTACTATAGAAATAAAGTCCCACTACTATCACCGCCACTGAGCTATTGGGAACGATTCCTCCTCACTACGCCTAGAGAGAAAGAACCAGAGATGTCGATTCGTCAAAATGTCTCATCGTCTGCATTCACTTCCACCTCTTGATCGTAGTGTTGGCCTCTTATTACACGATCCGGGTCCTCCATTTTAACTGTATCACGTGTGTTAGAATTCGTGCACACTAGGACCTCCCGTTATGCTGGAGCCACTCCATCAAGCATCCTCATCAACGTTGAACGCCCACCTTAGAACCTCCTATGAGTGCTATTTGCAAAAATACATTGCCTCGAGTCGACTACTAGATCCTAAATTAGGTAAACAATATTTTTCCAACATCGCCATGACCTAGCATACGCTTCTAAAGAATTAGCTTGACTAAAAGTCCTAGCATTCATCCGATTGCTCTTAGTAGGGTTACAATTGTTAACGTTATATATATATATCTTTATTAATAACTTGGGCCTTGGGCCGAGGTTCAATATCTGCATGTTCTTTGCGAATGGTCAACCGCTATTCCTCTTTGATCAACCGCTACCAATCGACCATTGGGGGTCTAATGTCGACTGTTCACGAACAAAATTTAAGGTTTTCACAGTTTTTAATTGCCAATTGTTTGTATACTTAATTCAGGTCAATAACAATATTTGATTAACCCTATTACAGTCTAAGCATCAATTTGTAAGTAAATTTAGGGTTTGTTGATTTAGGGTTTTCAACTTCAAGTGAGAAAGGGGAATATACAATCTCCAATTAACAGTTTACTAACAATTTAAAGTTAGGGTCTTGCATATTCAATTTGGGTTTTTAACATATTCAATTAGGGTTCTAACATCCTAAATAAAGTAAAATAGTTTAAAATTAACAACAATAATCATCTTATTAAAGTTGTGCCCACTCACCTCAAGCCTAAGCTCTTCCTTTTACTTGTGCTTGAGAATCATTCTCCCCAAATCGATAGCTCTGCCTTGATTCCAATGCTTTCTTTCTTTAGGTTGCTTTAATTTTATTTTATTTTATTTTGAAGAAAATTTTAAAGTGGGAGAAGAGAGAAAATTTTGGCAGAGTTTTGTTACTGTGTTCTGTTAATTGAGATTTAGGATTGGACTGGCTAAAATCTATAGGGTTAGATTTAGTTTTAGGCCATTAGATCAAGGTTAGAGAATCTCTAGCCCAATCACGCATGCACATTAGTTTTCTTTAGCAAAATATCGATCCTACCCATTCAAATACGTCACACGAAACAAGCAACACTCAATTTTACAAGGGTTATGGTTGACCGCCCCCGACCCTAAGTTGACCGCTACGGTTTACCATTGGCCCATATGGGTCGACCGACTCCATTGTAATTTTGTATGTTTTCAATTCTATGTTTCTTATTGAATTTCAAATTCTTCTAATGCCCGTAACTTCTCTGTATTATCTCTGATTTCAAAGTGTTTTGTATGAAAATCGTCCAAAAAATTAATATAAACGTAATGGTGTCGGTTTCATAGCCAAATTCAGTCGTCTGTGAAAATTTGCTTTTTAAGTCCTTGTTTTATTTTAATTTAATTTCCTTATTCATTTCTGTTAAATTTTTGAGGTGTTTCTTTCGACCCCAATAAAAGGACTTCGTCTTCGAAATCTCAAAGGACGAAAAAACGTAACTCGTACATACAATAACCAATATCTACAATCATCCACTCGTCTATCATCTACGAGCAATACTAACACATCATGTACATATATATGCAATGTGAATGCACGTGAATCTATATTAATGCAAAGTAGGCAGTCCACCGATCCAATCGACTTCCTGTCATGCAAATGCTCATGCCAAGCATCCAAATGTAGGCAACATCCTAACTAAATATTTACATGCAATTATATGTGTATGTACAACCATATAACTCATATGCAACACCCATATAGATAACATCCACTAGCACAAAAAAATCAGGGGATAACATGCTATCAAGTGTGAGATGTGTGGGTATACCTAAAGGATATACTGTAATAAATGTGGAAAAGCGAACAATTCAAACAATACATCCAAATACATCCATTAACATCCATCATCATAACTGATGTGCACGTAAATGTGAATATTTTTACCATCATATTTAATCTAATTAAATTAAATAAATTATCATATTGGGTATTTTAACTTGTTTAAACCAAAATTCAAATTATTTTCAAATCGTCATATATTCATCTTCATATAGGGGGAAAATGGTCATTTTTGCGCATATATTAATTTATGAAAATTTACTTGGAAGTTTCTATATGATTTTGTAGGAATTTGGCTTCAAACAGAAGAGGGTTTCATATAAAATATGCATGCACAAGTGAATACAAAGGAATGAAGATGGAAATAATTCAAACTCATGATAATGGAGGACCCCATCTACCCACCTACCTTAATTTACAAATTAGAGGCCAATGCACATGCTAATAGAGTTTAAAGCTTTATGCACACTTAAATGATGTTTATTCGATGCTAATAATTACTTGGCATCCACACTTTCTAAGAGGGTATTTTGGGTAGTTCCCAAAAAGGTAAATTAGGGTTTCATACATGTATAAATACCCCTTATGTTCATGTAATTAGCTCTCTTCTTTTAGTTAGTTTTAGCTTAGATTAAAAATAAAAGAAAGCTCTCTTTCTATTTTCATGGTTACTTAGCCATTTTTATTTTATGTAATTTTCCTCTTTTTTTATGCAATGTTAATTATTGTTTCCTTTTAATTACATGTTCTCTTTCTTTCATTCTAGTAGTGTAGGTTTACATTTATGCAAGTAGAATAGCTTTCATTTTCTTTTAATTAGCTCTCTATTTACTTTGTTCTCTTTTTCCTCTTCTTTTTGTTCATGTTGCAATCAACATTTGTTTATATGATAACAAATATGAGAGGCTAAACCCCTTCAATTTAGGGGTAATGAAGCTCTCTAGTATGTAGATTCAACATTTTGATGTTTATGTTCTCCTTTTGTTCTTAATGGAAACATTTGAAGTGGTTTAACTTGTTGTTTTTGCTTTGAATTTGATAGTCTATATTGTTGACACCAAATAGGATATGCTTAAACAATCACAAACAATAATTACCTATTCATCTATATATGATGATGGTAATGAAGTGAATGTTGAAATTAAAATTTGATGGTCTATATTTCTAATTTATAGTTAATAGGCCATACTTAAAATAGATTTCATTTTCAACTTTGTTGTCATATTTCAAGAGAGTTAAAAGTATATTAGTGGTTGTCTTATAGTTTGATGATTTATATTGGGCTAATTAATAGCACAAATATGTCATACTTATGATAAGCACAACAAATAATTTCATTAATGACCAAAAGAGAGATCATAACTTCATTTTGTTGATTTATGTGATCTAGATAGTGGAAATTACCTCTAAATTGTCTTAACACTCTCATATTTTTATCACTTTCCTTTGTCATTTTTATACATTTTTTAGCTTAACATTCTCTCGGCTTTGTTATAATTTGATTGAATAGAGATTTAAAATCTAACAATTCCCTACGGATTGACCCGTACTCGCCACGTACTATCATTGTACACCGTGCGCTTGCAATTATTTTAATTATAAATTCGTTCGATGGATTTCTAAACCGATAGAATTCCCATTGACGAACAAGTTTTTGGTGTCGTTGCCAGGGAATTGTCTTTGATTTTATTTTCTATTCTTCGAATTATTTTTGTTTGATTTTTGTGTGTTTTCATTTTGTGTGTGTTTGCATTTAAAAAAATATTATGTGTTTGTGTGATTTTTGTTTGCATTTGTTTGTGTGCATGTTGTTCTTGTTTTCTAGTTTCATTTGCATTTGCATTTCTATATAAAAAAAGAAAAGAAAAAAATACACAATTTCAAAACAAAACGAAATAATATATATTTTATTTCATTTTTATTTACATTTACAATTTCTAGTTTCATTTTTTTCCCTTTGTACAATTTGACATTTTTTTTTCTACCCCATCAACAATCTCCTCTACACTCACTGCCACTTTCATATTCAACATCACAATCCTTCTGCACACAAAACAAACCTCTACTGCAACATAACCACAGACATACATTTGACCCACATCAACCTTCTCCCTACCAGCTTTTGCCTTGTATACCCTCCATCCACTTCATACATCACTGTTGTAAACATAAACATACTTCATTGTTGTAAACATAAATGTGGAGCACACAACATCTTCTTTCACTTACCCAAACCATCTCAATCTGCACTTCATACAACTTTCATTTCAAATAATACAACAGTGCCTTCTTACCCCTGTCACACACCAGACAAACACCCAAATCCTCCACATACCCCTGCAGTTCAACCACCATCTCCTTCTACTGCTCTACAGTCTGGCCTTACAACATCATTAACAGCTTCTACAAAATAATCACTACCAACCCCCTGAACCACTTTCCCCTTGCCACCGTAACCCACAACACTTCAATCACAACAGTTATCAACAGACAGTCAACATCCTCCACCCGAATACCATTACGTGCACATTCACTGTCACCCTCCTTTTCAAACACTTCACCACAAACATGACTTCTCAAACTTCCTCCAACTTTCACTGCATATACAACTGTCAACTTAACTTCATCAGTGCACTAAAGAATAACCACTACTGTTAACCACCCTATCAACTGCACGCACAACCCCAATAGCTCCCTCACCATTCAGTTCAACCTGAACACTCCTCCAACATCACAGAACTTCGACCAAAACTCACACAACCACTTCCACAAAACAGTCAGCTGCTACACCTCTACTGCTTGTCCCCATACTACCACCATATCACCACATCTCTTCCACAATAAAAACCAATTCAAAACATCAAGCATCTCTTCTTCATCAGCATCAGACTTCTCTGCCTTTAGCACTGAAACATCTTTACCACTTCATACCCCAAACATCACCGAACAACCCCATACAACTTCACTTCAACCCGACATACATCGCAAACCCACGAAACCCAAATACCCGTTCACCTTCATTGCAACCCAATCACCAACAATCAAAGACTCAATTGAATCAACCACGAATCGACGTCACCTCGAACCCGCAAATCGATTTTTTTTAATGTTTGGATTGATTTTGGGGAAGTTTTGAAATTTTGGATGTGTTTATACGAATTTGAATGAATTCTAGATTGTGTTTGGGAAATTTGGCGAATTTGAATGGAGTTGGAAGAATTCGAATGTGTGTGCGAATTTGATTTTTTGTGAAAATTTGAGAAGATCGAATATTTTTTTTATCTTTCGGTTTCTATTATCATAGAGTTTGGGTGAAAACGTGCGAATTCTTGTGGGCAGGGTGGGCTTCTTTTTCTTTTTTTATTTTGTTTTGTTTGATTATCATTTTGCTTTCTATTCTCCTTTTTGTTCCTTTTGTTTTTCTAAAACCCAAAAATAATAAGGGAGAAAATTTATTTGGTAATAGTTATGTAACGACCCAAAATTTTAGTGATTCTATTTATTTAATTAATTGAAATTTTGTGAAATTTTAAACAATAAAATTTGAAATTAAAAATTTATTATTTGAAATACGTCTATTTAAAACATAGCAACTGGTAAATTTTCATCTGATAATATTGAAGTTTATTTAATTGTGTAATTTTATTTCAATTCAAATTAGTTAAAAATTGATGATAATAAAACATTTTCCAAACTTGAATATTTTTATATTATAAATTTCTAAATCATCTTCTGAGTAAGTCGTCATCTTTTGTTTTTCAAAATTTGGAATGCTATTGCTTCGTTTATCTTAATTCTGGCAGATTTGCAGCATTTTTCAGTACCGATTATCGACTTTTGATCGGATGATCGTACCACTAATATCTGTATACCGTTTTGATCGTCTCGTCGCGCTGATCACCACGGTATATTTATTTTTGTATTTTGAGGTCCGGTACGTGACGAAAATAATAAAGCTGTTCGTTGTAACGGTACCGTAAATTTTGACTTTTAGCTTTCCTTTACATTTCAAATTGAAACGTACAGGCTGGACCACAATAATAAACTGCTTTTAACCTTCAGCTGAATCAAAGCTCTACCGTTCACTTTTCTTTTAATTCTTTTACTTGTATATATTCATTTGCCTTTCTTATTTTACTTGAATCCAGCCGGTCTTTTGATTGTCCCAAAGCAAATGAAATTTTACTCTGCTCTCCCATCCACTTTATCTCTCCTCTAATGTTTCATCCCTTTCCCTTTTGTAGCTCTCAACAACTAGACCCAGCAAAGCCTTCCACCACTTGATCTCCGTCCCTTTCTCCTCCCTTCGCCTTGAACCTATCCGCGGCCACACAAAAGCTTCAACCATTCCCATCACCTTCGCCTTAGATCCAAGCTCCGCCCACCACTCCTCGGCCTTGCCATGTCAGGCCATCCGTATCATAACTCAAACCCGATCCGCTCCTCCATCTCCGCCATCACTACCGAGGCCATCTCCATCTTCCTCTCCTTTCTCCCCTCCTCACCCGTACATGACCGGACTTCGCCTTCAAAGCAACCCACCGCAGCAGCTCGTCCCAACCTTCCCTTGGCCGCCTTAGCCACCTCCGCCTGCTCCCACTGCCTGACCGAACACGACCAGGTCCACTTCCACAACCCACCACGTGGACCACACCTCCAACCGCCTTTAACAACTCACTTCGCCTCCCCTTGCAGCCTTTGTTTTTTTATTTACAGTAAGTACGTATAATAGTAGCTGTTATATTTTTATGTACGTGAGTTTATATACTTGTTTGTATTTTTATAAGTTTAGTTTTATATTATTTATTTTATACTATACTGATATGCTTTTCCAAAGTTTGTTTTGGGGCTGGTGTGTTTTATATTGAGTAATCCTGATACATTAAGTAATAATATTATATAATGGCTACGGTCTACATGATCTCTTTTAATGTCCAGTATAGGTTATATAGGCATGATATTAGACTACTTATATTTAAAAATATAGTATTGACTACTTTATAATTGGTCTGGTTTGTAATACTTTAGTACTCTATATATGCAAGTGTTGTTTATAATCTAATAGTTTATACATAGTGAATCTTATTTGTTTTATAACTTGTATATTAAAGGTAGATAGGTCTGTGCATAATTAAAGTCAGGCATGTCGCTGTACATATTCTATCAGAAAGAGATATATTAACATTCATATAGGTGTTGTACTGAATATTAGCATATGTGATATGTTTTAAAGGGTTTTGAATATATATTTGGTATACATATTAGTTTATAAACTTTGGTTTGCTGAGTATTGTACAGGTTATATGGACTTATGTATATACCCTGCCGAACATATATAATCATGTTATGATAGTATAATATTAGTATATCTATATTATATTGTATATGTGAAATTATGCAATTGTTTATATATTTTATATGTAAGTTTGGTTATAAATAGTTTATTTATACATATGTCATACATCAGGTCTTCGTACAAATATAAGATAGATATAGTTTGGAAAGAAAAGAAATTATATGTAATTTATATAAGATTTTGGATATGGTATTATATATACAAATTGTTTATAATTATGATTTCATATATTTAGTTTATAGTATGATTTTATGTAAGTATATATAAATATAAATTGTTCTGATTACTGTTGATATGTATGTATTTATTTTAAAATTTTATGCAAATATGTTGTTTATTTTATGTGTTTACATGAAGCAAAGATTTTAAATTGCATATATATTTAATATTATATGAGTTAGAAATTTTTAAAATATGATTTTTCATAAATGGCTACGTATATGGTTATATAGATAAGTTTACTTATATCATTTAGTTCCATCGACCCAATTCTGATTTGATTTCGTTTATTCCTATTGATAAGCTCTGTTCGTCAATTCGTGCACAATCTTGCTTTGATTTAGGACTCTTGCTTGGATCCATAACCCATTTCATTATCTATTCTTTCTAACCTCGAAGGTGAGTAATCACTCACGATTTAACGTTCTTTTATTTATTAAATTTGATTTCAATTGAAACAGCAATTGAAATATGCTGCTATAGTTATTAAATTGCTATATATGCTATTATCTGTAACTGTTCATTTGTGGGATATGACACCATATCCTATTGTCTATATTATACTGTTATTGATGATATATGCCTGTTGTTGTATTTTATATTATCTGTTATCACTCTGCAAGTTCCCTGTTAGTATAGAATTCACTATGGGTTGAAATGATACATACCCGAACGGACTTTAGAATAGGAGAAAATCGGTATGGGTTGAAATGATAAACCCAAGCGATTTTCATTTGAATTAAATTTGGGATTACGGGTTGAAATGATATCTACCCGTATATATTTAAATTTCGGATTGAAATGATAAATATCCGTATCACTTAACCATATGATAGATATATATACAAACACCGTTTGTCCATATATATAAATATTTTGAAAATAAATTCTATGGATTTGGGAAGAAATAAATGTTTTTAATAAATGTTGATTTTTAAATTATTATATATAAATGGTAATGATATATATAGATTTAATAATGATATTTAATTTAATTAAGATGGATTTAATACATATAATATGTTAAGTATAAAATTTATGTTTCAAAATAGATTTCGGTAATAATTTGAATAAGTTAAGGTTGGGAAGATAATTTTATTTAATTAAACCGATTTGAAACTTATTGAAATTGAGATTTAAGATATGATTTATAACTTGGGTTTGATTTAAGTAATTTAATGAATATTTCTTGTTTAAATAAATTTAAGGAAATATTTAGTAAAAATGTAATTTAAGGCTAGTTAAATGATATTGAATTTATTAAGTGAATACTCACTGATTAAATAATAATGAAGTTAAATCAAGAGCTATATGAAACTGCTAAATTTAACTTTGAAAATGTTGAATATTAACGCTTTGAAATATATTGAAAATTTAAATGGTCTATTTAGAACTGAATTGAATTGATGAATTGAGCTTTGAATAAATTTGAATTTGGAATTGAGTTGAGTTGAATCGATTTGTGAAATTTGAGGAAATTGCAAATACTTTACTTTATAAATTATATAATATAAATATACTATTTGGAAAATAGATATATTTGAAATAAAAATGATATCTTGGCTTTGAAGTATAAATTAATTTGAAATGGCCACGGTGTTATAGTGTATATTTCTACATTGTAGATAGTTCCACAGATCCTTAGAGGATGGTTAACCCAAACATCCTTTAAGTTACTTGTATTTCAGTTGATATTTCACTTGAGTTGGATTTATTGATATAAGAATGTTAATCCTGACTCGAGTGTTTTGTGTTTTGCTTTACGCTCGGGTCAGACCGAGTGATACAACATTTGAGACTCACCTTTGGAGTTTGGAGCTTCGTTTGGAGATCCAACTATCGACTCAGCTTTCAGCTTCTCTAGTTGATTTGTTTAGAGAGGTCATCTGTTGTACTGGAGACTTCACTGCATTTGAGATATTCTGTTGTATTCTATTTCTAACTCTGATGTTTATATAGTAGCTTCATGAACTACTATTTTATCTATTTCGCTGCGTATTATTGTATTACTCTGTGTCTGTGATTCTGTGATTGATTTATTTACTGTATATGATGAGTTTGCCAAATTTAAATAACAATATGATATTTTGAATTATTCAAGTCCGACATGTGTGGATTTATTTTCGATTTGAATGGTCCAAAATAGTGGGTCGTTACAGTTGGTATCAGAGCTTTGGCTCTAGGCAAAACTTAGCATATATAGTAAATTTATTTACAGAATCACTTTCGTTCGAGTTTGAATCTCTTCTGTTTGGCTCGATTTCCTTTGAACTTTGGAACGTTTCTTGCGGTTCCAAAATTCATTCTTGTCTCTCCTTATTTGTATTCTTTTGATTCTGGAGTATCCCATAACTCCACTTCGAATGATCTCTATGAGAATAGGATCCCACCAATCTTTGAATGATTTGTGAAGGGGTGAAACTCCTTCACAATTGGCATTGATTCACCAGAGATTTCTATATCTTTGGTTTAGATGCCGCTATCTCTTGCGATCGAATGTTGTTTTTCTTGGAATTCTGCATCGATCTTGTTCTAGAAGTCACGGTTGACCCGGTTAAGGTCGCCCGTGATTTATATAAGTATATTCATCTTCTATTTTGAAATTTAATTATCTCATCTTCGTTCGAGCTTATCTTCGAATCATAATTCTATTTGATTAAGAGTTCCTCTAATTTGAATCTCTATCTTTGTTTGAAATCCATTCTTAAATCATATTTTGAAAAATCGGGTTTGTTTGTATTTTGAATTTGTTTTATATATCGAAATTATTATTTTGATAAGTATGATTATATTATATATATATAAGTGAAATGTTTTTGATAATGATTATATACCCTTTTTAAAATGAGAATTTGAGGTTTCGAAAGGATTTGTAATTTTGAAAAATTATATAAGAAATTTGATTTATCTAAAAATGATTTATGACTGAAGGATTTTAAATTTGGAATTCGAGAATTGAACTCCGGTGTTTTGAAATTGGTTTTAAGATTTTGAAATATATAATAATAATATGATTTAAAAGTATTTTCCGAATAAGAAATGTTTCAAATGACTTCTAATGAGTTTTGAATGATTTCAAAGAAATTTCAAAAGAAGTTTGAGAAAATAGAAGTCCAGAACTCACTTATGTCGCTGGAAAATAATTTCGGTGATGAGTGCACGCATCATCGACATTGATTTTCGAGTTTCAGAGTGGGGGAGAGGCCACTTGAGTAGCTTCGCTACGCGAGTGATTTTATGAAACCAATTTTGATTTCAAAGTTCGAAGTATGATTTGATATTCGAAAAATATATGTATATATATATTTGAAATGATTTGAAGTAAGCCGGTGTTCAGTCCTTGAGTTTCGAATTTGATATAAATCTATCTTTTGAAATTGATTTATTGATTTGTTGTTGATTTCCAACTCTTGAATTTGAAAATGATTTCTTCAACTATTCCGAAGGTTCGAGCACTTCCAAATCAAGGTTAACTTTTCAAAGCTAAGAAATTTTGAAAAGTATAAAGTATATAAGTTTGGTATGTATGTTAAAGTATGTAGTAATATGATTTAAATAAGTTGAAACTGTTTTGTTAAGTAAATGAATAAGGCAATTTTAAATTTTTCTAATATGAAATTTAGATTTGAAATGTTTTGAAAAGAATTTGGTCTTCAAAATATTTTGAATAAAGTTTAGTTAAATGTTTTAACTTAGTAACATCTTTATGAAACTATATATTTAACAAGTTGGAATAAATATATAAGTTGTGTACGTATGCTGTTTTATTCGCGTAATTAATTTGATCCAGGTTTGAGTACACAAGTTCGAGGTGAATTATACCATTTCGTGTTAGGATTTTTCATTCGATTCTTGATGGCGAATATTTGATATGGATTTTGGGCTTGATTCTAGAATTCTCTACTTAGTATATGGCTTTGTAAGGAGACTGATGGCTTCTAGTCAAGAAACCATATCGAAATCCGCATTAGGGAAGTCGAATGGACAATACTAGTTCGAAAGCGAACTTGTGTGATCGAGCGAGCGATCAAATGTGATTCTGCGAAATGATGACGTATGTACATCTTATATTCTAATATCATTGATATGTTTTGACACTGAAATTGAAAGCTGTCATGTTAGAATATCTTTGCTTACTAAAAGAAAATTTCCAATTTAAATTACAAAGATATATAACCCATAAAAGCAAAGATATTCAATCCCATATGGCTCTTCATACAGCGAAATTTATTTTGAAAAATTTGATCCTTATATAAGATGGACCTTACGTAAGTATAAGATGATTTTGAAACATTTGATTTTGGAAATGAATTGGTTGACTTAAATTGTATTGATTTGGAAATTTGGATTTATTTTCTAAATCTATTATTTTGGAAACTTTGAAACTAAAGATATTTAATTTGAGAAGAAATAATTGGTGAAATTGTATATGATTTTGAAACTGAACTGATATTGAAACAAATTGAAATTTGAGAACCTTATTTTTACTAAATACCTGATTTGGAAGTTATCGAACTTATATAAAATTGATTTGTATAAGTATGATGTTGATTCGAAAACTATGGATTTGAAAAGGTACTCAATTTGAAAAGTGAAATCTTATATAATTGAAGTTTATCTAAGTGTGATTTTTGATTTTGGAAAGTATTCGATTTGAAAATGAAATCTTATATATAATGGACTTTATATAAGTATGATATTTGAAAGTGATTTGAAAAGGTACTATATGATACATATTTTTGAAGTAAAGATATGGAAAGTGCCTTCTGCTTGATATCCGATTTGTGGCCACATCTTGGATTCATTCTATCGATATTATTCTCTCTGATTTTGGTTTTTCGGATATGATACTCGAGTTTCCATCGAATTCCATGGCGTTACCCATGGTCTTACGAGCGCGGATGCATACCGCAACTGCCTGGCTGAGTCTTGCCTAGGGGTATGGATTGTTTCCTGGGGGATCCAGGCGTAATCATTGTGTATCCTGCAATTTGTGTAGGTCGCGAATAGTAGCGCAACTGCTTGGATGAGTCTTGCCTAGGGGTACGGATTGTTTCCTGGGGGATCCAGGCGTAACCATTGTGTATCCTGCACTCTACTAGTCATCATGGCGTAACTCGCAGGGCTGAGAAAGCTTACGGATATGGATTGTTTCTAGGGGGACCCAGGCGTAACCATTGTGTATCTGCGAACCATGGTTAGACAAAGGTTTGTTTGTTTTTGTTTGGATTGTACTTTCCATATCTGTTTTAAAAAGTTTTTCCAGTATTTTCACTAGGTGTTGAAACAAGTCTACTAAGTACCTGGAGAATTCTAGCTTTGCGCCTGATCAACGCACTGCCAGAGTCTACAGGAACGAGGATAAACTTGTTAAGACATCGAGTTATAAAAATATTTTTGAAAGAAATTTGTTTCGTTATAAAGGTATTTTATTATAAAAGTATTTCCAACAAAGAAATTTTGTATTAATATTTGAAATTGAAATTCTAATGGTTTGAATTAATTATTCATGCCCGATACTACTCTTTTGAATCTATCTTATCTGCTCAGCTTTATTTATTCACCTATATTCTGTTTTTCCAAGTCCTCCTTCTTTTCCTTGTTGAATATATCCTTTTAAAATATTGTTTATTTATATACTACATGGTTTAATAGTAAATTATTAGTGTTATAAATATTTTAGAAGTCATTAATTAAATAAAACATATCTAAAGTAAATGATTATTGATTTATTAATCATATTTGAAAAGTATCTTGAAATGAAATCTATAAATTTATGAATTATGGAATTAATGTTTTCAATAGCTCCTTTGTAAATATAAGTAATGATATAAATAATTGTTTTCGAATAGTTTTCATATATTTATAAAGGTGTTATTTAAACATATAAATGGTATTTATAAAGGAAGCAAGAAATTTTACAAATGGGTTGTGAAAAGTTTTAAAGTATTAAAGATAATTGATTTGCAAATGAATTTTTTTCAAATGAATATTTCAAGTAAAATTTTATATAGTCTCAAATTAATTGTTTAATCTTGACTTTCAATCTACTTCTATTTCTGGTCGTTCTATTCTCCCACCTCCTTCCTTTTCGGGGACGAAAAGTTTTGAGTGGGGGAGAGTGTAACGATCCAAAATTTTAGTGATTCTATTTATTTAATTAATTGAAATTTTGTGAAATTTTAAACAATAAAATTTGAAATTAAAAATTTATTATTTGGAATACGTCTATTTAAAACATAGCAACTGGTAAATTTTCATCTGATAATATTGAAGTTTATTTTATTGTGTAATTTTATTTCAATTCAAATTAGTTAAAAATCGATGATAATAAAACGTTTTCCAAACTTGAATATTTTTATATAATAAATTTCTAAATCATCTTCTGAGTAAGTCGTCATCTTTCGTTTTTCAAAATTTGGAATGTTATTGCTCCGTTTATCTTAATTCTGGCAGATTTGCAGCATTTTTCAGTACCGATTATCGACTTTTGATCGGATGATCGTACCACTAATATCTGTATACCGTTTTGATCGTCTCGTCGCGCTGATCACCATGGTATATTTATTTTTGTATTTTGAGGTCCGGTACGCGACGAAAATAATAAAGCTGTTCGTTGTAACGGTACCGTAAATTTTGACTTTTAGCTTTCCTTTACGTTTCAAATTGAAACGTACAGGCTGGACCACAATAATAAACTACTTTTAACCTTCAGCTGAATCAAAGCTCTACCGTTCACTTTTCTTTTAATTCTTTTACTTGTATATATTCATTTGCCTTTCTTCTTTTACTTGAATCCAACCTGTCTCTTGATTGTCCCAAAGCAAATGAAATTTTACTCTGCTCTCCCATCCACTTTATCTCTCCTCTAATGTTTCATCCCTTTCCCTTTTGTAGCTCTCAACAACTAGACCCAGCAAAGCCTTCCACCACTTGATCTCCGTCCCTTTCTCCTCCCTTCGCCTTGAACCTATCCGCGGCCACACAAAAGCTTCAACCATTCCCATCACCTTCGCCTTAGATCCAAGCTCCGCCCACCACTCCTCGGCCTTGCCATGTCAGGCCATCCGTATCACAACTCAAACCCGATCCACTCCTCCATCTCCGCCATCACCACCGAGGCCATCTCCATCTTCCTCTCCTTTCTCCCCTCCTCACCCGTACATGACCAGACTCCGCCTTCAAAGAAACCCACCGCAGCAGCTCGTCCCAACCTTCCCTTGGCCGCCTTAGCCACCTCCGCCTGCTCCCACTGCCTGACCGAACACGACCAGGTCCACTTCCGCAACCCACCACGTGGACCACACCTCCAACCGCCTTGAACAACTCACTTCGCCTCCCCTTGTGGCCTTTGTTTTTTTTATTTACAGTAAGTACGTATAATAGTAGCTGTTATATTTTTATGTACGTGAGTTTATATACTTGTTTGTATTTTTATAAGTTTAGTTTTATATTATTTATTTTATACTATACTGATATGCTTTTCCAAAGTTTGTTTTGGGGCTGGTGTGTTTTATATTGAGTAATCCTGATACATTAAGTAATAATATTATATAATGGCTACGGTCTACATGATCTCTTTTAATGTCCAGTATAGGTTATATAGGCATGATATTAGACTACTTATATTTAAAAATATAGTATTGACTACTTTATAATTGGTCTGGTTTGTAATACTTTAGTACTCTATATATGCAAGTGTTGTTTATAATCTAATAGTTTATACATAGTGAATCTTATTTGTTTTATAACTTGCATATTAAAGGTAGATAGGTCTGTGCATAATTAAAGTCAGGCATGTCGCTGTACATATTCTATCAGAAAGAGATATATTAACATTCATATAGGTGTTGTACTGAATATTAGCATATGTGATATGTTTTAAAGGGTTTTGAATATATATTTGGTATACATATTAGTTTATAAACTTTGGTTTGCTGAGTATTGTACAGGTTATATGGACTTATGTATATACCCTGCCGAACATATATAATCATGTTATGTTAGTATAATATTAGTATATCTATATTATATTGTATATGTGAAATTATGCAATTGTTTATATATTTTATATGTAAGTTTGGTTATAAATAGTTTATTTATACATATGTCATACATCAGGTCTTCGTACATATATAAGATAGATATAGTTTGGAAAGAAAAGAAATTATATGTAATTTATATAAGATTTTGGATATGGTATTATATATACAAATTGTTTATAATTATGATTTCATATATTTAGTTTATAGTATGATTTTATGTAAGTATATATAAATATAAATTGTTTTGATTACTGTTGATATGTATGTATTTATTTTAAAATTTTATGCAAATATGTTGTTTATTTTATGTGTTTACATGAAGCAAAGATTTTAAATTGCATATATATTTAATTTTATATGAGTTAGAAAATTTTAAAATATGATTTTTCATAAATGGCTACGTATATGGTTATATAGATAAGTTAACTTATATCATTTAGTTCCATCGACCCAATTTTGATTTGATTTCGTCTATTCCTATTGATCAGCTCTGTTCGTCAATTCGTGCACAATCTTGCTTTGATTTAGGACTCTTGCTTGGATCCATAACCCATTTCATTATCTATTCTCTCTAACCTTGAAGGTGAGTAATCACTCACGATTTAATGTTCTTTTATTTATTAAATTTGATTTCAATTGAAACGACAATTGAAATATGCTGCTATAGTTATTAAATTGCTATATATGCTATTATATGTAATTGTTCACTTGTGGGATATGACACCATATCCTATTGTCTATATTATACTGTTATTGATGATATATGCCTGTTGTTGTATTTTATATTATCTGTTATCACTCTGCAAGTTCCCTGTTAGTATAGAATTCACTATGGGTTGAAATGATACATACCCGAACGGACTTTAGAATAGGAGAAAATCGGTATGGGTTGAAATGATAAACCCAAGCGATTTTCATTTGAATTAAATTTGGGATTACGGGTTGAAATGATATCTACCCGTATATATTTAAATTTCGGATTGAAATGATAAATATCCGTATAACTTAACCATATGATAGATATATATACAAACACCGTTGGTCCATATATATAAATATTTTGAAAATAAATTCTATGGATTTGGGAAGAAATATATGGTTTTAATAAATGTTGATTTTTAAATTATTATATATAAATGGTAATGATATATATAGATTTAATAATGATATTTAATTTAATTAAGATGGATTTAATACATATAATATGTTAAGTATAAAATTTATGTTTCAAAATAGATTTCGGTAATAATTTGAATAAGTTAAGGTTGGGAAGATAATTTTATTTAATTAAACCGATTTGAAACTTATTGAAATTGAGATTTAAGATATGATTTATAACTTGGGTTTGATTTAAGTAATTTAATGAATATTTCTTGTTTAAATAAATTTAAGGAAATATTTAGTAAAAATGTAATTTAAGGCTAGTTAAATGATATTGAATTTATTAAGTGAATACTCCCTGATTAAATAATAATGAAGTTAAATCAAGAGCTATATGAAACTGCTAAATTTAACTTTGAAAATGTTGAATATTAAAGCTTTGAAATCTATTGAAAATTTAAATGGTCTATTTAGAACTGAATTGAATTGATGAATTGAGCTTTGAATAAATTTGAATTTGGAATTGAGTTGAGTTGAATCGATTTGTGAAATTTGAGGAAATTGCAAATACTTTACTTTATAAATTATATAATATAAATATACTATTTGGAAAATAGATATATTTGAAATAAAAATGATATCTTGGCTTTGAAGTATAAATTAATTTGAAATGGCCACGGTGTTATAGTGTATATTTCTACATTGTAGATAGTTCCACAGATCCTTAGAGGATGGTTATCCCAAACATCCTTTAAGTTACTTGTATTTTAGTTGATATTTCACTTGAGTTGGATTTATTGATATAAGAATGTTAATCCTGACTCGAGTGTTTTGTGTTTTGCTTTACGCTCGGGTCAGACCGAGTAATACAGCATTTGAGACTCACCTTTGGAGTTTGGAGCTTCGTTTGGAGATCCAACTATCGACTCAGCTTTCAGCTTCTCTAGTTGATTTGTTCAGAGAGGTCATCTATTATACTGGAGACTTCACTGCATTTGAGATATTCTATTGTATTTTATTTCTAACTCTGATGTTTATATAGTAGCTTCATGAACTACTATTTTATCTATTCCGCTGCGTATTATTGTATTACTCTGTGTCTGTGATTCTGTGATTGATTTATTTACTATATATGATGAGTTTGCCAAATTTAAATAACAATATGATATTTTGAATTATTCAAGTCCGACATGTGTGGATTTATTGTCGATTTGAATGGTCCAAAATAGCGGGTCATTACAAGTTATAACCAAAAAAGGGGGTAGTTTTCAATTGTTATGGGTTAATTTGTTTTGTTTTTCAATTGTTTTAGTTTTTCCTTTGATATAAAAAAAAGAAGTTTTGTGTATATATTGTTTTTATTTCAGGTTGTCGAAGCAGAAGGAGACAACTCGCTTGCCAAAAATAAATTGCTTAGCTTGCTTGCTATAAAAAATTTTGCTGCTCTTATATATCCCATATCTATTGTTTTTTTGGCTAGCATTGTTGGTTAATTGCATTTGCATAAAAAAAATTTCAAAACCAAAAAATATCCATTCTAGTTTCATTGTAAATACACGTTTAATTTCTGCTTTGCATTTCATCCTAGATTTTGATTAATAATAATGGTTTTGATAACACTTAATTGTATATTGACAAGTTGTCTTCTTTGAACATTTTAATTTCTTGGTGTCTAGGCTACGGCAGAGTAATAACCATTTATAAATATTATGGTGATTCGTAAATATTATAGTGGTTGTTCCTCTGAAGATACTTAAACCTTTAGCTGCATTGCTACGGTGATTCGTGGTGCACCGATAAATCCTGTCTGTTACATGGCCGAGAACTATCTTGTTGATTTAAGACAAAATGTGATCATACAATTTTAGGTTAGGAACTACATAGGATAAATAATTCGTAATTAAACCCTTGCATTCATTTAGTTGCATTAGTTCATGCATATTTAAAAAAAAGTTTCAAAATCCAAAAAAAAATGTAAATATTCCTTGATTTTTTTTAAATCCTTTCTTCTGAGATTTTTTCTTTCAAAATAAAAAAAATTTACTTAGTTTTTTTTAGAAAATCAAAAATCCAAAAAAAATATATAAAATCTTTTCAAAAACAAAAAAATTGAAAAACCGAAATACAAAACAAAAATCAGTTTTCCATTTTGAAAAATAAATTCTATTGGTAAATATTTTTCCTTTACAAATAAAAACACCAAAAAAAATTCTTGAAAATGTCTAAGTTTCCTTATCCCTACTCACTTGATTTTACAATGGTTGTGAAAATCAATATAATCCATATGATTTCACTCCAAATTCGTATGGATATTTTAACGACAACTTTTGTTTAAATAATTTGAATTTTTAACCACAAAATTTTCAAAATAATGGTTAACCCTCAACTCTTGAAAATAGCATTTCGTCTTTACTTGAACTCTCTACACAATAAAATCAAAGTATAAATGATTTTTGTAATTCATATTTGTGTAATAACTCAAGTCAAGGATTTCAAAATTTGAATTCAATTCAAAATTCAAACGATTTTGAGTATAACCCATGCTCATTCAATTTCGAACTTCAAAATGAATTTCAAAATCAAAACGAAAGTGGAAACAACTTTTCCAATAATTTTGGCAATAGAAATAATCTCAATTACGATGCAATTGATAATTTTTGTTCTCAACAAATCCAAACCAAAAATTCTCAAGTTAATAACTATAAATTGGATTTTGTTGAACAAATGGATGAAATCTACAATAATCACATGGATTTGTTGATTGAAACATACAAAAAATTACATGAACAACAAAATCAAATCCCAATGTGTGACGAGTCAAATAATAATTCATCTTTTACCACAATGGACGATTTCAAATAATAACTTTTGAAATCAAAAATGACAATCTTAATGAAGTTGTTGAAAAGACGGTAATTGAGTTGGATTTCAATTCTTTTGAGGATGAGAAACTCAATTTGAAATTTGATCTTCCTTTTTCCGATTTCAAAATTTTGAAAACAACAACTTTGGATTTTGAAATTGATACATTTAATGAAGTTGTGAATAATTCAACAAAGGAAGATGAATTTAATGAACACGAATTTTTTGGACTTTCGACGACAAGTTGTCAAATTCTGAAGGGGAAGATTTAAATCGCCATTTTGATTTTGAAATCAATAATTCTGAGGAAGTTTTCAATGATAGGTTTGAATTTTAAATTGGTGAAAATAAACTTGAATTTCAATCAATCGTTTTATCAACCCCGAAAACAATCGAAAATAAAACAACTCGTACGATTTTCAATAAAATGACATTCGTTTTTCAAATCAACATCCAACTTTAAAATCTTTGAAGGTTTGGTTTTCAAGCTTCAGCTGCGTCTCGCGTACTTGAGGAGACAAACGAATCGGTCTTTGGAAGACCGTTTCATTTATTTGATGCCATGTAAATACATTTCATTTTCATGTAAATATAATAAATGTTCCTTTCATTTGGTTTGGCTGTAGGGATACAGTCAAAATCCAGTGTGGGGGGGAGCTCATCTTCAATTTTTTTTAAATTTTCGTTTTTTTTATTTTCGCTGTTTATTTTTGCATTTTCTTTCCAAAACTCAAAAATTTAAAAAAAACAAAAAAATCCAATTTTTTTTCTTTTAGCATTTTGATTTATTTTTAAAGAAACACTTTAGGATAAATATATGGTTTTAGTTCATTAAATTGGAATTTTTGAAAATTTATTTGTCTCAATAAAAATAAAAATAAAGTTTGATTACAAATAACGATGGTTTAACTATTATATAGGAAGATTCATACGTGTTAATTATGAAATACATCCTAATTGTAAATCTTTGTTTTAAAAAGTGGTTGATTTAAAGTAAAGATGCAACGACCCGGATTTCTGACACCTGTTATTTAAATAATCAACTGATTTTAAATATTGAAATATTATTTTTATCAGTCAAATAATGAATTCTGATTTATTGAAATATATATATATATATATATGTGTGTGTGTGTGTGTGTGTGTGTATGTATGTATATGTATTCAGGAAGCTATGATTTAAAAGTTTAAATTATAATTTCTAAAAATATTTAAATAAAAATTCCACCTTTCTATTATAGGATATAATATATATATATGTGTGTGTGTACATAACTTCTGATATAAAATTTAAAATAATATATATATATATATATAAATACAAATAAATACATGTAAGTGGCTAATTGTATTTGTATGTTAGTTATAGGGTATGTGCAATAATTTATAGAAGTAGTACAAAACTTAGGCATGTTAATATATGTTTGTATATGGCTAAAACATGTTCATATGGTCAAGACAATCTATGTATATGTATATGTATATGTATATGTGTGTGTCTATATATATATATATACATACTGTAACGACCCGTATTTTTACGGATCGAGAAGTTCGTTCGAATATGGAATTTTCAGCATTTTTAGTCGTTTCAGATTTTAGGTGTAATTTGTCTAAGTCCTAGGTCGTGAACGACCTAAGAGCTAAGTCGTGACCGACTTATAGGATGGTAGCGAGTTAAGAAGGTTTGCGACTTAGAGGATAGGTCGTCTTGGTTTAGGTCGTAGTTGGCGACCTAAGAGGTAGCGCAACCTATAGTGTGAGCGACCTAAGTTTGAGGGTTGAGTTGTTAAGTCGTCTGGATAACCTAAGGGTAGTAAGCGACCTAAGGGGATAGGTCGACAGCGACCTAAGGAACTAGAGATAGTAGTTAGCGGGTTGAGTGAGTTGCGACCTAGTGGTTACCGGGTTAGCATAGTTAGGTCGGCAACGACCTAGAGGAGCTGGGGTAGCAGGTTAGCGACTTAGTATCTTGGAGTGACCTATAGGTTAGCGACCTAAGAAGGTTAGCGTGTTAGCGACCTAAGAGTTAGGCGACTTAAGGAGTTAGAACATAACCCAGTTAGGTCGCGTGAGTAGTTTTGTAGTATGGGTTGTTAGGTCGCAGGGTATAGCTTAAGTGTTAGGTCGCGTGATTTCTAAGTCGTAAGTCGCGCACTTGTTAGGTCGTAGGTCGCACGAGTTGTTAGGTCGTTGGGCTTTGGCTTAGTAGTTAGGTCGCAGTCCAGTTGTTTGCGACTTGTGTTAGGTCGTGAGATTGTTAAGTCGCGTAAGTTTTAGGTCGCGTGCCAGTGTTGTTGAGTCATTAAGGCGCGCTAAGTCGTAAGTCGCTAAGTCGAGCATAGGCTAAGTCGTTAAGTCGAAGACTGTTATGCCGCGTGCTATGTTAAGTCGGAGAGGTTTAGGTCGGAGAGGCTTAGGTCGGAGACGACCTATGGAGATAGCCGAGTTACGACTTAGAGAGATTTTCAGCTATAAATAGGAGGGGTTGTTCTCACTTTTTGGGATTCGGATTTCGAAGCGACGAAGTGCTGCCATTTTGAGAGCTCGACTTCTACACTTCTTCACTTCTTATCTCCACTCTAATCTAGTGCTTCCTTTCATCCATATCGAAGATCAAGATTGAAGATTCAAGAGCATAGATTGAAGATCTTCATCTTTTCAAGAGAGATTTCTTCGTTTGAAGCGGATTCGTGATAGATCAAGCTTGATCCTTCGCTGTCCAGATCTGAAGCGTGTTGATTTGAGGTTGTTTAGGTGATTTGGTGAGTGGTGATTATCTCTCACACGGATCCAAAGGAGTATATCGGATTATTGGCTCGATTTGGTGTTAAAATAGTGATTTCCATGCATTTTCTTCATCCTAAGTGTAGATCCATATAGATTCATTGTTCATAATGATGTTACATCCATTTTATCACATGTTAACCTATGCAAGTTCATTCATCAAGTTTATAAAGATATTGTTCATGTTTTCATGCTTGTTGGACTTTCAACTCTTTAATTACGAAAATGCCATTATTGTTATAATTGTCTACTTAGATCATATTTGAATGCTTGATTACTTGGATTGATGTTTGACTTGATTGATTGCTGTGAATTAGATGATTTTTGATTGGTTTTAGACAAGATGGTCGAAGATGATTCAAAAGCTAAGGGAAAGGCTCTTGAATTGGAAAAGCTGCACGTGGCATATGTAGCGGATGATGAAGCTCATATGGATAGATTCGATGACGATGTTGAGATGATACTTTGCTATGATGATGATGAGGCAAAGTATGATATGAGATAGTCTTGGTCTAATCCAGACGGGATCATTCCAAGCATGTTGATAACTCGGTGAAATGGTTCGAGTTGAGGATAATGGTTTGCTCGAGAGGCGCTTGAGATAGTATGGAAATAGTCGTCGAGGAGGATGACTAGGAGGCTGAGATCTCATCGTTGTTGAAGGTTCTAGCATGCTCCAAGCAAGAGTACATGGGGACGCCCAAAAGACTAACCGTTGATGGTTGAGTACTCTGGGCAGATTCGATAATCCTAGGCACGGGTCACGATGTCGTGCGGGAGTTATGTCTAGAACCTGGGTTTCCATTAGCCCTTGACGGACGGCTGAAAGTAGGTGCCGGTCATTCAATTAACGGTGGTATCGAAGCAAGGATAACAGTGATAGCCAGAGTCATGGATGTTTGGTTGTATCGTCATTCGGTCTCAAGAGCGGTATTTCCTGGGTGCTTATCTGACCTTGGTTTAGACCTTGGAGTTTGTACTTGGAAAACATCGCTCTTGACTCGAGTGACAATTGCTTTACTTTAAATTGTATGCTCTGCTGTGTGCTTCTGCTTAGTGTGTGTCTGGGGGCTATCACTGTAGAAAGAGGTGGAGTGGGAGGATCGTATTCCTATTCCTTTTCCTTTATGCTCTTTTGGTATGTTGTTAGTTAATTTATTGCTCACTAAGACTGTTGTCTGACTCAAGGCTTTATGTTTTAATTCTTATTGCCTTGGGCTGTTCGTCCATTTTTGGGACGGGCAGACTAGGTAGCAGGTGACAGGTGCTGTTCTCTTCTCACGATGCTGATATCGAAGACGAGCTGGAGGGTTGCATATTATCTTCTTATTATATGTACTGGATGTTCCGCTGTTTGTATTCTCTGAGTGATATGTAGTGAGGCTTGTTGTATTGACTATTTGGATGCTTATATTCAACTATTATGGAGTTTTATATGATGACATTTTGTTCTATAAAGCTTCACTATACATATGTTCTATTGTATTTTTTCCATGCGCTGTGAGTAATACGATAGATTCAGTTGTTTTAATCTACCCTGACAATCGTCCATGGTCGCCTGGCACACTTTACAGCGCACTATCTCTAGATTCAGTGCAGGGGTCATGGGCGGTCGTCACATTTGGTATCAGAGCATTGGTTAATCGATTTTACCCAACGCTCGCTGACGTAACTACGTATGAGAGACGTAATTGTATTTTGATGGATGATTACTATATATAATATAGTAGTTTAGCAGTAAGTTAGTCCTTTATGCAGTTGTTTCTCTAGATGTGCTAATCATTCCTTTTTGTAGATATTGAGAATGAGTCGAAGAGGGAGACCAGCTGCTAGGGAAGGCCGTGCTACTGAAGGGGCTACTGATTATGTTGCTATGTTCGAAACCATGATGACTTCGATCATGAGAAGGATGCCAGCCCCGGGGCCATCAGTAGATGTTGGAGATCAAGTTCAGGCTCCAAGACTGATGGATCATTTGGACGATTCATTTAGGAAGCTTGTGGAGGAAGCTCTCAGACACGAGAATTTGTTTCCTAAGGAAGGATCTGTTGTTGCTGTGACCAGGGAAGAGTCTAAACCCCAGCAGGGTGGAAACAAGAAGAGGAAGCAGCAGCAGAAGGGTAAGGATGGCCAGAAGAAGAAGCCGAAGGGCGAAGTGACCTGCTACAATTGTCAGCAGAAAGTCCATCTCTCCAGGGATTGCAAGAATCCGAAAACGCCGGCGAAGTGCCACAACTGTGACAAGCCGGGGCATTTCAGGAAGAACCGTCCAAAACCGAGGAGGGACAAGCAGATTGTGCAAGCTTATGCTTTGGGAGCTGTTCCGTCGTCTTCAAAAGCTCCTACCGCTGAAAAGAAAGGAAAGAGTGTGGTGGTTCAAGGTACTCTTTTCCTATGAGGTGTTCCAGTTAGAGTTCTGTTTGATACTGGAGCGTCGCATTCGTTTGTTTGTAATGAACTCGTAGGCCGGTTAGATTTGAAGCCGGATATTGTTGATAGACCATTGGTTGTGACTAATCCAGTTGGGGGTTCGTCTTGTTTGTGTATGTTATGCCGTGGTCTAGTTGTATCGAGTCATGGTTGCTCTTTTGTTTGTGATTGCTTTGTTCTGAACTTTGCGGGGTTCGGAATTATTTTGGGTATGGACTGGCTTAGGAGGTATGCGGCAAAGGTTGATTGCAAGAGGTTGGAAGTGACTGTCGAGAATGTGGAGGGGCGAAAGGTTGTGATACGATGTAAGCATGAAGAAGGCGTCTTCATGAGCTTCATGTATTCGCTTGTTGTTTCACGGGATGGACTGTCATCTGTGCCGATCGCTAATGGATTCGAGGATGTCTTTGACGAAGTCAAAGGGTTGCCGCCACATAGAGAGATCGAGTTTCGGATAGATCTAGTTGAAGGAGCCAGGCCTGTTGTGATGCCTCTTAGGCGGATGGCGCCTAGGGAACAGCAGGAATTGAGGGTGCAAGTTGATGATCTTTTGCAGAAAGGATTCATTCGGCGTAGTGTGTCCGAGTGGGGTGCACCAGTTGTGTTTGCAACCAAGGCAGATGGGTCGTTAAGATTGTGTGTGGATTATCGTGAGCTGAATAAGGTGACTAAGAAGAACAAGTATCCATTGTCGAGAATAGATGACTTGTTTGATCAGCTCCACGAATCCAAGGTGTTTTCTCAGATGGATTTGGCAACGGGATTTCACCAGTTGAGAGTAGCTAAGGATAGTGTGCCAAAGACTGCTTTTCGGACACCATCTGGTTTCTTTGAGTGGCTGGTAATGCCGTTTGGGTTGACTAACGTGCCAGCATACTTTGTCGATCTTATGAATAGAGTGTTCAGAGATCAGTTGAACAAGTTCGTACTTGTGTTCGTGGATGATATTCTGATTTATTCCAAAACGGAAGAAGAGCACAAGACGCACTTGCGTATTGTTTTGGAAATCTTGCGGAAACATCAGCTGAAGGCTAAGTTTTCGAAGTGTCACTTCTGGAAGAGTGAAGTGAGGTTCTTAGGCCATGTGATTTCTGGAAGTGGAATAGCGGTTGATCCCGCTAAGGTGGCAGCAATCCAGGATTGGGTTAGACCTAAGAATGCATCTGATGTGAGAAGTTTTCTTGGATTAGCAGGATATTATCGATGGTTTATCAAAGACTTCTCCAAGATAGCTGCACTGTTAACAGGATTGACAAAAAAGAACCAAGTGTTCAGTTGGGATGCTAAGTGTGAGCAAGCTTTCGGAATCCTGAAAGAGAGATTGATGAGTGCTCCTGTTTTGACTATTCCTAGTGGGAATGATGAGATGGTGGTTTACACCGACGCATGTGGTACGGGACTTGGAGCAGTACTGATGCAGAAGGATAAAGTTGTTGCGTATGCCAGTCGACAACTAAAGCCGCATGAAAGGAATTACCCGACTCATGATTCGGAGTTAGCGGCGGTTGTATTTGCTCTGAAGATGTGGAGACATTATCTACTGGGAGTCCGATTCGAGTTGTTTACAGATCATAAGTCGTTGAAGTATCTTTTCTCCCAAAAGGATTTGAATCTTCGGCAGCAACGTTGGCTAGAGTTTTTAGCATCATATGATTTTGGTATAGCTTATACTCCGGGAAAAGGTAACGCAGTGGCAGATGCGTTAAGTCGAAGACATGCAGGATTGGGAGCCATGTTTTCGGAATGGAAGAATCTCGAGTATTTAGCTGGATTTGACTTCAGGCCTAGATGCGAATTGGAACCTGAGATGTTGGCTAACTTATCGATAAGACCTTCTCTTGTGGAAAGGATTGGCGAGAGCCAAAAGCGAGATGATAAGCTTGTCAAGATTATCCGTGAATTGGAATCTGGATTGGATCCAGAAAAGGATAAGGGATTCGAGGTCGATCGAGAGGGTTGGCTTCGAAAGCAAGGACGACTAGTTGTTCCCAATATAGATGAATTGAGGAGTGAAGTTCTGAAGGAAAGTCATCACTCGAAGTTGACAATTCACCCTGGTGGAAATAAGATGTATCGGGATATGAAGAGAACCTACTACTGGGAAGGTATGAAGAAGGATGTTGGAGATTTTATTTCCAAGTGCATGAACTGCCAGTTGGTAAAGGCTGAACAGAAAAAGCCAAGTGGATTACTTCAGCCATTAGAAGTTCCTACATGGAAGTGGGAGCAAATATCGATGGACTTTATTGATGGATTGCCTAGAACCAGAACAGGAAATGAAGGGATTTGGGTCATTATAGATCGCCTGACTAAGAGCGCGAGATTCATTCTTGTTCGATCGACTAGGACTGCATCAATGTTGGCTGAGTTGTATGTTAAGTGGATAGTTCGATTCCATGGTATTCCGAAGAGTATAGTAAGCGATCGAGACCCATTATTCACTAGTGGATTTTGGAAGAGCTTCCAGGAAGTTTTGGGAACCGAGTTGTGTTTGAGTACAGCTTATCACCCTCAGACGGATGGTCAGACCGAGAGGGTCAACCGAGTTTTGGAAGATCTCCTCAGAGCTTGTGTTTTGGATTTCGGAGGATCATGGGAAGATCACCTTCATTTGGTGGAGTTTGCATACAACAACAGTTACCAGTCAAGCATTGGTATGGCACCGTATGAGGCATTGTATGGAAGGCCGTGTAACTCTCCGACATGTTGGTTAGAAACTGGAGAAAAGCTGATACTTGGGCCAGAGATGATTCGGTAGACTTCAGATTGTATAGAGATCATTCGGCAACGAATGAAGGCAGCCCAAGACCGTCAAAAGAGTTATGCTGATAAGCGTCGAAAGGATTTGGAATTCGACGTAGGAGATATGGTTTTCGTGAAGATTTCTCCACTGAAGAATGTTATCCGATTCGGGAAGAAAGGAAAATTGACTCCGAGATTTGTTGGACCATTCCCGATCATCGAGCGAATTGGAAAGCTCGCCTATGGATTGGAGTTACCTGAGAAGATGTCGAGTGTGCACAATGTTTTTCATGTATCATATCTACGGAAGTATGTGCACGACTCGAATACCGTGGTTTCTGCTGATAGCTGTGAAGATTTCGAAGTTGATCTAGTCGATAGAAGACCTCGTAAGCCGCTTCGTGTTGTTGAAACTGACACGAAACAGCTTAGGAGGAAGGTAGTTAAGTTGCTAAAGATACAATGGAGTGATGATGATAACGACTGTACGTGGGAGGTGGAAGAGAGGGTGAAAGCAGCTCATCCTGAACTCTTTAAGGTATGGCCCTAGGGTGTCGTGCCATCTCACGATATTGTAACTTGTTCTAGTTTTAGAATTCTGTACGCTAAGCTAGAATTGGATGCATGGTTTGTTGATTGCTATGGATGGTAGGCGTACAGAATAGTCTTTGATTTCTTTGTTTGCTTGGAATTTCGGGGGCGAAATTCCTAAGGGGGAGAGAATGTAACGACCCGTATTTTTATGGATCGAGAAGTTCGTTCGAATCTGGAATTTTCAGCATTTTTAGTCGTTTTAGATTTTAGGTGTAATTTGTCTAAGTCCTAGGTCGTGAACGACCTAAGAGCTAAGTCGTGACCGACCTATAGGATGGTAGCGAGTTAAGAAGGTTAGCGACTTAGAGGATAGGTCGTCTTGGTTTAGGTCGTAGTTGGCGACCTAAGAGGTAGCGCAACCTATAGTGTGAGCGACCTAAGTTTGAGGGTTGAGTTGTTAGGTCGTCTGGATAACCTAAGGGTAGTAAGCGACCTAAGGGGATAGGTCGGCAGCGACCTAAGGAACTAGAGACAGTAGTTAGTGGGTTGAGTGAGTTGCGACCTAGTGGTTACCGGGTTAGCATAGTTAGGTCGGCAACGACCTAGAGGAGCTGGGGTAGCAGGTTAGTGACTTAGTATCTTGGAGCGACCTATAGGTTAGCGACCTAAGAAGGTTAGCATGTTAGCGACCTAAGAGTTAGGCGACTTAAGGAGTTAGAACATAACCCAGTTAGGTCGCGTGAGTAGTTTTGTAGTATGGGTTGTTAGGTCGCAGGGTATAGCTTAAGTGTTAGGTCGCGTGATTTCTAAGTCGTAAGTCGCGCACTTGTTAGGTCGTAGGTCGCACGAGTTGTTAGGTCGTTGGGCTTTGGCTTAGTAGTTAGGTCGCAGTCCAGTTGTTTGCGACTTGTGTTAGGTCGCGAGATTGTTAAGTCGCGTAAGTTTTAGGTCGCGTGCCAGTGTTGTTGAGTCATTAAGGCGCGCTAAGTCGTAAGTCGCTAAGTCGAGCATAGGCTAAGTCGTTAAGTCGAAGACTGTTATGCCGCGTGCTATGTTAAGTCGGAGAGGCTTAGGTCGGAGAGGCTTAGGTCGGAGACGACCTATGGAGATAGCCGAGTTACGACTTAGAGAGATTTTCAGCTATAAATAGGAGGGGTTGTTCTCACTTTTTGGGATCCGGATTTCGAAGCGACGAAGTGCTGCCATTTTGAGAGCTCGACTTCTACACTTCTTCACTTCTTATCTCCACTCTAATCTAGTGCTTCCTTTCATCCATATCGAAGATCAAGATTGAAGATTCAAGAGCATAGATTGAAGATCTTCATCTTTTCAAGAGAGATTTCTTCATTTGAAGCGGATTCGTGATAGATCAAGCTTGATCCTTCGCTGTCTAGATCTGAATCGTGTTGATTTGAGGTTGTTTAGGTGATTTGGTGAGTGGTGATTATCTCTCACACGGATCCAAAGGAGTATATCGGATTGTTGGCTCGATTTGGTGTTAAAATAGTGATTTCCATGCATTTTCTTCATCCTAAGTGTAGATCCATATAGATTCATTGTTCATAATGATGTTACATCCATTTTATCACATGTTAACCTATGCAAGTTCATTCATCAAGTTTATAAAGATATTGTTCATGTTTTCATGCTTGTTGGACTTTCAACTCTTTAATTACGAAAATGCCATTATTGTTATAATTGTCTACTTAGATCATATTTGAATGCTTGATTACTTGGATTGATGTTTGACTTGATTGATTGCTGTGAATTAGATGATTTTTGATTGGTTTTAGACAAGATGGTCGAAGATGATTCAAAAGCTAAGGGAAAGGCTCTTGAATTGGAAAAGCTGCACGTGGCATATGTAGCGGATGATGAAGCTCATATGGATAGATTCGATGACGATGTTGAGATGAGACTTTGCTATGATGATGATGAGGCGAAGTATGATATGAGATAGTCTTGGTCTAATCCAGACGGGATCATTCCAAGCATGTTGATAACTCGGTGAAATGGTTCGAGTTGAGGATAATGGTTTGCTCGAGAGGCGCTTGAGCTAGTATGGAAATAGTCGTCGAGGAGGATGACTAGGAGGCTGAGATCTCATCGTTGTTGAAGGTTCTAGCATGCTCCAAGCAAAAGTACATGGGGACGCCCAAAAGACTAACCGTTGATGGTCGAGTACTCTGGGCAGATTCGATAATCCTAGGCACGGGTCACGATGTCGTGCGGGAGTTATGTCTAGAACCTGGGTTTCCATTAGCCCTTGACGGACGGCTGAAAGTAGGTGCCGGTCATTCAATTAACGGTGGTATCGAAGCAAGGATAACAGTGATAGCCAGAGTCATGGATGTTTGGTTGTATCGTCATTCGGTCTCAAGAGCGGTATTTCCTGGGTGCTTATCTGACCTTGGTTTAGACCTTGGAGTTTGTACTTGGAAAACATCGCTCTTGACTCGAGTGACAATTGCTTTACTTTAAATTGTATGCTCTGCTGTGTGCTTCTGCTTAGTGTGTGTCTGGGGGCTATCACTGTAGAAAGAGGTGGAGTGGGAGGATCGTATTCCTATTCCTTTTCCTTTATGCTCTTTTGGTATGTTGTTAGTTAATTTATTGCTCACTAAGACTGTTGTCTGACTCAAGGCTTTATGTTTTAATTCTTATTGCCTTGGGCTGTTCGTCCATTTTTGGGACGGGCAGACTAGGTAGCAGGTGACAGGTGTTGTTCTCTTCTCACGATGCTGATATCGAAGACGAGCTGGAGGGTTGCATATTATCTTCTTATTATATGTACTGGATGTTCCGCTGTTTGTATTCTCTGAGTGATATGTAGTGAGGCTTGTTGTATTGACTATTTGGATGCTTATATTCAACTATTATGGAGTTTTATATGATGACATTTTGTTCTGTAAAGCTTCACTATACATATGTTCTATTGTATTTTGTCCATGCGCTGTGAGTAATACGATAGATTCGGTTGTTTTAATCTACCCTGACAATCGTCCATGGTCGCCTGGCACACTTTACAGCGCACTATCTCTAGATTCGGTGCAGGGGTCATGGGCGGTCGTCACACATACACACACACACACACACATATATATATATATATATACATACACACACATATATATATACATATATATATATATATATATTGTAACGACCTGGTATTTCGAACCGTTCAAATCGACAATCATCCACTCATGTTAGACTTGAATTGCTCAAAACAACAGATTGTTAATTTATATTTGGCAAAACTTAGCAGATACAGTAAATAAATCAATTACAGAATCACAGACACAGAGTATTACAACAATAAGCAGCGGAATAGATAAATAGTATTTCATGAAGCTACTATAAAACATTAGAGTCTGAAACAAAATACAACAGAATCTCAAATACAAATGAATCTTTAATACATAAGCAACTGACGAGTCTGAAGATAAATGACTGGAATAAACTGAAATAAATGAAAGCTAGATAGATAGATCTTTAAACAAAGCTCCAATCTCCGAAGGTGAGTCTCAAATGCTGTGACACTCAGTTTGACTCGAGCATAAAGCAAAACACAAAACACTTGAGTCAAGATTAACATTCTTACACCAGTAAATTTTACTCAAGTGAAATGTCAACTGAAACACAAGTAACTTAAAGGATGTTTGGGATTTCCATCCTCTAAGGATCCGTGGAACTATCTACTATGTAGTAATATACGCTATTATAATATGTCCATCAGTAAAGTAAAGTATTAAAATAGCGTTAAGGTGTTACCCATATCCCCCTTAACACATTTTATATATTCCCGTAGTCTATACAATGTCGTACGCTCCACCAAACCGGTGGTTTACCCAGAGGACACTCCATACGTACGGTACAAAACAAACTCGTAGAAGGTGCGATAAGGCATGCGACAAAGCACACGAGGAAATGCCAGGGTAGAAATACCGTTTGCACTCTCGGACTGGTGGTAACGCATAGCAGCTACTACCGCCCACCTCAAGACACACACCCAAATCAAAGGTGCACCCAATCGAATCACAAAAGCAATAGAATGTTATCGAAGAAATGTGCCCGATAGGGGGAATGACCCCACTTGACCCGGTATAGCTCCTGTTTTAGCCACATCAAGCTGACTCACGGGAGTCAGGGCTGTGCTATAACCTCATATAGAATCGTCGCCAAACCATCATACTTCGTTCTGGAATCTCCACCACGTACACAGTTGTTAAAGTGGTTTTCGGTATTGGCAGAGAGTATGACAATATCCGATCCCGGACTCATTAACAACCAATCGTTTATTTCACACCGTGGTCATTTCATTCAAATAGTTCATACTTCATATCAAAATATCATATTCATTTCAAAACCATATCAATTCGATATCATTATTCACTTTAAATAATATTCAATTCCAGAATCGCAACACTTTCAAAATCATAACACTTTTTAAATCATAACACTTTTGAATTCAGAACACTTTTGAAATCATAACGGTTTAGATATTGAAAATAGTATATATATTAAAATAGTTATAAATTAAAATAGTTAAAATATTAAAATAATTTATATATTAAAATAGTTGTAAATTAAAAATAGTTTATACTTATTTAAAGAGATTATACTGAAATAGTTTCCAAATTAGAATTGTTTCATCCAATTCCACAAATCGATTCAAATCAACTTAAATTCCAAAATTCATTTAAATTAATCCTAGTTCAACACTTTCAATTTAAAAAGGTTAAAGATTCAATTTCAATTCTCACTAAACCATTTCAATTTTTATCGATTTCAAATCTGGGTTTGAACTATCATTTCAATTCCAATAAGATTCAAATTTTAAATATTCAAATATTTTCAATATGAGTTTCATTTATATTTCAACATTTAAATTTAATTTTCTTCAAATTGGAAAATATTCACTTAATCATTTTAATACAATTAAATAAAATCTCATTTTATAAATTTAAATCAATATTAAATATTCAGTCTCAATTTTTGTTAAAGTTGAGAATATTCATTTAATCACTTTTTATCAAATCAAGTTATAAATTATATCTTTCAAAATCTCAAAATCAATAAGTTCAAATCAATTCTTATTTAAATTCAATTATTAACCAATTTAAATTCCAAGTCAACATTAATTTATCTTCCCAACCTCTATTAATAAAGTTATTAAAAATCTATTTTTTAAATATTAATATAAATTTAAATAAATACTTAAACATGTTATAAACCAATTAAATTAAATTTTATTAAATTAAATCTTATTATTAAATTTGTTTTATATTAAATCTTGTTTTACATATTTTTAAATAATAAAATTATAAGTAAAATCTTAAAATTTATATTTTCAAAACTAACTTATAAATTAAATTTTCCAAAACATGTTATTTTAAAAATCTAAATTTTATACATATATAAAAATATCATTTATATTTTATATTTAAAAAAATCAATATTCATTAAAATCCATATATTTCCTTTCAAACTTTGGAAATCATTTTCAAAATATAGACCGACAGTGTCCGTATATAATTTTCTATCTTATGGTCAAGTGATACGGATATTTATCATTTCAATCCGCAAATTAAATATTTACGGATATATATCATTTCAACCCGCAATCCCAAAATTTGAATTCAAGGAAAACCGCTTGGGTTTATCATTTCAACCCATAATGATTTTCCCTTAATCTATAAAATCATTCGGGTATGTATCATTTCTACCCATAGGGAATTCTAGACTAACTAGAAACATACAGAGTGGGAACAAATAAGATAATCATATTACACATCAACAACAGGCATATAATCAGTAACAAATTAAATATAATATATACAACAGGTTATGGTGTCATATGTCACAGGTAAACAACTGCAGATAATAGCATATCATATTTGACAATCAAATAGGTTAACAATTCAATTTAACAACATATTTCAATCGTCGTTTCATGTGAATTAAATTTACTAAATATAAGAATGTTAATTGTGAGTGATTGCTCACCTTTCGAGGCTAGAGAAAACAATGATGGCGAAGATGGTGATACGGACACGCACACAGATACGGATCCGAGCAAAGCAAAGCTGATAACTGGCACGATCTTGAACTCGATGGATCCGATGAGACATATATATTTTAAAAATCAAAAATTTAAAATACGTATTTAAAAATAAAGTCTTTATAATATATATATATATATTGAAAATGAATATAAATTTAAAATACATATATATATATATTAAAATAAAAAATCTTTATATATATATATATAATCATTTTTTCTTAAAGACATCGAAAAAATCAATATATATATATATATATGTATGTATGTATATTTTAAAATCAAGATATCCATATATACATTTAAAATCAAGATATCTATGTGTATATATATGATATATTATAAAACACATATATATAGGCAAACACATATAAAAATCAAACTATCATCATATTGTATATTTTTCCTCAAAAATCACATATTATAAAACCCCCTTTTTTTATACATACTGTAAACGTAATATATATATATATATCTTCAAAATCTCATATATATATATATACACGTACGAATGTATATTTATAGACTGCTCTCGGCTGGGCTTGGTGCACGCAGGTCAAAGGTTGTCAAGGCGAGCAGGCTTTAGCTTGCTTGGTGGTTCACAGTAGTAGGGTGGTGATTGAGATGGTGGAGTCAAGTAGAGACGAGCAAGGGAAACACGGTCGGAAGGCTTGGCAGTCGACATAGCGGATCGGAGCAGGGGAAGTGAGGTTTGGCACTTCCTCGTTCCTTTTATTTCAAAATAATAACATACCATATATAGTACTCTTTCAAAATCATAACTTCAACTTTCACACTGATATAAATTCCATTATATATAAGATTTCATTTTCAGATAGAGAACTTTCCAAAGTCAATAGTCATGAATATATCAAATCATTCTTTTATAAATTCCATTGTATATATGATTTATCTCTTCAAATGAATACCCTCCAAAATCAATAGTCTTCCAAATCACCATATAGTTATATAAAGTCCATCTTATATAAGAATCAAATTTTCCCAAAATCAATTTCGCTGTATGAAGAGCCATATGGGATTGAACATCTTTTTTTTATAAAAGCATTTTAATTTAGAATAGTTTTGTATATATAGAATAGTTTGTAAAATAGTTTGTGTATAAAATAGTTTGTAAATAAAATAGTTTGTAAAATAGTTTTGTATATAAAATAGAATAAACTAGTTTGTATAAGAAAAATAAAAGAAAATAGTTTTGTAAAATGGTTTTAAATTAATAGTAGTTTTGCCTAAAAGAAAAATTCCAATTTAAATTACAAAGAATATCTAACCCAACAACTTTCAATTTCAACGTCAAAGCATATCAATAATATTAGAACATAAGATGTACATATGTCATCATTTCGCAAAATCACATTCGATCTCTCGCTCAATAATACAAGTTTGCTTTCGAACTAGTATTGTTCATTCGACTTCCCTAATGCGGACTTCGATAAGGTTTCTTGACTAGAAACCATCATTCTCCTTGCATAGTCATAAACTATGGTAGATAAATTTTGAATCAAATCGAAATCCATATCAAATATTCGCCATCAAGAATCGAATGAAAAATCCTAACCTGAAATGGTGTAATTCACCTCGAACTTGTGTACTCAAATCCGGATCAAATTAATTATGCGAATAAAACAATACACTTACAACTTACGTACTTATTGCAATTTGTTTCAGCACCATTACATTTTGATTTAAATCCATTTTTAATCTCATTGATTAACACAAATATCACTTCATACTTCAATATTTGTTTCACAAAATTTCTCCATTTAATATAAAACATTAATATATTCATTCTCATAACATTGCTTGTATTTCTCTTCATTTTTAAATTACATTCAATTTCACATGTATTTTCTCATTTGATACTACATTTATTGCAACATCCATTTATTTCATAAACAATTTAAAAGTCGTGACTTTATTTAAAATCATTTCACTTTTAGTTCATATCCGTTTATCCAATTAGTTTTCACTTACTTTTCAAATTTATTTATGCCACATTTCATAAATTTAATTAAGTTCATAACACTTTTTTTTTAAATCTCATTTACAGCTTTTCCTTAATCAAAATTTCGATTTAAACATGCCAAGGCTTAAAGTTCACACTTGTATATTATTACATTACGTGCCAATAATGTATACAACAATTCTATTCATTTACTAACATAGATATAACAAATTTAACCTTGTTTCACTTGCTTTCAATTTAAGGTTACCAAATCCAACTGCATAATTCAACAAAATTTCTACATTTCAACTCATATATTAATTCAAAAGTTTCGACTATCCAAAATATCTAGATATTCCATTTTATTTCAATAGTTGAAACTACCAATCAACAAACAACAATATTCACAACCAAACATTTCGATTTCATAACCAACTATCCTAATTATTCATTTTATTCTCTTTAATACACCATTATTAAACTAGTGTTTAGTCCATAAATTAAATCAACAATAATTAGCCAATGCTTATAAACTGACTAAATACAAAAAATCAACAATAAATGATAATAATTAAATATTACCACAAACACATTACAAATAACTATAACAGTTATAATAAATTTATTCCTTTATATATAACATATTATATTAGGAAAAATTATATCATTTCAAAACTTATATAAACATTTTATAACACTAACAAATACGTGCTCTTGTATATACACTCAAACAACTCATTCTAGGATATTACTACCCTATCTCTTATGAGTTAACCCCAACAGGCTAAGTATGTCTAAACCTGGCTTTAATACCAACTGTAACGACCCACCTTTTTAGACGGTTCAAATAGACAATAAACCACACATGTCAGACTCAAACCATTCAAATGGGAGGATTATTAATGGGGTAAATAAGAAAAAAAAGGGAAAACAAAACACAGAATCTCGCAGCGGAACGATAAAATATAATAATAATAAAAAACAGTTCATGAAGCTATTTTGCAAATAACATTTGATTACACTTTTACAATTCAAATCGAAGTTATACATACATCAGAAATAAAAAATAATGCAGCGGAACACAGAATGCAGTGGAATAATAAATAGCAATAATATACTGAATCTTCGTCTTCGTCTTCGTCCTCTAGAAAATAGTCTTCAATACACTTAAAAGCTCAGACTGACCCGAGCGTAATGAAAAGACAAAACACTCGAGTCAGAATTAAAAGATCTTATGTAAGTCAGATCAAAATAAGTAGAATAGAAATATTAGTGCAATGGTTTCGTAGATGTTACGGGATTTTCATCTCCTATCAAGTGTACAAGGTGAATATAATTATTTAAAGGGTGTCAAATAATTCGAAATATCAATCTTAATCATCTAACTAAAACAAATCCGAAGTTTGAATTAACTTAAACCCATCAAAATTTTCAATTCCAAATAAAAATCCAAATTCAAGAAATTATATGGGTATATGTCATTTCAACCAATATCAAAAATCAACATTTCCAAATCAATGAAAACCGCCCGGGTTTATCATTTCAACCCATAACGATTTTCCTCTAATCTAGAAGATCGTTTGGGTATGTATCATTTCAACCCATAGGGATAATAGAGATATAGATATAAATAACATCCAATCATCCAAAATGTCAACCAATAACATCCATCCAATCACCCAAATATCAATAATTGAACATACAACACAATCATCACTGAAATCAACCAATAACTAATAACAATTTGCTGGTTATCATTAATAGATATTTAACTAGAAATTTAAATTTCAGTATTAAATTAAATGGCAATTAAATTAAATAAAAGTCAGATTTAACTCAAATGACAATTTAAAATATACTAAATAGCAACCAATTAGTTTCTAATCAAATCATAAATTCAATTTAACTAACATAAGAAAATCTAGTAGTTGTGAGTGTTTGCTCACCTTTTGTGGGTACGAAGGTGACGACAAAAATGGAGCAATATGGAGATTCCTAGCAAAGATCCAAATGCAAAGCAAATCCAATAAAGCTTCGACACGAACACGAATCGATAAATAAGTTTCAACTACTGCAACTTCCAAACAACCCAAGATCCAAACTACGGACAAATCAGAAACTAGGTCATTTTTAAGAAAATATTCGGACTAGAATATTACTGAATCTATAAAGGTGACTAACTATAAAGTTGTTAAAAATTATTTTCTCCGCACTTTCAAATTAATAATCGCTCAAAAATCTTCTATCTTGAGGAAGTTATGGTCAAAATAAACAGAGGTGTTTTCTGAGTTGAAAATTTGAGTTTAAAAATACTTCGAAATGATTTGAGATTTTGGCATAGCAAATTAAGTAATTTGAAGAACTGGTCTAAGAGAAAGTTAAAGCCACTGGAAAAATAAACGGTTTGAAAAAATAATCACATAATTTAGTTCATTCCTGAAGGAGATATAATTGATACAATATGGGGTATTTTCGACCAAAACTGGACCCGAGAAAGTTCTTGAAAAATGGAGTTTTTGATATAGAAATATTCGGAATGAAAAGAAGGGTTCAACAACAAAGTTGTTGCCATTGAAATTATACACGGTTTCAAAAAAAATTATTTGATTTGGAGTAGTTTAGTGGAATATAGAAGCCATGGAAATAAGGGGAAGAAAGAGGGAAAAAGGATAAAGAAGTGGAGAGGGAAGGTGGAAGGAGATGACCTTGAAGATGGTGGATAGGGCAGCAGCTAAAGGGGAGGAGGAAGGGTTGAAGGAGAGGAGGAAAGGAGTTTTGATTTGTGAGGTTTTTGGATTTTAGATCTAGGGTTCTCTGTAGATTTTAAGGAGAAAGAAAAGTGTGCAGAGAAAGTTTCTTAGGAGAAAAATTATGTACATAGATGTTATCAGATAAGAAACATAAGGTCGTAGGTAAAGAAATGGTCACATGACTGATTAGAGTCTCTTGGTTAACAAAGACCCATTAAACCAAACTAACCCAATATGCCTTAGCCAAATAAAACACAACTAAACACTACCAATTCATGTTAATTTTTCACAGTAATTCAAATTTTTAGAGCAATAGGAATTTGATTTTTGACGAAACGAAAAGTGGTGGGAAGATCAGGATTCAGTCTGGTATCATATAAAAAGAATAAAATTTTAAAATTAGAATTAAAATTTTTCAACCAAAAGTCAACCTTTGACTAAGTTTGACCAAAATTTGAAATTTCACAAAAATTTTATTCTATTAAATTTGGTCAAATAAAACACTCAACATCACAAAATCAAATTTATTTTTTTATTTAATTTTTATTTAAATTCAAAATACTGCCATTTTAAAGTTGTTAAAAGTTACGGATCGTTACACTTTATCTTAATTAAAAGATGTAATATCAATTAATGCAATATTAATTTGTTTCCCCTTATCATATTTAAAAGGTTAAACGCCATTAACTACGCATCCAATTCACATCCAATTACATTCAAACCTATGTTATCATCCTTATTATTCAATCAACAATACCCTATGAATTATATTAACATAAGTTTACATTTTATTACATTCATTATTTTACCGTTAACATCTTTTACCATATTAACTGCAATAATTAATTACATAAATTTTCATTGATTTCCAAATTAATTCCAAACATATTAAATAATGAGATGATAAATGAACAATTGTTACCTTTAAGTAATTTAATCATATTTATAAATTTATTATCTACAACAAATGTTATGACTACTTACACATCACTGATTATATTCAATTTCAATTAACAACAAATAATTCCAACATTCAATTGCCTTAATTCCGTTAATTACCAATTTAATATTCAAATGGACAAATTAATGAGAAGATAATTACAACCATCATTTATAATAATACTTTATATCCATTATCTTATCATTTACAACCAAGGGTTATAATAAAATGATTTTATATTCTATATTAACCTATTCCAATCAATTACATACAATCTCATCATTAAATGCATCATTTAATTTATTTCATTATTTACAATTATAACCAAATAACCTTACAATTATATCCATTGATTGAAATTGGATTAAAATGGTTATCAATTACATTAAATCAACATTACTATATTACATTCTAATTGTTTTATCATTACAAATCATAAATTTTATTTTTTCTACAATATTAATATTTCAAAATCTTATTAAATTTTATATTTTAATTACCAAAAAATACTGGTCGTTACAACTTCTAAGCCACTTTTTGAGATGATGCATCCCAAAAAGCATTCCTCTTCTCTCCAAAAGTGGCATACGAAAACTTCGCCTTAAGTTTATGCCAACGGAGTGTACTGAGAACTTATCCCAAATGCAATGCATGTTGTTCCTCACTCCTCGAGTATACAAGGATATCAACCAAAAATACCATGACGAAATTGTTTAACAACCCCTTAAATACTCAGCTCATCAAATCAACAAAGTAAGTAGGTATATTGGTCAGTTTGAAGGGCATGATTAACCACTCATACAATCTGTTGGGTGTTTGGAACGCCATCTTCTGAATACTATCCTTGGAAACATGCAACTGATTGAGTTTGATAGCCAAGTTAAGCCGTGAGAATACTTTAGCAACAACTAACTGACTAAGGAGATCGTCTATGTGGAGCAATGAATAATGACTTTTCTTTGTCAGTTTAATTAGCTTTATATAATCAATGCAGAGTCTAAGAGAACCGTCCGCCTTGGTGGAAAAGACGACTAGTGCTCCACAGTTAGAAATGCTCCTCCTAATAAAACCTTTCTCCAGTAACTCATTCACTTTCTTATTCAACTCGCGTCTCTCCTTTGGAGCCATATGCCTTAGCAGTAAGGCAAAGGGTCTCGTATTCTCAATAAGATAGATCATATACTCGTTCTCTCTTTAGGGCTGAAGATCGGTAACCTCAGCAAAAACATCAAGGAAATCTCTAACTATAGGCACTATACTAAGCTCGTCATGTGATAGTCGCAATGAATAAAGGTAGCTCAACATAACACACAAACCAAGAGAATCCCAATAAAAAGGCATCACAATCAAACTCGACCCTTAAGATAAACAACTTCAAACCCCTACATACCATAGACAAATAGTCCGATCCAAAGGGGTTTGATACAAGTACACGATCCGTGACAATACTAGTGTGTGTTTGTACCAAAATTGGGCACAACACTCTTCGGAAGTTTTTGAAGAGATAAAGTGAAGAAATTAAATGGAAAAAAGGGATTATCTAACAAAAACTCCAAATTTCAGATATGAAAATAATTAAAATGCAAGGAGACACAAGAATTTAGAGTGGTTCGGCGTATCGCCTACGTCCAATATGAGGTTGATAGCTTTATTGATCTTTCTTTGAAGATTACAAGTGAATTTAGTGAATTACAGCAGATAATTATGATTTGCAGCAGTGAATTTAGTTATTGGCAGCAGCAAGGGAGTTTAGATCTGGATCCGGCAGAGTCTGGGCGTTCCCGAATTCAAAGAAGAAGAAGCCCCCTTTTTGTATGCCCTGGGGCTCTATTTATAGGTGTAGGAGGCTGATATTTCGCTTAGATCTCGGGAGACTCCTTCTGGCATGTGAGTAGACCCGCGCGACCAAGCCCGTGAAGTTTCGGCCAGATCCGTGATCGATACGAACGGATTTCGTATCGATCAAGATTGCGTCCGATGGAGTCGAAATTTGGCGTGGACATTCTTTAGCGTTCACGTAACCTTCTGTGAAAATTTCATAGCATATGGACTTGTGGATCTCGAGTTATGATCGATACGAAATGGAGTTTTTCCATCCGCGATCGCTACGAACGAATTTCGACTCGATCAAGACTTGCTCCGATTGAGTCGAAATTTGGCAGGAACATTCTTATGTCATTTGTAAGCTACTGTGAAAATTTCATACCATTTGGACTTGTAGATCAAGAGATATGATCGATGCAAGTTGGAGTTTTTTCCATCCGCGATCGATACGAACGAATTTTGACTCAATCAAGACTTGCTCAGATTGAGTTGAAATTTGGCAGGAACATTCTTTATGTCATTTGTAAGCTGCTGTGAAAATTTCATAGCAGTTGGACTTGTAGATCAAGAGATATGATCGATGCAAGTTGGAGTTTTTTCCATCCGCGATCAATACGAACAAATTTCGACTCGATCAAGACTTGCTCTGATTGAGTCGAAATTTGGCAGGAACATTCCGTAGGTCATACTTAAGCTCCTGTTAAAAGTTGGTGGCATTTGGACTTGTAGATCTCGAGTTATGATCGATGCAAGTTTGGATTTCTCAACCGTGGTCGATCAATATCTTGAGCATACGAACTCCGATTGACTTGAAATTTGGAACGTTGGCTCTCATAGCTTTGCTTGTCATGTCATATCAATTTGAACTTGATCTGGGCTCGAAAAAAATTCGTCGACATCCATAGTGAGCCTGCGTACAACCGATCTCCAAGATGAACTGCCCTTGGTTTTTAGTCAAGTTCTTGGTGTCACGGCCTTGCCAAAAGGCGGGATAACATTTGCCCCCCAAAGTACGTCTTGGGTGAACATGACGTGCTTTGAAATGCTGCATCCTTCATTCTGAAAAAGTTCTATCTGATTCGTTGAGTAGTTGCTATCTTTTCGTCAAAAGATGTAACCTTCGATTGATTTCCAGTAATATAAATGTTGATTTGTTGACTGCCAATGATTATGTAGTGCACTGTTGTAACTGAGTGTCGAGTGCTAGCGATTTGTTGTTCACTGTTGTAATTGTCAACAGGTAAGCATTCAACTCCTGTAAATTTTGAAAATTGAATGTTAGTCTGTCATACATGCATGTATGTTAGCCTGACTCCCGTCAATGTTTGCACGATCATGGGTCGTTGTCAAGTTTTGTTTATCGAGTTTCGCAACGATCCTCTCCTGGATCGATGTGAAATTCGAGTTGTAACAATGTTCGATTGTTGTTTTAAGTCCTTCCTTTGTATCGATCCTCTCCTGGATTGATCTGAGATGTTGGAATGTATGCTTCGTATCGATGGATATGTAATATTGGGTCTCGGATCGATGGATACAAAAGTAATGCTTTGTATCGATGGAGTCAAACGATCCAGATATAATCATGCAGTGATGCTTCACGGAGGATATGCCATTTCTTATTCCTTTATTCAATAGGAATCCCTGATTGTGGATAATCTTTGATAGAAGTCATCCATGACTCTTTTTCTAGATCCGTCTCCAAGATCTTGTTGATCTTCATATGTCAATGCCTAGAATAATAAGCATTTCAACTGGGACAAAGTCTATTTGTCGTGCATCCCCAGAACTGGCTAGCTTGGCGAGTGATTCGGCCTTTTCATTTGGTTCTCTGAGGATTTGTGTAGTGGTGTAATAGTCGAAGCCGGCTAGTAGCTTTTGGACCCGGTTGAGATAAGGAGCAAGACGTTGCCCCCTAGTTAGATAATCTTCCCTGACTTGGCGTACTACTAACCAGTAATCACATAAGACATGTAAAGTTTTCACTCGTAGTTTTCTTGCAGGTTTGAGCGCCAAGGCTTCATACTTAGCTTCGTTATTTGTTGCAGGGAAGTTGAGTTTCAGGGCGTAGCAGATCGTTCGTTCCTCAGGAGTCATTAATGCAACTTCGATGTTAGAAAGCCGATTATTGGAAGTTCCATCGGTGTACGTTCTCCATCGGTTGGACGGTTCTCCACTGTTCTTCGGATAGTCGTTTGATGTGGTGGATTCAGATATGAAGTATGCTAATGTTTGACCATGGAGAGCTCACTGAGGGAGATAAGTGATATCAAATTGGCTTAGCTTAATACTCCATTTGAGTAACTTTTCAGACATCTAAGGTTTCTATTGGACCTATCGTAACGGTTGATCGATATGGACGTTAACGAGGTAAGCTTGTCAATAGCTAGCCTTCATCATATACTGGTCTTTGGATTCGTTTCTCTTCACATAGCACTGTGACGCTTATGGCGTGTGTTGAGACGGCCCAATTGATGTATAAATCTTCGCGATCCAAAGGTTTAGGTAAAATGGGAGGTCTCTTTAAGCGATTTATCAGAGCTGGAAGTGCACCAACGCAGTTGTTAGTTCATTCAAAAGTTCTCTTCCCTCTCTTAGTCAGGTTGAAGAAGAGAATTCACTTTTAGATGGTCCTAGAGTCAAATCAACTTAGGACGGTAATCTTTCGACTTAGGCTCCGTACCTGCTCGGTTGTCCTCGGTACATGGGTGTCTCTAATTGTCGGAATTTTCTAGAAATTAGTCTTGATTCGATGAGAATTGCTGATGAAAATGAAGAATCTTTCTGATGTAATAGTGAAAGAGCATTTCAAAGGATCGAGTTTCATCCTGCATTTTTTGGAGAGCGCTGAATACCTCTGTCAAGTCATCGATATGGTCGTTTGATAGCTGTGATCTCACAAGCATATTAACCACATCTACTTTCATCGACCGACCGATATGATTTTTGAATGATCTGTTAATCGTCCTTTGGTAAGTAGCATAAGCGTTCTCAAGTTCGAATCCAGTGATTTCAGCATAGCACTATAGGCCCAGGTCAAGAATGAGATAGTTGTATTCCTGGTCTAGGATATGCTCCAGTATCCGATTGTATCTGGAGTGTGTATCCATGGATGTGAGTAATTCATGTCTGATGGTAAGGTCCATTAGTTGGTTGATCATTGGAAGTGGAAAGCTGTGCTTTGTCATACCCCATGCAAATCTGAGTAGTTGACGTATGTCCTCCACTCTCTGTTCGTTTTTCTTATAAGAAAAGGATTGGATACTCATTTTGGTTGGAGGGCATCATGGATAAACCCATCGGTTTTGAGCAGATTCGCCTCCTCTTTAAGTGCAACAGATCTCTCCGGGTCCATGTCGCATTGTTTTTGTTCACCGAGACATGATTCGGGTCGATATTTAATGCATGGTTCTTCATGGCTGGCGAGAGTCCATATATATGTATATATAAGATCGAGTCCAAGCGAACACATCAAGATTCTCCTGAAGTAAAATAGTTGACTCTTTCTTCACCATTGCGCAGAGTTGTGATCTGATCTACAGTACTCATGATGGGTTGTAGGCGCCTCATGTGTTTATTTGCAATGGTAAATGATCAGGCTTATAAGGACGTTGAATCAAAGGATTAGTAGAACTTAGCCTTGTACTGCACGTTGCTACATAGCTGGCTCCAGCTTTGAGATTGAATTCACTTGTGTTTCTGAATGATGCGCTTTTCATTCAATGTACTCGCGATCCGTTGCTCATTGTAAGGGTTGGAATGATGACCAGTCGCCCATGAGTTCGGGTATTGATCTGATGATTCTATCTCTAGGCATCCTTTCAGTCATAACCTTGAGTTGTTATGAATATCAGGCATGGGTCATAGGTTCAAATTGTTATAGTCAACTCTCGGATAATTACTCTTTTGCCCCCAGTCTTAGGTTGGCGGATGCATTACGTGGACGGTCTAGTCTCGTCCTAGCTGTGTTTATACTGTAGTTCAAGCTTTAAGAATCAGAGTTGATTGATGAATGGTTGAATCATAATAATCTTATCTTCTTGCTCGTGCCCCCAAGTTTGGGGAATATCTCGATAAGTGGCAGGGTAGACAATGTCCGCTTCAATTTTGTATTCTATTCCATTGAACCATGGGATCGAGTTAACCGACGGAAGGCAGAGTCGTGCCTATCCTGCATTATGTTCTAGTTCTTTCCTCTAGGCGGAATACATTGTTACTTTGCTGACATTCGGACATAAGCTAGATTCTGGACGGTCAATGACATTCGCTCTGCTGCTTATGTCGCCGTACTTTGGGCAAAAACTGAAGAGTGAATCATCCAGTCAGATCCAATGCAGGATTGATGCTTCCCTTGTCGAATCCAGGGTAAGAATCAGTGTGCAGATGTTTAGGTTGCACTTGTTTCGAATCGCTCTTTTAGTCGGATCATGGTAAGAGTCAATGAATGAATGGACGCGTTGCATTCATTTGGAGTTGGGTGATCAACCATGTCCATTTCGATTTACGTTCTCCGGTCAGATTTAGGGATAAAGTTGGCTCGAATGCGGTCATGTCATGCTCATCTGGTCTCATGCTCTTCCTGACGGATCGAAGGAAGGTAACGGAGGACGAATGGTCAAGTCACACCCATTCGTGGTTTATTCTTTTATCCATGCTCTGTTGGTCAAAGGTATTCGATGGAGTTCGGGTCACATCGACTTGTAGACGAAGAGGACCGATATTGACCGTCGATTCAATGGTACGATGTAGAATGCTCGGACCTCATTTCTTGTCGATCCAATGGTATGATATGAAAGGTGCATATCGATATTGCCCGTCGATCCGGAGGTACGATATAATTTGTTGCCCAGGACTTTGGGCATCATTCTGATTGGTTAGCATTAGGGTCTCCTTGTAGTCGTTGCCTTAAGTTGTAAAGGACGCTAAGTTGGAGATGCAGCGAGTCACCTTTCTCTTCTTTCGGTGATTTGTACTTCTGCCCCCAGTCTTGGGTTAGCAGAGTTAGTTCGTGGATGGTCTAATTGCACCTGTAGTGAGTTTACACCCCTCATGTCGAGTTCAGGTCAGAGTTGGAGAATGAATGGTCGAATCATATTCATTCATTTGTCCATTCTTGTAGCCACACTTTGGGGATCAGAGTCAGTTGAAGGGCCATTCATCATACCTATTTGATGTTTATACCACTGTCCACACTCTGGGGACTAAGTTTTTTTTGTAGAAAATGGTCAGACCGTGTTTTCCTCGGTCAATTCCTCTGCCCCCAGTCAAGGGCAAAAGTCACAGTGTGGCCGGTCAAATTACAACAACTTTAGTTTGATGCTTCTCCCACTGAACTGTAGGAAGGAATTGATTGGCGGATGGTTAGGTCACATCCGTCCATGTTGCACGCACAACCCGTCGGTACACTGGCGAGAGTTAGCAGATGAACGGTCATGCCACATTCATTTGCGATTGGATGGTAGTAATATCAATTCAGAATGGGACATCCAGCTAGGTCCGTTTTTCGAATCTACGCCTCCCTGTCGAATCAAGGAAGAAATTTTGTCTTGTAGGGTTGGAGTGCATCCCTATAAATTTACGTTATGGGTCCCATGCCGGGGACAAGAGTTGATGCATGGACGGTTGTGTCACGCCCGCTTAGTGCTGGATGGTCGGATCACATCCAATTTCGTGTGTTAAGTGTGCCCCTGTGTCAGGGGAAGATTGGAGAGCATACGGTCGAACCACATCCGCTTTTTGTACTATAGAACTTGATGAGGAACCATAGCCGATAAATGGACAGTCGAATCACATCCCTTTTGGTATTCATATTCCAAACCATGCTTTGAGGACTGGAGTTGGTTGATGAGTTTATAGTCACACCCATTTGGTGTTTATACTATAGCATGCACTCTCGGGACCAAAGTAAGTTGATGGGTGGTCATTCGCACCCAGTAGGTGTTTATACTCCAGTCCACACTCTGGGGATTTAGAGTTAGTTGAAGTTTATTTTCTAGTTTGCAATCTGGGAATCTGGAGTTAGTTGATGTTTATACTCCAGTTCGCACTCTGGGAATCTGGAGTTGTTGATGTTTATACTCCAGATCGCACTCTGGGAATCTGGAGTTGCTGATGTTTATACTCCAGTTCGCACTCTGGGAATCTGGAGTTAGTTGATGTTTATACTCCAGTTCGCACTCTGGGAATCTGGAGTTGTTGATGTTTATACTCCAGTTCGCACTCTGGGAATCTGGAGTTGATGTTTATACTCCGACTCGCACTCTGGGAGTTCGGAGTTGATGTTTATACTCTGTTTCGCACTCTGGGAATCCAGAGTTGATGTTTATACTCCAGTTCGCACTTTGGGAATCTAGAGTTAGTTGATGTTTATACTCTAGTTCGCACTCTGGGAATCTGGAGTTAGTTGATGTTTATACTCCAGTTCACACTCTAGGAATCTGGAGTTAATGTTTATACTCCGACTCACACTCTGGGAGTTCGGAGTTGATGTTTATACTCCGTTTTGCACTCTGGGAATCCGAAGTTGATGTTTATACTCCAGTTCGCACTCTAGGAATCTGGAGTTAATGTTTATACTCCGACTCGCACTCTGGGAGTTCGGAGTTGATTTTTATACTCCGTTTCACACTCTGGGAATCTGGAGTTAATGTTTATACTCCGACTCGCACTCTGGGAGTTCGGAGTTGATGTTTATACTCCTTTTCGCACTCTGGGAATCCGGAGTTGATGTTTATACTCCAGTTCACACTCTGGGAATCTGGAGTTAGTTGATCAGGTACGTGGACAGTTGTATCATATCCACCCTGAGTAGGCAAGCAAAGTCGTTAGATGGACGGATCCATCCTCCTCGAGCTTGTAAATATGGAAGGCGAGGTTGTTAGATGTACTGATCCATCCTCCTCGGGTTTAGGTTGAACACGGGCGAAGTCGTTAGATGGACGGATCCATCCTCCTCGAGCCCATGTCCGTAAGTTTATACTCCAGCTCACACTCTGGGAATCTGGAGTTAGTTAGAGGATTGTCGTGTATCAATCCCTTATTGCCGTAGTGTGATGGCTTGTCCCTGAGCTCAGGGTTTCACTTAGCGAGTGATCGGTGGGATCCCGATTAACTTCCACTTATATGCCCCTCAACGAAGGATGAGATTTAGTTTATGGACGGTTGGATCACGTCCGTGTTCATTTGGATTCCACTTTTGCTGAGCCTAAGGAGTAAGATTAGTGTTCTGGCAAGCTTTGTGCTCGAGCATAGGAAAGGATGGTCGAACAACATCCACTTTGAGTTGTGTATTTTCCCTTAAGTCGGGTGCAAGAATTGGAGAGCAGACAATCGAGTCACGTCCAATTTATACTTTGCATTCTTTCGATCGAGCTAAGGAAGAAAGTTGAAATGACAGCTCGTGATGGTTAGCGAGTAGGCAGTCAGTCGTTGATGACTTTAAATTGAGGGTTGGACCCTGATGAAGTTGGTTTAAGGCATGACTGTTTTGCCAAATTACAGAAGAAAACTGGAGAGTGAACGGTCAAATCATATCTATTTTAAACATGTGTTCTCAAACAATCCCAAGTGTCTAATGTAGGATTGGATGCATGGAGTGTGACATCACGTCCACCCTTGGTGTGATTCCGATTTTATCGGGCATCAGAAGAAGCATAAGTATTTTGGCGAGCTTCAAGTACGAGATGGAGAGTACATTGTTGGGATATATCACTCCAAGTCTTTCCCAAGTCTCCAATTAAATTGCATAGGCGGATGAATGGATGGTCGGTTGCATCCACTTTGTACTAAAGCCTTGACCTCATCGGTCTCTTCCGCTTTGATGCCTTGCCCCCAGTCAGGGGCATATAGTAGCCGATGAGTGGTTGAATCATGCTCGTCATGATGATACCTCAATGATTTGATCTTAGTCCACGGAGGTTGTTTTGCACCCAATCTTAAGTACTCGGTTACCTGCATCATTTGCAAGTAGTTTAATTCAAGTAGGTCATATTTTGCAATGTAAATGAAATTGAATTGGAAATAATTCAAAAGAGATCAGATCAAATCTCATTGATAAGTGAGGCAGCATCGTATGCTCGCTATTGCACTTCAGTCCAGCCCTTCTCAGTTAGAAGTCTAACGCAAATGGTTCAATTTTATCAAAGTCATTGATCGATAGGGATCGGATGTTCCCGGTCCTTCATTTTATGGGGCTTGCACATATTGTCAGAGCTATCCTTCCCGGAGCAGCCTTATGGCGTTGGCATTCACGGTAGCCATCTAGAGAAGAGGAGTTTTCTAATCTAGAGTATGGAATAGGTCCCCTCCTTATTTTGCCATGTTGATACTTCATCTGATTCATCAACTCAATATTGGCCTAGACATGTTGGTGTAGCCGTCGGCGGCTATCCACCAATTCTCTTATCAAAGTCGTGATTGACGGTTTTCTCTGAGGAATGAGGGAAGACATCTGCGTTTGATGGAATTCATCACTCTTGGTGGAGTCCATGTGCCATTCTCACTTCATGAGGTAGTGTCGGGGGTTGTATTTCCATAGTACACCGACATAGTTAACATGTTGAATTTTCACTAGAAGTTCTGCATGTAGGATGGTTTCAACGAATAGGTCTCGACTGGGAACGATTCTCCAATCGACATTATGATCAGGTCCATCTTATTGCCAAGGGGTCTTGTAACACTGGTGAATGATGTATGCACGATTGCCCGATGTTCGAGTGGTTTGGTGATGCCGATTGGATGGTGAGTTGGTAAAGATGGGCTCATAGACTGGTGATTATTTCCAACTTTCACCCAGGTAGGAAGCCCATATAAGATAGTGAGGAAGTCCTCTTGAGGTTGTATGCCATGCTTCTAGTCATGTGGACACGGTATGATTAAGATGCGGGCATTTGAAGATGGTTCAGTGGTTACCAGCTATGTTTTGAGTGGGCAGAGTAGACATTGTAGGGCAGTCGTCATATTAGCCATCGTACCATAGTTGTCAATTCAGGAGTTTAAAAGCTGGTCAATTGGAGGAATCTAAAGTCCACCTTAGCAGCATGATATATTAACCAACTCCAGTTCTTGGCATGTAAGTTAGGTTCTCCAGCCTCTGGGAGCACCGGTTGATTAGTATTCCTTTACCCATTCCTTGATTGCAAGTCAGCATTTGTTGCCGTGATCTCCTATGTCTTGTTCAGTCATGGAACAATCAGAAGCACGGATGGAATGTTCCTTCATTAAATTAAGCTTTGAATTCACTATGCAGGTGCTCTGCGCTACGGCTATGGTTCGGGGAATTTTAGCCCCTTTTTAGGAAATCTGGGTCGTACCCGATTTTTTTTTTGAAATTTCGTATCGATACGAATTGGACCCAGATGGATCAACACGAAGAGCGTGTGAGTATCAATATGAATTGGAGTAGTTACGATCGATACGAATTGGAGCAGTTGCGATCGATACGAACAGAGCACAGGCGATCGATACGAACAGAGCGATGCGAAGCAGATCGAGTCGAACAGAGGCTCTCTGATGGATGCAAAGCGGAGCAAGTCGAACAGAGGCTCTCTGAGGGATGCGAAGCGAAGCGAGTCGAACAGAGGCTCTCTGATGGATGCGAAGCGGAGCGAGTCGAACAGAGGCTCTCTGATGGATGCGAAGCGGAGCGAGTTGAACAGAGGCTCTCTGATGGATGCGAAGAGGAGCGAGTCGAACAGAGGCTCTCTGATGGATGCGAAGCGGAGCAAGTCGAACAGAGGCTCTCTGATGGATGCAAAGCGGAGCGAGTCGAACAGAGGCTCTCTGATTGATGCAAAGCGGAGCGAGTCGAACAGAGGCTCTCTGATGGATGCGAACAGGATAGTGGCGATCGATATGAACAGAGCGACACAGACAGAGCGATGCGAAGCAGATCGATACGAACAGAGCACTCTTGATCGATACGAACAGGAAAGTGGCGATCGATACGAATAGAGCGACATGAACAGAGCGATGCGAAGCAGATCGATACGAACAGAGCAATCTTGATCGATATGAATTTTGACATATTTTCTGGATACGAAATGATGGATACGAAAAACACCATATTTTCTGGATACGAAAACATGGATACGAAAATCACCATATTTTCTTGGATACGAAAACATGGATACGAAAATCACCATATTTTCTTGGATACGAAAACATGGATACAAAAATCACTATATTTTCATGGATATGAAAACATGGACACGAAAATCACCATATTTTCATGGATACGAAAACATGGACACGAAAATCATCATATTTTCTGGATACGAAAATCATCATATTTTCTGGATACGAAAATTACCATATTTTCTGGATATGAAAACATGGATACGAAAATCACCATATTTTCATGGATACGACAATATGAGTATGAAATTCATGATGAATGTAGTTCCTCTTAGATCTGGAGCAATCTGAATAGAATAGGAGGAACCACTGATCGACAGATCTGGTTCTTCTCGTTAGATTTTTGTAATCCAACGACGGTAGTAGATCCATAGAGCAGGAGAAAAGCAGGGTTTTCTCAGTGAAAGCACCAAAGTGTTTGTACCAAAATTGGGCACAACACTCTTCGGAAGATTTTGAAGAGATAAAGTGAAGAAATTAAATGGAAAAGGGAGATTATCTAACAAAAACTCCAAATTTTAGATATGAAAATAATTAAAATGCAAGGAGACACAAGAATTTAGAGTGGTTCGGCGTATCGCCTACGTCCACTATGAAGTTGATAGCTTTATTGATCTTTCTTTGAAGATTACAAGTGAATTCAGTGAATTACAGCAGATAATTATGATTTGCAGCAGTGAATTTCGTTATTTGCAGCAGCAAGGGAGTTTAGATCTGGATCCGGCAGAGTCTGGGTGTTCCCGAATTCAAAGAAGAAGAAGCCCCCTTTCTGTACGCCCTGGGGCTCTATTTATAGGTGTAGGAGGCTGATATTTCGCTCAGATCTCGGGAGACTCCTTCTGGCACGTGAGTAGGCCCGCGCGACCAAGCCCGTGAAGTTTCGGCCTGATCCGTGATCGATACGAACGGATTTCGTATCGATCAAGATTGCATCCGATGGAGTTGAAATTTGGCGTGGACATTCTTTAGCGTTCACGTAAGCTTCTGTGAAAATTTCATAGCATATGGACTTGTGGATCTCGAGTTATGATCGATACGAAATGGAGTTTTTCCATCCGCGATCGATACGAACAAATTTTTACTCGATCAAGACTTGCTCCGATTGAGTCAAAATTTGGCAGGAACATTCTTTATGTCATATGTAAGCTGCTGTGAAAATTTCATAGCATTTGGACTTGTAGATCAAGAGATATGATCGATGCAAGTTGGAGTTTTTTCCATCCGCGATCGATACGAACGAATTTCGACTCGATCAAGACTTGCTCCGATTGAGTGAAAATTTGGCAGGAAAATTCTTTATGTCATTTGTAAGCTGCTGTGAAAATTTCATAGCATTTGGACTTGTAGATCAAGAGATATGATCGATGCAAGTTGGAGTTTTTTCCATCCGCGATAGATACGAACGAATTTCGACTAAATCAAGACTTGCTCCGATTGAGTCAAAATTTGGCAGGAACATTCCTTAGGTCATACTTAAGCTCCTGTTAAAATTTGGTGGCATTTGGACTTGTAGATCTCGAGTTATGATCGATGCAAGTTTGGATTTCTCAACTGTGATCGATCGATATCTTGAGCATACGAACTCCGATTGACTTGAAATTTGCAACGTTGGCTCTTATAGCTTTGCTTGTCATTTCATATCAATTTTAGCTCGATCCAGGCTCGAAAAAAATTCATCGACATCCATAGTGAGCCTGCGTACAACCGATCTCCAGGATGAACTGCCCTTGGTTTTTAGTCAAGTTCTTAGTGTCACGGCCTTGCCAAAAGGCGGGATAACAGTGTGTAAGTGTAAGTCATCAACAAGTCTACTAGAAATGAAAGAATGTGAAGCTCCAATGTTAAATAATATGCGAATAGATAAATCAGAAAGAGTTAACATACCTTTGATCACCACTTTCTTACTCTTATGTGCCATTGGCTATGCACTCGAGCTAGGGACCACCTCTAGTGCATTAGCCATAATCACTTGAGTAAAAGTCTGAGTAGAAGCTCTCGGTGGTGTCGTGCAAGCTCGCTTCAGATGTCCATACCGATTGCAGTTATAGCACTTAACCTTTGAAAGATATTCTCTACACTCCTTCATGAAATGACCCTTCTTGCCACACTTCCTATAGTGCATATCCTTCTTCTATATCTTTCCTTTGGGTCCACCTCCACTTTTGCGCTGGTTTTGCTACACTTTCCCCACAACCATCTTGGGTTCCTCTTCCTTGGCTTCTCCTTTGGAGATGGTGTTAGCAAAGCCATCTCCATTGGACCTACATACGCAACACCCATTTTAATATGACTCAGAGCTAAATCTTAGATAGGTTCGTTCAGCACTTTGGCAAATTTTAAAGCCTCTTATATGGGATATCAATCAGTCCCATCCCGAATCTAGCTAGCTCATTAAACTGATTGATGTATTCTTTAACAAACAAATATCCTTGCTTTAAGTGAATGAACTTTTCTAATTACACACCTTCCTTTGCCTTAGGAAGAAACTTCACCTCAGATCGCCCACGAAACTCATCCCAAGTGATCTCCTCTCCATTAGTCTCAGCCTCAACAACCACCCAACAGCTCATTGCCTCACCCAATAACTGCCATCTAGCTGATTGCATCCTTGCCTTGTCACTCAAGCCAAAGATCCTCTCACAAATGGGGATCCGTGACCTTAAATCCACATAAGACTCTATTCCCATATAAGGCTTTCCTCTAAGATTTGCGAAATCTTTGCATAGCTTAGCGAAGTCTATAGTGGTAGGTAGGTGGGCAGGAGCCGCACTTGTCACTCCCTCTATGAGTCCTCTAGTGGGATTAAGATCGACATGTTCCCTCGCTTGGAAATATCTGCGAAACTAAATTAGAATGTGCACACCCAGAATCTTGACTGCGTCTCCTGAGCCTGAACCTGCGAGATCACTCAACTTCCATTTGTAAATTTTAAAAATTCTATTAGAAACTTTCCACAGATACTATAGGCACGAATAGAGAGATAACTTATGCACAAATCAAAGATAGCATACGCACGAAAAAGAGAGATTATGATTTATATGAAATCTTTTGGAATAGCTCTTTAAAAAATCTTTACTTCTATACATATATTTTAAAGAGTCCATTTTGAAAAACTTCGAAAAACATTTTTGGAAAATCTTTTGAAGATACCATGTTTTTCAGAAACCTTTCAAACGCATCCTCTCATTATGGTCCTAATCCCTAAGGAACCTTGAACCTTTGATATAATACCAACTATGACAACCTGCACCTCCCATCACAGCCGATCCAAAGCCTAATGTGACCTTCTGACTCACACCAGCCAAGAAATGCAATCGTTCGGGATTATAACGATTCACATCACAGAGACTAATACAAGCAAATATTATATTAGATATACTACACTTTCAGAACTTACAGCGAAAGGAATAAAACATATATCATAGAAAAATATCCATCTCAGAAAATATCCAAATCACAATCTCAGAACCAATACGTGATCAATATAGAGAACATAGATAATATCAGTCCAAGTCTAATGAAAAGGATAAACTGAACTAACAAGATAGATAAATAAATGGAGAGCAAATATGGTAAAATGTAGTCTCCAAAGATAAGCTCGACTCTCTATGTGTCAAGAATGTAGTTACTTTAATACCACTCTAAATGATATAGGGTGTGATACAAGTATCGATGAATTCCTAAAGTCTGTTACCTAAGGGTTCTTATCTAATACATTCCTACATTATAGTCTGTGTAGGCTAATATGATGTATCGAATCTCATGTCTAACGATTGACCATCGCTCCTAAAGTCACTCAATATGTAAGAAACTGCCCTCTTGGCTACTACCTATGGAAAACACCACCACTAGGCTATGGAAAAAAATTTCCAGTACTAGCTATCACCACCACTAAGCTACTGGGAACAATTCCCTCTCACTACACCTAGAGAGAAAGAATCTGAGATGCCAACTCGTTGGGATGTCTCATCATCTCCATTCACTTCCACCTCTCAATCGTAGCGTTAGCCTCTTATTGCACGCTCCGGGTCCTTCTTTTAACTATATCATGTGCATCAGAATTCGTGCATACTATGACTTCCCATTGTACCAGAACCAATCCATCAGGCATCATCGTCAATGCTGCAAATCCATCGTGGAACCTCCTATGAGTGCAATTTGCAAAAATACATCGTCTCGAGTTGATTACTAGATCCTAAATTAGGTAAACAATATTTACCCAATAACGCTACGACCTAGCATCCGCTTCTAGAGAATTAGCTTCATTACAAGTCCTAGCATTCATCCGATTGCCCCTAAATAGGCTCACAATAGTTAACATTTTATATATATTTTTATTAATAAACTTAGGCCTTAGGCCAAGGTTCAATATTTGGATTTCCATTGCAAACGGTCGACTGCTGTTCCCCTACGGTCGACCACTACCGGTCGACCGCTGACGGTCCAGGGTCAACTATTCATGAACAAAATTTAAGGTTTTTATAGTTTTTAATTGTCGATTACTTGAGTACTTTATTCAGGCCAGTAACAACATTTGATTAACCCTTATTATAGTCAAAGCATCGCTTTGTAATTAAATTAAGAGTTTATTGATTTAGGGTTTTCAATTTCAAGTTAGAAAGAGGAATATACATTAATCTACAATTAACAGTTTACTAACAATTTAAAGTTAGGACTTTCCATATTCAATTTGAATTTCTAACATATTTAATTAGGGTTTATAACATTCTAAATCAAGTAAATTATTTAAAATCAAATATAATACTCATCTTTTTAAAGTTGTGTCCACTCGCCTTAAGTTTAAGCTCTTCCTTTTGCTTATGCTTGAGTATCATTCTCCCTAAATTAATAACTCCGCCTTGATTTGAATGCTTGCTTTCTTTTAGACTGCCTTTAATTTATTTTATTTTTAAGAAATTTTTGAAGTGGAAAAGAGAGAAATTTTTTATAGATTTTTGTTGCTATGTTTTGTTAATTGAGGTTTCAGATTAGATTAGGCTAACATTTATAGGGGTTGGGTTTAGTTTTAGGCCATTAGATCTAGGCTAGAGACTCACTAGTCCAATCATGAACGCACATCAGTTTTCTTCATAGCCAAGCATCGATCCTACCCATTCAAATACGTCATACAAAACAACCAACTCTTGATTTCACAAGGGCCAATGTCGACTGCCCTCGACCCTAGGTCGACCGCTACCGATCGACCATCGACCACTATGGGTCGACCGGCTCCAATGTAATCTTGTATATTTTTAATTCTAAGTTTCTTATTCGATTTCCAATTCTTTTATCGTCCGTAGCATCTTCGTTTTAATTCCGATTTCGAAGTGTTATATATGAAAATCATCCAAAAAATCATTAAGAATGCAACTGTGCCAGTTTCGTAACCAAATTAGAATGTTTGCAAAATTTGCTTTTAAGTCCTTATTTTATTTTACATTACTTTCCTTGTTAATTTCTATTAAATTTTGAGGTGTTATACATAGCCTCTTTAGCAAGGCATTACTCTCCGCCTTCCTTAAGAGCAAGCATATTTTCAGCACCAAAAGGAGCATTTGGAATCTCGGCTTCATCGAATAGAAGCCCTTCATTCTCGGCTTTCTCCTTCTCTTCATTCATATCCTCATCATGTAACTAGCTTTGTTACGTGGGTAAGAGTCACTGAGCTGCTTTAAGCCTTTAGATTTGGAAACATTGACATCAATGCGAAGATGGTTTAGTTCACTTAATCATTTATAGCCTATAGATCTTTATTTTTTCCCCTAACATTAGAAAGCTCATTTTCCTCAACCTGTTATCGATATATCTCTATTTTAACCTGTGCAATTTTGACATTTGCAATAGTGAGCTAGATGTTCGCATTATTGATACCGACCATTAGTTTTTCGACTTGTTTGACCAGATCATCGTTCTTGACATGCACTTGCATCATTTTCTCATGTTGCATTTTGTCTATAATCTCAAGAGCTTGGATATTTTCCTTACGGTTCTCTCTTTCTTTTTCTGAGGTGCTCATCCTTGGTCTTCATTTATGTCTCAGAAGTGTCAATTTCTTTATATAGGATTTGGATCATCTTTGTCCTTTTGTGTGTCTTTCTTTATCTTTCAATGGAGAAGGCAATTCTTCTTATTGATATTGACTAAGTTCTTAGTCGGCTTCCTTTAAGAGTTGTACCATTCCACCAGGGACTTAGATATAGTTCAACCCTTTTGGATGTCTTTAGTTCGAATTTCATTAATTGTATATTCGAAGTAGACCTTGGTGAGGTCTTAGCCTGGGTACTTTTGGTTGAGTTGGAGTCTCCGAAGAGGAGGGTGAAGCAAGAGCAATGGTAACATGGATGGCATAGCCCCTTTACCCGGCCTTTGCTAATGATATACAGAGAATGTGACAAAAGATAAACAAGAGGTTTTTAGGTGCCAGTGAAGGGGGCTCGGGGTAGAAATTGGAATCGAATTTCCCTTGGAAGTGGGGACAAGCACTATGGAATCAGTAGGAAAGTGGCAGAAGTCGGAATGGAACTTGTTACGAGAGAAGAATTGGCAACTAGAGATGGAGGATTTTACTTCGAAGGGGATTGGCTTCGATAAGAATAAAGACCTTTAGAATGGTCGAAAGGAGATTATTGCCTAGAGTGACACGTGCCAGAGCCTCAAGGGGAGCGTGTATGCCTATTGTAGTCCCTTTCCCAGTCTTGATGTTCAATCTCATAATGGCGCTCCGGCTCTTGTCTTCTCTCCTCTCTTTTCTCCCTCCTCCATTCTCTCTCCTAGCAAGACTCAATTGAAGAGCGGCGTCCGTTGTGTGCCAGATTTGTTGATGGGGACATGTTGAGACTTCTTCCACCCAAGATCCCCGTAATAATTATTTTTCCCCATTTTACTTGAAATGAAAAGAATCAGAGTTATTACCAGATAATTGAAGATCGAAAATGAGTAAAGCGTAAGTGAGTGTGATCTTAAGTGGTGTTGGTGTGTTGCGATCCTATCTGCCCTACGGAATTTTTTGAATCAATGAAATCGTATTTAATAAATTTGACTACATGTCGCCGTATCAGTGGCACGAGAAGATAACTTATGTTTTTAAAATCGGATGCCTAGGTGCTTGGAATAAGTACCGTTGGACTCCTTTGAACCATGATCAATTCTTTAGAGTGTAACCAAACTAAAGGTAGATCAAAAAATTTGCTACTGCATATCTGATCTTTGATGAATGCGTGGAGATTGGTGACGTAAGGTATCAATACCCAGAGATATGCATAACAGACATTGATGCTAGAGATAAGCATTGGTGTATAATTGAATTCTTGTAGGTACATTGATGCGATTGCATTGGTGTTTGTATGGACATGAGAGAAAAGCCTTACAATTTTAATCAAAGCATCACAACACAGTTTTATATACAATTGAACAGGATAAGTGTAATTGGCCATAAATGAAGCTAAGTAAAAGGAAAACACTATGTAGTTGCGAAATTCTATTTATATATACAGAGCTAAATAGATGCGTTACACATATCACATACACAGGAAGGTAAACTATATAAGTAAATAATTGCAAGTAATTATATATTCATACATCTACAGGACCAATACATGTACAAGAACAATACATCGGTGTGAAAAATAAAAGTGTGATAAAGTAAATGAGATAATATTTTACAAAAAAGGAATCTTTCATTACTTAAATTGTTATATACAAAGTCAGGGGCAAGACCCATACAAAACCATGGCCTATGTATGAAAAAACGGAAAAGGAAAAAAAAAGAAAATATAAGTGAAGTGAAACGCTAGAAGCATCACTTCTTTGCGGGCTTACGGACAATCCCCTTCCTCTTGCGCTTCTTAGTAGTACTAACCTTCGAAGGGGTAATCGGTGGTTTTTACCCAAAAAACAAACAAGTTAAAGTAGAAGAGTTTGTTGCAAATGCAGAGTTGAAGCAATCCTACTCATTTCTGATTCATGTGACAATGCAGGTCGAAGATACTTCGCATGCAGGGTTAATTGGAATGGATGTGGCTACTTCCAGTGGATTGATCCATAACTCCATCGACTAGGAAGAGAATATGCATTTGAAATGAAATTGAGAGTGAGAATATTAGAACTTCTACTAAGCAATCGTACCTAACAAACAACAATACTTGGATAGCATCCAAGTATGTGTGTTTACGAGTATGATTCGAAGGTAGTTATCATCATTGTCTATGTTTGCAATATCAAGTATTTTAGGTAATCATTATTATGTGTTGAATGATTACCATGATGTATCTAATCCTGAAAAAGTCAGTAGCTATTATGTGTTTTAATTTATCCCTTTGTTACATTCATCTGAACTCATATGCAACAACAATTCATAATCTCAATAAATTCATACAATGACATTAAACTAGAAATATAACAACTGCAATTAATACAACGTCCAACACTGAAAATAAATACATAATGATAATTTCCTCGGTACTCAACTATTACCTACAAAATGATGATAGTGGTCAGTTAGTTCTTTATGAAAATCCATATGATCCTTGGGATTTCTGATCTCCAAAACTCTATTCATGTACTGTGCAAAGGTATTTGGTTCTTTAAACGGAGGAGTCTTAAAAGCACGCACTAGTTTTGGATAATAACGTAGCTGTAGTTTATAACCACCCCTCTCTTCTTCAAGAATCATGTTATGAAGTATTATACAACAGTACATTACGTCAGATATCACTTCAGAGTCATGGTAGTACACCTCCTTTCTTAGAATTTGGAACCTACCTTATAGAACCCTGAAATCATGCTCAACGTGTTTTCTTAAACTGGCTTGCTGTATTGTAAACTTGTGTTCCTTTTCGTTATAAGGCTTTTTGAAACCTTTGACCAAAGTTTTCCAATTCGGATATATTCCATCAACAAGGTAGTATCACATGTTATGTTGTATATCCGCTATCATATAATGACATGTTGGTGTAGTATCATTAGATAAAGAGCTAAAAAAGTAAGACTGATGTAGAACAATGGTGTTGTTTAAAGACCCAGGTATACCAAAAAAGTGTGCCATTTATATAAAGCAAATGAAGCTACAGCTTCCAAAATTGTTCTTGCCTTATGGTAATGTCCGATGTATATTCCTTGCATTGTAACAAGACAATTTTTCCAATACCAATGCATACAATATAAGCTACCGAAGATACCTAGAAACCCACGTTGTTCGCTCATAGCCAATAGTTGATTGATGTCACTATCGTTCAGCGCTTTAAGATACTCTGCACCATATTCTAGGACCACTATTTTACAAAATTCTTTTAAGCATTTGTTGGCGGTAGAATCTCTAATCCAGATGCACTCATCTTTCCTATCAGCGCTTTCCCCATACACTAACATTCGTAAAGCACTTTTCATTTTCTGATGCGACGAAAGACCCAATTGACCACACGTATTACTTCGTTGTGTGAAATATAACTTTCTCTCCCCTAACCCTATCATGACTTCCTTAACTATGTTTCTGGACATTCAATACTTTGATCTAAACTTCCCTATATTAGAACATGGATCATTGTTAAAGTACTCTGCCATTATTCGATCATGCCCGGATTGATAATCTATTTTCTTTTGCATATATTTACGCCCCATAACACTTCCACCTTATTTGGAAGACTCCTCCATATCCTATAACCGAATGAGTTATACTACTTTGGATGCTATTGCTTGTTGTTGAGAAACTTCATGTGTATTACTATCATCCGAAGTTGACGAAGCTGAATAATCTTTTCATTGGGTTCATGATTAGTTGATTTGTGTTTTCGAAGGGGAGGAAGAAGAGCAGGTTGTAAGATAATGTGTGTTTTGGAGAGGAAGAAAGAATAGCCGGTTGAAGGAGGATGCCGGCTATTCTATACTAGTTTATCCAGCATTTTTAATGTTGGATAAACTAGTGGCCAAGTTTTCATTAAACAGAGCATGTGGATAGCCACATGTGGGTTGTTTATTTGCGCTTTAGTTATCCGGAATTATAAATGCCAGATAACTCGATATTTTTTCACCTAACATAATGTCCTATTGTATAATACATTATAACATGATTGTTGAAGAAGAGAGGTATGGTTATATACTACAGCTGCATAATTATTCAGAATTAGCATGTGCTTTTGAGACTCCTCCGTTTAAAAAACCAAACACCTTTGCACAACACATGAATAGAGTTTTAGGGATTAGAGATCCCAAGGCTCATATGGATTTGCATAGAGAACTAATGGACCACTACCATCATTTTGTAGGTAATAGTCGAGTACTAAGGAAATTATTATTATGTATTTACTTTCAATGTTGGACGTTGTATTAATTACAGTTGTTATATTTCCGGTTTAACGTCATTGTATGAATTTACTGAGATTATGAATTGTTGTTGCATATGAGTTCAAAAGAATGTAATGAAAGGATAAATTAGAACACATAATAACAACTGACTTTTTCAGAAACAAATACATAATGGTAATCATCCAACACATAATAATGATCACCTAAAATACATGATACTAAAAACAAAAAAAAGAACGATAATTACCTATAAAGCACACTAGTAAACACACATACTTGGATGCTATCTAGGTAATTTTGTTTGTTAGGTACGATTGTTCAATAGAAGTTCTAATCTTCTCACTCTTGATCACATTTCAAACGCATACTCTCTTCCTCATCGATAGAGTTGTGGATCAATCCACTGGAAGTATCCACATCCTTTCCAATTATCCCGACATGCAAAGTATCTTCGACCTGCATTTTCACGTGATTCAGAAATGAGTATGATCGCTTTAACTCTGCTTTTGCAATGGACTCTTCTACTTTGAAATTGTTCGTTTTCTGGATTATACAAACCATCGATACTTGGAACGTTATTTGAGTTTGTTCTCAACATTTTTATAATGGTATTCTTGACTGAAACTAAATTGGATGATGACATTGAGGCAAATTGCATTTATAAACAATTACAATCAAATAGTTTTTTGATTTTTTTTATTGTTGACTTGATCATTCAATGAAATTGTACACTATAGCGCAAGACAGAGAGCAACACGGTTTAGGGAGTGATGCGATCAATCATTGATTCGAGATGTACATTGTAGCGTAGGACAGAGAGCATCATGGTTCAGGGAGTGATGTAATCGATCATTGAAAAGATTCCAACTGTAAACTGTAGCACATGACAGAGAGCATCATGGTTCAGAGAGTATGTGATTGATCACTGAAAAGAATCCAGTTGTACAATTTAGCGTATGATAGAGAGCAGCATGGTTTAGGGAGTGATGTGATCGATCATTGAAAAGGTTCCGACATCGTTTAGGGAGCAGCTTGGTTCAGGGTGTAAAAGTTTGTGTAAAAGTTTATTTTCATTATAAATACCTCGTAAATAAAATTTTGTAGTTCATTCTACAACTTAAAAACCATCAACTCTTAAAATGCCTATCTCTTATCCAGAATCATACAATTATACTAATCATTTGTATAGACAGTCAAATCCTAATCCATCTCCACCTAGAGCCCCTACTACAAGGTACATTAATATGGAAGAACAACATTACGAGGATATGAGACAAAGAGAGCTTGAATCGGGGATGCAAGAACTGTGAATAGACCATCAATAACAACTACCTATCAACCCTGCACAAGAATTACATCAGATAATACCAAAATTACAAAATGCAATTGAAGTTGATGCGGTACAATCTACAACCATTACGTGCTTCCGAGGATTCAAATCATCAATTATAGTCGTAAGATATGGTGATAATGTTGGTCGTCGATAATTTCGTTGTCCACTTTACCCAAATTGATGCGAATTTGGATAGTGGATAGATGACTGATTCCCTTCTCGGGCTATTATTCGGACTTTGAAATTAGAAGAAGAGATCGGGAGGCTTTGTAATCAACTCACTGACATTATGCACCAGACCTGTCTTCTTTGTAATCGTTCAACCTAGATGTTTGTCCACTCCAGAACTAACTAGTTTTAGTCTATGTATTTTTCAATTTTCTTTTCATCGTAAAGTAGAAGTCATTTGTTAAATTTCAATATTTAAAATCATGTATCTTCTCATTATCTTAACATCTTAAGTTGAAGTCATACGTCTTAACAAATTATAAAGATCAAAGGTAACTGTAGAACTATAAAGAAATACTTATAATATTTAAATAGCGAAATACATTGAAAATTAAAATAACACAAAGACATATGGGTAGAGAAACACCACACGAAAGTATAATGATACATAGTTAACCTAAACGCATAAGCCAATTGTATCGAAGTTCGAATACCTCATGACCAACGAATTCTGATTGGTACTCCAATATGCACCACGAATCAAAAGTAGATCAATTTGCTTGAAATACTTTTTCCTCTTCAACCTCTTGAATTATTTTGCAATACCTATCGCAGGCTGCCATAAATTCACCATAAGCTATTTTGGTCTCCAAAGTCGAGTGCCTCCTTCTACAATCTGGATGATTATTGTGAACCTTATTTACTAAGTTCTAATACCATTCATGACTTACATACATACCTTTAAAAAACCTCAATTGATGCCTACGGTCAGTCTCAATGTAAGGTTTCACAAGTACTATCAACTCTAAAGATGATCAAGTAACATCAGACACTATACTAACACTTAAGCTTATCTACCAACTTTGCATAAAATGTTTAGTTCACAATAACATAAAGCAACGGTTAAAAATAATATTACCGTTGCCTTATCTGGCATTATTAGTGCTGGATAACATAGCAACAGTAATATTATTATTTACCATTACCTTGGTTTAGCCTGCATTATTAATGCCGATTATTTACCCTAAATTAATAATGTCGAGTAAAACACTGACTGCCAAGGTCGCAAAAGCGACCTTGACAAATAGTGGTGTGCTATTTTTGGACTCCCCGACCCTCTATTGGGATGCTCTAAAGGCTTGCATTTTCATATTTTATATACTAAAGATGTTTCAAAATATATAGAAGACATCACTTACAACCCATTGTATATTAATTAATGGACCTAGTTAACTACAATGCATACACTCTTTATTAACATCTAATCAAAATCTGCTGCAGTAACAGAAGAATAAAAATGTGTTCCCACTGGAAACACTTCTTCATCTACAATAAGGTAATGAAAATAAAACCAACGCACCACTATAAGTGATTGATTTCTATTTCCAATATCGAAAGCAGAGCCGAATAATTTTTCATGTAAAAGATGAACATTAACACTATCGTAATCATTTAGCTTTGTGTTACCCAAATTATTTGCCTGACGTTCTTTCCATTGTTGTAACTTGTACATTTTTTATTATTGTATGTTATTGGTGCTTAGTCTTCACACTATCTGAAGTAGTCTGCTATGATTGTAAATTAGTACACCATAGATTGTGTCATGGCAAACATTGTAGTTTATTTTCAAAGAAAAGTTGACGGGAAAACTAACTTGCATATCTCTTCACTATTTAACCACCTTTTTTTGGGTTGGCCTATTGGCTCCTGCACAACTATAGTCAACTTCGATATTTCTGGTTATTAATAATTCTTTCTTATCAAACATATTTCTTTGCTACAAAGCATGCCAAAATATTTTTTCGACTGAATTATAAAATGAAAGAAATAAGGGTCAAAAAGTTTTTGCCCATGAAGAGTTAGTTGCCCCACGAATGATATAATTACTACAGTTGCTTTAGCTTTACTCACATTCATAGCATACTTTTGTATGTGTCTTACCAAAAAAGGATTGGCTTAGGTTGGAAAATGTTGGAATTCCTAAGTACAAAGTGTAAATGAAATACACTTGTCCCACATCGCCAAATATACAAACAAAGCCAAGTATATTAATAGCTTCCTAATGAAGGGGTTTGGGCCTTGGGGCACCCAAATGTTTGCTTCGTTGTGAGGAGGGAGATCATGCATCACCACACGCGCACGCGCCACCGTCCGTCCGACCGAACCCGGCCGGGTTCGGTATGTGATCCTATTTTTACTGCAAAACTGGGCCGGGCTTTCTGACAGTTGCTGGCTATACGAACAGGTGCGAATCTGTTCAAACGGACACGGATTGACTGAGGGGGTGCGACTTCTAAAGCGGGCGTGGGTTTTTGGAAAACAAACGCAGCCGGAAGCGGGTGCGGCTTATAGCAGGAGCGAATGGGTGCGGCCCGTTAATGAATAGCAGCAATGAAAGGCAACGGGTGCAACCTTTCAAGCAGATGCGACTGTTCAAAGGGGTGTGGACGAAATTATAAATAGAAGAGAATATTGGTCACATTCTCATTCCATTCCAGTCTAGTTTCTTATGCTTCTTCCTTCTCTACTGCTCTAAATAATATATCACAGAGTTGACATACTCATTACAATCTCGTGTAGATTACGTCTGTTGTATCTTGGGAGACTTTAAATAAAGTCTTAAGGAAATTGTCACGACAAGCCTCAGACGGAATTTCCTTCTTCAACCGGTTATATATATATATATATATATATATATTTCTTTTTCTTTCTGCTGTATACTATTTCATTAAATAGTATAACGATTGATTTAGCACTATATTGATTATTACTATAGTTGTTAATTTGTTGTTGTAATTTAATTACGACATAACTATTACTTAAATTAACTAATACAGACTTCTAGAGTAGTAGAAATCTGTTTGATAAACTTGTGAGACGAGTTTATAATTGATTATTCTCTGTTTTGGTACACTAGACATATAACATCTTAAGACTTTCTTGTTTTAACTAAAACAGAGATGGCAACAGTAGAGCTCTCAAAAAAGGCTACTACACACAACAGGCCCGATCCTTTTAAAAGAGATGGTGACGACTTTTTAACATGGCAGAATCAGATGTTATTTTACCTCACCACACTCGGTCTGCAACGGTATCTCGAGGAGGAGGAACCGATTCCTGCACCAGGCAAGGAATCAGATGTTGCTACATGGAAACATTCCGATTTCCTATGCAGAAACTATATTCTGAATTGTCTCGACAAGGTGCTATACAAAGTATATCAACCTCTAAAGACAGCAAAAGCACTCTGGAATGCACTTGCCACGAAGTACAAGACGCAGAATATCAGTCTTAAGAAATTCATTGTAGACAAATTCATGGACTACAAGATGGTCGACTCCAAACCAGTGACTGCTCAATTGCATGAACTGCAAATCATCATTCATGAACTCAAAGCGGAAGGTCATAAGGTTGGAGAATCGTTTTTGGTTGAAGCCATCACGGGAAAACTACCGCCGACATGGAGAGACTACCGAAACTATCTAAATCATAAAAAGAAAGAGATTTCTTTGCAGGACCTCATCGTACGATTAAAGATTGAGGTAGATAACCGCGAAATTACCAAACAAAGCGAGGAGGCATTGGTAACAGAAGGGTTGAAGAACAAAAATAAAGGCCACTTCAACAAAAAGAAGAACTTCTCAAAGAAGAGGAAAGCTCTTGAAAACAAACCCAAAGATAATAAAACCAAGAAGTTTAATGGCGAATGTTGGGTTTTTGGCAAAATGGGACATGCCGCTAGAGATTGCAGACACAAGAAGGAACGCAACTCAGAGACAAATATAGTTGACAACATGGAAGTGGACGAGTCCAACTTTTCAGCAGTTATATTTGAATGCAATTTGGTTCAGAATCCTAACCAATGGTGGGTGGACACAGGAGCTACTCGTCATGTCTGCTCTGATAAATCCATGTTTTCAACATATTAGAAATTCGATCAGGAAGAAAAACTCTACATGGGTAATTCTGCTGTTTCCATGATTGAAGGAACTGGCACAGTAATCCTCATGTTTACTTCTGGAAAAACTGTCAAGTTGAATGACGTGATCCACGTTCCAGACATACGCAAGAATCTGATCTCTAGTTCAGTACTATCAAAGAAAGGATTCAAAATGGTGTTCGAGTCAGACAAGATGGTTCTGTCCAAAGCTGGAATGTATATCGGAAGGGGATATTTATGTGATGGCCTATTTAAGGCAAATGTAGCCATTATCGGCAATAAAACTATGTATTCTGATTGTGCTATTAATAAAATTGAAGTTTCTTACTTGCTTGAGCATGAAATTTTACTATGGCATGATAGATTAGGACACGTAAACTTTTGAAAAATGAAAACATTATCAAACTTGGGTTTAATTCCGAAATTCGAAGTAGATAAGAACTACAAATGTTAGACATGTGTAGAAGCAAAAATGGTTAAAAAACCATTTCAATCTGTTGATAGAAGCACCAAACCACTAGGTTTGGTTTATACATATTTATGTGATTTTAAATCGTTACCTACAAGAGGTGAGAAAAAGTACTTTATCACGTTTATTGACGATTATACACGATATTGCTATGTATATCTTTTGAATAGTAAAGATGAAGCAATTACATCATTTATAAAGACAAGGCTGAGGTAGAAAATCAGTTAAATAAAAAGATCAAGATATTGAGATCTGATTGAGGTGGAGAATATGAATCACCATTTGAACAGTTCTCTTCCGAAAATGGTATAATTCATCAAACAACAGCTCCATATTCACCGCAACAAAATGATGTAGCCGAGAGGAAGAACAGAACGTTGAAAGACATGATTAATGCCATGCTTTTAACATCTGGTCTACCGACGAACTTGTGGGGGGAAGCCTTAAATATGTCTAATCACATATTAAACAAAGTCCCTCACAATAAAACAGGAACAATTCCATATGAGTTATGGAAAGGACACAAACCAAGCTTTAAATACCTCAAAGTGTGGGGGTGCTTGGCAAAAGTTCCAGTTCCGCCTCCCAAGAAAGTCAAACTTGGACCAAAAACAGTAGATTGTTACTATCTAGGGCCAGCCCAAAATAGCAGTGCCTACAGATTTTTGGTATTCAAGTCTGATATAACTGATGTTCATGTAAATACAATCATGGAATCAAGAGATGCCTCATTCTTTGAAGACGTGTTTCCGCACAAAAGGAATGAAGGGAATAATGTCCCTAAAAGGATAAGAGAAGAATCAAGCAATTCACATGAAGATGAAACTCATCATGAGATCGAGGAAGTTGAACCAAGAAGAAGCGTAAGGGCTAGGACTTCCAAGACATTTGGTTCGGATTTTTTCACATATGTGTTAGAACATGAACCTCAAACGTACAAGGAAGCAATGTCATCTTCTGAATCTTCATGTTGGAAAGAAGCAATCCAAAGTGAGATTGATTCAATTCTAAGTAATAAAACTTGGGAAATTATTGATATTCCACCTGGAATAAAACCTATTGGCTGCAAATGGATTTTCAAAAAGAAAATAAAAGCAGATGGCTCTATCGACAAGTATAAAGCCAGATTAGTAGCCAAAGGATATCGGCAAAAAGAAGGAGTAGACTTCTTTGATACATATTCACCGGTAACACGAATAACCTCGATAAGAATGCTAATAGTAATTGCATCGATCTATAATCTAGAAATTCATCAAATGGATGTAAAGACAGCATTCTTAAATGGAGATCTCGATGAGGAGATCTACATGGAGCAACCTGAAGGTTTTGTTTCCAAAGGAAATGAAAACAAAGTCTGTAGATTAGTAAAATCATTATACGGACCAAAACAAGCTCCAAAACAATGGCACGCAAAATTTGATAGTGTCATGATGAGAAATGGTTTTCATATAAATGAATGTGATAAATGTGTTTATTATAAACAAATTGGACAATCATATGTGATGATTTGTTTTTATGTAGACGATATATTAATATTTGGTCCAAATACTCAAGTAATAGAGACCATAAAGAAGATGTTAATTAGCAATTTCGATATGAAAGACTTAGGAGTTGCAGACGTTATTTTGGGAATCAAAATAATAAGAACACCTAATGGAATTGAATTATCTCAGTCACACTATGTAGACAAAGTGATTGAAAAATTCCAAGACTATGGAATTAAAGGAGTGAGAACACCTTTTAATCCATCAGAAGTACTGCATAAAAACACTAATGAGAGTGTAATGTAATTGGAATACTCTCGTGTAATAGGATGTCTCATGTATCTCATGAATTGCACAAGACCAGATATAGCTTATGCAGTAAGTCGACTGAGCAGGTATACAAGAAATCCAGGAAAGGAACACTGGAAAGCACTAATGAGAGTGCTTGGATATTTAAAAAATACCACAAATTATTCCTTACATTATGGAAAATATCCTGCCGTCTTAGAAGGATATAGTGATGCAAACTGGATTGCTGATTCAGAGGAATCAAAATCAACAAGTGGTTATGTCTTTACCTTAGCAGGGGCAGCAGTGTCATGGAAATCAACTAAACAAACATGCATAGCTCGATCCACTATGGAATCGGAGTTCATTGCTTTAGATAAAGCAGGCGAAGAAGCAGAATGGCTTCGTCATTTTTAGAAGATATTCCATTTTGGCCTAAACCTGTACCGGCCATATGCATACACTGTGATAACCAAGCTGCGCTAAGCAGAGCGCACAACTTCGTGTATAATGGAAAGTCGCGACACATTCGTCGACGCCATAACACATTTAGGCAGTTACTCTCAAATGGAACTATTTCCATAGATTATGTGAGAACAAATGATAACCTAGCGGATCCATTTACTAAAGGTTTATCAAGAGAGAAAATTGACTACGCATCGAGGGGAATGGGTTTAAAAGCCTAAAACCACCAAGAGTTATCTTATACGGAAACCTATCCTAGCGACTGGAGATCCAAATGACTAGGATCAATAGGCAAACCAGTTCTGAGTAACTCAAGACGTAATGCATTTTCTTGGACATAGTCCAACTCCATTCCTATGGTGCAAAATATAAATGCATGCCTACAGAAGTATTTAAAGGTTAAAACTATGTTTTTTAATGATGACCATATCTTGAATATAACAAGTGGAGTATATGTAGGATACTCTTAATGGTTGCGATCACTTATGTTAGTGTGAGTTGGGTCGGCTCTATGATAATATTAAAGGCTTATATTTTCTATAAACACTCGCAGAACCAAACAAATCTGTTCAGGACCAAAATGAACACAACCAAGAGATTGGATGAGAAGGGATCAATGCTTCGTAAAGCTTATTGTCTGGATATACAATAAAAGGCCGACGGTTCAAGATGAAATAATTCACCGATTAGCCAAGTAGATCCGATAAGTTTTAACTAGGGAAAGTTCAAAGTGAAATATCTACTTATCCACGATAAAGCATTATTCCATATGTACTTTGTGGTATTTCACTTTGTGTGGGGGAAAAGTATATTATCATTTATGTAGGGGATTGTTGGAATTCCTAAGTACAAAGTGTAAATGAAATACACTTGTCCCACATTGCCAAATATACAAACAAAGCCAAGTATATTAATAGCTTCCTAATGAAGGGGTTGGGGCACCTAAATGTTTGCTTCGTTGTGAGGAGGGATGTAACATTCCCCCTTCTGACCGCCTCCAGTTGGTAATTAAACCAACTCGAAACGTTCAAAAAGACGAATTGTTATTTAGTTTATAAGGTTTAAACAGAATCAGCCACAGAAACACAGAATAATAACAATGAATTAAAACAAATGAATCTTTATTTCATTACTATAAATCTTTTTATATACATCAGAGTTTATACCATTTAATACTGATACAGCGGAATATCTTAAAATACAATTTTCTTCTGAAAACAAAAGTTATTCTTTACTCTCTCTCTAACTTCGCTGCTCGAAAATCTTCAAGCTGTAGAAATACTCGGTCTGACCCGAGTATTATATTCAAAAGAAAATAATACACAGGTCAGTCTAATTCAAACCAGTTTATGAGTGCATAGAGACAATGATAATTTAAATAGACGACAGTCACAATAATTCTCGTCTATCCAATCCTTTTAACAAAGAAATCGGATAATGAAAATTTTAACACTAAACAGTGTTAAACAATAAATCAGCAGATTTAAATCATCAACAGAGATAAATAAACAATTTATCAAATCGACTAATCAATTTAAAGTTTACAATGAGTGGCTGCAGTATATGCTAACGTGCACGGCCTCGCCACAAACAGATGTGTGGCTGCAGTACACACTAACGTGCACTGCCTCGCCAACTCGAGTGCACAAGGTCGAATCAAACATTTCAGTGCCATAGTAGTCCGAAGCAAGGAGGTATCAACATATCAATGTCAAAGCCATGGTCAACAATCAGTTTAAACAAGTATAACAGTGTACATCACAATGTCAAGAACACTGTGCAATGAAGCTACAGGAATATACCAAGCAACCAGACCAGACACCAACAATGCAATGCAGACTAGTCTACAAAGAGACCACAATGGCAACTGAATCAAGAAAATTACAAAAGCTACAGGACAGCAGCAATGCAACAAGTTCCAGTATAACATGATCAGAGACTAGAGGGAAATTCAAAGCTAAATGCAACAACATGAAACTGCAGCACTAAAGTGCAAAGTCCAACATGTTCAAGTTCATCAGACCAAGCTTCAACTTATCTACAACAAATGCAATTGCAAGTGGGACGTATTCAAGTTACAAAATATCAATTCTGTCTCTGTCCAGACAAAAAAAAATGTAAGCAAACTTTAACCTTTAATTTGTTTGATGATCTATTGAGTAAGGATGTTGCATGAGTATCTTTAAACTAGGAATTATTGAACCCTGTGAATGTGCATGTTTGTTTACAGAAGCCTTTCAATAAAATTTTATTTCAATAAAATTTTGAACTTCAATTTACGTTTAAATAAACATATAGTGTTTGTAACTCAAGCCTAACAGTGATTTGTTATGTAAATTTCTATATTTAACTTGGAAACAGAGAAGTATCAAGCAGATTCAATATGCACAGTTCAATTACAACATGTATACAATGTACATGCAAGACATCAAACCTATCAGAAATTCACCTGCACTAATTTTTATTTAAACTTTTCTAATTAAAATTATACTCACAACAAAAAAATAAAAGGATTCAGGGTTTCAAAACTCAAACATGTCAGGCCACAAATTTTTCCAGATTTTTGAAAACTTACATGTACATCCTGAAGCTAACAAAACTGAAATGCATCAAAAGCAAAAATGTACAAGTACCAGACTCCAAGTACAAACAACAAATCCAACAACAACCACTGCAAAGACATAAAGGTGCATGCTAACAGAATCAATGGAATGCAAGGGAGATGCATATGAAATGCAGAGTGATATATGCAGCATGAACAAATGAACATCAATGCAACAAGTCGTAGGCAAAACAAATCTCAATAGTGCATACAACAGAGATCAAAGACCACATCTGGAAACAGTGTAACAATGAGCCAGCAACAACATTGTTAATACAACTGAAACCGATCACAAGTGCAACCACTACAATGAAAATGAAGTGCAGACTACAGAGTAAACATTTTCAATGAAATCAGAATGCAAAATGGAGATAACAGGGACTAGAGACCACAAGCAATGCATTAAGTAAATGCAACTGATAATAGTGGTAATCACACAACAACACTAACAGACCAGAGGACCCTACAACTTCAATGCAAGCAAGCAATGCAGACTATACAATAGTGAGAGCAGTGCTTATTCAAGCTAGTCAAAGAACTGGAATATTATGCAACAGTATGTCGAATACAAAAAAGATGCAACAGTGGATGTCGAGTACAATGAATGGAGAGATGGCCAGGGACGAAGCTCAAAGGGGCCAGAAAAACTCAAGTCTTAACTTATAGTGAAGAGGATAGCAATGTCGACAAGTATGATACCAGAAAAATGTCAAAACCGTGATCAAAGTGAACATGTCAAGACAAATGACCAGTTTTCAACCTACTAATGTAACCATGTGCATAAGTGGTTAGTGAACCCAAATACTAAACGAAACAGGTATGCAAAACAGTGCCAAATGGTCAAGATAGCTGAAATGAATGATCAAACTCGATGCAACAGGCCAGAATAAATACAGGTCAATGCCAGTGAATTCGAGAGCAAAGAAGACAGTGTCAAAGAAATCATCATCGAAGAAAAATCATTTCGATACCGAGGCCAACATTATCGCATTTTAAAGAAATCGAAATAGCCGTTTTCACAAAATCAGATTATTTCCAACTAGACGAAGCCAACCAAAGAAATAGCAAGTTCACAAATCCATGATGACCAAGAGAGCATCGCCTAGCATTTTAACAAAATCAAATGGCCAAAATAAATCATCAACATCAAAACGAAATCAAATGGCCCAGATAATCGATCGGTCGAGCAACCAAATTGACAAGTTCAACAAATGAACGCAAAAAAAGGAGATCGAATGCATAAAAACGAAAACAAGGTCTCGAATGAAATTAGATGTGAGTAAATAAATTTACTCACCTTTGTTTAAAGCGCACAGATTGAAGGAGCCACGATTTTTGAGGGGAATTGAAGCATCATCGCGTTCGATTTGGCAAAGCGGCGATCTCATACTCGAAGCCTAATTTTTCTTGTCGAGGAGGAGCGATTTGTAAGCCGCCATTTATTTTCTTCTCTTCGATTTAGGTTTAGGGTTTGTGAATGAGAATGAAAGAGGATCGGATATAGGGTTTTAAACGAGACAAAGGGTATGGGCTGATATGGGTTGGGTATGGTATAGGGTATGGTTTTTATTTTATTTTCTTTTTAAATCAAATTTTGTTTTTGTTTAATTTTGTTGTTAAAATCTAAACTATATGTATATATTCATTCGTACAAATAAAAATTTAAATAAAAGAATTTCAATCGATTTACAATTTCCAAATTCAAACAGAAATTAACAACCGATATTAAATCGTTAATTTACGAAGATTTTATCGTTATAAAAATTTCAACAATAAACAGCAAATACCTGTCAACTTTAATCGTTTATTGATGATTAAAATTTGGGCATAATCCCGGTTGTTACAGAAATTCAAATTGAATTCAATTTAATTTTATACGCGTTTATACGCCGTATGTTCATAAAACAATTCCGATAAATACGAAAATTGAAATCCGGTAATAATTCAATATTACGGACCCAATGAAACTGGTTTCGTCAAATTCCGAGACTGTGCCTCGGAAGGTTATTTTTAAATTCAATTTAAACGATACAATTTCAAAACTAAACAAATCGCTTTCAAATTCAATTCTGAAGCTTCTATTATCTTCAGTATTATCAATATGAATTTTCTAAGCCTTTAAATTATTTTTAACCGGCTTAAAATTGAAGATTCAAATTTTATTCAACTTTCAATAGATTAAATTCAAAAATTTAATCGCCAATTCATTCTGATAATTTGAAATTCAAGTCAAATCATCATTCAAATATTTAAAATTAGTTAAATATTTTTCAATTTAAATTGTTCAAAATTCAGGGTCGTTACAAGGGAGATCATGCATCACCACCTCACGCGCACGCGCGCCGTCGCCGCCGTCCGTCCGACCGAATCGAACCGGGCCGGGCTCGGGTTCGGGTTCGGGTCTAATATGATCCTATTTTTACTGCAAAACCGGGCCGGGCTTTCTGACAGTTGCAGGCTATACGAACAGGTGTGAATCTATTCAAACGGACGCGGATTGACTGAGGGGGTGCGACTTATGAAGCGGGCGCGACTTCTGAAGCGGGCGCTGGTTTTTGGCGAACAGATGCAGCCGGAAGCGGGTACGACCCGTTAGACGCGAACGGGTGCGGCTTATAGCAGCAGCAGGAGCGAACGGGTGCGGCCCATTAATGAACAGCAGCAATGAAAGACAACGGGAGCAACCTTTCAGGCTGACGCGACTATTCAAAGGGGTGCGGACAAAATTATAAATAGAAGAGAATACTGATCACATTCTCATTCCATTCCAGTCTAGTTTCTTCTGCTTCTTCCTTCTCCACTGCTCTAAATAATATATCACAGAGTTGACATACTCATTACAATCTCGTGCAGATTACGTCAGTTGTATTTTGGGAGACTTTAAATAAAGTCTTAAGGAAATTGTCACGACATGCCTCAGACGGAAGTTCCTTCTTCAACCGGTTATATTTATATATATATTTCTTTTTCTTTCTGCGGTATACTATTTCATTAAATAGTATAACGATTGATTTAGCACTATAGTGATTATTACTATAGTTGTTAATTTGTTGTTGTAATTTAATTATGACATAACTATTACTTAAATTAACTAATACAGACTTCTAGAGTAGTAGAAATCTGTTTGATAAACTTGTGAGACGAGTTTATAATTGATTATTCTCTGCTTTGGTATACTAGACGTATAATAGAAAATGCATTCAACGAACTCTAGTCCTTTTACTTTGAAGATTTCACGAAACTTTTATCCATGATTTTTTGATGAACCGGTCAGTTTTTCCTTCTCTTTTATTAAGCATTCTCTTTCTTGAAATAAATAACTGATGCAGAAATATTAGTTTTCAACAAAAAGTTAAAACAAAACAACCAACTGAAATTCCATTTACACAAATAATTCATACGCATAAAGAATGTAAATTGAGAAAAGAGAAACATGGTTGCCTGCACGCAAAAAGAAGTGTAAATAATAACATGAATTTGAATAATAATAAAGGAAGATAAAAATTAAAATGAAATCAGATATACGTATAACAACGATACCTTCTTGTTTGTCGACCATGGAAGGTGAGACGAACAATAAATATGTAGTAGGAGAGAAACTCCTCTAGAAGAAATGAAAGCCTTTATAAATAGAAGAAAGAACAAATTTTAAATAAAGAAACATTTGGGGGAAATTAGCCAGGGTCCATTCTTTATGGCATTTGAGCGACAAAGTTAATTGAATGAAAAATGTATTTAGAGATGGGAAAATGGTATTTGAGCGGGGTATTTGAATGGAGTTTGAAATGTGATTTTTAATTTAATTGATTTATAATTAATTAATCATTTGTTTTTACTGTGTAATATATAATTAATTAAAATGAATTAAAAGTAAAAAAAATCGAAATACATTAAAATTAATTAAAATACCTTAAAAAAATACAACGACAAGCGATGCATAGGAAATACAATAGAACTATAAAATTTTGAAAATCTTATTTATTGGCACCACTTTGGTTTATCAGTTACATTTGGTACTCTTTTGCATGTTGTTTATCTACAATCGCCGTTAGTAACCAATTTTTTGCTAACTCGTTGTTAAGAACATTGAATCCTTTCTATTATAAGGTTGCATAACAATTGTCAATGCTTCACCAAAATTAAATTCTCCTCGTTCTCCAATATTTTGTAGGTGAGCAACCATATTTCAGTAGTTTATAGAATTTTTTGTGGAATCTATGTTGTTTGTGTTGCTACTTGTGTCCAGACTGTTTAAATCTATGCAAGATTTTTTCACATGTCTCTCGTGTATTCGGTCAATGATTTCAAACAACTTCTCATCAGTTTCTCCATGACATCTTCTTGCACTAATATATGCACTAGGAGATGAACCAATATGTGGAGTTTATTGCAATGGATTATTATTTGGTGAATTCAATTTTGGAATTTGTCCACAGTGGGTTTCATCTAGCTGAGTACAAAACCAATCAATATCCTATGTTCAATCAAACTAGATTTGTGTAAAGGAGGAGTACATTGTTGCGGTGCTACTTTGTTAGCAATGGGCGTATATGATGTTTGTCCAGTTGCATTCATCCCTTGAAACAGTTGTTGCATCAACTTCAAATTCTCAATCGTTCCTCTTTTATATTTCAAAACAATCCGTCTAAATACCTACAAGTAAAACTAAAAAAATTAATAAAAAATTATAAAAACTAAAATGCATGTATAAAAAAGTTTTACAAGGTCACTCCACCATTCGTCGCTGCCTGTAACAGTTTGTCTTTGAATATCCCAACCATAACCAGTTTTGTGGCACAAACTTTTCCATTTAATCCATTCTCTTCTAAGACTATCGTATTTATGTCAGACTTTGATTTCGTCTATCGGTCCAATTTATGGAATGCTATAGCTCGGTTGAACTTTTTCATTATAGCTTTTGTGCATTCTTTTTTTGTTACTACCACATACACCATACGCTTCTACAGAGCAATGTTGGACGTCCAATTGTGTAGGCTCTTTCGGATTGACTGCGACATCCTGATAATTCTAAATTATAAAATAATGCAAAAAATCCAAAAAAAAATACATACGGTGCATACGAAAAAATAATACATGAAAATGTAAAAATGTACCTGAATAGATATTTAAACTGATAGGTAAAAATTATTGGTTTATCAGATTGACGGTGTGGAGTTAGAGGTGATAAATGATGAAGTATATAATAGGAAAAGGGAAGGGAAAATGAGGAACTGTTGAGGGGAAAGCGTCCACGCGTCTGACGCATCTGACGCCAACGTATCTTTCCCCCTAATAGCTCCAACGGGTCTATGGGGAGAAAAGACCATTATCGCGTCGGACGTGTCCGATGCATGTCGAATGGTAATGGGGCAAAAAAAGCCTATGAACGGTACCTTAGATGTGTATAACCTTTGATCTGAAGCAGATCATGCAATAGTAGTTTAGACGAGTGGTGCATGATTTTTAATAGTGTGATCCTACCTGGTTAATAAACATCCATTCGATATCTTTTTCAATGTAAAATCCTAATCACTCCTTCTCTTTACCATTAAATACCACCTCTTTTGTTATATAGATGTATATATAAATATATAAACACTTATATATTTACGTTCATCCACATGCTCTCTTATTTTATCGCACATTCATGTTAGAATTTATATAGTTATTGTTGTACATCCCACTTCTTTATTGTGTGTATGATGTTCATTATAATGGTATACATAAAATAAATTTAATAAATTAGTAAACTAAATAATATTTAAATTATTAAAATTAAGATTAAATTTCTAATTCAAAAATAAAATTCAAGTTCAAAAACTAAAATTTAAAATTCAAAAGTCAAGTGCAAAACATGAAAATAAGAAACAAACATATTTTATAATATCAAAATATTTCAATACAAGCATCCATTATTCACAAAGCACGTGTTAAGTTCTTTGTGCTTGAATAAAATAAGAAAAAATATTTTTGAAATTCGCCCCTTTTACGCTTCTGCTCGATGCACCTAATCCAAAAATAGTATCAGAGTTTGCATTATGCTATTATAGATAATTGGCCAACACGTAGGGTAGAATTTAGGATAATTCTACTAAGACGAGTGTCAAAAAAAGTGTGTTTAATTAAGGAGAATGCAAAGCTAATCAAAGAACGTTCTTATGAATGAAAAACCTCACTACTGCTGACCCTTATCTGGCTCAACAAGGTTGACTGTCTCTAAGGTTGATTTGTTTAGGACTAAAGCATATATAGCTTAGCATAGTAGTATATGACTTGCCTTACACATGTACTAGTGATTGATTGCTTGGTTGTTTACGAATATGCATGTTATAGTAGCATAGGACTAGTTTTGTGTAACTATGTTAGCTGCTTGAATGTTATTGTTGATAGATGTTATTATTATGATAGGCATGTAGGTGCTAGGCTGGTTGGATTATGTTACATCGCTCTTTGTGATTTTGGGGATAAAATTCTTAAGTTTGGAGGAATGTAACAACCTATATTTTTAAATGTCTAGAGATTTAATAATTAATTTATATGAAATGTCCAAAAAGCACTTCTGAAGATGAATGAACTATGATTCGAGACTTCTTTCGTTGAGTTTGGAATATTTGTTTAGTAGAGTTTGGACAGTAAAACATCTTAAGATTGATTTTAGGTTATTTCTGAGATTTATTGGTATCTAAAGGTATTGTACAAATATACATGAATAGTTTGTCCCAATAGAATCATAACAGTTCATCTTTCTAGAAATAGAAAAACAATATGAGTTATACGGTCGAAGAATTTTCGCAATCGGATAATCTAATGGATAGTACAACTCTGAAATGATGAAAATAGCATCCCAAAACTTTGTTATGAATGGTGTCATGTTATATACCATCGCGAAGGAAAACTGAGAAGAAGAGCGACGTCGAAGAATCGTCGAGATATAATGCTCGTATAAGTCGTATGTGCTTGAAAACATAAGTGATAATTTTCGATTAATTAAATAAAGTATTAAGCCCTAAAATAATATCTTCTCCTCCATACTCACAAGTCGCAACCAAAGAACACATTAACCTCCTTAACAAATTTTATCGTTCCTCTGCCTAAAAACTACAAGCAATTAGCGTTCATTGGGGGCAGCCATAGAGGTGCAATACTGGAGGTGATGGTGGTGTTTTTGCAAGGTTGACATTTTGGGTTTTGAGTTCAGCGATTTTGGCTAAGTTATAGGCAAAGATAGGTGAAGCTTGGGTTCGTGTTGGGTTTCACTTGTGAAGCTGCACCGTTGAAGTCGGTCTTAGGTGGTGTAACACCAAGGTAACATTATTTAGGATATTTAATTGGATAAATAAAATAAAATAATGTAAGATGATTAATGGAGAGAGATTTGATTATAACTAAGGGGTAGTCGTGCCATATGAATGAATAGGTAAATGAAGTAAAATGGATTTAAGTGTTAGGAAATAGGGGAGGGCAAAATAGGAAAAAGGGATTTCCTAATACCCTAAACCCTTAGGAAAAATGAACATACCTTCATTTCATTTTATCACAAACAAAAACACCAAAACCAAGGCCGGCCACCATTAGCAAAGGAGAAGAAGAGAAAGCTAAAGTTTTCAAGAGGAAAATCAAATCAACTTAATCAGGATCAAATCTCATCTCTTTAATCACAAAGCTAAGGTGAATAATTACTACATCTCATTTCCTTATGGTTTTCAGTTTTAAGGATAATCCGGAGAATTTTTGCATGTTTATGCCATGTTTTGAATGATTAAAAGTTTATATATATACTTGTTGATGATCTATGCATATTTATGTTGATTTTTATGATATGTTTGACATGAAAACCTTATTAAATGACGTCCAAATGCCTTATGAATTTAAATGTAGATTAGAAATAATATTTTAGAGGTGGGTTTCAATTTTCATAATTTTCTGAATTAATGTGGATTTTATATTAATTTTCTAGTGAGAAAAATGATTTATTGGGTTATAAATTATTCACGAAAAAATAGATAATTATTTTGATCTGAAATTTATATATGTTAGAAAACATATTAAATAGGATTTTCTGGAATTTTTGTAGAATTTTCCTAAGTGTTATGATGAGTATATAAAATTATTTAAGGTATGGGACTTAAATGTTTTATATATTTAATTAAGGAAAATGGGTATTTTGCAAAATAAAATCATTGTTTAACTATAAAAATATTGGCAGCACTTTTGGAAAAGATATTTAGCAACCAATAAAATTTTGACAAACAATAGCATGTTAGTTAAAAGTTTCTCTTTTAAGTTAAAAACAAAAATAACATGTTTTTAGTGTGTTCCGCCACTTTAGGCACAGGGGGTCCCGACCTAGACCTTTTGCCACCATTGGTTTCGAAACCAATGCACATGGTATCAAGCTACTTGGTACATAGCGCATTGGATAAAGGCGAAGGGTCCTTGGTAGAAACGCTGGGTTCCAAAGGGGTTGGAGTATGCCTTGTTTTAAAACAAAAGGTAGCGCTTGCTTTGCTTTCGAAAGGTTGGGTTTCAACTCAGTTGGCTTTCGACTGGGTCAAATATTTTAAAAGGGAAGGTTTCGAATGAGTTGCACTCTTTTATTTTAAGTAATGCTTTCGAATGGGTCGAAACCCCCAGCTGTCGCCTTTCTACCTTTCGAAGTCAATGATTTTGGAAGGTATACTTTGTTTTAAAATTTAACCACTTCTCCAATGCTTTCGAAAGGATGGTATTGACACCATCACTTCTTTACTTAGTAACAAGTTTCGAAAGGAAGGCTTTCTACTTAGATGTTTTAAATGACCCTTTTTATTCTCATTGAAGTATAAACCAAAGGTTTCGAAAGAGTTGGTTTAAATGGTTTCGAAAGATGTTTTACCACATGTCACTACAAGAAAAAGTATTTTTGGTGGCGCACAAAAAATGCTACCAAAGCTTACGGTAGCGTTTTAATGAACGCCGCGATTGCATTTCTTTCAACGCCACTATAAATCCTTTTATTCTAGCGTTTCTCAAACGCGACCATAAATACTTTTGTAGCTTTTTAAAAACGCCACCAAAAGGCTTTTTGCTCCACTATTATAGTTTCCAATTATACCCCAGCTTTACGGTTGCGTTTACTCAACGCCGCTATATGTATTTCTATAGTGTTTTTGAAACGCTACTAAAAGCTGTTAATTATTTTGCAGCATTTTTTCATGTTGTTATTCCTTGTTAATAGTCTATTTTGTTTCTACTATATCAATCAACAATCACTCGCATAATTATCATATTCAAACAATTAAAAAAAATATTAACCATGTAATCAAATAAGATATCCATAACCATTCCGATACAATAGTTTTTCGACAAAATGACCAAACGCACATACAATAACCATCATATACAAATTTACACACCTAGTACTAATAAAATGTTATACCATACTAGTGCTAACAACAAGCTTGATTACCCATAATTCTTTGTTGCATGCACAAGTGAAAGCTAGCACCATAAATGTCCAACCTTGTTATCTTCGAAAGTCCAATACCTGCACAAGTGAAAGCACAACATACAAAATCAAACAATATGTTAATTCATAGGACTTCAAATTTGATATCAAACATCTACAACATTGGACAAGCATACCATACTATAAATAATGTCATATAAATAATCAAAGTTAAACGAAATGAAATAAATAAAGTCCAATCTTACACTTATATATATAACTTTGTTAAATTAGTTATATTATTATTATTTATAAAATTTAGTTAACTTGAACTTAGTTAATTTTATAAAACTTGTTTAATTTTAGCAAAACTTAGTTAATTTTTATTAATTTTGTTAACTTGGTAAATTTATTATTATTATTATTGTCATTATCGTTATCATTATTTTTAATTTTTAATAAAACTCAATTAACTCAATTATATTATTATTATTATTATAAACTTAGTTAATTTTTATAAATTTAGTTAATTCATCATCGTCGTCGTCATTATATATATAAAACTTTTTTAAATTAGTTATATTATTATTTATAAAATTTAATTAACTTAAAATTAGTTAATTTTTATTAACTTGGTTAACTTATTTAATTTATTATTATTATTATTAAAACTCGATTAACTTAATTGTATTATTATTATTTTATTATAAACTTAGTTAACTTTTATGAACTTAGTTAATTTTTATAAACTTAGTTAATTCATCATCATCATCATTATTTATAAAAGTTTGTTAAATTAGTTACATTATTAATATTTATAAAATTTAGTTAACTTAAACTTAGTTAATTTTATAAAATTTATTTAATTTTAACGAATGTTAGTTCATTTTTATTAACATGGTTAACTTATTTAATTCATTATTATTGTTATTATTAAAACTCAGTTAACTTAATTATTTTATTATTATTAGTATTAGTATTATAAACTTAGTTAATTTTTATAAACTTAGTTAATTCATTATCGTCATCATTATTATTATTTATAAAACTTTGTTAAATTAGTTGTATTATTATTATTTAAAAAATATAATTAACTTAAACTTAGTTAATTTTATAAAACTTGTTTAATTTTAACAAAACTTAGTTAATTTTTATTAACTTAGTTAACTTAGTTAATTTATTATTATTATTATTATTATTATTATTATTAAAACTCGGTTAACTTAATTATAATATTAATATTGTTGTTATAAACTTAGTTAATTCATCATCATCATCATTATTATTTATAAAACTTTGTTAAAAAGTGTAAGCTAAACATTAGTCATTTATAACTTTTGTTTAAATTCAGCTATTTTAAATGAAATGTATTTACACCTAATCATGAATTTGACCATAAATTCATCTACACTTTTGACCTTTTGGTTTAATATTGACTAAGTTAACCGAGTAAACATCAAACCATATGTTTATAGAGTCTACATCCTTTAGGATACCTAGCATTCTATCTACTCCAAGCACAAAAACCAACATTGATTAGTTAATTAGCAAGTAACTACATCAACCTTCACAAGAGATACGACCTATATAATGATCTAGTAAGAAACTTAAAAATATAGTCTGTATCTAATATGATTGTACAATGTCCAAGTATCATGTGAAAAATTTGCCATGGAAAGAAATTTACCGATCTGCATACCCAATATCAAGTCAATTCAATATGTACCTGAAAAGTATGATTCAGATTCCATCATACCTGGAAATTATTCTTAGCTCTATCAATAGATTGTGTGGTCCCTGTTTCTAGTGTTTCAGTACATTTTGATGGCTCCCAAAGTGCATGTGCCAGGAAGTTTCAAAAGAGCCACTTTCCAAAAAATGAACTACATAATTGTAGCATAATTAGAAAGCTTGAACTGATGCACACCAACTAATATACTGAACAATATCAACATGCTCCAAATGCTAGTATGTTACAAACAAATGATAAGATGTGATAAATAAAATCCAATTTCAAAAGTTATGGATAAATGAATTAAATAATCATGATGTTCAAATAATTTGTGAAATGAGAACCTGACTCAGCATATCTCTTTCCTTCGTTGAACAAAAGGATGAAATAACCATAATTTTTCTTAGCAAATTGGAAAAACTTACAAGGTCAGCATATGGAAAAGACACACACACAAAAAGGAACAGTAATTTGTATATATAATCAAAACACTAAAAATGACATCTATAAATATATTTAGTTGCACATATACATAGAGAATAAATACAATATATAACATTCCTCTCAACCGGTATTAAAAGGTTAAACAAGAAACAATGAACAATAAAAAATAGTTTGGAAACAACCAACCATCAATATATATCAGATATAGGAATATAGATCATATCCAACATTACCATGTCAAATGCCAATATATATACAGTTGTAAGGCAAAAAGCACCATAATATACTTATACTGCACAAACTAATGTACATTCAGTCACACTGAAATATGACCCATCAAACCCTCCAATAGAAAACAGCAGCAGCACACCTTATCATAAAAGTGTACGCACACACCAAACACATGTATATAATAACATAGTAAAAATATATAATTACATGTACACGCACCTACACTCACTCTCACTGATGTGTGCACACACACTCACACACTAGTGCACGCACACTGCAGAAATAACACACATGCAGACACCCATTGACAACACGCACAATCACAAAAATATACTGGAGAGGGCACTCAGTCAAGCAACAACTAATTCATGCGTAAAGGTATATATAACATTATATGACTAAACATATGTTATGTGAGTAGAATACCTTTAGCAGCATAAAGGCCTTCCCATCTGTAAATTTGCAGTCCATCTAATATTGATGTCACCTATATCAACAAAAATGCCAACAAAAATAAAAGTTATAAGCAACTAATGAAGATATTAACAAAAATGTAGATCTTTCATAAATATTAAAATAAAATTTATAAGCAACAACAATCAACAGATGCATAATGCTAATAACCAAAATATTAAAATGAATGGATGGCATTAGAGAACTTCTATGCTAGACCTTATTTCTAATGCAAGAATAGGATCAGTAAGGTATGTTATCATGTGAAAGGGTTACCTACTTGATAGAACTAACATCTGTATCCAACTCTTAATAATTCCTTGGACTTCAGCAAATTTCTTCTCATGATAATCCCGTTCGCACACACACTAGAAGATGAATACATGTTTGGCATTTAAAATATTGCCATTAACCCCAGCCACCTCGACTAAAGACTTGACACCTTTAAATTGATCTGCGACTCTTCTACAATGACTTTAACAACTGAACCAGAATCGGAGACACCAGCAATCATACCCGAGATCACGCACAAGAGGCCTTAGTCTTGTATCAAAATTGGAGACAACAGCTGTTTTCACACCAGATTTTCTCAAAGCTTTAAAAACATTTTTAGCCTCAGAATCACAAATATGCCAAGCCTAGCACAAACCAGATTTTATAGCTAAACTATACATATAAAAAAACGATGTACATAAAAACAACAACTCATATAGAAAAAATGCACACAACTAAAAAAAAAACACACACACACACACACACATATATATACATACACAACAGTATATAATGGCGACACCTGAAATTCCCAAAACCCTAGGCGATTTAGAAGAAGATGACGGCGGAGGATGGAAGACGGTAAAACGTAAGGGGAAAATGACTTTTGCTGAGGTGCTTAAACAGACAAATCGAGAATCCCAGAGGCAGGACAAAAACCCTAAATCATGGGTGGAGGCGGTTGATAATAACTTCGAAATCCAAGGGAATTTAGATTACTTTGAACCGATTTATGATGGAGCTGAACCTTATCAACTGATCGATGACCTAGATTATGAGGAATCTAATCAGATGTGGAAGAATTCACTATATGCTTATATGGCAGGTAAACGACCTTATCTTGTTCACTTTAATGCCTACATAAGAAGGGTCTGGAAACCAACAGGATCCTGGGATGTTTTCACCAGAGAAAATGGGTTTTATCTCATTAAATTCGAAAAAGGAGAAGATTATGATCGAATCCTAAAGGGAGGTCCATGGTTCATGGATAGTAAGCTGATTATCATAAAAAAATGGGAAGCAGATTTTAATTTTGAAAAGGCAATGCTAACTACTTACCCAGTATGGATTAAATTTAACAACCTTAATCTAGCATTATGGAATATGAGATGCATTGGAAAGCTAGCTAGTATAATTGGTAAACCTCTGGACATAGATGAATATACTAGGAAGGTGAAAAGAATCAAATATGCAAGAGTACTGGTGGAAATTAAAGCAGATGCAGTTCTACCTCAAAATATTAAAGCAATAGACAAGAAAGGCAATGTTTATCTGCAGGAAGTAGAGTATGAATTCTTACCTTTGAGATGTGCTAAATGTAAATGCTTTGGACATGCAGTTACTCCAGAATGTTGTGAGTTAAACAAACCTAAACAAGTTTGGTACAAAAAACCAAGAGTAATTCAGATACTATTCACATAGATGGAGTGGATGTGGAATCTACTGAAATAGCTACAACTAGTGATACTGGATTACCAACACAAAAAGTTATTATAGCAACAAAAAGTTATACACAAAATGCTGTAATAGAGAACCCAACCCAAAATCCTGAAGAAAGTCCGATCAAGGACTCTGTAGAAGTGATAGCAGAAGTTCATCAATCTCCGAAACAACAGGAGAATCATTCAAATTCGGAGGGTCATAGCCAACCACCACAGGAACAAAGTTTGGAGAGGCCAATGGCTGATGAGGATATTCCTGAAACAATAAGTGATGTACAGAAATTAGATATCCAACTGGAATCGTCAGATGATGAAGAGACAGAAGAAAACTTGTTGAAATACACAGAAAATAATGAAAAATATGAGGTAATGTTTTCTAATAAGGAAAAGAAAGAAGCTGGTAAAAAAGCTAAGGTAGAATCAGCTCCGGTAACTAGGAGCAGAGCTACTAAATATCAATGACTATCCTATGCTGGAATGTAAGAGGTCTAAATGGGGATGTAAGAAAATTAGACCTCTATAATATTTGTAATAGATATAAACCTACTATTTTAGCCATTTTAGAAAATAAACTCACTGAGGAGAGCATGGAGGATATAAAACTTCAAAAGGGAGATAATTGGAAGGTCATACATAATAACATAAATAATAGTAAAGGCAGAATCATGGTATTATGGGATTCTAATATTTGGACTTGTAATGTAATAAATATAGATGAACAACAAGTTACAATGAATATGAAAAATTCAGGAGGATTGGATATTAATACAACAATTGTTTATGCAAATAATCTGGCATCCGAAAGGAAGAAATTATGGTCAACATTGGTGGATAATGCTAAAATCATAACAAAACCGTGGTTAGTTTTTGGAGATTTCAATGCTGTTCTGAAAATTCATGAAAAACAAGGTGGTATTACCCTCAAATCCAGCCAGGTAGTGGAGTTCAATAACTGTGTACTAGTAGCAGGACTCATAGAAGTATTCCACACAGGCCTGAAATATACATGGAAAAGTGGTGAGGCAAAAATAATTCATTCAAGATTGGATAGAGCTTTAGGCAATGCAGAACTGTTGAACAAATTGCAAAATATAAGAGTTACAGTGTTGCCAAGCTCTACTAGTGACCACTGCCCTTTATACATCCAATTCAACAATGAAAAGCAAAATCCTAAAGGCAAACCATTCAGATATGCTAACCATTGGCATCTAATTGAAGGATATAAAGAAATTGTTGATTTTACTAAATTACAAATTCCAGAGGGGAATCATATGTACCAGTTCATAATGACAGTTAAACTTATGAAAAATAGATTGAAGAATTGGAATAAAACAAGGCCCAAATCACATGAAGATATAAAAGATTTACAGGATCAGCTGGAGAAAATGCAACATCAATTAGAAGAAGATCCACAGAATGCAGATTTGAATGCAGAGTATTTCACCAAACAAAAACAACTGAAGCAAATGCTGGGTGTTCAAGCTACAGAAGTAAAGCAAAAGGCAAAAGAGAATTGGCTAACTAAAGGGGATGAGTGCAATAAGTTTTTTTATACTAAAATGTCTCAAAGAAATAATCAAAATAATATTCTAAATTGTTTAAATGAACAGGGAGAAGTTACTGAAAACTTATAAGAACTGGAAAATAAAGCCATCGAGTATTTTACAGAAACATACAATGGAGATTATATCCAGCAAATACCTCAAATCAGCTGCAGAAAAAAAATTTCCAGAGAAGGAGCCAGGATGTTGACAGGAGACATTACGGAAAGGGAGTTGAAAAAAGCCATTTTCTCTATTCATGACGACTCCAGTCCTGGACCCGATGGTATGAGTGCACTCTTCTTCAAAATGCACTGGGAAAACCTGAAAGAAAGGATGCTCAAAGGTTATCAGGAGGCTTTAAATACAGGTGAATTTATTCAGGAAATAAATCATACATTTATCACTTTGATTCCAAAGGTCAAAAATCCAGGAAGAATAGAAGAATACAGACCTATTGCCTACTGTACTGTTACTTACAAAATTCTTAGCAAGATCATTTGTATGAGACTCAACAAAGTTTTACCGCAACTCATATCACAAAGCCAAAGTGCTTTTATCAAAGGGAGATTTATATCTGAAAACTCATTACTAGCACATGAATTAATAAGGGATTTTAATAAAAAAAAGGAGCTGATAGGGTGTGTTTGAAAATTGATCTTCATAAGGCATATGATAAAGTTAGCAGACAATTCATTCTTCACATGTTACATGAAATGGGAGTTCCTGCCAAATTACTGAAACTCATAACACATTGCATATGTACTCCTACTTTTTCAGTGATGATTAATGGGATTCCTAAAGGTTATATTAAGTATAACAAAGGAATTAGACAAGGGGATCCGCTTTCACCATATCTTTTTGCTGTAGCTATGGAATGGTTCTCTCTTCAAATGGAACTTGCTAGTTACCAATCCTTAATTAAGCCCATATACAAGATTAAACCAGTGATAAACCATCTCATCTACGCAGATGATCTATTGGTTATATTCAAATCTAGTCCCACGGGGTTGAACACAATAAAAAGTATTTTCAAACAACTTGAAAGTTGAGCTGGCCTAAAAGTTAATGAATATAAAACAAAGTGCTATATGAACAAGTATTGCAAGAATAAAGCAGATATACTAGCCCAGCTTGGAGTTGGGGAAGGAGTGTTGCCAGTTAAATATTTAGGAGTGCCATTATCTAACAACAAAGTTACTAATGCTGAATGTGGTAAGTTGATAGATGGTATTAGAGAACAGTTACAAGGTTGGAGATCTAAATTATTATCATTTGCTGGGAGAGTAGAATTGGTTCACACTGTTATAACCTCAATGGTTAGATTTTGGTTGCAAACATTTCAAATACCAGATTGTTCTCTTGCAAAAATCAACTCTGTTTGCGCAATTTTTATATGGAAAGAAGGCGTCCATAAGGTGAGTTACAATGAATTGTGTCGACCTAAAAGTGAAGGGGGATTGGTCTTAAAAACCTTTTTGAATTGAAAAAGATCTATGGTCTAAAACTTGCTTGGAAAATTTTAAATTCTGATAATCTTTGGGCCAAATGGATGAGAGCTAAGTACCTGAAAGACAACTTTTGGACAATAAAGGAAGATAACAATGCCTCAACTATCTGGAAATATATTCTACAGCAAAGAGAGAAATTAAAAATTGTAGTTGAAAGACAAATAGCTAATGGACATGACACTGACCTATGGAAGGATCCCTGGTTGAATAATAAAAGTATACTAGATAGAATGGGTTAGGAAAGTTTCTCAGCTAATAACACACCGAAGATTCAAGTTGCTAGTATTATTCACAATCAACATTGGATGCCAGAAAATCAATTGATTACCAGAAGTCTAAAGAAAGAAATAGAGGAGCTACCCATTTACACAGATAGAGTAAAAGACATTTGGGCTTGGAAAAACAACAGTAAAGGACAATTCAAGTTGAAGGAAGTTTGGGAAAACAATAGACAGCACTATGACATTGTTCGTTGGCATAAGATTGTATGGAGTAAGTCTAATTGTCCCAAAATGGCTCACGCTACCTATAAGGCTATCAGGGGGAGACTTAGTACTAAGGATAGACTCAAAAGTTGGGGTGTTATTGACGATGACATCTGTAACTTATGCAGGAAGGAAACATAATCACATCAACACTTATTTTTTGAATGCAAATATACGAAACGTATATGGGCTATCCAAAAACTTAAAAACTTGCAAACTGAAGCTGTTATGAGCTTAGAAGAAGAAATAAATTACCTGAGTGACAGGACAGATTTCTCGAACCTTATGAAGGAGGTCGTGAAAATTGCCTTGACGACAACTATCTGGCATGTCTGGAGAGAAAGAAATGTAAGGGCTTTCACCGGAAAAAAGGAGAAGAATGAGTTAGAGATGTCGGGAAACATTGAAAGAGATGTCAATATCAATATAGGAAGAATCAGAAAACAACTCACCAACTTAGAGGCAAGAGAAAGACAGCAATTGGAGAATTGGAGCTGGAAGGCTGTGATGCCAGGAAATCGAGCAAGCAACGGGGAGTAGCCATGAAAATGTTGATGAACCCTAAATCTATTTAGGAAATTTTGAGTTCGAAAGTGTCTTTGTGTCTTTATGTCGGAAGGCTATTATTTTGTATCTTATCTCTGTATATGCTTTGGGCCGCATAGCCCATTTTAATCGAATTAACCCATTTTCAAAAAAAAAAATACATACACAACCACGCATTCAGAACACTAGCCCTCAACACAAAAACACTCACAATATACACATGCACTATCATCATACGCAAAACACCTTACACATCCCACGCAGCAAGGTTCGATGCATACCCGACATATGCTGCTGAGTAAACAGCAGTACTATGCACTGCTGTATGACACAGCAGTGCAACACTGCTGTTCACACAGCAGTGCTAGGCACTGCTATGTAAAATAACGGTACAATGCCCAATTGCGGAGGCATCGGCCTCCACTACCCTTTGTCCTGTTCACCAACTAGCGTATCCATTTGAAATTTCAAACCTGAAGTGGATGGTCATTGATGTAAAGATGACTTTTGAAACCAAAAGTGCTTTCGGTTTTGTTGCATCTGATGGTTTCTTCTCTGCTTAATATAGTGCATTTATTTTGGGTTTATGTTTGATGAATGTTTGTATATATGTGATCCCATCGATTGCGGAAGGCCCGCGATAGCAACGGAATAACTTTGTGTAATTAATTATGTGTTATGTTGGGTCAAATGTAACATCTAACTTTGATTCAATGTATCTCGATATCTTCTTGATTGTGCAAAATGTGGCAGTTAGTGTTTCCATTCAAATCATATATGTACATGTTTTCATCAGCTTAACTAAAAGGGAGATGACTGGAAATCACCGTTTATGTCTATGTTATTTTATTTATCCATTCTGGATTACATGTTAATTTATCACATGGACTTTTGTGATGTATTTAAGAAAGTCAAACCTGCAAAATAATCTAGTTATGCCTAATTAATGTGATAAATTGAATTCTTACATTAGCATGATGCTTTAATAGAACCTTAACAGCTTCTTCATGCACATGCCCAGCTGCCCAAATTAGTGGAGTTCCAGCATCACTTTGAGACTACATATCAACTCCTTTTGAGAGTAAAAAATATCAATAATTCAATGTTTCTTGCATTAAGAATTGTGATTAAAAGAAAGTTCTCTTCATAATACTTTTATTTTACCTACTTCACATGTTTTCCATATTATATATTATCTGGCATAAATGATATTGAGCTCCCACAAACTAGTGGAACAAAAATGACAAAAATACATCGATGAAATGGATCTGAAGAAAAAAGTGAAAAATGAACACTCATTAAAAAGGAAGTAATGAATTTCACAGCATGATAATATACATTGTACATGTTACTGATATATTTCCTTATGAACAACTAGAGAGAACAGCTTACATATGTACTCAAATTTACCATTTGTTTATTGTATTCATTCATGCCTATATAACAAAGTTACATGTAATGAATAAGGATCTGATTTATTCTGCAAATCATAGTAGCATAAAGATAACGAACACATGAAAAATAAACATGTCATGTGTATATAACTAGTAAAATATTGCTCTGTCATCGTGTTTGTACATCTTAAGTGCCTCATTTCTTGTCCACCCGACGGGGTGCCTCAAAATTGTACTTAAAAATGCATCCAAAGAAGAATAGTATTTAATTTTGAACTAAATTAACAGATAGTATCGAGGATAAGATAAGTTATGGATGGTGGGATGTAGGGAAACCAAAGAAAGTTGGATAGGAAGGCTACTAATTATCATATTCACTTTAAAACTAAGATATTTGTATTGGAGGTAACTTGTATTATTTTACCACTATCCAATTTGTTTGTAAACTATGTTTATGCATAGTTTGTAAGTTTTATGATTTAAAGTGATGTGTTATTAAATTTTTAGATGTGTATTCAGCTTCTACCATTGGGCAATAAATTTGAAATACCTAGGCTCGAATTAAACACAGATTATGATTTTAGTACATGGTCTCGAATCTAGATTTTAATCTATCCAAATAATATCCTATAAATTGACAGGTATACTTATAAGCACTGATTTCATGCATCAACTTTGACACATAGTTCACATTTGCATCAAACTTTGATGCAGCAACTATCATGTTTTATGCATAATTTCTACATGAATATTTTTGTATTAAATACCAATCAAAAGATGGAATTACTATTTGATTAATATTTCTTTATCATAATAATGAGTTTGCACTCACAACCCAAATGTCATATGCAATTTAGTAAATTTGGTAATAGGGATCAAGTCTGTTTACAAAAGCAAAGGGTGGTATTTGTAAGCTAGATTCATGTCTGATATTAAGACTATTTAACCTAGAATGTTTGTTTCTAAATATTTAGATTTTAGATTTCAGACTTCTATTATCAAATAAATAACATAATTTAGGCTACAATGCCCTCTCTAACTACGCAAACTAGAAAGGTGCAATTTTGAAATTGTGAGTCTTTAAACAGCCCTTTACAATGGATTAAATTTAATAAAACAATCAAAACTCAAGAAACAATGTCAATAAATCATACCCTTTCGAATTTTAACCAGGCGTACTAGGTTCAGATTCATTCGACACATAAGAATATCTGACTCTGTTCTATCAATTAGAACCTCAACTTCATCGACAACCATCCTGACCATTAACATCATCGACAACCACGAACGCCTTGACCTGATTCTCTGAACAGTGCATGTCTGCTTTTGTACCGACATGATTTTTGTGACCTCATCCTTTAGGACGAGATAGAGCAAATTGACGATTTGGTACTCCTTGATGGCGAGTTAATGGGGGTAGATCTTTTCGAGTGATCCGATCTCACCTTTCTTGACAAATGGGGACCTGCTCTTCTTTGGTGCTATCATCGCGATTGTTAATTCTACAATAGAAATTTAAGGGTTTGAGAGAGTGAATATGGGAGGGACGAAACTGATTGAAGAGAATTTTTTAGGGTAATCTTCCTTCTTCAGAAGGAAATGGGAAATAAAAATGTTGGCGGGGTATTTTGCTAAGGGTAAGAAAAAGAGATTTGAGCAGCCATGAAAAATTTTAGGATGAATTATTGGTGGGATATTTTGGTCACGTTTAGTTATTTACTTTTAACTTTTTAAATGATTAGTGGTAGCACTTGTGTTGAACGCTACTAAGATATGCAACTAAAAATAATTTCTCTTGTAGTGTGTTTTAAATTGAACCCAAGTTCTTTCGAAAAGTTGGAGTTTCTAAAGGTTTGATGTTTTCGAAAGGTATTTAAAATGGTTTCGAAGGGGTGGTTCCCCAAAGAGTTTCGAAGGAGTCGAAAGGTAGTGTTTCTGATGGTTTTGAAAGGGTTTAAATGGAAGGTTTTTCCAAGGTTTTTAAAGGCAATGTTTTGAAGTATTTTAAGATACAATGTCTAAGGTTTTAATGCTTTCAAAATGAAGGTTTTCAAAGGTTTCGAAAGGGTTTTAAGTATGGCTTCGAAAGGGAAGCTTTGACCTTTCGACCTAGTTAAATAAAGGGTTTTACTTGGTTTGAAAGGGGAACTTTCAATAGAATCAGAAAGGGTACTTTCAAGTGTTTAAGTGTCTTCGTCAACTAAGGTTTGAATAAAGTATGTATATAACATGGCAAGGTTATTTTGAGTAAAGCATAGAGTATGTGTGTTTTCCTTGTATGAGTTTGATTAAAAGATTTTAAATAAATTTGATAAGGTTTTCAAGGAAAATTTTGGGAATATATCCCTAAGTAAAATGACTCAGATATTAGAATATCAGATGGGACTGGTATAGGGTCGCACCCTATACATTAGCTATTGGCCCCAGCTAATTTACCAAAATTCCAGTGTGTTGGGCTTTGTCACTAGTAAGACTAAAATTATGATTACACACATAAGGGAATATATATTTGTATACAGATAGGTTATTAGTGAGCCCGCAAAACCATTAGGATTAGGTGACCCTGGGAGATGTTAGGTTAGGGACAAACCGTCCAAAAGAGAAGTATTTAACAGATTGTTAAGGATAGACGGTCCAGAAGAGGTGTGTCTAACGGATGTTAGATTGTTTTGTTATTTTGTCCGGTAGGCCCGAGTAAGTGAAACAAAACTAAAGTGTTTGGATAGATAGTTCTTTTATTACATGATATGTATATTTACATAATGATGCTTTATAGTATTTAACTAGTTTCGGTTGCAGGAAAAAGATTTGCGAAAGATATGTTTTATAAGAATGTTAGTGAGGGGAAACTCGTTCCGCTAAGCGACGTAGTCTCACTTAACATTAATAACTGGGATGTATGGTATTATTCACACCAGGCTTTATGTCTGACTCGAAGTTTATGTTTTCCCCTTAAACTCTCGGGTGCTCAAAATTGATTTGAGTAGGTTGAGGGTTGAGGTTCTTAGGAGGATGACGAATAAAGCTACCGGAGGCGAGCAAGAAGCTAACGGATAGCTATTTAGGAGTTGCAATTCTTGTTTTAGTTGTTTTATTCCGTTGTGTGTATTATGTTTGTTATGACAATATTACTCTGATCATCCAAGGGGGCATCTTCATATGTCGCTCTTGGCGTATTTTGTAATAAGTATATTTTATCATTGCTTGGGAAACGTTATGGATTATGTAATTTGAATATTGAACATCTGTTTTGAAATGTAATGGAAAAATGTTGTTTTGAAATCTGTGATTTGTTTCATATTCAAGTACTTCTGATATTATAGATACCATTAACATAGTCGTATTTAGTCGCCGGAAGTTAATACTATAGATGACTACAACATCTGTAGCGCTTAGATTTGGGCCTCTAGATAGGGGATGTTACAACTTGGTACCAGAGCATATGTTTATGAAATACTTTAACTAAAAATGATTTTTGAAAACATAATTCTTAGGAATTAGAATTAAGATCGGGGTATGGGATGACGCTATAGTAACGTACTTGTGTTTTCAATATATAGGTATACGCTTTATCTCTAGACTCCTATCTTTGTTAGTCTTATCTTCTGTATCTCACGAGGCTTGAATACAGATATGGACGGAAGAAGAGGCAGAGTTAATCTAGGAGGAGAAAGCACCACCACAAATGGAAATGCCCGGCCGAATGCTTGAAGAGGTCAAGGTGAGGCTCAAGCCCAGAATGTTGGTGTTGGGGTTCCCCAAGTGGACATGGGAGCCATGCATCATTTTTTTGTAAGCACGATGCAAGGTGGAGGAGGAGTTTAGGAAGCTCTGATGGTCAATCAATATGCTAATTTGAGCAGAGACCATGCTAGGCTTGGGGGAAAGTCGTTTATTGGAACTAAGGATGCTATCAAAGTGGAAAATTAGCTGCTACATTGTGAAAGGATTTTCGCTAACTTAGGGCTCAATGACGAGCAAAAAAGAAGACTTGCTTTAAGACAACTTCAGGGAGCAGCTTTGTTTTGGTGGAATACTGTTATTTCTGGGGTGGATGAAGAGACTATGACGTGGGCAGAGTTTAGGAGGAGGTTTCAAAAAAGGTTCGTGTTAGTAATGGCGTAGTCTGTGTTGGTTAAGAAGTTTGCTGAGCTGGAACAAGGAGAGATGTCGGTTCTAGAGTATGCTGGAAGGTTCGAAGAGTTAGCTCGGTATGGGTATGCCACTGTTGACACAGTGTTGAAAAGAAATGAAAAGTTTATTAAAGGTTTGAAGCCGGAGTTGGCTAGGGCTACTTTACTGCACATCAGAGATCCATGTGATGTGGTAGTGGAAATAGCGTTGAGATATGAGGAGATGTTAGCTTGTTTGAAGAAGAAGAAGAAGGAGAAGGAGGTCCAGGTTGGACAGGGCCAAAAGTAAAAGTTTTTCCACAAGAAGAATGCTCAGAAAGGAGGAGCAGCAAAGAAGGGAAAGTCTAAGGTAGTCTGTTACAAATGCAACAAGAAAGGACACTATGCCCATGAGTGTCGTACTAGAAAGGGAAAAGGAAAGGAGGTGATTGGAAAGAAGAACATCAGGTGCTTTAATTGTGATCAAATCAGCCACTACAAGAATCAATGCAAGGAGCCCGCAAAGGATTGAAAGGGCCAAGTGTATGCATTGGAGCCCGCTGCTCCGAGGCCAGTAGTGCAGGAGAAGGGAAAGGTTGTGTTAGGAGGTACGCTTCAGATCCATGATATATCTATTAGCGTTTTACATGATACTGGTGCATCGCATTCTTTTATATCTCGATGTTTGGTAGATAAACTAACCTAGAACCCACTTATTTAGTTACTTCCTTAAGAGTTGCAAATCTAATAGGTGTGTATGAGACACCGGGGATTAAGTGTGACCACTTAGAGTTTGAATTGCTAGGTTACACCTTTGTTTGCAGTTTGCATATATTTGATTTTGTAGGGTTCGGAATTATATTGGGCATGGATTTCTTAAGTAAATACAATGCTAGGATATTTGGCCTAGAGAGAAAAATATCACTTAGACACCCGGATTGTAGTGAAGAGATAGTTTATACCATAGAAAACCCTAGCTGTGAGGTGAATGCTTTGTTGGGTGTTATGGAGTTAGAAGATGAGTTGAATCGCCTTTTTATAGTTAGAGAACTCGCAGATGTTTTTAAGCTGGTAGTCGGATTACCACCGAAACGAGCTATCGAGTTTTAGATAAATTTGGTGCCTGGGGCAGAACCTGCGAGTACGCCGCCAATCAGGATGACACCAACAGAGATGAAGGAGTTAAAGCTGCAGTTGGTGGATTTGGAAGGCAAGAGTTTTATTAGACCAAGTAGTTCGCCTTGCGGAGTAGCCGCAGTATTTGCCAAGAAGCCGGATGGATCGTTAAGGCTATGTATCGATTATCGTAAGTTGAATGAGAAAACGATAAAGAACCAATATCTATTGCCTAGGATTGACGATTTGTTTGACCAATTGAGTGGGGCTAAGATATTCTCTCAGTTGGATCTGACGACAGGATTTCATCCGCTTAGAGTAGTCGAGGATAGTATTTCTTTGATGGCGTTTAGGACAAGATATGGATCATATGAATGGTTAGTTACGCCATTCGGACTTACTAATGCGCCGACATTCTTTGTGGATTTGATGAACCGGATTTTCCGAGAGAAATTGGATTGGTTTGTGTTGGTTTTTATAGATGATATTATGATATACTTTAAGGATGAGAAGGAGCAAGAAGTTCATCTTAGAGTTGTGCTTGAGACGCTGAGGCAGCATCAGCTAAAGGCAAAGTTTTTGAAGTGCCATTTTTGGAAGAAGAAAGTGAAGTCTCTTGGTCATGTGGTTTCGGAGAAAGGATTGTCAGTCGATTCAGAAAAGATTGAAGCCATTAATAATTGGAAGAGACCAAAACGGGTAACTGAGATAATAAGTTTCCTTGTATTAGCGGGATTTTATCGGAGGTTTATAAAGGATTTTTCGTGGATAGCAGCGCCGATGACCAAGCTAACACAAATGGATGTAAAGTTTGTGTGGACCGATAAGTGTGAGGAAGCATTCCAGAGCTTGAAACACTTATTGCCCCATGCACTGTTGTTAGTGGTTCCAGAGGGGAACCAGGACTTGGTAGTTTATATAGATGCGTGCGGTACTGGGTTAGGAGCTGTACTAATGCAGAGGGATAAAGTGATTGCCTATGCATCTCGACAGCTCAGACCGCATGAGGTTAGGTAACGCATGATTTGGAGTTAACTGCAGTAATATTTGCCTTGAAGGTGTGGAGGCATTACCTTATGGGAGAGAGGTTCGAGCTATATACAGATCATAAGTCGTTGAAGTATTTATCCTCTCAGAAGGAGCTGAACATGAGACAACAAAGATGGTTGGAGTTTATTGCTGCTTATGATTTTGGAATTGAGTATACACCCGGAAAAGGGAATAAGGTGGCAGATGCACTTAGCAGGAAACATCAGAATGCAGTTTTAGCGATGATTGCTGAGTGGAAGGATTTAGAAACATTGTCAGCTTGCAGAGTACAATGGAAATCTAAGGCTACATCTAGTGGGGTATCTGCTATATTATCTTATCTGGAAGTCCGACCGGTATTGATTGAGAAGATTGCTTCTAAACAAAAAGAGGATCCAGTATTAGCTGAAAGGATCAGGAAATTAAAGGATAGAACGAAAAGCGATGACTTGAAAGATTTCAGTCTTAATCAAAGTGGATGGTTAAGAAAGAAGTGTAAATTATGTATTCCAAATGGGGGAGATATAAGGAAGAAAGTCCTATAGGAATGCCATCGTTCGAAGTTCACTATCTATTCAAGAGGAACGAAGATGTATCAAGATATGAAGAGAAGTTTCTTCTAGGAAGGAATGAAGAGGGACGCTGACTTATGGGTGAAATTGTGTTTGAACTGTCAGCAGGTAAAAGCTGAACATCAGAAGCCGAGTGGATTGCTTCAGCCATTCAATATTCCAGTATGGAAGTGGGATTCTATTTCTATGGATTTTATTGATGGGTTGCCAAGATCTAGTAAAGGGAATGAAAGTATATGAGTCACAGTGGACAGGTCGACCAAGAGTGCTCATTTCATTCCAGTTAAGTCAAATAGGATGACACTTGTATTGGCTAAGTTATTTATGAAGAATGTGGTTAGACTAAATGAAATTCCAAGTAATATTGTTAGTGATAGAGATTCTTTATTCACTAGTGAGTTCTGGAAGAGTCTACAGGAAGCTTTGGGAACCAAGCTCAAGATGAGTACCACTTACCATCCACAGACAGATGGGCAAACGGAAAGAGTTAACAAGATCTTGGAGGACTTGTTAAGAGCTTGTGTATTGGACTTCGAGGGATCATGGGAAGACCACCTACACCTAGTCGAGTTTTCGTATAACAATAGTTATCAGGCTAGTATAGGGATGGCACCATTTGAGGCTTTGTATGGAAGACCATGCAAATCTCCTGCATGTTGGTTAGAGACTGTAGATAGATTGGTTCTTGCTCCTGATTTGGTAAAGGAAGCTGTAGAAAAGATTGAGCTGATAAGGGCGAGAATGAAGGAAGCTCAGTCTAGGCAGAAAAGCTATGCAGATAGAAGACAAAAATATTTAGAGTTCTCTGTTTGAGATCATTTTTTTGTCAAAGTATCGCCGATGAAAGTTGTTATCAGGTTCGGGAAGATGGGGAAGTTAGCACGGAGGTTCATGGGACCATTCCCTATTTTAGAAAGGATTGGGAAGCTCACATATAGAGTAGAGTTACCGAGTAGTTTGATAGGAGTCCACGATGTTTTCCATGTGTCTCATATAAGGAAATGTGTTAGGGATCCAAACACTACTATAGCACCGACTATGTTAGAAGATTTAGTAGTGGAGCCAGACATGACTATAGTTAGGAAGCCTATCCGGATAGTCGAGAGAGATGAGAAGAAGTTGAGGAACAAGACAGTCGGATTAGTGAAAATCCAGTGGAGTGACGATGCTAGAGTCTGTACTTGGGAGACTAAGAGCAGGATTTGAGACGCTTATCCTGATTTGTTTGATGATATGTTTTACCTTTGATTGTTTTGTTGTGTACTACATCTCATTGCCTTATGGTTTTTGGTTTTAAGGATAATCCAAAGTATTTTCGCATGTTTATGCCATGTTTTGAATGGTTAAAAGTTTATATATATAATTGTTGATGATCAATGCATATTTATGTTGATTTTTATGATATGTTTGACATGAAAACCCTATTAAATAACATCTAAATGCCTTGCGAATTTAAATATAGATCAGAAATAATATTTTAGAGGTAGGGTTCAATTTTCATAATTTCATAAATTAATGTGGATTTTATATTAATTTTCTAGTGAGGAAAATGATTTATTGGGTTATAAATTATTTACAGCAAAATTAATAATTATTTGGGTCTGAAATTTCTATATGTTAGAAAATATATTAAATAAGATTTTCTAGAATTTTTGTAGAATTTTCCTAAGTGTTTTGATGAATACATAAAATTATTTAAGGTATGGGACTTAAATGTTTTATATATTTAATTAAGAAAAATGGGTATTTTGCAAAATAAAATCATTGTTTAATTCTGAAAATATTGGCAGCACTTTTGAAAACGATATTTAGCAACCAATAAAATTTTGACAAACAATAGCAGGTTAGTTAAAAAGTTTCTCTTTTAAGTTAAAAATAAAAATAACATGGTTTTAGTGTGTTCCACCACTTTCGGCACAAGGGGTCCCGACCCAGGCCTTTCGCCACCATTGGTTCCGAAACCAATGCACATGGTATCAAGCTACTTGGTACGTAGTGCATTAGAAAAAGGCGAAGGGTACTTAGTCGAAATGCTAGGTTCCGAAGGGGTTAGAGTATGCCTTGTTTTAAAATAAAAGGTAGCGCCTACTTTGCTTTCGAAAGGTTGGGTTTTGACTCTGTTGGCTTTCGACTGGGTCAAATATTTTAAAAAGGTAGGTTTCGAATGGGTTGCACTCTTTTATTTTAAGTGATGCTTTCGAAGGGGTCGAAACCCTTAGTTGTTGTCTTTCTACCTTTCGAAGTCAATGGTTTCGGAAGGTATACTTTGTTTTAAAAATTAACCACTTCTCCAATGCTATGAAGGGATGGTTTTGACACCATCACTTCTTTACTTAGGAACAGGTTTCAAAAGGAAGGCTTTCGACTTAGATGTTTTAAATGACCCTTTTTATTCTGATTGAAGTATAACCCAAAGGTTTCGAAAGAGTTGGTTTAAATGGTTTCGAAAGGTGTTTTTCCACATGTTTTAAATTGAACCCAAGTTCTTACGAAAGGTTGGTGTTTCTAAAGGTTTGATGCTTTCGAAAGGTATTTAAAATGGTTTCGAAGGGGTGGTTCCCCAAAGAGTTTCGAAGGAGTCGAAAGGCAGTGTTTCTGATGGTTTCGAAAGGGTTTAAATGTAAGGTTTTTCCAAGGTTTTTAAGGGCAATGTTTTGAAGTATTTTAAGATATGATGTCTAAGGTTTTAATGCTTTCGAAATGAAGGTTTTTAAAGGTTTTGAAAGGGTTTTAAGTATGGCTTTGAAAGGGAAGCTTTGGCCTTTCAGCCTAGATAAATAAAGGGTTTTACTTGGTTTTGAAAGGGGAACTTTCAATAGAATCGAAAGGGTACTTACAAGTGTTTAAGTGTCTTCATCAACTAAGGTTTGAATAAAGTACATATATAACATAACAAGATGATTTTGAGTAAAGCATAGAGTATATGTATTTTCCTTGTATGAGTTTGATTTAAAGATTTTAAATCAATTTGAGAAAAAAGTTTTCAAGGAAAATTTTGGGAAGATATCCCTAAGTAAAATGACTCAGATATTAGAATACCAGAAGGGACTAGTATATGGTCGCTCCATATAAATTAGCTATTGGCCCCAGCTAATTTAGCCAAAATTCCAGTGGGTAGGGCTTTGTCATAGGTAAGACTAAAATTATTAATACACACAGAAGGGAATATATATTTGTATACAGGTTGGTTATTGGTGAGCCTGCAAAACCATTAGGATCAGGTGACTCTGGGAGATGTTAAGTTAGGGACAGACCGTCTAGAAGAGAAGTATTTAATAGATAGATAAGGACAAACCGTCCAATAGAGGTGTGCCTAACAGATGTTAGATTATTTTGTTATTTTTTCTGGTAGGCCATAGTCAGCCAAAGGTTAATAGTCAACCGAACAAAACTAAAGTGTTTGAACTGATAGTTCTTTTATTACATGATATGTATATTTACATAATGATGCTTTATAGTATTTAACCAGTTTTGGTTGCAGGAAAAAGATTTGCAAAAGATATGTTTTAAAAGAATGTTAGTGAGGGGAAACCCGTTCTGCTAAGCGGCGTGGTCTCACTTAACATTAATAACTGAGATGTACAGTATTATTCACACCAAGCTTTATGTCTGACTCGAAGTTTATGTTTTCCCCTTAAACTCTCAGGTGCTCAAAATTGATTTGAGTAGGCTGAGGGTTGAGGTTCTTTCAGGTTCTTAGGAGGATGACGAATAAAGCTACTAGAGGTGAGCAGGAGGCTAACGGATAGCTATTTAGGAGTTGTAGTTCTTGTTTTAGTTGTTTAATTCACCATGTGTATTATGTTTGTTATGGAAATATTACTCTGGTCATCCAAGTAGGCATCTTCATATGTTGCTCTTGGCACATTTTGTAATAAGTATATTTTATCATTGCCTGGGAAACGTTTTGGGATTATGTAATCTGAATATGGAACATCTATTTTGAAATGTAATGGAAAAATGTTGTTTTGAAATCTATGATTTGTTTCATATTCAAGTGCTTCTGATATTATAGATACCGTTAACATAGCCGTATTTAGTCGCCGGAAGTTAATACTATAGATGACTGCAGCATCTGTAGCGCTTAGCTTTGGCCTCTAGATAGGGGATGTTACAGGTGGTGCGACTGTCGTTGGTGGGACGCGATAATGCTAAGGCATCTGATTGGAAATTAATAGAGTAGGTTGGTGGTGACGAAACGAGGGTCGTTGGACTTATCTGGAGGTGAATTGATTGGAGTTGGCAACAATTGGTGCTTCAATAGTGTGTGGTAGCAGCGGCGGTGGCCAGAAGTTTAATCGGTTTTGTATTAAGTAGGAGAATTTGATCGCGGGAAGATGCTAATAATGGTAATTAACTTTAATTATTAGTTAATTAATTTAATTATTGATTAATATAATACATATTCTTATCAAATTTGTATCTTTTTCATATGAGGTCCAATTTGGATGTAGTTTTTACTATTGAGATCATATTGAGAGTATTTATGACATAGCTTTTGATGTGATTTGGACTATTGAGAAATGCTGATAAGGTGAGCGGGAATAATTCTTTGTATTTTACATATGCGTATAAAACCTCGTATTCACCTATATTTTATTATTAGACCATGATGATATAAAATGATATACATATATAAATATGTTTATCTATACATGTGTTTGGTATGGATCACTTCGACATAAGCTAGTTGTTTGAGATCCTAGGTAGTTGTCGAGTACATGGTTTGGACATATGTACTTATTCTTGTATTGATGGTTGGTTGAATTGTTTCTATGATTATATGTACGAATTGCTATTGATATTGAGATAATACATTTATTACTTTGGTTGTTACACTTGGTATCAAAGCTTAAGTTACCCATTTAGGTAATAAGTGGATCGAGATAGAGTATAGTATGTCTTAGGAGTACATAAGTGAACCGATAGATCCATGTATAGACATGGTTCCTTGAGCGGTTCTATATGTGCACTTGACAAATAACGGTAGACCTAGAGTGCGAGGTCACTTAAGAAATAAATACTCTATAATGGATGGAACTTTGAGAGAACATATTTATATTTTATTATACTTTTAGCATATAGTATATGTATGCATCCACTACATGATCTCGAGTTACTTATAGTCGTCTCTTGTAGTCTTCCAGGACATGTAGTAATATCATATCAGGAGGATATAAGCCAAAGTACGGCAATGAGAAACATCTAATTTGGTGGATTAATTTTTATACCCCCTTAGCAAGATTTTTCTTTGTAAAGTCAAGTAATAAGCTTCTTGAGTCCTGATAGCTAGCCTGTTATGTGGTGAAGTCTTTTGGTTGTACTCAGGCTTGCTCAAAAACCTATAACCATATCCTTAGATATTGAGACTTAGGCGAGACACAAAAGGAGGTGAGTGCTGAATTTTTTTTTGGCAAGGCTCGAAATGGGGGGACTTTATAAAAGAGGGACCTGTAGTAGTTTCGAATCCTATAAGGGATCGACCAATCTTAGCAGGGTATGCTCTAAGGTTAAGTTAATTAATACTGACTTTTGTTTGATGATGATTATTCGTAACCTTTATTAACTGTACTATCATGTGGGAACTGGGATATGGGCAGGAGGACACGGAATGTCATTAATGATGGTGTTAAAAGATTTAAAAAAACACAAATAGAGAGTTAGCGACATATATAGATTCATGCGACAGTATATTTGGAGTCATTCACCACATGTGGAGAAGAGTTGTTTCTCATAAGGGTAAGTAACCCAAAATACATGGATGAGGAAGTCTAGTTAAAAATATATAATTTGTTACAAGTGTGTTTATATAGGTGGCATTACCCTTTCAAGGGATGATTCATGCTATATATCGCTTATGGAATCGTTAAGAGTATCACTTCTCGTAGAAGGATCTCCATCGACGATAGCCAACGTGATTTGAGTTCCTCGCTTCGTATGACTATGCATTTTCTGCTTTTCTTAGAGAAATAAAAGTCACAAAACACTTAGCCTAGGCATGCTATATTATGTTCTGGGTTCATTTGGAGATTTATGTAACATCCCCAATTCCGAGATCCAAAAATGAACCCCAATATTACTATAATCATCACTAGAATTATTTTTAAGCGACTATACAGGATAAATTTTATTCAACAACATTACATAAATTATGTTTACATTTTCATAATCCAAATTCATGCCCACACATGGATAAATATAATAATAACATAGATAATAGTGTCGTGCACAACATATGAAAATGTCGACATGAACACTTAACTGGTTATATAAACAAGTTTTACAATAATGCAATTTAAAATAAATTTTATTATTTGATAGGCCTCCTGCTTCATCCTCAGAGCTTCTATTTGCCTTTAAGAAAATCTATCTAAATCCATAACTTAGCCCATTCGAATGACTACCCATGTATTTATGGGAAAAATAATAAATAACACGAGTTGAACATAAAGATTAATATGAGTAATACATTTCCCTAAGTATAACATATAGCGACACCACGCCGCCTAATGTAATGGATTTTCCCCTCATTAAATCAACATCAGTAATTACATCATATCATGTAATAAGATACCATATCATGAGCATAACATAAAAGAATCATTTTAAATGTAAGTGTCACATTTACTTATTATATATTTATTAACCATGTCATATATTCGCATATTTAAATTTAACTATACTTTATACTTATCAACATTTTATGAACCATGTCATACAATCTTCTTACACATCCACATGTATCACCTAGGCTCTTATGTATATGTTAGTGTTAAAGTTATCCTTAATTTTATTCAGTGATCACCTCCCTAGATTTTTCTATCACTAATTTATCATTTTCTTGAACAACATCATCGATGAAATGGCCACTCATTTCACCTTCGAAGCCACCTTAACTAGAGCCACTCTGATTCTCCTAGGACTTAAATGTATGCATCTTGAATACATTCTAGCAAGCATCCTTAATAAGCATCAGTAGTCCCTCCTAGTTTTAGAAACACTTTCGTTTCACATTACCAATAATATATTAGGTTACATCCATTTTGATGTCATTGCTCACATTAGAGTTAAAATTTTCTGAATTAAACACAATAGACTTTCTATGTCTTAACACCCTGCCATATACCATTAAATATAGACTTCACTAAGCCTTGGCCACGGTCATCTAATAGATCCATGAGTTGGTATATTTTAAGAACTTAGGTTCAATCCATTCCTTTCATTAGTTAGCTATGCACCTTACATATTTATAGATCTACGTGTTTAGATCAAAATATTTAATCCTTTAGATAAAATATTTTTATCTTTCTTTTTAAATAATGCAACTTATCATTTCTTTACTTCCCTAAGATTTACCTCTTGCCTCATTTTCAATAAGTTATTACATTTTAATTTATTATTTCTCTTCATAATTCCCTTACTATGAAATTCAAATTTAACATCTTGGAACCTGGCTTCTAAAATGCTAACCAGAATTCTCTTATTCAAATAAGAGATTTATTTCCATTTGTTATTTCTCACACAGCAATCGCATAGTAAGGCTGTCGAATCCTAATGATATCGCATATCTAAGCCATCGCATGCCCATGCTATTGCATATCTAAGATGCTGCATATTTAGGCTATCATATATCTAAGCTATCGCATGCCTAACTTTTGTGCTATCACACATTTTACCTAAGTGCTATCGCACTTCCAACCTTAGTTCCATCGCATGTTAAGCTATCACATATCTAAAATAGCTATTGCATGTCTAGTAATATCACACTTCTAAGGCTATCACAATTCTAGCTTCAATACTTATGGCATGTCTAACTTATAGCTACTGCATAGCTAACTTGTAATACTCCAAAAAAATTAGTAAATATTTTAGTTAAATATTAGTAATATAATATTGTGAAAATAATTGCATTTAATATGTTAACAAAATATATTAAAAATAGGGAGGGGCAAAATGGTCATTTTCTAACTTTGGAATTAGATGGTGAAACTGGTATTACTACGGCCATCTCGTTTTTCTAATTCACACAATATTTTTATTTGTCTCATTTGGAGTCAGTATAGAGGAATTGTTGTCGAAATGGTGTCGAGTTAATTTCAACGTCAAAAACTTGAAGTTTGAATTTTGAACTAGAGCAGACAGTTATTATCACACCTTTCATTTAAACCAGAAACTCACGTGCTTTTAGTTTTAGAAACCAACAACTACTCCTTCTCTCTATCTCTTTTTTCCTCTTACATAAAATAAATTAAATCACTCTAACTTTCTTAAAGCTCAACCAAATTATGTGAGACCGGTGGCGTTGTGAAGCTATTGGAGGAGGCTTCGTACAAGTAATGATTTGGAGATAGAATTTTGAAGCAAGGAGAAGCAATAGGCTGGATAGTGGTGGTTCATGCAGAAAATGGTGAAATGGTTAGTGATTCATCATTTCTCTTCGTATAATGCAACCATGATGTTATATTTACGATATGCTAGCTATAACAGTGTATAAAAACATTCAGATATATTTAAAATTGGATTAAACGAGAATTTGGGAGGGATTTGGTTATGAACAGTAAATTAAAATTAGGCTTACACTAATTTATAGAAGTCTAGTTGATATATTCACAAACTAATGTAATAACATGTTAAACCAAACTTAAAAACATACGGTTAGGTACTAGGGACACTCTTAGTGGACCGAAGTGGAATGGAGAGGAATAGAGGCGAAAATGACAAGAAAAACAACCAAACTCTACAGCTTGGTAACTGCTAGGAAAACACATACACTAGTGAAACAACCATGCTAATCAGTCCACCGGTGCACTATAATTCGGGTTAAGTTGAACCTAGACCTGTAAGGGCTTATATAAAATAATAATTATCAATTCGGATCAAGTTCCTATTATTTTCTGAAGGTGATTATATGCTATTACCAAGGAAAATGATGGCATTATGAATTGAGTGAATGTGTGTAATGATTGTTTGTTATTTAAAGTGGATATATATGTTATTGTGATAAGAAAATGTGAAATGATGATGGATGTGAACGCGAACGAGCATGTGGCACAAGTAAGCAACCTAGGATACGATTATGGATATGGATATGTATTTGGATATGGATACAGATATAAATATTGACACATATACAAAAAGGAAGACAAACATGTGACACAAGTAGGTGGTCGAGGTATTACGTTGCTCCCTTGTAGTGCTTCGGTGGGCCAGGTGGAGGATGTTGATGTTAAGCAACCCCGTAGGGCATAAGGCTAGTCCAGGGCATGAATCCAGTTAGTTAGTGTGAGGACAACAAGCGACCCTGCAAGGCAGGAGGATAGTCTAGAGTGGGAGTCCTATATATAATTGACGTAATGGTGGATAATAGGTGATCCCGTAGCATATGAGGCAAGTCCAAAGAAGTGAGTCCACTTAGATACGATGCGATATGACTAGATGTATATGAAAATTAAGTATGACGCGACCAATAGGGTGTGAGATGATCAAGCATTAGACTCATGTCATGTAACAGTAATATTTTTTAGTATTTGTATAGTATGGCTCACTCACTAAACATACGATTGACATACTCCTATTTTTCCCTTATATATATCCAAGTTGATAGAGTTTGGAGAAGAGATAGTATCAGAGATAGAGACTCATTTGTATATAATGTAAATGATGTAAATAAGCATTGTGACCTAGATTTGACTATTACGAATTAAGTTGTATTTGTATTATTCAAACATATGCGTTTTGACATTATAGACATGTCGTGGTGATGTGACAATGGTTATTATAGGTATTGTATTTTATTTTGTTTCGTTCCATTGCAAGACTCTGAAATTTGTTATTTAGAACTGTATCATGTATCTGTTTATTTTTTTCTTACCCTAGCAACTCGTCCTTTCAGTTCTTGGGTTGTTTACGTCGATTCGAGTATTGGACCTAGGGGTCGAAAGGGTGGGTTGTTACATTTGGTATCAAAGCATACATTAGAAACTAGGATTGGAATTAGGAACGTACTGATAGAGCATATTTTTTTCTGTTATATACATATACATATATATATATATGATATCGAAATCAAGTAAATACCCATACACCAATTGTTGTTTTAGTTTTGTTTACTATCTATTAGAGAGTTGCTGATGAAACCCATTTTTACAGATAGCTGAAACGAGTAATTCAATCAAAACTGGAATAGAGACGAACGTAGCCAATGTTGGTGGGGTAGAAACCAGGTAGGGACTCGCACCCGAGTAGATGTACTAGATATTCCCAAAGTCAATATTCCAGTATTGTTAAGATGTTTTATCCAAGTGATGAGCCAAGCCAGTGCCAACCCCACTGAACCTGTAGCCACCACTACCACTGCTAATCAAAGTGTGATTCCAACCCCAACACCACCAACCATTGACTTTCCTAAGCTATATTAATATTTCTCTAGCCTTTGTGTGAATCCTTTTATCATGACAAAATCATACTCGACGACTTAGGCATGGCTTAATAATTGTCGAAAGATTTTCAACCTGTTAGGACTTGGTGATGTTACTAAGAGATAGTTAGCTGCTTGACATTTGCAAGGTAAGGAAACATGTTGGTTGTAGGTGGTGATAGTAGAAGTAGATGAGGATATTATTACCTGTATGATGTTCAGGACAAGGTTTAAGACAAAGTTCCATTCAAAAGCTGAAAGGGACATGTTATTGGAGAAGTTTATCCATCTTAAGCAGGAAGAGATGTTAGTTGGGAAGTACGTAAGTTAATTCAATGAGATGGCCAGATTCAGTTTTGAGTTAGTGAATACCTAAGAGAAGAAGGTGTTGAAGTTTGCGATAGGTTTAAATTCACCTCTTAGGGAACTAACATTGAATTGGATACCATATGGAGTAACATTTGAGGGATTGGTGAAGGCAGCACTATTTAATTCTTTGAACAAAACTTTGGTTAAGGAGGTAGAAGGCCAGCAGTATGGTAAGCATAGAGGAAACAGACCATGAGTATGGCAAGGCAAGAAGCATGTGATTACTTGTAATCAATGTCAAAAGGTAGGACTCATGGCCAAGAATTGTAGGACAAATCTTTCGAAGGGTAGGTGTTATAACTGCAAACAAGTAGGATATATAGCAAAGGATATAAGGCAACTCCAGCTCAGAAGAATGTAAAGTGTTAAAATTAGGACCAATTTGGACATATGAAAAGAGACTTCCTAGCTTTGAACGGTGAAGGTCGGATAGTGAAGGCATATGCTCTAAATGTCGTTCCTACCACTAGTAAAGCACCATCATCGACTCAGGAGAAAGTGAAACAAATTATGATGGAAGGTGTCTTGATTTTATCCGACTCTTCTATTCATACTTTATTTAAAAATAATGCATCTCATTCATTCATAGCAAGTGCATTAGTCGATAGTTTAGCCCTAAAACCTGACATTGTGCATGAATCCATTTCGATTTCAAATCCTGTTGGGGGATCGATCCATTTATCGATGTTATGTCATAACTTAAAACTTGTCATTCGTGGTGTATAGTTCCCCTATGACACATATATGCTAAACTATTTGAGGTACAGGTTGATTTTAGGAATGGATTGGATGTCTCGCTTGATAGAGTTAAGGGTATGGCCTAGCACCAATTCTGTAATTTATTGTAAATTATTAACTCTATAATAAAATCTCTTTTGAATTAAAAAGCTATTTTCTTTCCGTTATATACTTATTATAATGTGTTACAAATAATTGATAACTTAATTTAAGTATATTTAACAGAAATCTATAAATGGTGTGTTTTATGATAGTAATTATAAGGTTTTGTAATCATGAGTAACTTATTACAATGAAATAAACACATTGTTTTAAATGTTCCTAGTCAAGATGTATCGAGATTTGATATTGATGCATTCCTTGAGACTCGATTATGTAATGCTCTCCAAATGTTGGGCAACTTATTACTCTTGACTGCTAGGGGCGTCAAGAGGTTACATACTAATAGTTATTAGATAACTATGGAACGACTCATTCGATAGTTTTCTGTTGGTTAATATGGTCAAACAGAAAATATCAATCTGACAATGTCGCGTAATTCCCTCGACTTGAGAATATTGTCAAACTTCAATGTCGAAACTCCGTTTTAATTATAGTTAAATCATGGCATGACGTCAATCTAATGACTATAGTTAGGTCAAGTGGAAGCGTTGGAAGTGAAAAACTATTAAAGAGAGAATTCATCTCCTCGATGATATGTGGTTAGTATCATGAGGTAAACTTAGGTCAACTCAATGTCAAAGTCTCTAGCCAAAGTATTTCAATTAATAATAATTTTTATTAAACTAAGGACTTTATGTTTGGGCCATAATTTGGATATGGACGATATTTGAATTTTGACCATTACCAAATTCCATAATTCCTAATATGATATAGTTTTGACGAAGAGAATTGATGTAAATAATTATCACTACTGGGTAAAACTTGCAATATGTAAAATTTTATTTTATGAATCTATATAAGCGATAAATTTGGCTAAAATGTCACACCACTAGCTAAGGAGTTGTGTGAATGTTAATATTCGAATTGTTCGACATTGATTGCTGATCAAATTTACACCTAATAGTCACACAATCAAAATGTTGAATACTCCGTTTACCACTTGATTTAATTAAATTATAATTATTATAATTTAATTAATATAATTTTTTTTATTTGATTTGTGTTGATCAATATTAAAAATAGTGTGTATATAAAAGTTGTTTACACACTTATCAATATATGATATCGATATATATATTTAAATTTGATTTAAATGTAAATTATCTGACCTAACTTAAGTGGAGTGAGGTCGAATAAATGTTTATAGAAACTTCTTTTGTCCGAAGAAATGATTCGTCGAAATGATGAATGACCCGTTGCATTGATATGGGCACAACTGAGATCAAGAAATGCTTAGGAGTTCCTCTATTCAATCCTATTCCTTCTTCTTGTTGCTAGATATCTCGTTCGTATCCATCTTCTCTATTTTCCTAAGCCTTTAGTGAGTTACAGACAAAGTTAGAAAAGGTAAAATCTTTTATGATTCCATCATACATGATTGAGTTTTGAAAATTTCTCATATAGGGGCTGATGTGTGGCCGACCATTACTTGAAGAGGAAGGCTTGGAATTTGATTCCAAAAGGGGTGTGAAATGGCAAAGGAAACAAAAGATACACTTAAAGCTATATGCCCCTTCTTTCCTACGCTATTTAACACCTTTAACCATTATTTTCTCTAACTTTTGCTTTGAGGATTTAGTCGTCATTCCCCTTCTCTATTTTTGGCCGAAATCCACTTCTTTCCATTCTCCATCATTCAAGAAATTAAAACACAAAGTCAAATAAAATCTAAAAGTTGGCATGTAGTTCTTTCAATCGGGTAGCGCCTTTTGGAAGAATTTGAATAAAGATTCAAGTGGAGTCCGTTATTCGATATTCAAGATCTGTTCTCTAGACAATAGCAAGGTATTCTTCATATTTACTATTTATATAGATATAAACATAATATGATTCATCTGTAGTTAGAACAATCTTTTATCATGAATCCTTATATTTATATATTGTCAACATGATACATACATACATACACACAAATATATATATATATATATATATATATGTGTGTGTGTGTGTGTGTGTGTGTGTGCGCGCGCGCGCGCGAGCGTGTGTGTACATAGATATATTACTATAATAAATAAAAGATCTTTTTATGCATACATACATATATACACGCTCACGATCCTTTTAAAAAAATTATATATGTGTGTGTGTGTATATGTAATTTGTTTATTTGAAATTAGAACCGATTTAACATGGTTTTAAACAAAACTTGATTTTAAATTGAACAAACAATTATTTGTAATATGTAATTTTGTAGTCAAATTATGAAAATATATCTTTCATTTAATAAAAGGAATATTTATTTACACATATTCGAATTATATATATATATATATATTTGTAATTTTGGTTTAAGTAATTAATCGTAACTTGTAAATATATTAAATACAAATATATATATATATATATATTCATTCTTTGATATACACAAATTCATATGAGTAATGTATAATACACCTTAAAAAAATAGGTATCAATTTCCTACGGAAATTTATTAAAAAAATAATATTTGATTTTGAAAAAGTTATTAGTATGGCCAATTACATAAATATACATACACACACACACATATATATATATTACATACTTAATTATAATGTATTATTATCATTATTGTACATATATATAATTTAACTTTTTCGAAAGAATTTCTTTCAACTTGACCCAGCTATTTAGGGCTGATCACGCAGGCCAGAATCGACTACTAATGAGAAGGACGATCATAAGGCAACAGCTGCATGACCAAGATGTAAAGTCCGGACAGTTGTGCGTAGCCCGGATTGGACGAAGTTAAAAGATAGACGACGCAGGATGTCGGAACTATGGAGATTAGTTTGGTTGGAAAAGGGGTCGACATGGTCATTGGTCAACTTGGATAAGATAGTGAAGGGATCTGTAGGCACTTAAGATGATAGGGGGTCGGCATGGTTACTTGGCAGGATAGCTAGTTTGCATGAGAATATAGAGGGATCATAATGAGTTATGAAGCTAGAAGGGTCGGTACTGTTATGAAGCTAGAAGGATCGGTATGAGTTATAAAGCTAAAGGGATCGGTGTGATGCACTCGTGAGAGTGCGATCGGCATTACGTACTCGTGAGACATGAATCGGTATAGTAAGGCCCGTAAAATAAGGATTGGCATAGTGTCTTCGAAGGGAATGGATCGGCATAAGGATTTGTGGTGACCCTCATCTTTAAAATCACTTAGATTTTTTTTTATTCAAAAGGAACTCACCACTAAACCCCAAATACTTTTATATTTAAATTTTTATATAGTTTCCAAATATTTTTCCCAAGACCTCGGAATTACTAATATAATAATATCAGTATACAAAGATTAAACCAATTATATATTTGATGATATACAATTGTTCCTTTATTTTTATTTTTTATATCAGAGTCGATTTAAATCAATTTGAAAACAAAATATCATACAAGCTATTGACAAGCCACTTATTTCCTATTTAAATCTTATCCTACTGCCAGAGGTATATTTTTAGCAAATTATAATACCTAAACTTGTTATCTGGCTATATATAAATATTAATCTGCCTAAATAAGGCTATTTGCATTTATTTGTTCTTGTGACAGTTATTAGGCTTATGCATAAAATTATTTCAAGATCCTACTTGTAGTTAGGAACATTAAAAGTGATTTCCTAATCACTGTCTCAAATTAAACAATTGAAGTTAGATTGCATTTCTATATTTGACATGGTACAGATTTTTAGTTGCTTGGTATATCTCTAAAATTGCTTGGTGTTATATGAGGGTTGCTTGGTGTTTTTCTTGGTTTTGTCCCGGATGCACTCACACTTCATCAATTGAAATGGAGAGATTCCAGGCTCCAAGGGTTTGACCCATGGCCACCTAGACCAGCCATAGTCCCCCTTTTACCACTTGCAAACCCATACCCTTCATTTTGGCAAGCTTTTACAAAATTCCTACTCCTAAATTTCCAAGCCTTTTTGTGCCTAGTTCAAGTTTTCTGGAAAACACTTTCTTATAAGTGTTCAACCAAATATCCAAAGTCCATTACCCTTCCAGGTCTACTATTCTCAAAGATCCTTTTTTTTATATAATTTTAAATGCTCAAATCCATACAAATATCCAGAATTTATGCACCTGCCAGTATCATTTACTTGCCATGCACAAATTCATTTTGCTTGAATGTTCTGCTAAAATCTTTGAGAGTTCATTTCAAAAATTAAATCCCCTTAGCTGTTTAATTTCCATAAGACAAAATATAAACAATAGAAATCAGAGATTCAAATATATATATATATATATATATATATATATATATCTCAGTATCAGTTATCTGACATGCATACATTTTATTCCACTTGAGTATTTCTTATTCAAATCTTGTCAAATCTATTGTAATTTTATTTAAAGAAAATCATAGAATAAACTCAGGCAATAAAACCAGAGATCATTACATTCACATTTTATATTTATGTGTTATATCCATCCCCTTGTTTTCTCCAAATCAGATGATCATAAAATCAATAAAAATCAAACTCCATCAAATATCATTCAAAATGAATTTTACTTAAGTACAAGTTTTCATCCCCAAATACTTAGAAAGTTTCCTACAAGTACTTCAATTACAGAAAATAGAATTTGTCTAGTAATTCCATTTCAAAGCAACTGCAAATTTAAAACAAGTCTCTCTTATTTATACTAGCAGCCAATGCCTTCTTTACTCATCAAGCCAACTTCAATTTCCTGCAAGCAAATCATTTAGCTACCCAAAATAATTTTTGAGACACCCAGATGATTGCAAGGGCAACCAAAAAGGGTCAGTTTACACTGGTATGAGCATTTATCAATTTTGTATACATGTACATAATTGTAGTAATCTTGCAATGCCTTCCTAGATTAACAGGTCTTATACTTAGCAATTTTTGGTTCATGCAAGAAGACACAATATCACATTCAACAAATTATACAATGCACAACAGTCAGTTAAGATAAATCATGTGTACAATTTTAATTCATCCTCATCAAATCTTGGATAAGTAATCACTGATTCATACTCCAAACTTCCACCCAGCAATTAATCAATGAACAATATTTATCTTGATTAAATCTAACACCAAATCTGAAAGTTTATAACCCAGATTTTTAAACCCCTACCCCCATTTATTTTATGGTCTTTAACTCCTTGTCAAATGAACACTATGTATGCATTGTGATGGAAACTCCCAGGTTGTTTAAATTATTCCAACACACAAAGGCCTCAGGGTGCAGTTGCACCATGCACATACTTGCTTCCACCTGAAGTAAGCAGATCATTGACTACCCCCAAGTGACCAATTTAGTTTTTTTTTATATCAGAGAAATATGACTGCCTGCATATTTTCTGGCTCAACCCCATGTTCCCCTATTAATCTTGATCCATGTTTAATGATGATAGAACAAGAATACTTAAAACATGTTAACTCTGAAAGCCAAATTACAGATCAATGCTCCAAACAAAAATGCACAAACAAACATCCATATCACCCATAACAAATCATTTCAGAGATTCAAATAACTCATAGTATTTTTAGGCTTCCTGCAATAGGACTTAATGCCATTGCATACAAAAGATAAATACTCACATGATGTTTCTCCTTTCACTGCCTTAATTTCTTAGAACAGCAAATCCCCCAAAGCCTCAAGCTAGTGTTTCTCCTTGTTTATTTTATTTTGTTTTTGATCCCGAGAGAGTGATGGTTTGGCTATGTGCAGTTATTTATAAATCCATTCTAGGGTTTTAGAAAATGGGTAATTCCCCTGATACCCTTAGATGTTTATGTACACATCATATTTCTGTGTGATCATAAATTGGAAATGCACACTTTAATTAGCTATTTCGGGGATCATGCATTTTTAGACACTCAATACTATTTTCATGACTCTTTTCTACTCATGCAATAAGCATGTGACCCTCAGTTCATTATTTCTTTTTTTTATAAGCTTTAAGGAAATCTGAAAATCTACTTTGTATATTTTTTTTCTACCTATCTATTACCTCCATTAAATCAGACATACTACCATACTTTGTAATGTAAAATCATTTACACAAATTATTTGCTTGGAATAAATATGGTATGGAAATTTTATTTGATTCTGTATATGTGTATATATATTTATATATATATTTCTGCCTTTATGTCAAATCAGTCAACTCCCTTTTAAATTAAAAATCACATATATTATGCTAATTATTTTCTGGCACAATTATAAGACATATAACCCTTTATATTAAACTTCATTCTATCTTATCTTCATATAAAACAGCAAACACCCCATATATATTAAATGTGTATATATATATTTACATAATTCTTTGAACATAAAGCTATATTTATTTTGAGTTCCAATTTTTCTTCTAATTACCTTAATTCCTTGCATTTTATCAAACAGAAGCTCCCATTTAATTTTTATTTATTGCCAAATTCTTTTCTGTTTTAATGCAATATATATATATACTTATATATATATATATATCTCAGAATTTTCTAATATAAATATATATCATTTTATTTTTATTTTAAGGTCATTACATACCCTCCCCCTTAAAGGAATTATGTCCCCATAATTTCACCTAATTTCTCCAATTAAAAGCACTAATCTATAGTCTGTTTTAACTCCATAACCCCATACCCATATTTTATGAAAACAAACAATGTATAAGTATATTTAGAAAAATTATCTTAGGCTGCTTAAACATACCTCTCCATCAGTAAACAAATTGGGGTATTTAGCCCTCATTTTATCTTCAACCTCCCATGTACAATCATTAGTGTCCAAGCTCCATTGGATTTTCACCAGTTTGATCACCTTGTTCCTCAACTTTTTCTCTTCCTTGGCAACTATCCCTACTGGTTCATTGGTATAAACCAAATTTTTCTGGACTTGAACTTGAGTAGGTGACTCCAGAATTGCTCCTTCATCATGCACCCATTTTCTCAATTGAGAAACATGAAACACAGGATGCACACCACTCAACTCCTCAGGTAACTTAAGTCTGTAGGCCATAGCACCAATTCTCTGTATAATTTCATATGGTCCTACAAATCTTGGTGATAGCTTACCAGATTTTCCAAACCTGAACACTTTCTTCATTGGTGATACTTTCAGAAAAACATGCTCTCCTACTTCAAACTCCATTGGCTTTCTCTTTCTATCTGCATAAGACTTTTGTCTTGATTGTGCTGCCTTCATCCTATGCCTAACCAATTCAATCATGTTGGAAGTTTCTTTAACATGATCTGGTCCCAACATTACACCCTCTCCTGCTTCCAACCAACAAGCAGGAGACATGCAAGGTCTCCCATACAAGGCTTCAAAGGGAGCCATTCCTATGGTTGATTGATAGCTATTGTTGTAAGTGAATTCTGCCAAGTGAATATGATCCTCCCAATTTCCCCCAAAATCAAGCACACATGCTCTAAGTAAATCTTCCAATATTTTATTCACTATCTCTGTTTGCCCATCACTTTGAGGATGGTAGGCAGTGCTTAAACAAAGTTGTGTTCCCATTGCTTCTTGGAAACTTTCCCAAAATCTTGAGGTGAACAAAGTGTCTCTATCACTTACAATAGTCTTGGGTATGCCATGTAGCCTCACCACTTTTTTAATAAACAATTGTGCAAGCCTAGATGCATTTCTATCTGACCTGACAGGAACAAAGTGAGCTGATTTGGTTAGTCTATCAACAATTACCCATATACTATCATTGCCTTTCTTAGTTCTAGGCAAACCATCCACAAAATCCATGGAAATGCTTTCCCACTTCCACTGAGGTACCTCCAAAGGTTGCAACATGCCAGAGGGCTTTTGGTGGTCTGCTTTGATTTGTTGACATGTGGAACATTTTGCCACATATCTTGCCACTGCTTGCTTCATTCCTGGCCACCAGTAGCCTCTTTTTAAATCATGATACATCTTAGTACCACCAGGGTGTATGGTGTACCTGGTCTTGTGATGCTCATTCATGATTTCTTCCTTCAATTCTGCAATGTTTGGTACACAAAGCTTATCATTTTTCCTCAAATAACCTTGGGAATCTATTTTAAAACTCTCTGACTCAATGTTGTTTAATAACATTTCTTTCTTCTCCTTCAGACTTTGATCTTGATCTTGCATGCTACCAACTTTCTCCACCAGATTAGACTTCACTGTGATTATTCCCAGTGTACCATACTCCACCATATCACCATGCTCTTTAAAATTCACTGCATCCTTGCTGTATATATCTGCCTCCCCAAGCACTGCAAGATTTTTAAACTCATCAATTATCAAACTGGCTAATCTAACATGATTTCTGCTCAAAGCATCTGCTACTCTATTAGCTTTTCCAGGAGTGTACAATATATCTAAATCATATGCAGCCAGAAACTCCAACCACCTTACTTGCCTCATATTTAAATCTTTTTGAGAAAATAAATATTTCAATGCTTGATGATCTGTGAATAATTCAAATTTTGCCCCAAGCAAATAATGCCTCCATAGTTTTAGTGCAAACACTATTGCAGCTAATTCTAGATCATGAGTTGCATATTTGGTTTCATTGGGTTTAAGCTGTCTTGATGCATATGCCACTACCTTGCCATGTTGCATAAGCACTGCACCTAACCCAGACCCACTAGCATCAGTGTATACAACCATTCCTTCATTTGCTTCAAGGATTTGTAGGACAGGAGCTTCCACCAATGCTTGCTTCAATTTCTCAAAAGCTTGTTCACACTGCTCAGTCCACACATATGGTTGGTTCTTCTTGGTTAGTTTGGTCATTGGTGCGGCTATTCTTGAAAAATCCTTGATGAATCTCCTATAATACCCTGCCAAACCTAAGAATGACCTCACCTCAGTCACTGTTTTGGGTCTACTCAATGATTGAACTGCAATGACCTTGCTTGGATCTACACTTACTCCCTGCTGTGACACTATGTGTCCTAAGAATTTTACTTCATGTTGCCAAAATGTACAGTTTGAATACTTGGCTTTTAATTCATGTTCGCTAAGTCTGGATAATACTAAATGTAGGTGCATGGCATGATAATTTTCTGTCTTTGAATAAATTAATATGTCATCTATAAATACCAAGACAAACTTATCCAAAAAGTCTCTAAAAATTCTATTCATCAAGTCTACAAAATAGGAGGGAGCATTGGTCAAGCCAAATGGCATAACTAGAAATTCATAAAGGCCATACCTTGTATTAAAGGCTGTGTACTCAATGCTTTCCTCTGCAACTTTCATCTGATGAAATCCAGAGGCTAAGTCTAGCCTTGAAAATATTTTAGCCCCATGCAATTGATCAAATAGATCATCTATTCTAGGCAGTGGGTACTTATTTTTAATAGTCACCTTGTTTAAATCTCTGTAGTATACACACAACCTCATTGTTCCATCATGTTTCTTGACAAATAGCACTGGGGAACCCCAACTGGAACTACTTGATCTTATGAATCCTTTCTCTTCTAATTCTTCTAGTTGATGTTTTAATTCTACCAACTCTTTTGGACCCATTCTATAAGGCTTCTTAATGATTGGATTTGTTCCAGGAATTAATTTTATTTTGAATTCAACTGGTCTGTTTTGAGGAATTCCTTTCACTTCTCCAAACACATCTACATATTCATTGACTACCAGGATTTCCTCTATCTTTAATTCTTTCTGAACTTCATTAATACTCCAGATTTTATTAAAACATGTATTCTTTGCTATTTCACTTAAGATGGTAATTCTTTTGCCTTCATTTGTTTCCAAAGAAATAGTAAGGTTTTCTAAATTTAAAATTTCTTTATTTCTCATTAACCAATCTACCCCCAAAATAATCCCAATACCAGGATAATTTAAGGTATATAAATCTGAATTAAATTCATAACCCCCTATAATTAATTTCAGACCCAAACACTTCATCCCCAACATACAATGACTCCCTATGGGACTGTGTACAACCAAGGGCTGATCAATGGAAACACATGCAAGTGTTAACTTCTTTACAATTTCCAAAGATATTAATGAATGTGAGGCACCAGTGTCATATATTACTGATATGGGTTAGGTATGAATAAGAATTATACCTTCAAGTTGCCCAACATTCCCAGTGTTACTTGCTTCCAAAGCTCCTACCCTTTCCCCTATTGGTTTCTGGGCAATCCTTCTTGAGATGACCCATCTTTCCACAATTATAGCATCCTCCTCTGGGTATCTTGGGGTCAAGGCATTGGTTACTATAATGTCCAGCTTTTCCACAATTAAAACAATGAGTGAACTTCTTGCTTTCAGGTGCTGTTGCTCCTTCCCCTTTCTTAACTCCTTTACTTGCATTTCTCTTGTCATAAGGTTGCACTTTGTTCTGACCACCCTTCTTCTTATTGAGCTTCATATTCCTGAATTTCTCTCTTGCAGTGTCATGTTGCTCAAATGAGAGAGTTAGATCAATTACTTGATCAAAGGTTTTGTCCTTGTATGGCAACATTGCCCTTGACACACTAGCGTTCAAGCCTTGAATGTACCTTGCATTCTTTGCTTCTGCATTCCCTATTAACACCAGTCCATACTTGGATAATGCTTCAAACTTCTGAGTGTATTCATTCACACTCATGCTTCATTGCCTTAATCTAATAAAGTCTTCCAGCAGTGTAGCCTTGGTAGATGCTGGGACAAATCTGGCCTCAAGCATGTCCTTGAAATTATTCCAAGTAATGGTATCCTCTTGTCTTCCTGCTGTCACAACTTCCCACCAATCCAGTGCAACCCCCTTCAATTTCCTTGAAGCTATCTGTCTCTTTCTTTGGTCATTGATCTGCATATCTGTGAAGACCCTCTCCATAGTTTTTATCCAAGTTTAAACACCTATAGCTCCTTCAGTACCTTCAAAATCCTTTCCTCCCAAAGTGGCACAAGTCTTAAGCAGTTTGGAGAGTTCCTCATGAGGATTGTCTTGCCTTGGTGCCATTCCATCCCTTAAAGCTCTCACAAAATCCTCCATGCTCATCACAGGTGGCTCACGTGATGATCCTGCACCTGTGTGATGCCTTGGTCCTACCATAATGCTATAAATATGATTTTTATGTTAGTTTATTTACCCCTATCAGTTTTTGGTGTCTTTACTTGGTTCATTTTCATTTCTGTGCACACTGTGCATGTGTCACATGTACACACATATATTTCTTGACATAAAGTAAAAACATTCAACACCAACAATTCAAACAATGCATTCAAACATCCATATGCATACAACAACATTTACTATGTTATTTAAAACATAGCTCTGATACCAACTGTGGTGACCCTCATCTTTAAAATCACTTAGATTTTTTTTTATTCAAAAGGAACTCACCACTAAACCCCAAATACTTTTATATTTAAATTTTTATATAGTTTCCAAATATTTTTCCCAAGACCCCGGAATTACTAATATAATCATATCAGTATACAAAGATTAAACCAATTATATATTTGATGATATACAATTGTTCCTTTATTTATTTTTTTATATCAGAGTTGATTTAAATCAATTTGAAAACAAAATATCATACAAGCTATTGACAAGCCACTTATTTCCTATTTAAATCTTATCCTACTGCCAGAGGTATATTTTTAGCAAATTATAATACCTAAACTTGTTATCTGGCTATATACAAATATTAATCTGCCTAAATAAGGCTATTTGCATTTATTTGTTCTTGTGACAGTTATTAGGCTTATGCATAAAATTATTTCAAGATCCTACTTGTAGTTAGGAACATTAAAAGTGATTTCCTAATCACTGTCTCAAATTAAACAATTGAAGTTAGATTGCATTTCTATATTTGACATGGTACAGATTTTTAGTTGCTTGGTATATCTCTAAAATTGCTTGGTGTTATATGAGGGTTGCTTGGTGTTTTTCTTGGTTTTGTCCCGGATGCACTCACACTTCATTAATTGAAATGGAGAGATTCCAGGCTCCAAGGGTTTGACCCATGGCCACCTAGACCAGCCATAGTCCCCCTTTTACCACTTGCAAACCCATACCCTTCATTTTGGCAAGCTTTTACAAAATTCCTACTCCTAAATTTCCAAGCCTTTTTGTGCCTAGTTCAAGTTTTCTGGAAAACACTTTCTTATAAGTGTTCAACCAAATATCCAAAGTCCATTACCCTTCCAGGTCTACTATTCTCAAAGATCCTTTTTTTTATATAATTTTAAATGCTCAAATCCATACAAATATCCATAATTTATGCACCTGCCAGTATCATTTACTTGCCATGCACAAATTCATTTTGCTTGAATGTTCTGCTAAAATCTTTGAGAGTTCATTTCAAAAATTAAATCCCCTTAGCCGTTTAATTTCCATAAGACAAAATATAAACAATAGAAATCAGAGATTCAAATATATATATATATATATATATATATATATATATATATCAGTATCAGTTATCTGACATGCATACATTTTATTCCACTTGAGTATTTCTTATTCAAATCTTGTCAAATCTATTGTAATTTTATTTAAAGAAAATCATAGAATAAACTCAGGCAATAAAACCAGAGATCATTACATTCACATTTTATATTTATGTGTTATATCCATCCCCTTGTTTTCTCCAAATCAGATGATCATAAAATCAATAAAAATCAAACTCCATCAAATATCATTCAAAATGAATTTTACTTAAGTACAAGTTTTCATCCCCAAATACTTAGAAAGTTTCCTACAAGTACTTCAATTACAGAAAATAGAATTTGTCTAGTAATTCCATTTCAAAGCAACTGCAAATTTAAAACAAGTCTCTCTTATTTATACTAGCAGCCAATGCCTTCTTTACTCATCAAGCCAACTTCAATTTCCTGCAAGCAAATCATTTAGCTGCCCCAAATAATTTTTGAGACACCCAGATGATTGCAAGGGCAACCAAAAAGGGTCAGTTTACACTGGTATGAGCATTTATCAATTTTGTATACATGTACATAATTGTAGTAATCTTGCAATGCCTTCCTAGATTAACAGGTCTTATACTTAGCAAGTTTTGGTTCATGCAAGAAGATACAATATCACATTCAACAAATTATACAATGCACAACAGTCAGTTAAGATAAATCATGTGTACAATTTTAATTCATCCTCATCAAATCTTGGATAAGTAATCACTGATTCATACTCCAAACTTCCACCCAGCAATTAATCAATGAACAATATTTATCTTGATTAAATCTAACACCAAATCTGAAAGTTTATAACCCAGATTTTTAAACCCCTACCCCCATTTATTTTATGGTCTTTAACTCCTTGTCAAATGAACACTATGTATGCATTGTGATGGAAACTCCCAGGTTGTTTAAATTATTCCAACACACAAAGGCCTCAGGGTGCAGTTGCACCATGCACATACTTGCTTCCACCTGAAGTAAGCAGATCATTGACTACCCCCAAGTGACCAATTTAGTTTTTTTTTTATATCAGAGAAATATGACTGCCTGCATATTTTCTGGCTCAACCCCATGTTCCCCTATTAATCTTGATCCATGTTTAATGATGATAGAACAAGAATACTTAAAACATGTTAACTCTGAAAGCCAAATTACAGATCAATGCTCCAAACAAAAATGCACAAACAAACATCCATATCACCCATAACAAATCATTTCAGAGATTCAAATAACTCATAGTATTTTTTGGCTGCCTGCAATAGGACTTAATGCCATTGCATACAAAAGATAAATACTCACATGATGTTTCTCCTTTCACTGCCTTAATTTCTTAGAACAGCAAATCCCCCAAAGCCTCAAGCTAGTGTTTCTCCTTGTTTATTTTATTTTGTTTTTGATCCCGAGAGAGTGATGGTTTTGGCTATGTGCAGTTATTTATAAATCCATTCTAGGGTTTTAGAAAATGGGTAATTCCCCTGATACCCTTAGATGTTTATGTACACATCATAATTCTGTGTGATCATAAATTGGAAATGCACACTTTAATTAGCTATTTCGGGGATCATGCATTTTTAGACACTCAATACTATTTTCATGACTCTTTTCTACTCATGCAATAAGCATGTGACCCTCAGTTCATTATTTCTTTTTTTATAAGCTTTAAGGAAATCTGAAAATCTACTTTGTATATTTTTTTCTACCTATCTATTACCTCCATTAAATCAGACATACTACCATACTTTGTAATGTAAAATCATTTACACAAATTATTTGCTTGGAATAAATATGGTATGGAAATTTTATTTGATTCTGTATATGTGTATATATATTTATATATATATTTCTGCCTTTATGTCAAATCAGTCAACTCCCTTTTAAATTAAAAATCACATATATTATGCTAATTATTTTCTGGCACAATTATAAGACATATAACCCTTTATATTAAACTTTATTTTATCTTATCTTCATATAAACAGCAAACACCCCATATATATTAAATGTGTATATATATATATTTACATAATTCTTTGAACATAAAGCTATATTTATTTTGAGTTCCAATTTTTCTTCTAATTACCTTAATTCCTTGCATTTTATCAAACAGAAGCTCCCATTTAATTTTTATTTATTGCCAAATTCTTTTCTGTTTTAATGCAATATATATATATACTTATATATATATATCTTAGAATTTTCTAATATAAATATATATCATTTTATTTTTATTTTAAGTTCATTACAGGATTATGGTGTGACTAGTGGATTACGAATCGGCATGATATGGTTTGTTTGATATGGATCGGCATGGCTAGATAATGGAGGATGGATCATCATATGTTAAGGAGCAGTAGGGATCAACGCTCTCTTGACCGGATTGGGATTTGAACCAAAGCACTACAAGAACTGAAGCTCCACAAGTCCAACCGCTATGATATTTGAAGCACCATCATTATAGACCATAAGGGAGCTACCATATGGATCACTAGCCCAAACTCGACATATGGAGGGATCGGTACCAATCCCTATCCATTGAAAGTTAGGCCTAGCCCTCCCTATGGTGGGACCATATGGTGGAGGAGGTCTTGTTGCCGAAGTTTCAGTCAGATTGGAGGCCGCCTTTGTCTATAAATACAGGCACAGGTGGCCATTCAAGGTACTCTTACGTTGTTAGTTAAACTCCGCCATTATTGTAACTAATTTCCTCCATTCTTTTCTGATCTCTTGCTATATCTTGCTATTTGTAATTGTAATCAAGTGAATTAAGAAGCAATAAAGAGAATATTCAAAGTGAACGTAGGGAAACAACACCGAACCACTATAAATCTTATTGTTTTTACTTTCTACTGCATTTTTCTTGATATTTTGTGATCTCCCTCTATTTTCATTTAATTTCTTCATTTATTTCACTAAATGAATCTATTCTTGGGTGTTTGTAGCCAATTTGGTTTCAAACATTTTGGTGCTTTCACTGACAGCGTTAATTCTCAGGCTGTTAGGATCACCTTTGTTGCTACTGGATTGAGGAAATCCCCCGAAGGCGATCCGGATTCATCTTCAGAAGATTGCAGATGCTACTCAGATTTACCAAGATCTAAGTAAATAAATCCAGAATGGTGAGGCGTACCAGATCTACTTCCTAGAATGTTGATGCTAACAAAACTGCCAGTGTCCAAAAAGGGGGTCCAAGCAACCTGCTAATGTAAATGAAGAGCCTACTGCAGTCTAGACCCCCGTTGATTCAATAACTAGAGCTGAATTCAATGACTTGATGAGGGAGCCGAAGGAAAGTCGTACGCAGCTAAACGAGCAAATCTAGACTAATGCCAACTTGATGAACCAGATTGCTCAACAGCAGCACCAAAGAGCCAAAAGGGATCTTGCTTTTTATTGGGCGTTAGATAGCTCAACTTCATTAGACGAACATCACAGGCGAAGGCACCGCAGAGTTGAAGCAGCACGAGCAGGGACATCGAAGCAACGCTTGGCAGACCAACATGGTCTGCCAAGACGGGTCGGTGCCGATCCCTGCCTAGGGGTCGGTACCGATCCATCAGCCAGGGTGCTGCTTCACCACTGTAGTTGTGGGGTCATGCTCGAGTTGGATCTAGGAACTTGGATGCTAGGGTACGTTTGGATGCTGACCAACTACCTCACCAGGATGATAATAAAGTGAATGCTCAGAGTACACATCAGGAGGATGATAGGCCAAGGAGGCAAGAAATGGCCCGGAGACACCGACCGGAACATTCACGCGAGGTGGTGCATGACCACCACTTGGCGCCACCTATCCAGACATCAGATTTAGCCACAATTGTCAAACAGCTGGTGAGGGAGAATCAGGGCTTGACAAACGATGACTAGGGAGTCTCTAGGAGCCATACCCCATTTACCGATAGTGTTTTACATGCAGAGTATCCTAGAAGGTTTAACATGCCTACAATGCCTGCTTATGAGGGGAAAACCGACCTCAGGCAGCAAATAAGGAGGTACGAATAGTTGATGGACTCAGCAAGAGCGAATGATGCCACCAAATGTAGATGCTTCCTCATAACTCTTTCTGGGATCGCCACAATGTGGTTCACAAGATTACCCCCGCGATCAATCTCAAGATTTGACGAATTGGCAACAAGATTTGTGGAGTAGTTCTGGATTCATGCTACTCGCCCCAAGGATGTGATGTCGTTGTCCAGTGTAATCCAGGCTCCGGGGGAATCACTGAAGGACTACTTGTAGAGATTTCATGTTGCTGCCACTGAAGTAAGTAATCCTAATGACCACGTAATACTTATGGCTGTGACGTGGGGGTTGACCCCGAATCCGAGTTCGGTGACTGGTTAGTTGGAAAACCGCCGGCCATGTTGGAACGTTTCTACTCAAAGGCGGTCCCATTTATGAGGAAGGAAGAGGCCAGGTTGTCTAGTAAGAGCAATGCTACGGGGCCAAGTGGGGAAGCGGTACAAAGAAACATCGCAATAAAGCAGTCTGACGAGAGTTCCGGGAAGGTTCAGGTTAATGTTCAAAACAAGCCGAATCAACAGAAAAGAAGTGGAGAAGGGAGTCAAGACCGAAAGTGGGAGCCTAGAAGGCCGAAGCCCAAGTTTCCTATATATGACAGCTATACACCTTTGAATGCATCCCAAGAGAACATTTATCTGTCCATCGGTAATACTTTCTAATATAAGAAGCCGCGTCCAAAAGAATCGACAGAGGCACAAAATCAAACCGAAACGTATTGTCGATTTCATGAATGTTACGGGCACAATACGGACGAGTGTAGGCATCTCCAGGATGCCATTGAGAAATTGATTCGGGAGAAAAAGTTGTAGCAGTTTGTGAAAAATCCGCAGGATGGCGGACAGGGGACGTCTGACCCCAATCGAGGGCAGGCTCCGCGCAGGGCTGAGGATCCTGCACGAGCCGGTGGAAGGTTGGTAATAAACACGATAGTTTGTGGACCGCATCCTGCGGACAGGAGTTGGCAGGAAATTAAGCGCCATGCTAGTTCAATGAGACATGTGGATTTTGAATGTTGTTCGAATACAGAGGATGGAACTTCGGCCAAGCAACAGCGTACAATGACGGATGATATAGTATTCAAAAGCAGGGATGCCGACATACTAGAGGCCCCTACTATTGATCTGATGGTTGTCTCAGCCATGATTGGCCCTACTCTGGTGAGAAGAATTTTGATTGATTTGTGGAAGTTCTGTGAACATTATCTTTAAGAAGGCGTATGATCAAATGAGGGTGGAGGCTAAGTATTTGAAACCATCTAAAGCTCGTATACACGGTTTCAACAGTGAGGCTACTGAAGCAGTAGGTTATGTAGAATTGCCAGTTGTGTTGGGAGAAGGTGAACGTAAAAGGGTGTGGATCCTACCGTTTATTGTTTTGGATGTAGATGCACCGTACAATGTTTTTCCAGGTCGTTTGGCCTTGGCTGAATTTCGGCAGCTTTGGCCCCGTGGTGTTTGATGTTGAAATTTCTGACTGATAAAGGAGTAGGTGTTGTGCATGGTGATTAGGCGACTGGATGTGCCTGTTATCTGGCTGAGGTTAGAGAGGCTCAACAAAAAGAGAAGGGAAAGGGTATGGAAAAGTCTGTCCGCATCCAAGTCACTGAAGATTGACAAATAGCGCCTAAGCCTTGGCTTGGGCACCACAGTCGGTTCTATAAAGATATAGATCCAAGGGATGATGAGGAGGAACCCAAGGAGACCAAGGCAGCGTCGGTTGAGCTGACGATTGATATTACAGTCAGCCACGACGACCCGTCGCGGGTGTTGAAATTTGGATCGCAACTCAGCCCTTCGATGATGAGAGAACTTGCTGATTTTCTTCGAGCGAATTTGGATGTATTCACTTGGACTCATTCTGACATGTGTGGGATCTCGCCTGCCATTTCGAGCCATGCATTAAACATTGATCTGAAATATATTCCAATAAAATAGAAAAGACGGGGCATGGATCCGGAGAGATCCCTCGCTCTTAAAGAGTAGGTGGGTAAACTTAAAGTCAACGGGTTTATTTGTGACGCTCTCTATCCCAAATAGATATCTAACCCTGTGCTAGTAAAGAAGGCGAATGGGAAGTAGAGAATGTGTATTGACTATTCGGACTTGAACAAGGAGTGCCCTACAGATAGTTTCCTCCCTGCCAACAATTGATCAGCTAGTTGATTCAACTGCGGGGCACGAATTGTTGTTGTTTATGGATGCGTATTCGAGGTATAATCAAATCCCGATGCATGTCCCAGATCAGGAACATACCAGTTTTGTCATGGATGTTGGGTTATATTGTTACGTAGTGATGTCGTTCGGGTTAAAGAACGCTGGAACGACCTATCAATGTCTGGTTAACCGAATGTTTAAGGATTAGATTGGGAGGACAGTGGAGGTCTATGTGGATGATATGATCGTGAAGTCATGACGATCAAACGACCAAATTAGAGACTTAGTAGAGTTGTTCGATATCCTTCGATTCTATAACATGAAAATCAACCATTTGAAGTGCTCATTCGGTGTTGTGTCAGGGAAGTTCTTGGGCATTATTGTCAATGCTCGAGGAATTGAAGTTAATCAAGAAAATATTTAGGCCATTCGAGATATAAAAGCACCTAGAACCATTAAATTAGTGCAGAGTTTGAACGGGAAGGTCCCTGCTTTGAGTCAGTTCATCTCCAGGGAGACCGATAAAGGCGTTCCTTTCTTCGATCTGATAAGGAAAGGAAGAGGAATTTTGAGTGGATACAAGATTGTGAAGGTCCATTCTGAGCTTTGGTGGATCATTTGGAGAGACTCTCTGTCTTGTCAAAGTTGGTAGATCATGAGAGTTGTATATTTACTTATGGCTGTATCGTCACATGCCATAAGTGCCGCCTTGATTCGTGAGGAGAACCGGATTTAGAGACCGATGTATTACTGATGTGCACATAAATGTGCATATATTTACCTCCATATTTTATCTATTTTATTTAAATATATGGCATATTTGGGTATTTTAACATGTTTAAAACCAAAATTCAATTATATTCAAATCATCATATATTCATCTACATATAAGGACAAAATAGTCATTTTTGTACATGTGTTAATTTGGGACTTTTTACTTGGACATTTTTCATAATTTTTATAGGACTTTGGATGCATATGGAAGAGGGTTTCATGAAGATATATGCATGCACAAGGGAATACAAAGGAATGAAGAGGAAATAATTCAAGCTCATGATAATGAGGACCCCACCCACTTACCTAAATCTACCATTAGAAGCTAATGGACAACTAAGTGGAGGTTAAAACTTCATGCATATTTAATGATGGATTAATTAGAGACTAATGGTTATTTAGAGACCACACTTCCTAAATGGCATTTTGGGAAGCACCCTAAAAATTGTATTAGGGTTTTATGCATATATAAATAGCCCTCTTATGTACATGTAAATATCTTCTTACTCTCTTAAATTAGTTAGGAAATTAAAATGCAAGTTGTAAGCTCTATGTTTCATGAAATAAAAAGGGCTTCCTAGCCTCTTTCTCTTCTCTTTTCTACTTGTTTTTATTTACTTTTATGTTAATGTTTATTTCTATGCTTTCTTTCATTTCATGTTTATAGCTTAGATTTACATTCATGCAAGTAGTGTAGCTTTAATTTTTATGCAAATAGTTAGTACTTAATCTCTTTTTCATCCTTTGCTTAGTTTCTATTCTTTACTTTTTAATGTTGAAATTTACAAGTGTTGATTTGATAACACAAATGAGTAGCTAAACCCCTTCAATTTAGGGATAATGAAGCTCTCTAACTTTATGTAATTTCAACATTTTTATGATTTATGATCTCTTTTATTTGTGCTTCATGAAAGAGAATTTTGATGTAAGTTTATACAAGTGGGTTTGATAGCTTATGCTGCATATGCAAATGAGCTATTCTTATTCAACATAAACACAAATTATATCAATATTTGCTAATTGGTTTTTGATTTTGAAATGAAAGTAAAAACAAAATTTGACGATCTATATTACTAATTACAATAGTAAATAGATCATACTTAAAATAGCTTTTGCTTTGGCTTCATTTTCATGAGAATTGATAATTGGTTTATTTGTTGTATTATAGTTTGATGGTTTAAGTTATGTTAATTAATAACATAAATAAACCATACTTATGATAAATACAACAATTATTTCACTTAATATCAAAAATAGAAATCATAGATTGTTTGTTTGTTGATTTACAAAAATATGAGAGTGGATTTGCCTCTAAATTGTTCTCTAATCTTATAGTTTTTAATCTCACTTTTATTCTAACTTTAGCTTCATTTTGTTTACAATTTGTCGTTAACAATCTTCTCTCCACTTTGGTCTAATTTGATTGATTAGAAATTTTAAAATCTTAAAAATTCCCTGTGGATCGACCCGTACTCGCCACGTACTAAAATTGTAAGCCGTGCGCTTGCAGTTATTTTAATTTGAAATTTATCAGTGATTTTCTAAACCGATAGAAAATTTGTCGTTAAATAAGTTTTTGGCGCCATTGCCGGGGAATAGTTTTGATTTTAATTTTCTATTCTTAGAATTATTTTTGGTTTTTTAGAGTGTTTGTTTTGTGTTTAAAAAAAATTGTTGCTTCATTTTTGCTTGCCTTTTCTTTATTTGTTTGTGGTTGTTCTATTTTCATTTTGTATTTGCATATTCTATTTCTATTTAAAAAAAAAGAGCATACACATTCGAAAAAAAAGGTTTTTCATTCACTGTTAGCTATACGATTACATTTGTTTAACATTTCTCATTTTACCGACATTGTTTTACATTTCACTACTTGCCTTACTTCCTTGCCGCACAGAGCAAAGCCCTACACATCCCACCAATTCATCATCACCATACTTCACTGTGCAGTGCACTTGTGCAATATATCTGTGCACATATACCACCTATCCATACAACTACACACTTCAATCCAAATCCCTCTCCACAGAGACTCCCCTCTAAACTTCATCTCTATCACAGCCCAGACCAAACAAACTGCTACTTATTTGCCATTTCAAGCTGTCATCGCGTCTTCAACCAAACAAGCCACTACACTACAAAACTGTGTATAACAGAATCCAGTCATACAACAGAAAGTCCATCACTTCACCCAAATACCATCTCTCCATCAACAACCTACCATTCACAGTGCAGCACCCCTGTCCTCACTTCCCTGTAGTTCATCAAACACACCCATACTCACTTCACCTAATATCTCCACCTGCCTTCATAATACACAACACCACCAGAGCCACTTCTTCTCAAACCCACCTGCAAACATTCTCTTTAACTCTACAGATAGCAACATCCCACCATACCTCTTCTATGTTACCCCTACTGCTCAAACATTATGTGCCACTCCACCACTACATATCAACAATTCTGTGCCACTCCACCACATATCAAATCACTGATGTATCTCCTCCTTCCATCTGCAATACCCTTGCTTCTCAAATATCATCACACCCCACAACACTACATTGCTCCATAAATCAGCTTCTACCACCAACTAACCATCAAACTGCCTTTCTACATTCGACTGCATATTTTCCATCAAATACAACTGCAACTCACAACCGTCACCTACCTGTCTACACTTCCCCCTTCAAAACTTGCTTCACGTGACCAACAATTTCTCCTGAAACTACAACACTCAACCATACACTGTCACAATAGCTAGTACGGTGCTCCAAAACCCACTGTGAACCACTTAACATCACTTCTAGCTACATACACCTTGCCTACAGTACATACGACACTGTCTGTAACAATCACCCACCGCCTTCGACCATTACTGCTACCATCTACTGTAAACAACCAGGCCGGCTCTGCAATCGCCTTAAACCCAGATTCGTGAACACACCATCGATGGACAAGTTTTTGGCGACCACCTCAATACCGCTAAAAATCCACAACCGATTCGAATCCACCTTCAATTCGACATCGTCGCATACAAAACCACTGCTGCAAACAATTCGCGACACCCACTCAATTGAACTCGACTACAATCCACGAACATCCACAGTAAAAACCCAATCGCAAGCATTCACCATCCTCTTCAATCATCGAATGGCCTTCTGTCCTCTAAAATTTGGGAATATAAGTCGAATTTTGATTGTGAATTAAGATTTGAGAACTGCGTTTCAGTGAAGATCGAATTTTTTTAGTTTGTGGTATCAGAGAGTTGAGATTGTGAATTTTTTGGTTTGCGTTTAACTGTGTTGAGAATTTTTTTTGGTATCAGGAATAATTGCTGGTTTGGGCCTTTCTTTAATTTGTGGGTTTGGGTTTCTTTTTGGGCCAGAGAATTTTTTTAAGTCTAATTTGTTTAAGTTTTTATTTTTCTTATTTAATTCTTTCTATATACAGAAAAAAGAGGAAATTGGTTTTGTTTTGTCTCTAATTTTTTTTTGCTTTCTTTTAATCTTGTTTTGTTTTATCGTTAAAAAAAAAGGATTTCATTCTCACTTGAATAAAAAAAAAATTCTTTTGTTTTCCTTTTAAACTAAAAAAAATTATTTTAATCTTCCTAAAAAAAGTTGTTTTCAATTGATTTTAGGTTGTTTTCTTTTTCCTTTGTTTTAGGTACTTCTTTTTTTATTTTAAAAAATAATAATATTAATAACTTGTATATATCTTGTTCGATTCCTTTTTTAGGGTGCAAAAGCAGAAGTTCAAGAGAAAAAAAACGCTTGGCAAAAATAATTGCTTTGCCTTCCTTACTTGCTTAAAAAAAGTTGATGCTTTTAAAATAATTTGCTAATAATTCAATACGCTCTGGTATCTTGCCTTTTTCCCTTGTTTTTATTGCATTGTTGGTTGCTTGCATTTGCATTTATATAAAAAAAAATTCAAAATCCAAAAACAAAAACAAAATTCATTTTAGTTGCATTGTAAATTCATGTTTAATTTCTTGTTTTACATTCATCTCATCTTGTTTTATTTTCTAAGGGCAATACCCTAATTCACATAAGGTGAGGGATTTCATCACCCTTTCCTTAGCCCACAAATCGCATTTCATCGTAGAATTTGACTAATAATAAAGGTTAGACATTCGACTTAAGGATGTCACGAGCTCATCTTGGGCTTAATTGTATCTTCACAATTGTTTTCTTTGAACAATTTTATTTCTTGGTGTCTAGGCTACGGCAGAGTAATAACCATTTATAAATATTACGGTGATTCATAAATATTATAGTGGTAGTTCATTTGAAGGTACTTAAACCTTCGGTTGCATTGCTACAGTGATTCGTGGTGCACCGATAACCCATGCCTGTTACCTGGCTAAGAAATATTTTTGTTGATTTAAGACAAAGTGTGATTATACAATTTTGGGTTAGGAGCTACTAAAGACAGAAAAATGTAATTAAGTCCTTTGCATTCATTTAGTTGCATTAGTTCATGCATATTTAAAAAAAAATCCAAAATTCAAAAAAAAAATTGTAAATTTTACTTAACTTAGTTTTCAATCAAAAAAAAAACCTTTTTCCTTCCTGTTAACCCGCCTTTTGGCAAAGTCGCGGACAGACGGATTTAACTTAAACAACTTCACAACTATCGAGACTAAAGTATGATGGATTCGGTTTAAAATGATGAAGTTCATGTTTCCTGGAGATTTGACTAGGCAACTAGTGCTTGGCATCAGGTGACACTCGGCATCTCAGAGTGGCCGGCATCTAGGAGTGTTCGGCGAAGCACTTGGCATCCAGGGGTGTTCGGCGAAGCACTTGGCATCTAGGAGTGTTCGGCGGAGCGCACGGCATCCAGTGGGACTCAACATCTCAGAGTGTCCGGCATCCAGGAGTGTTCGGCGAAGCACACGGCATCCATAGCGTTAGGCATCCGTAATGCTCGGCGACCAGGAGACTCGGCGTCAAGTAGTGTTCGGCGTCAACTGGCACTCGGCGACAACCAATGCTCAGCATCCCTAGCGTTCGGCATCATTAGAACTCGGTGATAGGAGAACTCGGCAACAAGAGCGCTCGACATCCCTTGGTACTCGGCGTAGTACTCGGCAACGAGAGTACTCGGCACTCCAAGGTACTCGGCGTAGTACTCGGCAACGTGAGTACTCGGCATCCAGAAGACATTCAGTATGCACAACTACTCAAGGAGACAATGTCGTTCGGCCAACGTGCACTTTTCGTTCAAGAACTTCGGATAGAGACACGTTCGACCTCAACTGACAATCATCCTGCACTTCCCACACATCCAGCATACCGTTCGACATAGAAGGACTGTTCGGCATCAGAGCGTTCGGCATACCAGGTTCGGCATGCAGCGACCATTGTACTAGGGCTAGAGTGTTCGGCCATCCAGCCCATTTGGGAAGTCCAGCCCATATTTGCCTATAAATAGAGGGGCAGGGTCACAGCGAAAGGGATCTTCTTTCTGCTCTCTTACTTTCTCTTTTCTAAGGCTAAGGCAACTCTGCCATTTTGTAACTGTAATCGATTATTACAGCAATAAAAAGCAAACTTCTGGAGTGGACGTAGGCCGGAGTTAGCCGAACCGCTATAAAATCTGTTGTTCTTTACTGCTTTCATTTCAGTTTTAACTGTTCTTTACATTATTACTCTCTACATACATTCTATCTCTGAGCTGTGATTGATATTTGGTGCTTTCATCTGGATTTGGGGGTTAGTGACCAATTTTGGCGCTAACACTTTGGTGCTTTCACTGAGAATTGAAACACTCAGGAATTTTCGAGTTAGGAACTTGGATCTTAGAAAGCAATGGCAAGACCACCAACGAGGAAGCAAGCAGTGGAAAGGAGCAATCAGGAAGGAAGTCAAGCGGCATCTTCTGGAGCTGGGGAGGGTCATGCATCCATCTATATAACTCGGGACGAGATGCAAGTGATGATGAATTCTATGCAAGAGCAGATGATGAAACGGCAAGAGGAGATGATGCAGGCTCTTCTTAGGCAATTTGGACAACCAGGAACTGCAGTTGCTCAAGATCGTGGAGCTGGACCAGAGGAACTCAACCAACGGACAAATGGAGTGAATCAGCAGGGGCAGCTCCCAATCAACAAACAGTTAACAATCTAGATGGACCTAGACTCGGGGGCACACCACCAGGTGATGCTGGACCAGTTCATGGAGGGATACCGGATAACACTACGCGGCCTGGCATCGATAGGAATACAGGAGTACGTGATGAAGAATATGTGCTAGAATTTCCTCGGGGACTTGGGGGGTAGTCTGGATTGGTTGGAAACACTAGATTGGCTGACATTATCAGGCGGACTATTCGCAGAGGTCTGACAAACAGGTATTCAGAGGGAGTTAACAAAAGTCCGTTTACCCGGAACATCAGGACAGCTAGGAATCCGTCCGATTTCAAACTACCCACTCTGGAAGTATACAACGGGAAGACGGATCCCACCGACCACTTGATGAGGTACACTAGGCATATGGAAGTGCTGGGGGCAACGGAGGAGGTTATGGCCCGATGTTTCCCCCTGTACTTGACTGAAATTGCTATTATGTGGTTTAGACAGCTGGAGGATGGATCCATTGGAACATGGACAGAACTGGTGGACAAGTTCTTAAGTCAGTTTCGAGTTCACATAAAAAGGCCAAAGAACGTGATGACGCTAACGTCAGTCAAACAGGGTGCAGATGAATCGCTCAGGACATTCTTAACTCAATTTAATGCAGCAGTTGCTTCGGTGGATCGGCCAGATCCATCAATGGTTCTGATGGCTGCGGTATCAGGAGTCAGAGATAACTCGGAATTCAAAATATCATTGGTACGGGACCCACCGTTGGATCTTGGGGAATTCTTTCATGAAGCTGAAAGATTTCTTCGACAAGAGGATGCATGTTTGGACATGAGGTCAAAGGAAGTAAACATGACTAAGGATGGAGGACTACCCGACGAAAGCTCGGGTGGGGGCAAGGATAAAGGAAAAAGGAAGCGCTGGGGAGAACCAAAGTTCTCCACTTACACAGGATTGAACGCAACGTTAGAGCGGATTTTCTTAGATACTCGAGATCGCCTTTCTTATCGAAGGCCAGCAAGGAGGGAACCCTCAGAACAAGAAAGGGCGTCAGGAAGGCACTGTCTTTTTCATGACCTGGACGGGCATGACACTAACAGTTGCCGGCATTTGAAGGACATAATCGAGGAGCATATAAGGAATGGTCAGTTGCGACAGTATGTCGGAACTCGGAATGCGGCGGTGGAACAGGAGCAGCCACCGCCTGCCTTGAACGACGAGGGCATGAGGCCCAGGAATGGTGGCCGATTCGTCATCAACTAATCTTGATGGTTTGGAATAAGTAACAAACTCCGGGCAAACGGTTAAATCACTTACTCATGTACGGGGTCGGAGATAACCCTCAGGCATGCTCTGAGATGATGGCTTACCGAAACGCCCGGGTTTGCGAAATCTGTTTTTTCCTTTGACTTGGACATTTGCTTTTTCTGGTTTGGTTTTGGAGTTTGGTTTGAACTCCCTGTTTTGCTCATTTTCTGGTTTGGATTCTGGTTTGGATGTTTGTTTTTTGGTATGGATTTTTGATATGGGTTTCTGGTTTTCTATTTTGGATTTGGATTTCGGATCGGATTTTGATAGGATTTTCTTTGGATTTTGGCTAAAAGGTCGTCGAGTATGGACTATGCTCGGCAAGGGTCCGAAGAGACCAGGATTCGGCCTAGGACTTAGGCCATATATTATCGGTTACTATTTTAGATCGTCGAGTATGGACTATGCTCGGCAAGGGTCCGGAGTGACCAGGATTCGGCTTAGGACTTAAGCCACGGCATTCTTCGACGTTCAGGGACACTGAACCATGAACACCATGGAATTACTTAACGTAGGTCGTCAAGTGTGGATTGCGCTTGGCAAGAACCCGGAGAGGTTACGGATTTGGATATTGGCTATGAATAGCTAAGGATTCGGACAAGGACCCGGAGCGGTCCCAGAAGGATATCGACCCGGAGAGGTTACGGATATGGTTATAGGTTATTGGATATGGATGGATTGGAACTCGGTAGTCGGGTTCCGATGGATGTGGAATTGGATAAGGACTTGGTCACAGGATAAGATGGCTTGGTAATGGATTGGATTATGAATCGGAAAGTATGGATGTGGATAACATGCATACTTGGGATATTGGACTTAAGGCTATTCAAAACACACCTTTCACAGCAAGGCATGTTTTGGGGGGCAAGTGTTAACCCGCCTTTTGGCAAAGCCGCGGACAGACGGATTTAACTTAAACAACTTCACAACTATCGAGACTAAAGTATGATGGATTCGGCTTAAAATGATGAAGTTCATGTTTCCTGGAGATTTGACCAGGCAACTAGTGCTCGGCATCAGGTGACACTCGGCATCTCAGAGTGGCCGGCATCCAGGAGTGTTCGGCAAAGCACTTGGCATCCAGGGGTGTTCGGCGAAGCACTTGGCATCCAGGAGTGTTCGGCGGAGCGCACGACATCCAGTGGGACTCAACATCTCAGAGTGTCCGGCATCCAGGAGTGTTCGGCGAAGCACACGGCATCCATAGCGTTAGGCATCCGTAATGCTCGGCGACCAGGAGACTCGGCGTCAAGTAGTGTTCGGCGTCAATTGGCACTCGGCGACAACCAATGCTCAACATCCCTAGCGTTCGGCATCATTAGAACTCGGTGATAGGAGAACTCGGCAATAAGAGCGCTCGGCATCCCTTGGTACTCGGCGTAGTACTCGGCAACGAGAGTACTCGGCACTCCAAGGTACTCGGCGTAGTACTCGACAACGTGAGTACTCGGCATCCAGAAGACATTCAGTATGCACAACTACTCAAGGAGACAATGTCGTTCGGCCAGCGTGCACTTTTCGTTCAAGAGCTTCGGATAGAGACACGTTCGGCCTCAACTGACAATCATCCTGCACTTCCCACACATCCAGCATACCGTTCGACATAGAAGGACTGTTCGGCATCAGAGCGTTCGGCATACCAGGTTCGGCATGCAGCGACCATTGTACTGGGGCTAGAGTGTTCGGCCATCCAGCCCATTTGGGAAGTCCAGCCCATATTTGCCTATAAATAGAGGGGCAGGGTCACAACGAAAGGGATCTTCTTTCTGCTCTCTTACTTTCTCTTTTCTAAGGCTAAGGCAACTCTGCCATTTTGTAACTGTAATCGATTATTACAGCAATAAAAAGCAAACTTTTGGAGTGGACGTAGGCCGGAGTTAGCCGAACCACTATAAAATCTGTTGTTCTTTACTGCTTTCATTTCAGTTTTAACTGTTCTTCACATTATTACTCTCTACATACATTCTATCTCGGAGCTGTGATTGGTATTTGGTGCTTTCATCTGGATTTGGGGGTTAGTGACCAATTTTGGCGCTAACACTTCCCTTTGAAAATTTTCAATCAAAATAAAATCCAAAAAAAAGAAGAAAATATTTTCAAAAAACAAAAATCAAATTTTCATTTTCTAAAAAATACAAAAATAGAAACATATAAAAAAAAATTGAAAAGCCAAAAACAAAACAAAAATCAAACTTCTCTTTTGAAAATAAATTTCACTTGGTAAATATTTTTTCTTCCTTAAAAAAACAAAATTTTCACTTCGTTTTTCAAATCTTCTTTCATTCTCTAAACTCGATTCTAACTTCTTTCTCTTCTCAACTTTCACTTGGGCATGAGTACTTGGACTTGTGACGCAACCAATCGTTGGACTCGTGACTCAATAACTAATCCTTTAATTCGAACAGACGATCCTCCCGAAATGGCGAACGAGAATGCCCCTCGAACTCTTATGGATAGAATCTTTCCTGATAGAGTTTTTATTCCATCTTGCATCACGTTACTCGCCCCTACGGGTAACCATTTCGAAATTCACTCGAACCATATTGCCACACTTCAGAAATTTGGCAATTTCGAGCACGTTGACCCCTACATTTTATTGACTAAATTCGAACAAGTTTGCGCAACCATAAAACTCCAACAACTTTCCGATGACGGAATCAAACTTCGATTAATATCATTCGCTCTTACAGATTAAGCTGAAAAATGGTTGTACAGCTTACCATCAAACTTAATTAAAACTTGGAAAGAATTCGTAAAAGCTTTCTTAAAAAAGTTCTACCCGTTGGAAAAAACGAGTAGAATCCGAAACGAAATTGTAAATTTTCATCAATTCAAGGGAGAACCATTCGGAAAATATTTTGAAAGATTCAAAGAGCTTTTGATAAAATGTCCACACCATAACTTCGAAAAATGGACGATTTGCCAAATCTTATACGATGGACTCGAAAGTAGCTCACAAACCATGCTCGAATCAATATGCCAAGGCAACTTTCTTGCCCAACATCACGACGATGCTTGGAAATTTCTTGAAAACCTCGTCGAAAAGTTGTCCCAATGGGAACGTTCAAACGAAAAATCAATTTACTCACGATCGAGTGCACACTCGATAGGATCTTCTTTGGCTTTGGAAGCTAAAATCGACGCAATGATTAACAAATTCGACAATGTTTTCTCATCAAACCAAATGAATCAAGCTTCTCAACCTATGTGTTATAAATGTAACGATCCTAATCATATAGCCGATTAGTGCCCTAATTCTATCGAACAAACCAATGCTTTCAATAAATCCAAAAACGACCCGTTTTCTCCAACGTACAATCATGGTTGGAGAAATCTTCCGAATTTTGCTTGGAACCAAAACAACCCCAACACAAATAAGATTCGTCCCAATTTTCATGCATTTTCGAATAATGCTTTGAATCCTCCCTTTCAGCCCAACCATTTTCAACCAAACTTTGCGGTCCCGTCTCATAGTCAATCGCAATAGTCAAATTTTCAATCAAATTATGCTCACCCTTCCCAAGACGATAAACTTTTAAGTTCACTTGAGAAAACTTTTGCAACGTTGGCTAAAGCAACTACTCAAAGCCTTCAATCAAACAGCAATTTGCAAAATATATTCACCTCATATATGCAAAACACAAACCAATCGATTGCAAAACTTGAAATGCAGATGAGTCAATTAGCCACGTCTGTAAGTGAATGTGAACGAGGCACATTCCCAAGCCAGCCAATTCCAAATCCCAAAAATCAAAACGCAAATTCAAATCAAGCCCATGTTGTTCAAGATAGCAACGTCACCCAATTGGATGCTATCATAATTTTACGTTCCGGTAAACAAATCGATAATCAAGTCGTTAACCCAAACGATTTACCAGAAACCTCTCTCGACACTTCAAACGAATCGAAACAGAACGTGGAACCAAATGTTGAATCGAATGCCAATCAAAATTCTTCTTCTACTCGAGTAGACCGGCCTACCGAGTATCGTGTTCCATTTTCACATCGTCTCCGACCCAAGAAACACGCGGACCAAATGGAAAAGATGTTGGAAATTTTTAAACAAGTGAAAGTTAACAACCCTCTTCTTGACATCGTTCAGCAAGTCCCCACGTACGCGAAATTTCTTAAGGACTTGTGTACCTAAAAGCGACACACTCAAGTGCCCAAAAAGTCTTCTTAGCCGCTTGTTTGAGTGAAGTCTTGTCCCAATCCATGCCCGTAAAATACAAAGAACCTGGCTGCCCTACGATTTCGTGTACAATTGGAGACAAGACGATTAACAAATATTTGATTGACTTAGGCGCGAGTGTCAACTTGATTCCATACTTATTTCAATTGGGGAAAAAAAGGATCTGATAATGTCATAGTCGATCACTTGTCTGGTCTTCCGAACGCACCATCTTCTTTACCAATCAATGAAAACTTCCCCGATGAACAACTTCTTTCAATTTCTATCGATCCATGGTACGCTGATATATTGAACTACTTAGTCACTAAAGAAACTCCCCCATCTTAGTCCAAACAAGACAAATGAAAATTCATGTCCAAAGTGAAATATTTATATTTGGACGATCCATACTTGTATAAATATTGTCCAAACGAAATCATCCGACGTTGCATTCCGAATAATGAGATCAGGAGTGTTCTTTCAATTTGCCACGATCAAGCGTGCGGTGAACATTTTGGTCCATGAAAAACTACGGAAAAAGTGCTTCGGTATGGTTTCTATTGGCCTTCTCTTTTCAAAGACTCATTTGAATTTTGTAAAACTTGCGATCGATGTCAAATGCTTGGATGAATTTCTCGACGAAATATGATGCCTCTAAACCCCATTCTTGTTATCGAAATCTTTGTTTTTTGGGTATCGACTTTATGGGATCTTTTCCCAATTCTTTTGGAAATTTGTATATTCTTCTCGCTGTTGATTACGTCTCAAAATGGGTCGAAGCCGTTCCTTGTAAAACCAACGACCATAGAATTGTTGTGAAATTTCTCAAAGAAAGCATATTTTCAAGGTTCGGCACACCTCGCACAATAATCAGTGATAACGGAACCTATTTTTGCAATCGATCTTTTGAAACATTAATGAAGAAATACTCGATAACCCACAAGTTATCCACTCCATATCATCCTCAAACTTGTGGGCAAGTTGAAGTTTCAAATCGTCAAATAAAAAAAATCTTGGAGAAAACTGTCAACAAAAATCGAAAAGATTGGTATCAGAAATTGACCGACGCGCTTTGGGCTTACCGTACAACTTTTAAAACTAACCTTGGGATGTCTCCATTTCGTTTGGTTTATGGGAAAGCTTGCCATTTACCGGTTGAAATCGAACACAAAGCATTGTGGGCAATAAAGAACTTAAACTTTGATCTCGATAAAGCTGGCGAAAACCGAAAACTACAACTCAACGAACTAGAAGAACTTAGGAACGATGCGTATGAAAACGAGAAAATTTACAAAGAAAAAACAAAAGTTTTTCATGACAAATCAATCCTAAGAAAATGTTTTCGCCTAACCAACAAGTACTTTTATATGACTCAAGACTTCATTTATTCCCTAGGAAACTTAAATCAAGATGGAGCGGACCATTTGTGGTACGAACAATTTTCCACATGGTGCCGTAGAAATAGAAAACCCCAGGGATGGATCGATTTTCAAAGTCAACGGTCATTGTTTGAAACCTTTCTTGGAATTGCCAAATAACCAAGAGGAGGAGCTCATGATCTTTCATGAGCCAAGCTACGTCTAGTAAGAATGTTAACCCTCGTTTGTAAATATGTACATATTTTCCCCGTTACACTCATTATATCGTGCATTGACTGTGGAGACACAGTAAAAAATAAATGTGGGGGGGAGTCTCGTTTTCATTTTTTTAAAGTTTCATGGCATTTTTGAATTTTCATTTTCTTTTAACTTAAAAAAAATCTCAAAATTTCTAAATCTCAAAAACATTTTATTTTTAGCAATCTGATTTATTTTTGAAGAAACACTATGGGATAAGTATAAGTTTGGGTTAATAAATTGAAATTTTTGAAAATTTATTTGTCTTAACAAAAATAAAAATTAAGTTTGATTACAAAAACAATGGTTTAACTAGTATATAGGAAGGTTCATATGCGTTAATTATGAAGTATATTCTAATTGAAAATCATTGTTTGAAAAAGTGGTAAAATTAAAGTAAAGGATATAACATTTTTATCTTCTAAGCTAAATGGTGCTAAGATGATTTGCAAAACACTCTCTTTCTAAAAAATAGAAAAAAAAACACAAAAAATGTATAAGTAAAAAAAACATTTGTATATATGTATATATTTTTAACACCTAGAGTCATGTGTTCACACTCGTGTGTTCACTCGCCATGCTCTGTACCCTTCTCACGTAAACCCGAAAGACAGTGCACGATCGGTATATTTGGCCTCAGTTTATCTGAGTTAGGTGTAAGTATATAAAAATTCTTTAACTAATAACGCATACAGTCAATAAGTGTTCACACTTGTGTGTTCACTCGCCACGCTCTATATTCCTCTCATGTAAGCCGGAAAGGCAGTGCATGGGTGATATATCTGGCCTCAGTTTATCTGAGTTAGGCATATGCAAATATTGTTAATATCAATAAAATTTTCAAATAAGAGAGAGTAAGCAATTGAAATCCAAACACTATTTTGACTTGTTTGATTTAACTTGTTATTGAAAAGAAATGAAAATACCACTTTGACAAACTTTGATAATCAACTAAGGATCCATTTCATAATTACATTGTGTTATCAACCGAAACAACTAGCCAAACTATAGTCTATCTGTTATGACAACTTAATTTTTGTTGGAAATTTTTACAAGTAAAAGGACTTAAATTTTTTGATAATGACCAGAAATTATATTTAACTTATTAGTGTCGATTTGAAAGTAAATTCTTCATTTGTAAATACTTTCAAAAACTTGCATTCATCCCATTGTAAATAAATCTTGCATTTTGTAAATATTTTCATTTTGGATTTTGTGGGTAGTATCCGTTGAAAACCCTCATGAGACAACACTCGCCCTACTGGGGACACCCAGAGGTTTAACGGCTTATTGCATACGCTCAATGCAATCGTGCTCCTTACGAAAACGGATTTGTCTTAGTTTTCCTTTATTCGTGGACAAATAAAAAGATAAGTGTATAGATATTTGATGTGCACGTAAATGTGCATATATTTACATCCATATTTTATCTATTTTTATTTAAATAAATGTCATATTTGGGTATTTTAACATGTTTAAAACCAAAATTCAATTATTTTCAAATCATCATATATTCATCTACATACAGGGGCAAAATAGACATTTTTGTACATGTGTTAATTTGGGACTTTATACTTGGACATTTTTCATAATTTTTATGGGAATTTGGATGCTTATGGAAGAGGGTTTCATGAAGATATATGCATGCACATGGGAATACAAAGGAATGAAGAGGAAATAATTTAAGCTCATGATAATGGAGGACCCCACCCACTTACCTAAATCTACAATTAGAAGCTAATGGACAACTAAGTGGAGATTAAAGTTTCATGCATATTTAATGATGGATTAATTAGAGGCTAATGGTTACTTGGAGACCACACTTTCTAAAGGGAATTTTGGGAAGCACCCTAAAAATTGAATTAGGGTTTTATGCATGTATTAATAGCCCTCTTATGTACATGTAAATATCTTCTTATTCTCTTAAATTAGTTAAGAAATTAAAATGCAAGTTGTAAGCTCTATGTTTCATGAAATAAAAGTGGCTTCCTAGCCTTTTTCTCTTCTCTTTTCTGCTTGTTTTTATTTACTTTTATGTTAATATTTATTTCTATGCTTTCTTTCATTTCATGTTTATAGCTTAGATTTACATTCATGCAAGTAGTGTAGCTTTAATTTTTATGCAAATAGTTAATAGTTAATCTCTTTTTCGTCCAATGCTTAGTTTCTATTTCTTTACTTTTTAATGCTGAAATTTACAAGTGTTGATTTGATAACACAAATGAGTAGCTAAACCCCTTCAATTTAGAGGTAATGAAGCTCTCTAACTTTATGTAATTTCAACATTTTTATGATTTATGATCTCTTTTATTTGTGCTTCATGAAAGTGAATTTTGATGTAAGTTTATACAAGTGGGTTTGATAGCTTATGTTGCATATGCAAATGAGCTATTCTTATTCAACATAAACACAAATTACATCAATATTTGCTAATTGGTTTTTGATTTTGAAATGAAAGTAAAAACAAAATTTGACTACCTATATTACTAATTACCATAGTAAATAGATCATACTTGAAATAGCTTTTGCTTTGGCTTCATTTTCATGAGAATTGATAAGTGGTTTATTTGTTGTATTATAGTTTGATGGTTTAAGTTATGTTAATTAATAACATAAATAAACCATACTTATGATAAATACAACAATTATTTCACTTAATATCAAAAATAGAGACCATTGATTGTTTGTTTGTTGATTTACAAAAATATGAGAGTGGATTTGCCTCTAAATTATTCTCTAATCTCATAGTTTTTATTCTCACTTTTATTCTAATTTTATCTTCATTTTGTTTACAATTTGTAGTTACCAATGTTCTCCCCACTTTGGTCTAATTTTATTGATTAGAATATTTTAAAATCTTAAAAATTCCCTACGGATCGACCCGTACTCGCCACGTACTAAAATTGTACGCTGTGCGCTTGCGGTTATTTTAATTTGAAATTTATCGATGATTTTCTAAACCGATAGAAAATTTGTCATTAAACAATTATGTCAGTAAATGATTAACGGGAGTAGAAAGAAACTACCCGAAGATAGAGAAACTGGCGTACTCCTTGGTGATTACGTCGTGCAAGCTTCGCCCGTATTTCTAGACCCATCCAATCAAAATTTACACTGACCAGCCATTATGACAGGTCCTACAACGACCTAAGATGTCTGGAAGGTTTCTTAAATGGAACATCGAGCTTAGCCAGTTCGACATTACATATCTACCGTGGAGATCTATCCAGGGACAAGCGCTGGCAGACTTCATAACAGAGTTTACCTTGTAGGATGAGCCTCCAAAGAACAGAGTAATCCCTGCTGTACGATGGAAGATGTATACCGATGGAGCATCTAATAATCATTGTTCAGAAGCTAGCATTGTTCTTGTAGCCCCTGAGAACCGATCAATTTGCTATGCTTTGAAGCTTGATTTTCCTGCTACAAACAACCAAGCCGAGTATGAGGCGTTGATCGCTGGACTTAAACTTGCTAGAGAACTCGGGGTGAAGTCTCTTGAAATCTTTTGCGACTCGCAACTGGTAGTGTATCAAGTTAGAGTAAACTATCAAGCTAATGGACAAGGACTTGCCCCGTATCTTATCGGAGTTCAGGAGTTGTTGGCGGATATCGAATACTACGACATTTCAAATATCCCACGTGAGCAGAACGGGGAAGCCGATTCGTTGGCAAAGTTCGCGAGTACCGGTGATGCATAACAGATGGGCTTGGTTCCAGTCGAGACATTGCACGCCCCAAGCACAAATATGATGGAAGTTGATCAAGTACTGGAAACGAAGCCCGAGAGAGAATCATTGATGACTCCATTTAAAGAATACTTGTTGCATGGAATCTTGCCTAAGAAGAGAAACGAAAAGCGACAAGTCCTTCGCAAAGCTTCATGGTATATTATGCAAGAAGGAACTATGTATAGAAAGTGGATTTCCATTCCCTTACTTCGGTGTATCTCCCACGACGAGATAAAGCGTGTTTTAAAAGAAGTACATGAGGGGGAATGTGGCGATCACATCGGGGGGCAAACTTTAGCAAAAAAGATACTCCGTTATGGATACTACTGGCCAAGTATGAACCGAGATGTTACTGATTATGTGAGGCGATGCGACAAATGCCAGATATATGCAATAGTGCCAAGTGCCCCTCCAATGGAGGTCACACAAATGGTCAGTCCTTGGCCATTCGCTATGTGGGGTATCGACATCATCGGCTCTCTACCAATCTCCAAAGGTGGCGTGAAGTATGCGATCATCGCAGTTGACTACTTCACCAAATGGGCCGAGGCGGAGCCATTAGCCACGATTACAACCAAGAAAGTTATTAACTTCATTGTTCAAAGCATCATATGCCATTTTGGTCTCCCACGGACTATCGTGACTAACAATGGGACTCAATTAGATAGAGCTGAATTTAAAGAGTTTTGTCGAAGGTATCGTATTGAGAAGAGATTTGCTACTGTCGCTCACCCTCAGGCGAATGGACAGGTTGAAGCTGTAAATAAGATTATCAAATCTATTCTAAAAAAGCGTTTGGAGAAGGCTAGAGGAAAGTTGGTGGATGAGCTTCCTACGGCACTTTGAGCCTACAGGACCACTCACAAGTCCACGACTAGCCATACTCCATTTTCTCTTGCTTATAGAGCCGAAGTAGTTATTCCAGTGGAAATCGAAGTCCCTTCTCATCGAGTGACTTACGAAGACCCCAGAAAGAACCAAGATCGTCTATTGGAGTCTTTAGACTTTATCGATGAGAAGCGCGAGGAGGCTGATTTGAGAGAAGCTACACACCGACATTGAATCGCCCGATATTACCACACAAAAGTCCGATCGAGAACCTTCGAAGTTGGCGACCTTGTCCTAAAATGGGTTTTCCCAGTCCCGTCACACATGAACACGACATAGGAAGGACCATACGTTATTGAACAGAGGATTGGAGAAGGGACTTTCAAGCTAGCGACTGTTGATGGCACGACACTTCCAAGAGCGTGGAATAGCGAGCATTTACGACGCTATTTCACCTAGACTATTTTCTTTGTATTTTAATACTAGTTACTTTCGACATTTGCTTCAGTATTTGACCTTTTCAATGTGTAATATGACAACATATTCTGTTTCTTTTCATATTATGAATAAAATCTTAAAGCTACCTTTACATAAGCTACTGTTATTGCATTTTATGCTAAGTATGCGATGATACTGATTGATATCGATATGTGCGATGTGTGAACAGATTCACGAAGTTTGAAGTCGATTAATCATACCAATCCCTAATGAGATCGTACGAGGTGAGCTTCGTAAGTTTGCTTGGTTGACGACTCCCGTAGATGAACCAAAGAGCGATGCTCGCAATATGGAACAAAGGCCGTCGATAATGAGAAAACAGGAAAAACTCTAAGTCCCTGACTACGGACTAAAGTACTCTAAGTCCCCGACTGCGAACTAGAGTATAAACCATTCGGCGGAAAAATGACTACCGCGGGCGGAAACACGACTGCCCACGACAAAAATCTAAGTCCCCTACTACGGACTAGAGTACTCTAAGTCCTGAACTGCGAACTAGAGTACTCTAGTTCTCGACTGTGGACTAGAGTATAAACCATTCGGCGGAAATACGACTGCCACGGGCGAAAATACGACTACCCACGACAAAAACTCTAAGTCCCCGACTGCAGACTAGAATACTCTAGGTCCCTGGCTGTGGACTAGAGTATAAACCATTCGGTGAAAAAATGACTGCCACGGGAGGAAACACAACTGCCCACGACAAAAACTCTAAGTCCCCGACTGCGGACTAGAGTACTCTAAGTCTTTGACTGCGGACTAGATTATAAACCATCCGATGGAAAAATGACTACTACAGGTGGAAATACGACTGCCCATGCCAAAAACTCTAAGTCCTCGACTGCGGACTAGAGTATAAACCATTCGGTGGAAAAACAACTGCCACGGGCGGAAACACGGCTGCCCACGATAAAAACTCTAGGTCCCCAGACTACGGGCTAGAGTATAAACCGTTTGGCGGAAGAACGACTGCATGGGTGGAAATACGACCGCCCGCGACAAAAACTCTAAGTCTCTGGAGCATGGATCAGAGTTTGAGCAATTAGGGTATGGCTGACCGCCTGTGAAAATTTTAATTCCCCAAACCGCGGGCTAACTCGTAAACTCAATATGTGGATGGACGGATTTCGACTGTTCTCTATCCTATGAATTCCTATCTCAAATCGACGGAAGAGATTCAAACTGTTAGAGGCAAGACATAACTTTTCATTATAGTTCCGGCTTAGTGTTGCTTATGACATAAGACAACATCTTTAGAGAAGCCTCGAGTTAGAGATAGTGAATTATTAACGAGACTTGTGAAAATAATTACAAGTACATGAAATGAGAAGAGTAGAATTAGTTGAGTGTATTTTCGAGGACGCTTTTCTGCCCTTAGTGGAGACGCTTGAAGAAGAAGAAGGAATTTCAATAGGAATTGTCCCGCTGGGTGGAATGACCTGCAGAGGTACAGGAATGGGATCTTCAGCTGTGACCTTAACGGGCTCCGTCTTAACTTTATGCTTCGATCTCTCTTCCTCTTCAATCTACCCCTTCATACTGGTTTTGGCGGTGTGCTCCGTGGCACCCGTGACCACTACATCGTCTAATTCTTCAGCAAGGGATGGGTCCTCGGGCTTATCCTCGTTAAGAGCACCGATGACTTGAGCATCGGGCCTCAGAATATTTGAAGCAGCCGGAGCTTCGGCCATTTTCTCTTATTGCTCCGTGGCGACATCGCTCCTAGGAGTTTGCTTTGGACCAGGATGACCTGCAAAAGTTAGTTACAGCACTGACGTTAGTCAATGACCGTTAAGTGCCAAAAACAACAAATTTATGAATTCAAAGAAATTATGTGCTATACCAGCATCCAGTTGGCTCTCAGTGGTCATTGGAGTGCTCCCTTCAAGAACAGGAGATAGCATTTGTGGGCCAAGGCCAGGTCTGTCCGGATCGTGGCCGATATGTTGATCTGTGAGTTGAGAAGATGATGTTTTGGCCATTTGAGTAGGAGAAGGACCCTTGAGATCAGTTCCAGAGGATCCAACGATGTCCACTCCTTCTTTATCCGGTGCAGGAGCCTTAGAGAATTGAAGCTTCACAGTGGCCAGATCAGACGACTCATTTCCTCGTAGCACCTCTTGCACGAGTGCCTCTTCATTAAGCTTTGCCAATCCCAATTCATCCTTCTTGATTTTGGTGATAACCTCCCAGGCTACGATGAGCGATTTAAGATATCCTTCGTCTAGAAAAGTCAAGTCATGGTGAAGAAGAACTTTTGCGTTATATTCGACGATGAGCGGATCGAACAAGTTCTTGATCTCTTCTCTACCGGACTCGGTGCAGCTTCTACCCGAGAGTTGGCTTCTTCGAGCACTTCTTTTCTGCCCTCTTCGTGGGCTACTTCTTTGAAGGCTTTGATATAGGCGAGTTGTTCGTCAAGTTTCGTTTTCAAGTTTCACGCCTCAACGATCTCCTCGCAGTATCTCTGCGATTCTTCCTACGCCTCGATCTTTTCCTCCCTCTCTTAGTATAATAATTTTTCAAGCTCTTCAACATGGCGAGCTAAGATCTCCCTCTCCTTTTGAAAGGAGTCCTTCTCTAAGGCCAGAGTGCCACTACGATGGAGCGATGTATCCGGTTCATTTTTGTGCGAAGTATCCAAAAGACTTATAGCCTCTGCTATTTCTTTCTTGTTCTTCTCTACCGCGACAAGTTGGGTTTTATATTCAAGCAGCTCAGCATCCTGATGCTTGATGATGTCTTTGTCGTGAATAGCCTCCAACTTGAGGCGATCAATTTCATGCTGGCGCTGGATGGAGACTTCAGAGATATTCTTGACTAAGTGAATGAACGATTCATGCTGGACGTACACGTCGTTCATACATGCTAATGAGCTCTCTTTGGCACTTCCGAGGATGACGTGTACGGAGGGGACGAACTTGAGTCCATCGAAGTAGATTTTTTGGAAAAGTAGCTTTGAGTTCAGCCAATTTTTCCACTGTGGTAGGATCATGAGCAAGAACTGGCGCGAGCGGATCAGAAGTAGCAAGTGGGTGCTTGCCGGACCGGCGCTTATGTGATTGCCTTGAACTTGACGACCTGGAAAGTTGGTCGTAAGGTGCAGCAGCTTGAGAACCCCGGAGTGAGGACTTATCTCCGCTATGAGCAGGAAGGTGTGATTGATCATTATGGCGAGGAGCATGTGGTTGAGACTTCCGTCTGGATGAAGAAGAAGACTCTCGAGAATAATAGTCTTTGTCTCGCCCATCATCTTTGTCTCTATGTCTTTCGAATTCGGAATCTCGACCCGAGCGATAAGAAGTGGAAGAACCCCGAAGATGGTCAAAAGCGTGGGAGTGTGACATTGCACCTGTAAAAGAGCCCAATAGGAGCATATTAGAAGTGCTAACGTGAAAAATTAATCATGAGTGTATGGTAGGGTGCAAGTGTTTGTGTGTGTCCTAGTGTTTCCCACTTACGGACCAGTAACATTGGCTTTACTCATAGGAGTTTCCTCCCCTCTGTTGGAAGGTTGTGCACCTTCGCCGCTTCTCGCGAGAGAGTTGAGCCCTTCGATGTCAATGTTAGCAAAGTTTTAATTTAATATATCATCCAGAATTGGAATGTTGGAGAGTCCCTTCAACAAACTTTCCATTTGTTGGGAAGACGACTCCTTTTCGAGTGGGGTTATGACGAATTCCAGTTTGCCCCGGCCTTACTCTTTCTCAATTTGTACACCAACCTTTTTCTCCTTTTCGGGGGAGTTTGCATTTGGCTGGTCTATGGCACTTCGACTACTGGCGCTTTTTCGGGGCCTACATCTTCGTCTCTCAGCCTCGCATCTTGAGGTTCTCTTATCTCTCCATCTTCGATGTCTTCCTAGATTCCCTCAACATGGGGTACCATGGGGTCGCTTGCTTCTATCTTTCTTTCGACAACAATTCTCGGAACCTCTTTACTACTGGGAAGTCCAATTTTGCGGTCGTCTTTCAATAACCCTAATAATGAGAGCAGCTTATCAATGACAAGAAGTTTGATGTCCCAATCCTCAATGGGAGTAGCACGAATGGTCGCATCGGCCTTAGAATACTCGATGCCTTTGGGTCGAGGGCGAACACCTGAAAGAACTGGAGATATTAGTATGTTTAAGAAAGAAGTTGCGACGTGAATCTATAAATTAAAGATGAAGACAGGAGTAGCACTTACGTCTTACCAACCATCTCCTTGCAAAATCAGGAGGACACTATACATAAAACCGCTCATGTTTGAATATAGAGAGCTTGTTCCATGCACTCGTTAAGACATGGAATTTGGACGAGGGTTCAAGGAAAAGATATGAGGGGCTCCCTATCCATCTTTTGAAATTGTAGATGTATCTAATGTCTTCAGGAGTCGACGGATGGAGTAGAACGTTCATAAAGAGAAGGAAGGTTCCATAAAGGAAAGCATAGCTGTTAGGGTGTAACTAGGTAGGAGCGATCCCTAGGTACCTCAACATTACACGAATGAAGGAGTTGAAAGGTGGCACACATCCAGCCCAGCACATGAAATTGTTGCAAGCAGTATATCCGGCTGGGGGCAAGTGAGGTATGTCTTGCCTTGATGGAACTAAAACGTCTTCGAACGAGATTCCATGGATGGAGCATAATCGGCAGAGAGCAGCTTCGCCGATTCTAGATGCTTGTGAATCAATTGGGTTGTTTAGGATGATAGCACCCTCAACGGAATCGGGAGCCGGACTAATAACTTTTTCAGGGATGACTGAAATGTCAGAAAAGAGATTTGTTTGCGGGTCAGATGCCTCTACTTATTCTGTTTGATAACTCGGAGAAGGTTTATCAAATAGTGTGGCGGAACATGACCTTGCCACATAACTACTATGTTTTGTAGCGGACTTGGAAGACATTTTGTCGTAGCACGTCGTGCAGCTTGAGATCTATGTTGGCTATACTCAGTAGAAAATCAACGTTAGAAATAATAACCTACTCCCCCGTATCGTGTGTGAACTAGTGAAATGCAGTGTGAAACAAGCATAGACGGTTTGAAATCGAGAAAACGAGATTGAAATGTTATGACTTAGAGTCTCGTCAAGAGAGATCGTCATCGCTGACCATCTCAATCGACGAAGAAGTTGATTGGCAACGAGAGCATTAGGATCGGTCATCGACACATTGAGTTATGATGTTTATTATCTAAGTTTATAGTCAGTTCTTTGTTTAGTTTAAGTCAAGAAGTCCAGAGATGTGCTTATTTGAGATTAAGTTCAACGGTCCAAGTTTGAATAAAGCAACATGCAATGTAGAGTTTAGAAGGCTTAAGTCAAAATTAACATTTTATGAAAACACTGATCCCTCAGTTCCATGTGCCGACCCCTTCTCCTTTAGCCTATATGCTGATCCCTATTCTTTAACGCCTAAGCCGATCCCTACGTTTGAACCTCTATGTTGATCCCTTAAACAAGCAGCTATTACCGATCCCTCTTCCTAGCCTCACTACCGGTCCCTCTCCGCAAATGTTACTGGTTCCCATACTATGACTCGTCTACTAATACCAACCCCTGAACTTAAGTCATCAATGCCTATACCCTATTCACTAATATAACTTAACATTCTCCTCGTCTAATGCAAACTCCTACCGACCCTTCATACAGCCCTTCTCTATGCCGATCCCTGACAGTAGCAACCATCCATCCCATTACCATATCACAAAGCACCGAACCCTCCTTCTCCTTCCTTTTTTTCATTCATCATTCCTCCTCTTTCCCTCTTCCTCTTTCCTCTTTCTCCAGCACCTTCGTCCCCTCTCTCAATCTCGCCTAACTTAACAAAACCCATGGATTCACTCGCCTAGGGACAGTTCAAATATACGCGAGCCCCAAAATCTGTGACTCAACTGATACGATTACAAAAGGGAAGCATGCTTATTTAATATAAATTATAAGCACATGGTTAAAATTTGGATTAGGGGCGAGTTATTGGTGATGGTGTTCGGGAATGAGGTACCGCGTTTGAGTTTAATGATTAAAGGTGGAGCTTTTCTTCTTTCAGACCGTTCGGCTATGTGAAGAGCGGGAAGGAAAAAAAGGCATAACTGCTGAGAAGTGTACAGTGAGAAAAGAAGGGAAGGGGATGCGAGTTTATATATGAGTGAAGGAAATGGAGACGAACCGGTTATTAAAGGTGACTAAATCAGAGAGATGGGAGAGGATCGGCATTGAGATTTGCTGAACCTATTCGCGTATCTCTAAAGATGGATCGTTGGGTATTATACTGATCCCTCCAGAAACAAAAAAAAAGATGGAAAGGAGAGAGATGTGTGAATGATAGATAAATAAGATAAAAAAGGAAGTAAAGGAAAATGGCAAACAACTTGAAACCAAATGGCGACCGATATCATGAAGGTTAGACTGGAAATGTAAGTGTACAGAGTAAAAAGCTTAGTAACGACCTGCAGACGTCTGAACACGTCCAGGAGCCAACAACAAAAACGTCTATGTGAATGTACTCGAAAACGGTTTAAGAATTAGACCTTTTGAAATCAACTGAAACCATGGCTAAGCCTGAAACAGTCAAGTTCAAGAACGAGTCAAATGGACGATAACTTATGGACCCTGCATGATCGAGTTTGTATATGCTAACAGAATACGACATCTGACTAGCATCACTGAAGATCGATAAAGGAACAAGTTTCGACCAGAAAGTTAGATAGACTTCTTTCCAACAGCTCAGGCTTTTTTCAATTCAAAGCACGTAATATTACTCACAAGACGTACTTTGAGGGGCAAGTGTAACCCGGTGCCTTGACTTGGCTATATTGGACTGATCGCGTGCTAATGAGAAGGACAATAATAAAGCAACAACTGCATGACCAAGATGTAAATTCCAGACAGTTGTGCAGAGCCTGGATTGGATGAAGTTAATAGATAGACGACGCAGGATGTCGGAACTATGGAGATTAGTTTGGTTGGAAAAGGGGTCGGCATGGTCATTGGTCAACTTGGATAAGATAGTGAAGGGATCAGTAGACACTTAAGATGATAGTGGGTCAGCATGGTTACTTGGCAGGATAGTTAGTTTGAATGAGAATATAGAGGGATCGGTATGAGTTATGAAGCTAGAAGGATCGGTACGAGTTATGAAGCTAGAAGGATCGGTGTGAGTTATAAAGTTAAAGGGATTGGTGTGATGCACTCGTGAGAGTGGGATCGGCGTGACGTACTCATGAGAAATGGATCGGTATAGTAAGGCCCGCAAGATAAGGATTGGCATAGTGTCTTCGAAGGGAATGGATCGGCATAAGGATTATGGTGTGACTGGTGGATTATGGATTGGCATGATATGGTTTGTCTGATATGGATCAGCATGGATAGCTAGTTGAGGACGGATCAGCATACGTTAAGGACTAGGAGGGATCATCGCTCTCTTGACCAGATTGGGATTCGAACCAAAGCACTACAAGAACTAAAGCTCCATAAGTCCAAATGCTATGATATTTGAAGCACCATCATTATAAACCATAAGGGAGCTACCATAGGGATCGCTAGCCTAAACTCGACAGATGGAGGGAACGGTACCGATCCCTATCCATTGAAAGCTGGGCCTAGCCCTCCCTATGGTGGGCCCATATGGTGGAGGAGGTCCTGTTGCCGAAGTTTCAGTTAGATTGGAGGCCGCCTCCGTCCATAGATACAGGCACAGGGGGCCATTTTAGGGACTCTTACGCTGTTAGTAAAACTGCGCCATTATTATAACAAACTTCCTCTATTCTTTTCTAGTCTCTTGCTATTTCTTTTTATTTGTAATTGTAATCAAGTGAATTGAGAAGCAATAAAGAGAATATTCAAAGTGGACGTAGGCAATCAACGCCGAACCACTATAAATCTTGTTGTTTTTACTTTCTATTGCATTTTTCTTGATATTTCGTAATCTCCCTTTGTTTTCATTTAATTTCTTCATTTATTACACTACATAAATCTATTCTTGGGAATTTTTGGCCAATTTGGTTACAAACAATTATTATTATTGTACACGTATATAATTTATCTTTTTCGAAAGAATTTCTTTCAACTACATACAAATATATATGTACAATTTCATAAATACATGTATTAAATATTTTTTAAGTATATATGTATAATTAAAAGTTTATAATTTGAAACCATAAGATATTTAACATGTATATCTAGATTTGAATTTTGAAATTTGAATTTTAGTTTTAAATTCAAAATTGTATATATTTATAAGCTTTACATATGTAAGAATACTAATAATAGCATTTTATAACTATGTATATATATATATATATTTAATAAATAAAATTTGATGTTATATTGCTATATATATATATGGCAACACATATGTACATAAAGGGGTTGTAACAACCCGCACATCCAGACATACCAATTTTAGGCTTAAAATGGCATTTATACTCGCATCATGCCAAGAAGTACAAGTCAATGGATTTTAAAATTTTACATGATACAGAGACAACGCTAAATTTAATACATTTTACACTTTCAGATCTCACAGCGAAAGGCAATAAATATAAATATTGAAAATACTCCAAAATAGATAACAAACTCAACGAAAATTAACATAATGTCTAACTGTTAGAAGTAGTACAAATAATAGTTTGGATCGGTCCCAGCTACGCACCTTTATAAGAGGTTGCATATGGTCGCCTTTTATTATCTCCTTCCTGTAGCACAAAAAGTGGTACTTTAAGCACATTCTTGAGCCCAAAGCATTAACACCTTCCTCGTTGGGGCTCCACGATGGGAAAAGGCTTCCGTGATGGGAAACAGGCCACTGTTTACGAAGTAAACATATTATAAGGTACATAGGGAGTAACGGTAAATAATATAACCCTGATCGCCTGGTCTCCTCCTCCATGCACTGGGTCCACACCAAATCACCTACTCCTCCTATAATGGGTATAAAAGAGGAAGAAGAGAAGTAGGTCATACAAAGTCTGGTGAATGAATTGTATTACTAAGGTATGTTGTTCAAAAGCAATTAACTTCATTTATAGTCGACATGACGTTGGGTTCTTATTTGTTTTTGCGGACTAAGTGTATGTGTATGTGTGTGTGTCTAAGGAATCTCCTATCAAGGTACTATAGTCGGATACTAGATGTAACACTCACTCTAAATTAACTTAAAATCTGATAACATCCTTAGTGATTAACCACAAAACTTTTACACTAAGTAGACAACCATAGGTATGAGTCCCAAGTGTATAATCCAACAATTCACTAATGCTATTGAGCTGGTTCTATAATGCCTAGGCTTACTTGCCCTAAAAGCAATGAGCAACCTACTGGGTCATGTATGTTATCCTATTTAAAGCACCAGGTATACATGACAATGTCAAGGCCCAATTGCCCCAAAAACATTGAGAAACTTCCCATTAGTGTTCGATATCCTATTCCTATGCACCGCACTAGGAATACACCATAATGTCTAGGCCTAGTTTCTCAATAACATTAAGTAACCTCTCGTTAGTGCCTATAACTATGCACAACACCAGGCATACCACCATAATGCCTAGAAGTAGTTGTCCTTAAGACAATGAGTAACCCCCCTGTTAGTGCCATAAAGCACAACTTCGTAGCAGAACCGCACACAACATCGAACACCATACCTTATAACTTCATGAAGTGTGAACCTAGGACGTCACCCCCTGTGATGCTTTTCCATCTTTTTGCACGACTCACTTCAGTTCTATGGATGCCTCAAAGTCAAAGGAGTGGGAACAAGTTTCCCTAATTTATCCTACTCGGCCTGCACTAGAATTAAGTTCAACATAGGCTTTCTAACACTATTCGGACATCTAGTTGCCTAATGTTATCGAATAAATATTCTAGATATTCAGAAGTCTGAATCCCTGGCTTAGATATCTGACTTGATTTTCTGACGTTTGATTGAGTTTTTAAATGTCTGAAATATGTTATATTTCAACATAAAAGTCTCAGGATAGGATTTCCTAAAATCCAGACATCTAAATATAATTTTCAGACCTTCGATCGCATTTTCAGATGTCTGGTCAGACGTCTGGCCCGTTATTGGATTTTTAAGATTTATTTACTTTGTTATTTTAGTCATCTTTTTATAGATTTGAGTATGGATTTTAGGTTTATCTTCATAGTATCATTGATATAGATTCTACTATTTTCTACCATCTTCTAATAATTTATTTCAACGTTTGTACTAAGTTTTTTAGTAAATTATATGTGTATTTCAAGGTATTATATGTGTACACTTAAATGATTATCACGTCTATTTCAATGTAGATTTAATAAGATCTAAATAAATTTCAACAGATATGTTTATTCATTCCTATCTATTCTTAGATCATATCAAAATTATCATTGATGTATTAGATCTATGGAATTAAAGGTAGTTTCAATTCAAAACAAGTTCCTATTTATCAAAATAAATCCTAAACTAGTTATACAATTTAGATCTGTACCACTAGAGATAGTTTTACTTTCATCTTTTCTACTTTTAAGATTTATAATAGAGGTTAATAAATTTAAATAACTTTGAATTGAAGTTATTCCAAACTCAAAGAGTATATGTATTTAGATTGGGTAGAGGTATAAATAAGTTTGATTACCTATAAATCAACATATTCTAGAGATCTATTCACTCACCTTTTCAGAGCTCCCTTCTTCCTGGCTTGATTTGAATCGCCTCCCTTTTCTCTTTCTCTTCTATTTGTAGATTTCTTTTCTCTATCTTGATTTTACATTGATTTTGTTTTATTATTATTTTTTGATTTATAGTTTTGGAAGAAATAACGAAGTTTTATTTAGGTTAAGCAGTTTTTGAGGAAAAGGAAGGAAAATTGTACGTACAAGTGAAGGATAGGGTTTAGGATGAGAAATAGTGGAGGTTGGGATCGTTTTATAGCTGAAAACAAGGGTTTTCTAATTTAGGCCCGAAATCCATATTTACAAAAATGTCATTGGTTATATTTTTCGCTATTTTTGACCAGTTATACCAAAATTTAACATGTTATATGTGTTTCTTAACTATAAACGTCGTTCTGAGGGAAATGGAATAGGTCTTGTGGACTAACTCCAAAATCTGTAAAATTTTATAATTTTACCCCTTAATGTATTATATATTTTCCCCTTATTATTATTTTAATTCCTTATTAAAATTTCTAGGGTGTTACATTCTCCACCCTAAAAGGATTTTGTCCCTGAAATCTCCCAGGATGGAAATATGAAACTCGTATTAAAGGTAAACCAAAATCTACAACCATCTACTCAACCATGAACCACTTGCAAACATTGTACTTAATTTTAGTTTGTATTTTTGCATGCACATATAGGTATGGAATGCATATGAACATATCGGTAATGTAAAATTATACGGTCTCCTAAACTAGTCGACCTCCAGAATGCAAGTGCTTATGATATGTATCCAAAATGTACGTAGTGCTCTGTATAGTGGCAATCCTACATGGATGCACAACCATTCAATACATATGCAAAAATGCACCAACCATATGCATAAAACTGCTAAATGAAATGAGAAAGGTGGTGCATGTCGTAGGCTAACCTAAATATACCAGGCCATAAGTGCATTATTAAGCAATAACATCCATTAGCAATCATGATCCATAACATGTCCTAACGGTACATTCACAGCCATGCTTAACATCCAACATTCCTACAAGGGGATATCCTAAGGTAAATACCATGTGCGCTAATAATTATTTTTAATGGAAACATACTAGAAAAGAGTCCTGGATGGGTAGCTCGGATCTTCTCCTTGGGCTCCCACGTACTCTCGGCTAGATCGTATCACCATTGGACCCTAACTTGTTTGATTGCTTTGTTTCATGGTCTTCTTATCCCGTGCTCAACATTACGGTTAAGTGCACGATGAACAACTTCTGCAAGTGTGACACATAGAAGACATTGTGTACCCCGGCCAACTTTTCAGGAAGCTCCACTTGTAAGCTAACTTCCCTACTCTCAAGATCCGAGAAGGCCTTACAAACTTTGATGCTAACTTCCTCGAATTCCCTAACCTCATAACGTGTCTATGTGGCGAGATCTTCAAAATGACCATGTCACCTACTGCAAACACCGTGCGTCTCTTGCCAGCGTAAGATTTCTACCTAGCTTATGTAGTCTTCATTCTTCTACTGATCAAATCTACTTTCTCAAAGGTCTCCCTAAACATGTATGGTTGAAAAATGATTCTATCAGTAGTATCCCACCAAAAAATGAAGATTTACACGGCTTCCCATATAACGGCTCGAACGGTGCCATTCCAATACTTTCCCGATAGCTATTGTTATATGCAAACTCCACTAATGCCAAGTGATCCTCTCAAGAACCTCTAAAATCCAAAATATACATCCTTAGCATATTCTCCAACACCTAACTCACACTCTCCGTCTATCCGTCCATCTATGAGTGATAGGGCTAACTAAGATTTAGTTCAGTGCCCAAGGCCTCCAGAAGACTCTTTTCAAACTCACTTGTGAAATGTGTATCTCGATCACTAACAATGCTAGAAGGAACTACATGTAGTCGAACCACCTCCCTCGTGCATATGATCACCAAAGATGCAGTCGTCCTCGTACTCCTAACTGGGGTAAAACGAGCGCATTTGTCAATCAATCAATGATGATCCAGACACTCTCATTCCCCTTCTTCTCCTAAGTAGTCCATCAATAAAATCCCTACAGATACTCTCCCATTTCCATTATGGAACATCCAAAGGCTGTAATAATACCACGGGCTTCTTCTGCTCTGCCTTTACTTTCTAACATGTTATACATTTGGAAACAAACTCCGCTATATATCTCTTCATTCTTGGCCAGCAAAATACTCTCTTCATATCATGATACATTTGGTCACCATTGGGATTAATGGTCATCCTAGAATGATAGGACTCTACTAGCACCATGTCAATCAATTCCTTAATGAGAGGAACATACAACCTACCATCTCTCCTCAGCCATCGTCTCGAATCAATGGAATAGTGGTTTAAAAGACTCAAAATCTCTCCTCGGTTCAGCTTCTTAAAAATATCCAATAACTTCGTGTCTTGCCTCTAACTTGAACAAATACTGTCCATAGGTGAGGCTAAACATCTAAAGCCACCAACAATCTTCGTGTGATGTCTGAGGAAGATAAAAAATCAAATGTACAAATGAACTCCAAGTGCTTCCACTCAAAAAATATAGGAATCAATGTCGCATGCTTTCTACTTAAGGCATCATCTACAACATTGCTTTTACCCAGAGTATATGAGATACCGAAGCCTTACAAAGGCAAGAACTCCATCCACCTCGACTGCCTCAAATTCAAATCATTTTGGAAGAATTAATACTTTAGAGATTTATGATCTGTGAATAGCTCAAACCACTCCGCCAAAAGATAATGCTGACTTGAGGAAAAAAACAATGGCTGTCAACTCAAGATCTTGGATTGGATATTTTATCTAATGAACGTTCAGTTGTCAACTGGCATAATAAACAACTCTACCATCATGCACCAACACAGCATCCAGTCCTATACCACATGCATCAGTATATACTACAAATGCCTTTGAACCATTAGGAAGTACTAAAATAGGTGTACCATTCAACAACTCCTTAAACTTAATAAAAGCATATTCTTATTCTGGGTTCCATGAGAAAACTAGATTTTTCTTAGTAAGGCATGTCAATGGGGCATAAATTTTAGTGAATTCCTTAATGAAATTTCTATATTAGCCAGCCAAACAAAGAAAGCATCTCACTTCGTAGCATGCTTCGATACGTGCCAATCCTGTACTACAGCAACTATGTTAGGATCGACTGCTTGCCCATACTTAAAGAAAACATGTCATGGAAAGCGAACTTCCTTGCACCAAAAATGACACTTAGAAAAAATTTCCTTTAGGTAATGCTTACTAGAGTATCGAGAACTTCTTCTGAATGTGACTTAGGATGTTCCTTGCTTTTCGAAAAGACAAGTATGACATATACGAATACCACCATGAACTTATTCAACAACCTTCTAAAGACTCGACTAATGAGATGATGAAATATGCTAGGGCATTGATCCATCCAAATGACATGACTAACCACTTATAAATTTCATCAAATGTATGAAAAACGATTTTCTGAATACTATCCTCTGTAACACGTAATTGATGGAATCCGTAGCAAAGTCAAACTGAGAGAATATCCATGCTCCGTCTAACTGCTCGAAGAGATCATTTATATGGTATAGAGGATAACGATTCTTCATGGACAATTTATTTAGCTCTCGATAATCGATGCAAAGCATTAATGGGCCATCTGGTTTAGCAGCAAAGACAATTGGTGTCCCCACTCCGAGACACTTATACTAATCAAGCTCATTTCTAATAATTCATGTATTTGCTTATTTAGCTCATGTCTTTTTTAGGAGTCATGTGCCTAAAAGGTAAGGCAATGAGTCTACCATTCTCGTTAAAATAAGTTTGATATTCGACCTACCTATGAGGTAGAAGACCAGAAACTTCAAAAAAGACATCTAGGTAGTCACGGATTACTGAACTAAAGCTATGTAACGACCCATAATTTTTTATAGTTAAAAATATTGAATTAATTAAGATTTTGCAACTTAATATTGTGAGAAATTAAAATTAGTAATTTATTAATGAGAAAATTAACTAGAAAGTAATGTAATAATGTCAATTTAATGTAATTGATAATTATTTTAATGTAATTTTAATCAATTGTATTAATTGTAAAGTTAATTTGGTTATAATTGTAAACAAGGAATTAAATTGGTGATTAGTGGAATTAATGAAATTGAAATATTATTACTAATATTGTAAAAGATGATAACTGTAAAATATGAATGTAATAAATTGTAAACTAATGTTAATTTTACTCACAAGGTAATAGTTGATTCAATAATGGGAGTAAGAATCAAAATAAAAGGAATTATTGAAATTAAAATATAATTAATTTGAATTTTATTGCAGTTGAAATTGAACACTGTAATTAGTGCAATATTTAATATTGAATTTGACATGGGAAATTTGTTTTAAAAGATTATAAATTTCTAGGTAATCAAAAATGATGAAAATTGTTAACCATTAAATTTGAATGAAAAGTGATTAAATAATTTAATAATAATTTATTTAATTAATGTGAAAATAGCCATTTTGGCCACCATCTCGGATTTCGACGAAACCAGTTTCATCGGATCTGTAACAGTGAATTATTATAGGATTTCAAGTTTTTAGCGATCGGACTTGTCGTTTGATCGTGCGGGCTTGAAACGCGTAGAAATCAATTTAATGAATTCAATTGAAATAAGCTAATTTTAAAAGCTAACTTCTCTATACAATGGAATTTGGGTTTGAAACATGTTCCAATGAGTTTAAAAATATTGAAAGCATATATTTTGATATATGGGATGACCTACTTTCGTTTCGAAAATGGAACGCGCTTTTCGGGTCGTTATTATCGTTTCGAACCAATTCAATATGCTATTCATTATTATCGGGCCTTGTCTATATAAATAGTTTTTCTAACCCTAGCAGCCTTTTATTTCTTATTCCAGTAAGTATAATTCTGTCTGTCTGTTTCTATCTCCTCCCTCCAATGGCAGAAACCTATTTTCAATTCCAAAAACCCTAAATCCAATTTCAAATTCAAATCGAAATTCAAACTCTCCAAACTATGTCATATTATATATTGTTGGAAAGCTCTCGACGAGGGCAATCTAAATTTGTTGTTCATTTTTGCAATCGATTTTTGGTTTGTCCGAAAATGACCAAAACATTCTCGGCCGTTCATTTGGGTGGTTGATCATCGGCGGTGATGCCTCGATTCCAGGGTACAGTTGGGTAGAGATCGTCATGGGGAGTTCATCTTGCTTCTTATTTGTAGTCGTGATGGTCAGATTTGTGGCGAAAATTCAATTAAGCTTTCAAATATGTAGGCGGCGGCTGCTCGGTTTTGAGCATGAATCAGCGATGTCTAGGTCGCGCGTGGGCGAGGATGGTCGTGGGGGAGGGGAGGGGGGTCGCGGCGGCCTCTGGCGTGGCAGATGGTGTCTCGATCGGCGATAGGATGGATGTGTGAGTGGCGGTACCGTGGTCGTGTTCGAACATGCTACAAGTAAGGTTTGCTTGGGAAGGAGGGCAAACATGTTAAATTGTTTAATTATTTTATTTATTTCGTAATATAAATCGTATAACTTTAGATATTAATATATTTTGCATGCGAGCTCGGATTCACGCGTGTTTTATCCGCTGCGATCGTATCGAAATTCTAGACATTATGGAAATAGTTTGGTCGAATTCTAAGACTGCTGGATTTTGGGGCTATTTCTGGATTTTAAATCGATTGAAAATCGAAGGTGAGTATTTTTGCCCACTCACAACTACTAAATTGTCTTATGTTAGTTAAATTAAATTTATGGTGTGATTAGAAATTTATTGATGGCTGATTGGTATATTTAAATTGTCATTCAAGTTTAATTTGAATTTAATTCCCATTTAATTAAATATTGAATTTAAATTGCCGGTTAAATACCTGCTAATTATAACTAGTTAATTGTTGTTATTTATTGGTTGATTTGAATGATGATTGTGATGGACGTTTAATTGTTGATATTTGGACAATTGGATGTTATATTTATTTTATATGTTATTATCACACTGCAAGTTCCCTTAGTATTGTTAGGAAAATTACTATGGGTTGAAATGATACATACCCGAATAGACTTATAGATTAGGGAAAACTAGTTATGGGTTGAAATGATAAACTCGAGCGATTTTATGGATTTTGAATGTTAACTCGGGATTGCGGGTTGAAATGATATATACCCGTAAATTTAAATTATTGCGGATTGAAAATATATATATCTGTATCACTTGACCATAAGTTAGGAAATTATATACGGACACCGGATTGGTTAAATTAAATGATTTTAAACCCTTAAATTTTTGAATCCAGTTAAATGATATTATGAAATAATATTTGATTTATTTGAATTGAATTATTTTTAAATTCAAGCTTTAAAATGTTGAAATTGGTTTAAATGAATTGTTTAAAGAGTTTAAATTGAAATTTAAAGCTGAATTTTTAAATATAAATGAAATTTATCAAAACCGAGTTATGGTAAACGTCTGAATATTTAAGCTTTGAAGTCTATCGAATTTGAAGTGGTTTACATTTGTAGTTCAAACATGGATTTGAAATCGATATAGATTGAAATGGTTTTAATGAGAATTTTAATTGGAAGATTAAAATTGAGTTTTGTTGATTTGAAACCTAGATATGGTCCAGATTTGTTGAAATGAAAGAAACAGTTGATTTGTTATTATATTCAAATTTATTATTTTAATATAAACTAATTAAAATTTATTATTTTAATATAAACTGTTTAAAATATATTATTTTAAATTTCAGATTATTTAGATTTTCAAACTATTTACTATATAAACCATTCCCAATAATCAAACCATTTTATATTAAACTATTTTATCTGTTTTAAAATCCTTAAAATATTTAAATTATTAAACTATTTAAACTATTAAACTATTTTAAACTATTAAAACTATTTTTAACTATTTTAAACTATTATGAACTATTTCTAATGTATCAACTCTTTTAATCTATAACCTATTTTAATATATAAACTATTTCTAATATATAAACAATTTTAATCTATAACCTATTTTTTAGAATATAAACAATTTTAATGTCTGACTATTCCAATATATATACTACTTTTAATATTCAAACTATTAAGTTGGAATTGTTATGATTTAGATTTAATTGGCTTAAATGCGAATATTTTTGATATGATGGTTTAACCTATTCTTGTGGTTAAGATTTTGAAAACGAATATAATTTAAAGTGGATAATGATTTCGAAAGTGATATGATTTTGAATTGAATATGATATTTTGATCTCAATATGAATTGGTTTTAGAAATGTAAAAGAACCAACTGGTGTGAAATAAGCGTTTTGTTGTTAAAGAGACCGGGATTGGATATTGTCATATTCTCTACCAATACTAAAAACCACTTTAACAACTGTGCACGTGGTAGAGATTCCAGAATGAAGTAGGATGGTTTGGCGAACGATTCTGTATGGGGTATTAACGTAGCCCTGACTCCCTCGATTCAGCTTGATGTGACTAAAACAGGAGCCACGCCAGGCCAAGTAAGGTCGCACCACCGATTGGACACATTTCTTCGATACCATATTTATTACTTTGTGATTGACTTGGTGGCCACCACTCGATTGATCTTAGGAGTGTGTTCCGAGGTGGGCGATGGTAGCTACTATGCTTACCACCAGTCCGGATCCGTAAAACGGTAGTATCCTACCCTGGGCATTGCCTCGTGTGCCTTGTCACATGCCTTATCGCGCCCATTATGAGTTTGGTTTGTACCATACCTATGGAGTGCTCACTGAGTAAACCACCGGTTTGGTGGAGCTTACCGTATCTGTATAGACTACGGGAATATATAAAAATGTGTTAAGGAGGATATGGGTAACGCCTAAACGCTATTTTAATACTTTACTTTACTGAAAGACATATTACAATAGCGTATATTACTATATAGTAAATAGTTTAACGGATCTTTAGGAGATGGTAATCCCAAACATCTCTTAAGTTATTGCATGCACGTTAGACACTGGATAGGAGATGCAAAACCCCGTAAACATCTCTGAAGCTGTTACACTCATATTTATTTATTGTTGTTTTAACTTACATAAGATCTTTTAGTTCTGACTCAAGTGTTTTATCGTTTCATTACGCTCGGGTTAGTCTGAGCTTTTCAGTGTTGAAAACTTTATTTATGAAGGACAAAGACGGAGATTCGTATGCTATTTATTTTATATATATTCCACTACATCATGTTGTTCCGCTGCATTATTTATTCTTTCCTGCTGTATGTATAACTCTGATCTGTATTTTAAAAGTGTAATCAATGTTATTTGTAAAATAGCTTCATGAACTGTTATTTGATTATTATATTTTGTCATTCCGCTGTAAGATTCTATGTTTGTTTTTCATTCTTTTCTCTTCTTTTCATATTTACCCCATAACAATCCTCCCTTTTGAATGGTTTGAGTCCGACATGTGTGGTTTATTGTCGATTTAAACTGTCCAAAAGGGCGGGTCAGCAATAACCATAGCTTTGTGGGGTTTAACTCATTAGAGATAGAGTAGTAATACCCTAGAATGAGTTTGTCTGAGTGTTTATATATGAGAGAGCGTACTTGCCAGTGTTATAAAATGCTTTTATATTGTGTTAATTTGTTCTGTTGAGTATTTATAAATTCTGGTTGGTACATAGGACGCTGTGGCATCGATGGGGACTTCTAAACACTTGATAGGGAAGACCTACATAATATTGTTTTGAAATATAGATAAGTGAGATAATTTTGTATATAAAAGAATAATTTTCATAAATGGATATAGTTGTATGTAATATGTTTTTTTGTTAGGAAGTGGAATTTTATAAATATTGATTGTAAAATAGGATTTACAAATAAAGTAAATATAAATTGGAAATTTGAGAACTTAAGGTCTGGGGTTTTAAAATTGTTTTCAAAAGATTTTGGAATATAATATTAGTATTATTTGGAAGTATTTTCAGATATAAATTTTTTCAATGTGATTTGAAAGAAATGTTTTAATGGAATTTTAAAAGGAAGTAAGTTATGTATTCCTCTCTTCTATCATTGAAAAATAATTTCGGTGATGAGTGCACGCATCATCGAATTTCATTTTCAAGTTTCAAAGTGGGAAGGCCAATGTAGTTTTACTATACATTTGTTTTGATAAACAAATCTAAATTTTTAATTTTTAAATGTGATTTGATAAATAAAAGCTACGAGTATATATATATATATATATATTTGTGTGTGTGTGTGTATTCAAATGATTTGAAACGAACCTGGGATTTAGTTTTTAAGTTTCTATAAATTATGGATTTCAATTATTATAATGAAAGGAAATCTTAACTATTTTAATAATTGAAAACTTCTAAAATGAAAATAAGAAATTAGATGCTAAGTGATAATGAAATATATAAGAAATTGGAAAATTGTAACTCGTAAATCAAAAGATATAAAATTTAGAAGATGTAATTATTGAACATTTTGTTAACTAAAATGAGTAAGATAAACTTGTGTAACATTCAATTACATTTTTAAAACACACACACAGATATATATATATATATATATATATATATAACTTACCAGAAATGTTTAAAGGTTTCAATGTTAAATAGGAATATGTAATAGGATATTATACAAGTAAAACTTAAGTAATGAAAGTGTTCAAATGGAATTATCTCTATAAACAAGAGTTTTAATATTACAAGAAATGTTATAAACAAAAGTTAATATTGTGAAATGCTTGTAATTAAATTAAATAGTAAAAAGGTAAAATACTATTCAAGTAAATGATATAAACTCAAGAAATGACTGAAATGATTCACTGATGAATATTAATATTAAAATGGATATCAAGGATTATAAGTTAATAATAAATGTGAAATAAACTAAAATGAAATGTATGTAATACTTTAACATGTATTCAATAATGATCTCAAATATAGAATGAGAAATAAATATAGTAAGTAATGAAGATAAATTAATTAATAAAATAATCATTGTATGAGTGTATGAAAATAGATGAACAGTAAATGATGTGAAGGGAAATTAATAAGAATAAACTTAAATGGTATTTGAAATTCTTGGTTGTTTTGGCTTATAGGATGTTTGGGAAAGGATACTTCAATTTGTTTAAGGATGTATGAACAATCTATTAAGTAATTATCTAAAGTTGTTGAGTGTAAGGTACACTTAGTAGTTTGTTTATCACCTTTGAACGATGAGAAGTTTCTGAACCTGAACAAACCATTAATTTTGGTTGTTATGGATGTATGATTGATTCCTTGCTGCATATGACGGTCGTGTTGTTTTGTTTACATAGGTTATGTGATTGATATGTGTTTTTACTAATTGAAACAACTAAACATTTATATTGTGCATAATTTTAACTCTTTGGATTATATAAGTGAAATACAGGTTTGTGGAAGCAATAGCTAATGCTTTTGGTTTCATAAATAAAGCGTTGTTTGCCCGACAAGTAGGTACGTTTTCATATTACGATTTTGTAGCAATATTTTATTGTTTTTCCTAGGGTTGGGATGTTTTATTTTTGAAATATGCTATATAATATTGTAATTATTGATATTATTATTTTTCGGACCTCTCCGTGCAAAGGAGACTCTACCGAAATTTTCCGTGAATTTAAGACTTAGAAATTTTGTGGAAGTAAATATATTTTCAAACTTTTATTTAACTTGAATATGAAGATTTAATTGTTTCTAAATTGATATATTTTATTTAAAATACTTAATTACGTAAGTTAAGGTGTTTATAAATTAATTATTTTGAATAAGAATATATTAGTTTCTTAATTCCTTCTTGTTTCTTTTCGAGGACGAAAAGTTTTGAGTGGGGGAGAGTGTAATGACCCGTAATTTTTAATAGTTAAAAATATTGAATTAATTAAGATTTTGCAACTTAATATTGTGGGAAATTAAAATTTGTGATTTATTAATGAGAAAAATAACTAGAAAGTAATGTAATAATGTTAATTTAATGTAATTGATAATTATTTTAATGTAATTTTAATCAATTGTATTAATTGTAAAGTTAATTTGGTTATAATTGTAAATAAGGAATTAAATTGGCGATTAATGGAATTAATGCAATTAAAATATTATAACTAATATTGTAAAAGATGATAACTGTAAAATATGAATGTAATAAAATGTAAACTAATGTTAATTTTACTCATAAGGTAATAGTTGATTCAATAATAAGAGTAAGAATCAAAATAAAAGGAATTATTGAAATTAAAATATAATTAATGGGAATTTTATTGCAATTGAACTTGAACACTATAATTAGTGCACTATTTAATATTGAATTTGACATGGGAATTTTTTTTAAAAAATTATAAATTTCTAGGTAATCAAAAATAATGAAAATTGTTAACCATTAAATTTGAATTGAAAAGTGATTAAATAATTTAATAATAATTTATTTAGTTAGCGTGAAAATAGCCAGTTTGGTCACTGTCTCAGATTTCGACAAAACCGGTTTCATCGGATCCGTAACAGCGAATTTTTGTAGGATTTCAAGTTTCGTAGCGATCAGACTTGTCGTCTAATCGGTGGGCTCGAAACGCATAGAAATCAATTTAATGAATTCAATTGGAATAAGCTGATTTTAAAAGCTAACTTCTGTATATAATGGAGTTTGGGTTTGAAACCTGTTCCATTGTGTTTAAAAATATTGAAAGCATCTTTTTTGATTTATGGAATGACCTACTTTCGTTTCGGAAATGGAACGGGCTCTTCGGGTCGTTATTGTCGTTTCAAACCAATTCGATATGTTATTCATTCTTATCGGGCCTTGTCTATATAAATAGTTTTTCCTAACCCTAGCAACATTTTATTTCTTATTCTAGTACGTACAATTCTGTCTGTCTGTTCCTATCTCCTCTCTCCAATGGCAGAAACCTATTCTCAATTCCAAAAACCCTAAATCCAATTTCAAATTAAAATCGAAATTCAAGCTCTCTAAACTATGTCATATTATATATCATTGGAAAGCTCTCGACGAGAACAATCTAAATCTACAGTTTATTTTTGCAATCGAGTTTTGGTTTGTCCAAAAATGACCAAAACATTCTCGACCGTTCATCTGGGTGGTTGATCATCGGCGGAGATGCCTCGATTCGAGGGTACAGTTGTGTAGAGATCGTCATGAGGAGTTCATCTGTGTTGTTCGTTTGTAGTTTTGATGGTCAGATTTTCGATGAAAATTCGATTAGGGTTTCGAATATATAGGCAGCGGTTGCTCGATTTTGAGCATGGATCGTCGATGTCTAGGTCGCGCATGGGCGAGGATGGTCGTAGAGGAGGTCGCGGCGGCCTCTGGCATGGGTGATGGTTTCTCGATCGATGGCAGGATTGACATGGGAGTGGCGGCGCCGTGGTCATGTTCGAACATGCTACAGGTAGGGTTTGCTTGGGAAGGAGGGTAAACGTATTAAATTATTTAATTATTTTATTTATTTCGTAATATAAATCTATAACTTCAAATCTTAATATCTTTTGCATATGAGCTCGGAATCACACGCGGTTTTCTCCACTGCGATTGTATCAAAATTTCAAACATTATGGAATTGGTTTGGTTGAATTTTGAGACTGTCGGATTTTGGGGCTATTTTTGGATTTTAAATCACTTGAAAATCGCAGGTGAGTGTTTTTGCCCACTCACAACTTCTAAATTGTCTTATGTTAGTTAAATTAAATTTATGGTGTGATTAGAAATTTATTGATGACTGTTTGTATATTTAAATTGTCATTCAAGTTTAATTTGAATTTATTTTGAATTTATTTCCAATTTGAATTAAATATTTAATTTAAATTGCCAGTTAAATACCTGCTAATTATAACCAGTTAATTGTTGTTATTTATTGGTTGATTTGAGTGATGATTGTGATGGATGTTTAATTATTGATATTTGGATGATTGGATATTATATTTATTTTATATGTCATTATCACACTACAAGTTCCCTTAGTATTTTTAGGAAAATTACTATGGGTTGAAATGATACATAACCGAATGGACTTATAGATTAGAGAAAAATCGTTATGGGTTGAAATTATAAACTCGAGCGATTTTATGGATTTTGAATGTTAACTCAGGATTGAAGGTTGAAATGATATATACCCGTAATTTAAATTATTGCGGATTGAAATGATATATATCCGTATCACTTGACCATAAGGTAGGAAATTATATACGGACACCAGATTGGTTAGATTAAATGATTTTAAACCCTTAAATTTTTGAATACAGTTAAATGATATTATGAAATAATATTTGATTTATTTGAATTGAATTAATTTTTAATTCAAGCTTTAAAATGTTTAAATTGGTTTAAATTTAAAGAGTTTAAATTGAAATTTAAAGCCGAACTTTTAAATATAAATGAAGTTTATCAAAACTGAGTTATGGTAAACGTGTGAATATTTAAGCTTTGAAATCTATCGAATTTGAAGTGGTTTAAATTTGTAGTTCAAACATGGATTTGAAATCGATATAGATCGAAATGGTTTTAATGAGAATTTTAATTGGAAGATTAAAATTGAGTTTTGTTGATTTGAAACTTGGATATGGTCCAGATTTGATGAAATGAAAGAAACAGTTGATTTAATATTATATTCAAATTTATTATTTTAATATATCTATTATTTTAAAATCTCATATTATTTAGATTTTCAAACTATTTACTATATAAACCATTTCCAATAATCAAACCATTTTATATTAAATTATTTTATCTTTTTTAAAATCCTTAAACTATTTAAATTATTGAACTATTTAAACTATTAAACTATTTTAAACTATTAAAACTATTTCAACTATTTTAAACTATTTTAAACAATTATAAGCTATTTCTAATGTATCAACTCTTTTAATGTAACGAAGCGAATTTTGCCCGCTCGAAAATCGACATCCATACTTTACATCGTACTCGAATGCCATAGATTCGAGCGTTCAAATCCGAGTAGCCGGAGCTTATAACACAATTAAGTAAATAACACAGCGGAAGAAATGAATAATACATTGATATACAATATCTAATACAATATCTGAAACAACAGAGTGATACAATGAATATCAATATACATCAGAGATATGATACAAGAAATAGCAGTGGAAAAGAAAATAGATAACACCAGCAGCGGATAATCTCCATCTTCAAAACACCAATCCAGAAATAGCTTGAACTCCCAATAACGAGGCACAAAGATAAGCAAGTGCAGCCCATATCCAAAGACTGAACTAGCTCCAGATAATCTACTAAACCTGACTATCTGAAAAACCCAACTCTAGACTGCTCGTGTAGAAAAATTTTGAGCACCCAGAGTTTAGGAAAGGAACAATAAACTCCGGATCAGTCATGGGACTGGTGTGAGCAACAAAAACAGTTTATCTTTAAAAACGAACAATAAGAGAATTTTTTTTAAAGGCAATTCGCAATGCTTTTGGAAAAATGAAACTACTATAAGGCCTCCCGCACACACACACAATGCAAACGCAGAATCGGAGGAGATTTCTCCTTATGATAGTCAAAGATGCTTACTACGCAAAACAAATCATTGGATACTATTACTAGTGCATAGTGCAGAAAACATTTCGAAAATAGAATATCAATCTTAGCCAACATACGACCATTATCGTATGCCTACTATAGCTACCATGTTCAATAGCAGGTTACCGCCACATTCCATGGCTACAACTAAAACCGTACAGGGCTCGTATTGTTTTGTTTGGATTTCCAACAAATGGTCAGGCTAAGGAACTTCCTATGCCATGAAGGATCGCCTCTGGCTGGACGCTTCGAGAGACAAACTGCTCTCTGCCAAACAAGGCCGGCTACCCCCCTTCCCGGGGAATATACAAAACCTCAGATATGCCACCCCCGGTCCTTTCGGACCTTTAAACGAGCGCTCGTCACCAACATCACACATAATAAATAAAGTGTGTCCACATGAGTGAGTATTTGGGCTCCATACCATGATACTACCCTTTTCTAGAAGGAATGGTCATACCCTAGGGAAGCTACCCCTGAAACCTTGCCGCACAATTCCTGTTTCGACCATTTCCGGGTTGTGAGGCTCTGACGAAGTCTCGTCCACAAAGCTACGCTTTGTCACAAAGCCATGCTTTGGGTCAACATATGATCAAAGTAATGATCACAAAGATAAATGATCAAACAAATGATCAAACAATGATCATCACACAGCAACACTCAGCATGTCACATTACCAAATTGGGAGTATATCGCTGATAACCTTCAACTACATAACCTCTGAGCTCGTACGTCTCAGAGAAGGGTGTTAAGCTAAGAGAATAAATTCTCCGCCACCAACAGAAATGTATTTGAAAGAAATCTACTTTATATCTCAAAGTGTTATGTCAGACACGTAACCATACAAGTCTGTTCCGGGTTCGAACAGAACCGAAGGCACTTCCGAAGAGGCCCTTGCAAATCCGGATAATTTTCTAATCACGTCTGGACTTCCCATCACAAAAAGAGTGATATAAATCTCTATACCGGAGCAACTCGGTGCAGAGACATTCGACAGGTTGTCCTTTCATTTTCGAAAATATCTGGTCTTCACCACCAGTCTTCAAATGCCATCCATATACGACGTATCACTATTCGGAATGGGTTATATGACACAAAGGTCATTTCCCGACTAACCCGAATAGTGAGCGCAATATTTAAAAACATATGGATATGTGATTTCAATTAAGTCACAACTTAATAATTCAACTTCTTTTTAAATGGTTTCAATCGATTACCATTTCAAATCTTTTAAACAAAAAGATTTATTTCACAAAGTTCACCCAGTTTCACAAAAATCCATTCACAGATTTCAAAACAATTCAATTGGATTAACTCGTTAAATCTTTAAAACAAAGATTCAACTTATAGCTTTCAAAACAATTTCATTTCGAATGGTTTAAACAAATCATCATTTTAAATCTGTTAAAAATAAACAGATTCAATTCATAGCTTTCAAAAATAATTCATTCATAACTTGGAAAACCATTTTTCAATTCAATCTTGAAATTCCTTTAATTAAACTGGAATTTCATTTCTTATCTGAAAGCTTTTATCTTTTAAAAAAAACAGTTTCCATTTTGGAAATCTGATTCATTTATACGAGTTAAGGTTCTTGGGTTAAATCCAAATTCTCAAAATCATACTTTTAAAATGGTTTAATTTCATATAACACATTTATAATATCTCTAATCAAAATTTCCAATCATTGAATTCAATTCCAAATATTGAATTCAAATTCAAATTAATTATTTAAATTGAAAACCTTACCAAGTTATTCAAAATAACTTTCATCTTAAAAACCCCATTTCAAAAGCTTTAACATTTAACCCAAATCCATTTCAAAAATCAATTGAAATTAAAATTTCAATTTCAAAAACATTAATTCTAAATTATCTGTGACTTAACCGATTTTCACGTGAAATCCATATTTTGTGTGTGTAAAAGTGTAGTCCAGGGGTTTCACACAGTAGTGCAATATCATTCAATCATCACAGATCAGAATACAGAAATATAATTGATAAGCGGTATTAACTATCACGCTTATTGTTCATTCACAGATCACAGATATATATCACAGATAAGTAAATTACAGATCACAACATAAATCAGGATGTATCATAAAGCATCATATATCAGGGATATCAAACAATCAAGTCATCCAATAGAATCCAAATATCCATAGGTAAGGTCAGTTAATTGTCTGATTATAACTAATTTATACCAGGTTAATTACTTATGAATAAACTATAAATCTTGGTTAATTAATCATTAATTAATTATAAACCATTTTAATAAATTAACATTTAATCATTTATTAATTAACCTTTAATTATAAATTAATTAACATTTACTTATAATTCATCAATCTTTAATTATTCAATAATTAACCTTTAATTATTAAATTCACCATTTAATTAATTATCTTTAATTAATTACTTTAATTAATTATTCCTCAATTAATTATCATTCCTTAATCACCTTCATTAATTAATCAACCCTTAATTAATAAATTATTCTTAGTTAATCACATTAATTAATACATTACCTTAGTTAATTAATCACATAAATTAATTATTATTAACACATGAATTAACTTAAGACAAATCTCATTCTTATTAGTGATTGACTTTCCACTCACAAATATGTTGAAAACTGTTATTTTCAAATTTATATTTAAATTTCATTTTAATTCCTAGATTTAAAATGAACCCTTATTTATTTATTTTTATTTTTTATACTTCAAAGTAAAATAAACAAGTTTAAAATTTTAAAATCTTATTTATTCCTAACTTAAGTGTTCAAACTAAACTTCAGTTATGTTGAACTTTAATTTTTTTTAACACAGTTAAACTTTTGCTTTTGAACTTTAAAATTCAGTTTTAAATTCAAAATATAAACAGGAACAGGTTTTGTTAAAACCTGTACAACATTTCTACCCGAGACACCCCTGTTCCTGCTCCGAGACCATCCCCTATCGTCTTCGAGTAACCACTCGAGTCACACACGTGAAAACCCTGTTCTCACCCAACTAACCAAAATACCGAGTAACTTCTTCTTCCCAACTTCACAACCCCAGGTACAAACTATCACGCATGCATGTGCACGGTGGTTCGCCGCGATTCCGGCAACCCTCTCTACCGCCCATAAACCACAAATCGATCACCAACTCGAGATCAAAACCCAATTTTTCGAAAAAAAATCGAAATTGAAAAAAACACCTGTAGCTTGAACCACCAACTCGAACAACCCACTGAAATACGCCTTGACCCTCGAACGCCAGCCACCAGGGGCGACGCGATTTCGGCTACACCTCACCGTTAACCTCCTCTACCACCTCCCAGAATTGTGTGCCATTCGATCAAGCTATGACGACGAAAACTACAGTTTATAGAATATCGAAAATCATATGAACGAAACCCTACTTTCGATTCATCACAAACATTCTTGCATTGAAAAAAATATTTAGCATTTTTCCTATGTTAATACATCTTCAAGCTTGCATCATAAGAAATTTCAACAATTAAAATTAATCGAATCAACAGATATTGACAAAAATGTAACTTTTATTCATATTCAAACTACACCTTCAATATTGAACTAAAAATCATCGTTTCTATTTTAAAAATCCTAACTTTGTATGTTTACTTAACATATGAATTCGAATTTACAATTTAAAATCTTTGAGTTTCGCCCATATTAATTTGTTTACTGTAAATTTGAATTTATAGTTTTTAAGTTACATTGTCTCCTTCCAACCTACTTCCAAGCCATGATTTTCAGTTTCAAACATGTTTATTCAACTTAATTTCCTAAGTTTAAATTGGTTTAACTGAAGAATATTAGTATTCTTTCACTTCTTTGCTCAAAGCTTTAAAATATAGGAGATCATCACATATTAAATCTTCCAGATATCATCTCAGACCCACATAGTACAAGATATAGCATTCACATGATATTCATGAACTAATTACCAATTTAAGCTTAAAAATTTGTATGTTTACTCACAATTTGAATGTTGAACAAAGAGTTAAAATGGCTTTGATTTAAAACAGAGAAGCTTAGACATATCAGACATGCAAACTTAAATCCATCCATAACCAAACATTTCAATTATAACAGGCATCACAGGCATCAGAAATCAAACAAATGGGTTTAAAAAAATGAAGTTTGCTCACCTTGATGGGAAGAAGCAGAGAGCAAAGCCTGTCATGATGAACAGAGAACAAGCTTGCTGAAACCATTTCCTTTGATATCTAGTTGTATTGATTATGATGTTGATTTTGTTTGTTTTAGAGGAGATGATATACTTTAGTTTTTTTTTTCACAGTTTAAAATGGAACGAACTGGGATGAAGAAGTTGACATATAGAAGGAGTTTACAGAGTAATATTTTCTTGTACAGATTGATATAATTTGGTTGTACAAAAGTAGGCAGGGATATTTCTTTGTTTGTAGGCTGATGAGAAAAAAATTTGGTTGCTGCATTTATTATGTTGTACAAACTTATATATATTTTTTTCCTTTTGGCTATACAATATGAAGATATTGTTTGTACTTATCCCTTTTTCTTTGACTATGCTAAATTTTTTATTTCGGCTGAAGATAATTTTGTGGCTTCATAGATATGCTTTCATACTTATGTATGTTATCTGTCTTCTTTTTGCAGGTTAATTTACATAGACTTTTTTGTTTTATTTCTTATTTGTTTAAGTGTACATACTTATGCTTTGTCTTTACAATATTACTTTATAATATAATTAAACTTCTATTTTAATTATGTTGTTAAAATTTTAGTCAAGTGTTACTTTTATTTTTATGGTTCATCTTTTATTTATTTATTTCTATTTTCTAGTTTAAATATTTATTGTTATTTTACTTTAATATTTATTGTCTTATATTTATTTCATAAATTCAAACCATTATTGTAACAACCCGCATAATTATCAATTTTATATTTAAATATTTTATTTAAATATTTCATTGTTAGTCGGATTATAGTCCGAAAAGCCACTTTTTGCAAACAGTCGAATTGGGACTCGAGACCACTTCCATTGAGTTCAAAATGACGTTTGCGACCTTTTTGAGTACAAACTTCGATATGTTTGGAGTTAGTAGAATTTTGCTACTTTTTCACTTTGGGTTTGGGCTTGAGTTTCAGCCCTATATCCTAACTCAGCCCCTCTCCTCTCCATTCACTCATTTCATTTTGCAAACACTCAAGCTCAACTAAAAATGGTGGGAGAGATTGGAAATTAGAAATTCCAAACCCTAGTTCCTCTTGCAAACTCAAGTCCTTGCTCCAAATTCGAAGAGAAGCTATTGGTAAGCATCTCCTTCTTCTTCTCCAACTCATTCTCCTTTCAATTTCAGTAATTCCTAAACCTAACTTTAGGAAATATTTCTCTTATAAGCTTAGATTCAAGCTTGTTGAGTTGGGATTGAAGAGTGATTGTCCTTGCCTTGCTCTATAGCTTCCTCTTCATTGTTTTCGTGTAAAAGGTGAGATTTTTATCTCACATCTATGCCTATAACTATCTTTGTTGTTAGGTATGAATTCCTATCATCTATTTCGTGTTCACTTGTTGTGATTTGAATTGGTTTTGTGAATTCTTTAATTTTGGTGTTTTGGTCCAATTTTATGAAAATCCTTCTATGGACATTTGGACATTGATATTCGGAGTGTATCGAGGAGCCTTTAAGGCCGGGTTGCCGCTTGGCGTAAATCCTTAGTCGCCATTGCTCATCCGATCGCTTCCGAATCGTTTTGGCCACTTTGGCCTAGGCAAAATGTTGCCCAGACCAGGTGACCAGACGTCTGGTGACCAAGCCCAGACGTCTGGTTTGGACCTGGAGAGAAAAAAATGTATGCACGCTTTATTTAAAAAAATGCCAGAGACTATTTCCAGACGTCTGAAATTCAAGATCAGACGTCTGGACGAGTCTCAGACGTCTGACTTGACATTTCAGACGTCTGGGTGTTCTCTGGATAATTTTCCAAAGAACGAAACCAGATGTCTGGAATCAAAACCAGACGTCTGGCAATGTCTCAGACGTCTGATTTGCTATTCCAGACGTCTGGGTGGTTTTCTGAGCTATTTCCAGAAAACAAATCCAGAATCTTTGATCTTGTGGTTAAGCAGATTCATATTTTTCCTTTGTGATTTCTTTTAAGAATTATTTCTCTCAATTGGGTAGTTGTGAATTTTCCGGAATCTTTGAGCTTGTCTTAGGATCATCACCTAAGCAATCTTTTAAGTAATGTTAAGGTCTTTCCAGTTTGACCTTGCCACCGGTTTTCATTTGCTAGGAGTTGCGGGAGTTAGCATTCCGCTTACCATATTCCGCACTCGTTATGATTCTTATGAATGACTTATTATGTCATTCGGTTTATCCAGCTTATTTCATCCAATTTATAAATCGAGTATTCTATGAATATCTCAATAATTTCATTCTTGTATTTATTAATTTTGGATGAAAATAGAAATTTAAAATTTTGCAAATCTTTTTCATAAGATTTATTTATAAGTACAAATTGATTTTTAATTAAGCAAGCAAAGAATATTCTCAAAACTTTTAAGAGATATTTTCATCATATAGAAGATGATTTTGTGTTGTATTGCCCATTTAGTGTTTTAAGAATTCTGGTCGATGCGCTTGATCAACGTTATCGATAGAGATTTCCTAAACGCTATGATGGGACAATCAGACACAGTAAATTAACTTGTCAAAATGTAAATTTCTCTAGAAAGATTATTACATAAAGATAAATGTAATTTTGAAAATTTTAGCTTTTGGGAAAGAAGATTATTTAAAAGAAATTCTTTCTTTTCGATACTCTTATTCTTGTGTTTCCCGAAGGCAACCAAGACCTTATCTTTTGTACCAATGCTAATCGTATTGGTTTGAATGTCGTTCTCTTGCAAAAGAGAACGTGCTATCACTTGTGCTTCTAAATCATTAAAGCCGATCGAGGCTAGATTTGCCACTCATGATCTAGTGCTCGTGGCTATTGTTTTCACTTTTAAAGTTTGGCATCACTATATTGGGGGAGAAATTTGTTCTCCACTCCGATCATAGATCTTTGAAGTGTTTATTTCCTCATAAGAAACTTAAAGTTAGTTCGAGTTCCTTACATCTTATGATCTTGATATTCTTTATACTCTCGAAAGGGGAAATCGTGTTGCCAATATCCTTAGTTGCAAGCAACAAGTGGTTGATTCTTTGATGATGTCTGAATGGAATTATCTTTTTAATCAAGTTCATCGGACGTTTTGATATACTTCGTTTTATTGAGTTTTATCTCATTTCTTATATGGACTAGCGTCCGATGTTCTTTTATGGCCTTCGGTTCATTGGACGTATCGTTTTTGTACTACGTCGATGTTCGGAGTTATTCGTGTTTCCAGTTTCTCGGGCGTATTGTTATTGTATTATGCCATTGCCTCGGCTCTATTTTCTGTTATTCATGACGTTATCCACGTCTTTCAACTACGGAAATGCCTTTGGGATTTCAATTTTTATTCTTGAGCCCGTGTTATTGAGAAAATTGAAGTTTCACCAGATTTGACTTATGAGTAACATTCTATTCGCATCATTGCTTCGGAGGTTGAGCGCCTTCGAAATAAAGATGTTTTTCTTGTGAAAGTTCAATGGTTCTCAAATCCCAAGGATTGCTCTTGGGAATCTTGAGAATTCATCGAGCGAATACGTTCGGACTTACTCTTTCGTGCTCTTTATGGTGAACTTCTTATTCAAATTTTCTTATGTGTTGATAAGCTTTTAGGGTTGTTACTATTTATTTTCTTCTTAAGTATTGTGAGGACGCAATTTCTTTAAGGAGGGGAGTCTGTAACAATCCGCATAATTATCAAATTTATATTTAAATATTTTATTTAAATATTTCATTATTAGTCGGATTATAGTCCGAAAAGCCGCTTTTTGCAAACAGTCGAATTGGGACTCGAGACCACTTCCATTGAGTTCAAAATGACGTTTGCAACCTTTTTGAGTATAAACTTCGATATGTTTGGAGTTAGTAGAATTTTGCTACTTTTTCACTTTGGGTTTGGGCTTGAGTTTCAGCCCTATATCCTAACTCAGCCCCTCTCCTCTCCATTCACTCATTTCATTTTGCAAACACTCAAGCTCAACTGAAAATGGTGGGAGAGATTGGAAATTAGAAATTCCAAACCCTAGTTCCTCTTGCAAACTCAAGTCCTTGCTCCAAATTCGAAGAGAAGCTATTGGTAAGCATCTCCTTCTTCTTCTCCAACTCATTCTCCTTTCAATTTCAGTAATTCCTAAACCTAACTTTAGGAAATATTTCTCTTTTAAGCTTAGATTCAAGCTTGTTGAGTTAGGATTGAAGAGTGATTGTCCTTGCCTTGCTCTATAGCTTCCTCTTCATTGTTTTCGTGTAAAAGGTGAGATTTTTATCTCACATCTATGCCTATAACTATCTTTGTTGTTAGGTATAAATTCTTATCATCTATTTCGTGTTCACTTGTTGTGATTTGAATTGGTTTTGTGAATTCTTCAATTTTGGTGTTTTGGTCCAATTTTATGAAAATCCTTCTATGGACATTTGGACATTTATATTCGGAGTGTATCGAGGAGCCTTTAAGGCCGGGTTGCCGCTTGGCGTAAATCCTTAGTCGCCATTGCTCATCCGATCGCTTCCGAATCGTTTTGGCCACTTTGGCCTAGGCAAAATGTTGCCCAGACCAGGTGACCAGACGTCTGGTGACCAAGCCCAGACGTCTGGTTTGGACCTGGAGAGAAAAAAATGTATGCACGCTTTATTTAAAAAAATGCCAGAGACTATTTCCAGACGTCTGAAATTCAAGATCAGACGTCTGGACGAGTCTCAGACGTCTGACTTGACATTTCAGGAGTCTGGGTGTTCTCTGGATAATTTTCCAGAGAACGAAACCAGACGTCTGGAATCAAAACCAAACGTCTGGCAATGTCTCAGACGTCTTATTTGCTATTCCAGACGTCTGGGTGGTTTTCTGAGCTATTTCTAGAAAACAAATCCAGACGTCTGGAAGCATGCATTTCTGCCTGCTTAGGCTTTTCTAGATTGAATTTCCATTGTTTATCGATTTTGTTGATCCGACTTATTGTTATCAATTATTATCGACTTTGATGACTTCTTTTTCGGGGTTTATGTGAATATCCATTTTGATGGATTTATTATCGATTTCTTTGGACTTTATTCACGTCTTCGAACATGAATTTATGTTATTCGATTTGTTTCAACAATCGTTTTGTGACTTGTCACTTTAAAGATATGAATGTTTCAATACTAGTAGTAAATATCAAAACTCTTTCATCAAAGCAATTTCAACACTATTTTAAATATCAAAGGTTCGTTTTCTCAAACCGATTTCCAATCTACTAGTATATACAAGCCTTTACTTCACTCGGATGAGAAATCGACTTAAACGACTTAGTAAAACGAGTGGTATGAAACGCTTGCGTTCACTTCGTCGGTTAGCTCTTGGACTTGTTCGATTGAAAATTTTTTGTGACAATTTTATAGTGAAGATCTACAGTTTGTTCGTAAATATTTAAGTTAAGCTAGTGGTTATGGGACATGAAGCTAAACTCATATATTTACTGGCTTAGTGTAATTGACACTTCTATATGATCATGACGATCATTTTTGATATTTAGACTAGCGATTGAGCGATGTCTCTTTGTCTGCGAGGGAGACTAGACCCCGCTTTCGTGATGTTTCGCCATCACATATATGGGGTATCACCCCATGGTCTTCAGGCCATTTCTGTGTGGAAATTTAATGGATAGCTTCCATGAGATAGCTTCTCGTTCTGTGTGGAAATTTAATGGATAGCTTCCATGAGATAGCTTCTCGTTCTGTGTGGAAATTTAATGGATAGCTTCCATGAGATAGCTTCTCGTTCTGTGTGGAAATTTAATGGATAGCTTCCATGAGATAGCTTCTCGTTATGTGTTTCACGCGTTGGTGAGTTTGCTTAACTCCCGTTCATGTGTTAGGCCTTTTCCCTCCTTTTTTTATGTGATTTCTGGATTTCTGGTGTTGATTTCTGGAATTTGTGCTTCACCACTTTTCATGATTTTCATTGATATGATATCAGTTTTTATGCATTGGTGAATTCATGTGTCATTGACTTGTTATGAATACAAGTTTAAGGTATAATACCCTATTTTATCTTTGAGAAGATTCTTGTGATATTGATTAATCTCTTGTTGATTTTCAATTGCATACTTATAGTAGTATGCCATTATGGTTATTACATGTTCATGCCATGTCTTTTACTTTATACCATATCATCTGATATTTATAGCTAGACTGATCCGTTTATTATTTTCTTATAAATAATACTCGGGTCAGACCGAGATGTTACAGGTGCTTCTGCTTGACTTCTCTTCAGGATTATTCTGACTTTTGGCTAACTACATAGACTTGTAGTTTTTGGATGTACACATTTGAGATATAGACTCTATGTTGTGTACTTATTCTTTTGTATAGCACGTGTTGCTACCCTTTTGTATTATCATGGATCTTTCCGACCACTACTCTGATGTACACTTTTATGTGTTATATATTTATTCATATCTTCTTCCGCCTTTGTGATATGGATGTCTGTGACTAATTTATGTTATGATTATTTCTATGTTTGTTTCCGAAGATTATATATAGCCACCGTGTGATAGCTTTGAGTTTGTATCGGTATGTCGGACTTCCTCCTTAAATGATATGCATTCTATTCGATCTGACATATCGGTGCTCGCACAAGAAGTTACACGGATGGTCGCTCCTCAACAACCTTATTCTCCGTGCAAGTCGACAGCACTACACCGTAGTGTTCTTGTCTAGCGTGGGTATAGAGGTGGGGCGTCACAATTATCAACCATCAATTCTAATATTTATTATTATCATTTTTTATCAAACCATTTATTTAAGATTTAAATTCAAATAATATATATATATATATACAAATATATTATTTCAAATTTACTCATATATGCTCAAATACATATATATACCCATATATACAATATTTTTAAAGTTTAAATGATTTATACAAAATTTATTTAAGTTCGGGGAAACTCGTATCAATTTATCAATTAACTATACAATTTTAATTCAAAAATTCATTTAATTATCACTTTAAATTCGGGATTGTTACAAATCTATAACCTATTTTAATATATAAACTATTTCTAATATATAAACAATTTTAATCTATAACCTAATTTTTTAAAATATAAACTATTTTAATGTCTAACTATTCTGATATATATATACTACTTTTAATATTCAAATTGTTATGTTGGAACTGTTATAATTTAGATTTAATTGGCTTAAATGCGAATATTTTGATATGATGGTTTAACCTATTCTTGTGGTTATGATTTTGAAAACGAATATGATTTAAACTGGATAATGATTTTGAAAGTGATATGATTTTGAATTAAATATGATATTTTGATATCAATATGAATTGGTTTTAGAAATGTAAAAGAACCAACCGGTGCGAAATAAGCGTTTTGTTGTTAAAGAGACCAGGATCGGATATTGTCATACTCTCTGCCAATACCAAAAACCACTTTAACAACTGTGCATGTGGTAGAGATTCCAGAATGAAGTAGGATGTTTTGGCGAATGAGTCTGAATAAGGTATTAACGTAGCCTTGACTCCCTCGAGTCAGCTTGATGTGACTAAAACAGGAGCCACGCCAGGCCAAGTGAGGTCGCACCTCCGATCGGACAAATTTCTTCGATACCATATTTATTACTTTGTGATTGATTTGGTGGCCACCCATCGATTGATTTTAGGAGTGTGTTCCGAGGTGGGCGGTAGTAGCTGCTATGCGTTACCACCAGTCTGGATCCGCAAAACGGTAGTATCCTACCCTGGGCATTGCCTCGCGTGCCGTGTCACATGCCTTATCGCGCCCATTACGAGTTTGGTTTGTAACCTACCTATGGAGTGCTCACTGAGTAAACCATCGGTTTGGTGGAGCTTACTGATGTGCACATAAATATGCATATTTTTACCACCATATTTAATCTATTTAAATTAAATAAAAGATCATATAGGGTATTTTAACTTGTTTAAACCAAAATTCAAATTATTTTCAAACTGTCACATATCCATCTTCATATAGGGGTAAAATGGTCATTTTTGTGCATTTATTAAATTGTGAAAATTTACTTGGAATTTTCTATGTTGTTTTGTAGGAAATTTGGTGAATTTTACAAGTGGCTTCATGATAATATATGCATGCACAAGAGTGAAGAGAACAAATGAAGATGGAAATAATTCAAAGTGGTGATCATGGAGGACCCCACCCACTTACCTTGATTTTCAAATTAGGAGCTAAGCACATGATAAAAGGACATTAAAGCTTCATATACATTTAAGTGGGGATTAGTGGATGTTAATGATTTCTTGGCCACCACACTGCCTGTAACGACCCGTATTTTTACGGATCGAAACATCGTAAAACAGTTATCATTTGGTCGCATTGTTGATAAGTCATCCATAGTCTAAGTCCTAGGTCGTAGAATAGTTAGGTCGGAGTAGACGACCTAAGAAAGTGGAGCGACCTAAGGAAGTTGGCGACCTAAGGATTTTGGGGATAGGTCGTATAGGAGATAAGTCGTGTGGTGGCTTAGGTCGTGGGGTAGGTTAGGTCGAGTGAGTGACCTAGGAGATTGGAGCGACCTAAGAGTTAGCAACCTAAGGTTTGAGCGACTTAAGGAAAGGCAGCGACCTATGGCAGTTAGCGACCTATAGGATTTGGCGACCTAGCGGTTAGCGACCTAGTAGTTAGCGACTTAAGAGCTAACGGTATAAGAGTTAGCGAGTTAGCGTAGTTAGGTCGTGAGCCTCTGTGTTGAGTTAGGTCGTGAGCTTCCGTGTGTGTTAGGTCGCGTGTGTGTTAGGTCGCGTAAGAGCTAAGCCGCATCTTTGTTAGGTCGTAGGTTGCGTGGATGCGCATGCATTAGGTCGTAGAAGCGCAGATGTGTTAGGTCGTTGGATCTGTAAGTCGCGCGCATGTGTTAGGTCGTTAGGTCGTAGAAGCGCGCATCTGTTAGGTCATAGGTTGGATTTTTTGCTAGGTCGCGTAGAGGCTGGATTTGTTAGGTCGTGGGTTTTAGGTCGTGGGTTTTTAGGTCGTGAACGACCTAAGAGCGAACGACCTAAGGTGAAATCAGCCTATAAATAGGCGGGTTCTTCTTCATTTTTGGGATCCGGATTTTGAAGCGACGAAGTGCTGCCATTTTGAGAGCTCGACTTCTACACTTCTTCACTTCTTTTCTCCACTTTAATCTTGTGATTCCTTCCATCCAAATCGAAGATCCAAGAGCATAGATTGAAGATCTACATCCATCGAAGAGAGATTTCATCGTTTGAAGTAGATTTGTGATAGATCGAGTTAGATCCTTCGCTGTCCAGATCTGAAGTGGGTTGTTTTTGAGGTGTTTAGGTGATTTGGTGAGTGGTGATTATCTCTCACACGGATCCAAAGGAGTATATCGGATCGTTGGTTTGATTTGGTGTTAAATTAGTGATTTCCATGCATTTCCGTAAACTTAAGTATAGATCTATTGTTCATGATGGTTTGACATCCATTTTACTACATGATTAACCTATGCAAGTTCATTCATCAAGTTATAGAGATATTACTCATGTTTTCATGCTCGTTAGATTTCGACTCTTTATTTACAAGATTGCCATTATTGTTATAATTGTTTAGTAGATCATGTTTGAATGTTTGATTACTTGGATTAATGATTGACTTGGTTGATTGTTATGAATTAGTTGATTGATGATTTGATTTAGACAAGATGGTCGAAGATGATTCAAAAGCTAAGGGAAAGGCTCTTGAATTGGAAAAGCTGCTCGTGGCATATGTGACGGATGATGAAGCTCATATGGATAGATTTGATGATGATGTTGAGATGAGGCTTTTCTATGATGATGATGAGGTGAAGCATAGTATGAGATAGTCTTGGTCTAATCCAGACGGGATCATTCCAAGCATGTTGATAACTCGGTGAAATGGTTCGAGTTTGAGGATAATGGTTTGCTCGAGAGGCGCTTGAGCTAGTATGGAAATAGTCGTCGAGGAGGATGACTAGAAGGCTGAGATATCATCGTTGTTGAAGGTTCTAGCATGCTCAAAGCAAGAGTACGTTGGGCAGATTCGATAGTCCCTGAAGGCTACTGATTGGTAGTCGAGTACTCTGGGCAGATTCGATAGTCCTAGGCACGGATTTTGACGACGTGCGGAGTTATGTCTAGAACCGTGGTTTCCATTAGCCCTTGACGGACGGATGAAAGAATGAGCCGGTCATTCAATTAACGATGATATCGAAGCAATGATAACAGTGATAGCCAGAGTCATGGATGTTTGGTTGTATCGTCATTCGGTCTCAAGAGCGGTATTTTCTGGGTGCTTATCTGATCTTGGTTTAGGCCTTAGGGGTTTGTACTTGGAAAGCATCGCCCTTGACTCGAGTGATAATTGCTTTACTTTAAATGTTTGCTTTGCTATGTTTGTTTCTGCTTAGTGTGTGTCTAGGGGCTATCACTATAGAAAGAGGTGGAGTGGGAGGGTTGGATTCCTATTCCTTTTTCCTTTATGCTCTTTTGGTATGTTGTTAGTTAATTTACCGCTCACTAAGACTGTTGTCTGACTCAAGGCTTTATGTTTTAACTCTTATTGCCTTGGGCTGTTCGTCCATCTTGGGACGGGCAGACTAGGTAGCAGGTGACAGGTGCTGTTCTTGCTCTCCACGATGCTGATGACGAAGACGAGATGGAGGATTGCATATTGTTTTCTTACTATATGTACTGGATGTTCCGCTGCTTGTATATTCTCTGAGTGTTATGTAGTGAGGCTTGATGTATTGACTATTCAGATGTTTGTATTCAACTATTATGAAGTTTTATTGATGAGATTCTATTCTGTGAAGCTTCACTATATATATATTCTATTGTATTTTGTCCATGCGCTGTGAGTAATACGATAGATTCTGCTGTTTTAATTTACCTTGACAATCGTCCATGGCTGTCTGGCACACTTTACAGCGCACTATCTCTAGGTTCAGTGCAGGGGTCATGGGCGGTCGTCACATTTGGTATCAGAGCGAGGTTAATCGATTTTACCCAACGCTCGCTGACGTAACTACGTATGAGAGACGTAATTGTATTTTGATGGATGATTACTATATATAATATAGTAGACTAGTAGAGTTTGAGTCCTTTATGCAGTTGTTTCTCAAGGTGTGCTAATCATTCCTTTTTATAGATATTAAGGATGAGTCGAAGAGGGAGACTAGCTGCTAGGGAAGGCCGTGCTGCTGAGGGGACTGCTGATTATGCAGCTATGTTCGAAGCTATGATGACTTCGATCATGGGAAGGATACCAGTTCCGGGGACAGCAGTTGATGTTGGAGTTCAAGTCCAAACTCCGAAACCAGTGGATTTTGCTAAGTTGTGTAAAGACTATACTGCTCTTGGAGGAAAGGTTTTCTTAGGAACAGAATCAACCATTGAAGTCCAGAGGTGGATAGATGCTTGTAGAAGGATCTTTAGTGATTTGGGAATTGAGGATGCAACTAAGAGGAAGTTAGCATCAAGACAGCTTCAAGGGAGAGCTTCTGATTGGTGGAACTCTATCACCATTGATACTCCGGAGGAAGAAATTACTTGGGAGCAATTCCAAGTCAGATTTGAAGCTAAGTTCATTTCTACTGCTCAGAAGTCTGTTCTGTTCAAGAAGTTTGTGGAGCTCAAGCAAAGTGGAAGACCAGTTCTTGAGTATGTTTCTGAGTTTGAAGCTTTGTCCAAGTATGCCCGGTCGTATATTGAATCTGCGTACCAGAAGAATGAGAAGTTTGTGACAGGCTTGGACAGTTATCTTGGGAGGCAGTTGGTGGATCATTTGGACGATCCATTTGAGAAGCTTGTGGAGAAAGCTCTCAGGCACGAGAATCTGTTTCCTAAGGAAGGATCTGTTGTTGCTGTAACCAAGGAAGAGTCTAAACCACAGCAGGGTGGAAACAAGAAGAGGAAGCAGCAGTAGCAAAAGGGTAAGAATAGCCAGAAGAAGCCAAAGGGCGAAGTGACCTGCTACAATTGTCAGCAGAAGGGCCATTTCTCCAAGGATTGCAAGAATCCGAAGGTGCCGATGAAGTGCCACAACTGTGACAAGCCGGGGCATGCTAGGAGGAATTGTCCAGAACCGCGGAAGGACAAGCAGATTGTGCAAGCTTATGCTTTGGGGGCTGTTCCATCATCTTCAAAAGCTCCTACCGCTGAAGAGAGAGGAAAGAGTGTAGTGGTTCAAGGTACTCGTTTCCTATGTGGTGTTCCAATAAGAGTGCTATTTAATACTGGGGCGTCGCATTCGTTTGTTTGTAATGAACTTGTAGGCCGGTTGGGTTTAGAACCAGATATTGTTGATAGGCCATTGGTTGTGACTAATCCAGTTGGGGGTTCGTCTTGTTTGTGTATGTTATGCCGTGGTCTGATTGTATCGAGTCATGATTGCTCTTTTGTTTGTGATTGTTTTGTTCTGAACTTTGCGGGGTTCGGAATTATTTTAGGTATGGACTGGCTTAGGAAGTATGCGGCAAAGGTTGATTGTGAAAGGTTGGAGGTGACAGTCGAGAATGTGGAGGGGCGAAAGATTGTGATACGATGTAAGCATGAAGAAGGCGTCTTCACGAGCTTCATGTATTCGCTGGTTGTTCCACGGGATGGACTGTCATCTATGCCAATCGCTAATGGATTTGAGGATGTCTTTGACGGGGTCAAAGGGTTACCGCCGCATAGAGAGATCGAGTTTCGTATAGATCTAGTTGAAGGAGCCAGACATGTTGTGATGCCTCTTAGGCGGATGGCGCCTAGGGAACAGTAGGAGTTGAAGGTGCAGGTTGATGATCTTTTGCAGAAAGGATTCATTCGGCGTAGTGTGTCCGAATGGGGTGCACCAGTTGTGTTCGCAACCAAAGCAGATGGATCGTTGAGGTTGTGTGTGGATTATCGTGAGCTGAATAAGGTGACTAAGAAGAACAAGTATCCATTGCCGAGAATCGATGACTTGTTTGATCAGCTTCACGAAGCTAAGGTGTTTTCTCAAATGGATTTGGCAACGGGATTTCACTAGTTGAGAGTGGCTAAGGATAGTGTGCCGAAGACTGCTTTTAGGACACCATCCGGTTTCTTTGAGTGGCTGGTAATGCCGTTTGGATTGACTAATGCGCCAGCATATTTTGTGGATCTTATGAATAGAGTGTTCAGAGATCAGTTGAGCAAGTTCGTGCTAATGTTCGTGGATGATATTCTGATTTATTCCAGGACTGATGAAGAGCACAAGACGCACTTGCATATTGTTTTGGAAATCTTGCGGAAACATCAGCTGAAGGCTAAGTTTTCGAAGTGTCACTTCTGGAAGAGTGAAGTGAGGTTCTTAGGCCATGTTATCTCTGGAAATGGAATAGCGGTTGATCCCGCCAAGGTGGCAGCAATCCAGGATTGGGTCAGACCTAAGAATGCATCTGATGTGAGAAGTTTTCTTGGATTAGCAGGATATTATCGTCGATTTATCAAAGACTTTTCCAAGGTGGCTGCACCATTAACAGGATTGACGAAGAAGAACCAAGTGTTCAGATGGGATGATAAGTGTGAGCAAGCTTTCAGAATCCTGAAAGAGCGACTGACAAGTGCTCCTGTTTTGACTATTCCAAGTGGGAATGATGAGATGGTGGTTTACACCGACGCATGTGGTACAGGACTTGGAGCAGTGCTGATGCAGAGGGATAAAGTTGTTGCGTATGCAAGTCGACAACTGAAGCCGCATGAAAGGAATTATCCGACTCATGATTTGGAGTTAGCGGCGATTTTTTTTTCTCTGAAGATGTGGAGACATTATCTATTGGGAGTTCGATTCGAGTTGTTTACAGATCATAAGTCGTTGAAGTATCTTTTCTCCCAAAAGGATTTGAATCTTCGGCAGCAACGATGGCTAGAGTTTTTGGCATCATATGATTTTGGTATAGCTTATACTCCGGGAAAGGGTAACGCAGTGGCAGATGCGTTAAGTCGAAGACATGCAGGATTGGGAGTCATGTTTTCAGAATGGAAAAATCTCGAGTATTTAGTTGGATTTGACTTCAGGCCCAGATGTGAATTGGAACCTGAGATGTTGGCAAACTTATCGATAAGACCGACTCTTGTGGAAAGAATTGGCGAGAGCCAAAAGCGAGACGATAAGCTTGTCAAGATTATCCATGATTTGGAATCTGGATTGGACCCAGAAAAGGATAAAGGATTCGAGGTCGATCGAGAAGGTTGGCTTCGGAAGCAAGGACGACTAGTTGTTCCCAATATAGATGAATTGAGAAATGAAGTTCTGAAGGAAAATCATCACTCGAAGTTGACAATTCATCCAGGTGGAAATAAGATGTATCGGGATATGAAGAGAACCTATTACTGGGAAGGTATGAAGAAGGATGTCGGAAATTTTATTTCCAAATGCATGAACTACTAGTTGGTAAAAGCCGAACAGAAGAAGCCAAGTGGATTGCTTCAGCCATTAGAAGTTCCTACATGGAAGTGGGAGCAAATATCGATGGATTTTAATGATGGGCTACCTAGAACAAGAGCGGGAAATGAAGGGATTTGGGTCATCGTAGATCGTCTGACTAAGAGTGCAAGATTCATTCCTGTTCGATCGACTAGGACTGCATCAAAGTTGGTTGAGTTGTATGTTAAGTGGATAGTTCGATTCCATGGTATTCCGAAGAGTATAGTGAGCGATCGAGACCCATTGTTCACTAGTGGATTTTGGAAGAGCTTTCAGGAAGTTTTGGGAACCGAGTTGTGTTTGAGTACAGCTTATCACCCTCAAACAGATGGTCAGACCGAGAGAGTCAACCGAGTTTTGGAAGATCTCCTCAGAGCTTGTGTTTTGGATTTCGGAGGATCATGGGAAGATCACCTTCATTTGGTGGAATTTTCGTATAATAACAGTTACCAGTCAAGCATTGGTATGGCACCGTATGAGGCATTGTATGGAAGACCGTGTAACTCTCCGACATGTTGGTTAGAAACAGGAGAAAAGTTGATACTTGGGCCAGAGATGATTCGACAAACTTCGAATTGCATAGAGATCATTCGACAACGAATGAAGGCAGCCCAAGACCGTCAGAAAAGTTATGCCGATAAACGTCGTAAGGATTTAGAATTCGACGTAGGTGATATGTTTTTGTGAAGATTTCTCCACTGAAGAATGTTATTCGATTCGGGAAGAAAGGGAAATTGACTCCGAGATTTGTTGGACCATTCCCGATCATCGAGCGAATTGGAAAGCTTGCCTACAGATTGGAGTTACCAGAGAAGATGTCGGGTGTGCACAATGTTTTTCATGTATCGTATCTACGGAAGTATATGAACGACTCGAATACAGTGGTTTCTACTGATAGCTGTGAAGATTTCAAAGTTGATCCAGTCGATAAGAGACCTCGTAAGCCGCTTCGTGTTGTGGAAACCGACACGAAACAGCTTAGGAGGAAGGTAGTTAAGTTGCTCAAGATACAATGGAGTGATGATGATAACGACTGTACATGGGAGGTGGAAGAGAGGATGAAGGCAGCTCATCCTGAACTCTTCAAGGTAAGGCCCTAAGGTGTCGTGTCATCTAACGACATTGTAACTTGTTCTAGTTTTAGAATTCTGCATGCTAAGATAGAATTGGATGCATGGTTTGTTGACTGCTATGGATGGTAGGCATGCAGAATAGTCTTTGTTTGCTCTTGTTTGTTTGGAATTTCGGGGGCGAAATTCCTAAGGGGGAGAGAATGTAACGACCCGTATTTTTACGGATCGAAACATCGTAAAACAGTTATCATTTGGTCGCATTGTTGATAAGTCATCCATAGTCTAAGTCCTAGGTCGTAGAATAGTTAGGTCGGAGTAGACGACCTAAGAAAGTGGAGCGACCTAAGGAAGTTGGCGACCTAAGGATTTTGGGGATAGGTCGTATAGGAGATAAGTCGTGTGGTGGCTTAGGTCGTGGGGTAGGTTAGGTCGAGTGAGTGACCTAGGAGATTGGAGCGACCTAAGAGTTAGCAACCTAAGGTTTGAGCGACTTAAGGAAAGGCAGCGACCTATGGTAGTTAGCGACCTATAGGATTTGGCGACCTAGTGGTTAGCGACCTAGTAGTTAGCGACTTAAGAGCTAACGGTATAAGAGTTAGCGAGTTAGCGTAGTTAGGTCGTAAGCCTCTGTGTTGAGTTAGGTCGTGAGCTTCTGCGTGTGTTAGGCCGCGTGTGTGTTAGGTCGCGTAAGAGCTAAGCCGCATCTTTGTTAGGTCGTAGGTCGCGTGGATGCGCATGCGTTAGGTCGTAGAAGCGCAGATGTGTTAGGTCGTTGGATCTGTAAGTCGCGCGCATGTGTTAGGTCGTTAGGTCGTAGAAGCGCGCATCTGTTAGGTCGTAGGTTGGAGTTTTCGCTAGGTCGCGTAGAGGCTGGATTTGTTAGGTCGTGGGTTTTTAGGTCGTGAACGACCTAAGAGCGAACGACCTAAGGTGAAATCAGCCTATAAATAGGCGGGTTCTTCTTCATTTTTGGGATCCGGATTTTGAAGCGACGAAGTGCTGCCATTTTGAGAGCTCGACTTCTACACTTCTTCACTTCTTTTCTCCACTTTAATCTTGTGATTCCTTCCATCCAAATCGAAGATCCAAGAGCTTAGATTGAAGATCTACATCCATCGAAGAGAGATTTCATCGTTTGAAGCAGATTTGTGATAGATCGAGTTAGATCCTTCGCTGTCCAGATCTGAAGTGGGTTGTTTTTGAGGTGTTTAGGTGATTTGGTGAGTGGTGATTATCTCTCACACGGATCCAAAGGAGTATATCGGATCGTTGGTTTGATTTGGTGTTAAATTAGTGATTTCCATGCATTTCCGTAAACTTAAGTATAGATCTATTGTTCATGATGGTTTGACATCCATTTTACTACATGATTAACCTATGCAAGTTCATTCATCAAGTTATAGAGATATTACTCATGTTTTCATGCTCGTTAAATTTCGACTCTTTATTTACAAGATTGCCATTATTGTTATAATTGTTTATTAGATCATGTTTGAATGTTTGATTACTTGGATTAATGATTGACTTGGTTGATTGTTATGAATTAGTTGATTGATGATTTGATTTAGACAAGATGGTCGAAGATGATTCAAAAGCTAAGGGAAAGGCTCTTGAATTGAAAAAGCTGCTCGTGGCATATGTGACGGATGATGAAGCTCATATGGATAGATTTGATGATGATGTTGAGATGAGGCTTTGCTATGATGATGATGAGGCGAAGCATAGTATGAGATAGTCTTGGTCTAATCCAGATGGGATCATTCCAAGCATGTTGATAACTCGGTGAAATGGTTCGAGTTTGAGGATAATGGTTTGCTCGAGAGGCGCTTGAGCTAGTATGGAAATAGTCGTCGAGGAGGATGACTAGAAGGCTGAGATCTCATCGTTGTTGAAGGTTCTAGCATGCTCAAAGCAAGAGTACGTTGGGCAGATTCCATAGTCCCTGAAGGCTACTGATTGGTAGTCGAGTACTCTGGGCAGATTCGATAGTCCTAGGCACGGGTTTTGACGACGTGCGGAGTTATGTCTAGAACCGGGGTTTCCATTGGCCCTTGACGGACGGATGAAAGAATGAGCCGGTCATTCAATTAACGATGATATCGAAGCAATGATAACAGTGATAGCCAGAGTCATGGATGTTTGGTTGTATCGTCATTCGGTCTCAAGAGCGGTATTTTCTGGATGCTTATCTGGTCTTGTTTTAGGCCTTGGGGGTTTGTACTTGGAAAGCATCGCCCTTGACTCGAGTGATAATTGCTTTACTTTAAATGTTTGCTTTGTTATGTTTGTTTCTGCTTAGTGTGTGTCTGGGGGCTATCACTGTAGAAAGAGGTGGAGTGGGAGGGTTGGATTCCTATTCCTTTTTCCTTTATGCTCTTTTGGTATGTTGTTAGTTAATTTACCGCTCACTAAGACTGTTGTCTGACTCAAGGCTTTATGTTTTAATTCTTATTGCCTTGGGCTGTTCGTCCATCTTGGGACGGGCTGACTAGGTAGCAGGTGACAGGTGTTGTTCTTGCTCTCCACGATGCTGATGACGAAGACGAGCTGGAGGATTGCATATTGTTTTCTTACTATATGTACTGGATGTTCCGCTGCTTGTATATTCTCTGAGTGTTATGTAGTGAGGCTTGATGTATTGACTATTCAGATGTTTGTATTCAACTATTATGAAGTTTTATTGATGAGATTCTATTCTGTGAAGCTTCACTATATATATATTCTATTATATTTTGTCCATGCGCTGTGAGTAATACGATAGATTCTGTTGTTTTAATTTACCTTGACAATCGTCCATGGCTGTCTGGCACACTTTACAGCGCACTATCTCTAGGTTCAGTGCATGGGTCATGGGCGGTCGTCACACTGCCTCAAGGGCAATTTGGGCATTACCCAAAATATTAATTAGGGTTTCATACATGTATAAAGACCCCATATGTTTCATGTAACTCCCCTCCCTTAGTCTCTCTTTAGTTTAGTTTAGGCTCAAAATAAAAAGACAAGCTCTCTTTCTCTTTTCATGGCTACTTAGCAATTTCTACTTCATGTAACTTTCCTTTTTTTATGCAATGTAATTATTGGTTCCTTTTAATTACATGTTCATTTTCTTTCATGCTAGTAGTGTAGATTTTCTTTTATGCAATTAGAATAGTTCCTTTTCATTTAGCTTTCATTTTCCTTTCTTTTTGCTTTCATGTTGCTAGCTACATTTGTTAATAAAATGACAAATATGAGCGGCTAAACCTCTTCAATTTAGGGGTAATGAAGCTCTCTAATTATGTAGCTTCAACTATTTGTTAATTCATGCTCTCTTTTTGTGCTTAATGATGATGATTGAAGTGGTTTAATTGTTGTTTTTGCCTTGAATTTGATAGCCTATATTGTTGACATCAAATAGGCTATGCTTAAACAATCACTAGCACTAATTGCCTCTTCATCAAAATATGATTATGGCAAAAGAAAGTGATTTGAAATTAAAATTTGATGGTCTATATTTCTAATCAATAGTTAATAGGCCATACTTAAAATAGATTTCATTTTCATTGTCATTTTTCATGAAAGTTAGTAAGTGATTTAAGGGGTGTGTCAAAGTTTGATGGCTTATGTTGGCTAACTAATAGCACAAATATGCCATACTTATGATAGGCACATCAATTAAAGCACTAATGACCATAAAAGAGAGATTATGATTTCATATGTGTTGAACTACATGATCTAGAGAGTGGATTTATTCTCTAAATTGTCATTTAACTCTTGTATTTGCATCTCTTTTCTTTTAGTTAGTTAGCTAATTTTCTAATTCTCTAGTTTAACTTTCACTCGACTTTGGTTTTATTTGATTGAATAGAATTTTAAGATCATCAACTCCCTATGGATCGACCCGTATTCGCCACGTACTACAAGTGTACGCCATGCGCTTGCGGTTATATTTTTAATTTAAATTCGTTCGACGGTTTTCTAAACCGATAGAATTTCTGTCGACGAACAAGTTTTTGGCGCCGTTGCCGGGGAGTTGTTTTGATTTTAATTTTCTATTCTTCGGATTATTTTTCGTGTGTTTGTTTTTGTACATTTAAAAAAAAAATTGTGTTTGTGTGCATTTTGTTTTTAGTTTTTTGTAGTTTGCTAGTTTCTTTTTCATTAGCATTTGCATTTTCTATACAAAAAAAACATACAATTCAAAAAGAAAAAAAAATTCATTTCAAATTGCATTTACATATCATTTGCACTTTCTTCTGTTGTTTACATTGCTTTAAAAAAAACTGCTCTCTGTTCATTTCTACTTCTCTGTTCCTTCAATTCGCTTCAATACTTTCTACCTGCCAATCACCCACATCAGTTACAACTTCTCCTCAAACCCCCTTAACCATCTCCTTCTCAAACTGTCAACACCTACATTTGCCATCATAAAATCTTGTGCCTGTGCATATCCCTATGACACTGCATCACTACCAGACAACTTTGTTCAACATCATACAACTCTGTTAAAAAATCTACTACCACATTTCACTGACCAACCAATCCTGCCACCATATACTTCATCCATACATCAGATTTTCTTGCCATTACATTCAAATTTCGTCCATCTCTACTATATACAGACAAACCACCGACAGCTTCCAACACAAAAACCAGCAGCTCCATACAACAACTCCAGCCTACATCAATTCATACTCACGCCTACTCCTGTACACAAACTTCAACATTACAAACCATCACCCACTACCCACTTTTACAACTCTACACTTATACACTTCACCAACTATTGCCTCTGTTACAACAGCCGTCACCACATCCATAATTGCTTCAACCACTATTACATTGCCCCATCCTTCAATTCACTGCCCTGACCAACCTGCGAATTGCCTCATTCCTGAACCATCTCAATTACAACAAAACTGTGCACACTCTCTTTTACTCAGACTTCACCGCAACTTCAACATACATCATCACTACAAACTGTCAACCATCATCCACCATATATCTGCTAACAGTCATAATTCAATTCTCTACCATTGTCTTATACTGTCCATCTTCTCAAAATACCACTCCACTATTGCATCAACTTCTGATCATATCACAATGCCACCACCTACTTCCTGCTACCATTCCCACTGTCACCATATATCACAATATCCAGTGCAACCCAGTTACTTCACCACCCATACAAACCACCAGCCATCAACAGAGAAACTTCCTCCTTGCCTGCATTCTCATCAACAAACAATGCCCAATTACCTACTGCACTTCTCTGTGCACTTCCATCAACATTACTGCCTTGCACCAATCATTCACTTAACTGCCATCTTCAATTTGCATCACAATGCCTTGCAATCTCCCACTACCAGTCATCTAACTGAACATCTACTTCACCCATTCTACCATTCTACGACAACAGCAGATTTTGTCCTTCAATAATCAACATACCATTACACATCCACCATCATCCAAATTTTCCTATACCCACCAGTGCCTCTGCTAACCGCCATCACTCCGCTGCCTCATCAGTCATACCACCAAAAATAAAAGAGAGATTCAAACCTGCAGCAACTATCATCCACCCTCTAACCACCAATAAACTGTGCAACAGCACATCACCGTGCACATCTCAGTGAACAACCTTTCGAAACAACCAACACCTCAAACTTGAACAACCAGAGCCACCACAAACTCCACAATTCGCCACCACCTTAAACTTCATCATCCACTGCAATTCAAACCCAGCGCAAACCCCAAATCGCCATACCATTTCAACTACTGCTACCTTCCCATCTCGACTCACAACTGCTGCCGTCAACCTCATCGAGTGCCTCCTGCAAAAGCACCACCAACCGCGAACCCAAACTCAAGCAAACTTTCATCGCATCAACAATCCTCTGCCATTGCCCTACTTCCACCATCCTCTACAACATCGTGAACCAATCATCTCGCCAATTCCCGCAATGTAACGACCCTGAATTTTTGACATTGGAAATCAGGATATTTAATTGATTTTTAAATATCTGGAAGTTAGTTTAATTTGAAATTCAAATATCAGAATGAATTTGGCAATTTAATTATTGAATTAATTTATTGCAGTTAGATAAATTTTTGAATCTTCAGTTTTACGTCTGTTAAAATTAGTTTAAAAGCTTAGAAAATTCATATTGATTATACTGAAGATAATAAAAGCTTCAGAATTGAATTTGAAACTATTTTGTTCAGTTTTGAATTTTATCAATTAAATCGATATTTAAAATTAGTCTTCCGAGGCACAGTCTCGGAATTCGACGGAACCAGTTCCGTTGGATCCATAATGTTGTATTATTATCGGATTTCAAATTTCATAGCATTCGGAGTCATCGTGTGATCATACGAGATATAAATGCCTAGAAAATAATTAATCGATTTAATTTAAATATGGTTTGTCTGGTCAACATATCTACCCTAGTCAACACAGCTAAAATTTTATTCCATCAGCTGCTTTTCTTTCCCATCAGCCTTTCATCTCAGCCGACCTACTCCTCTCACTTCATCGCGTACTCTTTGTCTCCCCACCTCCTTTACAAATCTCACAGAACATCATTTCAAAGCAGATAAAATTTTAAAACTTCGTTCCCTTCAAAACCACCAGTCCCAGATAAATTCGCAAAGCCCTCTTCTTTATTCTTCAAAATCGAAATCATCTTCTAATCAATGGCATGCGCACTCAAGGCCGCCGCGACGTTTGAAGGTGGAGTTTCGATCGATGTCAGGTGGAATGGCGGTGATGTCGCGATTCGTCTCGCAAGCAAAGAGCGATGCCTGGATCGTGGTGAGCTCGAACTCATCAATTTCGGTGACATCTCAGTGACGAGGGGATCTCAAGCTCGTTCTCACCAGGAAGCGAACCAGCGACGATGTGAGGACGAGACGAGTTTGTCCCAGAGATTGGTGCTTGGGCTGCATGATGATAGTGTGGTGATAATCTCGAACTCGAGTGTGTTGTCGTCGAATATGAATCGCGATCTGGTGGATGCAGCAAAGTCGAGGCAAGCAATGTTGGTAAAGCAAATTTCTGTTATTTATAAATTTTATAAAACACATGTATATATATAGATTCAAAAGAAAACATTTACAGTTAAACAGAAAAGTATGTATATAGATATATACAGGCAAACAAAAATATAAAATATATATGTACCTGACTTTGGAAAAATATATCGGAATCCTTAAAATGTAAAAAGGTTATTAAAATTTAATTTATTAAAGGAGAAATTGGTTTAGATAAAACAATTAGTTAATTAAAATATCTAAGAGTAATTGAATTGTTCGATTGATTCAAATAGTAATCAATTGTATAAAATTGTTTATACAAGGTTAAAATCATGAAAACAAGCTGGAATGGAAAGGGATTGCAAAATAAAAGCAAAGGTGAGATCTTCTCACTCAAATTAAAAAAATTGGAAATTCAGTTATTGATTGATTGATTATTTGGGTGATAGTATATATAGTAGTATATAGCAATATATATATATATATTGGAGTTGTTGATTTCCCGCATTATATAGCGGATGAGACCCTATGCGCCGCATAATAACGGGTGATATTTGATAAATCCCATATACTGTGATATTCCACCTCGAAGTGGAATGGGTATTGTGCTAACATATGTGGATGCAGGGAAACAGGTTGGAGGGATCCAACTGGATTCCTCAAATATTTGAATTTGTTTCAATATTGTGTGTTGATTTATTTATAATCTGTGTATGATTAGATCTGTGATTGAATTTGTTGAAGGCTATAATATAGCCGAATGTATTTTTGGTATCGTTGGATACCAGAAATAAATAAAATTGGATTTTTGAAATTAAAGTATGAAATTTTAAGTGAATTTCTTTTGAAAAATTGGGTGAATTTAAAAGAAGGAATTTAAAAGCATAAAGTTGATTTTTGTAATCTTATCGAATTATTTCCAAATTATGGGAAAGGATTTTTTTATATATATAAAAGGGATTTTGGAAAATATTGTTTAAAAGTTGAAGAATTTCATTGAAAATGGAATTTTAAATAATTTGGAAAGAGTAAAGGGGTTTATTTAAAAAGGTGATAAATTTGTTTGAAATCCAATTGATAATTGATTTAGTATTTGAAAATAAATCTTTGGAAAATCAATATGAAAATTGATTTGGTGTTTGAATGGAAAAAAATTGATTTGTGTTGAAATGAATTTTGAAATCAATTTGTAATTGATTTGGTGTTGAAGTAAATTTTGAAATCAATTTGGAATTTGATTTGGTGTTTGAAAGTGAATATTTGGAAAACGATTTGAAAATCGTGTATAAGTGAATATTTGGAAATTTAAATTCACAATGGAATTTATAAAGAAAAAGGGAAATAAATAATATCTGGAATTTTTATTCCAAGAGTGAAAAAATGATTTGAAATTTGTTTTCAAAGTGATGAAGTGTGGAAAATATATATCTTGTGAAGATATTTTGAAATTTAATAATTTGGGAAAATTATTTAAATTGGTTGATTGTTGTGAATGTTGTTTGATAGTTAAATAACCGGCTATCAATATTTGCCTTTGAAATGGCACTTGAATTTGTTTTTAAAACAAACACTCATTATTCGGTTAAGCTGGGAGAGGACTTTGTGTCATATAACCCATTCCGAATAATGATACGACGTGAATGGATAACATTTAAAGACCGATGTGAAGACCGGTTATTTTCAAAAATGAAAGGACAACCTGTCGAATGTCTCTGCACCGAGTTGCTCCGGTATAGGGATTTATATCACTCTTCTTGTGATGGGAAGTCCGATCGGGATTGTGAATACCCGGATTTCAAGGGCTTCTTTGGAAGTGCCTTCGGTTCTGTTCAAACCCGTAACAGACTTGTATGGTTGTATGTCTGACATTACACTTTGAGATATAAAGCTGATTTCTTTCAAATACATTTCTGTTAGTGGCGGAGAATTTATTCTCTTAGCTTAAAACTCTTCTCTGAGACGTACGAGCTCAGAGGTGATGTAGTTGAAGGTTATCAGTGATATACTCCCAATTTGGTAGTGTGGCATGCTAAGTGTTGCTGTGTGTTGATGATCATTCGTTGATCATTTGTGATCAAAGCATGGCTTTGTGAAAAAGCGTAGCTTTGTGGACGAGACCTCATCGGACCTCACAACCCGGAAATGGGTCGAAACAGGAAAATGCGGCAAGGTTATGAGGGTCGCGCCCTTTAGGGTATGTCATTTCCTTCTGGAAAAAGGTGATATTATGGTATGGAGCCCTAATATTTACCTGTGTGGTTGCTCCAATCTCATTTACTGTGTGATTGTTGCTTTGTGATCGAGGCGCCTCGAATAAAGGTCCCAAAGGACCGGGGGATGGCATATTCGTGTAGTAGTTACCTAGTGACAGAGGTAACCCGGCCTTGTGTTGGCAGAGAGCTAGTTAGTTCTCGGGACGTCCATCTAGAGGCATACCCATTGACAGTAGGAAGTTCCATAGCCTGACCATTCGTTGGAAATCCAATTCTCAATACGAACCTTGTACGGTTTTAGTTGTAGAACCTGCTATTTAACATAGCAGCTATAGTAGGCATAGTATAATGGTACCTATGCTGGATAAGATTAATATTATACTTTCGAAATGTTTTCCACACTAGACATTATGTAACAACCCGTATATTTGGACCATTTAAATTGACAATAATCCACACATGTCAAATTAAATAATACAAAACACGAATCATTATGGGATTATGAATACATATATGTAAATGAGAATCAATACAACAACATAGACACAGAATAGTCACAGAATAATGCAGCGGAAAAGTACATCATCATAATAGTAGTTCATGAAGCTACTACAGAAATACAACAATGTCTCAACATAAAGTGACAAAGAGGAAATACAAGATGTTCAATACATAAGTTCATCAAATACTAGAAAGGAAATAACTGATAAAGATAAATGCTAAGTCTTCAGCATCTTCAACCAACCCTGATCAGCAACTGGATAGCTTCAGACTGACCCGAGCATATACAAAAGAAACACTCGAGTCAGGACTCAAAATCTTATACAGGATAATCAGGTGCAAATCATAAAGTCCATAACTCAAAGATGAATGTGATACACATCTTTAAGGATCCGATAAACTATCTATATATACAATAGAATACGCTAAATAGATAATGTCTAATCAGTAAAGTATGATATCAAAATAGTGTTAAGGCGTTACCATAATCCCCTTAACACATTTTATTCCCAAGAGCATATACAAGACCGTAGTTTCCCCAAAACCGGAAGTCACCAGAGGGCAATCCATATACTAAAGGTACAAAACAAAACGTAGTGGTCGCGAATAGGATAATCAGTATGACAAGGTACATGAGGCGATACCAACTAGGATACTAGTAGTTGCCTGATCCGGACTGATGTTGAGCATAGCAGCTACTACCTCAACACCGTGAAACAACACTCCCAAATCAAGGGGTGCACCCAAATCGAATCACATAAATAATAGATAAGGTATCGAAGAAGTGTGTCCGCTAGAGATGGCGATCCTCAATGGCCCGGCGCGGCTCCTGTTTTAGTCATGTCAGGGGTCATCCAAAATCGTTCTCTTTCTTCAGTCAACGCGTTCACCAAAACCATCCACTTCGTTCTGGATCAACACTCCGCGTATATTAGTTATTAAAGTGGTTTTCGGTATCGATAGAGAGTACATCCATATCCGATCCCGGTCTCTTTAATAACTACGCATTAATTACCCGATGGTCATTTTATATTAAAGTTTAAACAAATCAAAGTCCAAAAGTCAAGTTGCAAGTTTGACTTTCAAAATTTGACACATCACAATTCAATTTATTTCGAACATTTAAAAATCATATTTCCAAATTAAGTTTTAGTTCAAGCCCTTGAGTTGACAATACTTAAGTATTCAAGTTCAATTTAATTCCTATTCCCATTCATCGTTACATTAAATTTAATCAAAACTTTGATTTAATCAATTTCAACAGCTAAATCAACTCCTTAACTTTAGTTGGTTTTACATTCCTTTTAAGTCACTTTGTTACTTAATTTAAAATTAAATTTATAACAAATTCCAAATTTATTAAATTTATCCAAATTAGATTTAATTTCAAATCTAATAAATTCAATTTATTAGATTCTAAAACTTACTTGTTCAAATCTCATTTCAATTAAATGTGTCAATCCGTTTTATCTAATTAAATAGATTTATTAATCCGTTTCAATTAAATCCATTAATTTATTTCAATTAGGTCCACTTATTTTTTTCCATTAATTCATTACAATTAAATCCATTAGTTTATTACAATTAAGATAATTAATTTATTACAATTAATCCTATTAATTTATTACCATTAAATCCATTAATTTATTTCAATTAAATCCATTGATTTAATTCAATTAAATCCATTCATTTATTACAATTAAATCCATTCATTTATTACAATTGAATCCATTGATTTATTACGATTAAATCCTATTAATTTCGTTACTTAATTTCCAACAACTTTTTAAGTTCATTTCTTAATTTCAAATGGATTTCAATTCCAAAATGATTTTTGTTGACCAATCGGGTTTCTTATTTTTAATTATCTATCCTAGGCCAAAGTTGTTCAATTTGGGTATTTATCATTTCAACTCCATATCATTAAATAAAACAAAGCATAGCAAAGGGAACTTGCAGTGTGATAACTGGGATGGTGTCAAAGTAAATAAACAATCAAAGCAACCATACATAACAATTCAACCATTTATTTAAATAATCCCAAAATAATCGTATTTAATTTACATTTATTATTTATGTAAATTAACAAAATTATTCCTAGAATCCGCACTATCATTTCATGCAGATTAAAGATTATTACATTATGGGTTTTCACTTGGCGTTTATTATCAAATTATTACATCAATCATACATTCAATGGTTCAAAGTGTAGTTAACACTATTTCTACGTGTCGATTTATTTAACATTTAAAAGGGACAAGTTCAACATATATAATAAATTTTAAATATTAGACTATCCTATATCCATTTCAATTTCATATTAATCATCACTTATATTAACGACCAATTTCAATGTCACATAACAATTTAGTGTCTCAACTATTTTCCATAAACTAACTTCCAATCACAATTTGACATCAACCATTATAACATTCAAATTAATATCAATAACATCTATCACTTGATTATCATAGCATAATAGATTGAGTCGTGAATGAAATATTCACCTTGCGTGGTTGAAGAAGATGACGGCGAAGCACGAAAATGAATAGACTAGAATGGACGACACAAGAAGGAATACGAACTATAAATTAAACAAAAGATTATTCAACAATAGCTTAATACGATGTATATATATTGATTTGTATATATATATAAACCTTACCAAACAACTAGATGCAAATAAGGTGGATGGAAGCTTAGATCGCTGGATTAGCCTCAACTGGAACTGCGCAGATAAGTCATAAGTGAGTCCATAGGTTACAAATTATAACTGATATATAATTTTATCATATTACAAAAAAAACAAAAAAAATAAAAAGTGGCAGCGCAGTAGAAATCGACTGAGGACAAGTCGGGGCTGCGGAGCAGGGTGTGGGCAGGGGACGCGGGAGTGGGCTAGGCGGGCTCGACGTGGCGAGTCGGGGTGGTCGAGGGTAAGGCGGGCTGGTCGCTGGCGGGCGCGGGTGGGCTGGGGTCTGGTGGGTTCGGGTGGGGTCTGGCGGACTGGGCAGGCGGGCGGGGACGGGTCGGGACTGCTGAGGGGCAGGCGGAGCGGGTGGGAGGCGATGGGCTGGTAGCGGGTAGGTGGAGGGTCAGGCGGAGGGGCTGGGCAGGCGGGCAGAGCCTGGGCTGGGTGTGGGCGAAGGCTGGGGACGGGGTGGCGGGCTGGGCGTGGGGACTGGGGCAGGCGAAGGGCTGGGGCAGTGGGTTGCTGGGGTAGGCGAAGGGGATGGGGCAGGCGAAGGGGACGGGGCAGGCGAAGGGGACAGGGTAGGCGAAGGGGACAGGGCAGGCGAAGGGGACGGGCAGTGGGGTTGCTGGGCAGGCGAAGGGGACGGGGCAGGCGAAGGGGACGGGTAGGCGAAGGGCTGGGCGGAGGACTGCAGGCGGGCAGTGGCTCTGACTGGGCAGGGAAGTGGGACGGGCGGAGGCAGGGCAGGCGGGGGTTTGGGCGAATGGGGCTGGCGTAGGCCAGGCGAAGGGTTGGGCGAATGGGGCTGCCGGTGGCTGGGGCAGCAGGGGCAGCAGGGGCGGAGGCTGGTGGCTGGTGGACATTGGGCTGTGGGGTGTGGAGTTTTATTTTTTCTGGGGACAAAGACAAATAATGAAAGAGAATAGAGGTGGAAGAAGAGTCACGTACCAGAAGTAGAAGGTGAGCAAACGAATGAATAGAAGGAACAAGCTAGTTTATATAAAATGGTATTGGGATTTCAAAAGCCAAATTTTATTGTCACGGTAACCAAAAGACTGTTGGGTTTTCAAGGCAATTGAATAGTCAAAGGACCCCTAGAATTCCGAACTGAGTAGGTAATTGAGTACCGGTTTGGGCTGCGTAACGGACCAGTTTATACTCCGTTAAACAATTGTAACTTGCACCGCCGAACTCCGATTAACACAAATAAATATACCATTTTGATCAGCGCGACGAGGCGAACACAACGGTATATAGATATCAGTGGTACGATTAAATTATAAAATTCGAAATTTTTCTATTGTGGAAAATACAGCAAAAACGCCCGAAGAATAAGATCGACGGAGCTGAAGATGTCCGAAATTTGAAAAACGAAAAATGACGCCTTGATCAGAAGATGGTTTAGAATTTTTCTATGTAAAAATATTCCGGTTCAGAAGATAAAAAATTTCGCGTTTAAAATGAACTGAGGTGAAATAAACGCGAACGAAATTTTCTGCGGTATTTTCCGACGAAACATTTCCCATATCTATAACCATCTAGACGCAATTTATAAACAAATTTTGGACGCTAATTGAAATCGTATGAAAGTTCCATATTTTATATTAAAATAATGGATTCAAAATTTTAAAATTGGGTCGGAATTTCAGGGTCGTTACATTCTCCCCCACTCAAAACTTTTCGTCCTCGAAAGGAACGGGACGGTGAAGTAAGAATGGAGTAAGCGGAAAAGTCAAGGTAGATTTTAAGAGAATTTGATTTATACCTGAAATCAGTAATTCGGGATTTGAATCCCGGATACTATCCTCAGTTTCCCATGTGCAATTTCGCTCATCTGCACTCCATTGGACTTTGACGAGATTTATAGACTTCCTTCTTAGTTGCCTTGTTTCCCGATCGACTATTCGAAGTGGTCTTCTTTCGATAGTCAAATCTAGCTCGATATCTACTTCATCTAACTGAGCAATTGGAATGGTCATGGATGGATCACGCACGACTTTCCGGAGATGTGAAACATGGAATACACTGTGCACGCCCTCAAACTTTTCTGGTAATGCAACTCTATAAGCTAGTGTGCCAATTCTCTCGGTGATAGTAAATGGTCCAACAAATCTTGGAGCAAGCTTCCCTCTACGACCAAATCGAATAACATTCTTCAAAGGTGATACTTTCAGAAATACCTCATCCCCAACCTGGAATTCCAAATCTCTTCTACGCCTATCTGCATAGCTCTTCTGCCTATCCTGTGCGGTCTTCATCTTCCTTCTGATCTCATTAACCTTCTTGGATGCTTCCATTATCATATCTGGGCCAAGAACCAATCGATCACCAGGCTCAATCCAACAAGCTGGCGATTTGCATGGCCGTCCATATAAAGCTTCGAACGGTGCCATATCGATACTTGCCTGATTATAAAGGTGGTTAAATTCCTATCCAAATTTTGCTTGTTAAAATTTTAAAATTTTGACATACCTGATAATTGTTATTATAAGTGAATTCAACCAAATGGAGATGGTCTTCCCAAGATCCACCGAAATCAATAATGCAGGCTCGGAGCAGATCCTCCAAAATCTGATTCACCCTTTCAGTTTGGCCGTCTGTTTGGGGATGATAAGCTGTGCTCAGATTCAGTTTAGTGCCTAAGACATCCTGAAACGCCTTCCAGAATTTACTAGTGAATATAGGGTCTCAATCGCATACAATACTAGATGGAACCCCATGAAGTCTAACAATCTCTCTCATATAAATCTCTGCCAAACTTGAAGCAGTACGAGTGGTCTTAACAGGAATAAGGTGAGAAGATTTTGTCAACCTATCAACGATCACCCATATACTCTCGTTACCTTTTCTGGTCCTTGGTAATCCATCGATGAAGTCCATAGAAATCTGATCCCATTTCCAACAAGGAATCTCTAGGGGTTGAAGTAAACCGGCAGTCTTCTGGTGATCGGCCTTGACTTGTTGGCAAGTGGTGCATCTACTGACATATATAGAAATATCTCTCTTCATCCCACTCCACCAATATAAACGCTTTATATTACGATACATCTTAGTGACACCAGGATGAAATGAAAGTGATGACTGATGATTCTCTCTAAGTACTTCTTGTCTCAATCCATCGACATTAGGAACACAAATACGGTTGTCGATCCTTAGAACTCCATTACTATCAATCTGTGCTCCCACTTTACTGTCGGCATTTCCGACTCTACCAAGAACTAACTCCTTCATACGATAGAGCAAAGTGTCCTCATATTGTTTAGCTTTTATGTGATCCATAAGAGAGGGAGAGATGACAAGCTGAAATAACATGCCTTCAACAATATTACAGCAAGACAATGCTTTGCTACGACTCAATGCATCGGCTACAACATTTGCTTTCCCAGGAGTATAAGTGATGTCGAGATCATATGCAGCTAAAAATTCGAGCCATCGGACTTGCCTCTGGTTCAAATCCTTCTGGGAAAAGATATATCTCAAGGACTTATGATCAGTGAATAATTCGAATTTTGTTCCTAAAAGATGATGCCTCCATAGTTTCAGAGCAAATACAACGGCAAGAAGCTCTAGGTCATGTGTGGCATAGTTTAATTCATGGGTCTTCAACTGACGGCCCGCATAGGCAATAACCTTTCCATTTTGCATAAGAACGGCGCCTAAACCTTCTCGGCAAGCATCTGTATAGACCGTTAATCCTTCACTTCCATCGATTACCGCAAGAACAGGGGCTGAAGTTAACTTACACTTCAACTCATTAAAGGTTGATTCGCACTTCTCACTCCAAATAAACTTAACATCCTTCCGAGTTAAAGCAGTAAGTGGGGCAGAAATCCGGGCAAAGTGCTCAATAAATCTGCGATAATAACCGGCTAAACCCAAGAAACTACGAATATCTGTAGGAGTTTTAGGAGTCTCCCAATCTTGTAGAAAAATTTCAAATTAGAAAGGGATAAGAGGAATTGAATAGAAATAGCGAATAGGATAGAACTTACATTGATTACGGCGATCTTAGCTGGATCGACCGAAATCCCATTTTCAGAAACTATGTGGCCCAGGAATCTCACTTCGTCTCGCCAGAAATGGCATTTAGAGAACTTGGCTTTAAGCTGATGGTTTCGGAGAGTTTCTAGAACAAAACGAAGATGTGTTTCATGCTCCTTCTTCTCTTTGGAGAAGACGAGAATATCATCAATGAATACAAGAACAAACTTGTTAAGTACATCCCGAAAGACTCGATTCATCAAGTCGACGAAATAAGCAGGTGCGTTGGTCAAACCGAATGGCATAACCAACCATTCATAGAATCCATTCTCGGTACGGAAAGCTGTCTTATGGATACTATCTTCAGCAACTCTGAGTTGATGGAACCCAGTGGCTAGATCAAGTAGTGAGAAAATTTTAGCTCTATGGAGCTGATCGAATAAATCGTTGATGCGAGGCATCGGATAACGATTCTTGAGAGTGCGTTTGTTCAGTTCTCGGTAATCAACACACATGCGAAGAGATCCATCTGATTTGGTGACAAATACAACTGCGGTGCCCCATTCAGAACAACTTCTCCTAATCAACCCTTTAGCAAATAGATCATCAATTTGGGTTTTTAGTTCAGCTTTTTCTTTAGGAGCCATCCTTCGGTGTGGGAGAACTACGGGAGTAGCTCCAGGAATAAGATCAATACGGAAATCGATTTCCCGTTTGGGCGGTAGAGAGTTGACCTCTCCAAATACATCGGGAAATTTCTGAACAATAGGGGTAGTATTAAGATCATCCGGATGAGCATCAAGAGAGAATATGAAGCTTCCGGCATATTTCTGAGGTGATTTGCATTCAATGACAAGTGGCTGACCCTTGTCGCTTACCAAAGAAACTGAACGAGTTTTGCAGGAAATAGCAGCATCGAATTTGCTTAACCAATCAGCTCCTAAAAGAAAGTCGAATGCTTAGAATCCAAGTACATAGAAATCCCAAGTGAATCGAGAAAAATCATACATAAGAGCAACTCCCTTGCAAACACTTCGGAGGTTAGCGGGTCCTCCGATAGGATTTGGGACACATAAGGAGGTAGTAGCAAGAGTAGGTTCTAATTTGAGTTTATTACAAAGGTCAATTGATATAAAGCTATGTGAAGCACCAGTATCGAATAATACCCTAACAGGTGTAGCATGTAAATGAAAAACACTTCGTAAGGTACCTTGGTCATCCTGGGTGGGTGGTGCAGAGGGTGCAGTTGTGGTGATAGCAAATACTCCAGATGGTGTGCCATGCTTATACAGTGGGCAGTCTTTCTTGAAATGACCCAGCTGGAGGCAGACATAGCATAAATCTTTCCTAGTCATGGAAGGTGGTGGAACAGCAGCTCCGGTAGATGGACAACTATTAGCATAATGGCCCTTCTTATCGCATTTGAAGCAAGTGATATTAGCAAGGTCGATTGGGCTTTTCTGAGCATATCCCAATCCAGTAGTCTTCTGCCAAGCTTTCTTTTGTTGATCAAAGTTCATCTTCCTTTTCCCGGGCTGGCTAGAAGAGGGCTGAGTAGGAGTGGCCTTGGCAGTAGGTCCCCTAGGCTTTGCCTCATATCTAAGAGCATAATCAACAAGCTCTGTGAAGGTGCAGTGAGTGTGGCCAGTAAGCAAGTCATAATATTCTGGTCTAGCTCCCAAAATGAATTTCTCGTTCTTCAGAAGCGGTGTATCGATCAAGCCAGGTCCGAATTTTGAGAGTTCGTTGAATTTCCTCTTATACTCAGAAAAAGTCATACTGCCTTGCTTAAGATCCATGAAAGCTCTATAAAGTTGGGTTTTCCCAGCAGCTGGCATCCATTGTGCCGAGAAAGTATCCCTAATCAAAAGATAGACTAGATAAATAACATTCCTAAGATTGAAAGAAGAATTTATGCTGCGAAATCCAAACGAATTTATACCTAAACTGGGCCCAAGTGATGGTGTTTTCCTCGATACGTGAAGTAACAGATTCCCACCAATCCTGTGCGGCATCTTGAAGTTGCCAAGCAGCAAGCTGACGCTTCTGAGCATCAGTGATCTCCAGACCCGAAAATATCTTCTCTAAGCCTTTAAGCCATTGTTGAGCCTCGATAATGTTCTCGGATCTAGAAAACTTAATACCTCCAAGCTATGTATACTCCTTACTAAGAGTGGTGAATTTGACAGGAGCCGGAGCGGCAGGTGCAGCCTGAGCAGGACCATTGCCTCTTCCACCCCTATTGTTTCTTCTGGCACTCATCCTGAAATACCAAAAGAAATTTAGAACCAAGGATAAGATCATAGAACTCAAAGAAAATTCAATCGACGAATCAAAGAAGTTTGAATAGAAAGGATTTGGATATTGAATCGATTCTCCTCATTCTAGGGTGTTGCTACTCTATCTCTAATGAGTTTCATAATCCCGAACTAAGGTTTTTAGGGAAACCGAAGCTCTGATACCAACTGTAACGGACTGCGTCAGTGGGGTAACGCCCACCGTAGCATACAGCTGTACCTGTGTTCTGCCTTTACAGCCAGCCTCTCGGCTGCACCAACCCCGTAGGGACATGTAGGAGTAAGAGTCACCCGCTCGCTACCAAACCAAATGCGAGAACCCCCTATCATGCTGCACCCGCAAGTGCATAGGCAGACACACATGTCAATTTAAATAATACAAAACACGAATCATTATGGGATTATGAATACATATATGTAAATGAGAATCAATACAACATCACAGACACAGAATAGTCACAGAATAATGCAGCGGAAAAGTACATCATCATAATAGTAGTTCATGAAGCTACTACAGAAATACAACAATGTCTCAACATAAAGTGACAAAGAGGAAATACAAGATGTTCAATACATAAGTTCATCAAATACTAGAAAGGAAATAAATGATAAAGATAAATGCTAAGTCTTCAGCATCTTCAACCAATCCTGATCAGCAACTGGATAGCTTCAAACTGACCCGAGCATATACAAAAGAAACACTCGAGTCAGGACTCAAAATCTTATACAGGATAATCAGGTGCAAATCATAAAGTCCATAACTCAAAGATAAATGTGATACACATCTTTAAGGATCCGATAAACTATCTATATATACAATAGAATACACTAAATAGATAATGTCTAATCAGTAAAGTATGATATCAAAATAGTGTTAAGGCGTTACCATAATCCCCTTAACACATTTTATTCCCAAGAGCATATACAAGACCGTAGTTTCCCCAAAACCGGAAGTCACAGAGGGCAATCCATATACTAAAGGTACAAAACAAAACGTAGTGGTCGCGAATAGGATAATCAGTATGACAAGGTACATGAGGCAATACCAACTAGGATACTAGTAGTTGCCTGATTCGGACTGATGTTGAGCATAGAAGCTACTACCTCAACACCGCGAAACAACACTCCCAAATCAAGGGGTGCACCCAAATCGAATCACATAAGTAATAGATAAGGTATCGAAGAAGTGTGTCCGCTAGAGATGGCGATCCTCAATGGCCCGGCGTGGCTTCTGTTTTAGTCATGTCAGGGGTCATCCAAAATCGTTCTCTTTCTTCAGTCAACGCGTTCACCAAAACCATCCACTTCGTTCTGGATCAACACTCCACGTATATTAGTTATTAAAGTGGTTTTTGGTATCGACAGAGAGTACGTCCATATCCGATCCCGGTCTCTTTAATAACTACGCATTAATTACCCGATGGTCATTTAATATTAAAATTTAAACAAATCAAAGTCCAAAAGTCAAGTTGCAAGTTTGACTTTCAAAATTTGACACATCACAATTCAATTTATTTCGAACATTTAAAAATCATATTTCCAAATTAAGTTTTAGTTCAAGCCCTTGAGTTGACAATACTTAAGTATTCAAGTTCAATTTAATTCCTATTCCCATTCATCGTTACATTAAATTTAATCAAAACTTTGATTTAATCAATTTCAACAGCTAAATCAACTCCTTAACTTTAGTTGGTTTTACATTCCTTTTAAGTCACTTTGTTACTTAATCTCAAATTAAATTTATAACAATTTCCAAATTTATTAAATTTATCCAAATTAGATTTAATTTCGAATATAATAAATTCAATTTATTAGATTTTAAAACTTACTTGTTCAAATCTCATTTCAATTAAATGTGTCAATCCGTTTTATCTAATTAAATAGATTTATTAATCCGTTTCAATTAAATCCATTAATTTATTTCAATTAGGTCCACTTATTTTTTTCCATTAATTCATTACAATTAAATCCATTAATTTATTTCAATTAGGTCCACTTATTTTTTTCCATTAATTCATTACAATTAAATCCATTAATTTATTACAATTAAGACCATTAATTTATTACAATTAATCCTATTAATTTATTACCATTAAATCCATTAATTTATTTCAATTAAATCCATTGATTTATTTCAATTAAATCCATTCATTTATTACAATTAAATCCATTCATTTATTACAATTGAATCCATTGATTTATTACGATTAAATCCTATTAATTTCGTTACTTAATTTCCAACAACTTTTTAAGTTCATTTCTTAATTTCAAATGGATTTCAATTCCAAAATGATTTTTGTTGACCAATCGGGTTTCTTATTTTTAATTATCTATCCTAGGCCAAAGTTGTTCATTTGGGTATTTATCATTTCAACTCCATATCATTAAATAAAACAAAGCATAGCAAAGAGAACTTGCAGTGTGATAACTGGGATGGTGTCAAAGTAAATAAACAATCAAAGCAACCATACATAACAATTCAACCATTTATTTAAATAATCCCGAAATAATCGTATTTAATTTACATTTATTATTTATGTAAATTAACAAAATTATTCCTAGAATCTGCACTATCATTTCATGCAGATTAAAGATTATTACATTATGGGTTTTCACTTGGCGTTTATTATCAAATTATTACATCAATCATACATTCAATGGGTCAAAGTGTAGTTAACACTATTTCTACGTGTCGATTTATTTAACATTTAAAAGGGACAAGTTCAACATATATAATCTATTTTAAATTTTAGACTATCCTATATCCATTTCAATTTCATATTAATCATCACTTATATTAACGACCAATTTCAATGTCACATAACAATTTAGTGTCTCAACTATTTTCCATAAACTAACTTCCAATCACAATTTAACATCAACCATTATAACATTCAAATTAATATCCATAACATCTATCACTTGATTATCATAGCATAATAGATTGAGTCGTGAATGAAATATTCACCTTGCGTGGTTGAAGAAGATGACGGCGAAGCACGAAAATGAATAGACTAGAATGGACGACACAAGCACGAATACGAACTATAAATCAAACAAAATATTATTCAACAATAGCTTAATACGATGTATATATATTGATTTGTATATATATATAAACCTTACCAAACAACTAGATGCAAATAAGGTGGATGGAAGCTTAGATCGCTGGATTAGCCTCAACTGGAACTGCGCAGACAAGTCATAAGTGAGTCCATATGTTACAAATTATAACTGATATATAATTTTATCATATTACAAAATAAAAAACAAAAAAAAATAAAAAGTGGCAGTGCAGTAGAAATCGACTGAGGACAAGTCGGGGCTGCGAAGCAGGCTGTGGGCAGGGGACGCGGGAGCGGGCTAGGCGGGCTCGACGTGTCGGGGTGGTCGAGGGTAAGGCGGGTTGGTCGTTGGCGGGCGCGGGTGGGCTGGGGTCTGGTGGGTTCGGGTGGGGTCTGGCGTACTGGGCAGGCGGGCGGGGACGGGTCGGGGCTACTGAGGGGCAGGCGGAGCGGGTGGGAGGCGATGGGCTGGTAGCGGGTAGGTGGAGGGTCAAGCGGAGGGGCTGGGCAGGCGGGCGGAGCCTGGGCTGGGTGTGGGCGAAGGCTGGGGACGGGGTGGCGGGCTGGGCGTGGGGACTGGGGCAGGCGAAGGGCTGGGGCAGTGGGTTGCTGGGGCAGGCGAAGGGGACGGGGCAAGCGAAGGAGACAGGGCAGGCGAAGTGGACGGGCAGTGGGGTTGCTGGGCAGGCGAAGGGGACGGGGCAGGCGAAGGGGACGGGTAGGCGAAGTGCTGGGAGGAGGACTGCAGGCGGGCGGTGGCTCGGACTGGGCAGGGAAGTGGGACGGGCGGAGGCAGGGCAGGCGGGGGTTTGGGCGAATGGGGCTGGCGTAGGCCAGGCGAAGGGTTGGGCGAATGGGGCTGCTAGTGGCTGGGGTTGCAGGGGCGGAGGCTACTGGCTGGGGCAGCAGGGGCGGAGGCTGGTGGGCATTGGGCTGTGGGGTGTGGAGTTTTATTTTTTCTGGGGACAAAGACAAATAATGAAAGAGAATAGAGGTGGAAGAGGAGTCACGTACCAGAAGTAGAAGGTGAGCAAACGAATGAATAGAAGGAACAAGCTAGTTTATATAAAATGGTATTGGGATTTCAAAAGCCAAAATTTATTGTCACGGTAACCAAAAGACTGTTGGGTTTTCAAGGCAATTGAATAGTCAAAGGACCCCTAGAATTCTGAACTGAGTAGGTAATTGGGTACCGGTTTGGGCTGCGTAACGGACCAGTTTATACTCCGTTAAACAATTGTAACTTGCACCGCCGAACTCCGATTAACACAAATAAATATACCATTTTGATCAGCGCGACGAGGCGAACACAACGGTATACAGATATCAGTGGTACGATTAAATTATAAAATTCGAAAATTTTCTATTGTGGAAAATGCAGCAAAAACGCGGAAGAATAAGATCGACGGAGCTGAAGATGTTCGAAATTTGAAAAACGAAAAATGACGACTTGATCAGAAGATGGTTTAGAATTTTTCTATGTAAAAATATTCCGGTTCAGAAGATAAAAAATTTCGCGTTTAAAATGAACTGAGGTGAAATAAACGCGAACAAAATTTTCTGCGGTATTTTCCGACGAAACTTTTCCCATATCTATAACCATCTAGACACAATTTATAAACAAAGTTTGGACGCTAATTGAAATCATATGAAAGTTCCATATTTTATATTAAAATAATGGATTCAAAATTTTAAAATTGGGTCGGAATTTCAGGGTCGTTACACATTAATAATAATATCAACTGATCTTTCGTAGTAAGCATCTTTGACCATCATAAGGAGAAATCTCCTCCAATTCTGCGTTTGCATTGTGTGTGTGGTGGGAGGCCTTATGGTAGTTTCATTTTCCAAAAACATTGCGAATTTCTTTTATTTTCTTTATGAAAATAACTGTTTTACGATCTCACACCAGTCACCACGACTGACCTGGAGTTTATTGTTCCCTTTCTAAACTCTGGGTGCCCATAATTTTCCACACGGGCAGTCTAGAGTTATGTTATCAGGATATTCTGGATATTCTGGAGCTTTGGAGACGAGTTGGATGGCGAGACGTACACTCGTACTTATTTATTTATTCCGCTGTGTATTCTGTATGGGGGCAAGTTTATATAACTGTCCATTGTTGTATTGAGTTGTATATTGACTCTCATTGTTGTATTGTATAAACTGATATAGTTCTTTGTTTAAAAGACTAGTGATTATCTATTATATATTGTTCCACTGCGAATGTGAGATTCTGATATTGTTTCTGTTTCTGTTTTTCTGTTTCTTTTTCTTCTGTCTTCTTCTACCTCTTCTTTTTAAACCCTCAGGGTTCGGTTTTCCGGCATTCAATTGTTCGGCAGTTGATACAGTGGACGTATTAATGTCGATTTTCGGAAATCGAAGAATCGGATCTTGACAAGCAACCATCGTCGAAATCGAACAATTCGAACTCGAATCCACAAACTTACAACGCGAATTCAATTCGACCTGAAAACCCAATTGCTTGAACATAAAAATCCCTTGCGACATTGAACACAGACTTGAGGAATTTTAAAATTGAAATTTGGTTTTGGTTTTGGGATTATTTTTTGGAACGAGAAATTAATAAGTTGAGTGGCATTTGTTTTTGTCTTTTCTTTTTACGATACGTGATTCAATTGTTTGGGCTAGATAGATTTAGTTTGGGCTGCGCCCGTGCGTTTCTAAAAAAAACTTTTGTGTTGAAGTTCCCTTTTTGAACTTGTCCTTTTGCTTCATTTTTCCTTGATTTTGTTCTACTAAAAAAAAAATTTCCCCCTTTCATTCGTTTAGTTTTGTTTCATATTGATTTCACTTGTTTTTATTTTCCTTTCTTTTAGTTTTCTTCTAAAACTTTACTTTTAAGTTTCCTTCCCAAAAAACAAAAAAAAACTTTGGAATTTGTTAAAAAAAAGGTGGGGTTGTTTTGAATTTGTTTGGGTTTAGTTTGTTCTAATTTTTTCATTTGTTTGTGTCTTTCTTTGATATAAACAAATTGTATATATTTTGTTTTTATTTCAGGTTGACAAAGCAGAATTTCAAAAGAAGAGGAGTTGCTGCTATAAAACTGCTCCGCTTGCTTGTTTAAAAAAAATTTCTGCTTTCATCTCTAGTTTGTATTTTCCTTGCATTGTTGTTTTCTTGCATTTTAGAAAAAAAAAATCAAAACAAAAAAAACCAAAAAACTAAAACAGAAATTTCATTCGTAGTTGCATTGTTAATACACGTTTAATTTCTGCTTTGCATTTCATCCTAGAATTTGTTAATAATAACGGTTAAACATTGATAGCTCTTAATTGTATATTGACAAGTTGTCTTCTTTGAACAATTTACTTTCTTGGTGTCTAGGCTACGGCAGAGCAATAATCAGTTATAAATATTACGGTGATTCATCAATATTATACTGAATTGTTTCTCTGAAGGTACTTAAACCTTCGGCTGCATTGCTACGGTGATTTATGGTGAGGGTAAGAAGGGGTAGAGAAAATGCCTCGGGCCAATGTCTGAGTACCAGCCGCTACGTCGCTGAAGTAACCCATGCCATACTCCCAGGAAAAGCTCGAACGACCTTCAACAAAAGGGTACCTGTACCCGAAACCGACACAGGTTGGTAGGTAGAGAATACCTAGGGGCGCGAGACAACTCTCTCTAAGGAACTCGGCAAAATAGCCCCGTAACTTCGGGAGAAGGGGTGCCTCCTCACAAAGGGGGTCGCATTGACCAGGCCCGGGCGACTGTTTACCAAAAACACAGGTCTCCGCAAAGTCCTAAGACCATGTATGTGCCGATAACTCCTGCCCGTTACCTGGCTGAGAACTATCTTGTTGATTTAAGACAGAGTGTGATTATACAATTTTGGGTTAACTTAGGATAAATCATTTGTAATTAACCCCTGCATTCATTTAGTTGCATTAGTTCATGCATATTTAAAAAAAATCCAAAATCCAAAACTAAAAAAAATTTGTAAATATTCCATTTCCTTTGAAATTTTTAAATCCTTTTTCTTTGAAATTTAAAAAAATCCAAAAAATTTAGAAAAAAAACAAAATCTAAAAAATATATTATAAAACCTTTTCCAAAACAAGAAAAAAAAATTTGAAAAACCAAAAATCAATTTTCCATTTTGAAAAATAAATTCTATTTCTAAATATTTTTCCTTTATATAAAAAAAGAAAAAAAAACATTCTTGAAAATGTCCGAGTTTCCCAACTCATTTGAATTTTACAATAGTTGTGAAAATCAATATAATCCATATGATTTCACTCCAAATTCGTATGGATATTTTAATGACAACTATTCTTTATACAATTCGAATTTTGAACAACAAAATTTTCAAAACGATGACCAACCCTCGAATCTCGAAAAGAGCATTTCGTCTTTATTTGAAATCTCTACACAACAAAATCAAATGATAAATGATTTGTGTAATTCATATTTGGGCAATGATTCAAATCAAAGTTTTCACAATAATCAAAATTTGAATTCACTTCAAAATTTAAACGATTTCGAGTATAACCCATGCCAATTCAATTTTGAACTCCAAAATGAATTTCAAAATCAAAACGAAAATGTGATCCACTTTTCAAATAATTTTGGCAATGGGAATAATCTCGACTATGATGCATGTGAAAATTTTTGTTCTCAACAATTTCAAATTGAAAATCCTCAAGTTAATAACTATAAATTGGATTTTGTTGAACAAATGAACGAAATATACGATGATCACACGGATTCGTTGTTTGAAACATATATGAAACAACGTGATAAACAAAATCAAATCTCAATGTGTGACGAGTCAAGTGATAATCCATCTTTTACCCAAATCGACGATTTTCAAATAAGAACATTTGAAATTGAAAATGATGATCTTAATGAAGTTGTTGAAAATTTGGTAATTAAGTTGGATTTCAATTCTTTTGAGGGTGAGAAACTCGATTTAAATTTCGATCTTCCTTTTTCTGAAAATTTGAATACAACAACTTTTAATTTTTAACTTGATTTATGCAATAAAGTTGTTGATAATCCAACAAAGGAAGTCGAATTTAACGAACACGAGTTTTATGGACTTTTTGAAAACGAGTCGTTAAACTCTGATGGGGAAGATTTAAATCACCATTTCAATTTTGAAATCAATAATTTTGAAAAATTTGTTGATGATGAACTTGACTTTCAACTTGGTGATAATAAATTTGAATTTCAATCAATTATTCTATCAACCCCGAAAATCATCGAAAATAAAACAACTTGTGCAGTTTTCAATAAAACGACATTCGTTTTTCCAAATCAACATTCAACTTTGAAATCTTTTACGATTTGGTTTTTCGAGCCTAAGATGTGTCTCGTATATTTGACGAGACAAATGAATCGGTCTTTGGAAGACCGTTTCATTTACTTTTTGATGATATACTTTCTGATCTCGTGTAAATACCATTCATTTTCATATAAATAAAGGCCATTTTTTTTAATTTTAATTTTCTCCTTCCACTTGGGTTGACTATGGGGACATAGTCAAAATCAAGTGTGGGGGAGACTCATCATCATTTTCGATTTTTTCAGGGTTTATTTATTTTTATTTTCTTTCCAAAATTTAAAAAAAAACAAAAAAATCTCAAAAAAAAAAACTTTTTTTAGCATTTTTGATTGAGTTTTAAAGAAACACTATAGGATAAATATATGGTTTTGGTTTATTAAATTGAAAATTTTGAAATTTAATTTGTCTTAACAAAAATAAAAATGAAGTTTGATTACAAATAAAAATGGTTTAATTAGTATATAGGAAGATTCATACGTGATAATTATGAAATATATCCTAATAGAAAATCTTTGTTTTAAAAAGTGGTTGATTTAAAGTAAAGGATATAACATTTTTTCTGTCTTCTAAGTTAAATGGTGCTAAGATGATTTTGCAAAACTCTCTCTTTCCAAAAAAAAAGAGAAAACGAAAAAAAAACATTTGTATATATGTATATATTTTTAACACCTAGAGTCATGTGTTCACACTCGTGTGTTCACTCGCCATGCTCTGTACCCTTCTCACGTAAGACCGAAAGGCAGTGCATGATCGGTATATCTGGCCTCAGTTTATCTGAGTTAGGTGTGTATATAAAAATTATTTTACTAATAACGCCTACAATCAATAGGTGTTCACACTTGTGTGTTCACTCGCCACGCTTTGTATTCCCCTAACATCAGTCTGCAAGGCAGTGCATGGGTAATATATCTGGCCTCAGTTTATCTGAGTTAGGCATACGTAAATATTGTTAATATCCATATAATTTTCAAAAATAAAATAAAATAAGAGAGAGTAAGCAAATGAAATCCTAGCGCTATTTTTAACTTATTTGATTTGACTTGTTATTGAAAAGAAAAGAATATACCCACTTTGATAAACTTTGATAATCAACTAAGGATCCGTTTTATAGTTACACTGTGTTATCAACTGAAACTTCGAGTTAAACTATTGTCTATTTGTTACGATAACTTCGTTTTTATTGGAAATTTTGACGAGTAAATGACTTAAATTTCAAGATAATAACCAAACCTATATTTAACTTATTTGTGTTAATTTAAAAGTAAATCCTTCATTCGTAAATACTTTCAAAAAATTGCATTCACATCTTTGTAAATAAATCTTGCATTTTGTAAATATTTTCATTCTGCATTTGGATTTTGTGGGTAGTATCCATTGAAAACCCTCACGCGACAACACTCGTCCTACTGGGGACACCCAGAGGTTTAACGGCTTGTTGCATACGCTCAATGCAATCGTGCTCCCTACGAAAACGGATTTATCTTAGTTTATTTTTATTCGAGGACGAATAAAAAGATAAGTGTGGGGGTATTTGATGTGCATGCAAATATGCATATTTTTACCACCATATTTAATCTATTTAAATTAAATAAATTATCATATCGGGTATTTTAACTTGTTTAAACCAAAATTCAAATTATTTTCAAATTGTCACATATTCATCTTCATATAGGGGTAAATTGGTCATTTTTGTGCATTTATTAAATTATGAAAATTTACTTGGAATTTTCTATGTTGTTTTGTAGGAAATTTGGTGAATTTTACAAGTGGCTTCATGATAATATATGCATGCACAAGAGTGAAGAAAACAAATGAAGATGGAAATAATTCAAAGTGGTGATCATGGAGGACCCCACCCACTTACCTTGATTTTCAAACTAGGAGCTAAGCACATGATATAAGGACATTAAAGCTTCATGTACATTTAAGTGGGGATTAGTGGATGTTAATGATTACTTGGCCACCACACTACCTCAAGGGTAATTTGGGCATTCCCTAAAATATTAATTAAGGTTTCATACATGTATAAAGACCCCTTATGTTTCATGTAACTCCCCTCCCTTAGTCTCTCTTTAGTTTAGTTTAGGCTCAAAATAAAAAAGACAAGCTCTCTTTCTCTTTTCATGGCTACTTAGCCATTTCTACTTCATGTAACTTTAATTTTTTTTATGCAATGTAATTATTGTTTCCTTTTAATTACATGTTCATTTTCTTTCATGCTAGTAGTGTAGATTTTCTTTTATGCAATTAGAATAGTTCTTTTTCATTTAGCTTTCATTTTCCTTTCTTTTTTGCTTTCATGTTTCTAGCTACATTTGTTAATCAAATGACAAATATGAAAGGCTAAACCCCTTCAATTTAGGGGTAATGAAGCTCTCTAATTATGTAGCTTAAACTATTTGTTAATTCATGCTCTCTTTTTGTGCTTAATGATGATGATTGAAGTGGTTTAATTGTTGTTTTTGCCTTGAATTTGATAGCCTATATTGTTGACATCAAATAGGCTGTGCTTAAACAATGACTAACACTAATTGCCTCTTCATCAAAATATGATTATGGCAAAAGAAAGTGATTTGAAATTAAAATTTGATGGTCTATATTTCTAATCAATAGTTAATAGGCCATACTTAAAATAGATTTCATTTTCATTTTCATTGTCAATTTCCATGAAAGTTAGTAAGTGATTTAAGGGGTGTGTCAAAGTTTGATGGCTTATGTTGGCTAACTAATAGCACAAATATGCCATACTTATGATAGGAACATCAATTAAAGCACTAATGACCATAAAAGAGAGATTATGATTTCATATGTGTTGAACTACATGATCTAAAGAGTAGATTTATTCTCTAAATTGTCATTTAACTCTTGTATTTGCATCTCTTTTCTTTTAGTTGGTTAGCTAATTTTCTAATTCTCTAGCTTAACTTTCACTCGACTTTGGTTTAATTTGATTGAATAGAATTTTAAAATCATCAATTCCCTGCGGATCGACCCGTATTCGCCACGTACTACAAGTATACGCCGTGCGCTTGCGGTTATATTTTTAATTTAAAATCGTTCGATGGTTTTCTAAACCGATAGAATTTCCATCAACGAACACTTTACTTTATGGGTATAGACTACGGAAATATATAAAAATGTGTTAAGGGAGATATGGGTAACGCCTTAATGCTATTTTAATACTTTACTTTACTGATAGACATATAATAATAGCGTATATTACTACATAGTAAATAGTTTAATGGATCCTTAGGAGATGGTAATCCCGAACATCTCTTAAGTTATTGCACGCACGTTAGACACTGGATAGGAGATGTAAAACCCCGTAAACATCTCTGAAGCCATTACACTCATATTTATTTACTACTGATTTAACTTACATAAGATTTTTTAGTTCTGACTTGAGTGTTTTTTATTTTCATTACGCTCGGGTCAGTTTGAGTTTTTCAATGTTGAAGACTTTATTTCTGAAGGACAAAGACGGAGATACGTATGCTATTTATTATATATATATTCCACTACATCATGTTGTTCCGCCGCATTATTTATTCTTTCCTTGTAACACCCATCAACCCGCACCTCACTTAACGCAGATATTGTCCCCAACTTAGTCACCTCCGCCTCATGGGCCAAGCCAAGGTGTGGGGTTTTGTTCCTCAAATAGCCTCGATGTTGTTATGAGGTTAAGGCTTTGGTATATAAGTACCCACTTCATAGTGTTTTTCCGCGATGTGGGACTATTATTCCCATTTTGAAGTGGTGTTACAATCTCCCCCCTTTAGAGCCCAACATCCTCGTTGGATCATGAACAAAACCCCACACATTGACTTGGCCTATGAGGCGGAGGTGACAAAGTTGGGGACAATATCTACGTTAAGTGAGGTGCGGGCTGTTGCATTGGTATCACAGCCATACCCAGCCGAAATTGTGGTCTATACGTGTTACAGCAACGATGCCTAGATGGTGTTATGATCATGATCCAACGAGGACGTTAGGCTCTAAAGGGGGGAGATTGTAACACCCCTTCAAAATGGGAATAATAGTCCCACATCGCGGAAAAACACTATGAAGGCTTCGGTATATAAGCACCCACTTCATAGTGTTTTTCCATGTTGTGGGACTATTATTCCAATTTTGAAGGGGTGTTACAATCTCCCCCCTTTAGAGCCCAACGTCCTCGTTGGATCATGAACGCAACACCACCCAGGCGTCGTGGGTGTAACACGTACAGACTACAATTCCGGCTGGGTATGGCTCTGATACCAATGTAATAGCCCGCACCTCCCTTAACGCAGATATTTTCCCCAACTTAGTCACCTCCGCCTCATAGGCCAAGCCAAGGTGTGGGGTTTTGTTCCTCAAAAGTCCTCGACGTTGTTATGAGGTGAAGGCTTTAGTATATAAGTATCCACTTCATAGTGTTTTTCCACGATGTGGGACTATTATTCCCATTTTGAAGGGGTGTTTATTTAATCATTTAATTCTCCTCCCTCTTCGCTCGAAGTGCAAAATTGTGTGTTTTATATAGAAATTAAGTTGAAGAAAACGGGTTTTAGGAACGTTTCGAAATCGATTTAGAAATTGCCTTTGAAATTCTCTTAATATAGAGTATATAATTTTTATATAAAAAAATAATATATAGTAATAATTTCAAAAGCCCATTTATTTGAAAACATTTTTAAAACACATTATAATACCTGTGTATGAAATCCAGAAAGAAATATCAAGAAAACATCGAAATAACGGAAATTACACTAAGTATTATCCGTTTAAAACAAGCTGCGACTCAATATTCGACAGCAGGTTTAAACAAGTTAACAGTGTCAAAATGACTTGAAATTTTGCAGGAATGTAGTTCAACATTCCTACTTCAATATGCAAAAAGAATAATTCAAATACGATTAGAAACGAAAAATCTGCATCCTTTCAAAGTTGGACCAAAACAAGGTTTTAAACACTGTAATTTCCGTTTAAAAGTACCTACGACCTTCTGAACAAGCGTATGGTATCAGAGCCATACCCAGCCGGAATTGTGGTCTGTACGTGTTACAGCCACGACGCCTGGGTGGTGTTGTGTTCATGATCCAATGAGGACGTTAGGCTCTAAAGGGGGGAGATTGTAACACCCCTTCAAAAATGGGAATAATTGTAACAGCCCGCACCTCACTTAACGCAGATACTGTCCCCAACTTAGTCACCTCCGCCTCATGGTCCAAGCCAAGTTGTGGGGTTTTGTTCCTCAAAAGGCCTTGATGTTATTATGAGGTGAAGTCTTTGGTATATAAGTACCCACTTCATAGTGTTTTTCCGCGATGTGGGACTATTATTCCCATTTTGAAGGGGTGTTATAATCTCCCCTCTTTAGAGCCCAACGTCCTCGCTGGCTCATGAACACAACACCACCCAGGCGTTGTGGTTGTAACACGTACAGACCACAATTCCGGCTGGGTATGGCTCTGATACCAATGTAATAGCCTGCACCTCACTTAACGCAGATATTGTCCCCAACTTAGTCACCTCCGCCTCATGGGCCAAGCCAAGGTGTGGGGTTTTGTTCCTCAAAAGGCCTCGACGTTATTAAGAGGTAAAGACTTTGGTATATAAGCACCCACTTCATAGTGTTTTTCCGTGATGTGGGACTATTATTCTCATTTTGAAGGGGTGTTACAATCTCTCCCCCTTTAGAGCCCAACCTCCTCGTTGGCTCATGAACACAACACCACCCAGGCGTTGTGGTTGTAACACGTACAGACCACAATTCCGGCTGGGTATGGCTCTGATACCAATGTAATAGCCCGCACCTCACTTAATGTTGATATTGTCCCCAACTTAGTCACCTCCACCTCATGGGCCAAGCCAAGGTGTGGGGTTTTGTTCCTTAAAAGGCCTCAACGTTATTATGAGGTGAAGGCTTCGGTATATAAGCACCCACTTCATAGTGTTTTTCCATGATGTGGGACTATTATTCCAATTTTGAAGGGGTGTTACAATCTCTCCCCCTATAGAGCCCAACGTCCTCGTTGGCTCATGAACACAACACCACCCAGACGTCGTGGTTGTAACACGTACAGACCACAATTCCGGCTGGGTATGGCTCTAATACCAATGTAACAGCCCGCACCTCACTTAACGCAGATATTGTCCCCAACTTAGTCACCTCCGCCTCATGGGCCAAGCCAAGGTATGGGGTTTTGTTCCTCAAAAGGCCTCGACGTTGTTATGAGGTGAAGGCTTTGGTATATAAGCACCCACTTCATAGTGTTTTTTCCACGATGTGGGACTATTATTGTAACAGCCCGCACCTCACTTAACGTAGATATTGTCCCCAACTTAGTCACCTCCGCCTCATGGGCCAAGCCAAGGTGTGGGGTTTTGTTCCTCAAATGGCCTCGACGTTATTATGAGGTGAAGGATTTGGTATATAAGCACCCACCTCATAGTGTTTTTCCGCGATGTGGGACTATTATTCCATTTTTGAAGGGGTGTTACACCAATGTAACAGCCCGCACCTCACTTAAGGCAGTTATTGCCCCCAACTTAGTCATCTCCGCCTCATGGGCCAAGCCAAGGTGTGGGGTTTTGTTCCTCAAAAGGCCTCGATGTTGTTATGAGGTGAAGGCTTTGGTATATAAGCACCCACTTCATAGTGTTTTTTCCACGATGTGGGACTATTATTCCCATTTTTGAAGGGGTGTTACAATCTCCCTATATAAAAATTATATACTCTATAATAAGAGAATTTCAAAGGCAATTTCTAAAGCGATTTCGAAACTTTCCTAAAACTCATTTTCTTCAACTTAATTTCTATATAAAACACACAATTCTGCACTTCGAACGAAGAGGGAGGAGAATTAAATGATTAGATAAAACGCGTGCTATGAACACGTACATACCATAATCCCGGCTGGGTATGGCTCTGATACCAATGTAACAGCCCGCATCTCAGATAACGCAGATATTGTCCCTAACTTAGTCACCTCCGCCTCATGAGCCAAGCCAAGGTGTGGGGTTTTGTTCCTCAAAAGGCCTCGACGTTGTTATGAGATGAAGGCATTGGTATATAAGCACCCACTTTATAGTATTATCCACGATGTGGGACTATTATTCCCATTTTGAAGGGGTGTTACAATAGACAACAATTCCGGCTGGGTATGGCTTTTATACCAATGTAACAGCCCGCACCTCACTTAACGCGGATATTGTCCCCAACTTAGTCACCTCCGCCTCATGGGCCAAGCCAAGGTGTGGGGTTTTGTTCCTCAAAAGGCCTCGATGTTATTATGAGGTGAAGGCTTTGATATATAAGTACCCACTTCATAGTGTTTTTCCGCGATGTGGAACTATTATTCCCATTTTGAAGGGGTGTTACAATCTCCCCCCTTTAGAGCCCAACGTCCTCGTTGGATCATGAACACAACACCACCCAGGTGTCGTGGCTGTAACACGTACAGACCACAATTCCGGCTGGGTATGGCTCTGATACCAATGTAACAGCCCGCACCTCACTTAACTTTGATCTACCATTTAAAGTTATGGTGATTTTAATATCAGGTTTCAACAAAAATATTGTACAGAGCAGAGCTGTGTACATCAATTTCAAGCTCAATTTCGACCCTCTAAACCATAGAATTTCTTAAAGTGATTAAAAGAGAGCTTGTAGCTAATAGAAAGTTCTTTCAACTGCAAACAGTTGAGCTAATTTGGATAAAATTGCACTAAGATATCGCTGTTTTACTGCAGAAATATTTTTACAAACAATTTTCAGCAAACTAGAACCAAACAATCATTCAAATTCAAGCAACCAATTCACAACCAATTTGAAACCCTTCAAAATGGGAATAATAGTCCCACATCGTGGATAATACTATAAAGTGGGTGCTTATATACCAAAGCCTTCACCTCATAATAACGTCGAGGCCTTTTGAAGAACAATACCCCACACCTTGGCTTGGCCCATGAGGCGGAGGTGAATAAGTTGGGGACAATATCTACGTTATGTGAGGTGCAGGCTGTTACATTGGTATCAGAGCCATACCCAGTCGGAATTGTGGTATGTACATGTTACATCCACGATGCCTGGGTGGTGTTGTGTTCATGAGCCAACGATGAAGTTGGGCTCTAAATTGGGGGAGATTGTAACACCCCTTCAAAATGGGAATAATACTCCCACATCGTGGATAATACTATAAAGTGGGTGCTTATATACCAAAGGCTTCACCTCATAACAACGTCGAGGCCTTTTGAGGAACAAAACCCCACACATTAGTTTGGCCCATGAGGCGGAGGTGACTAAGTTAGGGACAATATCTGCGTTATGTGAGGTGCGGGATGTTACATTGGTATCAGAGCCATACCCAGCCGGAATTGTGGTCTGTACGTGTTACAGCCACGACGCCTGGGTGGTGTTGTGTTCATGAGCCAACGAGGACGTTGGGCTCTAAAGGGGGAGATTGTAACACCCCTTCAAAATGGGAATAATAGTCTCACATCGTGGATAACACTATAAAGTGGGTTCTTATATACCAAAGCCTTCACCTCATAACAACCTCGAGGCCTTTTTAGGAACAAAACCCCACACCTTGGCTTGGCCCATGAGGCGGAGGTGACTAAGTTGGGGACAATATCTGCGTTAAGTGAGGTGCGGGCTGTTACATTCCTGCTGTATGTATAACTCTGATCTATATTGTAAAAGTGTAATCATTGTTATTTGTAAAACATCTTCATGAAATGTTATTTGATTATTATATTTTGTCATTCCGCTATGAGTTTCTGTGTTTGTTTTTCATTCTTTTCTCTTCTTTTCTTATTTACCCCATAACAATCCTCCCTTTTTGAATGGTTTGAGTTCGACATGTGTAGTTTATTGTCGATTTAAACTGTCCAAGAGAGCAGGTCATTACAAGCTAACTCATCACGTGACAGGTCTATAGAATATAGGTAACCCAACACCGAAATCCTAGGTTTCAATAAACCTTAAGTCAGCATCTACTACAAGTATCCAAACAATTAACCTTCCTATCATAGACTAGTACTGCTCTATATATAGTCATCCAATTCATTCCAAAATTAAACCAAACCTAGAAAACTCTAAAAAAACATCGCAATCAAATTCGACACCCAAAATGTATAACTTCAAACCCTAAAAAATCGTGGATAAGTGAGTCGATCCTCCAATAGGGTTTGATACTACTATGGGGTCTGTGATTATACTAATTTTTAAGTGCAATTCATCTACTAATCTACTCAAAATAAAAGATGTGATGCCCTAGTGTTAAATAAAGTGTCAGTAGATAAATCAGAATGAGTTAACACATCTTCGATGATGACCTTCTTCCCCTTATCCATAAATGGAGCTGCACTCGAGCTATGAGCATCATTTAGTAAATAAGTAGGAACCATCTGGATAGAGGTTATAGGTGCAATTGGACTCTACCTCCTAATGTACCCTAATTGATTGTAGTTGTAGCATTTGATCTTTGAGAGATTCACCTTGCAATCCTTTACCATATACCCCTTGTTATTACATCTCATAAACCTAATTCCTTGCTTCTTTATCTTGCCCCAAGCTCTCATTCTGATTCTACTGGAATGGCTCTCCTCTTGTCTTTTTGGGTTCATCTTTTACTTCATTTTGGGGTATTTATTAAGTCGAATCCAAATCTAGCTAGCTCATTGAATTGATTCATATACTATTTCATTGACATCTCTCCTTGTAGCAAATGTATAAATTTCTCCAACTGCACTCCTTGCATTGCTACAGGAAGAAACCTCATCTCAAAATGCCTTCTAAAAGCTCCTCAATTCATCTCTTCCTCATTGGTCTTTGCCACTACCAAATCCTACCAATTTAGAGCTTCCCCTTGTACGTGCCAAGAAGTAAGCTGCCTCCTAATGACATCACTGGGACACAACAATTCAAAAATGCGCTCATAAGTATGCAAGCATACCTTTCAATCCATGAAAGATTCAGTCCATATATAAGGTTTCCCATCTAAGCTCAAAAAATCCTTACACAGCTTGGCAAAATCTGCAATACGTGGGTCGAGGAGCACTACCATCTGTGCTTGTATTGTGAGTCCTCCATTGTTAAGTTCGGCTTGGCCTCTTACTTGTAGATTTCGAAAGAATCATACTGGAATGTTCACATCCAAAATCTCAACTGCTTTTCCCAGACCATTCCTGCTTGATTGCTCATTCTCATTATATGTAGTTAGGAATTATTAACAATTTCCTCAAATAGTATTAAGCATTACTGAAATTTTGTGGGTGTATCTGGTTTATACTTATATATCTATATATAATTTTTGGTAATTTACAAGTACATTCTCTCAATACACAGCTAATCCCTAAGAAATTTTGAATCTAAGCTCTGATACTATATGTAACAAACCACGCATCTAGACATACCAATTCAAGGCCTAAAATGGCATTTGAACTCATGTCGTGCTAAGATGTACAAGTCGTTGGGTTTTTATAAAGACAATGATAAATCTAATGTGTTCAACACTTTCATATCCCATGGTGGAACGGGATAAAATATAAATACTGAAAATAGTCCAAAATAAATAACAATCTCAAAATAACATAATCAGTGCAACAATGTCTCCAAATGCCAAATATGAAGAGCCTAATAGTAATATAATGTATAACTGATATAAGTAGTACAGTATACGGCACATAGAGAGTAGCTATAAATAATATAACTCTGATCGCTTGATCTCCTCCCCTACGCATTGGGTGCATAATAAGTCACCTACCGACCTATCCTCTTGTAGTAGGTATACAAAAGGGAGAAGAGGAGTGGATCAAACAAAGTCCGGTGAATGAATCATATTACTAGTATATAGTTTTCATAAGCAGTTGACTTCATTATAGTCTACACGACCTAAGGTACTTTTTTTGTGGACTACGTATATGTATGTATGTATGTGTGTGTGTATTTATAAGGAATCCCCTACCAAGGTACTAGAGCTTGATACTATATGTAATTGTCACTCTGAGTATACTTAAAATTTGATAAACATCCTTAATGGTTAACCATAAAACAACTACATTAAGTGGACAACCAAAAAAGGAGGCCCAAGTGTATAATTCTACAATCCACTAATTCCATTGAGCTTGTTCTACAATGCCTAGGCCTAGTTGCCCTAAAAGCGTCGAGCAAACTAACCGATCACATTCGCCGTTCATTATCATATGCACAACACAAGGTATACACAACAATGTCTATGCCCAATTACTCCAAAAACATTAACATCTCATTAGTGTCTAATATCCTATTTCTACGCATCGCACTGGGCATACACCACAATGTCTAGGCCAAATTGCCCAATAATATCAAGTAACCTCTCGTTAGTTCCTATAAATAAGCACAAAACTGGGCATACCACCACAGTGCCTAGATCTAGTTGTCCCTAAGACATTGAGTAACTCCCTGTTAGTGCCATGTGCTATCAAAAGCACGCCTTCATGGTAGAACCGCACACAACATTGAATGTCATGCCTTATAATGTTGTGAAGTGTGAACCTAAAATGTCACCCCATGTGATATTTTTCCATCTTGTTGCATGACTTACTTCAGTTCTATGGACGCCTTTAATGTCAAAGAAGCGGGAACAAGTTTCCTTGATTCGTCCTACTCAACTTATAGTACGTCCAGGTTCAACCTGGGCGTTTTGACACTATTTAGTGTTTGAGATTCCCATTCAGATGTTTGATTGCCAGATGATATAAAAAAATTTCTAGATATTCAGACGTTGAATTCCTTACCCAGACGTCTGACTTAATTTTCAAACATCTGACTTAATTTTCAGACGTCTGGTTGAGTTTTTAGACGTTTGAATTTGGTTGGATTTCAACGTCTAAATTTGGTTGGAATTTAACGTAAAACTCCCGGGTTGGGAATTCCTAAAATCAAAATGTCTATCATATGTATGATTGCTTCTTAAGCTGTTTGGCTAGATGTATAGCCCATTTCTAGATTTTTAAGATTTATTTACTTTGTTATTTCGGTCGTCTTTTTCGTAGATTTGAATATAAATTTTAGGGTTTACTTTCATTATATCACTTATATAGCTTATACTGTTTTCTATTATCTTCTAATAATTTATTTCAACATTTGTATATACTTTTTCATTAAATTATACGTAAATTTCAAGGTAATACATGTATACACTCAAATCAGTTATCACATTTAATTCAATATATAGATTTAATAAGATCAGAATAAATTCCAACAAATATGCTTGTTCATTCCTATCTATTCCAAAATCATTTCAAATTTATCATAGATGTATCAGATCTATAGGATTAATGGTAGTTTCAATTCAAAACAAGTTCTTATTTCTCAAAATCAATCTCAGACTAGTTATACAATTTAGATCTATACGATTAGAGATAGTTTTACTTTCACCTTTTATACTTTTAGGATTTATAACAGAGATTAATCAATTTGAATAACTTTGAATTAGACTTCTATTCCAAACTCAAAGAGTATATATATTTAGATCTGGTAGAGATATAAATAAATCTGATTACCTATGAATCAACATATTCTAAAAATCAATTCACTCACTATTCTAGAGCTCCCTTCTTCCTAGCTTGATTTGAATCGCCCTCTCTTTTCTCTTTCTCTTCTATTTGTAGATTTCCTTTCTTTGTCTTGATTTTACTTTGATTTTATTTTTTCTATTAATTTATTTATTTATTTAGAGTTTTGGAAGTGATAGAGAAGTTTTGTTTAAATTAAGAAATAGGAAGGAGAATTGTACATACATTGTTAGCGGCTGGAAATCCCAACTTCTTCGCATAGTGCAAACGATGTCCATCGAGAGGTATAACCACATATCTGGCCCCGGCTCCTTGTTTATTTGAGTTTTCTACTTTGAATAGTTACCACTTAGGTTTTAGATCTTTATCTTTTTAGATTGCTCTTTAATGAATCCTACACACTCGTTGACAAAATCGGCTAGTTCACCTCCTTTAATTGACACTTGGGGCAGGAATTCAATATCGTATTGGAAAAGCTCTATTCCCCATTTGACCAACCTTCCTAAAGTTTCCGGCTTACTAAAAACCTACTTGAGTGGGAAATTAGTTAAAACTTTGATTGGATGTGCTTGAAAATAAGCCCTCAATTTTCGCCCGATGAGCATTAAACAGTATGCCAGTTTCTCTATAACTGGATATCTAGTTTCCACATCTTTGAGTCTTTTATTGGTATAATATACTGGAAGTTAAATTCCCTTTTCTTCTCTTATCAATACTGAGCTAACTGCATGTTCAGAAACTGCCATATAGAGGTAAAGACTTTCCCCATCCACAGGGCTAGAGAGAATTGGTGGTTTTTCTAAATAGTCCTTCATCTCCTTAAAAGCATTTTGACAATCCTTGCTCCATTTGAAGTTTTTCTTCTTTTTAATCGCGTTAAAGAATGGAATGCTTTTGTTTGTGGGCTTGGAAATGAATCCGTTCAATGCTACTACTCTCCCATTCAGGCTCATTATGTCTTTGCTTGTCTTAGGTTCTGCCATATCCTTAATAGCTTGAATTTGGTCGGGATTAGCTTCAATTCCTCTTACACTAATGATATGTCCTAAGAATTTGCTAGACGGAATTCCATATGAACATTTTTGTGGGTTAAGTTTCATCTAATATCTTCGTAACACGAACAATTCTTTTAAGTTTTTTAGATGATGGCTTCTCCCTTGGGACTTGACCAACATGTCATCTACATATACTTCCATGTTCCGACCAATTTGTTCCTTGAACATTCTATAAACTAGTATATAGTATGTTGCTCCTACGTACTTCAATCCAACGGACATTATTGTGTTGGTAGAATCTAAGCAATTTCCTCAAGGTTTTCTACGGGCTTCATTCTCTCTTGTTCATTTCTACAGTCTAGTTCGATGATAATTTCCCCGTCTTCTATTTCATCTTCCACTAAATTTGCTTCCTTCCTTTTTCTTTTCTTTTTGGAGAAGTCAAATTTTCTCAACACATGTTTAGCCTTCTTAACAGGCCCTCTTTTGCTTTGGGTGATGAGTTTGAAGAATCACCGTCCAAAGGCTTTTGTGTATCATTTTTAACTAATTCACTTTTCTCCAAATCATAACAAGATAGGTAGTCTTGTTCATATTGCTCAATGCTTGCAAAGTACATCCCACAAGCACTAAATTATTCTCCTCTTAAAGTTCCCCACCCGCTTTTGGTTAGGAACTTCACCATCGGATAATGTGGTGAAACAAAAGCATCAACTTTGTCCAAAGCTGGTCTTTGGAAAAAGGCGTTATAATACGAAGGTTGATCCATGATGACAAAGAGAGTCTCAAAATTCCGAGAGCGAGGTGGAACTCCCATTTGCACAAGAAGTCCTACCTTCCCAACAGGAGTTGACCCTTTATTATTAAACCCAAAAATAGGTTCAAAACTCGATTCAAGCTACTCTTTCGGAATTCCCATTTGGTCAAATGCATGCTTGAAAGTTACATTAATAGCACTTTCGGTATTCACCAAAATTTTGGTAACCACAGAAATTCCAATTTGCACAGTAATCATAAGTGAATCATTATGCAGATGGTGAACCACTCTTATCTCTTGCGGTGTGATGGTCAAATTATGCATCTAGATTTGGATTCTTGAGTTCTTGAGTGGTGGTTCCTCTTGAATAGATAAAATCCCTTTCTTTGCTTCTCTAACATAGCGGCTACTAGTTCATTTGTTATTTCCTGGCAGGTGTGGACCTCCATGGATTACGTCAATTCTATTGAGAAGTGAAATGAAGTCCTATTAAATATCATTTTCTACCAGATTTGTAGTGTTTCTTAGTGGCCTTTGGTTTCCATTTTCAAAATGGACAACTTTGTGATTATCCTTAACGAATTCCTTCAGGTGTTTGAAACGAATCATACATTGGATTATGCCTGCCAATACTCGGCACTCAGATATTTTATGGCCGTTTAATTTATAATAAGCGCAGTAATCTAGTCCTTTCTTTGGTTCAAGATCGGTTTTAGCTTTGTATGAGATCAAGAAGTTATCACTTTCCTTCATTGCAGCATATGACTTGTTCAAAGCAACATGGTTGGTATTAGAGCTTTCTTCCCATCTCGGTTCCTTATGGTTGCGATTATTGTTAATCTTCTCTATTTCCTTTTTGACTTGGGCCTTCTTTCTGGCATTGTACATTTCATCCATGCGGATGAATTTATCATCTTGGAATTGGAAATCTTGCATGTCTTTGCATCCGTATATATAGAGTTCTCGCCAAAATGGAGTAGACTCAATTAGCTTAGAATATACCGCCACCAGCTTATCTCTATCAGTCATGCTTTTCACATTTAGGGCATCCATGTTGAAACTCTTAAGATAATAACCCAACAATTCTCTTGGCCTCTGTTTGATATTAGCTACTATGGTGTAATCGATAGCAGGACCTTTGGAAATGCAGAATTGTGTCAAGAATTTATGAGAAAATTACTTCTAGGGATAGATGGTTTTTGATCCGAAATATTGGTGCTATTTAGGTGATGCTCCTTAAAAAGTAGTTGGAAAAAACCTACAACGTACAACTCCAGATGCGTTGTATAAGTCCATCGGACTTTTGAAAGCCAATAAGTGGTCATCTTGATAGTCGTTCCATTATATCTGATGGAAGGGATCTTGATATGAGAAGGAATTTTTGTGGACACAATTTCATCTGTGAAGTCAGCTTCTCAATGATTATTGTTAACCCTGTCATTTAGAGTTCTCTTTCCCTTGAGACTAGGCATAATTTTTGCTATTTTTTACGCCATGTCTTTCAAGTAGGCCTCATCACTATGGTAGTTGTTTATTTAGGTTTGTACTTTTTAGAAGTTGGGCTTTCAGATTGTTCCTTGGATTTTTCTTCTAATCTTTCCTAGTAGTTTACTTTAGCTTGTTGATCACCTCTTTTCTTTTATTGAGTTAGGGTAAGTTTGCATTTGCTTTTATTTCTAAATAAAGAGGCATTTAAATCCCTTCTTGAAGACTCTACCTCATCTCCTTCTGAGAGTCTGGTGGTTTTGGAGGACTTTTGAGAAAGTATTCCTTCTAAAAGTTCTTTCGACTCTAGCACTTGTTGTTCTAGGCGTTTAATCTTGGTTTCGCTGTTAGTGGGCCATGCCAATTCTAATGGATGTTCAGGCTCTGTATTTCCCAAGCTGAAGTTGGGAACTACATTCTCTTCTAATGTTGTTGTTTGGATAACCTCTTCGTTTAGAGCATTAAGTCGTCTTGATCTCATTTTTCTGAAACAAAACTTGCTTGATTAGTTTGGAGAAAAGGTTAAATAAGTTAGAGGTTCGGGTCCTCCTTTTAGCGCCAAAAATGTTAGACCAAAAACAAATATAACACCCGTGATGTCAATTGTGATTAATTGGCCATTGATTTGGACATATTTAATGACACGATCAAGAATGACTCATTTAATGTGATCTTAATAGAATATCAAGGACAAATTCCTCATTTGAGACTTAGTGCATATTAGAATCATCAAAGGATGGATTTATGATGTCGGTAGGCCTTTGAGGTAGACATGTGAAAGTCCATATGCTTACTTGGTTTATTGTGCTTGAGATTCTATAAAGTTATTTGGGTTTAATATTCCTAAGATTCCATATTAGCTTTCAAGGAAGATGTTCCAAAAAGGGCCCAAATCATATCGTATCATATGTTCATAAGTGGTAATGAAGACGAGAAACAAATTTAGGCAATAATCCACGAAGCTCGTCAATGGGCAATGCAATATGTTCAATGTCCAATGTCCATATAATTATTCATATATGTGCTCGTCATAGTTCAAAGCTCCTCTACATAATTTATATCAAGGTTCGATCTTGATGAGTTCGAATATATGCAAGTCCAATTCAATAATGTTCGACAAGGCATAGTCAAAAACAATCAGCATGTCCAAGTCCTTATGCGTATTGATTATGCATGATTACAATTAAAAAGATTTTGTCCCCAATTCAATTTAGGGTTTATAAGAATTTAATTTCAAGAAAGGAAAGAAGAAAAAAGTCCACCCATTTGTGCACCCTTAGGTCCATATTTATAAAAGTACTACGGCTCTATCCCGCCTCCAACGTCCTCGGTGAGCTTGACTTCGGCAGCATCAACGATGCCACTTAGAACATCGGCCTCCATAGATCTTGTGAATATTGATGGCCTTCGGCGTCAACCATCTTATGTGCTGAAATGCTTTTGATTGATTGTTAGCAACATTAACTTTGATGGAAATTGGTGTTAACATATGGTAGTATAGTGAAGAAGTGACTCCGTTCGCATAATGTTGGCGTTGATGACTCTCGTTGTTGAAGATCGACGCTCTTCATCGATCATCAGCAATGTTGAATTAGAGTTTTATCGTCTATCATCCCACCTTTGTGGACGTCAACGATGTTCAACATCGACGTTGGAAAGATATATGGTGATGGAACTCTAAAGGGAAGTATTGATAGTTAATCATTCCAATGAGATTCGGTGTCATTGAAGGGGCGGAATCAATAGGAAGTGGAACTAATGACTTACGGCATGGTCTATCAACGATGCCAATTGATTGGCGACATTGTCATAAGTTGATTCTTTCGATGGATGATTAAGTGCGACGTTACATGGCATCAACATCAATGAGATGTGGCATCTAAAAACCATTTGACTTCGATGTTGGTGGGTGTTGATCAAACACATCGTTCTCCTTTTTCCTTACTTATGGAATGAAACATTGATGAGTTGCGACATGATGTAGTGCAATGTGGGTGAGGGGCAACATCGAAGAGATACGACATCGACTTTTACACTTTATTGACCTCATGCGGCACTATTGATCTTCGGCGTCGAGCCTAACGACACCAATTCCATTGCGATGTTATCACCTATGGCATTACTTTTAATACTGAAATTATATGGATAACATTTAACCCCTCCCCCTTGTATAAAAGAACTTTTTTACTCTTTAGAGTAAAACAGAGAATTCCTTTGTATTGCCCAATTTTTAGTGAGATTCCCTTGCTGGCCTTATTTTCCTATAAAACATGAAGTGAATGATATCTTCCGTTAGCAATTCTCCTTTTGGATTTGATTGAGTTATGAATTGGCATTTTTTTCTTATATTATCTGTGTGAATTAAGATTATAATCTTATTACAAGGGATCGATAAATAACAGTAAGTTTTCAAGCGGAAGCCCAGAAGATTATCTAGTAATGTTATGGGAAGAGGGCTCAGAAATTTTCTCTAGCAATAACAGGAAACCAAAAATTCATTCGATAATTATAGAAGACCAAAAATAATAATAAAAGACAAGAAAACCATATCTAGCAATAATAATAGAAGACCATAAATCCTTATCTGACAATAACAGAAGACTGGAAATCCATATCTGACAATAATAAAAGACCGAAAATCCTTATCTGGCAATAATAATAAAAGGTCAGAAATCCATATCTGGCAATAATAGAAGACCAAAAATCCTTATCTGGTAATAATAATAGAAGACCAGAAATCCTTATTCTGCGATAATAATAGAAATCAAAAAATCCAAATCTAGAAATAATAATAGAAAACCAGAAATCCTTATCTGGCAATAATAATAGAAGACCAAAAATCCTTATCTAGAAATAATAGAAGACCAGAAATCCATATCTAGCAATAATAAAAGGCCAGAAATTCTTATCTGCTAATAATGACAGAATACCAAAAATCCTTATCTGGCAATAATAGAAGACCAGAAATTCTTATCTGGCTATACAAATAAAAGACCAAAAATCCTTATCTGGTAATAATAGAAGACCAGAAATCTTTATCTGGCAATAATAATAGAAGACCAGAAACCCTTATCTGTTATTGACAATAGAAGACCAAAAAACCCTTAACTAGCAATAATAATAGAAGACCAGAAATCCTTATCTGGCAAAAGTAGAAGGCTACAAATCCATATCTGCCAATAATAGAAGACAAGAAATCTTTATCTAGCAATAATAATAGAAGACCAAAAATCCATATCGACAACAATAGAAGACCGGAAATCATTATTCGACAACAATAATAGAAGAACAGAAATCCTTATCTGGTAATAAAAATAGAAGACCAGAAATCCTTATCTAGTAACAATAATAGAAGACCAGAAATCCTTATCCAGTGATAGAAATAGGAGACCAGAAATCCTTTTCTAGTAGTAATAAAAGACCAGAAATCCTTATCCGACGAAACTATTAGAAGACCAGAAATTCAAACTGGAAATAATAATAGATGACTAGAAATCCTTATTTGGAAATAATAATAGAAGACCAGAAATCCTTACCCGACGATAATAATAGTAGACCAGAAATCCAAATCTGGAAATAATAATAATAGAAGACTAGGAATCCTTATCTAGCAATAATAATAGAAGATCAGAAATTCTTATCTGGCAATAATAATAGAAGACCGGAGATTCTTATTTGGCAATAATAATAGAAGACCAGATATCCTTATTTGGAAATAGTATTAGAAGACCAAAAATCCATATCTAGCAATATCAGAAGACCAGAAATTCTTATCTGGTAATAATAATAGAAGGCTAGAAATCCTTATCAAGCGAAAATAATAGAAGACCAGAAACCCTTATCTAGCAATAATAATAGAAGATCAGAAATCCTTATCCGACGATAATAATAGGAGACTAGAAATGAAATATGGAAATAATAATAGAAGACCAAAAATCCTTATCTAGCAATAATAATAGAAACCCGAAAATTCTTATTTGACAATAAAAATAGAAGATCAAAAATCCTTATCTAGCATAATAATAGAAGACCAGAAATGTATATCAAGAAGAGCCTGCTTATATTAACGTTGAAGAATCAAAAGAGAAGGAGCAGGCTTCTCAAGCGTCAATTCCTATTTCTACGGTATGGGATTCTGTGTTTTAAGATCTTTCGCTACGAAGATTGTAATAGAAATACCTTATTTTAGATAAGAAGGAATCCGTTCACCCCCAATAAAACCAAGCTTGAAAGAAAACAAGCGGAAATAAATAGTTTATATAGGGAGTTAGATAAACAATTGAAGGAGCACAACATTCTCTCTAAGAAATACTATAGACTCAATAGAAGTGCGGTAGTGTTAGCCTCCTTTAAACATAAAGAAGCTGCCCCACAACTGAGGATGGCGTGCCTTCGATATGACAGTCTTCTTAAAGAGAATCAGGAATTGATCACTCTTTTTTGGATGTTGATCAAGGAGAGAAATATTTTGTTGGATTTTCTATATAAAGCCTATTATAGACACCCGACCGTAGATTTCTCATATTTAGATGACCATAGTGAGGGTTTACTTAGGCGTCTACAGAAAAGATATTTGGATGAATTTGGGTCTGATCCACATCGGAGCATGCTGGAATCTACCTCGAGTCAAATCAATTCCTTAAGATTTGCCCTCTGATAAACCTAAGTATTATAAGGACAAGTTTATTCCAGAATTCTTTACAAAATAAATTTTGTATGAACCAGATGAATAGTTGTAATTATGTAATAATAATGATTTGTGAATGTTTGTTTTAATTTTCCTTCTATACTTAGTTGTATTTCACTGCTTTATTACAGAGTGAATGTCCCTTTGGCAACTTTGTTTCTAGAGATTATCTAAGCCAATATGTTAAACTAAGAAGAGATTATCTTAAAAATGCATCAGTTTTGAAATCTTCAAAACTGGCCAGATATTGTTTTCTTAGAGATTTACAAAAACTTTATATGGAACATCCTCGTCTCCACTTCGATTTTCTTGGTGAAGAAAAGGAAAAGATACTCAAAGAGATCTGTACATATCATACCAAACTAATATGTGGACGTGATAGTCCTTCTGCCATGGAATGGGACTATAGTAAATATCATCCGGTTATTACTGCTGAAGGAGTTAATGTTCCTTTTGACTCGACAGTTATCCTTTCTACTAACTCATTGAATAAAGTTAGAAATGCAGTTTTTGAACTTTAGATGTAAAGCAAATGTCCAATTGTACTTTTTAGTTTCATTGTTCTCTGAGGTGTAATCTTTTATTGCTTTAATAAAGAAATTGATTACTTAAGTCTTGACTTTATTTTCTTTTTCTTTTTGTTTAAATAAAAGTTATAATTATTCACAATGTCTCTATCATTAGATTCGGCATCACGCTTCATCAATATCAAAGATAGGTTGTTAGCGAATCTCGAAAAGAAAATGCTTCTTGATGATAGTTTATCTGCTTGTTTTCAAGATAACACGGAAGCATCAAAATGGTATAGAAGATTCTTACTTCAGAGAACAATTATCAGAAATCTCAACGACCAGATTGCTAATTTAGAAGCAGATGTTAAGAGCAAAAGTGAAGCAATTTTCTCATTGAAACGTCAAGTCAAATCCATCAACTCACTTTGATCACAAAATGTTAGAACTCCTTCACAAATAAGCGATTTAGAGATGAAATTAAAAGACATCCATGCTCAATGTGAATCATTAGAGTTCATCATGGGGAATAATTTCTCAAGCATGGAGTTACCAATTTCTCCTGTTATCTCTTCCGTCGCAAAATCTATAAGATCCACTTCCCTTGCTGCTTAGAAATTTCCCACTATGACAAATCCTCTTCCGGGCTTAGACCAAAAGGTAGTGGGTGAGTGGTGCAGGAAAGTTAAATTTGAGATGATGAAGCATTTTAACGAACAGCAAAAAGCAAGATACTCGAATCGTATAAATTAATATGCAGCTAGGATTCAAAAGCTAGAACGCGATAAGTATCTTCTCCTAAAGCGCATCGCTGATTTAGAAAGGGAAATTAAATCCCCTAAAGGTGCAAACAAAGCCTTTAACCGCACTTTGAAGACCAATATCGAGACTATTGATGACGAAGACAAAATGGGGAAGAATGAGAATAAAATAAAAGAGGTCCTTCGCATTGCTATCCATCATATTGTGGACCCTTTAATTGCTAAGGATCTAAATAAAGCGGTTTAAGAATTATTAGTGATATGTATATATTTATTTTGTACACTTGTAATAATGTCAGAGATTATGTAAATTATGAAAAAAAAATTAAATATCATGTTGACTATGGTCTTTTCCTGTAATGTTATTTCTGTTACATCCGTTTGATAGCTTGTTCCATAATTCCTATATTTGCTGGATCTTTCGATCCTTTTTACCGTTTTGCTTTACCTGAAAAACACAAAATATGTGGTATTTGTTATTGTTAGATTGTAATCTATATAGGAGTTTATCCATATCATTTGCGGATATTAATAAATCATCATATCAAGATTTGACAATAAATGAAAAGTAATTGCTCTTGATGAAATGCTTTGAATTTCATCTTTGGTAATGATAAGAGATAACCGAGAATTCAACTTTAAACGTATTGCTGGAATATCTGAAGTTTGATGGTAAACATCCATTGTTTTAACCAATGATATAAATGTTTTTAGAAAGTCATCCTCTAGACGTAGCTAACAGAAATTTAATAATGACCATGTAATGGAAGTCCAGAAATCACCATCCAAACACTTATGATAGAAATCCAATGCCCTAGATTCGAGCATTAATAAACGAAATTCAGAAGATGGGAAGTTTGGACACAGATTAGGGTCTTAGTGAATACTAACCAAAAATCCATGATAATCTTCTTAGTAGAAGTCTTAAGCCCAGATTTGGATACTAATGAGTGAAGTTAAATAATCGTCTCAAAACCCAGATTCGGGTATTAGTGATGGATAATCAGAAATCCATGGTAATCTTTTTCGTAATAGAAATCTCAAGCCCAGATTAGGGCATTAACAAGTGAAGCCTGATAATAGTTTTGAAAGCCTGATTTGGGTATGATGAATTGAAAGATCCGAAACCCAGATTCAGGTATTAATGAATGAAGTCTCATATTCAATAATGAATGACCTGGAACCCATATTCGGGAATTAGCGGATGAAATTTAGAAATAAGAAACCTAAAACCTAGATTCAGGTATTAATAAGTGAGCTCCCATCTACTCCGTAGATTCTGTCTTCTTTGACATATGTAAACCCTTTAGACTGTGTATGTGGTTGTGGTTTGATTGGCTGCTTCTCGGGCTAGGACGTCTTAGTCCATCATTTGATGTGCCACTTCTTGGGCTCGGACATCTTACTCCAATGTTTGATGTGCCTCTTCTTGGACTTGAACATCTTAGTATGTTGTTTGATGAGCCTCTTCTTGGGCTTGGACATCTTAGTCCGATGTTTGATGTGCCGCTTCTCGGGCTTGGACATCTTAGTCCATTGTTAGATGAGCCTCTTCTTGGGCTTGGACGTCTTAGTCCATTGTTTGATGAGCCTCTTCTTGGGCTTGGATGTTTTAGTCTATTGTTGTCTGGTGCTCTTGGTTAGCTCATTCTCAAGCTGGAACCAAGGACTTACCCAAGCTCCCTCCAGGAGGCACCTTGACCTGAACAGAGGCACGGCTAAGGGCTTGTCGATGCTTTAACCTAGCCATAGCATGGCATGGATAAAGGCTTACACTCCTCCCTCCAAGAGGTGCCCTGCCCTAGCCATAGCATGGCGCGGACAGGGCCTTGTCGATTCTTTAACCTAGCCATAGCGTGGCGCGGATAAAGGCTTACACTCCTCCCTCCAGGAGGTGCCTTGACCTGACCAAAGGCGCGACCAAGGGATTGTCGATGTTTTAACCTGGCCATAGCGTGGTGCGGATAAAGACTTACACTCCTCCCTCCAGGAGGTGCTCTGCCCTGGCCAACTCGACGTGGGTAGAGGCTTTGACCGTTAAAGGTAGTGACCAAATGCAAGGAGAATTCTACTCCCAACCATGTCGATTCTCTTTAGTAAAGTAATTCTTTATTGACCTCATTTAGTGTTTCTTTACAAACTCATTGATTTTGCCTTGACGGAAAAAGTTGATTATCGTCCCTTCCAAGGCTCTATAGTGGTTAATTTCATGTCCATTCATCATATGGAAATGGCAGTAGGATCCCCCCAGATTCCTTTCATATATTGGTTTCTTTTTCCGCGACAACCAATAATTGAGTTCATCCTTAGTTAGCAAGTAGACATTCTCTATGGATGTCAATAGGTTGCATTCTTTAGGAAGTCTTGACTTGAAACTTGTTTCTTTAGGATTGCTTTTCAGTTTCTTGTTACTTGGCCTTGTAGTTTCACCTTCATCGATTGCTTTTCTTTTTGACACCCTTTGGAGTTCCTATGTTGGAAGTGTTCCAGTTGCAATTTGTTGCCATTTATGTGAAAAGGCATTATAGTCTACCATTATTTCTTCTTCAAAGATTGTGCCTTTTGCATAGTGTTGAATCGTCTTTCTCATTTGATTAAACAAGTTGTCATTTCCATTTTTCTGTTCTCCTAAGGTAAAAATAGAGGTTGGGTCAATATGAAAGGGATTTAAGCTCCATTTTTCTGGATCATATGATTCTGCTCTTTTGTTGTTCATAATCCTTAGAGCTTCTAATCTTAGCCTTTTCTCTTCATATAGTTTGGAATCTTTGGTTGTTCTTGGGGAGATTCCTACTAAGTGTTGTTCAGAAGATCCTTGCCCAAATCTTTTAACTTTGCTAGCCATGATGAAGTTAGATCAATAGTAGATAAGCTTGAAATAGAATTTGGTTAGCGATAGGTGGTGTCGGATGTTCAACGGAGTCGGAGGTTCGAGCCCTCCTTCTAGTGCTAAAATGTTAACAAGAAAACTTGTCAACACCCCAAAGTTGATTTTAAGAAAAAGGTTAGTCCTTTTTAACCTCTCTTGGTGAAGTTAAGGAAGATAGGATGTGGGTATTCCCTTTGATTCAACCTTTCGAATAGGTTTCTTTTGTAGAAACTTTTCTTATTGACCTTTCGACTTAGTCGGAACACTTGAATTCTCCTCTTTTTGGTCTATCAAGCCGATTGAAGTAATTTAGTTTTCCTTTTGAAGCCTTCCTTTCGAAGCAACTATGGAACGCTAGAGGAATAGCTCTAAGGAGACAAGGATGAGGTTGGTTTAGGTGGGTTTCGACCTTGTCAAAAGCTAAGCTAGTTAGTGACTTAAGTTTGGTTCTGGAATCTAAGATAAACCAGTTTAGGATAAGGTTTCGACTCACTAGAAGACGAGTGTTTGGTGTACGGAGGATTATAGTTAAGGACTTGGATTTCTAGGAAAGGTTGGGGTTTCGACTCTCTCGGAAGATGCCTTTCGATGAAGTCGTTACCTGAAAAATACAGTTAAATCCAAGTAAAAGACTTCAAGAAAACTATATAATCAAGAATATCAAAATCTTCCCTTTTATTAATCCAACGAAGCTTTTGCCGATCAATTTTCCCCAATTTGATTTACAAATTACGGTTAACAACTCTAAAGAGTTAAGAAAATACAAGTATGGAATGAACGAATTCCGATCCCCTAAAACAGACCCCTTGGGTCTTATTTATAGATGTGGGTTGGCACCTTTCGACCTAGTGCTTTCGACTTGGTCGAGAAGTGGCTTCAGATACCTTCCGACTCCTTTGACACTTGCGCACCCCTTTACAATGCTTTCAAATGGGTTCGAATGCCACAATCTTCGTCGAAATGGGTGGTTGCGCCTTTTCTTCTTTATGTTGCTTTATTGTCACAAGAAATAAAGGTAGGAGCTTTCGACTATGTCGAAAGGTAGCTTTCTGGTGTTCCGAAGGTGTTGAAATGCCGATGGTTTCGACGCTGTTAGTAGCTTCTAAACTAATGCTGGTGAACTAATGTGGAACCTTCCTGGGATGTTAAGGGCTTCGACCGATTCAAAAGGCTTGCTTTTGCTTTCGAAAGGATTGTTTCATCCAAGGTGTGTTTTTGAATGGTTTGAGTAAAGGCGATACCTTTGGTTTCGAAAGGTTTGGTGCGCATATAAAGGGTTGCCATTCCTTTCTCTTCGAAAGGTGTTGCTTTAACTCAATCGAAAGGTCTTCATGTGTGCAGAAGCATCTACATCGAAAGGAGATCTCTTGATGTGGATGGGTGCTTTTCGACCCCTTCGAAAGGTTGTGATACTTCTAGTCTTTGGTTGTGCATCCCTTCGACTCTTTCGAAAGGTCTGCTGGAGCGTTTTTTTCATTTGTTCTTCTTTGTCCTTCACTCAATCGGGTTTCGACAAGATCGAAAGAATATTTGGTTGCAATAGTTGTTGTTTGGATAACCTCTTTATTTAGAATATTAAGTAGTCTTTATCTCATTTTATTGAAACAAAACTTGCTCAATTAGTTTGGAGAAAACGTTAAACAAGTGGGAGGTTCGGGCCCTCTTTCTAGTGCCAAAAATATTAGAAAAAACAGGTGTAACACCCATGATGCCAATTGTGATAAATTAGCCCTTGATTTGGATATATTTAATGGCACGATCAAGCATGACTCAATCTATGCCATCTTAATAGAATATCAAGGACCAATTCATCATTTGAGACTTAGTGCATATTAGAATCATCAAAGGATGGTTTTATGATGTCAGTAGGCCTTTGAGGTAGAATATGTGAAAGTCCACATGCTTTCTTGGTTTATTGTGCTTGAGATTCTTTAAATCATTAGGGTTTAATATTCCCAAGAGTCCATATTGGCTTTCAAGGAAGATGTTCTAACAAGGGCCCAAATCATATCATATGTTCATAAGTGGTAATGAAGACGAGAAACAAATTTATGCAATAATCCACGAAGGTCGTCAATGGGCTATGCAATATGTTCATATGTTCAATTTCCAATTTCCATATAATTATGTATATATGTGCTCATCATAGTTCAAAGCTCCTCTACATAATTTATTTCGAGTTTCGATCTTGATGAGTTCAAATATATACAAGTCCAATTCAATAATGTTCGACAAGGCATAGTAAGAAACAATAAGCATGTCCAAGTCCTTATGCGTATTGATTATGCATGATTATAGTCAAAAAGAGTTTATCCTCGATTTAATTTAGGGTTTATAAGAAATTGATTTCAAGAAAGGAGAGAAGAAAAAAGTCCCCCACCCCCATTTGTGCACTCCTAGGTCCATATTTATAGAAGTAGTGTGGCTCCATCCTGCCTCCAACGTCCTCGGTGAGCTTGACTCAGCAGCATCAACGATGCCACTTAGGACATTGGCCTCCATAGATCTTGTGAATATTGATGGCCTTTGGCGTCAACAATCTTATGTGTTGAGATTCTTTTAATTGATAGTTAGCAGCATTGAACTTTGATGGAAAGCAGCATCAACATATGGTAGTATAGTGAAGAAGTGACTTCATCCGCATAATGTTGGCCTTATTAACTCTCGGTGTTGAAGATCGACGCTCTTCATTGGTTTTTGACAGCGTTGAATTGGAGCTGTATCGACTATCATCCCACCTGCGTGGACGTCGACGATGTTCAACATCGATGCTAAAATATAGATGGTGATGGAACTCCAAAGTAAAGTATTGATAGTGACTTACTTCGAAGAGATTCGGTGTTATTGAATAGACGACATTAATAGGAAGTGGAACTGATGACTTGCGTCGTGGTCTATCAAAAATGCTAATTGATTGGTGATATTATCATAAGTTGTATCTTCTGATAGATGATTAAGTGCGACGTTACTTGGAATCGACATCAATGAGATGGGCATCTATAAACCATTTGACTTCGGCGGTGGTTATCGCAAGACTTATGTGGCTTTGATCAAACGCAGCGTTCTCCTTTTTCCTTGCTGATGGAATGCGACATTGATGAGTTGCGACATGATGAAGTGCGGTGTGGGTGAGGAGCAACACCAAAGAAATATAGCATTGACTTTTACACTTTATTTACCTCATATGACACTATTGATCTTCAACGTCGAGCCTAACGGCACGAATTCCTTTGCGATGTTATCACCTATGGCATTACTTTTGGTATTGAAATTATGTGGATAACAAGTGGTGGTTAGGATCCTTTTATAGCTGAAAAATAAGGTTTTCTTATCCAGGCATGAAATCCATATTTATGAAAATGCCACTGGTTGTATTTTCCCTTATTTTCAACCTGTTTTACCAAATCTAACAAGTTGTAATGTTACTTAACTAGAAACGTCATTTTGAACGGAATGGAATAGGTCCCTGGACCTAACTCCAAAGTCTATACAAATTTATATTTTTACCACTTAATGTAAAATTATATTTTTGCCCTTATTATTACTTTAATTTATTATTAAAATTTCAAGATGTCACATTTTCCTCTTTAAAATGATTTCATCCCTGAAATCTCCCAGGATGAAAAAATGGAATTCGTATACAAGAAAACCAATTCTACAACCATCAACCACTTGCAACCATTGTCCTAAATTTTGATTCTAATGCAACGTGTACAAATATGTATGGAATGCATATGAACATATTGCTAATATAAATTTAGGTAGTCTCCAAAACTAGTCAACCTCCTGAATGCTAGTGCTTATGCCATGTATGCAAAATGTATGCAATGCCCTATATACTTGCAATCCTAAATGGATGCGCAACCATTCAATACATATGCAAAAGTAGACTACCATATGCATAAAACTGATAAATGAACTGAGTTAGGTGGTGTATGTCGTAGGATAACCTAAGTATATCAGGTCATAAGTGCAATACTAACCAATAAAATTCTTCCATTAGTAATCATCATCCACAACATGTCCCAGTGACACATTCATAGCCATGCCTAACATCCAAACATTCCTACAAGGGGATATCCTAAGCTAAATACTATGTTCACTAACAATTATACTAATTTAAATGGAAACGTACCCTAAAAGATTTTTGGATGGGTAGCTCAGATCTTCTCCTTGGGCTCCCATGTACTCTCAGCTTGATCGTCCCCATACTGGACCCTAATTAGTTTGATCGCTTTATTATGGAGTCTTTTGGTCCCGTGCTTAACAATACAGTTTGGTGCAGGGCGAACAAGTGAGACTCTCTCCACCTATACTTCCTCCAACTAACTCGGCTCTACGACGGTGGTGGAATCGTGTAAAAAAATTCACAAGTGTGACACATGGCAGACACTGTGAACCCCAGCCAACTTTTCAAGAAGCTCCACTACATAGGCTAACTTCCCTACTCTTCCCAAGGTTGGAAAATGCCCTACAAATCTTGTGTTAACTTCCTTGAATTCCTAAACCTCATAACATGTCTAAGTGGCATGATCTTCACAAAGACCATGTCATCCACCGCAAACTCCAACTCCATGAGTCTCTTGTCAGCATAAGATTTCAGCCTATATTGTGCAATCTTTATTCTCCTATGGATCAAATCTACATTCTCAGAGGTCTCCTTAATCATGTCTGGCCCAAAAATGATTCTACCAGTAGTACCCCACAACAAGAGGGAGATTTACATAGCTTCCCATACAACGACTTGAACGGTGTCATTCCATACTTTCTTGATAACTATTAATATATGCAAACTCCACTAAGGGTAAATGATCCTTCCAAAAACCTCCAAAATCCAAAATACACATCCTCGATAAACCCTCAGATACTCAGTTCACCCTTTCTGTCTGTCCGTCCGTCCGTCCGTTTGTGAGTGATAGTCTGTACTAAGATTTAGTTTAGTGCCCAAGACCTCCTAAAGAGTCCTCTAAAACTCACTAGTGAGAAGTGGATCTCGATCACTGACAATACTAGAAGGAACTCCATGTAGTCAAACCACCTCCCTCGCATATAAGATCACCAAAGATGAAGATGTCCTCGTACTCCTAATTGGGATAAAATGAGTGCATTTGGTCAATCGATCAACGATAACCCAAACACTCTTGTTCTCCCTTCTGCTCCTAGGTAGTCCGTCAATATAATCCATAAAGATACTCTCCCATTTTCACTACAGAACATCCAAAGGCTGTAATAATCCATAGAGCATTATCTTCTCTGCTTTTACTTTCTGACAAGTTATATACTTGAAAACAAACTCTGCTACATGTCTCTTCATTTCTAGCTAATAAAATACTCTCTTCATATCATGGTTGTTTAGCCACCATCGAGATGAATTGTCATCTTAAAATGATGGGACTTGTTAGCACCATGTCAATAAATTCCTTAATGAGAGCAAAACGAAACCTAACATCTCTCCTCAACCATCTTCTTGAATCAATGGAATAATGATCGAAATGACTCGGATACTCTCTTTGGTCCAACTTCTCAAAAATATAAAATAACTCTGTATCTTGCCCCTAACTTGAAATAATACAGTCCATAAGTGAAGGCTGAATATCTAAAGCTGCTAGTAATCCCGGTGTTATGCCCAATGAAGGTCGAAAATCAAATATAGAAATGAAGTGCTTCCATTCCAAAAATATGGGACTTAATGTTGCTTGCTTTCTACTTAAGGCATCAGCTACAACATTGCCATTATCCGGAGCATATGAAATACTAAAGTCATACGAACTAAGAACTCTATCCACCTTTACTACCTCAAATTCAAATTCTTTTTGGGAGAGTAAATATCAAAGATTTATGATTCATGAATAGCTCAAGGTACTCCCTCAAAAGACAAGGCTTCCACGACTTGATGGCAAAAACAATAGCTACCAATTCTAGATCATGGGTTGGATAGTTTCTCTCATGAACTTTCAGTTATCGACAGGCATAACAAACCACTCTACCCTCCTGCACTAGCACAGCACCCAGTACTTACCACATGCATCAGTATATACCAAAAATGCCTTTGAACCATCAGGGAGTATTTAAACAGGTGCACTATTCAACAACTCCTTCCACTTAATAAAAGCACATTACCATTCTAGGTTCCATGAGAAAACTAAGTATTTCTTGGTAAGGTGTGTCAATGGTGTAGAAATTTAGGAAGTCCTTAATGAACTTCCTATAGTATATCCAAATCAAGAAAGCTTCTCACCTTTGTATCATTCTTTGGTATGTGCCAATCGTGTACTGCAGCAACTTTATTAGGATCGGCCGCTAGTCCATGCTTAGAGGCATGTCCTAGAAAGCGAACCTCCTTGCGCCAAAAATGAACACTAGGAAAAAATTTCCTTTATCTTATGCATATGGAGAGTGTCGAGCACTTCTTCAAAATGTGACTTGTGCTCTTCCTTGCTTTTCGAATAGAAAAGTATGTCATCTACGAATACCACCATAAACTTATTTAGAACCCTCCAAAGACTTGACTCCTGAGATCGACCAAATATGCTAGGGCATTGGTCAATCTAAATTGCATGACTAACCACTTATAAAGTCCTCGAGTGTACGAAAAGCGGTTTTCTAAATACTATCCTTGGCCACATGCAATTGATGGAATCTGATAGCTAAGTCAAATTAAGATAACACTCTTGCTCTAACTAACCTATTAAAGAGATTGTTTATATGGGATAGTGGATAACGATTCTTCTTTATCAGTTTATTTAGCTCTTGATAATCGACACAAAGCCTTAAGGAGCCATTTTCTTTAGTAGCAAAGACAATTGGTGCTCCCCACTACGAGAAACTTCTACGAATGAAGACCTTCTCTAATAATTCATTTGTTTGCTTATTTAGCTTGCATTTTTCTTTTGGAGCCATGTGCCTAAGAGGTAAGGAAATAGGTCTAGCAATCTCCTCAAGATAAATTGAAATTTTGATCTCCCTATGAGGTTGAACCCCTAGGGTCACAGTAAACCTCAAGGCTGCACCCACTACAAGTATCCAAATTAATAGCCTTCCTATCACAATCTAGTATTGCTCTATACATAATCATCCAGTCCATTCCCAAAATTAAACCAAACCCAGAAGATCCTAAAACAAAAGCATCGCAATCAAAATAGACCGTCAAAATATAAAACTTCAAACAATTACAAATCATGGACAAGTGAGTCGATCCTCCAAGTGGGTTTGGTACAACTACGGGGTTTGTAACTATACTAGTTAATAAAGGCGATTCATCTAATAGTCCACTCAAAATAAAAGAGTGTGATGCCCTTGTGCCTAATAAAGTACAAATATATAAATTAGAAAGAGTTAACACACCTTCTTGGACGACTTTCTTTCCCTTATCCATAACTGAAGCTACATTTGAGTTAGGAACAACATATAGTGTGTAAGCAGCAACCACCTGGGTGGAGGTATTTGGTGCAATTGGACAGTCCCTCCTCATGTGCCCAAATTGTTTGCGGTTGGGGCATTTGTTCTTCGAGAGATTCGCATTGCAATCCTTTACCATATGCCCACTGTTATTGCATCTCCTACACCTAATTACTTGTATCTTTATTTTGACCTGAGCTTACACTCCACCCTTGAGCTGATTCTCCTGGAATGGCTCTCCTCCTACCGTCTTGGACCATCTTTACTTCATCCTTAGAATCCTTATTTAGTAGAGCCATCTCCAACAAACCCTCATAGGTAGCTCCCGTAGGAAATGGCTAAGGGCCAAATCTTGAAGAGGTTGCTTCAGCCCTTTCGCAAACTTCAAAGCCATTTTATATGGAATTTTTATTAAGTCAAATCCAAATCTATCCAGCTCATTGAATTGCTTCACATATTCTTTCACTGACATCTCTCCTTATTTCAAATGTATTAATTTATCCAACTGCACTCCTTGCTCTGCTACGAAAAGAAACCTAACCTCGAAAGCCTTCTAAAATCTGCCCAAGTTATCTCTTCCTCCTTTGTCTCATCTACTATAACATCCCACCAATTTAGAGTCTCCCCTTGTTAGTGCCAAGAAGCAAGCCGCCTCATAATGATATCACCTAGACCCAACAATCCAAAATTTATCCCACAAGTATGCAATCATGCCTTTGAGTCCGTAAAAGGTTTAGTCCCTACATAAGGCTTCCCTCTTAAGCTCGAAAATTCCTTGAATAGCTTGGCGAAATCCACAACCGATGGGTTAACAGGAACTGCCCCATGTTCTTGTACTGCGGGTCCTCTATTGCAGTTAAGTTTGGCTTGGTCTTTTGGTTGTAGATACCAACGGAACCACATTGAAACAATCACGTTCGAAATCTCAACTACTTTGCCCATACCATTTCCTGCTTGATTGCTCATTCTCACTATTTATGGTTAGGAATTATTAGCAACTATTCTCAGATAGTAATAAGAATTAGTGAAATTTAGTAGGTGTATTGGGTTATATTTATGTACGTATATATAATAATTTTGAAATTTTTTAAAATATACAAGTATGTTCTCTCAGTATGCACATAATCCCCAAGGAATTTTGTACCTAATCTCAGATAACAAATGCAACAACTCGCACCTCCAAACACACCAATTCAAGGCCTAAAATGGTGTTTGAACTTGCATCATGCCAAGAAGTATGGGTCATTGGATTTTAAAAGTTTACGTGATACAGAGATAATGATAAATTTAATACATTCTACACTTTTAGATCTCATGGTGGAAGGAAATAAAATATAAATACCGAAAATAGTCAAAAACAAATAACAATCTCAACAAAACGTAGTCCGTACAACAATGTCTGTAAATGCCAAATTAAAGGAGCCTGCTAGTAATATAATGTCTAACAGATAGAAGCAATACAATATAAGGTACATAGGGAGTACCTGTAAATAATATATCCCTGATCGCCTAGCCTCCTCCTCCTCCATACACTAGGTCCACATCAAATCACCTACCGACTTATCCTCATGTAATTGGTATAAAAGGTGAAGAAGGGGAGTGGGTCAGACAAAGTCTATTGAATGAATCGTAGTACTAGTGTATGGTGTTCATAAGTAATTAACTTCATTTATAGTCTAGGTTATTTGTTTTTGTGGACTATGTGTGTATAAATATACATATATATACACACACATACCTACATACATACATACATACATACATATATATATATATATATTTATAAGGAATCTCCTATCAAGGTACTACATCCTAATACTATATGTAACAGTCACTCTAAGTATACTTAAAATTTAATAAACATCCTTAATGATTAACCACAAAACTTCTACATTAAGTAGACAACCTCAAATACGAGTGCTAAGTGTATAATCCGACAATCCACTAATTCCATTGAGCTTGTTCTACAATGCCTAGACCTACTTGCTCCAATAGCATCGACCAACCTACCCGCTCATGTTTGTTTTCCTATGCACAGCACCAGGTACACACAATAATATCTAGGCCTAATTACCCTAAAAACATCGAGTAACATCCCATTAATGTCTGATATCCTATTACTACGCATCGCATAGGGCATACACTAATAATTTTCAGGCCTAATTGCCAAATAACATCGACTAACCTCTCGTTAGTGTCTGTAACGATGCACAACATCGGGCATACCACCACAATGCCTAAACCCAGTTGTCCCTCAAACATCGAATAACCCGCCGTTAGTGTCATATGCCATCTAAAGCACACCTTTATGGTAGAATTGCACACAACATTGAATGCCACGCCTTATAACTTTATGAAGTTTGCACCTAGGACATCACCCTGTGTGATGTTTTTCCTTCTTGTTGCACAAATTCCTTCAGTTCTATGGATGCCTCTGAAGTCAAAGGAGTAGGAACAAGTTTACAAAATTCGTTTTACTTAGGATGTACCAGGTCCAGGTTCAACCAGCGCTTTCTGACACTATTCAAACATATGAAAATCCTATTTAGATATTAGTTGCTTAATGTTATAAAAAACATTCTAGATATCCATACGTTTGAATCCTCTACTTAAATGCCTGACTACATTTTCAAACGTCCAAATAACTTTTAGACGTCTAGATTAGGCTGAATTTCAAATAAAAACTATCAGGTTGGGACTTTCTGAAATCCAGATGTTTAAATATAATTTTTAGACATCTGATTACTTTTTCAGGCATCTGGCGTATTTCTAGATTTTAAGATTTATTTACTTTGTATTTTCGACCGTCTTCTTCGTTGATTTGAATATAGATTTCATGGTTTATTTTTACAGTTCGTTGATATAGCTTATACTATTTTCTACCATCTTCTAATAATTTATTTCAATCTAGGGTTGAAATCCATATTTTATGAAAATGCCGCTAGTTGTATTTTCTACTATTTTCGACCCGTTTTACCAAATTTAACAAGTTATATATGTTTATTAACTATAAAAGCCATTCTGAATGCAATGGAATGGGTTCCACGGCCTAATTCCAATGTTTGTAAAAATTTATATATTTACCCCTTAGTGTAAAATTCAATTTTTCTCTTATTGTTATTCTAGTTAATTATTAAAATTTCCGAGATGTTACAGGGGCTAACATGTTTGTTGCAGTGTAAATTCAAGGATCTTGATATAGGCATGATAAACCATGTACACTGTATATATTACACTTGCATATACTCACATATGCATATATAAGAGAGTAGGGAGGTTAGCTTGTAGAGTGGTGCTTCTTGAAAAGTTGGTGGGAGTTCACAATGTTTTTCATGTGTCACATCTACGGAAGTAGATGCATAATTCTGCTATTATAATCGACCAGATCAGCTAGAGGACATGGAATAGGAGTCGGAGTCTATTGCACTCCATTGACCTATTTGTATAATAGAGAATGAAGAGAAATGACTATGAAATAAAGAAGTGAAGGTGGTTCGAGTGTGGTGGGAAATGATCCAGTGGAGAGTACTTAGTAACTAGAGGAGAAGATTCATGCTTCTCATCCCAATCTCTTTACTGATATGTTTTTATTTTATTTTCTTACTAGATTACTTAGTATAGGCATATTTCTTTTAGACGGTTGATTTCTTTGTGTGATTATTTGGATGAAATAGATTGATAGTTAGATCTTGTGCGTATAGTTGCTAGGAATTATGGTGTGTTAGAAGCTAGAACTATTTACCTAGGAAGATTTTGTGCCATACTAATTATGCTATAATGATACTTTGATGTGATGTGATGTACGCTTGAATTTGTGTAAAAAATAATATGATCTTTATTAGGATGCTTTGTATACATGCTTCTATGTCATACTTTTTGCATACATATCGGAGGTCACTGGTCGCATTTTTGCATATTGGTACCATAACATACTCATCATTAATATTCACACCTATATATTGGTTGCACACATGTGTACCTTTTTGAACCTTTGATAGATGTATGTATTGATGAATATATGGAAGTATATTGGGTGTATACTGTGTAGGACACATTTATATGCAAGGAAGAGAGCGACATTTTTGTCCTTTGGAATTTCAGTGATGAAATTCTTTTAGGAGGGAAGAATGTAACACTCCATAAATTTAAATAATTATTAAATGGTAAACGATAATTTTACTAAAAAAGAGAAAATAGATAATCTTGTAAATGAATGAACTAGATGACAAAACTTGCACCACTGCGTAGAGCATAATTTTTGGTCAAGTTTCATTATAAAAAGGTTAAAAAAGACAAATGGAGTGAAAGTTATTATTAAATGAATAATTTTGTTTAGGATGTGCTTGTTAGGTCTAATAGCCCATTCATACCAAATAGGATACCAATCTCCGTTTCCTAACTCAGAAAGAAAGATATCTTCGCTTCTTTCTTCATATTATCCTCTCCTCAAAAGAAAAGATACCCAAAATCTAATTCCTATGTCTAAAATTTCTCTAAAAAATCTCCTTCGGTTTTAACTAGAATAGAGTCTAAGGAGGTTGGAATGAAGAGAGTAATAAGAAGATTTGAGATCGAGCGTTTTGTGGAGTTTGGAGATTAGGCTGAATCTAAACTGTAGAGGAGTAGGAGAATTCAAAATTTGGGGATAACTTGATTATTCGGTGAGTGAAAATCTATTTACTTTTTATATAATATAATATATGCTTCTATTTCATCTTTGTGGCATACATTAGATTAATGGACATAGTTAATATGAGTAAATCACAAATATGTATTGAATTGAAACATTGACAATTGATGTTTGGGTTTAGATATGAGTTTTGGCCATTAGCATTGAAATAATACCTACTGATAAAGGAGGAGAAAGATGAATAGAAAAAAAATGTAAACATAATTAAACAACCCTATGAAATTAAAATGAATAATGTACATGATGGACAGAAATATGATTCAAAGAATTTAATGAAGCATAACCGTCATTTAGGAAATGAATGGGAATTGCAATAATGAAAACAGGATGTAGGAAGGGATTATGTTGAAATCCGTATAACTACGACTAGCGGAAAATGACTGTAACGAACCCGGATTTTATATATATTTAAATTAATAATTTATTGAATTTTTGAATAAAAATTTGTTAAATTAATGGATAATTGGATGCGAGTTTCCCCGAACTCAAATAAATTTGGTATAAATCATTTAAACTTTAAAATATTGTATATATATGTGAATGTGTATATATTTGGGTATATATGAGTCAATTTGAAATTATAAATATATGTATATATATTTGATTTGAATTTAAATCGTAAATAAATGGTTTGAAAATAATGATACAAATTATATAAGATATAAAAGTATAAAGTAAATACATTGGATAAAATAAATACATAAACTAGTCTAGAAATTTACCTATATTACAAAATGAATATAAAAGTACATAAGATAAATTTATGGAAAATTTATATAGTAAACAAATTACATAAATTAAACAATCTATATTAAATATAGAAATTCATTATAAATTATAAAACAAAGTAAAATAAATACCTTAGATAAATTATAACAATGTATTTAAATATGAAAATAAATATATGTATACACTTGTAAAGTTAAAGAGAAAAAAAACTAACATATAAAAATAGATAAGTATGGAACCAAACAAACAAAAGAAATACAAACAAATCTAAGTATATACAACAAATATATATAGTATAAAAGCTTGTAAAAAGAAGCCACCACTATCTCCATTTTGGTACAGCCGAATAAGAAGAAAAATAAACATGGTACAAACTAATTAATGCTAGTACACTAAAGTAAACATATCAGCCTCCAAATAAAAATATCCCTGTCCAATTTTTTTACAAAATATATACTATTGTACAAACCAAATTATATCACTTGTACAAATTGTATACCCTGTAAACCTATTTTATATCCATCTACCTCATTTCAGTTTCGATCATTCTAAACTGTGAAAAGGAAAAAAACTAAAGTATATCATCTCCAACTTAAAACATTAACCAAACTGATTCAAACCAGAGGATTAAAGATCAAAGAAGACTTCAGCTTGCACTTTCAAAACCAGTGTCAAAGAACTCTGTCATTTTCATGGAAACCACTGTGAGTAAACACAATACTTAAGAACTTAAGAAAACCAAGATATGTGCTAGTGATTCTTGAATTAATTGTGCTTGCATATGTATTTTTGAAGTATGTATCTCTGTGTATAAATGTGTTTGTTCGAGGCATGTTGATTATACCCGATCTTCTATGTTATCATGGTTATAGAGTAAAAATATATATATATATATATATATATAAACAAAAATTTCAATATATCTTCATCTAGTCTTTGTTAGGATTAGAGTTTAAAACAAAACTAGTTTGTTTAATCGTAAATCAAGATCTAAAAGTAGTTTTAAGCATGGTGGTGATATATTGCCTCTAGGAAATCAGTTTTACAAAGGAAAATTTAAAATGTGTTAAATTCGAATGTTGTAAACTTTTGATTCAATTATATAACCTGAATCATCTTTAGAAAATAGGATTTTTAAGATGAAATTGGAGATTTTTAGTTTAGTATTGGGATTAAATTTTGGAAATGATCAGTTTTTGATTTTTGAGTAATTTCCGGCGACTGGAGTAGCTTGGGTGGTCTGGTTTTCGACTGGAGGTAGGAGAAAGTTCGACGAGCTCGTAAAAAATGTCAGGAGAAGTTCCTGATCACCGTGGCGTCGGCAATTGATCGGAGAAGGGTTTTAGCCCTAGTTTTGGTCGAGCTCGGAAATAGGATCACCGCGGAGCCTCTGGTGATTCGAGTTGCTCGAAACTTTGGGGAATGGCAGCGTGGAAGGTCAAAAGGGTGTGGCAGGAGTTGTTCGACCTCTGGTGGTCGGAATAGCTTGGTCAAGGAGTTTTTCTGGCGATCAATTTAGTTCTTGTTTGATTGTAGTAGCTCGATTTTGATTTTTGATTCGTGGTGAGGTCTAGGTGGTTTGGATCGAAGGTTCAGGTAATCGTCGACGTGCTCGACGATGCAGCGTCGCCGGAAGACTGTCGCCAACGTTGTGCACGTATACGTGCACGAATTTTTGTTTTCTGGTGAAGTCTGGAAGCAGAGAAGTGGCAATCGAGTTTTTCTCGAGTAAGTCGAGTGATTTACTCGAAGATTTCCCATGTTCGACTCGAAGCAGGTTCTCGCGTGGCTCGGGTAGAATTTGCTTCAGATTTTAAAACTGTTGCTGTTTTGAAAATTTTAAAAATAAATTTAAATTTATAAATCTAGGTTTTTAAAACTGAGTTCAAATTAAAATGTAAATATAAATTCAAGTTGAATTTGGAATTTAGTTTGGACATAAATAAAGTTTCAAATTCAAATTGTTTTAATAATTTAAAGGCAATTAAATGTAGTGAAATAATTTGAATTTAAAATAGAATTGAAATTGAAATTGAAAATTTAAACAAGTTGAAATTAAAAGTTAAACCTGGATTTCATTTTAAATCCGATTTCATGATTTTGAAATTTAAATTAATATTTTAGCTTAAGTATTTACAATCAGTTAAATATGCTAAAATTAACAGAAATAGTGATTTTAAACTCTTTACAAATTTCCTTCATAACCCATTTGTTATTTTAACATGTAGATTTAAAAATACTAAGGAAATTCGTTCTGAGCTTTATTTAAAGGAAATGAGGATTAATTTCAAATTTTAAATCTAAATTGGAATTTAAAAAGAAATTTGAAATCAATGTTTCAACATATTGTAAATAATCATTAAATCATATAAAAATGAATGTGTTACTCTAAGTAATGAAGATTAATGATTTCTAATTCATTAACGAATGAATTTTAATAGTGAATCGATTTATAATTGATAATGATTAATATAAGAAATTTTCTTTAAAAAGGTGATTAAAGAAATTTAATCGTTAATGAAATCATTAACTAAAATTATTTGAATAATTAATTAATGTGATAAAATTTTAACAATAAATTTAGATTGATTAAATTAATAATAATCAATTGTGAAACTATTAAGTATAATTACTTAATGACAATAATTGTGAAATTAAATATTCGATGTAATTTATTGAGTTAATCGAATCTGTTCAAATTAAATTTCTTAAGTTAATTAATTCAGAATAATCACTTGATAATTTTGAAAAGTTAATTACTTAGAGAAGTAATTAAATAATTATTGAATGTAATTAATTGAATGATGATTTGAAATTTGAGTTAATTATTTGTTAATAAATTAAAGGATTAATTAATAATTGTGATTAATTAAGGTTTAATTAATAATTAAAGATCAATTGATTCATTAATTAAGAATGATTAGTTAATAATTAAAGGTTAACTAATAAATTTGAAAGGAAGATTTATTTCAAATAATTAGTAATTAACTTTTGATAATTAACCCGGATTAATAATAGATACATCTGATTTAAATTAATCAATTGATTAATAAATTCACTTGTGAATGTTTGGATTCTATTGAATAATTGAATTGTTGACATCTCTGATCTGTAATGCTTTGTGATATATTCTGATTTGTGTGTGATCTCTACTGTAGTTCATTTATCTGGGATGAATGTAAATTATTATCTATAACTTATATATCTGTAATCTATAAATAAAAGATAAGCATTATAATCTATACCGCTTATCAACTATATTTCTGTATTCTGATCTGTGATGATTGAATGATGTTGCACTACTGTGTGAAATACCTGGACTACACCATACACACACAAATATGGATTTCACGTGGAAATCAGTTAAGTCGCAGATTTTTGATAATTTTAAAGATTGAATTCTTGAATCCAAATGGTTTTGGAAATTGGAATTGAGAGCTTTGCAAATGAATTTCAAATGTAAAAGTTATTTTAAATAACTTATAAAACTTGATATTTTAATAATTTGATTTGAATTTGAATTCAATATTTAGAATTGAATTCAATGATTTGAGGAACTAATTGTTTTCAACTGATAAAAGCTCTTATATAAGAAATGGATTTCCAATTTGAATTAAAGGAATTTCAAGTTTGAATTGAAGATGGTTTTCCAAATTACGAATAAATCTTTGTTTTAAAGATTTAATGAGTTAATCCAAATTGAAATGGAATTGTTTTGAAAGCTATCAAGTAAATCTTTGTTTTAAAGATTTAAATGAGTTAATCCAATTGAAATGGAAATTGATTTGGAAAATCTGTGAATGAATCTTTTGTTTAAAAGATTAAAGTGTGGAAATTGTTTAAACCGTTGAAGGTTGTTAAAATGAATCTTTTTGTTTAAAGATTTGAAAATGGTAATTTGTTAAACCATTTGAAAAGAAAGTTTGGGTTTAAGTTGTGACTTAACTGAAATTCCATTATCTATATGTTTTTAAATATTGCGCTCATTATTCGATTTAGCCGGGAGAGGACATTTGTGTCACATAACCCATTTCGAATAATGATACGTCGTATATGGATTGCATTGAAGACCCGTAGTGAAGACCGGGTATTTGCAAGAACGATAGGATAACCTATCCATTGTCTCTGCACTGAGTCGCGCTGGTATAGAGATTTCCTAAGTGATGGGAAATCCGATCGGGATTGTGAATACCCGGATTGCAAGGGCTTCTTCGGAAGTGCCTTCGGTTCTGTTCGAACCCGGAACAGACTTGTATGGTTACATGTCTGACATTACACTTTGAGATATAAAGCTGATTTCTTTCAAATACATTTCTGTTGGTGGCGGAGAATTTATTCTCTTAGCTTAACACCCTTCTCTGAGACATACGAGCTCAGAGGTTATGTAGTTGAAGGTTATCAGCGATATACTCCCAATTTGGTAATGTGGTATGCTGAGTGTTGTTGTATGTTGATCATTTATTGATCATTTGTTGATTTAAGCATGGCTTTGTGAGAAAGCGTAGCTTTGTGGACGAGACCTCATCGAACCTCGCAGACCGGAAATGGTTGAAACAGGAATGATGCGGCAAGGTTATGAGGGTCGCGCCCTTTAGGGTATGTCATTCCCTTCTAAAAAAGGGTGGTATCATGGTATGGAGCCCAGATACTTACTCATGTGGACACACTATATTTATTACTATGTGATGTTGGTTATCGAGCGCTCGGATAAAGGTCCCAAAGGACCGGGGGGTGGCATATTCATGTAGTAGTTACCTAGTTATAGAGGTAACCCGGCCTTGTGTTGGCAGAGAGCCAGGTGGTTCTCGGGACGTCCCGCCAGAGGCGTACCCATTGGCAGTAGGAAGTTCCTTTGCCTAACCATTTGTTGGAAATCCAAAGAAACAATACGAGCCCTTTACGATTGCAATTGTATAACCTGTCTCCTCAGGCGACAGCTATAGCAGGCATAATATAATGGTACCTATGCTGGCTAAGATTAATATTGTATTTTCGAAATGATTTTGTACACTATGCACTAGTAATAATATCAAAAAGAGTTTGTTTGCGTAGTAAGCATGTTTGACTATCATAAGAAGCAATCTCCTCCAAGTCTGCGATTGCATTGTGTGTGTGGTGGGAGGTCTTATGGTAGTTTCATTTTCCAAAAGCATTGCGAATTTCAATGTTTAAAATCCTTTTGTTGTATGTTTAAATATAAACTGTTTTTGTTGCTCACACCAGTCCCACGACTAACTCGGAGTTTATTGTTCCCTTCCTAAACTCTGGATGCCCACAATTTTCCACACGGGCAGTCTAGAGTTGGGTTTCTCAGATATTCAGGTTGAGTAGATTATCTGGAACTAGTTCAGTTTTAAAGATCAGGACTGACGTTGCTTATCTTTGTGGTTCGAGCTTGACATTGGAGTGGTTGGACTCAGCCTCTCTGACTGATCATTTGGAGTTATCACTTCTGTTATTTTCTGTTGTATCATTATTTATCTCTGATATTGTTGTATCATATTGATATCATTGTTGTATATCATTCTGAATATTATATTCATTGGAGTTGTATATGATATCAGTTATTTCTTTCTTCCGTTGTGGTGTTATACTTAATGGTGTTATAAGCTCCGGTGAGCCAGATTCGGCATTTGAATCTGCGGCATCTTGAGTACAAGTGAAGTACGGGTGCCGATTTTCGAAGGCTGAATTTTGGATCGTCACATTTGGTATCAGAGCTAAGGTTGAACTTTAGCTCAGGAGTAAAACACATTAAGTAACTCATTAGAAATAGGGTGAAGTATACCCTAGAATGAGTAATCCTCAGATATCCATTCGAATGCCTCGGTAAATTCTCTTACTATCCACTGATAGTGAGTATGAGTGAAAGAAGAGGATGAGATAGGGGACATGGAAATACGACTATAAATGGTCAATATCCTGTAACAACAAGGAAATAATCTTTTCTCTACCAATATCTTTGTTCGTCATCTTTCGTTAATTCTTCGATGGTTCCTGGTAGATCCAGGAAGAGATTCGATATATTAAAATGGGACATAAACTCCAAATAGGTCAGAATTGTTTGTTTGGATGAATTAGTTGCTTTGGTTGCTATGGTTGATAGGTATACTTTAGTTTTAAACTAAAAGTTTTGAAATTATATATCTGTCTATTTTTGGGTTCGGATATATTCTACGAATGGTTAGTTATCCTTTCGAACTAACAGATGCCACTACATATTTCGTAGATCTGGATAACCCGAGTATCTTGTGAAGTGTTAAAACAGATTCGTTCTTGATATTCTGATTTGGTAAGCCAAATGCAGATTAGATATTCAGTTTGATTTGATGAAATATTCTTCATCTATCTTTGTGTCTCCTTGGCAATTTCGAGGACGAAATTCTTTTAAGGGGGGAAGTCTGTAACGACCCCGGATTTTATATATATTTAAATTGATAATTTATTGAATTTTTGAATAAAAAATTGTTAAATTAATGGATAATTGGATGCGAGTTTCCCCGAACTCAAATAAATTTGGTATAAATCATTTAAACTTTAAAATATTGTATATATATGTAAATGTGTATATATTTGGGTATATATGAGTTAATTTGAAATTATAAATATATGTATATGTATTTGATTTGAATTTAAATCGTAAATAAATGGTTTGAAAATAAAGATACAAATTATATAAGATATAAAAGTATAAAGTAAATACATTGGATAAAATAAATACATAAACTAGTCTAGAAATTTACCTATATTACAAAATGAATATAAAAGTACATAAGATAAATTTATGGAAAATTTATATAGTAAACAAATTACATAAATTAAACAATCTATATTAAATATAGAAATTTATTATAAATTATAAAACAAAGTAAAATAAATACCTTAGATAAATTATAACAATGTATTTAAATATGAAAATAAATATATGTATACACTTGTAAAGTTAAAGAGGAAAAAAACTAACATATAAAAATAGATAAGTATGGAACCAAACAAACAAAAGAAATACAAACAAGTCTAAGTATATACAACAAATATATATAGTATAAAAGCTTGTAAAAAGAAGCCACCACTATCTCCATTTTGGTACAGCCGAATAAGAAGAAAAATAAACATGGTACAAACTAATTAATGCTAGTACACTAAAGTAAATATATCAGCCTCCAAATAAAAATATCCCTGTCCAAATTTTTGTACAAAATATAAACTATTGTACAAACCAAATTATATCACTTGTACAAATTGTATACCTTGTAAACCTATTTTATATCCATCTACCTCATTTCAGTTTCGATCATTCTAAACTGTGAAAAGGAAAAAAACTAAAGTATATCATCTCCAACTTAAAACATTAACCAAACTGATTCAAACCAGAGGATTAAAGATCAAAGAAGACTTCAGCTTGCACTTTCAAAACCAGTGTCAAAGAACTCTGTCATTTTCATGGAAACCACTGTGAGTAAACACAATACTTAAGTACTTAAGAAAACCAAGATATGTGCTAGTGATTCTTGAATTAATTGTGCTTGCATATGTATTTTTGAAGTATGTATCTCTGTGTATAAATGTGTTTGTTCGAGGCATGTTGATTATACCCGATCTTCTATGTTATCATGGTTATAGAGTAAAAAAATATATATATATATATATATAAACAAAAATTTCAATATATCTTCATCTAGTCTTTGTTAGGCTTAGAGTTTAAAACAAAACTAGTTTGTTTAATCGTAAATCAAGATCTAAAAGTAGTTTTAAGCATGGTGGTGATATATTGCCTCTAGGAAATTAGTTTTATAAAGGAAAATTTAAAATGTGTTAAATTCGAATGTTGTAAACTTTTGATTCAATTATATAACCTGAATCATCTTTAGAAAATAGGATTTTTAAGATGAAATTGGAGATTTTTAGTTTAGTATTGGGATTGCATTTTGGAAATGATCAGTTTTTGATTTTCGAGTAATTTCCGGTGACTGGAGTAGCTTGGGTGGTCTGGTTTTCGACTGGAGGTAGGAGAAAGTTCGACAAGCTCGTAAAAAATGTCAGGAGAAGTTCCTGATCACCGTGGCATCGGCAATTGATCGGAGAAGGGTTTTAGCCCTAGTTTTGGTCGAGCTCGGAAATAGGATCACCGCGGAGCCTCTAGTGATTCAAGTTGCTCGAAACTTTGGGGAATGGCGGCGTGGAAGGTCAGCAGGGTGTGGCAGGAGTTGTTCGACCTCTGGTGGTTGGAATAGCTTGGACGAGGAGTTTTTCTGGCGATCAATTTAGTTCTTGTTTGATTGTAGTAGCTCGATTTTGATTTTCGATTCGTGGTGAGGTCTGGGTGGTCTGGATCGAAGGTTCAGGTAATCGTCGACGTGCTCGACGATGCAGCATCGCCGGAAGACTGTCGCCAACGTTGTACACGTATACGTGCACGAATTTTTGTTTTCTGGTGAAGTCTGGAAGCAGAGAAGTGGCACTCGAGTTTTTCTCGAGTAACTCGAGTGATTTACTCGAAGATTTCCCATGTTCGACTCGAAGGAGGTTCTCGCGTGGCTTGGGTAGAATTTGCTTAAGATTTTAATACTGTTGTTGTTTTGAAAAATTTAAAACTAAATTTAAATTTATAAATCCAGGTTTTTAAAACTGAGTTCAAATTAAAATGTAAATATAAATTCAAGTTGAATTTGGAATTTAGTTTGGACATAAATAAGTTTCAAATTCAAATTGTTTTAATAATTTAAAGGCAATTAAATGTAGTGAAGTAATTTGAATTTAAAATAGAATTGAAATTGAAATTGAAAATTTAAACAAGTTGAAATTAAAAGTTAAACCTGGATTTCATTTTAAATCCGATTTCATGATTTTGAAATTTAAATTAATATTTTAGCTTAAGTATTTACAATAAGTTAAATATGCTAAAATTAACAGAAATAGTGATTTTAAACTCTTTACAAATTTCCTTCATAACCCATTTGTTATTTTAACATGTAGATTTAAAAATGCTAAGGAAATTCGTTCTGAGCTTTATTTAAAGGAAATGAGGATTAATTTCAAATTTTAAATCTAAATTGGAATTTAAAAGGAAATTTGAAATCAATGTTTCAACATATTGTAAATAATCATTAAATCATATAAAAATGAATGTGTTACTTTAAGTAATGAAGATTAATGATTTCTAATTCATTAACGAATGAATTTTAATAGTGAATCGATTTATAATTGATAATGATTAATATAAGAAATTTTCTTTAAAAAGGTGATTAAAGAAATTTAATCGTTAATGAAATCATTAACTAAAATTATTTGAATAATTAATTAATGTGATAAAATTTTAACAATAAATTTAGATTGATTAAATTAATAATAATCAATTGTGAAACTATTAAGTATAATTACTTAATGGAAATAATTGTGAAATTAAATATTCGATGTAATTTATTGAGTTAATCGAATCTGTTCAAATTAAATTTCTTAAGTTAATTAATTCAGAATAATCACTTGATAATTTTGAAAAGTTAATTACTTAGAGAAGTAATTAAATAATTACTGAATGTAATTAAATGAATGATGATTTGAAATTTGAGTTAATTATTTGTTAATAAATTAAAGGATTAATTAATAATTGTAATTAATTAAGATTTAATTAATAATTAAAGATCAATTGATTCATTAATTAAGAATGATTAGTTAATAATTAAAGGTTAACTAATAAATTTGAAAGGAAGATTTATTCAAATAATTTGTAATTAACTTTTGATAATTAACCCGGATTAATAATAGATACTTCTGATTTAAATTAATCAGTTGATTAATAAATTCACTTGTGAATGTTTGGATTCTATTGAATAATTGAATTGTTGACATCTCTGATCTGTAATGCTTTGTGATATATTCTGATTTGTGTGTGATCTGTAATATAGTTCATTTATCTGGGATGAATGTAAATTATTATCTGTAACTTATATATCTGTTATCTGTAAATAAAAGATAAGCGTTATAATCAATACCGCTTATCAACTATATTTCTGTATTCTGATCTGTGATGATTGAATGATGTTGCACTACTGTGTGAAACCCCTGGACTACACCATACACACACAAATATGGATTTCACGTGGAAATCAGTTAAGTCGAAGATTTTTGATAATTTTAAAGATTGAATTCTTGAATCCAAATGGTTTGGGAAATTGGAATTGAGAGCTTTGCAAATGAATTTCAAATGTAAAAGTTATTTTAAATAACTTAATAAAACTTGATATTTTAATAATTTGATTTGAATTTGAATTCAATATTTAGAATTGAATTCAATGATTTGAGGAACTAATTGTTTTCAACTGATAAAAGCTCTTATATAAGAAATGGATTTCCAATTTGAATTAAAGGAATTTCAAGTTTGAATTGAAGATGGTTTTCCAAATTACGAATAAATCTTTGTTTTAAAGATTTAACGATTTAATCCAAATTGAAAAGGAATTGTTTTGAAAGCTATCAAGTAAATCTTTGTTTTAAAGATTTAAATGAGTTAATCCAATTGAAATGGAAATTGATTTGGAAAATCTGTGAATGAATATTTTGTTTAAAAGATTAAAGTGTGGAAATTGTTTAAACCGTTGAAGGTTGTTAAAATGAATCTTTTTGTTTATAGATTTGAAAATGATAATTTGTTAAACCATTTGGAAAGAAAGTTTGGGTTTAAGTTGTGACTTAACTGAAATTCCATTATCCATATGTTTTTAAATATTGCACTCATTATTCGATTTAGCCGGGAGAGGACATTTGTGTCACATAACCCATTTCGAATAATGATAAGTCGTATATGGATTGCATTGAAGACCCGTGGTGAAGACCGGGTATTTGCGAGAATGATAGGATGACCTATCGATTGTCTCTGCACTGAGTCCCGCCGGTATAGAGATTTCCTAAGTGATGGGAAATCCGATCGGGATTGTGAATACCCGGATTGCAAGGGCTTCTTCGGAAGTGCCTTCGGTTCTGTTCGAACCCGGAACAGACTTGTATGGTTACATGGCTGACATTACACTTTGAGCTATAAAGCTGATTTCTTTCAAATACATTTCTGTTGGTGGCGGAGAATTTTTTCTCTTAGCTTAACACCCTTCTCTGAGACGTACGAGCTCAGAGGTTATGTAGTTGAAGGTTATCAGCGATATACTCCCAATTTGGTAATGTGGCATGCTGAGTGTTGTTGTATGTTGATCATTTGTTGATCAAAGCATGGCTTTGTGAAAAAGCATAGCTTTGTGGATGAGACCTCATCGAACCTCACAGACCGGAAATGGTCGAAACAGGAATGATGTGGCAAGGTTATGAGGATCGCGCCCTTTAGTGTATGCCATTTCCTTCTGGAAAAGGGTGGTATCATGGTATGGAGCCCAGATACTTACTCAGGTGGACACACTATATTTATTACTATGTGATGTTGGTTATCGAGCGCTCGGATAAAGGTCCCAAAGAACCGGGGGGTAGCATATTCGTGTAGTAGTTACCTAGTTACAGAGGTAACCCGGCCTTGTGTTGGCAGAGAGTCAGGTGGTTCTCAGGACGTCCCGCCAGAGGCGTTCCCATTAGCAGTAGGAAGTTCCTTTGCCTGACCATTTGTTGGAAATCCAAAGAAACAATACGAGCTCTTTATGATTGCAATTGTATAACCTGTCTCCTCAGGCGGCAGCTATAGCAGGCATAATATAATGGTACCTATGCTGGCTAAGATTAATATTGTATTTTCGAAATGATTTTGTACACTATGCACTAGTAATAATATCAAAAAGAGTTTGTTTGCGTAGTAAGCATGTTTGACTATCATAAGAAGCAATCTCCTCCAAGTCTGCGATTGCATTGTGTGTGTGGTGGGAGGTCTTATGGTAGTTTCATTTTCCAAAAGCATTGCGGATTTCAATGTTTAAAATCCTTTTGTTGTTTGTTTAAAGATAAACTATTTTTGTTGCTCACACCAGTCCCACGACTGATTCGGAGTTTATTGTTCCCTTCCTAAACTCTGGGTGCCCACAATTTTCCTCACGGGCAGTCTAGATTTGGGTTTCTGTGATATCCCGGGATTTCAGGGAATTTAAAATGTGATAATCTTGTAAGTTAATTATTTAAAATTGGTAAAATTGTTATTTTCAAACAATTAAATAATGAGTTGTTTTTAAATATAAATATAAATAGATTTTAAATAGACTTATTATTTTCAAATTTAATAAGGGTTGTTTAAAATGTATATATATATATATGTATATTGATTTTAAATAGGATAATTATTGATAAGTAATAATATGTTTGTTTGAAATGGATATCTATATTTATTTAAATTGATTTTAAATTGGACTTTAAATTGACTTTGAATTTGAATGTAAGAATTGAATTTGAAAAAAATATATATATCTTGGAAATGAAAATAATAATATAGTTTGGATTTAAATCATATGGATAAGTTTTTATTTAAAAATAGATTTGTTTTATATTATTCTTTTTATAGAAATTTGGATATGTATTTATTTAATAAGAATAAATACAAAGACTTTTGAAATAGTATTTAAAAAAAAAAAATGATTTTTGCAATATTATATATATTTTATTTAAAATATAATTGGTTTTATTTTATTTTCTTTTAAAGATTGTATTTATATAAATTTTTAAATGTGTTTGTTTATTAGGAATTTAATTAGAAAAGTATTTATAAATTAAGAAAACATATTAGTTAATTAGGAAATCATATTTAAAAAGTTTTTAAAATTCTTTTAGGATAAAAATAAATAAATATTGACAAGTGTTAAGTTATAAATCACTTTGATAACAAGTGTTAAAACATTAATATAAGATAGAGACATGTGTCATTTTATTTGTATTTTCTTTTAATATTAATAAAATCTAAATTTACTTATAAACATTCCTAATCTTCTTTCACATTTTTCTTTTTATATCTTCTTCTCAAAAGATAAGCAAACTATGGCAGAATCGAATCTGAATTTTCCCTCAAATTCAAATCTAAAACCAAAGTGCAAATCAAAGCTGCAATGTTTATTTTCCTGTAATCTCTTTATACCAAAACCATTCTGTTATCAAAAGCCTGAAAAGTTCCTCAAAAATCAAAATCTGAAACCATTGTTCAAGTTTAAAAACCTGAGATTTTCCTCAAAAATTCAAATCTGCAAAATTTATTTCCCTGTAACTCAATTTCCCAAACCAAATACCATAACCAGAAATCAAGTGCAAATAGAAACTGCAACCTGTAGTATGTTTTCAAAAGTTCAAAACAAATTTTCAATCCAGTTCTAAGCTCTGCATTTCCCATATCTGCATCATCTTTCAAGTGCATGCAAATGAATAATTTGGGTCAAGAGCAAACCTGAAGCATTTCTGTTTAAAGCAAGAATCAAACTTCAACTTCAGATTCGAATTCAAAGCTTCAGTTTTTCAAATTCCAGAAATCAAGCAAATTCAGTTTTCAAAGTTTTAAGGCAATTCAAAGTCTTCAGCTCCATTTCCATTCAAGTTTTCAAAGCTTCATCTCAGTTTAAATCACCTCTGCACTTCATTAAAAATGTGAGTAAACATCAACTTAAAAATCTTAAGTAATAATGAGCTGTTGATTGTTAGATTTCTGAAATGTTTTATGTTTGCATGTGTATGTATATATATGTATTAGCTGTGTATATGAATGTGTTGTATATGTATATGTATCTGGTTGAAAGCATGCATGACTGTTGTTCTTGAATATCCCTGTTCTTAGTTCAGGTTTAAATTTGTTTATCTAAATTCAAAATCATCTCCTTTGATCTCTGTTAGAATTTAGTTCCAAAACAAATTTAGTTTGTTTAAAACTTGAACTTGAATTTAAACATAGTTTAAACATGTTTATGTATATATAGTAACTGGAAATTAAAATTTACAGTAAGAATTTATAAAGATGTTAAAATCAATTATTACAACTATCTGATTCAAATACATAACCTAAATTGGTCTAGATAAACATGATTTTTAAAATAAAAATTATGATTTTTAGATTTGAATTGGATATGAATTTGGGAATTTTCTAGAAATTGGGTTTGGGCCAATTTCTGGCGATCGGAGGGTGATGGAGTCTCGTGTTCATTACTGGAGCATGCTGGAAGGTAGGGGGTCTTGACAAAATTGATCGGTGAATTTTCTGATCATCATGGTGGCGGCATGGCAACGTTGTAGGGTTTACGATCAGTTTTGGAATGGTTGGGTTCTCGTGGTTGCTGCGTGGCCGTGGAGTAACCGGAGGTGACCGGTATGAGTTAGATCGAAGTGTCGTGGTGTGGCGAAGCTTTGGTTAGGGTGGCGTGTGTTCAGGTGAACGGAGGCGATGGTCAGAGGGGATTCTGTCGATCAAGTTCAAGTTTCTATTTTCGTCGAAGTAACTCGTTTTTGATTTCAGGCCTGTTCGAAGGAGTTGGGTGGTCGTGGTGATCGGAGAGGTTGTCGATGATGTCTCGAAGACCACGGCGATAGTCGGAGGCGTTCTGATCGGTGTGCACGTGCACTTGTGTACTGTGGTGTCACAGGAATTGTGGCATGAGAAAGGAAGGATTTTTCTCGAAGGAGAGACGAGTTTTGTAGGAGATGACCCGGGAGGAAACTCGAGTAGTTGTGTAGTTTTAATCCTGTTAACAGTTTAGAAGGTTACAGGTTTTTAAATTTGAATTAAATTTAACTTTTGAGAATTTAAGAAAGGAAATGGAACTTGGAATGACTCGAGTGATTCTCGGGTTCAAAATGAAGCAGGTAATTAAAAGAAATTTTCAAAATTTAAAAGTTTTTATAAAACAAGTTTTAAATTTAAATAAAGAAGTTTTAGATTTTAAAATGAAATCTTATTTTTGAATTCTATTCTTTATAAAATAGATGTTTTCTTTAACATTTTATTAAGAAGTTTTGAACTTTTGTTTAATTTAAAATTTGTTAAATAAAGTTAAGTTATTTTAAAAACATAAGTAGAAATGGAATTTTAAAGACAAGTTTTAAAGTCTAAATTAAATTTAGTTTAAAACATCTTTTGATAAATATTAAGGATATGTAAAGAAAGTTATGTTTTGATAACATTAATTTATCAAGTTAATGAGTACTCTTAAACTAAATTACTGATTTAATTAAGTAGAGTTAATTATAAAGTTATAATGGTTTATAAATATAAATAGTAATTCAAGTATTTATAAGATAATATTTATCTTAAGATAAAGAAGTTTATTATCTTGAAATTAATTAAGTTAATTAGAAAAAAATTAATTAATTTAATTGATAATGATTAAGGATTAATTAAGAAATTAATTAAGAGTAATTAATTTATTTAATTAACTCAATGATTAAGATTTATTTAATTAATGACTAAAGATTAATTAATTTGTAATTAATTAATTAAGTAATTAGAGGTTGATTAATTTGTAATTAAGGAATACTTAATTAAGTTTTATTAATTGATAATTAAGGTTTATTAATTAATAATTAAAAGAATAATTAATCTGAAATTAAAGATTAATTAATTGGTTTAAAGAGTAATTAAGGAATAAATTACTCAAGTGTAATTCATAAATGAATGTGATTAATTTAAGTTAATTAATTTGTAAATTAATTAAAGATAATCACTTAATAAAGGATTAAGTATGAATACTTAATAAGATTTATAAGTGTAATTACTTAGAGTAAGTAATTAATAAATAAATTACAAGATGTAATAAATTAAAGGGAATTACTTAATGGGTAGTAATTGAAGTATAATTACTTTGTAAGAGTAATTAAGGATTAATTATTTGGTAATTAATTAAAAGATTAAAGTAATTAATTAAGAAGTTAATTAATTAAGGTAATAAATCATAGGATGATAATTACTGTATATGATTAATTAAGATGGATTAATAAAAGTAATTAATTAAAGTTTAATTAATTAATGTAATTAATTAAGGGTCAATGTAATTAATTATATTTAATTAATTAATGGAAGAAATTAATTAAGGATTATTAATTAATGTAATTAATGAAAAGTAATTAAAGGTTAATTACTGTTAATGATTAAGAATAATTAATTTGTGAAATTAATTAAAAGATAATTACTTTATGTAATTAATGAATAATTAATCAAGGACGATTAATATTTAATGAGTAATTAATTAATTAAAGGTTTGTAATTAATTAATGATTGATTAAGCAAGGTTAGATAATTAATTCTTAAGTAATTAATTTAATTTAAGTTAATTAAATTAAGTATAACATAGGGTTAATAATTGTTGCTTATATATGATTGTTGTGTAGGATATCTGATTGGTTGATACCTATTGGATGATGTTCTGTGATATGATATTGGATATATCTGTGATAAATGTGTGATATTTATCTGTGTTAAATGCTGTGTAAATTCAAGTATTGAATTAAATTAAATTGTTTAAACCTTTAAACAACTTGGCCTTAAAAGATACGTTTTGGATTTCGATGAGACCGGGATCGGGTTTCCGTATACCGGTATTCCAGGTCTGGAGACCCGAATACCACATCAATCCAAATTAACGATAGGTCGTGAATCTCAAGTGAAGATGAAGATTCAGAGTGCAAGGGTTATTGTCGTTAACTCTGAGGGTGATTCCAAAATGAGTGTAACGAGATAATGCCTTCGGTTTCGTTCGAACCCGGAACGAACTTGTATGGATTGAATGCTTTCAGCACATCGTCAGGTGGACGATGAGCATTCTAAGTGATGTGTTTTGATTAAAGGTAATCGTAGCCTCAAGCCTCATCAAACCGGGAATGGCTAAAACAGGGGAGGTGCAGCAAGGTTAGTGGGTAGCACCCAAGTAGTATGAGATTCCTCTGTCTAGAGGTCCCTTCTTTTTATTCGGCTGTGTGGGCGGTTGAATAGCTACAACCGCTGGGGTTTCTTATGCGGGAATTATCCAGTAAGGGATGTTCCGGCCTTGTGTTGCAGGGGATTGGGAGTGATCCTCGGTACGTTGATCTAGGCCACGTACTGTGACGGGCGGTACCCCGGTAGCCCTGCCATTGTATGGAATCCAAAATCCAATAAGTGCCGTACGATTTAGTTGTGCCCAACTATGTTGGAATGTGAGATGTAAGCATTCCAGCTATTTCTGTATTTTACTTGAAAACCCTAGACCCTATTATAATATAACTCGATTTCCTATCAAGTTTTGGTTAGCGTAAGGTAAAAACTTTTCCATGTTTATGTGTGGGAAGTCTTACGTGATACCTTTGTTTTCAAAAGGCTTTGAAGTTAAACAACTTTAACCCGTTTACTCACACCAGACCCATGTCTGACCCAAGTGTTTATTTCTGTTTTATAAACTCTTGGGTACTCAAATTTTTACGAGTAGCCAAGGGATTCAGGTTAGCTTTGACGAGTTATCTGGAGGAGCAATGGAGCAGGAGGCTTCAGCGTTCGTAGATATAGTGTTCCGCTGTGTTAGTTTCTCTGAGTCATTTGTTGAGTTGTATTTGAGTTGTAATAACTAGACCGGTATTTATAACTGTCTAGTATGTGTTGTATAAGCTGTGTATCTCTGATGTATATGATACAATGTAATATCTTATTTGATTAATGTAATTTATTCGTTCCGCTGTTTAGATTCTGATGTGTTTCTTTCTTTCTTCTCTATCTTTTCTCTTTTCTATCTCTTTCTTTCTTCAAGATGATACGACTTTTTGTGGAGAAAAAGCCGGGTCGTCACAGTTGGTATCAGAGCGCTAGGTTGAGTGAATACCTAGGCTTTGGAGTGAACTCTTTCTTGAGAGAGCGTATTTGTAATTTTTAACTATATATATTTTTATTCTACCTATTTGTTGGGTTACCTGTTCGGGTTTTCCAATATATGATATAAAGGTAGAAAGGGTGGTGGTGTGTGAAACACGACTACAAATGGTTGGAGTTTGAATGTTGAGGTTGGAAGTCTATCTGACGAGACTGTAGACCCAATACCGTCTCGAGTGAACTTTGTTATGGTGTAAAGATTTCATTGATCTCTGAAGGAACTGTTAAGGTTCGGAGTCCATCTTTGAAGTGGGATGAGTGGAGTTTGGATCTGTCGAATGAGCAGAAGCAAGTGATGGTATCTGAGTAACTCAGGAAGTAGTAGTTGCGTGATGAGGCGCAGTGACTGGATGTTTCTGAAGATGTTTTCTTTTGAAACAAGTTAAGGAAGTGTGTCTACTTCGGTGTTGTGGCTGAGTTCAGCAGGGTCTTTTCTGTTCGGTTTGGGGTCCGAGTTTCTCGAGAAGCTTTGGATAGGAAGTCTTGGCATCTGGGTCAGCAGTGCAGCTCGGAAGTGTTTTGTGTTCCAGCTAGAAGATCTTTTAGCTTAGCAGTTTTCTAGTGGTAGAATTCAGAAGCAGTAGAGAGGATCCATTTCTTCGATGGATTGGTTAAAAAGCATAAGCTGTTCTGATTGGTAAAGAGAGAGCAGTTTCTTGGATATTAGGCTGGGTTGATCGCAAAAGTGACTTGCGATTGCTGAGTATTCTCTTGAGTTATCAGAGTTTTTCTGGATGTCTTCAGCGAAGTCAAAGATTTGTCTGCAATTGAGATTGAATTTCTTATCGACTAGGATTCCAAGAGTAGTACCGATGGTTCAGCTTAGTAGAAGGATTGGGTGAAGCAGCTCAATATTTGATGAAGTATCTGAGTTTACTTTATGGATCTGTTGAATCATATTTTCAGGATGTGTTGTCTAGTCTGTGCTCAAGTTCATCGACGGCATTCTTATCTGCTCTAGATCAGAGTGGTGCAGCAGAAGCAAGACGGCAGCTGTTCTAGAGTGGAAGCAACCGGAATTTGCAATGTTTTGGGATTAGAAAATTTCTACAGGAAATATTTCTGGATTTAAGTCCAGATTGGTTAGTGCATCTGTTTTGTCTTTTCCAGATAAGAGAAGTAAGTTGTAGTCTTCTGATATTGAGGAGTAGAGTTTATGTTTCTTGATTCTAGTTGATCTTGAGAGGATCATTTTGTTGAGTTGTTTTTGGTCCAGTTTGTTCTAGAAGCATCAGCGAAGGTTGAGCTGATCGGTAAGGATGTAGACAGACCAGGATCGTCTGGAGAGTTTTGTGGATTTGAGACAGAGGAATTTGGATTCTAAAGTCGGAGATTTGATTTTGGATAAGTTTTCTCCGATCATAAGGGAGCTATAAGATTGGGTAAGTCTGGGAAGTCAGCTCCGAGTTGTTTTGGATCTCTTCTGTATTCTGATTTGGATAAGTGTTTGATCTACAGGATTGAATTGCCAGTTTGGATAACTGAGATTCAGAGTATATCGCGTATCTTTGAGGAAGTACGTGTTTGATCTATCTCTGGTTTTGGAACCAGTAGTTCGGGAAGGATTTGGTTGTTGAGTCAGACTCGTCTGTAGTCTGATATTCTGTTTAGTTTTATAGATCTAGTTGTGTAGGAGCTCTGTAGCTCAGTAGAATTGGTTGTTTGGATTCTGTTGAGCGAGTATCCCGGTATATATATATATACTTGGGGAAACTCGTGGAAATTTAGGAAGCTTATCCGGATCTATGTCCGGATAGCTAGAATTGTTTGTTTGTTTGAATTGGTTGTTTGGATGAAATTGTTTGCTTGGTTGTGTATGGCTGATATGTATGCCTAAATTGATTGAAATAAAATAAAAACTTTGGATTATCTTTTGTTTTAAATTTCGGGGACGAAATTATTTTAAGGGGGAAGGAATGTGATATCCCGGGATTTCAGGGAATTTAAAATGTGATAATCTTGTAAGTTAATTATTTAAAATTGGTAAAATTGTTATTTTCAAACAATTAAATAATGAGTTGTTTTTAAATATAAATATAAATAGATTTTAAATAGACTTATTATTTTCAAATTTAATAAGGGTTGTTTAAAATGTATATATATATATATATGTATATTGATTTTAAATAGGATAATTATTGATAAGTAATAATATGTTTGTTTGAAATGGATATCTATATTTATTTAAATTGATTTTAAATTGGACTTTAAATTGACTTTGAATTTGAATGTAAGAATTGAATTTGAAAAAAATATATATATCTTGGAAATGAAAATAATAATATAGTTTGGATTTAAATCATATGGATAAGTTTTTATTTAAAAATAGATTTGTTTTATATTATTCTTTTTATAGAAATTTGGATATGTATTTATTTAATAAGAATAAATACAAAGACTTTTGAAATAGTATTTAAAAAAAAAAATGATTTTTGCAATATTATATATATTTTATTTAAAATATAATTGGTTTTATTTTATTTTCTTTTAAAGATTGTATTTATATAAATTTTTAAATGTGTTTGTTTATTAGGAATTTAATTAGAAAAGTATTTATAAATTAAGAAAACATATTAGTTAATTAGGAAATCATATTTAAAAAGTTTTTAAAATTCTTTTAGGATAAAAATAAATAAATATTGACAAGTGTTAAGTTATAAATCACTTTGATAACAAGTGTTAAAACATTAATATAAGATAGAGACATGTGTCATTTTATTTGTATTTTCTTTTAATATTAATAAAATCTAAATTTACTTATAAACATTCCTAATCTTCTTTCACATTTTTCTTTTTATATCTTCTTCTCAAAAGATAAGCAAACTATGGCAGAATCGAATCTGAATTTTCCCTCAAATTCAAATCTAAAACCAAAGTGCAAATCAAAGCTGCAATGTTTATTTTCCTGTAATCTCTTTATACCAAAACCATTCTGTTATCAAAAGCCTGAAAAGTTCCTCAAAAATCAAAATCTGAAACCATTGTTCAAGTTTAAAAACCTGAGATTTTCCTCAAAAATTCAAATCTGCAAAATTTATTTCCCTGTAACTCAATTTCCCAAACCAAATACCATAACCAGAAATCAAGTGCAAATAGAAACTGCAACCTGTAGTATGTTTTCAAAAGTTCAAAACAAATTTTCAATCCAGTTCTAAGCTCTGCATTTCCCATATCTGCATCATCTTTCAAGTGCATGCAAATGAATAATTTGGGTCAAGAGCAAACCTGAAGCATTTCTGTTTAAAGCAAGAATCAAACTTCAACTTCAGATTCGAATTCAAAGCTTCAGTTTTTCAAATTCCAGAAATCAAGCAAATTCAGTTTTCAAAGTTTTAAGGCAATTCAAAGTCTTCAGCTCCATTTCCATTCAAGTTTTCAAAGCTTCATCTCAGTTTAAATCACCTCTGCACTTCATTAAAAATGTGAGTAAACATCAACTTAAAAATCTTAAGTAATAATGAGCTGTTGATTGTTAGATTTCTGAAATGTTTTATGTTTGCATGTGTATGTATATATATGTATTAGCTGTGTATATGAATGTGTTGTATATGTATATGTATCTGGTTGAAAGCATGCATGACTGTTGTTCTTGAATATCCCTGTTCTTAGTTCAGGTTTAAATTTGTTTATCTAAATTCAAAATCATCTCCTTTGATCTCTGTTAGAATTTAGTTCCAAAACAAATTTAGTTTGTTTAAAACTTGAACTTGAATTTAAACATAGTTTAAACATGTTTATGTATATATAGTAACTGGAAATTAAAATTTACAGTAAGAATTTATAAAGATGTTAAAATCAATTATTACAACTATCTGATTCAAATACATAACCTAAATTGGTCTAGATAAACATGATTTTTAAAATAAAAATTATGATTTTTAGATTTGAATTGGATATGAATTTGGGAATTTTCTAGAAATTGGGTTTGGGCCAATTTCTGGCGATCGGAGGGTGATGGAGTCTCGTGTTCATTACTGGAGCATGCTGGAAGGTAGGGGGTCTTGACAAAATTGATCGGTGAATTTTCTGATCATCATGGTGGCGGCATGGCAACGTTGTAGGGTTTACGATCAGTTTTGGAATGGTTGGGTTCTCGTGGTTGCTGCGTGGCCGTGGAGTAACCGGAGGTGACCGGTATGAGTTAGATCGAAGTGTCGTGGTGTGGCGAAGCTTTGGTTAGGGTGGCGTGTGTTCAGGTGAACGGAGGCGATGGTCAGAGGGGATTCTGTCGATCAAGTTCAAGTTTCTATTTTCGTCGAAGTAACTCGTTTTTGATTTCAGGCCTGTTCGAAGGAGTTGGGTGGTCGTGGTGATCGGAGAGGTTGTCGATGATGTCTCGAAGACCACGGCGATAGTCGGAGGCGTTCTGATCGGTGTGCACGTGCACTTGTGTACTGTGGTGTCACAGGAATTGTGGCATGAGAAAGGAAGGATTTTTCTCGAAGGAGAGACGAGTTTTGTAGGAGATGACCCGGGAGGAAACTCGAGTAGTTGTGTAGTTTTAATCCTGTTAACAGTTTAGAAGGTTACAGGTTTTTAAATTTGAATTAAATTTAACTTTTGAGAATTTAAGAAAGGAAATGGAACTTGGAATGACTCGAGTGATTCTCGGGTTCAAAATGAAGCAGGTAATTAAAAGAAATTTTCAAAATTTAAAAGTTTTTATAAAACAAGTTTTAAATTTAAATAAAGAAGTTTTAGATTTTAAAATGAAATCTTATTTTTGAATTCTATTCTTTATAAAATAGATGTTTTCTTTAACATTTTATTAAGAAGTTTTGAACTTTTGTTTAATTTAAAATTTGTTAAATAAAGTTAAGTTATTTTAAAAACATAAGTAGAAATGGAATTTTAAAGACAAGTTTTAAAGTCTAAATTAAATTTAGTTTAAAACATCTTTTGATAAATATTAAGGATATGTAAAGAAAGTTATGTTTTGATAACATTAATTTATCAAGTTAATGAGTACTCTTAAACTAAATTACTGATTTAATTAAGTAGAGTTAATTATAAAGTTATAATGGTTTATAAATATAAATAGTAATTCAAGTATTTATAAGATAATATTTATCTTAAGATAAAGAAGTTTATTATCTTGAAATTAATTAAGTTAATTAGAAAAAAATTAATTAATTTAATTGATAATGATTAAGGATTAATTAAGAAATTAATTAAGAGTAATTAATTTATTTAATTAACTCAATGATTAAGATTTATTTAATTAATGACTAAAGATTAATTAATTTGTAATTAATTAATTAAGTAATTAGAGGTTGATTAATTTGTAATTAAGGAATACTTAATTAAGTTTTATTAATTGATAATTAAGGTTTATTAATTAATAATTAAAAGAATAATTAATCTGAAATTAAAGATTAATTAATTGGTTTAAAGAGTAATTAAGGAATAAATTACTCAAGTGTAATTCATAAATGAATGTGATTAATTTAAGTTAATTAATTTGTAAATTAATTAAAGATAATCACTTAATAAAGGATTAAGTATGAATACTTAATAAGATTTATAAGTGTAATTACTTAGAGTAAGTAATTAATAAATAAATTACAAGATGTAATAAATTAAAGGGAATTACTTAATGGGTAGTAATTGAAGTATAATTACTTTGTAAGAGTAATTAAGGATTAATTATTTGGTAATTAATTAAAAGATTAAAGTAATTAATTAAGAAGTTAATTAATTAAGGTAATAAATCATAGGATGATAATTACTGTATATGATTAATTAAGATGGATTAATAAAAGTAATTAATTAAAGTTTAATTAATTAATGTAATTAATTAAGGGTCAATGTAATTAATTATATTTAATTAATTAATGGAAGAAATTAATTAAGGATTATTAATTAATGTAATTAATGAAAAGTAATTAAAGGTTAATTACTGTTAATGATTAAGAATAATTAATTTGTGAAATTAATTAAAAGATAATTACTTTATGTAATTAATGAATAATTAATCAAGGACGATTAATATTTAATGAGTAATTAATTAATTAAAGGTTTGTAATTAATTAATGATTGATTAAGCAAGGTTAGATAATTAATTCTTAAGTAATTAATTTAATTTAAGTTAATTAAATTAAGTATAACATAGGGTTAATAATTGTTGCTTATATATGATTGTTGTGTAGGATATCTGATTGGTTGATACCTATTGGATGATGTTCTGTGATATGATATTGGATATATCTGTGATAAATGTGTGATATTTATCTGTGTTAAATGCTGTGTAAATTCAAGTATTGAATTAAATTAAATTGTTTAAACCTTTAAACAACTTGGCCTTAAAAGATACGTTTTGGATTTCGATGAGACCGGGATCGGGTTTCCGTATACCGGTATTCCAGGTCTGGAGACCCGAATACCACATCAATCCAAATTAACGATAGGTCGTGAATCTCAAGTGAAGATGAAGATTCAGAGTGCAAGGGTTATTGTCGTTAACTCTGAGGGTGATTCCAAAATGAGTGTAACGAGATAATGCCTTCGGTTTCGTTCGAACCCGGAACGAACTTGTATGGATTGAATGCTTTCAGCACATCGTCAGGTGGACGATGAGCATTCTAAGTGATGTGTTTTGATTAAAGGTAATCGTAGCCTCAAGCCTCATCAAACCGGGAATGGCTAAAACAGGGGAGGTGCAGCAAGGTTAGTGGGTAGCACCCAAGTAGTATGAGATTCCTCTGTCTAGAGGTCCCTTCTTTTTATTCGGCTGTGTGGGCGGTTGAATAGCTACAACCGCTGGGGTTTCTTATGCGGGAATTATCCAGTAAGGGATGTTCCGGCCTTGTGTTGCAGGGGATTGGGAGTGATCCTCGGTACGTTGATCTAGGCCACGTACTGTGACGGGCGGTACCCCGGTAGCCCTGCCATTGTATGGAATCCAAAATCCAATAAGTGCCGTACGATTTAGTTGTGCCCAACTATGTTGGAATGTGAGATGTAAGCATTCCAGCTATTTCTGTATTTTACTTGAAAACCCTAGACCCTATTATAATATAACTCGATTTCCTATCAAGTTTTGGTTAGCGTAAGGTAAAAACTTTTCCATGTTTATGTGTGGGAAGTCTTACGTGATACCTTTGTTTTCAAAAGGCTTTGAAGTTAAACAACTTTAACCCGTTTACTCACACCAGACCCATGTCTGACCCAAGTGTTTATTTCTGTTTTATAAACTCTTGGGTACTCAAATTTTTACGAGTAGCCAAGGGATTCAGGTTAGCTTTGACGAGTTATCTGGAGGAGCAATGGAGCAGGAGGCTTCAGCGTTCGTAGATATAGTGTTCCGCTGTGTTAGTTTCTCTGAGTCATTTGTTGAGTTGTATTTGAGTTGTAATAACTAGACCGGTATTTATAACTGTCTAGTATGTGTTGTATAAGCTGTGTATCTCTGATGTATATGATACAATGTAATATCTTATTTGATTAATGTAATTTATTCGTTCCGCTGTTTAGATTCTGATGTGTTTCTTTCTTTCTTCTCTATCTTTTCTCTTTTCTATCTCTTTCTTTCTTCAAGATGATACGACTTTTTGTGGAGAAAAAGCCGGGTCGTCACAGTTTCTCAAATATTCAGGTTGAGTAGATTATCTGGAGCTAGTTCAGTTTTGAAGATCAGGACTGACGTTGCTTATCTTTGTGGTTCGAGCTTGACATTGGAGTGGTTGGACTCAGCCTCTCCGACTGATCATTTGGAGTTATCACTTCTGTTATTTTCCGCTGTATCATTATTTATCTCTGATATTGTTGTATCATATTGATATCATTGTTGTATATCATTCTGGATATTTTATTCATTGGAGTTGTATATGATATCATTTATTTCTTTCTTCCGCTGTGTTGTTATACTTAATGGTGTTATAAGCTCCGGTGAGCCAGATTCGGCGTTTGAATCTGCGGCATCTTGAGTACAAGTGAAGTACGGGTGCCGATTTTCGAAGGCTGAATTTTGGATCGTCACAATGACTATATACGTACTAATGGTTTGTATAATAATAATAAGACATATATAAGGTTCGAATGAAATAAGATGTAAAGAGATTGTGAAAAACCCAAGAAAAATAGGAAAAATGGGTAAAAATAGTAAATCAAATGTCTGAAAATAAAACCAAATATCTGAAAATTTATGTGCTAAACATAAAAGAAGCGATATAAATTTTCACATATTTTAGATGTTTGAAAATAAGGTCAAACGTTTGAAAGTTTAGCTTAGGTGTTCGAATTAATAAACCAGGCATCGGAAACTAAACAAATTAACATAGGAGAAACATATTGATTCTAGGCATATTTCTGATGTCTAAAATTAGTAGTTAGACGAGTATAATAAAGATTCAGGCGTCTGAATCTGGAGCCATGCATCCGAAAGTCTAAAGCGAAAATATCATCATGCAACACGACTTCTTAGTGGTAATTTCAAACATCTGAATCAGTTAGCAGTCATCTGAACGTATGTGAAAAGCACAAGTTGAACCTAGACCCATGTGTTCGATATGAATGGTGAAGGATGCTTTAACTTGATCGATTAGCAGCGCTATGATGTTGAATGAAGTTTAAGTGTATGGAGAGGGTAATTCTTGAATTGATGAATTTTTTGGATAAGTATAAATATAAATGACTTAGATAGAGACTGCAAGGGTATGTTAGTATTTTAAAACTTATCAGTAGGATCAAGATGAGTTAGATATTACAAACTGCTCCAATTTGTCAAGTTAGGCTACGGGGTATGTTAATATTTTAAAGCATATCAACATGGGCATGGTATGCTAATACTATAAAGCGTATCAAATAGTATATGATGGTTTAGTCATGTGATTATGCTCACAAGATTGATACTGTTAGAATGCTATGAATGATAAACTAACTCGATAGTGACGAATAAATCCCTATAATGAAAATGTTGGAGTAGACTATAAATATGTTCTATTAGAATGTTGGTATCGTATACCTAGGGATATGTTCTTACTCCCCAAGCTTATGTTTAACCCTCTATATTTCACTCTTTTGTACCTACCTATAATAGGTTGGCAGGGTCTAGGAAGATCATGAGGTGAGCATACAACAATGGAGAATCTATAGAGCCATATTATTTATACTACTAATCTAGTTATCTACTATTTTAGTTTGTTTAACTATGTTGAACTACATACCATGGAGTGTTATTTTTTGTTTTAGATGTCATAACACTTAATCTGTTCTACATTTGGTAAGATAGTTATTTTATGTTATATTATATGTTATTCGTTTGGGTATGTGTTCTAAAAGTGTAGTTGGAAGTTGACTGCTCTGTGCATTGTTATATCATATTTACCCTAACGTTCCACCATGAACTATCTTATTCTTAATGTCAATTGTGATGTAGGATTAAGCGGGTAGTAAATGGTGGTTTATTGTATAAAGGTTGTCCTTTTGAGTTAGTATCCTATAACAACGCAGTCTTTGGATGCTGCAAGATGAATAGAAAAGGCTTAAGTGACACATATCACTTATCATCCATTCCTTTGTTTAGTAAGAAATAAAATTGTGTATCCTTATCAATTTACGAAAAAGAATATATTTGGAAGCTCTGGCTTGTACATGCAATAAATGTTTAAATATTTGGAGTAAATATTACTAAGTCACCAATATATTGTTATAACATGAGTGCGATTAATTTATCCAAAAATATTTTAGATCACTCGAGAACCAAACACATTGACATTAGACATCATTTTCTACATAGCAATGTATAAAAGGAAAATATCACTTTGGGTTTTGTTAACATAGAGAATAAAATTGTTGATATATTTAAACCACTGTGTAAAGCTACTTAAATTAAATTAAGATGGAACTAGGAATTTGTGCTAAATAACCTAAACTAAAATATTTAACTATCTTAATTACAAAATAATATTTAAAAAAGAGAGAAAAATATTTTTCAAAATATTTGTGTATATTTCCAATTTTCATCCTTGTTGATGACAAAGAGCGATAAAAATGTGGAAAACTCAAGTATGTTGACAGGGAAAGTAGATGGATACATGAGGACTAACAATTCAAGGGGATTTTATTAAATTTTATATTATATAAGTCATATGGTTGTCATCGTCAAAATGTGGGAGAATGTTCAAAACATGATTCTAATGTTTTGATGATAAAAACCTTATGGCAATGCTACTAACGTGTTTATCAAGTTATTTCAGGTACAGTAGCACAGATATAGTAGTTGTGGTATAATGGGGATCGACAGAAGTAAACAGTGTATTAAATAAATCAACTGGAGAGATCAACAATGGAGAACAAACATTCAAGACATTTATTGGAGTCAATTAATTTACTAAACACAACAATGTTGATGAAATACGACAAATGAATGCAAAAGTCACGTATATTATTTATCGAGTACTTGTCGGGACATGCTAGTCTAGAGTTGTTATAAACCTAAAAGTGATATGTTATTCACTCCAATTTTAACACAATCTTCTACATATCCCAAAGTATTTTTGAGAAATTGTCGTGATTCTTTAGAATAGAATAAGTGCTAAAAACAAAGAAAAAAAGAAGAATAAAGGTTAAATTTTAGAACTGATCCATATGATGGCTCAAATGTCAACCCTCGGACTCTATATGTTGATATTTGGTATCTCCAAAGGTCGACTTGTGAGAAAATGAATGATCGACAATTGGTTGATTCCTGGACTTAAATTCAAATGTCTCTTTCCATCATAGTCGCATCTCTTCATTCTAAACTCCATTTTTCTTTACCCAAGGGTATTTCTGAAGTGATACAACTCTCTGATGCATCCAAATATCAATTATATAAACCCTCATCATTATCCAAATAAATCAATTATATAAACCCTCATCATTATCCAAATAACTCACTTCCCTTGTTCTCTGATTTCTGATCTATTTTTCTTATGTACTATACTTCTTTCAATTCTCTTAAAAAGTAAATGTTCGTTCAAAATCACATCAATGTTATTCAAATCACTTCCTATACTCCTTGTTCATTAATATAAAAGTTTTATGTATTGGTTATAGCTGATTTTACTAAAAAGAACACATTTGTATATCACAATACAAAGGGTCTACAAATACACTTTTGTATTTAAGTCAAAGTCCTGTTGAAGGGTCATCAGCCAATCTACATGAAGTCATGTCCAATAGCTCAGTCATTCTTTCTACAACAAAGGAGATGAATTTTCACTTGAGTAATATTTCACTTCTAGTAGTTCAATGTATACCCTCATATGATTGGAAAATGATCGTGATATCATATTATTGACCATAATCAAAGTATAATCTATACACTTAAGATCAGCAGTACTCTCAAGTCTGAAGACTACTACATATAATTACATTAGATCTTATATTTTTACTTAGTTGTATTAACTTATAGAAGTCTCTCGTTGAGTTGTTCTATGATTATTTCAAATAACCAAATCCCTGGTATCCATATCGGTCATAAGCAATTGATTATCCATCGTATGGAGAGCATTATGTATACTAGTCATAATCGATATCATTTTCCCGATACAACTTGACTATGATCAATTTAAGGATAATTATTGTAAATATTCAATTCAAAACTCGTGGTTAGGGACACAATCAAAACTGTTGGCGAATAAGTACTGTTCCTATGAATTTTCTACCTGTATATATTTAATGTCTTTAGATCATTACTTATACACAATATAACAATACATGCAATAGAAAATAAAACCAAAAGCATACTTTATTCCGATCAAGGTCCTCATACAAGAGTTAAATTATATAAAATTTACATAATTACCATGCACTTCCTTAACTCTATCAAATATTTTCTTAGCCAGCCTCTTCTTTTCTTTTTACAAGCTCGATACATTATAGGCCATTGAAGTTCATCAAAAGCTTCAATTTTCTTTTCACATTTCTTTTTCAATTTTCAGTTATGAACTAAATCTATTTACTTTATCTCCATCTGCATGTTTATTCCACTTGATATTGTATAAAACCAAGCCAGTGGTTTTAGGATTCAATGGCATTGGTAATTTTGATAATGGATTGCGTTGAAAGTTCATAATTGATATTTTGATGCTAATTATTTGGAAATTATGCTACCTCGACCAAATTTAGATTAGTAACCTTTACCATCACACCTAAAATAATGATTAATATTATGGGTTATAGACCGATTTTGACACTAAATATATAACTAAATAAGAAATTAGTTGTTTCAAATTTTAGTGGTTACAACAATGGTTACCATGAACTATGATTTGAGATACATCATGTGCTATTGTGGAAGGAGTCTCCAAATATTAAATAATTTTCATAGTCCACATATTTTGAAATCTACTAATATTCCAAAAGAGTCATTATGCATTATCTAGAATATTGCAAATTGAAGATCAAGAGTTTAACACATGGTATAAGATGATATTATCATGGTTTATCAATGAGGATTATCCCATGATGCTTTAAAAGTTGTCATAGATTATGAATTAATAATTATTGCAATTTGAAATTATCTCAAGCTATGTTGCATAAGCTACTGCTTATTATGAATGATGTCACATGTTAATAGATTGAATTGTCATAAGTTATTAATTAAAAGATTGTCGCATGTAATCAGACAAATAATTTTTGAAACATTTTAGTTAAAGGATTATCTTAAGTTATCATTTAAAAACTTGTTGCAAGTTATCAAATAAAGAATTATTGGAAATAATATATGTCGCATGTCATTTGGAGACTTATCACAAATAACTAGGTATAAAGATTATCGCATTCTATCGATCAAAGGCTGCGACATAGTATCATTTATAAATTTATTGCATGATAATAGTGTTTATTTATCAAAAGTGAATGGTGAAAAGTTGTTGTTTGTTAATTGTCAAAGGCTATAAAAGAGACTATCGCATGCCATTTGGGAGATTACCACAAGTCATGAACTAATGGGTTATAACACTCTTTGGATATTGTCATAGGTTATTAATAAATGTTATTGCATATCAAAGTTATGTAGTTGTCACATGTGAAGAAAATTAGCTACAACAATTTATTGATAATGTTTGCATGTTATAAGTGGGAGGTTACCGCATGTGAAAAAGGGCATGTTATCGCTTGTTATCTATTGTGAATTATACTTCATGAAGTTGTTAAGCATCTATATGGAGATGGAGGAGCCATCACATGTTGTTATTCTCAAAGCTCTCGCAAGAAATCGATTGTTAAATTTTTGCATCCTACTTAGTCTAAGCTACTACCTTTTATCGATGAAAAGATGTAACATGTTTTAGAGCTATCATAAGTTAATTGGAGTTAGTTATTATTTGAAACGAGGTAATTCAAGATTGTTTCAAAATATTCACTTAACATTGCTAATAGGATAAAATTAAGAAGGCACAGAGACTTTGATATTTTCATTCCAAGATGCCACATGGTGTTTTCTCATTGGTCCACGTCATTATTATTTAGTCAAGCTTGAAGAATTCTTGCACCGATATGTGAAGATATGAACCAATAATAGACCACCATGATTTATATATTAATTTCCCACTAACATGCTCCAATTTTCCACTACCATATTTTCGAGTCTCCACCATGAATCTATACATTCTTTATAATTCCACATATCTATTATCCTTTGCACTACTAAGACTACCATGTGTAGATCACCAACAAGCTATGTATAAATTCAACACCTCATCAATCCACATGATCCACTCATATCCCATGATTAAGACACATGTTTCCATCTTAATCTATGATCCTTCCATGTCACCAACTCATGTCAACCTTATTCGACCAAGGTAACAAAGCACTACCAACCAACTAATACATCTCTTTATGCCAACAATTAAATAAAGAGAAGGTTATAGTCATTGGATGAACAACGCATATCAATGTCACATGTCAAGCATCTAATGGCAAGCTACAATCATATACAGACTCTCATAGCCACATCAAAAATGGACTTTCTTGCTTCTTTTCTTTCTTTATTTTCATTCCGACTTTGAATTTTTTTATAATAGTTACTTTAATGGTCATTCAAGAGAAAGTTGACCTATGTATTTGCAAGAAAAAGGGCAAAGAATAAAGATATTTTCAAAGTGGATGGAGGAGAAATCAACTCTGAACCACTATAAAATCTTTGTGTCTTTCCCTCTTTTTTGCTCTCTTTATGCATTTTCCTTGTGAAGGTTACTTATGTCAAATATTTAAGACCCATATTATGGGATGGGTGTTTGACAAAATTCTGTTCAAACAATCATTTACATATTAAAGCATATAACTTAGAAGTAAACAAAGTCAAATATTGTTAGATAATTTGCAAGGGTTATGTTAAGTGATTTTGATATTCTGATATTAGTAGCAATGATAATATCTGATAGAATTATGAGTAATTGTAGTAGTAAGTATATAATTTAGTTATAATACCAAGATTCATAACTATCTTATCTAAAATAATATTAAGCTATATAGTTTTGTTTATATTGGTATTTCATTACATTTTTATGCAATGAATGTTAGAGAAAGCGTTCTTACATATCAATAGAAATTTATGAATTTTGTATTAAATGAATCACAATTATGAAAAGTTAATCATAATTATTGGACCAAACACTTAAACATTAATTTCTAAATGTTTAGATGTTCATATATGTATATTGGAAAAATGCCATTAATATATCAGATTGACTAGTGCGTATAATACTCTTTAATTTAGGAGACATTATATTTCTCATAAATACTAGTGTATAGAAATTAATGGGTTAAGTACATGATTCTATTGTTAACAACAAAAGTGATCCTCAACTAGACACATTCATGGGTGATTGTATCAAAGTCAAATAGACGATCTTATATGACGATGTGTAATAGTTTTTTGACCCAAGAGTACTATCAGACTTTATATGGAGGCCACACTTTGAGTTTGAATACCCATGACTCGATCATGTTATAGTCCTAATTAGATATATGTTAAAACACATGAAGTGGGATACTACTCAATAAAGGATTCGCCTCCCTCAATACAAGAGAGTTAGTGTCATCACTGGTTGAGATTGACATGAAGTCAAAAGTCCATGGACAACATATTATGGTAGATTAGTTAAAGTTGTCAGACCGAACAAAGTTACTTAGGTAAATTCCCAAACTTAACTTCATATGTTTTAATGTATTGATCGATATATGGTCGAGCACTGGATATCAAGATGATACAATGTTAACAAGGAGACATAATGTGTGCAACTAGGAACAACAAGTGACTTACCATAAATGATCTTCAAGCATCCATTCTTCCATCCACTATTTATTTCATTAAAATCCACACATTCTTTGATCTTCGAAGTGTTGTATATCAATGATGAAATAAAATCCACATATACTTTGATCTTCGAAGTGTTGTATATTAATGATCAGGTTCGAGAATCATGCTTGAGAATCTCATAATCGTAACATAAAGTCTTAATTTTTTAGATCAATAAAAAGATAAACTAATTTTTGCATAAATGATAATAGGCTAGATCCAAATCATAATAAGCTAGATCTTTGAAAAAAATAATTTTCACAATCACATATACAATAAGAGAGCATACTTTTATTTAGTAAAAGCAAATAATTTCTAGTGAATAATTTCCTTGGATTGTATTTCTTCCTCTTTACCCCTTTAATTTGATAAGCTTTCTTCATGGAAAGGAAAACTAGATGAGTAGGTAGAGAGAGGGCCAATCCTATCGGGGTTTTCTATTCTTTATATACACCTACCATCAAGGCGTTAATAGGAAATTACCTTTTTAACCACCAATAGAAATTATTCTCTTTATTTTTATTTAACTCAATTTGGTAATTTTCACATGGGTTAGTTAATTACCCACTTGGCCTACATATGGGCTGATGGGTAAGTCCAACATTCTCTCACTTGGTCCATGTGGCATTATGTACTTTAATGGTTTAATAGTATAACATAATGCACGTAGTGAAATTAATAAATCCATCCTCATATTGGTCACATCATAAAGTTGTTATTAAGCAGAGAAACTGATAAGGATCATAGTGGTCGTATATCAATTTATTGAAATAGTCCCTTCCATGTATCACAATATTAGTCTTCCACATAACATGACACATAATAAGGTATTTAACAACGGCTCAATAGCAACGTCTTTATAAGATACAAAATCATGTTTAACTTACATAATGCATTCATGTATATGTACCAATCATACAAAACAGGATTCATAAATTTATATCAGAAACAATAAATAAACAAGCACAGATTGTCAAATTCAATAACATAAAAAATAACATCAATGATGGTATCCAATAATGCACATTCTTTTGACATGTTCATTGAATGTCTTTAGGACTAAACTTTTTAACGGCAAAGTATTTTAATTTATATGCTTTGTACATTTTGAATACTTGTCGTGTTTAGAAAAGAAGACTGTTGTAAGTTGTCACAATAAATTTTCAGCAGCTTGGCAATAGTGTCGACAATTCTAAGTCTTAAAATGAATTTCTATAGCCATAAACCATGAAATGTGTTCTCAAAGCATGTCACAAACTCAGCCTTCATAGTAGATGCAGCAATGGAAGACTGCTTTACACTCTTCCATGAAAGTTCTCCTCCAGCTGATAGGAAAAAAAAATCCGAATGTGGATTTTCTTATATCCACACATCCAACAAAATATGAAACTAAATATCCAATCACCTCGAGATGATTAGATCTCTTATAAGTGAGCATATGATCTTTCGTTCCGTGCAAATACCTCAACATTTAATTTGCAGCTTTCCAATGATTTACTCCTAAATTGTATTGCTACCTGCCTAGCATTTCGACAGCAAAAATGATGTCTGGTCTAGTACAAGTTTTAGTATACATCAAGCTTCCAACAATAGATGCATAAGGAATGTGTTCCATTTGGTCGCATTCCAATTTATTCTTTAGTCATTGCATGAGACTAAATTTATCTCCTTTCTGAATTGGAACGACACATGCAAAGCAATTGCCATCTTGAATCTCTCTAAAAGTTTATTAATGCTTTTGGAGACAATCCCAACTATCTTTGTGATCTATCACAAAATATTTCCGTTACAATCACATAGGATGCCTTACCCATTGTAACGATCTGTATTTTACATATCGAATGATCCTAAAATATTTTTATTTATTTATACAAGGTCATATGACTCTAATTTTTTTGGAAAATGACTCTTAGGGACATTTTCCACATCTATAATTTTTGTTGAATTTCTATGTGACCATTTTGATTCTGAAAATATTGTATATACTATAACTTTTGATAGGAGCCGAATTAGGGTCTCTTACCACTTCCATCGCTTCTAGGTGATGGTTTCTAGTTCCATAGAATGGTTAATAGAGAAATGGACTTACCGTTGAAAGTTATAGCTATTTTAAATTTTGGCTACTACTGGCTTTCATTAGTGAGTAATTAACTAAGCCCGTGCTTAGGCTCACTAACCCGTCTCGAAAATTGTTCTAAGGGGAGGCTGTAGGAACCGATCGGAGTCATTTCCATCTTTTCCAAAATAGCTCTAAATCTCCATAACCCTAATTTCATCAAAAAGCCTGCATTTTTCTTATTAATCTTAGCCAAATCATCAATTAGAGGGGTTATTAACATATAGGAGCTTGGGATTACCATTTTGGCTGATTTGCATTCCTCTTTCTTGCTGTCCACTTCAGATTTAAAGGGGAGATCTAAGGAGAGAAATTGGTATTTTAGGTATTTAGTGAGCGGTTCTTGACCTCTCAATCTACCATGCATGTTTATATAGTTAAAAATGATGTTTTTAACATGATTTTGAACCTAAATTATTTTCTAACATTAACCACATTTTAACATATGTTTATGGTCGAATTTTAAAGGTTGAAAGTAGTTTTTAAATGTTTTTTCAAAACTCCTTTTGTTCATGTTCATATGCTAGTGTAAAAGCTAGATCTAGGTTAGGATTTGCTTGATATCAGATGTATATGTATGATATTCCATGGTTGTATGTTGTGTTTTGATGTAGTTTTCTAGTGCTTTTAGGTATTTAGGAAAGTAGTGGTTGAATTGGTAAATTGAAGGCAAAGATGGTCAGAATTGTATGAAACTTGAAAGGGAGGCTCTAGAGCATGGAAGGAGCTCAGAATTCAAGTTGCATCGAATTTGGAGCTAAGTACAAGAGTCGGTATTGAGAGGTCTGATCAATACCAAGAGCTTTTTCTTCATAGAAACCACTCGATGGAAGGTTGATGCTTCCAGTTGGAGCTTAGGGTGATGAGCGAAGGAAAAATGCAAGAGTTTGGCTAAGTATTAGACTTGGTACCAAGAGCTTTGGAGGGCATGGAAACAAGAGCTTTTGGAATTAGCACCAAGAGCTTTAGAGTTTATGCTGAGAGGTTTTATGAAGAGTAGTTGGGTCCAAGCACTTAGAAGATGGAGCACTAGAAGGAAGGAATAAACCTTTAATGCTCTTGAGGTGGAACTTCCAAGAGGGGACGCTTAGGCTCTGTAGGTCATGCTGAAGGTGTTTTTCAGATTGCTTAGGGTTTGATGGCGATACAGTGGCATGATGACAGCTTTGGGACTTCGGTTGATGACAACTCAACGACGAATGGAGTTAGGTTCTAATGATGGCGACTCGATGTTGAAAGGAGTCGTGAGAATGGTTATCCAAAAAGGGCGAGTTCAAGAAAGGGTGACTCCTGGATAGAACGTGAGAATGGTTCTATCGTGGAATGGAGGAATGTGGAATGGTTCCTCGAGAATAATGGAAACTGGACAGAGCAAGGAAAGGGCTCAGATACACATACTAAGGGATCATTGATACGCAGAGTGTTTTCTAATGTACTCGAAAGCAGGGGTATTGTGGGGATACCGACGAGTACTTTGTTTGGTTACCTCGGGTCGGTTGTTTGAATTCGTATACCATAGACCGGTGGATTTGGATCTAGTATTAGATTCAGGATAGAGAGGAGTACACTAAAAACTGGGATTTCCATTAGTCCCAAGAAGAGGAAAGATCATACGATATATCATGTATCTACATCACACTGAGTGATAGTGAGGATTGTTTGATGTATGCTATGAATCACTTTATGTATGTCACTTGAGATAGATATTGGGGATAAGGATACATGGACACCCTCGTCATACTTAATTTGCAGTGTGCCTTTATGATATTTGTAGAGTAGCATATTATGTTTGTTATGTGCTAACTCTTTGGTTGCAGGGACATTTTAGGTATGGTTTGTATTCCCTTGTTCCTCACTATATTGACTTGTAAAGTATTTTAAGATTCATTTACCACTCACACCATACTGTTGTATGACTCAAGGTTTTATGCTTTGCTTCTTATTATTATGGGTACTCTTAAATAAGTAGACCAGATAGCAGGTCTAGCTACGACACAGTAGTTATGCAGAGGATGGGCTGGATGGAGTTTTCTCGTATTATATATGGATTTCTACACTTATTCTGCTATGTAAAACTATGGAGTCTTGATAATGCTTACTTACTACTATTATTACGAGACGGTAATTTGGGTTTATTTCAGTTTGTATAAACTTTATTACTCTATTGTATAACTCTGTGGATCTGTACTCTGATATTTAGTTCACTTATTTGCTACCGTCTCTCCTGTTTTTTAACTGTGATGCATATTAATTTTGTTGCATGCACTTTGAGATATACGACAGGTTCTATGATGTTTTATTTAATTTTCAGCCCTTGATGATCGACCCACATCGGTCGGACACATCAGTAGTGCACTGTATAGTTATATTGGGTGGCGGTGGTATAGGGCGGTCGTCACACCCATATCTTTCATTTTAAAGTTCATAAGAGAAATTCCTTGGTTTGATGTAATAAACCAAGATCTTTAGTAGCAAACAAAATGTCATCAACATACAGAATTAGAATTATAAACTTACTCCCACTGATCTTTAGATATATACATCGATCAACGATGTTTTCCTCAAATCCAAAAGATGTCATGATATCATTGAACTTAGGATACCATTGTCAGGGGGCTTGTTTAAGTCCATATAATGATTTCTTAATTTTATGCACCATATGTTCATTTCCTTCAATCATATAACCTTCAGATTGATCCATAAAAAACTTCTTCATCTAAATTCCCATTCAGAACGGTCGTTTTCACATCCATTTGATGGAACTCTAAATTGCAATGAGCTACCATTGCCGTAATAGTTCTTAAGGAATCCTTTTATAGACAGGCGAAAATGCCTTTTTATAGTCAACACCATTTTTTCTGAGTAAAACCTTTGGCAACAAGTCTAGCCTTATGACGTTTAATATTGCTATTTGAGTCATGCTTGGTCTTGTAGACCCATTTACACCCAACTCTTTTACAACCTTTTGACAATTCAACAATGTCCCAAACTTCATTATGATCTACTGATTTTAGCTCTTCTTTCATGGCGTTTAACCATTTCACATAACTATAACTTTTTATAGCTTGTGAAAACGAAACTGGATATCATCAATTCCAAAGTCAAATTCTGACTCCTACAGGAAAACCACATAATCATCAAAAATAACAAACCTTCTTTTCCTATCAGATCTTCTTAATGTGATTTTTTTTATGGTTCTACTATAGGTTCATTCATGTGAACATCATTATGTGGTGTTTGATCATTAATTTGTTGTTTTTCCAAATCATTAGCATGATCAACATATCAAGGAAAAAAAACTTGAGAAGAAGCTACAAGTAAAGGAATTTGCACTCTAACTTCTTGACTTTTTACTTTGCATGGTTCTAAATTCCCACTAACTTCACCATTCTCAATTAACCTAGCATTTCCTGTTTCAACAATTCTTGTACTATGATTAGGACAATAAACTGATAGCCTTTAGATTTTTCTAGATAACCAATGAAGAAACCATTGATTGTTCTTGAATCCAGTTTCTTTTCTTGTAGATTATAAATTCTTACTTCTGTTGGGCAAGTCTAAACATGTAGGTGCCTTAAATTGGGTTTCCTTCCTGTCCACGGTTCAAAAGATGTCTTTGAAACAGCCTAACTAGGAACCTTGTTCAGCAAATATACAATGGTATTTAAAGCATGCATCCACAATGATTTAGGTAAAGATGAATTGCTTAACATACTTCTAACCATATCCTTTAAAGTACGATTGCACCTTTCCACAACACTGTTTTGTTATGGTATTCCTAGCATTGTGTATTGAGCACATATGCCATGACTTTCATCATACCTTCCATAATATTCACCATCTCTATCAAATCTGACAATTTTCACATTTCTATCAACCTTTTAACTTCGTTGATAAACACCTCTAGGGTGTTTACTGATTGTGACTTTTCATTCAACAAACAGATATATCCATAATGTGAAAAAATATCAATAAAGGTGATAAAATACTTTTCTTCACCAAGAGATGGAACATTAAAAGACACACACATATATCAGTGTGTATTATTTAAAGTAACTGTATGCTTCGCTTTCTTTGTGTGTCTTATGTGTTTTTCCTTAAGACATTCCATACAAATTCCAAGATAAGTAAAATATAAATCAGGTAGGATATCGTTTTTTATTTGGATATGTGATATAAACATTTATGCCATAAGTAATCTAATGTTCTATCAATTAAACCACGTTTAGTACCAACATTATGATGCAAGATTAATAGAGTTTTATCAAAAAGAGTATTAACCTTTAATTTGTACAAACTACCATAAAGAATACCCGAACCAATAACAAGATTTCGTTTAAACAAACTGAAACATCCATTCCCAATTTAAAAAAGTATCTAGAAATATAATGTTTAGATAAGGAAATCAAATTGCAAGAAACAGAAGGAACATAAAAAGTCTGAAAATGATCTAAATGATGTCCTGTGTCTAAAATTAGATGATAAGTTCTAATGGCTACAACTAGAACTTCAACTTAGTTTCCCATAAAGATAAAAAAAATATTTGGGCTTGTGGTATGGGTTGTAAGGAATCCCTGCGTCGTATTTGAAATACGAATGGTACACCAAGAATCAATCCACTTAGTATTATAAGGAACTTCAGCTAAATTTGATTAGAAATATGCTAAGGCACTGGGCTTACCTTTCCTTTCGAACCATGCCTTACGTTTCATGCAATCTTTCTAATAGTATGCAATATTTCCACACAAATGATACTTATCCTTTCTTGATTACGTCTTATGGATTTGGGCAGATAATTGATTTAACTTTGATAGTACTTGCATGTCTTTTCCAACATTCTTTCTTAGTTTCTTTTCGGCTCTCTTCTTACCCATGAGATTTGCTGAATGAATTTATGATTTCTTAAGCCTTGCTTCATCTTAAATGTGCATACTTTGCAATTCATACACATTCCATTTATCCTTCAGAATATTATAGTGCAAATGAAATGGACCATACCTAAGAGATAAAGACTTAAGGTGAACGTTTCTAAGAAATTTTCAATCACTTCCATTCCTATGGTTATTAATTTCGGTGCTATATTTGTCATTTCAATGATATGCTCATGCATAGCATGAGAACCGTCAAACTTAATAGTGGTTAGGTATCCATTGGTGTCCTAGTGAGTGATTATCAACAGTCCCAGACTAGGAGCATTCTTCCACAAACTTCTTAAATTCCTTAGCACTTTCAATTTTTTTAATTGTCGAATTGATGTTGTTTTCTACATTTATTCGCATAAACATTAAGCATAGTATGTTAGATCATTCCCCAGCTTCATAGGAAGATCTCTGTTCAGGACTGCTAGTAGTAGTTACTGCAGTTGGTTTCTCACTTAAGAGTGCCAAATCAAGATCCAAAACACCCAGATGAAACTGCACTTGTTCAGACCATCCAGAGAAATTAAGCTCATTAAACTTAATAACAGACATGCCTTGCAAATGTAGGAGAACAGGAACAGTTGCTGCAAAAATATATAAAATACGCTCATACATTAATGCTTTGAGTAATAAACTTAAATCTATAACATAGATTCAGATTCAGCTAACAAACATAAGGTGTATATTGAAGTTCTCCTTTGGGTGATACAACAATATGCAATAAAACAAACATAATTGATGCTCAATAAAATTTCACAAAATTAGCAATTATCATGCTCCAGTTAGATATATTTGCTATCTCTGGATATACAAAACATTCCTAACCAATCACATCAATATACCTCGGTAATTTCATAGGTTATAAAATAAGCGATCAACCTTTGGGCAATCTAAAAATTTTTTATAACTAGTAAAGATGTTTTTGGTAACATTATAAATAAAACGAATAAATTAATAAATGAGATTTTAAAACGAGTACAATTGAAGAGTCAAGGAATTTGAATATTTCATAAAAAAATGCGCTTTCATATTTAAAAGAATAATTAAATTAAATTATTTGACAAGAAGAAGTGATATAGAAACAAAGATCAAGGATTCCATGGATGGATGAAGGATATTTGAACACTAAGTTTTTCCACAAAGTAGCTAATGGTAGGAAATGTAATAGAGAAATTTTTGGTAGTAAGAAAGGGCATAGAGTTAAGGCTAATTAGGATGTGTTGTACACTGAAGACACTAAGACTGATTTAAGTGAGTTAGATGTTCCATTTATGGGATAAGAAATTTTAAAGGCCATTAAAGATATGCCTATGATAAATCTTCAGGCTAGGATGATTTTCCTATTTTATTCTATGAAACTTTTTGGAATGTTTTAAAAGATGATATAACTAAAACTTTTAATGAATTTTATGTCGGTTCATTACAATTAGGCCGATTTAATTTTGCAAATGTAATCTTACTACATAAGAGAGTAGGCGCTAACCAATTAAAGGACTTCGGACCTATTTCATTACTAAACTGTTCTTTCAAAATTAAATTTAAGGTTTTAGTTAATAGATTAAATAATAAAATGAATAAACTAATAGATAATACCCAAACTGACTTCATTATGGGTAGAAATATTACGGATGGAGTAGATGTACTACAAGAATTTATTAATTACTATTGTAAAAATAATACTACATGTGCACTTTTAAAACTTGACTTTGCTAAAATTTTCGAATCAATTGACTGGGATTTTCTTAAAGATTTATTATTAGCTAGGGGTTTCATTGTTAGATGGGTAGGATGGATTATGTCTTTACTTAAAACGGGAAATTCAAGTATTATGGTTAATGGTGTACTTAGAAATAAAATTCAATCGAAATGTGGATTTAGGCAAGGAGATGCATCATCACCTCTTCTTTTGGCCTTATTTTTTTGTGAGCCTTCTTCAATGTTTTTTAAATGTTCTCCCAAAATTTCAAGTCAATCCGACTTTTGTATGATTCTGTAGGTCCATTTTAAGTTAGCTGCTTTTGGTCAAACAGCTTGAATCAGGTGAGTCTTCACTTCTAAAGCTAGATTGTTTGGCATGCTATAAAACTTGGCAAGCGTCTATAGGGAACATATCAGATCATGATGCAAGAGGATTGAAGGATCCATGAGTGAACCTTATGGATTGCTAGCGATCCACAGGTGATGGATCGCTGGCGATCCATCATCTTGGCCAAATTTTGTTTTCCTCCTCTTGAGTCTTTCTTCATTCCTTCTTCTAGTATTCTTGGTTGATTCTTGATTTATTTTGACTTATCATAGATGTTCTAACTTCCTTTGAATTCCATTGGGTTAAAAAACCCAGTTAACAACTAGGTTTATTCTTTTAAAAATTCTTAGTCCATTTGATTTCAATATAACAAATAGGGATATTAATTGTGAAATATATTGGTATAGTTTTAGATTTTATTATAAAAGATGTAATGGTTTTTTACTAGATACTATTTACATAGTTACATGTTGGTATATTTGGTTTTCAAGAAACCAAAGAGTGTTTAATAATCTTATTATTGATTTGGAAAATTTAATATATATGAACTACTCGTATAATTTTAAATCGATTTCTAATCCTAGTTATAAGTTAAGTAAACATGATATGTTCAAAAATTTCCTTAGAAAAGTAAAATTTCATATCAACCTTTTAAAGGAGAAAATTATTCTTAATTATAAAAGAAATAGTATTGGTTTAAATTTAGTCCTATTAGACATTTTTTATAATGACATTTATGATATTTTGCTATTGCTAGAAAATTATCTTTGAGTGAGGAGTATTATTTTTCTTTTTTATTATTTCTTTCTCGTAAGCTTTTATGCAGTTTGATCTATATTATGGCATTTACTGCATCTTATTTAGTGTATTCATTCTTTTGTTTGTTTTTATAACTATTGCATATGTGTGTATGTGTGTGTGTATTTAAATATATTTGTATACATATTTATATTTTTGATTTAAATTTTTGTTTATTGTATTTTGGATCTTTAGTTATGCTCATATTAAGGATGGATTCAGCCAATTCAAGGAGATGATCTTCTTTCATTGTTAGTGGTTTATAGTATTTTTCTATTCTATTTTATTATGGATCTTAGATTTTTAGGCTTAAGGGGTTTTTTATTATTGTTTTTATTGTATGGAGTGGGTATCGCTACCTGCCAGGCATATTGGCTGTTGCATTTTTTAGTGTAGAATAAATTACATGAATACTCTCATCTTCTAATGGAGGATCACTCATTTCTCCCAACAATGAACTCAACAAACTCATGACAAATCTTTAAAATTATACATAAACCATAATGTCATTCATTCATAAGCATCACATAAATATGGGTAAATGAATTTCCTTTAATTTGACATTTACAAACCTTTCTAATTGGTCACTTTGGCGACTAATAAATTACAAATAATATAAATATCAAATTAAAACATAATTATATAATTCATATGTATAAGTTCTTAATCTTTGATAGCTTTGGTAACCAATAACATAAAGTATAATCACTTTAATTCAAATAGCATACTAATAATACTTTAATTCAAATGGCAACATATGTGCATTGTGCATAATCATAAGACATATATAATTCATATATATATATATATATATATATATATTAATCATACAACACTCTACCATGATCCAAAACATTACATACAAGCCGAAATTGTTATAGCAATAAAATAATACACTCAAACATATATAGCATAATTCAAAACTATACAATTAATTTATTAGTTAGAGCTACAGATTGGTTCAAAACTTAATTCATATATATCATAAATTAATATAAAAAATTGCAAACGAAAAATGATAAAGAAAACCAAACATCACTCGACAAAGACAATAATATAGCATATTTTGATAAATTTGGAGAAAACATTTTAAAAGACAAATTATCCTAATAATTGAAGCACAAAGACACAAGCCTTTTTTTGCTACAAGGACAGGCTCAAAGCCCAATTATGAAATAAATCATTCCTCTTACATGAAAACGTGCAAAACTCGATTATTAAAGTCAAAACTCAAGTGCACTTCCCGTCGTTCGATTTTTATGGCATCTGTCGTGGACTTCGTCGGCTTCCAACATAGGAGATCGCCCTTCTCTAACTCCTTCTTCACCCCCGATGCCATCAGCCTCTTCACTCGTTCAAATGCTGATTTCCCGCTCGTGTAATTTTGTCACCGCCTACTCTAGTCACTTCGCCTCCTTCCATTTTCAGAAGAAAAATGCGCAGTCACTTTTACTAAAGGTTCAAGCTTTGTCGTCTCTATTTAAATATCTAAAGAATTTGAATTCCCCAATAAATTGCCTTCTCCCGCCACCATTTTTTTGAAAGACTTGTATATATTGGTTTATTGCTTGAAATTTCTTTTGGATTGCTTGGCTCAGAGTAGTAGGCTTCTTAAGTCCTCAGACCAAAATAGAATGTGAAGCACAAATTAGTTCAATATAAGGAATTGAAGAAATTGAAGAGCATGATGCGAATGATGTAGTAAATATGGTGATTGAGTTCATCAAATCTAAAATTGGAGTCTCCATCATATAAATCTAAAGTTGGTGATAGTTGATGCTTTGTAATTTTACAAATTATTTTCACAATCATTTGTAATAAAACTGATACCAATGTGTTGCAAAAATGATACGCATTGTCTGTTTGATTAGAGTTGATGCTTTTTAATTTAAAAAATTATTTTCACTGTCATGTGTAACTAAAATAATACCAAAGTATTGCGAAAATGATACCCACCATCTGTTTGATTGGAGTTGATGCTTTGTAATTTGAGAAATTGTTTTCGCTATCATTTGTAACAAAACCGGTACCAAAGTAATGCAAAAATGTTACCCACTGTCTGTTTGATTGGAGTTAATGCTTTGTAATTTTAGAAATTATTTTCACTGTCGTTTACAACAAATCTGATACCAATATATTGCAAAAACGATACCCACTGTCTCTTTGATTAGAGTTAATATTTTTAATTTTAGAAACTATTTTCACTATTATTTCTAACAAAACCAATACCAAAGTATTGAAAAGATGATATCCATTGTCTATTTGATTGGAGTTGATGCTTTTTAATTTTAGAAATTATTTTTATTATCATTTGTAACAAATCGATACCAATATATTGCAAAAAGTTATCTACTGCCTATTTGATTAAAGTTGATGCTATTTGATTTTAGAAATTGTTTTTATTATAATTTGTAACAAAACCGATACAAAGTATTGTAAAAATGATATCCATTGTATGTTTGATTGGAGTTTACGCTTTGTAATTTTAGAAATTATTTTCACTGTCATTTGTAACAAAATTGATATCAATATATTGCAAAAGTGATACCCACTATCTTTTTGATTGGAGTTGATGCTTTTCAATTTTAGAAATTATTCTCACTGTCATTTATAACAAAAATTATACCCATTGTTTGTGTATTTAGAGTTGATGTTTTTTAATTTTAGAAATTATTTTCACTATTATTTGTAACAAAGCTGATACAGACATATTGCAAAAATGATGTCCACTGTCTGTTTGATTGGACTTTATGCTTTGTAATTTTAGAAATTATTTTCACTGTAGTTGTAACAAAACGGATATTATTCCAAAATGATATCCATTGCCTGTCTGGTTGGAACTGATGCTTTCTAATTTTAGAAATTATTTTCACTATTATTTGTAACAAAATGGATACCACTATATTGCAAAAATTATAAACACATTGTTTGTTTGATCAGAGTTGATGCTTATTAATTTAGAAAATTATTTTCATTGTCATTTATAACAAAACCGATACCAAAGTATTGCAAAAATGATACACCCTATCTATTTGATTAGAGATTATGCTTTTTAATTTTAGAAATTATTTTTACTATCATTTGTAAGAAAAATAATACCAATATATTGCAAAAATGATACCCACTATGTATTTAATTAGAATTGATGCTTTATAATTTTAGAAATTATTTTCACTGTTATTTCTAACAAAATGGATACAAATATATTGCAAAAACGATACCCATTGTCTACTTGATTGGAATTGATGCTTTGTAATTTTAGAAACTAATTTCACTACCATTTGTAATAAAACAGATACCAATATATTGTAAAAATGATACCCACTGTTTGTTTGATTGGAGTTGATTCTTTTTAATTTTAGAAATTGTTTTCGCTATCATTTACAACAAAACTAATACCAAAGTATTGCAAAAATGATATTCACTATTAGTTTGATTGGAGTTGATGCTTTGTAATTTTAGAAATTATTTTCATTGTCACTTTTAACAAAACCGATACCAACTTATTGCAAAAATGATACCCACTGCTTGTTTGATAAGCGATGCTTTGTAATTTTAGAAATTGTTTTCACTATCATTTGTAACAATAATTGATACCAATGTAGTGAAAAAATAATGCCCACTTTCTATTTGATCGGAGTTGATGCTTTGTAATTTTAGAAATTATTTTCACTGTCATTTTTAACAAAATCGATACCAATATATTGCAAAAATGATATCAACTGTTTGTTTGATTATAGTTGACACTTTGTAATTTTACAAACTATTTTCACTATCATTTGTAACAAAACCGATACCAAATTATTTAAAAAAAAATTGATATCCACTTTCTAATTGATTAGAGTTGATGCTTTGTAATTTTAGAAATTATTTTTAACAAGTATACATAACAAAACCGATACCAATATATTGCAAAAATGATATCCACTCTGTTTGATTGGAGTTGATGTTTTGTAATTTAAGAAATTATTTTCACTGTCATTTATAACAAAACTGATGCCAAAGTGCTGCAAAAATGATAACACTGTCTATTTGATTGGAGTTTATGCTTTTTAATTTTTTAAATTATTCTCATTATCATTTGCAATAAAACTGATACCAATATATTGCAAAAATGATACCTATTAATTGTTTGATTGTAATTGATGCTTTGTAATTTTAGAAATTATTTTCACTGTCATTTGTAACAAAAAGGATACCAATATATTGCAAAAATGATACTCATTGCATGTTTGATTGGAATTAATGCTTTGTAATTTTAAAGATTATTTTCACTGTCATTTGTAACAAAACTGACACCAATATATTGCAAAATTATACCCAATGTCTATTGATTAGAGTTAATGCTTTATAATTTTAGAATTTATTTTCACTATCATTTATAACAAAACCGATACCAAAGTATTGCAAACATGATACCCATTGTCTATTTTATTGGAGTTAATGTTTTTTAATTTTAGAAATTATTTTCACTGTCATTTGCAACAAAGCCGATACCGCTATACTGTAAAAATGATACCCGATATCTGTTTGATTGAAATTGATGTTTTGTAATTTTAGAAATTATTTTCACTGTCATTTGTTAAAAAATGGATACCAATATATTCCAAAAATGATACCCATTGTCTGTTTGATTGGAGATGATGCTTTGTAATTTTAGAAATTATTTTTTACTGTCATTTTTAACAGAACTGATACCAATATATTGCAAAAATGATACCACTGTCTGTTTGATTGGATTTGATGCTTTGTAATTTTAGAATTCACTATCATTTGAAACAAAACGGATACCAATATATTTCAAAAATGATACCCACAGTCTATTTGATTGGAGTTGATGCTTTGTAATTTTAGAGATTGTTTTCACTATCATTTGTAACAAAACAGGTACCAAAGTATTGCAAAAATGATACTCACTATCTGTTTGATTGGAGTTGATGCTTTGTAATTTTAAAAATTATTTTCATTATCATTTTTCATAAAACGATATTAATATATTGCAAAAATTATACACATTGTTTGTTTGATTGAAGTTGATGCTTTGTAATTTTAAAAATTTGTTTGACTATTATTTGTGATAAAACTGATACCAGTCTACTGCAAAAATGATATCCATTGTTTGTTTGATTGGAGTTGATAATTTGTGATTTTAAAAATTATTTCCACTATCATTTGTAGCAAAACTAATACCAATATATTGCAAAAATGATACTCACTGTCTGTTTGACAATGAGTAATCAAACCCCATCACTATTTCAAATGCAACTAGCTTCGATCAACATCTCCAACACAATCATCTCCCGTCAAGGCATCAGCTTTTCTAGTTGATGCATACTGGCACCATCAACTCCATAACAAGTTCATCTCATAACAAGCTATAGCATTCTAGGAGCACCATCACAAGCAATGCAAACATCTCAACAACATCGTCTTGCATTCACCTCTCATTGTTCAATTCAGGCAAAAAGCAAACATCAGCAGACTCTGCTTCAGAGATCTAGATTCCGAAGCAAAGAGCAAAGGAAGCCAACATCACATCTCATCAACCTGAACTTCAATTTAGACCTTGCAACGTAAAGCTATTACTGTCAAATCAATAAACAACCAAAAGTCCAACTTTGGCACGAAAACTCTGAAATAGCGACCGACAACAATGAAGCTGCATCATCTCGCTTAATATCTAGATCTGGCCAACTTCGATTTAAGTCAAGCATCTCCGGCACCAACGGCGACGTGAATTAGTGTCGCGACAACAATCAAACGAGCACAACAATGATAGGCTAACAATTATTTAGGCACTTGCAATTTTTTGTTGGAAGAAGAATCTTTTTTTATGGAGTGTTTTGAATTTTAAGAGGTTGCGAAGAAGAAAATTTTGAATGTTTTTGTCATTGAAGCAAAAATATTAGTGGACTGTCATAAAGCCTTAAAAAATGTCCTTTAGAATATTTTCCTGAATCTAAAATGTATCACAACGTAGAAAATAAAATAAATCATTCATGAAAAATCATTGGGTTCTCAACTTAAGCTCTAAAACAACATGTAAATTTTTATTTCTAGATCAATAAAAAGAACAACTAATTTTTTCATAAATAGTAATAAGCTAGATCTATATCATAATAGGCTAGATATAAATAATAATAAACTAGATCTAAATCATAATAGGTTTAATTTTTAAACAAAATGATTTTCACAATCACAAAATAAATTAGGAGAGTGTACTTTGATTCATAGTAAAAGCAATTAATTTTTAATGAATAACTGCCTAGGATTGTATTTCTCACTCTTGACCTCTTTAGTTTGACAAGCTTTCTAGAGAGAGAGCACATCCTACTAGGGTCTTATATTATTTATATACACCAACAATCAAGGTGTTAATAGAAAATTACTATTTTATCTTCAATACAAATTATTCTTTTTATTTTTATTAAACCCAATTTGGTACTTTTCACTTGACTAGTTAAATATCAATTTGGCCTATATATGAGTTTGTGGGTAAGTCCAACACATAACTCTCAACCATTATTGACTAGTCGAGCATAAATGAAACTACATAAAAGTTGTGTGCGATGACAAAGGTTATAAATTTAATAAAAGATGTACGTTAATTATTGTATAAAAGTTTCATAAAATTATTGTATATGTTATACAATTAAATGTGTCCATAAAATAAGTTCAAACTATTTAAGTTTGTATTATGACTGTTTATGTATGATCAAATTTATATCTTTTTAAAAATACCTAATGTACGAATTAAAGGATGATTATGGCATCAGAAAATAAATCTATGAACCCTTGATTTCCATATAATCTGAACTTCCACGCAGTGAAATAAAGGTGCACATGACCTCTGCTATTCGTGCTTCAAATTGTTCATTTGCCTTTTTGATAATATTCTACTATTAGATTACAAACTATTTTAGAAAGCTCGAGAAAAGAGAAGATAGGGGTGTTAGGGAGTTATTAGATTTTATTTGACCTAAATCCTTGATTTTAAGGGGATCATTGGATTGTTTATTCCCAATTCCGAGAAGGTTTTGCTAAGCTAGCCCAGAAGGAACTCTGTTAAAACGGCCAAATATTACTGTCTAATGGAGGACAAATTGGACCCACAATTATTTGTTGAAAATAAAAAACCTATGTCTGTCAATGGATACCTGAAAAATACTAGTCCGTCCACATTTGTATTCGAAAAGCGGATAAATATTTGATATTTGAAAAAACAGACACAAATGCGGATATGCGCATCCAAAAATTATCGGTCCGGTTTTATTAAGATTATAGTTAATATTTTGATATTTTAGTACGACGAAAGACATGTGTTTATTTTCTATTAAGTTAATAGTTTGTATTATATGAATTTAATGCATATTAATGGCTCAAAACTCTGTATTACGGTATATTTGTTTATTTTTCATGGGATTACTATTTACGCCCGCCTAAACACCTACAAATGCCACTTAAACATTAATAAAATTAAATCACAAAATCTACTTCAAAAACTCACCTTAAGCTTAAAAGATGATCTGGAAATAAATGCTAACAGTTTTGTTATCGTACAACATATAAACATTGGGATCTAATACTCAAATATAATTATTTTCAATCTTATCAATCATTAATGACAAAAGAAAATGAGATGAAAATGTAAGTAATTTTATTTTATGAATTTCAGACAAGAAATTAATTAGTTAAGATATCTAATTCTATTTAGAATATGAATGTAAATCAATAATTTTGTAAACCTGGTAATATTCTGAGGAATGATTACCATAGCTGTAACGACCCGTATTTTTGATAATTAAAAATATTAAATTAAATAAGATTTTTAAATTTAATATTGTGAGAAATTAAAATTTATGATTTATAAATGGAAAAAATTTTATTAGAATACAATATAATAATGTTGGTTGAATGAAATTGGCAGCCGTTTAATGAAATTTCAATTAATGGTAATAATTGTAGGTTAATAAGAAATAAATTAAATGTTGTATTAATTGTGAACTTATATGAAATATAATTGGAAGTAGTTTTAATATAGAATATGAAATCAGTTTTGGGTAAGTAATTTATAACCCTTGGTTGTAAACAATGAATTAATAGACATGAAATACTACAACTGATTTATTATCATCGCATTAATTAAATCAGTTGAAATTGGTTTGGAAATTGATAAAATTAATGTAATTAAATATTGCACTTAATATGATAAAAGACGTTAACTGTAGAGTATGAGAATAAAAAAGATGGAAACTTATGTTTAATTAATTCATAAGGTATTTGATGATTAAATAATAAGAATGTAAATCAAAATAAAAGAATTTGTTTGTAATTAAAATTATAATGAATTGATTTATTACAGTTGTAATTGAACACTGAAATTAGTGTAATATTTAAATATTGGATATAACATGGAAAATTGTATTGTAAAAGATTATTAATTTCTGTGTAATCAAGAATGATGGTAGAACACTTTTAATTGGTAATTTAAAAAGTGATTAAATCAATTTAATAATAATTCGTTTTAATTAACGTGCAAAATTAGTCTTTTTGGGCACTGTCTCGAATTTTGACGAAACTAGTTTCATCGGATCCATAATAATGAATTATTTTAGGATTTCAAGTTTTGTAGCGATCGGACTTACCATTTGATCATTCGAGCCCGAAACGCGTAGAAATCAATTAAATGAATTCAATTAAAATAATTTTATTTTAAAAAAGCTAACTTCTATATATAATGGAATTAGGGTTTGAAACTAGTTCCATTGAGTTTAAATATATCGAAAACCTAATTTCGATATATTGGATGACCTATTTCGTTTCGAGAACGAAACGGGCTTTTCGGGTCTTTATTATCGCTTCGACCCATTCGATCTGTTTATATAAATAGATTTTTCCTAAAACCCTAGCAGTTTTTTATTTCATTCTCCGTATGTATAATTTCTATCTCATATGTTCCTTCTCGATGGCAGACATCTCAAACCCTAATTACAACTTCAAATCAAACTCCAAAATCCAGACTCCTCAAATCATGTCATATAATATATAATCGCGAAGCTCTTGACAAACGTAATATATATCTACAATTCTTTTTTCAATTGGAGGTTCGGTTTGGCTAGAAATCGGAGAAACGGTTTCGGCCGTCCATGCTAGGGTATGCAAATCAATGGTGCATCGTCGACAAATCGACGATCGGGAGGCACTACGACGTAGAGGAGGCCGAGAGGAGAGCATCCGTGGTCTACGTTCGTGTCAGAGACGACGAGAATCGCCAGATCTAGGCGATTAACGCGGCGGCGGCGGCGGCGGCGGGCGGTGTATAACTATGCTCAGGCATAACTATGCTCCAAATTCCAAACTAGATTTTTTGCATCAAGAACTCATGTCATGATGGCTAACGAGCTCGGGAATATCAAGTAGGGCAAATTGGAAAGTCTCCGGGTCTATGTCAACCCATTCAATCAGGAATCAACCCGGGCCCGCTGGGCCAACAAGAATAGTTTGACGGTCGCCCTATGCTCAGGCATACAATACGAATCTCGGATGTGGAAAGAACTCCAGAAGAGACCGGCCTCGTCTCATACTGATTTCTATCAGCACGCAAAAGGAATCATTAGGATGGAAGATGCAGATTTGTCAGATAGCGATAACGAGGGATGACTCTCCCTCAAATTTTGCCAGAAGGGAAATCATGACCGAAGAGAATGGAATCAGAAAAATCATGCAAAGAGAAACCGTGATGACGGCCCAAGATATCGGGCTTAATATGCCAGCTATACTCCCTTGAACAGAGATATGGAAACCCTCTTCCTCACAACCAGAAATCAAGCACTCTTCTGAAAGTCATAAAATGGCTGGACGAGGGAATCGCCCCGTAGCGACAGTCAATATTGTCTCTTTCATTAGATCAACAGACACTCTACTAACAACTATTGTATTCTAAAAAACGAAACTAAGAGACTGATTAGGGAAGGATCGCTTGTGGAATATGTCAAACAATAAGTAGATCAAAGGATAGCTCGTGAAATCCATTCGATCCAGCCTTCCCCACAATCAATAGGAGGCGCTGTGGCCATGACCGACATTCTTACCATATGCAGAGGGTCACCCATAGCAGGGAGCTATTAGAAGGAGCTCACATGATATCAGAGGGAAGTCGCCACTCCCGATCAAGTATATTTGTTGGAAGGATGAGCCGTTAAGGCTCTAAGAACAGAAGAGGAAGATTCTGCAATCACCTTCACAGCTTAAGATTGGGGGCAGTGGTGACCCCCACCACGACCCAATGCTTATAACTATGTCGATGGCTAGCACTAACGTCCACCGAGCTTCATTGATTGGAGAAGCTCAATCAACGTCATGTTCAACAAAGCCTATGACGCGCTCAGGCTGCTGGCCTCCTATCTCGCGCCTATTATATTGCCCATTTATGGACTCAGCAAAGTTGGGATAATCCCCATGGGGGTAGCAATGCTCATAACTACCTTTGGTACGAAACCCATCACAGCAAAGATTCAAGTCAGTTATGTGATCCTGGACTGCCCATCTGCTCATAACTTGCTCATCGGGCAACCGGTCCTGACCGAATTGGATGCCATCATGCCGTACAACCGCTTGATAATGAAATTCCCAACGCCAAACGGGATTGGCGAGGTTAAGGGAGACCAACATAAAGCGAGGTAGTGTTATGGGATTTATCTCCTACGGGTAGAGAAGGGTGTCCTAATGATTCAAGAGGAACCCACCATCGATGTCAATACCCCACTGGAACTAGAGGATGCGACTCCCTTAAGCACAAACCTAGGGATGTGCGACCAAGTCATCAACATGGTAGGCGGTCCCCCATCCACTGAAGAAACTAAGGCTTTGGGACCGGTTTCCCTTGCGTTCCCTCAGAGGACACAAGAATTCATCTCTAGTTAGAACGAGCAGGCTTCCCCTTGGTACCTACCTGGGCTGATCGGCAACACTCTAGAGGGAAAATCCATTGAGGGCGGGCTTGTTGCAGCCAGCCCGGTACAAAAATGTCTCTCTATCCTGGTTGATGAAATAATGGAACGCATGATCCACGCTTTGGACCAGTGTGACGCAGAGACAAACAAAAGTATTGAAGATGACCTGCTAGATCCGCAAATAGGGGACCAAGCGCCCGATGGGGCTGCGAGCCCCATCGGAATACATATCCGTCAATGAAATTGATCCCACCAAAGTCGTCCAGGTTGGGAATGAGCTTAGTCCAAGAGTCAGGAAAATCTGATAAAATTCCATAGACGTAACAAAGATGTCTTCGCTTGGGGGAACGCAAATATGACCGACATCAATCCTCGCATAATCTGCCACGCGCTAAACATTGAAGCAACCCCCGTCCGACAGAAGCGAAGACCCTTTAAAACTCAAAATATAGAAGGTATTAACGGAAGTAGTAGAGAAGCTGCTCACTAATGGCTTCATAAGGGAGGCGAACTACCCAGTTTGGGTCGCGAACCCAGTCTTAGTCCGCAAACCGAACGGTTCATAGTGGACATGCATTGACTTTTTGGATCTCAACAAAGCGTGTCCAAAGGACAGCTTTCCTCTGCCCCGCATCAACCAACTTGTGGATGCAACTAGCAGACATAAACTCCTCGCTTTCATGGATGCCTATTCAGGCTATAACCAGATCGCCATGCATGGCCTTGATCAAGAACACACCTCCTTTATTACCAACATCGGGCTATATTATTACCGGGTCATGCCTTTTGGTTTGAGAAACACGGGGGCAACCTACCAGCGTGTAGTCAACCAGATGTTTTCAGAACAACTGGGTCGTTCGATGAAAGTGTACATCGACGACATGCTGGTAAAATCGAAAAGGGCCAACGACCATGTACCCAACCTCGTCGAAACTTTCATCATCTTGAGAATGTACAACATGAAGCTAAATCCTAAGAAGTGCTCATTTGCGGTCCAATCTGGCCGATTCTTGGGGTATGTTTTGAGTGCTAAAGGAATCAAGGTCAACTCGAAAATGATTCGAGCTTTTCAAATACATGTTCCCAAAACGGTGAAGTAGGTACAGAACCTTAACGGGATGGTGGCTACTCTAGGCTGTTTTGTTTCAAAGGCTACAGATTGGTGCCTGCCCTTCTTCGACCTCGTCAAGAAGGGGAAGACCTTCGCCTGGGACGACGAATGCACCAAGGCCTTCAAAGACTTGAAGCAACACTTGGCCACCCCTCCAATTTTGTCAATACCTATTGATGGGGAAGATTTTTTTCTATACCTGGTGGTCACCAACAATGCAATCAGCGCTGCGCTCATCATGGAAGAGGAAAAGGTGCAACGGCCAATTAACTATTTAAACAAGTGATTGATTGGACTTGAGATAAGGTACACAAGGATTGAAAAATTCGCCTTCTGCCTCGTGATGGAGGCCCGGAAATTGCGATCATATTTCCAAGCTCATCCTATCAAAGTTCTAACCAACCAACCACTTAAACAGATCCTGAGTTGGCCCGACACAGCAAGGAGGCTCCTCAAATGGTACGTCGAGCTGAACCAACACCACATCCATTTTTTCCGACGACCTTCAATTAAAGGACAAGCAGTGGCCGATTTCATAGCCGAATGTTCCAGCCCGGGTGATAAAGGAGAGAAGGAGAACTTCTCGAAACGAACTTGGCACCTATATGTGGATGGTGCATCCAATGAGAAGGGGGCAGGGCAGGAATGGTCGTTGTTACCCTTGATGGGAAAGAGCTCTGCTTCACCGTTCGGCTTACCTTCAAGGCCACGAACAATGAGGCCGAATATGAAGCCGTCTTGGCTGGCCTAAAGATGGCGAAAGAACTTCACGTTGCCTACAGCGACTCCGCTATCATCGTCAACCAAATAAATGACCACTTTCAGACAAAGGGAAAGGTTCTAGCACTTTATGTCACTGAAATCCGGAGACTTGCCAAAGCCTTCGGAGAATTCCGACTAGAACAAATCCCCAAGGTGAGAAACAGTAAGCGGACCAATTAGCAAAAGCTGCAAGCGACCTAGGAGAAACTCTCCTATAGGTACCATGGACACCTAAAGCACTACCGACTTCGAGCTGGGGGCAGCCATCATGGAAATTGATCAACCTTTCGAAGGAAATTAAATGATGGCCATATACATGTATATCATGAATAACGAGCTACCAACCGACCGTAAGGAGGCCAAACAACTTTGCATCGTTCACCGCATTACACGATCATCGAAGGGAGGCTTCACAAGCAAGGATACTCAACCCCACTGCAACGTTGTGTGTTTTAAGATGAAGCCGCCCAGGTTTTAGAGGAGTCGCACGTCGGGGGGCAATGTCTAGCAAAAAGGGTCGCTCAACTGGGGTACTACTGGCCCACCATGGTAAAGGATTCTATGAACTATGTGAAGAAATGCGACTGATGCCAGCGATTCTAAAAAGTCCACAGGGCTTTCCCGGCCCCTCTGGTCTCCATGACGTCCCCCTGGCCGTATGATACATAAGGGATCAATCTGACTGGGAAGCTCCCTAACGCCAAAGGCGGATACAACCACGTAGTCATAACCATAGATTATATCACTAAATGGGTTAAAGCAGAACCTCTAACCGATGTCCCAGCTCCAAAGGTTCTCAACTTCATTATCAAGAACATCATCCGGTGCTTCAGCCTCCCAAAGGAAATTGTATGGACAATGGGACCCAGTTCGAAAGCATGATGTTTCAAGTGTTCTGCGATAGAAATGGAATAGAAAGGAGCTTCTCCTCGGTCACTCACCCATTGGCTAATGGACATGTCGAGGCAGCCAATAAAACCATTAAGTCTACTCTCAAGAAAAGGCTTGCCAAAGCGAAAGGAAATTGGGGAAAGTACTACCTCTTATACTATGGTCGTATCACACCTCTTCCCAAACTTAGACCGTCCACACACCCTTCTCCCTTTCATACAGGCACGAGGCCATGCTGCTTATCGAGGTGGATGTCCCGGCCCCTCGTAGGCTGACCTATGACCGCAAGAAAAATGACGAGCTCCTCAGGATCGGCCTGGACACACTTAACAAGCAGATAATGGAAGCGGAAATCCACACCGAAGCTTATAAGAGAAAAGTCGCAAAACATTACAATGCTTAGGTGAAGCTTCGATAGTTCACCATCAACGACTTGGTTTTACGTCATGTGTTTGCAAACACTAAGGACCCGCCCGATGGGGTGCTCGACCCGAATTAGAAAGGACTATATGTTATCAATTCCATGCTAGCTAATGGTGTATACTGTCTATCCGCCTCGATGTGACCCATGTGTCTTGGACCTTGAGCCCAGAGCGCATATGGGCTTACTTTATATAACGTAAGTACTCTATAAATAAGACATTGGAAAGTAATCGTTTCTTTTTGCAGGGATCAATGGAAGGCCATCTCTATTTGCTAAGACAATGTCAACCACGCAATTTTGGGATACCTAGACATAGATGAGTTCTTACATGCTCATTCACCCGGTCGACAGCCCACATCCTATCAAAGGACCGCGTGAGCTACCACTTCCCTCCTTAATAGAAAAGGACATGCTTGGCGAGGGTAGATTACCATGCATCCACTCCGCCTAGGCACGTCAGGGATGCCCAACGACCTACAGGTCGTCCCGGTGCTACCCGACCTGCTCCGGCAGGCAAACACGAGATATAACTCTTGCATCCAAGGGTGCATCGACAAGCTGGATGGCGACCACAATGGTCCAATTCCCTTCACCTGTGATGCTCCTCGTCCCGGCGGGATGAGACACTGTTGTCGAGACTGGCTCATGATAACTTAGCGCAACACCATGATAGTATCTCTAAGGTCCGACACTCGTAGTGTGCCCGCAAGCAAATAATCTGGGCTTCATTTTAACCCTTGGGTGTCGAAAGGGTGCCCTCGGAAAGGTCGCTTGGAAGTAAATAAGTCGGGTCCTTCTTTGCTACAGGTCTCGCTAAGACCTCAATCCCTCCAAGGCAAAACATACTCGCCACATCATACCTTATGCTTTCCTTTTATTTGCAGGTACAATAACAGAAATGAGAATCTCAAACACCACATGATGGAAAAAAAGGTGAGTTCATAACAAATAGGGGGCACGGCACACAACCTGCAATGTTAGGCGCAATCAACTTATGACAACCAAAAAAAGGAAGGGAAAAGAAACAACAAAGATAACAAGGCTACAACCAACAACGTGGGACAACCTCCTTACTCATTTGGTCGGGTCAGAAAATTAGTCTGCTCAGCCATCAAGATGGCCGGCATAGGCTTACCCCTTCTGGCTAATTTGGCGGCTGCCTCCTCCCGGTACCTATGGGCCAAAGCGGGCATCACCCCGGGGATTACAATAGGAAGGTAGAAGTTGTTCATGAAAGTGCCTACCGTCATGTTAGTCAAACGAGCTGACTAGTTGTGTCCCTTTCCTGATGGACTTTCTCTTTCAACCCCTCAATGTCGTCTGGGGGCAAGCAAGTTTGATGGGCATCCAAAAGCCCTCGAAGACGCCCTACCTCCTGCTCAAATCTCTCCTCCACCCCCTTCAACCGTGTAACCTCTTCCTCAAGCGATCCCACATCAGCAACAGCCTGGTCTCTAACAACCTTAGTATCGGCCTTGCGGTGATTGGCTTCTGCCACTTCTTTCTCAGCCAACTCCCTAGCCTGAACTACATCTGCTCGAAGCGCGATCTCTGACCCATGGTCCTTCTCAACCACACCTTTGGCCGCAATAGCCGCCTCAGCTCATCAATGGCTAGCTCAGCTGCCATATAGGCTGCTTCAACTTCCTCCCTCGCAGCTCTCAACTCTTCCTTCAATTAAGCAACTACATCTTCTCCACCCAACAAACTAACTCTGACTGCTTCCAACTCCGTCATCTCATTCGTTGCCCGGACCCTATTCTCCTCCAACTCCTCCCTCGGGGGAGTCAACCTGTTGTGACCTCCCCATAGTTCGTGTGCAGTCCTCACCATCCGTTGAGGACCACCACGAGAAGACTCCTCCACTTCTTCAATGGCCTACCCCCCAATAGGTCTCGCCTGCAAATTACAAGCTCATCGCGGATCCGCATCGCGCACGCACTCGCCTTAAACTAAAGCAGTTCAAGTTATTGGAAAAAGGAGATGGAAGAAAATGAGAAGGTAAACAAGTCTTATCACAGCTAGTTCCTTGCTCAAGCTATCAAAAACAGCTTGTAATCCGTGACCTGGCCATCTAGAGCATGGCCGGTAGGAAATCCCTAAATAATAGACAATAGCCACTTAGAAGGTTGGCAGGAATTTGTCCAAGCCCTTCCTTTCATATCCTGGACTGATCTGCATGGAAATCGTCTGAACTTTCTCTTTATCCTCTACATTAGACCCATGATACACGGAAACATCAGCATCATCTTCATAAGTTTCGCCACGAGCCACCCCCGTTTCATCCACCATGGGCTCCTCTCCTCCTACGCCCCCTATTGGTCCCTCCTCCTCTACAACTCTAGTCCTCACCCGTTTGCTACCCAGGGACTTCTCAGCACTGGACTCTTCATCAACATGAATCACGGAGCAAGAAGCATCAGCCGCCACTTTGGGGGGCAGCAAAGGAGAAACCATCACTGTTTTCTCCTTGGCACCTTGCCTTGGAAGATCCATAGGGGGATCGTTCACATCATCCAACTCCTCAAAATTGGTTTGGCCCATCGAAATAAGGAAATGTAACAAGTTAGAAAACAAGGAACCGGCCGTGGTAAAAATAAACTTAATTAACCATCGGACGGAGCACCCCGGTCCCGGTTCCTAATCAAAGGTGCACAAGGTTCAGAATCATCCCCTTTAGAGTCTGTAGGTCCTACTCTTCCTACACCCGATGGTCCAACATCACGACCCCTATTTCCAGTAGGACCATCACTTGCGGAAGACGAAGTCACACTTTCTCCAAGGGTCGGAGGTAGAGGCTGGCCAGAAGTTCCATTGTATTTCGTCGGATCATACTCCTGCCATTTCGATGACACATCAAATAAGGCGTTTACATCAACTATGGGCCAGCCCTCGACATCCCTTGGTCCAACGTAATCGTCTGTACCAATGCACCCCTGGCCGACCCCAGGCAAAAGTGTGGATTCATGTAAAGGAGATAAAACGAGGTGACTACCTACGGGATTCTTCGAAATCATCTCCTCCTCTTTCTCTTTCGGATGGTTTCTGTGCCTTTCTCCATTTTTGTGGAGGCATGAATGAACTGACCCTTCTATAGTAGCCTGACTTCTTGAAGCATCTCGTCAGTTACTAAATTGTCCAAATCTTGGAGAGTATCGTCGGCCCCCCGAAGGCCCAACATTTGCCACTCCACTAACGTCGTCTCAACCTGGCTCAGCATTGGGGACCATATAATGGGAAAATTGTACGAACATCAAAAAGGAAAATGAAAGAAAGGGTAGGGGATAAAAGTCAAAAAGAAAGTCTCACCAAAAGGTCGAAACGATCGGAAATGCAACCCCTCATTCACAGCCCGTGGGACAATGAAATACTAATATTTCTAGCCAAAGACACCTTTCTCTAAAACCCCAGTAAAGACCACTTCTCTCTTCTTCTTCATCTGGATGTGGTAGTATATCTCGGGGCGATAACCATGCTCTTTGTTAATATTAAAGAGGCGGGCGACAAAGCCCGTGGAAGGTGTCCCTTACTCTAAGCGATGGCACACTACGCAAAGGCCACCAGATGACGATAGCTGTTCGGAGTAAGTTGACCCGTAGCGAGGCCGAGCCCATTCAAAAGGGACATGATTGTTGGATGCAGGGGTAAGGCCACTCCGACTTTCAAGTAACTCAAGGAGAATGTGTAGTAGTTTGGTAGGGCAGTGTCAGCTCGCTCGTGGGCTTTCGGAAATTGGATCAAGCTAGGGGTACAACCAAATAGGTTCAATTCTCTGAACACGTTGTCTGGTCCACCCACGAAGTCAGAAGGGACCATGGGAATGAAACTCGTAGCACTATCAGAAACAGCTATCATGTGACAAGATCACAGCAAACATTAAAATGCTAGTAGCATGACGGATGCCTCACCCTTAGGGACTAACCAGCCTCAAAGCATGGTTAAATGAGGAGGGGCACCGTCAAAAAGAGAAGAAAACCGCAAGTAGGGGCACCCCACGGCGTAGAAATAAGTCATCGATGACTGGATGACAAAGATAAACGATAATGGAGAGAGAGACGCACCTGTTAATGTGAAAATTTCGAAAAAGATTTACAGCAATGGCAGAAGGAATGGGGAAATAGTAAAAGGAGAAAAAGGGATAGCTGGGTCTATTTATAAACCCTCACCAGCCAAATCATGACCCTTCATCTCGAAAAGGCAACCAAATCCGGACCATGCAAAGAGATGTGACATTAGGGTTCATTCAGATCCTTTGGCTCAGAAGTTACAGAGAAAAATGGACCGCCAAAGACACTCATAGAAAGACACGTGATAACAACATTAATTACACTACGGGCATCCATCAAATCACGTCATTTCGTATCTGCAAGGCCGCCCCGCCCGTAAGGGCAAACTTAAGGGGAAATGTTACTCAAAATTTTCGCAAAAGTTTAATAGGGCACGACGGCTCCCGTAGGAAGATAGACGCATCAGCCAAGCTAATCTGGGCTTCCTTGCAAACCAATCGACCCAAGGGTAGACCGATTTATACGCCTGGGTTCCTCTCACATAAGAACAGAAAACGACCAAAGTGGCTTTAAGGAGATAGAACAGTCAAACCGGCAGAGAAAAACATACCTACCAAAGTCCTACAAACCTAGAAAAGCGCTAATACAGGCGCCTTGCCACCAACTGCTCCATCCGACGTGAAAAACAACAACAAACTCTAAGTTACACCGCCTGACATCCTTCAAAAGAAGCAACCAGAGTACGGAAAGACAGTTTGTCATCATATATGTATGTATTGCTACCAACCCTCCAGCTAGCAACCATTGCACGGTCTGAACCATCCCACAATCTGATCTGCAGTACGGACCGCGAATATCCTCAAGCAATCTCAACTGCACATCAAATGAGGCTTGCTCATATAAATACCCAAGCATTTCACCAGGCAATAGATCGGATTCAGAAAACTTAGAAGGACAACACTTCCCACTCTTATCATCTTCGAGCATTCTCCAACATCTCCATTGTAATAATATATATAATGAGAATAATATATACACTGAAAGTAGGCATTTATTTTGGTCGAACCACTCTAAAATCCACATCTCATTATTACTAGCATTCTATCATTAATTCACGATCATATACAGCAAAGCTAACAACATCATTAAAACCCCACCCTCTCACAATTTTCAAGGTTGATTAGTCATTCTATCTAGCTGACGGAATTTTCAATCAATAGTGGGTGAGGGAAGTAATTGAGTGGATGAGAGGATAAAATGTGTGTGAGAAGTGTTTAAGTGAGTGTAAATAGTAATACCTATTTTTCGTACCTTTATAATTAATGGAATTGAAAACAAATTATGGTAAACCAAAACTTTTTATTTATATTTTTTGATTTATCGATCGTTAGCGAATAGAATAATTATCTGATATCCGTCCGTATTTGCGGATGCTGATATTCGATATTCGAAAATGATGCAGATGCGGATGTGGATATGACATAATCCGTATCCGCAAGTATCAGTTTACACGTTAAAAAAAATGCTGTGCCGGTATTTGTTGTAGTCGCTTTCAAGCACTTACCGTATCAAACTGCTACTTTATTGTTAGATTACATCCATCAAAATTTGAATTGCCGTCTTCATATTCATTTCCAAAACAGCAATGCTATTTCGAAACAGCAAAAGGGCGTAATTTTGCCCTCTATATTATCCCAAAGTTTCCAGTGTTTTCTTACAAATTTGGTATCAAACTGCCGTAATAGTCGGATTACACTTGAAAACTAGACTTCTACAATATTCATCATTTGTACAACTTTAAGAAGCTAGAAGGAAGCAATATTATGCTTCAAATTCGACGGCGTAAATGCCAATATCACCAACACAACGAGTATTACAATAGGAAGGAGCAGCAGCAAAACAGGCGGTGGTGGCAGTGGGGGCAGAATCAATGGCAAAATCAACAAGGAAATAGTAAGGCAGAGGAGCACAACAAAAGATTCCGTCCCAAAATATGGAAGCGCTTTAATCTTTTTGTTCATTGCTTGAGCGCTCTCCGTTCTTCTAAGCAACGTGGTTGTACTAGTAATTCTTCTTGACTCCATTACTCCGTATAAAGATGTCTGTATGTTTATTGAATCTCTTTGTAGTATTAATTTAGAGCTCAATAATTCGAAACTCATCTAAATTTGAATTAGATATTAGTTTCTCTCCAAATATCCACAACTTTCAGTCTGTGACAGTGAAAGAAATAAAGGTTAGCCCTACAATTGACAATATTCAAAATTGAGAAACATCATATATTCAAGCTGCTCATTTTCCCTTTAAACTGTGAGTCATGGATGATGAACAAAGAGATCTACAAAAGCACAAACACAGTTTATAGAAACAACGAGTTTAAAACAACTAATACCTGTTACAAAATTATTCTCCTCCTGGTGTGAACTTCACTCTCTAAATATTACCAGACTAATAAAATGGAGGAGATGGAAAAGTGACTTGTTGATATAGAAATGAAAAAGTGACTTGCCAATAAGCAATAATATAAGCAAACAAAAACAGAGGAGGAGATGGATGGAGCATGTGAATGTGTACATATTCAATGAATCCAATCCCTATGCTTATTTTGTACCAAGTGGGTGAGGTTGATACATTTGTTTTCCTTATTTTTTTAAAAACTAATACCACCATATGCATAATGTACATACATTAATTATTTCTTCCAGCCCTTTAATTCAACTTTCTTTACCTATATTTCTTCCTAAATAGTACACTTTCCAATAATTTGTTAGAAAAACTTTGATCTTGTGATATTAAATAACAGAGACCAAAATCTTTTCTGATAAGAATTAAGGCATCAGACCTTGGCTTGCGTGTTTACAAATGGTAGGCAACCACATTTTATTTCCAATTTGAAGTTCTGCCAAAATTTCCAGCGTGTCACCCAACACAAAACGAACAAGTTGCTATGCATAGTGGATCAATAAGTTGTTACTTTAATTAAAAATATGTATTTCATTACTATTCAGTACGTGATATAAAAAGATGTAAACCAATAGGTTATATTGTTAAACAAAATTCGAATAATATATAAGTATTGGCAACTTTCTTATTGATAATAAAATGCATAATGGCAGTTCTCTGCGCGGTCAACAATAATATTGAGCTTGTAGGCTTACATTAGTGCATGAATGCAAGGTATAGAGATATGCATGTGCTATGTATTGAAAATGGAATTCATTGTTTATTGAGAAAGAGAAAAGTGAATCACTTGGAACATGAGCATGAATATATACATAGATTAACTGAATCTAAAATCCACATGCATTTTGATATGCACCGGTTTCAATTAAAATCCTATCTTTGTGTCCATTTACTTATGACCCCAGTATTCAAACTACTTCTTGAAATAGGCATATGTGTGTATTTCTCCTAAGTTAGATCAATAATGCTACTCAGGTTTTAAAATATGTTGGTAAATTTTACTACCTATAAATGGTACAGGGATCCACATGAGTTGTGGATCGCATATGTTGTCTCTCGTTAAAGCATATCCAACAAAGGAGAATTCAAGGCAAAAATTCTGAATTATAGCTGTCTTGACGCTTATTTAACAATAGACACTTAATATCGGATACCTATTAAATATGCGTCCAGATTTCACGTGCTTATGTAATAAGTGCGAACGTTTATATGTGTCTAAATTCTAGCGCTTATTATATAGACACTACAAGATTAAACGGTTATTCCAACGGCTCGTAGTCGTTGGCGGCTGTTGGAAGCCGTTGGAATAAAATCAACGTTTTCCGGCTTCCAACGGATATTTTTCAACGGCCGCCAACGGTTAATAGCCGTTGAAAACCGTTACAAACCGTTTGAATAAAACGTCCGATAAGCCGTTGGAAACCGTTGGAAATCTGGGTTTATTTTGCTGTATAACAGCAAGCCTATTCACCTTCCAGCCACACCATTTCCAATCCATTCCATTTTCAATACATTTCTAATCCATTCCACACATATATATCAATATCAATATAAACAACACACATAAATCAATTAAACACCAATATAAACAAACCAAACCATTCAAACATCATAAACCATACCATCAACGTAAATACCAACAAAACATGTCAATAAACCATGTACATACCATCAAAATATCGTTCTCACCCACTCCGTACCAATATATACAACATTAAAACACATAATAACCATCTCCAAGTCAATATATACATCGTTCAAACACAAACACTAAAAAGCATACCTCCTCAAGCATCTTCGTCGTCGCCTCCGGAAGCACCAGATGACGAAGGAAAGGTACCATGATTCTGCACATACTCCGCAAGCTTTTGATTCAGCTGCTCCATCTGTACAGCTCGCAGACGATTCTCCTCCTGTAGCCGCTTAATCATAGCTCTAAGCTCCTTAATTTCTTCTTTGTCTTGGGCCTTTTGAGCTTGTCGAGCCTGCAAATAGAAATAATAGCAAAAGGGTTGTCTCAGCATATAAAATATTATAACACTATATATCTAAACGATAATTTGTTGTACATATGTAAAAGGATTAATTACCGTTACGTTCCCGAAGCCATAACGTCTACTCCGCTGCATCGGATCCATAACAGCGTCAAATATGTTATCTTGCTCCTCCTGTGTCAACTCATCACGACCAGACTGCTGAAGCGCATAAGCCCGTGCCTCCTGTAACCTTGACTATAATGAAAAAAAAAACAATTTCAGTTGAAAAATAGTAGAATGTAATTTTTATTTTACATAGCTAGTAATTAATAAACTTATCGATGTAAGTATTAGAAATTAAAATGTGCATACATATGCCTCAGTCGCCTTATCCTGATCGCCCCACTGATATATGATTTTGCCAGACTCGTCTACTTGCCTAGATGCGTGGGTATGAGCAAATAAGTCCACTAAGCCAACGGGATGTCCATAAGCTCGTTCCTGCAATTGATAATTTGGATAATTTAACTTCACATAACTAATTACTGAACTGATCAATATACAAATGTGATAATAGATAAATTTACCAAATCTTCGCGGTGATGCTGGAAAGATTTGGAGCCTCCACGATGAGTTACTGGATTCCTGCTCCTGTTTGCTGAGTTCCTTTCTGACTCCTCCTGCAAATTTACAATGAATAATTATTTATTAAATGTTAAAAAATTACTGAGATTCATTATAGATTTACCTTGAACTCCTCAGAGTTCCACCAGTCAACCCACTTATCCCATACAACCGCGTTCATCCACTTTGGTTTCTTCCCCACTTTTTTAATCTTTGACATCTTCTCCCTATAGTTCTTAGCGATCTTTGAGTTCCAGTGTCGCTGAACTAAGTTGATGTCAGACTCTTGCAAATCTACTGCGCCCTGTACAATGAGAAAATATTACTAATTATTTATTTGTATTTAATTAATCATTTTGTAAAGCGGTATAAACTTACTAGAAAATCTTGCCAAATGGTCTCTCACATCATCGGGGATCTTGCTCCACTTAGGCCAGCAATCGCTCATCCTGCTCATATACGCCTGCTAAGAAATGTTCAGAACCACTTTAGATGGCTCCAACTCAAACCCACTACGTTAAATATAAAATAGAACTTTAGACAATTATAGATATATCATGTACAAAAAATTAAATTGCTATGCTGCTAATTATGATACTTACGCCTGATCAGCCTTTGGCTGCAAGTAAACAACTGGACGAGCTGGTGGCTCACCACTACTCTCTCCAATCTGCTGGGAAGAGCCATGCCGCCGAGAGCCAGAACCAGAGCCAGACATAATATACATGCCATATACAATTCATAATAATTATGATATGACGAACCATTAAAAAATGTAATACAATATGCTACAAATGTGTCATGTTGTGTGTATGTGTTGAGTGTGTGAGTATACACTTGTTGTCATTAAAATTGTATAACTTTGGATAAATACATTATTAATCAAAGATAAATGTAATGTGAATAATTGTAAAAATTACCGGATATTACTCAGTCGTCCTCATCGTTTTCTGATTCAGATTCGGTTTCGTGTTCTATGTCGTTTTCCTCTACACTCTCAAATGCTTCGACTAATACATTTGTCTCATCATTTAAAGGTCCAAAATCAGTTTGATCGTCTGTAATTGCTATTTCAACATTTTCCTCCAGATCTGCTTGATAGGCTTGTTCGTCTGGAATATTCTGTCCATCGAACGTAAATCTTGCTTTGGTTTTAAAAACCGCAGACTAATCTGCTTTATCCCTTTTTAGAGATGGATAAGGGGTATAATAAGCTTGTAGGGCTTGTTTGGCTAGTATAAAAGGGTCGTACTTTTGATAATGCGAGGTATGTTTAATTTCTATAAGATTATAATTTGGATGCACGTTAATACCAGAACCTGGAACATTGCTGAACCAGTTGCATCTAAACAAATAAACATCCTCCGCGGGTCTTGTAAAATATGTCAACTGCAAAATCTAAGTTAACACGCCATAAAAATCATTTATATGATTATTAGGATCATCACTGCCTTTAACAAATACACCAGTATTGTTTGTTAATTTTTCAGCACCGTATTCTTTGGTATTGAATTTATATCCATTAACAAAAAATATTGGATACGTTTTAACTTTTCTTTTCGGTCCAAACGCCAAATGTTTCAGTCCTTCATAGAGCACATTATTTGTGGGATCAGAAACGTATTTCGAAAACCACGTACTGAAATCTTTGCTTAAATCGCCGCTTGGATTTTGTGATTCAAAAATACTGCAAACACAAACAAGATATATTACATTATTATTTATTTACACGTGTAGTATTAAATTTAACAAAACTTGGAAGGTGATAATTACCTAACAAATGGTGCAACTTCAGGACAATTAAGAAGAATATATGTGTGTGCTACATGGTAATCTTTATCATCTAGCCATACTTCCACACATTTTCCAGCATGTCGGCCATGTTGTTTAAAAATAGATAATATTGATTCAGAAGAAGAATTTTGTTCAACGACCTCATCATTACGCGAAACACTTACAAATGATAAGTTCACATGATCATTAAAATAATGAGAGAAAAAGAAAGAAGCTTCTTCTTCGATATATGATTTGCAATAGAACCTTCAACTCGAGCTTTTTGTCTCACTTTTTTCTTTAAATGATTTAAGTACCTAATAAAAAATATTTCGGTTAAGTATTAACTTCTATTTAAAATTAAATTAACATTTAGATACTCAGTATAGTAGCATACCTTTCGAATGGATACATCCATCCATATTGCACATGACCTCGAAGACGTGCTTCATATGGAAGATGAACAGGTAAATGCTCCATTACATTAAAGAAACTCGGAGGAAATATTTTCTCCAGTTTGCAGAGCAGTATAGAAATTTCTTCTTCAAGTTTAAGTAGACGGTCAACTTTTAACGTAGTTGAACAAAGCTCCTTGTAAAATAAACTAAGTTCTGTTATTACCGTCCAAACTTTTACCGGTAACAATTCTTTGAAAGCGATGGGTAACAAATTTTCCATCATTACATGACAATCATGGCTTTTCATTCCACTCAGTCTTCCATTTTTATAGTCGACACATCTATGAAGATTAGAGGAAATTCCATCGGGAAATCGTAATCCTTCCACCCATTTTAACAATACTTTAACTTGGTTGATGTCTAGTTCGTAGCATGCTTTGGGTTTTTTACTATCATTGGGCTTCATATGAAGCTCAGGACGATTGCATATTTCCTCTATATCACGTCTAGATTTCAAATCGTCCTTAGTCTTGCCCTTCACATTCAAAACTGTATAAAACACATTATAAAATACGTTTTTTTCGTTATGCATCATGTCAATGTTATGACGGATCAAGAGATTTTTCCAATAAGGCAATTCCCAGAATATACTTTGTTTGCACCAATTATGAAACGTCGATTTACCTTGAATTTCAATTTGTTGTCCGGTCTCGTGTATTTTTGGATAATCTTTTACAAGTTCATATATATCCTCGCTTGACCAAACCGTTGGTGGTCGTAGAGTCTCATGCCTATTAGCTATGAAGTTTTTTTGTCTCTTCTAAAAGGGTGATTAATATGAAGAAAACATCGATGACAATCAAACCATGAAATTTTCTTCCCATGCAGTAAGGAAAATGCTCGTGTTTCTTCCATGCAATAAGGACAAGCAAAACGACCGGCCGTACTCCAACCCGAAAGCATTGCATATGCAGGAAAATCGCTAATAGTCCATAACAGAGAAGCGAACATCCGAAAAATTTTCTTTTTTGATATGTCGTATGTTTCAACTCCTTCATACCATAATATTTTCAACTCTTCGATTAACGGTTGTAAGTAAACATCAATGCCCTGTGTCGGATCATCAGGGCCAGGGACGACAATTGTGAGAAACATATATGGAGTTTTCATACACATCCACGGGGGTAGATTGTAAGGTGTGATTATTATAGGCCAAGATGAATATTTGGAACCAAACTGAGAAAACGGTGAGAAGCCATCTGTACATAAACCTAGTCTAACGTTGCGGCTCTCCGCTGCGAAATCGGGATATTTATTGTCAAAATATTTCCATGCTTCTCCATCGGATGGGTGTGTCAACGTACCTTCTTGAGGTGTTCTCACACTGTGCCATCTCATATGATGCGCTGTTACAGTTGATGCATATAACCGTTGAAGTCTAGGAGTGATGGGTAAATAATGCATACGCTTGTACGGAACTTCTTTTCCCTTCTTTTTCCTCGGTTTGTATCTTTCTTGATTACATATTTGACAATTTCTAAGATTGATTTCTTCTTTCCAATACAACATGCAACCCTTTAAACATGTATCTATTTTTTGATATGACAAACCGAAAGATGACATAAGTTTTTTCACTTCATAATAATTTTCGCACATTAAATTATCGGGTGGCATATGACGTTTAGCAGCTTGAACAACAGCCGTAAATCCAGCTTCTATAAGGTTGTATTTTGATTTCATTGCAATGTATTATGCAGTTACCGATATGCATACACTAAATCAATTTTTTGATATGTACACAAAATTCATTTATTACAAATTCATTTATACACTAAATCAATTCGCGTGTTCGCACAAATACAAAACTCGTGTTCGCACAAATGCAATATCCATTCTAACGGATTCCAAATGCAATAAACTCTATCACACACATACGTTCAATACTAACCAAATCAACATAAACTAATGCAACATCCTAAATTACAAAATTTTCAATCGGTAATAACTTGTTCATTATGGGATAATAGTTGCAATTAAGGGATAACATGATATAATATGCATATACTAACAAGTAGGAATCAATCACAATTCAAATTAAACCCTAAATCAAAAAAAACTTAAATATTAGGTTTAGCAAAATTACCGATTTGGAGAGCTAGAAGGGTGGAGATGGGCTGGAGCAGCTTCTAGATGGCGTCGGAGGTGGTTGGGATGGTGTTTGGGGGTGGCGGTAGCAGGCTAGGAGGTGGTGGAATGGGGGAATTGGGTGAAAATATTGATTGGGGAAGGAGATAATGAGTTGCAGGTCTGCTCTCGGGGAAATATGCAGGAAATTTTCCAACGGCCGCAAACGGCTTCATTCCAACGGCTTCAGACGGTTACGTCAAAATCCAACGAGCCGTTGGAAGCCGTTAGAAATGCCGTTGGAAGCCGTTGGAACATGGGCGTTAGAATACACTATATCTCTAGTAGTGAGACGTGCGAGCTACAACGGACAGACAACTACGCTCCCTCCAACGTCTTTTTTCCTTCACAAACATGAATAACTCGCTATAATTTTAAAAATGCATCATAGTCTACACTAACCATCAAATCTTATATCAATTTCAATACGTAATATGTTTACATCATTAGAATCATTCACACAAACATCAAAGCCAAAAAAAAAGTTGTAAAAGAATATCCTACAATATACAACAATCCATTGAAGAATCTTTTCCATCGGTGAAAAAATATATGCTTGGTATTCATATAATATCGAAACTATATAACATTGTTTATTTTTTATATCAAAAACCAGCCAATGTATAAAAATAAAAAGTTCATTAATAGCGTTTATTTCAGTATCATTACAGATTTCCACTTTTAGTCGATGTTTACACATCCAATTTTACTAATACAACTTCATCGAAATTGTGGAACTAATACTATATAGCGGATATCCATCTTTTCCAACTTGGAACAACAATGTTGGTACAATAATCATTGGAATCCCTTGTAAAATTTCATCTCTGTAAACAAAATTTTGACCACTTGATATGTTTATAATCATAAGCTAGTATATATCGGTATCGATATGAATGTAATGTCAAAATTCCATTTTTCCAATATATTTCCAACCACTTAATCTATCTATAGTTAAAATAAAAGCTAGCATATAATAGTAAAAAAATTAAAAAAATAAAGACTTAGACAAAATAACTTGTACATGTAAATTCAAGTTCATTTCAACATTCTTTGTTGAATCTAAACTTTTCATCATAAATAAATTATAGTTTACATAACAAGAGAAGCTAACAACAAAATAAAATATAGACAAAACCACATAGAGCCAAAAAAAGTTTTAAAAGAATATCCTACAATATATAACAATCCATGGAAGAATCTCTTTCCATCAATGAAAAAATATATGTTTGAGATTTATATAATATCGAAAACTATGTAACATTGTTTATTTTTTATATTAAAAACCAACTGGTGTATAATAATAAATAGTTCATTAATAGTGTTTAGTTGAGTATCATCGCTGATTTCCACTTTTACTCGATGCTTACACATCCAATTTTACTAATAAAACTTCATCAGAACTGTGGAACTAATGCTACGAAGCAGATATCCATCTCTTCTACCCTGGAACAATAATGTTTGTACAATAATAATTGGAATCCCTTATAAAACTCCATCGTTGTCAACAAAATTTTGACCACTTAATATGTTTATAATTATAAGATAATATATATCGGTATCGGTATGAATGTAATGGTAAAATTCCATTTTTTTTCTGATATATTTCCAACCACTCAATCTATTTATAGTTAAAATAAAAGCTAGTAGATAACAATATAAAATTAAAAAAACAAAGACTTAGACAAAATAATTTATTAATGTAAATTCATGTTCATTTCAATGTTCTTTGTTGCATCCAAACTTTTTATCATAAATAAATCATGGTTTATATAGCAAGAGAATTTAACAGCAAAATGAAGTATAGGTAAAACAACATAGAGCCAAAGAAAGTTCTAAAAGAATATCTTACAATATATAACAATCCATTGAAGGATCTCTTCCATCAAAAAGAACTATAGCTCATACTAAAAAAATGTATAAAGATTTAATGATCATTACATTTTATTGATATTTATTATTATTTATGCTATAATTTATTTCTTAGTTTACTTTTTCATGTTATCAGCTTTATTGTACATGGTTAAAGATTTATTTTCATGGATATTTGTTTTAAAGATGAAATTGTTTTCTTTTTTATTTCAAAGGACAACCAACTTTCATTATTCACATAAAGGGCAACTATTAAGTTTCAATTGATTAAAACCCAAAAAATTTAAACTAAGGACACACATCAACGTCTAATATATAATAAAAATTAATTATGGAAACACTTTCTTTTTAATGTGAGAAAAAAGAATATAACAAATAACAAAAATTAATTATCAAAAGGTTTTTTTGTGAATGTGTGGAAAATAATATAGGAAAAACCAGCATGGAAAGTCATATAGCTTTATTATTTACCACAAACATTTTTCAAATGTTAAATGGGAATAGCTTTTCAAATTTCTTAAATCTATATTTTAAGGGATATAATATAATGATTTTTTTTACAAGAAAAGTGTCACAGGTCCCTGTTTTTGATGTTGTTATAAGAAAAGTCCCTATAGATAAGAATATGTAAATTTAGTCCCTGTTTTATGAAAAATAGAAAAGGTAAGGTGTTTTGCATTTTTCTGACAGAAAATGCAAGCTAGCTTACAACGTTTTGACTATGAATTTTTTTTTGAAAATTTTGAAAATTTTAAAACTTTTGAAAAATTTAAAAAGCGTAAGTTAACTTGCGCTTTCTATCAGGAAAGCGCAAGCTAGGTTGCGCTTTTATTTTGATTTTTTTTGAAAATTTTAAAATTTTTGAAAATTTTAAAATTTTTGAAAAACGCATGTTAACTTGATGGAAAGCGCAAGCTAGTTTGCGCTTTCTGATTTTGAATTTTTTTTTAAATTTTCGAAAATTTTGAAATGTTTGAAAAGCGCAAGTTAACTTGCACTTTTTATCAGGAAAGCACAAGCTAGTTTGCGCTTTTTGATTTTGAATTTTTTTTGAAAAATTTGAAATTTTCAAAAAAATTTAAATTTTTAAAAAGCGCAAGTTAACTTGCACTTTCTATAAGTAAAGCGCAAGATAGTTTGCACTTTCTGATTTAGAAAAAAACAGGAACTTAATTTACATATTCATTATCATAGGGACTTTTCTTACAACAACATGAAAAATATGGACCTTCAGTGCAAAGCCCCTTTTTTTAAGCCATAAAGTTATATTTAATTAGCATTCCGAACTGTTTACTTCTATATTTTTATGCTAACATTAACAGATTAAAATGGTTTTGATATCACCTGTTTTTAGCAATTTCGATTGTTGTTCTTTGTTTTTTATTAATTTAGTGAAGATGAGTAATTAAAATAAATTAACTTGAGGTTTACATAATCTAACGGGGCCTTCATCCTTTATTTAATTATTAAAGTTCATTGTCCTTGGATATAATTGTTTTCTAAAATGTGTAGGAAAAACCAAAAGGCCTTTTATCAATAGAGTTTTTTACTTCAGAAAATAGAATCAATAAAATGAGAAATTGGATCATCCTAACTTATCTAAAAGAAATACAAAACACTTATAGGATTTGGACATAAGTTTTGACAAAAATGATAAAGAATGAAGTGTCCTAAAAGAAAAAAGATTTAAACTATATTGTCGAACTTTATAATTTTAAATTGTATTAGATGAACAAAGGATAGTGAAATTTCATGGGTCTTGCTTAGGATTGAGAGAAAAAGAGCAAAACTTTATAATTGATTTATTTATCTATCTCTTTACTCAAATCAATTTTAGTACATGTGTTAAAAGATATTTATTGTTTATTAATAATGCTTTAAAATTCAAAACAAAAAAGAAATAATAAATTTTGAATTGCTTCATGCTTAGCTATTTGAAATAATGCATAAAACATGTGTAGGTTTTGAAAGTGACTGTGCTATAGGATCGAAATGGCCAATAGTTGTAAACAATGTAAATGCAGTGGTAGTGTGATATAAACTAAGTTATATGCTGATGTAGAATATGAGTATAAAAAGTAAATAGTAAAGTAAATGACACCAGAAAATTTTTTACTGGTTCAAACTCCCATTCTACGTTCAGTCCCAGACTTCTTCTGGAATTTAAACTAGCAGCCCTCACTTGACCCGGAGGAATAGGTTTACACCGCCTGAACAACCAAACAGGACTTGACCGCCTGAGCAACCGAACAGGACTTGAATACAAAGTAGATTGTCTTGACCCTGTGTGTTCTAATAACACAGATTTGTCACTTGTAGTACACCCTTTCTATAATCTTTTCCTCAAGTATGATGTTTGTAGTTGTGTGTATATGAAGAATAGGAAGTTTCATATTGCTTTTTGAAATATAGAATTATGATCGTAAACAATGAATATATGAATTCAAGAGAGTAGTTAATTCAGAAAATATGATTCAAGTAAAATCAAGTAAGTGAAGTTATTTGTTCTTGAAATTCATGCAGATATATAGTAGATAGAAAGTTACAACTTCTGGTGAAAAGATGTTATCGAACAGCAATGGTCATTACCTTCTGTGAAGAAGAAAACCGTTCATGAAAGGAAATGTCTATTCATAAAATAGTAGTTGGAACCAGGTCAGTCGAATGGTCTATGAACTTCAGTCGACTGAATTTGAAAATATAAACGTGCATACGTATGTGCACAAGGTCAATAGGTTGCCTATAGTTATTCGGTCGACTGAATGACCTTGTTCAGTCGATTGAATTCTATTGATAAACAAAAATTACAATAGCTCATTTGGTTGGAGCACTTTTCTTCTAAATTAGTGACCCGGGTTCGAGCCATGCTCCATGCATTTTTTGAAAACTTGATTTTGATTAAAATATGCATGCAAGTTAATGTGAATGATGATTTTTGAAAAAATATTTTAACAAAGCACTAAACTAGACTCTATATGCACATTTGATGACTCTTGCTAAAATATATAACTATACGAACCATACTTTGAGTTGAGTCCAGATATTGTCATAGTCGTAGATTCATGAGGTTTTGATTGTTGACATGAAACAATAGGTTTGAACCCGAGATCCGATTTATCAACAAAGTTTTAAATTTTGGAAAATAAAATTCAACAAAATGCCAAATTAGATCATGCTTACTTATCTGAAATAAATACAAAAAAGCTTGTACAATTTGTACGTGGGTTTTGATAGAAACGATAAAGGAAGAAGAGTCCTAAAAGAAAATGATTAAAACTATATTATTGCACTTCGTGATTTAAAAATGTATCAGATAAACGAAGATAGCGAGATTCCATGGATTTTGCTTGAGTGGTGAGAAAAGGAATAAAACTGTATAATTGATCAACACCACTATCACAGTGGTTAAATGCTTCGAATTTGGTGAGAGAGGTCACATGTTCAAAACTAACATAGTTATATTCGAATATATATTGATAGGTAGTATGTTGTATACTACCTAAGATTTGCAGTACTTATATGTACTACTATCTAAGTACCCAATTTCAAAAAAAGACTGTATAACTGATTTATTTATTTATTTATTTCTTCACTCTTATTAATTTTACTATATGTATTTAACAATATTTATTGTTTATCAATTAAATTTATAAAAAATCAATAAATTTCGAAATGGATCATGCATGCTTAATTAAAATAAAACAGAGGATTTAAAATCGAGATTTGGTAAAAATATTTAAGAAAAATTATACCAAAGGAAATGAGTAAAAGTATATTATTGAACTTCATGATTCTAACAGGTATTAGATGAATAAGAATAGTGGGACTCCATGGGTCTTCCTTGCGATAGAGAGAATCAATGAGAGAATAATTCTAAAATATATTAGATAAAATTTCATTTGCGGGACTCGAACTTGGATGGATAGGTCATCAAATAAAGGATGCTTAAGAATTAAGTGAGTAAAGTATTTTAATTCTATAATCATGAGAAAAAAGGAAAATTATTAAGGAAAATCCGCTAATAAGATATATATAGTATATGAATATTGATATGTAGTACGTTGTATACCTAAAACTTGCAGTACTAATTGTATTATTATCTAAGTACCCAATTTCAAAAAAAAAACTGTATAACTGATTTATTTATTTATTTATTTCTTCACTCTTATTCATTTTACTGTATGTGTTTGATGGTATTTATTTTTTATCAATAATGTTTTAAATTTATAAAAAAACCAATAAATTTTGAACTGGATCATGCATGCTTAATTAAAATAAAACATGGGATTTAAAATCGGGATTTGGGAAGATTTTAAAATCATCACAAACCTCCCTTTTTTTCTTTTCTATTTCAATTTCTCGATTATTATATCTGCCAATTTCATTCTTTTAACTAGTTGAGGGAGAATTTGCAAATTGATAAAACCGGGTGGATGAATTTTCCATCTCCAAGGGAAAACACTACTATCACCTATCAAATAAATTCCTAATTCTCCTTTTGGGGCTTATACTCTCACATTAAGTTCTTGCTTCGACCAAAAAAGTGTTATCAAAGATCAAACTCCAAATATTTCTTATATCAATATCATTGAAACTATACCTATTACTATCACTCCACCTAGAAATGTTTTTTCCGTTTCTTTTTCTTCACTTCCACCGGGATGCCAAGCACCAGGAATAATACCCATTTGAAGAAACGGATATATCATTGATTTAGTTAGCTCACACTTATGTTTTGAACAAAAAGATCATAAAAAACTTTTGGTAAAAGTTATGTCTTAGTCCGAGTGGGGATAGCATTTCTCTTCTGCATGTCTATGGAGTTTTTAAAAATTCAAACATCTCAGAGATAGATATAGAGGTAGGAATTTGTTGAGCGAACCGCACTCCTTCGTATACGTCAGGAGTCCATTGATGAAAAGGAGCTGGGGAAAAATATTTAAGAAAAAAGATACCAAAGGAAAGGAGTAAAACTATATTATTGGAGTTCATTATTCTAACAAGTATTAGATGAATAAGAATAGTAGGACTCCATGGGTCTTCCTTGCGATAGAGAGAATCAATGAGAGAATAATTCTAAAATATATTAGATAAAATTTAGTTAACGGGACTCGAACTTGGATGGATAACTCATCAAATAAAGATACTTAATAATTAAGTGAATCAATGACAGTGGAGTATTATAATTCCAAAATTATGAGAAAATAGGAAAAATATTGAGGAAGATCCGCTAATAAGATATATAGTATATGATATTAGATAAAATGTGGTTAGCAGGACTCGAACTTGGGGGATAGCTCATCAAATAAAGGATGCTTAAGAATTGAATGAATCTATGAGAGTGGAGTATTTTAATTCTAAAATTATGAGAAAATAGAAAAAATATTAAATAAAGTCCAGTAATAAGATATATAGTATAAGATGAACATAGAGCTTGTAGAATCAGAAATTAGCAATAAAACTAATTATTCATCAATATTCAATCTTCTCCTCAAAAATTCAATACTAAAAAATTCAACAGTAAATAGTGAAGCTAGCATATATGTGTGAGCATATATATATATATATATATATATATATATATATATATATCTCCGTGTGTGTGTGTAATTGTATATATTTGAATATATTTCAAAATATAAGAATACCTCCTCCTTGCAATCTTATCAATCATCAAATACCTTAATTATCGGTTCTTTCCTTAATCTCCTTGGTTGCGATTTGCAATGTCTTCTCCTTGGCTCTACCAATGTCTACCATAGGCTAGGTTTTGATTTCCTCTTCATTCTTATGTTAGGAGAATGAGAAAAGGGTGGCTATTTATAGCCAAATAGATCGCAAATATCTATCACTTTCCTCTCTGGACCTAAAGACCTAGTCCCACCCTCATTGCAAAGTATGGTTGGCCCTTGTATAGGCTTGTTTAGACATCCAAACAACTAGCCAAAAATGGTTTAGCATATTAAATTATTTATTTAACTCATTTGTCCAAGTCGTTCATTGATTTAAATCAACGTACAGCTTTTATACGTCGTTTTTAAAAATTTGTCAGGCTTCAAATAAATAATTAAAATGCCAATGAATTAACTACACCAAAACAGAGGATTCCCAACAAGTATAACTTTTGCGACTAATTTCAGTAACACTTATACGTGTTGCTATGGGGCGTGGATATTTATTTGTAACACTTATATTTGTTACTGAATTATAACTATCAACGGTTATAAGCGTTAGAAGATATTTTTCCCAACGGTTATAAACGTTAATAATATGATATTTGCAAAGGATCTATCTGTTACTGAATTCGATCTTCTAATGGAAATAAGTCTTAACAATGTGCATTTTGTAACACATATACCAGTTGCAAATTTCATGATACAAACACATATAAGTGTGAGCAATAACAAAATAGCCACATAAATAGATATTGGTAATTTCTGTTTCTTAACATTAATAGTCGTTGCAATGATTAATATGGTATGCATGATTATAGTGTAGACTATATTTAATATGAATTCAAAAATAATATTATCTCAATTTAGTAAATTATAACCAAATCAATATCAAGAAATAACAATCATAATGATGGTAACAAAATAGAGTATCAGTTAGCAAAAAAACAAGTTTAATACATAAGTTACAAAATTCAATACATAGTTTACTAATTCCATACTAATATCAAATTGCAAAAACAAAAGACAAGACATAGTTCATAGTTAAAATCTACAAATATTGAATATGAAACTCCGGCCATATAACAAAGCCTTCATCTGCAAATTCACATATCTTGTACATTCCATTTTGAGGACCATCTTAAATTGGTGCATCTGGTTCTAGAACAACAACCACCCAAATAACTTTCTCTACATCCGGTTCTAGAACATCGACAATAATTTTTATTTCTACCCAAATTTTTTGCAGTTGGATCATTTTTAAGATCTTCTACTCTACTATTACCACTAGAACTACCATCCAATTTCCTCTTTTCCTATGCTTCTTCTATAAGTGCCTACATGCGTTCAATATCATATTAAATTGAAATTTATACTAAAAAGAATGACCATTAGTAATCAAATTGATAACATATGATTTAATAATAAAAGACATTAAATAAAAACTGAGTTCTTAGTTTCTACTAAGATTAAACTCAATAAAAACTGAGTTCTTGGTTTTTAGAGCTGAGTACAAACTAAGTACTCAGTGTACTCGGTTTTAAAACTGATCAGTTTTAAAAAATGGATAGTTTTAAAAACTGGGTGAACTGAGTACTTAATTTGTACTCAGTTTTAAAACCGACTACTCTCAATGACTTATTGCTAATTTTATTTTTAGTAGATCAACATGTTTTTGCAGTATCTCATGTATGTCAATTCACTTAATTCTATTTTTAGAAGACAAACGTAAATATGAGTCGACCGCCAAACCGGTAATTCTATTTTTAGAAGATCAACAGACCTATTACTTAGTTTTGAGCACAATTTCAACCATTTTATTTTTCGTTTTCTACCGAAACAAAAATGCTGAAAGGGAATGTACGACCCAGAATTTAATCACTACATATATTAGATTTACAAATATTTTGAAAGAGCAAATAAATGGATTTTATTTATCAAATAAACCTATTTTAAATGTCTGCTAATGATGATAAAATAGTTTTAAAATTTTGTTTACTAATATGGTCGGTTTAAATAAAAATAGAAAATGTGACTGAAAGAGTTTTTTTGAAATTATGACTTTTCGGCATCGAAAAGTCATTGGGAAACATTTTGCACACTTATGTAACATGCATACATATATATGATAGGATTTGTAATAATAAAACACTCTTATTTATATACTAACACATAATTATTTTAGCAGAAAAGTGGATGTGACAAATTATGTTATAAAAGGCATATATGTACATATAAACACACTTATATATATACAAATCATCTTCATATCTTTAGTACACACACATGGAAGCTCTAGCATGATTCAAGCCATGGAAGGGGAGGACGTGTTCTAGGTATGGTAGGAGCATGGTGGTTGCCATGTACATGCATGTGTTTATATTATTTAATTTCAAGGTTAGTTCTATAATTTTATTATTTTCCTAAGCTATAAATACCACTAATCTTTCATAATTTTCACTTTATAATCCATTTCTTCATCCTCAAATTTCCTAAGGGCTTAAGCAAAGTTCCATGGCTTCTCTTCATAAATTACAAAGTAAGGAAAAATCACTTACTTCCACTTAAACTCTTCTCTTTAGTTCACTAAATCACTCCTAGATATTCTACAACATCTTTTTTCCAAACTACAAGCAACCACCCTCTACTAACTTACATGACTGAGCCCAACTAACCTTGGATGAGCCCATTTTTGGGTGTTCAAGCATCCAAAGTCTTCAAGTTTGCAAGATCCTAGGTTTTTTCAAAGTTTTAGTTAAAGTTCATCTTGAGTTAGTAAAGTTTCGGTGAGTAAAATTCTTATTTTTAGAAAAGAAAAAACTTGATTTTGATGAACTATATGTTGTAAAAATATAGTGTTTGTTGTGTTGAAATATCGTGTTGTTTGGATGATATATGATTGCAAGTTAGTAGTTTGGTGTAGATTTGTAATTTGGATAATATGTTGATATGTTTGAATATGGATATGTGATGTTGGATTATGATATGATGGTAGCATTGTTTGTGAAACAAAAACCAAGTGTGTGATGGGATGGATATGAAACTAACACTTTAAATGGTCGCAAAAGGACTTGAGATCCGATGAAAAAAGAAAAACTTATTTTCTAGTTTTGACTTCTGAAAACATTTTCCAAGTTTATATACTTTATTTTAAGTTTTTTCTTCAAACTTTTCAATTAAGTTTTCAAATATGTCGTAGCTAGAGTTAGAGTGAGATTTTCACCTAGAAATCAATTCTAATGAACTGCGCTCATAGCGATAGTTGTTATGGATGTAGTTTGGAAAAATTCACGATTTCAAGTTTTAAAGTGTTTTCTTTTGGATTGTTTTTGAAAATTATTTATAAACAAATTAAGTAAGTCAAAAGTTTAATTTTTATTATTTAATAATTTATTTATTTAATTTATAATTAGGGTAATTATTATTTAATCAATTAATTAAGAATTAGGTTAAGTAATTAGAATTTAAGAATTTATTAACTAAGTTATTTGTTTTTAATTAAGGAAGTTTTAAGTAACGATTAATTAAGATAAAATATAATTAATTTTTACTTAATAAATTTTATTTATTTTAATTATTTATTTAATTAGAGTTAATTTTTATTTAATTAAAGATTAATTATTCACTTAATTACCACTTAATTAGTGTTTAATTTTTAAATGAATGTTATTTAATTAAAGTTTAATTATAAATAAAATTTTAATTAATTAAGGTTTAAACTATGATTTATTTTGATTTAATTAAGATTAATTAAAGTCTAATTAAGTTTTTAAATTATGATTTAATTAAAGTTTATTATTTATAAGAAGTATCTTAAAACTCTACTGGTTATTTATTTTAAACTAACTTTCTTACTAAAGTAAATTATTTTTAAACCAAAGGATCTCTTGTCCATGTTATTAAGTAGCCAAATGAATTAAAGTAGTTGTAATAAAACGTTGACACGTTTTATTAAAAGTAAGTCGATTTGTACTTACTATAAATACCGCACTTCAAAACCATGATAAATGCAAGGCTATTAATTTCGATAAGCGAGTCATGATAATCTAAGCTTATGGAACGTATGCTCATACATAAATCTTTACACCCTGATAGTGGAATGGTCCACCATAAACAACTTGATCCTTTAAATTATCGAACGTTGGTTCAAAAAGGCCATAATCGGATAGCATTTTTTATCCGAAAACCACTTTGAACCAACGTAAGTGTTTGAATTGGAAATACTAAAGTCAATGTCCAAGATGAGGACTTTGAAGTGCAAGGGCTATTTATTACTAACCCTGAGGGTGATTCCAAAATAAGTATAGTGGAAATAGTGCCTTCGATTCATTTATCTCCTAAACGACTTATATGGATTAAGTTGACATTATGTCAACATCTGGAAGACAATGTTAGCACTCCAAGAGGGAAGTGCTATATGTAAAAAGATAAAGATGTAGCCTCAGGCCTCATCAACCGAGAATGACTAAAACATGGGAGATGCAACAAGGCTATGTGGGTCGCTCCCATTAGGGCATGATCACTCCCGTCTAGATATCTACTCATGTATGCTTTAATATGGTTGCTGATCCCAACTGAGGGGTGATCATATTCGATACTATCCAGCAAAGGGTAAGCTGGTCATGTATTGGCAAGGGTCGATATGTTCGACCTCGGTTCACAAATCTAGAGGTGTACTGTGACTGGGGGTACCTCAGTAGCCCAGTCATTGTATGGAATCTATTCTCCAATAAGTGCTGTGCGGACTTAGTTGTACCCAAATATGTTGAAATATGAAATGCAAGCATTTCATCTAGGTTCTATTTTACTTGAAAAACCTAGACATTATGATAATATCACTGAAAGTTTTATAAAAGTGTTGTGGTTATCGTGTGGTAAAAACCCATCCGTGGTTTCGTGCAGCGTGCTCTTACAAGATACCTTTGATTATCAAAGTGTTTTATAAAAGTAAAAAAGTTAAGTTGTTTTGAGTTTACTCACACAGACCCATGTCTGACTTGGAGTTTATTTTCTATTCCCTAAACTCTTAGATACTCGAATTTGTATGAGTAGCCAAGTAATCCAGGTTTCTCACGGAAGAATTTTGGAGGAGCTGGAGCAGGTGGCTTCACCATTAGCTAATTATTTCTATTACCACTGTGTATGGATGTACGTACGTATGAACTATGTATTTTATAGGAACAGGAAGTTATAACTGTCTTAGTTTGGAGCTTGAATCATTAAACACTGATGTAACATTACGGTAGTAACTATGTACTATCCTATGTTATCTATTATATATTGTTCTGATTCATGGTGAGATTCTATGATTGTTGAGTTCTCCTTATCTTTCGTTTTCTTCTACCCTTAATGGCTCGTATTTTGGTCTAAGAAAGGCCGTTCGTTACATTTAGTGTCAGAGCTTAGGTTAAGCGAACATCTAGGTTTTGGATTGGGGTCAACTTCGAGAGTGCGTATTTGTAATTTTTATTCGTGTATACACACACAGATATATATATATATATCTGATAGATAGATCAGCTTGATAGTTCTTTCAAGATTTATCTTGTCCAAGTATTCTAAGAATTATCTTACTATGTCCAAGTAGTAAGACATGAGTAACAGAGGCAGACGAAGTAGGGGAGCAAGTAACAAACTAGGACCATAAATGGTCGAACACCAAATCCTAGATGAGTTCAAATTATCGAAGAGGCGGCACTAGAGCAACCAAGAGTGAACTTTGCAACCTTATGCAAGGATTACACCAATCTAGAAGAGAAACCATTTAAGGAACCGAGTCTATCGTGGAAGTACAAACTTGGTTGCGATCTTAAGAAAAGACTTTTAAGGGTCTCAATTTATCGGATGAACAGAAAAGGTTCTTAGTAGCATGGCAACTGCAAGGGGGAGCAGCGGCTTGGTGGTACTCCCTTACATCTAATTTTCCTAAGGAGGAGTTCTCGTAAGCCCAATTTAAAGAAGTTTTCGAGGACTAATTCTTGCCAACAACGGGAAAGACCAGGATGTATAGGAACTTCATGGACTTGAAGTAAGGGGATCTATCTGTAGCAGAATATGAGACAAAGTTCAATGAGCTATCTTATTTGGATCGGAATTGATCGACACCCCGTTATAGAAAAATGAGATATTTTTTTGTGTATGAGGGAAGAGTACCATGAGAGAATGAATGCTCACGTTAATAGTACCTTTATGGATTTGCTTGATATGGCTCTAAGGTATGAGGTTTTGGAAAAGATGAAGCCTACTCCAGTAGCACCACTCGGTGGGAATGCGAGTGGTAACAATCCAAATAAAAGGAGGCTCAATCTAGGAGAGAATAAGGGGGAAGTTCAAGAATATTAGTAATTACCTTTGCAAGTAGAAAGATCATATTTCAAGGTCATGTCTGAATCGTGAAACTCCTAAGACGCAAAGTGGACCCAACTCTCAAATGGTCCTGAAGTCGCTTTATTTCAATTGTCATCAGCCAAACCATATGATTAAAGACTGCCCACTCGTGAAGAAGGTGCAGCCAGCTAAGGTGTACGCCATTAAGGATGAACCTTCAACTTCCATAGATGTGAAAGGGAAAGACATCCTTGAAGGTACTTTACTTATTAATGGTGTATTTGTTCGAGCATTGTTTGATACTAGTGCCTCTTATAGTTTTGTCTCTTTAGATTCAGTAGATAAATTTCATCTTATTCCAAGTATTGTAGAAAACCTTGTGTGTGTGTGTGTCTAACCCCATAGATGGTGTAACCCATTTGAGTATGATTCGTAAGGATGTGAAAATTTCCTACCTTTCCCTCTATTTTTTTTGAACCGTATGTCTTAGACTTTAAAGGATTTGATATTATTCTAGGTACCGATTGGTTATCAAAGTATGGAGCAATCTTAGATTGTGCTGAAAGGACTGTATCATTAGAAACTAAGTTGGAAAGAATTGCTAAAGTATTATGCAAGAATCCCGGTATTAATATGTGTACTTTCTTGTATGCCCTTGAACATCCTAGGATGAGTTAAGTTCTATAGAATCTGTTAAGAATTTTCCAGATGTGTTTGAAGAAGTCAATAGTTTACTCCTGCACCGAGAGATAGAGTTCCGCATTGATTTAGTTCCCAGTGCTAGACCTGTGATTCAACATAAGAGAAGGATGGCTCTAAAAGAGTAGGATGAATTAAGAAAAACAAACCAATGACCTATTAAGAAGATGATTGATTAGACCCAGTCATTCGAACTGGGGATCAGCTGTGGTTTTTGCTGCTAAGTCTGATGGATCTTTAAGATTGTGCATGGATTATAAGAAGTTGAATAAAATGACAATTAGAAACAAGTATCATTTATCCCACATCGATGACCTTTTTGATCAACTTCATGACGATATTTTCTCAGATGGATCTAGCTACTGGATTCCATCACTTGAGGGTTGCTGAAGGTAACATACCCTTAACTGCATTTAGAGGCCCTGACTATTTCTTTGAATGGTTGGTTATGCCTTTTGGGCTAACCAATGCACCTGCATATTTTGTAGACCTTATGAACCATATTTTTCCTAGATGTTCTTAATAAGTTTGTGTTAGTTTTCATCGATGACATTCTTATATACTCCAAATCTGAGGAGGAGCATAAACATCATTTGGGAGTGGTATTGGAAACATTAAGGAGACATGTCCCGAAGGTGAAATTTTTAAGTACCATTTTTGGAAATCGGAGTAAGATTCTTATGACATATTATGATAGGAGAAGGTATTTCAGTGGATCCAGCAAAGGTGGAGGCTGTTCAGGAATAGATCGACCATAGACTCCCACCGAAGTAAGAAGTTTCCTAAGCTTGGAAAGGTACTATAGAAGGTTCATTCAAGATTATTCTAAGGTTTCCTCACATTTAATAAGCTCACAAAGAAGGGTGGGAGGTTTGTGTGGACTCAGAAACGCGAGAAAGCATTTGTGGAATTAAAGAAGAGGTTGACCAGTGCCCCAGTTTTAGCTGTACTAGAGGAAATAGTGGATTCATGGTTTATACAGATGCTTGTAGAGTGAGGCTATGTGCTCTTTTAATGCAGCATATAGAGTGATTGCGTATGCAAGCAAACAGCTGAAGCCTCACGAGAAAAATTATGTTACGCATGACCTGGGGTTGTTGGCTGTGCATTGATAATGTAGAGGTACTACTTGTTAGGTAAGGATTCTTCCATTCCTCTTATTTTCTTTCTAATCTTTAGAGATTCTAGGAGTAAGTTTCTTTCTTTAATTAGATGAAAATTTTGAGCTTTTCACGAATCATAAGTCCCTGAAGTATCTTTTTACTCATAAGGGTCTGAAGCTGAGCCAACAATGATGGTTGGAGTTCCTAGTGGCTTATGACTTGGATATTCTTCATATGTTAGGAAAGGCTAATGTGGTGGCAGATGCCTTAAGAAGGAATGCTATTTTGACTCACTTGGATGTTACCCCGAAACTTCAGGAATGGATTATGAAAAATCAGAGTAAGGATGAAATACTGAAAGGGTTAATTCAAGGTGTTGAAGAGAGTAGATGTTCGGATTTCGAGAGAGATAGTCGAGGTGCTTTAAGGATGAACGGAAGATTATGTGTTCCAGATGTGGATGGGCCGAGACAAGAAGTTTTGTTAGAATGCCACAAATCTACGTCAAGTTTTTATCGGGAGTTCACAAGATGTACAAAGACATGAAAAGAATATTCTGGTGCCCGGGAATGAAGAAAGACATCTCTATATTTGTAAGTACGTGTGTGAGCTTTCAACAAATCAAAGGTGATCATCAGAAGACAGCTGAATTATTACAACCATTGGAAATACTTAATTGGAAATGGGAAATGATATTGATGAATTTTATCGATGATTTACCCAGAAGCAGAAAAGGAAATGACGGAGCATGGGTTATCGTGGATCGGCTAATGAAGAGCACACATTTTATTCCGTTAAAACCAACAAGAACCGCTGCTTCCTTAGCTGAAACTTTTATGAGAGAGATAATCAGGTTGCATGGAATTCCTGTAAGTATAGTAAGCGATTGAGATCCCATATTTACTAGTAAATTTTAGAAAGCATTGCAAACAACTCTAGGAAAAAAATCGAGCTTAAGCACAACATACCACCCCCAAATAGACGGATAGACGGAGCAAGTGAATCAGATTCTAGAGGATCTCTTGAGAGCATGTATTCTGAATTTTGGAGGATCATGGGAGGATCATCTACATTTAGTTGAGTTCTCCTATAACAATAGCTTCCAAGCAAGCCTCGGTATGGCACCTTATGAAGCCCTATATGGAAGATCGTTCAAGTCACCAACATGTTGGGTTGAGATGGGAGATAGACTAGTACTTGGGTTGGACATGATTCGAGAGGCTACTGAAAAAGTTGCAGTGATCAAGAAAAGAATGAAGGAAGCCTAATGTTGCCAAAAGAGTTATGCTGATAAGAGGTGAAGAGAATTGGAATTTGTAGTTGGAGACTTGGTGTTCGTAAAGATTTCACCAATAAGAGAAACTATTAGATTTGGAAAAGCTGGAAAGTTAGCTCCTAGGTATATTGGACATTTCTGTATTCTTGAGTGGATTGGTTCACTGTTTATAAGATCGAGTTAACAGAGAGATTGGCAGGTCTCATAATGTGTTTCACGTGTCTCATTTGAGAAAATATGTTCATGACACATCTTTGATTGTGGAGCCATCGGTTCAAGAGGAATTGGAGATAGAACTAAACTTGACAGTGGTTAGACATCCAATTTATGTTGTGGATCAAGATGAAAAGAGATTTCGTAATAAAGTGGTGCGACTAGTCAAGATTCAGTGGAGTAAGGATCAAAGGGACAGCACTTGGAAGACTGTGAATCGTATGAAAGAAGCCTATCTTGAGTTGATGTTAGGATAGCTAGTTGTTTATCTATTGTATGTATAGTGTATGCATTGTTACTGTGGTTGCTTAGTGTATGTCTTTTGTATGTGTTTATGATATGAACATATAGCCTTTGTGCATTATTGAATTATCTCCTTGTTTGCTAATTTCAGGATGAAATTCTTTTAAGAGGGAAGAGTGTAATGATCCAGAATTTAATCACTACATATATAAAGATTTAAAAATATTTTAAAATAGCAAATAAACCTATTTTAAATGTTTGCTAATGATGATAAAATTGTTTTCAAATTTTGTTTACTAATATGGTTAGTTTAAATAAAAATAGAGAATGTGACCGAGAATCAATTTTTGAAATTATGACTTTTCATCGTCGGGAAACGTTTTGTACACTTATATATATATATATATATATATATATGATAGGATTTGTAATAATAAAACACTCTTATTTATATACTAACACGTATTTATTTAAGCATAAAAGTGGATGGGACAAATTATGTTATAAAAGGCATATATATATATATATATATATAAACATGCTTATATATATATACAAATCATCTCTATGTTTTTAATACACACACATTGAAGCTCTAGCATGATTCAAGGCATGGAAGGGGGGAGGATGTGTTTTAGGGTAGGTAAGAGCATGGTGGTTGCCATATGCATGCACGTGGTTATATCATTTAATTCAAGGTTAGTTTTGTAATTTTAGTATTCTCCTAAGCCTATAAATACTACTACTCTTCCATAATTTTCACTTTACAATCCACTTCTTCATCCTTAAATTCCTAAGGGCTTAAGAAAAGTTCCATGGCTTCTCTTCATAAATTATAAAGTGAGAAAAAATCACTTATTTCCACTTAAACTCTTCTCTTTAGTTCACTAAATCACGCCAACATATTCTACAACATCTTTTTTTTTCAAACTACAAGCAACCACCCTCTACTAACCTACATGGCCAAGTCTAATTAACCCTGGCCGAGCCCTTTTTTGGGTGTTCAGGCATCCAAAGTCTTCAAGTTTGCAAGATCCTAGGCTGTTTTAAAGTTTTAGTTGCAGTTTACCTTGAGTTAGAAAATTTTCAATGAGTAAAACTCTTATTTTTTGAAAAGAAAACAACTTGATTTTGATGAACTATATGTTGTGAAAATATAGTGTTTGTTGTGTTGAAATATAATGTTATTTGGATGATATATGATTGTAAGTTGGTAGTTTGGTGTAGATTTGTGATTTGGATAATATGTTGATATGTTTGGATATGGATATGGATATGTGATGTTGGTTTATGATATGATGGTAGCATTGTTTGTGAAACAAAAACCAATAATATTTGCATTCATCCTTGGTAGAATCATTACAGAGAACTCTCTTCTTGCATATGAAATGATTAGAGGATTTAATAGAAAAAATTCCAACAATATTTGCCTGATAAAGCCTATGATAAAATAAATAAATAAATAGAGAGTTTATTCATCATATGCTGCTTGCCATGGGTTTTCCTATGTCTTTTGCTAATCTATTATACGAGTGTATTTCTACTCCAACCTTTTCAGTGTTAATTGAAGGAACCCCATTTGGTTTCATTGAGAGCTCAAGGAGTGTAAGCCAAGGGGACCCTCTATCTCCATACTTATTTTCTATAGCTATGGAGTTCCTCACAATCAACTGCGATTTGGAGTACATAAAAGGTCATTTCTCCCCTATTCATAAGATTAACCCCATAATCACTCACTTATTATATGCGGATGATATCTTAGTTTTGGCCAAAGCTCACAAAATAAATGCATACTGCATTATGTACACCCTTCATAGCTTGAAATATTTTACCAGCCTTGATGTAAATGAAAACAAATCCACTGTTTATTTTAGCAAAGGATCCAAAAACAAGCAACAGATAGCTAACATTCTTAATATCAGTATTGGTAATCTCCCAGTGATTTATTTAGGCATTCCTCTATCTAACAATATTCTTAAAGCAAGAGACTTTGGATGCTTAATAGATAAAATCAACAAAAAGATTAACCACTAGAACGGTAAATTCCTTAATATCAGTGGTCGAATTGAATTAGTGAAAACAGTCATTCATTCAATGATTCAATTCTGGTTATAATTTTTCCAATTCCCTGTGTTTGTTATTCATAAAATCAATTCTATTTGTGCTAATTTCATTTGGAAATCTAAAGCCCATAAAATGTCCTAGGAAGATGTCTGTAAAACCAAGAATGAGGGTGGCTGGGTATTAGAAAAATAGATGATATGGCAAAAGTAGTGGCTGTTAAACTACTATGGAAATTTTTACAAGATAATTCAACTTGGGCCAAATGGATGCTCAATAAATATTGTAATAAATCAAACTCTTGGTCTGCGGACATAAATAACTGTGCATCACATACTTGGAATTTATTGCTTAAAGCTAGAAAATGGTGCACGGGTTTAGTTAATAGGATAATTGTAAATGGTGAGAACACAGACATTTGGACAGACCCATGGATCAATAGGTATTCCTTGGTGGAAAATTTTGGCTGGAGTTCCATGGATATTTATGGAGGCAATAACAGAAAAGTATCCTCTCTTATAGCTGATAATGAATGGAAAAATCATCTTGATTATATTCCTATTCAATATCAAGATATAGTGCATAATGTTAAGATAGATAATCAGAGGCAGCATGATTACTGCTGTTGGATACCTAGCAACTGTTAGTCCATAAGTTGATGGTTTTGATGACAACAACCTTAGAATAAGATTATAAAATATAAATACTAACATTATAGTTTAGATATATATGTATATGCAGGATTTAACCATGCAGGTACCAAGAATGAAGACTGTACAGTATAGAGATTCAAGATATCAAGATTGAAAACTCATGAGTATCAAGAATATCAAGATTATCAAGAGTTCAAGATTTCAAGATAAGTATTGAGTCTAGAATTATGTTAAAACTTCATAATAGCACTGAAATCTTCACTCCATTTTTCTTTTGGGATGGAACCCATTTCTACCTTTTTAGTGGCTTACAAACCCACAACAAGTAGCTTACAAACCTACGACAAGTGGCTTACAAACCCACGAACATCCTGGTTTTGTACAAGTTCTCGAGTCCTGATGTGATGAGATATTCTGCAGGAAGAAGCTTGCAAAACTACTTCAGAATGATTTTCAAAACTGCTTTTCAAAATGTTTTAGCCTTAAAAATTATCTTTTCAAATGATTTTCAAAAAGATGTTTTAGCCTTAAAATATTCTTTGTTTTTGTTTTTAATAAACTCTTGTTTTAAACTTCGTTTGTTTTAAACTATCTTTTAATTATAATATATTTATACTTAGATTTAAATATAAAATTATAGTAAAATTTTATATATATTATTCTCTATATTTATCTATGTATTTTATCTATAGTCAAGTATATTTATAAAGTTTAAATAGTTTTTAATATAAGATAAAGGTTATTTTCAAAGAAAATCAAATCTTCAAAAAATGCTTTGGGATGTCGACATGCCCTAGTACCCCATGTCGACATAGTGACAGTTAGATTCAAAAATTTGAATTTCAAAAGAAGTGTCTATTCGCCATAACCTTTCACAAATGGACATGGCTGTTGTTCTTCTATAAATAGGGGTTGGTTTCAACGAATTTTATATCAGATTTTCTGGTATTTCACTTCTCTTCTTCTTCCACATTTCTTATTCAAAATCCTATCATCACTCTACCGAAATCAACATTGAATCTAACTAGATCATCTCTGGTTTGATTCTCTATCACTATCTCAACAAGATCCCAGTGATATTCAGAGTTATAGGCTTCTTTGTAATCTATCTAGCGAGAAAAGGTGTGATTTTAGCCTTGGAAATTAATCAAGCGAGAAAAGGTGTGATTGTAGCCTTGGAAATCAATTGGGTGAACTTGTTGCCCCGGAAATCAAGTATCTCTACTCAGAGGATTGTGATTCTGAAGGGTGTACCTCATAGCCTTGAAACCGAGGGTTGTAATTGTTGAATTGCTTTTGAAAGGAAATCCATACTTAGTTGTACGGGACTGGATGTAGTGTAACTCCGAACCAGTATAAAATCCGGTGTGCTCTTTCCTTTACTGCATTTACTTTATTTCTGCATCTGTGTTTGATTCTGTGATTATATCTGTGTCTAAATATTGCATACATTTGTGTACAAATCAACAATAACTCAACAAGATTTAGTAATTTCTTATAAATACTATTCACCCCCCTCCCTCTAGTGTTCATTCTAGCCTTAAGATCCATATTCCGCATTTCTCACATTTGGTATCAGAGCAAGGTTTTCAAAAGTTTCATAATCTGAATTTTGAAAAGTTTTCTAAATGGCTACATACACTGGTACTGTTTCTAACACTAGTTCATTTGTAGAAGGTCAGTCTACTGTCAGACCACAACTTTTTAATGGCAGTAACTATGCATATTGGGCATGTAGGATGAAAATATATTTACAATCAGTAGGATTAGACACTTGGAATATCACACAGAATGAATATTATGAACCCACAACTGACTTTTCACAGTGGACCACTGAGCAAAAGGCTATTGCACAAAATAATTCTAAAGCAATGAATATTCTGTTTTGTTCACTTGATAGGAATGAATTTAATAGAGTGTCAGTTTGTAAGTCTGCATATGAAATCTGGAAAACTTTGCAAGTTACTCATGAAGGAACAAGCAAAGTTAAACATACCAAAATTTTCATGCTCACAAATCTGTTTCAGTTATTTAAAATGAATACTAATGAGTCTATTTCCGATATCTATAGTCGATTTCAGGATATTGTGAATTCTTTAATATCCTTGGGAAAGGAATTTTCGGAAGAAGATCAAGTCAGAAAATTTTTAAATTCTCTTACTCCAGAATGGGATCAAAAGACACTTGCAATTGAAGAGGCAAATGACATCAGTACCTTAAAGATAGAAGAATTGATTGGAAATCTAATGTCATTTGAAGTCCAAATGATCGGGAGAATAGAAAGCAAAGCATCTGAAAAGAAATCAATGACATTCAATGCATTAACCGACGGATCAGACTCAAACAGTGATAATGATGAAGAGATAGCATTTATGACCAGGAATTTTCGGAAATTCCTGAAATATAGAAAGATGAATAATCTCAAGAGAAACAACTATAAGAATTCTGGAAATCAGAATGCAGTGCCAAACAATGTCTAATGTTTCAACTATGATGAACCAGGCCATATGAAAATAGACTGTCCGTATCCAGATAGGCAGAATCCTTCTATAAACAATGATTCAGTAAAGAAACGGAAGCGTGCATTTACTGCTACTCTAGATGACTCGGACTCGTCCTCAAGCGATGATGATCAAAAGACAGATAATTCAAATTTGTGTTTCACGGCAGTTCACGACTTCAACGAATTCAAGGAAACAGACTCAGAAAAAGGTACACATTTACAATACAATTGATTGAAATTGCATGCTTAGAATTAGATGATTGATTGCTTGATTGATTGATTTTGAATTGGTGTGTTGATTGAATTTTAAATTTATTTTTTATTATTTTATTATTATTATAATTTTATTATTATTTTATTTTTATTATTTTATTATTATTTTTTAATAATATAATAATATTTTCTGAAATATACTATAATTCTAATAATATTCCAGATATATATATATATATAGACATTAAAATAATAAGTATATATACTAGAATACTTAGGAAAAATAAATCATAGAAATTCACAGGCACATGTCGACATGGTCCCTACCATGATGTCGACATGGGTACAAATTATGAAATTCAAAATTTGAATTCAAATGCTTGAATTTCCCTCCACCTTTTCACTTCATTCAATACTCTGAAAAGACATCTTTTGACCAGAGAACATGTCTTTCAAAAATCTATTTATTCGCTACCTTTTATCACAACTTTTCACTTTCATTTTCAAATTCAAACTCTCTCTTCAAAACTCCAAGCTCTCTACTTTCTACTTTAATGGCTTCTTCAAGCAATCCCTCCACCATGAGACTTTCCAGAAACTTGAAAGAGCAACTCCTCAATAATCCGGAGGCAATAAAAGTATACATCAATTATGCTAACTATGGAAAAGTCCATCCCGGAAAGTTTGTTATTTTTCAAGATTTTGGTTCTTATGAAATTGATACTCTTTTTGCAAACAATCAAATTCTTAGTCTTGTTGATTCTTCTCAAAATGATTTTGTTTATTACCCAAATTTTGTTAAAATTTTCTATGCAAATCTCAATCGAGAATTTTATGAAGGAAATGATAATGAAATTTGGAGTAGTGTCAAAGGAACTAAAATTGTTTTGAATTGTGATCTTTTAGGTACCATTCTCAATTGCAAAAGCACGGGAATGGATCTTTCTAGTTTTCAAATCGATGAACATGATCGTGAGACATTTCATCATATTTTTGAAGGAGATGAAAACTTTGAATTTAAAAACCAAAACTTTCATCCTAAAGCAAGAATTGTCAATCTTCTTTTACAACATACTTTGACCCCAAGATCGATAAATTTTAACAATCCTACTTCAAAAGTGTGCAAAGCTCTTTTTGCTATCTTCGGAAATTATGATATCAATTGGGCGCAAGTTATTTTGGATGAACTTCGTCCTAAAAATTTTGAAATGGGAGAAAACACTTTATATCATGGAATTTACCTTACTCGGATTTTCAACTATTTTGGAGTAAATTTCAAAGGAGAAGAATTTATTTCAAGAAAAGTTTTTAATATCTCAAACATTTCTCTCATGAAAATCCCATATGTTTTTCAACCTTATGAAACTCTTGCCGAAAAGGAAGAGTGTTTGGCTCATGAAGAAATGGAAGAGGAAGAAGAAGAAGAAGGGGATGAAATGGAAATAGAAGAAGAAGAAGAAGGTGAAACATCCCTAGAAAGTATTGAATATCCCTCCAATCCTACCAACAAAACCCTTCTCAAAAACCAAAAGATTATTGTTGAGAATCAACGGGTTCTTAAAAGATCCGTTAGTAAGAAGTTGGACAAAATATCATCCAAGATGAACAAGTTTTTCTCCAAAGTCAGCAAGAAACTTGGATTATCTTCATCTTCATCATCCTCTAACTAGTTCTATATTTTCATATCATGTCGAATTAGTTTAAGTTTGTTTTAATTTGAGTGTTTATGATTAATCAATGTATCACTCTTCTATGCAATGAAATTGAATTTCCTTTCTGTTATCTAGCTTATCTTATCTCTTCAATAAATGTTACTATATTATATAAATATATATATATACACACAATTATTGACAAAAATCAAAATTACCATCAAATTTCACTGCCTTATGTCGACATACCCTCTATGACCATGTCGACATGTACTGGTCAGAAATGACACTTCATTTTGAATTTGAAATTTGAATAACTACCATATGTCTATTCATTTCAAACGAATTTCTACACCTATATATACCCATTTCTTCCAGAATTCATTACTGAATATTATTTCTTATCTATTCTATCTCTCATTCTTCTCACAATTTCAAAAATGGCTAATCCAATTCATAACTTATCCGAGAATCTTGAAGAAACTCTTAATTCATTCAAAAATATTCTCTCGTTCATTCTTCGTAACCAGCGACACTTAGAATTGAGTCAAATTCAGATGATCAAGGAGCAAGAAAGGAATTTCGAGGCAATTCGATTGATGATTTCTTCCCTGCACAAGGATGATAACGAAGCACATCCTCCTGTCTCTCTCACAAATGACAATGAAAATTGGGATGCCATCAAAGCAGACCATATTTTCGGAGAAGAAGGATGGGTGGAAGTTCCTCGTAACGTTTAATTTGATTGCTTTATTTAATTTGATTACTTTGTTTGAATTGATTTCTTTGATTGAAATTGTTTGTTTTGATTGATTTGATTGACACTTGGTGTGGATTGAAGAATGTATAAATATACATTGATATATTTATAATCGTTGATTGAATATCATGTCTATAAGTATAGTTATTTCTTAATATACTCTATTATATAGTTTATTAATGCAGGTACTTGAGTACAAGAATGAGGGGGAGTTATATAGTTTAGAGTTTGTTTGTTTTTGTTGATGACAAAGGGGGAGAAATATAAAATAGGGTAGTTAGGCATAGATTAAGGGGGAGTTATTAGGATAGAAGTAATATTTTATAAACAAAGGTTGTCATCATAAAAAAGGGGGAGATTGTTAGTCCATGAGTTGATGGTTTTGATGACAACAACCTTAGAATAAGATTATAAAATATAAATACTAACATTATAGTTTAGATATATATGTATATGCAGGATTTAACCATGCAGGTACCAAGAATGAAGACTGTACAGTATAGAGATTCAAGATATCAAGATTGAAAACTCATGAGTATCAAGAATATCAAGATTATCAAGAGTTCAAGATTTCAAGATAAGTATTGAGTCTAGAATTATGTTAAAACTTCATAATAGCACTGAAATCTTCACTCCATTTTTCTTTTTGGATGGAACCCATTTCTACCTTTTTAGTGGCTTACAAACCCACGACAAGTAGCTTACAAAACTACGACAAGTGGCTTACAAACCCACGAACATCCTGGTTTTGTACAAGTTCTCGAGTCCTGATGTGATGAGATATTTTGAAGGAAGAAGCTTGCAAAACTACGTCAAAATGATTTTCAAAACTACTTCAGAATGATTTTCAAAACTGCTTTTCAAAATGTTTTAGCCTTAAAAATTATCTTTTCAAATGATTTTCAAAACGATGTTTTAGCCTTAAAATATTCTTTGTTTTTGTTTTTAATAAACTCTTGTTTTAAACTTCGTTTGTTTTAAACTATCTTTTAATTATAATATATTTGTACTTAGATTTAAATATAAAATTATAGTAAAATTTTATATATATTATTCTCTATATTTATCTATGTATTTTATCTATAGTCAAGTATATTTATAAAGTTTAAATAGTTTTTAATATAAGATAAAGATTATTTTTAAAGAAAATCAAATCTTCAAAAAATGCTTTGGGATGTCGACATGCCCTAGTACCCCATGTCGACATAGTGACAGTTAGATTCAAAAATTTGAATTTCAAAAGAAGTGTCTATTCGCCATAACCTTTCACGAATGGACATGGTTGTTGTTCTTCTATAAATAGGGGTTGGTTTCAACGAATTTTATATCAGATTTTCTGGTATTTCACTTCTCTTCTTCTTCCACATTTCTTATTCAAAATCCTATCATCACTCTACCGAAATCAACATTGAATCTAACTAGATCATTGGTTTGATTCTCTATCACTATCTCAACAAGATCCCAGTGATATTCAGAGTTATATGCTTCATTTACTACGATGATCTGGCATATGTGGTGCGAACGGAATTCGAGAATATTTGAAGGAGTTGAAATGCCAGTTAATGTTTGGAATATTCTCATAACTCAAGATTGCAAAAATTTACTTCAAAATTCAGTGGAGTCAAAAAAGATTACAAGAGATTTGGTACTCATCTTGTCAAACTTTGATATTAGAATTGCCCCGAACTTGGAGATCCACCCTCCCTAAGATCGATTTGAGATAGCTCTGATTTTTCAGCTTCTTTTGTTGATAGATTATTTTCCCTCGTGAATGTTTCGGCTACCATTATTAATGGCTTCTTGAATTCATTTAGATTTGGGATAATTTGTTAATTCATCTAGAAGCTTCTGCGATATTGCTCCTCTCATTTTTAGTCTCTTTGAACCCGGTCGCTGTTTCATGTGTGATTCTTGATGGCTTCACCACGTGGCTTTGTTTTGGTCTTTTTTTTTGAGTTGTAAGTTGTTTGTATTTGTTTTGTTTGTTCATGCCCCAAGTTGCACATATGGATGGTTTTAAGTGCATCGTTTCCTTGTTTTTACTCCTCCATCTATTAGTCAACTTGGGTTCTAGCATTTGCATTGTTGTACTATTAATATATGGACATGATGTACTTTTTTTCCTAGCAAGGCACCCATTTAGGTTAGGGGGATTGCAAGGTTTTAATGAGGCATGTTATGGAAGTATACGATCTTTATTCAGTTATAAAGTACCTTTTCTCAACAAAAAAACCAAGTATGTGATGGAATGGTTATGAAACTAACACTTTAAATGGTTGCAAAAGGACTTGAGATCCGATGAAAAAAAGAAAATCTTGTTTTCTAGTTTTGGCTTTTGAAAACGTTTTCCAAGTTTATATCCTTTGTTTTAAGTTTTTTTCCAAACTTTTCAATTAAGTTTTCAAATATGTCGTAGCTAGAGTTAAAGCGAGATTTGCAACTAGAAATCAATTCTAGCGAACTGCGCTCATAGCGATTGTCCCTATGGATGCAGTTCGGAAAAATTCACGATTTCAAGTTTTAAAGTGTTTTCTTTTGGATTGTTTTTGAAAATTCTTTTCAAACAAATTAAGTAAGTCAAAATTTTAAATTTTATTATTTAATAATTTATTTATTTAATTTATTAATTAGGGTAATTATAAATTAATTAATTAAGTAATTGAGTTAAGTAATTAGAGTTTAAGAATTTATTAACTAAGTTAATTGTTTTTAATTAAGGAAGCTTTAAGTAATGATTAATTAAGATAAAAGATAACTAATTTTTACTTAATCAAGTTTATTTATTTTAATTAATTATTTAATTAGAGTTAATTATTATTTAATTAAAGGTTAATTATTCACTTAATTACCACTTAAATAGGGTTTAATTTTTAAATGAATGTTATTTAATTAAAGTTTAAATATAGATAAAATTGTAATTAATTATGATTTAAATTATGATTTATTTTGATTTACTTAAGATTAATTAAACTCTAATTAAGTTTTTAATTTATGATTTAATTAAAATTTATTATTTATAAGAAGTATCTTAAAACTCTATTAGCTATTTATTTTAAACCAACTTCCTTACTAAAGTAAATTATTTTTAAACTAGAGGATCTCTTGTCTATACTATTAAGCAGCTAAATGAATAAAAAAAGTTGTAATAAAACATTGACACGTTTTATTGAAAGTAAGTTGACTTGTACTTATCACAATTACTGCACTTCGAAAATGTGATAATAAATGGGAGTTGATTTCGATAAGCGGGTCAAGCTAATAAAAGCATATGGAACGTATGTTCATATGTAAATCTTTACACCCTGATAGTGGAATGGTCCACCATAAACAATTTGACATTTTAAATTATCGAACGTTGGTTTGGAGAGACCGGAATCAGATAGTAGTTGTTATCCGATAACCACTTCGAACCAACGTAAGCGTTCGAATTGGAAATACCGAAGTCAAGGTCCAAGATGAAGACTTTGAAGTGAAAGTGCTATTTGCTACTAACTCTGAGAGTGATTCTATAATGGATGTAGTAGAAATAGTGCCTTCGGTTCATTTATCTCCTGAACGACTTGTATGCTGCTGATTACTTATTGTGTACTATGTATTGATTTATGTATATTACAGTTTCTCTTTGTAAAGATTATTGATCTATATTATATGTTATTCCGCTGCGATGTGAGATTCTGTATTGTTTCGGTTCTGCTTCTCTCTTCTTCTTCTCTTCTCTTCTTCTTTCTTCTCTCTTTCGTCTCACCCTCTCTTTTCTTTCTCATGATCATCTGCAATTCTGTTCGCTCTGGGTCGATAGGCGTGGTTTGTTGTTAGTTTAGAGGGTACGGATTTGCGGGTCGTTGCACATATACACTTGCTGATCTAAATTTTTCTGTACATCTTGTTGCTGAACCTAGCATTTTCTGATTTATTTGCATGTTTGTATTCTTTTTTCGTATATTAGTGCATGAGTAGTGGGTGTACAGCTATGTGTATGTGTTGAGTTGTTGTGCTCTTGTGGTTGTGTTTGTATGTGTTTTCCTGCATGTGTATGGGTTCCTCTATGTGTGTTGCGGCATTAAAGAGTGTGAGTATGGCTGTGTAAGCGTGCTGTTGTTTGGTGCAAGTATTCATTGTATGTGCACGCGCATGATACACGCACATTTATATATATATATATATGGGCATTTCTGTGTATCGATGGGAGTGTATAGGCTGATGAGAGAGAGAGTACAATGTCTATATATGTGTATATGTTCTTACGCACCGGGTTTGCAGGAGTTTTGTGTTAAGTATTTATTATTTTATGTGTTTGTTGCTGCTTTGTGGTGTCCTTCTTCTTTAGTGGCTGCGTGAGTGGACAGAGTGTGTGCGTGTGTGTTATCTTTTTATGTTATTGCAGTGTGTGTGAGTGAGTTGCGTGTGTGCCTTAGCATCAACGTGTAAAGGAGCTACTGCTTCTTATGAGTGAGTGTGTACTTTCCTTGTATGTAAAATTAAGTACATAGGTGAGTGTGGCCGTGGATTTATATTTTGATATGCTATTATGAGAGCATTTGTGCTGTCTTTAAGTGGGTTTGCTTTAGTACTTGTTTTATATACTTAAACTGAAATTACCACTATATAGATATAAAAGTATAAAGCAAGCAAAAGTAAATATAATAAATTAAGTATATGTGTCATGTGTGCACTTGTGAGTGGGTGAGTCTACACGTTCTTATGTTTTATGTTTGCTTCAGTCTATGCCATAAGTACTTAACCTTGTTTTGCTGGGTATTTTCTTTATTTTGGCCGTGTCAAATTGACCATTTAACTATTACAAAAATTGTTTTATAATTATTGTCAAACCTTGACATATTGTCAAAAAGAAAAATGGATGTTTCTAAGTCTAAAACTGTTTGGACATGGGTTATGTACATATGATGTAGTTGCAGTTCATTATGTTTTCACATATGCGTGTAATTTTAAAAAATATTATGATTAAATTATATATATATATATATCATTACAAGATATTATTTAAAATAAAGAGTAATAAATTAATAAAATAAAATGAATTGTAATATGTAAATGGTCTTTAATTAAAGTTTTCAAAAGTGTAAAATTTTAATATACATATAATTCTAGTTTTAAAAATATATTTGTTTAATTATGAATAGATTAAATTAATTTGGATATTTTATAATTATTCAAAATGGCATTTAATTATAGTCAATTATGAAATAATTTCTAGATGTAATATTTAGTTTGGCACACTATTTTTTGATTGATTTATTATTGGATATTTATTTGTTTGTCTTATTTATATATTAAATTATATCTGAGTTTAGATAATTAATTAATTAATTCTGAATATTTATTTATTATTCTTTTAATATTTATTTTGTTATATAAAACTATATGTTTTGAATATTTGTTTTAAGTATTGGTTCTTTTATTTATATTTATATGAATAATCTATTTATAATAGTTTCTGATATATTTTCCTTATCTTCTTTAAATTGATTCTGATGGTATTAGTGATTCACTGTTAAGGTTGATTTGGTTGATGATTTTAATATAATACGATGATAACATCCTTCTATATAGACTCTTTTGACATTTTTATATTTGATTTATGAGATTTCGTTTTTATGTAACAAGAAATTTAAATAAACGGTTTAGTGGTACTACCTAGTACGGTACTTTCGGTAATACTTTTCTGGTTATTCATCGAACTTGTTATATAGAGATATCTAATGTGGATTAAGTGCAGTTTATGAGCTTTGAATAATCATCTGAATAACATGCGGTGATATGGGATGTCGTTATGTTATTTGTTTGATTATTCATTATAAGTAAATGTCACTCAAACGGGGATACACTCATGTGTATGTGGTGATACTCGTCGCAGTAGGTATATTTTTGTCATGTGTTGACTTATGGTTAGAGTCGTGTGTCGAATAGTAATAAGAGTTCTAGTACATCATAGCCATGTGTTGACTTATACAAAGTCGTGTGTTGGTCTATGTCTAGAGTTATGATCAGATATAGGTTAGGAGTACTATATGTCATTCACATTGGGTCCGGCTCCCTTTATATTTCAGGAGATTATCAGATTGGCCAGTATCCACCCTGGTGGCCTGATTGAGGGGTCGCGCCCCAATCCGTGACACCCTTATTATGTTAACCTTGTGTTATTGTTGTGTGGTGCCCCTGTGTTATATAGGCCAACAATCAGTTACTCTTAGGGCACAAATGTCAGTAGTCATGGCCGAAGAGGCTATGCGTTGTCTATCCTATAGTGGATCATTGTCATGATACCCAAAGGAGAGAGGTAAGGGGGGTAACCGATGACTGTAGAAGTCATGTCATATGGACCACGTGTAGCTCTTGGAGCAAGCGGATGTGCTGTTAGTCTCCCGTCTGGTTCTGATATGTGTGTATGGTAGTGGATTAGCATACGTATCCTTATCCTATCATGAGTTGACTGTTCTAGAGACTGTACATCTAAAGTGTAGTCGGTCTCCGTATATCCATACTATTATGATTTATTCATGTATGAGGATATGCGATTATATCTGGATAAAAGTCCTTAGTATGGTAGATCCTCGTATCTTTTATTTATATATTGATAGGCAGCCTATCTTATTTTGGTATGTTGATGATGATACTTTTATTATTGAGGTTGGAAGATAAATTTTGGCATTTGTTGTAAGATAGCCCAATTATATTAGATGATATTTCGTTATTGTTGATTCCTTGGTTTTAATGATGATTTCTGGATTTAGATGATTCATCCATTGAATACGGTATTCTTGATTCCTGTTGATTTGATTTATATGGGTGATGACATCTTCTGGCTTGGTTTTGGTGATATTTATATTATGGGATATTTCGATGATAAGTTGTTGTAATTATAAACTATGCATACATCTTCCTCTCTATATTTATAATATAATATATGGTAATTATTAACAAGAGCTGATACGATGTATTATCATATTATTACCCTTAGCATATATATTATATCACTTATATTTATTAACCCTATGATTTAGACTTAGTCTGATCCGTGTGTTATTTATATAATACTCGGGTCAGTCTAAGACATTTCAGGAAAAGGGATGACATGACCAATGTTTATTGGGCTTAAAGGGGAATTATATTAGGATTGTTACATGATATTTAGGTGTCCGAGATACATTGTATATGCCTGATGTTGTATTGTATATTGATCACTTTGCATTGTATTAAGATGGTTAACATATATGAGTTATTTGTGTAATATTATATATATATATTGCATTTTTGATTCTGTATTCTCTGTTATTTCTTGTATATTATATACTATTCTATCCTGGAGGCACACGTGTTTATTGCTTTGTACTGATATTGAGTACGTATCGATGTGTTATTATTTGATGTTTTAATACGTACCAGTATTAGTCCAAGGAAATATTCACATGTGGAGCCCTTAAAGCCTCATTCTCTGTATTATCTGATAGTATTACTCTGTAATACTCTTGGATAGTATGAGTATAGAGGTGGGATGTCACAATAATATAAGTGTTGTAAAAAATTAAAAATAGATATCGTCCTCTAAGTGCTGTTAAAAACAATAAAAGATGGCATTTCATGAACGTTGTAAAAAGAGAATTAAAACTATAAAATGGTATTGATAACAAATATTAAACGTTGTAAAAAGTATTCACAACGGAAATTTAATGCTATAAAAAACTTGATTTAAAAGCGTTTATATAATTATTATTATAAGTCTAGGACATTTCACCATACATCGTTATACGATGTTTATTAAAACGCTGATAATGCCTACTTAACATTTTTGCATGTTCTAAAAGGATTTTTTGTAGTACAAATGGTAGCCCTTGAAAAAATAATCGAAACTGAGACTTCAAAGTCCATTTTTCCTTTGGCAAAAATGAATTTGGAAGGGCATGTGTTGTATCATATTCTACCAAAGGACTTTTCGATAAAAATACAGAAGGCCGAAGGGCCTGCGGATAGCTCATTTCGAAATAAAAGATATATAATCGAATGGGGTGGTCTATCTACTAGCTCTAAAACCTTAAGTAATTTAAATGAAGGTATAACGCCTGCACCTGGAAGTATAAAACCCAAAGGGTACATACCAAAGATTCTATTATACTAAATATTTAATTAATTTAATTTACTTCCTAAAGACCTAAGGGCAAAAGTTGAAAAGAACGATACCTCGAAGGAACAAAGTCTCGGGAAAGATTGAATCGACCTAAATTAATGGGCAATGGTGTAGTAATGCTATGAAATTTCAACCTTACACGTGTTGTATCAGATATGGCCAGGAGAGAAGGCATCCATAAAATACACATCACCATTCCATGTGCTATAACACCAAGTGTTAGCAATCTAGCGTATTACCACAACATTACAATCCATGTCATCGGTCCCCGTCTACACTAAATAGCTATAAATAGAAGCCGATCCCAATGCAGAAAGGATATTTTGGCATTAGCATAAGTTAAATACTAAGATATAATTGTACTTTTTTAAATTAGAGTTCTTTGTAAAACTCATTAATGGCAGACCTAGCCAACTCGGTATCATAACAACCTTTCGGCTTCGATATAAGACTTTAGGAAGGAAAGAACAAACCAGACGTAAGGATTTAGCCTGAACCACTATATATCTCGATATCTTTCTTTACGGATTTCATACTTCTTACTTTTGGATCTACTGACAGAAATTATCTTGGCCCAGCTCATTATCTATTTTTTTGCATTATCTCCCAAAATCTACACTAAGTCTTCGATAACCAGCTTACTGAAGCCCTTAGAAATAAAATAACCAGCCGAGGCTTGCCCTTCCACCATTAGGTGTTGGTGTTACAAAAATCAAACCAACAATAATAATACAACATAACTTAAAATTCAAATCAAATACATCCAAACAATACTACATATGATTTAATGTTTAATAATCATTCATGATAACACTATAGAATATCCAGTGCATAATAAATGAAAAAGATTTTTTTTGAAATTTGCGTATTTTACCTCACTGCTCGATGTACCTGATCCAAAAACTTGAAGCTTAGGCGCTTATTAAATAGGCGCCTTAAGTCAGGCACCTATTAAATAGATGTATGATTGTTAGAAAATTAACCCTCTCGTTAACCCTTATTATTCAAAGACTGGATATTAAGGTTTAAATGGTTAGAGATGCTCTTAGCAAATCTAGTATTGTCCATGTTAGATTTGCTCGTCACTGGCTACTTGGGGTATCCATGAAGCATGATACTATCATAAATTTCTACAATAACCGAATGAATGTTTGTTCATCAAAAATTCTATTATGAAATTTTTACCAATATAGATTTACACATGCTAGTGTACCGTGGTGCTAAAAATTATTGCATTTGCTCATTAATGCCTCCAAAAGTTTCTCATCATTGTAGCTTATGATATAAGAGCATGTAAGAGAAAAAAATAAAGGAAAAAGGAAAATTTATCACTTAATCAACAACGATCAAAGATTAATTGATAATCAATAAAGAATAACTTTATTAAATTTCTAGTACAACTACATGCAAATAAGACAAAGTTAATAACTTTAACATGGTTTAGTCAATGGGATTTACATTCTTGAACTAAAAATTTGAATCATATTATTATCTATAGGTTACTTGTTTTAATGGAATTTTTTTTCCTTTTTCAAAGCAAGTGTAGCCCACTTTCGTAATAGAGCCAAAAGACGTGTTTTCATTAATTTTGAGTTAAGGACTTATGATTGAATTTCTTTCTTCGGTATTTCAAATCTGAATATCATTCTATGTACGATTTTATCATATCTTTATTTAATTTAATCGAGTAGGACAAGATGGATTATAGTAGAAATTTGTTTTCTTTATTTTACTACTTTCATAAGGCAAGATAGAATAGTTTTTTTGTATTTTTATTGAAACTGCATTTTAACTACATGTGTATCCAATTCTGTTTTTGTTCTTTATTTTGCTTTTGATTGTTTTGAAATAATTTTCTTTTGTTTTGCAGGTTGATTCTTGTTTTAACAGCGGAAAGGAGTTCTCATTTTTTATGCTCTTTTTTTCCTGATTAGTATAATATATTTTTCTCTCTGTTGGTGTAATCTATTTTTATTTTTGTTCTTTGCTAAACTGGTTTAGCCTTTAATTACTTCTGTAGTTTTAGTATTTTTTTTGCATTTATGTTTTCTGATTAATAACGGTAAATCATTGGAACAATATGTAAGTTTTTTCTATTGTTAATTATATGGTGAATCATTGGTGTAGTATAATAGTATGTTATTTGGCAGTTGGTTCATTTGGTTTTGTTTACGTTTTGTTCTATGTATATATGCTTTTTGTGTTGTAGGTGTGCTTTTATATTGTTTCCTTTCTTAATGTTTATTTGTTTTTTTTATGGTGAAATGGATGTTAGCCACAAAATCAACTCAAGAAGCAGAAGTATGAAAGAAAGTTAATGAGAGTATTGGGTTTCGATAAAGTTACAGATATAGGTTTCGACAAAGGCCGTAGGAAGGCGTTTCGAAGGCATTAAGAGGGTTTCGAAGGAGTCAAAGGCACCATCTATCCTTATAGTGTGAAAGCTTTCAATTCATATGGAAATAGGACTACCCTTCCGCCACTTTTGACCTTTCGACATAGATAAATAGGCAAAGACAGCATCAGAACCCCTTTCGAAAGCAATGGATGATAATCTCCCACTTATGCGCCAAACCTTTCAGAACCAAAGATTTCGCCTACATAACAACCCTTTCGAAAGCATGTCTAAGCCTTTCGAATTAGTCGAGGCCAATGATGTCAGGAGAAGGTTTGCGTTGATCAATAGATGAGCATTTGGAAGCTTCTGACAGTGATGGCACCACTAGAGCTTCAATGAAAAGCCTTCAACAGAGTAGAAAGGATCTCATCATTACTTCTGATGACAACAAGGCAACCTAGAGAGAAAGATGCATTTAAAGACCTTCCGACAACGTCGAAAGCAATTCTGGAGAAAGCAGAGAAAAGGAATACTAAAGGCTTAACAAAGGCGAAAGGTTGATAGAAGACCCTTTCGACTCAGTCGAAATGTCTGGGAAGAATGAAGAAAGCACATGGCGGAGTCGAAGGATACGAAGGAGGTACCTTTGGACAGTGCCGAAGAGGGACTAAGCCTTTCAACTAAGTCAAAAGGCGTAAAGAAGCATATAAATAAAGACCTTTCGACCGAGTCGAAGGCATGAGCGCGAAAGGGGGGCCGACCAGCATTTATAAATACCCAAGGGGTCCAGTTTTGGGAACCGAATTCTAGAATCCCGAATTCATTTCTTCTACTCCACTCTCTCTTAATTGCAATTAAGTCCTCTACAAACCCTAAATCAAATTGAGGATAAAGCTCTATTACTTTTAACTCATTTTGGATTATCAATAAAGGAGAGATGGCTTATTCACCAAGGACTTGTTGACGAGAAAGATCATTTGGATCATTAGCTAGTCTAATGATCAATTGCACATGATTCTAACCTATTCTCTTAATTTCTTTTTGTCTATGTAATGCATAGGATCGACTTGGGTATTTACAGTCGAAACACATCATCATCGGAACCAACAGTAAAAATAAGAATGATGATGGCTTTCGACAATGATGAGTTTATGAAGTTGGAGGGATATCCAGGTTGATCTTATACATGAAAATGAAGTGAAGTTTAGACAGTTACAAGTTGGATTCGACTCAAAAGAATAGGGCCCCTCTCAACCCGATCGAAAGGGGAGTTTTGATGGGATCCCAATTTGTAATTGACTAACAATGAATCAGAGAGGAATCCATTTGAAATGGGTTTATCCCCAACTTCACCTAAAACCCTTTCGAAGGGGTTCCCTAATAACAGAAGCGAAACCATGAAGTCGAGAGCAGCTGTGTTATATTATGGAAACAAGAATACCTTTCGACATGATCAAAAGGGGGTCGGAACAGTGCCTTTCGACATGATCGAAAGGAATGAAAAGCTTAATCAATCAGTCACTTCTGACTCGCTCAAAGGTAAGGTTTCGAGCAGGATGTTATTTCCTTAGCTTGCATTCCTGAACTAATTTTTTGACCCCCTTTCGTTTAAGCCACCCTGGTCGAAAGGTAGGATTATCATCTTAAGCCCTATGGACTAAGTCAATCTAGTCGAAAGGTATGTCTCGATGGCAGAAATCTTTCCAACAGATTAGTTTCATTTGAGTTTAATTACCTTCACATTGCATCAGGGATGTTGACAAGTTTTCTTGTTAATAATGGATCTCTGTTGTTTGTTTTCATGTATGATGATAACAGCTATAGTCATCGACTTGGAACAAAATGCTAGTGTTCTTTTTCTTAAGAATGAATTGTGCCAATATTGATCCACTTGAACTCCGCTGGGTATTGAAATTTCTTATACACTTAAAGGAAGTGTAATATAGTCGATACTATTTTTGATTTACAAAGTCATTTCCATTTCAATGTTCAAGAAGGAAATTATTTTGTTGGAAAGTGGTAGTGTTGTAAGTGACTCTAAACTTGTGTATTATATAAGTATGCTTATAGGATATTTTTACTTTACACTTGCACATGTCTAATGTTTATTTTCCTCCTTTGTTGAAAATGATGCTTTTATAATGAATTTCGGATGAGGCCTAACCTACAATAAGTTCTTTTAGCAAATGTGTTAGTGAAATGAGATTTTTAAATAAATCAACTAAAACTTATGATAAATATATAATTAATATTAAAATTGCTTAATAACTAATATGGCTTATCTATGAATTATAAATCATATATTATTAGTTACTACTTAAACATTATTATACTGTTTATTACATTTAAATAATCAATTATTGAACTTAAATTATTAAATAACAATAATATTTAATTTTAAAGGATAAATCATCGATTATCATTTATTAAATTTAATTATTTTACCTAAGTTTTGAAGTATTCAAATTTATTAAAACCGTTAATAATTATTAGTGATTAAGCAATTTTATGTTATCCATATTAAAATACATGTTATTAAAACTTCAGTTTTATGTTAAATAAAATAATTATTAGTGATTGGTTATTAATTACGATTTGTTAATTATTACTTATCAGTGTTCTTATAATTTAAACAAGTATTTAACTATTACTAATAAGTTAAATAAACAGATTAAACAACAAATCTTGCATTTCAACTCAACTCTACCATTTAAAATATTCAAGGATGCAATTATATTGAATCGCCATTCACTAAACCACTCTTAGCTAAATCACATGTTTAAAACACACCTCTCATTCTATATGCTCCTTATTCCATGTTTGGCTCTAAGTTATGTAGAATATTTGATTTAATAGTACACCACAAATCTTAACAAAGTGTCCATGAATATTCACTTATGTCCATTTGAATTAATGGAAATTTATAATGTTTCATGACTAGGGTGTTTTTGTGAGTCAGCGGAATAGGGATCTTAAGTCTAAATTTAACACTAGAGGGGGGGTGAATAATGTTTAATGGATTAAAAGAATATTATTCAAATTCTATAAGATTTTACTTGGAATGATGGAATTAACAATCATAGAATCAAAGTATAGATAAAAGTAAATGCAGTAAAAGTAAAAAAGGAAAGAACACACCAGGATTTTATACTAATTCGGAGTTACTCTACATGTAGTCCTACATAATTCCTTGTACATATTTTTTTCAACTAGTAAATGCAAATACAATCTCGATTCCGAGACTATAAGACACACCCTTCAAAATCCCAGCTTTTGGGTAGAGCCACTTGATTTTCAGGCCACAAGCACACCCACTAGATTTACGGGCTACTAAGCATACCCAATTGATTTAAATAGGCTACAATCACACCTACTTGGATTTCAGGGATACCAAGCATACCACAGAGTATAAGAGTGTGATTTGATAGAATTTACAGACTCAGATTTTGATTACAATTGATCCTATAACTCTTGAATAGCATTTGATCTTAAGGGAGATGAGAGAAATCAGAGAGTATATGAAGAAGAACTAAACTAGTAATGACTGAATTTGATTCTAATTGAATTTTGGTAGAGTTTCGATAGAAATTGATTTAGAAATCAAGAGAGTGAAAAGAGGAGTGAAAAATAAGAAAGCAATTAATGAAAATTCATTTCGAACTCTGGTATATATAGGGAAATAACAGTCATGTCCATTCACGAAGACAAATGATGAAGAGACACTTCCATTCAAAATTTAAAATTTGAAATTTACGGCTAGTGTAACGACCCGCAAACCCGTACCCCTTGAGTCGCCACTATTCTCCATCAGAACAACTCAAGGTGAACAGAAATACGAACCATTAGGGTTAAAGAAGAAGGAGGTAGAAGAAGAAGAAACAGAATAACAACAAAATCTAACCATCGCAGCGGAATAAAATATAATAGATAATAACTGATCTTTACAAAAAAGAAACTATATCTGTTTTATACATCCATCAGAATACAACATCAGAGTACAATACAATCAACATCACAATTCAGGACAGTTATAATAACTTGTCCCACATAACGAATACACAACATACACACCACAGCGGAAATATACATCATATACGAGGGATACGTCTCGCCATCCAGCTCGTCTCCTGAGCTCCATAGCATCATAACCTGTATCCTATAATACTCGGTCTGACCCGAGCATTATAATAAAATAACACCCGAGTCAGTCTGGAAAACCAGCGTGAGAAAACACACTCAATTGGATTATTAAAGTTTTCCAAACCCTTTGAAATCAAAAGCATCTCGTAAGACCACGCCACAAATAAACATGTCGGGTTTTTACCTTACGATAGCCAAAACACTTTTTATCAAATCCATCTGATATTATAATAGTGTCTATATACAAATACTTATTCAAATAGCTGAAACTGTTACATGATTAAATTCCAGCATACTAGCCACAAAGTGGGTTCTACAAACAAAAACCGTAAAGGTGCGTAGGAAGAATGGATTTCCAACTAATGACTAGGCACTGGGGTACCACCTGTCACAGTACCTGGTCTAGATCGGCGTACCAAGGACCACGCCCGATCCCCTGTAACACAAGACCGGAACTATCCCTTACTGGATAATTCCGAGTAAAATCACCCCACGGTTGTGATCAGCAACCGCACCACTAAGCCGAAATAAAAAAGGACATCTAGACAGGGATGACCTTACTCTCAAGTGGGGGCTACCCACGAAGCCTTGCTGAATAACCCCTGATTTTCAGTCATTCCCGGTTGATGAGGCTTGAGGCTAAGCGTTACCTTTATAGAACATATCCCTTAGAATGCCCATCGTCCGCTGACGATGTTCTGAAAGCATTCATCCATACAAGTCCGTTCCGGGTTCGAACGGAACCGAAGGCACTATTCCATCTTCGATATCAAACTCGTTTTCCCCACGAAAACGTACAAACCAGATCGAAGTGGTTTTCGGAAAATAATCCTAATCCCGGTCTCTTCGAAACGATCAGCGCTTTGGCCAATATTGATAGTCGGTTATTTAACTATCAATTAACATTCACAACATCCATCAAACAATAAATAATGTTTCAAATTATTTATTAACCTCAAAATATCTTCGCAAGATAAATTTCCATTTTTAATCCTTTGAAAACAGTTTCAAACCATCTTCCTCTCACGGAATGAATTTCCCAAATATTTTCTATTTCCACTGAAATCACCAAGTAAAAACACTTTAGATTTTTAAAATAATTTAAAACACTATATTACAAAATATAATTTAAACAAAACATTTAAATTAAAACTACTTTAATACTTTATTCAAAGATATATACTTTAAGAATATTCAAAATAAAGCTACTTAATAAAATATAAAACTAGATTTTTATCATTTAAAACATAATACCAAACTATCTTTAAATAATTACTACTAAAATAAATTTGAAAAATACTTGCTTTAAAATTTAAACATTTAAGAATAATAAATTTTCTAAAACATATTTTAAATCAACTTTAAAACTTTTAGCTTATACTTAAAGGTTTACTTTGGAATTGTCTATCCAGAGAAATACCCTTCTCTTTCACATCTTTAAAAATAAATCACTATTTATTTTTAAACAAATTTACCCATTTCTTTAATAAATTCCCACCGTGAATTTATTCTGCCAAATATCCACTGATATATTACTTCACCTTTATAAACCCAGTTTATAAATTCCAAAATCTCACTTCTCTTTTAAATTTCAATTCCAAACACTTAAATCAATTGATTTCTGTTAGCACCAAAATTGGTCACTAACCTCGTTGAGAAAGATTGTGTAGAGAGATAAATGATGAAAGTAAATTTAAACAAAGATCAATATGCTAAATTGAATGCAAAGACGAGGACACCAGATTTATAGTGGTTCGGCGTAACTGCCTACGTCCACTTTGAGGTTAATCTTTATTGCTTCACTTGATAATTGATTACAGATACAATCCGCTTGCCAACTACTTGAATACAATTGCTAAGTAAAGAGGATGAGTCTTCAAAGCGGCAGAGTCTCCCCAGTGTTCACGAAAAAAGGGTCCATTTCACTGTGCCCCTGCCTCTCTGTTTATAGACAAAGATGGGTTGGATTTCCCTGGCGGGCTTGGCAGCCGAACACTTCGGCCCAGTACAAGTGAGTTCTGTGTGCCGAACGAAGTGATGCCAAACAGAACTGATGCCGACCAGAAGTGATGCCGAACAGAACTGTTGTCGACCAGAAGTGATGCCGAACAGAACTGTTGTCGACCAGAAGTGATGCCGAACAGAACTGTTGTCGAACGAAGTGATGCCAAACAGAATTGATGCCGACCAGAAGTGATGCCGAACAGAACTGATGCCGACTAGAAGTGATGCCGAATAGGACTGTTGTTGAACGAAGTGATGCCGAATAGAACTGATGCCGACCAGAAGTGATGCCGAACAGAACTGATGCCGACCAGAAGTGATGCCGAACAGAACTGATGCCGACCAGAAGTGATGCCAAACAGAACTGATGCCGACCAGAAGTGATGCCGACCAGAAGTGATGCCGACCAGAAGTGATGCCGACCAGAAGTGATGCCGAACAGAACTGATGCCGACCAGAAGTGATGCCGAACAGAATTGATGCCGACCAGACTGTTGTCGAACGATCTCGGTATGCCGAACGATTTGCTGTGCCAATCACTCTAGGATGCCGAACGATATATAATGCCGAAAGACTCTCCATGCCGAACGGAACTGAGTGCCTAGTTGCCTGGTCAAACCTTAAGGTAACACTTGCCCCCCAAAGTTCATCACGTGGTCGAACGTGGTGTGCTTTGAATTACTCTGGATGCCGAACGATATTCCCATATCGAACGACACAGCCGAAGCCGAGCACTCTGGGTGCCAAACGACATAGCCAATGCCGAGCACCCTGGATGCCGAACAATATCGATTTGACTGGTTCTACCAGTTATAGTCTCTTCGACTTCCCTTCTCTCTATATAAGGTGATGCTCCTTCTTCTTCTCCCCTTTACTTTTACCTTCGCTTTTTAGTATTTATTAACTTTGCCTCTCAACCGACTTCAAAGAATTATTTACTTTTCCCTTCCCTTCTCAAACATCATTCGTTGCCTCACTTCCTTCCCCAGCCAACTGAATCCAAATAGAACCACGTTCCCTACTCCATAGTCTCCCCGAGCTTCGACTCATTTCTTAGGTAAAAAACTTCTCCTTAAATACTTCACTTCGATTAGGAAACTTAGCATGAGATTCGAACTCACGAATCTCTTTAAAACCAAAGTCAGAAGTAATTGCGTGGAGCAAGAGGAGTTAAGGGTGAAGTGTGGGTGTTTTTAAAGGAGTTGAAGGCTAGACGAATGGTAGAAGAGAAGAGGATGGCAGAGGTGTTTGAAGGATGGAGTTGGTGGAAGATGTGGTTATGTGGCTCGGCATGACTTCCTTATGCCGAGCGATGGAAGGGAAGTATGGTAGTGAAATTGGAGTTAAGGTTTTAGTGAAGTGGATCGGCATGACCGTGGTTTGACATGGCTTGCCGAACGACTCGGGTATGTTAGTCGGGAAGCTCGGCACGACCTGCTGCATGCATTCGTTTTCAGGCCGAACATAAGAGAAGTCGAACAGAATTATGGTCGAACAGAATTCTGGCCGAGCAGATTTCAGGCCGAATAGAATGAAGGCCGAACGAATGTTAAGCCGAACAGATCCTAGGTCGAACAGAATCTAGGCCGAACAGAACCTAAGTCGAACAAAACTTAAGCCGAACAAAACTTAAGCCGATCAGAACTCGAAGCCGAACAGAACCTAAGTCGAACAGAATCTAGGCCGAACAGAACTTAAGTCGAACAAAACTTAAGTCGAACAAAACTTAAGCTGATCAAAACTCTAAGCCGAACAGAACCTAAGTCGAACAGAATTTAGGCCGAACATAACTTAAGTGGAACAAAACTTAAGTCGAACAAAACTTAAGCCGATCAGAACCCTAATCCGAACAGAACCTAAGTCGAACAGAATTTAGGCCGAACAGAACTTAAGTCGAACAAAGCCTAAACTGAACAGAACCTTAGCCGAACAGAACTTAAGCCGATCAGGACTCTAAGCCGAACAGAATTCTAAGCCGAACAGAATCTTAAGCCGACCAGAACCCTATACATCTTGCCTAATCAAACATCAAACACAAGGACACGGACTTAAGCATACCAGCATATCGAACTAAACTGGACTGATAACTTCTTAGTTTCAATAATCACAAGCCTGAACTTAAACCAATAATAACGGATTAAATCTTTTAACACGCAGTGCCAATGTCCGAGTTCAAGATTGTAAATATTGCAATGCTGGCTTTCGGAGATGGTCAGCGATGACGGTCTCCGAAGATGACAGTTCAATGCTCAACTTCGTACCATCAATTCTGTGACTTATAATTTCTCAGCGTTTACATCCGAATGATCGCACTAGTTCACACACTACACGGGGGGAATATACGCATTGTTAGGTCTAACGTCGATTATTGTTAAGTATAGTTCGAACAGGTACTTTGCTAGATTCATTCTTATCAGCGATGTCTAGAAAATCTAGCTCCGCCACTATTTCAGACAGGCCCGGGCCGTCCTCCCGACGAGAAGTCGCAGATACTTCAAATCCGTCAGCTTTCCCTACACATGACTTAGCTCCCGATGCGCTGGAAGCAGCAATTTTCTTGGACAACCCTGCCGATTCACTTGCTTCAAAGATTAATGAGAGTACACTCCGTTGGATATGCTCTATCCACGGAATTCCTTTTGATGACGTGCTAGTCCCATCAGGGCATGACCGTCCGCACTTGCCCCCAGTCAGATACACAACTTGCAACAAATTCATGTGTTGGGTTGGTAGCGTGCCACCATTCAACTCGTTCCTTCGGGATGTGCTGCAGTACATCGACATCGCTCCATCGCAACTGCACCCGAACGGCCATGCATTCCTCTACGGCACTTGCATCCTTTTTATGAATGTCTTCTCTAGGCTTCTAACTCCGCGCGATATCAGATACATATATTGCATCAATAACCGGAAGGATAGTCCATCATTCGTGTTTCTCGAGCCGCACAACAAATGTCAAATCTTAACTGGAGCGTGGACCAAGTTTGCTTTGTATAAACAGGAATGGTTTTATGTGTGTTGTCCTCCCGGCTTTGCGAGGAGATGGGTTGAAGGAAGTAAGCCTTTTTCTTTAACCGTTACTCGTGTTTAGCAGCAGCTGTACCTCTTCTAACTTTTACCCATCTTTTCAGGTATCACTCCACGTCCTGAGGGTCGCGGACACTCTGATGCCATCGAAGCTATTCGAGCCCTTCTTACTGGAGAACGGGACATTAGAGCTCTCATTTCGAATGAGTCGCTTACAAGGCTTGGGCTGTTGGCAAAAGGCCGTCGGATAAGCCTTCCTTAGAGTGTCACCATTCCCAGGCCTGGTTCTGGCAAAGGGAAAAAACAGGCGGAGTCTTTAGCACGCAACGCTCCTAATACACTAGAAGAGGGGGAAATCAAGGAGACTGAGAAACCCGAAGCACAAGATGAGAATGTCGGTCACATCCAAGACCCAACGGTCGAAGTTCACGACATCGAAATGTCATCTTCCCCTTCTAAAGGGAAAAAGAAACCGACATACAAGATGAGGAAGGAAAAAGTTGGTGGAACTTCCAAAATTACCCTGGTTCCAGAGGAGAAAGAAGCTTCCTCATCACATTTAGAAAGTCCTTTGAAGGGCCTGTCGAACCTTACCTTTCCTGATGATCTACTCAACTACGGTTTCGACGATCCAGAGGCCCTAAAGTTTCATTCGCCCGCTAGAGGCGACACGGGAGTTCAAGCCCCAGTCCAGGGAGATAATACTCCAGTTAGTAAAGAAAAAGGAACTGGTCCGTCGGGGGGAACACTAGGACACACACGCACCCATGCACTTCACCACACACTTCAATTTTTGCCATTACCCCGATTCTTCCTAACTTGCTGTTATTTTTATTCTATGCAGGTGACATGGGGCGCTCCCACGGGTTCGATCGCCTCCATGGCTCTTTTATATTTCACCATCCTGGACGGGATTCAGGCTCCGGTAGACGCAGGGACAGAGACGATTACGAAGATCGAGACAACCATCCCCGTGAGTCGTCTTATCGAAAGAAAACATATTCCCAATCTTCATACTCTCGCGATCCCCCTCCTCAAACTGAGCCAGACAGAGAAAAACTTCCGCAAAAGGGGTCTCAACCCGATGTTTCCCGAGATCAACATTCCGGTTCATCAAGCACACGACAATCTCGGGAACATCGGAAGAGAACAGAACTTTCAAAGCCTCCTACCCCTATTACTGCGGCTGACCCAATGATAGCAGAGAAGATGGTCGATCTTAAGGCTAAATTTCCCAAAATCTGCCTCGACAGTCTGAAGTTCCTCCCAGCTATTCACCACATTCCAGGGCACGTCAAGCAGAGTGCCATCGCTTGCAACAACGACGTCTATGTTCAACATGACACGTTTGTACATCTGGTCGAAAAGGTCTCGGAAGTATCCATTGAGCGCCAACAGGAAATTGACCGCTTGAAGCTCGAAGCTATCTTTGACAAGGACATCATCAAGAATCAAGATGAAGAGCTCGCTTCGTACAAGTCCAAACTTGAAACTGCAGAACAGAGTGCTAAGGAGACTGCGGAGGCCGTCGCTCGTCTAGAGACGACCCATAAGAAAGAACTTGACGTCGCAGTCCAATGCAGCGGGGCCCTAGCTCTAGAAAAAGATTCTATTCAAAAAGAAAGGGATACGCTCGCCCTTCAGGTCAAAGAGTTGAAGGAGCTACTATCTAAGGAGAGGGAAGAGAAGATAGCGGCTCAAGAAGAGTCTCAACGGTACTGTAACGAGATCGTTGATACACGTCTCCTAAAAGCAAAGCTCGATGATGAGCTTTCCAAGGTTGAGATGATGAAGAGCGAAGCCCGTGAGGAGGGCAAGAGACTAGCTTCCGAGGAGATCGACTTCCATCTTGAAGCAGCTGTAGAGGCCGGCAGAGAAGAGGTCAAGTGTATGTTTGACCCGCTGATTGCCGAATACAGCGCCCGTGTCCTCATGCACCGAGACTTGACTTTCTTAAGCGAAGGCTATCTTGAATCTCTAGCTGAGGCCTGAGAGACTTTAATAAAGATCAGGAAGGTTGAGTCGGGCACTGAGGAGGTCGATGAGGAGGCTTTAGTGAAGGAGTTTCTCAGGGGGAACGAGCCATCGGACTTGTCTGCAGCTTTGGCGCTTTATGGTAAAGACTCTCCCCTATCAAAAGAGAAAGACGACGAAGCTGGTCCATCTGGGGCTGAGGCTGCAGCTCCTCCTTCTACTCAATCGGCCGGTCGGCCAGCACTTGACCCATTCGAGCAGCACGCCGGCTATGATCCGGAAGATCCCGGCCTCGGCATTCACGTGCTATCTCCTATTCTAGAGGGCGAAACCCCGCGCACAGCTGAAAGCCAGCAAGAAACCGGTATAAAACTCTTCTTTTAGAAGTTCAAAGATCTGTCGCTTTCTGTGAGCGGTTATTGATCCTAATGTTCGTTCTTTATGTTTTTATGCAGGCCGCTCTGATCCTGAACCAACTCCGAGGAGCAATGATGGCAAGGAGGAGGCGGGGAAAACAAGTGATGTCACTCACACGGGAGTAACTCTCGGCCCTGACGCTCAAGTGATTGGGGCGCTAGATGATGATAAGTCTGACACTTCATCTCCCGTTGAAGGGAGTTATGAAATCAAAATCACTGGCGCCTCAGAACATACTTCGAAGGTGAGTATGAAGGAGCGACTCGCAGAAGAGAAGAAAAAGAAGGTTGAGATCAAGGTCGAGTCTCAAATACTAGAACTTACCGACCCGCTGAATAGGCCTCTGAAAGTCATTCTTCTCGGCAAATCCAAACCACTGGATGTTCCCTCTCCCACTCCTGACTCCGCTTCTTTGGCAAGCAAAAAGTCCAAGAGGAAGCATGAGGGAGAGGAGTCATCTGAGAAAACAAAGGAAGACAAGAAAAAGAAGCCGAAGAAATAGCCACTATACTCGTTCAACGAGATTTTGCTTAGGTCCTGTAACTACTTTTGCTTTTTTGTTTTCGTAATTTGTGTAGATAGATTTTTGACTCCAAGTTTTGGAGGAGTGGTTGTATAACCCCATTTTGGATTATTGAATAAAGTTTAGTTTCTTTGTCGTTTGAACGATTCTTTTGCTTTTTTAGCTTTCTGTATAACTGTGATCGAAACTCAAGTTCTTATGAGTTGCATAATTTCCCAATCCATTCTTACATTGTTCGAACATTCTTTGGAATTGTACATTTCTCGTTTCACATCTTTGGTGCTCAAAATATTTTCTAATCCGCACTCCGGGGACTCAGAGTAATTCGGTCCGCATTCGGGGGACTCGGAGATTGGAGTCGTTTATACTCTAGTCCGCGCTCCGGGGACTTAGAGTATTCCGGTCCGCATTCAAGGGACTTGGAGATTGAAATTGTTTACACTCTATTCTGCGCTCTGGGGACTTAGAGTGCTCCGGTCCGCACTCAGGGGACTCGGAGATTCAAGTCGTTTATACTCTAGTCCGCGCTCCGGGGACTTAGAGTACTCCGGTCCGCATTTAGGGGACTCGGAGATTGAAGTTGTTTATACTCTATTCCGCGCTCTGGGGACTTAGAGTACTCCGGTCCGCACTCAGGGGACTCGGAGATTCAAGTCGTTTATACTCTAGTCCGCGCTCCGGGGACTTAGAGTACTCCGGTCCACATTCAGGGGACTCGGAGATTGAAGTTGTTTATACTCTATTTCGTGCTCTGGGGACTTAGAGTACTCCAGTCCGCACTCAGGGGACTCGGAGATTCAATTCATTTATACTCTAGTCCGCGCTCCGGGGACTTAGAGTACTCCGGTCCGCATTCAGGGGACTCAGAGATTGAAGCTGTTTATACTCTATTCCGCACTCTGGCGACTTAGAGTACTCCGCTCTGCACTCAGGGGACTTGGAGATTCAAGTCGTTTATACTCTAGTCTGCGCTCCGGGGACTTAGAGTACTCCGGTCCGCATTCAGGGGACTCAGAGATTGAAGTTGTTTATACTCTATTCCGCGCTCTGGGGACTTAGAGTACTCCGGTCCGCACTTAGGGGACTCGGAGATTCAAGTCGTTTATACTCTAGTCCACGCTCTGGGGACTTAGAGTACTCCGTTCCGCATTCAGAAGACTCGGAGATTGAAGTTGTTTATGCGAGTTCGTACATCATATGGAATAATGTAACTCCAACGGTTCATCACCAGATTATAAGGTACAGAAACATCAATAATTCATGGAAAAGACGGCTTCAAGCCTTTATTAATGAAACAAACTAAATTGTCCGATTACACGCTAAAAAGGAAACTAAGAATCAATGGAATAAGAACATACAGCAAACAATTGTACCCAAAACAGAAAAGAAACATGCTAAACATAATAACGTCGTAAATGTTCACTGTTCCACGCTCGTGGGAGTGTCACGCCATCAACGGTCGCTAGCTTGAAAGTTCCCTCTCTAAGCTTCCGTTCAACGACATAAGGACCTTTCCAGTTGGGATTCATACGTGATGGTATCAGGAAAACTCGTTTCAAAACGAGATCACCCACATCAAAGATTCTTGGGCGGACTTTGTCGTTGTAATATCGCTTGACTCGGTGCCTATATGCTGCCGCCCTTAATTCAGCCTCTTCACGTTTTTCATCGATGCAGTCCAGTGATTCCAATAAGAGGTCCTGATTTATCTTGGGATCATAATACGCTACTCGATGCGATGGAACTTCAAGCTCCACGGGTATAACAGCTTCCGAGCCGTATCCCAATGTGAATGGAGTGTGGCCAGTCGCGGACTTGTGGGTAGTCCTATAAGCCCATAGTGTTGTTGGGAGTTCATCTACCCACTTGCCTCCGGCTTTTTCCAAACGCTTCTTCAATATGGACTTGATTATTTTGTTCACGGCCTCGACTTGTCTGTTAGCTACGGATGTGCAACGGCGGCGAACTTTTTCTCAACGCCATACTTTAAACAGAAGTCTTTGAATTCCCTGCTTTCGAACTGCGTTCCGTTGTCCATAATGATGGTTCGCGGAAGGCCAAAGCGGCATATAATGTTTCGTACAACGAAATTAATGACCTTCTTGGAGGTGATTGTGGCTAAAGGCTCTGCCTCGGCCCATTTTGTGAAATAGTCGACCGCAACTATCACGTATTTTGCACCACCTTTGGATATAGGCAAAGAACCGATTATGTCGATTCCCCCGATTGCAAACGGCCAATGACTAACCATTTGTGTGAGTTCTGTTGGTGGAGCTCTCGGGATTTTCGCATATCTTTGACACTTGTCACATTTTCTTGCGTAATCTGCAGCATCTCGATTCACAGTTAGCCAATAGTATCCATAGCGGAGGATCTTTTTTGCTAGTGTCTGCCCCCCAATATGGTCGCCACATTCTCCTTCGTGAACCTCCTCCAAGACCCGCTTTGCCTCATCATGGGCAATGCACCGTAGTAACGGGACCGAGAACCCTCTCCGATACATTACCTCGCCCTGCATCACATATCGAGCGGCTTTGTGAATGACCTGTCGTCTTTCGCTTCGCCTTTCGGGCAAAGTCTCGTTTAGTAGGTATCGTTTGAATGGGGTCATCCATGACTCCTCCTCGATTTTCGTTTCCAACGCAAAATCGACATCCTCACATCTATGCTTGGAGTGTGTAAGGTTTCGACGGGAACTAATCCCATTTGCTGTGCATCGCCAGTGCTTGCGAATTTGGCCAACGAGTCGGCTTCCTTGTTTTGTTCACACGGGACATGCGAAATGTCATAATGTTCGAAGTTCGCCAATAGTTCCTGAACCAGAGCAAGGTATGGAGCAAGCTTTTGTCCCCTTGCTTGGTAGTCTCCTCGCACTTGGTACACCACCAGCTGCGAGTCACAAAAGATTTCAACTGATTTAACCCTGAGTTCTCCAATGAGTTTTAAGCCAGCAATCAGTGCTTCATATTCTGCTTCATTATTCGTAGTTGGGAAATTGAGCTTTAAAGCGTAACAAATCGATTGATTTTCTGGAGTTACGAGAACTACACCTACCCCGGAGCAACAGTCGTTTGATGCCCCATCGGTGTACAATTTCCATCGAATGGGAGGAATGACACTGTAATTATCTGGTTCGTCAGATATAGTAAACTCAGCGATGAAATCTGCTAGTGCTTGCCCTTGTATGGATCTTCTTGGCAGGTAGGTAATATCGAACTGACTCAACTCGATATTCCATTTTAACATCCTTCCAGAAGTTTCTGGTCGTTGGAGTACCTGCCGTAAGGGCTGATCGGTATAGACACTGACCGAGTGTGCTTGAAAGTATGGACGTAGCTTACGTGATGCAATCACCAAGCAATAGGCCAATTTCTAAATTTTGGGGTAATTTCTTTCTGCCCCCGTTAAACGTTTACTAACGTAATACACTGGCTTTTGGACTCGGTCCTCCTCGCGGACCAAAGCCACACTTATAGCATGCGGAGATACGGCCAAGTATACGTACAGCATCTCGTGGTCTACTGGTTTCGACAGCACTGGAGGACTCTCCAAATGCCTTACCAGATCTCGAAACGCTTCCTCACAGTGGGATGTCCATTCGAAATTCCTCTTCCCTTTCCTTATTATATCGAAGAAAGGAATGCACTTGTCCGTGGCTCTGGATATAAATCGACTCAGCGCAGCCACCTTTCCATTCAAGCTTTGCACCTGTTTTATAGTTCTGGGTACTCGCACATCTCGAATAGCTTGAATATTTTCCGGGTTAGCCTCAATTCCCCTAGCATTAACAATGAATCCCAAAAACTTCCCCGACGCAACGCCGAAGGAACACTTCAGAGGGTTGATCTTCATCCCATAATATCTGAGTATATCGAACATCTCTGCTAAGTCTCGAATGTGGTCGTTTGACTGTCGTGACTTTACGAGCATGTCATCCACATAGACTTCCATCGTTCTACCAATCTGGTCTTTGAACATTCGATTCACCAAACGCTGATAGGTCGCTCCCACTTTTTTCAATCCGAAAGGCATCACTACATAGCAATATAACCCAACGTCTGTGACAAAACTGGTATGCTCCCGGTTCAGAATATGCATCGGGATCTGATTGTATCCCGAGTACGCATCCATGAATGACAACAGCTCGTGTCCTGCAGTGGAGTCGACCAACTGATCAATCCTAGGCAATGGGAAACTATTCTTGGGGCATGCTTTGTTCAAATCGGAATAATCTACACATGTTCTCCATTTTTCGTTTGCCTTTTTTACCAGCACGGGGTTTGATACTCATTCAGGGTAGAGGGCGTCGTGGATGAACCCATTGGCTTTGAGTTTGTCCACCTCCTCTCTGAGAGCAACGGACCTCTCCGGGTCCATCCCTCTCCTCTTTTGTTTAACCGGGACATACTTCGGGTCTATGTTCAACATATGACTCGTAATAGCGGGAGAAATCCCATACATATCAGAATGTGTCCAAGCGAAAACATCAAGATTCGCTCGGAGGAAATCACTAAGGTCTTCAGTCATTGCGGGGCTGAGTTGTGATCCGATTTACAGTACTCGCGATGGATCATCTCGGCTGACTGAAATGTCAATCGTCAATTCAGTCGGTGCTGCTTTCTCCTCCCTGGGTTTCTCATTGTCGTCTCTCGGATCTATGTCTCTGAAGATCCGAGAATCATGCCCAAGCCAGGGCTCGGGCATCACTTGTCAATTGTCGGTATTACGGATGCAGACGGGATTGTCCGCAACCTTTCCTTTCTCCCTCCGATGGGTCTCTTGGAGCTCAGCCACATAACATGCACGACCAGTCGCCTGGTCGGTATGAACACCACCTACTCCTTTGTCAGTCGGAAACTTCAAAGTCAAGCACCACGGGGCTAATGCTGCCCTAAACTCAGCCAGGGCCGGTCGACCCAAGAACACATTGTACGGAGAATCCACCTCCAAACTACGAAAGGTAGGATTCGCACCCTCCTACGCTCACCTTGTCCCAGTTCAACTGGTAACTCAACATACCCCACTGCATCGGTCGCTGCACTATTAAAGCCATGTATACGAGCTTTAGACGGTTTCAAATCCTTCGTCTCCATCTTCATCTGGTCATAAGCCTTCTTAAAGATGATATTGACAGAACTTCCATAATCAATCAAAATTCTCTTCACATAAGTCGGCCCGATTATCGCAGATATGACTATCGGGTCGATGGTAGGAGCCTCTACTTGGTCAGCATCTCTGCTCTTGAATACTATATCGTCTGTCATCACGCGAAGCTGTTTAGCAGGGGTCCCATCCTCCACGTTGGAAAAACACTCGAAATCTGCGTGCTTCAGGGAACTAGCATACCGCTCCATCTCTTGCCAGTTCTTTTCCGTAGGGTGAGGCCCGCCAATGATCGTGTTTATGACTAGTCTGCCCACAGTCCGGGCAGGCTCCTCGGGATGACACGGAGCTGGTGCACGACCTGGATTGGATGTTCCCTGTCCTCCTTCCTGTGGATTCTTCACAAACTCCTGTAACTTTTTCTGCCTAATCAACTTCTCTATAGCGTCGTGTAGGTATCTACACTCTTCAGTATTGTGCCCATAAGTCTCATGAAAGCGGTAGTACTTCCCGGTCCGCTTTGTTCCTCGGTCGACTCCTTTGGGCGTGGCTTTCTGTACTGAAAGGTATTGCAGGTTGATAGGTAAATGTTCTCAAGAGACGCATTCAGCGGGGTGTACTCGTTGTAGGTTGGAATTCTCGGCTTCCATTTCCCCGCTTCTCTCTTCTTCCCTTGATTTCTTCCTCCGGATTCCTTAGATTGCCCGGGCTTGTTATGGACATTGACTTGAACTTTTCCCGAGTTGTCTCCGGACTGCTTCACAGGAATGTTGCTTTTCACGGACTCCTGGACAGGCCCCGGTGCCTTATCTCACCTTACCCACCTGGCTTCCTCTCTTCTTATGAACTGATGTGCCTTTGAGTAAAAACGCTCTAGCGTAGTCGGAGGTTTTCCTGCCAGCCAGTCTCTAAACTCTGAATCCGGATCCACACCTCGCATCACAGCCATAAGAATCGCATGATCATTGGGATTACTGACTTCAGTAGCCGCAACATGGAATCTCTGTAAATACTCCTTCAACGACTCCCTAGGAGCTTGGATTACACTTGATAGAGACATCACGTCCTTTGGACGAGTAGTATGTATCCTAAACTGTTCTATAAATTTCTTCGCCAACTCCTCGAAACTGGATACGGACCGCGGAGGAAGTCGAGTGAACCACATGGTAGCGATCCCAGTCAGAGTTATTGGAAAGCACCTATACTTGGTTGCATCATTTGCTCTAGCTGAATCCATCATCCATTCGTACCTCATGACATGCTGTCTGGGATCAGTCTTTCCTTCATAAGTCGGGATAGTTGGCATACTAAACTTCCTGGGGTACGCTGCCTGTAGAACAATGTCTGTGAATGGGGTATGACTTCTGGACACTCCCCAATCGTCGTTTGACAAGCCTTGATTCTCTTTCATCAATTGTCTGATCATAGCTGTCAGGTCTGGAGTTTGTATGAAAGGTGGAAGGTTGGAGTCTGTCCTACGTGATTGATCAGGCTGATGCCTCCTCTACTGGCGATCTGCCAAATGTGCATCTTGAGGTTCGACATCATTGGCATCTTGATGAGCCGGGCCGCCAGCCTCCACCTGCACTCCAGCTCCTAAGTTTCCAGCTCCTACTTGGTCACGGTCTCCAGCTGTTCGGACAGCAACACCTGCCTGCGTAGTTTCAGTCTTACGGCATCTACGCCTGGGAGGTTCATCGGACGAAGTCGAGCTGTCGGATGAAGAATAAGGAGCGAGATTTCCCCCATCATTCTGATGCTGTTGTTGAGTGAGTTGTGCCATGAGGTTGGCGTTGGCTTGCATCTGCTCTCCGAGTTGTCTCCTACTTTCCCTGAGTTATCTCATCAAGTCATTGAACTCTATTCTGGTGACAACCGGCATTTGGTCCTGGGCGGTAGTCCCTGCACCTGGAATTGCTTGCTGATTGCTAGGTCTTGCTTGTTGTACGCTAGCAGTCTCATGGGCGTCCGCATTATGAGAGGCTGATCTGGTCGTGGTCTTGCCATTGTAGAGTTATTGGTATGAACTCTGAGTAGAATCAACGGACGTCCTACGAATGAATCGGATCTTCTTTATGGGATTTATTCAATCCAGTAGCTTCAAAGCAGATCCTTGAGGTCTGAGAATTCGATTCTCAGTGAAAGCACCAAAGTGTTAGCACCAAAATTGGTCACTAACCTCGTTGAGAAAGATTGTGTAGAGAGATAAATGATGAAAGTAAATTTAAACAAAGATCAATATGCTAAATTGAATGCAAAGACGAGAACACCAGATTTATAGTGGTTCGGCGTAACTGCCTACGTCCACTTTGAGGTTAATCTTTATTGCTTCACTTGATAATTGATTACAGATACAATCCGCTTGCCAACTACTTGAATACAATTGCTAAGTAAAGAGGATGAGTCTTGAAAGCGAAAGAGTCTCCCTAGTGTTCACGAAAAAAGGGTATTTCACTGTGCCCCTGCCTCTCTATTTATAGACAAAGATGGGTTGGATTTCCCTGGCGGGCCTGACAGCCGAACACTTCGGCCCAGAACAAGTGAGTTCTGTGTGCCGAACGAAGTGATGCCGAACAGAACTGATGCCGACCAAAAGTGATGCCAAACAGAACTGTTGTCGACCAGAAGTGATGCCGAACAGAACTGTTGTCGAATGAAGTGATGCCGAACAGAACTGATGCCGACTAGAAGTGATGCCGAACAGAAGTGATGCCGACCAGAAGTGATGCCGAACAGGACTGTTGTCGAACGAAGTGATGTCGAACAGAACTTATGCCGACCAGAAGTGATGCCGAACAAAACTGATGCCGACCAGAAGTGATGCCGAACAGAACTGATGCCGACCAGAAGTGATGCCGACCAGAAGTGATGCCGAATAGAATTGATGCCGACCAGACTGTTGTCGAACGATCTAGGTATGCCGAACGATTTGCTGTGCCGATCACCCTAGGATGCCGAACGATATATAATGCCAAAAGACTCTCCATGCCGAACGGAACTGAGTGCCTAGTTGCCTGGTCAAACCTTCAGGTAACAATTTCCAATTTACTTCACTTTGAAATAAATTTCCTTACTTACTTCATTTATTTCAAAATCCATTAACTTTCAGATTTTATTTCTTTATTATGATTTAAAATCTTTAAACTGAAAATTTAAATTCCAAATTTCCCGAATTCCTTCTTTTTACTTTTAATTAAATTTAAACCTTGAATTGAAATAAATTCTTTAAAATATCACTTAAGTTTTAAAATTCATTATCCTTCTGTTTATTCAAATTTCCTCTTCCATACTCGGAATTTTATTTATTAGAATTTTAAAACCACCTTCATTCTTTTCCAATTCATTCTTAAATTTATTCAAATTCTCTATCATTATCTACTTAAAAATCTTCTCTTATATTTCCTTTTCAAGAATCCGATATATATATTTTTGGTAACCCAGTATACCCAAATATATTCAATCAACCTGTTGCATCCAACATTCCAATCATCAATAATTCATCATAGGATATCAAATAATCATAACAGAGAATATTAAACATTCTAAATAAATTTTGAGGAATCCAGTTGGATCCCTCCAACCTGTTTTCCCTACATCCACAGAAGTTAGTATAATACCAATTCCACTTCGAGGTGGAATATCGCGGTATATGGCATTAATATAATATCATCCGCTATTATGTGGCGCATAGGGTCTCATCCGCTATATAATGCGGGAAATCAATCACTCCAATATATATACTACTATATATAATATATCACATCCAATCAATTTCAATCAACCATTCATCAATTTAAATTTAACTATTAAATTTAAATTAACCCAGATGAGTGAGATTAACTCACCTTTGCTTTTATTTGCAATCCACTTCAATATTGCCTTGGTTTCTCGATTTTGACCTTGAATAAACGATTATATGATTTATTAATATCTGGACAATCGAACAATCAATTTCCATTTGATAAATTAAATAATTTTATTTAAACTAATAAATTCCCCTTTTAAACTGTTTACAAAAATAATCAATATCCTTTTAAATGAAAATATATTTCTATTTATATTTTTAAATGAAAATATATATATATATATACTTATAATAATAAATATATAGATTTAAAGATCTCGTTCTTAGATACCTTTCAACATTTTGAAATTCCTATTTTTTTTCTAAATATATATTTTTAAATTAAACAGGTAAGTGAAGACATGTAATTTGAAATTTAAAATAGGCACGTGCACACATTTTTCTGTTAAGTAGTGAATATTTCTTGTACTGTAAAAAAAAATTCCCTTCCTTCTGCTCTGTATATTTATGAATGAATACATCCATATTTATATATTTTTCTTTTACTGTAATAACAAAACAGAAATTCTTTACTGTAAAACTCTTTTTCCTTAATATATATCTATAAAAATCTGATTCAAATATTACTTCTCCTTTCATTCTCTGTATGTATATGAACATTTTATTTATCCAATTTAAATCAATTAACAAAAGGAAATCAAAATACCTTACTGACCTCGATCACCATGCGCCGACACTACCTTCGAGTTCACCACAACCCACACAACTCCAATCGTCTTCGAAGCCACTTGCCGACCCCTTCAAACTCGTGCGCGTCTAGCTGTAGCGTCGACCATAATTCACATGCGAGCACCATTCCAGCGCCGCGATCTCAACCCGGAGTCAAGACTTTTTGAACTAGGGTTCGAACTACCTCGTCGTCGCTCCTCTCCAGCCGTACTCGAGTTCGAGCCATTGATTCAGATCATGATTGAAACTAAAGACGAGGGGAGCACGGCCTCGTGTTCGAATCAAATAGAAGATGGGTTTTGAAATTGTGGAGGAGAGGAACGAGAGAGAGAGAGAGACCAGCGGCCATTAATTTTATTGTTTCTCTGAATTTGATTTTGATTTTAATTAGAGGGGGAGGGAACGATATAATTTGTTTTCTTTTCGTTTGAAGCTTCGAGCACAAATTTTCTTTTGGCTGAAATGAAATAAAGGGGAGAAGTGACATTTTAAATGAGGGTAACGTGTACCAGATGGGTTACAGTGATTCTGAAAAGGGAAAACGTTTTGATGTTAAGTTTACTTGACTAGTCAAAGTATATATATTGTTTTTAAATTTAAATTTAAATTGTTTCGAAGTCGTAGCACAAAATTCTGACTTCCTATGGAGGCGTGCCGCTAGGCATTTATAACGTTATACCACTATTCCGAACGCAATGGAAAAGGTTTCAAGTCCTAATTCGATCGTATGGAGAAGATAGCTTTTTGGACCCAGTTATTATATTGAATTCGATATAAATTTCAGCGCGTTTATATGTCGTACGCTCACACAACAACTCCAAACACCACGAAAATTGAAATCCGATAATAATACATTATTATGGATCCAATGGAATTAGTTTCGTCGAATTCCGAGACTATGCCTCGGACGGCTATTGTTAAATATCAGTTTAAATGATATATTTTCAAAACTGAACAAAACACTTTGGAATTCAATTTTAAAAGTTCTATTATCTTCAGCATTATAAATAAAAAATTTACAAGCCTTCAAATTAATTTTAACTGGCTTAAAACTCCAAATTCAATAATTTACCCAATTTTCAATTGTTAAATTCAAGAATTAAATTATCCAACAAATATTGATATTTGAAATTCGAGTTAGAAATTCACTCTTGAATATTTAAAATCAATTAAATATTCCAATTTCAAATATCCAAAATTCCGAGTCGTCACAGCTAGTATGTCGACATATGGGATTTGGATATGTTGACATATCCTTCACAAAATTGAAAAATACTTTATAAAATTTATTTTGAAAATCCGTTGCTTTGTAAAATAATTTAACACTTTGTAGAATCATTTAAATATAGTTTATACAAATTTTAATCAAAATATAATTTAACAAAAACTTTATAAAATAATTTTAAAAGATTTAATAAGAATATTCAATATAATGTAAATAATATATATAAAATCAACATAGTAAATTATTAAAGTAAACAAAAATTCAATATATACAAACTCCAAAACAGTAAAATAATATTTTAATAAGTATAAGAGATTTAAAAATTTGGGAAATATGTTGAAAAGATTATTTTAAAAATAGAATATTTGAAAAATAATTTTAAAACAAAATTAGAGAAGACGAGAGAGATTAGGAAAGTGTTATCGAGGTTTTAACATTAATTCTATGACTCTGACTTATTTGGAATATCTTAAAACCTTGAACTCTTCAATACTCATGAGTCTTCATTCTTGAACTCTTGAAACTTTATATCAGCATCTTGAATCTACTCTTGATATCAGCATCTTGATACTATATAGTCTTCTTAATCAACACCTGTATAATATCCTGCACTATATACTATATACTATATATATATATATCTTGATAAAACATTAGTATCAATATTTTATATAATGTCCTATAGTTGTTATCATCAAAACCAATACCTAAGTTACTAATAATCTCCCCTTTTTTGATGATGACAACTCTATATATAAAATATATTATCTCCCCCTGAGTTACAAAACTCACCATTAATCTATACCTAGATTTTATATATTTCTCCTCATTTGTCATCAACAATAAAAATAACCTCCTAAAATTATAACTCTAACACTAAATCTTACTATAATCTTAACTATAACTTCCCTAAATAAAGTACTAATCAATCTATATAAGAATTATATATAATGATGATGAGAAAGATTATATAGAAATAGTAAGTGATATGTAAAATTAGATAATCATGAAATAATCAATCCAAATATTCATCCAATCAAACAAAGTTTATGTCACACAGCATTCAAACAAATCCACACAAATCAAAACCAATCAAATCGAAACCAAACCAAGCATTATTATTTATATACAATCAAACTTATTTAAACTAGACATTTTGAGGAACTTCAACCCATCCATCAGCGCCAAAGATTGGATCCATTTTGATAGCATCCTAAGCTTCATCATCTTTGTTGATGGTACACTCTAGATTGGTGGTTGGTTCGTCTTTGTTCAAGGCGGAATTCATCCATCGAATCGCATTGAAATGCCTTTCTTGCTCCTTGATCATCTGCATTTGACTTAATTCTAAGTGCCTTTGGTTTCTTAGGATGAAAGTAAGAATGATCTTGAATGATTCAAGAGTTTATTCGAGGTTGTTGGTTATTTTTTAGATAGGAGAAGCCATTATTTTGGTTTTAGAGTTTAGAAATGCAAAGGAAGAAGAAAGAGAGTAGAAAATAATGGTTCTCTAGTCTTAACATATATTTAAAGGAGTTGAAATTCATTGGAAATGAATAGACATTTGCTGTCTATTCAATTTTCAAAATTAATTTTTTTTGAAAAGTTACCACTATATGTCGACATACATACCTAAGGTATGTTGACATATATGCAGAAATTTACAAAACAACTTTGTTTTATTTTTCTATTGTATTTGGCTTTACTATTATATTTGTATGACTTTCCAGAGATAGTTGACAATATATAACGGTAAGAAATAGAATTTTCATTGATAATAATAATGAGTACAAGAAATAAAATAAAGATACATAAGATTCAACATAAACTAAAACTAGAAAATCCAAATACAATGATAGTTTAAATAAATAACTAGAAAGATACGGATGAAGATGATGAAGAACCACCAAGCTTGTAGATGATCTTTCCAAAGAATTTATCCATTTTGTTGGAAATTAAAGTAAATTTCTTTGAAAATGATTTCTTAAGCTTCCTTTGGTTATGGATGATCTTCTGATTTTTGAGAAGATATTTGTTGGATGGATTTGGTGGCATATTGATACTTTCCAAAGAAGTATCTTCCTTATCTTCTTGTTCTTCCTCCTCGACTTCCATTTCATCTCCTTCCTCTTCCGCCTCTTCTCTTATTTCATGTTCTTCTTCCCAAGCCAACCTTTGTTCCTTCTTCGCAAGCATTTCATAAGGCTCGAAAAAGGGTGAAATATGCATAAGTGAAAGGTTGGCCTTGTCAAATATTTTTCGAGGAATTGTTTCCTCTCGTTTAAGGTCAACACCAAAATAATTGAAAACACAAGTAAGATACACACCATGAAATAGTTTGTTTTCATGTTTAGAAAGATTCTTAGGAAAAAGTTTATCCAAAATGACTTGAGATTAATTTATGTCGTATTGATCATAAATTGGAAAATGAGCTTTGAAAACATTTTGAGTCAGGTTATTATAATTACCCGTTCTAGGAGTGATACATTGTTGCAAAAGAAGGCTTAAAATTCTTGCTTTTGGATGCAAGTTTTTATTTTTGAATTCAAAATCATCATCACTTTCGAAAATATCATGAATTACTTCATGATTTTGAAAATCAATTTGAAAAGATAAAAGGTCCATTCCACTAGATTTGCATTCAAGAATGTGACCCAAAAGTTCACAATTTAAAACAATTTGTGTCCCTTAAATTTCTCCTTCTCTACCATCATAAAATTTCCTTTTAAATTTGCATAAAACATCTTTACTAATTTTGGATAACAAACAAAATCATTTTGAGAAGCATTGATTAAACCAAGAATTTCATTGTGCAAACAAAGATTGAAAAGATCATAAGTAGGAAAGTCTTCAAAAATAGCAAATCTTTCGGGAAAGACTTTTCAGAAAGATGAATACTCTATATAGGCTTGAATGGCTTCTTGATCAGTAAAAATATATTCTTTTAGTTTCTTAAAAAGCCTCATAGTTGCCTTAGTATTGCTTGAGGATGACATTGAAGAATAGTTTGAAGAGATAATAGAGTTTATGATTTTTGAATTTGAAAATGAAAGTGGGAAATGAATGGATGGAGATAAAGTAAGTAAATAGAGAATCAAAGGACATGTTCTTTGGTCAAAAGGCAACCTTTCAGAACGTAGGAGTTGGTGAAAAGGTGGAGGAAAATTCAAATTTTGAAATTGAAATTGAAACTCAAATTCTACCTGCATATGTCGACATACATTCGGTGGGTATGTCGACATATAGGTTGAAATTTTCAAAAATGGGTTTTGTTTAACTATATCCTATTTTATTATATAGATCTATTTATAATTATTCTATTTTTAGAAAATTAATTTTAAATATATTTTATATTATTATTTTATTATTAAAATTTATAAAATATTTATATTTAAAATATAATCACACAATATTCAACCAATATTATTATTAATCTATAGGATATTCCTAACAACCAATAAAGCAACCAAAAGAAAAGGAAAATTCATTTGAGAAATTAAAAACTTTTGATATATTAAACGCGTACCTTTTTCTGATCCATTTCACCATTTTGTTCTAAATTATATATTGCTGTGAAACACATGTTAGCAATTTCTATATCTGATTAATTATCACCTGAGGATGTATTTGAATCGTCTAATGTTGTAGTATAGGCTCTTCTCCTGTTTTCTGGATAAATCAGTGTTTGGTGTAGTTTTTAGTTTATTGGGATGTGGACAGTCTCGTTTTAAATGACCAGGCTCATCACAGTTATAACATCTAATGTCATTTCCATTTCCACTTATGCTTCCTGGATTTGTGTTGTCATTTCTTTTGAAATTGTTCATCTTCTTATACTTTAGAAATTTTATGGAATTCCTTATCATGAAAGCAATTTCTTCATCGCTGTTTGAATCCAGATTATCCGTCATTACGTTAAAAGCTATAAATTTCTTCTATATTGCTTTGCTTTCTCTCATGCCCTACATTTGTGCTTCAAAAGACATTAAATTGCCAATTAACTCTTCAATTTTTAGAGTTCTAATGTCATTAGCCTCTTCGATTGCAAGGGTCTTTTGATCCCATTCAGGAGTAAGTGAATTGAGGATTTTTCTAACTTGATCCTCTTCAGAAAATTTTACCCAGTGCAATAAGTGAGTGTACTATATCTTGGAATCTACTATACATATCAAATATGGACTCATTTTAAATAATTGAAACTGGTTTGTTAACATGGAAATTTTGGTCTGTTTAACCTTACTTGTGCCTTAATGTGTAACTTACAAAGTTCTCTAAATTTCAAATGCAGACATACATATAGGTACTCTATTAAATTCATTTCTATCTACCGAACAAAATAATATATTCATAGCCTTAGAGTTATTTTGTGAAAACTGCTTTTTGGTCAGCAGTCCACTGTGAAAAATTAGTCTCGGGTTCAATGTACTCAGTTTGTGTGATATTCCTAATTGACTGTAAATAAATTTTCATTCTACATGACCAATATGTGTAATTATTGCCATTAGAAAGTGGAGGTCTAGCAACAGATTGACCTTCGACAAATGAGTTACTAATAAGTGTATTAACTGTGTTACTAACAGTACTATTACCAGTGTTGGTAGCCATTTAAACTTTTTCAAAAATCAGATGATGAATACTTTGAAAACCAATGCTCTGATACCAAATGTGAGTAAGCAGAATAGGGTTCTTAATGCTAAATTAACACTAGCGGAGTGAATAGTTTTTAATGGATTATATGAATTTATTCAAATTCTTTAAGATTTTACTTGGAATGATGAAATTAACAATCACAGAAACAATCACAAAATCAAAGTACAAATAAAATTAAATGCAGTAAAAGAAGAACACATTAGGATTTTATACTAGTTCGGAGTTACCCTACATCCAGTCCCGCATAATTCCTTGTATGGATTTCTTTTCAACTAGTAAATGCAAATACAATCTCAATTTCAAGGCTACGAGGCACACCCTCCAAAATCTCGGCCTTTGGGTAGAGCCACTTGATTTCCGGGCCACAAGCATATCCACTAGATTTACGGAATACTAAGCACATCCAATTGATTTAAACAGGCTACAATCACACCTACTTGGATTTCAGGGATATCAAGCACACCACAAAGTATAAGAGTATGATTTGATAGAGTTTACAGACTCAGATCTTCAATCTTGATTACAATTGATCCTATACTCTTGAATAGCACTTGATCTTGAGAGAGATGAGAGAAATCAGAGATTATATGAAAGAGAAAAAAACTAGTAATGGTTGAATTTGATTTTGGTTGAATTTCGGCAGAGTTTTGATAGAAATTGATTTAGAAATCAAGAGAATGAAAAGAGGAGTGAAAAATAAGAAAGTAGTTAATGAAAATTCGTTTGGAAGTCTGGTATATATAGGGAAACAACGGTCATGTCCATTCGCGAAGAGAAACGACGAAAAGACACTTCCATTCAAAATTTGAATTTTGAAATTTACAGCTAGTATGTCGACATATGGGATATGGATATGTTGACATATCCTTCACAAAATTGAAAAATACTTTACAAAAATTATTTTTAATCTGTTGCTTTGTAAAATAATTTGATGCTTTATAGAATCATTTAAATGTAGTTTATAAAATTTTTAATCAAAATATAACTTAATAAAACTTTATAAACTAATTTTGAAAGATTTGATAAGAATATTAAATATAATGTAAATAATATATATAAAATCAATATAGTTATAAATGTTAGTTCCTGACATGATGGTTTTGATGACAACAACCGTAGGACTTGTTATAAAATATAAATACTAATATCTTTGTCTAGATATATATGTATATGCAGGATATATATATATATATATATATATATATATGCAGATACTGAGAATGAAGATGTACAGTATAGAGATTCAAGACCGACGAATTCAAGATTGAAGAAATCAAGACTGAAGACTCATGAGTATCAAGAGTTCAAGATATCAAGGTAAGTAATAGAGTAGATTTATGTTAAAACTTCATAATAGCACTTAAATCTTTATTCGAATTTTAATTGTCAGATGGAATCCACCTTCTCGCTTTAATAGTGGGATATAACCCATGACCTCTTTAGTGGGATGGAACCCACGACCTTCTCTAATGGAATGAAATCCATGAAATTTTCAAAAGATTTTTTCAAAACTATCTTTTAAAAAAGACATCTCTCTCTTGGTTTAAATATTTTAGCCTTAATTCAGAAACTATTTTTAATCATTTTAATTTCAAAATCATTTCTTGTTTATAAACTTTCTCCTAGTTTTAATGTTTTTGCTTTAATCTCAAAATATTTATATATTTAGTTTTTATTACTTTTATATTTCGTAAGATCACTTTCCAAAGGTTTTTATAATCATAAAGTATATTCAAAATAGTTTACGAAGTTCTAAGATTGTTTCGACAAACTTTAGAAAGAAAATCTCTTTTAAAACAAAAATCAATTTTCAAAAAATACTAGGGGATGTTGACATGCTTATACCCCCTATATCGACATTGTAGCCATAGATTTTAAAATTCAAAATTTCAAAAGAAGGGTCTATTCGTCATAACCTTTCACGAATGGACATGACCGTTATTTTTCTATATATACCAGCAGTTTTCAACAAATTTTAACTTAAGATTTCATTGTTTTCTCTCCTCTTTCTCTTCCATTCTTATTTTCAAACATTCTTAACAAAACTCTGCCGAAATCCTAAGTGAACCAAACTTGATCATCTCTAGTTTGACTCTTTGCCACTCTCTCTCAAATACCTCAGTGCTATTCAGAGTTATAGGATCATTTGTAATCAAAGATCGAAGTGTATCGAGTCTCTCTCTATCAAAATGTGATTGGAAAGGGTGTGATTGTGGCCCATAAATCAATTGGGTGTGATTGTGGCCCATAAATCAATTGGGTGTGATTGTAGCCCATAAATCAATTAGGTGATCTTGTAGTCTGGTTAAATCAAGAGAGTTTGCCCTAGACTTGGAGACAGAAGGGTGTATCTCGGGGCCTTGAAATCAAGGTTATAATATCGACATTATATTTGAAAAGAAATCTACACAAGAAATTGTGTGGGACTAGATGTAGGGTAACTCCAAACCAGTATAAAATTCTGGTGTGTTCTTTCCTTTACTACTTTTATTTACTATTTGCATCTATGTATGGTTCTGTGATTGTCTCTGTGTTTGCGAATTGCATCTATTTGGGTTTAATTTGAAAATATTTAAAAAAGATTCATAAAATTAATTAAACACTATTCACCCCCCCCCCCCACCTCTTGTGTTAATTCTGCCTTAAGATCCATAATCCGCATCCGACATTTGGTATCAGAGCATTGGTTTTCAAAGTTATCATAATCTGAATTTGAAAAGTTTAAAATGGCAATTTTTGGAGATTTTGTTAACACTAGTTCAAAACTGTCCAAATCATCATTGTCTCATAATTCTACATATTATTATTATAGAAAATCAAGTTATCTACCGAATTGGTGTGTTGTGCAGGAACAGATGTATTATATGGCTTTTGAAGAATCAACACTCAATGGACAAATGGTGCAAATCAAGGAAAACAAATGGATACTTGATAGTGGGTGTTTAAGACACATGACTGGTAATTCGGAGATACTGAATGACATAATTTATGAAGATGGAGGAATGGTCAACTTTGGAGACAATTCAAAAGGATACGTGATTGACATCGGCAACGTCGATAACTCTAAAACTCCTACTATTTCTGATGTTCAGTTAGTTAGGAATCTAAAATACAACTTACTTAGCATAAGTCAACTATGTGACAAGGGCTAAAAAATTAAATTTGAAAAGGATAAGTGTCACATCGAAGATAATAAATCAAATATTATCTTTGAAGGAATTAGGAGGAAAAATATTTATTCTCAGTATGAAAATCTCAAATGATAACCTATGTCTTTTGGCTAACAAAGTGACCCTTGGATTTGGCATAAAAGATTTGGGCATTTGAATTTCAAACTCTTATCTAGACTTTCAAAACTTGATTTAGTAAGAGATCTTCCTAAAATGGATTTTAAAGTAGATAGTATATGTGATGCTTGTCAATTAGGAAAACTTAGGAAGAGTTCATTCAAATTGAAAGATATGATTTCAACTTCAAAACCTCTTGAGTTACTTCATTTAGATCTGTTTGGTCCATCTCAAATTCAGTCAATAAATCACAGTAAATATGTTTTTGTAATTGTAGATGATTATTCTAGATTTACATGGATAATTTTTCTAAAACATAAAAGTGATGCTTTTGATTTATTTAAAACTTTTGCAAAAAAAAATTCAAAATCAACTTTCTTTAAAAATCAAAACTATTCGTAGTGATCACGGTGGAGAATTTGAAAATGAAAGTTTTGAGAATTTCTGTAATAAAAAAGGAATAACTCATAATTTTTTCTTTTTCAAGAACTCTACAACAAAACGGGGTGGTAGGGCGTAAAAATAGGACGATTCAAGAGTGTGCAAGAATTATGCTTTCAGATAATAAATTACCAAGAAATTTTTGGGCTGAAGCAGTCGCTATAGCTTGTTACATTTTGAATAGGATTTTAATTAGACCTCTAACCAATAAAACACCATATGAACTTCTTTTCAATAAGAAACCAAAGGTATCTTATTTTAAAGTTTTTAGAAGTAAATGCTTTATTCTAAAAACAAAGGACAATTTGGATAAATTTGATCCTAAATCCGACAAAGGAATCTTAATCGGATATTCTAATAGAAGTAAAGCATACAGAGTTTTCAATTTAAAAACTAACATCATTGAAGAAATAATGCATGTATCTTTTGATGAAAATTTCAAAGATTTTGTTCGAATAAATGATGAAGATAATTTTGTTACTTTAAATAATGAACCAAATGAAATAAATAGTGAAACTGTTCATCCTAATAAAAGGATTAGGCTTTTAAAAGATCATCCTATAGAAAATATACTAGGAAATATTGAATCTATTGTTAGAACTAGAAATCAACTAAACAAGATGAGTAATGTGGCTTTTATATCAACTATTGAACCCAAAAATCCAAAGGAAGCATATCTGATGATTCATGGATTCTTGCTATGCAAGAAGAACTGAATCAATTCACCAAAAATGATGTATGGGAACTTGTTCCTAGACCTGAGGACAAAACTATAATAGGAACTAAATGGGTTTATAAAAATAAAATGAATGAACAAGGTGAGGTCGTTAGAAATAAAGCTCGGTTAGTCGTACAAGGTTATTGTCAAGAAGAAGGAATAGACTTTGATGAAACCTTTGCACCCGTAGCAAGATTTGAAGCCATTAGAATTCTACTTGCTTTTGCAAACCACAACAATTTCAAATTATTTCAAATGGATGTCAAACGTGCCTTTTTAAATGGTTTTGTTAAAGAGGATGTTTATGTTGAACAACCTCCACTTTTTGAAGAAGAAAAGTTTCCCAATCATGTTTACAAATTAAAGAAAGCTTTATATGGTTTGAAATAAGCTCATAGAGCCTGGTATGACAGAATAAGGTCTTACCTATTACAACCAAATTTTGAAATTGGTAGAGTAGATAATACTCTTTTTATTAAAAGAAATAAAAATGATATCCAATTAGTTCAGGTTTATGTAGATGATATTATATTTGGATCAACAAACAATGAAATGAACTAGGAGTTTTCTAAAATAATGACAATAGAGTTTGAGATGAGTCATATGGGTGAACTTACTTTCTTTTTAGGATTGCAAATAAAACAATTAGATAGTGGTATTTTCATTAGTCAAAAAAAGTATGCTTAGGATCTAGTTAGTAAGTTTGGTATGACCACCGCGAGTGGAAAACCCACTCCTATGGCAACCAATGAAGTCTTGAATAAAGAAGACATGTCAAAAGATGCTGATAAAAAACTATACAGGGAAATGATTGAATCGCTACTCTATATAACTACGAGTAGGCGTGATATCATGCATAGTGTATGTCTCTGTGCAAGATACCAATCTCAACTCAAAGAAACCTATTTAAAAGCTGTTAAACATATCCTAAGATATGTTAAACACACTTTAGACTATGGCCTATTTTACCCTAAAAATGATTCATTTGATTTAATCTCATATTGTGATACTGACTATGCTGGTTGTAAATCAAATCGAAAAAGTACAAGTGGAAATTGTCACTTTTTAGGACATTCTTTGGTTTCCTGGTTTAGTAAAAAGCAAAATACTGTCTCGCTATCAACAACTGAAGCAGAATATATCTCTGCTGCTTTGGCTTGTTCTCAAGTTATCTATATGCAATAGACCCTAAATGATTTTGGATTAAATATTTCAAAATCACCAATTTATTGTGATAATACAAGTGCAATAAATTTATCCAAAAATCCAACTCATCATGCCAGAACCAAACATATTAATATCAGATATTATTTTCTCAAAGATAATATAAGTAAAGAGATTATTTCTCTTGAACTTATCAATACTGAGAATCAAATAGCCGATATTCTAACAAACCCTTGAATCAATCAACCTTTACTAAATTAAGAGGAGAACTAGGTATTTGTTCTATAACTGAGATATAGAATATAGATAAAGTAACATATATATTTAAATAAATAGAGAAAAACAAAATTGTTAAAATTTTCAAAGGGATGTCGACATGCCCCTACCCTCCATGTCGACATACAACGGTCAGATTTGAAATTTTGATTTTCACTCTAAAATCAGTTTGGTGGTTATATAACCACAATATTTCGAATTCATCTGTTTTCTCACTTCATTTTCTCTGTAATAAACTTCTAAAAATACACAGTAATGGTCTCCTCTTCTAAATCAAACCAAAATGCAACTATTTCTTTCCCTTCTCTTAATTCAGGTCCATTCCAACGTACTATATTGGCTCGAGTAATGTAGATCGAGGAAATTATGAAGGATTCTCTACAAATTCTGACTGAATTACAAGTCATGCAAATAAGGATGGCAAATGAACAAGAGAAACAAGGCAAGATTCTTAGAAATTTGCAAAAAATTCTAATGGATAATCATGCAGCCCATATTGTGATTGAAAATGATTCCTCTAACATATGTATTCATAATCCATTAGAGAACGACGAAGAAGAAGAGGAAGAAGCGCAAACGGCGAGGACGATAATGTTGTTTGCGTTGGAGAAGTCTGTTTTGACAAAAATGGTAATTTGGTCGAACAACATGGAAACTTTTGTCTCCATTACCCTAATTGTTCGATTCACAAATCACCAATTGTCAAGGACTCTCGTTAGATTTTTATTATATTAATGTTTTTATATTTTATGTACTTGTATATATTTGTGTCTATGTTTCATATATATGTGTAATGTAACATCATATAAAATAAAATTAGATTTATGTTTCGCTTATTATACTTTGGTATTAGCATTTAGTTCCATAGTATTAGTTTAAAGGGGAGTTATGTAGTTTAGGCTTAGTTTTTTGTTGATGACAAAGGAGGAGAATTATAAAATAGGATAGTTAGGCTGTTAGTTAGGCTTAGATTAAGGGGGAGTTAGTAGATTAAGGGGGATTTGTTGTAATAAGGGGGAGTCAGAGTGGAATCAGAGTTTGGTGGAGTATATTTTATAAACATAGGTTGTCATCATCAAAAAAGGTGAGATTTTTAGTTCCTGAGATGATGGTTTTGATGAAAACAACCATAGGACTTGTTATAAAATATAAATACTAATATCTTTTTCTAGATATATATGTATATGCAGGATATATATATGTAGGTACTGAGAATGAAGACTATACAGTATAGAGATTCAAGACTGACGAATTCAAGATTGAAGAAATCAAGACTTAAGACTCATGAGTATCAAGAGTTCAAGATATCATAGAGTCCAAATTTATGTTAAAACTTCATAGTAACACTTAAATCTTTATTCGGATTTTAATTGTCGAATGGAATCCACCTTCTCGCTTTAATAGTGGGATGGAACCCACGACCTCTTTAGTGGGATGGAACCCACGACCTTCTCTAGTGGAATGAAACCCATGAAATTTTCAAAATGAATTATTTTTAGATTTTTTTCAAAACTATCTTTTTAAAAAGACATCTCTCGGTTTAAATATTTTAACCTTAATTCAAAACTATTTTTAATCATATTAGTTTCAAAATCAGTTCTTGTTTTAAACAATCTCCTGGTTTTGATATTTTAGCTTTAATCTCAAAATATTTATATATTTAGTTTTTATTACTTTTATATATTGTAAGATCACTTTCCAAAGGTTTTTATAATCATAAATTATATTCAAAATAGTTTACAACATTCTAAGATTGTTTCGACAAACTTTAGAAAGAAAATCTCTTTTAAAACAAAAATCAATTTTCAAAAAATACTAGGGGATGTCGACATGTCTATACCCCCTATGTCGACATGGTAGCCGTAGATTTTAAAATTCAAATTTTCAAAAGAAGTGTCTATTTGTCATAGCCTTTATGGACATGATATTTATTCTCCTATATATACCAGTAGTTTTCAATGAATTTTAACTCAAGATTTATTTGTTTTCTCTCCTCTTTCTCTTCCATTCTTATTTTCAAACATTCTTAACAAAACTCTGCGGAAATCCTAAGTGAATCAAACTTGATCGTCTCTAGTTTGATTCACTGTCACTCTCTCTCAAAGATCTTAGTGTTATCCCAAAGTTATACGATGTGATCGTGGCCCGTAAATCAATTGGATGTGATTGTAGCCTGTAAATCAATTAGGTGATCTTATAGCCTGGTTAAATCAAGAGAGTTTGCCCTGGACTCGGAGACAGGAGGGTGTATCTCGTGGTCTTGAAATCGAGGTTGTAATATCGGCATTATATTTGAAAAGAAATCTACACAAGAAATTGTGTGGGACTGGATGTAGGGTAACTCCGAACCAGTATAAAATTCCGATGTGTTCTTTCCTTTACTTCTTTTATTTACTATTTGCATCTGTGCCTGGTTCTGTGGTTGTCTCTGTGTTTGTGAATTGCATCTGTTTGGGTTTAATTTAAAAAGATTTCAAAAGGATTTATAAAATTAATTAAACACTGTTCACCCCCCCCCCTCTAGTGTTAATTCTACCTTAAGATCTGTAATCCGCATTTCCTACAATAAATTATTAAAGTATAAAAAAAATCAATATAAATAAAAAAACAATATCTTAATAATTATAAGAGATTTGAAAATAATTTGGAAAATATTTTGAAAAGATTATTTTAAAAATAGAATATTTGAAAAACAATTTTAAAACAAAATTAGAGAAGATGAGAGAGATCAGGAAAGCGCTACCAAGGTTTTAACATTATTCCATGACTGTATAACTTATTTGGAATATCTTGAAACCTTGAACTCTTCAATACTCATGAGTTTTCATTCTTGAACTCTTGAAACTTTATATCAACATCTTGATATCAACATCTTGATACCGTACGGTCTTCTTAATCAATACATGTCTAATATCCTGCACTATATACTATATATCTTGATAAAACATTAGTATCTATATTTTATATAATGTCCTATAGTTGTTATCATCAAAGGCAATACCTAAGGTACTAATAGTTTCAATATTTGTTGGGCATTACGTCACAAGCTCGTATGTATTATTTAGGGTGCATTTTTTGCAAAGCGAATGAGACATGGAAAATGAGCATTTGAAAGGAGCACGAAAAGGGTTAGTTCAATGAAGGAGGAATGTGTCTTCGTGTTGCAAAAGGGGCAATGATAGGAAACTGAGAGGTGAATGATTGTTCGTTTTTATATGTGTTCTTATTGATTTTAATTTGTTTTAAGCATTTTGAATAAATGTGATTAATTTCCATCGAATTGTAAATTAACACGGAAATTGCAAAAATAAAGTACAAATACATAAGAAAACTAGTAAATTGGAATTAACATAAAAATGTATTATCTGTTTTGTTATAATAATGCATCATTGTTTTAAATTATTTAAACTCTTTTGGAAGTGATTTTATCAATTTAATTAAAAAATTATTATAATGGTAATTAGGGTTAGTTATTGATCGACTTAATTTTATTATTATAATTATTATATATGTTATATCATATTTTCTATTTTATTTACTAAAAATTTGAACGTGAGTAATAATTTTTTTAGAAAATGTTTAACACTATGCGGGTTTGACATTATGGAAGTGGGGGTCAAGTGGGTGGGTGATAACCACTCAGTGCGAATGCGAGGGCAACACCAACGGATTTATGGTACATGTTACCGTTGTCATTTTTATTTATAAGAAAAATATTACATTAGTACTTGTTTTATTTTCCACAAAGGTATGTTTATTTTCAAAAATAAAATGGCATATGAAGCCACTAGAGAGAGATATGGATATTTCATTTGGTATAAGGGTAAATGTACAATACTCTTGAGTTCTATTTATAGCCCCAAGATGAAAAAAAATTTATAGTATGGTCCTCATAAATATCATAAAGCATATTCACCATTTCAATATTATATATTTTATAACACCGCCTTGAATATGCATCTTCGAAATCTTGGATGCTTATATGGTAACTTGCACCTATCCTTTTTGAAACATATATAATGAATGGATAAAACATAGACATCTCTTTTGGAGAATTCAACAAAAAGAGATATCTTTACTAAAAAAATAAAGAGTATCTTTTGGGTACTTCAAAACGTTACACTTAATTATACATATCTCTTCAGTATCGCATTTAAAGCTTTCGTGCAAAGTATAGTATGACATATATATATATATATATATATATCATCTTTTCATGAGAATATTGAAAAATATTTCTTTAAGAAATAGTTGTGCATATAATATGTCGTTAGAAATAATTAAACATACAATCTGTATAATATAATTTGACATGTGATCACATAATAACGCCTATAAAGTTACCTTCACAAATGGTATTTAAAATATGTAAACCTATCATCTAAATATTTTTAAAACTCAAATTTTAATATATTACAAAAATTAATAGACGCAAAAATAATTTTTCTCGCTTGGATGGTTCTAGATCTTATAGATCTATCCCAACCACCCATAATAGTTTTAACATAACCATTTCTTTTTAAATTAAAAAAATAAAATAAAAATTATAAACAATAATTTTTTACCAAATACATGTAGATCTCATATATCTGCTTATAATCCTCAGGTCCGACTCGAAGTAGGATAGCCATGGAAAAATTCCAAGCACGACCCAGAGCAAACCATGCAGAAACCCCAAGTTAGGGGTCGGTACCGAGTCCTACTTAGGGATCGGTATCGACTCCTGAAAACTCGAGTCAGACACATGAAAAACTTGGGTCTGACTCCAAGCAAGCGAACTCGGGTTGGACTCTGGTCAGATACACAAAAATCTCAGGTTTGACTCCAAGCAGGCGAAGGAAAACTTAAGACATGAAAATCTCAAAGAATCTTTAGGTCGATCCCCAAGCCAACACTCAAACTTCTCTCGGACTCCAAGCAAGTTCAACCAAAGCCAAAACAACCCAAATCAAGACAACACAACAATGGGATCCTCCAAGTTGGGGATCGGTACTGACTCCCACCTAAGGAACGGTACCAACTTCTAAATATAGCTTGGGTGAACCCCATCTTCTTCCTATATGTCAATCTTGATGCCAAAAGCCTATTTCCAAGGTTATTTTGTTGATTCAGTGTCATTCTCCATCGATCTCCACAAACTCCTAAATCAAAAACTATGTTCTTCTACAACTCCATCGATATCTCCAAAAACACCTAGGAGACTATGCAAACAAAGCTTGGATTCATAATACGAACATCAAGAGGGACCACCACGAGGAGTCGTAGGGCCCCAATCCCCTGTTTTAGGGATCGGTACCAATCTCCATATTTAGCACGTATGGGGTCGGTTTTTTCTAGAGGACTTCATCTTGGTAAAGAGCTTCTGTAGATGACAATTGAGGAAGATATTTTGTCGTTCACCCCTATAAATACACCAGGCAATCTTCATTACAAGGGGCTTCTTCTTCTCTTTTAGAACCAGTGTATCTTCTCTTTTTTGGCCAACTCCTCCCTAAACAGCCATTAAAATTCATTGCAATCATGGATCAAAATGGATCCCAATCACTTGTAATCACAAATTAGTGGAAAACAAATAGAGAACCTTCAGGTTGACATGGGCCCAGATTGCCGAACTACTATAAAATCTGCATGTGTTTGCTTTTCTCTTATTTTCTCTTTTACATTCTTCATTTAATCTCTACTCTCTTACTCTTTTGGGTGTTTGTGTCATTTTTGGTTCAAACATTTTGATGCTTTCACTGAGAGATCAATTCTCAAGCTATTTGAATCCTTGTTTACTATTGGATTGCCTAAAATCCAAGGAAGAGATCTAATTTCTTCTCATCTAGTTTCCTTACTACTCAAATTTGAACAAAGTCTACATGAAGCTATCTTCAATGACCCCAAGGAAAGACAAAACTGGTGCCTTCTCAAGAGCTACTGATGAAATAGAGAATACTAACATTCACCTCCTGGATGAAGATGTCCAACAAGAAGTTATTACTGTTAAAAATCCTTCAGATGCTATCACCAGGATTGATTTTGAGTGTATGATGAAACAGCTATAGGATAGCCGTGCAGAGTTGAACCGACAAATCCAAGAAAACAGAAACTTGATGGCCCAACTGACTACTCACCATAGAAAGACTAGAAGAGAGCAGACTCCTCCATATTCAGACTTGGGAAGTTCCTCATCATCTGACCATTATCTAAGGAACAGAAGGCAAAGGACGAAGGCATATGAAGTAGGAATCTCTAGGCGGGAATATGCGATCGTTCCTTACCAAGGTGTTAGGGTTGTCTAGCATGTTTAAAGGAGGAATGATGGTTCGGATTTAGAAAGTCTCACATCGCTAAATAAATTGGAGAAGTGGTGTATAAATATGGGTTGGTAGGCACGTAACATTGGGGATTCATTTTGTCACAAAAAAGTGTGTGCCAACTCATATGCGTACGCCACATGCTGAAGACGGGGAGCTTGGTCCAATCGTCGTTACACAATAATGGTATCATAGCCGATGGTTACGGACTAGGCCATGCAGACACGATGGTGCTCTCAAAGGTTACCGTAAGGGGATGCAAGTCAAGGGGGAGACTGTTAGGGTTGTCTCACATGTTTAAAGGAGGAACAACGGTTTGGATTTGGAAAGTCTAACATCGCTAAATAACTGGAGAAGTGGTGTATAAATATGGATTAGTAAGCATGTAACATTGGGGATTCCTTTTGTTACAACAATGTATGTACCAACTCATATGCGTACGCCACGTGCTGGAGATAGGGAGCTTGGTCCGACTATCGTTACACAACAGTGGTATCAGAGCCGATGGTTACGGACTGGACCATGTAGACACGACAATACTCTCAAAGGTTACCACAAGGAGATGCGAGTCAAGGGCAAGGCTGTTAGGGTTGTCTTGCATGTTTAAAGGAGGAACGATGGTTCAGATTTGAAAAGTCCCACACTGTTAAATAACTTGGAGAAGTGGTGTATAAATATGGGTTGGTAGGCACGTAACATTGGTGATTCCTTTTGTTGCAACAAAGTGTGTGCTAACCCATATGCGTACACCACGTGCTGGAGATGGGGAGCTTGGTCCGACCGCTGTTACACAACACAAGGCATAGGGTCGGTACCGATCCCACTAGGGGAATCGGTACCGAACCTACTCGCTAAGGGTCGGGACTCAGAGCTGGTGATGGTGTGCAGCATGGGTGCACCATGATTAACCAGGGTGTCGGAAGTCGAGAGTTTGTTGCTGAATTTCCCCTAAGGAATGAACGTGGAGTTTCTGGGCAAATAATCTTCTGGCATTAAGAGAACCTAGGTGACAAGGAACGAACTGGGGTCATTTACAAGGCCAAGCATAAGGAATATATTATGACTACCATAACCCAGCAGGTTCTCAAGGGCTGAACTTAGCTGAGATGGTGAGACAACTTGTGAGAGAAAGTAAAGGCCAAACTAACCACGACTATGGCACTTGCCCTAGTCAAAATCCCTTCGCTAAAGCAATCTTATGCGAAGAGTGCCCATGGAGATTCAACATGCTGACCTTGCCAGCATATTTAGGAAAGACTAATCCTAGATAACATTTCATGATGTACAAGTGGCAAATGGACTCCGCTAGAGCATCAGATGCAATCAAGTGCGGGTGCTTCCCAATCTTCCTAGAAGTAGTGGCGACCATATGGTTTACTCAACTACCACCTAGGTCCATCTCTTCTTTTGATCAACTGGCAAGGAAATTCATCGAGCAGTTCATAATGCACGTGACTCGCCCCGAGGATGTCATGTCATTGTCTAACTTAATCCAAGGAACGGGGGAATTATTCAAGGACTTTTTACAAAGGTTTAATACCACTGTGACTTATGTTAGCAACCTCAGGACAACATAATCTTGATGGCTTTGATCAAGGGGACCCACCCTGATATGGACTTTGGTGAATGGTTATCGAGAAAGCCTCATTCTACTCTAGAACATTTTTTCAACTAGGCGGCCCAATGCTTGCACAAAGAGGAGGCTTTACAGACCAGACAAGGAGATAGAACAGGCTATTCGGTCGAAGGAATTCAAAACAACATTGCCATGAAACAGTCCGGAGTGAGTCCCGGGAACATTGACATGAATGTACATAACAAGAACGAGAATCAAAGTAAAGGCTGCAACAAGGCCCCAAACGAGAATATAGAATCTAGGAGACGATTGAGAATCCTGAGATTTGACACATATACCCCCTTGAATGATTCGATTGAAAACATCTACTTAGCCACTCGTGACTCAGAGCAATATAGGAAAACAACCTCAAGAGAGTCCACTAAAAGCCAGAGGAAGTTTGGAAAATTCCATACATTTCATGAAACCCACAGTCACGACACAAATGAATGCAGAGACCTCCGAGACATGATCAAAGAGCTGATTCGGAATAAAAGGCTCCAACAATTTGTGAAAGCCCCGTAGAATGGCCGGTATGGGACACCCGACCCTCAGCAAGGATAGACTACTCCTAGTGCTGACGAACCTAAGCGGCCCAAGGGAAGACTAGTTATAAACTAGACCATAGATGGTCATCATCCAGCCAAGAAGAGCTGGAGCGAAACAGAATGGCAAGCGTGACGACGTCATTTCATCCTAGAATAAACTCTTTTTTTTATTTGCTTTGAACTTTTTCATAAGACAAACTCTGTTATTTTCTATTTACAATAGATTTGCTTTTTAATCACACAACCTTGTCTTTGCATGTTATATGAGTCGTGCAAGGCGACCGACTCGAATGAGACTTCATATAAACAATGCAGGTTCATGTAGCTAGAGTCGGGTGCCCATCAAATCTCCATGGTCCATGGCCCGACCTTTAGAGCTCAAGCAAGATAAGTGTGATTTGATCGCTCATTAGCCAACTCTTCCACCTGACTGAGAGGCAAGCCCGTAATCCAAAGTGGATGTGGCTCGACCATCCACTCTCAAACGCATACCCAGAATCTTTTCCAAAAACATTAACGCCTTGCCTAGGGTTCAACAGGCTTAAAATTCAATCTAACATGGACATAACATGACCGTCCACACACCAACTCATGCCCTCCATGTGGGATCTAAGGTATAATTCGAGATGGATGTGACCGACCGTCCATCTCCTAGCCCTTTCCTTTGACCCGACAGAGAGGGCATAAAACATAATCCGAGATGGATGTGACTGACCGTCCATGTTCTAGCCATTTCCCTTGACCTAATGGGGGGGGGAGGAGGGGGGGCACGAAACATAATCCGAGATGGATGTGACTAACTTTCCATCTCCTATCTCTTCCCATTAACCCAACAAGGGGAGTTCAAACCAAAATGGATATGACTGATCATCCATCAACTTAACTCTTTCCCTTGACCCGACAGGGGGAGCATAACCAATAAATGAAAGGATGTGACTGATCATCCATCTCTAAACTCTTTCACTTGAATCGATGGGAAGAGTTCAAACAAAAATGGATGTGACTGACCATCCATCAACTTAACTCTTTCCCTTGACCTAACGAGGGAGTACGAATTTCAAGATGGACGTGACCCGACCGTCCATTGTCAACACTAGAGCAAATGTGACCAAATCGTCCGTCTCTTAACTCCTACCCTTGATTCGACAAGGGAAAGTTCAAATCCAAAATGGACGTGACATGACCATCGAACCAGGACGAATGTGATCCGACCATTCATCAATCAACTCTATTTTTCATGGCTTCACCAGAATACAAACATGGAATGAATGTGACTTGACCATTCATTCACCTACTCCTACCTTTGATCCGTCAAAGGGAGCATAAACTCAGGATGGGTGTGACCCGGCTGCCCATTCGCCAACTCAGACCTTAGACCCGACAGAGAAGAGAATCACCACATAAGGATGAGACTTGACCGTACATATATTAATCCCATTGACCTCAGACTGGGGGTAGAGGAATATCATCACCTTATAGTTAAACATGATAGCTCAACACTATGGCTCGTACCTAGTGTTCGATACAACTTAAGGCTACGACTGAAAGGATGCCTCAGAATGGAAAGATCGGAATCGTTCGATCACTGACTTATGACTTGAATTCACGACGTTATGGCCAGCCTCATCATCAACACTTACCATTTCGTCTTCCTCAACATCCTCCTAAACCTCCTCAACCTCTTGATTGAGGACTGGGGGCATGAGTAGAACCAAACATTCTAAAATAGGATGTCGAACTAATAACTCAAGCAGGAATTGCTTTGGTCAGCAATCGAATTAGTCGCCCCGACGATTAATCTTCATCGGGCTAGCCTGAAAACAACTTGTGATTACAATCCAACAGAATTTAACGACGACCTAGAGGCATACGAGTATGCTTTGGAGCCAATACCAAACATACAATTTCCTAGATCGACGGAAATCAAATTCTTACCTGAGACATTCAAAAGGGAGAAACCAGTTTAGATGACTAAGACGTGTTAACTGAATCAATTAGCTCAATGTTAGGTATCAACCTTGCTTTGTAACAATCATCCGAGATATTGAATTGAATCCTCCACAACGATCCTAACTCGTCTCAATTCAAAGCACATTATGTTTGCAACAAGATGTACTTTGAGGGCAAATGTTATCCAGCCTATTGACCAGACAGTATTCGAACAGACTTAAACAATCGAATCAGATGAGCGAATGATGGAGAAATGACCAAAGGACTTTGGGAATATCATAAAAAGGAAAGAAAAGATAAATATCAAAATCTGAGTGGAAAAAAGTTGAAAATTGGAAGTTCAAGTTTTTGAAAGGGTTGACTTGAAGCAAACCCACAAAATCCTCAGGTATGACTCGAAGTAGGATAGCCATGGAAAAACTCCAAGCGCGACCCAGAGCAAACCATGTAGAAACCCCAAGTTAGGGGTCGGTACCGAGTCCTACTTGGGGATCAGTATTGACTCCTGAAAACTAGAGTCAGACACTTGGAAAACTCTGGTCTGACCTCAAGCAAGCAAACTCGGGTCGGACTTGGGTCAGACATAAAAATATCCCGGGTTTGACTCCAAGCAGGCAAAGGAAAACTCAGAATATAAAAATTTCAAAGATTCTTCAGCTCGAGCCCTAAGCAAATACTCAAATTTCTTGGGTCAGACTCCAAGTAAGTTCAATCAAAGCCAAAACAACCCAAATCAAGACAACACAACGATAGGATCCCCCAAGTAAGGGATCTGTACCGACTCTCACTTAGGGATCATTACCAACTCCTAAATATAGCTTGGGCGGACCCATCTTCTTCCTACATCTCAATCTTTACGTTGAGAGCCTATTTCCAAGGTTGTTTTATTGATTCAATGTAATTCTCCATCGATCTCCACGAACTCCTGAATCACATCTCTATTCTTCTACAACTCCATCGATATCTCTCAAAAAACCTAGGAGACTATGCAAACAAAGCTTGGATTCATAACATGAACATCGAGAGGGACCACCACGAGGAGTCGTAGGGCCCCACTCCCTTTTTTTAGGGATCGGTACCGATCCTCATACTTAGCACGTATGGGGTCGGTTTTTTTTGGAGGACTTCGTCTTGGCAAAGAGCTTCTATATGCAAGATTTGAGGAAGATATTTCGTCGTTCATCCCTATAATACACTAGGCAACCTTCATTACAAAGCATCTTCTTCTCTTTTGGAACCGGAGCATCTTCTCTTTTTTTGCTAACTCCTCCCTAGACAGCCATTAAAGTTCATTGCAATCAAGGATCGAAACGAATTTCAATCACTTGTAATTACAAAATAGTGGAAAACTAATAGATAACCTTCAAGTGGACATAGGCCCAGATTGTCGAATCACTGTAAAATCCGTCTATGATTACTTTTCTCTTATTTTTTCTTTTACATTCTTCATTTAATCTCTACTCTATTACTCTTTTGGGTGTTTGTGCCATTTTTGATTCAAACACAGATAAATTATTTGAGCATGATATACTTAAAATATATCTAAAAAATAAGATCTATAATAGAATAAGATCTATAAATAAGATTAGATATAATTAAACCTATAGAATATGGAGGAAAAAATATAATAATAAACAGAACTCAAGTGAAGAGTAATGGTTACTCTCATGAAGTATGTAAAATAATAAAAAGCTTACTAGTTAGAGATTGTACTAATAACATGTTAAAAATAAAATAAAATAAAATAAGAAGCATTAAATGAAGAGAAGGTATTTCATTCACTACAAGTGTAAATATAGAATGCTCTTGGGCTCTATTCGTAAGCTCGGGTTGATGGAAATTTACAGTATAGTCCTCATAAATATAATAAGCATGTTCACCATTTCTGTATTACATATTTTATAACATGTATATAGTTATTGTTATATTATAAAATAATAATAGCTCAATCACATACCTAATGATGTGACTTGTACTACTAATCTATTCGGTTTTTTATATATAAATTGTTAAAGGTCGTAGGTCACAAGTTCAAGTCGCATCAAAGTTATTTCATTCTGTTTTCCTATTATTGTTTATTATATTTCTTCATAGGTAATTAGAAGTTAAGATCATAAGATAGAGCCTCGACAAAACTATTTCATTGATATTCAAGCCATCTCAATTGAAATTGTTTAATTTTATTTTTAAATGAACAAGATCAACAAAGTTAAATTTATTCATAAAATAAAATAAAGATTATATTCTATAAAAATGAATTCACGTATATTAAAAAAACCATTTGTTATACTTTTTTATCTACCACCATTTATTATATTAAACTATATATGGAATAATAATAAATAAAAACACTTATTGACATTTAAGTCCCTTGTATTTTAAATTCTCATTCAAATTAGTCTATTTACATTAATATAGTTGTCTCAACTAAAATTATAAGACAATAACATCTCAATCATATACATGAAGACGTTCCACTTATCACTTTACTATTCAATATTATTTTATAAATAGTTAGAGATCGGACGTCACAAGTTCAAGTCTCATCATAGTTATTTCATCCTATTTTCATCTCTCACTATTTATTACATTTTTCTACTAATAATTAAGAGTCAAAAATTACAAGTTAGAGTCTCAACAAAGATATTTCATTAATATTCAAGTCGTCTCAATTGAAACTGGTTAATTTTATTTTAAATGAACAAAACTAACAAAGTTAAATTTATTCATAAAATATAATAAATATTATATTCCATAAAAATGAATTCATGTATATTAAAAAAAAATAGTTTATTGTACTTTTTATCTCTCACCATTATTATATTTATATGTATATTGAATAATAGTAAAATAAATACACTTATTGGTAGTCAAGTCCCTCGTATTTTGAAGGCTCATTCAAACTAGTTTATTTTCATTAGTATTCAAGTTGCCTCAACTAAAATTAGTTAATTTTAATTAAATGAAATCAACATAGTTAACATTTTTTTCGTTAATTAAAGATTATATTATGTAAAAATGAATCTACGTATTGTTAAATTTTGGTGATACAAAATCACACATAGAGGGAAAGAAATATGCAAAAGAAAGAAAGAGAAGATTTTGTTTCCTCTGATTAAATAGGCATATTTAAGTATGTTTATTTCTTTCTCTAATTTGCTAATCAAATTATTTTTTGCCTCTAATGTTAACTTGGGCATTAAGTAAATTGATTATATAAATAGAGACTAGAGGAGAGGATAAACATATGGTGGAAAATCTATTTGATAATTTTCTCTTCTTCATTTTTGTTCTTCTTCTCCAACAATTTAGCCATATAGATATTTGCTCCCTTTCTCAATTTGGTTATTGATTCAATGGTATTTTGTTTATTTTAGCTTTGTTCTATTAATTGTAAACAAAAAAAATTTTGGTGAATCAATAAAGTGGGTGGTTGGGTGGAATATCTTGTCTTATTGCTTTTAATTTCAATTCCGTCTTATTTTTAATCCAAGTTATCTCTTTGTGATTTGGATGACAAAGATCCGTTGATATAAGCTTCCGCAAAGCGCTACCATTTTTGCACAACAGTTTGGTATCAGAGCCAGATCATCGCAAAGCTTAGAGTAATTTTGGATTGAAAAATTATTGATGTCGGATATGATTTCATTTTCGAAGATGGCTATTTTGGATGGGAAAAATTGGGGTATTTGGAAGCCTAAGATGGAGGATGTTCTGTACCTCAATGATCTTCATGATCCAATTGATGGAGATGAAAGAAGCCCTCTGATGTAGATGAGGGAAAATGGAAGAAGATGGATAAGAAGGCGATTGCTTTGATTCGCCAATATCTTGATGATTCAGTTTTCCATCATGTGGCTAGTTGTGAATCCGCGAAGGCTTTGTGGGACAAGTTGGTATCTTTGTATGAGTCAAAGAGTGCTACTAGTAAGGCTTTTCTGGTTCGAAAGTTGGTACAACTGAGATTAGATGAAGAGAAGTCTGTTGCAGAGCATTTGAATGAATTTCAGGATGTAATAAATCAATTGGCAAATATGAAGGTCAATTTTGATGATGAGTTACAAGCTCTTTTATTGATGAGTTCGCTTTCAAAAAGTTGGGAAACTTTGGTTGTTTCATTGAGTAATTCCAATGCTAATGGAACTATCTCTTTGGAAACTGTTCGAAGTAGTCTTTTGAATGAGGAGCTTAGAAGAAAAGGGTCAGGTATGAAATCAATTCAAAGTGAGGCTATGGTGGCAAGGGACTCGAAGAAAGATACAATTTGGAAGAAGAAGGATGCTAATGGTAAATGTGTTATCACTTGTCATTATTGTAATAAGAAAGGTCACATACGTAGCAAGTGTTATGCTTATAAAAGAGATCAGAAAAAGGCTGCGCATGGTGATACTAGTAGTGATGCACATGCAGGTTTTGCTGAAGGTACCGATAGTGATGCTTCTTATGATGTCCTCTTTAGTGAAAATAAGCCTTGGAAGATGGATTCGGGAGCTAGTTTTCACATATGTAGAGATGTGAATTATTTTTCTTCTTATGAGAAGAGTGTCGGCATGATTAGGACAGCCAATGGAGAAGAGCTACCGATTTGTGGTATTGGATCTATCCGGTTTCGTATGCATGATGGTGTGGTTAGAGAAGTCTCTGGAGTCAAACATGTACCCACTTCTTCGCATAATCTTATTTCTCTCGGTCAGTTGGATCGCCGTGGTTGCACTTATGAGACTCAAGGTGGAGTTTTGAGAGTGAAGAAAGGTGGTCGTGTAAGGATGAGAGGAGTATTGGAAGAAGGAAACCTTTATAGCTTGGTTGGTTCTGTAGTCGACTATGGAAAGCGAGTGACGGTTGAAGAACCTAGTCCACAGCAAGGTGGAGAGGTTAATGTGGTCACTGCTTATGATTCTAGCATTGAGGATCATATTTTAGACAGGGGTCTTCATGTTGATGATGCTCGGGGGATCGATAGTGATCAGGTAATGAGCTCAGATCGAGTGATAGACGGGTGTCGAGTTGCAAAATCCACAAAGACAAGACGGAGATCTTTGTGGTATTACAAACGTTTTTGAGACCGAATTTGTGTGGTGCACCTCATGTGGGAGATGCATCACTTGCGGACGGTGGTAGAGGTTTGTAATTTGGTATGATTGAGATATAGGGAGTTGTGATAGATCTAGATATGGCATGTTTGATATGTTGGAGATATGTGATTTTGCATCAAGGTGGAGTGTTAAATTTTGGTGATACAAAATCACACATAGAGGGAAAGAAATATGCAAAAGAAAGAAAAAGAAGATTTTGTTTCCTCTGATTAAATAGGCATATTTAAGTATGTTTATTTCTTTCTCTATTTTGCTAATCAAATTATTTTTTGCCTCTAATGTTAACTTGGGCATTAAGTAAATTGATTATATAAATAGAGACTAGAGGAGAGGATAAACATATGGTGGAAAATCTATTTGATAATTTTCTCTTCTTCATTTTTGTTCTTCTTCTCCAACAATTTAGCCATATAGATATTTGCTCCCTTTCTCAATTTGGTTATTGATTCAATGGTATTTTGTTTATTTTAGCTTTGTTCTATTAATTGTAAACAAAAAAAATTTTGGTGAATCAATAAAGTGGGTGGTTGGGTGGAATATCTTGTCTTATTGCTTTTAATTTCAATTCCGTCTTATTTTTAATCCAAGTTATCTCTTTGTGATTTGGATGACAAAGATCCGTTGATATAAGCTTCCGCAAAGCGCTACCATTTTTGCACAACACGTATTCTTTGCGATATGATCATGCACAACGCACCATAATACTTCATATTTATCATTTTTACAAAATTTAAACCTCGTCTGGTTTGTTATTTTTAATTTTGTGTTTTCGTTCAAAAAGCGTATACACGACGCATGTATTTTTCAAAAACAACTAATGTGGAAAATGAAGCTAGCATATAAAATAGAAAACAAATTTATTTTGTTTTTCGTTTTTGAGAAATAATAAAAGAATAGAAAACAATTTACCCCCTCCGTCGTTCTCTCTTCTATCGTTAAAATTGAAAACTAATTTTAACAATTATTTATACGTTTCTTCCAAGTTTTCTCTGGTATTTTGCATTCAAGTCCATATATAGCAAATTTAGTTTGGTGATCTTAAATTTAAGTTTTTTAAATAAATACAATAAACGAGTAGCCATTAATTGATCTAACAAATTTTAAAAAATAATAATTCAACATGTGTAGCATTCATATTGACAAAAATTGTAAAATTAATTTTTCATTCAAGTCCAAATAGTTTTAAATTTCCACAATTATGTGCAAACTATTACAATGTCATGCTAATATTCTCTCTTTATCATTATTAGATTATATTTTGTGAAGAATAACATTACATTTAATGATAAGAGATGAATGTTTGTATTCTATAATATTGAATAAAGATTAAATATTCTCAATTAGTACATTTTTGTACAAAATGCTACATTTTAATTAGTTATATTTGTAATCTAAGTTAACCAAATGGACAAAAATTATACCATATTTTGTTTAGAAATATTTTTCTTTCATACTTTATTATCTTTTTTACATAAATGTTAAGTATTTTTTGAAAATTTTATTATAAAATAAAAATAGTAAGGTATGAAACAATGGATTAAAAATCATTTTTTTACATAATTATAATGACAATATGATTTGTAACGTTTCAGGTCTTATTTTCACTTCATATTCCTTTTAGTAGTTAAATAATTACTTTTTATCAATGTGATAATATCATATCATTATTTTGATAAATATGTCCTGTGAGAACTATAAATGCATACAAATATATTGAGTCTTTGGTATTACACTTTTATTTTTAGGTATTTATCGTCGTTCTCTCAAGTAATATTTAAAATTTAATGTATACATCATTTATCTTTTAGTTAAATGTATCAAAACCTAAATGTCAATTTCAAAATATATGTACATGAATTTATTTATTAAATTCTATAAAAATATTGATTTCAAAATTTATTAAGAATGTTTATTTTCATTTATTTAATTGTCAAATAATGAATTCTAAAAAATAATAAATCGATATATAACTTATTTTTATCAACAAAAATGATAATTTTATTTTTATTCAAATATAAAAATAAACGAATCTCATAACAAAAATACACAGTTATAAATATAGTTATTTCAATTTATAACTCATTTATTCTAAAAAAATTTATCAGATATTGTATAATAAATTATATTCTTCAAATATAGTTATAATATTATTTTCAACAACATACCGTGTGCAACGCACGGGTTAAACACTAGTTCTAGAAGGTTGGAAACGCATACAGCAGAACAAAACAAATATTTTTACATTGTATCCCTCGCGCAGAGGGAAATCAAGCCCTCATTTCAGCCAGTGGGCCTAAAGTGAATACAACATCCTCCCGTACAAAACCCGTTTACCAATTCCGGTTCTGAAAATCTTTCTCCGCAGCCTAATCAAACCCTCGTTCATCACCAACACGTTCTCCAAAATCACGCCGCCGCCGTCATGAAGCTCGACGTCAATGCTTTAAGCTACCTCTCGAAAGACGATTTTAGGGTTTTAACAGCAGTCGAAATGGGAATGCGTAACGTAAACCCACTATGTAGCCCTTATTTCTTCGATTGCCTTTCTTCTATTATTTTGCAGTTAAAGGTCCTTATAATTTTTTCTTCATTTCAGCACGAAATCGTCCCGTCTAAACTTATCGGCCGAATTGCGAGCCTTAAGTGAGTAAGAATTAACTCCTTGTTTGAGGCATCATTGCAAAGTTTGCATTTCTAATGAGGAATTTCTTATTTTAGGCATGGTGGCACGTATAAGGTACTGAGAAATCTGCTTAGGCACAAGCTTGTTCACCACGATTCCACGAAATGTGAGCATTTTTTTTACTTTTTTTTATTTGTGTAGACAGCTGCTTTTTTATATGCAGTGGAAGTAATATTTATGTTTTTATGGGATATAGATGATGGATTCAGGCTTACGTACTTGGGATACGATTATCTTGCAATTAAAACTCTTGTAAATCGTGGAGTATTTACTTCTGTTGGTCGGCAAATTGGTGTTGGAAAAGAATCAGGTATGTCTTTCGCTGTTACACTTTGTGTACATGCATTGTCTGTGAACGATATATTTTGCCTATGTATAAATGTGCAATGGCCAATGAGTCGATGACAGTTTATGAAATCTTTACTTCGAACTTATTTTCTGGATGATGCCTGTTAATTGCAATCTCATTAAAAAATCCAATTGGTTACCATACTTTTCTTTATTTAAAATATTACATTGTTTTGTATGAACTATCAGTTGTCTTGGTGTTAATATGCTGTAAATTATACTTTGGAAAGATGTATTTGAGGTTGCTAATGAGGATGGGACTATCATGGCAATGAAGCTGCATAGACTGGGAAGGGTTTCTTTCAGGGCAGTTAAATCTAAGCGAGATTACTTGTTGCATCGTAATAGTTTTAACTGGCTTTACTTGTCGAGGCTTGCAGCTCTTAAAGAATATGCATTTATGAAGGTCGGTTACAATGTTAAGCGTGTTTCACGTGTGTGCACGTGTGTGTGTGTATGTGCGTATGTGTATACTATACGCGTGTGTGTAAATAAATAAACACACACACACAAATGTATATATGTGTACATACACACACATAATACACTCATTTTTTGCATCGAGGTTTTCTTTTATATACGTTTTTGTCATTTTTAGGCTTTAGGAGAGCATGGGTTTCCAGTTCCTGAAGCTGTGGATTGTAATCGGCATTGTGTGATAATGACCTTGGTTCAGGGCTATCCTCTGTATGTTTTGATTCAAATTGTTTTTTTGGGTCTATACTTGTATTTGTTGTATTAATTTATTATTATTTTCAGTGTTCAAGTGAGGGAGCTGCAAAACCCTGATGATGTTTTTGATGTAATAATCGGACTTGTTATTCGTCTAGCAGAACATGGCCTTATTCACTGCGATTTCAATGAATTCAACATCATGGTCTGTGTCCTATTTACGCATAGTTATTTAAATGTCAATATGGTTTTTTTTCCAGAGAAATTTTGATATGAATATGTTCTTATTACAGTTTTTCATTATGCATCATGTAAAATTTTATCAACCGTAAACTCACTTCTATATATTGGTTTAAAATTTACTTCAAACGTGTGCAATAAGTAATTCTTTACCCTACTCGTATCTTGCATCTGTTTACAAACAAGGCAGTCGAATCAGGCAGCCTCCCAGGACCGGGCAACCATTGTTGGAAAATATGGTAACCATGAACATTATATATAAAATTTAAAAAGTCATTACATGAAATATAAACACGAAGTTTTCTAACTTGGTTGGTTGTTACTATGTAGCAAAGATTATGGGTCCAATTCTTGGTGATGACAATATAATTTATTTTCTTGCCTCACTTATTCTCTTAATTCTACTTTTATTTTTTGCATAATTCACTTTTTGTGTACTCTCTTGCCCATCACAGTATTTTATCATTATGTTTAGGTAAAGATTAACACATAATATTATCATTATTTTTAAAAGTTTAGGGCCTGTTTGGTTTCGCTTTTAGTTTTGCGTTTTGCGTTTTCAACATACAATACAAAATACAAGAAAATGAGGGAAATCCTTTTACAATTCTTAGCCATTACGACGATCGACGGAAAATGGAGGGGATGAATTGTTTTCCGTCCTTTTGTTATACCTCAAAACACGAAAAATCAAATAAACTTGTTTTCTATTTTCTATGTTAATTTCATTTTTCAAAATTGCGTGTTTTCCAACAATGTATAAGAAATGCGCATTTTTGTTTAGACGAAAACACAAAACTAAAAACAGGAAACCAAACGGGGCCTTAAATTTTTTACCATGAATTTGTCTTAATGGTAAAAAATAAAAATATTATGTGTGTGTGTATATATATGTATATATATATGTATATAGATATATATATATATATATGTATGTATGTATGTATATGTATATATTTTGTTTTGCTATTGGTTAATATCTTATACAACTAGTTATGGTTGATGTAACAAAGGCATAAGGGCAAACAAATTTGGTAATGCCTAGGGCAACCAAAGTCTTAGGATCAGCCCTGTCAATAACGGTTCAAATAATTACTAGATTAACTACGAGACTAAGAATCTTACTGTAACTATTGTTAAATGGATACTCAAGCCATATTACCTGTGATTGATAGATCAGTTTGTACATTTTTGCCTTAGATGTAATAGAATGTGAAACCGAGACTAACTGCAGCTATAATTTTGTGATAGTCCACTGTCGCAACTTAAATTATTTAGGATCTCCCGTAGAAGGTTTTGGTATTATTGTAGTCAGTTCTGTTTTTACAGCAAGTGGCCAATTTTTGTATACAGGATGGGAAACAAAATACACTTTCGTACATAAAATATCAAGCCAGAATTCATCAATACCAATATTTCTGAGTAATAAAACTTGAGAACTTTTTCAAAGACTTCAGTTTACACACATATCTATACTTTGTAGTAATAACATAGTCCTGTAGAGAAAATGTAAGCAACAGATCATTATTATAAATATGTTCTTTTTATTTTTGTGCCAAAAGAACTCAAATTATCAATTTCAAACTCTTTCTTCAGATTGTGCAACATGAATAGCTGGAACACATAGTCATTAGATATTTGGGATATACACTGATTGCTTAAACTTTTAGGTTTTCATTTGTGATGATGTCATTAACTTGTATCTTGCAGATTGATGACAATGAGAAGGTTACAATGATCGATTTTCCTCAGATGGTTTCTGTCTCCCATCGAAATGCTAAGATGTAAGTTCACCCTTTTTATTTATATTCTATATCTATATGCGTGCGCGCACACGTGTGTGTGTATCAGTCATTATTATTGTTATCTTTTTTATTACGTTCTACTGTGGTTATATTTTCAGGTACTTTGATCGTGATGTTGAGTGCATATTTAAGTTTTTTAGGAAGAGGTTTGTAACTGTATTTATGATTTTCTTGTTTATTTTCATTAGAGTTTTAAACTTTGCTGTTCATTTTGATTGCTCATGCCGTATGCTCCTTGTGCAATTGCCCTGTAAAATATAAACATCATTTATTTTCCCATGCTGAGATAATTAGATCATATTACTTAATAAGAACAAGTTAAACTCACCCAAATCTCATATTGTTGTATATTCGCCTCCCGGATTAACTTTACGCTATCCGGTGGATTTTAGGGTCCGTTTGGATCGACTTAAATAAATCTTTTTTTTGGGCTTTTTAAAAGCCAATATATTTTGGTTTTCAAAAAAACCAAAACGTAGCTTATTTAAGTCAAATCCAAACGTGCCGTTAATACTGGGTATCATATCATGTCATTTTCACGGCCAATTGATAATTTAACGTTTTCATCATGTAAAACCATTATGAGTTCCTTATGAGAAAATTTAGAGTGAAGTCTTCATGTAATCTGAAGGTGGTAGCGGTAATGGTCATTCTCCAGGTTGTTCGAAAGTGCAAAACAGTTAGAAATGCAGTATTTATCTCCTGGGAGATAGTTGTCGTATTATCTTATTTATCATGTTTAGAGCTAAGCAATACATATCCCCCTTTCTTGCTATTATATTTCATTAATGTGAAGTGAGTATGTTGTCAGCGTAGCATATATTTCCTTGTTTAGTATATCCAGATTTAGTATGTGGAAACATGAATTATTCTTTTAGAAATCTACACCTGCTTTATTATCATGATCTTAGATTCCCTGGATGTCTCCAATTTGTTAAATATGAAATTAAATCTGATATGAACTGATCCTCAATATGAAATCCATGTGGAACAATCTAAGGAGTGTGTGCGCGCGTGCGTGCGTGCATAATTTGACTTGTCTTGATATATTTCACCTCTATAGTGATATTTAAACCGTTCTTTCAAAAATTGACTGTGATGTAGTGCAAGCGATTTTTTTCTTTTTATATCTAGCTTGTGAATTATCGAACTGTAACATCTGATTTAAATTTTTGTATTACAGGTACAATCTGACTCTTGAGGTAGATGAAGCTGATGAATGTGAGGGGTCGGGATCAGGAAATGAAGGGAGTGTTAGACCCTCATTCTCTTCTGTTGCAAAATATACTGGTTCTCTAGATAAAGAACTTGCAGCTAGTGGTTTTACGCGCAAAGATCAGGATGTGATTGAAAAGGTAAACAATTTCTTTCTGTGGGGAAACATGTATACTTTGCACAAAGCATACCAAGTAGCTGCTACATATCATTTTCTACGGAGTATTTTTTATTTTCATTTGTTTGGATAATGGATGTGAGGATTCTGTGCATTTTTTAATGTGTCAACTTGTATCTAGGTTTACCTTCGTATGATTTGAATGATACCCTTTTTTTAGACCTGTATCAAAAACTGACAAATTTCGACATAGCTTCAGATTCAGAATCATGAATAAAATATATCAAATATAATTGAAATATATGTTTATGCATTCCAAGACCACACAGATAAAGATGTATGGTTTGTTAGTCAATGATTATATATTCAAGATTTGTGGTTTGGTCGTGTAGAAAATTTAGTTGCTAGATAAAAATATATACAAATTCTAACTTTTCTGTAAGTTGATGGTTTGCACTGTGCACGAACATTATGGAAATATTGTTTTCTTTCTGCACTGTAGTTCCCATAACTTGAACTTCACAAGTATTTGGTTTTTTTTCGTATTATAAAGTTTGTCGAAGGCGTAGAAGAGCAACATGAGGATGTGAGTTCTGATGAAGAAAAGCTAACAGATAATGGAGTAAGCCGTGATGAAGTAAATGAAGTTACTGCTACAAAGTTACAGTCACTGCGGTTAGATGATCAGGTAATTTTGATTGCGCACTCTGTTTTTTCCCCTTGTTTCTTTTTACATATTATACTTATATGAATACGCTCCTGCAAAAAATTACGTAATTTATATTCCAGAATATGGATGGTGCAAACAAGGAGTTTCAACACATTTCTTTACTCAATATCTCTGATGCTGCTGAAACTGTATTCACAGAAGAGGTTAGTGTAGCAGCATTTTCGTTTAATGTTACTGGTTTAAGTAACAGATACTTGTGCTCCATCTTAACTGATATATACGTTCCATCCTCTAACCTTGTTTCTATATATCAAATTAAACAGCATAAAAGTAACAACAGTGATGATGATGATTCTTCAAAGCCTGGAATGGACAATGAAACCGCTACTCCTGTAGGGGAAGAGGTTTGTGTATTAAAGATGCTATAAATCTCTCAAAATTTTCCTTATTTACCCATTTGAGATCTCCTCTGAATCTCTGTAGTTGCATATACACCGCCCTTTGGTTTGAGCATGTATGTATACTGAGAATTCTCATATAATCAGCATCACAACTCCTAATTTCTTATATTCATTTAATCATCACCATGTATGTATAATTAATACTAATTTTGTTGTCTATTTATTTTTTAAAAAAATATTCCTATCGTAAATTGCTAATCCTAAAATTGATCACGTTCAAAACAGTATTACTAATTTTTTTCATAAAAACTTGTAGGGTTGTTCTGGTGGTGATCATAATGGTTTGATGTTATATTGGTAAATAAAGAAGATTTAAAAAAGGAAAAGTGCCATTGTATTTGAATAAAACATAACTGTATGATGATGCTAGAGGGTTAAGTATGCATGATTCTTCTACTGCTTCTCAAATTTCTTAATCTATATTACATTAGAATTAAACATAAATATAACTTATGCTGCCATTTAGTTTTGGTATGAAAAGAGTTATCATTCACATTCACTTTGTACTGTACATTAAATTCTGGACGTGCTACAGTCCTACCGTTTTTTCAAAGATTGTTACTTGCATAAGAAATTAATTCTTTTTTGGAAAAATAACTTATTTGTCACATTTTCAGGAGGGAAATGATAATGACGATGAGGACAGTGAAAGTGAAGAAGACCCTGAATTTGTAAAGCGCTTAAACAAGCAAAGGCGTAAAGCAATAAAAGCTGTTCATGGAGGTCGCAGAGCAGGTTCTTCTAGAAATTCGTACAAAGACAAAGGTAACAAGAAATCAAGCAATTCGATTGCGCAAAGGGAAGCATGCAAATGGTGATCATTTTTGTAATCTGCAACACAAAATTAGAAGTGTTATTTAATATTTTTTATTCTTAAGTTGATGGCGATAATGGGTTTTCCCTAGCTGAGTTTGTGTATCGTGTAAATGTTTTTGTTACATACAAGTTTTATCAAGATTCTAGTACAAATTTTTGAACATTCGGCGATGTTAAGCGACAAAAAGTTTGCCTTTTACAGAGTTTTCCAGCTGAATATTTTCCCAAAAATTTGTTATAAGATTTCTAGGACTGAAACTTTATATTTTTGCTGTATTGGTAGGTGTCCGACAATATATTTTTGCTGGATTGGTAGGTGTCCGATGATTTTGCAACTTTTATTTGATTTATATGGGCATATTGTTTGCTATTTGTATAGGTGTCACATTGACAAAGAAACAATTAGTCTTATCTTAAACCTATTTCACAAATAATGTATGTTTATGTGTTGATAGATGGTGGACAATGTTAATTCAATGTCTGCATACATGACATTTACAATTTCTTTTCAATGCAAATGTTGAAAATAGTTAATTTTTACATGCGTGTCATTCTACTATTCGTAGACAATTAAAGTAATTTATATAGTTTATTAATAATTATTTAGGTCTAGTACTTCACATTGTGATATGCAATGTTTAAAACTAAACATTGCACTTTACAATGTCATTTTAAATTATAAATTACATTAGCATTGAAAAAACTATTTTAAAAGTCATTTTCTAATTGCTGCTGTTTCTTGACATTACATCAAAATTAATGCTGAGTTAAAGATGCTCTTAGGATAATCTCATGCTCGATCGTTTTTCTTACGTTTCACGTTTATGGCTCAAATGCAAGGGCATTTCTTTTGCTTTCTATTTGTACGCCTTTATAGTTGCAATTTTTTCATATGATTATTTCCAATCGTTAATAAACAACTGATTCATATAGACAATAGCAATTATCTATATATTATCGAACCATAACATCCGTCAACTACGTTGGACCACCCATACAGTGCAGTCAATTTTTTATTTCACTGTCTTGCGTTAGGAGCGTCATGATAAGAGGTGAAAATGATCCCGTTGGGAAGCTTTGGAAATTGATCCATTCACATTATTAACGTCGAATGTATTTTTATTTTTTAATTTTATTTACCATTTTAGTAACGGTGATTGAAGTATTCTAGATATCTAAATAGAATTCATTGAATAGATTTACTCGGTGTCCTTTTGAAATTCCAAATATACCCTTTTACATCTCACAGAGAAATAATATTCAAATATGAGGATATAGTCTGTTAATTTCTAAGTACAACTGTTAGTCATCATGGAGAACTACAGTTTGCATTCACAAGATGAAGTATCCGAGTGTACCATATTGTCCGTAATTTAGGTGGGAGTTCATCGGTCGAAGTTTTGTCAGATTCCAAGTTAGTATGAAGAAGTTATTGTAGTCTGAACAAAAAATAATGACTTTTGCACTAGACAGAGTTCAAATATAGGGATGTGGTAGCCTATTATTTTAAGTACAACTGGCAGCCCCCATTGAGAACTACGGTGTGCGTTAACAAGATGAAACATCCGAGTGTTCCATATTGTCCATAATTTAGGTGGGAGTTAATCGGTCGAAGTCTCGCCGGATTCCGAGTTAGTATGAAGAAAATATTGCAATCTGAACAAAAAAATAGCGACTTCTGCACTAGGTGGAGTTCAAATATGGAGATGTGGTACCATGTTATTTCTAAGTAAACTGTCAGTCCCCTAGGAGAACTACAGTGTGCGTTCACAAAATGAAGTATCCGAGTGTTCCATATTGTCCGTAATTTAGGTGAGAGTTAATTGGTCGAAGTCTCGTCGGATTTCGAATTAGTATGAAGAAGTTATTGCAGTCTGAATAAAAAAATAGCGGTTGGTGCACTAGGCGGAGTTCAAATATGGAGATGTGGTAGCCTATTATTTTCTAAGTCAACTGTCAGTCCTCATGGAGAACTATACTGTGCGTTCACAAGATGAAGTATCTGAGTGTTCCATATTGTCCGTAATTTAGGTGGGAGATAATCGGTCGAAGTCTCGCCGAATTCCGAATTAGTATAAAGAAGTTATTGCAGTCTGAACAAAAAAAATAGCGACTTCTGCACTAGGCGGAGTTCAAATATGGAGATGTGGTAGCGTGTTATTTTCTAAGTAAACTGCCAGTCCCCAGGGAGAACTACAGTGTGAGTTCACAAGATGAAGTATCCGAGTGTACCACATTGTCCGTAATTTAGGTGGGAGTTCATCGGTCGAACTTTTGCCTGATTCTGAGTTAGTATGAAGAAGTTGTTGCAGTCTGAACAAAAAAATAGCGGCTTCTGCACTATGCGGAGTTCAAATATGGGGATGTGGTAGCATGTTATTTTCTAAGTAAACTGTCAGTCCTCATGGAGAACTACAATGTGCGTCCACAAGATGAAGTATCCGAGTGTACCACATTGTCCATAATTTAGGTGGGAGTTCATCGGTCGAAGTTTTGCCTAATTCCGAGTTAGCATGAAGAAGTTATTGCAGTCTGAACAAAAATAATAGCAGCTTTTGCCTAGACGGAGTTCAAATATGAGGGTGTAGCATGTTATTTTCTAAGTACAACTATTAGTCACCATGGAGAACTACAGTGAGCGTTGAAGTGGAGATATAGTCTGTTATTTTCAAGTACAACTGTTAGTCACCATGGAGAACTACAGTGTGCGTTCACAAGATGAAGTATCCGACTGTACCGTATTGTCTGTAATTTAGGTGGGAGTTCATCGGTCGAAGTATCGCCTGATTCCGAGTTAGTATGACAAAAGTTATTGCAATCTGAACAAAAAAAATTAGCGGCTTCTGCACTGGGCGGAATTCAAATATAAGGATGTGATAGCCTGTTATTTTCTAAGTACAACTGTCAGTCCCCATGGAGAACTACTGTGTGCGTTTACAAGATGAAGTATCCGAGTGTTCCATATTGTCCGTAATTTAGGTGGGAGTTAATTGGTCGAAATCTGGCCGGATTATGAGTTAGTGAAGAAAATATTGCAGTCTGAACAAAAAAAATAGCGGCTTCTACACTAGGCGGAGTTGAAATATGTGGATGTGGTACCATGTTATTTTCTAAGTAAACTATCAGTCCCCTTGGAGAACTACAGTGTACGTTCACAAGATGAAGTATCCGAGTGTACCATATTGTCCGTAATTTAATTGGGAGTTCATCGGTCGAAGTTTTGCTTAATTTCGAGTTAGTATGAAGAAGTTATTGTAGTCTGAATAAAAAAAATAGCGGCTTCTGCACTATGCGAAGTTCAGATATGGAGATGCGGTAGCCTGTTGTGTTCTAAGTACAACTATCAGTCCCCATGGAGAACTACAGTGTACGTTCACAAGATGAAGTATCCGAGTGTTCCATATTGTCCGTAATTTAGGTGGGAGTTAATCGGTCGAAGTCTCACCGGATTCCAAATTAGTATGAAGAAGTTATTACAGTTTGAACGAAAAAAATAGCGGATTTTGCATTAGGTGGAGTTCAAATATGGAGATGTGTTAGCCTGTTATTTTCTAAGTACAACTGTCAGTCCCCATGGAGAACTACACTGTGCGTTTACAAGATGAAGTGTTCGAGTGTTCCATATTGTCCGTAATTAAGGTGGGAGTTAATTAGTCGAAGTCTCGCCGGATTACGAATTAGTATGAAGAAGTTATTGCAGTCTGAACAAGAAAAATAGCGGTTTCTGCACTAGGCGGAGTTCAAATATGAGGATGTGGTAGCTTGTTATTTTCTTTGTACAACTGTTAGTCTCTATGGCGAACTACGGTGTGCGTTCACAAGATGACATATCTGAGTGTTACATATTGCTCGTAATTTAGGTGGAAGTTAATCGGTCGAAGTCTCGACGGATTCCGAATTAGTATGATGAAGTTATTGCCGTCTGAACAAAAAAAATAATGGCTTCTGCACTAGGCGGAGTTCAAATATGAGGATGTGGTTGTATGTTATTTTCTAAGTAAACTGTTAGTCCCATGTAGAAATACAGTGTGCGTTAACAAGATGAAGTATCCGAGTGTATCATATTGTCCATAATTTAGGTGGGAGTTCATCGGTCGATGTTTTGCCTGATTTTGAGTTAGCATGAAGAAGTTATTGCAGTCTGAAGAAAAAAAAGCGACTTCTGTCTAAGCGGAATTCAAATATGAGGATGTAGCCTGTTATTTTTTAAGTACAACTATTAGTCACCATGGAGAACTACAGCGAGCGTTGAAGTGAGGATATAGCCTGTTATTTTCTAAGTACAATTGTTAGTCATCATGGAGAACTACAGTGTGCGTTCACAAGACGAAGTATCCGACTGTACCGTATTGTCCGCAATTTAGGTGAGAGTTCATCGGTCGAAGCATCGCCTAATTTCGAGTTAGTATGAAGAAGTTATTGCAGTCTGAACAAAAAAAATAGCGGCTTCTACACTAGGCAGAGTTCAAATATTGGGATGTGGTAGCCTGTTATTTTCTAAGTACAACTGTTAGTCACCATGGAGAACTACAATGTGCGTTCACAAGACGAAGTATCCGACTGTACTGTATTTTCCGTAATTTAAGTGGGAGTTCATCGGACGAAGTATCGCCTAATTCCGAGTTAGTATGAAGAAGTTATTGCAGTCTGAACAGAAAAATAGCGGCTTCTGCATTAGACGGAGTTCAAATATGGGGATGTGGTAGCTAGTTATTTTCTAAGTAAACTGTCAGTCCCCATGGAGAACTATAGTGTGCGTTCATAAGATGAAGTATCCGAGTGTACTATATTGTCTGTAATTTAGGTGGAAGTTCATCGGTCGAAGTTTTACGTGATTCCGAGTTAGTATGAAGAAGTTATTGCGGTCCGAACAAAAAAGTAGCGGCTTCTGCCTAGACGGAGTTCAAATGTGAGGATGTAGCCTGTTATTTTCTAAGTTCAACTGTTAGTCACCATGGAAAACTACAGTAAGCGTTGAAGTGAGGATATAGCATGTTATTTTCTAAGTGCAACTGTTCATAAGCTGAAGTATCCGTGTGTTCTATATTGTACGTACTTTAGGTGGGAGTTCATCGGTCGTAGTTTTGTCCGATTCCGAGTTAGTATGAAGAAGTTATTGCAGTATGAACAAAAAATAGCGGCTTCTGCCTAGGTGATGTTCAAATACGGGGATGTAGCATGTTATTTTTTAAGTATAACTGTTAGTCACCATGGAGAACTATGGTATACGTTCACTAGATAAAGTATCGGAGTGTTGCTTATTGTCTGTAATTTAGATGGGAGTTCATCGGACGAAGTCTCACCTGATTCCGAGTTAATATGAAGAAGTTATTATAGTCTAAATAAAGAAATAGCAGCTTCTGCCTAGACGGAGTTCAAATATGAGGATGCTACTGTCAAATCTACTTTCACAAGTACAACTAAAAATGCATGCACGTTGTGATTAAATGTAGGTCCATCTGGACATGCATATGTACTCGTATTAAATAAAGAGATACTGGTATAGAGGTATAATTTTTTAAGAACTTAGAGTCCGCTTTCGTGCGGGAGCCTCGTGCGTTGAATTCTACCTATAGTATAATTTATTCATCTTATCGTATTTTTTGTAAAATAAGTAAACGATGATAGTAACCCATAGTTTTTTCAATGGAGTGCTGCTTGGCATTCCGTTAGAATTTGGTTAAAATTTTCTTTGATTGGATCATCATCATTTCAAGCAGTTTATGGTCATCCACGCCCTGATGGCTTTGATTACATCCTATGTAAGAGTAAGATCAAAGTTCAGGAACTGGATGAATGGTTGATTCATTGATAGAATTCGAATACTACACATCACAAAAAAACCTCCAAAGAGCGCAAGTACAAATGAGAAAAATCAAAAGGATCAAAATTGCGAAAACAAAGAATTCTAGACAGGCGCGTGGGCTTAATACAGCACTGCTGAGAACACTGTATGATAAAAACTGAACACAAACTTTCAAAAATAATATTCAGATCCATATCTTGCATCGTTCATTACTGTTTTTAGAAAGCATCCTATAATAATATTTTAACACCTTTCCTACTTTACATCACCCTTTGTGCTATTTAATAAACCGAAAAGAAAAAAAAAAGGCTGATTGGTTTCATTTTGTATTTTGTTTTTTTTAACATTCCTTATCAAAATATAAGGACAATGAATATTTTTTTAAATATTTTGACCATTACGACAATGACGAAAAGACTGAGCATTTTGATATTCATTTTCGAATGTTGAAATAAGGGATGTTACATACTATAATTATTGTTGTATGATCCAATTGGACCATCGAATTATTTATAAAATGGATATCGAACTACAAAAGGGTATCCAATTATTCAAATGTATCATTTTCTAACATTCGTTATGTAAATGATAATATTTAGAAAATAGCTTACAATAAAATCGGTGTACGGTTGACCTGCGTTTCTTTTTTCGAAATTATCCGAAAGTTTGACAACTTATTAGCACACAACGTTGAATTTACATGTGCACCCATATCATTGAAATATTTATCTCATTTTGAAGTAGTAATTGATGAATTATGAAGTTATTGGTGTTTGACGATGAGATGTCGATATCAGGGTTATGAAATTTCAGTTTTGAATGATGAAAATGGGTTACGGTAATTAAAATATGGGAAGAAGATGAACCAAGCTGCTATTTGGGTGGAAGAGATAAAAATATTTATCTGGTTTTGTTAAAGTTGGATAAATATTAACATATCAAATTGCACCGCCATCTAAGACATGAATTGCAATCGAACGCCTCAGATTTCATCACCCACATCCCCTTATTTTCAACTAAAACAACAATCTGGTAGTAGATAGACTTTTGAAACACTTGTATTTTTGCATCTTGCAATTGTCAATATGCACAACACTATTAGTTCCCCACTTCATGCAAAAATGTGTATAATTACACCGATTTTCTCGTTCCATGGGATTAGATTGACATCGATTTTTCATTAGTCATTCTTTTAATGATCTCTTTTGCCTACACACTCATCGGACTAAATGGTGGTATAACACTAGTTAACATCATTTCAAATTGTTTATGGTCATCCACGCCCCAACCGCTTTGATTACAAGCACTTTTACGACATCAAAATCCTGCTGTCATTTACCAAAATAAACATAAATTGGTGTCTGCATAAAGCAGGTGGAATTTACAGTTTCCGTTACATGTTACATTTTACAAAAAAAAGAAGTTACTTGTAGTGCAATTTAATTACATTATATACAGTGTTTCACACAGAGGAAGATGAATCATATATGTAGTAACTATATATAAAATTGGTTAGGAAGAAAGTGAAGCTAGCCAAGGAATAAGCTTTTCATGTACAGCTTCAGGTTTATCATCATGTGGACAATGTCCGACTCCATCAAGCACATACAGTTCCACATTTGAAAACTGAGAAGGGAGGGACGAGAAATATTTGCCAACAGGTCCATTAAGAGGAGTAAACGGATCTTCATTTCCCCATAATACAAGAATTGGCATTGAAATATTCGGTATTAAAGAGATAGGATTTGGTCCTGGAGGCCCTGTCACTGTAGAAATAAATGCGTCTAATGCACCTTCATCATCAGCCGGCCTTCTTATGATCTGGTGTTAACAATATATCATTTTTAATAACTGTGATCATATGAGTTAATGTGGAGGCCCCATGAGTAATGTTCACAAGTATCTAAAGTGGAGCCTCGAACTTCCTTCTTTAACATGATTTATTTGATGAAAAAATTAAGTGGTTGTAATTGACGATATCAGTTTGGCTACGACTAAATTCTTTTTCTTCATTTACCAGAAGCAAACTAACGTTGTAGAAAATTAACACTAATTTTGGTGAACGGATCAGAAATATAAAAGGAAAAAAAAAATCGATGGTGTACCAAAAATTTAATGTCCCATAGCCAAAATGATATTATCAATAACAACCACTAAAATGCATGTAGAGTCCTGACTGCTAGCTCTACATAGGGCAATTTTGATTGATATCACGAAGCATTAAAAGTCTTAATATTTGATATGATATATTATTATCATAGGGCAATGCATCTTCTGGTGTACAGTTTTCTCTATATATTTTATGAACCATCAAAGATGGACATTTATTTTCTTCACTGTATTTTATAATATACTTGCACTTTTGGTCTGTGTCATGTTAGGATTTGATAAGAAATCTTTTCTGATAAAAATCAAAAACAGAAAATGATATATTATTAAGAGCATAGGACCAGACATACCTCTATCAAGTCGTCATCAACAGATTCTTTCTTCCCGTAAACAGAACGCAATATGTTCTTCAAGTTCTCTCTGTTTCAATCCAAAAATATCATAGCAAACTATTTTCCATTAAGTTTATATAGTCAAAAAGGGAGAAATGAAAAGAAAATGTTGAACACTTGCACCTTTCTTTGACCTGCATAAAAATAGCTGATGCAATCTTCTTTTGCTTTAGTAAAAAGTCAATTAACCAAAAAAGCGGCAAAAGCAATCTAATCCTCCAGTCATCGACAACTGCTTTGTTGTTCATGCCTCCTGCACAATTCAATAGCACGAGGCCCCGAACCAAATTTTTGGTACACTCTAGCAGTGAAATTGACCGTTTACATATTAGCAAACTAAGCATAAGAGTTATTGAAACATCTTTGACTAGTTTAATGAAACAAAACCAAGGAAAACTGACCTGAAGCAGCGATTACACAAGCAAGACTTCCAACAGAGTTTCCTACTAAAACGGTAGGTTTCTTAACGACTTCATCCAGGAAATCCAATATTAACTAGTCAAGTAAAAGATGATTATTCATTTTAATCATACATCACACCGACACTTGATACGTAGGAAACGAAATAATAAACTGTATTAAGTACACACTTCAGACCATGTTTCCATTGTGTAGGCAAAGCCTTTTGGTTTGTCTGATGCACCAAAGCCAAGTAGATCAATGGCATACACGGTGTTGTTTTCTGATAATACTCCAATATTTCTGGAGCAAATAAACAATTTTGAGAGGTGTGCTTCGTATTATAAATGGGCTAAGTTCAGGCTTGAGATTACAAATATGAACAAATAAAAGAGTGTGTGAAGGTGTATTGGTCTACAAGTATTAACAATTATGATTATATTGAAATGCCGGACGGTGAATCTTACAGTTTTTTGTTTGCTTTTTGATTAGAAATTTATTTTATTAATACGAAGAATCACCGTGACAATATTACTCCACGGTGTTGATAATATGTACCATGCTGTTTGTTTTCTCAACATTATTATATGGAGGCTATCATTTAACATTTATTTTTAATATTTTTATTTTCCATTTTTAGCACATTGATTTTTACAGAAATATTATTAAAATCGACACAGGACACCAAATGATAAAAGAGATGGGCATGACAAAGCAAAATTATTGTCAAAACCATAGTATTCAAGTTGTAAAATAAGATGTAATATGAAGGATCAAGGCTAGGCTACATCTATTAGCCCCCCTCAATTTCCTTTCCCACCCCAGCTTAAACTAAAAAAACTGTATTTTCTTATTTGCCCTTCTACATTTCATACAATGACATGTTTACTTCATACTTAATCTCAAATCTCAATAAAAAAATAAAAAAATTGAACATTCAATGTTTATATGTAATTCTTGTTAATAAATCCATCTTAAGAAAATTTCAATCTAATGCAACAAATTCCAGACATCGATTAACTACTTTAAAAAAGTCAAGATTATTTTAAACTTCAAACCCAATCAAAGTGATTTATTATTGATAAATTTTTTGATTTCTTCAGAAGGTTCGTTTAGATAAAGATTTGATGGTAAAACTGTAGGTAAGCATTAAATACAACCATCATGAATTGAAGAGAAAAAAAACCGGAGGAAATGAATAAGAGAGAAATTAAAAAAAGATAGGTATAAATTGAGGTAAAGGAAATTACGGGGCGTAACTATATTTTACAACATAGTGAGATGTGATAAAGAAAATTGCAGGGTGTTTATAGAATAAGCTAAAGATCAATTGCAAACATGATTGTAATAGTTGTATTACAGAAAGGTAAACTGAGAAAACTGTTTAATAAGCGAGAAACTATCTCTAGTTTATATTCGCTGAATAAAGGAAAATAATCAGAACAATTTTGAAACTAATCAAATTAAAAGCTCTTATCAATTTTTATTTTTAGTATCAATCACAAAATTTACATTCTAGTATTCCTTCATTGGCAAGCACATGAGATACAAGATTTCATCAGTAAAGGATCCAAAACAGTATTCAACGTGTTCTTCTTAGGTGTTGGATCAGATAATTAGTGTTTCATTTGAACATATATGTGGGTGGTTTTAGGTTTTGATACTCTTTGGATTTAATTAATCATTAAACCCTAGATCCGAACATATAGCTCATATTGATTTAATTAGCTAAGCCATATCCGAATCCATAATTGTTAAATGAATTTTTTTTATTGATTTATTCTTTCAAATTGACACAAACCCTAGATCTGATACTATCTATATAGAAGAGGGTAGAAGAATATCACTCGTGTAATTTGAGAACTATAACCCATTATTTATAATGTTGGTTGATATATTCTAATTTGATCTTTCAACACATTAAAATTGCATCTGGTACCCACACATTAATACCATTACCATTAGATCCTTAAGTCTTTCAATTTTAATTCATAATTTTAAGGTGTTACTATCTGCACACACTAAAACTATATGTAATGTCATTTAAATATGAATTAAAATTAATTCAGAGAAAAATACTACAAACACGCACTTTTGCCAATCATGCAAAACGGAGTTGAAATAATCCCATTGTCTTGCATAACCGAACGACACAAAAAAAAACCCAACACCCTAATTATAAAGCATAGGAATGACTTCTCCTATCAACAGTTGATGGCATAATATTGAAATTAACAATGTAAGTAAAACTAATTTTTTATTCTTGAACAAATTGTTGTATGAATTGCCTGCATTTTTATCACTATTCAAATATGCAAGTTATTTATTTTTATTGTAAGCTCATTAAATACAACGTTGAATTTATTGTAGTATTTATTAGTATTTTGTTTTAAGGCCGTATGCAATATAAATTTAAATTTGGTTGAAACGGTAGCACATACGCTAATTTAATTTTTGGTGGAAAAAACGTTTCGAAATCGAAAGGTTTCGTCAAACCGTTTTTGTTTGTGTCATTGTAGTTTGGAAACTGTTCGCAATATTTAGTTTTGGACGAAATTTGATTTGAGGGGGAAAATATGATATCACAATTGGTTTGTTTCATAGAAGAGCAAACGCAGAGGGAAAAAATGAAAATGAAAATTAGTGAGTGTGGATGGGTGTGAAATAATTTAGTGAGAGAAAAAAAGGGATAAGGGGTGCATATTTGGTGTGTAGATAGTAAAAACCTAATTTTATCACTTTACTGAGCTTTACACAGAAATAGCATAACATATAACATTTTTTATTTTACGTGTGCGGCAGAAATAGCATAACATATAACATTTTTTATTTTACGTGTGCGGCAGAAATAGCATAACATATAACATTTTTTATTTTACGCGTGCGGTCCACATGTTGAAGTGTTCCAACAGGTTGAAATATCATATTGGGGGAGAGTGTATAAGTGCTGTCAACTGAATTCAGGAACTCTTGAACAAACATAACAATCCAACACAAAAATTATGACATGAGATCAAGAGCTATACATGATGTAACAAACTATTGCAGCACTGGCTTTGTAAGAAATTTGCTAGTGAAAATAATTGGGAGATCACCGAGCACAAAAATATCTGAACAAGAATCTAAAATAAATCTATATGCTTTGCTGAACAATTCTAGAATACATTCCCACGATAGTCCAATTTTCTTAGTTGCACTCTACAAAACATTGCTTTCTATATTACTGGTAATTAAGAACAATGTCAAAACAACACCCGTTGCATCATGCTTTAAAAAATTCACCCAAAATATGGTTTTATGCACACCAGTGCATAAAAATATTTACTCTCTTAGATCCAAGTTCACATTCTGTCTTTCTAACAATAATCTACAAGCATGACCAAGTTGTTGTAGATGTTGAAATTGTTTCGGCACCCCCTCGCATCTTCCGCTATGCACACACTTCGTTTAATGTAGAAGAGGCAAGACCACTGAACAAAGCTCTTTTGGTGTCAGCGTCATGATTGGATATCCCTACATCCCTCTAGAGCATATATATTTTCATGACAACATTTATTTGTAACAAAAGAAATCCTTTCAATTTCTCAGGCGCAGAAACAACCGTCTTCTCCTTCTTTAATACAACCTCCATCTTCATCTTCCAAGTACCAAAATCTTCATTTCCGTTAAAACGTGTTACTCCATAATTGACACCGGATCTACCAACAGACTTACTAGAAGTAGCCATTAATATCCAAACAGGAAAAATAACACTAGCTCTGATACCAAACTGTAGTGAAATTTGTTTTAAATTGAGCGGAAGCGAATTATTTGATCAGGATCTAGTATTGTCTATTTAGATACCAATGGAACTTAAAAAAAATCAATTATGCAGTGTCACAGAAACAATAGCAGAATTAAGAGACGCAGAAGATTTAACGTGGTTCGGATATAAATATCCTATGTCCACGAAGATCCAACAATTTCTTTTATTTCACCAAAGAAAAGAATACAAAAAAGATGGAAGAATAATGGTGGATGGTCTCACATACTCACTTTAATACAATGTCAGCTCCACTCGTATAAATTCATGCCTACTCATAGTGTCGAAGATTAGTTCAATCATTACTGAAGTTGTCAAAAGTTTATTATCACAATATTAGTTTGTTTGACAATTGCTCCTTGTTTCTAAATCTTTACTCTAGTCGTCAAAAGTTTATTATCATAACATGAAAACCTCTATAAAAGCTCTTCTTAGCTCGCCTGATCATTTCCCAAGTGTTCATAGATTATTTAACTAAATCATCACCCCGTTTAGCATATGGAAAACAGCCCCATAAAATAACTTAAATTTCATTTGGTAGACCCATTAATCCACACCTTCTGCCACTGCATCAAAGTAACGGTATGACTAAAGAAAAAAAAAACTCCTTGCTTGAAACACTTGTTACCGATTGACTCGTGGAGGTAAGATGCATATCAAGCATACACTAATTATGGAAATGAAGTGACTTTATAGTTTATATACGAAGAGGAATAAATAAATATATCATCTCAAACCTTGACTTTACAGTTATGATAAAACTAGTTCCCACATTGAATTTGATATTCATTTTAATTATCATCATGGACCACTTAGTTAAAATTCAGGTCTCGACAATTAAAATATGGTAATGATAATGGACATGAGCAAGCTTACAATTGGCACTTGATATTTTAATGTTGTACTAAAGTCGGTGAAAATATTCAAATAAATATAGGTATTTTTCCATGCTTCAAGACTTTGTAAATAAAAAATTTGGTTCTTTACTGTAAGCAGGGTCGTTGCGGCAACAGTTAGCATTACCGCTAAAAAAATAGTTACCATACTGATTTTATTGGCGAAACAAAATTGAAAACCGTTATCATTACTCATAGTCCGATATATCGATGATTGGTATAACGTCGGTTACCGTTGATCGCTAAACGGTAAATTTGTCGGAGAAAATCCAGATTAACACCACAAAACACATCGAAAGTAATATGATCGTAATCACATATGTACAAATAGAAAAAGAATATCACACATGATTTATAGTGGTTCCACTATCGAAATATAGTGTACGTCCACTTTGACGAGATAAGATTTTATTACCTTTTGAGAAAAGAAAATCACATAAAGGAGGCTGTAAAGAATTTGAGAGTATGATCCAAATCTATAAAGAACTATTGTCTTTATATAGAGATTATTACTTGAAGTTAAAGCAATTAATTTATATCAATAAATCAACATCTCATCAATTCATCGATTCACATAGGAAATGTGTATTTACTTGATTTTTTCAGTTTCCTCCAATATGCATGTGTCTGATAAATATCTTTTTATTAGTTGATTAGATAATTAATTGATTACTTCAACCTCTCAAAATAATTCTTTCCTAGGTAGACAATAATTTTGTCTTATTTAATGCAATAAAAAGACAATGATTTGAGTCATAATTCCATCTTGACTCAAAATATCTTCAAAATATACTTCAATTTGAAAATATTGCATCGCCAATTCAAAACAGTCTCCACCTTAATACCATATTTCCATCAAAGCCTACCAACTCCACATTCATCCTCATACTCCAATCAACTCTCAAACAAGGCACCATGAGTGTTTTTTCAATGAGTTTTGGCATGACCATCAATTGCACTGTCAACGAACTCTGACAAGATTATCGTCCGCGAACAAAGTATTGAAAGTACCTTCTCCATGTAAGTACTGTTTATCAATCTCGAATATCATCATGAAAACAAATATCTTCATCCACCAACTCACTGTCGTATGCTCCATCATATAGCACATAACACCTCAATAAGTGGATCGAGGTCGAGCAATGTTTGAATTTTGCAACATGTAAGGACTTGATGAACATATACGTCGCATTCTCCTACATGTGAACCTTCTAAAGACGAACTACTTTCTCTTTATTCATTGAGACAAAAAAGGACTACCTCATCTCTACATGCTTTGTCCTCGAATTGAAAAATAGATTTTTGGCTAAGTGAGTTGTACTGTGACTACAATTAAAACTACTCCATCATATACGGAACCCAGGTGACACATCAACAGCTTGAAATAGAGTGTCTCCTTATCTGCTTCAACAGCAGCTATTAGTTGTCTTTGTAGCAAACAAAGCAACAATCATGTGCAATCTCATTTGCCAACAAATAATTGTCCATCCAAAAGTGAACACATAACACAAGGTTGTCTCTCTACCAACTCTATCTCCAGCATAGTTATAATTTCAAAACCTAACCAAATTGAAATCTCTCTACCGCAAATAACAAGCTCATGATCTGGAGTTTCACTAAGACATGAAAATATACTTCATTGTCTTCCAATGCGTCTTTCCTAAATTTGCCATATATCTACTAACTGAACTAATAGCTTGTGCATTAGGCCTGGTGCACACCATAGCATATAACAAGCTACCAACTGCACTCGCATATGACACCTTCACATAGGCATTGTCCTTCTCTGATATCGAAGAGCCTTACTTGAAAGCTGTGTGTGCAAAGACATGAGTGTACCGATTGTCTTTGCTCCTTCCATGCTAAACCAAGCAAGCACCTTTCGAATATATTCATTTTAAGTGAGCTTCAAAAGTCCGTGCTTTCTATCCCTTGATCTCTAAATCTTTTTTGCTTCTCCAAGGTCTTTCAACTCGAATTCCACTTTTAGTTTCAACTCCAATTTGTTGATTTCAACTTTATCTTTAATCAACATATCATACAAATACAAGAGCACATACATTCAAGTATCATTCTTTAAATGCTTAAAATAAAGACATACATCTTTATTACTACGATTAAAACTAAGTGAAAACATAAAACAATCAAACCTCTTGTATCACTGTCTAGACGATCGTTTAAGTCTATAAAGAAACTTCTTCAACTTTCAAACAAAATATTCTTTTCCACTTACAACAAAACCGTCTGGCTGCTTCATGCAAATGGTCTTCTTCAAGTTACCATGTAAGAAAATGGTTGTTGACTAGATTTTTAACCAATCTTGAAATTAGAATAATGCGTGATGAAGAGCAAATGTTACTTTCTAATCACTAGGCTTAAAATGAAAAATGAAGAAAGCAAGCGACTAAAGTAAGCGACACCAAATAGAGTGATTCGGCAAGCTTGCCTACGTCCATTATGAAATTCTCTTACCATATTTCTCTCTTACAATTATAGAGAAATACAAGAGAATAATAAGAAAAATGAAGCACTTAAGACTAATGAAGTAGCTAATCTTAAGAAATTGTTGTGTGAAGAACTCTGAATTATGTATAGTACCCAAAATTCTTATATATTCCAACCCCTTTAAAGTGACAATGCATGGACGTTTACATTGGCTGAGATGAATGATGGATGACTGAGATTGTACTGCAAATCAAACGAAAAGCACGCTTGGACATTGATCTGATCGAACGGGCTGATGGTAGATAGTTGAAAAGGTGAAAGGAATGTGCGGCTGAGATAAGTGCCAACAAAGGAACCGCACAAGGCATATGTCTAGTCTTTACTGTGCATTTACTACATATGTACCGTGGTGGCATGCTATGGGAGTACAATATGTTTTTTGTTAGAACAGACACACCTAGTTGCACCCTTTACTGTTTACTTTTGCATGCTGATGTGGCAAGACTTGCCGAGTTGGCCGATGAATGATCAAAGATATAAAGAAAACAAAGTTGCTAAGGACCAAGCTATAAAGGACTTGCCTAGTTGGGTATGAGGCGACAAGATGGACTATCAGTATCTGCACCGTTTGTGGTTTGAAAAAAAAAATACATGAAGATTTTAGTTTGGGTGCTGATAATAAAAGTCAATCGATGTTTCTTGTGTTAAAAAATATTTTGGCTTAATCATGAGAAAAATAATAATGTAATAATAATAAAATTTGCATAAATCATCCTGGACATGTGTGAATTTTTCTTTTTTTATTGTTGTTATACTTTCATTATGAAGGAAAAATATTTGTATATGAAAATATATATTAATAATAGGTGAATGTGAATTGTATACGAATACATGTCTAACCCATAACGGAAGGTATATGATATGTTATATTTTTTGAGTGAGTTTGATGTTAAAAGTATAGAAAAATAAATTATTTGTTTTATCCACTAAAGTTTTCAACAAATGAATTAATTAATTTTTCTTGGTTGTTAGAGTAAAAGTTGGAAATAAAATTGTGACTTGTTTTTGAGATGTGCTTTAATGGTTATTGTTGTGGATGGATGTAAGATGTGTGCTCTCTTTAGGTATTAAAGGTTCTACACCACTTGCTATTTAAATTACGCGGTCATGTCGCTAAATTGGTTGTTAATCATAAATGAGATCTACTGGGGATTGGAATGGTAAGCAAGGGCGATTGCCGTGAGTGAATATAGATTAGACAATATCGTTTGAGGGATTAAATTTGCACATTTGAGATCTATGAGAGATCGAATGTGTTTGTGTGACGATTGTCAATCACAGTGAAGAAATTATATTTAATGGTTCTTACATTAGATACCAAACGAGCCATCAATCCATCCTAGCTGATCGACGTCGGCTAGCTTCCTATGATAACTTGGCCCCGTTGTCACCGGTCAAACAGTTAGCTATGCACAACCATAAGGTTTATCTTCGTTGGCAAATAATGTATTAATGAATAGTGAGGTTAGCCAACGAGGAAACAAGGATTTTGTGCAGCTTGGAGATTGTGTGAGGATGCTCACTGGTTTGAGTTATACGGTGAACCTGTCTTAAGCGAGGTAAACTCAATATATGGTTATATATTAATTATAATTTAGAATTTGATTTGATAAAGTAACAATTGATTTTATTTGCAAATTAAATCTCAGAGAGCCATAACATGAAAGTAAAACTATGATTTAAACTTGATAAACGTGACTAGCAGACGACTAGAGTAGCAGCTACAAATCACTGGAGAAATTAGTGACACTAAATGGGTAGTCGTGTATAGGGGTAGCCAATGTGTTGTGACATTATCACTCTTTACCCTTATATGACTTCTTTTATCTGTTTTAAATGCCCGAATGTTTCTTCATTTGGTTATATGATAAATGACAATGTTACACATGCTCTTTATACTTCATGTTATACAAGTTTCACTATATTTTGGGATACTGGTACACTCATGTCAGACTATGTCTGACTCGAGTTTTCCCTCTTGTATTCTCGCGAGTAAACTGAGGTTTTGTTAGAAAGGTTTTAGACCAAGTATCTTATGTACGACGAATTGAGGTGCAAACCTTATATATATACACTTCTGCTGGTGATATGATGTTTTGAATAAATATGTCTTTTGTGCGTGTGTGTGTATGCGCGCACGTGCGTGCGTGTGTCATAGGTGTTTGGAGTGTTGTTGACATACTAGCTTTATGTTTTATTCTACATTGCGAACACTACTGTTATATCATACGATGTATTATATTTTGTTTCGATAGACGTGCCTTGGGTAGTTTTGATATTTGCTTTTTGCTCAGATTATATATTATTCTATCATGAAAAAATTACAACCATGCACTACTTTGTGCCAAGATGTGATATGTGTCGGTGGGTATTTTTATTATTATTATCACCAGTTATTATAACGTACGGTATAGCACATAGCGTAGGGTATGCACTATTTGACTTATAATAGCGCACGAGTCATTTATAGTGCAAAATAACGAGCTATTTGTCAAAGCGCAAAATAGTGCATAGCCCAAAATAGTGCGCTATTTTTTTATTTTTCCCTTTTAGATATGTATATTGAATAAAGCTCAAAACTGGTTCAAAATATGTTTTCGAACTAGATCCATGGCAAGAGAAGGAATACGCTTGAACATAAAAGACTACAAAGCCTTGTCTTTGTCAAGTACGATCAAACTTTGAAAAACCGTTTCAAGCGAAGGGATGTAGTGAATTCTATTTCGTTAGAAAATATAGACGATTCAACTGAGTGGATGACTGGTTTCATGAAATGAGATATTTCAAACATAGAAGATAAGTTGATTTTTAAGAACGATAAGATGATTTGGGTAATATTTCATGGATGTCGGGACCTGGAGAAAGAGTACATAAGATTAGACAACGCCAAACTAAGTTGAAATGAGAAGGAAAAGTTTTAACTTTTAGATCAGGGCCTATGCATGTTGATGATGAAGAAGAGACTAACTTTGAAGGTGATTCGGAGAAAGACAATGTAGATTATGACTCGAATAAAGAAGAAGAAACGGAGGATAGTAAAATGAACAAGATATGTCGACTGCTTCTCTTTTAACACTTGATATTGTATATTGGGTTTTCGGGTTACAGGCCCATAAACCCGTCTTCTTCAATTCTCATTGTATTTAAGACAACCGAATGTAAAAACTGTATTAACATTCAAGCAGCATATCATTCTTTGCTCTGATTCAATCAATAAAGTCAGTTTGCATTTCTTCTTCATCAAATCAAAAGACTATTCACATCATAATAAATTCTAACATGGTATCAGAGCCAGCCTCAACAGCTTAACAGCTTTTTAAACTTGTTTGCATTTGTAATCTGATCCATCGGAGAAAGCTCATCATTTGGATCAGTTTTTATCCATCAGATTCTTCATCATCATTTGGGTAAAGGATTTGTTCAAGAAAGTCACTGCCACGCCAAGTTTAGCAACCGGCTGCAACATTCTTTACAAAAACAAATCCAAGATTGAAAGAAAACCAAAAAACCAATCAGAAAACAGATTAAGAAACTCATCAATTCAGGAAAAGATGAAAGTGCCATACCAAGAGCAATCAGAGAAACCTCATCATCTTGCTCGGTTGCAACATACCTGTTCAGGAAAGAATTTCTTGATTCTTTAATCTTTTATTTCTGAATTTATCAATCATTATTTGGCTTCTGTCCCAAAGAATCTTCATCACGACTAAAGGCAGCAGTGCAACATCAGATGATGTTGCAAACTCTATTCATCAATCTATGACTGTTTCTGACAATCCAAGGCAGTTATCAACCCTCAGTCCAGTCTCATCACTGCACAACTCGAAGAGGACAATTATCTCTTTTGGAAAGTACAAGTTGAAACAACTGTCAGAGAATATGGTCTTGATGGATACATCCTTGACACAATTGCTGTTCCACCTCAATTTGTAACTGATCAAGAAAACAAAACTGTGAGCAACGAAGAGTATATCAAATTTCAAAGGCAAGACAATCTAATAAGTTCTTGGCTACTTTCTTCAATCAGTATAAAGTTTCTACCATAAGTTATAGGATGTAAAAATGCAAGGGAGATCTGGACTACAGTTGAAAGAATTTTCAACACCCAATCAGCAGTCAAAATAATGCATTACAAAAGACAGTTACATAATATGAGAAAAGACAGTCAACCCATGAGGGAATATCTTTTCAAGATCAAGAATACAATCTTCTAGAGGCAGCGGGACACAAAATGTCTAACACTGAGCATGTTCTAACAATCCTGAGTGGTTTAAGTGATGATTATGAGTCAATAGTGGCAGTAATAGCATCTCAAGAAACCCTACCATCACTGGAATATGTTCACTCTATACTCTTGGCTCACGAGGGAAGACTTGACTACAAGAAACCCCTAGATACAGATATTTCTATCAACTATGCCTCAAACAACAAAAACAGAAATCAAAATTATGGTAAAACTGATCAACAGTTCCAGAGGGGAGGTCAGTCTATGAGAGGAAGAGGTAGAGGAAGATGAAATGGCAATAACAAACCAAAATGTCAGATATGTGAGAAGGTGGGGCATACAGCTGTAAAGTGCTACTTCAGATTCAATGCAAATTATACACCAGGTCAGACATCAAATAATCAGAAAAATGGCAGTTACAGTGCAAACATGGTACAAGTGCATCAAGATTCCAATAAACAGCTTGGTGGCAACAGAAATCAGAACTTGAATGAAATAGCTAAGACAGATCACATACAAGATGAGTCATGGTATCCAGACTCAGGGGCTACAAATCACTTGACAAGCAATTTAGAAAATTTAAATTTGGGCAGCAGAGAATACAGAGGTAAACAGTCTATTATCATGGGAAATGGTAAGACAATTGAGATTACCCACATTGGTAATGCCTACATCAAAGGTGAAAGACAATTATATCTCAATAACTTGTTAAGAGTTCTCAGTATAAAGAAAAACCTTATGAGTGTTTCTCAATTTGCCCATGATAATAATGTTTATTTCGAATTTTATCCAAAATATTGCTTGGTTAAAGATATTATAACTAAAGAAATACTTTTGCACGGTAATGCAATAAATGGTCTTTACAAGTTTACTTTGACTAACAGCAAAGGTTGCAATCAAAGAGTGACAAGTTGTAATAACAATGAATTGCAGTCAAGTGAAAATGATAAAAGTAACTTTGATCTTTGGCACTACAAGTTAGGTCATCCCTGTACAAGTATTGTAAAACTGGTTCTTGAAGAAAATAAAATTTCTTTTAATGATATTACTTTGCCTTATGTATGTTCTTACCGTCAAATGGGCAAAAACCATAAATTGGCCTTTGCAAATTCTGTTATAGAATATAAAGTACCCCTTGAATTGATTGCTACAGATCTTTGAGGTCCTGCTCCAATCTGTTCAGATCATGGGTACAATTACATATCTTTTGTTGATGCTTGCACTAGATATACTTGGATATATTTCTTAAAATTCAAAGCTGAAATTTATAATGCAGCCATATACTTTATAACTCAAGTGGAAAAACAAACCAATCATAAAGTCAAGGTTATTCAAAGTGATGGGGTGCAGAATACAAATCACTCAACAAATATTTTTTAGACAGTGGTATAGTACATAGGACTACATGCCCTCACAAATCTGAGCAAAATGGCTTAGTTGAAGAAAACATAGGTACATTGTTGAAACTGGTCTAACCCTACTGGTCCATGCATCTTTACCGTTAAAATTTTGGCCAGATTCCTTCAGTACTACTGTTTATTTAATTAACAGACTTCCAACCAAAGTACTGAAGGGCATAAGCCCCTTAGAAAAGTTCTCAAGGGTTAAACCAGATTATCAAAACTTAAAAACCTTTGAATGTTTATGTTTTTCCTACTTGAGACCATATAATAATCATAAGTTAAACTTTAGGTCTCAGCCATGCACCTTTTTAGGTTATGCAATTAAGCAGAAGGGATACAAGTGTTTAGATGAAACATGGAGAATATTTATAAGTAGACATGTTGTGTTCAATGAAAAAAAATTCCATTTGCAAATGCAAGTATTAAAACTACACATAAAGTATATAATCTAAAAGTTTCCATACCCAGTATACCCGTGCAATCATATATAAGGAATGCAGCTGAAACTGAGAAAGGAACAGAACCTCTGGACCACAACACACTGTCTTCAGGACCAAGTCATGATTCAGAAGGTCAACCTGATTCTCATGCTCAATCACCTGCAGATTCAAGTAATCAAAATCAAAGTGATCATAAAAGTCAAACTGCAGGCAACACCAGTCAGGACAGCAATTTAGAGTCATCTGACACTGAATTACAGATCAGAACGGGTCATCATATGATAACCAGATCAAAAAGTGGAATTTATAAATCAAAGGTTTATGCTGCAACAATCAGTACCACAGAACCAGAAACATTTGAGCAAGCATTCAAAGATGAAAACTGAAAAACTGTTATGGATGAAGAGTATTAGGCATTAATGAAAAATAATACATGGAACTTAGTTCCTCCACCAATCAACAAAAATATCATAGGATGCAAATGAACATACAAACTAAAAAGGAATCCAGATGGAACTGTATCCAGGCATAAGGCAAGACTTGTTGCCAAAGGGTACACACAACAGTATGGTTTTGACTTCAGTGAGACATTTTCACCAGTGGTGAAACCAACAACAATTAGAATAGTTCTCACTATTGCTCTACATAATGATTGGAGCATAAGACAGCTAGATGTAAATAATGCTTTTTTGAATGACATCTTGCAGGAAGAAATTTATATGGAGCAGCCTCAAGGATACAAGCAAGATACAAATTTTGTGTGCAAATTAAACAAGGCTATATATGGATTGAAGCAAACTCCTAGAGTGTGGTTTGCTAGATTGAAAGCTACATTAGTCAATTTGGGCTATCAATCTACAAAATCAGACAACTCTCTGTTCATTAATAGCAGTCTTATTATTTACATACTGATATACGTTGATGATTTAATTATAACAGGCAATAATGAAGGTGAAGTCAACAATATCATACGGTATCTTGACAAACAATTCTCAATCAAGGATCTAGAGGAATTAAACTACTTTCTGGAAATAGAAGTCAAAAGAAAATCAGATTCAGAAAAAAATTTAAGTCAAAAGAAATACATCAAGGAGCTTCTGATCAAGTCAAAAATGGATGCTGCTAAACCTCAACCAACACCAATGACCAGTCATCAACAATTATCTAAATACAAGGAAAACCAATAGTAAACATTAAACAGTATAGGAGTATTGTAGGAACCCTACAATACTCTATTATAACAAGGTCAGATATATCATACAGTATTAACAAAGTTTTACAACTTATGCAGGAACCACATGAAGAACACTGGAAAGCAGTCAAGAGAATGCTTAGATATCTCAATGGCACAACAAATTATGGTCTCACACTAAAGAAATGCAAAAGCCTAAATATTACAACATATGCAGATGCAGATTGGGCTATGGATGTTCATGACAGGAAATCAGTGACAGGCTACTATATCTACTTAGGAAATAACTCAATTTCATGGTGCTCAAAAAAGCAGACAACCATCTCCAGATCTAGCACAGAGGCCGAATACAGGAGTATTGCAAGTGTTGCAGCAGAAATTACTTGGATACAATCCTTACTTTCAGGAATGAAAATCAAAACAGAGATGAAACCAACAATATGGTGCGACAATCAAAGTACGGTTTATATGACAGCCAACCCGATGTTACATTCAAGGACAAAACATATAGAGATTGACCTATATTTTGGTTCGTGAACTGATACAAAAAGGAAAGCTGGAAGTGAATCACTTACCATCATTCTATCAACGTGCAGATATACTTACAAAGGCGCTTTCAGCAAAAAGTTTCCATCGATTCAGAGAAGATCTGAAAGTCGAAGCATTTGTTGAGGGACATAACTAAAGGTCCCATCTTTCCTCAAATCTACAGTCGTATTTACTTTAGATCCATCCTAGAAGGAGAATCGAAGAAAACTACAGAGAATTGATCGCGTACATGTTTTGATTGCTTCATCGCTTCGTCTCAGATCTGCAAGACATCTCAAATTAATCTCTGATTTTATACAAGCAGAAATTTTAAGCAAAGGATTGAGGAAGAAAGACTATTTTTGGAAGAGTGCAGCTGAAAGCCTCAAATCGCTCATGGAAGAGGAAACCCTAACCCTAACATTCGGTTGAGGGGGGAGTAAAATGAACAAGATATGTCGGCTGCTTCTCTTTTAACACTTGATATTGTATATTGGGCATTCGGGTTACAGGCTTATAAACCTGTCTTTTTCAATTCTCATTGTATTTAAGACAACCAAATGTAAAAACTGTATTAACATTCAAGCAGCATATCATTCTTTGCTCTGATTCAATCAATAAAGTCAGTTTGCATTTCTTCTTCATCAAATCAAAAGATTATTCACATCATAGTAAATTCTAACAAGGATGATTTATATAATGATGATGGTTGCGATTTGGATGACATTAGTGATTAGGCTTCAGAAACTTAGAAGTATAAAATTTCTAATTTTTGTTATCGTGGACTTGAACCATATTTGACTTAGTTTATTTGAATCTTGTCATTGTAAACTTTGTGGTATGTTATTTTCGCTTGACCTTCATATTTTCAATTTGTGACTTTCCTTATTTATATTTTTTCTTAATTCTTGCCAATAGAAAATCTTATGCATTTTATGCAAAATCATATTCCCCATGCATTTTTTTAGAAAATTTTATCTCACCACAAATTCATAACTTACGAATATAAGAATAAATTCATATCCTTTAAGACACGAATATGTTATATCCATCAATTATTTTGAACGTACAATATGAAATCATCAACCATTTCTTAATAATTGCATTTTACATCAAAAAAAATTATATTCAACTTCAATATTGTAAGGTCTGTGGAACTAAAATTAGACTTTATAAATTTTGAGGATTAGATAGGAAATATGAACATTTTTTATAAATAAGTATAGCTTTCTATTTTTAAAAACGAAATAAAGTATTTAATACCATTACACATATTTATTTAAATATATATTCTATTTTGAACATTAAAAGCTAAAAAGATCATTTAACATTATAATTCAGTCAGACTCCATCGAAAAGGAAAAAAAGAAACAATACGCTATCAAAATTTTTTTAATACGTACATGAAGTATGGTAGTATTTGTATTTGGAGTCTTGAAGGGTTTGGATATGACACTAAATCTACAAAAAATAACATTAATTTTGAATGAACATGATATATTTGATTAATTGTATAAATATGCAAAATTTTAAAAAGCAAACAAAATAGCGCAAGCTATAGCGCATAGTGCAAGCCTTGCGCTATTCGCTATTGACTACCTTGATTATCATGTATCCATGTTGGCCTAAGGGAATGTGTATGATGGAGCATTCTCATAGTGCCTCATTCCGTGTGCTTTCGAATGGTAAACTCCCTCTAACTACATGGAGACTAAGGTCGAGTTGTCACAAAACACTCTCGGTCGTATTGGAAAAGAGATGTAACATGACCTGAGTGGCTAACCTCAAGGGTTTTCATGCGGTAGGGGAGCCATGAAAGATGAAGTTCCAATATCTGTTTGAGGTAGCTGTTGTTGCTATTGATTTAGGGAGTCGGTTGTTGAACGTACTACTGAAGTTTAAGTTGATGAATCAACTCATTGATAGCAAAATTTAGTTAACGACACTCAATGTCATGTCTTGATCTTTAACGAAAGGGACATTGTTTTTCAATTTGTTTACCTTCTTGGGTATCGAGTTCAAGAGGTGACATCTTGCACAGGATCATACTTTGAGTTGATATGTAAATATCCTTGATCGTGTTGGTCAAAGCAGTATACACAGTGAATCGATGAACAATCTAACTTTGAGGACATTTGCCACTATTGTCAGGTTCATCAACTTTGCATCTCCCTTTGGGATTAGTTATCTCCAGCTTATTACAGCTGGGTTTGTTGCAGGAGGATTGTTGGACTTGTGCCCCAAGTGAATGAACTTTTCGGTTCGTTTATAGAATCCCTGTAGGCTGTGGATTTTGTTCAGAATCAACTCTTCCAATAGTTCGCTGTTTTTACCAATTCTAACAACTTTGGCCCTGTAGACCATTTGTGGGTTTGGTAAAATAAAATTGGCATGTGCAACGTTGAACCGGGCATTACTATTTCAGGAACTCTTTGTTTCTTTGTTTGATGTTATTCATAGTGATAATATTTTTAGTTTACTTTTAATGTATTCGGAATTGTTTTTTGAACTTATTTGCTAGAGCTACCTAAATCTGGTTCGTAGTTATTGAACCAGTCAACAACATTTCCAGTCAGGAAGACTGGTATAATAGCCTCGGATGCACAAATGGCATCCATATGAATGGTGTATTTGAGTAGATGTCCAACGGGATTGATGGTCATGTCGTGAGATTCCATATGTGGCATCTTGAAGTCCGCAAGAGTTCGGGCAGCCAAAATGTGTCAGACCAACAGGTACCATTCTTCCTCTGAATTAGAAGAGCAGTCTCTTTGTCTATCTTCGGATCACCTATGGTTATTTCTGTAGCTTTTGTCATCATGGAGAGGAGTTCTGACGCAGCGGCGGAATACAAAAATTGATGATACGATGAAAGTAGCAATCGGTGGATTGAGAAATACTGAAATGCCCAAATTCGTTGATCCGAAGATGCCGAATTCTAGCTATCTCTGACACGTTGATCGCGCACGATACCGTGAAGAGAGATCTACAATTCTTCGAGCGTTGATCAAGCGCACTTGATTCCGCGAATTGGCTTCAACGATCGAAGATTCGAGCGCACTCGAATGTCGAAGGTGGAGATAGGAGATACACTCGACTACCAATTGGATGAAAGCACAAAGCTAACAAAGGAAATTTTATTTCAAAATCAACAACCTTTACAAATGGCCACACATGCCTATTTATAGGCTACAACACACACTTATGAAAATTTCAGCAAATACAACATCACTTAGATCGTACGCGACCTAAAACACAACATCACGACCTAAAATTACAAACGAAAGGAAACAGACGACTTATCATATCTCGTACGCGACCTAAAACAAAACATCTCGCGTTCTAAAATTCACAATTTATTGGACATTGTCTGCGACTTTGGCGGAGTTCGCGATCTATCTTCCTTCACTCGACTGTCGAAGCGCGACTTAGCAGCTATGGTTTGGGAGTGGAATTAGGTCGCGAGAAATAGGTTGTAGTGAAGTTAGGTCGTAGGAATTGGTAGGTCGCGGTGGTGTTAGGTCGGTGATGTTAGGTCGTGGAGACGTTGTTAGGTCGGTGATGTTAGGTCGTGAAGACGTTGTCGCAGAGGAAGTTAGGTCGGAGATTGTTTGCGACCTATCGTTAGGTCGGAGAACTATTGAAATTAGGTCGGGAAATGTTATGTCGTGGGTAAAGTTAGGTCGTGGGAATGGTAGGTCGCCGATGCTGGGTCGTAGCTCGCCATTGCTAAGTCGGAGACGATCTAAGGTACGTCTCATTGCTTCTTCTTTTCTTGTGTTCTGTCTCTGTCGCACTGCATCATCCTTCCCCTGTTGAAAAGAATTCGTCCTCGAATTTAAAAGTTCTTTCCCAGTGGATTGTTTATCTCCATAATAAGGTATAAGATGTTTAACATTAAACACGTCGGCAGTGTAAACATCTTCAGGCAGTTTCAACTTATAAGCATTTTCATTGATCCGTTTTATAATTTCTACTGGACCAATCTTTCGGGCTTTCAACTTGTTATAAGCACCTACTGGAAAACGATCCTTTGTTAATACAGCATACACCCAATCACCCTCGTTGAACTCCACACTTCTTCTCTTTTTATCTGCAGCTTGTTTATACTTCTCATTCGTCTTCACCAAACGTTCCTGAACGATTCTATGACAATCTTTCAACTCATCAACGAAATCTGACGCCCGTTTAATCACTCCTTTCGGTTGTGGTACTACCGTTAGATCCAACGACCCTTTTGGCAAGTTTGAATATACAACTTGAAATGGACTGTAACCAGTGCTTCGGTTAACAGCATGATTATGAGCAAACTCTGCCTAACACAACTTTAAGTCCCAACTCTTCAAATTGTCTTGTACAAGACATCACAACAAGTTACCCAACGATCTATTTACCACTTTCGTTTGCCCATCTGTTTGAGGATGATATGCACTACTAAAATTCAGCTTCGTTCCGACCATCTTCCACAAGCTTAGCCAGAAATGACTCAGAAAACGAGTATCCCTGTCCGACACAATCGATTCTGGCAATCCATGAAGTCGATATATCTCTTTGAAAAACAACTGGGCAACATGAACAGCATCCGTCGTCTTCTTACAAGCAATAAAATGTGCCATTTTCGAAAATCAATCAACCACCACATAAATGGAATCGTTTCCCCTTTGAGTTCGAGGCAAACCCAAAACAAAGTCCATACCCACATCAACCCAAGGCTTAGTTGGTACAGGTAACGGCATATATAATCCAGCATTGGTCGCAGTTCCTTTCGAAACCTGACAGATATGACATCGCTCCACAAACCTTTCCACTTCTTTCCTCATTGATGGCCAAAAATAAGATTGTGAAATCAACTGTAATGTACGGTCTCTACCTACGTGGCCTTCTTCATGTAGCTCCTTCACAATCTTCAACCGTAAACTGCAATCAGGTATACATAATCGATTTCCCTTGAACAGAAAACCATCTACCATCACAAACTCATCAGTACTCCCGTCTTTGACTTTCTCAACAAGCTTCGCAAAATAAGGATCTTCTTCAAACAATTCTGGCAATAGTTCAAATCCTGTCACTTCAACCTTCATCGTTGTCAACAAATGATTCCTCCTACTCAAAGCATCAGCCACACGATTCGTCACTCCTGACTTGTGTTTGACAGCAAAAGTAAACTGTTGCAAATAGGCGATCCATGATGCATGTCTTGCTGAAATCTTGTCTTGCCCTTGTAAATGCTTCAACGCCTCATGATCAGTGTAAAGAACAAACTCTTTCTGAAATAGATAGTGTCTCCAGTGTTTCACTGCTTGTACTACAGCATAAAACTCCACATCATACGTACTATACCTCATCTTCGCCCCTGATAACTTCTCACTAAAGTATGCAATCGGACGTCCCCTCTGGCTCAACACTCCTCTAATCTCAACCTTTGACGCATCAGTGTGTAGCTCAAACAACAACTGAAAATCTGGTAATACTAGAATTGGTGCAGACGTCAGCAACTCCTTGATCTTTCCAAAAGCATCTCCGCTTCTTCTGACCATGAAAACTGCTTACCCTTCATACAATCTGTAACAGGCGTCATCACACTACTAAAGTGTGGAATAAATCTTCTATAAAATGAAGCCAACCCATGAAAACTCCGAACCTCTGTTATCGTCTTGGGCTGTGGCCAATCTCTAATCGTCTCTACTTTACTCCGATCCACCTGTATCCCTTCCTTTGATACAACATACCCCAGAAATAAAACACTATACGTCATGAACACACATTTCTTCGTTGCAGCATAAAATTGTTCTTGTCGCAGTACCATCAGCACTTCTCTCAGATGATTCAAATGTTCCTCTGGACTTCCACTATATATTAGAATATCATCGAAATACACCACCACAAATTTCCCAATAAAAGGTCTAAAAATCTGATTCATCACCCTCATGAACGTACTTGGCGCATTTGAAAGTCCAAACGGCATTACCAACCATTCATACAACCCCTCTCGCGTCTTGAACGCTGTTTTCCATTCGTCTTCTGGTCTAATTTGAATTTGATGATATCCGCTCTTTAGATCAATCTTCGAAAAGATTACAGACCCACTGATTTGATCTAACAGATCATTAAGCCTCGGCATTGGAAATCTGTATCTAACTGTGATCTTATTCAATGCTCTACTATCTGTGCACATCCTCCACGTTCCATCCTTTTTGGGTACCAATAAAGCTGGTACAGCACAAGGACTTAAACTCTCCTGCACGTGCCCCTGTTCAAGCAATTCTTCCACCTGCCTTCGCAATTCTTCATGTTCCTTCGGACTCATTCGATAATGTGGTCTATGTGGCAACATTGCTCCCGGAACAAGATCAATTTGATGTTGAATGTCTCTTAGTGGCGGTAATTCCTTCGGTAACTCTTCTGGAAATACATCCTCAAATTCTTTCAAAACTGGCTTCGCTTCTTCTGGAATTTCAACCTCTTCGCTGCTCTCTCGCTCAATCAACAAATACACTTCCGGCTCTTCCTCAACCTCCTTAACAAACTCCTTCAAAGATAATAAAGTTTTCAGCTCTTCAATCTCTTCCGACTTACTTTCTCCTTGTTGTCTCTTCTTCGGAACTAAGATAATCTTCGTACCTTCAAACATAAAACTGTAGCTATTGGTCCGACCGTCATGTTATACTGCTCGATCATATTGCCATGGTCTTCCAAAAGTAAGTGACAAACGTCCATCTCTACCACATCACACCAGATCTCGTCTTTGTATTTCTTTCCAATAGAGAATGGAACACGAACTCGTTTATCCACTTTCACCTCTCCTCCTTTTCTCAACCATGCTAACTTGTATGGATTCGGATGCTTCTCTGTCTTCAACTTCAATTTTGTTACAGCCTCGGTTGAAATGATATTGTCACAACTTCCCACGTCAATCACAAATTTACACACCTTCCCCAGTATAGTACATGTCGACTGAAAGATATTACTCCTCAACCAACCAGCTTCTTCTTGCTTCGATGTCAAGCATGATCTTCTTAGCATTAGATTACAACCTTCATCTCCTGACGCAACATCCTGTTCATCCTCCTCAACTGGACTAGAATAATCTCCATCAACATCCTCATCCTCAATTTCTGCAACCATGGTTCTCTTCTTTGGCTTTGGACACTCATTGCTTTTATGACCCAACTCCTGACAATTGTAACATTTGAAACCATTGTTAACCTTTGCCTTCTCAGCTTCCTTCACCACTGGTTTACTGATAGGTTTAGAAACATTAGAACTTCCACTAACACCCTTCACTTGATTGTTGGAATTAGTAAACACACCCCCTCCTCGTCGTCCCTGCTTCTCCCAAGCCAACGCTTTCTGATGTGCTTCCGCCACAGACTTGGATCAAACATATTCACCATATCCTGGATCTGCATTCTCAATCCCCCAATGAATCTAGATGTCAGTTGTTCTTCCGTTTCCATAATATCATTTCTTGCAATAAGCTGATAAAACTCATCTGCGTAATCATTAACAGTCTTTGTGCTCTGCCTCAAGTTCTGCAAATGTTGATACATCAGAGATTGATAATTGTAAGTAAGAACGTTGCTTTCATCAATTTCTTCATCTTCTCCCAAGATTCAACTTTTGACTTCCCCATTCGTTCACGTGTAAGTTTGGTTTGCTGCCACCATGCCAAAGCTCTACCCCTCAACCTTGTAGCAACCAACTTCACTCTACGATGTTCTGGAACTTCTTTGAAATCAAAAATTTCTTCAACATTAGCCACCCAATCCAAAAACTCCTCAGCTTGCATACCACCTTTGAATTCTGGAATTTCAGTCTTCATCTCAGATTCCCACTTGTGATCGTACTCCGATTGATTTCTTCCTTGTCCACGTCCTCGTCCATGAACACTACCACCATCATACTCTTCTCCACAATCTGATGTATATCGATGTCGATCCTGACCACCGACATCTCTACCACCACCATTCCTTCCACCAACATTCCTCCGATCTACATTCCTCCGATCTCGATCAGTCACATTTCTATCACGACTTCGATCATCAACATTTCTATCACAATCTCGATCCTCGCTTCTATGATCACTATCAACACTTCTCTCTCGATTTGAATGTGGTGAAACTCTACTTCTTCCATGGCTCGATTCAGGTGATACCCTTCTCTGATTTTGACTCATCTCCAACGCCATTCTCTCTAATCGATCAATCCCTTCATTAATCTTCTCATTAAAGTTTTCGTTAATTCTTTGCTCCATCTCATCGGCTTCTTCTCTCCCATATAAAGCATCAATGTTGTGATAACGGTTAGCTCTTCTCGGAGGCATGATCACTCTTCGACAAATTCCAATAAAAACTTCACTTCGATCTAAAAATCTTCAAATCAAAACTACCCACTTGTTGAAAACTTCAAAAATCTCCAAACGAACAAATCTCGATAACCCACTTCTCCAAATGATGTAAATCTCGCACAACTCCAAAAATCTACGCAAACTCCTTGCGTTCTAGCTCTGATACCAAATGACGCAGCGGCGGAATACAAAAATTGATGATACGATGAAAGTAGCAATCGGTGGATTGAGAAATACTGAAATGCCCAAATTCGTTGATCCGAAGATGCCGAATTCTAGCTATCTCTGACACGTTGATCGCGCACGATACCGTGAAGAGAGATCTACAATTCTTCGAGCGTTGATCAAGCGCACTTGATTCCGCGAATTGGCTTCAACGATCGAAGATTCGAGCGCACTCGAATGTCGAAGGTGGAGATAGGAGATACACTCGACTACCAATTGGATGAAAGCACAAAGCTAACAAAGGAAATTTTATTTCAAAATCAACAACCTTTACAAATGGCCACACATGCCTATTTATAGGCTACAACACACTTATGAAAATTTCAGCAAATACAACATCACTTAGATCGTACGCGACCTAAAACACAACATCACGACCTAAAATTACAAACGAAAGGAAACAGACGACTTATCATATCTCGTACGCGACCTTAAACAAAACATCTCGCGTTCTAAAATTCACAATTTATTGGACATTGTCTGCGACTTTGGCGGAGTTCGTGATCTATCTTCCTTCACTCGACTGTCGAAGCGCGACTTAGCAGCTATGGTTTGGGAGTGGAATTAGGTCGCGAGAAATAGGTTGTAGTGAAGTTAGGTCGTAGGAATTGGTAGGTCGCGGTGGTGTTAGGTCGGTGATGTTAGGTCGTGGAGACGTTGTTAGGTCGGTGATGTTAGGTCGTGGAGACGTTGTCGCAGAGGAAGTTAGGTCGGAGATTGTTTGCGACCTATCGTTAGGTCGGAGAACTATTGAAATTAGGTCGGGAAATGTTATGTCGTGGGTAAAGTTAGGTCGTGGGAATGGTAGGTCGCCGATGCTGGGTCGTAGCTCGTCATTGCTAAGTCGGAGACGATCTAAGGTACGTCTCATTGCTTCTTCTTTTCTTGTGTTCTGTCTCTGTCGCGCTGCATCAAGTTCAATCCAGCCTTGTTGGGGATCGAGTAGCACCACAAGGGAAACGAACGACTTCGAGTCCGGATCACATCATTTTTACCGGTAAGGGACCAAGTTTCATAAGGTCAAAATGGGCATTTCAACCGACTTTAGAAGGTCAAACTCAATCGGGTCCAACTAGGTTTTGACTGGCCAAGTGATCACCACGTCGTCGTCATTTTGCCTATCATGTGCTCATTTCAAGCGCCTTGGGGTCGATTCCAGTCGCATGGTGGTTGATTTTAACCGTCTGGAGTTTTGGTTTAGTTCAAATGGTTCAATGGACTAATTTAGAGATTATGTAGTTGTTCCAGTATTCAATCGACCCAGAATTTGTTGCAATAGACCCTTTGATCGGTTTGGTCATAAGCAAAATTTGACATGTAATGAATGACACCATTGTGCCAGTGGTCAGGCGCTTCGACATTGGTTGAGAGGTCATAAGTTTGAAACTTGCATAGCGTGATTCCAACCGTTGAAGATATATTGACATGTAGTAAGATTTATACCATCTAAGACTTGTAATATTAGTCTGAACTACCATTAAACACTAAAAAAAAGACATGCATTGACCAATCCAGCAGCTGTCATTCTACAATCTCCATGTAGGTTGAGGAGAGAGAAATCATTATTAGGAATGGTTTCTTGTCTGGTAAAAACATTTCAGAACGAGATTTTGAAAAGGTAAAGAAAAGGTTTTTTTTTTTTCCTTGCAGATCTTTCCCCAAATAAAATCAAAAGGGTATCTTGTTTTATAAGGGGAGTTTAATAATTGTGTGTTATTTCTAAGGGGGAGAACAAAATATTTGATTCTCCTTTTAACAAAACAAGAACTAAATGAAAATTTCCAATTTCACATTCCTCTTGTCCCCTTTGGTGATTCCCAAAATCATAAACATTAACTTTTAAGGAGGGAATACAAATAAACTACAATGCCTAAACAGGCCATCAAATATTTATCAAAGCATACACCTGGCACAATCTGTTTGTTCAAAAAACACAGCATATATCATATTGCATGCCGAATCAGATAGCTATAATGCTCACAAAATATTTAGTGAAGCCTATTTGAGCATATGATTATAAAAGTTGGAGAAATAATATGTATACAGGTTGGTATGAAGAAACAGAAAAGATATTCAATATTTTAAAGAAACTAGCCTTCTCCAGTGCGCAACTGAAGCGCCAAAGCCATGAACAAGAAGAAGAGGCGGGCCACTTCCCTTAACGAGGTAGTTTATACTGAAGCTTTTCCATTTCCAAACATTGCAGCTGTCATACAATTCTTGCAACTCCTTGCTTATTGTTTGCTGGATCGGTGTGGTGAGATTGGTAGAATTTGAAGCAAAATTGAGGTACTTGTTTTGTTCAAATTTATGTGTGCTTCTGTATTTCTTTAACGATGAGGAATGGCGACGAGAAGAGAAAGAAGTTATTGGAGAAGGAGAAGAACGAATGGTAGTTGCCATTGAAGACAACTTTTTTCTTCGTCCTATCCAATCGACTATACTGTTTATTTGTGGTGCTGCAGTGCAACACTGCTGATAATGAGTGGAAAACTAATTTCGAGGGTGTTTGGGTTCAAGGATGTATTATATAACAATGATGCCTCAGATTAGAAACAAATCAGTATCACCAACAGAACAGCAAACTTCAATCTATGCCGAACAAGCATCAGAAATCCATCAGCAACGTCCAATTCCAAACATCAAAAACCTAGGCCAAAATGCCCCAAAATCGTAAACGACGAAAACATATGCTAAAAAGCTAAAATTACCAAAGCCGCAAATTGAAGAAGAAGCACAACAAAAGTTAGAAAGAAAAACAAAGAGAAGAAATGGACAACCAACAAAAAATGAAAATCAAGCAAAAATTAAAGAAAACATATTGCAAAAAGTAGCCGATACTAAATAATCAAGTCCAACAAAGTTAACACAATTGTATAATAACAGCATTGAAATTTTTTAACAGAAGAATGAAGAAAATATGAAGTAAAAAACAACTGTTCAGAAACAAAATGAAGAACAACAGCAAAATTTAAAAAGACGAACAAAGAAAAGAAATGAAAAAACAATTCAAAAGGAAAATCGGATAGAAAATCAAAAGACTGTGCAACAGGTAAATGATACTATAAAATTATAATATTAACAATATCAATATGCTAATAGAATCAAAAAATTTAAACAGAAAAAGGCAGAAAAAGAAAAGGAAAAAAAAAATAGAATTGAAGAATCTGAAGAAGAAAAGATAAATTCAATAAAATTAAAAACAACATCAGTTTATATCATATATTGCAAAAATGATACCTAGTGTCTTTTTGATTGGAGTAGATGTTTTTTAATTTTAAAAATTATTTGAATTGTCATTTATAACAAAACTGATACCAAAATATTACAAAAATGATACCTAGTATCTGTTTAATTGGAATTGATACTTTATAATTTTAGAAATTATTTTGACTGTTATTTATAACAAAACAGATATCAAAATATTGCAAAAATGATACCTAGTATCTGTTTGATTGACGTTGATGTTTTGTAATTTTAAAAATTATTTTGACTGTCGTTTAAAACAAAATTGATACCAAAATATTGCAAAAATGATATTCAGTGTCCGTTTGATTTACGTTGATGTTTTGTAATTTTAGAAATTATTTTGACTGTCGTTTATAAAAAACTGATAACAAAATATTGCAAAAATGATACCTGGTGTTAGTTTAATTGGAGTTGATGCTTTGTAATTTTAGAAATTATTTTTACTTCATTTATAACAAAACCGATACCAAAATATTGCAAAAATGATACCTGATGTATGTTTGATTGGAGTTGATGCTTTGTAATTTTAGAAATAATTTTTGCAGTCATTTATAATAAAACCGATACCAAAATAGTGCAAAAATGATATCTAATGTTTGTTTGACTGGAGTTGATGCTTTGTAATTTTAGAAATTATTATCTAGTGTCTGTTTGATTGAAGTTAATGCTTTGTGATTTTAGAAATTATTTTGACTGTCATTTACAACAAAACTGATACCAAAATATTGCAAAAATGGTAATAGTGATAGTTTAATTGGAGTTGATGCTTTATGATTTTAGAAATTATTTTGACTGTCATTTATAGCAAAAATGGTATCAAAATATTGCAAAAATGATACATATTATCCGTTTGATTGGAGTTGATGCTTTGTAATTTTAAAAATTATTTTCACTACCATTTATAACAAGATTGATATCAAAGTATTTCAAAAATGATACCTAGCGTCTGTTTGATTGAAATTGATGCTTTGTAATTTTAGAAATTATTTTGACTGTCATTTATAACAAAATTGATACCAAAATACTGCAAAAATGATACTTAGTGTCTGTTTGGTTGAACTTGATAGCAACCTCTTACAATTAATGATATTTATTTCATAGTTGATAGCAACCAATACCATTAATATATTTTTTAACTGATTCAATACAACAATGTTTTTGTTAATCAACTAAATGTTACTTTTGATACAAGGGGATGGTGATGATTTTGTAGAGACCTAAAACAAAAGCAAAAATGCAGAATTTGTAAAATCCGAGCAAAAGACATACGGATAAAAAGAAAAGGATGAAGAAATGAAATCTGACAATGGATATGGATGGGGCTTGCAAGCTACATACAGGATTATAAATTGGTAAAAAAGAGAAATGGAATTATAAAAAATAAATAGACATTTTGAAAGAAACACAATTTTACCAATCTTTTACTGTTTTTTATGGATACAATATTATAATGAAAAAATGCAAGAAGTAACAAAATAATTTAGATGCATTGTATAGTTGTTACTCAACATAATATGAAACGACCATATTTGGAGAAGAAAAATTGAAAGTGGTCGGAAATGATATCAGCTTGTTATTTGTTATGGCAATGGAAGGAAGAAACATATAGTCAACATTAAATATAACAAGAAAAACAACCCAATGAAATGTAGAGATTTTGCTACAAGAAATTTGAAATTTCTCCATTCATCGGTAGGAACTTACTTGAGAGAATAATAAAACAAGAAATAGAGAAAAAGGAAAAACAAAATGAGGAAGTCTTACTGTTGCTAATAATAACGATAATTTTGTTGACATTCTTTTTTCTTAACTGTCAAGCTAAGATGGGTATTTTTACCATATTTGACTAATATGAAAAAGTTGAAGACAGTCTCTTGGCCAAAAACAGTAGAAAAGAATTTCAACAAATTTGTAAAAAAAATTATTCACAAGTCAAGGAACATGTCAGGTTGCTCTACGATTCCATTGATAAGATATGTTATTCAAAACAATATTATTTGAAATAAATATTTTCTTTCTCTAATCTTATCTAATCAGTTTTTCAAATATTTACAGTATTGCATTTATGAAAAAATGAAGCTCATTCGATCAAGGCGATAATACAATGAAAGTTTGCCAAGATTTGGAAGATGAGATTTGTGGAAGTTAAAACCCATAATAATTAAGCAATTTTTGGATAATGTTAAAAAGAGCAACGTAAGTTAAAACTCTATCCTGCCTACATTGCTTAGTATCATTTTATTTTCTACTTAGTATCGGTTTTCACACTATATTTCTTCTAGTATCATTTTGGCAGCTGTTTAGTATCATTTTTAACAATCTGCATTTCCTAATCTCATTTTCACTTTTACTTAGGATAAGTTTTCACAAAAATGTTTCTAAATATTATATTTCTTTCCACTTACTATTATTATTAACAAATTATTTTGCCTAGTATCATTTATGCTTCTACAAAAAATCAGTTATAGCACACTATGATGCTTGGTATCATTTTTCCTCTACATAGTATCGGTTTCAATATTATATTTTTCCATGAAACATATTAGTTTTCACTGAGTATCAATTTTGCAATTGCTCAATATCTTTGTATTTGCTGCTTAGTATCCTTATTACATATGCTTAGTATCAGATTTTATTAACCTTAATAATGCAGTATTTTTTTTTCAAACAACACCAATCATTACAATATTTTTTTCAAACAAAACCAATGATGCTAAAATTCACCATAATTTTAAAACAAAATTCCACAGCTTAATAACTAAAATTAAAATAAAATATTCTCAATTGTGTACTAATCATCCATTACTAGTAACACAACATCAATATCGTAAGTACAAGTATAAATCCAATTATGTGTAGTTTTACTTCATATTAGTAGCATAGCATCAAACTCATCAAATGGGTACTAACTACTCAATATTAGTAACACAAACATCAACGTCATCAACACAATAAAACCATAATTAACCACACTACGTCTACGTAATAGTGATGGTGAAATATCGCATAACTCATCCTAATGTGTTTCGATCTCCATATAATTTACATACATATTCAAGCAACAATCAATCATATATATCGCAACAATTCAAAGTAATTTATTTATATCTACTAGTGTGAACCCGTGCTTCGCACACGGAGTTGACAAAATAATTAGTTTTAAATTAATGGTTGAAAATAGCTGGAAACAGATACGCAAATGAATTATCAATTTCTAATAATATTAAACATTAAGCACTTAAGTAGTGAAATATTTATGGTTTGAAGATTTTAAAAAATATGTCTTTATTTATATATTCAAATTGCAATTGCAACTTGAAATAATGGGGTTTGGATGATAACTGAGCATCCATCTTCCTACCATTATATCAGTTGAAAAAAAGGTAAAATTTAGTCTGCCAAAGTTTACGTGGAGTCAAAGATTGATTCTGAAGAACCAATAGAAATGATTTTGCATTGAATGCCCTGAAATTGACAAACTAAAATAGTTTGATAATACCAATAATAGAACATATTCTTCAAAAAGTTCAACTCGCACGTCAACTAAACACAAACGAACATTTCTTACATAATTAACACTGTATAATGTGGCAAGTTATTACATTTTGTACAGCATCCCGATTATTTTCTTTGGGTGCATAATATAGTACATGATTAACCATGTATATAACAAAGAAAAGAAACTATATTTTACAGACATATTAGCGTTCCTCGTACTGTCTGATCTTTGCTAAGAATAAATGTTATTAACAATCTTTTTTTGTTGGCTTGAGCTTGGCTAATGGATATAACGTTCAATACTATACATGTATTCCTATGGGGATTGACACTGTGAATAAGAAAAGAGAGATATAATAACATTCCATTATGTATTCTATTGACCATTTTATCAAAGCAGTAGAATATTCCAAATGCTTTCTGAATAAATTAAACCAAATATTTTGTGCTGTCTCCATTAACCTATGTTTTCATTTAAACATCAAAAATATTTTACATAAACATTGAACGCGTGTAAGAAAAGAATATTTAGTATTAAGCAGTTTATTCAATTAGGCAGCTGAACAATGAAGCACCACTTCAAAAAGCAGGTTAGAAGAACCATATTCTACCGCCACACTTTTAATCAGACCCTTAGCACTCACAACCTTTTCTTTATTAATACCAAAAATAGAAACTAATCAAATCATTCACATCATGCAGTCCCAACAAATAGAACTCACTAAGTATGTTTTTTATATATAAATTATATTACATGCGAGGGTTTGTATCAAAAACATTGTATTTACATTTTGTTGCTTTTATTGTCAAATCTGTTGTACTTTGAAATGAGTAATTGAACACTTAACCTTTCACCTTAAGCTCCAGTTGATGCTGCAATATTGATTGACCACAAACCGATGCTCCGATATCAATCTGCATAAACAGTAAATGCAATGCTTAATTGTACCATGTAAATGTTACTTAAACCAATTGTTCGAGTATTCCCGCTCCCTAGAATGGAACTCTTTACAGAACTCACTCGTGGCCAAGATCTATATCCTCATTACCTATTCAAACATTTTCTAAGGAATCTCAAGCAATAGTAGGTTCTGACCTCTTCCTGACAGACAGAAAGAAAATCATTGGGGTAGAATTCTTTGCTACACCATAATTGATTGTTGTAGCTATAAGGAAGACACTTTTGCTAGCTCCATAATGAGCAACTGTAAGAGGCGTGACTTTCACCACTAATTTCTTAGCCTCGTCTTTGCCCATTCATTCGTTGCATGATTTTGATCAAATATTCCATATTAATAGCCAGGTGCAGATCCTTAATTGTGAAAGGCTACTTCAGTGTAGTCCCTAGCGGAGGTAGTACGAATCAAGGTAAGGATAAGATAGATGCAAAAATTCTCCTTATTTCTATTTTGCTGTGTATATATTAATTGCAAACTGAGTTTTCCCAAAAGGCATATGTGGTGTATAATGTAATCAAGAAATTTGTTCACTGAAACCTTGAAAATAATTTTTTTTGAAGAGGATAATAATGAATACTAATTACCACTTATATTCTATAACTTTACCACATGAGCTAAAGTACTCGTAAATCATCATACTGAAGTTGTACCTTCGCTCGTAGCTTCCATAAGATCTATAAAAAGATGAACAGTAAATACAGGTTTAACTCTTATCAAGCATACAGAGATGATATTAACATACCACTTTCCTTTAAGAGAGATGTAACATATCTTACATGAACAATAAACATTTATAAGAACCCATACGTATGACGCGTACGATTGGACGTGTAAAAGAGAAAATGCATTAGTTTTATTTTTAGCAAGGACGAAACCATCCTCCTGTTGCCTTGTTTTTAATTAATTATATATATATAATCTTTCGTAATAGTATCAATTTTTGAAATAAAAAAATTATATGGACTTGATGTAAATAGTAAAAGAATTGTAGAGTAGCTTGTGAACTACAGTAGATATCATTAATTATAGGTACTTGAATGCTATACTGCGCAAGAGAAAAGGAGATGATTGAAATCTTAGAATTAATAAGAGGGTAACAATTCTTCTATTTTACTATTATTTAATAGATTAATAAGATAATTGAATTGTTATATAAACTACTATAATAACTCAGCTGCTATTTTTCGATGTTCATTAAGTCATGACATACACAATGCATTGCAACCTACTACCGATCACAATAAGAGAAAAGAGGGAAGGAAATGAACTAAGTTTCTATTCAAAATGCATGGAGAGGATGGTAAGCATGAAAATGCATCTTCACTCAACACATATCTAATAGCTGAAGGAAGTAGTTATTCTGTAAATGACATGTGCATTACTATAAGTTAAAATTATATGTAATTATTTACATACAGACTTAACTACTGGATATCTCGAAGTGGGGATTTGTGGAGGAAATTAGTTATTTCAACATGGTAGTCAGTATACATCTTGAATTGCAAAGGATGGAGAATCTATATGTTTAAAAGAACAAACATGTGATAAGAAAGTTTTCTACATCACTTATTAAGTCCTTTTAATTATAAGAACCCATTATAACTGATTTATTGTCCATACATGTGGAAGTTTGGCCTATCATGAATATACACATTGTATTTGAAATAAACTGGACAGAAACTAAAGGATAAAATGGATCACACAGGGTTTTGTATGCTTATCATGGATTTCAAAGGTGTATATAACCCCATTCTCAATCGATCCAAATGTTATTGTTTATGTATAATTATAGTACTAATTTATAAAAGGAGGAAATGCATTTTTTTTCTCTTCAGTTTAAAAATAACAATACTGTAGGTAGTATTCCCAACAGTTTGACCCAAACACAAAAGAATTTTGGCAATTTAGCCAAAAACTTTAGAATTAGCAACAAAAAGGAAATAAATGACACAAAAAGACAACACTACGATCTTATGACTTCTACCAGTCGACTAAATTTCTCCTTCAAGCTTGCATACAAATTAGGTAAAGAAACATACTCTTCCTTCATGGCTATTCTTCATTCTTTCAAGCACCCCATAAAAAGCAGGTCTGCCAGTAGTCTCCCCCAGAGCAGCTATGAGATCCGCTCTTCTTCGGTCCGTTAAAGCATTGAGAGCTGATTTCACAGCAACTGCTGCATGCTGCCATCCTTTAAGATTAACTCGTGCTCCAAGCATCGCCTTGTAACAAAAAAATCACTTTTAAATTTATTATCTAATGGGAAAATACGTTTATTTGTTATATGCTCATTAAAAATCAGCGTAAAATATCATTTTCCTGAAATGCAAAGCAGTGTTACTCACCGTTGTTCCTAAACATAGCACATGTCTTCTGATTATCAAAATATTTTGAAATACGTGGACCATAAACATATCAGTGAATAATATTCCGTTTTAATAAAATGAATCCAAACCATGTACATATCGATTGCATAAGAATCATCAATCGGAGCAACACTATCTAATAATAATTTACCATAGTCTCATACTCATACTAATAATTTACCATTATGTTTAATAACCGTATCTAATAATATCAATTCTAGAAAAGATTATTGTTGAGTTTATTTATAGCTTTTCTCAAATGAGATAATTGGCCAATAAGCAATTTAACACTTATAGCTAATTCACCAAACACCAACAGTACATTACCTAATTTTGGAAGGATGGGATTTTTAAGAGTTATTCTAAAGTAATACATAATATTACATTATGGTACTAAAAAATACTCATTATCAGACTACATAAGCACCGAGTAAAAGAACCCAAAGTAATAATATCAAAGAATTATCAATGGAGAATACTACTACCCAAGTACTCTTTTTATGCGCGTATAATTGGAGTAGGGACAATTGACTTATATAATTTACCCAAACCAAACTATTAAAGCCTAAACTATAAATATGACAACTCAGTTTTGTAGTATGCATTAAGCATCAACCTGAAATAATTCATCTTTTAATATGTATTTCTCTTTTCATGAATACAGTGTTGTAGTAAAATTATAAATCTTGAAGCACTAATGCAGTACGCATAAATCCATATCAATCTTACAGTTGCTGATGCTAACATCATATCTGAATTATTAGAAATCTCAAAGAGAACGTTTTCCATCATCAAACAGGATTTTATTTAACAGAGTAGATTAATTTAAACTCAGAACACAATTTTCAGTCTAAATGTCAAGATATCCATGGAGCTTCTCACCAAAGAAAACTCATTCAATAATCGAAGATTCACAGACATCCACCAAAAAACAAACTAAACAGAGGACAAAGAAAAACGATAGTGGAAGTTACCTAAACGCGACGACCTTTCTAGGCCTTATCCCTTATTTGTCTGGCTTTGAATGGAAGTACCTTAATCCAACTATTGAACTGGAATTATTGAGATAATTTTATCCACTCTTACCACTGCATTGAACCTCAAGCATCATGGTGTAGCTGTTGTACGTTACAGTTGCTATTAAATAAACACATCAGTACCCAGTTTCAAAGTTTTTCAATTAGTTGTATATTTCAGTAAATAAAGTACAAAGAAATTAATTTTTAATGAAGAAAAACAAACTGAGTTTACGGTTAGAGATATCATATGTACTGTTTAAAATTTATCAACGTGTCAAAAATTAGAAATTGTTCCATGTCACTGATTAATCACACATTAAACAAAAAAAAGTACACTGAGTAGGACAAGTATATGCATCACATACTGATATTGTATAAACATGTTCACTTGTACTAATTTGCCAAAATTTGAGTTATATACTACTTTGTCATAAACATTTGTGTATAGCAGTCAGTTAGCATGGATTTAAATGATAGGAAAAAATCATTTTAGGATATAAATAAGACAGAGCTACATACCATCAACTAAATAATTGTCAATACCAACTTATATTCATTGAATGGTTCTCTTCAAAGAAGTACAATTAAATCACTTAACCTATTTAACAACGGACTGAAATCTTTATTTTTTTTACTCCATGTGTAACAATAATAGAGTAAACACAAACTGATGCATTCCCTTAACCATTATAAAAGCACATCGACTATCCCACATACATGACATATAATTTTCATATGTGATATGATAAAAGCAGGCGAAGGAGAAAAAAAAATGCATGATTAACAATTCACCAACTGATTCTATTTTTTTTTCCTTTCCATCTCCAGGTCAGGCTTTATGCTTGAATGAATGCCGACTACTGAAGTTAAAAATTTTAACAACTTGCCTGCTAAAGATACCAAATTACCAAACAATAAGCATGTAATTTTAAAAATATATCATGAGTTGGACTCAGACCTGCAAATAAGCTTACTACTGTGGAAACCCAATCTTAACATCAAAGAACTAAAAAAGGAAACAACTTGTCATTTACCCACCGAATGTTAAGCCTCAAGGCAATGATTTTCATAAATTAACATTAATCCACCATTTTTTATAACAGTGGAATATTTGGACAAAACAAATACCTTGGTTTTGCATTTAGATAAATTTTGGGTATCCACAACTTCTTTATTCTAGGATGAAATTGGCGTATAAATGCATGTTTCTTTCTTCATCATGTAAAATTCCTAAGGAAGAAGTAAATATTATCAAGTAAATAAATCAATCAAGCAAATAATTCTCAATTATAAAAATAGTACACAAAAATGAAAGATCAAGAAATATAGAAAAATAGGGACTTTGTCCTACTTGTACCGATTTTTCTGTGATATCAGAAATTCATATTTTAATTGAATATTGTAGATGATTATACTTTGTATAAGTAACAACAGAAAAATCGGAAAAAAAATTTAAGTGTTGTTGAAAATCGAACTGCAAAGTGTTATAAAAAATTGCTAAGAACAATATGTTTGCTGATCATCGGATTATAAATTTAAGAAGATGGAAATTAATTTCACTACCCAGTTTAAGGCGCATGGGAAATGAAGGGAGAATATATCAATGTAGCGCACGGTTTAATGTTTAAATGTTACAAACAACTAAGAGAAGAATATTAATCTTTGTTCAGTTTTATCTTGATTGGGCATGCTCATTAAGCTATCATGGGTTCGACCTTAGAGATATATGCATGAACATATCTTATTTCATTCAATTTAATTGTTTGAAAATTGATGGGTTTGTTATTCATACAAATTCTGGTGGAATGACATTCAAGAGGTGAATTTCAAGACTTAAATCCATTCAGGCTTTGAATTTAAGCAGCATCGGTTGATGTGTTAATTCATTTAAGTTAGAAATGCAAACACAAACATTTTGAGCCATAAATTAATTTATACCATAGGTTTATATAGCAATAGTTGAAGATATCAAAAAACATGCTTGCAGATCTCATTATAGCCGCATCTAAGTATCCTAAACCCTACTCAGTGAACCAATATTTAATCATCACAGTTCTAATCGCGATATTAGCAACAATTTATTCAGTGATGGTATCAAAATAGCATTTTGTTCAAGTAGTAGATGCAAATGGAGGCAACCCAAATATCAGAGCATCAATTCAAATGACCATCTATTCATCCAAGTATTAAATTCAAACACCTGCAGTGTGAAAATCGACCTACAATGTTTCATTGAGTTTCGAAAGGCAAATTAAAAAAAGACATGAGCTCTGAATAAACCTAGATAAATATGCTAAAAAAATAGTGTTTAAAGTAAAGCTCAAATTAGCTTAGGTCATGGAGCATTATTTGCACTGAATAAAATCACACTACGAATAGTCATAACCCGAGGAATGTTTGGGGAAATCAACTGTCCATAAAGCTGACCACTTTAGACGCTAAGAAATGAGAGTCAGAATATTTGATATTGGAATTAGATTAGATGTATAGGTTTGAAGTACAAAGATCAACTTTGAAAATCCAATAAACTTTAGATACATAATAAAGAATTCACTCAAGTTTAGATTTGAAAGCGGTATTGATTAGATTGAAGAATTTACAATACATAGTCTTTATATTAGGAGCAACATTCTGAAAAGAAAAGAAATTGCAGTTGAACTTTTGTGCCATAATTAGTGTGAATTTGGTAAGTTTGGATTTATCTAAATGACAAATTGCTTGTAGAAAAGCATTTTGTTTAAAACGTCTACCTTGAGCCAATAGATGTTTAAATAAGATTATCATGAACAAAATGATGATGCAACTAAACAAATAGATTTTTTCTGATTGACTATAAACACGAAGAGCAATATGGTAAGTACAAATTTGCTGCATATATAATTAAATAAAAACAACCACCTTTATTTTATTGTTCAACTTATTGGTTTTATGCTAATTCATTGACTTCCCCTTCATGCAAGTGATAGATTCTATGATATCCAATAAATACTACCTATCAACTCCACTATGTGGATCAAATGTGCCATCTTTGAATAAAGAAGAAAAAGTCTTTTAAACATAACTATAACCCTTAGCCATTGTTTTATGGTCTTGCTACAAAGTAAAGTGATTAACTTTTCATCTGAATGGTTCTACTTATCTGCTATTGAATACCTAATAATTTTCTTGATTATTTTTACTATTACCTTAATAATAAAAGTATTAGCAAATCATCCATAGAAACAGTTGATCAATGCAGGAAGCAGAAAAGTGTCTATAACTTCATATTCACATAAGCCATTCATCAATCCAAGCCAGTGCAATAAAATTCGAAACTCATAATTAAATTTTATCCAAGAAAAACATAGTTTTTACTACCCAAGTTTTTTACAGCCATCAACATAATATCTTTTACCAAATAACAGACGAAAGTTATTAAACATCATTTTAACATGGATATAAAAGTTCATAGCAAATGATTAATTGAAATTCATGAATTTTGAAAATGTAAAATCATATTTTTATCAACGAAATCTGTATATGGCATTGGTTAATAATAAAATTATTTGCAAATAAAAGAGGAACGAAAATGCCAGGAAGAACACCTGAATTTTAATCAATCTTCAATTATTGTTATTATTGGTTGAGCTTCCTCGAAATTGATTGTACAATTTAAAAAAAAACATATTTCTATATATAGAAAACGTTGAATCAATTAAACGCAGTTGTAACTATATAGATAATGAGATGGTGTTGCCGTGGATTTCATTTAATTGTACTATGGTATGCATGGACATTAAACCTTAACATATAAAGCTTTGGTATTCAAGGAAGCTCGAAAGTGACTATGCTAAATAGTATTTGCCTTATTAGTAGAGATGAATAAGCAATTTTAAAATAGCAGTTCCAAAGCATTTCATTATAAAAAAAGATTAATAAAACTGAATTATACTTGGAGATTAAAGGATTCATAATTTACCATATTAAGTTGTAATACCTTAAATGTTTACTTTTACAATTATGATGGCTAAATAGGTTCAGGATATTAACATACAACATCATGTATTAACTTCAAAATTCTTTGTAGACCGATCTTTAGCGAGGAGTTTTACTATCTGTATATGTAGATATATTGATATGTCACTAGCTATTATATTAGGACTATAAAAATATTGACTAATCAATTTCGTATGATCTATATCCCAATGTAATTACAATAAAAGAACAATAAAACATTCATCAATGAAATTATTATTTTTCAAAGCCTGTCAAATAGTGGTAAAAGCACTAAATCAAAGTTTGTGATATCTAATCGTTAGGGCATCAAGAACCTTTCTCTGAAAAACAGTACTATTGGCATATCTAATAGTTGAAGTTTATAGTTTCACCTTTCATTGGCCTTAATCTCACTTATATTCATTTCTAAAACATTGAAATCCAATATTTTGCTTCTTTCTTTGAAAGTGGCATGTATCAGAGCCAAATAAGCCACATGCAACCAATAAATTTGACCAAGAGAAATTACCATAAAGTACACATCAGTAACGAATTTGTAGTTTATTTGAAAAATCAAGAAAGCTATTTGATACGGGAAACGACGAATTTTAAAGTTGTGCCATATATAGCTCAAGGCCTTTTTATCAAAAAGTCATCAATAATGAAGAAAGGGGGTTTTCCGACTCAATGCCTTGTAAAAGTTAGCTAAACAGATGAAACCATGATAGATCAGTTTTTCTAGGGAAATCATCCTTTTCTAATAAAAGTATCTTTCAAGGCAGCCCGGATAAATTAATAATATAAACCAATAAGGTAGATTCGGTAAATTTGGCTATTGGCATATGCCTTAACAATGTCCAGGTTATATAAAACTTGATGAATGCAAAGACACTACGTAATTACCAACAAAAAAATAATAATTACAGTAAAAAACATTTAAAAAGAGCTTTGGCTTGAAGTTTATTCGTACATAGTGTGGAATGAAATAAGGTTCTATTGACGAAGAAGGAATAAAGGGAACCGAATAGGTGTTGTTCTTATCTTCACATTGCAGAGACATGTTTTGAATTTAGAAATTCAATTAATGTCTAAAACTTTAGCCAAATTGTATTACTGAGGCAAACAAATGCATATACTTTATATAAATAGAGATCATGAATTTAGCTCAAAAACTAAAAAAAAGACTTCAATATTACTAAAAAACACATCTCATATATCTGTTAAAATAATGAACTTGTTAACAAAATTGGAAACCAAGCAAAATCAATGGAAGATACCGAAAATAGAGTAAATTTTGGTGCCAAGCTTTTGAAGTGGACAACATCTGTGAATCACCATTTCTGAAAGAAAAATACCAACCTTGAGGAAACTAAAGGACAATGATCAAAATTTCTCTAGAAAATAATTGTAAACTAAAAAGAATATTGATTACAACTAAGAGAGAGATGATAATCAAACCTAGAAGTAATATACATCTAACAACATCGTTCAGTTCATTTGTGGCCGAGCAACAGTACAATGGAAGCGGATGAAAAGCATGGGAAAGCAAGGTTCGATATAGGGTTTGAGAGTAGAGAGGACAGCGGGAGGAAGAACAAAAGAAAGGGATACACGGAATTAAAGAAAAGGATCCACGTCAGAAAAGAAGGTAAACATAAGAGGAATCGATTGATTTCGGGTGGAGAAAATTGGAAGGAGGAGATTGGTGATGGGGGAACGGAAGTGTCATCCGGAGGAAAGGGAGAAGATAAAAATACCACAGCGTAGAGGAAGAAAATTTTGGAGACTGTTCAGTTGCCAAATTTCAAGGGGGCCTGTGTGAGCTTGAAATTTAACTCACTAATAATAATATAGTATAGATTATTATCAATTAAATATTAAATTGTCCTATTATTGTTTATTATAAAAACACATTTATTTATTTTATCTCAAGACAATAATAATTCATCAAACACTTCAAAAATTCTTCATTGCAGATTTATTACTTTAAATATCTCAAAGCATCACTATTTAATCAAAAATAATTTCATCAGATTATTTTCAATAATAATAATATAATAATTACTTTACATTCAAATAATAATATCTATTCAAATCTCTTTATCACCTTTATTTAGCTCAAAAACAATAATACTCCACTTTACATTTCAAAACTCTCTTTGTTACTATTTATCTCAAATAGCAATAACTTAACCCAAAATACTCTTGAAAACACGTTGTTGTTGTTATTATTACCCACCTAAACATCTCTTATTTTTATTACTCAACTAATAATAATAATATTTTTCCATAAACTCCTTCAAAACCATTGTATTGTTATGTACTCAAAATAGTAAAGTTTCCTTAAGATCATATTATTATTTATCAAATTATGCTTTACTTTATAAATAATAACAAATTCTCCAAGTTTACTTTAAAATAGATTTTTTGCTATTATTCATGAATTTCTACCTTATTAAAATTTGCATATCAATTTCAGTATAAATTGTTAAATAACTATTATTTACGAATATCACTCAAAATTTGTAAATAATCTTATTTTTTGTTAATTTACCCGTTTTTCCCAAAATTATACAATTTTAATTATTTTCTATGAATTAATAATCTTCCCTCAAATCTACAATTAATTACTGTAAAATATGAACATCAAATGGCATAATAAATAAACAGCCAAACAACCAAATTGGGACACATATCATATCAGAAATTAAAACAATCAAACCATCATGAATAAGAATAACACGTATCAGCAGATGCATATTTTGATGAATATTTATCTGATATTTAAAACATAAATTACTATGACGATTTAATCTTACCAACACTCTTTTACAAATAGCTCCAAAAGCCAACAAGCCACTTGCCAATCATCCATAGTTTTGCTGTGAATCCAATAGGATAAACCACGCATGAAATGAGGGTCATACGCAAAAGTTATTCGAGTTAGAAGTTATAGGGTTTATAAAATAATTTATAATTTTAAAGGGGTTTAAGTGCAAAAAAGTAATATTACGGTCATATTTCTCTAGATCACATGTAATTCATCTACGTCGCTGCCTTGAAACTCATGCTTTCGTTGGGAACCATCGTCACGCTGTCGCCTGGAACCGTCAATTGCACCACCTGAGATGCCTTGTTTTGCCTCGGACTTGCCCTTGTGCCCAACCATGCTCCTCCACACTCATTGGAGACGCTAGTAGCCACAATCCAATTTCAAACCCATACCTAATTTTATCAGCCAATTCGCCCCTCTTTGAACAAATCTAGTCGTATAGATCAATTCCCCTTGTCACTCTAACGGTACTCCCCGATCGTTCTCTAGTCATCGTTTCATCGTTGACCTTTTAAGGACAACCAAGATTTCTTCATGATATTCTGGAAAATCGGTGCAACTAGGTGAAAAGGACCCGTGACATTGGTTCCACTTATTGAGACCTTTAGTTTGATATAGAATATATAGGGGTTTGGCACTAGAATTCGTTTGATGTTGATTTTTGATATTAAAGGATCTAATCTTCATTACATGTCCTTACATTCTTTACCCCTTAAAAGCATTACACCATTGCAATTTCCCAAAGAATAAGCTCTCAACACAATGAATGAAACATTATACCATATCATATGCTTAACTATTAAAATTATGGGAAAGGATACTGATCACGACTATATACTTCTTTGGTAGAACACGGCAACCACACAGCTCAGTTAATCAAAACACAATAAAATTCATTCATAATCATGAATTCAATTTTCTACACACACATGCTATGGCAACACATACATTTCCATAATCATGCAACCAAAACTAACATGTAAACATAACACTTCATCAACAAAGAGTGAAACAATCTCAATCATAGATCAACTCTGTTCACATGTCATATCAAGTGTCTTAATAATCCAACCATAATAGACCATAATAAAAGTTCGCCACCAAAACCCGAGTTGGTCTAAACATGCATGCAGAAATAGAGATACAGTGCAACAATCAGTACAACTGATCAAAATAAAGCACACATACTTAAAATAACAAGGTATTATCACCACACTAACATACCAACACAAGTTTACTAATATAAATACTGACTACATATCCATTATAATATTTTTATCCTTCAAAACTATCGACGAGCTTTCTTGTAGTCTCATTCCCAAAATAATTTGTGTACCATCTCATACTTAAACCCTCCAAAATAATATATGTTTCCACTTATGGCTACATCCTCAGATACATGTGCCTACTTATAGCTACGGTCTCAAAATAATATGTCTTTCTACTTATGATGTATCAATCCTCGATTCCCATACCCATATAAATGGTCGGGAAGTTTAGACCTTTACTAAGTTCTCGTACCAAGTACTCTTGGATACATGATAACTCGTACGATCACTTTATACAATCCAACACTACTCAACATCGCGGTTTCATCAATGATCGAATCCATGCCATTCCGTACAGCTGGGAAACTAGACTATCCATATTAGGTCTAGGGTAGTAGATCATTCCCAACGACTCACAGTGAGCATCCTCACCAACCCCTTCTTCATGAGCGTACATCGAAACCTCCGAGTTATCAATGATCTCTTTGTACACATCCATATCGGAACCCATCTTGTTCCTACCTTTATATCGTGTCAAAAATCTAATTCCACAATCCTCTTATAGTGAGTCCTTTATTTGATGACAGAGATGACTTACTCAAAATACCAAACATGGATCTGTTAGCTAATCATTGCTAGCGATGTGAGCTCTAATACATCTTCAAATCAAAATATTTATACCAAAATAATTTCATTTTAAAATCAAAACTTCCATGTTCTATTCAAATCGAAAGTACTTTTATTAAAAATATTATCATTCATTTTTTCTTTAAAATCAACTTAAAATAATTTGAAGTAAACACTATTTTATATAAATTTCAAACCGTATAAACTTCTTAAAAAATCAAAAGAGATGTCCTTATTGAAATCAAAACACTTAAGGAAGTAGACAATTGGTTGTATAAAAATAGATTTTGAAATATATATGCGCTAAAACTCCATATTTTATTAAAGATGTAGTGGACCTCCCAACCATCACTTTGATTTCTTAGTGGTACCACCTAAGCTGTAATGATTCGCCTTTTCGACCCCCAAATGTCAACACTAATACATCCACGGTATTCGTGTGCCGAGCATTCAAGTGCTGGAAAGATGAATTGTTAGGGTAAAATAAAAGAAAAAAGAAATATAACAAGGAAGAAGAGAACACAACATTAGAATCTCACTAGTGGAATGAGAACATATAATATCAAAAGACGGTACAAACTGTTACTTTAAGATACATAACATTTTAGAGTTACAATCCTAAGTACTATCATCAACCTGGACAGTTATAACAGCTTGTCCTCACAAATGTTGATGTATACATAATAGTAATGCATTAGAAATAAGAATACCACGGTAGGTGAATGGAAGCATCTAGCTCGTCTCTAGAAGCTCCAAAGAACATCAATGAAAAATTTCCTTTCCTAGACTACTCGAAAGTGCACTAATGGAAATAAGGAAAATATAAAACCATGGGTCAGACGTAAGTCTGGCGTGAGAAAATCAAGAAATACGCGTACAGCGTATAATGGTACTTTTGAGACCGCACGGATCACCGTAACGGTTGTCCCCTAAAAAAAACTACCAATCTAATAAGTACAGGTGATATCTCTACTATTAATACTAAGAGCTCAATCCATTAGTTTCAACAGTGTCTTTTTGAAATTCCCAAAATGCCATTTGCATCACCAAAAGCTCAAAATGCCCTTCGAATATTAGGACTTAAATAGTGTTAGATGAATAAGCATTCTGGGTATTGGTACATACTATCTTTCAATTATTATGCGGTCAATTTAACTTTGCTTACCCTCTCCACCTCAACGCAATTTAATAGGATCTGCATGAAGGGACAACCTACTGCTTCCTTTCTTAGCTTATATACACTGACAATTAAGATATTTTTGGTGATGTAGGACTACTTAAAATTAATTAGTTTCCACGTACAACTACTTTAATTTGTTCAATGCTTTTCAAGTTACTAGGCTATCTCTCATTTTCCATTTAATCTTCTGCCTCCTCTCCTACTGCCTAAATTAATTTTACTGGCTATATGTAGTGATTCAAACTCTATTTTTATTATGTGAAATCACACAAACATGCATGTCTATCATAATGAATAGAACACTTTTATTCGTGGATTGTCCAAGAATTATTTGGGACTCCACATAGAGTCACACATGGTGATACGGACATCAGACAATAGCAGGTTACAAATTATTACTGGTCGAAATAACACAAAAATGATAGTAGAACTACCCCTCTTTCTAGCATAATGAAATTATTAACAATAAATTGGAATTGACAACATAAACATTGTATGTGTTAGTACATGTATACCAAAGAAGAAAACAAATAGACCAATTCTTCTATAAGAAAAGAATAGTAAGACACATGTCTAAGGAATGACACAAAGCAAGTTGAACTACACGGAGACAATGAAGGGTTGGGTAGCTATGGACTCCTCCGGAAAAGTTGTCCCTTACATTTTCAAAAGAAGATAACTTTTATTACCTTAACTGTTTTTTCATAAAGTTCCTTCCAATATCTAAGCCTTTAGCAGTTCTAGAATAGAGCAGGAATACAACCTACATTATATTATGTACATGAAGCTATATATGTTAATTATGGAACATCAACCAACACAACCATCTTTCAGAAATCTCCACGTTAACTCTATCTATATCAGAAATTAATATTAGAGATGATCTATATTGGCCCCATTAATGGGTATAGCTTTGGAATTATCTTCATTTTCACTAAAATATAGGATTTATATAAAACAAAAAGGTGATCATAGTTCTAATCCATTATTGGTAAAAATACCTTTGATGTCCAATATTATACATAATATACATGGTATTATGCACAACTGTACACCATTTCGGTGTTGCCTATTCAATGAAATGTAATTGAATTGTTCATTATTAGCTTTATTTCATTTTGTTTCCAACCAATATGTGTATTATTTTTTAAGCTGCTCGGTGGTGGATTTAAGCAAAAGTTGCTCTGTGGATTAATTTTTTTAGACCTTTTACATGCTAAATTGATGTCTACTACAAGAATATCTTCTAATTTGTTATTTTAACCATATATATGTCTACACGGTTAGTGGCTTTGTTGCAACTAAGTCTTTACCTATCTTTGTTATTCATAGAAGGCATACTTACCACCTGTGATTCAGAATTATGCTTGAGTCTGAATACGAACAAATGGATTAGTTTTATATTAAATGTGTTCTTATTAAGTTGTAAGAGAATGTGTTTTTGTTAAGTTCACTACAGGCCACCAGAGGCCATGAGACCATGTGCTAATTGTGTTTTTGTTTTGTGTTCAGATAATCTAACAACATGGTTCAGTTTCACTTTCTACACTGGAGTTTGCAGTATCAAATGTCATCCTTTTTCTAAGATTCTATAGTTGATGAGGTCTTCATTTATTAATGAGTTTGCTATCAATTATTAGGAACTGCACTTGCATTACTATCTTCATTTGTAATCGTATGAACCATGAAGGAGCAGTCCATTATTTAACTGTTATCTTCATTTGGGGTTCGATAAACTTTTTATTTGGGGTCTAATTGAACTAGCTATGTGCCTATTTTTTGTTGAAAAACTTCATGATGTAAGGGCACAACCCCGATTTCTCTTGAATCCTAATGTCCTAGATATGTTGTGTGATTTGTTAGATATCCTGTGCTTTGTTAATTGTGGTACATTTAACAGTTTTGTATATATTTGGTTGATGACTTTGGTTTTAATTTATTAAAAAAATTATATTTCTCCTGATTGTTTACAATTTATTAGTACAAGTGATGGTAAAAAGTTTACTGTGCCAAAATTAAATGGTACCAAATCAATTATGGTCCGTGTGTGCGCATTTTATACATGTTTACTGCTTTGCTATATCACTACACATAGAAAAAGTTATTGACATTTTGGTACGTAACAGTTTGATATATGGCCAAATGTCAATGTTTGTACTTATTGTTAGCAGCAATGCATTTCTTGGTACCAAAATATAATGTTTATTATTGCAAGGGTTGAGCTAGCTATAGAGCAAGTATTAATAATTAAACTGTTATATCTTCCAATTGTTTACCTTTTATGTGACAACAACCATCTATATTTACTCTACACCTCGTACAAATGTGTTGTTGAATTAATGCATGGACGTTGTGATTAGAGCAGGTCCACCTGGACGTGCATATAGACTTGTAATAGATAATATCTATGGTGTAGAATATAAAGCAGAAAATAGATGTGCCACTTGCATCTCACGACACAATAATATTGAAGTACAACAGAAACCGCTAAGGTATGTGTATCTCTAGTAAGCTATGTGTACGGTGATATAATAGAAAATGTCTATGGATTTTCCATGGAGATGCCTCTAGTAAATTGAAGTGAATTTACATGCACAAGGATCAGAAACCATCTTTCGAGCGTCATATATCTCTAGATAAAATATACCATAAGGTAAACACAACTGGGCCACGCATGAACATGTAGAACTACGTGGAACCGAGTATCATCAACTCCTGCAAGCCAACATAACGAAAGGATCTCTAAATATGGAGTTGATATACCACGTTGTGGGTTAAATAAACCCTAGGTTATGCATCATACTCTGTCTTTAACCATCTTCGATGTCGATGTCACGTTCGACATCTCTTACATGAGTCTTCATCACTCGAACGGATCTCGAATCTCTCTCTGGATTCCAACATCTCGAACAGTCCACAAATCTCTACAAGGGTCCTATTATAAGTTGTTCAAAGAATGCCAGTGCTTACCTATCCCTTAGACTTAACCTTGTTCAATTCTATAGCATTTGTCTGAAATGTTAATGCTGGCCTCTCCCTTGGACTTAACCTTAGGATTAACAGTTCAACTCTATAACATTCCACATCACAACTGCTTTCAAAACATAGACTCGTATACTAGTTCTGACGTGGTATTCGATAAGTAAAACACTTACTTATCCCGGATTCTTCAAAACTAATTTAGTGAGTTTTCGATTAATCAATTCCGGTTCTTTAAGAATAAACGAATGATATAAAGGAGTCCTCACTGGGGGATCTCGTATATATACATTCTTAAAGAATGAGACTATTCATACGAATAAGCCCTCCCCAAGGGATCTCAAACCATATCAATATGTGATGCTTACATATACCTCCAAAGTTAATTTGGTCAATTCCAATAGTCGACTAATCGATTATCAAGTACAAATAGACGATCGCATATGGAAATCAAGTCTCATATACTTATCACGTTTTCGACTTTCTTAATTTATATCATCCCTCGGTTAGGAGTGAAGTAGGTAGTTTAGAGCACTATTGCTTATAAACTCTACTCTAACATTAGCCTTAACTCTCATAAATAGAATAAATCTACTTTGTCGACTTTTAGTGCTAAGTATAGGATTAAATACTTTCTGTAAACAAGCAAACACACAAAGCATGAAAAATTCATATAAAGCACGATTAAGTTACACAAAGCATGATTAAGTTATTTAAGTAACTCATGATCCCTTTTTATTTAGTTAATCCTTTTATGAATTAAAACTCCTTTATAAATACTTGTATATATATTTAAAATACCTTTACAAAATATATATACATGTATTCACTATTCATTTCTACCCTTTTCAATAATTAGAAATGTATCCATATTCTTATTCCAAATGGTATAAGTATATTCAAAAATCTTAAACAAGATTTTTCATTTGCATAAGTATACTTAAATGGGTTAGAAACAAATGTCATTAAAACATTGTTACTATAAACCCAAAAACATTTTACTTATAATTATCTTTAAAACGTTCTTTTAAAATCTAATTATATTACTAAGTATAATAAAAAAGGGTTAAAAACAAATCTTGCTTAAACATTGTTTACTACAAATCCAAGACCATTTTACTTATAATTATGTTTAAAACACTCTTTTAAAGATTTAAGTATATCTACACTTATTAAACAAGGTGATATACTTTTAATTAACTTTACAAAACCATTTATTGTAACATAAGTGTTATAATCCAAAACTTCTTTTATTCTTTTGCAAAAGAATTAACTTACTTTTCCCGTCTTATATATTTACTAGAAACCCTCTAAAATGATATATATATATATATCATATACTAATTTATTTATAAAGCTAAGATATTTAATAAAATTCTAAAAACAGTTTAAAAGATATTATATTACATAGGCTTTTTAATACTTAAATAAATAATTAACTAATTTTCTAAAAACTATATATGCCTAAAAATACTTTAAAATAGTTATAATATGGTTTAAAACATTTATTTAACATATTACTTAAAAATAATTATTTTTTTTATTTAAAAACTAGAAAAAACATGTTTTCTTATTTATAAAAATAAACCTCCTACTTTAACAATTCATAATTAATTATTAAAAATTCATAAAAATTCCAAAGCACTTCTTAAATACTCTAATATAAGTTAGAAAATATCTTTAAAAAATTGAATTAAAGTACTTAAGTTTAAAGTCATTTCAAAGAAATTTAAACTCTCAAACAAAAACTACAACATTTTTAGAATGCTGTAAAAAATGGTTCGGAGCAAAGATAGTTTTTAAAGTGCCGCGGGTGAGTGTTATAAAAGAGTGCGACCTGGGACAATTTTAATATCAATAAAGTTTGATCGATTTTCGAGATGCTAACAAACTTTTTAGCATACAATCTTTTTCCAGTAACTAATATACACATACATCACAACCTTGGCAATAAACCTCTAAGGACCTCTCTATAAATTTCTAGAGAAAATGTCGAACATAAGGCATTTTCAAAGCTCATTTACAACGACTATCGCTATAAAACCGCTTTCAAATCAAGTCCTATTCAAATCAAACTCCAACCAAACTCTATGTGCTTTATTTCAAGACTATGCAGTATGTCATACAAGTCCAAATACATCATTTACATGTGCCATTTGCTTTCCAAAACAAGAATTACAACAAAATAAGCAATAATATATAGTCAAACAAATACTATAATAAAAATAGACATTATACACTTCGAATACTTTTTAAATGGTGAGTTAGCTCACCCATCAACATGCAAACAACCAAGTACAAGCTTTAATTTCCTACCACAACCTTGCGAACACCAACTTCCTACTTCTTCTTGCTTTGCACTTGCCTAGGCTTGAAAAGCCTCTTATATTACTCATGCCCTTATAGGGTTTGTGCTCCAAATCTTCAAGCTTTAAGTTGCTAGATGGTGTTGCTATGATGTTGCAAGCTTATAGAAGAAGTTTGGGTTGAATTGGAGTTGTTTGGAATAGTTTAGATCTTAAGAAACTATGAAGAGAAGAGAGTGAAGGCTGTTTGATTTTATTTTGCAAAAAAGTAAAAGTGTTCTAATGAACTATACATGGCCTTATATAGGCTTCAAGTGCTATGCTCTAAGCTCCCACTCACCACCCTTTTCTTGCTAAGAAGGCTCACCCCCATCATGCTTCCATGTGATCACGTTTCCACCTCACATGCCTTAAAAATATCTCCTTCCATTCAAGCCTTCTAGAAGCTTCTAGAGGGTTTCCTAAGTGTTTTTGTGAAATTATTTTTATTACTAATAATGATCTCCTAAGTTATTTAGTGTATGTAAAAAAAGTCTGAACAACTTCTATTGAATAAAAAACTGTTTATCGATAAAACGATTTTCGATCACATTATCGATATTTATTCAAAGTATTTATTTTTAATCAGAAACAAGTTTATCATCATTAGCTATTAATTAAAAGGGGGTTAACAATTTATTAAATCAATTTAATCGCGTAATATCAAAGGTTTAAGTATTTAAATACGAAGTGTTCATAATTCTGGGTCGTTACATAAGCCTTTGGTCACCAAAACATTCCAATCACTATTATTTAACTTCAAGGAACATTATCACATCTCTTAGTCAATTCGAATATCTAATCTTCCTCAGCTTAGGAAACTATGTCATCCCGTTATGAATAAACCAAATTTTCTATTAAATACCCCACTAATGTCTTCGATTTACACCCCACTAAAAGTCGACATTGAATAACTATCTACATTATACAATTATCATACAAAGAAAATAATATAACCTAGCACACAAGATAAACTACCAACAAGCCAACCGACCAAACAAGCAAACAAATAAAACAAGGTTAGACAAACAACGATAATACAATGCAAGTAGAAGAAATCAATTCAAACAAACATGACATAAATTATATAGCAAACTTAGTCAAATAAGCAGTACAAATTTTTTTTCTAACATAACCAATCGCTTAATAAGCATAAGAACAATGCAATCAATTCAAGCAAAGCAAGCAAACACAACTAAAAAAATGTCTCTATCCCATACATCAAGATGGGCAGCTATAACATCATAATCCAACTCTTTGGCATGGAATAAATAGACATTCCTAGAACTCATTAAGGAAAGTCATAGATTGTAACCATAAAGGTTACATCATCATAATGGATGTTGAGCAAACTAAGAACTCATATCATCTAGTCATCTCACACTCCATGTCACTTAGTCTGTTTTCATATTTCTTAAATTGTTCTCCAATAAAAAAATTTCAAAATAAAATATCTTTCTAATAAAATACTTTTTAACAAATATCTCTGAAAATTTGTTCCCAAAATAAAATATTTTACCTCTTAAGGTATGTACTTGTGGATAAAATTATTCTCATCTTTGTAAATATTTTCTAAAGTATTTTAAAACTACATAATTTATAACTCATCCTTTCTTAATAAAATATTTTTAAATATATTCCAAATTGAGTGTTTTTCAAACAAAGTTCTTTACCCAAAAAATGTTTTACTTCTCGAACATCGTTTATAAAGAAGCAACCTTTAAATAAAATACTTACAAACAAAATTAAAATCCAAATAAAAAGTTTTCCAAACTCAATGATGGTTTTCGAATTAAACATTTTCCTCAACTATAAATGTCCTTGCATACTTTACTCAAAAAGATATTCTCCAAATCAAATATTCCTAAAAAAACATTTTAAAATAATTTCTTCAATAAAATATATAATTTCTCAAAAATGTTGTCACGACCCGTTTTTCGACCTCCGAAAAACGATATCAATACGTCCACTGTATTACATGCCGAACAATCGAATGCCGGAAATACCAGATCGTAAGGGAAAGAAGAAAGAGGTAGATGAAGAGAATAGAAATAACAACATAGAATCTCACAATCGTAGCGGAACAATATATAATAGATAACAACTGATTTTTTTTATACAAAGGAACTATAACTGTTTTTATACATTACATCATCAGAGTACACACAAAACAATAGCACAATACTGGACAGTTATAATAACTTGTCCTCACAAAGCTGAATATACAGCATACCATATACAGCGGAATATAAGTCAGATACGTGATATACGTCTTCGTCATCCAGCTCGTCTCCTGAGCTCCATAGCATCCTATCTTGTATCTGTAATACTCGGTCTGACCCAAGCATTATAATAAAATAACACCCGAGTCAGTCTGGAAAACCAGCGTGAGAAAATACACTCAATTGAATTATTAAAGTTTTCAAAATCCTTTGAAATCAAAGGTATCTCGTAAGACCACGCCACAAATAAACATGTCGGGTTTTTACCTTACGATAACCAAAACATTTTATATCAAAATCCTCCGATATTAGAATAGTGTTAAGTACAAATACTTATTCAAATAGCTGAAATGCTTGCATCTCACATAGCATAGTTGGGCACAATCAAAACCATACGGCGCTTATTGGAGAATGGATTCCATACAATGGCAGGGCTACTGGGGTACCGCCCGTCACAATACCTGGTCTAGATCAGCGTACCAAGGACCACTCCCGATCCCCTGCAACACAAGACTGAAGCTACCCCTAACCTGGATAGTCCGAATAAGATCACCATGTGGTTGGGATCAGCAACCGCCACACAGTCGAAATAAAGGGACTCTAGACAGGGGAAATCTTACCCTACTTGGGTGCTATCCACTTAGCCTTGCTGCACCTCCCCTGTTTTAGCCATTCACAGTTGATGAGGCTTGAGGCTACGATTACCTTTTTAGAACACACTCACTTAGAATGCTCACCGTCCTCCAATGACGATGTACTGATAGCATTCATCCATACGATGTTCCTGATAAAACACTCGCTATTTCCGGTAAACTCAACCCCGGTTCTTTAGGAAATAAACAGACGAAAATAAGATCAGAGATCACCTCCTAACCTTTAGTGGACGGATTTCCTTATAAACATCCTAGAAGATCGAACGGGTTTATATGTACAGTATAGCACCTCGAACGGTAACTGTACCATATAATTCCCGCGTTTCCTCTAGATATTTCCAAAGTTATATTCGGGTCCAAATTTGATAGTCGGTTTTTTAACTACCAAATTAAACAATCAATTCAACCAAACATCTGTTTTCCACTGAAAACACTTAAATCTCCTTTAAATTGAATTTCAAATACACAAATCTCTCTATCCAAAAATATACAGTTCAAAAATATTTAAAATAAAGCTACTTAAATCACTTCATTCAAATAATACTTATGAAAATCTACAGTAATTCTCCAAGCAAAACATTAGCCAAAAACTACTTTTAAATAAAGTCATTTTATAAAATATAAATATATAATGATTACCCTTTTTAAGATCATAATACAAATTTGCCCTTTAAAAATAATTAACTACTATAATTAACTAAATTAATATTTACTTTAACACTTTCAAAACAATTAAATTATATTTTTTTCTAAAAACATTCTTTTTAAAACCTCTTTAAAACTTCTAGTTTATACTTAAAAATCTTTCTTTGAAAATATACTTAGCTTTTCAGGAAAATACACTTTCCACTCCAATATAGCCCGTCCAATCATTTATAAATCCTTCTCGATTTATCTCCAGTTTAATTTACGTCCCAATCCCGTAAATTTCCTTTCCCACATTTTTAAAATAAAACCACTATTTATTTTTAAAACGAATTACCATCTCCTTATAAATTCCCATCGTGAATTTATAATTTCAAATCATCCATTGATAAATATTCACTTTAATATAAACCCAGTTTATAAATTCCATAGTCTCATTCTCCTTTTAATCACAGTTTCAAAACACTTAATCGATTCCCAAATCGATTTTTCTGAATTTAATTCCATTTTGAAATTTATTTCTTGATTTACCCAAATTAACCCAAACCCCTAATTTCAGATTCACTCCCCTTTTTTGATTTAAAATCCTATTTAAATCTGGAACATCAATTTCATACTTTATTTCAAAATTCTCCTTTTTATTTCTCCCAAACCATTTAAATCTTGAATTTAAACATAAATCCTTTAATTCTTAAACAATATCGCTTAGGTCCTCAAAACTCTTTTATTCCCCTTTATTCAAAATCTCTATTTTTCCATACTCGGAAATTATTTAATAGGGCCCTAAAATCAAACCTTTTACCTTTTTCCTAAATTCATTCTTTTAATTTATCCAACTTCACTATAAATATTTTACTTAAAATTTCCTTTTTATTTTCCTTCAAAAATCCAATCTTTATATTTTTTTGATATCTTAAAATACCAAAATATATTCAGGGAAACCATAGCATTCAATAATTTCAATTTTTATTATAATCTATCACAGATTATCAAATAATCATATCACTGAATATGAAAATAAATTTCAATATTTTTGAGGAATCCAGTTGGATTCCTCCAACCTGTTTCCCTACATCCACAGATGTTAGCACAATATAAAAATACCAATCCCACTTCGAGGGGGATATCACGGTATATAGGGTCATCCGCTATTATGCAGGGCGCATAGGGTCTCATCCACTATATAATACATGAATATCAATCACTCCAATACTAATATATATACTACTATGTATATGTAATCATCCAAAAGATAATTATAGATCTATCAATCCAATCCACATCCAATAATTTAAATTTAAGCATTTAAATTTAAACGGTAATCCAAATGAGTGAGAGATTCTCACCTTTGATTTTATTTGCAACCCATTTCCATCTCGACTTGTTCCTTCACGATTTTAGACCTTGTATAAACTTTATATGGTTTATTAACATTTGAAATAATCGAACAGTCAATTACCATTTATTAATTTAATTTAAACTAATAATTTAATTTTAAACTAATTTTCCCATGATAAATAATTTTTAGTAACTAAAATAATTTAATATGTTAATTAAACAAGTTAATCACCTTAATACATATCTTTAAATTTAAACAGCAGGTTTACAATGTGTATATGTATATTTATTTTTTATTCTTTTTGAAACTACATATTGTTAGTCCCTGAGGAGTTGGTTTTGATGACAACAACCTTACTTAGAATTAGATTATAAAATATATAATACTAACATTATTGTGTAGATATATATAGATATGTTTGCAGGTACTAAAGAATGAAGAACTGTACAATATAAAGATTCAAGATCAAAGATTGAAGATATCAAGATTCAAGACTCATGAGTATCAAGAATTTCAAGAGTTCAAGTTTCCAAGATAAGTTATATAGTTTGGAATATTGTTAAAACTCATAGAAATGCATTGACATCTTAAAATCTATTTTATTCGTGGAATGGAATCCACTTCGTGCTCGTTAAAGGGATGGAACCCTAAGTAGGATGGAACCTACGAAAAATCTAGTGGAACATCTTTTTGTATCCACTTACTTTTATTTCAAAATGATTTTCAAAATATATAGCTTGTTTTTCAAAATGATTTTAAATATTCCTGTTTAAAAACCAAAATCATCTGTCCTGGTTTTTCAATATATTTTAGCCTAAAAAATATCCTTAGTTTTAAATATCCTTAATTTTAAATATCTTTGATTTTAAATTATTATCCTAAGTTTTTAAACTATAATTCTGATATTAATATATTTAGCTGTTTTATATATTTATACTTAAGATTTAAATATAAAAGTATAGAAAATTATTATATATATTTTAATATTGTTCTCTATAGTTATTTATGTATTATAACTATATATAAGTATATTTTAAAGTTTAAATATAAGTATAATATAATATAGAAATTATTTTCAAAGAAAAACAAATCACCAAAAAATACAAGGGCATGTCGACATGGTCACATGTACCCCTGTCGACATGGTGACAGTTAAATTGTTTTTTTAAAAGAAGTGTCTATTCGCCACATCCCTTCACCAATGGACATGGCTATTGATCTACTATAAATAAAGGGTGTTTTCAACGAATTTTAATTACTTTTTTCTCTGATTTAACTTCTCTTCTTCTTCTCCACTTTCTTATTTACAAATTACACCATTACGCTGCCGAAATCAATATCGAATCTAACTAGATAATTTTTGGTTTTGATTCTCTCCACTATCTCTACAAGATCCAAGTGCTAATCTGAGTTATAGACTTTTTGTAACCAATAGAGCGAGATAAGGTGTGATTGTAGTCCTGGAAATCAATTGGGTGAACTTGTTGCCCGGTAAATCAAGTATCTCTACCCAGCGGATTGTGAATCTGGAGCGGTGTACCTCGTAGCCTTGAAATCGAGGGTTGTATTTGTAAGAATTGTTTTTGAAAGGAAATCCGTACTTGTGTTGCGGGACTGGATGTAGGGTAACTCCGAACCAGTATAAAATCCGGTGTGTTCTTTCCTTTACTGCTTTTACTTTATATTTGCATCTGTGTTTGATTCTGTGTTCATATCTGTGTCTGATTAGTGTATACATTGTTAACAAATTAAGATAAACTCAAAAAGATTAACAAATTTCTTAAAACACTATTCACCCCCCTCTAGTGTTAATTCTAGCCTTAAGATCCTTAATCTGCATTCTAACAAGTGGTATCAGAGCTTTGTTTTCAAAAGTTTCATAATCTGAATTTTGAAAAGTTTTAAAAAGGATATTTTTGAAAAATCTGTTAAAACTAGTTTAGAATTGTTTAAATCATCATTGTTCCATGAGTCTGCATATGAATGTTATTCAAATTCTAGTTGTCTACCCAAATTTTATAATGTGCAGGAAAGATGCTTTATGGGTATTAAGGAATTAATCCACAATGGACAATCTGGGCAGATCAAAAGGAATAAGTGGATACTTGATAGTGGATGCTCTAGACACATGACTGGTAATCCGGATATGCTGAATAATATTATATACAAAGACGGAGGACTGGTTAACTTTGGAGACAACTCGAAAGGATACGTGATTGGCATCGGCAATGTCGGTAACTCTGAAACTACTATTATTACTAATGTTTTACTAGTTAAAAATCTAAAACATAATCTACTAAGTATTAGTCAACTCTGTGATAAAGGATATAAGATTAAATTTGAAAAAGATAAATGTCATATTGAAGATAATAACTTAACCATAATATTTGAGGGAATTAGGAAAAAATATATTTATATTCTTAGTATGAAAGTTTCAAATGATAACCTATGTCTTTTGGCAAATACAAGTGACCCTTGGATTTGGCATAAGAGATTTGGACATTTGAATTTCAAACCCTTATCTAGACTGTCAAAACATGATCTAGTAAGAGGCCTCCATAAAATGAATTTTAAAGTAGATAGTTTATGTGATGCATGTCAATTAGGAAAGCTTAGAAAAAGTTCCTTTAAATTAAAAATATGATTTCAACTTCAAAACCCCTTGAGTTACTTCATCTTGATTTATTAGGTCCATCTCAAATTCAGTCAATAAATCATAGTAAATATGTTTTTGTAATTGTAGATGATTATTCTAGATTTACATGGACAATACTTTTGAAACATAAAAGTGGTACTTTTGAATGTTTTAAGAACTTTACAAAAAGGATTCAAAATCAATTATTTTTAAAAATTATAACTATTCGTAGTGATCACGGTGGTGAATTTGAAAATGAAAAGTTTGAGGAATTCTGCAATAAGAAGGGAATAACTCACAATTTCTCATTTCCAAGAACTCCACAACAAAATGGAGTAGTTGAACATAAAAATAGAACGATACAAGAGTGTGTGAGAACTATGCTTTCAGATAGTAATTTACCAAAACACTTTTGGGCAGAAGCTGTTGCTACCGCCTGTTATATTTTGAATAGAATTTTAATTAGACCTTTAACTGATAAGACACCTTATGAACTTCTTCATGGAAAGAAACCTAAGGTATCATACTTCAGAATTTTTGGAAGTAAATGCTTTATTTTAAATACAAAAGATAATTTGGATAAATTTGATCCTAAATCCGACAAAGGAATCTTTATCGGATATTCTAATAGAAGTAAAGCTTATAGAGTTTTTAATTTAAGATCTAACACCATCGAAGAAACAATGCATGTTTCGTTTGATGAAAATTTAAAAGATTTTGAAATTACAAATGATGAAGAAGATTTAATTACTCAAAATCAGGAATCAACCGTAATTAATAATGAAATTAATCATCCTAATAAAAGGATTAAACTTTTAAAAGATCATCCTATTGAAAATATAATAGGAGATATGCAATCTATTGTTACAACTAGAAATCAACTAAGTAAAATGAGTAATGTAGCATTTATATCATCTATTGAACCCAAAAATCCTAAAGAAGCATCAACTGATGATTCATGGATTTTGGCTATGCAAGAAGAATTAAATCAATTCACTAGAAATGAAGTTTGGGAACTTGTTCCTAGACCTGAAGATAAAACTATAATTGGAACTAAATGGGTCTATAAAAATAAAATGAATGAACAAGGTGAGGTCGTTAGAAATAAAGCACGATTAGTCGCCCAAGGTTATTGTCAAGAAGAAGGTATAGATTGTGACGAAACCTTTGCTCCTGTAGCAAGATTAGAAGCCATTAGGATTCTACTTGCTTTCGCAAATCATAATAATTTCAAATAATTTCAAATGGATGTTAAAAGTGCATTTTTAAATGGATTTGTAAAAGAAGAAGTATATGTTGAACAACCACCACTTTTTGAAGATGAAAATTTACCAAACCATGTGTACAAACTTAAGAAAGCTTTATATGGTCTAAAACAAGCTCCTAGAGCCTGGTATGATAGACTAAGATCTTATTTATTACAATCAAATTTTGAAATTGGTAAAATAGATAATACTCTTTTTATTAAAAGAAATAAAAATGATATTCAACTAGTTCAAGTATACGTAGATGATATCATTTTTGGTTCAACTAACTTCGAAATGAATAAAGAATTTTCTGAAATAATGACAAAAGAGTTTGAGATGAGTCATATGGGTGAATTAAACTTCTTTCTAGGATTGCAAATAAAACAGTTAGATAATGGTATTTTTATTAGTCAAGAAAAATATGCTAAAGAACTAGTTAATAAATTTGGTTTGACTACTGCGAGTGGAAAACCTACTCCCATGGCAACCAATGAATATCTAAGTAAAGAAGATCTCTCGAAAGATGTGGATCAAAAGTTGTATAGAGGAATGATCGGATCATTGCTCTATATCACTGCTAGTAGACCTGATATCATGCATAGTGTATGTCTCTGTGCAAGATATCAATCTCATCCTAAAGAAACTCACTTAAAAGCTGTAAAACGTATCATAAGATATATTAAACACACCTCTGATTATGGCTTATTTTATCCTAAAAATGATTCATTTGATTTACTATCATACTGTGATGCTGACTATGCTGGATGTAAATCAGACCGAAAAAGTACAAGTGGAACTTGTCACTTTTTGGGACATTCTCTGGTTTTCTGGTTTAGTAAAAAGCAAAATACAGTTTCTCTATCAACAACTGAAGCAGAGTATATTTCTGCTGCTTTGGCTTGTTCTCAAGTAATATATATACAACAAACCTTAAGAGATTTTGGATTAAATATCTCAAAATCGCCAATTTATTGTGATAATACTAGTGCAATAAATTTATCTAAAAATCCTACTCATCATGCTCGAACTAAACATATTGATATTCGACATCATTTTCTTAGAGATAATATAACTAAAGAAGTAATTACTCTCGAATATATAAACTCTGAGAATCAAACTGCTGATATCTTAACAAAACCATTAAATGAATCTATATTTACTAAATTAAGAAGAGAATTAGGTATTTGTTCAATAACTGAAATATAAAACATAAATATATAACAAGTATAATTAAATAAATTAAAAATAAATTAGAAGCCAAAATTAAAATACCCCTGTCGACAACCCCATATTCCACAATGTCGACATATAACGGTATTTTTTGAAAATTAAAATTCCCACCAAAATTTGAAAAGTTGGTTATATATTCTTCCATATGTCGACTTTCTCTTCATTCTCTCTCATTTTCTTCTGGTTTAACTTCTGAAACAAAGAAAATAATGGCTTCTCCATCAAATTCAAACATAAACTCGACTTTCTCATTTCACTCTCCTACTCCCGGCCCTCTTCAACGCTCCATTCACGCTCGTGTGATAAAATTAGAGGATACTACAAAGGATATTCTGCAAATGGTGACTGAGATTCAAGTCAAACAAATTCGGATGAGTAAAGAACAGGAGAAGTAAGGTCGAGTCCTTAGAAATTTTTAGAAGTTCCTAATGGATAACTAAGCGAACCCGATCTTGATCGAAGAAGAGTCTTCTAATGACCATGCACAAGAGGATAGCGAAGAAGAGCCAATGGAAGAGGAAGAAGCATCCTTGGAAGAAGAGGACGCACCTGTTCATGAAGTGCAAGTTGAAGACGACGACACCGTAGTTTGCGTTGGTGAAGTATGCTTTGATAAGGATGGAAACCTTGTCGAACAGCGTGGAAACTTCTGTCTCCACTATCCTAACTGTTCGATTCATAGGTCTCCTATTGTCAAGAATACTCCTTAGTGTTCTTTCTTTCATTCTTTCGTTCGTATCGTTGTATATATAGTTGTTTATATTAAAAACACATGTATATTTGTTTACATAGTTTACACACATGTAAATATAACATTATATAATAAATTGTGTTCTCTTATTCGTATATTCTCGTATCTTTTGAATATATAGTTTATTAGTTAGGAAAAGTAGTTATTAAGAGTTTAGTTTAAAGTTAAGTATTGATTATGTATGATAACACTATCATTATAATCACAAGTAATGTAGTCTTAGTTTCAGGGGGAGTTATATAGAATTATATAGTATTATAATTATGGAGTTATATGGTTTTTTGTTGATGACAAAAGGGGAGAAGTATAAAATAGGATAGTTAGGCATAGATTAAGGGGGAGTTATTAGAAGTATTAGGATAGACGTGATATTTATAAACAAAGGTTGTCATCATCAAAAAGGGGGAGATTGTTAGTCCCTGAGGAGTTGGTTTTGATGACAACAACCTTACTTAGAATTAGATTATAAAATATATAATACTAACATTATTGTGTAGATATATATAGATATGTTTGCAGGTACTAAAGAATGAAGAACTGTACAGTATAAAGATTCAAGATCAAAGATTGAAGATATCAAGATTCAAGACTCATGAGTATCAAGAATTTCAAGAGTTCAAGTTTCCAAGATAAGTTATATAGTTAGGAATATTGTTAAAACTCATAGAAAGGCACTGACATCTTAAAATCTAGTTTATTCGTGGAATGGAATCCACTTCGTGCTCGTTAAAGGGATGGAACTCTAAGTAGGATGGAACCTACGAAAAATCTAGTGGAACATCTTTTTTATCCACTTACTTTTATTTCAAAATGATTTTCAAAATATATAGCTTGTTGTTCAAAATGATTTTAAATATTTCTGTTTGAAAACCAAAATCATCTGTCCTGGTTTTTCAATATATTTTAGCCTAAAAAATATCCTTAGTTTTAAATATCCTTAATTTTAAATATCTTTGATTTTAAATTATTATCCTAAGTTTTTAAACTATAATTCTGATATTAATATATTTAGCTGTTTTATATATTTATACTTAAGATTTAAATATAAAAGTATAGAAAATTATTATATATATTTTAATATTGTTCTCTATAGTTATTTATGTATTATAACTATATATAAGTATATTTTAAAGTTTAAATATAAGTATAATATAATATAGAAATTATTTTCAAAGAAAAACAAATCACCAAAAAATACAAGGGCATGTCGACATGGTCACATGTACCCCTGTCGACATAGTGACAGTTAAATTGTTTTTTTAAAAGAAGTGTCTATTCGCCACATCCCTTCACCAATGGACATGGCTATTGATCTACTATAAATAAAGGGTGTTTTCAACGAATTATAATTACTTTTTTCTCTGATTTAACTTCTCTTCTTCTTCTCCACTTTCTTATTTACAAATTACACCATTACTCTGCCGAAATCAATATCGAATCTAACTAGATAATTTCTGGTTTTGATTCTCTCCACTATCTCTACAAGATCCAAGTGCTAATCTGAGTTATAGACTTTTTGTAACCAATAGAGCGAGAGAAGGTGTGATTGTAGTCCTGGAAATCAATTGGGTGAACTTGTTGCCCAATAAATCAAGTATCTCTACCCAGAGGATTGTGAATCTGGAGCGGTGTACCTCGTAGCCTTGAAATCGAGGGTTGTATTTGTAAGAATTGTTTTTGAAAGGAAATCCGTACTTGTGTTGCGGGACTGGATGTAGGGTAACTCCGAACCAGTATAAAATCCGGTGTGTTCTTTCCTTTACTGCTTTTACTTTATATTTGCATCTGTGTTTGATTCTGTGTTCATATATGTGTCTGATTAGTGTATACATTGTTAACAAATTAAGATAAACTCAAAAAGATTAACAAATTTCTTAAAACACTATTCACCCCCCTCTAGTGTTAATTCTAGCCTTAAGATCCTTAATCCGCATTCTAACACATATATACTTTTAAAATAATCTATATAGATTTAAAAATCTAATTTTATATAAACTCCTCAAACATTTAAAATTCCTATTTTTTTCCCCAAAATCTTGTCTATATATATTTTTTCTGTTTACCTATATATATATATATATATATATATATTTATCAAATTCTATGAAAAATAAAATTCCTTTCTAACTTATATATACATATTGAATTTTAAAACAAAATTGTTTTGTATCTTACTATAAATTAAAATCTTATATATATATATATATATTCTGTTTCCCTCTAATATGTTTTTTTTGTAAATGGGTAAGATTTTATTGAAGGCATTACAGCCCAAGTTACAACCCAATACAGAGCCCAAAAACTGAACTGTGTAGGGTTACTTACAAAACCGACAAAATCTTACAACTAAAAATTACCATAAATAATTAAGTACAATTGCTTCATCTCCATCTTCAGATTCATGGCGGCCGATAGTAGCTCGTACTTAGGATTTCTTCCGATGCTCGATTCTGATCCTCTCCTGCAATTCGAGCTTCTCCTAGTTCCCGCGAGGTATTTGTCCAATCCTTGATTCTCCTTCGTATCAGTTGCATGTCATTTATCACAAGTTTGCTGACCTCTATATGATTTCTCTGTGTTTTCCGAAATACTCGACGATTTCGTTCCTTCCAAATACTCCAAACGGTCGTAGTAATAGCAATACTGGCCAAATTTGGTTTCCACGTCTACATCATTTCTCCGCTGAACCAGGTGAGCTATTTCTTCCTCCAGTGTACTTGTATCCTTCATTAGATTTGTTTGTCTTTTGCATAGTTTCCATACTTCATTCGAAAATTTGCAGGCAAAGAGAAGGTGCTCATGCGATTCTTCTTCTATATTGCATAAGACGCATTTATTTTCTGTCAAAATTCCCCATTTAACAAGTCTATCCTTTGTAGGCAACCTGTTAAGAATTGCTTTGTAAGTTGTGAAAGCCATTTTCGGGGTATTTGCACGATTCCAGATGATTTTGCTCCATTCAACCTTATTATCTTGTTTTCTTATCTCTTCCCAAGCTGATTTAGTAGTAAACTCAGCACCTGTAGGTTTCCATGTCCAGATATCGTTTTCTCTACCGCTAAATATTGGCATAAATTGTATTCTATCTTTAATGTTTTGGTTTACTGGTAGCTGTGAGCAGTTCCATTCGTTGTTGTTGATAATATCTGACACTTTTCTATTGGGGCATCCATAATCTGAGAATGTGTGAAGACCTAGAATATTGATCAAAGATTCACCTGTTATCCAAGGATCTTTCCATAAGTCAGTTTCTCTTCCCATAGCTATTTCTTTCATACTGCATGCAGCAAGTGTTTCCCTTATTCTCATTATGGCTTTCCAGTTTGCCGAAGCATTGTTATCAATTTGCATGCACCAGAAATTTCCTTTAATGTATCTACTCCTCATCCAATTCCCCCATAGTCCTTTTCCTGTGATTATTCTCCAAGCTTTTTTAGAGTGTAAACCATCCTCATATCTTTAATTCTTCTCAAACCCACTCCTCCTTCCTCTTTAGCTCTACACAAGTTCTCATATTTAATTTTATGCATGCCTCCTTTCCAAATAAAATCTGCACATACCCTTTCTATTTTCTGAATTGAAGCATCTGGTAGTTGGAAAGTTTGTAGCCAGAAATTTATTTTGGAGTGAATTACAGTGTGAACCAATTCAATCCTTCCTGCTAGCGATAAAAGTCTGGAGCTCCATCCTTGCAATTTGTCCCTTATCGAAGAGATTAAAACTGCACATTCTCTGTCAGTTATCTTATTTGAAGATAGAGGAACACCTAAGTATTTCACAGGGAGAACACCTTCCACTTTTAAGATATCTAATATCTCACTTTTCTTGTTGCATGTTTTGTTGAAGTAGCACTTGGTTTTTTGTTCATTCATTTTAAGTCCTGTGTATCTTTCTAGTTTGCAGAAAATATCCTTAACCGCTTTAGCCGATGTGTTGCTGGATTTTATACATATGAGCAAGTCGTCTGCATATAGTAGGTGGGTCACTATAGGCTGAATGTTATATATAGGCTGGATTATTCTGTTATGTGTCGCCAGTTCCATTTGTAACGAGAAGTATTCCATGGCGATAGCAAATAAATAAGGAGATAGAGGGTCACCCTGTCTGATTCCTCTGTTGGATCCTAGAAAACCTTTCGGTACTCCATCAATCAGGATTGAAAAGGTTGGAGTAGTTATACATTCTCTTATTATGTTCACAAATCTTTAGGGGAAACCCATAGTTTTTAGCATATGAATGATAAAATTCCTATTTATTTTATCATATGCTTTATGAAGATCCACTTTAAGGCAGAATTTATCCACACCTGGTTTGTTAAAGTTTCTAATCAGTTCATGTGCCATCAACGAGTTTTCAGATATGCTTCTCCCTTTGATGAACGCACTTTGACATTCTGAGATGAGGTCAGGTAACACAAGTTTCATTCTGTTGCATAGTATCTTTCTTAGAATTTTGTATAACACATTGCAGCAAGATATAGGTCGGTAGTCTTCAATCCTTGACGGATTATCTTTCTTTGGGATGAGGCATATAAATGTGTGATTAATTTCTTTAACAAATTTGCCACTTAGGAATATATCCTGCATTGCTGATAATATTTCTACTTTCAGGGATTCCCGGTGGAGAATGAAGAACTTGGATCCCAGTCCATTTGGCCCGGGACTGAAGTCTATATGTATGGTTCTCACAGCTTCCCAAACCTCTTCCATAGTGATTTTCTTGGCCAGCAACCTTTTCCCCCTGGAGTTTACCATCCTTCTGCTCTGTATAACTGGTAGGGAATTATTAATTTCGCCATTGAACATCTCATTATAATATTTTATTGCTTGTTCTTCAAATTCTGCGCTGTTAGAACATTCATTTCCGTCTTGATCAATTAAATGGTAGTTATAATTAAAATTCTGCTTGACTGCCATTTTAGTGTAGAAAAATTTTGTGCATTCATCCCCTACAGTTATCCATTTTTCTTTAGCTTTCTGTTTGAGTTCAATGGCTTTTACTCTAAGTGCTTCTTTTAGACTGCTTTGATATTGGTAGTACAGCTTCCATGTTTCTTCATTAGACTCTCCATTATCAATTGTTGTCAATATTTCTTCACATCTTTTTTGAAGTTTGTTGATCTGATCTTCATTTTTAGTTCTTGTTTTGTTCCATTCTTTTAGTTGCTTCTTGATATTCTTGAGGAGTTGCACAAGTTTATAGCATTTTGTCCCCTCTTCCCTAGGAATGTCATTTATGTATGTGGCCTCTGTATAACCTTCTAATTCATGCCATTGGTTGTAGTACCTGAACGGTTTTCCTTTTGTACGCAAATTCTCCCCTTTTAAGTTTATAAGTATGGGACAATGATCACTAGTTGAAGGGGGAGGATATTTACTCTAGTGTTAGACAGTTTATTTATGCATTCTGCATTTACTAAAGCTCTGTCTAATTTACAAGGTATTTTCTTGCATTCACCACTTCTCCATGTATATTTCAGGCCACAGTGGACTGGTTCCAGCAATCCTGCCCCAGTTATGCAATTATTAAATTCTTCTAGTTGGGATACTCTGACAGTAAGTCCTCCTTTTTTTTCCTCTGCTTTGAGAACAACATTAAAATCCCCCATGACAATCCAGGGCTCATTTATCTTGCTACTCATATCTGTGATGACCTTCCATATATTGGTACGATGAGAAGATAGATTGCTTGCATATACACAGCTCAATATAAGTTTCATGCCACCTGAGTTGATAGCATTTATAGTTATTTGTTGATCATCTTTATCTATCAATTTGACATTCCATATTCTTTTATTCAATAAAAGGAGAATACGACCTTTTCCACCTACATCATTGTTATGCATCATTTCCCAATCGGCTTCTAGAGACTGAGTAAAGAATTTAAGATTTTCTTCATTAAATTTATTTTCCAGGATACTTAATATAGAAGGAGAGTAATTCCTCCTAAGATTTAAGAGGTCTAAACGCCTTGTATCATTGTTTAGACCTCTTACATTCCAACTGATTATGGACATTTGGTTGTTGGAGGTCTACTCCTCAGTTTTCTAGGAGATACCTCGCGACTTGAGCTCGCCTTATCCTTAATCACTGGTTTCTTGAACTATGTTACATATTTTTGGTTTGATTTTGTATATTTGTTTATGTTCTCCTCTTCTGTCTCAGATTCAGTTTCCATATTGTCAAGTACCACATTATTTATCTCCTCCTCTTCTTCTATGTTTATAGATGTTGGGCTTCTCTCCAAGCTATGGGTTTGGCCATTTCCCTCCCCCCCACATTAATCAGTACCTGATCTGCATTTTGGTCTGCCTTCTCTGGCGCCTCAGTATTATCCTTTTGGTCTGTAATATTCTCTAGTTCATTGTATATATTTGAAACTGTTATGGTAGGGCTCAGCTGTGTTAGATTTTGTTGTGGAAGCTCATTTTGTTCAGTAGTAGTTTTTTGTTTCCACACTTGTTTAATGGGACAAATCACTGTTTCACATTGTGTTAGTGTGTGACCAAAACATTTGCAGTTACTACATATAGGAGGGATGTATTCATATTCTATTTCCGGGATGTATATATTGCCTTGTCTGTCTTTAGCTCTCACTTGCTTTTTGATGTTGTCATTTGCTTTTATTTCGACAAGAACTCTAGCATAATTTAGCCTTTTAACATGTCTTGTGTAATCATCCATGTCTAATGGGTTACCAATTAGACTAGCAATTTTGCTAATTCCACGAGCATTCCACAAAGACAGATCTAAATTTCTCAATCTCACCCAAACTGGGTGTGATTCTAGCATGTCTCTCTCTAGCCTCAAATTAGGTTCCCATTTTTTTGTGAATATAAGTTTGCTATCAATGAACCATGGCCCCCCATCTAATACTTTCTTACAGTCTGTTTCATTACCGAATTTAATCAGATAAAAGCCATTTTCTCTAGGGAAAATATCCCAATTTCCTATAGGTTTCCACTCCCTTTTTATATAAGCATTTAGATGAACATAATATGGCCTCTTACCTGCAACATACATGTATATAGCAGTGCCCCACATGCTTTTTGCCGTACTGAATACTTCTTCATCAAGATCCGCATATTCCCCTTCCTCATCTTCCATAGCTTCAAATTTGTTGACCCCACCATTTATGCGTGTGTTACCCGCAATAGCATCTACCCATGTTCTGATTCCTTTCCTGATCTCTGGCTTCTTTGCATTCACCTGTTCTGATCCCTTTTTGACGTTATATGCTATAGGTCCCACCAGATCTGATGAATTTTTGCCATTATATGCTCTAGGTCCCACCAGATCTGTAGCCCTAATAGGTCCTCCCAGATTTCCTTTTTCTCTATTATTCAGCTATTGATCTCTGATTGGATTGATGCTTTTCTTTTTGTTTTTATTCCTTACCTCTATCCACCCCATATCGTCTATATCTTCGGTGATAGGTATCTTTGATGAGATCTCCGCAGTTTTCTCTTCGATCGCCTTTTCCTTGGATAAGTCGCCATTAGTATATATCACTCGGTCCCCTCTAATATGTATGTATACATATATATATAATTTAATAAAATAAATTGAAAATAACTTCACTGCCTATCCTACAGCGACTCGCGCGCACACTAACGCCAGGCCACACTGTTCCTCCTAAATCGCCTCGCCGACAAGAGCTCCCCAACCCTAAACTGACCGCCTCGAACGAACGCCCCCCATCGGCGACCATCGCTGTTCACTCCATCGAACCCCAGCCTCGCCGAGAATTTACCACCATCCCAAGCACGTCGCCGCACCTCCAATCAATTGCCACTGAAGAACTCGCGTCTAGGCTTCGCGATTTGATTGGTTTGACTATGATTCCCTCACGTGCCCTGTGCTCGTTCGATCGAGATGGAGCACGACTTCGAATCCCATTATCGTTTTCTTTTCTATTGTTGTCAATTTTAATTTCAAATTGAAGGGGATTGGGAAGACCGGTACACGATTTTGAACCGAGGTGTGAATGTTGATTTCGAACTGGCTGAGGAGAAGAAGTAACGTGCTCGATGCGATTTATATAAAGGGAGGAGATGGCTCGGAAATTTCTTTCTTTTTTTAACGTGAAATCGATTGAAAATGAAATGGCTCGTGATTTTGAATTTGAGGTATGCCAGCTACGGTAGCCTAAAAGCCTAAAGTGAAGGAAAAGTTGATGTGAAAAGATTTTGACTGGTCAGTATATTATATATATATATTTAAATTTAAATCGCCTCGATTCCGTAGCTTAAGATCTTGACCTCCTATCGAGGCATGCCGCTAGGCGTTTATAATGTTATACCCATATTTCGAACGCAACGGAAAAGGTTTCGAGTCCTAATTCGATCGTATGGAGAAGATAGCTTTTTGGACCCAGCTATTATATTGAATTTTCGATATAGATTTCTACGCGTTTACATACCGTACGACCGCACGATAACTCCAAACGCTACGAAATTTGAAATCCGATAATAATACACTATTACGGATCTAATGAAACTAGTTTCGTCAAATCTGAGACTGTGCCCCGGAAGGCTATTTTTAAATATTAATTTAAACGATATATTTTTAAAACTGAACAAAACGCTTCCAATTTCAAATTTTAAAACTTTTATTATCTTCAGTATTATTAATATAAATTTTATAAGCCTCTAAATTATTTTTAACAAGATTAAAACGCAAGATTTCAATATTTTACCCAATTTCCAATTATTAAATTCAATAAATTAAATTATCAAATGGATAGTTATATTTGAAATTCAAGTTAAAAATTAAATTTTAAATATTTAAAATCGATTAAATATTCCAATTTCAACTGCCCAAAATTCCGGGTTGTTACAAATGTTTTTCCAAATCAAATACCTTTCTATTAAAATAATTTTTTCGTAAGATATCCTTGAATTAAATGCTCCTTAAATCATATAGTATTAATTGCAAAATGCTTTTCAAAAAAACATTTTTCTCTTTCATATAATATTTTGCACTAAATATTCATCAACAAAATACATTCAAGGAAAACATTACAAATCCAAATACTTTTATAAAAATATCTTTCAGGGTATACTTTTTCGAAGGATGTTTTCAAACTATAAATAATTTTTAAACAAAATGTTTTCCAGCAAAATCTTTTTACAAAGCCTTCAAACTAAATCTTTTCACAAAATGATTTTAAATAAAATATTTTACACTAATCACTTTACCTTACGGAAATATCTTCAGGAAAAATATTTTATTCCTCAATTAAATGCTTTATTTTTGCCTATGTAAAACTTTCAACAAATCACTGTAAGCCCAAAAACATATAGTTTCCTTTTTTAATTAAATATCTTTAAAACTAAAAATGTATGTTTTAATATAACTCTTCGAAATACTTTTTGGTTGGAACCCTATAAAATCAAATAATAAACCAGTTTATTAAGGTTATGTTGTAGTTACAATTTAATATCATATGTGTGTCACTTGGGTTATAAGCAACACTTAAATCCTTTTATAAGCACTCATCCTATCCTACTCCTACTATATTTATTTCTCAAACGAAGGTCATCATAAATAAATATTGTCTTAGGATGGGTGGTTGCACGTACATCTCATTTACACAGAAGGCATATAATCATAAATAAAAACGCTCTCTCATCTTATATTTAATGTAAGCTTTGGTGTAAATTAACTCAATCTAGATGGTCAAAACATATCCAAGGCTTAGGGAATTGCTAAACCTAAGCTTTGATACTAAGTGTAATGCCCTATTATTTCTATTGTCTAAAATTAGTGGAAAACTTGTCCAAATTACGCTTGCACATCAATCTCGGATAAAAAAATAATAACGAGTCATTAGTTACAAATTCAAATATCTAAAATATGAATGAAAAGGGAAAACCTCATAGAAAAATTATATAGCAATATAAGTATTATAATCTTAACAAATGGATATCACACAAAATCCAATACATTAGATAAACATTTATATTTCTAATACGTAAATTATTATTATATCTATAGACAATGAACTATGATATAAGAGAGATATCTCCAATACAGTAACTACATAATGTCTACATAGTAGTAATGGTGAAATATCACATAACTCATCCTAATGTGATTCCATCTCCACACAACAACCATGCATGATAGTTTCTAGCAACAATCAATCATATATGCCACAATGATTTAAAGTAATTTATTTACACCTATTATTTCAACTTAAGTATAAAATTACTATTGTTTATTATAAAAACAAATTTATTTATTATATCACAAAATAATAATAATTCATCAAACCAATATTATACTTCAAAAATTCTTCATTCTACATTTATTACTTTATATATCTCAAGATAATGTTATTTAATCGAAACTAGTAATTTACATAAAATTACTTTCAAAAACAATAATATTATTACTTTAGACTGCGTCGCCGCCACCCAAGAAGTCATCTCCTACTGTCATAGAACTTCAACCCCTGGAACCCTTTTAAAACTTGATTTCTCCAAAGCTTTCGACACGGTACATTGGGACTTCATCTTGGACCTTATGAAGCACAGGGGTTTCCCGATAAAATGGTGTGGGTGGATCGAAGCGATACTCAACACAAGTACCTCATCCATCTCAATCAATGGCTCTACTGGTGGTCACATTAAATCAGCAAGGGGTCTGAGGCAAGGAGACCCGCTCTCTCCCTTAATCTTTGTCCTGGTAGCGGATGTGCTCAACCAAATGATCAAGCTTGCATCGACCAATAATCTTTTTAAAGGTATCCAGCTCCAAAACTCCGATCTAGCTGTGTCTAACCTTCAATTTGCAGATGACACGATCCTATTCGCCTCTACTGACATCAAACACATCCATTGCCTCAAGGTAGCACTATATGTTTTCGAAACAATCTCTGGCCTCTCCATAAATTTTAACAAAAGCTCCGTCATCATGCTAGGAAACTCCGCAAACCTCGGCCCTACAATCTCATCCCTACTCAACTGCAACTTAGCCTCATTTCCCATTTCCTATCTAGGCATCCCTATCCGTCCTTCCAACCTCCACCGGGCAGACTGGCTTCCTCTAATTTCCAGAATTGAATCCAGACTCGCAACCTGGAAGGCACACTCGTTATCCTCTGCAGGTCGTCTCGTCCTAGTCAAATCGGTCCTATCAACTATCCCCGCTTACTGGATGTCCATCCTCAAGCTTCCATCCTGGGTTATCAAGAAAATCGACTCAATCAGACGTACATTCCTTTGGAATGGAGGCAAAATAAAATGCCTGGTGAACTGGAAGACGGTGTGTTTGCACCGCAACCATGGTGGGTTGGGGATTACAGACCTTCGTTCCTTCAATCAGGCGCTGCTGTCCAAATGGCTCTGGAGATTACTTACTCCCGGAAATTTTATCTGGAAATCGTGGATCCTAGGTTATCATTACCAATCAAACCCTCACTTGGCACTTCACCTTACCATCCGGTCCCACCCATCCCCTTTCTGGTCGGGGGTCCTTCATACCTTACCCAGAGTCAAAGCACTGTTCCAGGTGAAAATAGAAAGCGGTAACAGATGCCTGTTCTGGTTAGATACATGGTTTGAACAACTACCCCTCGCTAAAACTCTACCCAACCTCTTTTCACACACCACCCTCCCCAATGCAACGGTTGAAGACTATCTCACCCTAGGTCTTGACCACCTTTGCCCTCCCTCCATCTTCGAAGCAGACCTAATCCCTGAACTTCTCTCTGCCACAAATATCCTCCAGTCGATCCGCCCTTCCAACAGTCAAGACCTTTTTCTCTGGGCCCTTGCACCTTCCAAAGGATTCTCAGTCGCCTCCTGTTATCATTATCTAACCCACCCCGGTCGCCTTTTCTCCTACCCCAGGGTTTGGCTTTGCAAACTCCCACCCCGTATAGCCTTCTTCCAATGGTGCTTAATTTCAGGCCGAATCAATACCAAAGACAGACTCATCAGACTCAACATCCCTATTGACCCACGCTGCGTCCTTTGCTCAACCCAGAACGAATCAGTAACTCACCTCTTCTTTGAATGCGATTTCTCATATTCAATATGGGCGGCAACTAGTGCCTATCTCCTAGGATATATTCCCAGTGTGACCTCCCACTTCGAATATTGGCAGCTCAATCAGCAGAATCTGCTGATGGACGCCTTCATATCAACCTTTAGCTGGTACATCTGGAAAGAAAGGAATGCCATTGTATTTGGAAAACCATCACGACATTTCGAAGGAACTTGTAGAAGTATCACTCATATTTTCTCCTCCATAACAGGTCAAAGCCACTCCGCACCCTTCCGTCTGAGCCTTCCACAGTGCAGCGTCCAACCAGTAGAATCCCAAGGAAGCACCACCGCATCTCCGGAAAGATAGTCTTGACCTTCAGGGAGTTATCTCGTACTACAGTTAACATGTAATAGTTAATGATACTCTTGTATTTTCAGTACAGTTTGTAGCTTCACTCCTATTTTTGGCCATCGATCGGGCATGTCGATCGACCTCTTTAGTACTATATAATATAACTATTTAACCGGCTGTGTAGCTCCACGCTACACACCCGTCACTCTCAAAAAAAATAATATTATTACTTTACATCAAAATAATAATATTTACTCAAACCTCTTTAACATATTTCACAATTAACTTATTTCTATATAACTCAAAAACAATAATATTCCATTTTACATCTCAAAACTTGTCATTGCATGCAAAATGAGAGCCATCGGATCTAAGCATGAAGAAGGGACATGTAATGAATCTAGATAGATTTAGGGTAGAATGACTTAGTTTCTCCAACAATTGAAGATTGAAATGAAATAGTGTATTTAGGTGCTAAAAGATTCAGTATAGGAGCATTGGAGATAACAATTTAGTCAACAAAGAAGTGGATGAAGGAGGAAGTACATGGTTTTAGTTGCGTTTTTAGTTTCTGGATTTTTATGGAGCCGCCATGGAAATATGGAAAGAGGAGGTCAATAGTATCTACCGAAGTATGATTGAATGAAGTGTGGATATGTGAAAGAAAGAAAGTCTGGAGAGTTCCTTCATATGGGACGAGTTTTAAGTTGTACTGTGGAGCTGTGGGCTATGATAGAAATTTTGTTAGTGATGTTTGTATTTGTGGAGGGAGGTTGCATATATATATAAATATTTAGTTTTCCATAAAAAAAATGCCTTTGAATCTCGTTAAAATAATAATAGTAATATTTTTTTCATAAACAACATAAAAACCATTATATATTTAGTTATCAAAATAGTATAGTTTTCTCAAAATTGTATCATTATTTATCAAATTGTACTTTACTTTTTAAATAATAATAAATCCTCCAAATTCACTTTAAAATAGATTTTTCTTTATTATTTATGAATTTCCAAAAATATTTATAAATAATAACCTTATTAAAATTTTCATATCAATTTTAGTATAAATTGTTGAATCACTAACAGTTAAAAATATCACTCAAAATTTGTAAACAATCTTATTTTTCATTAATTAATTTTTTCCCCTAAATTTATACAATTTTACTTATTTTCTATTAATTAATTAGTTCCCCCAGATCTATATTAAGTATTATAGAATATCACCATCCAACGACATAAAAATTAAACATCAACACAACCAAATTGAAGCACAAATCACTTTAGAACATCAAAACCATCAAAATAAACATAACAATATCCACATAAGTACAATTTTATCAATGAATATTTATTTGATATTTAAATATAAATAACTATGAGTATTTATTCTTACTAATTCTCTTTTATAAGCAGCTCCAAAACCTTAGAAGTCACATGCCAAATTGTATGGGATTTCTCCATAAAACCAACGAAACAAACCTTCAGTAAAACAGATATCACTTGTAAAAGTTATTCGACTTAGAAGTTATATGGTTTAAAATGTAATTTATTTTTTTACAAGGGCTTAAATGCAAAGATAATATTATCGTAATCTTCCTTTAGATCGTACGTAATTCATCCATGTCACCGCTTAGAAACACACACTCTGTCTAGAACCATCACTACACCGCCCTAGATATCCCGCCCTGCCTCTGACTTCTGCACGCCACTGCACTCCTCTGCACTCTCCTAAGATGCTAATAATTTCCACCCAATTTTGAAACTTTAGCCAATTATTCTAACTAATTCACTCCTCTCTAACTAGATCCGACTGTATAGAACAATCCCCTTTATCACTCTATACACAATGGTTCCCCTTGATCATTCTCTAGTCATCGATTCACCATTGATCTTTTATGGATGTTCGACATATCTTCTTTATAGTCTGGCAAATAAATGCATCAAGGTGGAAAAATGGACAGTCGACGCTGATTCCATTCATGAGGTTTCCGGTTTGGTGTAGTATACATAGGTTTGGAACCATAATTCATTTTATGTTAATTTTATGGTTGAAGGAACTAATCTTCATTAAAGAGAAGAGATTAGACATGAAGAGGAAAAAGGGATCAGAAATAAAGAAAATATAGAGTGGAGGTTGCCTAGGGTTTCCAAATAGCATTCAATTTGTAGGCATGATGCACTGTGTTAGGCTGAAGCAGTCATAAAGGCCCGAAGATCGATTTCCTAATGCTAACGGATGTATATCATGCTACATATTGAAATACATGTTTTCGATATTTTTAACGCAAACTAAATACCAAAACCCCCAAAAAAGAAAACTTTGCACAAAATTTCCTTTTTTTGTCAAAATAATTTAAACTACCATTAATAATCAATTAATAAATAACGTGTTAAATTTGCAGTTCGATACAGTAGCAATCCACGCTTTTTAATTAAAATTAAATAGTGAAAATATGATTTATATAACCAAATGATCTTGAATTGAGTCAATACTCTGGGAAAGTGTATAATGTAGCATTTTGAAATTTAGGCAAATTTAGGTAAAATTTTAGACTAACACCTCGAAATTGATATAAATTTTAACAAAAGCCGAATTAAAGAGGTTGATTATTGTTCCACGTGAAACTTCAAGTTATTTATCTTTTCGTAGAGTGGTAACAATAGTAATTTAGTCTTGGTGTACAAAAGTTGTGGCTATTAAATTTTTTTCCTATCCCGGTATATTTTAGGCAGATTTTATAGTTGACCCAAAGTCCCAGCACCAATGACTTGAATTTAGTTTCACAATTTAGGGATAAGCAAGGTTAGAGAAGTCAACAGTTAATTATTTTGAAATCTAAAAATATTCCAAAACCTCCATTACAATTTTCTTTAATCAAAATAATTTAAAATCACCACTTTTTGAAAAGAATAAGAGATAAAGTCTTGTAAACATCACTAAAAATCATTAATTCAAAATTTTAGGGACTTTATTATGTGCTTTTGCTGTTCATTTTAGATTTTCATTGAATTAGAGAATTTAGGGTGATTAATCATCGTTTGTTGAATAGTTTATAATCTCTTACTCATACATGTTGTAGCATATGTTTTAACCATGTTTAGATCTACTTTCGACATAAAACCCCATTTTTATTTTTTATTTGATTTGGAAATGATTTTTAAAAGATGTTTTAATGATTAAATATTGGTTACAATATGTATTAGGATCTTATATGCTTAAATATGCAATTTAAGTGTTTGTTGAAATGCTTGAATAACATGAGATATTTGATGTTTTTTGTATGGTATGATTGCATGCATATTTGAATGGATGATTACATGGAGTGAGAGTATTAAAGTGGTGAATGTTGATTCTATGACGAAGAATTCTTGCATGTTTATCGATTGAGCTATATTCAGAAGACAAATGATGAATACACAAGGAAATGGAGTTCAGACCATAAAGTGACATTTGGCTTTGTAGTTTGGAGTAATTGATGCAATTCTGGATTTCACATGCAAAACAGAGAAAAAGAGGTGAAATATATATCAATGCAAAAATGGAGTAGGATGCTTATGAAAAAAATCTAAACTAATGGATTTGCAACATCAGTCTGTACCTATCGATATCGATCTGTATCGAATCATAAATATCTCAAAGTCATTGATTGGTACCGATCCATATGGACCGCTACTGATTGACGGCCAAATAAATATTAGGAGTCCGAGAGGGAAATTTGAGGTTGAGGAAATGAGGTGAGACAAGTTCACAAAATATTTGAGGTAAATGGAGCTAAGTGATCAACCATTATGGATGATATCAATCGATATTGATTAATACAATCCAAATTGACCGATATTTATCGATACCAATTGACAAATAATGTGGGAATCGATGGTTTTGGGCATAAGGGTTGACCTAATAGGTGAGTTCTATTTATAGGTGACTCATGAGGTGGAAAAATAGGAGTTTTACTATTGGTATCTAAATCATGAAGAGGGTTGATGGTAGGCCTTAGTATATGTACCAAGGGGATACCTCTACCAGGTAGGGACACTCACCAGCAAACATAGGGGTCATGAATATCAATGACATGACTAAGGGTGTCATTGACAAAGTCGTTTGTATGGTATTTTCAGTAGGCCAAATGATGTTTCATCACATAAAAAATTGCAATGAGGTTGAGAGATGCTTGATTGATGGATATTGTGGTTTTTTTTGGTTGATAGTTGGTATTATTGAGTCTAACACCCCGATACCCTAGTTATACTAAGGTAATATGATATACCCTTATCATTGATGTAGTCTAGTATATTGGATTATATATGCCAACTTGATTGATGCAGGAGTGAGTGAGGTATGATATTTCATACCATATAGCCCTTGCTTTATGATATTTATCTACTTCACATCTATGGTTTTAGGTATATAAATCACCAATAATATATTACTATCTAACCCAAGGTTATCTGTATATGAGTGCTCTTATAACTTTGCGTACTCTTCATGAGTAGATTAAGTGACATATATGATGATAGCGCATGGAGATATACATAGGAGGAGTAGGTGGCTTGCACTTTTCTCATATTACTATTATATGGAGCTGCTACCTAATTCAACCGTGTAATGCTATGGGTTATCAGCACTTTTTATATTCAGAGGTAGTTTTATTTATGTACTCCCTGGTGATATATTGACTCATATTTACTCTAGGATGTATGATCTTATGAACCATACTACACTCTGATGATGATCGGTTTGTATTCATTTGATCATGCTACTATCTTTTATAATTTAAAACTTTGTCATGTATTATATATATGCATTAGGAGATGTATGAATTTTTTTGATTTTGTTTGTTTTACCCCTTATGAACCTTCAATCGAATGGGTATCCAACAACGTAGAATGACCATTATATGGGTATCAAAGGTGGAGGGGTGGTCACATGTAGTATCACTTCTCAGGTTTAGTGAACAATAAAGGTTCTGTGGGTTTGGCTCATTAAAAATAAGGAAAGTGATTTTCCTTAGAATGATTCGAATATGGTATAAGAGAATGTACTTGTTATTTGTTGATTTTTAAACTATGTTGTATATATATATAGTAAGATACACTGAACATACATTACCATACACCATAATCCTTTTTGATATACTGATTATTCTCATTAAAGATTGTAAGATCGAGCAAGCAGAAAAGGACACATAAGAAACTCGGTAGTGGGAAGAATTCGAGGAGTGTGAAGCAGTGTAGATGTTAAATCTCGATATGCAGGCAATGTTCATATAAATGATGATGAATATAATGTAGAACATCGTAGGAGTAGTTGTGGCTAGCTATGTGCAAGTTTAAGTGTAAAGGAGTGACTTTACCAAGCTGAACAAGGACAGCCTTGAAGGAAGAGGAACATAATCACTGTGAAGGTGCAGGATTGGTTGGATACTCACATGCAAATCTTTGATGACTAAGAACTAGAGGATTCTCCAAAATGAAAGTTAGCCTTACAACAACTTTAGGTTAGAGCTATAGGTCGGTGGAATGCGAGTAAGGCTACTAATCTCGATGGTCGGTTTACTTGGAATCAGTTAAAGTTTATACCTACTACACATAAGTCTATCCTATTTAGGAAGTTTTCTAATTTGAAGAAAGGAGAGGTGACGGTATCAAAATATGTGAATGAGTTCAACACTTTGTCGAAGTACGGGATGATGAACATCGATACTCCTCTGAAAAGAATAACAAGTTTATTTACTAACCAGAATGATTATTTAGGGAGTGCTTGGTGAACCATATAGATGAATGATTTGAGAGGATGGAGGAAAAGGCCCGAGAAAGAAAGTATGTATCCAAAATCAACCAAGATGTTGTTCTTAGTTAGAGGTTAAACCATAGATGGTAGGGAAGAGGAAGTTCCAATGGAAAAACATAGGAAAGGAACAATTGCTAAAGAAGGATGGTCAAAAGAAGAGGAATGGTAACCAACTTTCTGCAATTGTAAGAAGAAGGGACATCATTCGAGGGGCTGTCCAATGGGGAATAAGTAATTTAATTGTGCTGGAGTTGGACATATCAAGAAGGTTTGTCAAACACTTGCCAAGGAAGGATAGGTTATGAAGGAATATGAGTGGAATGTTGTTCCCAATTCGTCGACAACACCTTCATCGAAAGAGAAGGGAAAGAACATCATAGTTAAAGATATGCTTTCCATTTATTATATACCTTTTAGAGTTTTTTTTTGGTATGGGAGCTTCACACTCCTCTAATTTTGGTGACCTAGTAGATAAGTGTTATACCTTATAAAATTAACAGTAATTAATAAATAATTAATAAGGCTCAAAAATGGAATTTGAGCAAACATCAGAATTTGGTCGTGAAACTTGCAGCATTGCGTTTGTGGCAATTTTTGAGCAACTTTCATATTTGGAGCTTTGCGATCGGAGTTCAAACGAAGAAGTTATCGGCGTTTAAAGTTTTAAGAACAAGAATAAATAAAAAATGAAAATAGGAAACAAATAATATTAAATGCGGACCCCACTGATCGACCCCCTCCTTGGGCCATTCGACCACTAGCGGTTAACCACTTATAATGGAGTGGTCGACCAGTCCCGAAGTGGCGGCTAGGCTTGGGCCTTGGCCGAACGGCCTGGATTTAATTATTTTAATATAACATATACGATTGATTCGAGCGCATATATATACAGACCGTACCCTTCACTTCTCTCCTCTATTTTCTTATCAAAGTAGCGAAGCTCTACCATTTTCCCTTCTCCACTATATCTACAAATTATAAAACATTATATATATATAAATCGGAGAAGGACAGAAAATAAAAGAAAAGAAGAGAAGGATAAAATCGATACTGCATAAAAAGGTAAATTTCATAATTATAAATATATATTTCCCTTAACCCCAAATCTCTTCTTAGATCTGTAATTCTTGTAGTAGTATATACCTTTGTTATACATATTCTTTTGGATTGGAAAGAAAAATGAGTCGAATAAAGGGATGAATTCAGATTCGGAGATTTGGAAAGCTAGAAGGGAGAGTGGGAAATTATATGATTTACTTATAACATTGAAATTTATATCATTGAATTTTAATTTTACCTAATTATTATACCTAAGTAGATTTGATGAGTTGTATGCTTAAAATGAACGTATAGGAATAGTTCCTACATATTCTGTAAGATAGGTAATTGGAATATGAACACACACACACACACAAATATATATATACACTCACACACATACACATATATATGTGTGTATTCGTATAATCACACTTACCAATTAAAAATAAAAATATATTTATACAGCGTAATATACATCGATATTCGCATTAGTTATAAATAGGCCGTCTAGTTATAAATAGCGTAGTAAATTATAAAATTAGGAGGTGTAGATGGAAAAGAGATAGTAACTCCAAAATAAATAAGACAATAAATATGCAGTTAATGGGGAGTTACAGGAATTAAATGGGGACATAAATATGGTTAATGGGACTGGTTAAATGATTTAATATAGCGTATATTGGGAAATGAAATAGACATAATAGGTTGAATTCAAAGGAATAAATAAATGTTATTAGAGATTGTATAAATAGAATAATAGTGACCATTTATTACGGGTAACTGACATTTATAGAATATAGGAAATAAGCGAATAAGGTAGGAATTAAATACTAGGGGCAGTATAATTCTCATAGTGGGAAACTGTAAAGCCTTAATTGTACGTTTAGGATAAACGTGAATTGCTGGGTCTAGTCCAATATTTAGGCCTAGGATAAGGTTGAGATGCGAGATCAGTAGAGCTACACAACAGAAGTCTGCCCTTCACCTAGAGGCTACCAGTAGTTGTGTATACTTACTACTGATATAGGACATCTCCAACCATAGGACCCACGGGGAAGAGATACTGTAACAACCCATACCTTAATGGGCTCGAATTTTCGTTAAATCGAAAACTCAAGTCCACAAAAGTATGGATCGTTGGTATTTAGTATCCCGTAATAACAAAAACATATCAAAACTCTATCGATATATACTCACAATGGAATAGTAAAATATAATAAAACATATGATTATTGACCAAGGTTGACACCTTTGATCTCTAGTATCAAGTGCCCTTGTCAATGCCGAGTATGCATAAAGAAATCTGTCCTTCTACTATTCCTGCATCGTACCATTTGTATTCCTCTAAAGTTATAATGTGGGTTGTAATAAGGAGAGAGTCGGAACAACATTCTGGTAACTTGTAAATTACACACTTTATACATAACACTACTTTATGCCGATTGCCTTCCATTACATGTTATGTCTATTTTTTTACTTGGTCATCATGATTTCATATACTTGTATGATATGTCCCATCAACTCGAGGTAGACAATAACTACATATGTATGTATGCATATACAAGTACCACAGTCCCCCTTTAGACCAGGATACTTTCCCCGTTAGTATCTGTAACTTAACACCTCGTCAGGATCCATCATCAACACAGTATCATGTCCTCATTGCCATGAAAACCGAGGAACTCCCGTAGTACCTAATAATGGCATTACAACTATTTAGCAGTATTCTATTCGTCTTTCTTTATATCATGGACTCAGCTCCACAGACTATTCTATTCGTTTGAAAGACCTCCATTAAAAGGTTATCTATTCTTGCCTCCTAATAATAAACAAACTAACAAACATCTGTGAGGTGGTGCATGTCCTAACCATGGTCTACACAAGTTGGAGGTGCAGCCCGTTTAGGTATAACTTTTGTCTTTCCGCTGACTTCTCTGGACCGACGATGATCTTGACCTATATAAATAGCTCCTACTCCTTATATATATGGTACCAATCTCATTATCATAGCGCTGAGCCTATGCTCACTGTTCCATTTAGATTGTTCAACGCAATCTAGGAAATGCCCATTTGGTTACATAACACATACCCCCTAAAAAGTTGAAGTAGACTTTACTTGTCCATTGACACTTTGATTGGGGCGAACCATCCTACTTTGGTATGTTTCCTTTACATATACGCGAATGTATAATCCCATGAGTCCTATAGTTAGATGTCTCACATCAGTATAATGTATACACAACCGCTGGTAGCCCCTTGCGGTAGGCAAACTTTTGCTGTATAATACTACCGACCTCGCATTCCAACCCATATTAAGGACTGTCATTTTTAATTACTCTAATTTATTGACTAAATTCAATAATTCACACCCGTCATAAATGCATACTTGAGGCTTCATAAATTTATTTAGTTACTACACCTCCTACGTTCAACTGTTTATATTTAGTTATGTTACCCAACTTGCTCCTTGTTTCATTTATGCCAATTTAATGTCATTTACCGCTTACATCTAATTTAATAGATTAAATACCTTTTTCTGTTATAGTTCCATTTGGTACTATTATGTATAACCTACTGTACTTTTTCAACTATTACTATCGTTCTTGGATTACTATAATTCTCTTAACTACTCATTTAATTGCATTACATATATTTCATCACTTTTTTCCCTAACTTATCGCATATATTATATTTATAATTGAATTATTGTTGTTATCTCTATTTACAATACTCTGGTTTATACTTAAGGATTTCTGCATTTTAATATGTTGGAATTACATCTTCCCGAAAATAAACATTAACACTGTAATTTTTCATAAATTATTTAAAATACGACTTGTGTTATATTTGGAATTACAAGGAATTAGCATTTCTGTTATTAATGAAATGAACAGTATAAAATATGATAAACATCCCTATTTTATACATCTCTTTCTTTTAGATATTCCTTGTTCTTTCAAAGGATAAACTTTTATTCATATAATTAGATAATTTATAGAAATTTACGTTGCAACACATTTCAGTCCAATGAATTAAAATAGTACTTACTCACAATCCAATTTATAATAACTTATAATCCATAATTAGTAACGTATGTCAGGTAACCAGCAAATCTGGAATTACCATATAATTTAACTTAAGGACAACTTTCACCCTTACTCTCTAGATTCAAGTTAACAATTCATAGAATATGTAGGTATGGTTTTCAAATTCATTACTTGTATATGTAAGCCTACAACTCCAAAATAATATATTCAAGCATTCAAGGAACATATTTACAACGATATAAATCCAATATTATATAAAAATATATAATTTCCCACTTACCTTTAAGCTTCCAAATCTCAAATCCTATTATTCTTGTTTGACTCCTTTTTCTTCCTACCAAAATATGTATCGAAATCATATACATATTCATTAGAAATTTAGATTTAAGGAGATATATGAATTTAACTTAGATTTGGATTCAGATTTACAATTTACTTTGGCTTTGGACATTCGATTCGGTTCTTTCCTTCTCCTCTATTATTCTTCGCTATTCTCCACTTATATATTTATAGATTATAGTTTACATTGATTTTAGGATTGGTGGAGAAAAGAAAATGACAGTGATTTACTGTTGCTTCAGAAAATATGAGAATAATAGTGAGGGGTTAGGCCTGTATTTATAGGAGTTCGAATCGATGTTAGCCGTTATATTATATTATACTAAATATAGACCTTTCGGCCAAAGTTCAATTTACAATCGCTAGCACATAAGCGGTCGGCCGCTACTCGACCGGTTGCCTATTTTTGTTAATCGTTCATTTATTTCCCTTTATTCATTATTATATATATATATATATATTTAAATGATTTGATTTAACGTTGAGTGTACATAAACGTTAAGCAACCATTAACTTTAATTAACATTAAATAATTACATCTACATTCTTAACTACATATATAATTATTTCCAATCCAAAATATTCAAACGTTAATAACTTTTCGTTTGAACTCTGATCGTAAAACTTTATACATGAAAATTGATCAGAAAATCACCACGAATACAATGGTGCAAGCTTCATAGCCAAATTCCGACATTTGCAAAAATTCCATTTTTGGCTTTACTAGTTATTAATTAATTGCTTTTAATTAGTTATTGTTCAATTTATGGGGTGTTACATTCTCCTCCCATAAAAGGATTTCGTCCTCGAAATTCCTTAAGGACCGAATCATGTAACATAACGCGCAACCATTCTAAGTTATCCATCCAATTACCGTGCAACTAATTTTTGCCACCAATAGTGTACAAGTTCACAGTGTATCAAAACATATATGAATGTATGTAGAATAATACTAAATCGGTGCCTCCTATATAAATGCATTCTTTAAAATAATTTTGAAAAACATGGTGCAAACAACCTATATATACTGGCAGTTATATAAGTGATAAAGTTTTGAAAATAAAAATCTTTATGTTCTCATCTAAATTTTCCCACACTTCTACGAACAGAAGTATGATTCAACAAATTTTGTATCCTATACCTACCATCCAATTCCTAGCATACCATTGCTAACATCCAAAATTTTGAAAAATTCAATTTTCTAAACTTATATTCTTATGCCTAAAAGGGGTTTAGATGGAGAATTCCATATTTCTATCATTTTCTCGTATACCCAATCCGCTGCACTTTGGAACCTTCTCTTATGCCCCATATTCTTTTTTTAATTTTTCCAAGTACAATCCTCATAAGGAAATTTATTTTTAAGATTTCAAATTTTAAAACAGGATTATTATAAAAAACCATCTTTTTTACTATCAACAAGGTATGGAAATTGAAATTCCAAGGCTAAAACAGTTTTTCCTTGTTACCCTCTATGTTTTACATACTGTCACTTCTGTTGCATAGTAAATTCATATTTGCTAACCCGTCGACTTTTCCCTATGCTAAGCATGTGACATTTCAAAAATCAGAATTTCTTTCAAAATCATTCTCAATTAAATTTTCTAAATATTTGGAATTTTAAAATAGAAACTCATTTTTAAAAGAAAGAGTTTTTGAACAAAATTTTTCCAAAGTATTTGTTTTAACTTTTCAAAACAAATTTAGCCATATCCTATGCAATCGAGGTTCAGTCAAAGGGGGTAGCGTCTATTATTGACTCTTTTCTACTACATGATAAAGTTTAAAATTTCCAAAAGCTTTTCTTTTATTTTAGAACAACAATTAGTATACAAGTTCATTTATAATTTCAGCTTTTAAGGCGTATGGATTGTGACCCGTGATTTCGCAACAACCTTTCCCTGCGCTTGCTAAAATTTATCTTCCCAACATTTTAAGGCTTTTGGGACTTAACATTATTTAATTTTAGTAGCTAATAAATTTCATAATTTATTTTACAAACGTTCAGTCTCACTTTACGTTAGTTAAGTGTCAACATGAGATTTCCTTATTTATTCTGGTTTCCAATATATAGCGGTCAAGTCATAAAATCAAAACAATAATAAAAAGGAACTTTTCCCACAAAATACCGTATGCATTTTTATACAAACAGAGACAACTAATACTTACAACCCAACTAACCTTAAAGTAACAATTGTTGGAAGCTGCCCTTTAATGTCAACTGACATTAATGATGTTGTGGCCCTATCACTTCTTACTTAAATTAAATGGACCGTTTTAACATGCCATTCTACTATAACACACACATCTTAACTTTCTTTTTTGGCTTCTAATAAATAAGGTCCATCCATTATTTCCATTATCGCAACCAATTATATTACTATCTTCTTTTAATACAAATATCTTGATAGTATTCTCAAATCTTGGTATATGCTTTATTTTTTTAATCTTTCATGCTGGTATACTTTAGAACTCGTAGAAATGTACTTTGATACCATTTCCCATTTCCTTTTACAGTCTTCACACATGTTTAATGAAATATTTTCTAGGCTCATACAAATATTTCTTACCCAACTGGGGTTCATTATTTCTATTCTATGAGCACCCATCGCTATTTATTCATAGCCCTAACTTTTATCCTGTTTTACCTAGGAAGTCATCCCTATCAACTATATATTAAGAACTTAGTTTGGTTTTCACCACACTTTCTAAAATTAAAATGTCATCATGAAGTACTTAATCTAAAAACTTTTACCTTTAAAAATATAAACTTAAAACTTTTTATTAAATCCTCCAATAGCTTGATTTCAAAAAGGAACCATGAAAATCTCATTATTTTGACTAATGTTAATTGTAGCCATGTCAACTTTTAATATTATAATTTAGGATTTATTAATTAAGTTTGTTAATAAAGTCTAAAAGGAAATGTTAGAAATTTAATTTTTAAAAGATCCCTTTGTAACAACCCGCATATTTATCGATTTTATATTTAAATATTTCATCGTTCGTCGGATTTTAGTCCGAAAAGCTACCTTTTGCAAACAGTCGAATTAGGACTCGAGACCACCCCCATTGAGTACAAAATGTTGTTTGCGACCTTTTTGAGTATAAACTTTGATATGTTTGGAGTAAGTCGAATTTTGCTACTTTTTCTTTTGGGTTTTGGGTTTGGGTTCAGCCCACTAGCTAACTTAATACCCTAACTCAGTCCCTCTCCTTCCATTCACTCATTTACATTCTAAACTCAAGCTCAACTTAAAATGGGGGAAGAGAATGGGAAATAGAAATTCCAAGCCCTAGTTTCCTCTTGCAAACTTGAATTCTTGCTCCAAAATCAAAGAGAAGCTATTGGTAAGCCTCCTCTTCATCTTCTCCAACTCTTTTCCTCATCAATTTCAGAAAGTTTCCTAAACCTAATTTGGGAAATATGTGTTTTGTTCTTAGATTGAAGCTTGTAGAGTTGAAGTGAAGAGTGGTTAATCTTCTTCTTGTGTTCGTGCTTCCTATCTTTGTTTTTGTGTTAAAAAGGTGAGATTTTTATCTCACATCTATGACTATAATTATCTTTGGTTTTTGGGAATGAATTCCTAACACTTCTTCATGTGCATTTGCCCTTGATTTGGATTGGTTTTGTGAATATTCCAATTTTTGGTTTTTGAAGTCAAATTTGTGTGAAAATCCTTTTATGGATGTTTGATCATGTTTTTGGTGATGCATCAAAGAGCTTATAGGGTCGGGTCGTCTATTGGCATAAACCCTTAGCACCCATTGCTCGTCCAGTTGCATTTGCAAAGAGATTGCATCTTCATTTTTAGGCTGAAAATACTAGAAATCCCAATTCAGTCGACTGAAATCTCTGTTCAGTCGACTGAACCTGGAAACAGAAAGTTTCCAGGCATGATTCAGTCGACTGAAATCTCTGTTCAATCGATTGAACCTGGAAACAGAAAGTTTCCAGGAATGATTCAGTCGACTGAAATCTCTGTTCAGTCGACTGAACCTGGAAACAGAAAGTTTCCAGACATGATTCAGTCGACTGAAATCTCTGTTCAGTCAACTGAATTTGCTGTTTCAGCCCACTTTGCCTTTTAGGATTGAATTTCCAATTTGAATCGATTCGTGATGATCCTATTTGTTGTTATCATTTATTATGATTTTGATGACTCCTTTTTCGGGATTTTTGAATATCCATTTCGATGGATTCTTTATCGGTTTAATTGGATTTGATTCACGTCTTCGAATGTGAATTTTAATGATTGATTGTTTCTAGAATCATTTTTGTGGTTTGTCACTTTAAAATACAAAGGTTTCTATACTAGTAGGAAATATTCAAACGCTTTATCAAAGATGATTTAAACTCTATTTCCAATATCAAACTCATTTATAAAACTGCTTTCCAATCTACTAGTATATACAAACCTTTACCTCACTCGTACGAGAAATCTAATTAAACGGCTTAGTAAAACAAGTGGTATGAAACACTTGCGTTCACTTCGTCGGTTAATTCTTGGACTTGTTCGATTGAAACTCTTGTGACAATTTTCGAGTGGAGATCTACAATTTGTTCGTAAATAATTAAGTTAAGCCAGTGGTTATGGGACATGAAGCTAAACTCATTTATTTACTAGCTTAGTGTAATTTACACTTATCGATCAATGATGATCATTTTGTGTTTTAGACTAGCAATGTGCGATGTCTCTTCGTCCACATGGAGGACTGTTCCTCGTTTTATTGAGCTTCGTCTCACTTCTCGCATGGGCCGTCCCTATTTAGGTGCGTCGATGTTTATTTCTCGCATGGGTCGTACCTATTTAGGTGCGTTGATGTTTATTTACTTCGTGGAGCAATCGGCTTAATAAGTCGGGGCATGGGGCGTATCTATTTAGGTGCGTCGATGTTCGTCTATGCATGGGTCGTACCTATTTAGGTGCGTCGATGTTCGACTTTGCATGGGTGTATCTTTCTAGGTGCATCGATGTTAGACATTTCATGGGTCGTATCTATTTAGGTGCATCGATGTTTGTTTATGCATCGGTCGTACCTATTTAGGTGCGTCGATGTTTGACTGTGCATGGGGAGTCCCTATTTAGGTGCGTCGATGTTCGGTCTATGGAATAGCGCTCTGTTTAGGATTGGCCATTCTTTTCTTGTGATTTCTGGATTTCTAATTATTGATTTCTGGAATTTATGTTTCACCAGCTTTTACCGTTGGCATTGATGTGTATGTCGTTTTTGTGGCTTGGTGAATTAAATAAAGAATATGACATTCTTTTTGATGTTATGAGATTCTTGAGATATTGTATGACTTTTGTGGATTTTCTAATGTATACTTGTCGTGGTGTGACATTTTCAGTTATCATACGTTTTTATCATATCTCTTATTCTATCTCATTTTATCTGATATTTATAGCTAGACTGATCCGTTTATTATTTTCTTCTTAAATAATACTCGGGTCAGACTGAGATATTGCAGGTGCTTCCTCATGACTTCCTATCTGGGATCATCACCTGACTTTTGGCTAACTACTCTAGTTTAGTAGTTTTTGTTGTATACATTTGAGATTTAGACTCCTCTATGTATATATATTCTTTTGTGTAGTACCTATATCTATTATTTTTGTGATATGTGGATCTTGTTTGACCACTACTCTGATGAACACTTCTACGTGTTTTATTCATATCTATTTCCGCCTTTGTGATATGAATTATCTGTGCCTGATTTATGTTATGCTTATTTCTATATTTGTTTCCGAAGTCCACATATAGCCACTGTGTAGTAGCTCTGAGTTTACATCGGTATGTCGGATTTCCTCTTGAGATGAAATGCACGTTATACTATCTGGCATATCGGCGTTCGCACAAAGCAATTACACGGATGGTCGCTCCTCAACAGCCTTATTCTCCGTGCTAGTTGACGGCATTACCCCGTGGTGTCCTTGGCTAGCATGGGTATAGAGGTGGGGCATCACAGCTTAGTATCAGAGCCAAACTTCGGAACAATATAGAATAATCTAGCAAGGATCATTGTCCTAAGTCTTTCTTAGGAATCGTGCCATAGGATTTAATTCGAGTCTTCGAATCGTTCTATCCTATTTTCTTTTGTGATGCCTTGTTTTATTAATCAAGGTTGATTGATATTCATTTTGAGAATAACCTTTTCCTCTTCTTTCTTTCTTTCTTAGAGTAGAGAAATGGTTAGACCTGGCCGTCCCAGCGCCGGTCAATCTAGTGCTACTCCCTAGGATGGAGTATTTATGTTAGCTCAACAACTTTTAGATCTTGTGAATAATGCCCAAGCTGCCGGACCTGCTCCAACGCCTACTCACCCTAAATCCGGGTTTGCACGCTTGTGCAGAGATTACACCGCTTTGGGTGGAAGGCCATTCAAGGGATCCGAAACCGTTATAGAAATTCAATCTTGGCTTAGATCATGCGATCGCATCTTTTCCCGCATGGATCTTATTGATTCACTTCGAGTCCAAGTGGCTTCTAGCATGCTCCAAGAAAGAGTATTAGATTGGTATGAGCTTTTGATTTCTGAAATTATCGAAGTGGATCTTACTTGGGAGCAATTCCGGGAAAGGTTGGAATTGAATTTTGTGCCGGAGGCTGAAAAAGTAACTTTAGCCCGACGCTTTATTGACCTTGTTCAAGGTGAATCTTCTGTGACGGACTACGTCGCATCTTTTGAATCTCTTTCTAAATATGGGGTCGAGTATATTAATACCCCATTGAAGAACAATCAAAGGTTTGTCTATGGGTTGAATAAGAACCTTAAAAAGCCTTTCCTTCTGAAACTAGAAGTTTCTTTTGATCAGCTTATTGATATCGCTCTTCGACTTGAAGAGGCCGATAGAGAAATTGATGTTGAAGTTGTGCATGCCAGACAGAACTTCAACAATAACATGAAGAGGACTATTAAGTTCAAAGGCCCCAATCCCAATCCTGACAAGAAAGGGAAGCAAGAAACTTCTGTAGCGAAGACTTCTACCACTAGTCGTGGACGATGCTACAATTGTGATTCTATGGACCACTATGCAAAGGAGTGTCCGCAACCCCTCTATTGTCGCTATTGCAAAAGTTTGAGTCATTATATATCTGCGTGTCCCATACTTCAAGCAAGAAGGAGGGAAAGCTAAAGGTTGTGCAAGCCTCTACTAACACTTCTCTTGGTCAAGGTATTTTCTATCCTTGACGATATTTGTTTTGAGATTATCTTATTTGAGTTCTTTTTGATTTGGGTTCATCTCATTATTTTATATCAAAAGAACTTGATGATTCTTTCTCTTTTTAAATTTTTGGCTTGATGACTTCATTGAGAATTGCAAATTCGATTGATGGATCCGCAACACTCAATTTACTTTGTGAAAATGTCGAGATTATTTTATGTGATTATTCTTTCCGAGCCGATTTGCATGTTATGTGTTACTTAGGCTTCGAAATTGATTTTTGTTAAAGGATTGGCTTATTATTATGAAGCCCATATTCTATGTCCAATGTGGACTATTTATCTTCGACATTTTCAATCTGTTAAGCAGATTTCTTTTGTTCTTAATAATTTTGATTTCCAAATTCGATGATATCATTTTAATTCTTTAACCCCACTTGATGAAGAAGATGTTATTTTTCTCATTCGAGTAGTTTGTGAATTTTCCGGTATATTTGAGCTTGTCTTAGGATTATCACCTAAGCAGTCTTTTGAGTGGTATTAAGGTCTTTTCAGCTCGACCTTGCCACCGATTTTCATCAGCTACGAGTTGCGGAGGATAGCATTCCACTTACTACACTCCGCACTCGTTATGATTCTTGTGAATGACTTATTATGTCATTTAGTTTATCCAGCTTATTTCATCCATTTTATAAATTGAGTATTCTATGAATATTTCGATGAGACCATTCTTGTATTTATTGATTTTGGATGAAAATAGCAATTTAAAATTTTGCAAATCTTTTTCATAAGATATTTTATAAGTATAATTGGATTTTGTTCTCAAAACTAGGAAAGAATATTAGTAAAGTTTTTAAGAGACATTTTTATCATAAAGAAGATGATTTTGTGATTGTATTGCCCGTTGAGTGCTTTAAGAATTCTGGTCGGTGCGCTTGATCAACGTTATCGATAGGAATTTCCTAAACGCTATGATGAGACAATCAGACACAGTAAATTGACTTGTAAAATGTAAATTTTTCTGAAAAGATTATTACATAAAGATAATTGTAATTTTGAAAGTTTTAGCTTTTCGAGAAAGAAGATTATTTAAAAGAACTCTTTTCCGATACTCTTATTCTTGTGATTCCCGAAGGGAATCAAGACTTTATTGTTTATACCGATGCTAGTCGTATTGGTTTGTGTGTCGTTCTCTTGCGAAAGAGAACGTGCTATCAATTTTACTTCTAAATCATTAAAGCCTATCGAGACTAGATATGCCACTCATGATCTAGTGCTCGTGGCTATTGTTTTCACTTTTTGAGTTTGGCATCATTATTTTGGGGAAGAAATTTGTTCTCCACTCCGATCATAAATCTTTGAAATGTTTATTTTCTCAAAAGGAACATAATTTGCGTCAACAGTGTTGGCTCGAGTTCCTTGCATCTTATGATCTTGATATTCTTTATACTCCGGGAAAGGGTGATCATGTTGTTGATGCCCTTAGCCGAAAGCAACAAGTAGTTGTTTCTATGATGATATCCGGATGGAATGATCTCGAGACTTTATCCACTTGTGAGATTCGAGATCGTGAATCCAATTTATGTTCGTCTCTTGTTTTGTGTAGCATGGATGCTCATCCTTCTTTTGGAATATACTTTTTTAGCTAAACTCTATAAATTTCATGGAGTTCTTACTTTTATTGTTAGCAATCGTGATCCATTATTTTACTAGTGGATTTTGGTAAGGTCTTCAAAAGCTTTAGGAACAAAGCTTAAAATTTTAGCATCGCTTATCATCTTTGTCCGATGGACAAACCGAGCGTGTGAATCAACTCTTGAAGATCTCTTTCGTTCATGTGTTCTCGATTTTTGTGGAAGTTGGGAAGATCATATTTCTCTTGTTGAGTTTTCTTCCTATAATAGCTTCCAATCTTGTATTGGTATGGTACCTTTCGAGCCACTCTACGGAAGGCCATGCCGATTCTCTTTGTGTTGGCTTGAAGCCGGTGAGAAGCTGGTTTCAGGTCCATATCTTATTGGTGTTCATTCATGTTTCACCTATGATGGGTGTTGTGCGTTTCAGTTGATCGGGAAAGTTAGCATCACGATATTTTGGTCCATTTCCCATCACCGAACGTATTTGTTCCGTGGCTTATCGCCTTTTTATTACCGGCTCAATCCTTTGCTATTTATGACGTTTTCCATGTCTCTCTACTACGGAAATACCTTAGGGATTCCGATTTTATTCTTGAGCCCGGTGTTGTTGAAGAAATTGAAGTTTCACCAGATTTGACTTATGAGCAGCATCCTATTCGCATCATTGCTTCGGAGGTTGAGCGCCTTCGAAATAAAGATGTTCTTCTTGTGAGAGTTCAATGGTTCTCGAATCATAGGGATTTCTCTTGGGAATCCAGAGAATTCATCGAGCAAACACGTTCGGACTTACTCTTTCGTGCTCTTTATGGTGAACTTCTTATTTCAAACTTTCTTTTGTGATGATATGCTTTTATGGTTGTTACTTTTTAGTTATTTCTTAAGATTGCGAGGACGCAATTTCTTTAAGGAGGGGAGTCTGTAACAACCCGCATATTTATCGATTTTATATTTAAATATTTCATCGTTCGTCGGATTTTAGTCCGAAAAGCTACCTTTTGCAAACAGTCGAATTAGGACTTGAGACCACCCCTATTGAGTTCAAAATGTTGTTTGCGACCTTTTTGAGTATAAACTTTGATATGTTTGGAGTAAATCGAATTTTGCTACTTTTTCTATTAGGTTTTGGGTTTGGGTTCAGCCCACTAGCTAACTTAATACCCTAACTCAGTCCCTCCCTTCCATTCACTCATTTACATTCTAAACTCAAGCTCAACTGAAAATGGGGGAAGAGAATGGGAAATAGAAATTCCAAGCCCTAGTTTCCTCTTGCAAACTTGAATTCTTGCTCCAAAATCAAAGAGAAGCTATTGGTAAGCCTCCTCTTCATCTTCTCCAACTCTTTTCCTCTTCAATTTCAGAAAGTTTCCTAAACCTAATTTGAGAAATATGTGTTTTGTTCTTAGATTGAAGCTTGTAGAGTTGAAGTGAAGAGTGGTTAATCTTATTCTTGTGTTCGTGCTTCCTATTTATGTTTTTGTGTTAAAAAGGTGAGATTTTTATCAAATTCAGTGGCTTAGTAAAAATATCTACAATCTGATTTTCAGTATTTACAAATTCTAAAGTAATATTTTCTTTTTCAAAATGATCTCGTACAAAGTTATGTTTTATATCAATGTGTTTATTTCTGGAGTGATTAATTGGATTTTTCGCTAAATTTATTACAATTGTGTTATCGAAGTATACATATGATTTTCTTAAATTTACACCTAAATCTTTAAGCGTTCATTGCATATAAATTATTTGTGCACAAGCTAAAACAGCTGAAATATATTCGGCTTCATAATTAAATTAAGATACACAGTTTTGCTTTTTACCAAACCATGAAACTAAAGATTGTCCTATAAAATGACATGTGACACTAGTACTCTTTAGATCTGTTCGACTCCATTAGAATCAGCATCACTGTATAATACTAATTAAATAGGCTTCTTTTTGGATTGAAAGACCATAATCTTTTGTTCCAATTAGATATCTTAGAATTCCTATAACAACACATAGATGTGACTCTTTGGATTAGCTTGAAATCTAGTGCTCAGGCACACAACAATCATTATACCGGGGCAACTAGCTGTTAAATGTAGTAAAGATTCAATCATGCTTCTAAAAAAGTTTCTGATTGATATCTTTACCATTTTCATCTTTATCGAGATGAATAGTTGTACTTATTGAAGTTGGCTTACTACTCATATTTTCGACACCAAATCTTCTAATTAAATCTTTACAATACTTTACTTGGAAAATAAAATTACCATTTTCTAATTGTTTAATTTGTAAACCCAAAAAATAATTTAATTCTCCTTTATGGGACATTTTAAATTCTTCTCTCATTATTTCTGAGAAATCCATGAAAAGTATTTTAATCAGTTATTGTTATGTTTTATAAAAAGAGTTGAGCCTACTTTACCTATTTCAAAATCAGAATTAAGTAGATAATTCTTAAGCTAATCATACCAAGCACGTGGTGCTTGCTTTAAAGCATAAAGTGCCTTTTTTATTTTAAAAACACTATCATGATATTTTTCGGGTTTAAATAAAGGTGGTTGTTCAACATATACATTTTCTTTAATAAAACCGTCTAAGAAGGCACTTTTTACATCCATTTGATATAACTTAATATTATGGTAGCAAGAAAAAGCTTATAATATTCTAATTGCTTCAAGACGTGTAATAGGAGAAATAGGCATAGTCAATTCCTTCCTCTTGGTTGTATCCTTGAGCAAATAGTCTAGCTTTGTTTCTTATAATTTCACCATTTTCATCACTTTTATTTTTGTAAACCCATTTTGTCTCAATTATGGACTGATCACTAGGTCTAGGTACTAATTCCCATACATTATTTTTTCAAAGTGATATAATTCCTCTTGCATTGCTTAAAATCCAATATTCATCTTTACCCGCTTCTTTATAATTCATAGGTTTTATATTTGAAATAAAAGCTATGTGACTCATTTCATTTAACTGTCTTCTAATTAAAACCTTTGTGCTTACATCTCCAAAAATATTTTCGATAAAAATATCTTTTAAAATTCGAGGGGGATCTTTGGTTGTATCTAAAGGTTCATTAATTTCATGAGAATTTTCATTAAGTTTATCTTATTTTTATATTCTAAGAGGCATCTATTGATTGGTTTATATTTGATATTTCAGTATCATCTTTAGAAATATTAAAATTTTCCTTAAACGAAATGTGTAGAGTTTCTTCAATAGTATTTGTTCTTTTATTGAAAATTATGTATGCTTTACTTCTTTCCAAATAACCAATAAAAATACCTTTGTCAGCTTTAGAATCAAAATATATGATATTACCTTTAGTATTCAAAATAAAAATTTTGCTCCAAAAGTTCTGAAATAAGATATTAGGTTTTCTTTGATTAAAAGATTCATATAGGGTACGTTTTATTTTAGTCTTGTTGGTATGCGATTTAGAACATAACATGCAGTAGCGGCTGTTTTTGCCTAGAAATTCTAGGGTAAAACAGTGTTATTTAGTAATGTTCCAACACACTCTTGTAAAGTCCTGTTCTTTCTTTCCATAATACCATTTGTTGTGGTGGTCTAGGAAAAGAAAAATTATGATTAATTCCTTTTTTATTATAAAAATTTGTAAAATCATCATTTTGAATACTCCTCCGTGATCGCTTCTAATATTTTTAACTTTTAAATCTTTTTAATTTTGAATTCTTCTTCCAAAGTTTTTAAACATTTCAAAGAATCAGTTTTATGTTTTAAGAAGAAGGTCCATGTATATCTTGAGAAATCATCAACTATTAGAAAAACTTATATATTATAATTTATTGACCTAACTCGAGTCGTGCCAATCAAATCAAAATGAAGTAATTCTAATGGTCAATTAGTTGATATTTCATTTATGGATTTGAAAGAGATTTTCTAATTTATCTTTTTGACAAATGTCATATATATTAATTACCTTAAAATTCATTTTTGAAAGACCTCTTACAATTTCATGTTTTGCTAATTTATTTAATAATTCAAAGTTAATATGACAGAAATGTTTGTGCTAAAGCCATGGATCATTAGAGTTTGCTACGAGGCACATGTTAATGTCATTATTAACTTTCATATTTAAATATAAATATTCCATTTTCTTAATCCTTTGAAAATTAGACTTTCATTTCAGTCAAAAATGTTACAATTATCTTTTTCAAAATTTATTTTGAAACCTTTATCACATAATTGACTAATACTGAAAGGATTACGTTTTAAATTTTTAACTAAGCTAACATTTCTGACCAAAGGTGAATTCGGATTAACATTATTGCCAACACCCCTTATTTCGATGATTCATCCCGTAGAATTATCACTAAAACAAACAGTGCCTCCATCTATTAATTTGATATTTGTTAGAATGTTGGAGTTTCCTATCATATAGTTAGAACATCTGCTATCCCGAATCCATCTTTTCCTTTTGCAAATGTGAGTGGATACCTACGAAAAATAGATAAATTTTTAGTACCCACTTCCTATGTTAAGGTCCCGAGGTTAATTTTTCGGTAACCATACCCAGAAGGATTTGGTAAAACCTTTAAAAGAATAATTAATATTATCATGAACATCTAACAAAAATTTCTTTATATGTTTTTTAATTAAGTTATTGTTTGTCCTTGGAACCCATATTTTAATTATTATTTTCTTAGAGATTTATAGTTCCTTTTTATACTTGTTACTTAATTTTTTAAATTTGTATATAGCGAACTATATTTCCTCGGAGCGTTCTTGTTTTAATTTTTCTTAAAACCAAAACCATTTTTATTATGAAATGGTCTAGAAATTTTTATCAAATTAGATAAATTTTCTTGACCTTTATTAAATTTTGAAACATTTGTAGTGAGCTTTTCTAATTTTTATTTAAAGTTGTAACACTCCGTAAAATAAACCATAAATAAATGAAGTAAATTGAATTAAATATGATAGGGGTTGAATATGGAAATTTTATAGATTTTGAATTTGACCATAAAAGTTATTCCAATGCGTTCGGTGCGAAATTATAGTTTGTTTCCATATATAATATGCTGAAAAAGGAGCTCAAAAGAAGAAGTTATGAGCGTTTAAAGTTTTCAGATTTAAATTAATTTAATTCAAATTCAAATGAATATCTAAATTTAGGGTTTGAATTTCAAAATCTAACGTAGGATTAATTAGGGTTAAGGAAACGTTTAGTTAATAATTAATGTTGGATTTAAATAAGGAATAACTTAAATAAAAAGTAACGGGATAAAAACATTCCCCAAAAGGACAAACCGATCGACCCCTTTGATTGGGACCGGTCGACTGGTAGATCGGGGGCGGTCGACCGGTTGGTCGTGAAAATTAGGGTGGCAGCGAAGGTTTTGTGTATATGAGCGGTCCATATTTCTTCGTTCTAAACCTATTTTCATCTTACAGTTCTGGTACGCTTTAACTGTTCTAAATAAGACCCTAGACCCTCACTTTTTATTAACAAATATTTTAGGGAATTCAGCGAAACTCTGCCATTGTTATCATTCCAAATTAGATTCGGAAACTCCATAGAGAACTCAGGTAAGAATCCAATTTATTCTCTATTTATTTCTTCTTCCTCCAACCTATTCTTATTCTATTCTTCTCCAACTATTCTGAATTTAATATATATATATAACTCTTCCATATTGTGTGTGTGTATATATCAAAAGAGAGAGATTCTGGAAGAGATGATGAGGTATGCAAATCCAAGGAAAGCGAAGCTAAGGCTATTCAGTGAGTGGAAACATTAGTATTTCTTTTCAGCAATTATTTAGTGTATTTCTTTTTGGATTTAAATATGCCTTAGGGATTCCAAAAATATGATAGATAAAATCCCTCAAAATTCCTTTTTTATTTTGATATGTCAATTCTATGTTGAGATTCCCAATTATTTACATTGATTTGATGGAACTTGTTTCGTTTATGCAATTTTTGATAATTCCATAGTCTATTCAACTTCTCCTTCTTCTTTAGGTTAAATTGTGATCCTTCGATAAAATAAGGGGTTTAGATTACGAATTCTATTCGTAGTTTACACCCACTTATTCTTATTTATTTCTCTGTAAAAAGAGGAGTTGAATAGAATATGGGGTTTAGATTGCAATTCTTATTATTTAATATATTCCATTGAATTGGTGTAATAAATTGAGTTTCTATTTTATTTACAAATCTGTTATTGTTGTTTTGGTTATAAAAGTTTATTCCCCAATTTGGATATTAGAATCCCATGAAATCTTGGAAATTTGAAGAAAAGGGACTTTTAATAATAATTGGTTAGGGAATTGACATTCAACGCTAGTTTAGAGCATAAAATCCATGCCTTTAGAACTTATTAGACGCAAACATTTATTTATCTCTATTTACTTAATTAACGTATAATTATTGCGTATATGGCGTAACTAATTAGGCATTTATTTCGCCTATTAGAAAGGTAATTGATTTTGAGGTGAAAATAAGAGGGAGCTCTTATATAGCCTAATTATTATTTTAAGGCGTAATAAGGAAGATTTCTTATAAGGCCTTATTTATGAAACTGTGAGATGAGAGAGAGAGAGAGAGAGAGTGTGTGTGTGTATGGAGAGCAATTGATGAATGGCTAAGTCATATGGATGCGAGGTCAATAGAGTTACATCATGGAAGTGTGCCCTTCACTTTGAGGCTACCAGCAGTTGTGTACACTTTTATTAATGTGAGATATCCTTATGGTAAATATTTGTAATGATGCGAGGTTAGTTCCAAATTCTATAGGGGAAATCTGCCCAGCTAATCTGGCTACCAGTTCTTACGAATAGCGGACCAATGTAAGACGTCATTATGAGTAAGGGCTACAAGACGAAGAGCCTGCTTCGGGGTTTTGAGGCATTAAGTGGTTGGACCTGCCTCTTTTCTCCAAATGAAGTATTAAATGGCCAAGGGTTTACGTTAGGCGGTATCTCTACAGGGATCCGCTTCTGGAAATAGGTCTTAAATGATGGGGTTTGCCTTAATTAATGTCTTAAATGACCAGAGTCTGCCTTAATTAATGATGAGATTCCATATGATGTCAGCTAGATAGTACCATTGAGGAGCACTCTTCTAGAAATAGGTCTTAAATGATGTGGTTTGCTTAATTGAGGTCTTAAATGACCAGGGTTTGTCTATTTTCCACTTGGAAGTATTAAGTGGCTTGGGTACCATCTCTCACATTATTAGCTATTTATGATGTATGATTGGGATATGAGATTTTAGAAACTTACTTCTGGAATGGAAGATATTAAGTGGTTGGACCCACCTCCTTTCCTTATAAAGAAGTATTAAATGATTTTAATGGTTTTATGTTCGTAGACATATTCTTATTTTGAAATATACTTCCTAAGTACTAAAATGGTAAGACTCGAGGTTTTTATTCACCGGACACTTGTTGTCGTGACTCCCTTCTCATTAAAAGGTTAAGGATAGAATGATGGCGGTGACGATACTCAGAGATGGAGAAGCTTGGCTTATGGCAGTATTTGTCATTATTATTTGCTTTTATGTGTACCCATGTATTTAGAAAATTGTTGTAACAGATATTATATTAAGGTTTTTATGGAATTTTTTAAATGAAATTTTTATGGTTTTAAAATAAATGGGTGCACTATGCTATTATATTTTGTTCCATCCACTGTGAGTTCTGAAAGTTTAGTTATGGCTCTATACTGTTATTTTCTTAGTTCTACTAACAACTTACCTTAGAATGGACCTAAGTTTCGATGGGCCTTTTCTGGGTTAAAATTTAGGCCTGATTCGGGGTGGGTTGTTACAAAAGTCCAAATTTTTTGATTTTAAAATTTCTATATTTGAAATTAATTCATAATTTTCTTTTGATAACTTGGCATTTTCATCGATGTATGTCTTAACTTTATCCTTCAGTACAAAAATCTAATTTTTCAAATTTTCAAGTAAATGTTGTGTATATTCGAAACCTTTTATTCTTTTAAGTAAGTTAATATTTTTGTTCTCTAAAACATCATTTTCTTTTTCCAAATAATCAATTTTATAGTTAAATATTCAATAGAAAATTTAAAATCTTTATTTAAATCTTTTAGTAAATTACATTCTTGAGATGATTCCAACTTTCTTGAAATAATATTTCAGTTCCATTTTCAGAGTTAGATATTCTAAAGATTGCTTTTTATTTTCAAAAACGGGTTTTTTATCTTTTAGCATAGTTATTTATAATCTAGCTTTACTTAAATTTACTAAGGCTTCTTTATGAGTTTTTCAAAGATTTCTAAACTTTTTCTCTAATTCTATGCAAACTTCAAAAAGCTCATTATATGTTAGGTCAAATTGTACCTCATCCTCTATAGCCATAAAGTAGACATTTGTTTACTCATCATCACTATCACTTTCTCAAGACGATTAAGAATCATAGTTAACCTATGTGGTTTGAAAAACTGGCTTCTTCTTCTTATTTTATTTTTCATATTTATTTTTTCTTTTGAACTCCTTTTTCCCATTACTCTAAATCCGACATTCATTTGTTATATAACCAAATTTATTGCATTTGAAGCATTTAATTCCAGAATTGTTGTTTCCATTATTTCCTCTCTTTACTTGCTTCTTAAACTTTCTGTAGTTCTTTGCAATGAAAGCCATTTTCATCTTCATCGAGTTATGAGTCATCTTCAACCTAGAATGCGATAGTTTTCTTCTTCGGATTCTGCATTTTTCTAGCCTACAAATTCACTTCACAGGCCATTAAATTTCCAACTAACTCCTTAACCTTGAGTTGTGAAAGATCGTTAACCTCTATGATGGCTAATAATTTTTCTTTCTCGATATTGATTAAAGAGATTAATTTTTTTATGACCTTGTCAAATTCAAATATGGTCCCTCCTAAACCAATAAGTGTATGGGTGATATCTTGAAGACTACAATACATATCTGATATATTTTCATTTTCTTTCATTCCAAACTTTTGCAATTGGCTTTTTAACATAGCAATTCTAGACTGTTTTACTCTATTTGTGCCTTAGTGAGTGACTTAAAGTGTGTGCCAAATATCATATGTGGTTTTGCAGAACATTACTTTAGTAAATTTATTTTTGTCTAAAGCACAAAATAATATATTCATTGCTTTAAAATTATTGGTAGCAGTAGTCCTTTGGTTAGAAGTTCGCATGTTTACTGGTGTAGTCGAAGCTACATATTGAGTTTGTTTGGCATCGCAAATTTCAAGACCATTGGCTTCTATATAAATTTCCATCCTAATGACCAAAAATTATAGTCACTTCCAGTAAATAGGGGGGTCATGCAGTAGATTGGCCTTCAAGAAATGTGTTTATATGTGCCATATTAAAAATTATTCGATAAACTATGTTATGGTTTATGAATGATCCTACTCTGATACCAAATGAAAGTCTAGTGGATCGTGTGTGTGTGACTAAGTTAACAGAGTATATGTATATTAGTAAGCTAACTAGAAATAACATAGTAATGTAAATAAAGAACTTGCACACCGTGATTTTTATACTGGTTCGGAGCACCGTCCTACGTCCAGTCCCAGAGTCTTTATTCTGGTTTTTCAACTAGACCCTCACTTCACCTGGAGGAATGAATTTGTAACGACCCAGAATTTTAGTTATTCAAATTTGGAATATCTAATGGATTTTAAATATTGAAAAGTTATTTTTTTAAGTTGATAACTTGAATTTCAAATATACCAATTTATTGGGTAATTAAATTGTTAAATTTAATATTTGAAATTGTTTAAATAATTGAATCTTGAATTTAATATAAATGAAAATGATTTCGAAAGATGATTTAAATTCTGTTCAAATAAGAATGAAGATAATAAATATTTAAATTAGATTTAAAAGTGAATAAACTGATTTTGGAAAGTATTCGTTTTAATTAACGCGTAAAAATAGCCTTCTGGGGCATTGTCTCGGATTCGACGAAACCAGTTTTATCGGATCTGTAATAGTGAATTTTTATATGCTGTCAAATTTCGTGGCGATCGGTCGTATCGTTTGGTCTTGCGAGTTCGAAACACGTAGAAATTAATTAAAGAAATTTTTATTAATATAATTCGATTTTGAAAAGTTAACTTCTGAATATGATGGAGTTGGCTCCCGATATATATTCCATTGTGTTCGGAATATGGGTATAACATATAGAACGTCAGGCGGCATGCTTCGTTTGGAGTTCGAAATTTTCATGGATGAATAGTGCCGAGAAAATTTCCTATATAAGGCTATCAATTCTTTTCATTTGCAACCAAACCCTGGCTTCTAATTCTCAACTGCCATTAAAAACATAACCATCCAACGGCCAACAACGATCGGAGCCTCTAGAGGTCGAATTAGCCAGCGACTTCAACTAAAAAACATAGAGAGCAACGATACGAAGCAAACTGCCGGTTGGATCGAGCTATCGTCGACCACGGCGGTGGAAAACTCGTTCCGTTCGAATTAAAGTTTTTGGATTTCGCAATTTCTTCACGTGTGGGCTGCTGGCGAGGCGGTGGTCGGCTAGGCGGAGTGACGCGATGATGGATGGTCGGCAATCACGATGGTGCAGCATTCGATCGAACCAAAAAAAAAGAGAAGGCGGCCTGGAAGTAAGACACGAGCGTGAGCAGATAAGAGAAAGGGTAATTTAAACTAAAAGATAATTATTTTGTTAACTATAATTTAATGATATCAAATGTTAATAAATTCATAACATGTTCGTACAAGGTCCAAATCGAGCGCGACAAGTTGCGTTGCGTTCATATTAGCGAGCACTACGCTATGGAGTTAGATTGGATGGATTTAGAGCTGATATGAATTTTGGGTTAAAATTGAACGTCCGTTCAATTTTAATTCAAAACGGAATGTTTGGGACTATTAAAAATCAAAATGAGTTAATCTTACCTTTTTGGTTAAGCAGAAATATTTTTAGTCGATAAAAAATTATTTATTGGATGTTTGGATATTTTATCGTTGATTGCTATTGACTGTTAGATAATTTACTATATTTATATTGTTGGTTTGGATATATTCCCGCCCCTGGAGCGGATGAGACCATATTACGTTCCCGTGTAAGCGCAGATGACCCATTGTATACGAATCCCGTCTCGTAGCGGTTGATTTATATTTTTATGATTGTATGCCGTATGTGATGCGGGGGTTAGGTGGGAGGGATCCAACAAGATTCCTCATACTGTTGATTCTATTTTTCATGTATATTGTGATATATGGTATGTTGGATGTTATATTGGATGACATGAACATGACTTTGCTTATTAGTACTTTAGTAGCATTGGGCTTTGTATTTTGGTATTTTAAGATACAATAAAATAGTGATTAATTTAAAAAGAAGATTTCCAAGCGATTTTGAAATTATATATGTTTTAAATAATTAGTCTTGAATTATTTGAAGGAGTAATTTATTTTAAAATCAAAGGTAAGATTTTTGGATATTATAATTTAATATTTTTATGAAATATATTAAAAAAGAGATTTTGAACCATGAATAAAGATTTTTAAAAGCTTAGAGAATATGTCAGTCTTTTATAAAGAAGGGATAAGATTTTAAAAGGAAATAAAAATATTTTGATATAATATTTATTAATCGTCTTTGTATAAAGTGATATATATGTATACAGGTACACTTATTATAATTTATTCGTAAATGTGAAATTTATAAATGAGATAATTTATAAGAGCGGTATGTTTACAAATGAAGCGAAGAGTTGTAAAATCGTATTGTGTTAATAGAAGTTTGAATTTATAAACGGGGTCTATAAATTAAAGGAAACTATTATCGTTTAATAAATTGGAGAAATAAATAAAACAGTGGATGTATTATAAGATACATAATGATATTTTAGAAATAGTTGACTCTATTTTGGAAATTGAAGGCGAGGGTAAATTTGGAATGCTAAACGATATTTTATAAATAGAAAGATATTTATAAAAGGAATTTATCCATATGGAAGTAACGTTAAAATGGATGGTGATTGATGTTTTAAATGAGATTTATGAATAAGTGAGATTCATAAAGGAAATAAAGTTATAAATGGAGTTCATAAATAAATGGGTCTTATGAAAGGAAGTTTTTATAAAATGGAAAGAGATTCTTAAATGTAGTTTTATAAATATGGAAATGACTGGGTTGAAAATTTAAGAACGGATTTTTATCAAGGAAATATATTTTGTTATAAAGTTGGTTATTCATATTAATATTGCTTAAAGTTATTTATAAATACGAGTGTTATGGCACGTGCTTCGCGCGTGAATTGTTTTCCTTATAAATTGTATATTATTAGTCAAAAAAATGATTTTTTTAATTTTCAAGTGATATTAAGATTTGTATATTGGTAAAAAAGTATTCTAAATTTAAAGAAAGTTTAATTTTAGATCCAATTTTTTGAAGTGTTTTGAATTTGTAAAGCATGTTTAATTGTTAGATCCTACATTTAGGGGCGTTTGAATTTGTAAAAGAAGTTTAATATTATATACTATTTTTAGTTGATTAAGATTTGATAATATATATAGAGGGGCGTTTTTGGTAGTTCACGTTGATACCAAAAAAAGTGTGACAGCAAAGCTATTACAACTATTATTAAAGATTTAAATAATTTTGAAAAGTTAATTGTTTAAATTATTAATATGGTTTAAAATTAATAGTAATGATTATTAATAATAATTTGGTAACTTATCATTATTATTTGTATGGTAAAGATTAACGATTTTTTATGTCATAGTGTTTTGAATTATTAATTATTATATTTTAAGAAGTTAAAAGTTAATAATTATTATTTATTTATGATGTTTATTACGAATAAACACTATTGTATAATAGTGTTTTAAAGAAAGTGATTAGGACTTATTTTTTGATGTTTTCAAGATTCATAAATAGAGTTTTGTAAACGGACTTGGATTTTTATAAGAGGGCTTATAAAATGGTTTAAAGATTTAAAGGACGATTGTTTAAAAGGTAAAGAGGTTTATAAATATATGGATATTTATAATGAATTTTAGAAATGGGCTTATAGATTTATAAAAAGGGTTTATAAATAATTGCATGGTTTTATAAAGGGTTTATAAATGACTTGGGAAATAATTTATAAGTGGTTTATAAAGGGTTTTAGAAATTCATAATGGAGTTTATAAATGATTTAGAATTTTATAAAAAGGAGATCTTCCTTAGTGTTGGTAAATATACTTATACCGTTGGGGTAATTATATGGATATTTTTTAAATATTGAAAATATATGGGTTGTGAGAATATCTTTGTAAAAGTATTTTGATACAAGTATTTACGAGATGACTTTAATTAATGAAAAGATTAATTAAGAAAGCTTAGCGTTGCATGGTGCTTAGCTAATGTCGGTTTTCCCTATGGAATTAATTCCTTGATTGAACGTTTGTTTATTCGATGATTAAACAACCGGCTATCGAATTTGGAACCAAACGTAACTTTGGAAATATCTAGGAGAAACACGTGAGTTATGTGGCACAGTCATCTCCGATGATGCTGTACTATGCGTGTAAATCTCGTTTCGTTCTTTTAGGACAAATGATAAAAAAATCTATCCACTAACTGTTAGGAGGTGATCTCCGATCTTTTCTTTGACTGTTTATTTTCTAAAGAACCGGGGTTGAGTTTACCGAAAAGTGTCAAATGTTGTTTCGAAGAGACCGGGATCAGATAAGTTATCCAAAAATCACTTTGATCCAAATCAAGCGTTCGAAGTGAAGACATCTTGAAGATGATGAAATCGGAGACGAAGTTCTCAAGCGTTTCGTTCGGTCCTAAAACGAACCTGTATGGATGAATGCTAGTATTGCATTGGTTGCCTAGAGGGCAATATTAGCATTCCAAGATGGTTTGCTACGAGGAAATGGTATGAGTGTGGCCTCTTCGAGCCTCATACCCGGGAAATGAATAAAGTAGGGACATGCGGTAGGGCTAAGTCGGTCGCACCTAAGTATGATCATCCCAACTCTAGAGCAATATTCATGTATGCTTCGGGATCCCATTGTGCGGTTGTTGATTGCAACCGAGGGTGATCATATTCAGTGCTACTCGAGAAGGGGGTAGTGCCGGTCCTGTGTAGCAAAGGTGCAACGTGTTGTAGCCTCCCGTACATTTTATCTAGAGGTGTACGGATTCGGTGGGTAGGCCCTTACCCTTTCATAGTTGGAATCCATTATCCACTACGAGCCTTTGGGTTTTGATTGTAGAACCTAGTATGATGGAATTTAATTAATGCAAAATTTTTGGCTATAGTTAATAAGTACTGGTACATTTAACACTATTATAATATCAGAGGATTTCATATGAAATGTTTTGGTTATTGTAAGGTAAAAATCCATCCGTGTTTATGTGCGGCGTGGTCTTACGAGATACTTTTTATTTTCAAAAGGTCTTTATAACTTTAAAAGTTTTAGTTGGGTGTGTTTTCTCACGCTGGTTTTGTAGACCTTACCCTTTCATAGTTGGAATCCATTATCCACTACGAGCCTTCGGGTTTTAATTGTAGAACCTAGTATGCTGGAATTTAATTAATGTAAAACATTCGGGTATGATTAATAAGTACTTGTATATTAGACACTATTATAATATTAGAGAATTTCATATGAAATGTTTTTGTTATTGTAAGGTAAAAACCCGTCCGTGTTTATGTGCGGCATGGTCTTACGTGTTTATTTTGCAGATTTCAGTACAAATGTTCTTATAAATCATAAGAATCTTTATAGAGTTGAATGTGCGAGAGTTTAAAGATGTATATATAAATTAAGAACCGATTTTATAGTTGAATGATCTTCGATTTTAGAAAGCTTTTAGAAATTGAGGGTTTAGAGATTATATAATAGGTTCAGAAAGCACAGTTATATTCCCTTTTTAAATCGGTGCCTTTTTATTGAAATTGAAGAGTTACTTTGAAGAGCGAGATCTATTTCCATTTGATCTGAAGGGAAGGTTGCGACTAGATGGAGAGAAAGAGACACGAATCTAGAAAAATCTTTCAAATATCTGCAATTTCTATGTGCACCAGTGCACCGGTTGGCCCCATCGGTTCATCGTGTGCATGAAATTTGCATATTCTTATGAGTTTTAAAAAGATATATCTAAGCCAATCATTAAAGTCTTCAAGTGTTTTCTTCTTTGCCAACACTCCATCAAGATAATGTGCAATTTCCAAGTCAATACAAACTCTTTTGATGTTACCTCTCTCATTTTTCCGCTATGGCTAATATATGAAGTTGTCGTCATGAAAATCTAAGAAAGCTTACTCTAATAGTGATTTCACATGAACCGTGGAAATAATAATCCAAACCAACAAAATCAATCAAGAAATTCCCAAACAAGTCAGGAATTCATTTGTGGGTGTAACAATCATACAAGTAAGAAACAATGAAGATATAAACCATCCATTTCCCCTAAAATGACAATCATATACATTTTGCTAAAACTAGTGATGACAATCGAGAACTTGCTACTACTATGTAAAACAGTATATGGAAAGTAAAATAACTTATTATATTTAACTTAATGCTTACATTAAAAGAGAGTGAATAACAAAGGAAAGATGGACGAGTTCCCTAAAGACAATAGCTTTTTATTTAGTCAAATTAGAGCTAGAAGAAGATTGTAATTGAGTCTTAAATGGTTGATCGTTGTTTATGGACAACAAAATAATCTTCATGAGAAAAGGGGATGGGAACAATATCAAAATTGTCTTCTTTTCATCTATAAATACCTTTCTCATTAACTCAAATATTAAAATGTCTGATACTAAAAGCCCAAGCGGTATAATATACATAACCCATGTGACACTATGTAATAAATATAGCCTGATACGACACTATGTAATAAGTATTACTTAGGGTTCTCTTCCTTCCCTGGATTTGGTCTCCTCCTCCATTCTATATAACAAATTCAGACCTCTTAACTTCACAATGATATAGGCAAATACCTCCAAGCACCACCATTATAAGGATCGATTCAACATACAACTTGATACCCATATTGTATCGAATTTAATTGGAAAATATCTAGAACAATTTTAGATAGCAAGTGAAGGTGACTGTGCTATAGGATCGTGTAATATGGATAACTACTTGTGCGGAATAAGTACGTAAATAGTAAAAGTAGTAAAGTAAATGACACCAGAGGTTTTATACTGGTTCGAACTCCCGTTCTACGTCCAGTCCCAGACTCCTTCTGGATTTAAACTAGCAACCCTCACTTAAATCGGAGGAATAGGTTTACACCGCCTGAGCAACCGAACAGGACTTATACCGCCTAAGCAACCGAATAGGACTTCTACCGCCTGAGCAACCGAACAGGACTTCTTTACAAATAACAAAAGTATCTAACTGTAGTGTGCTCTTTGAATAGCACTGATAAGTCAATTAAGTACAATCTTCCTATAATCTTCTCCTTTATGATATGTAGTGTAATGTGCTTGAGAATTGTGGAAGATAGAGTGATCAACGATCAGAGAATGTAAGCAGTTTGAGTGCAGTTTGAAAATAGAGAATAAGAGATAAGAATCCAAGAATATTAGAATCAGTTTCGGTGTAATGTTTGATGAATTCTGAAATCTATTTATAGAGATTAAAAAGTTGCAACCATTTATGAAAGATAACGTTGAAAAGAAACAGGCGCAACTATTGATTTGAAGATGTTTCTCTTCGATGAAGAGAAGTGTCTTTTCATGAAAAATAGCCGTTGAGAATATTCAGCTGGCTGAATGGATTTATTCAGCCTTTTGAATTTTAAAAATCGAAAACAGCAAAGAAATAGGCTATTTTTGGCCTAATTCAGCCGTCTGAATGAGATCATTCAACCGGCTGAATATTGTGAAACTATAAAATAGTTTCAGTATTTAGATGGTTGAATGATCTCATTCAGCTAGCTGAATATTGTGAAACTTTAAAATAGTTTCAGCAATCAGCCGTCTGAATGAAGTCATTCAGCCGGCTGTTTCAGCCTATCCTGCAAGGTAGTGCATGTGTGTATATGTTTTTATATATATATATCATTTCAGGAGAGATTTTAACATATTTATAAATAATATAAAGACTCTAGATAAAGGACTATCAGCTCCAAAATACTCTGAATGCGGATCTGTAACGAATCTCCTGCATAATTGATTAGTACACACAAATATTTATTTATATAGTTTGTCACAATCAAAACGACGTAAAATTGAGATTCTAACATTCTCCCTCTTTTTGATGATGACAACTATATAAGTATAAATAATATATTTACATAAAAAACTTACATTAGCATTGCCACTCCCTCTGTCAATATGCACAAATATTTAACTAACTTTTCTCCCCCTTTGTCATCGATAAAAAGACAGATAAACTATATGCACAGAATCATTTAATAAATAAAGATTATATTATAAAAATAGCTCATACTCGAGATGTCATTACTAAAGAGGAATAACAATATTCATTACAACATTATATAAATAACTAGATAGAACATCATAGAAGTTTGATGCAAAAAGTAGAAATCTAGACATAATTAAAATTAGGTAGAAAGAGAAGGCCCATCATCATCGGAATCCGAACTCGAAGATGACCATTGAAATGGAGATGGGTTGTGAACTTCGGTGGATGAAGAACCGGAGCAAGAAATTTTATCCCATATTTTATTAAGAAAACCTTTTATGGAGTTGAATTTCTTTTCCGTCTTCTTTTCAAGATTCTTAATGTCCCGATGTAGTTTGGATTGATTTCGGGAGAGTGTGATGATAGCTTGTCTTGAGGAGGTTTCCGGGCCAACAAATTGAATCATCGTCCTCTTCTTCTTCTTCTTCATGTTGAGTATGCGAAGAAGAGGCAATACTATTGTCATGAGGTTGAGGAATACCTTGTTGAACATTGCGAGACCATTATTGAAAAGAAATGATTTGTTATGAAGGAGGCCGGTGAGGAAGACCCATCAATCCTAAAGTTTTTGCGCCTAACTCACTAATGTTTGAAAACTCGGAGTCGGGCATTGGAATGCCGAAGTTGAGAAGGATACGCATAATATAAGCACCATAATGAATGGTCTTATATTTTCTTCGGATTGTGATGTCTTGAAATTCATCTAAAATGATTTTGCCCCAATTTACTTGTTGGTTGGAGTAGATTGAATAAAGGGCTTGAAAATCTATTTTATAAACTTTTTCATAACTTCCCGTTCGAGGTTGGAAAGAGCGAATGAAGGCACGGTGAAGAAGACGTGCTTGTGGTCTTAAGGTGCTAAAATTTTAATGCACTTAAATCGGTAAGGTGATCGGACAAGAAACGATGTGAAACTTCGTCTCTATGATCCATATCAACTTCAATATCATCTATATCAACACCTTGAAATGGACAATTTAAAATGTTGCCTAATCTTTGTAAAGGCAAGAAAATTTTAGTGCCACAAACTATAGATCAAACACAATCTTGTCGATTTTTAGGATTATGGTGGTCTAGATTCAGATTAACAAGAAAGATTTTGATCAAAAGATGATTAATTTTAACATTATTGGGAGCATACCCTATGAGATTATCGAAGTGGAATTGCTCGGCCAATTCTCTAATCCGGTAAGCCGCGAAATCAGAAAACTTCATGAAAGCTCCTTCAAAGATATTGGAATTTTTATGGAATTGAAACGAGAGACTGCAACATCGTTCCAGAGCCATTGACGAATCTGATCTTCGGAAGGACCGGCGGTGGATTCCCTTGTTTGTTTTGATCTAGGAGCCATTAGAGAGTTAAAAGTGGAGTAAAAGGTGAAAATATGAGAAAGTTGTGCTAGGGTTCTGAAGTGAATGGGTAAAAGGGTGAAAAGATGAATTTATATGTAGGTGAAAAGCAAGGGTAATATTGGAAGAAAAAAATTGTAGGACCTAGCTTAGAAAATGCTGTAGGAGTAATTCAGCCAGCTGAATGACTGTAAACAACCGTCTGAATTACTCCCGCAAGAAAATAGTTCATTTTTGAACTAATTTCGACGTCTATTTTAAAATATCCAGTCGTTTGAATCTGGAAGAAAAATTATTTTCTAGATAATATTCAGCCGTCTGTTTTAAAATATTCAGCTGGCTGAATTCTAAGAAAACTTAATGCATCCTTAATAACAAGGTAAATTATAAGAACAAAATGAATATATATATTTTTTAAATAAGCAAGAAAGATTACAAAAATAATAAGAAAATATTTAAATAGATTTGGAAGAAGAGCTTGGAGTGTGATATTCATCTGGTTCTATTTTTGTGTTCTCTTGATATGGCCTGAATGGTGACCATCTATTGCCACTTTCCCATGAATTCGGAGATATTGGTGGACGCTGTGGAGATAGTTCCCAATCATTGCGTCGGGATGGAGAACAGATAGGAGACGGTTGATGAACCGTGCTTTTGGATGAAGATCCACAGAATTTCAATGCGACTTGTTCTATAAATCTTAAACGCTTGGCGTTAACTTTTTGTTCATAATAAAGTTCGCGTTGTAATTCCAGTGATTCCCTTTGGTAATGATGAATGTCATCTATTTTTTCTTTGGTAGATGCTGAACCAAAAAATAGAGATCTTCTTGTTCTTTTAACAGACGGAGTATAACCTATGTGAGTAGACAGAGGCACAATCGGTACTGGTTCATAAATCAGTGTTGGAGTAGGTAAATTCACCGATCCCGAACTAAGAGAAGAATAAGATAGAGAAGAGGATTCAGAATTATGCTGCGAAGACATTTTTGAGTAGGAGAATTGAAACTATTTTTTATTTTAATTGAATGCAAAAGAGAGAAAAGGATTATAGATATTTATATGTAAACTTTCATATAAATAGAAAGAACATTGGTGGTTAGGATTATAAGAACCAGAGAAAAAATTGGTTGAAAAATTGTAAGGTAAAAAATAAACAATAAAAATAGAATGCAAATACAAAAATATATGTGAAGAAAAGAGTAGTGTGGTGGTAAAGCACCAGATTATCAAGTAAGAGATCCAGAGTTCGAGTCTTGAATTTTTTTTAAAAAAAATATAAATCCTTGAAGGATACAATTCCTAATTCTCTTCTTAATTTTATAAAGATATTTTCATTTAAAGGTTTTGTAAATATGTCTGACAATTGATTTTCAGAGGATACAAATTCTAGTCTGACTAAATCCTTTTCAATATTATCACGAAGAAAATGATGACGTATGTCAATATGTTTTGTTCGTGAGTGATTGACAGGATTTTTTGATAAATTTATAGCACTAGTATTATGACGACCGCCCATGACCCCTGCACCGAACCTAGAGAGAGTGCGCTGTAAAGTGTGCCAGGCGACCATGGACGATTGTCAGGGTAAATTAAAAATAGCAGAATCTATCGTATTACTATCAGCGCATGGACAAAATACAATAGAATATATATATAGTGAAGCTTCACAGAAATAGAATCTCATCAATAAAACTTCATAATAGTTGAATACAAACATCTGAATAGTCAATACATCAAGCCTCACTACATATCACTCAGAGAATTATACAAAGCAGCGGAACATCCAGTACATATAGTAAGAAGATAATATGCAAGCCTCCAGCTCGTCTTCGACATCAGCATCGCGGGAAGCAAGAACAGCACCTGTCACCTGCTACCTAGTCTGCCCGTCCCAAAATGGACGAACAGCCCAAGGCAATAAGAGTTAAAACATAAAGCCTTGAGTCAGACAACAGTCTTAGTGAGCGGTAAATTAACTAACAACATACCAAAAGAGCATAAAGGAAAAAGGAATAGGAATACAACCCTCCCACTCCACCTCTTTCTACAGTGATAGCCCCTAGACACACACTAAGCAGAAGCAAACATAGCAGAGCATACAATTTAAAGTTAAGCAATTATCACTCGAGTCAAGGGCTATGTTTTCCAAGTACAAACCCCCAAGGCCTAAACCAAGATCAGATAAGCACCCAGAAAATACCGCTCTTGAGACCGAATGACGATACAACCAAACATCCATGACTCTGGCTATCACTGTTATCACTGCTTCGATATCACCGTTAATTGAATGACCGGCACATTCTTTCAGCCGTCCGTCAAGGGCTAATGGAAACCCCGGTTCTAGACATAACTCTGCACGTCATCGTGACCCGTGCCTAGGACTATCGAATCTGCCCAGAGTACTTGACTACCAATCAGTAGCCTTCAGGGACTATCGAATCTGCCCAACGTACTCTTGCTTTGAGCATGCTATAACCTTCAACAACGATGAGATCTCAGCCTTCTAGTCATCCTCCTCGACGACTATTTCCATACTAGCTCAAGCGCCTCTCGAGCAAACCATTATCCTCAAACTCAAACCATTTCACCGAGTTATCAACATGCTTGGAATGATCCCGTTTGGATTAGACCAAGCCTATCTCATATCATGCTTCGCCTCATCATCATCATAGCAAAGCTTCATCTCAACATCATCATCAAATCTATTCATATGAGCTTCATCATCCGCTACATACGCCACAAGCAGCTTTTCCAATTCAAGAGCCTTTCCCTTAGCTTTTGAATCACCTTCGGTCTAAATCAAATCATCAATCATCTAATTCATAGTAACCAATCAAGTCAAACATTAATCCAAGTAATCAAGCACTCAAATATGATCTAAATAGACAATTATAACAATAATGGCAATTTCGTAAATAAAGAGTCTAAAGTCTAACAAGCATGAAAACATGAGCAATATCTCTATAATCTTGATGATTGAACTTGCATAGGTTATCACTTAGTAAAAAGGTTGTCGAATCATCATGAACAATGGATCAACATGGATCTATACTTAGGATTAAGAAAATGCATAGAAATCACTACTTTAACACAAAATCAAGCCAACGATCCGATATACTCCTTCGGATCCGTGTGAGAGATAATCACCACTCACCAAATCGCCTAAACACCTCAAAAGAAACCCACTTCAGATCTGGACAGCGAAGGATCTAACTTGATCTATCACCAATCTGTTTCAAACGATGAAATCCCTCTTCAATGGATGAAGATCTTCAACTTTAGCTCTTGGATCTTCGATCTTGGATGGAAGGAAGTACTAAATCAAAGTGGAGAAAAGAAGTGAAGAAGTGTAGAAGTCGAGCTCTCAAAATGGCAGCACTTCGTCGCTTCGAAATCCGGATCCAAAAAGTGAAGAAAAACCCTCATATTTATAAGCTGATCCTTAGGTCGCTCGCTCTTAGGTCGTCCACGACCTAAAAACCCCTCCGACCTACGACCTAGCGCAAGTGCACGACTTACAGATCCAATGACCTAACACATGCGCGCTCATACGACCTAACGACTTAGCATATGCGTGCTTCCTCGCGACCTACGACTTAACTGAGACGCGACCTAGCAACAGTTCCGACCTAAAACAATGCGCGACCTAACTACTCAATAACCATGCGACTTAACTGGGTTACGACCTAACCCCTTACGACCTAATACTTAGCGACCTAACAACCCACGACCTAACTCCTAAGTCGTCTACGACTTAACTTCCTTAGGTCGCTCACTGCTACCACCAGCTTCCTTAGGTCGTTGTCGACCTATCCTTCTTAAGTCGCTAACTCGCCCAGTTTCTTAAGCCGCTAACTCTTAAGTCGCTTACCTCTATAAGTCGCTCCAATCCCTAAATCGTTTAACTCCTAAGTCGTCTACTAGCTTAGGTCGCTTACGTCCTAACTAAACCACCCCATAGGTCGCTCACTGACTTAAGTCGCTAACCCCTTAGGTCGTCTAACCCTTAGGTTGCCAATTACCTTAGGTCGTCTACTCCGACCTAACTTCTATACGACCTAACTACTATACGACCTAAGACTTAGACTCTGGACGACTTATCGACAATGCGACCAAACATTAACCGTTTTACGATGTTTCGATCCGTAAAAATACGGGTCGTTACATTCTCTCCCCCTTAGGAATTTCGCCCCCGAAATTCAAAACAAACAGAGCAATCAAAGACTATTCTGCATGCCTACCATCCATAGCAATCAACAAACCATGCATCCAATTCTAGCTTAGCATGCAGAATTCTAAAACTAGATCAAGTTACAATGTCGTTAGATGACACGACACCTTAGGGCCATACCTTGAAGAGTTCAGGATGAGCTGCTTTCATCCTCTCTTCCACCTCCCATGTACAGTCGTTATCATCATCACTCCATTGTATCTTGAGCAACTTAACTACCTTCCTCCTAAGCTGTTTCGTGTCGGTTTCCATAACACGAAGCGGCTTACGAGGTCTCTTATCGACTGGATCAACTTCGAAATCTTCATAGCTATCAGCAGAAACCACTGTATTCGAGTCGTGCACATACTTCCGTAGATATGATACATGAAAAACATTGTGCACACCCGCCATCTTTTCTGGTAACTCCAATCTGTAGGCGAGCTTCCCAATTCGCTCGATGATCAGGAATGGTCCAACAAATCTCGGAGTCAATTTTCCTTTCTTCCCGATCGAATAACAATCTTCAGTGGAGAAATCTTTACAAAAACCATATCACCTACGTCGAACTCCAAATCCTTACGACGCTTATCGGCATAACTTTTCTGACGGTCTTGGGCTGCCTTCATTCGTTGCCGAATGATCTCTATACAATCTGAAGTCTGTCGAATCATCTCTGGCCCAAGTATCAGCTTTTCTCCGGTCTCTAACCAACATGTCGGAGAGTTACACGGTCTCCCATACAATGCCTCATACGGTGCCATACCAATGCTTGACTGGTAACTGTTGTTATATGAAAATTCCACCAAATGAAGGTGATCTTCCCATGATCCTCCGAAATCCAAAACACAAGCTCTGAGGAGATCTTCCAAAACTCGGTTGACTCTCTCGGTCTGACCATCTGTTTGAGGGTGATAAGCTGTACTCAAACACAACTCGGTTCCCAAAACTTCCTGGAAGCTTTTCCAAAATCCACTAGTGAACAATGGGTCTCGATCGCTCACTATACTCTTCGGAATACCATGGAATCTAACTATCCACTTAACATATAACTCAGCCAACTTTGATGCAGTCCTAGCCGATCGAACAGGAATGAATCTTGCACTCTTAGTCAGACGATCTACAATGACCCAAATTCCTTCATTTCCCGCTCTTGTTCTAGGTAACCCATCAATAAAATCCATCGATATTTGCTCCCACTTCCATGTAGGAACTTCTAACGGCTGAAGCAATCCGCTTGGCTTCTTCTGTTTGGCTTTCACCAACGGGCAGTTCATACACTTGGAAATACAATTTCCAACATCCTTCTTCATACCTTCCCAATAATAGGTTCTCTTCATATCCCGATACATCTTATTTCCACCTGGATGAATTGTCAGCTTCGAGTGATGACTTTCCTTCAGCACCTCATTCCTCAATTCATCCATATCGGGAACAACTAGTCGTCCTTGCTTTCGAAGCCAACCCTCTCGATCGACCTCGAATCCTTTATCCTTTTCTGGTTCCAATCCAAATTCCAAATCATGGATAATCTTGACAAGCTTATCCTCTCGCTTTTGGCCCTCGCCAATCCTTTCCACAAGAGTGGGACTTATCGATAAGTTTGCCAACATTTCAGGTTCCAATTCACATCTGGGCCTGAAGTCAAATCCAGCTAAATACTCAAGACTCTTCCATTCTGAAAACATGGCTCCCAATCCTGCATGTCTTCGGCTTAACGCATCTGCCACTGCGTTACCCTTTCTTGGAGTATAAGCTATACCAAAATCATATGATGCTAAAAACTCTAACCATCGCTGCTGCCGAAGATTCAAATCCTTTTGGGAGAAAAGATACTTCAACGACTTATGATCTGTAAATAACTCAAATCGAACTCCCAATAGATAATGTCTCCACGTCTTCAGAGCAAATACAATCGCCGCTAACTCCAAATCATGAGTCGGATAATTCCTTTCATGCGGCTTCAGTTGTCGACTTGCATACGCAACAACTTTATCCCTCTGCATCAGCACTGCTCCAAGTCCAGTACCACATGCGTCGGTGTAAACCACCATCTCATCATTCCCACTTGGAATAGTCAAAACAGGAGCACTTGTCAGTCACTCTTTCAGGATTCCGAAAGCTTGCTCACACTTAGCATCCCATTTGAATACTTGGTTCTTTTTCGTCAATCCCGTTAACGGTGCAGCCACCTTGGAGAAGTCTTTGATAAATCGATGATAGTATCCTGCTAATCAATGAAAACTTCTCACATCAGATGCATTCTTAGGTCTAACCCAATCCTGGATTGCTGCCACCTTAGTGGGATCAACCGCTATTCCATTTCCAGAGATAACATGGCCTAAGAACCTCACTTCACTCTTCCAGAAGTGACACTTCGAAAACTTAGACTTCAGCTGATGTTTTCGCAAGATTTCCAAAACAATACGCAAGTGCGTCTTGTGCTCTTCTTCAGTTCTGGAATAAATCAAAATATCATCCACGAACACTAGCACGAACTTGTTCAACTGATCTGTGAACACTCTATTCATAAGATCCACAAAATATGCTGGCGCATTAGTCAACCCAAACAGCATTACCAGCCACTCAAAGAAACCGGATGGTGTCCTAAAAGCAGTCTTCGGCACACTATCCTTAGCCACTCTCAACTGGTGAAATCCCATTGCCAAATCCATCTGAGAAAACACCTTAGCTTCGTGAAGCTGATCAAACAAGTCATCTATTCTCGGCAATGGATACTTGTTCTTCTTAGTCACTTTATTCAGCTCACGATAATCCACACACAACCTCAATGATCCATCCGCTTTGGTTGCAAACACAACCGGTGCACCCCATTCGGACACACTACGCCGAATGAACCCTTTCTGCAAAAGATCATCAACCTGCACCTTCAACTCCTGCTGTTCCCTATGCGCCATCCGCCTAAGAGGCATCACAACAGGTCTGGCTCCTTCAACTAGATCTATACGAAACTCGATCTCTCTATGCGGCGGTAACCCTTTGACCTCGTCAAAGACATCCTCAAATCCATTAGCGATTGGTAACGATGACAGTCCATCCCGTGGAACAACCAGCGAATACATGAAGCTCATGAAGACGCCTTCTTCATGCTTACATTGTATCACAATCTTTCGCCCCTCCACATTCTCGACTGTCACCTCCAACCTCTCACAATCAACCTTTGCCGCATACTTCCTAAGCCAGTCCATACCCAAAATAATTCCGAACCCCGCAAAGTTCAGAACAAAACAATCACAAACAAAAGAGCAATCATGACTCGATACAATCAGACCACGGCATAGCGTACACAAACAAGACGAACCCCAACTGGATTAGTCACAACCAATGGCCTATCAACAATATCCGGTTCTAAACCCAACCGGCCTATAAGTTCATTACAAACAAAAGAATGCGACGCCCCAGTATCAAATAACACTCTAACTGGAACACCACATATGGAAAGAGTACCTTGAACCACTACACTCTTTCCTTTCTCTCCAGCGGTAGGAGCTTTCAAAGACGATGGAACAGCTCCCAAAGCATAAGCTTGCATAATCTGCTTGTCCTTCCGCGGTTCTGGACAATTCTTCTGACATGCCCCGGCTTGTCGCAGTTGTGACACTTCATCGGTACCTTCGGATTCTTACAATCCCTAAAGAAATGGCCCTTCTGCTGACAATTATAGCAGGTCACTTCGCTCTTTGGCTTCTTCTGGCCATCCTTCCCCTTTTGCTGCTGCTACTGCTTCCTCTTCTTGTTTCCACCCTGCTGGGGTTTAGACTCTTCCCTGGTCACAACAACAACAGATCCTTCCTTAGGAAATAGATTCTCGTGCCTCAGAGCTTTCTCCACAAGCTTCTCAAATGGATCGTCTAAATGGTCCACCAACTGCCTCCCAAGATAACTGTCCAAGCCTGTCACAAACTTCTCGTTCTTCTGATATGAAGATTCTATATACGACCAGGCATACTTGGACAAAGCTTCAAACTCAGAAACATACTCAAGAACGGGTCTTCCTCCTTGCTTAAGCTCCACAAACTTCTTGAAAAGAACAGACTTCTGAGCTGTAGAAATGAACTTAGCTTCAAATCTGGCTTGGAATTGCACCTAAGAAATTTCTTCCTCCGGAGTATCAATGGTGATAGAGTTCCACCAATCAGAAGCTTTTCCTTGAAGCTGTCTTGATGCTAACTTCCTCTTAGTCGCATCCTCAATTCCCAAATCACCAAAGATCCTTCTACAAGCATCTATCCACCTCTGGACTTCAATGGTTGATTCCGTTCCCAAGAAAACCTTCCCTCCAAGAGCAGAATAATCCTTACACAACTTAGCAAAATCCACCGGCTTTGGAGTTTGAACTTGAACTCCAACATCCACCGATGGCCCCAGAGCTGGCATCCTTCTCATGATCGAAGTCATCATAGCTTTGAACATAGCAGCATAATCAGTAGCCCCCTCAGTAGCACGGCCTTCCCTAGCAGCTGGTCTCCCTCTTCAACTCATCCTTAATATCTATAAAAAGGAATGGTCTGAACATCTTGAGAAACAACTGCTTAAAGGACTCAAACTCTTCTAATCTACTATATTATATATAGTAATCATCCATCAAAATACAATTACGTCTCTCATACGTAGTTACGTCAGCGAGCGTTGGGTAAAATCGATTAACCAATGCTCTGATACCAAATGTGACGACCGTCCATGACCGCTGCACCGAATCTAGAGAAAGTGCGCTGTAAAGTGTGCCAGGCGACCATGGACGATTGTCAGGGTAAATTAAAAACAACAGAATCTATCGTATTACTCACAGCGCATGGACAAAATACAATAGAATATATATATATATTGAAGCTTCACAGAAATAGAATCTCATCAATAAAACTTCATAATAGTTGAATACAAACATCTGAATAGTCAATACATCAAGCCTCACTACATATCACTCAGAGAATTATACAAAGCAGCGGAACATCCAGTACATATAGTAAGAAGATAATATGCAAGCCTCCAGCTCGTCTTCGACATCAGCATCGCGGGAAGCAAGAACAGCACCTGTCACCTGCTACCTAGTCTGCCCGTCCCAAAATGGACGAACAGCCCAAGGCAATAAGAGTTAAAACATAAAGCCTTGAGTCAGACAACAGTCTTAGTGAGCGGTAAATTAACTAACAACATACCAAAAGAGCATAAAGGAAAAAGGAATAGGAATACAACCCTCCCACTCCACCTCTTTCTACAGTGATAGCCCCCAGACACACACTAAGCAGAAGCAAACATAGCAGAGCATACAATTTAAAGTTAAGCAATTATCACTCGAGTCAAGGGCTATGTTTTCCAAGTACAAACCCCCAAGGCCTAAACCAAGATCAGATAAGCACCCAGAAAATACCGCTCTTGAGACCGAATGACGATACAACCAAACATCCATGACTCTGGCTATCACTGTTATCACTGTTTCGATATCACCGTTAATTGAATGACCGGCACATTCTTTCAGCCGTCCATCAAGGGCTAATGGAAACCCTGGTTCTAGACATAACTCTGCACGTCGTCGTGACCCGTGCCTAGGACTATCGAATCTGCCCAGAGTACTTGACTACCAATCAGTAGCCTTCAGGGACTATCGAATCTGCCCAACGTACTCTTGCTTTGAGCATGCTAGAACCTTCAACAACGATGAGATCTCAGCCTTCTAGTCATCCTCCTCAACGACTATTTCCATACTAGCTCAAGCGCCTCTCGAGCAAACCATTATCCTCAAACTCGAACCATTTCACCGAGTTATCAACATGCTTGGAATGATCCCGTCTGGATTAGACCAAGGCTATCTCATATCATGCTTCGCCTCATCATCATCATAGCAAAGCTTCATCTCAACATCATCATCAAATCTATCCATATGAGCTTCATCATCCGCTACATATGCCACAAGCAGCTTTTCCAATTCAAGAGCCTTTCCCTTAGCTTTTGAATCACCTTCGGTCTAAATCAAATCATCAATCATCTAATTCATAGCAACCAATCAAGTCAATCATTAATCCAAGTAATCAAGCATTCAAATATGATCTAAATAGACAATTATAACAATAATGGCAATTTCGTAAATAAAGAGTCTAAAGTCTAACAAGCATGAAAACATGAGCAATATCTCTATAATCTTGATGATTGAACTTGCATAGGTTATCACTTAGTAAAAAGGTTGTCGAATCATCATGAACAATGGATCTACATGGATCTATACTTAGGATTAAGAAAATGCATGGAAATCACTACTTTAACACAAAATCAAGCCAACGATCCGATATACTCCTTCGGATCCGTGTGAGAGATAATCACCACTCACCAAATCGCCTAAACACCTCAAAAAAAACCCACTTCAGATCTGGACAGCGAAGGATCTAACTTGATCTATCACCAATCCGTTTCAAACGATGAAATCCCTCTTCAATGGATGAAGATCTTCAACTTTAGCTCTTGGATCTTCGATCTTGGATGGAAGGAAGTACTAAATCAAAGTGGAGAAAATAAGTGAAGAAGTGTAGAAGTCGAGCTCTCAAAATGGCAGCACTTCGTCGCTTCGAAATCCGGATCCAAAAAGTGAAGAAAAACCCTCATATTTATAGGCTGATCCTTAGGTCGCTCGCTCTTAGGTCGTCCACGACCTAAAAACCCCTCCGACCTACGACCTAGCGCAAGTGCGCGACTTACAGATCCAACGACCTAACACATGCGCGCTCATACGACCTAACGACTTAGCATATGCGTGCTTCCTCGCGACCTACGACTTAACTGAGACGCGACCTAGCAACAGTTCCGACCTAAAACAATGCGCGACCTAACTACTCAATAACCATGCGACTTAACTGGGTTACTACCTAACCCCTTACGACCTAATACTTAGCGACCTAATAACCCACGACCTAACTCCTAAGTCGTCTACGACTTAACTTCCTTAGGTCGCTCACTGCTACCACCAGCTTTCTTAGGTCGTTGCCGACCTATCCTTCTTAAGTCGCTAACTCGCCCAGTTTCTTAAGCCGCTAACTCTTAAGCCGCTTACCTCTATAAGTCGCTCCAATCCCTAAATCGTTTAACTCCTAAGTCGTCTACTAGCTTAGGTCGCTTACGTCCTAACTAAACCACCCCATAGGTCGCTCACTGACTTAAGTCGCTAACCCCTTAGGTCGTCTAACCCTTAGGTCGCCAATTACCTTAGGTCGTCTACTCCGACCTAACTTCTATACGACCTAACTACTATACGACCTAAGACTTAGACTCTGGACGACTTATCGACAATGCGACCAAACGTTAACCGTTTTACGATGTTTCGATCCATAAAAATACGGGTCGTTACATTCTCTCCCCCTTAGGAATTTCGCCCCCGAAATTCCAAACAAACAGAGCAATCAAAGACTATTCTGCATGCCTACCATCCATAGCAATCAACAAACCATGCATCCAATTCTAGCTTAGCGTGCAGAATTCTAAAACTAGATCAAGTTACAATGTCGTTAGATGACACGACACCTTAGGGCCATACCTTGAAGAGTTCAGGATGAGCTGCTTTCATCCTCTCTTCCACCTCCCATGTACAGTCGTTATCATCATCACTCCATTGTATCTTGAGCAACTTAACTACCTTCCTCCTAAGCTGTTTCGTGTCGGTTTCCATAACACGAAGCGGCTTACGAGGTCTCTTATCGACTGGATCAACTTCGAAATCTTCACAGCTATCAGCAGAAACCACTGTATTCGAGTCGTGCACATACTTCCGTAGATATGATACATGAAAAACATTGTGCACACCCGCCATCTTTTCTGGTAACTCCAATCTGTAGGCGAGCTTTCCAATTCGCTCGATGATCGGGAATGGTCCAACAAATCTCGGAGTCAATTTTCCTTTCTTCCCCAATCGAATAACATTCTTCAGTGGAGAAATCTTCACAAAAACCATATCACCTACGTCGAACTCCAAATCCTTACGACGCTTATCGGCATAACTTTTCTGACGGTCTTGGGCTGCCTTCATTCGTTGCCGAATGATCTCTATACAATCTGAAGTCTGTCGAATCATCTCTGGCCCAAGTATCAGCTTTTCTCCGGTCTCTAACTAACATGTCGGAGAGTTACACGGTCTCCCATACAATGCCTCATATGGTGCCATACCAATGCTTGACTGGTAACTGTTGTTATATGAAAATTCCACCAAATGAAGGTGATCTTCCCATGATCCTCCGAAATCCAAAACACAAGCTCTGAGGAGATCTTCCAAAACTCTGTTGACTCTCTCGGTCTGACCATCTGTTTGAGGGTGATAAGCTGTACTCAAACACAACTCGGTTCCCAAAACTTCCTGGAAGCTTTTCCAAAATCCACTAGTGAACAATGGGTCTCGATCGCTCACTATACTCTTCGGAATACCATGGAATCGAACTATCCACTTAACATATAACTCAGCCAACTTTGATGCAGTCCTAGCCGATCGAACAGGAATGAATCTTGCACTCTTAGTCAGACGATCTACAATGACCCAAATTCCTTCATTTCCCGCTCTTGTTCTAGGTAACCCATCAATAAAATCCATCGATATTTGCTCCCACTTCCATGTAGGAACTTCTAATGGCTGAAGCAATCCACTTGGCTTCTTCTGTTCGGCTTTCACCAACTGGCAGTTCATACACTTGGAAATAAAATTTCCAACATCCTTCTTCATACCTTCCCAATAATAGGTTCTCTTCATATCCCGATACATCTTATTTCCACCTGGATGAATTGTCAGCTTCGAGTGATGACTTTCCTTCAGCACCTCATTCCTCAATTCATCCACATCGGGAACAACTAGTCGTCCTTGCTTTCGAAGCCAACCCTCTCGATCGACCTCGAATCCTTTATCCTTTTCTGGTTCCAATCCAAATTCCAAATCACGGATAATCTTGACAAGCTTATCGTCTCGCTTTTGGCCCTCGCCAATCCTTTCCACAAGAGTGGGTCTTATCGATAAGTTTGCCAACATTTCAGGTTCCAATTCACATCTGGGCCTGAAGTCAAATTCAGCTAAATACTCAAGACTCTTCCATTCTGAAAACATGGCTCCCAATCCTGCATGTCTTCGGCTTAACGCATCTGCCACTGCGTTACCCTTTCCTGGAGTATAAACTATACCAAAATCATATGATGCTAAAAACTCTAGCCATCGCTGCTGCCGAAGATTCAAATCCTTTTGGGAGAAAAGATACTTCAACGACTTATGATCTGTAAACAACTCAAATCGAACTCCCAATAGACAATGTCTCCACGTCTTCAGAGCAAATACAATCGCCGCTAACTCCAAATTATGAGTCGGATAATTCCTTTTATGCGGCTTCAGTTGTCGACTTGCATACGCAACAACTTTATCCCTCTACATCAGCACTGCTCCAAGTCCAGTACCACATGCGTCGGTGTAAACCACCATCTCATCATTCCCACTTGGAATAGTCAAAACATGAGCACTTGTCAGTCGCTTTTTCAGGATTCCGAAAGCTTGCTCACACTTAGCATCCCATTTGAATACTTGGTTCTTTTTCGTCAATCCCGTTAACGGTGCAGCCACCTTGGAGAAGTCTTTGATAAATCGATGATAGTATCATGCTAATCCAAGAAAACTTCTCACATAAGATGCATTCTTAGGTCTAACCCAATCCTGTATTGCTGCCACCTTAGCGGGATCAACCGCTATTCCATTTCCAGAGATAACATGGCCTAAGAACCTCACTTCACTCTTCCAGAAGTGACACTTCGAAAACTTAGCCTTCAGCTGATGTTTCCGCAAGATTTCCAAAACAATACGCAAGTGCGTCTTGTGCTCTTCTTCAGTTCTGGAATAAATCAAAATATCATCCACGAACACTAGCACGAACTTGTTCAACTGATCTCTGAACAATCTATTCATAAGATCCACAAAATATGCTGGCGCATTAGTCAACCCAAATGGCATTACCAGCCACTCAAAGAAACCGGATGGTGTCCTAAAAGCAGTCTTCGGCACACTATCCTTAGCCACTCTCAACTGGTGAAATCCCGTTGCCAAATCCATCTGAGAAAACACCTTAGCTTCGTGAAGCTGATCAAACAAGTCATCTATTCTCGGCAATGGATACTTGTTCTTCTTAGTCACTTTATTCAGCTCACGATAATCCACACACAACCTCAACGATCCATCCGCTTTGGTTGCAAACACAACCGGTGCACCCCATTCGGACACACTACGTCGAATGAACCCTTTCTGCAAAAGATCATCAACCTACACCTTCAACTCCTGCTGTTCCCTAGGCGCCATCCGCCTAAGAGGCATCACAACAGGTCTGGCTCCTTCAACTAAATCTATACGAAACTCGATCTCTCTATGCGGCGGTAACCCTTTGACCTCGTCAAAGACATCCTCAAATCCATTAGCGATTGGTAACGATGACAGTCCATCCCGTGGAACAACCAGCGAATACATGAAGCTCATGAAGACGCCTTCTTCATGCTTACATCGTATCACAATCTTTCGCCCCTCCACATTCTCGACTGTCACCTCCAACCTCTCACAATCAACCTTTGCCGCATACTTCCTAAGCCAGTCCATACCCAAAATAATTCCGAACCCCGCAAAGTTCATAACAAAACAATCACAAACAAAAGAGCAATCATGACTCGATACAATCAGACCACGGCATAGCATACACAAACAAGACGAACCCCCAACTGGATTAGTCACAACCAATGGCCTATCAACAATATCCGGTTCTAAACCCAACCGGCCTACAAGTTCATTACAAACAAAAGAATGCGACGCCCCAGTATCAAATAACACTCTAACTGGAACACCACATATGGAAAGAGTACCTTGAACCACTACACTCTTTCCTTTCTCTCTAGCGGTAGGAGCTTTCGAAGACGATGGAACAGCTCCCAAAGCATAAGCTTGCACAATCTGCTTGTCCTTCCGCGGTTCTGGACAATTCTTCCTGACATGCCCCGGCTTGTCGCAGTTGTGACACTTCATCGGTACCTTCGGATTCTTACAATCCCTAGAGAAATGGCCCTTCTGCTGACAATTATAGCAGGTTACTTCGCTCTTCGGCTTCTTCTGGCCATCCTTCCCCTTTTGCTGCTGCTGCTGCTTCCTCTTCTTGTTTCCACCCTGCTGGGGTTTAGACTCTTCCCTGGTCACAACAACAACAGATCCTTCCTTAGGAAACATATTCTCGTGCCTCAGAGCTTTCTCCACAAGCTTCTCAAATGGATCGTCTAAATGGTCCACCAACTGCCTCCCAAGATAACTGTCCAAGCCTGTCACAAACTTCTCGTTCTTCTGATATGAAGATTCTATATACGACCGGGCATACTTGGACAAAGCTTCAAACTCAGAAACATACTCAAGAACTGGTCTTCCTCCTTGCTTAAGCTCCACAAACTTTTTGAACAGACCATACTTCTGAGCTGTAGAAATGAACTTAGCTTCAAATCTGGCTTGGAATTGCACCCAAGAAATTTCTTCCTCCGGAGTATCAATGGTGATAGAGTTCCACCAATCAGAAGCTCTTCCTTGAAGCTGTCTTGATGCTAACTTCCTCTTAGTCGCATCCTCAATTCCCAAATCACCAAAGATCCTTCTACAAGCATCTATCCACCTCTGGACTTTAATGGTTGATTTCGTTCCCAAGAAAACCTTCCCTCCAAGAGCAGAATAATTCTTACACAACTTAGCAAAATCCACCGGCTTTGGAGTTTGAACTTGAACTCCAACATCCACCGATGGCCCCGGAGCTGGCATCCTTCTCATGATCGAAGTCATCATAGCTTCGAACATAGCAGCATAATCAGCAGCCGCCTCAGTAGCACGGCCTTCCCTAGCAGCTGGTCTCCCTCTTCAACTCATCCTTAATATCTATAAAAAGGAATGGTCAGAATATCTTGAGAAACAACTGCTTAAAGGACTCAAACTCTTCTAATCTACTATATTATATATAGTAATCATCCATCAAAATACAATTACGTCTCTCATACGTAGTTACGTCAGCGAGCGTTGGGTAAAATCGATTAACCAATGCTCTGATACCAAATGTGACGACCGCCCATGACCCCTGCACCGAACCTAGAGAGAGTGCGCTGTAAAGTGTGCCAGGCGACCATGGACGATTGTCAGGGTAAATTAAAAATAGCAGAATCTATCGTATTACTATCAGCGCATGGACAAAAAACAATAGAATATATATATATAGTGAAGCTTCACAGAAATAGAATCTCATCAATAAAACTTCATAATAGTTGAATACAAACATCTGAATAGTCAATACATCAAGCCTCACTACATATCACTCAGAGAATTATACAAAGCAGCGGAACATCCAGTACATATAGTAAGAAGATAATATGCAAGCCTCCAGCTCGTCTTCGACATCAGCATCGCGGGAAGCAAGAACAGCACCTGTCACCTGCTACCTAGTCTGCCCGTCCCAAAATGGACGAACAGCCCAAGGCAATAAGAGTTAAAACATAAAGCCTTGAGTCAGACAACAGTCTTAGTGAGCGGTAAATTAACTAACAACATACCAAAAGAGCATAAAGGAAAAAGGAATAGGAATACAACCCTCCCACTCCACCTCTTTCTACAGTGATAGCCCCCAGACACACACTAAGCAGAAGCAAACATAGCAGAGCATACAATTTAAAGTTAAGCAATTATCACTCGAGTCAAGGGCTATGTTTTCCAAGTACAAACCCCCAAGGCCTAAACCAAGATCAGATAAGCACCCAGAAAATACCGCTCTTGAGACCGAATGACGATACAACCAAACATCCATGACTCTGGCTATCACTGTTATCACTGCTTCGATATCACCGTTAATTGAATGACCGGCACATTCTTTCAGCCGTCCGTCAAGGGCTAATGGAAACCCCGGTTCTAGACATAACTCTGCACGTCGTCGTGACCCGTGCCTAGGACTATCGAATCTGCCCAGAGTACTTGACTACCAATCAGTAGCCTTCAGGGACTATCGAATCTGCCCAACGTACTCTTGCTTTGAGCATGCTATAACCTTCAACAACGATGAGATCTCAGCCTTCTAGTCATCCTCCTCGACGACTATTTCCATACTAGCTCAAGCGCCTCTCGAGCAAACCATTATCCTCAAACTCAAACCATTTCACCGAGTTATCAACATGCTTAGAATGATCCCGTCTGGATTAGACCAAGGCTATCTCATATCATGCTTCGCCTCGTCATCATCATAGCAAAGCTTCATCTTAACATCATCATCAAATCTATCCATATGAGCTTCATCATCCGCTACATATGCCACAAGCAGCTTTTCCAATTCAAGAGCCTTTCCCTTAGCTTTTGAATCACCTTCGGTCTAAATCAAATCATCAATCATCTAATTCATAGCAACCAATCAAGTCAAACATTAATCCAAGTAATCAAGCATTCAAATATGATCTAAATAGACAATTATAACAATAATGGCAATTTCGTAAATAAAGAGTCTAAAGTCTAACAAGCATGAAAACATGAGCAATATCTCTATAATCTTGATGATTGAACTTGCATAGGTTATCACTTAGTAAAAAGGTTGTCGAATCATCATGAACAATGGATCTACATGGATCTATACTTAGGATTAAGAAAATGCATGGAAATCACTACTTTAACACAAAATCAAGCCAACGATCCGATATACTCCTTCGGATCCGTGTGAGAGATAATCACCACTCACCAAATCGCCTAAACACCTCAAAAGAAACCCACTTCAGATCTGGACAGCGAAGGATCTAACTTGATCTATCACCAATCCGTTTCAAACGATGAAATCCCTCTTCAATGGATGGAGATCTTCAACTTTAGCTCTTGGATCTTCGACCTTGGATGGAAGGAAGTACTAAATCAAAGTGGAGAAAATAAGTGAAGAAGTGTAGAAGTCGAGCTCTCAAAATGGCAGCACTTCGTCGCTTCGAAATCCGGATCCAAAAAGTGAAGAAAAACCCTCATATTTATAGGCTGATCCTTAGGTCGCTCGCTCTTAGGTCGTCCACGACCTAAAAACCCCTCCGACCTACGACCTAGCGCAAGTGCGCGACTTACAGATCCAACGACCTAACACATGCGCGCTCATACGACCTAACGACTTAGCATATGCGTGCTTCCTCGCGACCTACGACTTAACTGAGACGCGACCTAGCAACAGTTCCGACCTAAAACAATGCGCGACCTAACTACTCAATAACCATGCGACTTAACTGGGTTACGACCTAACCCCTTACGACCTAATACTTAGCGACCTAACAACCCACGACCTAACTCCTAAGTCGTCTACGACTTAACTTTCTTAGGTCACTCACTGCTACCACCAGCTTCCTTAGGTCGTTGCCGACCTATCCTTCTTAAGTCGCTAACTCGCCCAGTTTCTTAAGCCGCTAACTCTTAAGTCGCTTACCTCTATAAGTCGCTCCAATCCCTAAATCGTTTAACTCCTAAGTCGTCTACTAGCTTAGGTCGCTTACGTCCTAACTAAACCACCCCATAGGTCGCTCACTGACTTAAGTCGCTAACCCCTTAGGTCGTCTAACCCTTAGGTCACCAATTACCTTAGGTCGTCTACTCCGACCTAACTTCTATACGACCTAACTACTATACGACCTAAGACTTAGACTCTGGACGACTTACCGACAATGCGACCAAACTTTAACCGTTTTACGATGTTTCGATCCGTAAAAATACGGGTCGTTACAAGTATTATCACAAAAGATTGTTGATTTAGATAAATTAACACCAAAATCTTGAAGTGTTTATTGCATATAAATGACTTGAGCACAAGCTAAGGCAGCAGAAATATATTCTGCCTCACAAGTTGAGAGTGAAACACAATTTTGTTTCTTACTAAACCAAGAGACTAAGGATTGTCCAATGAAGTGACAAGTCCCACTCGTACTTTTTAGATCCGTCCGACATCCTCCAAAGTCAGCATCACTATATGAAACTAACTCGAAAGGACATTCTTTCGGATAGAAAAGCCCAAAATCTTTGGTTTTGCTAAGATAATGCAATATGCGTTTTACTGCTCGCATATGTGATTCTTTAGGATTTGCTTGGAATCGTGCACATAAACAAACACTCATTATTATATCATGTCTACTAGCAGTTAGATAAAGCAATGATCCAATTATACTTCGATATAATTTTTGGTCAACACTTTTGCCATCTTCATCTCTATCGAGATGAACTGTTGTACTCATTGGAGTTGATTTAGCAGAAGTATTTTCCATATTAAAGTGTTTTATTAGATTATTACAATATTTTTCTTGATTAATAAAAATTCCATTTTCTATTTGTTTAATCTATAAACCAAGAAAATAAGATAATTCTCCCATATGTGACATTTCAAATTCTTTGGCCATTATTTTTGAAAATTCCCGACATAATTTTTCATTTGTAGAGCCAAAAATAATATCATCTACATAAATTTGAATAATTAAAATATCCTTTTTAGTTCTTTTAATAAAAAGAGTTTGATCAACCTTTCCAATTTCAAAACCAGAATCTATTAGATAGCTCTTAAGACATTCATACCAAGCACGGGGTGCTTGTTTTAGACCTTATAAGGCTTTTTTAAGTTTATAGACGTGGTCTGGAAATTTTTCATGTGTGAATAATGGAGGTTGTTCAACAAAACCATTTTCTTTTATATAACCATTTAAGAAAGCACTTTTAACATCCATTTGATAAAGTTTGAAATTATGAAAACATGCAAAGGCCAGTAAGATACGTATTGCTTCAAGTCGTGCGACTGGAGCAAATGTTTCTTCGTAGCCAATTCCTTCTTATTGATTATATCCTTGTGCAACTAATCTAGCTTTATTCCTAGTTATATTACCTTGTTCATCTGCTTTATTTTTGAAAACCCATTTAGTACCAATGACTGTTTGATCACTTGGTCTAGGAACTAGTTCCCAAACTTCGTTTCGTTCGAACTAGTTTAGTTCTTCTTGCATAGCTATAATCAAATAGTCATCAGTAGATGCTTCTTTTGCATTTTTAGGTTCGATTTTAGAAAGAAAAGCTACATGGCCCATTTGATTAAGTTGATTTCTAGTTCTAATATGCGAATCAATTTCTCCTATGACATTTTCTACTGGGTGATCTCGTAAAGTCCTAGAAGGAGATCTTAATTCATTTTCATTATGAACAATGTTTTCATTTTCTTCAAAGTTATAAATAATGTTTTCATCTTCTTCAAAATTATTTTGAGTAACCGTATTTGTGGCCGTCTTAGGTATATCTTCATTATCCTTAAAATTATTAAATTTTAAGTTTTCGTCGAATGAAACATGAAGTGTTTCTTCGATTGTTTTTGTTCTTTTATCAAAAATTCGATAAGCTTTGCTTCATTCTGAATATCCTACAAAGATTCCTTCATCTGATTTTGGATCGAATTTTCCAAGACGATCTTTTATGTTTAAGATAAAACATTTTGAACCAAAAGTTTTAAAATATGAAATGTTTGGTTTTCTTTGATGAAAAAGTTCATATGGAGTGTGTTTCGTTAAAGGTCGGATGGAAATACGATTTAGAACATAGCAAGCAGTTGCTACAGCTTCTGCCCAAAAATGTTTTGGTAATGTGTTTCCATTTAATAAAGTTCTTGCACATTCTTGTAACGTTTTAATATTCCTTTCTACAACTCCATTTTGTTGTGGTGTTCTAGGGAAAGAAAAGTTATGGTAAATTCCTTTTTTATTACAAAAATGTTCAAATGCTTCATTTTCAAATTCAACTCCATGATCACTTCTAATATTCTTAATTTTTATATTTTTGAGATTTTGAATCCTCTTTGCAAAATTCTTGAAATTTTCAAAAGTATCACTTTTATTTTTTAAGAAAATAGTCCAAGTATATCTTGAGAAATCATCTACTATAACAAACACGTATTTACTATGATTCATAGATTGAATTTGTGTTGGACCAAAGAGATCTAAATGTAATAGTTCTAGTGGTTGTAAAGTAGAAATATTTTTCTTTGATTTAAAGGATGATTTTGACAATTTTCCTAATTGACATGCATCACAAATATTATTTACTTTAAAGTTCATTTTTGGTAAACCTTTTACTGAATTATTTTTTGATAATTTATTTATAGTTTTGAAATTAATATGACAGAATCTTTTGTGCCATAACCAAGGATCATTTTCTTTGGCTATTAAACACATATTTGTATTATTATTTATATTCATATTTAAAACATAAATATTTTTATCTCTAAAACCTTCAAAAATAAGATTTTTATTTTGACCAAAATTGCTACACTTATTTTCAGAAAAGGAAATATTAAATTCTTCGTCACATAATTGGCTGATACTAAGTAAATTATGCTTCAAATTTTTAAATAATAAGACACCTGTAATAAGAGGTGAATTAGATATACCGTTATTGCTCAAATCGCCTTTGCCGATGACATATCCTATGGAATTATCTCCAAATGTGACAGAACCTCCATCTGAGTAATTAATGTTTGTTAACATCCCTTTATTTCCTGTCATGTGTTTTGAGCAACCACTGTCTAGTATCCATTTTCCTCTCTTTTTGGATGGTACCTACAAAATATAGAATTAACATTGGTACCCACCATTTTATTTTGGGTCCTAAGAGTTAGGTTTTAGGAAGCCAAACCCACGAGGGTTCAGAATTCCTTTTGTAAATAAAATCTTTGTTTTTATGAACAATTTTTATAAAAGATTTTATATACTTATTTCTAATTGAAGAATTATTTTTTTTAGGATTTAAACTAGCAACCCTCACTTAACCCGGAGGAATAGGTTTACACCACTTGAGCAACCGAACAGGACTTCTACCGCCTAAGCAACCGAATAGGACTTCTACCGCCTGAGTAACCGAACAGGACTTCTTTACAAATAACAAAAGTATCTAACTATAGTGTGCTCTTTGAATAGCACTGATAAGTCAATTAAGTACAATTTTCCTATAATCTTCTCCTTTATGATATGTAGTGTAATGTGCTTGATAATTGTGGAAGATAGAGTGATCAAAGATCAGAGAATGTAAGCAGTTTGAGTGCAGTTTGAAAATAGAGAATAAGAGATAAGAATTAAAGAATATTAAAATCAGTTTCGGTGTAATGTTTGATGAATTATGAAATCTATTTATAGAGATTAAAAAGTTGCAACCATTTATGAAAGATAACTTTGAAAAGAAACAAGCGCAACTGTTGATTTGAAGATGTTTCTCTTCGATGAAGAGAAGTGTCTTTTCATGAAAAATAGCCGTTGAGAATATTCAGCTGGCTGAATGGATTTATTCAGCCTTCTGAATTTTAAAAATCAAAAACAGCAAAGAAATTGGCTATTTTTGGCCTAATTCTGTAGTCTGAATGAGATCATTCAACCGGCTGAATATTGTGAAACTATAAAATAGTTTCAGTATTCAGACGGCTGAATGATCTGATTTAGTCGACTGAATATTGTGAAACTTTAAAATAGTTTCAGCAATCAGCCTCCTGAATGAAGTTATTCAGCCGGCTATTTCAACCTATTTTGCAAGGTAGTGCATGCGTGTATATGTTTATATATATATCATTTCAGGAGATATTTTAACATATTTCTAAATAATATAAAGACTCTAGATAAAGGACTATCAGCTCCAAAATACTCTATATGTGAATCTGTAATGAATCTCCTGCATAATTGATTAGTACACACAAATATTTATTTATATAGTTTGTCACAATAAAAACGACGTAAAATCGAGATTCCAACAGCAAGAAACCATCCAAATTGACCACCATAAATATGGAATTGGAACCATCTGATCTACCATCTCCATTAGAATTTGGATTGTAAACACCCAAATCTAAAAGGCTGGTGTTTTATTGAGCTATAAATTTAGATATTTATAGTTATTTCTATCAATCCGTGGAGATCTATAAAGTGTTGTAACAACTGTAAATCAGAGAACCATAGTAAAAGATAAATTAGACGTAAGCCATAAATTTGCGAAACCAGTTGAAAATTCGATTTTGTGATTTACTTTACCATATTTGCTTGATCTTTTTTATTTCTAGTATTTTTATGTGATATGTAATTAGGTTTAGAGTATTAACTCAACTATTTTACCCAACTCTCCCAAAATCAAGCACTAGTATCACATTTAATGTCTTATGTTATAGTAGATCTCTATTTTAAGCAGTTTAGTCAACTTGGCTATAAAATCTTAGTTGCTAATAGTTGAGTTCGGTTAATAAGAGTAATTCTTTCGGTCATCAGTATCACTAAAGGAAAGATGAATGACCATGGTACCTATCTTTTGGAGGCCATGTAGATGGATTGATTATGAGTAGAAAGCTCAGATTATTGGTATAAGGACTGGTCAATCGGATTTATTGCTTAAATCCTGGGAGCAATCAACATGAGTAGGTCTCTCATGCTCAAAGTGAAGGATCAATGGAAAGAAAGTGAATGAATGAGAGCAAGGGAGTATATCCTCTAGTATTTAGGTTGCATGATATTATGGTGATCATTCATGATTAATGAGTAGTGTAGCCAAAATAACTAGGATGTTACCATGATAGAAATCAAGCAATGTCGACTCTTTAACTAAGAATACATGATCAACAATTTAGTTGTAAGAGTCTTGATACTTTAAAGGTGGATGTATAGGAACCCAGGTGGTGTGCAATACAGTACTAGGTGGATAAGCTTAATGAACAACATTAGGAATTTGCTTTAAGTATTATTTGTTGGATCATGTGCATCGGGCAATGGGGTAAACTGTTAAAAATCCTTTTATTTCATATTGCACTAGGTATTTTTAATTTGTTATCATCAATATTAAAGTTTGCATTAAAACATATGAAATGTTTGATTTGATATATGATTTATTTTGTATTAAAGTTAATTTTGTTGTAATTATTTTTATTAAACAACTCATATTGTTTACACCGAACATCATAAGTTCATTAATAATATAATAATCTCTAAAGGGTATGTATATAACATGATTATAAATCCCAATAATCATGTATATATACTAATATATATTATTATACCGATAGACACTAATATATATATATATAAGGCATGCATTATATATAAATATATATTATTAACTATACATTTAGCCAACTTCAAAATTAGGCTAATGTGCAAAGGTTTCTTGCTATAAGGATTAAAGTGAAAAATGAGGAATTAAGCATGCAACTGAAAGGTAAATAACACAAGATGTAAAGTAGTTTGGCAAGGCTGCCTACGTCCGTTGTGAAGTTCTCATACTATATATTTCTCTTACAAATCCAAAGAATTACAAGAGAATAAAAAGAAAATGAAGCATTTAAGATTAATGAAGTAGCTAATCTTAAGAACTTAGATTTGCTTTGGGAGGAGCTCTGGATTGCATGTAGTATCTAGAATCCTTGTATGTTCTAATCCCTTTGAATTTGTAATGTAGGGGATATTTATAGTAACTGAAGTAAATGATGGACGGTTGGGATTGAGATGTAGAACTGTTGGGAAAAATGCCTGACTGTTGATCTGGCTATAAGGGTAGATGTACGATGACTATAAAAGTGTAAGAAGATGTGCAGCGGATGAAAATGTACTCATTTCTCCTCTACACCATGGGCTCCACATGTAATGCACACACTATGCATTTAATGCTGATGTTATGCCACATCAGCACAGCCTTCCAACTACAGTGCTTCGGATAAGTGGATGGGCAGTTTTTCATTTTAGTTGAGTGCTTGCAATGGAAAGCATGCTGAGCTGGCTGACTGGTTATTACCAATACGAGAGAAACTAGGAAACTTGCTTAGGACCATTGTTAACCGGGTTTTTAACCCATCAGAATTCAATAGAAGTTAGAACATTCAGACTATGTCGGAATAACTCGAGACCCAACCAAAACAACTAAGCGAACAAGTCAATAGGATTCAAGGAAAATCAGTCAATAAAATACTAAGTAGATGGATCGCTAGCGATCCATCACTCATGGATCGTTAACGATCCATTGGGAAGCATCATGAGTCACCCAAACCTCTTGCATCATGATTCATTATCATTTCTAAGCACGCTTGCCAAGTTTCATAACATGCCAAACAATCTTGCTCGAGAAGTGAAGACTCATCTGATTCAAGCTATTTGACCAAAAGCAGCTAACTTAAAATGGACCTAAAAAAGTCGGATTGACTTGAAATTTTGGGAGAACACTTAGAAGACATAAAAGAAGGTTCACAGGAAAACTGGAATTATTTGGAGGTAGTTTGATGGATCGCTAGCGGTCTAACTAGAAGGATCGCTAACGATCCATGTAGATTGGGCCCTACCACCTGAAATTTTATTGGTAGGTCCCAAACACCCTCTAGAGTGTACCTACAAAGTTTCGTCTGATTTCATTAATTTTTGAGTGAGTTATGGATGATTCTTCTGGACTAGATGACCCATGAAGATGGATGATCAAACAAACACCAAACGACTTGATATTTGGACAAGGCATTCAGATAGAGGAAAGGAAGGCAACCCAAAAGGGTAGACTCAAAAATAGTCTAAGGGCATGGATAGCTAGTGATCCATCACCTATGGATCGCTAGTGATCCATCATGTTAGCATGGGTCACCTTAAGATTTTCTGGACTTCTTCCTAGCACTGAGTAGAGGCTTCTAACAAGTCGACTTTAGCCCAACTGCTTTCCTATCCCTATAAATACAATCCTACCTGCAACTAGGGATAGATCTTTTTCGAGGAGAGAGCCACCATTACTCTACTGGAATTCCTTGACTTATTCAACTTTCTTCTCCCTCACAACAGTCATCAAGAGGATTACTGTGATTCTCCAGTCAACCCTTATACTTGTGACATTCTAACTCATTGTAACTTAGATCTAAGGACTAACTAGTTGATATCTAGAGAAATTTAACTAGTATAATCAATAATAATGATTGATTAAAGTGGACGTAGGCCAGAGTCAGCCGAACCACTATAAAAATTCTATGTCTCTTTTCTTACTTCTGCTTTTTATTTGTTTTTTATATGAGATTTGTGCTGCTGATTATCTGCACTGGTGCTTTCATACTCGATCCAGAAGGTTTAACATTTTGGTGCTTTCATTGAAAGTCTTGAACGAGATTTGAAGAATTGAAGTAAGTTTGAATCTAAGATTTAGAGAAGACGAGTAGGCCTAATACTATATCTAAAGATGTAGCAAGTCAATAGGAGCCTGGGGATAGCCAGGAGGTGTCCTCAAATTCTCTTCAACCCAACTATGTGATTAGAGAGGAGATGGAAAGAATGATGAAAGAGATGCAGGATGTAATCTTAGCTAGACAATAGGAGATGATGGACGTCTTCTTCTAGAGGATGGAGTAGCAAGGGATGGCTGGACCTGCATGGAATAGGAATCAAACTCCAAGGAACAACGCAGGAGCTGCCAGAGTTGGATTGGAACAAGACGGAGTCATGCCCCCATGCCTAGAGCAACCGATACTTGAGGGCAATGCTGGAATCAACATGGCTATCAATCCCAAAGCCGGAGTGACTATTGAAACTCCAGGAACTGGTGGTATGGGAGCTAATCCAAATACTAGGATGCAACCAACAGAAGAATATGTACCAAAACTTTCTCGATGGAACACAGACTTGAATGAAGCTAGAGTTATGAATTAGAACAAATGCATTCGGCTGTAGGAGTGCATCCCGGGATACCCCCACCGGAACAGTGATAAAAGTGTTGCTTTAGGAAGGAGACCTTCATTGGATGGTGAGAACCGAATTGCTGAATTGGTAAGAAGGTTCATTAGAGGAGGATCCCCAGATCTGGGTCTGGAAGACGTGAAAAGGAATCCATTTACTGCTAATATCCGGAATGCGAGAAATCATCCAGATTTCAAGCTTTCGACGCTGGAAATGTACGATGGGAAGACAGATCCGACGATTTACACGATAAGATACATCCAACATATGGAGGTATTGGGTTCTTCTGAGGGGGTAATAGGGTAGTGCTTCCAATTATACTTAACGGATTTGGCTGCAATGTGTTCAGACAGTTGGAAAATGGGTCCATAAGCACATGACAACTTGGTGAGCAAGTTCTCGAGATAGTTTAGAGTTCATGTCTCACAAACGAGAAATGTACTTACACTCTCAAATGTAAAACAAAGGCCCGGAGAGTCCTTAAGAAGTTATTTAATAGGATTCGATGTGGCGGCAACTGCGGTCGATAAGTTGGATCCATCATTTATCCTAATAGCAGCAGTATCTGGAGTCGCGAGTAAGACCGATTTCAAAGCTGCATTAAAAAGGGATCCACCGATAGATCTTACGGAATTCTACTATGAAGCTGAGAGATATTTGCGTCAGGAAGACGCTGAAGCCGAGGATGAAGATATGGATGCTGAAATAAATGCCATAGAGGACAGGGGACTGTCCGAAGCTAGAATTTGAAAAGACAAAGGGAAAAGGAAAATCGATGACGACTTCGAGGACCCGAAACGACAAAATAAGGAGCCGAGATTCTCTTCATCCACTAACCTGCCTGAAACCCCAGAGAGAATATACTTGGATACTAGGGGGCAGAACCTCTACAGAGGCCACCTAGGAGGGAGCCCACTGATCGATAGAAAGATCTGTAAAGTTTTGCATCTTCCATGAGTTGAATGGGCACGAAACGAATGAGTGCCGACACCTTCGTGATCTGATAGAAGAACTGGTTTGGAACAACCAGCTGCCACAATATGTGAGGAACAGAACCACAATAGAATTGCAAGAACAACCACCATCCATGGCAAATGCATCAAGAAATGCCCAGGGATTTGAGCCAAGACAAATTGTCCCATGATCGGGGTAGATGGGTGTCAGATCCGACTCCCATGCTTTTCTTTTTTGTTTCATTTTCTACACTTTTCTTTTGGTATTTAGAAAATAATAACCTCAGGTCGCTTACACGTGTACAGAATTTTGAACGGTCCTTAGGCATGCTCCGAGTCAGATGCCTGAGATGACTATTTAGGACAATAATAACCTCGGACTGCTTACACGTGTACAAGACCCAGATTGGTCTCTAGGCATACTCTGAGTCGAATCTCCGAGGTGAACATTTAGGATTTCTCCTTGTTTGTTTTGATTTGAATATTTCAATTTTGAAAAATCAACATTGATTGTGATGACTGATATTGATCTCCTTGGAGTTCTGCCACAGGACCGGAGTGCAGGGTGCGGGTCCCCTTGCCAGAGAGCGAGTGGATGGACTTGTACGATATTGATCGCCTTAGAGTCCCGACCGTAGAAATGGGAACGGAGTTCAAGAAGTAAGTCCCCTCACCGAAGAGTGAGCGGATGGGCTTACTTAATCCCCCTTAACAAACAAATTATCCGGAGAGATCGTCCTTCTTATCTTAAAACATTAAACGATCCGAAGAGATCGCGCATTAAACTTAAACGATCAGGGGAGATCAAGCCTTAAAACAAATTTGATTTAATAAAAAGATTTGAATGCCTTATAAATAGAATAAAACTGATAAATCCTGGATGAACACATGATGATTTCGATTTATGTGTGATTCTAGTATATAATTTGATTTTGATATATGATGTGACAACCCTGAATAAGAAGCAAAAATTGATAGTGATGTAAATCCCGGATGAACATGGGACAATTAGAGATATGTGATGTAAATGGAGATATGTGATGTAATTGAAAACATGTGATTTAATTAGAGATATGTGATGTAATAACTCTGAATAAAATCGGAATGATTCTGATGTATTGATTTCACATAGGCAGAGTCTAGAGTCTTAGGCTGTAACAGATTTGGAACAACTTATGATTGGCAAGAGAATCCGAAGGAACTTGACGATTCACTAAGGCTAAAGTAGCTGGAAAGCTCAATTATCGAAGACTGGAGATAGGAACTTGTTCTTAAGCAAAGTACACCTTTCATTCAAAAGGCGTACTTTGGGGGGCAAGTGTTAACCGGGTTTTTGAGCCATCAGAATTCAATAGGAGTTAGAACATTTAGACTATGCTAGAATAACTCAAGACTCAACCAAAACAACCAAGCAAACAAATCAATAGAACTCAAGGAAAATCAGTCAATTAAATACTAAGTAGATGGATCGCTAGTGATCCATCACCCATGGATCGCTAGCGATCCATAGGGAAGTATCTTGAGTCGCCCAAACCTCTTGCATCATGATTCATTACCATTTCTAAGCATGCTTGCCAAGTTTCATAACATGCCAAATAATCTAGCTCGAGAAATGAAGACTCATTGATTCAAGTTGTTTGACCAAAAGCAACTAACTTAAAATGGATCTAGAGAACTCATACGGAGTCGGATTGACTTAAACTTTTGGGATAACACTTAGAATAAATAAAAGAAGGATCACAAGAAAAAAGGGATCATTTGGAGGTTGTTTGATGGATCGCTAGCGACCTAACTAGATGGGTCGCTAACGATCCATGTAGATTGGGCCCCACCACCTGAAATTTTATGAGTAGGTCCCAAACACCATCTAGAGTGTACCTACAAAGTTTCGTCCGATTTTGTTAAGTTTTGAGCGAGTTATGGATGATTCTTCTGGACTAGATGACTTATGAAGACAGATGATCAAACAAACACCAAACGACTTGATATTTGGACAGGGCATTCAAATAGATGAAAGGAAGGCAACCCAAAAGGGTAGACTCAAAAATAGTCTAAGGGTATGGATCGCTAGCGATCCATCATGTTAGCTTGGGTCGCCATGAGTTTTTATTGACTTCTTCCTAGCACCGAGTAGAGGCTTTTGACAAGTCGACTTTGGCCCAACTGCTTTCTTACACCTATAAATACAATCCTACCTGCAACTAGAGATGAATCTTTTTCGAGGAGAGAGCTGCCATTACTCTACTAGAATTCCTTCACTTCTTCAACTTTCTTCTCCCTCACAACAGTCATCAAGGGGTTACTGTAATTCTCCAGTCAACCCTTGTACTTATGACTTATTCTAAATCATTGTAACTTAGATCTAAGGACTAGCTAGTTGATATCCAGAGAGATCCAACTAGTATAATCATAATAAAGATTAATTAAAGTGGACGTAGGCTAGAATTAGCCGAACCACTATAAAAATTATGTGCCTCCTTTTGTTGTTTATTTGAGATTTGTGTTGTTGATTACCTGCGCTGGTGCTTTCACACTAGATCCAAGGTGTTGATCCATTTTTTGGGTTAACAACCATGTTGGGAAGATGGAGCACAACCGAGTGCGACATGATCGGGAGGGTTACCTAGGACTGGTCGGAAGCGGCTTACTGAAGCTGGATCGAGGATGGTCACGCTTGAGCCAATCTCACTTGACGTGCCTTCTGCTGTGGTGGACTTAGAGTGGTGCCAACCATCAACTTGTGTGACGTCGAGTGAATGTGCTGATTTGGAGTTGTGCTAGAAGTAGATTGACATAGAAAGCCCGGTCATCATTGTGCTAGGCCAAGCTGGACGTGGAGGGGGTGGGCCTAGAATTTGCTGAAATGTGAAAGGTACCTAGGGATGTGATGACTTGTGCCTCATCTTGGTGCCTTACCAAGCAGAAGGGTTGATTTGAGACCAACATAGGGTTAAGAAGTCTTATGTGAGCTGGTTGTAAAGCTGTTGGGTTGGCTTTGAATATGCTAGACTGCCCATGATCGACCTATTAATTACTTGCGAGAAAACTAGGCGTATATAATGTTAAATAACACATATTGATATATGATTTATTTTGAATTAAAGTTAATTTTGTTACAATTATTTTTATTAAATAACACATATTGTTTACAATGAATGAATATCTTCATTAATAATATAATGATATATAAAGATATTGTTTGCACCAAAAATGGCACAAACACCCAATCGAGTGAAATATGAAAATTATCAAAGAAAAGAGATTAAAGAAGAAAGAACACACAATTTTTATAGTGATTCAGCGAATACTCTGGCCTTTGTCCACTTTATCCTTTTTTATTAATCGTACTTCGCTCCTACAAAGTATATTTTACATGACTACATCTTACAACTCGGGTATGAGTTGTACAAATTTTAATTCAAAAGAGAATATCTCAACTCGTCATAAACCAAAGTTCAAATTAAGCCCCTCTTGAAGTGCATCTCCTCCTCTATTTATAGATGAAGATCCATGCATTTAGCTCCAAAATATTCTACATATGTTCTTCACATTTAGCACGACGCTTGAGGAAGGAGTCATGGCCAAGTCAACCCATGTTCTTTAACTCGGTCCCAATTTGTACATCACTACTCGGTGTGAAATTGAGTTTTGACTCAGGCCGAGCTGAGGGTTAACTCGAGCCTGGCTTATGGTTGTTTCACTTCACTTTTTCCTTCCAATCTCCACGTTTTGTTTGCTAACTCCTCATCTGCTTATATTACAACTTAGGGCCGACTTGATTAGGGCTGGTTGAAATGCCTTACCCAAATTTTTTCTATCTTTTTTCATACTTATTTTTTCATTTCATGATGTTTTCCAAGCTTCTAAGTTCATTTCTCTATCGTTCCTTAGCCCAATTCCATTATCTAAGTCTATTTGGAGACCGGGAAATTTTTTTGATAACACTTTGCCCCTCCAAAGAATGCATTGTGAATATAAGGTGTGCTTTGCTTAAAAAAAATGTCGGAAGTTGGAGAATTATCAGTAGTTGAGCTCTTGGCTATTCATTCCTCCAGTTGTGTGGAATCATCAAATTCCTTTGGATTCACCTGCAAATCAAAAGGTCGTTCCAGACCCATCATAGCTAAGGATTCAAGTCTATGCTTATATGTTAATTACAAATTATAATCACTCCATGTTCCTTCAAAATTTAATACATTACAAATCAAAGTCATCTAGTGATCGCTGGGGATCAAATTATCGTATATTATGTCTATATCTTCAGTGTTATCCTAGGATTTAACCATCATATCATATATGGGGTAATCATGAATCATTAATTATGGAAATACACCATCACCGATTGGATAATCACTTATGAATCGTCTAATATTGCCGAGAATCCCATCATAAGCATGTCCAATTGCATTGAGCCAATAGTATAAATCCTTAATCATTATTCAATTATTTCAAAGCTAGACGGTGTTCAAATCCTAGTGTTTAATCTCTGATATCTTCGGACCATATAATCAACATCTAGATTAGCTCCCAATCTCTCCGGATCACATAATCGATATCCTTTTCAACTTTTGATCTCTCCGGATCACAAAATCATATATCCAAATTGAGCCCTAATCCGCCACTCTTCGACGAAGGGACCCAATATCCAAGCGCGTCCATCCACTTACTCTTTGATAAAGGGACTCGCTACCGAACGCGTCCATCCACTCACTCTTCAATGAAAAGACTTGCTATCCGAGCATGTCCATCCATTCACTCGCCGGTGACGAGACTTTCTATCCGACCCTGCCCATCCATTCCTCTCCAGCGAGGGGACTTGCTATCCAAGCGTGTCCATCCGTCCATTCTCCGGTGATGGGACATTTTATCTTGCATAAGTCCATCCACTCACTCCCCAGCGAGGGGACTTGCACTTCATGGTTCATTACCCCATCTCTTCGGTCGGTGGAACCATGGTACTGTCAGTTTGTGATATCTAGTTTAGGGAATAACCAAGGACCATTGTTATTCTGTCATAATATCAATATCAATCATCGTGTTCGAGTGATTTTTAAACCCAACTATCCATCAATCATTTATAAAATCTGAATCAAAAGCATAAAGCGAAAATTTAAAGTATAGTCTGCTCAAGGATTGCCCTAGGAATTCAACCCAAAGCATGCCTATGAGACCGTTTGGGGTCCGTGCATGAGTTAGTGGTCCGATAGTTATCCTTTATATCTAATTAAAGAAAAAAAAGTATGGAAATTAAACCTGACTCCAATCCATCCCGATCATGGGATAATCATCCTTGACCTAGCTCTACGACCGCCTTTGAATACATTAGCCACGGATGATGATCGATCCTGTGGCCCTACTGCAAAACTGTTACGGTATTCAAATTTCTGACATACTGTTGTAAGCGGTTACTCCAAAGCTGTTCTTCGATCAAATCTTGTATATGCATATATTCATTTGTCTCATCCCAATCGAGCTCATGGAATATACAGTATTTTCTCGATCTTCTTTCCCAATCCATGGGTTCTCACTTGGCGGTCTTTTTGTAAGGAATCTACCTCCAAATAGATCCTCCCTAGGTTTTTTGTTAGATCTATATAGGAAGACAACTTTTGCTTCTTTCTTTGTCTCTTTGGTCCTCTAAAACTATCGTCAACTTTACGTTTTCCTTTATCATGTCCATATCTTGCCTTAGATGGTCCTCCGTCATCAACGACATTGACTTCAGCATTATCGGCTTTTGCGTCCTTCTGGCGGAAATATCTCTCTACATGATAGTAAAATCTACCAGATCCATTGGGGGTCCCTCTCCAAAGCTATCTTAAAATCGGTTTTATTGGTAATTTTGGAAACCACCATCATCATGACTATCGACGGATCTGATTTTTGCACTGCAGCGACTGGTGCGTTGAATCTAACTAAGTAGCTCCACAAGGTCTCACTTGGCCTCTGTTTCACACTATAAAGTGTCATCACATTCTTTGGTCGCGTTATATTAACCCTAAACTAGTTCATAAATTTCTCCATTAATACAGTCCATGTGCTAATGGGCTCATCCTCAAGCTATCGAAAACACATTGCTATTAAATTTGTCAAATATAATGGGAAACACATCTAATTACTTCCTCTAAATTGCCCAACCCTTCCATGTCTTGAATATACATCATCAAATGTTGTTGGATCTATCCTTCCATCATACGGTTCCAAAATAGATAGTTCGAAATTCGGCGGATTTCTGGTGAATCAGATATTTTGGGTGAATGGGTTTCTGTTCATATCCTTTAAACACCGACCTGGGGTTCCACCTTGGACTACTTGTCTTATCAATTCTGCTAAACGATCATCCTAGTTCAGTTCAAATCTTTGAGACTCCTTGTGCCTCCGATTTGATTCTCCATCATGCCTCATATTCCTATAGGGGCCTTCTGGTTCCAATTCATATTGTACATTTGCATTCTAATCTCTATCTCGTGGCTTAGCATCATTCCTCAAACGTGCTCCATCTTGTTCTCAATTCAAACTAGTCATGTCCCCTTGGCCGCTTGACTCACTACCGAGTTGACTTCTCAAGTTAGTACGAGTAGTGGCAGCTCCACGGAGCTCGCTTCAACTTGTCCTACTCCGTTTTCAAGTGTACTCGTTTAGCCTTTCGGCCTCTGATTCTAGTTTCTAATTACTTCGACTGTCATTCATTGCTCCATCCTTCTAAAGAACTCATTCATCACCTCTTCTTGTTAATCAATTATCCTATCTTTCATCTCTATCATCATCCTCTCCGTCAACTTGATGACACCTCATGGCTGCCCCCACGTCCTTGTTGGATTCCTTCAGCAATGGCTCTTCTTGTGGATGGTCTCTTCATCTTTTCCAAGTTAAATTTCAAGTTCTCAAATCCAAGTTATTCTCAATGAAGGCTCCAAAATGATTACGCCAAAAATGACACAAACACCCAATCAAGTGAAATATGAAAATTGTCAAAGAAAAGAGATTAAAGAAGAAAGACCACATAATATTTATAGTGGTTCGGCCAATACTACGACCTACGCCCACTTTATCTTTTTTTATTAATTTTACTTCTCTCCTACAAAGTAAATTTTACAAGCTGGTGTCTTACAACTCGAGTATGAGTTGTAAAGCTTTTAATTCAAAAGAGTATATCCTAAGTCGTCGTAAATTAGAGTTCAGAATCAAGATCCTCTCTATGTGCATCTCCTTCTCTATTTATAGACGAAGATCTACGCATTTGGCTTCGAAATATTATACACACATTCTCCACATTCAGCATGACCCTCGAGGAAGCAGTCACGGTTAATTCAGCTCATGTTCTTCAACTTGGTCCCGATTGTACATCTCAACTCAGGCCAAGTTGAGTTTTGACTTGGGCCGAGTTAAAGATTGACTTAGGCCCGACTTAAGGTTGTTGCACTTCCACTTTTTCCTTCCAATCTTCACGTTTCATTTGTTAACTCCTCATCTGCCTATATTACAACTCGGGACCTAGTCAAGCGGGGGCTGAGTCGAAATGCGATGCCTAAATTTTCTCTATCTTATTTGCACTTATTTTCCATCTGGAAAGTTTGCTGATAACCGGTATGTGTTTATGTATGTATGTGTGTGTAAGGCATACACTATATGTAAATACATATGGTATGCATATAAGCATATTTTTCTTCAAATTCTATTCTTTATTGATTTCCAACAAGAAAAATACATAGTACAACACAGTAATACATTAAGCTCGCACCGCACAATTATACAAATATACAAATTTAAATGAAGAAAGTCTTGAGTGAAAACACGACCATTGTTAGATCCTTCGTTCAATACGAACCATTATAGGTCTATACTCTATTTGGCCTTCAGATAATTTTCCTTCTATGTATCAAACCCGTTAATTTGCCAGTAACTTAGAAAAACGATAACGACCTTTATTAACAAACAAGTTATACTAGGAAGGCATGCTCCCTGACTTGCATTTCTCAAAGACCGTGCTTCCACTTAACTGCTCGTATATGACGCTCATGACCACCCGCCAAGACTGAAAAATAAAATTGCAATATGTGCTTGAATTCTTCGATGTAGCGGCCACCGGACTCTTCACTATGCTAGACACCATCTACTAGTACCCGACATCACATCTATTTCCATATCCTCATGAGCTTTAGATTTTGACATTAGCATAGGATTTAGTTGTAACAAGAAGGAGAATTTTCCAAGAGGAAAGAAATTAGAACATGCCCTGCTTATTTTCAAAATATTGGTTGGAGTCGCTCTACAAAGATGCAGAATTTCCATTTTCAAAATCACACAAAATGAGTATAAGTGAAATCGAAACAACAATTATACCCAATTAGAGCTATTTTTGATTTTTTTGTTAGGAGACTTGATACGTTGTTCTTCTCCATGAATTTCGCTCTCGGTTTCAGGACCCCAACCGTAATTCAACCATTCAACCCTAGCCTATATCTCGCTTCACCATTTACCGAGTTCTCTTCGTAAGAGAAATTCTATGGTTGTTACCTGTTTAACCTATGGAATAGAAATTGGAAAAATTATCCCATCCTTTTCCCGCTTCCTCGAAATCATAAAATTTTAAAAAATATCCTAGCTTTATAATCATTATTTTTAGAGTTACTCTCTACAAGAGAGTTCTGCATATTGTGTGTGTGTGTATATGTGTATATGTATATAACATATCTATATAACACACACACACACACAGATATATATATATATATATATATATATATATATATATGAGCGTCCAATGGCACCCCCATTTTACGGCATCCCTCTAGCCTCTGATTTCCACCACACATTCTGGTTTAGACAATAATAATTTCTCTCTCTTTCCACTCTACATATTATTAATTTGGAACTGGTGGTGGAAATCGGAGGCTAGAGGGGTGTTGCAAAAACAGGGGCGACATTGAATGCTACTCATACACACACACACATACACATACATACATACATATATATATGTTATATATATAACACATACATACATATATATATATATGTGTGTGTGTGTGTGTTATATATAACATATATATATATATCTATGTATATGTATATATATGTGTGTGTATATAATACACACACACATATGTATGTATAACTAGGCCTATAAACTGTTGAATACGGGTTCAGACAGTGTCATATCTGCATTTGTATCCAAAAGCATTTTCAAAAATCGGTTATTCTTATTCCCGGGTGTAGACGATATCAGATATTCCAGTTCACAACTAATAAATTTAAATAAAAAAATAAATTCATTATAAAGTCATTTTAGTACTAAACATGTAAAAATATGCAAAGAAAAATAATTTCAAGCAGCATATATTGATTTTTATATACATACTAACTGTTATTTACATAGATAAAATAGTAAATGACAATAATTTTATGTAATAAAATACATGAAAATATAACTATAATCTTGATAAAAACCAAATGGATAATTATCGAATGCGATTATGACCATATCCGCATCTTTATCCATTTTTCGGATATCAGATAATTTTTCATATTTCAGATATAAATATGGATGGATTTCGAAATTTTCAAATACTTATCGAAAGCCCTATATATATGTATATATCAATAACATTCGACCTATACACACACTAAGGTGTGTGTGTGTATATGTGTATATATATATGTATGTATATATATATGTTAATCATAATTAAATGATTATGATTATATTTATTATAGTGGGCATGTAATACTTAAATTATATTATAATATTTATAATAAATATAATTTTTTGTTCCATAATTATCTTTTCAAGAATTATATATGTATATATGCATACATATTTTAGATTTTAAAAATTTTAGATTTAAAACATAATCCAAGTTTAAAAGGATCATTTAATTTTACATTTTAATAACAACAAAAATTAAATTTCTAGGCAGAAAATTGTCTTTTTATTTATCAAAAACGTATTTGATATTATTATTTTTCAAGTTAATTACATGTTATATATATCAAATTATCCTTATACTTATTAATAAATATACATAATTTAATTAAATAAATATTAAATTATTTTCCAGAATAACATCTTTTGCCTAACTTTTTATTCAATATATATATTTGTATTTAAATTTTGATTACACACACACATACGTGTGTGTGGTTTGCTCAAAATTTTCACGCTCGACGATTCAACAGTGTTGACTTTGAAAGATAAAGGTGTTAGTCCTTGAGATGATGGTTTTGATGACAACAACCTTAGGACTTGTTATAAAATATAAATACTAACGTTATGGTTTAGATATATATGTATATGCAGAATATAAACATGCAGTTACCAAGAATGAAGACTGTACAATATAGAGATACAAGACTGATGAATTTAAAGATCGAAGATATCAAGATTGAAGACTCATGGGTATCAAGAAATCAAGTTATCAAGAGTTCAAGATTTCAAATAGTACAAGATAATGTAGTCAGTCTAGAATTATGTTAAAACTTCTTGAAATCACTTACATCTTTATTCGAAATTAATTTGTGGAATGGAATCCACTTCGAGCTTGTTAAAGGGATGGAACTCTAGTGGGATGGAACCCACGACAATATCTAGTGGAACATATAGTGGTCCTATTTTGATATCCACTAATTTTATAAAAATGTCTTTCAAACATATATCTCTTGTTTTTAAAAATGTTTTCAAAACTTTCTTTTCAAAAAGACATCTCTCTTGATTGAAATATTTTAGCCTCAAAACTATTTTTATCATTTTAAATATTTTGATTTCAAAATTGTCCTTGTTTTTAAACCATCTCTTGTTTCAAATATTTAGCTTTAAAATCTTTATATACTCAGATTTTAAATCACTTTATAGATTAAGATAATATATATTAAAAATTATTTTCTAAACTTTTTTATATGTTTAAACTATGTTCAAATATATTTACAAAGTTTAGAAATTGTTTTGACAAATTATAGAAACCAATTTTAATAAGAAAAATCAAAACATCAATTTTGCCTTGAGCATGTCGACATACATCAACCCCCCATGTCGACATGGTGTCTGTTATTTTCAAATTTCAAATTTCAAAAGAAGTGTCTAGTCGTCGTATCCTTTCACGAATAGATATGGCTATTGCTCTACTATAAATACCAGTAAGTTCTAAACGAATTTTTACCAGATTTTCATTTATTTTCTCTCCTCTTCATCTTCCATATTTATTCTAAAGAATCCTAAACTATACTCTACCGAAATACTAAGTGAATCAAACTCGATTATCTCTTGTTTGATTCTCTTCCACTCTCTCCATAAGATCTCAGTGCTATTCAGAGTTATAGAATCTTTTGTAAATCAAACTGTTGAGTAAAAGGTGCGGTTGAGCCTTGAAATCAATTGGGTGTGATTGTAGCCCCGGAAATCAATTAGGTGATCTTGTAGCCTTGTTAAATCAAGAGAGTTGCCCTGAACTCGAATACAGGTTGGTGTACCTCGTAGCCTTGAAACCGAAGGTGTAATCTGGGAGATTATTTTGAAAAGAAATACGTACGATTGTACGGGACTGGATGTAGGGTAACTCCGAACCAGTATAAAATCCTGGTGTGTTCTTTCCTTTACTGCTTTTATTTAGTATTTGCATCCGTGTCTGATTCTGTGATTATATCTGTGTTTTTGAATTGCATCTGTTAGTGTTTAAATTGAACATAATTCAAAAAGATTTAAAAAATACATAAAACACTATTCACCCCCTCTAGTGTTATTCCAGCCTTAAGATCTGTAATCCGCATTTCTCACATTTGGTATCAGAGCATTGGCTTTCAAAGTTTTCATAATCTGAATTTTGAAAAAGTTTTTAAAATGGCTATTTTTGGGAATTTTGTTAACAATAGTTTAAAACTGTTCAAATCATCATTGTCTCATAAGTCTGCATATAGTTATTATAGAAAATCAAGTTATCTACCGAGTTTGTATTCTGTGCAGAAAGAAAAATGTTATATGGCCTTTGAAGAATCAACACTTAATGGATAAATTGTGCAAATCAAGAAGAATAAGTGGATACTTGATAGTGGACGTTCAAGACACATGATTGGTAATCCAAATATGCTAAATGATATTATCTATAAAGATGGAGGATCGGTTAATTTTGAAGACAACTCAAAATGATATGTGATTGGCATCGACAATGTCGGTAACTCTAAAACTCCTACTATATCTAATGTTCTATTAGTTAAGACTCTGAAACACAATCTGCTTAGCATTATTCAACTTTGCGATAAAGGATACAAAATTAAATTTGAAAAAGATAAGTGTCACATCAAAGTTAATAATTCAAATATTATATTTGAAGGAATTAGGAAGAAAAATATTTATATTCTTAGTATGAAAATCTCAAATGATAATCTATGTCTTTTGGCTAATAAAAGTGACCCTTGGATTTGGCATAAAAGTTTTGGGCATTTGAATTTTAAACTCTTATCTAAACTTTCTAAACTTGATCTAGTAAGAGATCTCCCTAGAATGAATTTTAAAATAGATAGTATATGTGATGCTTGTCAATTAGGAAAACTTAGGAAGAGTTCTTTCATATTAAAAGATATGATTTCAACTTCAAAACCTCTTGAGTTACTTCATCTAGATTTGTTTGGTCCATCTCAAATTCAATCAATAAATCACAATAAATATGTCTTTGTAATTGTAGATGATTATTCTAGGTTTACATGGACAATTTTTATGAAACATAAAAGTGATACTTTTGATTCATTTTAATTTTTTGCAAAAAGACTCAAAAACCAACTTTCTTTAAAAATTATAACTGTTCGTAGTGATCACGGTGGGGAATTTGAAAATGAAAATTTTGAGAGATTCTGCAATAAAAACGGAATAACTCATAATTTCTCTTTTCCAAGAACTCCACAACAAAACAGAGTGGTAGAACATAAAAATAGGACGATTCAAGAGTGTGCTAGAACAATGCTTTCAGATAGTAATTTACCAAAACATTTTTGGGCTGAAGCAGTCGCTATAGCTTGCTACGTTTTGAATAGAATATTAATTAGACCGTTAACTGATAAAACACCTTATGAACTTCTTTACAAAAAGAAACCAAAGGTATCTTATTTTAAAATCTTTGGAAGTAAATGTTTTATTCCAAATACAAAAGACAATTTGGATAAATTTGATCCTAAATCTAACAAAGGAATCTTTATCGGATATTCTAATAGAAGTAAAGCATACAGAGTTTTCAACTTAAGAACTAATACCATTGAAGAAACAATGCATGTTTCGTTTGATGAAAATTTCAAAAATGTTGAAAAAATTAATAATGAAGAAGAAATTGCTACCCTAAATAATGAATCAATTAAAACAAATAATGATCTTATTCATCCAAATAAAAAGGTTAAGCTTTTAAAAGATCATCCTTTAGAAAATATACTAGGAAATATTGAATCTATTGTTAGAACTAGAAATCAACTAAATTACATGAGTAATGTAGCTTTTATATCATCTATTGAACCTAAAAATCCAAAGGAAGCATCGTCTGATGATTCATGGATTCTGGCTATGCAAGAAGAACTGAATCAATTCACCAGATATGATGTTTGGGAACTTGTTCCTAGACCTGAGGATAAAACTATAATAGGAACTAAATGGGTTTATAAAAATAAAATGAATGAATTAGGTGAGGTCGTTAGAAATAAAGCTCGATTAGTCACACAAGGTTATTGTCAAGAAGAAGGAATAGATTTTGATGAAACCTTTGCACCCGTAGCAAGATTAGAAGCCATTAGAATTCTACTTGCTTTCGCAAACTATAATAATTTCAAATTATTTCAAATGGATGTTAAAAGTGCTTTTCTAAATGGATTTGTTAAAGAAGACGTTTATGTTGAACAACCTCCACTCTTTGAAGATGAAAATTTTCCAAACCATGTTTTCAAACTTAAGAAAGCTCTATATGGTCTGAAACAAGCTCCTAGAGCATGGTATGACAGACTAAGATCTTTTTTTATTACAATCAAAATTTGAAATTAGTAAAGTAGATAATACTCTTTTCATTAAAAGAAATAAAAATGATATCCAACTAGTACAAGTTTATGTAGATGATATTATTTTTGGTTCAACTAATCATGAAATGAATAAAGAATTTTCTAAAATAATGACAAAAGAGTTTGAGATGAGTCATATGGGTGAACTTACTTTCTTCTTAGGTTTACAAATAAAACAATTAGATAATGGTATTTTTATTAGTCAAGAAAAAAATGCTAGGGATCTAGTTAGTAAATTTGGTATGACTACTGCGAGTGGAAAACCCACTCCCATGGTAACCAATGAAGTTTTAAATAAAGAAGATCTTTCAAAAGATGTAGATCAAAAACTATATAGGGGAATGATTGGATCACTACTCTATATCACTGCGAGTAGACCTGATATCATGCATAGTGTTTGTTTCTGTGCAAGATACCAATCTCAACCCAAAGAGACTCACTTAAAAGCTGTGAAACATATCATAAGATATGTTAAACATACTTTTGACTATGGTTTATCTTACCCTAAAAATGATTCATTTGATTTAATTTCTTATTGTGATGCTGACTATGCTGGTTGCAAATCTGACCGAAAAAGTACAAGTGGAACTTGTCACTTTTTGGGGGCATTCTCTTGTTTCATGGTTTAGTAAAAAGCAAAACACCGTTTCTTTATCAACAACTGAAGCAGAATATATCTCTGCTGCTTTGGCTTGCTCTCAAGTCATTTATATGCAACAAACCCTAAAAGATTTTGAATTAACAATTTCAAAATCACCAATTTATTGTGATAATTCTAGTGCAATAAATTTATCTAAAAATCATACTCATCATGCTAGGACTAAACATACTGATATCAGACATCATTTTCTCAGAGATAATATAAGTAAAGAGATTATTTCTCTTGAATTTATCAATTCTGAGAATCAAATTGCTAACATTTTAACCAAACCCTTAAATAAACCTATATTTACTAAATTAAGAAGAGAACTAGGCATTTGTTCAATAACTGAGATATAGAATATAGATATAGTAACATATATTTTTAATAAACAAAAGTATACAAGAAAACCAAATTTTTCATAGGGATGTCGACATACCCCTACCACCCATGTCGACATACAACGGTAAAATTTGAAATTTTGATTTTCCCTCTAAAATCAGTTTGGTAGTTATATAAACCTATGTATTTCGAATTTTTCTGTCTTCTAACTTCTCTTTCTCTGTAATAAACTTCTGAAAATTAACATTTATGGCCTCCTCCAGTAAATCAAACCAAAATGACATCATTTCTTTCCATTCTCCTCTTTCTGGTCCATTCCAATGCACTACACTAGCACATGTGATAAAGATTGAAAAATCTATAAAGGATACCATGCCAATGTTGACTGAACTTCAAGTTGTGCAAATAAGGATGGAAAAAGAACAAGAAAAGCAAGGCAAAATTCTTCGGAATTTGCAAAAATTTCTAATGGATAATCATGCAAATCCTATTGTGATTGAAGAAGATTCTCCTAACATTCAAGTGCATAACCCCTTAGAGCACAGTGAAGAGGAAGAAGAAGAAGAGGAAGAAGCACCTATGGAAGAAGACGACAACGTGGTCTGCGTAGGCGAAGTCTGTTTTGACAAAGATGGGAATTTGGTCGAACAACGTGGAAACTTTTGTTTTCATTATCCAAATTGTTCGATTCAAAAATCTCCAATTGTCAAAAACTATCGTTATTAGTGTTATTCTATAATTTATATACTTGAATATATTTGTGTGTTTATGTTCCATATATATAGATATATATGTAAATATAACATCGTATATAAAAAAAATCCGTTTTGCTTATTATACTTCCTTATTAGCATTTAGTTTAGATTAGATTAAGAGGGAGTTATATAAGTTTAGAATTAGTTTTTGTTGATGACAAAGGGGGAGAAGTATAAAATAGAGTAGTTAGGCTTAGATTAAGGGGGGGTTATTACTTTTAGGGGGAGTTATAGTGAAGGTGAAGTATATTTTATAAACATAGGTAGTCATCATCAAAAAGGGGGAGATTGTTAGTCCTTGAGATGATGGTTTTGATGACATCAACCTTAGGACTTGTAATAAAATATAAATACTAACGTTATGGTTTAGATATATATGTATATGCAGAATATAAACATGCAGGTACCAAGAATGAAGACTGTACAGTATAGAGATACAAGACTGATGAATTTAAAAATTGAAGATATCAAGATTGAAGACTCGTGAGTATCAAGAAATCAAGTTATCAAGAGTTCAAAATTTCAAAAAGTACAAGATAATTTAGTCAGTCTAGAATTATGTTAAAACTTCTTGAAAGCACTTACATCTTTATTCAAAATTTATTCGTGGAGCCTGTTAAAGGGATGGAACCCTAGTGGGATGGAACCCACGACAATATCTAATGGAACATATAGTGGTCCTATTTTGATATCCACTAATTTTATAAAAATGTCTTTCAAAAATATATCTCTTGTTTCTAAAAATGTTTTCAAAACTTTCTTTTCAAAAAGACATCTCTCTTGATTGAAATATTTTAGCCTCAAAACTATTTTTATCATTTTTAATATTTTGATTTCAAAATTGTCCTTGTTTTTAAACCATCTCTTGTTTTAAATATTTAGCTTTAAAATATTTATATACTCAGATTTTAAATCACTTTATAGATTAAGATTATATATATTAAAAATTATTTTCTAAACTCTTTTATATGTTTAAACTATATTCAAATATATTTACAAAGTTTAGAAATTGTTTTGACAAATTATAGAAACCAATTTTAATAAGAAAATCAAAACATCAATTTTGCCTTGAGCATGTCGACATACATCAACCCTCCATGTCGATATGGTGTCCATTATTTTCAAATTTCAAATTTCAAAAGAAGTGTCTATTCGTCGTATCCTTTCATGAATAGATATGGCTGTTGCTCTACTATAAATACCAGTAAGTTCTAAACGAATTTTTACCAGATTTTCATTTATTTTCTCTCCTCTTCATCTTCCACATTTATTCTAAAGAATCCTAAACTATACTCTGCGGAAATACCAAGTGAATCAAACTCGATTATCTCTTGTTTGATTCTCTGCCACTCTCTCCATAAGATCTTAGTGCTATTCAGAGTTATAGAATCTTTTGTAAATCAAACTATTGAGTAAAAGGTGCGGTTGAGCCTTGAAATCAATTGGGTGTGATTGTAGCCCCGGAAATCAATTAGGTGATCTTGTAGCCTTGTTAAATCAAGAGAGTTGCCCTGATCTCGAATACAGGAGGGTGTACCTCGTAGCCTTGAAACCGAGGGTGTAATCTGGGAGATTATTTTGAAAAGAAATCCGTACGATTGTACGGGACTGGATGTAGGGTAACTCCGAACCAGTATAAAATCCTGGTGTGTTCTTTCCTTTACCGCTTTTATTTAGTATTTGCATTTGTGTCTGATTCTGTGATTATATCTGTGTTTGTGAATTGAATTTGTTAGTGTTTAAATTGAAAAAAATTTAAAAAGATTTAAAAAAAATACATAGAACATTATTCACCCCCCTCCCTCTAGTGTTATTCCAGCCTTAAGATCCGTAATCCGCATTTCTCACAAAAGGGATAGGTTAAGAGCTCATAGATGGTCAAGTACAAGAGATAGTAAATAAGGGACAAAGCAAACAACAAAGGAAAATAACTAAGTATGGACATCTCTATCGATCAATACCGATCGATAAAACCATAAGATATTGTCATATCAAAGATAGAAATGGAAGCTAAGACATCGACTAAAACCGATCGATGGATGGGCCGTTGCTTATCCATTAGAAAGAAAAAATGTGGCCTAAAAAACAACTCTACAATGCAATGTGGATCGATCAAAAAAGTTGCAAGAAGAATAATACTATGATTGATCAATAGGTACCGATTGATAAGCATGGATCGGTTGTAACATCCCCCACTTCAAGGCTCGAAAATAAACGCCGACGATGTTGCAGTCATCGTCGAAATTATTTTCATGCGCTAAAGTGAGATTACTATTTTTTCAAAACATTAAGTAAACAAAGCAGCTAATTAATTTCATTACATCAAAATTTTTACATAAGCCATTACATCATCTTTAACCCATTTCGTTCCCCCGTTAGGGAAAATACAATAAAATATAAATAGAGTGTTATGCCCGATATATGAAGATGTCGACATGGACAATTAACCAGTTATAAATTCTGCTTTTACACAACTGAATTTCAAAATAATATTTGCTTACAAAATAAGCCTCCTACTTCATTTTTGGAGTCTTTATTCTTCTATTCCAAAAGCTACTTGTCTAAGAGTACAAACTCAGCCTCCTCGAATGAGTACCTATGAGTTTATCGAAAATAATAAAAACATAGATTAGACATAAAGCCTATTATAAATAATGCTTTACCTTAAACAAACAATCATATAGTGAGACCTCCCCACTAGGCATAGGATAGGTTGTCCCTTCACTATTCTAATCATCTTCAGTTACATCATACCATGTAATAACATCATGTCATGCTCAAACATAAATCATCAATTTTTCAATAGTGTGAGAATTCCTTCACACAATTGTGACTAGTTTCTATAGTCAGTTCATTTTAAATTGTCATCCAGGTTGTACTCTTACCAGTTCGATATTGGTACTTGACATTTAAAATTTTCACTTAGGTGTTTTATCTTATTTTCTCTCGATTTTATTGTGAACAGATAATTAGGTCGCCACTAAGGCCTTACACCTCCCTTTATCAAATATAATGTTGTTTTTACACAAACTGTTGCCACACAAGTCTTACCCTACCAATCATGAAATATAATGTCGTGAATAGACATTTGGATGCTACAGAAGACTTATCCCAACGTTCTCATATATAGTTATGAACATACAATTTAATGCTTCGAAGGCCTTACTCAATTGTTCTCATATATTGTCATGAACAGATAATTGGATGCTACGAAATCCGTACTCCATCATTCTCATGATGTGTTATCCCGCTTCCAGACTCATCTTTATCCTAATCCAAATCTGAACGTTCATCCAAATCCAACCCTTCCACCAAAACTTCATTGATGAGTAGACCTAAGCCATTATCATCACGACTCAAACTAGGCTTCTCATAAACACGCAATTTAATTATCTGACAACATTTATACTGCTCACCGTATATTTGTTACATTTCCATGTATATAGAAACCCTGGACAATTACAAACAAATAAACCTAAACAAATATATTTTCAACCCTTTTCTTATTTCTGATCAAATAAGCTGCATAATTGCTCCTTGAACATCATATAATTTTTTTAGAGATTTTGATTAATTCATCTGCCAAAGAAAATGATACGGATAAGCGGCATTTGTGGAACTATACCAAAGTGTTTGGAGGTAATTTTTTTTATTGATTACTGTTGTAAATGATAAATACATGCAGATAAAGTAGAGCTAATTCACATAATCGTATTGTGCGCAGATTGGATAAAGTTTTTGCTGATGTACCCTTTCTAGTACTAATTTTGTGACTAAATTAGAAGCACTTGTCAATAGTATCAACAACAAAAAAGATGAGTCCATCCAGCACCATTTTTATTTTTCATTTTTGAGTTAATGTGTACAAACAGGACTTGAAACATCCAATATCTCATGTTAATACCCTCCACTAGGCTAGCTAAGAAAATCTACTACACCATAACAACAATTTGAAAAAGTATCCAATTAACTACTGGGATTCTCTAAGGTGATAATGAAGGGATATATGCTACATTCCAAAATGAGTTTGAAAGAAATAACTAAATGTTATCATTGTTAAAATTTATCAAATATCAGATTATTATTATGGAATAATGAAAATAGAACATCAATATACCATATGAATATTACTTATATTTGATTCATGAAGTTCATCAAAAAGATCAAATTTGAGTAGGGGCGGAGCCCTTTTGCAAATGGGGTAGGCACGTGTCTACCTCAGTCTTTGAAAATACACACAAATGCACAACAACTACATTCTTCAGAGGAAAAAAAGGGTTCTGTCTCTCATTATTTTATAATATCGGAAGTTGTTTATTTTCTTAAACACTCGTTATTTTCTAAACATATAACTTCTTCGGGAGAATAATAATGTTGTAAGCTGGTTATTTTCTTTCCTGCATTACACTTTACTTTTATATATTATTTCATCACACTCATTCAATGACATTAAAAAATCGCCTAGCGTCCTCGCCTCCGAAACCCACTTCAGTTTGTGCCTACACCACCACTGTATTCTGCCTACGCCACTGAATTTGAGTGTTGTTTAAATATGCTTACCTCTAATTGCTCATGCAACCAATTTTGCACCTTCATTTGCAACTTCAAAGGTTCATTTATTTGCATCCCGTTGAGAGAAACAAAAGAACCAAACTATTCTTCATGATACAATCATTAGTTTTCCATATTGGAAATAACGAGTAATGACCTACTGTCTACACAGAACATTGTATTATAACTGCAAAGCGAAATAGAAAGAGTGGTTTGGGCCAAACTGTTCAGGCCCAATACTCATGCAATATTGTATAAATACAGTCTGTATCATTACAATTTGAGACAGAGAATATATCATTTTCTTGTATCATCTTTTCTCTGCTTTCAGCTTATCTAAAATCATCTCAAAAATCAAACTGCAATATTACAGTAAAATCAAATATGGTATCAGAGCCAAATTAAAGCCTAATGGCAAGATTGCAGTATTATACCATCAGAAAATCATCATCTGGTGTTATTGGTTTCAGAATCTCATCAGAAGTACTCTCATCATCTGAGATTAAAAGAATTCAAAGCTTTAATTCAAGAAGAAAGAAAGTGTCGTGCCTAGCAAAGATACTGGCTGCATCACTCTTTAAAACAAAAGGAAAAGCTTTGAATTCATCACAAGAAAATCATCACAAAATCCATCAAAACATCAAGGAATTGCACCATACCAGAAAAACCCATCATCAAAATCAATCATTTGGGTTAGTGGTTGTACTTACCTGAGATTTTGAAGATTTTCAGATCACTTCTTGTGTATTTCCAGTTTTGTTAACCCACAAGTAGCAGTTCTTGAATCAAGACTGCATTACCCCTTCAGTCGCAACCTCTTGTTTTTGCATCATGGCCAACAGCTCAGCAACATCATCAACATCTGAATTTGATCAAACTGCCACAGAGAATCTCATCAAAACCATAGTCAGCCCACAGAGCCAATTAGTCACAGTTCATCTGGAGGAAGATAATTATCTTCTGTGGAAAGTCCAGGTTGAGACAGCTGTCAGAGGATATGGACTCGAAGATTTCCTCAATGGGACTATCAGAATTCCACCAAGATTCATCACTAGTTCAGAAAACACAACAGTTAATAACCTAGAATTTATAAAATATCAGAGGCAAGATAGCTTAATATGTTCTTAGCTACTTTCATCTATAAGCGTGAAATTGCTGCCACAGGTAATTGGCAGTAAAACTGCAAATGGTGTCTGGTCAACAGTGGAAAGGATCTTTAACTCACAGTCTGCTGCTAAAGTGATGCATCATAAAAGACAAATTCACAGTATTAGAAAAGAAAACATCACAATGGGTGAATATCTTGCAAAAATCAAAACTACATGTGACCTCCTAGAGGCAGCAGGTCATAAAGTACCAGCATCTAAATAAGTATTAAGGGTACTTTTGGCACAGGTCCTTATTAAGTTTCAAAATTCACGAAAAGTCCTTCACTAAATTTCAGTGTAAATTAGGTCCCTGTTTTTTATTCACGATTATTGCAGAGCATGATGCAACATTTCATAAAAGTTGCTGACATTTCTGCAACATTTCTGTACACTGTGAACATAGTGTATGAAAGTTGCTGAAATATCAACACTTATTTATAAAAGTTGCTGATATTTCAGCAACATTTCTGTACACTGTGAACACAGTTTATTAAAGTTGCTGAAATATCAGCACTTATTTATAAAAGTTGCTGACATTTCAGCAATAATTTTTCTTTGTTTTTACAATAAAACTTTGACACAAATAGTTGCTGAAATATCAGCACTTATTTATAAAAGTTGCTGACATTTCAGCAATAATTTTTCTTTGTTTTTACAATAAAACTTTGACACAGATAGTTGCTGAAATATCAGCACTTATTTATAAAAGTTGCTGACATTTCAGCAATAATTTTTCTTCGTTTCCAGAAAACAGGGACCCGCTTTACAATGAAACTTTGATAGGGACCCGCTTTACAATATGAAAGTATGATAGGGATGTCTCCCTAATTTCCACAAGTATTAATCATATTAAGTGGCCTAAGTGAAGATTATGAATCTGTTGTTGCTGTTATATCCTCTCAAAGAACAACACCAACTCTAGAGGATGTTCATGCTATACTTCTTGCCCATGAAGGAAGGCTTGAATTCAAGAAACCCTTAGATACTGATATGACAGTCAATTATGCAGCTAGTCACAGAGGCAAGAATCAATATAGCAACAATAATAAAGGTAACCCACCTACCAGAGGCAGAGGCAGAGGCAGAGGCAGAGGAAGATATAACAACAACAACAGACCAAAGTGTCAAATATGTGAGAAAATTGGTCATACTGCACCAAAGTGTTACTTCAGACTCAATATGAATTATACTCCAGGTCAGGACTAAAGCAATCAAAGAAATTGGAACTATAGTGCAAACATAGCCCAGATACAACAAGACAGTAGTAATCAAACAGGCAATAACAGGGAAGCAATCAAAATGACACTAACAGATCAGACCAAACATTTGATGAAAGCTGGTATCCAGACTCAGGTGCAACCAATCACATCACCAATAATCTGGACAATCTAAATCTGGGAAACAAGAAGTACAAAGGTAATAAAACCATACACATGGGAAATGGTGAGGCAGTAAAGATCACACACACTGGTATTGTTTGTATTAAAGGTGAAAGAAAACTATATCTCAATAATCTATTGATGGTTCCACAGATAAAGAAAAATCTTTTAAGTGTGTCACAGTTTGCAAGTGATAACAATATATATTTTGAATTCTATCCTAAACACTGTTTAGTTAGAGATATTCTAACAAAAGAAATTTTACTGCAGGGTGAAGCTGTGAAGGGTCTATATAGGTTTAATCTTGTTGAGTCAAGAAAATCAAATGCAGACAAATGTATTGAGAATTTTAATTTTTCTGAACTTGCTCAGAGTGAAAAGAAACTGAGCAACTTTGATATTTGGCATTATAAACTTGGTCATCCCAGTGCCAATATTGTAAAAAAGGTGTTATCAGAAAACAGAATTCCTTTTGATATTACACTTCCTTATATCTGTACATTTTATCAAATGGGTAAGAGTCATAGATTATCATTTTCAAACTCTGTGACTCAATATGATAAACCGTTGTTGTTAATTGCTACTGATCTCTGGGGCCCTGCCCCAATCAGTTCTGACTATGGATATAAGTACTATGTATCCTTTGTTGATGCATATTCAAGATACACTTGGGTGTACTTTTTGAAAACCAAGAATGAAGCACATCAAATCACCATACACTTCATTACACAAGTTGAAAAACAAACCAACCATCAAGTTAAAATTATACAAACTGATGGTGGTGGAGAGTTTAAAACTCTCAATGATTATTTTAGCAAAAAGGGGATAGTTCATAGAACAACATGCCCTTATACTTCTGAAAAAAATGGTCTAGTGGAGAGAAAACACAGACATATAGTTGAGTCAGGCCTAACATTACTTGCTCAGGCAAGGTTACCCCTAAAATTCTGGCCTGAATCATTTAGTACTGCAGTGCACCTGATAAACAGGCTACCAACTAAAGTACTAAATGATAAAAGTCCAATGGATAAGTTATTTGAAATAAAACCTGACTATCAAGCTTTAAAGACATTTGGTTGCTTGTGTTTTCCTTACACCAGACCATACAACAAACACAAATTAGATTTCAGGTCAATTCCATGCACATTTCTTGGATATGCACCAAATCAAAAAGGCTATAAATGTATTGATTGCAATGGCAAAATATTTGTAAGTAGGCATGTAGTTTTTAATGAACATGTATTTCCCTACTCTGACATCAGTATCAAGACAATAGGGAAAGTGTACAATCCAAATGCATCAATACCCTCCATACCTGTGCATCCATCAGAATGGACTCAGACAGTGACTGAAGATAACTCAGTGAGCTCTGCACCACAACACACAGTGTCTGTTCAACCAGGTCAGGCAAAGACAACTGATTTACCTGAAGATGCATCAAATTCAACACAAAGTATGAGTCAATCTGAATCAAATCCTCAGTGTAATGAATCAGGAAATAATTCAAATCAAGACAATGAACCATTACACAGTGAAGACAGAATCACAATTGGACATCATATGATTACCAGATCAAAAAGTGGCATATTTAAACCAAAAATATACGCATCCATCATATCAGAGGAACCAGAGACATTTGATCAAGCATTCAAAGACAAAAAATGGAGGACTGCAATGAATGATGAATACAATGCACTCATCAAAAACAGAACATGGAATCTGGTTGCACCACCTAAAGACAAAAATGTCGTAGGATGCAAATGGACATATAAATTAAAGAAGAATCCAGATGGCACAATTGCCAGAAACAAGGCAATATTAGTGGCAAAGGGATACACACAGGAACATGGCTTCGATTTCAATGAAACCTTTTCACCAGTGATAAAAAGCCAACAACTATCAGAGTCATTCTCACTATAGCTTTGTATAAAGACTGGCAAATCAGACAACTAGATGTAAATAATGCCTTCCTCAGCGGAGAGTTAAAAGAGGAAGTATATATGCAACAGCCACCAGGGTATCAACAGAGCAGTAATCTTGTATGCAGATTAAACAAGGCCATATATGGCCTGAAGCAAGCACCAAGAGTGTGGTTTGATAAGTTAAAAAACACTTTGCATAACATGGGTTTTCAATCCACAAAGTCAGATAACTCACTGTTCATAAGAATTGATGATACTGTTACAGTTTATATACTCGTTTATGTTGACGATTTAATTGTTACAGGTAACAGTGATGCAGACATCAGTAAAATTACTCAGCATCTTGACAGGGAGTTCTCAATTAAAAATCTAGGAAATGTAAACTATTTTTTGGGCATGGAAGTCAAAAGGAAATCACATTCAGAAGTCATGCTGTGTCAAACTAAATATATCAAGGAATTACTAAACAAGTCAAAGATGACAAATGCTAATCCCCAACCAACTCCAATGATAAGCAGTCAACACTTATCCAAAAACAGGGGAGAAGCCATACTTAATGATAAACAATATAGAAGTCTAGTTGGGGCATTACAATATGTCACCATAACTAGACCAGATGTGTCGTATAGTGTTAACAAAGTTTGTCAATTCATGCAGAAACCACTGGATCAACACTGGAAAGCAGTCAAAAGAATACTACGATATCTAAAAGGAACATTGGACTGTGGAATCCTACTAAAGAAAAGCAAACACCTCAATATAACTGGCTATGCAGATGCTGACTGGGCTACAGATCCCGATGACAGAAGATCCACCACAGGCTACTGCATCTACATAGGTGATAATCCAGTTTCCTGGTGCTCAAAGAAACAGAATACAATCTCTAGATCTAGCACAGAGGCAAAGTATCGAAGTGTGGCCAGTGCAACAGCAGAAGTCATTGGATACAGTCTCTTATGCATGAATTACAAATGAGTACAAACAGCAAACCAACAGTGTGGTGTGACAACTTAAGCACAGTCTATCTATCAGCAAATCCAGTACTTCACTCAAGAACGAAGCATATAGAAATCGATCTATACTTCGTAAGAGAACAAATTCTAAAAGGAAAGCTGCAAATTAATCACGTACCAGCTACTTACCAAGTTGCAGACATTTTAACTAAGCCGCTTACCGCAAGAAATTTCGTTCGATTTCGAGAAGAACTGAAGGTCAAAAGAAACATCATCAAACATGAGAAGGTCCTGAGCAACAACTTCAGCAATGAGACAGATCGATGCCTTCCTAGCCTCGATCTGACCATAGAACGAAACATCATCAAGTCTGAAGAAGGTCTTAGCAATAGTCTTAACAATAAGACAGGTTGATGCCCTGTCTTCATCTATGGGTACTCAATCTGAGCGAAGTCTGAAAAATTCTCCGATCAGAAATGACTTTATCGAGTGGCGGCGCAGAGAATTTGAGAACCTAACCCTAATCGCTTTGAGGGGGGATATTGGAAATAACGAGTAATGACCTGCTGTCTACACAGAACATTGTATTATAACTGCAAAGCGATATAGGAAGAGTGGTTTGGGCCAAACTGTTCAGGCCCAATACTCATGCAATATTGTATAAATACAGTTTGTATCATTACAATTTGAGATAGAGAATATATCATTTTCTTGTATCATCTTTTCTCTACTTTCAGCTTATCTAAAATCATCTCAGAAATCAAACTGCAATATTACATTAAAATCAAATATTCCATATATAAGGCTGATTTTTAGATAATATACTATACACGTAAATGTATGGTTTCACTTGTATCTTTAGCCATACTTGTGATTTCCATTAAGCAAAGGATATATTCAAAGAATCAAAATAATTAATTTGTAAAATCTAATTGCTTAGATGGTTAATTTGGAAGGTTTAATTTATGAAACACTAGTAGAAGAAAATGTTGTTTACTGTCGTGAAATAACTGTGATACATAGGTAACTGCATGTCCATATTTAAGAACATCTATTTACTATCAACAGGGGGGAGAACAGAAGGCTGCTATATACTTAAGAAGAGTTTTCCATGCTTGAAAACAGGTCACGGTGTTCTGTATCTGTTAAATAATAGATGCTTACCATCAGTTGAAGACTTAGGAAGGACTTTGGCAAGACAATATTTCGGCAATCAACATATCAGATCGCATAAGCACACATTAATAAAATTCAAAAACTACAAAATTGTGCATAATATGTCGAAAAGAATACCTGTATGTGGCTTTTGACATGGTAGATTGTCAACCCGGGTACTCCCATGACTTTGAGAACCCCTTTAGGAGTCGCTCCTGCCCAAAATGAGAGCTTGGTTAACATAAACATGACACAAAAATATGATATTAAACATGTTTAGCAACTGAAATAAAAAATAAATTAAACAATTAAATCAAACCTATATGAAAATAGAGATACTAATTAAAAGAAATAGCATCGTCGTGCCACACAAATCAAAAGCTCTTCCACATGAAATATGCTGCTTATAAACTGCCACAGTTGAAAATGGTAGTTATAACTAAATACTTACAAGCATACAGTTCTGTAGTAAAAGTGCATAACAAAATAATATATTGAAATTGCTGGAATTAAAACATTATTTTAAAAATATATTACAAAGGTTACTACCAAGCTAACGTATATTTATCTATAGTACCCACTGAATAGTTAAACAATCCAATGTTGATTTTTGAGAAAAACCAAACTTCATAATTTATGAACAAACGTCATAAAATTGCAATCTATAAATTGTGCATGCAATTTTCCTACGATTGATATAATATAATATAATTTGAATATTACCAACAAACTTTCATTGATGTTCTCAGACAGTACCTTAATCCCCAAAAGTACAGTTTGACATGTGTTTGTCTTCTTAAAAATAACACACATAATTTTGTTAAAAACTCTGCTATGAATATCTTAGCGTCTGCATAACATATGGTTTTTACGTGATCAGGAATCAAACCGGAATGAGATAAATAATTAAAATACGTAAAAAAACTTTGGTGCTCAATATTTGATTTACAACCCAACAATAAATATGCCTACAAACAGAATTGATTGTTGACTTACAACGGCTATCGTGATGGGAACCCAAGCAAGATTTTCTATTAAAATGCCTATCATCTAATTTGAGTAATTGGTTGCAAAATACATATGTTAAATGCTTGAGTAGATTCCATCAACTCAACCCTCTGCATTAAAATGTACTGCTTCAATTCATTGGCGAAACATATCATTTAACCTAAAAATTCTATTAAACAAACCAAAAGCCATCGGTTCACTAAGATACTATAGTGAACTCCTGTATCCCATAAATATGTTCTGCTTCGTGAATTAAAATTTATATATTATGACAACATATACAAAACATATTCGCTATAATTTCCAGTAATAGTACTGCAATACATATGGCAAATAGAGCAAGCGCTAAAGGTGCATGTTAAATAAGTAGCAATTAAGTCTACAGTTTGAACTCCAACACGAGTGACAAGTGATCAAATGATGCAACCAAATCTCCACTAATATGTACTTAAGTTTAAACCAATAATACAGTACAATAACAAATACAAACCAATATATCCATAAACCATTTGAGGCAGCCCAATAAATTAATAACCAGTAAACACGAATATGTTAGGAATTATTTGCTAATAGTCATTTTATAACATTAAAAACTGTCACTTTGATGACCCCTGTATTGATTGGAAGAGACGAAAAGAAGACAAAACCCAGTAGATCTAACAAACAACATGGAGGGATTTGTGTTGTGCAAAATTTTAATTAGTTTGCACTAACTTCAAAACTGCAGCGAAATACTAATGTGTGAAAGCAACCAAAAAGATCTAGTTTGTCGATTAATTATGTACATGGACCCAACAACTATTTTTTATTTCACTAAAGAAATAGAGTACAAAAGAAATATTAAAAAATTACAAGTAGCAAAGTAGAGAGACTAACCTATAATAACAAATCGAATAATCAAAATTTCCAAAGACTTATTTGCACTTAAAACCCCTAATTGATTTGACTACAGAAATTAGAGGGTTTACTAAGAAAGAGGAAAATGATGGATGTTTTCACACACACACAAAAATAAACGTCTATCACAGTACGATGCTATACACTCTGACTAACTACCCCTACAACTGACGTACTGGAACTAAAAAAATTAACAATTGTTTGAGATTATTGTTATACGTCTAGTATACCAAAACAGAGAATAATCAATTATAAACTCGTCTCACAAGTTTATTAATCAGATTTCCACTACTCTGGAGGTCTGTATTAGCTAATTTAAGCAATAGTTATGTCGTTATTAAATTACAACAACAAACTAACAACTATAGCAATAACTATAGCGATAGATCAAACGTAATACTATTTACAGAAATAGCACAACGTAGAAAACAAAAATGATATATATATATATATAAATCAATTATAAACCTAACCGATTGAAGAAGGAAATTCCGTCTGAGGCTTGTCGTAACAATTTCCTTAAGACTTTATTTAAAGTCTCCCAAGATACAACAGACGTAATCTGCACGAGATTGTAATGAGTATGTCAACTTTGTAATATATTGTATAGAGCAGTAGAGAAGAAGAAGCAGAAGAAATTAGAACTGGAATTGAATGAGAATTAATGTGATTAGTATTCTCTTCTATTTATAATTTCGTCTGCACCCCTTCGAACAGTCGCGTCTACCTGACGGGTTGCCCCCGTTGCATTTCATTGCTGCTGTTCGTTAATGGGCCGCACCCGTTCGCTACTGGTTCTGCGTTCGCACCTGCTGCTGCCATAAGTCGCACCCGCTCGTGTCTAACGGGTCGCACCCGCTTCCGTCTGTTCGCTTCTGAACAGATTCGCTCATGTTCGTATAGCCTGCAACTGTCAGAAAACCCGGCCCAGTTTTGCAGTAAAAATATGATCATATTAGACCCGACCCGCCCGGTCGGACGGACGACGGCGGCGGCGCGCGCGCGTGTGGTGGTGATGCATGATCTCCCTCCTCACAACGAAGCAAACATTTGGGTGCCCCAGACCCTTCATTGCAAAGCTATTAATATACTAGAATAGCTTTGCAAATTTGGCGATGTGGGACTTTGTAATTTTCATTCATTTTAGGTATTCCAACAATCCCCCACATGAATGATAATATACATATCCCCCACACAAAGCGAAATATCACAGAGTACATATGGAATAATGCTTTATCGTGGATAAGTAGATATTTCACTTTGAACTTTCCCTAGTTAAAACTTATCGGATCTACTTGGCTAATCGGTGAATTATTTCATCTTGAACCGTCGGCTTTTATTACATATCCAGACAATAAGCTTTACGAAGCATTGATTCCCTTCTCATCCAATCTCTTGGTTGTGTTTATTTTGGTCCTGAACAAATTTGTTTGGTTCTGCGAGTGTTTATAGAAAATATAAGCCTTTAATATTCTCATAGAGCCGACCCAGCCCACACTAACATAGGTGATCGCAACCATTAAGAGTATCCTACATATACTCCACTTGTTATATTCAAGATATGGTCATCATTAAAAAACATAGTTTTAACCTTTAAATACTTCTGTAGGCATGCATTTATATTGTGCACCATAAGAATGGAGTTGGACTATGTCCAAGCAAATGCATTACGTCTTGAGTAACTCAGAACTGGTTTGCCTATTGATCCTAGTCCTTGGGATCTCCAATCGCTAGGATAGGTTTCCGTATAAGATAACTTTTGGTGGTTTAGGCTTTTAAACCCATTCCCCTCGATGCGCAGTCAATTTTCTCTCTTGATAAACCTTTAGTAAATGGATCCGCTAGGTTATCATTTGTTCTCACATAATCTATGGAAATAGTTCCATTTGAGAATAACTGCCTAACTGTGTTATGGCGTCGACGAATGTGTCGTGACTTTCTATTATACACAAAGTTGTGCGCTCTGCTTAGCGCAACTTGGTTATCACAGTGTATGCATATGGCCGGTACAGGTTTAGGCCAAAATAGAATATCTTCTAAAAATGACGAAGCCATTTTGCTTCTTCGCCTGCTTTATCTAAAGCGATGAACTCCGATTCCATAGTGAATCGATCTATGCATGTTTGTTTAGTATATTTCCATGACACTGCTGCCCCTGCTAAGGTAAATACATAACCACTCGTTGATTTTGATTCCTCTGAATCAGCAATCCAGTTTGCATCACTATATCCTTCTAAGACGGCAGGATATTTTCCATAATGTAAGGAATAATTTGTGGTATTTTTTAAATATTCAAGCACTCTCATTAGTGCTTTCCAGTGTTCCTTTCCTGGATTGGTTGTATACCTGCTCAGTCGACTTACTGCATAAGCTATATCTGGTCTTGTGCAATTCATGAGATACATGAGACATCCTATTACACGAGAGTATTCCAGTTGCATTACACTCTCATTAGTGTTTTTATGCAGTACTTCTGATGGATTAAAAGGTGTTCTTACTCCTTTAATTCCAAAACGTAGAAATTTTTCAATCACTTTGTCTACATAGTGTGACTGAGATAATTCAATTCCATTAGGTGTTCTTAATATTTTGATTCCCAAAATAACGTCCGCAACTCCTAAGTCTTTCATATCGAAATTGCTAATTAACATCTTCTTTATGGTCTCTATTACCTGAGTATTTGGACCAAATATTAACATATCATCTACATATAAACAAATCATCACATATGATTGTCCAATTTGTTTATAATAAACTCATTTATCACATTCATTTATACGAAAACCATTTCTCATCATGACACTATCAAATTTTGCGTGCCATTGTTTTGGAGCTTGTTTTAGTCTATATAATGATTTTACTAATCTAAAGACTTTGTTTTCATTTCCTTTGTAAACAAAACCTTCAGGTTGCTCCATGTATATCTCCTCATCGAGATCTCCATTTAAGAACGATGTCTTTACATCCATTTGATGAATTTCTAGATTATAGATCGATGCAATTGCTATTAGCATTCTTATAGAAGTTATTCGTGTTACCGGCGAATATGTATCAAAGAAGTCTACTCCTTCTTTTTGACGATATCCTTTGGCTACTAATCTGGCTTTATACTTGTCGATAGAGCCATCTGCTTTCATTTTCTTTTTGAAAATCCATTTGCAGCCAATAGGTTTTATTTCAGGTGAATATCAACAATTTCCCAATTTTTATTACTTAGAATTGAATCAATCTCACTTTGGATTGCTTCTTTCCAACATGAAGATTCAGAAGATGACATTGCTTCCTTGTACGTTTGAGGTTCATGTTCTAACACATATGTGAAAAAATCCGAACCAAATGTCTTGGAAGTCCTAGCCCTTACGCTTCTTCTTGGTTCAATTTCCTCAATCTCATGATGAGTTTCATCTTCATGTAAATTGCTTGATTCTTCTCTTGTCCTTTTAGGGACATTATTCCCTTCATTCCTTTTGTGCGGAAACACATCTTCAAAGAATGAGGCATCTCTAGATTCCATGATTGTATTTACATGAATATCAGCTATATCAGACTTGAATACCAAAAATCTGTAGCCACTACTATTTTGGGCTGGCCCTAGATAGTAACAATCTACTATTTATGGTCCAAGTTTGACTTTCTTCGGAGGTGAAACTGGAACTTTTGCCAAGCACCCCCACACTTTGAGGTATTTAAAACTTGGTTTGTGTCCTTTCCATAACTCATATGGAATTGTTCCTGTTTTATTGTGAGGGACTTTTTTTAATATGTGATTAGACATATTTAAGGCTTCCCCCCACAAGTTCGTCGGTAGACCAGAGGTTAAAAGCATGGCATTAATCATGTCTTTGAACGTTCTATTCTTCCTCTCGGCTACACCATTTTGTTGTGGTGAATATGGAGCTGTTGTTTGATGAATTATACCATTTTCGGCACAGAACTGTTCAAATGGTGATTCATATTCTCCACCTCGATCAGATCTCAATATCTTGATCTTTTTATTTAACTGATTTTCAACCTCATCTTTGTACTTTATAAATGATGTAATGGCTTCATCTTTACTATATCGCGTATAATCGTCAATAAACGTAATAAAGTACTTTTTCCCACCTCTTGTAGGTAACGATTTAAAATCACATAAATCTCTATAAACCAAACCTAGTGGTTCGGTGCTTCTATCAACAGATTGAAACGGTTTTTTAACCATTTTTGCTTCTACACATGTCTCACATTTGTAGTTCTTATCTACCTGGAGTTTCGGAATTAATCCTAAGTTTGATAATGTTTTCATTTTTCGGAAATTTATGTGTCCCAATCTATCATGCCATAATAAAATTTCGTGCTCAAGCAAGTAAGGAACTTCAATTTTATTAATAGCACAATCAAAATACATAGTTTTATTGTCGATAACGGCTACATTTGCCTTAAATAGGCCATCACATAAATATCCCCTTCCGATATACATTCCAGCTTTGGACAGAACCATCTTATCTAACTTGAACACCATTTTGAATCCTTTCTTCGATAGTACTGAACCAGAGATCAGATTCTTGCGTATGTCTGGAACGTGGAGCACGTCATTCAACTTGACAGTTTTTCCAGAAGTAAACTTGAGGATTACTTTGCCACTGCCTTCGATCATGGAAACAGCAGAATTACCCATGTAGAGTTTTTCTTTCTGATCGAATTTCTGATATGTTGAAAACATGGATTTATCAGAGCATACATGACGATTAGCTCCTGTGTCCACCCACCATTGGTTAGGATTCTGAACCAAATTGCATTCATATATAACTGCTGAAAAATTGGACTCGTCCACTTCCATGTTGTCAACTATATTTGCCTCTGAGTTGCGTTCCTTCTTGTGTCTGCAATCTCTAGCGGCGTGTCCCGTTTTGCCACAAACCCAACATTCGCCATTAAACTTCTTGGTTTTATTATCTTTGGGTTTGTTTTCAGGAGCTTTCCTCTTCTTTGAGAAGTTCTTCTTTTTGTTGAAGTGGCCTTTATTCTTGTTCTTCGACCCATATGTTACCAATGCCTCCTCGCTTTGTTTGGTAATTCCACGGTTATCTGCCTCAATCTTTAATCGTACGATGAGGTCCTGCAAAGAAATCTCTTTCTTTTTATGAAACGATCATGACTCGGCCTTCGAAAATCGGCACCCGTACTTCACTTGTACTCGAATGCCGCAGATTCAAACACCGAATCTGGCTCGCCGGAGCTTATAACACAGTAAGTATAACAACACAGCGGAAGAAAGAAATGAATGATATCATATACAACTCCAATGAATACAATATTTAGAATGATATACAACAATGATATCAATACGATACAACAATATCAGAGACAAATAATAATGTTACAGCGGAAACAACAGAAGCAATACTCCAAATGATCTTTAAAAGAGAATGAGTCCAACAACTGTAACGACCCACTATTTTGAACTGTTCAAATCAACAATAATCCACACATGTTTGATTTGAATTGATCAAAACAATAGATTGTTATATATATATATATATTGGCATAACTCAGAATATACAGTAAATAAATCAATCACAGAACTACAGACACAGAACAATCACATAATAATGCAGCGGAATAATACACTGTTATAAAAGTAGTTCATGAAGCTACTAAGAAGATACAACAATGTCTCAGAGTAATGTAACTGAAAAGAAATACATAGATACAGATACATAAACAAATACATAGTCTGAATGTCACGTACAGGAATTTTCGACTTTCGAAAATTCGACATCGACACTCCCTTCATCGACTGTCGAGCAATCGAGTGCCGGAAACTCCAATAGTGATGGTTTAAGAAAGAAGAAAAAGGCAGAAGAAGAAGAAGAGAGAAGAGAAAGAAAGAAGAACAACAGAACAACATCAGAAACAGAAAACAATATCAGAATCTTACACATCGCAGCGGAACAATATATAATAGATAAACACTAGTCTTTTAAAACAAAGAACTATATCAGTTTATACATACATCAATCATCAGAGTCAATATACAACAATGGACAGTTATATAACTTGTCCTCATACAGAATACACAGCGGAATAAATACTATCAGATACAAATACTACGTCTCGTCATCCAGCTTATCTACAAAGCTCCAGAATATCCTGATAACATAACTCTAGACTGCCCGTGTGGAAATTGGTGGGCACCCAGAGTTTAGAAGGGAACAATAAACTCCGAGTCAGTCATGGTGACTGGTGTGAGATCGTAAAACAGTTATTCTTTCACAAAGAAAATAAAACAAATTCGCAATGCTTTTGGAAAATGAAACTACCATAAGACCTCCCACCACACACACAATGCAAACGCAGAATTGGAGGAGATTTCTTCTTATGATAGTCAAAGATGCTTACTACGCAAAATCAAATTCTTTTTGATATTATTATTAGTGCATAGTGTAGAAAACATTTCGAAAGTATAATATTAATCTTAGCCAACATACGACCAGTATCGTATGCCTACTATAGCTACCATCTAAACAGTGATGACCACCGTACGTAAATGGCAGGTTCTACAACTAATACCGTACAAAGTTCGTATTGGAGTTTGGATTTCCAACAAATGGTCAGGCTAAGGAACTTCCTAAGCCACGATGGGTACGTCCCTGGAATAGACGACCCGAGAACCTAACGTTACGGTTAGATCTCTGCCAACACAAGGCCGGGTTACCTCTGCAAAAATAGGTAACTACTGACACGCGTATGTCATCCCCCGATCGTAACCGATCTTCCCGAGGATCCCCGATTTCCAACAAACCACATCAAAATAATAATGCAGCAACCACATAGGTTAAGTATCTGGGCTCCATACCATGATACCACCTCTATCCAGAAGGAATGACATACACTAAGGGGCGCTACTCCCTAGAACCTTGCTGCATCCTTCCTGTTTTGACCATTTCCGGGGTGTGAGGCTCGACGAAGTCTCGTCCACAAAGCTACGCTTCCTACAAAGCCATGCTTCGGATCAAACAAATGATCAACCTATGATCACAAAGATATAAGATCAAACAAATGATCATATCACAAATGATCAAACACTGATCATTTCACAGCAACACTCAGTATGCCACGTTACCAAATTGGGAATATATCGCTGATAAATTTCGACTACATAACCTCTGAGCTCGTACGTCTCAGAGAAGGATGTTAAGCTAAGAGAATAAATTCTCCGCCACCAACAGAAATGTATTTGAAAGAAATCAGCTTTATATCTCAAAGTGTAATGTCAGACACACAATCCATACAAGTCTGTTCCGGGATCGAACAGAACCGAAGGCACTTCTCACGAAGCCCTTGCATATCCGGATAAATTTCTAATCACGTCCGGACTTCCCGTCACTAAGGGTGATAAAACCTCTAAATCGGAGATCAGCCGATGTAGAGTAACTCGACGGTAATCCTTCCGTTTTCAAAAATATCCGGTCTTCATCACCGGTCTTCGAATGCAATTCATAACGACGTATCACATATTCGGAATGGGTTATACGACCCCATGGTCCTTTCCCGGCTAACCCGAATAGTGAGCGATTTTTCAAAAATAAGTGTGGCATTCAAATTCATCCAATTCACAACAAATACCCATTCAAGGTAATTATTGATAGTCGGTTATTTAACTATCAATAAAGATGCGCAACATCATCAGATTCCAAATAATTTTCCAAATTATTTATTTCCCAAAATATCTTTACTAGATATAAAATTTCCACACTTCAAAAATAAATCGATATTTACTTTTTTAAACAAATTCCCTTTTCTTTTATAAATTCCATAGTGAATTTATATTTCAAAAATATCTACCGATATACGATTTTCAAATCGTTTTCAATATTCAATTTCAATTTATCTTTAAGAAGATAAATTCTCAAAACGTCTCATTTCATTTTGGAAAATATTTCCATACTTATTTAATAAATAAGTAATTCACAAATCATTTATTTCCAACATTTGAAAATATTCGATATACTTAAATCAAATTAAGTATATATTCATTCTTTAAGGAAAACATTCTTTTAACACCTTTATTTGAGTCAAAACGGATGTTACGTAAAACATCGTTACGACGACTCAAAATCACTAGTATAGGGATTCAGAATTAAGATAGATGTGTAAATCCCAATACTATATAAAACATTTCCTTCCGGAAATCATTTACTATAACAACAGTGTTATAGTCCACCATTTCCTTATTCCTCGAAAACGTCTATTTCAACAATGAATGTTGAAATCTATGATTTCGATAGTTCACGTTTTAAAACATCTTTTAAAACAATTAACTTCATTTATAATATCGCTTTCCCAAACATAACTATTTTTTTCAATAATATATTCACTGTCCAAAATCGTGAATATACTTCAATAACCAAATTTCAATCTTTTTTTTTTACACATTTATTCAAGAATTATCCACTGTCCAAAATCGTGGATAAATTCCCTTAATAATCTTTATATTTATAATCAATCAAATTTGATTTATTTTCGAATTTATAAAAACAACGTTTATAAATTCTATTTCCATTTTATAACAACTTCGATTTATACATCTTCTTTAATGACCCATTCAATTTATAAGTTAATATAACTTATTGTGACGACCCGGAATTTTTAATATTTGAAATTGGAATATTTAATTAATTTTAAATATTCAAAAGTAAATTTTTAACTTGAATTTCAAATATCAATATTTATTGGATAATTAAATATTGAATATAACAAATTAAAATTCGGTAAAATATTGATTCTGGAGTTTTAAGCCTGTTAAAAATAATTTGAAGGCTTGTAAAATTTATATTGATAATACTGAAGATTTTAGAATTTTTAAATTGGAATTTAAAAGTGTTTTGTTCAGTTTTGAAAATATATTGTTTAAATTGAATTTAAAAATAGCCTTCCGAGGCACAGTCTCAGGTTTCTACGAAACCAGTTCCATTGGATCTGTAATATTGTATCATTATCGGATTTCAAATTTCGTATTGTTTGGAGTTTCTGTGTGAGCGTACGATGTGTAAACGCGCGGGAATTTTTATCGAAATTCAAGTTTAATTTTATTCTGATTAAATAATTCCCATCTGTCCTTTCTGCCATCCTATCTTGTTTCCTTTACCAGTTGATAGCACACAGTTTTGCCCCTCTACTTTTAGAGTAGCCGACACGTTATAGAAATTTTGCACGCAACTTCTAATCTCGTATCTATCCCCTTCATTTTTAAAGCCTAAGCAGAAGTCTAAAAAAATATAAAAGCAAATGACGAAATAAAAAATGGTGGAACTGAACAAAGTGGGGATCGCAACTTCCCTCTTCCTCAAATCGTTCGTTCGGGAAAACAAGAAAATGGGGATCTCAAAAACATATCTCTAGTTCAATTAATGACCGAAGAATGCCTCAGCCCATTTCAAATCGCTCCTTTCTCTCTTCGACATTCAATTGAATTTCGAATGCTCTCGACCGGTAGAGGATGCTCGCGTAGCGTACCCACGATTGTGGGGAGCTTCGTCGTCGACTGCAGTTTTATGGTGGGTGTCGATCTAGGGTTTGGGAGTGCGCGGTCGGGGATGAAGGTCGCGACCTATGACGATGCATCAGGCTTCGCACGTGAGTTCGAGGGTTTGAGGAGGTGTGGTAGGAATCTCGATCGATGTTTCTTCGCCGCAGAGTCTCGCGTGGTGGCCAGAGCTTATTGCGAGGCGTGGGGTACGTGCAGTTTTGTTAATTTCAATTTAGTAAAAATATATCAGTATATTTAAGGCATAGGAATTTTCTGCGAAGCCCAAAGGAAATAATTATATATAAATAAATTGGAAAAAAATATACAGTGAGTTTATAAAAAAAAACAATTTATTATCTTCAAATTTATAGATTTATATATATATATATAGGAAAACTAGAAAAATAAATATATAAGCACACACATAATTTAAGATGTATAGTAAAATAGAAATTTATTTTATATATGTAGGGCTTTGGAAACGTAGGAAATTTTATAAAGATTTGATATTGATCTATATAAATTATTTCTTATGAGTATATAAAGTTTCAAAAAAATAAAATGAATATTCATTTACATATTTTAATTTGCTAGTTTATTTTGAAATAATGTATTATGGAGATAAATTTGTTAAATAAACTCATTCAGTTATTTTAGTTACTAAAAATAATTTATTAATGGAAAATTAGTTAAACTAAATTATTAGCTAATTAAATTATTAAATGGAAATTAATTTCCCGATTTCTCCAATGTTAATAAATCGTAAATTGATTATACAAGGTCAAGATCAAAAAGGGAAGCAAGCCCATTTGGAATGGATTACAAACAGCAAAATAAAAGGTGAGTTAATCTCACTCAGTTAAATTATAATTTAAATTTAATTGGTTAAATTTAAATATGGATGAATGATTGAATTGATGGATTTGATTGATATGGTATATAGTAGTATATACCAATATATATATATTGGCATATGTATATATTGGAGTTGTTGATATTCCCACATTATATAGTGGATGAGACCCTATGCGCCGCATAATAGCGGATGATTTTATAAAACCCATATACCGCGATATTCCACCTTGAAGTGGAATTGGTATTGTGCTAACGTTTGTGGATGCAGGGAAACAGGTTGGAGGGATCCAACTGGATTCCTCAAAATATTTAATTTTGTTAAATATTCTGTGATATGATTTTTGATATCCTGTGATGATTTATATTGGATAATCTGGTTGGATTGAATTTCCCAGTATAATGAGTTATCAAAAGTAATTGAATTGGATTTTTGGAAAGAAATAAAAGAGTAAAATTCAAGTTAAATAATTCTAGTGAATTTGAATAACTTAAATAATGAATTGTAAAAGAAATAAAGCAATTTCTAAATTCGAACAAATATGGTTAAAGGGGATTTTGAATTAACATGAGGATAATGAATTTTAAACTAAAGTGATATTATTGGAAAGAATAAAGAAATTATTTTTGAACGTAAGGATTAAATTTAATAAAGGGATAAAGAAGGAATTTTGGAAGTTTTAATTGGTATTTTCAGTTAAAAGGGTTTTAACTCAAAATTAAGAAATAAAATCTGAGAGTAAATGTAATTTGAAATAAATGAAGTAAATAAGAAATTTATTTCAAAGTAAAGTAAAGTAAATGGGAAAATCAATGGGAAATTGATTTGGTTGTTTAAAATTGGAATTTAAAAGAGAAGAGAGATTTTGGAATTTATAAACTGGGTTTATAAAGTAAAATAAAATATCAGGGGATATTTGGAAATATAAATTCAAGGTGGGAATTTATAAAGGGATATGAATTGGTTTAAAAATAAGTGTGATTTATTTTTAAAGGATGTGAAGAGAAGTGTATTTCTCTGGATAGCCAAGTACGTTTTTCCAAAGCAATTTTAAATATAAGTTAAAAGTTCTAATTGTGTTTCTAAAAGCATATTTTAGAAAATTGATTATTTCTAAATGTTAAAGCCTAAAGTAGTATTTTCAAAAATCTATTATTGTAGTAATTATATAAAAGTGATTTGGTATTATGTTTTTAAAGAGAGAAATTTAGTTTATATTTATAATGGTTTTATTTTAAAGTATATATTTTAGTAAAGTATTAAAGTGGTTTTAAATTTCAATATTATAAAGTATATTTATAATAAAGTGCTTTTAAATTATTTTTAAATCTAAAAGTGTTTTGTACTTGGTGATTCAGTGGAAATAAATATTTGGGGAAATGTATTCCGTAAGCGGAAACTGTTTGAAATTGTTTTCAAATGAGCTTTGAAAATTGGGAAATATATCTTGGAAAGATATTTGGGCAAATAAATAATGTGGGAAATTATTTATTGTGTGATGGTTGCTTGTGGATGTTAATTGATAGTTAAATAACCGACTATCAATATTGGCCAAATGCGCTGATCGTTTCGAAGAGACCGGGATCGAGTTTCCGTATACCGGGATTCTAGGTCTGGAGACTCGAATACCACTTCGATCCGGTTTGTACGTTTCGTGTAACGATTTCAGAGTCGAAGATGGAGCAGTGAAGTGCAAGGGCTAGTCGCTACTAATCCTGAGGATATTTCCAAAATGGATGTAGTAGGAGTAGTGCCTTCGGTTCCGTTCGGACCTGGGACGGACTTGTATGGACGAATGCTTTCGTGACATCGTCAGGTGGACGATGGGCATTCTAAGGGATATGTGCTATAAAGGTATCGTTTAGCCTCGAACCTCATCAACCGGGAATGACTGAAAATCAGGGGTTTTGCAGCAAGGCTTCGTGGGTAGCCCCCACTTGAGAGTAAGGTCATCCCTGTCTAGATGTCCCTTTTTATTTCGGCTTAGTGGTGCGGTTGCTGATCCCAACCGTGGGGTGATCTTATTTGGAATTATCCAGTAAGGGATGATTCCGGCCTTGTGTTGCAGGGGAGCGGGCGTACTCCTCGGTACTGTGATCTAGGCCACGTACTGTGACAGGTGGTACCCCAGTGCCTAGTCATTCGTTGGAAATCCATTCTCCCTACGTGCCTTGTACGAGTTTTGTTTGTATTACCCACGTTGTGGCTAGTATGCTGGAATTTAATCATGTAACAATTTCAGCTATTTTAATAAGTATTTGTGAATAGACACTATTATAATATCAGAGGATTTTGATAAAAAGTGTTTTAGCTATCGTAAGGTAAAAAGCCGACATGTTTATTTGTGGCGTGGTCTTACGAGATGCTTTTATTTTCAAAAGGATTTTTGAAACTTTAATAATCAATTGAGTGTGATTTTCTCACGCTGGTTTTCCAGACTGACTCGGGTATTGTTTTATATGATGCTCGGGTCAGACCGAGTATTATAGGTTACAGGATATGATGCTGTGGAGCTCAGGAGATGAGCTGGATGGCGAGACGTATTTCCCGTACTTGTTTATATATATATTCCGCTGTGTTGATTGTTGTACTCTGTTGTATTGAGAACATGATATGGTTATTGTCCAGTTGTATGTTATGTGTTCTCTGGTGTATACTCTGATGCTATATTATATAAAACTGATATAGTTTTGATTTGTGTAAAGATCTGTATATATATTATATTTTATTCCGCTGCGATGGTTAGATTCTGATGTTGTTTTCTATTTTTCTTCTTCTACCTCTTCTTCTTAAATAAAATGGTTCGATTTTCCGGGTCTGGAAACTCGGATCGTTACAGTGGTATCAGAGCCAGGTTGGCGATAACCTTGGCTCTGGTGGAAATTTTGAGAGTATTAATAGATATGAGCGCGTAATTGTTAGTGAATATAAAATGATTTTATATTGTGTTGGTTGGTTTATTGGGTAGTTTATGGATTCTGGTCAATACGAGTAATTAACGTTATTGATAGGGATCTCTAAACACTTGAATAGAACAATTCGACACAGTATTGTTTTAAAATAGGGTAAATGAAATAATTTTACCCAAATTATTTTGTATACAAAAGGTATAATTTTTGTAAATTATTATAGTATTTGGTTGCTTGGTTGTTAGAAAGTGATAATATTAAATTATTATCATTTAAGTGTAAAATTGAATAAGAAATGGAAGGTTATAACCAAGTTGAAAAATAAAATGGAATTAGAGAATATAGGTTATAAATGGAATTTATAAATAGAAATAAACTTCATATACAAATTTGATTTATAACTGGAAATAGGATTCCAGAGAAATATTTGAAAATGAATCGAAATGGATTTCGAATTCGGAATTTGGAAAGCTTAAATTCCTTTGGGTCTGAAAATGGTTTACAGAAGTTTTGGAGAAATAATAGTATTGTTTCGGAAATAGTTTGAGTTGGTTTGAAATCTGGGAAGATTTGAAAGTTAAGAATATTTGAAATGTTTTTTTTAAAGGGATAAAAGCATTTAATTCTCTTTCGGTCGCTGGAAAATAACTTCGGTAATGACTACAGCATCATCGATGTTCATTTTCGAGTCTCTAGAAGAGAAATTGCTACCAAATTGTTTAAAACTCTGGAATCTTATTTAAAGTTGTTTATGGAACTTAAATTGGTTAAATGGAAGATGAATCGTGATTTAATAATGAAATTGAATTGAGTTGAATGAATTAAACTCTTACTTCATTAAATTCAATGAATTGTGTAAATTAAAGAGAATGGAATGGAGTTGAGTTTAGCTTAAGCTACGTAAAATTAAAACTAAATTTTGATTGAGGAATTAAATTTATTTGAATTAAGTTAACTTAAGAAAAGTTAATAATAATAATGATGAGTTGGATTTGAAGTAAGTTGAATGTGAATTGTGTGGGATGATATTAAAGGAAATTAATTCCTTATTAAATAAAATTCAGAAGAATGGTATGTAGCTAGATTTAACTGAAGATGAGTTGAATAAACTTTGAATTGAAATAAATTCAGTTGAGCTAAGTATAAAAATATATATAAATATATTAAATGTAATAACATCCTTACTTAAACAAATAAGTGGAATCTAAGTATTGAAATGTGATTAATGAGCTTCGAAAGCTTATAAAAGAATCGAAAAGCATTGAAATAAAATGAATAATACCTAGTTAAAAGAATAATGTGAAATAAGTTTAAATGGTTTTGAATGGAACTAGTAAGTTGAATACAATGAAAATGAAATTGTATGGTTTGTAAATAATTGAGCATAAAATAGAACTAAATATAAAATGAGTTGGAATCTATTGGATGTGGATAAAAACTAAAATGGATATTCTATAAAGTGAATATCGTCGAATTGAATAGAATAGATTGTTGTTGATGCAAATTGAATTAAATAGAATTCTATGAATTGATGGAAGTGAAATAAAATTGGTTTTTGAAGTCAAATGTGTTGAATATGAGCTTGTTGAGTTAAAAATTTAATGGAATGTAAGAAATTAAATTTGTAAATCGTTAAAAGTTCATGAAATGGCATATGAATGGGCCAAAACAACTGAAATTGTTTTGAAATCCTATAACTTGCTTATGAAAGAGTTTAATGTACATTTATTTTAGTATTTATAAGTTGTAGTTGTTTTATGAGTAAAACGACAATAAATTGCATGTATTCAGTACTTACATGTTTTATTTGAGTTAGAACAGGTTCAGTGAAGCCGGTTGGCTGAATTTGCTTGCGCAATATGCTAAATAATAAGCCGCTTTGCTTAAAAATGCTAAATAAGGTACGCTTATGCAAAAATTCAAAAATAGGAAATATGAACTGCATATATTGATATATATTGTGATTTTCGGCCTAAGGCCGATGTATATATATATTTGTGCATCCTGCGGTATCGCAGAAGTCCCTCCGTACAAGGGAGACTCTGCCAAAATTTTCCGTAAATTTTGGGAGTTAGAATTTTTTGGAAATTTTCACTAACAACAAATGATTTAAATTTGTTAAGCAAATAAAATTGAAACTGGATATGGAAATCTAATTCAAATGTGAATGAAAAGTGAAGTGAAATCGAAGTAACTAAAGAAGTGAAGTTTGCAAATAAACTGTTAATCGAAATTTAAATTAATTAGCAAGTGCAACTAATTCAATATTCAAAATGAAAGCCAAATTGAAAATCAAATGAAATTGTAAAGGGCAAAAGTGATTAGAATTTAATAGGAACTTCAATAGTGAAGTAAAAATAAGTATAAGCAGAATGTAAAATATTTATATTGAACTTAAGAAGATGGTGAGATTCTTAAGTAATCTAGTATTGAGGAAAATTATTCTAGACGAATAATTGGATGACAATTAAAATTTGAAGTTGTGAAATGAGAAAATTTTGGATAAGTGAATGTAATCAATCAGAATGTGAAAGGGAAATTGATATAATTGATAATCAATTAAAATTTATACGTAAGGTGTATGTATATTATTTTATTCGCATAGCTATTTGATCCGGATTCGAGCATAGAATTTTGAGATAGTTATATCGATCCGAGTTAGGATTTTTCACTCGATTTTCGACGGCGAGCCGGGATATGGAGTTTTGATCGATTCTGGATATTCTCTATCGTAGTTATGACTATGCAAGGAGAATGACGGTTTCTGATCAAGAAACCAAATCTGAGTCCGCACTAGGAAGTCGGGTGGACGATACTAGTTCGGAAGTGAAATTATGTGATCGAGTGAGTGATCAAATTTGATATTGCGTACGAATGATATATGTGCATCGTACGGGCATAAGTAAAGCAAATATTGGAAATTTGTAAAGGAAAGTATAAAATGACTTTGGAATTGTGATTGAATATTATTGCTTAGTAGGATATACAGGTGTATAAAAGCAATGGATAATTGAGATTTTTGATTTTAGAAGATAAAATTTAATGGCCCGACAAAAAGGTATGTATTAGAATTTCTATATGAAATTTGATTGGGTTTTTGGTCCAGCCACTTGGCTTTTTGTTTTCTTTTTGAGATTGGGAGGCCGTAGAGCCATTTTGTAGTTGTACCGAGCTAGCCGCGCAAAGGAGACGCTGGCAAAAATTTTCGGAAATTTAGGGAGTTAGAAAAATTTTGAAAAATTTTGATAATTCAAAATTGAATTCAAATTTAAATTTGAATTGATAAGTAGGTGATATGGGTTGAACTTATAAATAAGTTTGGGAAGTTAAAAGATGATTAGTGTATCATTAATAAAAGTTTGTTTGGGTATTGTTAAAACTGTTTGAATTTGCGAAATAGTTAACGGGGATTGAATCATTCTTCCTAACTAGTAATTTCGGGGACGAAATTCTTTTAAGGGGGAAGGAATGTGACGACCCGGAATTTTTAATATTTGAAATTGGAATATTTAATTAATTTTAAATATTCAAAAGTAAATTTTTAACTTGAATTTCAAATATCAATATTTATTGGATAATTAAATATTGAATATAACAAATTAAAATTCGGTAAAATATTGATTCTGGAGTTTTAAGCCTGTTAAAAATAATTTGAAGGCTTGTAAAATTTATATTGATAATACTGAAGATTTTAGAATTTTTAAATTGGAATTTAAAAGTGTTTTGTTCAGTTTTGAAAATATATTGTTTAAATTGAATTTAAAAATAGCCTTCCGAGGCACAGTCTCAGGTTTCTACGAAACCAGTTCCATTGGATCTGTAATATTGTATCATTATCGGATTTCAAATTTCGTATTGTTTGGAGTTTCTGTGTGAGCGTACGATGTGTAAACGCGCGGGAATTTTTATCGAAATTCAAGTTTAATTTTATTCTGATTAAATAATTCCCATCTGTCCTTTCTGCCATCCTATCTTGTTTCCTTTACCAGTTGATAGCACACAGTTTTGCCCCTCTACTTTTAGAGTAGCCGACACGTTATAGAAATTTTGCACGCAACTTCTAATCTCGTATCTATCCCCTTCATTTTTAAAGCCTAAGCAGAAGTCTAAAAAAATATAAAAGCAAATGACGAAATAAAAAATGGTGGAACTGAACAAAGTGGGGATCGCAACTTCCCTCTTCCTCAAATCGTTCGTTCGGGAAAACAAGAAAATGGGGATCTCAAAAACATATCTCTAGTTCAATTAATGACCGAAGAATGCCTCAGCCGATTTCAAATCGCTCCTTTCTCTCTTCGACATTCAATTGAATTTCGAATGCTCTCGACCGGTAGAGGATGCTCGCGTAGCGTACCCACGATTGTGGGGAGCTTCGTCGTCGACTGCAGTTTTATGGTGGGTGTCGATCTAGGGTTTGGGAGTGCGCGGTCGGGGATGAAGGTCGCGACCTATGACGATGCATCAGGCTTCGCACGTGAGTTCGAGGGTTTGAGGAGGTGTGGTAGGAATCTCGATCGATGTTTCTTCGCCGCAGAGTCTCGCGTGGTGGCCAGAGCTTATTGCGAGGCGTGGGGTACGTGCAGTTTTGTTAATTTCAATTTAGTAAAAATATATCAGTATATTTAAGGCATAGGAATTTTCTGCGAAGCCCAAAGGAAATAATTATATATAAATAAATTGGAAAAAAATATACAGTGAGTTTATAAAAAAAACAATTTATTATCTTCAAATTTATAGATTTATATATATATATATAGGAAAACTAGAAAAATAAATATATAAGCACACACATAATTTAAGATGTATAGTAAAATAGAAATTTATTTTATATATGTAGGGCTTTGGAAACGTAGGAAATTTTATAAAGATTTGATATTGATCTATATAAATTATTTCTTATGAGTATATAAAGTTTCAAAAAAATAAAATGAATATTCATTTACATATTTTAATTTGCTAGTTTATTTTGAAATAATGTATTATGGAGATAAATTTGTTAAATAAACTCATTCAGTTATTTTAGTTACTAAAAATAATTTATTAATGGAAAATTAGTTAAACTAAATTATTAGCTAATTAAATTATTAAATGGAAATTAATTTCCCGATTTCTCCAATGTTAATAAATCGTAAATTGATTATACAAGGTCAAGATCAAAAAGGGAAGCAAGCCCATTTGGAATGGATTACAAACAGCAAAATAAAAGGTGAGTTAATCTCACTCAGTTAAATTATAATTTAAATTTAATTGGTTAAATTTAAATATGGATGAATGATTGAATTGATGGATTTGATTGATATGGTATATAGTAGTATATACCAATATATATATATTGGCATATGTATATATTGGAGTTGTTGATATTCCCACATTATATAGTGGATGAGACCCTATGCGCCGCATAATAGCGGATGATTTTATAAAACCCATATACCGCGATATTCCACCTTGAAGTGGAATTGCTATTGTGCTAACGTTTGTGGATGCAGGGAAACAGGTTGGAGGGATCCAACTGGATTCCTCAAAATATTTAATTTTGTTAAATATTCTGTGATATGATTTTTGATATCCTGTGATGATTTATATTGGATAATCTGGTTGGATTGAATTTCCCAGTATAATGAGTTATCAAAAGTAATTGAATTGGATTTTTGGAAAGAAATAAAAGAGTAAAATTCAAGTTAAATAATTCTAGTGAATTTGAATAACTTAAATAATGAATTGTAAAAGAAATAAAGCAATTTCTAAATTCGAACAAATATGGTTAAAGGGGATTTTGAATTAACATGAGGATAATGAATTTTAAACTAAAGTGATATTATTGGAAAGAATAAAGAAATTATTTTTGAACGTAAGGATTAAATTTAATAAAGGGATAAAGAAGGAATTTTGGAAGTTTTAATTGGTATTTTCAGTTAAAAGGGTTTTAACTCAAAATTAAGAAATAAAATCTGAGAGTAAATGTAATTTGAAATAAATGAAGTAAATAAGAAATTTATTTCAAAGTAAAGTAAAGTAAATGGGAAAATCAATGGGAAATTGATTTGGTTGTTTAAAATTGGAATTTAAAAGAGAAGAGAGATTTTGGAATTTATAAACTGGGTTTATAAAGTAAAATAAAATATCAGGGGATATTTGGAAATATAAATTCAAGGTGGGAATTTATAAAGGGATATGAATTGGTTTAAAAATAAGTGTGATTTATTTTTAAAGGATGTGAAGAGAAGTGTATTTCTCTGGATAGCCAAGTACGTTTTTCCAAAGCAATTTTAAATATAAGTTAAAAGTTCTAATTGTGTTTCTAAAAGCATATTTTAGAAAATTGATTATTTCTAAATGTTAAAGCCTAAAGTAGTATTTTCAAAAATCTATTATTGTAGTAATTATATAAAAGTGATTTGGTATTATGTTTTTAAAGAGAGAAATTTAGTTTATATTTATAATGGTTTTATTTTAAAGTATATATTTTAGTAAAGTATTAAAGTGGTTTTAAATTTCAATATTATAAAGTATATTTATAATAAAGTGCTTTTAAATTATTTTTAAATCTAAAAGTGTTTTGTACTTGGTGATTCAGTGGAAATAAATATTTGGGGAAATGTATTCCGTAAGCGGAAACTGTTTGAAATTGTTTTCAAATGAGCTTTGAAAATTGGGAAATATATCTTGGAAAGATATTTGGGCAAATAAATAATGTGGGAAATTATTTATTGTGTGATGGTTGCTTGTGGATGTTAATTGATAGTTAAATAACCGACTATCAATATTGGCCAAATGCGCTGATCGTTTCGAAGAGACCGGGATCGAGTTTCCGTATACCGGGATTCTAGGTCTGGAGACTCGAATACCACTTCGATCCGGTTTGTACGTTTCGTGTAACGATTTCAGAGTCGAAGATGGAGCAGTGAAGTGCAAGGGCTAGTCGCTACTAATCCTGAGGATATTTCCAAAATGGATGTAGTAGGAGTAGTGCCTTCGGTTCCGTTCGGACCTGGGACGGACTTGTATGGACGAATGCTTTCGTGACATCGTCAGGTGGACGATGGGCATTCTAAGGGATATGTGCTATAAAGGTATCGTTTAGCCTCGAACCTCATCAACCGGGAATGACTGAAAATCAGGGGTTTTGCAGCAAGGCTTCGTGGGTAGCCCCCACTTGAGAGTAAGGTCATCCCTGTCTAGATGTCCCTTTTTATTTCGGCTTAGTGGTGCGGTTGCTGATCCCAACCGTGGGGTGATCTTATTTGGAATTATCCAGTAAGGGATGATTCCGGCCTTGTGTTGCAGGGGAGCGGGCGTACTCCTCGGTACTGTGATCTAGGCCACGTACTGTGACAGGTGGTACCCCAGTGCCTAGTCATTCGTTGGAAATCCATTCTCCCTACGTGCCTTGTACGAGTTTTGTTTGTATTACCCACGTTGTGGCTAGTATGCTGGAATTTAATCATGTAACAATTTCAGCTATTCTAATAAGTATTTGTGAATAGACACTATTATAATATCAGAGGATTTTGATAAAAAGTGTTTTAGCTATCGTAAGGTAAAAAGCCGACATGTTTATTTGTGGCGTGGTCTTACGAGATGCTTTTATTTTCAAAAGGATTTTTGAAACTTTAATAATCAATTGAGTGTGATTTTCTCACGCTGGTTTTCCAGACTGACTCGGGTATTGTTTTATATGATGCTCGGGTCAGACCGAGTATTATAGGTTACAGGATATGATGCTGTGGAGCTCAGGAGATGAGCTGGATGGCGAGACGTATTTCCCGTACTTGTTTATATATATATTCCGCTGTGTTGATTGTTGTACTCTGTTGTATTGAGAACATGATATGGTTATTGTCCAGTTGTATGTTATGTGTTCTCTGGTGTATACTCTGATGCTATATTATATAAAACTGATATAGTTTTGATTTGTGTAAAGATCTGTATATATATTATATTTTATTCCGCTGCGATGGTTAGATTCTGATGTTGTTTTCTATTTTTCTTCTTCTACCTCTTCTTCTTAAATAAAATGGTTCGATTTTCCGGGTCTGGAAACTCGGATCGTTACACTTATAATTCATTTATTTTAAAAGAAATCGTTCTTTTAAACTTTACAAAATTTAAAACTTTCAGATTTCATTAACTTATGAAATCCCATTTACACTTCATTTTAACACTTACAGAAACTTGTCTTATAATCCCAATATTTCAAATTTATAAATATCCATTTTTGTACATCTTTTAAATAAACCGTTTATAATACTAGAAATCCCAATTTAAACCATTTCATAAATTTCTTAACTTTTATTTCAAAAATCACACTTTGATTTTATTTCACAAAAATCTTAACTTTTATAACTTTAAAATTTTAGACGTTTATTTATTTGAAATAAATCAATTCAAAAATTCAATAAACCATCTACTTTCAAAAATCACTTTAAAAACCCTTTTAAAGTAAAAGATGTTATTTTTAAACTTCAAAACTTGAATCCGATGATGCAACAACATCAATTAGTCAATCATAACATTCAATATCATATATCAATATGATAACAGCATATACAACAAATATCTGCAAATAATAATATTGGTGAGGAATCCAGTTGGATCCCTCCAACCTGTTTCCCTGCATCCACAGACGTTAGCACAATACCAATTCCACTTCGAGGTGGAATATCGCGGTATATGGGTTTTATAAAAATAATCCGCTTACTAACGGCGCAATAGGGTCTCATCCGCTATACGAGGCGGGAAATCATCAATCCAATATATACATATGCCAATATGTATATATTGCTATATATAGATATATATCCTACTATATCTAATATCACATCCAATAGCAATCAAATCAATCAATAAATAACTGAAAATTCCACTTTCATTTTGAGTGAGAAAAAAATCTCACCTTTGCTATTATTTTGCAATCCATTTCAAATCCAGATTTATTTTTCTTCGTTGTATTCGACCTTGTATAAGCAATTATACAATTTTATTAATATTCGAAATGATCGAACAATTAATTTTTGTTTTCAATTGTTTTAAATTAACAAATTTCTCTTTTAATAATTTTACTTAGTGCCAAAAAATTGAATGAACCATTTATATCTTTAACAAAAAATTAAATTTAAACAATTAAACATCCTTTTTACATTTTCTTCAAATTGTAACTTATAGCCCTACTCATATATATTTCTGCCGTTTGTACGTATATATATATATATATAAGTTAAAATTTTACATATATACTTTACTCTTACATAAAAAAAATTTCTTCTTACTGTTATACCTTTCTTCCTTGTTAAATTTAAAACTACATATACATATTATCATCTTAAATTAAAACAGATTTTTAAACTTAAATTAATACTACGTTATAAATTTTCTGTAAAATAAAATCTACTACTCAATTTTATTTTGAATGACTTAAACAACTCAGAGAATACCTGCAATTCGATCGAAGGCCCCTGTTCTCGCGTCCCAATCCCTCCAAAGCACTTCCAGCTTCGCGAGCCTCCAGCTCTAACCTCAATCGCGACCCTCGACTGCAGATCGAGATAGCCCTTTGCTTCAAGCCTCCACGCGAAATTTGCCTTATTCTATCGAAGTCGACTCGAGAACGAAACCCCATCCAATACTCAGGTCGCGACATCGTCGTCACCGCCATCTCCCTCGCGAACCACCTGCCGCCGCGAACGTGCTGCCACAACCTCGAAGTCGAACTCGTTGACTCCTTGCCGAGGTCGAGAGTCTCCACGTTGTCGCCTGCCTGTATCGCCTATCGCGAACGTCGCTCCACTCCTGCCATCACGCTCGACTCGAGCTCTGGCCTTCGATCGATTTTATTATGTTTTGATTTGGGGGGAGGAATAAACGAACGCGGTCATTGGTTTTTGATTTTTAGAACGAAGAGAGGTGGAAGGGAAAGACTTCGTTTATAAAAGGAACGGGAACGAGAATTTCACTTTGATTTGTAAACGAGAAGCTCGGCCATTTTTATTCTCTTTGATTTTTCCTTTTGGAAACTGAAGAGGGAGAGGAGTATTTTTAAAAAAATGAACGAGTATGGGTTGCGTGATTTCTCGTTCGTGATGCTCGGCTGAAACAAAGGAGCGTGTTTTTAGGCGTGGATGAAGGGAAGCTACAGTGTTCTGAATTGACCAAATTCAAATTTAAAAACAAATTGAATTCGATTTAATTTTCAACGCGTTTACCTACCGTATGCTCACATAACAGCTCCGAAAAATACGAGATTTGAAATCCGATAATAACAAACTATTACGGATCCAATGGAACTGGTTTCGTCGAATTCCGAGACTTTGCCCCGGAACGCTATATTTTAAATTTAATTTAAACGATAAAATTTCAAAACTGAACAATTCAATTTCAAATTCGATTCTGAAGCTTCTATTATCTTCAGTATTATCAATACGAATTTTAAAAGCTTTCGAAATATTCTTCTTTAACTTAAAATTGAAGATTCAAATTTTTATCAAATTTCCAATAGATTAAATTTTATAACTTAATCGCCAAATTCAAAGTTATATTGGGGATTCAAATTAAATCATTGTTCAAATATTTACAATTAATTAAATATTTTCAATTTAATTTTGTTCAAAATTCTGGGTCGTTACAAACTTCCCTCCTTAAAAGAATTTCGTCCCGAAATTACAAGTTAGGAAAAAAGGCCCTTAACTCGTCTACTATTTTTCACAATCCAATAGTTTTATCAAATTTATCAAAAAAAATCTTTCTACTAAAGATTCGTTATTCATCAACTAAATTTCAACTTCAACTCTAAGTTTCAAAACAACATTGTTTTACTTCTCAATTCAATTTAAATTTCAAATTCAAATTTAAACTTCAAAATTTTTCTAACACTCGAAATTTTCAAAAAATTTCGCCAGCGTCTCCTTTGCGCGGCTAATACGGTACGACTACAAAACGTCCCTACGGACTCTCAAATTTCAAAAAGAAAAGAAAAACCAAGCGGCTAGAGAAGAAATCAGCAAATCTCATATAGAAATTTAAATACTTACCTTTTGTCGAGCAATTCAAATTCATCTTTGAAAATCAAAATTCCAATTCCTCTATACACCTGTATATCCTACTAGCCATAATATCTAGTTACATATTCAAATCATTTGCAAATTCTATTACAAAATTTTCAATATATGCTACTTATATCATTTTTTTACTTCACTGTTGAAGTTACATATTCATATCCATTCAATTTTACATTTCTAATCTCATTTAAATTCAATTCACCATTTCAATTCAATTTAACTTCTGAATATTGAATTTATCAATTATCTTTAGTTCATAACTACACTATTTTAAATTAGTTTCATTTACTAATTCATCACAGATTCTAATTCATTTATTCAAATTTGTCTTCAACATTCAGTTTCAATTCCAGTTTTATTCACTTTTGTTCGCTCCCAAAATTTATTTACAATTCACTATTTTGGTTTATAACTACTTATATTAAACTGGATTTCAATTCGAATTCAATTTACAATTTATTTCCAAATCATATTTACTTTATCATTTCTTCAATTAGTTTAGATTACTAATTTTATTTCAATACTTTACTTTACAAATTCGAAATGAATTTTTTCAACATTCAATTTTCTTTCATGTACTTGCAATTGCAAATTTATTCATTCATTCACAATTTTATTTTTATAATTCAATACTCAATTCCAATTCATTTGTTACTACTCCAAATTTATTTTCAACTTAATAAATTTATTTTAAGTAATCATTTCACTTCGTCTCCTTAGACATTTCTTCAAATTCACTTTATTCAGATTTATTCACTTATACTTATTTTAATTTAACTCCATTCTTTAAATTAAATTTATTCTATCAAAATTCCATTTGTATAGGTTATCAACTTACAATATTTCATAAATATCTTTATATAGCATTCCAGAGTTTACCAACATTTCAAAGCCATTTTGAGAACAATTCAAATTATCTTTTGAATTTCCAAAACAAAAACCCAAATTTTCAAACAACTTTCATTTAAAACAATTTGGCAGCAATTCCTCTTTTGGAAACCCGAAAATGAACACCGGTGATGCCATGGTCATCATCGGAATTATTTTCCAGCGACCGAAAAGAGTTTAGAGCTTTTATCTCTCCAAAATACTTTTTCAAAATCCTTTGAAAATCATTTTCAAATCAAAAAGGAATTTAAACTTTCCAAATCTCCAAAATTTTCAAATTCTTTTCAAAACATTTCCAAAACTTCTCTGGAATTCCGTTTCAAATTACAAATCACATTTATAATTTATATTCTCAAATTTCATTTGTATGTGAACTCATCTCTTAACTTTGGAGTTACGATTTCAATTTCTTATTCAATTTCATATAATGATGATAACATTTTAATATTATCACTTTCCTAACAACCAAACATCCATATACTATGATAATTAATAGAAAATCATTTCTTTTCTATACAAAAATAATTTTGGGAAAAATTATTTCATTCACCCTATTTTAAAACAATACTGTGCCGAATTGTTCTATTCAAGTGTTTAGAAACCCCTTCGATACAGTTTTGCAGACTGTGCCGACGAAGGTTCATATGCCACTCAATAAACCAACCATCACAATATAAAACAATTTCATATTCAATAACCAATACGTGCTCATATCTATTATTACACTCACACTCATTCTAGAGTACTGCTGACTCTATCTCTAATGAGTAACACCCAACAGAGCAGGGTTGTCGCTTAACCATATGCTCTGATACCACTTTGTCACATACCCAAAGTAAGCGGCCACCGGTAGGCTTTGCAACCATCCCGGTCCCACCGTGGCTGACAATGGTACCCCAAACTTGCTTTTACGGCCAGCCTCTCGACTGTCACGGCCTCTGCCTAACCAACCCATCCCTCTCAGGGACATGTAGGGGTAAGAGTCTCCCGTTCGCCACCAAACTGCGAAGCGAGAATCCCCTATCATGCTGTAATATAGCAAGACTGGTGTGAGATTGTAAAACAGTTATTCTTTCACAAAGAAAATAAAACAAATTCGCAATGCTTTTGGAAAATGAAACTACCATAAGACCTCCCACCATACACACAATGCAAACGCAGAATTGGAGGAGATTTCTTCTTATGATAGTCAAAGATGCTTACTACGCAAAATCAAATTCTTTTTGATATTATTATTAGTGCATAGTGTAGAAAACATTTCGAAAGTATAATATTAATCTTAGCCAACATACGACCAGTATCGTATGCCTACTATAGCTACCATCTAAACAGTGATGACCACCGTACGTAAATGGCAGGTTCTACAACTAATACCGTACAAAGTTCGTATTGGAGTTTGGATTTCCAACAAATGGTCAGGCTAAGGAACTTCCTAAGCCACGATGGGTACGTCCCTGGAATAGACGACCCGAGAACCTAACGTTACGGTTAGATCTCTGCCAACACAAGGCCGGGTTACCTCTGCAAAAATAGGTAACTACTGACACGCGTATGTCATCCCCCGATCGTAACCGATCTTCCCGAGGATCCCCGATTTCCAACAAACCACATCAAAATAATAATGCAGCAACCACATAGGTTAAGTATCTGGGCTCCATACCATGATACCACCTCTATCCAGAAGGAATGACATACACTAAGGGGCGCTACTCCCTAGAACCTTGCTGCATCCTTCCTGTTTTGACCATTTCCGGGGTGTGAGGCTCGACGAAGTCTCGTCCACAAAGCTACGCTTCCTACAAAGCCATGCTTCGGATCAAACAAATGATCAACCTATGATCACAAAGATATAAGATCAAACAAATGATCATATCACAAATGATCAAACACTGATCATTTCACAGCAACACTCAGTATGCCACGTTACCAAATTGGGAATATATCGCTGATAAATTTCGACTACATAACCTCTGAGCTCGTACGTCTCAGAGAAGGATGTTAAGCTAAGAGAATAAATTCTCCGCCACCAACAGAAATGTATTTGAAAGAAATCAGCTTTATATCTCAAAGTGTAATGTCAGACACACAATCCATACAAGTCTGTTCCGGGATCGAACAGAACCGAAGGCACTTCTCACGAAGCCCTTGCATATCCGGATAAATTTCTAATCACGTCCGGACTTCCCGTCACTAAGGGTGATAAAACCTCTAAATCGGAGATCAGCCGATGTAGAGTAACTCGACGGTAATCCTTCCATTTTCAAAAATATCCGGTCTTCATCACCGGTCTTCGAATGCAATTCATAACGACGTATCACATATTCGGAATGGGTTATACGACCCCATGGTCCTTTCCCGGCTAACCCGAATAGTGAGCGATTTTTCAAAAATAAGTGTGGCATTCAAATTCATCCAATTCACAACAAATACCCATTCAAGGTAATTATTGATAGTCGGTTATTTAACTATCAATAAAGATGCGCAACATCATCAGATTCCAAATAATTTTCCAAATTATTTATTTCCCAAAATATCTTTACTAGATATAAAATTTCCACACTTCAAAAATAAATCGATATTTACTTTTTTTAAACAAATTCCCTTTTCTTTTATAAATTCCATAGTGAATTTATATTTCAAAAATATCTACTGATATACGATTTTCAAATCGTTTTCAATATTCAATTTCAATTTATCTTTAAGAAGATAAATTCTCAAAACGTCTCATTTCATTTTGGAAAATATTTCCATACTTATTTAATAAATAAGTAATTCACAAATCATTTATTTCCAACATTTGAAAATATTCGATATACTTAAATCAAATTAAGTATATATTCATTCTTTAAGGAAAACATTCTTTTAACACCTTTATTTGAGTCAAAACGGATGTTACGTAAAACATCGTTACGACGACTCAAAATCACTAGTATAGGGATTCAGAATTAAGATAGATGTGTAAATCCCAATACTATATAAAACATTTCCTTCCGGAAATCATTTACTATAACAACAGTGTTATAGTCCACCATTTCCTTATTCCTCGAAAACGTCTATTTCAACAATGAATGTTGAAATATATGATTTCGATAGTTCACGTTTTAAAACATCTTTTAAAACAATTAACTTCATTTATAATATCGCTTTCCCAAACATAACTATTTTTTTCAATAATATATTCACTGTCCAAAATCGTGAATATACTTCAATAACCAAATTTCAATCTTTTTTTTTTTACACATTTATTCAAGAATTATCCACTGTCCAAAATCGTGGATAAATTCCCTTAATAATCTCTATATTTAAAATCAATCAAATTTGATTTATTTTCGAATTTATAAAAACAACGTTTATAAATTCTATTTCCATTTTATAACAACTTCGATTTATACATCTTCTTTAATGACCCATTCAATTTATAAGTTAATATAACTTATAATTCATTTATTTTAAAAGAAATCGTTCTTTTAAACTTTACAAAATTTAAAACTTTCAGATTTCATTAACTTATGAAATCCCATTTACACTTCATTTTAACACTTATAGAAACTTGTCTTATAATCCCAATATTTCAAATTTATAAATATCCATTTTTGTACATCTTTTAAATAAACCGTTTATAATACTAGAAATCCCAATTTAAACCATTTCATAAATTTCTTAACTTTTATTTCAAAAATCACACTTTGATTTTATTTCACAAAAATCTTAACTTTTATAACTTTAAAATTTTAGACGTTTATTTATTTGAAATAAATCAATTCAAAAATTCAATAAACCATCTACTTTCAGAAATCACTTTAAAAACCCTTTTAAAGTAAAAGATGTTATTTTTAAACTTCAAAACTTGAATCCGATGATGCAACAGCATCAACTAGTCAATCATAACATTCAATATCATATATCAATATGATAACAGCATATACAACAAATATCTGCAAATAATAATATTGGTGAGGAATCCAGTTGGATCCCTCCAACCTGTTTCCCTGCATCCACAGACGTTAGCACAATACCAATTCCACTTCGAGGTGGAATATCGCGGTTTATGGGTTTTATAAAAATAAGCCGCTTACTAACGGCGCAATAGGGTCTCATCCGCTATACGAGGCGGGAAATCATCAATCCAATATATACATATGCCAATATGTATATATTGCTATATATAGATATATATCCTACTATATCTAATATCACATCCAATAGCAATCAAATCAATCAATAAATAACTGAAAATTCCACTTTCATTTTGAGTGAGAAAAAAATCTCACCTTTGCTATTATTTTGCAATCCATTCCAAATCCAGATTTATTTTTCTTCGTTGTATTCGACCTTGTATAAGCAATTATACAATTTTATTAATATTCGAAATGATCGAACAATTAATTTTCGTTTTCAATTGTTTTAAATTAACAAATTTCTCTTTTAATAATTTTACTTAGTGCCAAAAAATTGAATGAACCATTTATATCTTTAACAAAAAATTAAATTTAAACAATTAAACATCCTTTTTACATTTTCTTCAAATTGTAACTTATAGCCCTACTCATATATATTTCTGCCGTTTGTACGTATATATATATATAAGTTAAAATTTTACATATATACTTTACTCTTACATAAAAAAAATTTCTTCTTACTGTTATACCTTTCTTCCTTGTTAAATTTAAAACTACATATACATATTATCATCTTAAATTAAAACAGATTTTTAAACTTAAATTAATACTACGTTATAAATTTTCTGTAAAATAAAATCTACTACTCAATTTTATTTTGAATGACTTAAACAACTCAGAGAATACCTGCAATTCGATCGAAGGCCCCTGTTCTCGCGTCCCAATCCCTCCAAAGCACTTCCAGCTTCGCGAGCCTCCAGCTCTAACCTCAATCGTGACCCTCGACTGCAGATCGAGATAGCCCTTTGCTTCAAGCCTCCACGCGAAATTTGCCTTATTCTATCGAAGTCGACTCGAGAACGAAACCCCATCCAATACTCAGGTCGCGACATCGTCGTCGCCGCCATCTCCCTCGCGAACCACCTGCCGCCGCGAACGTGCTGCCACAACCTCGAAGTCGAACTCGTTGACTCCTTGCCGAGGTCGAGAGTCTCCATGTTGTCGCCTGCCTGTATCGCCTATCGCGAACGTCGCTCCACTCCTGCCATCACGCTCGACTCGAGCTCCGGCCTTCGATCGATTTTATTATGTTTTGATTTGGGGGGAGGAATAAACGAATGCGGTCATTGGTTTTTGATTTTTAGAACGAAGAGAGGTGGAAGGGAAAGACTTCGTTTATAAAAGGAACGGGAACGAGAATTTCACTTTGATTTGTAAACGAGAAGCTCGGCCATTTTTATTCTCTTTGATTTTGCCTTTTGGAAACTGAAGAGGGAGAGGAGTATTTTTAAAAAAATGAATGAGTATGGGTTGCGTGATTTCTCGTTCGTGATGCTCGGCTGAAACAAAGGAGCGTGTTTTTAGGCGTGGATGAAGGGAAGCTACAGTGTTCTGAATTGACCAAATTCAAATTTAAAAACAAATTGAATTCGATTTAATTTTCAACGCGTTTACCTACCGTATGCTCACATAACAGCTCCGAAAAATACGAGATTTGAAATCCGATAATAACAAACTATTACGGATCCAATAGAACTGGTTTCGTCGAATTCCAAGACTGTGCCCCGGAACGCTATATTTTAAATTTAATTTAAACGATAAAATTTCAAAACTGAACAATTCAATTTCAAATTCGATTCTAAAGCTTCTATTATCTTCAGTATTATCAATACGAATTTTAAAAGCTTTCGAAATATTCTTCTTTAACTTAAAATTGAAGATTCAAATTTTTATCAAATTTCCAATAGATTAAATTTTATAACTTAATCGCCAAATTCAAAGTTATATTGGGGATTCAAATTAAATCATTGTTCAAATATTTACAATTAATTAAATATTTTCAATTTAATTTTGTTCAAAATTCTGGGTCGTTACACTGAATGTGGATATCCGAATACAAAAACAACTGAGTTGACTGGACAACTGAGCACAAGGTAGATAGACTACAACAACAAGATCCAAGCTCCAAGAGAGAGAGTCACAAAAGCTGTAATACTCAGACTGACCCGAGCATTCAAGTAAAACAAAAACACTCGAGTCAGGACTAACATTTTTATGTAAGTGATAAACTCAAGTGAAACGTCAAATGAAATGCCAAGTAACTTAAAGGATGTTTGGGATCACCATCCTCTAAGGATCCGTTAAACTATCTACTATATAATAGAATACGCTATATACAGTAGTAACTATCAGTAAAGTAAAATATCAAACTAGCGTTAAGCCATGGCCCATTCCACCCTTAACACATTTTATAAATGTCATAGTCTATACAACACCGTAAGCCCCACCGTAAACTAGTGGTTATCAGAGGGTACCACATAGGTATAACACAAAACAAATCGTAGTGGTCGCGAAAGGATAATCAGTATGACAAGGTACAAGAGGTGATACCAACTAGGATACTAGTAGTTGCATGATCCGGACTGATGTTGGGCATAGCAGCTACTACCCCAACACCGCGAAACAACACTCCCATAATCGAGGGGTGCACCCAAATCGAATCACAAAAGTAATAGATATGGTAACGAAGAAGTGTGTCCGTTAGAGGTGGCGAACCTCAATGGCCCGGCGCGGCTCCTGTTTTAGTCATGTCAGGGGTCATCCAAAATCGTTCTCTTTCTTCAGTCAACGCGTTCACCAAAACCATCCACTTCATTCTGGATCAACACTCCACGTATATTAGTTATTAAAGTGGTTTTCGGTATCGACAGAGAGTATGTCCATATCATATCCCGGTCTCTTTAATAACTACGTTGTTATTACACCGTGGTCATTTTATTTATTCAAATCAATTTTCAAATACGATTTTAAATCAACACTAAAATATTACTTCGATTATATTATAGTTTGAAATATTATTTTAAAATTCACGTTAAATCCATTATTGAAATGTACTCCATAACTTATACACTTCATATTGGTTCTTCACATATATTTTATTTCATCATTCATATCCATAAATTATAAATTTAAATTTATACAATTCAAATTTCACATCTTATAATTTAATTAAGTTAATATAATTTGATTTCATATCTTAAATTCAATATAATTAAATTTCATGCTCGATTTTATTAGTATAATTTAGTTTCATAACTTACGTTATAAACTTCATATTAACTCAATTCGAAATCATATCTTCAATTAAATTCAATTTATTCAATTCAAGTTCATGATTCAATTAAATTCAATTTATCCAATTCAAATCTTTATATCTCGTAACTTTATTTATAATTTAATTTAATAGAATAACTTCATTTATAATTTCATTCCATCATATAACTTCAATTATAATTAATTCAATATTAGAACTTCATTTATATTTCAATTCATATCTTATAAACTTCATATCACATTCAATTCATATATAGTTCAATTCGAATTTCGATTCGTTATAAACTTAATTTATTCAATTTATTACGTAAGATCAATTCTTTAATTGAAATTTTAATTCCAAGTAATCTTAAATCATCCATTTATTAATAAAGTTTTATAAAACACATATTATATTATTTAGGTTTAAAATAAATATTAAAGTTTAATTACTAATTTATAAAATAGAAATTTTTATAAAATGTATTAATAGCTATAATTTAATTTAAAAAGTATTTATTTTATTATTACATTATTAAATTATATATTTCCAAATTTATAAAATCATAAGTAAAATCTTAAAATAAATTTAAATCCATATTTACTTATAAATTTATATTTCCAAAAATATATATATATATAATTTAAAATTTTACTTTATTAAATAAAATTGATATTTATTTTAAAATAAATCCTTTCATTAAATTCCAGAATCAAATCTTTCAAAACCAATATTTTTACATTTCAAAATAGACCAACGGTGTCCGTATATAGTTTTCTATAAATTTTATCCATAGAATTTAATTTACGGGTTTAACTCATTAAACCCACAATCCCAATATTTCAACAATAATTGAAAATCGCTTGGGTCTATCATTTCAACCCATAACGAATTTTCTCATATTCTAAAGTATGTTCGGGTATATATCATTTCAACCCATAGTGATTCTAAACTAACAAGAAATAACATAAATAAATACGTGTCGTGCATGTGTGCATGTCGTGCAAATGTGCATATCGTGTATATCAAAGTCGTGTAACATACATATCACATGTAAACACAGATAATAAAATAGCATGCAAGTCATATTTCACGTGTATATCGTGTGTGTCACTTGTGCATATCAAATATATATATCGTGTCAGTGGGGCACAATTAAACATATATAATAAACTAAATAATACTAAGCAATCCTAACACTTCATATAACTTTTCAATGGGTGTTCACTTAACAAAAATGTTAGTCGTGAGTGAGGGATCTCACCTTTCGTGGCCGAGAAATGGAATAACCTAGATAAGCACGGACAAGCTAGAATTTCGAAAGAATCTTCAGATAGCAATGGGACAATCATGGCAAGGTTCAAGGGATTTGGTGGGGATAATATATATACGAATATATATAGTTTACAAAATAAATTTGAATTTTAAACACAATTTAAAAATAAAGTCTAATACAACTTTTGTAAATAAATATATAACCTTATATAACAAAACTAAACTAAAACATATAAAACTGTATACATACTTTATATAATAAACTGATATATCACATTTCAAAACACAAACTATATACATACTTTAAACTGGTATATACAAACTTTAAATATACTTTATAATCAGAATATATAAAACTGTATTCACTTTAAAACAACTATATAGAAAGTCGTCTAATATATATATATATATATATACACACATACAAAACTATACAGAAACCATAACTTCATAACTGAAAACATAGATATACAACTGATTATATGTATACAAAGTTCATAAGCAACTGATTGTGTAAAATCATATATATACAACTGTATGTGTATGAACCTATAAAACTATAACTATATATATAATCTTTATATAAACTTTATAGTATATATAACAAAATAAATAAAAAACAAAACAGAGATATAGAAACTTTATGTTAAACTTTATAAACAACATATAAAACTAAACTAACATCAAAACCGAAGCTATATAAACTATATACATGATCAGCTGTAGAAATTATAGAAACACTCTAGATATATATGTATGTATGTACGTAAATTATGTTTACAGTACTATAGAAACTAACTTTATATATACAACTGTATAACACTTAAAACACTAAACACTGAAAACATATATATATAACTTGGAAACGTATTTATATAAACCATATATTTAAATATATATATATAAAAACCCACTGCTAACATTTATCAATCTTTATTCATATATAAATATATATATTTAAACGTATTTATTGCAACAAAACAGCAAGCATCGAAGACTAGCTGGGTGCTACGGGAATCTGAGAGGGCGGTGGGGAGAGGGGCTGAGCAGCGGCGAGGGTGTGGCAGATCTGGGTTCGATGGTGGGTTGGTTGGGAGGCGGCGCGGCATGGAATCATGGCGTCGGTCAGAGCAGTCGACGGTGGTTGGCCATGTGGGCGTGGGGTTTGGATTCTGGAGATCTCGGGTTTTGGTAGGCGGTAGTTTCTTTGAAGGTGGCCTTGGGTCGACGTGGGGTCAGGCTGGGGAAGGAGGCGCAGGCGTCGGGTTTGCAAGGGGAATGATGGACGGCGGAGGAGTTGGAGGTGAACGACGGTAGTGGATAGTGGAGAGGGGATCAGTGGTCATAGCGGAAATTGTTGTCTCGGTTGTTGGGTTCCTGGGAGCGAAGGGGATAGGCGAGGTTGTGGGGATGTGGTGGTTGGAGTGACTGGTAGCGGCGGTCAGGGTGGAGTTGGGCGCGGAGGGTGGCGATGCGAAGGGAAGCTCACGGTGGAGGAGTTTGCGTGAAAACTAGAGACGCAAGTTTTAAAATAATAATGAAACAATGGGGAAGAGAAGGAAGCACGTTTTACCAGATAGTTTAATTTACATGCGAACAAAAGGAAAAGGCAGCTCGTTTATACAGAAACGTTGGAAATCAAAGGTCCTAAATTGATTGTCATCGGTACACTAAAAGGCTGTTGGAGTTTCAAAGGGTTTGAATAGTCATCAGTCACATCGAATTCCACACAGGGGAGATGAATGGATACTGGTTTGAGCTGCTTAACGGACCGATTTAAAATCTGTTTAATAATACAGTTTGCAACGCCGAACTCCGATTGATGCAAATAAATATACCGTTTTGATCAGCGCGACGAGGCGAATGCAACGGTACAAAGATATTGATGATTTGACACTGTTCGTGAGGTTTGTATATAGTAATTGAATCATTTGCTCGCGCGAACAATTTAACTAGCAAATAAAAGCGGAATTTGACGAAACGAAATGTGACGTCATGATCAGAATATTTTTCTTATGCAACATTGTGAAAAATATTTGGATTCGGACAATGGAAAATTTACACTTAGAATTTAAACTAATATGTAAATGAGACGAACGAAATTAACTTCGATATTATTCAACGAAATTTGGCGTACGCCTATGTTTATCTAGACGCATCCCAAATATGAAGTTTGAATAGCAACAGAAATCGTTTGCGAAAATTCGAATTTTATACTAAATAAACGATTTAAAAAAAATTAAACTGGGTCGACAATTCAGGGTCGTTACATTCTCCCCTACTCAAAAATTTTCATCCTCGAAAAGGGAACGAAGAGGGGTAAAATAAAACAGAACAAAAGAAAAGTAGATTTAAAAGAAAAACAATACCAGGTACAAACAATTTATATTAAGCCATATAATTTTTTTTTCAACCATTATAAATTTTATTAACCCTTCAAATTAAACCATATAGATTTAGTTTCAGCAGTTAACATTATTCATTGCCTAATAAAATCCATTAATTATTATTAAATTAAATCACAATCAATTATTTATATTCATATTCAATTTGTTTGTATTCACTATACTTATTTCTAAACTAATTAACATCAACTAATTATAAGTTGTCCTATTAATCATTTAATGGATTTATATTCAATTATCTCATATTCAATTTATAATATTTACTAGGTTCACACTACTATTTATATTTGTAACAATCCGCATATTTATCGATTGTATATTTAAATATTTTATTTAAATATAACATTGTTCGTCGGATTATAGTCCGAAAAGCTACTTTCTGCAAACGGTCGAATTGGGACTCAAGACCACTTCCATTGAGTTCAGAATGTCATTTGCGATCTTTTTGAGTATAAGCTTCGATATGTTTGGAGTAAGTCGAATTTTGCTACTTTTTCTATTGGGTTTTGGGTTTGCGTTCAGCTTAACCCTCTAACTCAGCCCTCTCCTCTCCATTCACTCATTCCCACCCCTCAAACTTAAGCTAAAACTGAAAATGGGGGAATGGAAGAGGAATTAGAAATTCCAAGCCCTAGTTTCTTCTTTCAAACTTGAATTCTTGCTCCAAACTCTTGGAAAAGCTTAGGTAAGCTCCATCTTCATCCTCTCCATCTCTTCTCCTCTTTGATTTCTGAAATTTCCTAAAACCCTAACTTAGAAAATGTTTCATTTTGAGCTTTAGATTGAAGCTCCTTGGGTTGAAATTGAAGAGTGGTTATTCTAGCTTTGCTTGTAGCTTCTCTCTTGTGTTTTTGGGATTAAAGGTGAGATTTTTATCTCACATCTATGTCTATAACTATCCTTGATTGTTAGGCATAAATTCCTAACAATTATTCCTGTGCAATTGCTTTTGATTCGGACTGGTTTTGTGAACATTGCAATTTTTGGTGTTGTGGAAGTCTAAAACTCTAAAATCATAGCTTTGATGTTTTGATCATGTTTTGGTGATGAATCGAAGAGCTTATAGGGTCGGGTAGCCGATAGGCGTAAACCCCTAACGTCCGTGCTTGTCCGATTACAATTTGGAAGAGTTCGCTCTTCACTTAGATAGGCTTGAAGTGCTGGAAACAGGTTCCGGTCGACCGGAACTCCGGTCCAGTCGACCGACCTGCTACCAGAGCACTTCTCTGGCTCTGGTCCGGTCGACCGGCCTACCGAGTCCAGTCGACCAACCAGCATCCCGCGGATTTTTCCGGGTCTGAGTTCGGTCGACCGAACTCAGTAAGTCAGTCAGCCGACCTGCTCCTATTTGCCTATTTTGCCTATTTTTGTTTGGTTTTCAATCACATTTGATTCGTGTTGATTCCAATGAGTTTTAGTTGCATATTTGACTTTAATGATGCCTTCTTGATTTCATACACTGGTTTTATAAAATGATCTTCTTAAATTATTTATAACTCGTTCTCCAATTTATAACTTCTATTTAAAACACACACGCTTTTGCACTTCGAGCGAAGTGGGAGGAGAGTTAAATGATTGGATAAAACGCGTGCTATGAACACGTGCGTTCATCCTTCCAATTAATTCCTAATCTATTCGTTTGAACGTTTTGACCTTTGGGTCTGGTTACCGATGAGATGAGGTAAACTGTGTAGTGCTTTGAGTGTGAATTGACTAACGGATAGTAAACCGTTTAGTGCGAACGGGTGGTTATGGGACTCATGTTAACACTTTTCGGGTTCCTTTCTGAGAGTCTGTGACACATGTTACCTTTGGGATAGTGTCTTCGGACTGTCTCCCTTGGGATATTCTCCTATGTGATAGTGTCTTCGGACTGTCTCCCTTGGGTTATTTGCCTTTAGGATAGTGTCTACGGACTGTCTCCTTCTGGCTTGTTGCTTTTTATAGCGCTTTCGGAGTGGTTCCTTCACTACCGCTCGAGAGATATTGGAGTGGTTTCTTCACCACCGCTCTAGAGATATTGGAGTGGTTTCTTCACCACCGCTCAAGAGATATCTGGGTTTGTTGTAGTTGGAATCTTCTGTTGTTTCTTTGATACATATATTCCCTAGGAATCGCCCTTCGGTGTTGGTCTTTCGAGCCACACGATGTATAGCGGGTACCTTATGGAACCTGTATTACCTTCATTGGTATTGGTTAATTGCCTTTTTGGCTTAATTTGGGATATTGGTATCCTTGGGTTATTTGAGTTTCCGATGATATGAGGCTTGTTTTGTTATGATTCATCTTATGTTGGATGATTGAATTATCTTCTTTAGAGATAATTGTTATACTATATGATCTTGCAGGTTCATTATCGTTCAGTTTATCTAACTGATTTGTTTAGCTAGACTGACCCGTGTATTTTATACTCGGGTCAGACCGAGTTGTTTTCAGGTTAGGTGCTTTTGAACTTAGCCTCTTTTGCTTCCGCATGGATTATTCCGCTAGTTTCTTTTGGCTTAGCTTTTGTATAGTCCTTATCCGTTGTAACTCTGATATGTATTCTTGTGAACTCGTCTGTATATTGTGGTTTGCTATACCACTTGATATGTATCATTTTGTATACTCTGTTTTGTATCAATATATGTGTTTATGATGATCCACTGTTCTATGATGTATATTACATTTGAGTTGTTATATTCTGTTCTGATAGATCCTTCAGCCACCTATGGCTTTGTGTTAAGTATTTATTGGATATGTCGATCCATAACCTTGTCGACGTATTTAGTAGATAATTAAGGCAAGGCTATAGATGGTCGCTCTTAAACAGCTCTATTCTCCGCATTAGCAGACGGTGTTACCTTGTAATACTCTTTGCTAATGTGGGTCTCGGAGTGGGGCGTCACAATATTAGTTCCAAATCATTTATTCACCTAGTATAATTCATTAAATTTAATAACAACATTCCATAATTATAGTGTTTATCTAAAGTTTATATACATTCAAATTCCAATTTATTATAATTTACTTATTCCAACATTTTTACCCTATTTATCAATATTTGCTTTCTTAAGTATATTCTTTCTTTAAACAACTCTGTTCTAATTTTCTCATTTCCTTTATTTAACCTATTTACCCATAATTAAGTTATTTCCATTTTATAGTTTAATTTCAATCATTCTTTGTATTATCTTGGTATAACCAATAATTTTCAAAGATATTTATTTATTTATCACAAGCTAGTTTCTTAAGTTCAAATGAATCAAAATCAATTTAAAGCATTTTTCAAAATAGATCACCTTCAAAATTTGATTAGCAATTATTACTAAATATTTAATTTAACCAATTTTTAATAAGATCCCGATTCAACTTATTAATTTTATTCACGTCACATGAATTCAATTTAATAATCAATCCAATTAAATAACATTTAAATAAATTCAATTTATTTCCAATTGGTTAATTCATTCAACTTTTAAATTAAATCCAAACATCAATTTTCTTAAGCCAAATTTCATTAACCAAATTCTTTCAACCAAAATGGTTTTTTTTATAATTCATTTACTAAATCTAATTTAATTCCAATTGAAGAAATCTAATTTTACTTTATTTAATCTAATGATTAAATAAACACAAATTAAATTTTATAACAAGTTCAATCTAAGTCTATTAATACTTAAGTTTATAAAATCTTGATTTAAACAAATTCATTAAATTAGAAATCATTTAATATTAAATTAACACTTAATTAATCCTAATTTCAATCATTAAAGCTTACTTAACCTTAAAGTCCACTTAAATCAAATTTCAACTTAATCTCAACTTAAATTCATTAACTCATTCTATTTAAATTCAAATAAATTCATTAATTAATTCCAAATTTAAATCTATTAATTTGGTTCATTTAATTACAATTAAAATCATTAATTAATTTCAAATCAGATTATTTAGTTTATTCCTTTATATTCAAATAAATTTTATAAAAGTCAAATGTAATTGAGCACTATACACACTTACCTACCATTAACACTTATTCTAATAGCACACTTAAGTTAAACCATTTTCTACTTAAGTTTAATTTGTATATCCTAGATTGTATATTCATGTTAACATTTTCAAACTTTTTAACTAATACAGGTAAGTTATATATGTTATAGAATACAATTAAGTGTTACACCAATTTATTTATCCTAGTTTAACTATTTTTAAATTGTTTCAATTTCATTTCTCATTTAGACACTCTAATTATTAGGGAATATACTTTTATTTCAAAATTTGAAACCATTACTTATCCTAATGAGAGTTTAATTTCTGGTTTGAAATTCTGATTATAAATATGTACATAGATATATATTTTATCAAAACATACTAAGGAAATTCAAATCAAAATTTATTTTCCAATACTAAAGTGAAGCAAAATTTCTAAGTTGTCTCCCCCACTCGAAGACTCGAAAATGAATGTCGATGATGCTGCAGTCATCACCGAAATTATTTTCCAGTGACACAAGAGGAGAGTACTGACTTATTCCATTAGAATTCTTTGAAACAATTCTATTCGAAAATACTTTCAAATAATATTAATATTAATTTCAAAACAGCATTGTGTCGGTTTGTTTTATTAAGTGTTTTGGAATCTCTATCGATAGCGTTAGCTAGACGAATCGATCGAAAATCCAAACTCGACTCAACAACTCAAACAACATAATATAAAACATTTTTATATTGATTACAAATACGCTCTCCCATAGGATAATTCAAGGACAAGACATAGACAAAGATCAAGACTTGGGAGAAATAGAAAACCAAACTGAAGATCGATTTCGAAAGGAACCTAATCAAAAAGAATCCTAACTAAGAAGATAGATTTTGAAAGGTAAGATAGGCTCGAAAAGGGAAGAATGATTCCGTAATTGATTCAACTCGTTCTAGGATATTGGGACCCTATCACTGATGAGATTTACTTTATATACTAAGTTTTGCCTAAAACCAGAGCTCTGATACCACTGTAACAATCCGTATATTTGGACCATTTAAATCGACAATAATCCACACATGTCTGATTTGAATTGATCAAAACAATAGATTGTTATATATATATATATTGGCATAACTCAGAATATACAGTAAATAAATCAATCACATAATCACAAACACAGAACAATCACATAATAATGTAGTGGAATAATACACTGTTATAAAAGTAGTTCATGAAGCTACTAAGAAGATACAACAATGTCTCAGAGTAATGTGACTGAAAAGAAATACATAGATACAGATATATAAACAAATACATAGTCTGAATGTGGATATCCGAATACAGAAACAACTAAGATGACTGGACAACTTAGCATAAGGTAGATAGACTTCAACAAGATCCAAGCTCCAAGGGAGAGAGACACGAAAGCTGTAATACTCAGACTGACCCGAGCATTCAAGTAAAACAAAAACACTCGAGTCATGACTAACATTTTTATGTAAGTGATAAACTCAAGTGAAACGTCAAATGAAATGCCAAGTAACTTAAAGGATGTTTGGGATCACCATCCTCTAAGGATCCGTTAAACTATCTACTATATAATAGAATACGCTATATACAGTAGTAACTATCAGTAAAGTAAAATATCAAACTAGCGTTAAGCCATGGCCCATTCCACCCTTAACACATTTTATAAATGTCATAGTCTATACAGCACCGTAAGCCCCACCGTAAACTAGTGGTTATCAGAGGGTACCACATAGGTATAACACAAAACAAATCGTAGTGGTCGCGAAAGGATAATCAGTATGACAAGGTACATTAGGTGATACCAACTAGGATACTAGTAGTTGCATGATCCGGACTGATGTTGGGCATTACAGCAACTACCCCAACACCGCGAAACAACACTCCCATAATCGAGGGGTGCACCCAAATCGAATCACAAAAGTAATAGATATGGTAACGAAGAAGTGTGTCCGCTAGAGGTGGCGAACCTCAATGGCCCGGCGCGGCTCCTGTTTTAGTCATGTTAGGGGTCATCCAAAATCGTTCTCTTTCTTCAGTCAACGCGTTCACTAAAACCATCCACTTCATTCTGGATCAACACTCCGCGTATATTAGTTATTAAAGTGGTTTTCGGTATCGACAGAGAGTATGTCCATATCTGATCCCGGTCTCTTTAATAACTACGTTGTTATTACACCGTGGTCATTTTATTTATTCAAATCAATTTTCAAATACGATTTTAAATCAACACTAAAATATTACTTTGATTATATTATAGTTTGAAATATTATTTTAAAATTCACGTTAAATCCATTATTGAAATTTACTCCTAACTTATACACTTCATATTGATTCTTCACATATATTTTATTTCATCATTCAAATCCATAAATTATAAATTTAAATTTATACAATTCAAATTTCACATCTTATAATTCAATTAAGTTAATATAACTTGATTTCATATCTTAAATTCAATATAATTAAATTTCATGCTCGATTTTATTAATACAATTTAGTTTCATAACTTATGTTATAAATTTCATATTAACTCAATTCGAAATCATATCTTCGATTAAATTCAATTTATTCAATTCAAGTTCATGATTTAATTAAATTCAATTTATCCAATTCAAATCTTTATATCTCATAACTTTATTTATAATTTAATTTAATCGAATAACTTCATTTATAATTTCATTCCATCTTATAACTTCAATTATAATTAATTCAATATTAGAACTTCATTTATATTTCAATTCATATCTTATAAACTTCATATCACATTCAATTCATATATAGTTCAATTCGTATTTTGATTCGTTATAAACTTAATTTATTCAATTTATTACGTAAGATCAATTCTTTAATTGAAATTTTAATTCCAAGTAATCTTAAATCATCCATTTATTAATAAAGTTTTATAAAACACATATTATATTATTTAGGTTTAAAATAAATATTAAAGTTTAATTACTAATTTATAAAATAGAAATTTTTATAAAATGTATTAATAGCTATAATTTAATTTAAAAAGTATTTATTTTATTATTACATTATTAAATTATATATTTCCAAATTTATAAAATCATAAGTAAAATCTTAAAATAAATTTAAATCCATATTTACTTATAAATTTATATTTCCAAAATATATATATATATATATATTTTAAAATTTTACTTTATTAAATAAAATGGATATTTATTTTAAAATAAATCCTTTCATTAAATTCCAGAATCAAATCTTTCAAAACCAATATTTTTACATTTCAAAATAGACCAACGGTGTCCGTATATAGATTTCTATAAATTTTATCCATAGATTTTAATTTACGGGTTTAACTCATAAACCCGCAATCCCAATATTTCAACAATAATTGAAAATCGCTTGGGTCTATCATTTCAACCCATAACGAATTTTCTCTTATTCTAAAGTCCGTTCGGGTATGTATCATTTCAACCCATAGTGATTCTAAACTAACAGGCAATAACATAAATAAATATATACGTGTCGTGCACGTGTGCATGTCGTGCAAATGTGAATATCGTGTATATCAAAGTCGTGTAAAATACATATCACATGTAAACACAGATAATAAAATAGCATGCAAGTCATATTTCACGTGTATATCGTGTGTGTCACTTGTGCATATCAAATATATATATCGTGTCAGTGGTGCACAATTAAACATATATAATAAACTAAATAATACTAAGCAATCCTAACACTTCATATAACTTTTCAATGGGTTTTCACTTAACAAAAATGTTAGTCGTGAGTGAGGGATCTCACCTTTCATGGCCGAGAAATGGAATGACTAAGATAAGCACGGACAAGCTAGAATTTCGAAAGAATCTTCAGATAGCAATGGGACAATCATGGCAGGGTTCAAGGGATTTGGTGGGGATAATATATATACGAATATATATAGTTTACAAAATAAATTTGAATTTTAAACACAATTTAAAAATAAAGTCTAATACAACTTTTGTAAATAAATATATAACCTTATATAACAAAACTAAACTAAAACTAACGTATAAACTAAAACTATATAAAACTGTATACATACTTTATATAACAAACTGGTATATCACATTTCAAAACACAAACTATATACATAATTTAAACTGGTATATACAGACTTTAAACATACTTTATAATCTGAATATATAAAACTGTATTCACTTTAAAACAACTATATAGAAAGCAGTCTAATATATATATATATATACAAAACTATACAGAAACCATAACTTCATAACTGAAAACATAGATATACAACCGATTATATGTATATAAAGTTCATAAGCAACTGATTGTGTAAAACCATATATATACAACTGTATGTGTATGAACCTATAAAACTATAACTATATATATAATCTTTATATAAACTTTATACTATATATAACAAAATAAAAAAATAAAACAGAGATATAGAAACTTTATGTTAAACTTTATAAACAACATATAAAACTAAACTAACATCAAAACCAAAGCTATATAAACTATATGCATGATCAGCTGTAGAAACTATAGAAACACTCTAGATATATATATATATATATATATGTATGTATGTATGTATGTATGTAAATTATGTTTATAGTGCTATAGAAACTAACTTTATATATACAACTGTATAACACTTAAAACACTAAACACTGAAAACATATATATATAACTTGGAAACGTATTTATATAAACCATATATTTAAATATATATATATATATAAACCCACTGCTAACATTTATCAATCTTTATTCATATATAAATATATATATTTAAATGTATTTATAGCAACAAAACAGCAAGCATCGAAGACTAGCTGGGTGCTACGGGAATCTGAGAGGGCGGTGGGGAGAGGGGCTGAGCAGCGGCGAGGGTGTGGCAGATCTGGGTTCGATGGTGGGCTGGTTGGGAGGCGGAGCGGCGTGGAATCATGGCGTCGGTCAGAGCAGTCGACGGTGGTTGGCCATGTGGGCGTGGGGTTTGGATTCTGGAGATCTCGGGTTTTGGTAGGCGGCAGTTTCTTTGAAGGTGGCCTTGGGTCGACGTGGGGTCAGGCTGGGGAAGGAGGCGCAGGCGTCGGGTTTGCAAGGGGAATGATGGACGGCGGAGGAGTTGGAGGTGAACGACGGTAGTGGATAGTGGAGAGGGGATCGGTGGTCATAGCGGAAATTGTTGTCTCGGTTGTTGGGTTCCTGGGAGCGAAGGGGATATGCGAGGTTGTGGGGATGTGGTGGTTGGAGTGACTGGTAGCGGCGGTCAGGGTGGAGTTGGGCGCGGTGGGTGGCGATGCGAAGGGAAGTTCACGGTGGAGGAGTTTGCGTGAAAACTAGAGACGCAAGTTTTAAAATAATAATGAAACAATGGGGAAGAGAAGGAAGCACGTTTTACCAGATAGTTTAATTTACATGCAAACAAAAGGAAAAGGCAGCTCGTTTATACAGAAACGTTGGAAATCAAAGGTCCTAAATTGATTGTCATCGGTACACTAAAAGGCTGTTTTAGTTTCAAAGGGTTTGAATAGTCACCAGTCACATCGAATTCCACACAGGGGAGATGAATGGATACCGGTTTGAGCTGCTTAACGGACCGATTTAAAATCCGTTTAATAATACAGTTTGCAACGCCGAACTCCAATTGATGCAAATAAATATACGGTTTTGATCAGCGCGACGAGGCTAACGCAACGGTACGAAGATATTGATGATTTGACACTGTTCGTGAGGTTTGTATATACTAATTGAATCATTTGCTCGCGCGAACAATTTAACTAGCAAATAAAAGCGGAAATTGACGAAACAAAATGTGACGTCATGATCAGAATATTTTTCTTATGCAACATTGTGAAAAATATTTGGATTCGGACAATGGAAAATTTACACTTAGAATTTAAACTAATATGTAAATGAGACGAACGAAATTAACTTCGATATTATTCAACGAAATTTGGCGTACGCCTATGTTTATCTAGACGCATCCCAAATATGAAGTTTGAATAGCAACAGAAATCGTTTGCGAAAATTCGAATTTTATACTAAATAAACGATTTAAAAAAATTAAATTGGGTCGGCAATTCAGGGTCGTTACAACAACTCTAACATCAAGCTCGAACCACCATCACGTTGCACCAAAATAAGCAACGTCAGTCGTCTGTGAACTCCAAACACTGAACTAGCTCCCGATAATCTACTAAACCTGACTATCTGAAATCCCCAACTCTAGACTGCCCGTGTGGAAAATTGTGGACACCCAGAGTTTAGGAAGGGAACAATAAACTCCGGGTCAGTCATGGGACTGGTGTGAGTAACAAAACAGTTTATCTTTAAAACAAACAACAAAGGAATTTTCAACATTGAAATCCGTAATGCTTTTTGGAAAATGAAACTACCATAAGACCTCCCACCACACACACAATGCAATCGCAGACTTGGAGGAGATTTCTTCTTATGATAGTCAAATATGCTTAATACGAGAAAACTCTTTGATATTATTACTAGTGCATAGTGTAGGAAACATTTCGAAAATACAATATTAATCTTAGCCAGCATAGGTACCATTATATTATGCCTGCTATAGCTGCCGCCTGAGGAGACAGGTTATACAAATTGCAATCGTAAAGGCTCGTATTGTTTCTTTGGATTTTCCAACAAATGGTCAGGCTAAGGAACTTCCTATGCCACATGGGTACGCCTCTGGAGGGACGCCCCGAGAACTAACTAGCTCTCTGCCAACACAAGGCCGGGTTACCTCTTACTAGGTAACTACTACACGAATATGCCACCCCCGGTCGTTTGCGGCCTTTATCCGAGGCGCCTCGATCACAAAGCAACAATCACACAGTAAATAAGATTGGAGCAACCACACAGGTAAATATCTGAGCTCCATACCATGATACCACCTTTTTCCAGAAGGAAATGACATACCCTAAAGGGAGCGACCCTCATAACCTTGCCGCATCTTTCCTGTTTCAACCATTACCGGTTTGTGAGGCTCGATGAGGTCTCGTCCACAAAGCTACGCTTTTTCACAAAGCCATGCTTTGATCAACAAATGATCAACAACACACAGCAGCACTTAGCATGCCACACTACTAAATTGGGAGTATATCACTGATAACCTTCAACTACATAACCTCTGAGCTCGTACGTCTCAGAGAAGGGTGTTAAGCTAAGAGAATAAATCTCCGCCACCAAACAGAAATGTATTTGAAAGAAATCAGCTTTATGTCTCAAAGTGTAGTGTCAGACATACAACCATACAAGTCTGTTCTAGGTTCGAACAGAACCGAAGGCACTTCCAAAGAAGCCCTTGCAATCCGGGTATTCACAATCCCGATCGAACTTCCCATCGCTTAGGTAATCTCTATACCTGGCGCTACTCGGTGCAGAGACAATCGATAGGTTATCCTATCGTTTTCACAAATACCCGGTCTTCACCACCGGACTTCAATTGCTATCCATATACGACGTATCACTTATTCGGAATGGGTTGTATGACACAAAGGTCCTCTCCCGGCTAAATCGAATAATGAGCGCAATATTTAAAACTATATGGATATGGAATTTCAATTAAGTCACAACTTATTATCCAAAACTCTTCTTTAAATGGTTTAAACAAATCACCATTTTTAATATTTTACACAAAAAGATTCATTTCACAAAGTTCACCCAGTTTCACAAAGATCCATTCATAGATTTTCCAAATCAATTTCCATTTCAATTTGGATTTAACTCGTCCAATCTTTAAAACAAAGATTTAATTGATAGCTTCCAAAACAATTCCATTTCGACCTTTTATACAAAAGGTACACCTTTCCAATTTCAAAACAAAGTTCAAAAATCTTTCACAAAGATTTATTCATAACTCGAAAAACTATTTCCAATTCAAACTTGAAATTCCTTTAATTAAATTGGAATTTTATTTCTTATATGAAAGCTTTTATCATTTGAAAACAAATAGTTTTCATTTCGGAAAATCTGATTCATTTATACGAGTTAAAGTCCTTGGGTTAAATTCAAATTCTCAAAACCATACTTTTAAAATGGTTTAAATTCATATAAACACATTTATAACCTCTTTAACCATAATTTCCAAACATGGAATTCAATTCCAAATTTTGAATTCAAATTCAAATTAAATTATTCAAATTGGAAACTTTACCAAGTTATTCAAAATAACTTTTCTCTTTAAAATCTCCTTTTCAAAAGCTTTAACATTTAACCCAAATCCATTTCCAAAATCAATTGAAATTAAAATTTCAATTTCAAAAACATTAAATTTAAATCATCTGTGACTTAACCGATTTCCACGTGAAATCCATATTTGTGTGTGTAAGAATGTGGTCTAGGGGTTTTACACAATAGTGCAACATCATCAGTCATTACAGATACAATCACAACAATATCGATAAGCGATATAATCCTATAACGCTTATCTATATACACAGAATCATAGATAGATAATATAAATGCATTATAAATAAATTACATTACAGATCACAACACAAATCAGGATATATCACAAAGCATCACACAACGGAGATGATAAAACAATTCACAGCATTCAATAGAATACAATCATCCATAATTGAAACCAATTAAGATATCTGATTAATCTAAACCAGATCATTTGCCTATGGATAATTCCTAGTCAGGGTTAATTAATAATTAATTAATTACAAACATTTAATTAATTATTCTTTAATTAATCAATAATTACCCTTTAATTAATTACAAGTTAATTAATCATCCTCTAAGTACTAATTAATCACCCTTGATTAATTATGCCCTAATTACATTAAGTAATTATCCTTAATTAATTACACAAATTAATTATTCTTAACCAATTACAGTAATTAACCTTTAATTACTTCATAATCACTTATCATTGATCAATTAATCAACCCTTAATTACATCATTTATTATATTAATTAATGATCTCTAATTACATTTATTAAATCATCAAGTGATTATCTTAAATTAATTAAACTTAATTAATTAACTTAAACCTTAATTAATTAATTTAAACCCTTAATTACTTAATTAATTAATCCAAATAATTAATTAATTATCCATTTTAATTACCTTAATAATTTAATGAATCTCAAATCCTAATTAATTTTAAGATAAAACTTTATTCTTACTCATGATTGAATTATCATTAAAAAAGTATTTAAAAATAATTTACCTTTAAATTTACCTTTAAATTCCATTTTAAATTTAAGATTTAAAATGAATACAAATTTAACTTTAACAAAGTTTAAACAATTTAAAAACCTTTTAAATCTCATGTTAAAGAAATACCTTTGCTATAAAGAAATTTTAAAGAGTTAAAAACAAATTTCCTTTTAACTTCACCTATTTAAAAGTATAATTCCTTCTATTTAAACTTTTTTAAACATTTGAATTTATAACTTTATTTTATTCAAATCTTGAATTCAAATTTAGATTTAAAACCAGATTTTAAAACTTTGATTTAATCTCTGTTTCAATATTCCTTCATGATTTAAATCCCATTTTAAATTCAAATTGTTAAAATATACTTTTAATTGCTTAACCATTATTAGTTATTAAAACAATTTAAATTTAAGACTTGATTTATTTCCAAAGTAAGTTTCAAAACTAACTTGAATTTATATTTAAACTTTAAATTTCAACTCAAGTTTAAACCTGGATTTATAAAATTTAAATTTAGTTTAAATTTTCAAAGCAGAAACAAGTTTCTGTTTAAACCTGGAAAACAGGTTTACCCGAGCCACACCTAGTTTACTTCGAGTTCAACACGTCAAAAACTCGAGTGAAACACTAATCTACTCGAGAGTTTCCCAAGGCTCTCCCCTGCTCTAACAACACAATGGCCAGTACCAAGAAGTGCACCGTGCACGTGCACGGTGGCTCCTGGCCGCCTCCGACCATCTCTGATGGTCGTCCCACACCAGAAATCAACTTCACTCCTAAACCACGATCATCAGATCGTCCTCCATCAACTCGAATTTGAATTCGAGCTCAATGCCAAGCCTGGGAACAACAGGAACAACCCCCACCCAAATTTGGAAAACCCGTCGCCTCTACAACCTCGACCACCAGAGGACCTGAAACTCCGGTCGAAGCTTCTTCAATACCTCCTGTACTTCCTCCCAAGAACACGCAGCACTCCTTCCTCAACGATGAGATCACTAGAGTTCGACCATATAAGGAAATTTAAACAAACTAGAACTGCTCTTAAAATCTAACTCTAAAAATTATGATTTATGTTTTAAAAATCATGTTTTTGTATGAGGATTCAGTTTAGATACCTAAATTCGAAAATTAAGAGATTCGAATTTTGATTAATTTAGAGTTGTGCTCAGACGTCTTGCTTTCCAGAGATGATACCAAGTTATTTTAACTTGAATATATTTTTAAAATTTAGTTCAAGGTCAAACAAACATTTTTGGTTTTGATCCTAAGTCCAAACATCAAGTAGGTTGAGCAGAAATGATTTTTGAAACAGACTTATGTTTTAGAGTTTGAAAACAGAGAATGTTTATAACAACCTACACACACACCATTTACTAAGAACTTATACATATCTATATATATACATATATACATATACACACATATATAAACATACTTATCATTGATCTTACTTGCAACAGATCCACATTTAAAAGAAAGTTACTCGCATTGATTTGAAAATGAACAGAGCTGCTATTTGAAACAGACTTGAATTTGCAAGCTGAAACCCATTCTTGATTCTCTGGTTTGCTTTGATTTGTATTGATGTTTTAAGTTGAGGTTTTGTTTTAAGTTTGGATGATATTTTACTTCAGATTCTTCTCAGTTTTGAATGGAACGAACTGATGAAAAGGAAGATGATGTATAAAGAAATGAAGTTACAGAGTAATATTTTGTACAAGGTGATAAAAATGTGTTTGTACAATTGATCAGAGATTTTTTCTTTTTTATGAAGGCTGAAGTGATAGCATACTTATCTAATTTTGCTAGTACATAGATATTTATAAATTTTGTGGTTCATTCTTGAATATACTTCTTTCTTCTTTTGCAAGCCTTCATATATATATAATCTTTGTTTTCTTTTACAATACTTTCATATATATATATATATAAGTGAGCTTCTATTTTATTTTAATTTTATTTTATTATTTTTGTTTGTTTCATTCTATTTGTATTATTTTGTATTATGATATTAAAATTTATATATATTTATTTTATATTATATAAAACTATATATTTTATTTGGTAATATAGATGAATTTCTAGATTTTAATTTGTTGTTAAAATTTTTAGCAAATGTTCTACTTTCTATTTTTATTATAATTTATCTTATATTTATTTCTATTTCTAGTTTAAATATTTATTATTATTATTTTACTTTAATATTTATTGTCTTATATTTATTTTATAAATTCAAATCATTATTAACCATCAATTCTAAGTTTAAATCATTTATTTATTTCCTTGTGTCCAAAGTCTATATTTTTATATTTATTTCTAACCCATTTATTTAAGATTTAAATTCAAATCAAATATACACATATATATTCAAATTTACTCATATATGTCTGTATACATATATATACACATATATACAATATTTAAATTTTAAATGATTTAACCTAGAATTTATTCGAACTCGAGGAAACTCGCATCAATTTACAAATTAATTTTACAATTTTAATTCAAAAATTAAATTAATTATCAATTTAAATATTTATAAAATCCGGGGTCGTTACATTTTATGCTTTAGATAGTTGTGGTAGTCTCTCCATGACGGTGGCAATTTTCCCGTGATGGTTTCAACCAAAAACGATTCTCCAACCTTATGACCTTCCGCTTCGAGTTCATGAATGATGATTTGTAGTTCATGCAATTGAGCTGTCACCGGTTTGGAGTCAACCATCTTGTAGTCCATGAATTTGTCTACAATGAATTTCTTAAGACTGATATTCTACGTCTTGTACTTCGTGGCAAGTGCATTCCAGAGTGCTTTTGTTGTCTTTAGAGGTTGATATACTTTGTATAGTACCTTGTCGAGACAATTTAGAATATAGTTTCTGCATAGGAAATCGGAATGCTTCCACGTATCAACATCTGATTCCTTGCCTGGTGCAGGAATCGGTTCCTCCTCCTCGAGATACCGTTGCAGACCGAGTGTGGTGAGATAAAATAACATCTGATTCTGCCATGTTAAAAAGTCGTCACCATCTTCTTTAAAAGGATCGGGCCTGTTGTGTGTAGTAGCCTTTGTTGATAGTTCAATTGTTGCCATCTCGATTTTAGTTAAAACAGGAAAGTCTTAAGATGTTATACATCTAGTATACCAAAACAGAGAATAATCAATTATAAACTCGTCTCACAAGTTTATTAATCAGATTTCCACTACTCTGGAAGTCTGTATTAGCTAATTTAAGCAATATTTATGTCGTAATTAAATTACAACAACAAACTAACAACTATAGCAATAACTATAGCGATAGATCAAACGTAATACTATTTACAGAAATAGCACAACGTAGAAAACGAAAATGATAGATATATATAAATATATAAATCAATTATAAACCTAACCGATTGAAGAAGGAAATTCCATCTAAGGCTTGTCGTAACAATTTCCTTAAGACTTTATTTAAAGTCTCCCAAGGTACAACAGACGTAATATGCACGAGATTGTAATGAGTATGTCAACTCTGTAATATATTGTATAAAGTAGTAGAGAAGAAGAAGCAGAAGAAATTAGAACTGGAATTGAATGAGAATGTGATTAGTATTCTCTTCTATTTATAATTTCGTCCACACCCCTTCGAACAGTCGCGTCTGCCTGACGGGTTGCACCTGTTGCCTTTCATTGCTGCTGTTCATTAACGGGCCGCACCCGTTCACTACTGGTTCTATGTTCGCACCTGCTACTGCCATAAGTCGCACCCGCTCGCGTCTAACGGGTCGCACCCGCTTCCGTCTGCTAATGGATGCGTCTGTTCGCCAAAAAACCCGCGCCCGCTTCAGAAGTCGCACCCCCTCAGTGCGTCCGCGTCCGCTTCTGAACAGATTCGCTCCTGTTCGTATAGCCTGCAACTGTCAGAAAACCCGGCCCATTTTTGCAGTAAAAATAGGATCATATCAGACCCAAACCCGAGCCCAGCCCGGTTCGGTTCGGTCGGACAGACAGCGGCGGCGCGCGCGCGCGTGGTGGTGATGCATGATCTCCCTCCTCACAACGAAGCAAATATTTGGATGCCCCAGGGCCCCAACCCCTTCATTGCAAAGCTATTAATATACTAGAATAGCTTTGCAAATTTGACGATGTGGGACTTTGTAATTTTCATTCATTTTAGGTATTCCAACAATTATTGTACTACTTAAATATATAACAACTAATTAATATACTTGGTAATATGACATATCTATATAATAAACAACATTTCATGGTTAATATACGATGAATGTAACAATCATGTATTCAAAGTTATTTAATATTTAAAATTATACCTCGACCACATCCAAGGCTGTCAACATGCAATGCGTGTATCTCTCAGGTAGATCATGCAGAATATGTAAGTCGTCAATAGTCGTATTAGGAGCAATGTGATGTGGACCATCAAACTCCTCTGTCTACCGTCGAATGGTAGATCTAGCAATTTTGATAATGCGGGGCAGCATTTCAATGGTTTTTGTGAATAAAAATTGAAAAAAATAAAGTAATAATGGGGTAGAAAGGGCTAGGTGCGGCTTTTATAAGCGCTCAGCATCTAGTACATGGGCGTCTATTTAATAGGCGCCTAGTACTGGATGCTTATAAAATAAGCGTCCACAACCAGACGCCTGTTAAACAGGTGCCCATCTGTTAGGCTCTCCTCTTACTATTCAGGGCGTATATTGAAGGGCTGAATATTACGCCCTGAATCCGTCGGAAATGCCCTTGGGTGATCTGTCCTTCTCTTCCTTGTGTTGAAAACAAACTGCTCCAAAACAAATGCCTTCTCAAAAAAAGAAACTGCCGAATAAATAATCACCTAGAAATTCTGTCTCAAGGTTTATACTTCACATCTAAAAAGAAATTGTCGACCTCGCGCTGCTTTGAAATCGAATTTGACTGGAAGCTCTTGACTGAGATGAAGCCGCTGACACTGCCTGAGTTTGTTGTCGAAGAGTTTAGCATTGCCACGCTGTTGTTCGAAATCAAAAGCCAGGGACTCCTGTTGTAAACCAAGATGCTTCCAAGGTTTCTGTCTCGATGTCGTAGCCTTCGCTTCAAATCGTTAAATCTTGTCGTCATGACGTGATGCCTGGAACTCCTTACGATGCCAATTTGTTGAGATTGGCGGATGTTTGGAAACTGTGCTCGTCGTAGCTACTCAGTGATGGTGTGACGCTTCTGAGTGGTGGAGGAGGTGACTGTTCTTGCTTGAGATGATGATGCTGGAATTGGATTGTTGTGTGGACTGCTACTCCAAATTTGATGCTTGGCTATTAAGTGTAGTTGATGTGGAGATGGTTTGCTGCCGAAGTTAATGATCGAGTTCGCTGGAAATTGTCACCTGTGAAGCTGACTTGAAGGTTGTGTTGTCAGAGATTAAATGCAATCAGAACTCAAGCAGTCGGGTATTCCCTTTTTCTTGTTGATATCAATACTCCTTTCTTGAGTGTGGATGTATATATGTATGGGTTCCTGGAGAGGTGATGTTGGTGTTCCTTATGCAAAGATGTTAAAGGTTTGGGATGATAGATCTGAAGCTTGGTTAATAAGATGATGAGTTGACGTATGAGATGATCGGATTTCTATTGATTGTTGATGTGTTGAAGTTTTGGTGTGTTGAAATTGAGTGATGAACTATTGTGAATCCGATGCAATCAACTAAATTGGAGGCTTCAGGATATATAGCAGTATGATTACTAGAAAAGAAATCAAGTAATAAGGGCAAAAGATTGAATTTGAAGGATTCTGATATTCTGATATATCTTTTGTTGTATTACTTCATTGGTTATACGTCTCTCTACTTCTGATTTATATTTGTTTCCCTTTCATTGTATATATGGCCTATTTCCTTTTGCTTCAGATCTTTATTTCATTTTCTCTGTATATATAGCATTTTATTGCATTGAAACGGAACTTCTCCACGATTAATATTTTATAAATATAACCTGTGAATATACAATTTTGGACAAACGCATTAAATATTATGTATATTTATTAATATCAAACGGAAATTAACTGCAATATCTAACAATATTTTCTTTTTGATAATAATACGTATATATTATTTTACAAATAAAAATAGATGTATTTGAAATGTAATACATGTAAATCAGACATATGAGATGTAGTGTATGACAATTTAATTAGAAACAAAATTATGCTTAGAAAACTACTAAGCTGTAACACACTCTGAAAACAAAATCAAATATAAAAATATGTTTGTTATCTTCAAATGAGGCATATACTCTACAATCTTTCTTTTTTTGGTGATTACAAACAACAAGTTAAGGTTTGACGGTTGTAACTAGTGTTGAGTGTGTACTCGATATCGTAAGATCAAAATCATAACATAATGTTTCAATATGTATAACATGCTCCTCCTATTGATATACACTCTCTACATATGTGACATATGAATTCGAGAATAAAATATTAAACCAAAAATATTTCTTTTAATATTAATAATGAATTCACAATTTCACACTGTCACCAAATCTTAGCTGCTCTCTCCCTCTTTGTTCTCATCAAAAGTATAAATATCAAATTAACATGATGAGAAAGTGATATTGAACGATGAAACTCGATCAAAACATGACATTAAATTTTTAATGAGAAGTCAACTATAATTCATAGTAACTATAATGATCAGTCATATCCCAAGAGCTGAAGGAGAAACAAAATAAGTGTAGTTATATGTAGTGGGGTTCAATAAACATAGCTTATAAGATATTACGTAATTAAATAGCTTATTTTTAATTCATTATGTAATCAAGTTAGAATAACTTATCCCTAACTCAACGTAAATGAGATCAAGAACATTCCATACATGCATTGTCGCGTGGTCTATTAGATGAGGATGGACGTTACTTGATGAGTACCGACATACCTATTTTATAGGCATCTTGGGACTTAGGGAGTCTGTTGTGTCATATATGTAAAATAAATTTACAAGCTTTCAACAATAAATTTTGGATATGTCAATTTAACTATCTCATATAAGAATAAGAAATATAGTGAAAAGAAATAAAGTAAGGTGAATCGATAGAATGTGATAGCCAAATGGTAGATTCAGAGATAATGTCGATATGCAATAATCAAAAATAGAAACTCTAATGTATGCTTGATTATCAAAAAATATCATAACATCATTATTCAATCGAATACAAAATGCAATATCCTTAATCATCTATGTAATCAATATAAATACTTTTGAAAATCACATAAGAAGGTTCAATTGATCATGGTATAGTTTCAACAGTAAATTTTCTGTAGATATCTCAAAAATATTTTCAATTTATATTCTATCATTGAACATGCTATATGAATTGGTTTTATAACTATTTGTGTAAAGAGAAGCATATGGTCTAAGTGTTGGGGAAAATCCCTTCAGATGATCAGTCTAAGAGAATAAAAAATCCAACGCAGCAGAAAACAACTAATTGGATCGTGATTGTAGTGAGACTATACAAATAGAGATAAACACCAAAACAGACAGTCACAGATCTATGCAATGTAGAAAAACAAATAACACCAGTATTTATAATGGTTCCACTATCGCGAGACAGTGTACGTCCACTTGGGGAGAGGAGATTTTATTAATCACTGAAAGATTAGAGTTACAAGATTGATTCACTTTTGGATGCTATACATAAGAAGAATTTACAATACAGACAAAATTCTACAGAGTTTCAGCTCTCTAGGATGGCTCTGAAATTGGCTGAAATTAGCTCTCAATTTCGGCTGCCATTGTTGTCCAGAAGCTCCTCTATTTATAGAGTGAAGAAATGAGGAGGGGTGGCTGCTATATAGCAGCCCTAAGGTTTGCTTCGGCATCATTCTGGTTCGGCATGCATCTGGTCCAGCAAAGCACAAAAGCTTGGCATTTGGTTCGGCACATAGCATTTGGATCGGCATCACCAAATACCGAGCGAGTAATTTGGTTCGGCATTCCTCACGAACTAATTTGGTTCGGCATAATGCCCGAACGAAATAATTGAACCGGCATGCCACCGAATGAAATATTTCGTTCGGCATTATTTTCCACCGCTCCAAGACTTTGTCTTCAGATCTCCTTTATCGAATGAAGCACTTCACCCACCGCTCCAGATCATCATTCTCCGCTACCGAACCAACTATTTGGTTCGGCATGAGATTCACCTCCAAAGCAAGCTCGACCGGCATCACTGCCTTCCATCGGACCAAATCCCCTCTACGGACCATCCATCTGGTCCGGCAAGCTGCTCCTCCACCGAACCACTTTGCTGGTTCGGCCTTCAGCTCCTGCTCCCAAGACTTCGCCTGCTTCTTAAGTATCTCCAATGGCCTCATCTTCTTCATGAATTCCAGGTATCATCTCTAACAATCTCCACCTTGATACCGAATTCCATACAAGTCTTCCAACTCCATCCACACCTTTATGCTCCAAGCAATAGATACTTACCTAATGAGCTTCGGCAATGCCATCACCCATTACACTCTGTCAACAAACTCCGGCAAGGCCACCACCCGTCAACAAAGTGTTCGAAGTACCCAGTCGGTGTAGAGCCTATCAATCTCAACCATGAAAACAAACGTCTCCATGAACCATCTCAACTCTCCCCTCATGTCACCCCGTGGCACCTAACACTTCATTGAACGAATCAAGTCTGAGCAATGCTCGAACTTAGCAACAGGCAACGACGTAGTAAACATGTCTACTGCATTCTCCTTTGTGTGAACTTTCTGAAGATGAACTAGCTTTTCTTCACTCATCGAGACAAGGAACGACTCTCCCACCTCAATATGCTTCGTCCTCGAGTTGAACGCCAGATTTTCAGCTAAATTAGTTGCACTCTGACTATCACATTACACATCCACGTCTTCATATACGAAGTCCAAATCACACAACAATCACCTCAAATAAAGCGCCTCCTTAGCTGCTTCAACCGCAACTATGAGCTCTGCCTCTGTAGTAGACAAAGTCATAATCGTCTGCAACCTCGCTTTCCAACTGATCGCTATCCCACCAATTGTGAACACATATCCGGAGGTTGACTTCCTTCGATCTCTATCACCGGCATAGTCGGAATCACAAAATCCAACCAAGCTGAAATCTCTTCCTCAGCCACCAAAGACAAGTCCATGGTTTGGAGTACTTCTAAGGTATCTGAAGATACACTTCACTGCTTCCCAATGCGTCTTCCCTGGATTCGCCATGAATCTACTCACCAATCCAACAGCCTGTGCAATGTCGGGACTAGTGCAGACCATGACATACTAATTTGGTTCGGCATTCCTCACAAACTAATTTGGTTCGGCATAATACCCGAACGAAATAATTGGACCGGCATGCCACCGAACGAAATATTTCGTTCGGCATTATTTTCCACCGCTCCAAGACTTTGTCTTCAGATCTCCTTTACCAAACGAAGCACTTCAACCACCGCCCCAGATCATCATTCTCCACTACCGAACGAACTATTTGGTTCGGCATGAGATTCACCTCCAAAGCAAGCTCGATCGACATCACTGCCTTCCATCGAACCAAATCCCCTCTACCGGACCATCCATCTGGTCCGGCAAGCTGCTCCTCCATCGAACCACTTTGCTGGTTCGGCCTTCAGCTCCTGCTCCCAGGGCTTCGCTTGCTTCTCGAGTATCTCCAATAGCCTCATCTTCTTCACGAATTCCAAGTATCATCTCTAACACTAAGAGTATACACGTTAATATATCATTAATAAAGACTCATCTCAAAAGGTTTCATCAAAGCTCAAAAATTTTTAAAATTAATCTCCAACAATCATATCAAGTTTTGAATAAAAACATCTGATTCATTGCAAGGTCATTTCCAAAAGTCATTTCGAGTAAAAAATCTATCATCATAAGAATTTTCAATATTTTCAAATCAAGGAACTCTCTAGTCAAAACTCTTATATCAAAAAGAATTTCTCATCAAAAATTTATATCAAAGATTTTGGTAAAGATGTCTCATTTTAGAATATTCATATTATAAATAAATATGAAGAGCAAAACAAAACAAAAAATCTTAAGAAAGTAAAAAATGCAAGCTCTCCACAAGTGTATGAAAAATTGTGTGAAATATCAGTCAATCCATGAGGCATATGAGCTATCAAAAATATCGTACTAGAGAATCACAAAAGGTTGAAGTCATACCGGATGTTCTAAAAAGAAAGAACAAATTAACCTATCATTGTTAATTGGGCTGCCACGGTGGCAAACAATGACCTCAAATACCATTTGTTACTCTCAACGTGTCAGTGGTGGTGAACAACGGTACCTCAGAAACATTGTTTTATGTCCCATCTCTTGAACCATCATCATCAAGTCAAGCATGAAAAAACAGGCATCGTCAAACAAGCTTTTTGCATACTCCACAATGTCAATGATTTGGCTCCAACGTTTGAATTTCTCATCTTCGCTTACCTTGAAGTTGCATTTGCATTCAACATTGTTATCTACAGTGTGTGGATCTCCACTTTGTTTTCCTAGACTAGGTAACATTATAATTATCGCTCATTGAATGTATAGAACAAATTGAAATCTGCACCCATCGCAGTTACTTCTTGGCCCGTCATTGTACTTACATATTAGAAGAGAAAGTGAGTGGTCTAGAAAGAGATGTAAGACCACATTATTGAAATCTTTGGCACCTAAGTTTTTTTGTATAGCAAGCCATTGATATTAAAACTGTACCCCTAGAAACCAAATTTCCTTAACTCGTTTATCCGTGTTCCTATTTTGACAATTATTATAAATATGTCCAATATTGCCACACTTTATGCATTTGGGAAATACACTTCGCCTCTAATGGTGTTACTAGTCGTTTGTTTATAAACTGATATCTTTTTAAATCCAAGCCCTTTTTTGTTATTTGCAAATAGTTGATTTCCTACTAACATATTAAACGATTTTTCACCAGTTGAAATTTTTTGAATAATCAACTCGAGTTCATTAACTTTGGATTTTAAAAAATTATTCTCCTTTATTAGCTTAGAACAACAACTAATAGCATTCACTCTCTTTTCAAAATCGTTTCTTTTTAAGACCATATTTTCATTTTTAAGCTCTTTAATTTTGGTCTTAACTTCAAGTATCTCGATTTCAATATGTTGGCTTTTCCAAATTCAAGTTTTTCAAAATCCTTGATTTTTTCAATCTCTTTTTCCAATTCATGATTTATTCAAATAATTTCAGTTTTACTATTTTGCAAAATCATGTTTTCATTTTCAAGAGTTTTGAAATTTCCTTTAATGTCGGTTACCTTTTGAAAAATCGCACATTTATCGCATTCAAGATTTACGACCATTTTACTCTTTTCAAGTCATTTTCAAGCTCATCTAAAATTATCTCAGTTTTAACCAAATTATCTTTTTCAAAAATTTCACTTTTGGAATTTTCAAACAACAAAAAATTCTTCAACTCTTTTTGTAAAACGTTATTCTTGTAGTTCAGCTTAGTTTCATTTTCATTCAAAATCAAATCTTTCGTTTCAAGCTTTTGAGAAATTTCATTGAAGCAAACAAATTCTTTTTCACAGTAAAAGCATTTTTCGCAGTCAAAGTTTTTAGTTTTCTTAGTATTTTCAAGCTCGTTTTTTAACTCGTCATTTTTTTTAACGCAATTCAAACTTTTCAGATTTCAATTTGTTATTTTTCGGCTTAAGGTTGTCAATAGTTCTAGTTAATTCATGATCAAGATAAGCAAATCTTCAAACAAAAAACCACTTAGCTCATCATCTGTTGAGTCACCATTATCGTCGTCTTCATCATCATCCATATCGTCCTTTATATAGCCGGTCAAACACACTTCTGCTACTGTATCAGCTTTGGAAAGTCCTTTATCATTATTGAATTTTTCACCAAATTTTGCATCGAGTGTGCTTCAAATTTCGTGTGCAGTCAAACAATAAGAGTGTGGTTAAACTCGGATTTATCAAGTCCAGAGATGAGAATATTCATAGCATTAGCATCAAGCAAAAAATTATTCTTATCAAGCATATCCAATCCATTTTCAGTGATATCCCATATATGAGAATCAACATATTTTAAATAAATTCTCATCTTATACTTCCAATATGAAAACCCAATGATCCCCCCACAATGGCTATTTTCTCCATCTCCAACTCCATAAATACACTACTTTCACTCTTCATATTCAAACTAAACTCTTCACAACTTTCTTCTCTAAACCACATTATCTTTAAATCAAAACCGATCTTTATAATGTCTTCACCATTTGGAGATTTTATGCATCCTTCCCATTCTCAAAACTATGTTTTCGAAGACGATAACGAGCAACAACACAACACTCCACCGACCCGGCATTCATCCAACCCGTGATGAAGTGGACTTTGACTTATGCAATATCTACTGTCATTATACCAAAGACTCGATTAGGGGTACTGGCCAAAGGGGCGACAAGTTTTGGAAGAAAATAATTTGTTGGAACGGTTCACCATGGAGCTTACAATGGTAAAAAAAAGAAGACCAACTATTATTTTGAAAGTTATTGCTTTTAGCGTTCTTCAATCCAGTGACAAGCTTTTGGCGTTCTTTAATCCAGATTAGGGGTATGCATTAGGAATAAAAGAACTGCCCCCAAAGCATACCATGGAGCTTACAATGGTATAGAAAGAAGACCAACTATTATTTTAAAAACCATTGCTTTGTGCGATTTATGGATACGACATGCTTTCTTTGGAACGCCTGGATCTAATGAGTTAAATGTTATGGAGAGATCACCCTTATTTAATGATCTGGTACAAGGTGTTAGCCCCTGAGAAGTTGGTTTTGATGACAACAACCTTAGAATAAGATTATAAAATATAAATACTAACATTATTGTTTAGATATATATGTATATGCAGGATATATATACATGTACCAAAGAATGAAGACTGTACAGTATAGAGATTCAAGAACTGATGAACTTAAGATCGAAGATATCAAGATTCAAGACTCATGAGTATCAAGATTATCAAGAGTTCAAGATTTCAAGATAAGTAATTTAGTTAGGAATTTTGTTAAAACTCCTAGAAAAGCACTGACATCTTAAAATCCATTTTATTCGTAGAATGTAATCCACTTCGAGCCCGTTAAAGGGATGGAACCCTAAGTAGGATGGAACCTACGAAAAATCTAGTGGAACATTGTTTTGTATCCACTAACTTTTATTCAAATGTTTTACAAAATTATATCTTGTTTTCAAAATGATTTCAAAATATTCCTTTTTAAATAAAAAAACATCTATCATGGTTTTAAAATAATTTTAGCCTCAAAATAATCTTTATTTTCAATATCAAATTACCATTGGTTTTAAACTAGCTTTTAATTATAATATATTTAACTTTTAATATTTATACTTAGATTTAAATATAAAATTATAGTAAAATTTTATATATACCAAAATATTATTCTCTATACTTATTTATGTATTATAAAAAAAATTTAAGTATATTTATAATGTTTAAAATAGTTTTAATACAAGATATAAGTTATTTTCAAAGAAAACAAATTACCAAAAAAAACTTAGGCTTATCGACAACCCCAAGGAACCCTTGTCGACAAGGTGACAGTTTATTTCAAAAGTTTGAATTTCAAAGGAAGTTTCTATTCGTCGTATCCTTTCACGAATGGACATGGCTGTTGTTCTACTATAAATAGGGGCTGTTTTAAATGAATTTACAATCATATTTTCTCTGATTTCACTCCTCTTCTTCTTCCACATTTCTTTATATACATTTTTACCATTACTCTACCGAAGTCACCATTGAATCTAACTAGATCATCTCTGGTTTGATTCTCTATCACTATCTCAACAAGATCCCAGTGCTATTCAGAGTTATAGACTTCTTTGTATTCAATCGAGCGAGAAAAGGTGTGATTGTAGCCTGGAAAATCAATCGGGTGAACTTGTTGCCCGTAAAATCAAGTATCTCTACCCAGAGGATTGTGAATCTGGAGCGGTGTACCTCGTGGCCTTGAAATCGAGGGTGTAATAGTAAGAATTGATTTTGAAAGGAAATCTGTACTTGTGTTGCGGGACTGGATGTAGGGTAACTCCGAACCAGTATAAAATCCGGTGTGTTCTTTCCTTTATTGCTTTTACTTTATATCTACATCTATGTTTGATTCTGTGATCATATCTGTGTTTGAATATTGCATACATTTGTGTCCAAATTAAGATAAACTCAAAAAGAATTAGTAATTCCTTAAAACACTATTCACCCCCCCCCCTCTAGTGTTAATTCCAGCCTTAAGATCTGTAATCCGCATTTCTCACATTTGGTATCAAAGCAAGGTTTTCAAAGTTTCATAATCTGAATTTTGAAAAATTTCAAAATGGCTACCAACACTGGTACTGTTACTACAACCAACACCGGTTCTATTACCTCTGTCACTAGTTCATTTGTAGAAGGTCCGTCTACTGTCAGACCACCACTTTTTAATGGCAGTAACTATGCATATTGGGCATGTATGATGAAAATATATTTACAATCTGTAGGACTAGACACTTGGAATATCACACAGACTGAATATTTTGAACCCACAACTGGTTTTGCACAGTGGACTACTGAGCAAAAGACCGTCGCACAAAATAAATCTAAAGCTATGAATATTCTGTTTTGTTCACTTGATAGGAATGAATTTAATAGAGTGTCAATTTGTAAGTCTGCATATGAAATCTGGAAAACTTTGCAAGTTACTCACGAAGGAACAAGCAAAGTTAAAAAGACCAAAATTTCCATGCTCACAAATCAGTTTCAATTATTTAAAATGAATCCTAATGAATCTATTCCAGATATGTATAGTATATTTCAGGATATTGTGCATTCTCTAATATCCTTGGGAAAGGTATTTTCGGAAGAAGATCAAGTAAGAAAAATCTTAAATTCTCTTACTCCAGAATGGGATCAAAAGACACTTGCGATCGAAGAGGCAAATGACATCAATACCTTAAATATAGAAGAATTAATTGGAAATCTAATGTCGTTTAAGTCCAAATGCTTGGGAGAAGAGAAAGCAAAGCATCTGAAAAGAAATCAATTGCATTCAATGCATTGACCGATGGATTAGACTCAAACAGCGATAATGATGAAGAGATAGCCTTTATGACCAAGAACTTTTGGAAATTCCTGAAATACAGAAAGATGAATAATCTCAAGAGAAACAACTATAAGAACTCTGGTAATCAGAATGTAGTGCCAAACTATATCAAATGTTTCAACTGTGACGAACCAGGCCATATCAAAAGAGACTGTCCGCATCCAGATAAGCAAAATCTTCCTATAAACAATGATTCCGCAAAGAAACGAAAACGTGCATTTACCGTTACTCTAGATGACTCAGACTCGTCCTCAAGCGATGATGATCAGAAGGTGGATAATTCAAATATGTGTTTCACGGCAGTTCACGACTCCGACGAATTCAGAGAAACGGACTCAGAAAAAGGTACACGTTTACAATACATTGGTTGAAATTGCATGCTTAGGATTGGATGTTTGATTGGTTGATTTTGAATTGGTGTGTCATTTGAATTTTAAAATTTTTATTATTATTTTATTATATTTTTACTATTATTTTATTATTTTTTTTTTTTTTAAATAGTATCATAATATTTTATGGAATATCTATAATTCTAGTAATATTCCAGATATTATATAGACATTAAAAATAATATATATATATATATATATTAGAATACTTAAGAGAAATAAATCATGAAAATTCAGAGACACCTATCGACAAGGGCTCCCTCACGTTGTCGACAAGGGTACAGAAATTTGAAATTCAAATGTTTGAATTTCCCTCCATCTTTTCACTTCATTCAAGTCTCTGAAAAGTCACCTTTTGACCAGAGAACCTGTCCCTTGAGAATCTATTTATTTACTATCTCTTATCACAACTTTTCACTTTCATTTTCAAATTCAAACTCTTATTTCAAAATATCAAGCTCTCTACTCTCTACTCTAATGGCTTCTTCAAGCAACCCTTCTACAATGAGACTTTCCAGAAATATAAAAGAGCAACTTTTCAATAATCCGGAGGCTATAAAAGCATATATCAACTATGCTAACTATGGAAAAGTCCATCCCGGAAAGTTTGCTTTATTTCAAGATTTCTCTACTTATGAAATCGATTCTCTTTTTGCAAACAACCAAGTTCTTAGTCTTGTTGATGCTTCACAAAATGACTTTGTTTGTTATCCAAATCTTGTTAAAATTTTCTATGCAAATCCCAACCGTGGATTTTATAATGGAAATGATGATGAAATTTGGAGTAGTGTCAAAGGCACTAGAATCATTTTAAATTGTGATGTTTCGGGTACCATTCTTAATTGCAAGAGCACGGGAATGGATCTTTCTAGTTTTAATATCGACGAAAATAATCGTGAGACATTTCATCACATTTTCGAAGGAGATGATAACTTTGAATTCATAAATCGAATTTCGACCAAAAGCAAGAATTGTTAATCTTCTTTTACAACATTCTTTGACCCCAAGATCGGGGAGTTTTAACAATCCAACTTCAAAAGTTAGCAAAGCGCTTTTTGCTATTTTTGGAAATTATGATATTAATTGGGCGCAAGTTATTTTGGATGAACTTCGTCCCAAAAATTTTGAAGTGGGTGAAAACACTTTGTATCATGGAATCTATCTCACTCGGATTTTTAATTATTTTGGAGTGGATTTCAAAGGAGAAGAATTTGTTTCAAGAAAAGTTTTTAATCACTCAAACATTTCTCTTATGAAAATTCCATATGTTTTTCAACCATATGAGACTCTTGCCGAAAAGGAAGAGCGTTTGGCTCATGAGGAGATGGAAGAGGAGGAAGAAGAAGAAGAAGAAGGGGATGAAATGGAAATAGAAGAAGAAGAAGAAGAAGGTGAAACATCCTTGGAAAGTATTGATTGTCCCTCTAATCCAACCAACAAAACCTTACTCAAAAATCAAAAGATCATTGTTGAGAATCAACGGACTCTTAAACGGTCCGTTAGTAAGAAATTGGATAAAATATCGTCCAAGATGAACAAGTTTTTCTCCAGAGTCAGCAAGAAGCTTGGATTATCTTCGTCTTCATCATCCTCTAACTAGTTCTACCTTTCCATGTCATGTTGTATTGGTTTTAGTTTGTTTTGATTTGAATGTTCGTGTAGTTCTTAATGTTTAATCATTGTATCGTTCTATTATGAAATGAAATTGAAATACTTTTCTGTTATCTAGCTTATCTTATCTCCAGAATAAATGTTAGTATATTATATAAATATATATATACACACAAAACTATTCACAAAATCAAAATGAGTCATCAAAATTAACTGACCCCTGTCGACAACCCCCCAGAGACCCTGTCGACAAGTACTGGTCAGAAATGACTTTTCATTTTAAATTTGAAATTAGAATAACTACCTTGTGTCTATTCATTTCAAACGAATTTCTACACCTATTAATACATATTTCTTCTAGAATTCATCACTCAAAATCATTTCTTATCTACTCTATCTATATTTCTTCTCACAAACTCAAATATGGCCGATCTAATTCATAGTTTGACCGAGAATCTTGAAGAAACCCTTAATTCTTTCAAGAATATTCTTTCTTTCATTCTCCGTAATCAGCGACACTTAGAGTTGAGTCAAATTCAGATGATCGAGGAGCAAGAAAAACATTTCGATGCGATTCGATGGATGATTTCCTCCCTGCACAAAGATGATAATGAAGCACATCCTCCAGTCTCTCTCACCAATGAAAATGAAAATTGGGATGCCATTAAAGTAGATCCTATATTTGGAGAAGAAGGATGGGTGGAAGTTCCTTGTAATGTTTGATTTTATTTGATTGCTTTGTTTGATTTGAATTGATTGCTTGGATTGATTTGATTTGATTTGGTTTGGCGTGGATTGATAATTGGTGTGCAAAACATAATATGTATAAATACACATTGATATTTATATGATCTTTGACTAGTTATCATGTCTATCAGTATAATTATCTCTTAATCTATCTATTATATACTCCATTATATATTTTATTAATGTAGGTACTTTAGTACAAGAATAAGGGGGAGTTATATAGTTTGGAGTTAGTTTTTGTTGATGACAAAGGGGGAGAAGTATAAAATAGGATAGTTAGGCATAGATTAAGGGGGAGTTATTAGTTTTAGGGGGAGTTATTAGGATATAAGTAATATTTTATAAACAAAGGTTGTCATAATCAAAAAGGGGGAGAGTGTTAGTCCCTGAGAAGTTGGTTTTGATGACAACAACCTTAGAATAAGATTATAAAATATAAATACTAACATTATTGTTTACATATATATGTATATGCAGGATATATATACAAGTACCAAAGAATGAAGACTGTACAGTATAGAGATTCAAGAACTGATGAACTCAAGATCGAAGATATCAAGATTCAAGACTCATGAATATCAAGATTATCAAGATTTCAAGATTTCAAGATAAGTAATTTAATTAGGAATTTTGTTAAAACTCCTAGAAAAGCACTGACATCTTAAAATCCATTTTATTCGTGGAATGGAATCCACTTCGAGCCCGTTAAAGGGATGGAACCCTAAGTAGGATGGAACCTACGAAAAATCTAGTGGAACATTGTTTTGTATCCACTAACTTTTATTCAAATGTTTTACAAAATTATATCTTGTTTTCAAAATGATTTCAAAATATTCCTTTTTAAATCAAAAATGTAACAACCCAGGATTTTGAACAATTTAAATTGAAAATATTTAATTAATTTTAAATATTTGAATGATGGGTTGACTTGAATTTCAAATTATTAGAATAAATTGGCGATTAAATTATAGAATTTAATCTATTGAAAATTGAATAAAAATTTGAATCTCCAATTTTAAGCTAAAGAAAAAAAATATTTCGAAAGCTTTTAAAATTCGTATTGATATTACTGAAGGTAATAGAAGCTTCAGAATCGAATTTGAAATTGATTTGATCAGTTTTGAAATTATATTGTCCGAATCGATATTTAAAATAGTGTTCTGGGGCACAGTCTCGGAATTCGACGAAACCAGTTCCATTGGGTCCGTAATATTGAATTATTATCGGATTTCAAATTTCGTAGCATTCGGATTCATTGTGTGATCGTGTGAGATTAAAACGTCTGGATAATAATTAATCGATTTAATTTAAATATAAATTTATACGCTCAAATCACCAGCCACCCTAGTCTCTGATTTACGTCGACCTACTCTCTGTTAATCGCGTACTCTTGTCTCCCATTTCTTTAAACGCAAGGAACAAAACGAAATCATTTCGTTCGAAATCAATAACAGCTTCAAAAGAAAATCCATGGCCGATCTCTTCATTTTCAAAGAAATCGAAATTCGTTCCTCCCCTTCTATTTTTGATTTTTAACTGCCCGGTTCCAGATCGAACGATGAAAAATAAAATGGTCGAGCTTCTTCCGTTCATTTTCCCCTCCATTCAAATTCGAACATCAGAAAAAAAAAACCTTTCTCGTTTCTTCAATCAGAAATCGCAATTCCTAGATCGCGCGCGCAAGGGCGGCGAATCGCGTGTGGATTCGAGTCGATCATCTCGATCGGAGGCAGGGCTAGGCGGGCGTTCGAGCGGCAACAAGGTCGCGACGTCGAGGAGGTGCTGCGATGGCAGCGTATGGTGATCTCGAGTCGCGTGGGGATACGCAGGCGGCATCGTCGATGCTAGCGACTGTTGGGCGAGTTCAATCGCGAGCATAGACGAAGTGGCATTCGCGACGAAGTCGTGGCTAATGGAGGTTGGGCGGCAAGCTCGAGTAGGAAGAGGTCAGGGATGATGACGGTGTTCTAGTCGATTGAGATTCGGCAGCAGTTCGATGGGAGCTTGGGTTTGGGCCTCTTCGGTTTTGGATTTAGCAATTAGGTATATTTTCTTTATTATAATTTATTTTATTTTCAATAAGCAGTTTACAGAAAAAAATAATGATGAAATGAAATTTTTATAAATATATATATATATATATACAGTAAAATTTTATTATGTATACAGTGAAAAATAAATAAATATATATAATCTGTTAAAGTAAATTTAGTTTTAAAGTTAATTTTTAGTTAAACAGATTTATTAAAAGAAAATGGTTTAAAATAAAATCCGTTGTATAATTAAGATTACAAAATGAAAATTTATTATTCAATTTATTCGAATATTAATAAATTATATAAATTATTTATACAAGGTCAAACCGGGGAAAAATAATTTGGAATGGAAATGGATTGCAAAATAAAAGCAAAGGTGAGATTTTTCTCACTCAAATTGAAAAGTGGAATTTTCAGTTATTGTTTGATTGTCTGTTTGGTTGTGATATTAGATATAGTAGGATATATCTATATATGTATAGCAATATATACATATTGGCATATGTATATATTGGATTGATTGATTTCCCGCCTCGTATAGCGGATGAGACCCTATTGCGCCGTTAGTAAGCGGATGATTTTTATAAAACCCATATACCGCGATATTCCACCTCGAAGTGGAATTGGTATTGTGCTAACATCTGTAGATGCAGGGAAACAGGTTGGAGGGATCCAACTGGATTCCTCACCAGTATTTAATTATTTGCAGATATTTGTTGTATATTCTGTTATCATATTGATATATGATATTGAATGTTGTGATTGACTAATTGGTGCGTTGCATCGTCGGATTCACTTTTGAAATTTAAAAATAACGATGTTGATTTTAAAAGAGATTTGTAAAGTGATTTTTTTGAAAACATACACTTTATTGGAATTTTTTGAATTGATTTATTTCAAATGAATAACCGTTTAAAATCTTAAAGTTATAGAAATTACAATGTTGTGAAATATAACCGAAAGGTAATTTCTTTTGAAATAAATAGTTAAGTAATTTATAAAATGGTTTTAATTGGAATTTTTGAATTATTAAAACGATGTATGTAAAAGATGTACAAAATTGATGTTTATAACATTGAAATATTGGGATTATAAAACAAGTTTTTATAAGCGTTAAATGAATTTTTAAGAATTTATAAGTGAATGAAACGTATAAATTGTGAACTTATAAATGGAAATGATTTTGTAAAATATGTTGGTATAAGATTGAGTTATGAATTGAATTAGTTAACAAAGGAGATTTGTAAAATCGAAGTTGTTATAAATAGAAATAGAATTTATAAACGTTGTTTTATAAATTCGAAAATCAATCAAATTTGATGAATTTAATATAGAAGGTTATTAAGGAAATTTTATCCATGATTTTGGATAGTGGATAATTCTTGAAATAAAATGTGTAGAAAATATTGAGATTGGTTAGTGAAGTATATTCACGATTTTGGACAGTGAATATATTGTTATGTAAAATGGTTATGTTTTGGAAAAGGGATATTAAAAATGAAGTAATTGATTTAACGATGTGTTAAAATATATTGAATATCGAAACCATAGATCTCAACATTTATTGTTGAAATAGACGTTTTCGAAAAATAAGGAAATGGTGGACTATAACACTGTTGTTATAGTAAATGATTTCCGAAAGGAAATGTTTTTATCTAGTATTGGGATTTATACATCTATCTTAATTCCGAATCCCTATACTAGTGATTTTGAGTCGTCGTAACGATGTTTTACGTAACATTCGTTTTGACTCAAATAAATGTGCTTAAGAGAATGATTTCCTTAAAGAATGAATTTATACTTAAAATTGATTTAAGTATATCGATATTTTCAAATTTTGAAAATAAATAGATTTGTGAATCACTTATTTTTAAATAAGTATGGAAATGTTTTCCAATATGAAATGAAACGTTTTGAGATTTTATCTTCTTAAAGATAAATCGAAAGTGAATATTGACATCGATTTGAAAATCGTATATCAGTAGATATTTTGAAATATAAATTCACTATGGAATTTATAAAAGAAATGGAAATTCGTTTTAAAAATAAATATTGATTTATTTTTGAAGTGGGGAAATTTATATCTAGTAATGATATTTTGGAAAATAAATAATTTGGAAAATTATTTGGAATCTGATGATGTTCCGCATCTTTATTGATAGTTAAATAACCGACTATCAATAATTACCTTGAATGGGTATTTGTTATGAATTGGATGAATTTGAATGCCACACTTATTTTTGAATAAGCGCTCACTATTCGGGTTAGCCGGGAAAGGACCATGGGGTCATATAACCCATTCCGAATACGTGATACGTCGTTATGGATCGCATTTGATGACCGGTGTTGAAGACCGGATATTTTTGAAAACGGAAGGATTACCGTCGAGTTACTCTACATCGGTTGATCTCCGATTTAGAGGTTTTATCACCCTTAGTGACGGGAAGTCCGGACGTGATTGGAAATTATCCGGATTTGCAAGGGCTTCATGAGAAGTGCCTTCGGTTCTGTTCGATCCCGGAACAGACTTGTATGGATTGTGTGTCTGACATTACACTTTGAGATATAAAGCTGATTTCTTTCAAATACATATCTGTTGGTGGCGGAGAATTTATTCTCTTAGCTTAACACCCTTCTTTGAGACGTACGAGCTCAGAGGTTATGTAGTTGAAGTTATCAGCGATATATTCCCAATTTGGTAATGTGGCATGCTGAGTGTTGCTGTGTGATGATCATTGTTTGATCATTTGTGATATGATCATTTGTTTGATCATTTATCTTTGTGATCATAGGTTGATCATCTATTGACCCAAAGCATGGCTTTGTGACAAAGCGTAGCTTTGTGGACGAGACTTCGTCAGGGCCTCACAACCCGGAAATGGTCGAAACAGGAATGTTGCGGCAAGGTTATGAGGGTCACGCCCTTTAGGGTATGTCATTTCCTTTTGGAAAGGGGTGGTATCATGGTATGGAGCCCAGATACTTACTCATGTGGATACACTTTCTTTATGATGTGTGATGTTGGTTATCGAGCGCTCGGATAAAGGTCCCAAAGGACCGGGGGATGGCATATTCGTGAGTTACCTGTTACAGGGGTAACCCGGCCTTGTTTGGCAGAGAGCAGTTTGTCTCTCGGGATGTCCAGCCAGAGGCGATCCTATTCGGCAGGAGGAAAGGAAGTTCCTTAGCCTGACCATTTGTTGGAAATCCATTTCCCAAATACGAAACTTGTACGGTTTTAGTTGTAGAACCTGCTATCTAATATAGCAGCTATAGTAGGCATACTATAATGGTACCTATGCTGGCTAAGATTAATATTATACTTTCGAAATGTTTTCTACACTAGACATTAATAATAATAATAATAAAATGATTTGCGTAGTAAGCATCTTTGATTATCATAAGAAGAAATCTCCTCCAATTCTGCGTTTGCATTGTGTGTGTGGCGGGAGGTCTTATGGTAGTTTCATTTTCCAAAAGCATTGCGAATCTGTTTTATTTTCTTTGTGAAAAATAACTGTTTTACGATCTCACACCAGTCACCATGACTGACTCGGAGTTTATTGTTCCCTTCTAAACTCTGGGTGCCCACCAATTTCCACACGGGCAGTCTAGAGTTAGGTTATCAGGATATTCTGGATATTCTGGAGCTTTGGAAGCAAGCTGGATGACGAGACGTAGTATTTGTATCCGATAGTATTTATTCCGCCGTGTATTCTGTATGAGGACAAGTTTATATAACTGTCCATTTTTGTATATTGACTCTGATTGATGTATGTATAAAATGATATAGTTCTTTGATTTAAAGATTATTCATTTATCTATTATATGTTGTTCCGCTGCGATATGTGATATTCTGATATTGTTTCTGTTCTGATGTTGTTCTGTTGTTCTGTTGTTCTTCTTTCTTTTTCTTCTATCTTTTCTTCTACCTCTTCTTTTAAACCCTAAGAATTCGGTTTTCCGGCATTCGGTTGCTCGGCAGTTGATACAGTGGACGTATCGATGTTGATTTTCGAAAGTCGAAGAATCGAGTCCTTACAGCGTGGTATCAGAGAATCCGGTTAAGCGACAACCCTGCTCTGTTGGGTGTTACTCATTAGAGATAGAGTCAGTAGTACTCTAGAATGAGTTGAGTGTAATAATAGATACGAGTGCGTATTTGTTAGTGAATAAAAATTGTTTTGTATTGTGTTGACTTATCGGTTGATTGTTTATAGATTCTGGTTGGTACAATCTAGCTAACTGTGTCGATAGGAGTTTCTAAACTCTTAAACAAGATAAACCGACACAGTATTGTTTTAAATAAGGTGAATGAAATAATTTTACCCAATACTATTTTTGTATAGAAAAGAAATGTTTTTTCTATGAATTATCATAATATATGGATGTTTGGTTGTTATAAAATAATAACATTGAAATATTATCATTATTATATGAAATGGAATGAGTAATTTAAATAATAACCAAAGATTGAAGATAAATTCAATTAACAAATGAAATTTATAAATGCGAATTGAAGCATAAGGAAATGAATTCATATACAAATGAAATTTGAGAATATAAATTATAAATGTGATTTGTAAGTTGAAACGAAATTCCAAAGAAGTTTTTGGAAATGTTTTGAAAAGAATTTGGAAATTTTGGTGATTTGGAAAGTTTAAATTCCTTTTTGATTTAAAAATGGATTTCAAAGGTTTTGAAAAGTATTTTGAAGGAATGAAAAGCTCTAAACTCTTTTTGGTCGCTTGGAAATAACTTCGGTAATGACTGCAGCATCATCGATGTTCATTTTCGGGTTTCCAAAAGAGGAATTGCTGCCAAATTGTTTTAAATGGAAGTTGTTTGAAAAATTTGGGTTTTGTTTTAGAAAATTCAAAGGATAATTTGAATTGTTTTCGAAATGGTTTTGAAAAGGTTGAAAAGACTCTGGAATACCATATAAAAAAAAAGATTTATGAAATATTATTAAGTTGAGAACTTATACAAATTGAATTTTGATAGAATAAATTTAACTTAAAGGATGTAGTTAAATTAATGTAAGTACAAGTGAATCAATTGAATGAAGTGAAATGATTACTTAAAGAAAATTTATTAAGTTGAAAATAAATTTGCAATTGCAAGTGCAAGAAAATGAAATTGAATGTTAAAATTCATTTTGAATTTGTAAGTAATTAAAACTGCAATTGAATTTGATTTGTGGAAAACGAAGTGAACTATTAAACTAAAATTAGTAAGTGAAGCTAATTGAATATTAGCCAAATGAACAAGGTTTGGAACGAATTAAATTCAATAGTTATAAAAGAAAGATAAATGGAATTCGAATGGGAAATCCAGTTTAATATAAATGGTTATAAACCAAGATAGTGAATTGTAAATAAATTTTGGGAATGAACAAAAGAATAAAACTTGAATTGAAACTGAATGTTGAAAACAAATTCGAATAAAGTGAACTAGAATTTGTAATGAATTAGTAACTGGAACTAATTTAAATAGTGCAGTTGAATGAAAGATAGTTGATGAAATTTAATATTCAGAAGTTAAATAGAATCCAAATTAGATTGGAATTGTGAAATTGAATTCAAATGAAATTGAAATGTAAACTTGAATGAAAAGAATATATAACTTCAATAGTGAATTAGAAATGATATAAGAAGTAAGTGTTGAAAATTTTGTAACAGAATTTGCAAAATGGTTTGAATGTTGTAACTAGATATTATGGCTAGTAGGATATACAGGTGTAAAGGAATTGGGATTTTAATTTTGAAGATAAATTTGAATTGCTCGACAAAAGGTAAGTATTTGAATTTCAATATGAGATTTGATGATTTCTTGTCTAGCCGCTTGGCTTTTTCTTTTCTTTTTGAAATCTGAGAGTCCGTAGGGACGTTTTGTAGTCGTGCCGTATTAGCCGCGCAAAGGAGATGCTGGCGAAATTTTTTGAAAATTTTGACTGTTAGAAAATTTTTGAGAAATTTTGAAAGTTTAAATTTGAATTTTGAAGTAAACAGTGTTGTTTGAACCTTAATTGAAGTTGGAAAGCTAATTGAATTGATAATGAATCTTTAGTAGAAAGATTTGTTTTGATAAATTGATAAAACTATTTAGATTGTGAAAAAATAGTAGACGAGTTAAGGACCATTTTTCCTAACTTGTAATTTCGGGACGAAATTCTTTTAAGGGGGGAAGTTTGTAACGACCCAGGATTTTGAACAATTTAAATTGAAAATATTTAATTAATTTTAAATATTTGAATGATGGGTTGACTTGAATTTCAAATTATCAGAATAAATTAGCGATTAAATTATAGAATTTAATCTATTGAAAATTGAATAAAAATTTGAATCTCCAATTTTAAGCTAAAGAAAAAATATTTCGAAAGCTTTTAAAATTCGTATTGATATTACTGAAGGTAATAGAAGCTTCGGAATCGAATTTGAAATTGATTTGATTAGTTTTGAAATTATATTGTCCGAATCGATATTTAAAAATAGTGTTCCGGGGCACAGTCTCGAAATTCGACGAAACCAGTTCCATTGGGTCCATAATATTGAATTATTATCGGATTTCAAATTTCGTAGCATTCGGATTCATTGTGTGATCGTGCGAGATTAAAACGTCTGGACAATAATTAATCGATTTAATTTAAATATAAATTTATACGCTCAAATCACCAGCCACCCTAGTCTCTGATTTGCGTCGACCTACTCTCTGTTAATCGCGTACTCTTATCTTCCATTTCTTTAAACGCAAGGAACAAAACGAAATCATTTCGTTCGAAATCAATAACAGCTTCAAAAGAAAATCCATGGCCGATCTCTTCATTTTCAAAGAAATCGAAATTCGTTCCTCCCCTTCTATTTTCGATTTTTAACTGCCCGGTTCCAGATCGAACGAAGAAAAATAAAATGGTCGAGCTTCTTCCGTTCATTTTCCCCTCCATTCAAATTCGAACATCAGAAGAAAAAAAACCTTTCTCATTTCTTCAATCAGAAATCGCGATTCCTAGATCGCGCGCGCAAGGGCGGCGAATCGCATGTGGATTCGAGTCGATCATCTCGATCGGAGGCGGGGCTAGGCGGGCGTTTGAGCGGCAACAAGGTCGCGACGTTGAAGAGGTGCTGCGATGGCAGCGTATGGTGATCTCGAGTCGCGTGGGGATACGCAGGCGGCATCGTCGATGCTAGCGACTGTTGGGCGAGTTCAATCGCGAGCATAGACGAAGTGGCATTCGCGACGAAGTCGCGGCTAATGGAGGTTGGGCGGCAAGCTCGAGTAGGCAGAGGTCAGGGATGATGACGGTGTTCTAGTCGATTGAGATTCGGCAGCAGTTCGATGGGAGCTTGGGTTTGGGCCTCTTAGGTTTTGGATTTAGCAATTAGGTATATTTTCTTTATTATAATTTATTTTATTTTCAATAAGCAGTTTACAGAAAAAAATAATGATGAAATGAAATTTTTATAAATATATATATATATATACAGTAAAATTTTAATATGTATACAGTGAAAAATAAATAAATATATATAATCTGTTAAAGTAAATTTAGTTTTAAAGTTAATTTTTAGTTAAACAGATTTATTAAAAGAAAATGGTTTAAAATAAAATCCGTTGTATAATTAAGATTACAAAATGAAAATTTATTATTCAATTTATTCGAATATTAATAAATTATATAAATTATTTATACAAGGTCAAACCGGGGAAAAACAATTTGGAATGGAAATGGATTGCAAAATAAAAGCAAAGGTGAGATTTTTCTCACTCAAATTGAAAAGTGGAATTTTCAGTTATTGTTTGATTGTCTGTTTGGTTGTGATATTAGATATAGTAGGATATATCTATCTATATATATATAGCAATATATACATATTGGCATATGTATATATTGGATTGATTGATTTCCCGCCTCGTATAGCGGATGAGACCCTATTGCGCCGTTAGTAAGCGGATGATTTTTATAAAACCCATATACCGCGATATTCCACCTCGAAGTGGAATTGGTATTGTGCTAACATCTGTGGATGCAGGGAAACAGGTTGGAGGGATCCAACCAGGAAATTTTATCCACGATTTTGGATAGTGGATAATTCTTGAAATAAAATGTGTAGAAAATATTGAGATTTGGTTAGTGAAGTATATTCACGATTTTGGACAGTGAATATATTGTTAAGTAAAATGGTTATGTTTTGGAAAAGGGATATTAAAAATGAAGTGATTGATTTAACGATGTTTTAAAATATATTGAATATCGAAATCATAGATCTCAACATTTATTGTTGAAATAGACGTTTTCGAAAAATAAGGAAATGGTGGACTATAACACTGTTGTTATAGTAAATGATTTCCGAAAGGAAATGTTTTTATCTAGTATTGGGATTTATACATCTATCTTAATTCCGAATCCCTATACTAGTGATTTTGAGTCGTCGTAACGATGTTTTACGTAACATTCGTTTAGACTCAAATAAATGTGCTTAAGAGAATGATTTCCTTAAAGAATGAATTTATACTTAAAATTGATTTAAGTATATCGATATTTTCAAATGTTGAAAATAAATAGATTTGTGAATCACTTATTTTTAAATAAGTATGGAAATGTTTTCCAATATGAAATGAAACATTTTGAGATTTTATCTTCTTAAAGATAAATCGAAAGTGAATATTGACATCGATTTGAAAATCGTATATCAGTAGATATTTTGAAATATAAATTCACTATGGAATTTATAAAAGAAATGGAAATTCGTTTTAAAAATAAATATTGATTTATTTTTGAAGTGGGGAAATTTATATCTAGTAATGATATTTTGGAAAATAAATAATTTGGAAAATTATTTGGAATCTGATGATGTTCCGCATCTTTATTGATAGTTAAATAACCGACTATCAATAATTACCTTGAATGGGTATTTGTTGTGAATTGGATGAATTTGAATGCCAAGCTTATTTTTGAATAAGCGCTCACTATTCGGGTTAGCCGGGAAAGGACCATGTGGTCGTATAACCCATTCCGAATACGTGATACGTCATTATGGATCGCATTTGATGACCGGTGTTGAAGACCAGATATTTTTGAAAACGGAAGGATTACCGTCGAGTTACTCTACATCGGTTGATCTCCGATTTAGAGGTTTTATCACCCTTAGTGACGGGAAGTCCGGACGTGATTGGAAATTATCCGGATTTGCAAGGGCTTCATGAGAAGTGCCTTCGGTTTTGTTCGATCCCGGAACAGACTTGTATGGATTGTGTGTCTGACATTACACTTTGAGATATAAAGCTGATTTCTTTCAAATACATATCTGTTGGTGGCGGAGAATTTATTCTCTTAGCTTAACACCCTTCTCTGAGACGTACGAGCTCAGAGGTTATGTAGTTGAAGTTATCAGCGATATATTCCCAATTTGGTAATGTGGCATGCTGAGTGTTGCTGTGTGATGATCAGTGTTTGATCATTTGTGATATGATCATTTGTTTGATCATTTATCTTTGTGATCATAGGTTGATCATCTGTTGACCCAAAGCATGGCTTTGTGACAAAGCGTAGCTTTGTGGACGAGACTTCGTCAGGGCCTCACAACCCGGAAATGGTCGAAACAGGAATTTGCGGCAAGGTTATGAGGGTCGCGCCCTTTAGGGTATGTCATTTCCTTCTGGAAAGGGGTGGTATCATGGTATGGAGCCCAGATACTTACTCATGTGGATACACTTTCTTTATGATGTGTGATGTTGGTTATCGAGCGCTCGGATAAAGGTCCCAAAGGACCGGGGGATGGCATATTCGTGAGTTACCTGTTACAGGGGTAACCCGGCCTTGTTTGGCAGAGAGCAGTTTGTCTCTCGGGACGTCCAGCCAGAGGCGATCCTATTCGGCAGGAGGAAAGGAAGTTCCTTAGCCTGACCATTTTCTGGAAATCCATTTCCCAAATACGAAACTTGTACGGTTTTAGTTGTAGAACCTGCTATCTAATATAGCGGCTATAGTAGGCAAGGTTTTAAATATCGGATTTCGGTCACGTTTCGTCTCGGAATTTTTACACAAGTTATCTCGTATCGGGGGAGATCTCGGACGAGATGAGTACATATCGGGTGTACATCTCGGATTGACATCTCGGGTCTTATAATGCATCTCGGGAATATCTCGGATGTACTTATGTGTCTAAAATTGATGTGTCAAAAATTTATTTAACGATTATAACTTTCTTAGTAAAAATAAAAATGGTAACATACTTGATTTACATGGAAAAAAGAATATTTTTAGAAGAGTAGTAGCTTGATTAGCTTAATTGATTTGGTAATGATTGAATAATATCCTTTTATTTGAACATAATAAAGAAGTAAAACCTTTCGCTATGACTCATTAAGATAAAAAGTAAAGAATATGTTCAACAAGTTGGTAAGTTATAATTGGATCGAGTAGTTTCTTTTGAATCAATATGAAAATAAAAAATATTACGGAAAATAAGAAAAATGTATAATTTCGGGTGAGATCTCGGATTGAGATTTTGATCCATATTTCGGATGAGATTTGAATATCTCGGACGAGATGAGTGTCGAGGGAGATATTAAGGAGATTTGATGTCTCGTCTCGTTTATGTGTGAAAAGGAGATCTCGGAGGAGATCTCGGGCGATATATAGGAGATTTAAAACCATGATAGTAGGCATACTATAATGGTACCTATGCTGGCTAAGATTAATATTATACTTTCGAAATGTTTTCTACACTAGACATTAATAATAATAATAATAAAATGATTTGCGTAGTAAGCATCTTTGACTATCATAAGAAGAAATCTTCTCCAATTCTGCGTTTGCATTGTGTGTGTGGCGGGAGGTCTTATGGTAGTTTCATTTTCCAAAAGCATTGCGAATCTGTTTTATTTTCTTTGTGCAAAATAACTGTTTAACGATCTCACACCGGTCACCATGACTGACTCGGAGTTTATTGTTCCCTTCTAAACTCTGGGTGCCCACCAATTTCCACACGGGCAGTCTAGAGTTAGGTTATCAGGATATTCTGGAGCTTTGGAAGCAAGCTGGATGACGAGACATAGTATTTGTATCTGATAGTATTTATTCCGCTGTGTATTCTGTATGAGGACAAGTTTATATAACTGTCCATTTTTGTATATTGACTCTGATTGATGTATGTATAAAATGATATAGTTCTTTGATTTAAAGATTATTCATTTATCTATTATATGTTGTTCCGCTGCGATATGTGAGATTCTGATATTGTTTCTGTTCTGATGTTGTTCTGTTATTCTTCTTTCTTTTTCTTCTATCTTTTCTTCTACCTCTTCTTTTAAACCCTAAGAATTCGGTTTTCCGGCATTCGGTTGCTCGGCAGTTGATACAGTGGACGTATCGATGTCGATTTTCGAAAGTCGAAGAATCGGGTCCTTACAAAAAACATCTATCCTGGTTTTAAAATACTTTTAGCCTCAAAATAATCTTTATTTTCAATATCAAATTACCATTGGTTTTAAACTATCTTTTAATTATAATATATTTAACTTTTAATATTTATACTTAGATTTAAATATAAAATTATAGTAAAATTTTATATATACCAAAATATTATTCTCTATACTTATTTATGTATTATAACAAAAATTTAAGTATATTTATAATGTTTAAAATAGTTTTAATACAAGATAGAAGTTATTTTCAAAGAAAACAAATTACCAAAAAAAACTTAGGCTTGTCGACAACCCCAAGGAACCCTTGTTGACAAGGTGACAGTTTATTTCAAAAGTTTGAATTTCAAAGGAAGTGTCTATTCGTCGTATCCTTTCACGAATGGACATGGCTGTTGTTCTACTATAAATAGGGGCTGTTTTAAACGAATTTACAATCATATTTTCTCTGATTTCACTCCTCTTCTTCTTCCACGTTTCTTTATATACATTTTTACCATTACTCTGCCGAAATCACCATTGAATCTAACTAGATCATTCTGGTTTGATTCTCTATCACTATCTCAACAAGATCCCAGTGCTATTCAGAGTTATAGACTTCTTTGTATTCAATCGAGCGAGAAAAGGTATGATTGTAGCCTGGAAAATCAATCGGGTGAACTTGTTGCCCGTAAAATCAAGTATCTCTACCCAGAGGATTGTGAATCTGGAGCGGTGTACCTCGTGGCCTTGAAATCGAGGGTGTAATTGTAAGAATTGATTTTGAAAGGAAATCCGTACTTGTGTTGCGGGACTGGATGTAGGGTAACTCCGAACCAGTATAAAATCCGGTGTGTTCTTTCCTTTATTGCTTTTACATTATATCTGCATCTGTGTTTGATTCTGTGATCATAGCTATGTATGAATATTGCATACATTTGTGTTCAAATTAAGATAAACTAAAAAAGAATTAGTAATTCCTTAAAACAATATTCACCCCCCCTCTAGTGTTAATTCTAGCCTTAAGATCTGTAATCTGCATTTCTCACACTAGGTCGCCGGTTAAATAATTTCTTTTCCTTATATTGAAAACAAACTGCTCCAAAAGAAATGTTTCTCAAAAAGAAACTGCCGAATAAATAATCGCCTAGAAATGTTGTCTCAAGATTTATACTTCACTTCTAAAAAGAAATTGTCGACCTCACACTGCTTTGAAATCGAATTTAACTGGAAACTTGTAACAACCCGTAAATTTTAATAATTTTATTTCGTTTAATAATATATTTAACTGAAATTTTGTGAAATTTTAAATATTTGAATTTGGAAATAAAAATTTAATATTTAGAATACGTCTAATTAAACATAGCAACTGGTAAATTTTCATCAGATAATATAGAAGTTTATTTTATTATGAAATTTTATTCCAATTTAAATCAGTTAATAACAGTTGAATTTAAAAGTATTCCGAAACCTAAATATGTCAACATGAGAAAATTTATTTAGAACACTCTGAATCAGACTGCGACATTCGTTTCACGAAATTCGGATGTTTCTAGCTCTGTTTGGATTTTTCCGTACGTAATAGCAACGTATATCGGTACTGATTATCGACTTTTGATAGGATGATCGTACCACTGATATCTGTATACCGTTTTGATCGTCTCATCGTGCCGATACCTGCGGTATATTCATTTCTGTATTTTGAGCATCGGTACGCGACGAAAATAATAAAACGATGCGTCGTATTGGTACATAAATTGCAATCGTCAGTTTTCTTGCTTTCCAAACTTTGAACCGTGCAGCCCAAGCAATGTAATAAATTGCTTTAATGTGTCAGTTACCATTCCTTTTATTTTATATATATATAATTTGGTATCATTTTATTCTAATTGGTTTCTCTGGTTCTAAATATAATAACACACTTTGCCAACTAACGTTTGTCTGTTCAAAAACTTTTTCTCTTCCCTTCTTCTTAAATATTGGTTTTGCCTGACTGTTCTCATTTCTCACTTCCTCCCAATTCATTTTCTCACCTTCTTTCCTCCTTCTTACTGAACCCGTGTCACCCTTCCCAAAGACCCGATCCAAACAACACCCTCCCCTTTTCTCCACTTCAATGCGCAAGGCAAAAACTAAGCGCCTCCATCATCCATGCCACGTCATCGCCCATCTCCGCCGCGTCTCATTCCCTAGCGCGGCCGACCCGTCCTCCTCTCTTCTGCCATCAACCGCTCCAAACCTCGTGCTCCGCCTTGTCGATGGCCACCACCGTGCCTCTTGCTTCTGTCCTCTTCTTCTCCTTCATATAGGTAGGTTATGTGTATTTTTCTGTTGAGCGTAAAGCTGTGTTTGTGTTTTGATTTTTATAGTTATAAGTTGCATGTACAATTTTATATATACATACGTCCGTTAGTATTGTATTTAATATGGGCAAGTAAGTGCATGCTGTTTTCGTTGCTTTTGTAAAAAATTTATAGAAAGGTGTTAATATATATAAAGTAATTCATATACATATAGTGTTTTGTTAATACATAATATATAAAGTTACACGGTATATCATTTTATAAAAGGAATATTGTTTTACAGTAAAAAGTAAAAGGGTTTGTACATATTTCAATGTATAAGTCTGCATTTACATATTTCATATATTCGGTCTGTGGGCTTATGCGGTATGGGTGTAGTTGCATATGTAATGCATATGTAATCTGTGAGTACATGTGTACATTAGTTTATTTATAGCTTTTCAGTTTTTGAAGTATAAAATATGTTAGTTATATATTAAAGAATATATATGAGTTGATTTTATACTAGTCATTTTGTTTTAAAAGTTGTATACTTTGTAAACTGTGTCTGCATAGGTTGCTTATGTTGAGCTCTAGTCTGCCTTTTTGCCGCATGTATATATAGTGATCATAGTTTAATTTATACCTACACATATTCATGGATATAATCTGCAAATTTGTTGCTTATAGGGTGCCTATATGTTGATTTTGTGATAATATATATAGGTTTGTTTTAATAATGATTTAAAAGTTATATTATTTTAATATTTTCTTTGAATTGAAATATTGAAATAAATAGATATTACAATAATAATGTATATATTTTAGTTTATATCAAAAACTAATTCGGATTGGTTCTCATCGATTCCCATTTTATCAGCTTTGATCGTCAAACTCGTATCCATCGTACTTTGCTTCGATTCGTGCTTGGGTTCGTAACTTATATTATTGTCTATTCTCTCTAGCCTCGAAAGGTGAAAAATCACTCACGATTAACATTCTTATATTTATTAGATTTGATTTCAATTGAAACGACAATTGAAATATGCTGCTGTTAGTTATTTAAATTGTTATATATGCTATTATCTGTAACTGTTCACCTATGGGATATGACACCATATCCTGTTGTTTATATGATATTGTTATTAATGATATATGCCTGTTGTTATTATTATCATATCTGTTATCACTCTACAAGTTCCCTGTTAGCATAGAATTCACTATGGGTTGAAATGATACATACTCGAATGGACTTTAGAATAGGAGAAAATCGTTATGGGTTGAAATGATAAACCCAAGCGATTTTCATTTGAATTGAATTTGGGATTGCGGGTTGAAATGTTATCTACCCGTATATATTCAAATTACTGATTGAAATGATAAATATCTGTATCACTTGACCATAGGATAGGAAATTATATACAGACACCGTTGGTCCATATATAAATATTTTGAAAATAATTTCTATGGTTTTGGAAAGAAATATATGGTTTTAATAAACATTGATTTTTAATATTTATATATATATATATGCTATTTTATATATGTATGTATATTTAATAACAATATTTAATTTAATTGAGATTGATTTAATTAATATATAATTTGTTTAAGTATATATTTAATTTATATTTCAAATTATATTTTGTAATAATTTGAATAAGTTAGGGTTGGGAAGATAAATTTGACTTTATTTGAAATGGTATTTAATTAAGAATTATATTCAATTAAATCGATTTGAAACTATTGAATTCGGGATTTAAGATATGATTTTATAACTTGGTTTGATTTAAGAAAAGGGACTAAATGGATATTTCAAGTTTAAATAAATCGAAGGAAATATTTAGTTTAATGAAATTTAAGGCTATTTAAATGATATTGGATTTATTTAAATGATTTTTCAAAACTAAGGGATATTGAAATAAAATTTTGATATATATGAAATGATCGAAATTAGTTTTGAAATTGTGGTATATATTTAAAGCTTTGAAACATATTGAAAAATGTAAATGGTTTGTTGAGAACCGAATGGAATTTATGAATTGAGCTTTGAAAATTTTAAATTTGGAATTTGAGTTGATTTGAATCGATTTGTGAAAGTTGAGGAAATTACAAATACTTTACTTTATAAATTATTTAATATATATACTATTTTGGGAAATATATATATTTGAAATGAAAATGATATTTTGGTTTTGAAGTATAAATTAATTTGAAATGACCACGGTGTTATAGTGTATATTTCTACATTGTAGATAGTTCCACGGATCCTTAGAGGATGGTTATCCTAAACATCCTTTAAGTTAATTGTATTCAGTTGATATTTCACTTGAGTTGGATTTATTGATATAAGAATGTTAATCCTGACTCGAGTGTTTTGTGTTTTGCTTTACGCTCGGGTCAGACTGAGTGATACAGCATTTGAGACTCGCTTTTGGAGTTTGGAGCTTCGTTTGGGGGATCCAACTATCGATTCAGCTTTCAGCTTTTCCAGTTGATTCGTTCAGAGAGGTCATCTATTTATACTGGAGACTTCACTGTATTTGAGATATTCTGTTGTATTTTATTTCTAACTCTGATGTTTATATAGTAGCTTCATGAACTACTATTTATCTATTCCGCTGCATTATTATATTACTCTGTGTCTGTGATTCTGCGATTGATTTATTTACTGTATATGCTGAGTTTTGCCAAATTTAAATCTACAATCTGATATTTTGAGCAATTCAAGTCCGACATGTGCAGATGCGAATGGTTGAAAATACCAGGTCGTTACAAAGCTCTTGCTGAGATGAACCGGTGACGATGCTTGAGTTTGTTGTCGAAGAGTTTAGCATTGCCTCGCTGTTGTTTGAAATCAAAAGCCAAGGACTCTCGTTGCAACCCAAGATGCTTCCAAGGTTTCTATTTAGATGTCGTAGCCTTTGCTTCAAATCGCTGGATCTTATCGCCGTGACGTGATGCCTGAAACTCCTTACGATGTCAATTTGTTGAGATTGGTGGATGTTTGGAAACTGTGCTCGTAGTATGCTACTCAGTGATGGTGTGACGCTTCTGAGTGGTGGAGGAGGTGACTATTCTTGTTTGAGATGGTTATGCTGGACTCTGATTGTTGTGTGGTCTGCTACTCTAAATTTGATGCTTGGCTATTAAGTGTAGTTGATGTGGAGACGGTTTGCTACCGAAGTTGATGATTGAGTTCGCTGGAAATTGTCACATGTGAAGCTGACTTGAAGGTTGTGTTGTTAGAGATTGAATGCAGTCAGAACTCAAAGCAGTCGGGTATTCCTTTTCTCTTGTTGATATCGATACTCCTTTGTTGAGTGTGGATGTATATATGGGTGCTTGGAGAGATGTTACTGGTGTTTATTATGCAAAGATGTTGAACGTTTAGGATGAAAGATCTGAAGCTTGGTTAATAAGATGATGAGTAAACGTATGAGATGATCGAATTTCCATTGATTTGTTGATGTATTGAAATTGAGTGATGAACTATTGTGAATCCAATGCAATCAATTAAATTGGAGGCTTCAGGATATACAGCGGTATGATTACTAGAAAAGAAATCAAGTAGTATGGGCAAAAGATTGAATTTTAAGGATTCTGATATTTTGTTCCTTATTTGTTTGATTTTGATATATCTTTTCTTGTATTGCTTCATTGGTTATATGTCTCTCTACTTCTAATTTATATTCGTTTCCTTTTCATTGTATATATAGCCTTTGGTTATGCTAGATACCTTTTCTTTTTTTAGATCTTTATTTGTTTGTTTTTCTCTATATATACAACATTTTATTGCTTTGAAAGAAAAATTCTCCATGACCAATATTTTATAAATAAAATCTGTAAATATACAATGCTGGACAAATACATTAGATATAATATATATTTAGTAATATCAAATGGAAATTAACTGCAATATCTAACAATATTTCCTTTTTGATAATAATAATAATAATGAATATATATTATTTTACAAATAAAAATAGATGTGTTTGAAATGTAATACATGTAATTCAGACATGTGAGATATAGTTGATGATAATTTAATTAGAAACAAAATTGTGGTTAGATAATTATTAAATTGTAACACACTCTGAAAACAAAATCAAATATAAAAATATTTGTTATCATCAAACAAGACATATACTTCATAATATATTATTGTTAAATGCTAATGGTTGAGTTAAATATGCTCGAATTAGAATTTTAGAGAGAGAATCTAGGTTTAATGAATTTTCATAAGAGTTTAATCCTAAAATAAATGCGTCGAAAGCTTAAGAAATGATATTGTTAAATACGGTATATTGGTATGTTAATTGTTTGGATTGTTGTTAGTTTGGAGATGATCGAATGATTAGAGGATGAGTTATGACATTTGGCAAATGGTACTGCTGGATGAATGTAGAAGTTGGGATGAAAGTCGAGTAGTTAAGCTCGGATAACGGTTCATGGCCTCAAAGTTGTCATCCATTATGAAGCTATATTTGTTTGAATATCGAACAACTTATAATAAAGGCATGAATCCTAGCGGAGACATGTCAGTGAGAAGTGTCTTGGTAACTTGAAGCGAAACGTTGAAGATGAAAGAAGGAAAAACAAACCAAAAGAGGCGGAACGAATCTCACCAAGGGAATTCTTCCATCAAGGTTCAGACTCGGCCCCATCGGGCATATTGACGTCTAAATCCATAGTTCACCTGAATTTCAGGGAAATATATCCCTCATTTGTTTTGGTGCAAATTGGGGAGATTCAAACATCAGCTTTCCTGACTAGACATTTGCAATAAAGGTCAGACGTATGAATTCCTTTTTCAGACGTCTGAACCCTTATGCAATGCAAATGTTCAATTGTGCTTTGAGATGTAGAGATTTTGAACGTTTAGGATCGCTTCGAGGAGCCGCATGATGCTCGAAAATTCTGGAGTGACTAAGGAGAAATATGATGAATTCGAGGTTGGTATGCCATGGCTCGTGAAATGTGCGACAGGTGCTAGGCGATATAGGAACTATGGTGATGGTTTGAGACATGATTTGATTCATATGGTGGTTTTATAGAGTTGTCTAGTGGCGTTGAGATGAAACTATAGTATTGCGATATACGATTGTGTACGATGCTGCATACACAAAGTAATTTTGTATCCCTTGGCTATGACTTTATGGTTTGATATTTATAAACTATTTGTAGATAAAGGTATGGTTGTTTCGATTGCATCTGTTAGGCAACCTCGATTCGGAGATCAAAGACATTCTATCTCGATAGCAACGGCTATGGATCTTAGACTGCTTAATAGCATGGGTTATTGGCCTCTGGTTACTTGTCCTAGGTCCTCTTTATAAAAAATGATAACATTTAGGCATGTATATATTGATTCAGGTTCGATACAATTATAGGTGGTGGACGATGCAGTGAAACTTCGTAGTACTGGTATTACATTGATGATCATACTTTGCAGGCCTTGGACTTTCCAAAAGACCCAATGCCCACTAGCCTAGTTTATGACAGCTAAGTCACGTTCGGTTGACTTGGTGATTAGTAGTTATTAGACTTATTACGTAACACTATAGTAGAAATGTGTTAACTTGTTAGATGTAGTTTGAGGTATGGTTCATTACCTCAAATATTACCATTTGGTATTATATGTGATATAGTGGCATACTAGTAATCATGCAGACTAGTGGTATTTTCTTTTCACTAGACTCTAGCTCTGACCCTCTCTTTATTGTCTCGTTTGTTATCTACTCATTAAATATGTTGACTTAGAGAAGTAGATTTTGCCGCCTAGAGGTGAGTTATAAAGTTATAAGTATCATCACTACGATTATATTTATCCAGTATTTTTGTGTAGACATGTTAGACTATATTCATTTTGAGAAATGTTGTATATGAGATTTAATGTATCATTTGCACGATATATTATGATATTGAATCTTAAGTCTCTTTGATATGATATGTGTTTAGTCTATATATGTATATGTGTGTACACACGCATGCGTGCATGTATATATGTACGTACGTATGTACATATGTATGTGCATGTGTGTGCTTATATAGACACACGTTTTGTTATTGTTTTAAATTCTTACCGACGAACTGTATCTGTGATACTTGTGGAATTCGAGTGCATTACTGTACATATTACATGTGTTACAAATGGTGGATCATTAAAGTTGAGTAAGTGAGGTTGATGAATAAGAGAAAGATGATTTAACCATCTCATCTAGCAGATTGACACTTAGGCGGTTGAGGTGGATAGTTTGCTAAGTGGTGGTTATCTAGGAGAACAAAAGGAATCATGCGCTAGAGAGAGTGGAACATAAAACAAATATAATAGCACATTCCGACATAGTAAACAATCTAATTTTCTGTATATAATCAGAAGATCTTCATTTAAAGCTTTTGAAATTACAAAAATACTCATGTTAAATGAATACTCTATACTATGGTTTTAAAGGTCTTGGTTCGATCACAAATACATTAAAACTACGTTGCTACCAAATTCACCAGTTTTTTACAAAAGCTTTTTTAAAAGGATAAAATAAGAATTTTTATTTTATTTTATGTACACGTGCATCGCACGTGCATGAGTATCGATCTGCATGATAAATTTGATAAACTACAGCATTTAATGTAAATTTACCCACAGAGTGTATTTACCTCAGTTTGGAAAATTGGTTTACAATTTATATTATAAATTACACTGATTGTATGAGGTAAGGATATTGACAAGGAAACGAAGAGGCGATTCAATATGTAGAGGATGGTTCAGGGAATTAGGAGCGTAGGGAATTTTTTTAGAGAAGGGTTTGGATAACACGACGAGACCGGAGGCTCAAGGAATGAGGATAGGTGTAAGGGTCGTCCGGTCCTGTTTAGGAGGGGAAACTTATTTTCCCTAGGGGTTTGTTCTCAGGTTAGACTTCTTTAAGGAGTGATGAAGAATGCGACCAAAAGACCAGGGTGCGAGGAGATTGAAGGGTGTGAGGAGATAGTGATGGCACTATAAGGGGAATTTAGGCTTTATTTAGGCTTGGTGGAGATTGAAGGGTGTGAGGAGATAGTGATGGCACTATAAGGGGAATTTAGGCTTGGTGCCCGACGGAGGCGTTTTCTCAAAGGGAAAGATTTACTCTATAATGCTTTGACTTTCTTAGTTCTGATCTCCTGTCCTCCTATTTTAGGGCAAGGGTCAAGCATTAATAGATGAAAGTGGCTTATGTGGCATGTAGAGGTGGTAGGAGTTTGAGGAAAATGGACACACTAAGGCGTAGTTACCTTCTTTGATTTGGCAAGCCTTGTGGCATCATATGGAGAGCTCTAGCAGGCTCTGGGGAAGGAAGATGTTGGCAAGACTTATAAACAAGCAACTAAAAGCAAAGCATTTAAAAGTTCAATCACATGACCACCACATTCAACACATATATGGCTGCTGCACTCTATAAATAGACATGTTAGTGCAGAGAGAGGCAACTGAAAAGAACTAGAAATACGTGTAAAGTTTCAATCAGTTTTTAGTAATGAGTCAAGAAAGTTCATCCTGAACCTTGGATACAACATGTCCCGAATAAACAAGTAGATTACATGCTTTTACAGTATGGCGATGATGTTTGAAAGTTTCATATGAAATATAGGAGCAGTAATGAAACTAGCTACAGCAGCTGCTTTTTTGCTGATTAATAGGTTGACCCTTCATCTTAACTGTGTTGGAAGAACTCTTGTCCGCACTGGGTTGGCTCCCCATCCTGCATATTTATGTTAAACTATAACATAGCGTTTTTCTCACTGTGTGTGTATGCCTGCATGTATGTGTGTGTACGCGTATGCAGGTATGTATGTCCATACGTACATAGAGAGGAAGGATCAAGACCATTACCTAACCCCTTGAAATCACAATTAACGTTTGTCATCGAAAATATTATTTCAACCGCTAATTCAGAATGTAATTTTGAAGGGGTTAGAAGTCTAAAAGAAAATTAGCCATGCCCGAAGCATGTGATTCAAAAAATTGACAGGGGAATTAAATGATGTGGATTTTGGTCATTTTTCATTTACGTACATATTAAGTGGGAGAGAAATATAGTGTGGTTATTGCTTAAAGTACTACGCATGCTATTAAAGTATATTAGTAAACAATGAAAAAATAATTAAAAGAAATAAGTGGCGTTAAGTAACCTTTTCTTGATTTCTGCAGACATGGTAACAAAAGCTTCCTCGACATTAATGGAGTCTTTCGCACTTGTCTCGATGAAAGGGATGCCAAGCTCATCCGCAAACGCCTGCAGTTTGATACATATCAATGTAGATATGTAATGATTGATAATTTGTTAAGCATGTAGGGTTAATTTGATTGGATAACATACTATGATGAGAGAGTTTTACGAAATTCGACTAGAAGGTAACATGATAAAAACAAAAGTGAAAACAAGCCAGGTCCAAATTCGATGCATTCTTCATCCTTCCTACTCTCATGATTCGTTTTGATAGAAAACCTAAGCTCTATTTAGTCTTCAATAATTAAACCCAAAATCCATAGCATTAAAAACCTCCCAAAATCCATTTAAATTTTCAGAGTACTATAATTTATGACATATGAAAAAGAGCACTGCTTAAGATGAATTTATCCAATTTACAAAATCAAGATTGTTGATTATACCACGTAGTCTCTCTTTAATAAACCACAAATCTCCTTGTATTCTTTATGAGAGTTTGGTTTTGTTGTTGTCTACTACCATTCGGTTTTTGCATGATTGCGGAAGTATACAAAAAAATTGCGAGTTTGTAGCGGTAACTTATTGAAATGGTTTCATGACTAATTCGTTAGTTTTTGCACTCCTTGTTCAGACTATTGCTGCAAGAGGCAAAAATATGTAGCACCCTTGCTGAATACACATCTGAAGCTTTGTTGTGTAACTTGTTTTAATTAAGTTGCACTAGACTTTTTTTCTTTCTTTTTTTTAAAAAAAAAGTACACCAAGCATAATAACATATCTGCTGGCTATTTTGTTCTAAGGATGGGGAATTGCACACTGGTATGTGATAATGCTGTCTGGTATTATGCGATGTTATTAGTTGGTGACAGTTATATTATCATACACTACAAAAATTGTGTGGGTTAATTGTAAACCTATATAGGTTGCCGTAGCATTTGACTCTCTCATGCATAAGTAAGTGCCTGCAGTCTTTCAGGGCATGGCATTGTAACACATCATACACATCTGAACTTATCTATCTAATAATTTTGTGAATAACTGTTACTCTTTCGGATTGGTGTAGATACATTATCTCTTGAGATTGGTTGTCAACAATTATCTACGATTTACATGATCGCGCTCTTTATTTATGGGAGAGTGAAGATCCCACACAGTAATGAACTTACGGCTAAAAAAATTCATCCAATATAATTGATGATATCTTGTTTATTAAACTTATCCGTTCTAAACCTTATTATGTATTTTCTTAGTCCACAAGTCAATTATCTATCGACTTGCAATAATTATATGTTACCATTTGCACACTTATTAATATGCAGATGTTGATTGTTACATGACATCTTATATAGTATTTGAATGCTTTAACTATGTGCTACTGACATTTGATGCTTAATATGTATTTGAATGCTTTAACTATGTGCTACTGACATTTGATGCTTAATATGTATTTGAATGCTTTAACTATGTGCTACTGACATTTGATGCTTAATATGCACTGTGATATACATAACAGCAATATGGTCAACAATGGATCACCTGAAATTTGTGTGTGTGTGTGTGTCTTATACGTGCTGCTAAACTTCTAAAGAATCATGATCATCGATGAATATAGTATCCTCATTTGCAAATTTGAGATTGAAAATGCAATGTAGAGTTTCAAATGCCTCATTGCCCGCTATGCATGCGCGTTTAAGAAGTGATTGTCTTCCAACAAATGAAAGGTCAACCATGACCAGAAATTACCATCAACAGGAAACATGAAGAAAAGCAGGGCACATACCAGTGTGACACAATCAAGAGGTTTTGGTCATCAAGTTTATTGCTAATCTTTGGAATCGTACATTCTTAATTTTGATATAAAGAAGTGAGGATGAAGTTGAGATAAAATGCATTACCTTTGCTTTTTCAGTATCCACAACCTTTTCATCAACCAAATCACATTTATTCCCAACAAGAAGTTTGCAAACACTGTCATTTGCGTATCTATCGATTTCACTTAGCCATTGCTTGACATTGTTAAAGCTCTCCATTTCAGTAACATCATACACAATCTGGAGATATCAGAAGTTGAGATTTGGTTTCATTGTGCAACTGACAGGGAAGATTCAGTATGACTTCTGACTATAACAAAATTATAAAAATGAATGGCTCTCACAATGATTCCATGTGCTCCTCGGTAATAACTGCTAGTTATGGTCCTGAATCGTTCCTGTCCAGCAGTATCCCACTAAAAGAAGGAAAAAAGAACACCCCCAATCACATTAGATTAGCACAATTTCATGTTTTAATAGTATGTCAAAGTTAGACTCTACAAAATTGTATTGTACAAAATTACTTGCAAGTCTATGTAGTGTTACATCCTCCTAAATACATTAACACATGCAATGATTTAGTCCATAGACAAGTAATAAAGCTAAGAATGTAAGTGCTTCATAATATAAAATTGAAAATGAAAGAGAGTACTGTTGCTCAGTCTGATGATTAAAAATTCTACAGAATTTTATAAGCACTCAGTAGTACACTGTTCCGCTTATGATAACGAGTTCCTTGAAGATAACTAAGGTTGAACATAAAAATATATGGCATTATAGTTGGTTTGAACTAAAAAAAATTCTCTTGAAGACAAAATACACTATAAAATATAGAGAAAACAAAGAGACATCTGCTGACAAGTGAATTTGAACTTATGACATCCTAATGTGGAGAGATATACAAGCCAAATGAGCAAGAGCTCATTGGAGAAAGAATATTGCATCCACGGAACTATGCTAGAACAAATGAGCAACAAGTTGCTGATGGGAATGTGAAACCACAATAGCAGGATTAAAAAAAACCTTTTGGGCGGTTCATTCCCTGGGTCGTTTTAAATAGAAATATGCTAGAACAGAGGAGGCTGTTGATGTGATTATACATCAGTGTTCACAAAATGCATACATGCAGTTCTAGGCTTATCACAAGTTAATCCATGAACATTAGGGTTCTTTCACCTCCGAGTTTCAAAGTCTAAAACCTGTTGCCCATGTCCAGAGCAACACCACGTTCCATATTCCAGAACATGTTTCACTTTCTCCATCTCTCCCACTTAAGCTCAAAGGAGATAAAAGAAAAGTGAGATGATTCTACAAATAATAGAGATGACAAAGTTTAAAGATATGCACTATCTACCAATGGTGGGCGCAGGTCGGTTTGATGCAGTTTGAACCTGGATTACATTTGTTAAAACATTCTTAATGATTTTTAAATAAATTAATGATACTTTACCTTCACATTAGAAGTCTACCATTAAGCAATTGCTATAACTTAGAAGACAACAGCCAAGTTTGACGCTATGTGAAACCAAGCATTCGTAATAAGATGTGTTATTGATTATCAATACATACTAGTCATGTAACACGATCTAAATGCATTACGATAGACAATAGTCATGTTACACTAAACAATGGTTAAATACACGTTATTTGTAAACATTTAACAATGTCCAAAGAAAATTATGCCGATGTCAATTCCGAATTTTTATCAAAACTGTTAAATTTTAATGAGTGGTCTGGACTAGTTTAATCCAGTTGGCTCAAACATTCAAACTACAATAGAACCGTATTTAATCGGATCGGTCTGGTTTTTACTATTTGTTTCAGTTAGATAATACGGAACTATTTTTCACACGGTTTATTGGTTCGATGCAGCAGAATTCGTCTATCGGTGCGATTTACGCCCACCGCTAATCGATCGTAAAGTGGCATGCATTCAAGAATTTTTAGTTCAGAAGCTTTCGTATACAAAACCTTGTTTTATAATCCAAATGATAGACCATATTGACAGAAGATGAGCTAAACGCCGTTGAGATTAGGAATCAAGGACAACTCAGATCGAATGACAATTGAGGCATAAGTTTCATCCTCAAGTACAAAACAATTACTTCAACACGTCAGAATTCAGATAGTACAAGCCTAAAATTACCTAATTTTCATTTCTACTATATATAAACTTCAAACTAAACATAGCATTTTATTCTAGCAAACTGGGGTTTGTGATACACAGTTGGGTTCATTTATTCCCAAACTGGATGTCCCACCCATATAAAATATCATCTTAAAATTTTCATTAAACAAAAATGTTGTAATCAAATAAAGCAATATTGTATGGTTGAGTTCTTTTGCGCACATGGGACACCCAATTTACAAAGGGAACCAAACTCTGTCAAAATCTACATCTCAATGAAGGATATCATAAATGAAAAGGTTTAAAATGCAGCTAAAAATTTAAATACAACTAAGATACTCGTAATAAATATGGGTTATAACCTTTCCATATAATTTTGATACTACTTAAAATATGTGATATCGAACAATTGACTTGCAAACATTGATAATGAACAATGAAATTTCACCAAAGCAGCAAGAATCTTACCAGACTACCGAAAAATACATTTCTAAAGTTTAACAAATGAGAAATTAGCACCACTTACGATTTGTAGCTTAACTGCCTTCTCGTCAAGCTCCAGTGTTCTAATTTTCTACAAAAGAACCAAAAAAAAACCTCAAAATATGTCAGTATTAAAGTAATAAAATAATCAAAACAGATAAAAAGAAACTTACGAAATCGACCCCAATAGTGCTAATGTAGCTATCAGCATACGAATCATCCTGCAAGACACATGAAAACATCAGAGAGAGAGAGGGAGAGAGAGAGAGAGAGGATGCAAGTAAAAAGAACTCACAGCGAATCTAAGGAGCAAACAAGACTTTCCAACAGATGAGTCTCCGATCAAGAGGACCTTGAAGAGGTAATCGCTGCAAATTAGCACATTGATGAAATGGGTTAAAAGTAAAGAGGGATAAAACGAACCGGGAATGAGAATCTACTTACTATTCATTGCTCATGGCTGAAGATTTGGATTGGATTTGATTAGTTTGGGGTACGATATAGGAAAGTAGGGTTTTGGGAAAAGGATGTGTATTCAAAGGAAAGGAAATGGATTGTGTGTTGTTCCAGGAAAGTTCACTTTCTCTCTTCCGTCATTTTACTTGCAAACTGCGGTTTATTCTCCAAATACGCCACTTTGTCATAATTAATGTGCAGCTCATCACTGTCGGTTCCCTCGGCAGAGGGATTTTGTACCATTATATATAGTCAAGCGCCGTACATCTCCATTTTGAAGTTTCTTTTATAATTTATATATATTTTTGAAGCATTGCCATAACCTTGCTTGTATTCCAAGTTTTTTTTCTAGTTTCTTATCGGTTAATTTTGATTGTTTTTCTCAATCCATTAAATTGGAATATTTTAAGTAGTTCAAACTTTTGTTTACCAATTATATCTCCAATAATCATATTAAAATATTAATTTTCACATTCAAAATAAAATTAAAGAATAAATAGAATGATATAGTGTGTGTAATATAACATTGTTTTTGTGGAGATGTCTTAAAACTATGTATATTAAATGAGCTGGGTTCAATCAATGATAAGAAACAGTAAAAATATTGACAGAGTATTGTATTCTAGTGGCGGATCCTGACATGATTTCAGGAAGGGGTTTTGCACTAAAGGTCTCTATTTTTGAGGTTGTTGTAAGAAAAGTCCCTATGATAATGAGTATGTAAATTAAGTCTCTGTTTTTTTTTAAATCAGAAAGTGCAAACTATCTTGCGCTTTTCTTATAGAAAGTGCAAATTAACTTGCGCTTTTCAAAAATTTAAACTTTTTGAAAATTTCAAAATTTTCAAAAATAAGTTCAAAATAATAAAGCGCAAACTAGCTTGCGCTTTCCTGATAAAAAGTGCAAGTTAACTTGCGTTTTTCAAACATTTTAAAATTTTCGAAAATTTTAAAAATTTCAAAATTAGAAAGCGCAAACTAGCTTGCGATTTCCATCAAGTTAACTTGCATTTTTCAAAAAATTTAAAATTTTCAAAAATTTTCAAAAAATTCAAAATAAAAGCGCAAACTAGCTTGCGCTTTCCCGATAGAAAGCGCAAGTTAACCTGCGTTTTTTAAATTTTCAAAAGTTTTAAAATTTTCAAAATTTTCAAAAAGAAAAATTCATAGTCAAAAAGTTGCAAGTTAGCTTACATTTTCTGTCAGAAAATGCAAAACACATTGTTTTTTCTATTTTTCAAAAAACAGGGACTAAATTTATATATTCTTATCTACAGGGACTTTTTTTATAACAACGTCAAAAACAGGGACCTGTGACACTTTTCTTGTTTCAGGAAACTCTCATCACGATCCCTCATTGTCTATAAGGAGGCCTCATGATCTCCTCCCTCCTAATCTCCCAACTATCGAAGGGGAGGGTTTCCAAGGAGTGTCATACAAGAAAAAATTCTTAAAATTAATGGATACAGGGAAAGAGTTTTGCGAGATTCTCGAATGCTTATCAGGTGGTGCTTATAGGTATTTCAGATTTGATGATTGTAGGTCTGGTTACAGAGTACTGTTCTAAATCCTCGTAGCTTATCAGGTGATCAAAATTTATCAAAGGTTACAGCACAAAAGGATTCAAGAAAGTGATATTCCGAGTAGATCTTGTTAAAGAAAACAGTTCAGATGATGATCTTGATGTTGATCTTTCATTCATTCCACTACTAAAGATATGTAATAAAAAAGCAGTTGTTCTAAGGAATGGGAAATAGATAGGACTATGAAAAAATGGAGAGATACAATGTTTGGAATTAATCCTTTTTACATGCATTTCAAAGCATTCACAAACAGAGTTTGGAAGATAAACGGTAACTTTGAGATCTATACTCGTGCTGATCAGTTTTTCTTGATCAAAATTATCAATGAGATATATTATGAAAAGTGTTAAAGAACGGTTCATATCTTTTAGACGACAGAATCGTAATGATTGAAATGGACCAAAGATATGCGTCTTAAGAGAGATTTGCTAAGTTCAATTCATATGGATAACTCTTCCCGAGGTCAAATTAAAATTTTAGGATAAGAAAGCTTTTAGTGCAATAACTAGTGTTGTTGGAAAACCCATTAAGATGGATGAGGCAAAATTAAAAGAGATAAGACTCAATTATGCAAGAAATCTAGTGGAAATCAGAGCTGACGACGAACTTCCATAGGAAGTTAATATTTCTTTACACAACGGAGAAACCATTATTCAAAAAATTAAGTATGAATGAATGTCGCCCATATGTAACGCTTGCGTGTACTTTGGACATACAAAAGAGAAATGTATTTCACAAAAGTATGGAGGGAAAAAAGGATAGTTTTGAATAGATAACCAGCAAGCAAATAGAGAAGGGCATTTGATATGCGTTAGAAGTTCGATGAGATAATAACCAAGGCAGTTATAACTCTTATCAGAAAGCTCAACTAGCAGCAGAAATGGATATAGAAATCTTTACTCCTAGCAATGGTGGAACGACTAAACATAACAGTAAAGTCTCATAAAGCAGTTTCCAAATAAACAATCAACACAATAACTAAGAGAACAAATATATGAAGGATTTAAATAGTTAGTTCTTTACATCTTCAAATCCTCCTTTTGAAGATGTATGTTTAAGTAAAATTTACAGTAAATATAATAAAGGATTGTCGGAAAACTTAATAAAACATGCAATGCACCCATAAATTTTCTTAATGAAAAGATGCACTTCGAGGAAGTTGTCATAGTCAACCCGAAAGAAGGTCAGGAAAGTAGTATTTTAGCAGCAACTGTTGATGCATAAATGAAGAAACAACTGTGGATGGGGTGATGATAGTTGCGATAACCAAATCTATACTGCAGTGGAATAGATCTTAAGGCTAATTTACATTAGGGGGATGATGAATAGTGTATTTAAACTTTTTATCAATATACTTGCAAAATTCAAACTTTATCACGGAAAAATCAAACATAGGTAATAATATAATCATAGAACAATCAGATAATAGTAAGTAAATACAGTAAAAGTAAAGGTATAGAAGAAACTTAGAATTTTATACTGATTTGGATTTCCAATCTTACATCAAGTTTTGTACCCCGAACAAACTTTCACCGATTTTGTCTTGACTTTAAATTAGGTGGCAAGAACATCCTTCACACTTCTTGACTTTGACTCTGGTGGTAAGGACAACTATTGGAATTTGACTCGAGTGATCAGTACATCTTCTAAAATTTGACTCAAGTAACCAAAACATCTACCTTGTCTTTGACTTGGGAGATAGGACAACACCATATGGAATTTGACTCAAGTAACCAAAATACCTATCATGTCTTTGAATCAAGAGGCAGGATAACACCCTTCACAAAATCGTCTTAACTTTCACTTGAATAGTTAAGATCATCCTTTTACATGTAGTAGCAGTAAACAAGAAGAAATCAAATCTTTTGATCACAATCTCAAGTAGTTTGTCGATACAATTTCATATAGACCTTCAGTAGTGGAATATCTTTGTTTTTGAGTGAATTTAAGTGAAGATAAGAGAGTTAATGGTGTACACCAGAAGTAAATCTTCTTTGATCTTTCGTATGAATGTAGAGAAAGAGACTTTGATGTAGAAATCGGCAGCACTTCGTTGAAATCTTATAGAGAATGAGTGAGATAAAGATGATAGTAAAATTGTTGTTAAAAATTCGAAATCGGAGGCATTTAAATAGAGGTTAAAGAGTTGCATCCATTCATGAAAAGATGGTACCAAAAGTTACTTCTTTTGAAAATTTAAAAAATAACTCAATGGTTTATATATCAATGTACAAATTTTGCATATGTCGACATATCCATGTTGAATTGTATAATTTCAAAAACACTTTAACTATGTTTAAAAATATATTCCTTTACAAAAAATCTACTAAAATTGATTTTATTAAATAAATTAAATACTATTATTTTATATATAAACATTTTGAGTGGAAAATAATTTTCGAAGGGAAGATAATCAAAGATATGATACTACTCAAGTCTTTAACATTTAATCTAAGACTCAATAAAACACCAACACAAATGTACTGAGCTCTTAGTGCTTTTATTCTTAAGTTCTTCAAAACTCATGAGCCTTCAAATATCTCGATCAACTCTTGATTTATATAGATCATTTCTTCAAGCTTTTATTCAATCATCACTTGTACAGACCTCTTAAATATTCCTGGTATCCTGCACAATGTACTATATAACTCGAGAAAACATTAGTAACAATATTCATATGTTTGTTGTCATTAAAATCAATACCTTGGATATTAATAATCTTCTCCTTTTGATGATGGTAACCATTAAATATTCTGTTACAAAATATAACGGTGTTTAGTTAAAAACTCCCCTTAACTCCCCCTAAATATATGTTATAAAACTCTCCAACATTTTGCCTATTATATTTTATACAACTTCTTCCCATTTGTCATCAACAAAAATGGATGAATGAGTTGCGTTAATGAATTATATAAGGAGTTATAATATTTCTACGCTTAATGATGAATATTATATGATTATTATAGATTATATATATAGAGAGTTATTAAGTTTTTGTTGTATTAGCGAAGTATTATTTTAAAGAGTCATCAAAAATCAATAAAACACTACTTTTCATTAATATATATTACATTTGCACGTAAGTATATTTACAACAAACATTACATTAAATTAAGAAACGTTACATAAATCAACACAACATAAAAAAATACAAGAAAAAATACGTAAATAATTATTTTGTGGAAAGCATGGTTTCTTTGATAGAACTTTTACCCATCCATCGTCTGGACCAAAAATTCCTTCAGCATAATTTTTCTTCCCAGTCTTTGAGTTTCACCATGCCCACTTTTATGTCTTCATCATTGGTCTTATTATAATCGGTCTTTTTAGGAATAGAAAATTTTGTTCCCTTTAGACATAGCACGTAAAGCATCGAAGTGATGCGAGATACCTTTCAAGTTCATGAATCATTTGCTTTTGATTTATTTCCAAATGTTTTTTATTGTTAAAATCGCATGGGTAGTCTTCTTGAAGGATTGTAATGCCTCTTCCATGTTGTTACTTAAATTTTCTATATAAACATCATTTCCCAAATCCATTTTTTTGAAAATAAATTAGAATTATGTAGAGAAGAAGATATGGTTGTTTCACTGTGTTTAAATGTGTATTTATAGAAGAAAATATCTAGTTAATTAACTTTTCCCTCTTTGAAATAATTAAAATTTGAATTTTAAAATTTGACCGTTATATGTCGACGTAAAAGAATATATGTATGTCGGCATACGTGTTTTTTTTAAACATTTTTGAGTTTTATTTTGGTTAAATATTTTATTATTTTACATATTTTTTTACAATAATTATTAGCTCTAGAAAGTAAATTAGTATTTTTTAACAACCACCCCGAAACGGACCTAATTTCGACCCAATAAAAGCCCGTCGAACCTTAGGCCCATCTCAAAGTGAGTTTTTAAGTTGATAAAATTTAAACAACACACAGTACATAGAGTTATCTATCTATACATTCAGAATCTCACAACGGGATGGATAAAATATAATATCAGAAACAAATACTCATTTCATAAAGTAAACCATTTCAGAAACATAACATGTTAAATATTACAACATGTTTACATAAAGCCTTAATAGTAAAATATTGAAAATAATATAATTATCTGAATTAGGTACAATAAAAATAGCATAAATAGCTGTCATAAGTCTTCATCTCCACCTTCGTTCCCTAAAATCAACATTTGTTAGTTCCTGAGATGATGGTTTTGATGACAACAACCTTAGGACTTGTTATAAAATATAAATACTAATATTCTTGTCTAGATATATGTATATGCAGGTACTGAGAATGAAGATTGTACAGTATAGAGATTCAAGACTGACGAATTCAAGATTGAAGACATTAAGACTGAAGACTCATGAGTATCAAGAGTTTAAGATATCAAGATAAGTAATAGAGTCTAGATTTATGTTAAAACTTCATAATAGCACTAAAATATTTATTCGGATTTTAATTGTGGAATGGAATCCACCTTCTCGCTTTAATAGTGAGATGGAACCCACAACCTCTTTAGTTGAATGGAATCCACGAAATTTTCAAAATGACTTATTTTTAGTTTTTTTTTTCAAAACTATCTTTTTAAAAAGACATCTCTCTCTCGGTTTAAATATTTTAGCCTTAATACAAAAACTATTTTTAATCATATTAATTTCAAAATCATTTCTTGTTTTTAAGCTATCTCCTGGTTTTAATGTTTTAGCTTTAATCTCAAAATATTTATATATTTAGTTTTTATTACTTTTATATTTTGTAAGATCACTTTCCAAAGTTTTTTATAATCATAAAAGTATATTCAAAATAGTTTACAAAGTTCTAAGATTGTTTCGACAAACTCTAGAAAAAAATCTCTTTTAAAACAAAAATCAATTTTCAAAAAATACTAGGGGATGTCGACATGCCTATACCCCCCATGTCGACATGGTAGCCGTAGATTTTAAAATTCAAATTTTCAAAAGAAGTGTCTATTCATCATAACCTTTCACGAATGTACATGACCGTTATTCTCCTATATATACCAGTAGTTTTCAATGAATTTTCACTTAAGATTTCTTTATTTTCTCTCCTCTTTCTCTTCCATTCTTATTTTCAAACATTCTTAACAAAACTCTGCCGAAATCCTAAGTGAATCAAACTCGATCGTCTCTAGTTTGATTCTCTACCACTCTCTCTCAAAGATCTTAGTGCTATTCAGGGTTATAGGATCATTTGTAATCAAAGATCGAAAGATCGAAGTGTATCGAGTCTCTCTCTATAAAAGTGTGATTGGAAATGGTGTGATTGTGGCCCGTAAATCAATTGGGTGTGACTGTAGCCCGTAAATCAATTAGGTGATCTTGTAGCCTGGTTAAACCAAGAGAGTTTGCCATGGACTCGGAGACAAGAGGGTGTATCTCGTGGCCTTGAAATCGAGGTTGTAATATCGACATTATATTTGAAAAGAAATCCGCACAAGAAATTGTGTGGGACTGGATGTAAGGTAACTCCGAACCAGTATAAAATTTCGGTGTGTTCTTTCCCTTACTGCTTTTATTTACTATTTACATCTGTGTCTGAACCTGTGATTGTCTTTGTGTTTATGAATTGCATCTGTTTGGGTTTAATTTGAAAAGATTTCAAAAAGATTCATAAAATTAATTAAACACTATTCACCCCCCTTCTAGTATTAATTCTGCCTTAAGATCCATAATCTGCATTTTCTACATTTGGTATCAGAGCATTGGTTTTCAAAGTTATCATAATCTGAATTTTGAAAAAGTTTAAAATGGCAATTTTTGGAGATTCTGTTAACACTAGTTCAAAACTATCCAAATCATCATTACCTCATAAGTCTGCATATTGTTATTATAGAAAATCAAGTTATCTACAGAATTGGTGTGTTGTGCAGGAACAGATGTGTTATATGGATTTTGAAGAATCAACACTCAATGGACAAATGGTGTAAATCAAGAAAAACGAATGGATACTTGATAGTGGATGTTCAAGGCACATGACTGGTAATCCAGAGATACTGAATGACATAATTTATGAAGATGGAGGAATGGTCAACTTTGGAGACAATTCAAAAGGATATGTGATTGGCATCGGCAATGTTGGTAACTCTAAAACTCCTACTATTTCTGATGTTCTATTAGTTAGGAATCTAAAAAACAACTTACTTAGCATAAGTCAACTATGTGACAAGGGCTACAAAATTAAATTTGAAAAGGATAAGTGTCACATCGAAGATAATGAATCAAATATTATCTTTGAAGGACTTAGGAAGAAAAATATTTATATTCTCAGTATGAAAATCTCAAATGATAACCTATGTCTTTTGGCTAATACAAGTGACCCTTGGATTTGGCATAAAAGATTTCGGCATTTGAATTTCAAACTTTTATCTAGACTTTCAAAACTTGATTTAGTAAGAGGTATTCCTAAAATGGATTTTAAAGTAGATAGTATACGTGATGCTTGTCAATTAGGAAAACTTAGGAAGAGTTCATTCAAATTGAAAGATATGATTTCAACTTCAAAACCTCTTGAGTTACTTCATTTAGATCTGTTTGGTCCATCTCAAATTCATTCAATAAATCACAGTAAATATGTTTTTGTAATTGTAGATGATTATTCTAGATTTACATGGATAATTTTTCTAAAACATAAAAGTGATGCTTTTGATTTATTTAAAACTTTTGCAAAAAGAATTCAAAATCAACTTTCTTTAAAAATCAAAACTATTCGTAGTGATCACGGTGGAGAATTTGAAAACGAAAATTTTGAGAATTTCTGTAATAAAAAAGGAATAGCTCATAGTTTTTATTTTCCAAGAACTCCACAACAAAATAGAGTGGTGGAGCTTAAAAATAGGATGATTCAAGAGTGTGCAAGAACTATGCTTTCATATAGTAAATTACCAAGAAATTTTTGGACCGAAGCAGTCGCTACAGCTTGTTACATTTTGAATAGGATTTTAATTAGACCTCTAACCAATAAAACACCATATGAACTTCTTTTCAATAAGAAACCAAAGGTATCTTATTTTAAAGTTTTTGGAAGTAAATGCTTTTATTCTAAATACAAAAGACAATTTGGATAAATTTGATCCTAAATCTGACAAAGGAATCTTTATCGGATATTCTAATAAAAGTGAAGCATACAGAGTTTTCAATTAAAAAACTAACACCATTGAAGAAACAATGCCTGTATCTTTTGATGAAAATTTCAAAGATTTTGTTCAAATAAATGATGAAGATGATTTTTTTACTTTAAATAATGAATCAAATGAAACAAATTGTGAAACTGTTCATCCTAATAAAAGGATCAGGCTTTTAAAAGATCATCCTATAGAAAATATACTAGGAAATATTGAATCTGTTGTTAGAACTAGGAATCAACTAAACAAGATGAGTAATGTAGCTTTTATATCAACTATTGAACCCAAAAATCCAAAGGAAGCATCATCTGATGATTCATGGATTCTTGCTATGCAAGAAGAACTGAATCAATTCACCAGAAATGATGTATGGGAACTTGTTCCTAGACCCGAGGACAAAACTATAATAGGAACTAAACAGGTTTATAAAAATAAAATGAATGAACAAGGTGAGGTCGTTAGAAATAAAGCTCGGTTAGTCGTCCAAGGTTATTATCAAGAAGAAGGAATAGCCTTTGATGAAACCTTTGCACCCGTAGCAAGGTTAGAAGCCATTAGAATTCTACTTGCTTTCGCAAACCACAACAATTTCAAATTATTTCAAATGGATGTCAAAAGTGCCTTTTTAAATGGTTTTGTTAAAGAGGATGTTTATGTTGAACAACCTCCACTTTTTGAAGAATAAAAGTTTCCAAATCATGTTTACAAATTAAAGAAAGTTTTATATGGTCTGAAACAAGCTCATAGAGCCTGGTATGACAGACTAAGATCTTACCTATTACAATCAAATTTTGAAATTGGTAGAGTAGATAATACTCTTTTTATTAAAAGAAACAAAAATGATATCCAATTAGTACAGATTTATGTAGATGATATCATTTTTGGATCAACAAACAATGAAATGTGTAACGACCCGTAAATTTCGATAATTTAAATTAGTTAATTTAATAAGATTTTGATAATTAAATTTGAAAGAAATAAAATTGGTGGTTTAAGAATGAAATAATAATTAGAATTAAAGGTATTAATGTTAATATAAGTTGATTATTAACAATTTGAATGAAACCTCAATAAATGAAATAATGCAAATGTTATACTTGGCTATAAATGGAATATATGAAAACAAATGTAAGTTAATTATTAATAACCTGAATGGGATTCCAACCAATTGAATTTATGTAAATGTTATAACTTGGTTATAAGATTAACATGAGAAAACCAATGTAAATGTTTAATTGTGTAATGAAATGGTATAATAAATGGTAATTGAATAAAACCAGTATTGTGTAAAGAATTATAATAATTGTTGTATTAATGGGTGCATTAATTTATAATGGGGTATAAAAGGTAATTTATAATTGAAAATGTTGACTTATTGATAAAATAGTGTGTAATGAATGGAAATGGAATAAAATTAGTGTGATGAAGGAACTGGTAACATTTGCTGTAAGTAATAAACTTATAAATGCAATTAAAAATAAATAGTGACAATTATTATAAGTTACCTGTTTATTTAGTTAGTTGAATTGAAATTGGAAATCAAAATTTTCAATTTAATGAGATTAAAAAAAACTACGTTAATTGAAATTAGATGAATTGGAAATTTTTAATGCACTAAGATATAAACCATGATAATTATACCATAAGATGAAATTGATTGAATAATAAATGGAAAGAAAATTAAATTGAATTATTGGAAATTTAATTTATAATCTCTAAATATATTGAAATTGAAATTTAAAACTTTGAAATTGGTGAAATATGCAACATAAAAATTTTATGGAAATTTGTTACAAAGAGTTATAAATTACTAAGTAAGCCAAAATGATAGGAGTTGTAAATAATTAAAATTTTGGATTGAAAGTGATTTAATTAATTTAATATTAATTTATTTAATCAATGTGAAAATAGCCATTTTGACTACTGTCTCGGATTTTGACGAAACCAGTTTCATCGGATCCGTAACAGTGAATTATTATAGGATTTCAAGTTTCGTAACGATCAGACTTGTCATTTGATCGTATGGGCTCAAAACGCCTAGAAATCAATTGAAATCAATTTGAAATAAGCTGATTTTAACATAACTTCTTCATACGATGGAATTTGGATTTGAAACTTGTTCCATTGAATTTAAAATCATCTAAAACATCTATTTTGATATATGGGATGACCCATTTTCGTTCCAGAGTTAGGACGGGCTTTTTGGGTCGTTTATCGCTTAACCTTCAAATCAATCGTGTCCATTCATCTCAATTCTGACCTACCTATAAATAACCTGTTATAAACCCTAGTGTTCCTCAACTCAGTTTGTCTATACGTACAATTCCATCTGGCTCTCTCTTTCCAATGGCAGACAAACCCTAATTCCCAATTGCAATTTCAAATCAAATTCAATTCCAAAAATTAAACTCCTCCAAAACCTATCATATTATATATCGATTTGAAGCTCTCGACGGGCGCAAGTCAAATATGAAGTTTGTTTTTAGATCTGGGTTTCTGGGTGTTCAAAAATTTGAGGATAAGTCTCGGCTGTTCATCGCGCTGTGATGAACGTCGACGGATTGCCAATTCGAAGGTGAGTCTTGTAAAGGAGGTCGTGGGGATCGCATCGATGTGGGCGAGTCGGAGAATTAACGGCTAGATCGTCAGCGATTTTCGATTTAGGGCTTCGAATTGGCTCGGCGGCGCGGCGATTTCGTCGACTGGAGGTGATGTCGAGGCCGCGTCCAGGTGTGCCTCATCGTGGGCGAGCATGTGTAGATGGTCGGAGGGCTTCTAGTGGTCGGCGGCGCTTGTATTTCGTGGTCAACGTTTCGAACAAAGGCGGCTAGTGGTCGTTCTGGGTTTAGTTTACGCGAATTAGGGTTCGAACGTTTCAAAGCAGGTGGTTGACGTGGCGAATTCTCATATGTTCGCTCGTTTTATTATTTAATTTGTTTATTTAAATTTGTATAATCTTCTAACTCGAATAACTTTTGCGTACGAGGTTCGATTCACATGCGGTTTTCTCCGCTGGGATCGTAATAAAATTCCGGACACTTTGACGCTGGTTTGGACGAATTCTGAGACTGTTTGAATTTGGGCCCTAAATTGGATTTAAATTCAATTTGAATGCAAATGTGAGTGTTTTAACCCACTCGCAACTTCTAAAATTTCTTATGTTTGTTAAATTAAATTTATGATGTGATTAGAAATTTATTTATGACTATTTGGTATATTTTAAATCATCATCTCCGTTAATTTGAATTTATTTGAATTAAATCGTTATTTAATTTATTATTGAATATAAATTGCCAGTTAAATACTTGTTATTGATTATCAGTTCTATATTGATATTTATTAATTGATTTGGATGATGATTGTGATGAATGTTTGATTTGTTGATATTGGATGAATGGATGTTTTATTTTATATCGTTATAAACTGCAAGTTCACTATGGGTTGAAATGATACATACCCGAATGATCAATAGATTAAGGAAAAATCGTTATGGGTTGAAATGATAGACTCGAACGATTTTATGGATTTTATTATTAATTCGGGATTGCGGTTTGAAATGATATATAACCGTAAAATTTTAAATTGTGGATTGAAATGATAAATATCCGTATCACTTGACCCTAGGGTTGAAAATTATATACGGACACCGGGTTGGTTAAATTTAATGATTTTGAACTTCTAAATTTTTTTTAATTAATAAAAATAATATATTGAAAAAAAAATTGATGTATATAAATTGAAGTATTATTGGAAAATCAAGTTTATGATGAAATGTGAAATGGTTTAAAAGGAATTGCTTTAAGAAATTAAATTGGAAGTTTAAAGTAAAATTTTAAGTATAAATGAAATTCTATCGAAATTAAGTTATTGAAGTTGTTTGAAACTACTTTGAAATATTTTGAAATTGGAGCAATTCGAATTGATATTTGAACATGGATTGAAACGATATGAAATTCAATAGTTTATTGAAATGTTAAATTGAAAAGTTTGGAATTTGGTTTGTCGACTTGGAAATTGAAAATGGTCCAAATGCGTTGAAATGAAATGAATAGTTTAACTTGATATAAATTCCAAATTCATGTTTTAATATAAACTGTTTTAAAAATATATTATTTCAAAATTTCTAATTATTAAGATTTCAAAGTATTAAACTATTTTAATCTGTATTAATTATATTAAATCATTTTAACCTATTTTAAACCATTTAATTTATTTAAACTAATTAACCTGTTTTAACTTATTTTAAATCTAATTAATCTATTTTAATTATATTTAATCTATTTTAAATCTATTTATAACTATTTATAACTATTTAAAACTATTTTCTTTTAAATTCCAAACTAAGTAAAATGGATGGGTTTATATTCAAATTCTCGATTTTTTTAAGTGAATATGGTTAATGATGTTATAACCTAAGTTGGGAATTAAATAACATTTTTTGTTTAATATGATATTTTGAAATGAGAGTTTAGCCTATTTTGGAAATATGACTTTTGAAAGGAAATATAATTTCGAACTATGATTTCAAATGTGATATGATTTCAAAGGTGAATATGATTTCGAAAGTAAGTAATGATTTCAAAAATGATATGATTTGAATTGAATATGATATTTTGATATCAATTATGAAATGATTTTGGAAATGTAAAAGAACCATCCATTGTGTAATAAGCGATTGGTTGTTAAAGAGACCGGGATCAGATATTGTTGTTGAATATGCGAGTATATGATTTTTGTTTTATGATAATAAACATATATATATTCACTTAAATGTATTTGTTAATGTACTATTTTATTTTTCACATAAATAAATAAATATTTGCTGAATAAAATAAATGACACAGAATTTAAATTCAAACAGATATTTTATTCAAACAAATATTTATTACAATTTTGAATAGTACAAATTTGAGCTTTCACTGTATATATACAATTTGCAATTACAATACATTTCAATTTACATAACTGTCTGCACTACATATCACTCATTCACTCGTATTTTATCTTCAACTCTATTCCAGATTGAATCCAGCATCTGAGCAATCTGCAAAAATACACACTGACGCAGTAAAATTGAAAATAAAATATTTTTGCAGTGTAAAATAAAATGTAATTTTGAAAATATTATTTGCCTCAGTTTTTTGGTTTGTTCGTCATCATTTAATTTTTGAATTCATTATACACGAACAGCTTGTGACATGCACAGTGTATCACTGTACATGTCACAAGGCCGTGCACACCGATATGCACTTGATAAAATTACAGGGACAGGTGAGCACAAGGTCAAACCCGAATCAGAAGTCGGGTTCAACTCAAGTGAAATAAATATTAAGTCACGATATCAGCACAAGGTCAAACCCGAGCTTTAAACCTGGATTCAACTCAGGTGCAATACAAAACTGTGGGTCAAGATACATACAACACAGCCTCGACCAAAAATTTGGATGTACACTTGAACCCAGACTTGTCAGAGAAACAAGCAAATGAACTCGACCAAATCACTTCAAACGAAACAAAAGTACATACTTGTATCAAAACAGTTCACTAGGGCTCAACATGAAGTTCAACAACAATGAAGCATGATCAAACCAGACTACAAGAATGCACAGTAAAGACTAAATGAACTCATGTGGACAGTGTAGCCAAGATCAAGTAAAACGCTACAACATAAATTCAAATATCACTGCAACCCAAATCAATGAAGATTCGGACATGATGAAGCCATATCACAATGTACATAGGAATTTTCAAAAAAGACTGAAGTCAAATGTAATAGCAGACATGTACATTGGAATCTGACTCAAGGAAAGGTACAATGAGGTGAAGATATCAAGTGCACCAGCACTAAACAAAAGTATGGATGAACTAACATATATATAAACAATGCCAACAATATGGATACAGTGAAGTATACAAGCAATGCAGACAACATGGTTTAGTTCAATGTGGTTGCGGTGAAGACTACAAGTACAAAGCATGCACCAGTTCAATATGCAATGCAACCAGAACCCAAAGTACATAAAACAGTGGCATACCAAAGCAAGAACAAGTCTGGCATCAAAGTGTCGACCAGTTCAAAAAGAAACTCAACTGTATACAAATGCAATGCACAAATGCAGTGAAAACCAACAACGAGTGTCGACCAGACAACAACAGAGTGAAATCCAACAGACTCACATAGACCAGGAACCAAGACCAAATTCAAACCCAGTGCAACTTCAACCTGAACCAGAGCATGCACAAGCTCATATGCAAATCAAAATACATGAAGTGTAACTGCAAATACCAAAGTGAAGCAAGAAGACTTCAATATGCAGAGAGTCAAGGAAAGCGATCGAACAATCAAAGTCAAGGCCAATTCAATCTGAATTTATCAAGTCATGAAACAGCAAAATACAAGTGAGTGTATCAAGTCAGAGCTGTGACAAACAAAGTCAAAATATCATCACAAAACTATCATAACCGGAGTCACCAGCAAATCAACGCTTTGATGACCAAGGCAAAAAGAACGAACCAAGTCAAAATCATCAAGCCATGGTTATCAAGAAACCCAAGCCGTGAGAATCAAGCAACGAAGTATACGAAATTGAAGAAGTCAGAAATCATCACAATCACTCAAGCAAAATCGAACGTAAAACAAATTATCAAACGAATTCATTTCGAACGTAAATTTAGGGAAATAAACCCTATTTAAACCCGGTAACATCATAGGCCTAAATCATTCGAGTTCGAGCAAAACAGATACCAAAAATCAAATCAACAACTCGAATCAGATCGATTTCAATCAAGCTAACTAGAAAAGCAAAAAGGAATAAATCACATACTATCTCGTACTGAACTCGATCAAATTTGAAGGAGCTGTGCGCAAATCAGAAGACAAGTGATCGACAAAGCGAGCTTGAGAATTATTTCGATCGATCAACAGAAAGCGGCTTCTTCAGATTGCAAAGTCCTAATTTTAGCAAAGAGGAACGAGCGAATAAAGGAACAAGGCCGACATTTTTACAGAGCAAAGTAGAGCAACGAAATAAAAGAGGAAACATGCCGAATAATAGAAAGAATAGAGATCTAATTTTCATCACCATTTTTTATTGGGCCGGTTATATTGGGCTTTAGTTAAAATTAGGGTTTATTGTTTTTATTATTGTTTTTATTTGTATTTTTTCTTTTAACGTTTGTGATTTCTAGTCGTGTGACTAGGGAACGAACTACGGTGGTGTAGTTCGAGAATTCGCAACTTAGTGGCTGAGTTATGGTAGGGTTTTGAGCGCAGAGTTAGGTTAGTCGATTGCGGGTGTCGCAAGTTTACGTGTGTAAGCGTCTGACTACTTAATTTCTAGTAGAAACCTTGGGGGCAGCACGTAGGTAGGGTTTTTCCGAAGCTGGGTAAATCTGTGTGTTCTATTTTCTGTTTTTTATATTCTGCTATATCTGTGCTGCTATTATTCTGCTTTGATCTGTGTTAAAATTATTTTATAAACTTCCGCAATAAATTTTTATAATTAATAGTATCACCCTATTCACCCCCCCTCTAGGGTGAAATCGATCCTACAAGTGGTATCAGAGCTAGGAAAAAAGCCATTTTTGTTTTAAACAGTTTGATTTTCCAAAGACCAATTTTTTTTACAAATTTAAAATTTTAAAATGGCTTCTTTTAATAATGCCTTTACTGAGGGTCGGTCCAATATTATTCCTCCTATTTTTGATGGAACGGATTTTTTGAATTGGAAATTAAAAATGGAATTTTATTTAAACTCTGTTAATATTAAATATTGGGATATTATTGAAAATGGGTGTGATATAACAGACGAGAAAATTACTTTGATTAATGTTCTTACTATGCATATACTATATTCTTTTATTAATCAAGATAATTTTAACTTTATCTCTCATTGTGAAAATGCACAGGAAATCTGGAATACTTTTGATGTAATATATGGTGCAAAAGTCAACAGCAATGAGAAATCTTCCACAATCGACTCAGTTAAAGAAACGTGCTTAACAAGATTGGTAAAAGGCGGCAGTGGTGAGGATGATGATGATGGAGCAGCTGAGCTGGGGCTACTAATGAAGAGGTTCAAAAAGTGGAACCGCAAATACAGAAATCCAGCTCTAAATCAAGAATTGAAAAGCAGAATAGTCAAAGCACTAGACAACCCAGAAGAGAAGGAGATCATCTGCCACAAGTGCAGTAAACCCGGACACATCAAGCCAAATTGTCCTCGAAATCGACACGGCGAAGAAATGAAATCAAAAAGGAGAAGTTATGCAGCCACGTGGAATACAAGTGATAAAAGTACAAGCAGTGAGAGTGAGAAAGGAGATCCATGCCTTCGAGGTGATATAACTGATAGCGATTATGACGAACCAAGCGAGGTATCAAAACTCACTCACTCAGAATTACTTATATATTTCCACGAAGTAAATGGCTGTTTTGAACGACTTAGGGAAAGATACGCTAAAATTGAATCACAAAGAGATACTTTGATAGATTTAAATAAACAGCTTGATCAATTAGTTAAAAACTTCAAAGCAAAATCCCTAAGTATGAAAAGTGTCCAACATTCGAAGAAGAGATTAAAAAATCAGAAATTAAAATCAAATCACTTGAGAATGAAATTCTGATTTTGAAAGAAAGTGAAAATACTAGGAGAGACAATTCTATTAAAAGGTGCACACAATTATTGAACGAAAACGAATCTCTCAAAACACAAGTCCAACAATTGTCTACAACTTTAGGAAAAATTTCCAAAAGTGAAAGATCACTAAATATGCTAATAGGAAAACAAACTGTTAATACTGATGGACATGGACTTGGGTATACTTACTTTGAATATGTTAGAAGCAAAATTAATCAAGTCAAATCCGAGTGCACTATTTGTAGAAAAATTGGACACAATCAAAATATTTGTTGGTATAGACCCAAACATGAGAAAACTATTCCAATTTGGGTTCCAAAGGCATAAATATAAAATCCCTCAAAGTCAAACAAATCTTGGTGCCGAAAGGAACATATATAAATAGTTTTGGGTCTTCACAAACTTATTTTTCAAAATCTATTGCCACTAACAACCATAGACCTATAAAAACAAATATGTCACAAAAATCTTTCCTCGTGTAGGTGTGGTGGCAGGCTAAGGAACATCAACTGTGTTACTTGGATTTTGGCTGTTCCAGGAACACAACGGGTGACAAATCACAGTTCCGTAGCCTAGTACAAAGGTGGCAGAATCACAATGGACAACAATGAAAAATTATCGACAAAGGTAAAACAAGTAACGGTATATTTATTTTGAACAATTATATTAAATGTGATAATCTACACCATAATCTGAATTAAATCAGCCAGTTATAAAGAAATGAATGATGATATTGATTTTGACTTATTCAAAAGGTATAACAATCATTTTTTGAACTATTTAATACATATTTGCTTGGTTTAATGATGGTGTTTTATTGATTGCCGATTACTCACGATACACGTGGATATATTTGCTTATCTTATTGCTTCGGAATCTGACACTTGTTTGACTATTTACACGGCTTCAATTCAAATTCAATTCAATTTCTTTTAAAAGCTGCTAAAAATGATTTTAAGATATTTGTTTGCAATTTCATGATCTGGTCTATAACTTTCAATTAATGAAAATCTCGAGTGAAAGAAAAATCCAGATGTAGATTACACTGGTAATCTAGTTGATAGAAAAGTTACTAGTGGAACGTGATTTATGTTGAGATATTCAGTAACTGCATCATTTTTCAAAGAAAATATCTGCATATTTTTCACTTGAAATAATTTTTCAAATAGCAGACATTTTTCTTATAAAACCCCTTCTAGAAAATCATTTTTGTTGACCTTGTTTCAGATTGTCATTTTAGAAAATTTGATTTTATAATTATCTTTGGCTTTGATTTTAAATGACTACATTAACTAATCTGACTCCCTACTGATAATCGAAAAGATAAGTAGTGATTAAAAAAGTGATGAGTGTTGATATTAATTATATATTATAACTTGAGACAGTATAATTAGTAAATTTCTTTAGAAATTTAAACAAGAGTTATAAAAACTTTTGTTGGTAAAAATTCCATGACCATCTCTATTTCTATCATATTTCTATCGCCATCACTCATCAGAATCCAATATAGTATGTCAATATGTGGTATTTTAAACGGGAAATTATTCGTTTTTCATTTCATTATATTTTTAAGAAATAAAAACATCCAAACTATTCACTCTCATTTAAATGTCCTCACGGTTATGCATGGGTGAATTACTTGGATTTTTGATTATGTGCTTCCATGCTCATTTAAAAGTCCTCGCGGTTATGCATGTATAGAACGCATATCAAAATTGATTGATTAATAGACAAGTTGATTCTAATCCCATTTAAAAGTCCTCACGGTTATGAGTGGTTAGAAGATACTTGAATTCATTATTTTTTTATAAATTTGTAATACTACTAATCTCATTTAAAAGTCCGAACGGTTATGCATGGTTAGTAGATATTCAAATTCCTGATATAAATATACCACAAATCGACACAACTATATGGTTTTATATGATGACATCAACCCTATCATTCTAAAGTGGAATATGCGTCAAACAGAGTATTTATGATTTTTGTTTGATTTTTTATTGAAATTTAATATTTATACTCGATTGAGTATTAATGTTGTATTAATGTCTATCACTTTATCTCTATTTTTCTAACACTGTTATTCTTTTGCTGATAACAAAAGGGGGAGAGAAAAGTTAAGATTTTGGCAAATAAAGGTCAAATATTTTTCAATTTGCATCTAGGCTCATTTGAATATTTATTTTCATCCATATATGAAGGGGGAGCTTTGTGTAGAGAGGGAGCATTCAAATAGGGGGAGCAAATTGAATGATCAAATACATTTAATAAATTCAAAATCTTAAATATATGTTTGTTATCATCAAAAGAGGGAGATTGTTGAATATGCGAGTATATGATTTTTGTTTGATGATAATAAACATATATATATATATATATATTCATTTAAATGTATTTGTTAATGTACTATTTTATTTTTCACATAATTAAATAAATATTTGCTGAATTAAATAAATGACACAGAATTTAAATTCAAACAGATATTTTATTCAAACAAATATTTATTACAATTTTGAATAGTACAAATTTGAGCTCTCACTATATATATATACAATTTGCAATTATAATACATTTCAATTTACATAACTGTCCTCACTACATATCGCTCATTCACTCGTATCAATTCAATCTGAATTTATCAAGTCATGAAACAAGAAAATACAAGTGAGTGTATCAAGTCAGAGCTGTGACAAACAAAGTCAAAATATCATCACAAAACTATCATAATCGGAGTCACCAATAAATCAACGCTGCGATGACCAAGGCAAAAAGAACGAACCAAGTCAAAATCATCAAGCTGTGGTTGTCAAGAAACCCAAGCCGTGAGAATCAAGCAACGGAGTATACAAAATTAAAGAAGTCAGAAATCATCACAATCACTCAAGAAAAATCGAACGACAAACAAATTATCAGACGAATTCAATTCGAACGTAAATTTAGGGAAATAAACCCTATTTAAACCCGGTAACATCATAGGCCTAAATCATTCAAGTTCGAGCAAAGCAGATACCAAAAATCAAATCAACAACTCGAATCAGATTGAGTTCAATCAAGCTAACTAGAAAAGCAAAAAGGAATAAATCACATACCATCTCGTACTGAACTCGATCAAATTTGAAGGAGCTATGTGCAAATCAGAAGACAAGTGATCGACAAAGCAAGCTTGAGAATTATTTCGATCGATCAACAGAAAGCGTCTTCTTCAGATTGCAAAGTCCTAATTTTAGCAAAGAGGAACGAGCGAATAAAGGAACGAGGCCGACATTTTTACAGAGCAAAGTAGAGCAACGAAATAAAAGAGGAAACATGCCGAATAATAGAAAGAATAGAGATCTAATTTTTATCACCATTTTTTATTGGGCCGGTTATATTGGGCTTTAGTTAAAATTAGGGTTTATTGTTTTTATTTTTGTTTTAATTCGTATTTTTTCTTTTAACATTTGTGATTTCTAGTCGTGTGACTAGAGGATGAACTACGGTGGTGTAGTTCGAGAATTCGCAACTCAGTGGCTGAGTTGTGGCAGGGTTTTGAGCGTAGAGTTAGGTTAGTCGATAGCGGGTGTCGCAAGTTTACGTGTGTTAGCATCTGACTACTTAATTTCTAGTAGAAACCTTGGGGGCAGCACGTAGGCAGGGTTTTGCGAAGCTGGGTAAATCTGTGTGTTCTATTTTCTGTGTTTTATATTCTGCTATATCTGTGCTGCTATTATTCTGCTCTGATCTATGTTAAAATTATTTTATAAACTTCCGAAATAAATTTTTATAATTAATAGTATCACCCTATTCACCCCCCCCCCTCTAGGGTGAAATCGATCCTACAATTGTCATACTCTACCAATACCAAAAACCACTTTGACAACAGTGTACGCGGTGGAGATTCGAGAATGAAGTAGGATGGTTGGTGACGATCCTATATGAGGTATATACGTGGACCTGACTCCCATGAGTTAGCTTAAGGTGGCTAAAATAGGAGCAATTGACGGGCCAAGTGAGGTCATTCCTCCGATCGGGCACACTCCTTCGATACTATATTCTGACTTTGCGACTGATTTGGTGGCCACCCTCGATTTTTGATTTGGGAGTGTGTTCTGAGGTGGGCGGTAGTAGCTGCTATGCGTTACCACCAGTCCGGAAGTGTAATTGGTATATCTACCCTGGCATTGCCTAGTTGTGCCGTGTCACCTACCCCATCGAGACCACTACGAGTTTGTTTTGTACCATACCTATGGAGTGCCCTTTGACGACGTCCAGTACGGATGGGATTACGGTACTGTATAGACTATGGGAATATATAAAAATGTGTTAAGGGGGAAATGGTTAACGCCTTAATGCTATTTTAATAGTTTATCTTACTGTAGACATATACTACATAGTAGATAGTTTAAAGGATCCTTATGAGATGTGAATCCCGAACATCTCTTAAGTTACTGCACTCACGTTAGACACTGGATTGGAGATGTCAAACCCCGTAAACACCTCCGACGCCATTTACACTAATATTTATTTACCGTTGATTTAACTTACATAAGATCTTTTAGTTCTGACTCGAGTGTTTTTTCTTTTCAATTCGCTCAGGTCAGCCTGAGAATTTCAGGATTCGAAGACTTCTTTCTGGAGGACGAAGATGAAGATTGTATTATTATTTACTATATTATTCCACTACATCATACTGTTCCGCTGCATTATCATTTATTTATCTCTGATATGTGTAACTCTGATTTTGTATTGTATAAGTATAATCAAATGTTTTGTATACAGCTTCATGAACTGTTATTTTATTATTATATTTTGTCATTCCGCTGTGAGATTATTATTTTTTTCTTTCTCTGCTTTTTCTTATTCACCCCAATAACAATCCGCCCTTCTGTATGGTTTGAGTCGGCATGTGTGTCTGCTTAAAACATACAAAAAGGCGGGATGTTACAAAATGAACAAAGAGATTTCTAAAATAATGACAAAAGAGTTTTAGACGAGTCATATGGGTGAACTTACTTTCTTTTTAGGATTGCAAATAAAACAATTAGATAGTGGTATTTTCATTAGTCAAGCAAAGTATGCTGGGGATCTAGTTAGTAAGTTTGGTATGACCACGGCGAGTGGAAAACCCACTCCTATGGCAACCAATGAAGCCTTGAATAAAGAAGACATGTCAAAAGATGTTGATCAAAAACTATACGGGGGAATGATTAGATCGCTACTCTATATAACTGCGAGTAGGCCTAATATCATGCATAGTGTCTGTCTCCATGCAAGATACCAATCTCAACCCAACGAAACCCATTTAAAAGCTGTTAAACGTATCCTAAGATATGTTAAACACACTTTAGACTATGGCCTATTTTACCCTAAAAATGATTCATTTGATTTAATCTCATATTGTAATGCTGACTATGCTGGTTGTAAATCAGACCGAAAAAGTACAAGTGGAACTTGTCACTTTTTAGGACATTTTCTGGTTTCCTGGTTTAGTTAAAGCAACATACTGTCTCACTATCAACAATTGAAGTAGAATATATCTCTCCTGCTTTGGCTTGTTCTCAAGTTATCTATATGCAACAGACCCCAAAGGATTTTTGATTAAATATTTCAAAATCATCAATTTATTATGACAATACAAATGCAATAAATTTATCCAAAAATCCTACTCATCATGCCAGAACCAAACATATTGATATCAGACATTATTTTCTCAGAGAGAATATAAGTAAAGAGATTATTTCTCTTGAATTTATCAACACTGAGAATCAAATAGCTGATATTCTGACCAAACCCTTGAATCAATCAATTTTTACTAAATTAAGAAGAGAACTAGGTATTTGTTCTATAATTGAGATATATAATATAGATATAGTAACATATATATTTAAATAAATAGAGAAAAACAAAATTGTCAAAATTTTCAAAGGGATATCGACATGCCCCTACCCCCATGTCGACATACAACAGTCATATTTGAAATTTTGATTTTTCCTCTAAAATCAATTTGGTGGTTATATAACCACAATATTTCAAATTCATCTGTCTTCTCACTTCATTTTCTCTGTAATAAACTTCTGAAAATACAAAGTAATGGCCTCCTCTTCTAAATCAAACCAAAATGTAACCATTTCCTTCCCTTCTCCTAATTCTGGTCCATTCCAACGTACTACATTGGCTCGAGTAATGAAGATCGAGAAAATTATGAAGGATTCTCTACAAATGCTGGCTGAATTACAAGTCATGCAAATAAGAATGGAAAAGGAACAAGAGAAACAAGGCAAGATTCTTAGAAATTTGCAAAAATTTCTAATGGATAATCATGCAGACCCTATTGTGATTGAAGATGATTCCTCTAACATACGTATTCATAATTCATTAGAGGACGACGAAGAAGAAGAGGAGGAGGAGGAAGAAGCACAAATGGAGGTGGACGATATTGTTGTTTGCGTTGGAGAAGTCTGTTTTGACAAAAATTGTAATTTGGTCGAACAACATGGAAACTTTTTCTCCATTACCCTAATTGTTCGATTCACAAGTCACCAATTGTCAAGGACTCTCATTAGATTGTTATTATATTAATGTTTTTATATTTTGTGTACTTGTATATATCTGTGTCTATGTTTCATATATATGTGTAATGTAACATCATATATAATAAAATTAGATTTATGTTTCGCTTATTATACTTCGTTATTAGCGTTTAGTTCCATAGTATTAGTTTAAGGGGGAGTTATGTAGTTTAGGCTTAGTTTTTTGTTGATGACAAAGGGGGAGAATTATAAAATAGGATAGTTAGGCTGTTGGTTAGGCTTAGATTAAGGGGGAGTTATTAGATTAAGGGGGAGTTGTTGGAATAAGGTGGAATCCGGGTAGAATCAGAGTTTGGTGGAGTATATTTTATAAATATAGGTTGTCATCATCAAAAGAAGGGAGATTGTTAATCCTGAGATGATGGTTTTGATGACAACAACCTTAGGACTTGTTATAAAATATAAGTACTAATATCTTTGTCTAGATATATGTATATGCAGGATACATATATATGCAGGTATTGAGAATGAAGACTGTACAGTATAGAGATTCAAGACTGACGAAACCAAGTTTGAAGAAATCAAGACCGAAGACTCATGAGTATCAAGAGTTCAAGAGTTCAAGATATCAAGATAAGTAATAGAGTCTAGACTTATGTTAAAACTTCATAATAGCACAAAAATCTTTATTCGGATTTTAATTGTGGAATGGAATCCACCTTCTCGCTTTAATAGTGGGATGGAACCCACGACCTCTTTAGTAGAATGGAATCCACGAAAATTTCAAAATGACTTATTTTCAGATTTTTTCAAAACTATCTTTTTAAAAAGACATCTCTCTCTCGGTTTAATTATTTTAGCCTTAATTCAAAAACAATTTTTAATCATATTAATTTCAAAATCATTTCTTGTTTTTAAACTATCTCCTGGTTTTAATGTCTTAGCTTTAATATCAAAATATTTATATATTTAGTTTTTATTGCTTTTATATTTCATAAGATCACTTTCCAAAGGTTTTTGTAATCATAAAAGTATATTCAAAATAGTTTACAAAGTTCTAAGATTGTTTCGACAAACTTTAGAAAGAAAAACACTTTTAAAACAAAAATCAATTTTCAAAAAATACTAGGGGATGTCGACCTACCTATACCCCATATGTCGACATGGTAGCTGTAGATTTTAAAATTCAAATTTTCAAAAGAAGTGTCTATTCGTCATAACCTTTCACGAATGGACATGACCGTTATTCTCTTATATATACCAGTAGTTTTCAATGAATTTTCACTTAAGATTTCTTTGTTTTCTCTCCTCTTTCTCTTCCATTCTTATTTTCAAACATTCTTAACAAAACTCTGCCGAAATCCTAAGTGAATCAAACTCGATCGTCTCTAGTTTGATTCTCTGCCACTCTGTCTCAAAGATCTTAGTGCTATTCAGAGTTATAGGATCATTTGTAATCAAAGATCGAAAGATCGAAGTGTATTGAGTCTCTCTCTATCAAAGTGTGATTGGAAACGGTGTGATTGTGACCCGTAAATCAATTGGATGTGATTGTAGCCCATGAATCAATTAGGTGATCTTGTAGCCTGGTTAAATCAAGAGAGTTTGCCATGGACTCAGAGACAGGAGGGTGTATCTCGTGGCCTTGAAATCGAGGTTGTAATATCAACATTATATTTGAAAAGAAATCTGCACAAGAAATTGTGTGGGACTGGATGTAGGGTAACTCCGAACCAGTATAAAATTCTGGTGTGTTCTTTCCTTTACTGCTTTTATTTACTATTTGCATCTGTGTTTGGTTCTATGATTGTCTCTGTGCTTGTGAATTGTATCTGTTTGGGTTTAATTTGAAATGATTTCAAAAATATTCATAAAATTAATTAAACACTATTCATCCCCCCTCTAGTGTTAATTTTGCCTTAAGATCCGTATTCCGCATTTCCTATAGCATTGTCTCCTCTAACCTTTGTGTTATAATGAGGAGTGGGTCAGAACAACAAATGCATGATAAAATGAAAATCTTAAGCTTTACCACAATTATACTTGGCAATATTATTTAAATAAGAAATATGTCTACATATTTAAAACTATACCAAATGTAACAATCACCCTAAATGGTGGTCGCTACAAATACTAATAACCTTAACTGTATCCCTAAAGGCCATTCCAATCCAATTCCAAAACTCCATCACAACTAACGTCAATGATGCAAGAGAAAGCACCCAAACCAATAAATACCCTTTATTAGGGATTAGGCAAACTCTAGCCATTTAATACATATAAAACAGGCAAGTCCCCATCATTTAATAACTAACATATTCGTAAATTTTAATGCAACTATCGTTAACGATGTGAAAGAACATCCAAACCACTTAATACCTCTTTATTAGGGATTAGGCAGAATCTGATCAATTTAAACCTATAAAATATGTAGGCCGCCATCGTTTAAGACCTAACCCAAGGCGGGCCCTACATGCTTCTCATAGCTGGCATCGTAAGAAATCCCATTAGGTCACTTAATATTTCTTCTAAGAAAGAGGCGGACCCTACCATTGTAACACCTCGCATTTTTAGATAACTAAATAATCAAATAATTATAAACAATGAAAATCAGCGTTTTTGGAATTATGTTCGTGGCGATTTTCTGATTAATTTACATATATAATATTCCTCGAACGGATTTCGTATGAAAAAGTTATTGATGTTCGAAGTTCCGTAATTATACGTGTAAATGTGTGTAAATATATTTGTTTATAGATATATGCATGTATAAATTCCAAAAATAACGCACGTTTGAATTTCAAAATAGACGCACGTCGTAAAGGAAATTAATTGACATCAGCAATTAGAGGTAATTAATTAACTTTAGTAGGCAATGTTAATCAAATCAGCAATTAAGGGAAATTAATTTACATTAATTAGCAATGTTTGAATTTCAAAATAAACATGTGTTATAAAGGGAATTAAATTTGCAATTGATGGAAATTAATTAGAATGAATAAGCAACGGTTAAAAGTTAACGTTTAAAAATAGAGGAAATAAATTAATACGTATAAAACAAAAAGGCTAGACACGTCAAAACTGACGCGTTTTGCTTGTTTTTAACGGCTAGATTTCAATCGCTTTAAATGAACGGACGGCGTTGCTTTGGCTCTCTATAAATAAATGTGCAGGGCTAGCCTTCAAACCTATATTTTTCTGAATGGGCGCGGAAGCCCTATCACTTTTCTTTCTCCTCTAATTCTTCAGAAATCAAATATATTAGATTTAGGTTTTCTGATTTGCAATTTGGAGGTAGAAACTATAGTTCTAGAGAAGAGATGTCCAAATTAAGCCGTTCATATGAGGTGACTTTTCAGATCTGGTTTTCTAGTTTATCTATTTATTTTTCTTCAATTAGATCCAGATTTATAAATCCATACAAATTCTGGTCTGTGGATCCAAATAGGGTTGCAAAGGGGAAGACTATGGATAATAGAACTGGACTAAAAATCAGATCAGGAATTTGGAGCGTTTTCTTTTCAGGTGAGTGGATTTAAATTATATATCTTTTATGTTGATGATATATATTATCGTTAGATTCTCGTTAAACATTTTAATTTAGCATTTGAACTAATTTCGGTAATTAGTTCTACTAGTTAGTTACATTGAAACTGTAAATTTTATAAGAGAAGTGTACTTATATTTAAATGTTATTTATATGGAAAAAGAAAGGAATCCAATTAAATATAAGTAATATTATGCTTAAAAATTATAGAGAAAGGCATTAACCTAAAAGCGAGAAATTTACAGTAAATTATGTTAAAACTCGGGGAATGAAATAAAAAGAGGAAATCTAATAACTTGATTTGGAAGTTAGTGATAGATTAGTTGGCTGGTTTAGAAAAGGGAATACATTTCCATAATTTAATATTGTAAGAAAAACGGTAAATGTAATTGCAAGAATAAAAGCAAGAAAAATGGAATTAGTGCAAAATAGAGACATTACTGTATTTTTCATTATCCAACAATTAAAGGAACAGTAAAAGAAATATCTTGCAGTTACGAGTTATTATTTATGGCATTATTTAGTATTAAAATATGGAAATGGATTTTAGTACAGTTTTTGTAACCAACCAAATATAATAGAATTACTTCCTAGAGTAAAAGAGAATAATGTGAAGCGTTAAAGAAATTAAAGAAGAGGAAATAATCAAGTTAAATATTTGACAAGACTAGAAATAATAAACAGAAAATGTGACTAGATCTGCATTTACTGCGCAGATAGTAGAATAAAAGTAAAGCAGTTATTATGATAAGTAATTTGTGATAGTTGGACGTAGTCCCAAGCTAAGGCTGCCATATAATATAAGAGAACTAAAGGGAATTTAGTACCATAATAAAAGAAGACAGACTAGAATAGAAAAAAGACACTTGCAATTACATTTATAACATGTAGGTTATAAAAGAAAGAAAAGAATATAAAAGTGACAATAGTAAGTATAATTGTAACACGTAGGTTATAATTAAAAAGAAAGAAATAGAAGAGGCTTATTTTGTCAAACTTAGATCTTGGATTAAGTTAATAAGCAAAAATAATAGAAGTGGCTTATACCGGCAGCATTCCCTTTTAGGTCTAGGACTGATGGTCTCACACATGGGTGGGCTGGGCATGTTGATTAGGGTAAATAAGTAGCCAACAGAATAAGAAAAGTAAAGTAAACGCATAATAAAAGATTAGACGTAGGGTCTAATAAAATGGTAAGGTGCGTTTGGAGCAACCCGAAGGGAATCTGGATAAAGAGCCTAACAAAGCAGTTCACCGTAGATTTTTAGTACAGAAAGAGCACGTACATCTTAGTTATTTTGGGCTTGACGGAAGTACGAGACTTCAACAGGACATGAGGATACTCTAGGACGGCCCTCTGGGGTAGGCCTAAAGAAGCTGCACTCCCGGAGGCAGGTCTGTAGGTGTTCCATCAAGAGAGTATGCCTTGACTGCTTTTGCATTGCAGGCCTAATGAAGCAGACCTTTGTAGGTAGTCAAAAGGTTGATGATGGAGTAGGATATTCGTATGACACCGTACTCTAGTTTGCGAGTAGGTTATAGTGGGCAGGACCCATAAGGATGGTCGCATGCGGATATCAGCCATCATCAGTCAGAGCGAGTTCAGGAAAGACTAGAGTTAAACCAACAGGCCAATGGTTCTTTCACTATCGAGACATTGGATGAGGGGCGCAGCTAATTGGATGTTTAGATTGTTTGCAGCAGGGCACAACCACTTAGCTCTTGAAAGGTCTTTTGATTAGTTGAGGGGGACTGCTAGGGGCCATAGCCATGATGAGAAAAGAGACAGACCAAGTAGAATATCTGTATTGTAGGCCTAACGAAGCGGACCTTTACAGATATAGAAAATCCATGATAGAGTTCCGCACAAGGTAGACTTTGTTGGCGGAATTCAGGGAGTAGATAGAACGATTACGTGTAGTCCTCAAGGTACACACTGGGTGGTACATTGTGGATGTCCGAGCACCAGTATAAGCTAGTGCGGATGCAGTTTCATGTTTTCATAGTAGATGACAGAACATCTGTATTATAGGGCTCACGAAGCTGTCCTTTACGGATGTAGTTATAGTACGCTCTAGTAGCGAGACGATGGAGTCCTTTTCGAGGAGGATACAGAAGGTACTATGGGTAGTACCTAGGACCGATGCGGTCTTTGAGCATGTAGCTACATATATATTGGTTATTAGGTCTTAATCTACCGGGGAGTAGATGGGTACGATTCACGCACAGAGGCGAGAGTATTATAAACCCTATAAACCTAATGTAACAAAAAATAGAAATAGAACGATATATGTAGAATTATGCTTAGAAGTGTATAATTTTTCCATTTACCGGAACTTTAGTTCTGACCCCCTCCTCATATCATCCCGTAGGTTAGATAGATGAAAGAGACTTTCCAGCTTTGTGACACTTGTTTAGAAAGTGTTATTACCTTGGTGAGTATTTACTTACTATTATATTTTAGTCAGTTCCGCTGTGAGATATTTATTTGAGGTCTGATATATTTATCTTTGCCTATTTGCAGGATACCAGATACCCAACTTGGGCTTCAGTGGGCTTGGATTTTAGCATTTTTGCGAAAAATCCGGACCCATTGGAACTCGGGTTGTTACAACCGTAGCCTCTTAATACCTCTAACCTGAAGCGGACCCCTCCAAAAGATTTCTCCTATCATATCCATAGCGTAACTTATGACCCACAACCCAACTGTGACGTTTCAGATTAACCCGACTATTCATAAGTATTGGTAGCCAAATTATCCGGGCAGATTTACCCTACAGAATTGGGACTAACCTCACATCCACTAGGGTTATTTATTAGAGGCAATGTCCCACATTAGTCCTCAAAACCACAACACTAGTAGCCGGATTTAACTTGACACACTTCTATGTAACTTTGGACTAACCTCACATCCCTAAACTTAGTTATACTTCATATGTATAATCATTGCATACATATACCATCCTACAAAATTAGTAGTAAGGCCATATAAGGTATCCCCCTAGTACACTTTTAATTATGGAATAATTCCCATAATTATCGTTAACTACCTTCCTAAGAAATTAGTGCTATTTACTACCCTATTGTTGACACCAAAAATGGATTAACACCCAACAATATATTGCAGGGAACCCGTGAGACCTAGATCTAGCAAATAAAAATTGAAATAAAAGAAAATTAATGGAAAATAACAGAAAATAAAGTAGCGAGATATAAGATTTTATAACGATTCGATAATCTATGGCCTGCGTCCACTTTATAGCTTTGTTACTTATAGATTTGATGTTGATTGTTTGATAATATAGGAGATTTGGTAGAGAATAAGTCATAATTACAGGGGTTGGATGGATTCTAAGTCTTATAATTGCCCAAAGTAATTGCCTTGGTGACTATTGTGTAGGAATAGAAGAAGAAGAGGCAGAGCTTATGCGTAGTGATGACATAACTCAAATCCTATTTTGATTGCTCTATGGTTTGTATTTATAGGAGTAGCAGTCATGTTGGGCCAGAAGTCGAGTTGGAGTAGAGTCCAGACATCAGCTCGAATTAGTGCACAAAACTGTAGGGCCCAATGACTTGTTTAAACATGTCGGTATCAACATGTTTATGTTGGTGCTGAAATCTTTGTATTGTGCTTAATTTCCTTCCTAAGGAGTGTTCACCCCAAAGTTTGGGTCGGCCCCAAGTTGTTTTGGATTGGCACCATCATGTCTCCTTATTGGGAGAACCCCTCTACTTCCTCCTGCAACGTCCCTTGCAGTTCTGGCTGTTGCTTCCTTTTGTCTTTATTTTCCATCCCTTCGATTTAGACTTGAAATAGAGGAATTTTCTTGTTCTATTGCAAGAGAAGTTTCCCTTTTAGTTCTTCTTGTTATTGGCGATTGCAAAGTTTGCAACGCATCCATCTTATCCATGAGAGCTTTCTGACTATCAGTGAATTTCTAGTTAAGATCATTGATAATCTGATAAAGCTCTTCCTTAGTAACAACTTCTTGTTGAGCGGAAGATCCAGGTAACGGATTTCCATTGTTTACTTCTATTCGGTGGGTGTTTGCTTCATCACCACCAACTGTTTCACCTACAGATCTTCCAGATGTAGATTTTCCTATCCTTGGAGCCATTGGGATAGCAAATCTTCAATTTATATAAGCAAACCTTTCAGATCTAACTTCTAGATCTTATGCAATCCAAAGTAGAGAGCAAGATCAAAGCCCAGGTTCAGTTTTCTCAGTGAAAGCACCAAAATGTTGATGCCAAAAATGGATCAAAACCAAAGGAAGATTGTAGGAAACTTGTGAGACCTAGATCTAGCAGATAACAGTTGAAATAAAAGGAAAATAATAGAAAATGAAGTAGAGAGATACAAGATTTTATAATGGTTAGGTAATCTATGGCCTACATCCACTTTATAGCTTTGCTGCTTATAAGTTTGATGTAGTTTGTTTAAGCTTATAGAAGATTTGATAGAGAATAAGTCACAAATGCATGGGTTGGACGGATTCTATGTCCTATAATTGCCCAAAGTAGCTGCCTTGGTGACCATTGTGTAGGAATAGAAGATGAAGAAGGGGCAGAGCTTCTGCATAGTGATGGCAGAAGTCAGATCATGTGTTGATTGCTTTATGGTTTGTAATTATAGGGGTAGCAGTCATGTTGGGCCAGAAGTTGAGTTGGAGCAGAGTCCAGACATCAACTCGAATTAGTACACAAAACTATAGGGCCCAACGACTATTTTAAACATGTCAGTAGCGACATGTTTATGTCAGTGCCAACATGTTTGTATTGCTTAAGGTTGAACTTTTTTGCACTCTTCATCCAACTTGATTTTGAAGCGTCTTATATTATTTCCATGGATCGTTGGTTGATGTTGATATTCGTTCCTTCATTACTTGGTTCACTCTGCCGTCTGAGCTATTAACTCTTCAACTCTTGTACTAGTTTGTTGAAAACCATTGGAAATCACTTGAGCAAACATTGAAGAAGTAGAGAATGACTTGTGCAAAGTTGGAGTGGATAATACAGAACCAAAAAATGTAACCACCGACATGTTCATGTCGGTGCCGACTTGTATGGTTGGCTTATTTTTTGTTGAGATTTCTCTGAGAGGTTTCTTTGCCCTATCCGAGCATGCCTCTAAGATTTCAAGTCATTTCGTCTTCGATTCAACGTTTGTTCTAACTTCCGTTGACTTCTACTTGGTTAAAAACCCAGTTAACATTTACCCTGCATAGTATGCTTTCGTTGAAAATGAAGTGTGCTTTGGATTGAAATTATCATGGATTGTTATTCCGCGAATTCCAGTTAATCATTTAAATGTCGTCTCGCGATGTTGCATTTGCTTGACTTCGATTGTTCGATTTCTGTTAACTGTCTATTTTACTTTGAGCTGAATTTTCTCATCTCTGGATTGGTGGTGTAATCTACGCATCAAAATTTACGTGCTGCTTTACGTTATTGAATAGGTCCACTTTGATGAATTTGAGCAAAATTGGAGGAAAAATAACATGTCGTTACTGACATGTTAACTTAAGAAAAAATTTCGATTTTCTTTTTTAAGCCAACACTTGTTAGCTTTTTCCTTATGCTTTCATATTTTTCCTCTCAACTGCCGAGTCTTTTACACTTCTACCTGAGTTTTCCAAGTACCGACCTAACTTCAACCATCAACCGCCACTATCGCTGATGTGTTTCCACCCCAACCATCAACTGTCGCTGCTCCTCCAAACCATTCACCGCCATTGAGTTGCCCTATGACCTCTAGATTTTCTTCTTGAAGTCTCAGTCCCGATTTAATCTAAAACTCAAGGTACCGAGTTGTATCTTGATTTGATACAGAGGTGGGCATTGGTGAATTGTAAGGCGATGATCATAAAGGAGATGATTTTGACCTGGTCTATTTCAATCTTGGTGGAAGACAATCGATTTCTATCATGTCTAATGATGATGAAACTAGGGTTTGCCCCCGTTGAACATGTGTGATTCTGGACTCCAGCTTCGATTGTCTTTTCCATAAAATTAGCTAAGTTCTGCTATCCGAATAGACTCCAATACGATGATTTATTTTGAACTTTGGTGTATTGGACGATTTTGTCGCACTGCCTTTCCATTTCTGCACTTCTAATGACCCTGAAAAGAAAAGTTTTCCATGTTGCTCCGGATAACAGACCCGTTATCGATTTTCCATCAATAATGGGTAAGTTCCAAAAGAGATAACTCCAAAGTGTGATGCGATTTGTTATTTAAACGCGAAGCTATCTACATAGGATGGTCTGTTCGTAGCATGACACTAGACTCACTCTACGTAGAAAACACATTATGTCAGCCCTAACCAACACTCAGAATCCAATTGGTCGACACATATTGTAACATCCCCCTACTTGGAGGCCCAAAACTAACGGCTACGGATGCTGCAGCCATCCATAGTTATTAATTCTTGATGACGAAATACGACGGTGTTAGATTCATTGATACACAGAAACACATGAATATGAAAAAAAATAAACTTCAAATAGAATCACATTTCATTTCAAAGTATTTCCAATTCATTACATAGTCCCAAATTCACAAATCATGTTCAGAGAAAATATATTTATTACAACATACGCCAAAAGTGACATATAAAGATGCCCTCCTTGGATGATCAGAGCATATACAGCAATATAACAGCTTTGCCATTACAAATCAACATAGCGGAATCAAAAGAAAAGAGAACTCTAAATGGCTATCATGCCTTCTGCACGTCTCCGGAAGCTTATTCTTATTAAGAGGTACCTGAAAACCTCAACTCTTAAACTACTCAAAATCAATTGAGTACCCGAGAGTTTAAGGGGAAAACATAAACTTCGAGTCAGACAAAAAGCATGGTATGAAAATAATCTACCATCTCAAATCATTTAGATATCTAGTGAGACCACGCCACTTAGCGGAACGGGTTTCCCCTTACTAGTATCTCAAAACCTTTTATAAAACCATATAACGTGGTCCTGCATTCACAATGGTTAAAACAATTCAAAAGAGTATAATATGATGATATGCAAAAACAAATGAATCAATTCTGGATTGTCCATCCCCATTCATTTTATACTATCTGTCTCAACTATAGTTTCTAGGATTACTATTAACTTATTAGTTTTTATGAGCTGACTAATAACCGGTTAAACATTTAAGGACTCCCTGTCCAGTTACATAGTTTTCATAGGATCACTATGAACATATTGGTAACTCCAATATCTTACTCTTATCCTAGTTTTCATGGGTTGACTAGGAACCTATTGGTAACCCCAATATCCTTTCTTCTTACCCAAGTTTTCATGGGTTGACTAGGAACGTATTGACAATTGTCAATATTTCATCCGGATATAGTTTTCATGGGCTAACTACAAACCTATTGGCACTGCCAGTATCAAATCATAGTTTTCATGGGCTTACTATGAATCTGTCTATCTGACATCTTCCTTTATACATAGTTTTCATGGGCTAACTATGAACCTGTCTATCTGACACCTTCCTTCATACATAGTTTTCATAGGCTAACTATGAACCTATTGGCCCCTGCTGATATCTTTTCCTATACATAGTTTTCATGGGCTTATTGAGAACCTATTGGCCCATGCCAATATCTTTCTTTTATATTTTAGCATCCTATATTCTGGTCTTCCTGACCTCCTGGATGCAATTCTACTCATTCAGGAGTTTAATCAATTTATATTCACTACTGGGTTAACCTAACAAGTTCTTCTACCCTTTATCTCCAAAATGCAGTTATGGGTCCATTTTAAAGTGAATATTTTCATATTTGAAGAAGCAACATAACAACATAAAAATACCACTTATGTGGGTTTAAATTTATCAAAGATAGCTTCTTCTTAAAACCATTATAAAAACTTCTTTAATATAGCCATGGGTTTTTCTTTTTAAAAATAGAGTTTGGGTTATAAAACCTTCGATACCTTCGAAACCTAGCTTTCGACTTCATAGGATGACCTCCTTCGAAAGCTCTTAAAAACATTAGGCTCATGCCCTTTTAATACTTTAAAAGCTACCTTTCAAAACCTTTCGAATATATTAAAGTATTAGCATTTAACTTTAGAAGCTTAGCTTCGAAACCAGTTAAAAGTACCCCTTTCGACACCAATGGAAGTAACCCTTCCGAAAATATTGAAAGTACCCCTTTCGAAAGCATTGAGTTTATACTTAAAAAATAATTTGGGTCAAAGTGAATATAGGCGAAAGCATCTATTTCGAAACCATCCTTTATCATATAAAAATATTGGGGAACATGATGGCGTCTGCACCATCTTTTTCGAAAGCATAAAACATATGGGTAAAACAATGGAATGTTGGCGTCGAAACCCCTATCGAAACCATCACCTTCGAAACCCCTAACCCCTTTTGAAAGCTATAGGAAGTGGCTTGAACTTATAAAACAAAATACCATTTCGGCACTATGGATATCTTCAATAACATCGAAAGGTTAAAAAATGGCAGTAGGGTAACGACTAGGTCGGAACCCCTTCTTTTAAAACATTCTTTCATAAGTAAAGAACCCAATCGAAAGCAAACTTAAGTTAACGGCAACCCTTTCAAAACCTTCTTAAATCCTCTTTCGAAACCATCTACTTCGACTCTGTCGAAGGCAAAAACAAAACAAAGGCAGACGCTTTTCTTTTAAAAACAAACCAAGGTTTCGACTCCTTTAGAAGCCATGCATTCGACGCCTTACCTTCCGCCTTCCTCCAATCCACTATGTACCATTAGGGTGATACCTTGTGTATTGGTTTCGACATATTTGGTTTCGACAAGGATGAAGGCGGAAGCTTCTGTGTCGAAAGGTGCTTTCCAAAGCAGGCGGAACCAAATTTCTAAGTAAACCAGGTTTTATACTTCTTTAAGCAAACTTTACTCTGACTAACCTACCGCGTGTCAAATCCAGATTGGTTGCCTTAACTTTTTCAAATCCTTTTTCAAAAATAACTGCCGCTAATCCAGATCTAAACCATGGTTAAGCTAATTAATTAAGCCTTTCCAATTTTTTGCAAAGAAGTCCCTCTTCTAAAACAATTTATTTTGCATAGCAAATCACTTTGGGAAAATCTTCAAAAATTATAGAAATTCACTTTAATCATGTTATCTAACATATCAAAATTCCAGACCTCTCCATATATTTTCCAAAATAAATTTATAAACCCAAATAACCATATTTCCCATTGAAAATTCATAATAATCTTTCCACAACTTGAAAAATTATCAAAATTGAAACCCAACTCCAAAATCATGTTTCTCATAACATAAAATTTTCCTATGGCATTTAAACGTCTTTAAATCTTGGTTTTGACCTAAAACCGTGCTTTTTCCCTTTTAAACAATCATGTTTAATCCATATAAATTTTAAATTAAGCATATCATCATCCAATATATCATAAAAACAAATTTATCCTTAAATCCGAAAATATATGATTCAAAACAAAATAGAGATGGAATTATTATTCACCTTGATCTAGATAAGGAGATTGGATTGAGATTGATTTCCCTTAAGCTTGATTCTCTAGCTTTTAATTTGATTTCATGTTCTTTAATGGCCGGCCGTTCCTCTTGCGTTTTAGTTTGCGTTTTCAAAAATGATGTGAATGGGAAGAATAGGGTAGGAACGAATATATATAGGTAAGGGCCATTGAGCGGAAATTTCCAATAATACCCTTTTGTAATTTGTTTAACCTAAAAACCCTTCTTTAGCCCATTAATTATCATATTAGGCTCGGCCTTAATTTATTAATTCAAGTCTCAATCCCCTTATCACTTACATTTACATTATTCTATTTAGTTTATCTAATTAAATCTCCTGAATAATGTTATCAAAAATTAGGGGTGTTATAGGCTCCCCTCCTTAAAGAATTTCGTCCTTGAAATTCAGTAAGGACTAAATATCAAACATAGCAATCATCTATAACGACTCCTAACAACCATACTAGTCTACCTGACTAGGAAATATCTATATAAATATAATATAGACATACCCTCAAAGCAGATCAGGATAAGTATCTCGAATCTTGTCCTCTGTCTTCCAAGTATAGTCCTTCTCGTTGTCGCTCCACTGAACTTTCATCAACTTGACTGTCTTGTTTCTTAAGCTTTTCTCATCTCTCGCTACGACCCGAACTGGTTGTCTAACAAAAGTCAAACCAGGCTCTACTACCAAATCCTCCAACTTTGTCTGAGGAATAGTAGCCTCTGGATCATGCACATATTTGTAAAAATGAGACACATGAAATACATTATGGACACCTGCCGTACTGCTCGACAACTCTATTCTGTACGTGAGCTTTCCCTGACTTCCTGAACCGTACCACACCCTTCATAGGTGATACCTTAATGAAAACCCTATCTCCCATTAAGAACTCTAGGTCTTTACGCCTCTTATCTGCGTAACTCTTCTGTCTGGATTGAGTTTCCTTCACCCTTTCTCGGATTAACTCAATCTTCTCTGACGCCTCCCCTACCAAATCTGGACCTAAGAACAATCTGTCTCCAGTCTCCAACCAACATGTAGGGGAATTGCATGGCCTTCAATACAAATCTTCAAAAGGCGCCATTCCTATACTAGTCTGGTAACTATTATTATAGGAAAACTCAACTAAATGCAGGTGATCCTCCCAAGATCCACCAAAGTCCAACACACAAGCTCTCAACAAATCCTCAAACACCTTATTGACTCTCTCTGTCTGCCCATCCGTCTGTGGGTGATATGCGGTACTCGTCTTGAGCTTAGTGCCTAACACATCCTATAGACTCTTCCAGAATTCGCTAGTGAATAAAGCATCTCTATCGTTGACTATGCTACTAGGAACTCCATGAAGTCTTACTATGTTCTTCATGAACAACCTCGCCAAAACAGGTGCTGTCCTGGTCAACTTTACCGGAATGAAATGGGCACTCTTGGTCAACTTATCCACAATAACCGATATACTTTCATTTCCTCTCCTTGACCTTGGAAACCCATCTATAAAATCCATGGATATCGAATCCCATTTCCAAACTGGAATATCTAGAGGCTGAAGTAACCCACTCGGCTTCTGATGCTCGGCTTTCACTTGTAGACAGTTTACATACTGCCTAACCCACAAGCCAACATCTCTCTTCTTGTCTTCCCAATAGATACTCCTCTTCATATCTTGATACATCTGGGTCCCTCTAGGATGAATAGTAAACTTGGATCGATGACATCCCTCAAGAACTTCTCTTCTCAAGTTCTCAACATCTGGAACACATAACCGTCCTTTCTTTCTCAACAATCCTCTCGGGTCAAGACAAAAATCTTTCAAATCATCAACCTCAATTCCAATCTCAAGCCTTCTGATTCTCTCGGCTAATAATGGATCCACCCTCTGTTTAGAAGCAATTCTCTCGATCAACACTGGTCGGATTTCCAAACATGATAACATGGCAGTACTCTGACTAGAACTAGCGGTCGATCTTAACTGTACACCACAACTGGCCAAAGCTTCTAGATCTTTCCACTCTACCAACATAACCAACACCACATTCGGATGTCTTCTGTTAAGAGCATCCACTACCTTATTTCCTTTCCCTAGGTTATACTCTATACCAAAATCATAAGCAACCAAAAACTCCAACCACCTCTGCTGTCTCATATTCAACTCTTTCTGAGAGTAAGTATCTTAAAGACATATGATCAGTATACAACTCAAATCTTTCCCCCAAGAGATAATGCCTCCAAATCTTCAAGGAAAAAATCATCGCAGCTAACTCCAAGTCATGAGTAGGATATCTTACTTTGTTCGGTCTAAGCTGCCTAGATGTGTAAGCAAAGACTTTGCCCTTCTGCATCAACAGTGCTCCCAATCCAGTCCCACACGCATCAGTGTATACTACCAACCTTGGTTACCATCTGGAACTACTAACACTGGAGCATTGGTCAACAATGCTTTAACTTAAAGAATGCTTCCTCACATTTGTCGGACCAAACAATCTTCACTTCGTTCCTGGTAAGCTTAGTCAAAGGTGCTGCTATCTGCGAGAAATCCTTAATGAATCTCCGGTAATAGCCAGCGAGTCCAAGAAAACTTTTGATCTCGATCACCATCTCTGGTCTCTTCCAATTGTTCACAGCTTCGATCTTATCTGGATCGACTGGCAATCCGTTCTCTGAAACCACATGACCAAGAAACTTAACCTCTTTCTTCCAAAAATGAAACTCGAAAAACTTCGCTTTTAGCTGATTCTGCCTCAGCATCTCTAGCACAACTTTAAGATGATCTTCATGCTCTCTCTCATCCTTAGAGTATACCAAAATGTCATATATAAACACCAACGCAAATCTATCCAAATACTCTCGGAAGACTCGATTCATCAAATCCACAAAGAAAGCAGGTGCATTCGTCAACTCGAATGACATCACTAACCACTCATACGAACCATATCTTGTTCGAAATGCAGTCAAAGGAATACTGTCCTCTACCACTCTTAACTGATGGAACCCCATCGCCAAATCCAACTGGGAAAATACTCTACCTCCACTCAACTAATCAAACAGATCATCTATTCTCAGCAAAGGATACTTATTCTTTATTGTCCTTTCGTTCAACTTACGATAGTCGATACACATCCTTAACGACCCATCTGGTTTCTTCACGAACACCGCGGCCGTTCCCCAAGGCGAACTGCTTGGTCTAATAAAATTCCTTCCTTCTAGATCCACTAGCTGCACCTTCAATTCCTTCATCTCAGTCGGTGTCATCCTGCTAGGTGGTCTACTCACAGCTTTGGCTTCTGGCACAAGATCTATCTGAAACTCAACAACTCGTTTCGGTGGTAGTCCTGTGACTGGCTCAAACACATCTGCAAACTCTTTTGCAATTCAAACCCGACTTAGCTCTTCTCCCACTTCCATTGCACTTAACAAAGCACAACAACTCTGGTCAGAATTCTTCACTAAGAATATAATTCGGTTATGACTATCAGGGTGTCTCAAAAATATTTCCCCATCTTGGCAGAATATCCTGGCCTCATACCTTCTCAACCAATCCATACCCAAAATGATTCTAAAATCTACGAAATCGAAAACATACAGACTGCATGCAAACTTATGACCTAACAAATCAAGTTCTAACTGGTCACATCTCATCCCTAGAGTTGCATACCCTCCTATTGGATTCGTAACCCTTGAGGAAGTAACAAGGTATGTGGGTTCTAAGCATAACCTATCAACCAAACACTGGGATATAAATGAATGTGATGCACCGGTATCAAAAAGTATCCTAACTGTTATATTCTGAATAAAAAATGTACCTTCCATCACAGTCTTTCCTCTATCAGCTGCAGTAGGCTTAGCTGATGTTCCAACAGTAAAAACTTTCCCCTTGTGTGCCCTGGCTGGCTCTGGACACTGGTTCTTGTAATGCCCAACTTGATCACAATTAAAGCAATTTGCATTCTTCTTATCTGCAGCCTTCTTCCCTTGCCTGACCGGCACTCATTTGCATAATGACCCTTCTTGTCACATTTGTAGCAAACCAAATCAGCCTTTTCCTTCTTGGCAGCATCCCCTTTCTGGGCTTCCTTCTTCTTAAAGAATTTCCTATTCTTTCCCTGAAGACCCTGGGATTCAGTTGGCTTCTCTCGAGCTGATATAGCAAGCATCTCTTCATGGCGAATGGCCATCTCCACCACCACATTACAAGGTTCTCGGATATGGGTCATGGTCATTCTAGCAAGCTCGGGTCTCAGACCTTGAATGAACCTCCCATTCCTTCTAACATCAGTGTCAACCATAGCATATCCATATCGAGATAGCTCATCAAACTTAGCAGCATACTCGATCACTGACATCTCTCCTTGAACCAGATCCATGAACTTTCTCATCAATGCCGACTTAGCAACCTCAGACAGAAACCTCTGCTCAAACCTTCTCTTGAAATCAGCCCATGTCAGCTCTTCCTCCGGAATTCCGGCGGTCACACTATTCCACCAATGAAGCGTTGCCCCTTGTAACTGCCTAGAGGCTAGCCTTCTCTTTTGCCCATCATCCAAGCCTAGATCAGTACAGATCCTTTCACAACTCAATAGCCAATTCTCAACTTCAACAGCATCCTCTGTTCAAACAAACGGCTTTCCACCCAAACTGGTGTAGTCTTTGCTTAACTTAGCATAGTTATTCCCAACTAGAGCCACATGATTAGCTCCTCCAACATTACCAGCAACTCCAGCTTGAAAAAGATTAGCCAACAACTGATACACCATCCCCACATCTACTGGCAGATTTCCAGCACCTACATTGGCTTTAGCATTAGATTGTCGACCTTGATTCCTCCTGGTATTAGGTCGAGCATTTCCATTGGTTGTGGTGCTTCCTCTACCTAGATTTCCTCTTCCGTTTCCTGCTTCCATATCTTCTTTCTCGTAAATTTGCATACGAGCCTTAGTAAGATACAAAAGAATGGTCTAAGAGAGAGGGGAACACGTACTTATATATATATATATATATATCAAATACAAGTATGTTACTATAGCTTTAACCCAAACCCCGATCATATTTTCAAATTCATTGGATTATGTTTCAAAAGTTTTTAGGTTTAACTTTCTTTTAAAGTTTCATAAACTTATGCTCTGATACCAAAACATCCCCTACTTGGAGGCCCAAAACTAATGGCTACAGATGCTGCAATCATCCATAGTTATTAATCCTCGGCGACCTAATACGGCGGTGTTAGATTCATTGATACACAGAATTACATGAATATGGAAAAAATTTAAACTTCCAACAGAATCACATTTCGTTTCAAAGTATTTCCAATTCATTACGTAATCCCAAATTCACAAATCACATTCAGATAAAATATATTTATCACAACATACGTCAAGAGCGATATATGAAGATACCCCCTTGGATGATCAATGTATATACAAGAAATATAACAACTTTGCCATTACAATCAACACAGCGGAATCAAAAGAAAAGAGAACTCTAAATAGCTATCATGCCTCCTGCACGTCTTTGGAAGCTTATTCGCCTTAAGAGGTACCTGAAAACCTCAACTCTCAAACTACTCAAAATCAATTGAGTATCTGAGAGTTTAAAGGGAAAACATATACTTCGAGTCAAACATAAAGCCTGGTATGAATAATAATCTACCATCTCAAATCATTTAGATATCTAGTGAGACCACGCCACTTAGCGGAATGGGTTTCCCCACACTAGTATCTCAAAACCTTGTATAAAACCATATATTGTGCTCCTGCATTCACAATGGTTAAAACAATTCAAAATAGTATAATATGATGATATGCAAAAACAAATGAATCAATTCTGGATTACCCTCCCCATTCATTTTAGACTATCTGTCTCAATTATAGTTTCTAGGATTACTATTAACCTATTAGTTTTCATAGGCTAACTAATAACCAGTTAAACATTTTAGGACTCCCTGTCCAATTACATAGTTTTCATAGGACCGCTATGAACCTATTGGTAACTCCAATATCTTACTCTTATCCTAGTTTTCACGGGTTGACTAAGAACCTATTGGTAACCCCGATATACTTTCTTCTTACCCTAGTTTTCATCGGTTGACTAGGAACCTATTGACAACTATCAATGTTTCATCCAGATATAATTTTCATGGGCTAACTACAAACCTATTGGTCCTGCCAGTATCAAATCATAGTTTTTATAGGCTTACTATGAACCTGTCTATCTGACATCTTCCTTTATACATAGTTTTCATGGGCTAACTATGGACCTGTCTATCTGACATCTTCCTTTATACATAGTTTTCATGGGCTAACAATGAACCTATTGGCCCCTGCCAATATCTTTTCCTATACACAGTTTTCATGGGCTTACTGAGAACCTATTGGCCCCTGCCAATATCTTTCTTTTATATTTTAGCATCTTATATTCTGGTCTTCCTGACCTCCAGGATGCAATTCTACTCATTCAGGAGTTTAATCAATTTATATTCACTATTGGGTTAACCTAACTGGTTCTTCTACCCTTTATCACCAAAATGCAGTTATGGGTCCATTTTAAAGTGAATATTTTCATATTTGAAGAAGCAACATAACAACATAGCAATACCACTCCTGTGGGTTTAAATTTATCAAAGATAGCTTCTTCTTAAAACCATTATAAAAACTCCTTTAATATAGCCATGGGTTTTTCCTTTTAAAATAGAGTTTGGGTTATAAAACCTTTCGATACCTTTGAAACCTAGATTTCGACTTCATAGGATGACCTCCTTTGAAAGCTCTTAAAAACATTAGGCTCGTGCTCTTTTAATACTTTAAAAGCTACCTTTCGAACCCTTTTGAATACATTAAAGTATTAGCATTTAACTTTAGAAGCTTAGCGTTGAAACTAGTTGAAAGTACCCCTTTCGACACCAATGGAAGTAACCCTTCCGAAAATATTGAAAGTACCCCTTTCGACACCAATGGAAGTAACCCTTCCGAAAATATTGAAAGTACCCCTTTCGAAAGCATTGGGTTTATACTTAAAACATAATTTGGGTCAAAGTAAATATAGGTGAAAGCATCTGTTTTGAAACCATCCTTTATCATATAAAAATATTGGGGAACATGATGGCGTTTGCACCATCTCTTTCGAAAGCATAAAACATCTGGGTAAAACAATAGAAGGTTGGCGTCGAAACCTCTTTCGAAACCATCACCTTCGAAACCCCTAACCCCTTTCGAAAGCTATAGGAAGTGGCTTGAACTTATAAAACAAAATACTTTTTTGACACTATTGATATCTTCAATACCATCGAAAGGTTAAAGAATGGCAGCAGGGTATCGACTAGGTCGGAACCCCTTCTTTTAAAACATTCTTTCATAAGTAAAGAACCCAGTCGAAATCAAACTTAAGTTAACGGCAACCCTTTCAAAACCTTCTTTAAATCCTCTTTCGAAACTATCCGCTTGGACTCTATCGAAGGTTTTAACAAAACAAAGGCAGGCGCTTTTCTTTTAAAACCAAACCAAGGTTTCGACTCCTTCGGAAGCTATGCTTTCGACGCCTTACCTTCCGCCTTCCTCCAATCCCCTGCGTACCATCAGGGTGATACCTTGTGTATTGGTTTTCGGTATAGTTGGTTTCGACGAGGATGAAGGCGGAAGCTTCTATGTCGAAAGGTGCTTTCCAAAGTAGGCAGAACCAAATTTCTGAGTAAACCAGGTTTTATACTTTTTTAAGCAAACTTTACTCTAACTAACCTGCCACGTGTCAACTTCAGATCGGTTGCCTTAACTTTTTCAAATCATTTTTCAAAAATAATTTCCTCTAATCCAAATCTAAACCATGGTTAAGTTAATCAAGTAAGCCCTTCCAATTTTTTTGCAAAGAAGTCCCACTTCTAAAACAATTTATTTTGCATAGCAAACCACTTTGGAAATATCCCCAAAAATTCTAGAAATTCACTTTAGTCATGTTCGAACATATCAAAATTCCAGACCCAAATTCTCCATATATTTTCCAAAATAAATTTATAAACCCACATAACCATATTTCCCTTTGAAAATTCATAATAATCTTTCCAAAGCTTGGAAAATTATCAAAATTGAAGCCCAACTCCAAAATCATGTTTCTCGTAACATAAAATTTTCCCATGGCATTTAAACGTCTTTAAATCTCGGTTTTGTCCTAAAACCGTTCTTTTCTCCTTTTAAACAATCATGTTTAATCCATATAAATTTTAAATTAAGCATATCATCATCCAATATATCATATAAATGAATTTACCCTTAAATCGAAAAATATATGATTCAAAGCAAAATAGAGATGGAATTATTATTCACCTTGATCTAGATAAGGAGATTGGATTGAGATTGATTTCCCTTAAGCTTGATTCTCTAGCTTTTAATTTGACTTCCTCTTCTTTAATGGTCGGCCATTCCTCTTGCGTTTTAGTTTGCGTTTTCAAAAATGACGTGAATGGGAAGAATAGGATAGAAATGAATATATATATATATGGGTAAGGGCCTTGGGCGGCAATTTCCAATAATACCTTTATGTAATTTGTTTAACCTAAAAACCCTTCTTTAGCCCATTAATTATCATATTAGGCTCGGCCTTAATTTATTAATTCAAGCCTCAATCCCCTTATCACTTACATTTACATTATTCTATTTAATTTATCTAATTAAATCTCCAGAATAATGTTATAAAAAATTAGGGGTGTTACACACATCGATTTCTTTTGGATCCTAGGTATTGGTCACACGAGTACTTTTATTCTAAGTTAAACATGTCTGACTGTGTCGAACGCCAAGTTTTACTATTTAGAATGACTCGCTTATCACCTCATCTCAAGCCTGGCGAAGGCCATCTACTCCTTCTAAAGATGCATCTTCTACTGCTCCGATCTCACCGACTATCCCAATAGGAATTGACTAGCCTTCACCTTTAGAGTCCCTAAGCCAGCCGGTGCTGATTGATCCAGTACTAGGTCCATTGCCTTTAGGGTTGGTAATTCTGAATGATCCACCGGAGCGAGTGGCCACCTCCCTAACCGCAAAATTGCTTCGTAATATATGTTTAAAACATGGCATCCCAGAGGAAGACGTCCACCTACCAGTCAGAAATGAATTCGCTCATAATCCTCCTCCCGGCTACACGGCCTGTAATCGCTACATGTGTCTTGGTGGTTCTATTCCACCTTTCAATTCTTATTTGATGAGATTTTTACAAGAAATTGGGCTTGCTCCATTTCAAGTTCACCCAAACGGGCATGTGTTATTGAAATCATTATATGCTATGTCAATGTGAAAATTCAATCGGCCTCCATGATTCAACAGGCTCACTTATCTTCTCAAGTTCAAGAGGAGGAAGGACCGCCCATCCTTTGTGATAATAAAGGCATGGAAAAGATGTAAAGTTATCGAGAAGTTTCACCATAAACGTTCTTACTTTACGAATAAATACTTCTTTATATGCTGTCCAGAGGGATTCAACTATCTCTGGTTGAAAGGAAGTAAGCCTCTTTCCACTAGTCTTCATTATATTAGAATCTATGATTTTTTAACTTAATGTACATTTCCACACAGGCCTTTTGAGATGCGATAATAGAGCAGTGGACGAAAGGATGCTTAATGACTTGAAGGTCATTAGAGGAAATCAACGTACCGTCAAGTTCCTTCTGACGAACGACAACTTGCAAGAGTACTAACTGCTTCAGCTTAGATGGATAGCTTGAATCTTCGACATAAAGTAGTTCTAGATGCACTCATACTAATGTCCCCACTCGTAACTTCTACAAAAATTCTCAATGGAATGAAGAAAAAGGCGCATGAAGAACATGAAGAGGAAGCCACTGATATAGAGGCCGATGAGCTGGTGAGAGATGATGCTCCTGGTGATGAGAGTGGTAACACTAGAATTCCCATGATCTTGAAGGAAAATGTGAGATTTGTGAGAAGTGCGGGAAATGAGCCAGCTGCCGGCGAAGAAGGTTATAAGTCTAATGATAATGATAGTGATTTCCATGCTAGTGAAGGGGGAAACAGGTCGTTCGATGAATCACCTGAGATGAGTCCTACTATCCTCCGCTAACCTCCTCCAAAACATGAAGTCCTTGAGACTTTTGAAGCATCCAATGAGTAAGCTGAAATGACCACCGAAGAGAACGCAGCTCAAACTCATCTTATCGGAGAAGTCTTCCCCGCCTTCGTCGATCTCAGCAACATTAACTTCACAGTTAGTGACATTCTGGGCGACACGGGTTCTAATTTCCACTTCTCTCCGAGGGTAAGTATCAATGAAGATGGAGAAACTCCATCCTTACGTCCATGTGGACATGGTCTGTAAAGTAATTAGGGGGTCATCAATGTCATACACTTCACTTAGGACCACAGACACTCATTCCTGCATGCACTTGACTTTCATAACCTCAACACTTATACGTTATTCCATCTCGTTTCTAGTTCTATGGCTCACGATAGGTATAGAGCTCTCTCTCTCATAGTGGAAGTGATAGTAGGAGGCATACCCCCAAGCCTTATCCACCTCGACGTTACAAGACAGATGAAGAAAGACAAAAGAGGAAAGATCACGAGCGCGATAAGGCTCGTAGGGCTGAAAGAGAATGTCATAAGGCTGAAGTAGAAAGATTGAAGAGGAAGAGAGAGTCTGGTGGGGACTCTTCTAGCGATGTGCATAAACAACATAAGGATTCTTCCAAGCATCATGAGCCTACTTATTCTTTTATTCCTCCATGTACCAATGCTCAAGCCATTGTTCAATAGGAAACCCCGTCATCTCAAGCCTTAACTACCGCTCCTCTCGTTCAATCCATAAGTATTACTAAGTCTAATCTTCCTGGAGCCCCTCAATGCCTATTAGCTGCCAATCCACATCTCTTTCTTCACAGTATGAAGTTTAACCAAGACATTAAGGATGTGAAGAGGGAGATTACTCATAAGAAGCTGCAAGAAGCTGCAAGAAGTACAAGAAGATGTGGATGCAAGACTTGAGTGGAAGTGTGTAAAGGCTCTTTCCAATGTAAATCAAATCAACTATACACAGATCAAGTCACTTGAAAGGGAAAGAGTCGAGCTGTAATGACCCTAATTTTGAGTAACATTATTTAAAACATTTAATTGTATAAATAAAATAAAATAATGTTAATAGTTAAGGGATTGAGATTTGTTAATTAATATGGGGTCGTACCTTAATGAATGTATAAGCAAAAGAAAATTTAAAATAAGTATGTAGGAGGAATATGGTAAGGGTAAAATGAGAACATCCTTTATTATAATACCCTAAACCCTTCCATTCTTCATTCCTTATTCATTTTAACATTCACAAACAAAACTAAAACCCTATTGAGCTCGGTCGACCACCATTAAGGAGATTCAAGAAGAAGAAAAGCTAGGATTCAAGTAGAAAGCTTAAGCAAATCAATCAAAGGGAAAATCTCAACCTTCTTAACACCAAGCCAAGGTGAATAATTAACTTACATCTCACATTTGATGTTGATTTCAGTTTCAAGTTAGATCCAAATTAATTTTGCAAGTTACATGCCATGTTGTGTTTGTTTAAATGGATATATATATATATGCTTGTTGATGATTTATATTGTTTCATATAGATTTTATGATGGGTTTGGATTAGAAAACCTATTAAATGACATCCATATGATTTGCATTTCTAAGATATGATCAAGAACATTATTTTAGAAGTGGGTTTCAAGTTTCATAGTTTTCTAGGTAATTGTGGATTTATTATGAATTTTATACGAGAGAAAATAATTGATATTGGGTTTAAATTATTTAAGGCAATCATATAATGATTTTGGGTCTGAAATTTATATATGTTAGAAAACATATTAAAAATGAACTATTAAGACTTTTGGAGAATTTTTCTATGTATTTTACCATGGTAATAAAATTATTTAAGTTAAGGGACATAAATGTTTTACATGTTTTGTTAAGGAGGAGGGCTTATTTGTTAAAATGTTTTTAATTGTAATTTTTGAATTCGGTAGCCTTTTTAGGAAAGATTTTTGATAAAAAAATGCCAACCAATCACATTTTGACAAATTAGGCAAGTTAGATGAAAAGACATTACTTTGAAAGAAATAAAATCAGTTTTGTTATGAATTATAACTTTGCCACTTCCTTTGCTTGCTTCCATCACCATGCCCAGTTAGACCTTTCGCACCTATTCGAAACCAACGCACATGATATCAAGCAATTGGTATGTAGTGTATTGGAGAAAGGCGAAAGGAATGATGGTGTTGAAGGCATGCTTCTGAAGGGGTTAAAGCTACTCTAATTAGCTTTCAAATCAATCAACTTACCTTTGTTTAAAATGAGGCTTTTGAACAAGTTATCACTTGCCTTAGTTTTTAGAAAGGAGCTTTCGAAAGAGTTGCCACTTACTTTTGTTTTAAAAGAGACTATCGAAAGGATAGCCGCTTTTGATTCTATTCGATACCCTTGCTATAGCATTCATACCTTTCGAATTAGTTAAGGTCGTTATAGCCTTAAAACAATGTATTCAAAAGGGGTACTTTCGCCTTCTTACTTTGAAGCCGCCTTCTTAATTCTTTTGAAAGGGTCGTATGGCCGCTTTCAAATGGTTTCAGAGGCAATGGTTTCGAAAGGGTGGGTTTCAAAACTATCCTCTTTCTTTTACTTGGGATTAATGTTTTTGAAAGTAATGCTTTCGACTCTGTTCTTTATGACCCTTTGTTATATTAAAGGTTAAACCCAATGGTTTCAAAAGGAATAATTTTAAATGGTTTCGAAGCAATGTTTCTACAAGCCCTTACTTGAACCCAATGCTTCGAAAGGTGTGTTATATGTGTTTCGAAGGGGAAGTCCCCAATGCTTCCAAAAGGTATATTTTAAGTATTCCGAAAGGTTTGCTTTTAAGTGTTTTGAAAGGAAGGTTTCCAATTCTTTTGAAAGACAAGTTAAAATGGTTTTGAAAGGGGATGTCTAAGGTTTTATATAATGGTTTCGAAAGGGACGCTTTCAATTATTTTGAAAGGGATCGTTTAAAGGTTTTAAGCAAAGGTTTCGAAGGTATTGTTTGGCCTTATAGCCTAATGTTTTCTAAGTTAAAACGAGGCTTTAACTTATTTTGAAGGGATATGTAATCCCATTGATTAGATTTCATCAACATTATTTTGTATAAAGCATATATCATGGCATTAATATTTTGAGTAAAGCAAAGAGCATGATTTCCTTGTTTTATAAAGATACAATTTCAAGGGTAAATCATTTGCAAAGATTGTTTGCAAGGAAATGAAATTTGAATAGGGTAGTTAACCCTAAGTTTATGACTCAGATATTAAAAGACCAGATGGGACTGGTATGAGGTCGCGTCCTATACTTTAGCTAATAGCCCCTAGCTAATATGAGTCTAAAATTCCACTGTGTAGGGCTTTGTAACGGATGGGACTAAAATAATGTTAGACACAAAAGGGAATATACAAAGTAAAGATTGGTTGTTGGTGAGCCTACAAAACCATTAAGATCGGTTGACCCTAGAAGAAGAAAGTAAGGGCAAATAGCCCAGTATTGTGTCTAACAGAAGTTAGAATGTTTATTATGTCTGCTAGGCCCGAGTCAGCCAGTGGTTAATAGTTAGCCAGATAAAACTATAGGGTGGACAGATAGTCCATTGATTACCTGATTTTTATGCATATATGTTATTGCTATTATTGTTATAATTAGTTTGATTGCAGGTTTTTGATTTACGGATGATATGATTTTAAAAGGATATTAGTGAGGGGAAACCCGTTCCGCTAAGTGGCATGGTCCCACTGAATATCAGAAAACCAATATGTAATAGAATGATTCACACCAGGCTTTATGTCTGACTCGAAGTTTATGTTTTCCCCTTAAACTCTCGGGTGCTCAAAAATTAAATTAGAGTAGATTGAGAGTTGAGGACTTTTCAGGTTTAGTAGGCTGGACGAATAAGCTTCCAAAGACGTGTAGGAGGCAAAGCTAGCTATGTAGGAGCTATTTAGTATTATTTCTGCTGTGATGTATTCATGACTAATATGTCTATCTAGTATTCTGATCATCCAAGGGGGCATCTTCATATGTCGCTCTTGGCATAATTTGTAATAATTATATTTGATCAAAATTTGGGAGTCATTTTGGGATTATGTAATTGAATATGAAATGTTGAATTGAAATGTACTCAGAGAATCCGTTTTTGAAATCTGTATTGATTTTATTTCATATACACGTGCTTCTGATATTATGAATACCATTAACATTACCGTATTTTATCACCAAAAGTTAATACTATAGATGACTGCATCATCTGTAGCACTTAACTTCGGGCCTCAAAGTAGGGGATGTTACATGAGCATGAGAGAATGATTAAGAAGCGAGAAGACGATCTGCTGAGTCACTGGAAAAGGAGATCTCACCATTAAACAAAAAGCAAGCATGGATAAGTTGATGGAGGAATCAAAACAAGCCTAGGATTGAGTCAAGATTATGCTGAGAAACGGGTTCAAAGTTGCTCTAGCTGAAGGCGCAGATTTCAAGAAGCAAGCCTAGGAGAAGGCTGAAGCTCTCGTTCAAAAAGATGAAGTCATATGGACTAAAGGTTAGGCCCTCTCCGAACAAGCATTTGAGCTCGAACGTCTTTGTAAGGAGAAATAAAAGCGTCAAGAAGAGAATGAAGGGCTAGCAGCGAAGATGGATAATTTGTCAATTGAGAAGATTGCTAATGATATTGAACTCATAGTTTGCCAAAGTGAGCTTAAAGATCTTGAAGTGGCAATGGTCATGGAGGATGATGCGAGAGAAAGAGAAACGAAAGAGATGAACTGCAATCTTCAACACTTCTATGTGAGCATTATCATGCATAGAAATCTAAAGTGGTTGGGGAATGATTACTCTACGACTCTTGTTGATGCATGGAAGAGGTGCTACGCTGCGCTGGAAATGATCGCTCTAAAGTCAATGGTGTAGTACCTTGGTGTTGAAGAGATTAAGATGCTTGCTATAGGGAAAGCAATTCTTGTCGAAGAGGACAACAAGACTGCTGCTGATGCTGCTAGTGCTCTCGTGGCCCAATCTCTTTGGATCTGCATGAAGTGTCTCTTTCTAAGTCCAAATGGCCGATGACGATTATTTCTTCTTCGGCAGCTACTGCTACAACCGAACCTTATATCCCCATCCCAACAGTAGGTGAGTTTGAACTCAAAGTTCGAGAGAGGAGTCCAAAACTTGTAGGTTAGTCGGATGTCTCGTCTTTGCCTCCGGTCTCTCAGGGTTCAGGTGTTGAAGCGATTTTCACTGCACCGACTGCTGTTTCCATAGGCATGATTGCTCCAATCCAACCCTCTAGCTCTGGGCCTAAATTCGATGCTCAACAAATTATGGCCTTGGAAGGATTGGAAGACATCTCTGCATTGCTTGAGGAGGACGGTCATATCGTTGGTGCTTCTGATCCAACCGATGAAGAAATGATGACAAAGCGAATACAGAAAGAGGCCGAAGAGAAGGTAAAGTCAAAGACAGAACTAGGCGATGGCCAACCTAGAGTTCTACCATTTACAATCAAGACCAGCAAGCAAAAGACTAGAGACACGCCCATCGGTGGATCTGAAGAGCTTGATTTTGGTGCCGGGGAAGGGCATGCTCATTCTGAAGGTCAAACTCCTTTCGAAAAGAAGAAGGGCGAAAAGCAGAAGAAGATCAACCCCCGCCGGAGTGGTAAGAAGTGATGAGTTGATCAAGTGCTGATGGAGTGGAGCGCTTTTGGTTTCGGTGTGTTTTTATGTCAACCAAGTCTGTAATTTTTCTTTTCTTTTGAGTCTTAAAGTGGCCAATATTGTGCAGGTACAACCTCCGTTGTTTGTCCATATACATAAAAAGGTATTAGTAATGAAAGGTTAGATTTTCTATTGTAATCTCTCTTGTGTACTTTTCTTGTATTCTATGTATTGTGTCTGTTTGTGTACCACCACATGTATATATAATACAATAGCATATTCTGCAATTTCCATATTATATATATTGTTGTTTTATATGGTTTGATATGTGTATTTACTGCAACCCTATGCATGTAAATAGCGTAACTTGTTTATTTACTGCAGCTTTCTGCTTGTAAATAATATTCCTTGCTAACTTGTTTATTTGCTGCAGCTTTGTGCTTGTAAATAATATTCCTTCAGTTATTTAGCATATAATAATACTTGGTTCAGTTGTGGCTGCCCATATACTCTGTTCGACGTAACAGAACTGTGATGTGTCTTGGTCTAGCCAACTCTATGATTGTTTTCTGTTCGGGCTCAGTAGAGCTCATCTCTACCCAATGTTAGTGTGTGCCCCCAACTCCACTGGGCTGGTTGCTATGGACAACAGATTTAAGCATTTGATAAGAGACTAGATATACGGGGAAACTCGTTCGGTTGCCCCCAGTCTGAGTTGCATGATAGCTCTTATCTTCGGAAACTTGTAGTTTTGTCGTGCGGTTTCTGGTGTTTAATTCCTTGACCACGATCGACTTTTTCCATGTTTTGAATTGCAACCATGTTCGCGCATTAATTTCTTTCTCCAGAAGCTTATGCAAGAACAGCTCAAGTCCTTGGAATATTCCTTCAACGTCGCCTATCTTCGGGCGATGTCAAGTTTCGATAGTTATGAGTTGATTTCTTAATCAACTTCACAATTTAGAATTTCCTAGTGTTGTCGGAGTAATGCTGGTCCTTGGAAAGTGGGGACTGATAGAGTTAGGGATATGCTGTAAGGGCAATTATGTGATTTATTATATAAATCTAGCTCGATAACCAATCTTGTTCAAAATAAAAGGTGTTTCCTTTTTATTATATACTTGTTATAAAATATTATAAATAATCAATTAGTTAATTTAAGTATATATGTCAGAATGTCCATAAATGATGAGTTTGTGATGATAGTTATAAAAACTTGTAACCATGAGTATTATATCACAATATGGTAAACATCATTTTAAATATGACTAGTCAAGACGTATTGAGACTTGACATTGATTCATCCGTTCAGACTAGAGTAAGTAACACTCCTCAAATGTTGGGTAGTGCATTACTCATGGCTGCTGGCCGCACCAACGGTTATGTACTGATAATTGTTGGATAATTATAGAATGACTCACTGGATAATTTATGTTTATTATTATAATTAAGGTCAAACAATAAATATCAAAGTGACTAATTTATATATTTCTCTTGACATGAAATGACTAATCTTCAATATGAAAGCTATGCCTTGATTGTAGTTTAATCATGATATGACGTCCATCGAATGATTATAGTTAGGTAGAGTGAAAGTATTTGAAGTGAAACACTATTCAGGAGAGGATTCATCTCCTCAGTTATATGGGTTAGTATCATAGTCAACCGAAGTCAACTCAAAGTCAAAATATCTAGCCAGAGTAGTTCAGTTAATAATAATTGTTATTATTGAACCAATGACTTTCTGTTTGGACTACAAAGTTGAATATGGATGATATTGCAATTTTGACCATTACCAAATTCCATAAGTCCAAAGTAATATAGTTTTGACGAAGATAATTGGTGTAAATAACCGTAAATATCAAGTACTTATTATAATAAGTTGAATTAGATTTTACCAAAGGATGTGTAAGGGATAAATTCAGCCAAAATGTCACATCACTAGCTAATGTGACGTATGAACATTAATGTTTGAATTGTTCGATATTAATTGCTGGCTGAATTTACACTTTTGAGTTGCACAAGCATAATGATGAATTCTTTAAAAAACTACATGATTTAATTAATTTATAAAATGTTCCAAATTAATTAAATTAATTAATATTTGAGAAACATTTATAATTATTTAATTTATTTGATGTTTATGAGTTGTTTGTAATTATTTGAATGCATTTATAAAAGCTATATTTGCATGCATCGATATGTGATATCGGTGTAACTTTAGAAGATTTTAAATAAAAGATAATTACTTAAGGGATTTTGGAAATATTTCGCCACAAGATGGAAAAAACAATGACTGAACATACATAAAGGGTGGGTTAAGATTTGATTGAGAACTGATGAGGAATAAAAATGGAATTTTTAAGGAAGAAATTTGTAACAACCTACCCCGAAATGGGCCTAATTTTTGACCTAGAAAAGACCCATCGAACCTTAGATTCATTCTGAAGCTGGTAGTTGGTTGGTGAAATTGATATAAAGAACAAACATAGAGCTTTCTATCTACACTTTCAGAACCATACAACAAAAGGATAAAATATAATATAAGAAACAACACCCATTTTATAAAAACTCAAATGTCAGAAACATACAACACAATACCACAATATAATGCTAAATATTCGTAGTACAATATCTTAAAATACATCATCATGTCTAAATGGGTACGTCAGAAATAAAAACAACATAAGTAGATAGATAAATAACTGGCACAGGTCTCCGTCTCCGCATCTCCGAAATTTGCATCTTCTTCTCTAACCTATGTTGTAATAATGAGGGAGTTGAAACAACAATGTTCGGTGAATAAAAATCTCAAGCCTCTTTATAATAGTACTTGGGCATTATAATTTAAATAAGAATATGTCTTATGCATCTTAACTATATTCTATGTAAATTTCTCCAACTGCAAGTCCAACACTATAACCTATACCCTTTCCAATCTAACTCACTAACCAATCTTCAACTGTAGGCCAAAAGCCATTCACAGTCCAATGCATCTACCATCAGCAGTGACCTAACAAAGAAAGAGATAGTACCTAAGTCACTTAATTCCTTTTCAATGGGAAATAGGCAGACTCTGACTCTTTAATATCTCATTTTAGACAGGTCCCCGTCATTTGCTATCTATCCCAAGGTGGACTCCTCTTCAATATTATCTAACTAACATCGCATGAAATCTCATCAGGCCACTTAATACTTCTTTATAGGAGAAGCGGACCCTATAATAGCTACTTAATAATCAAACCTGAAGCGGACCTTTCCCGAGATATCCACTACCGTGCCTAACCACTAACTCTGACCATTTAATACTTCCTAAATAGGGAGGTGGCAGGCCCTCACAGCCACTTACTAACTTCAACCCCGAAGCAGGTCTTACGTATTATGAACCGTAACCCAAACTGTGATGTCTCACATTAGTCCGACTATTTATAGGTACTGGTAGCTAGATTAGCTAGGCAGGTTCACCCTACAGAATTTGAGACTAACCTCGTGTCCTCCGTGGGTAAATGTTATAGGTGATGTCTCACATCAGCCCCAAAGTCACACTGCTGGTAGCTAGATTAACTGGACAAACTTTCATGTGCTTTTTTACTGACCTCGCATCCCTATAATTTAGTTATAATTTTCAATCACCTAACATACTACCATATACTTCACCGCATTCCATAATATTACCATCCATAATTATCTCACTTCTTTCCTAAGGGGGGTTTAATATTAATTAATAACCTACTTACTACGCAATTAATACATTATTAATTATACGTTATTTATGTGCATATAGTATATACACACCCATACATGCATACACACTGCCTAAAATATTTTTAATCGTGCGAAGATTACACCCTATACTAATCGTTTAAATGTCAAAACTTCTAAATTTATACAAGTCCAATTCCATATCAACGAACATACCATATATCCAACATTCTCAATTCAACAACAGACTTGTATAAAAATAGAATCCATACCATATTTATTTTATACTATAATAGTAGAATCAACGTTAATAGAATTCACAATTCAAATCTTTTTACGCTCTATTCAATTTCTACATATACAAATGAAAAAGGGAATTTTCATTTAAATTATGGAAATAGGAAGTTCAAACTACGAATAAAGAGAATCTGTACCTTACAAACCATTTTCTAACTTATTTCTTTTCAAAAACCCATAATCAGATCCAAAGAAAAAGATGAGAAATGGAATTAAATGTAAAACATTAAAATTGCAATAACTATACAAATCCACTATTTTAAAATAGAATAATTGAAATCCTAACATAAAAATTGACATTTCGCTTAGGGGAATTTTGGGGTTTTAGTTTGATGTTTTCATGAACAAAATTCCCCATAGCATATATCAAATCCAAATTATACTATACGGTTACTAAAAGAAGAAAAACTAAGGTTTCCACTCAGAAAAGTTCTTAGCTCTTCATTTTGGATTTGTTTACGCTCACTTCAATCTCTTTCAGATCTCTCCTTTTAGAAATATACAACAAGGGAATTGAATATGAATTAGATTCAAAAATTTAGGGATTGGAGGAGAATATAATAAGAAATTGAATATTAAACACCCAAAATTTCATACCTGAAACCCTAGAGAATTTTGTGAATCTTTAAAGAAGAGAGAGACCGATAGAGTTTTGTTTAGTTCTTAAAACTGTCGGATTAAATTTGGTTTAAAATAATATAATCCGAACTGTTATTGGTCGTAAAAACCTTAGTCGCCACCACGATAACCGCTCGACCGCTCCTACCAAGGCAGTCGACCGTTGGCGATCATCCAACACTAGGTAGCGGCCGACTGGGCGCCTTGTTTTGGGAGCGTATTATTGTTTGCCGTTATTTGATTATTTAATTCCTTTATTAATATTTAATGTTAACTTTTGTTGTAGTTTTACTCGAACCTTAAGTCTAACTACCATTAATTTTTGGATTTCCAACTTTAGCATTAATTATTTATTTAAATTTAAATTTCATTTAAATTAATTTGAATCCAAAATCTTCAAATGTCAATAACCTTTTCGTTTGAGCTCCAATTTCAGAAATTTATATATGAAAATTGATCAGAAAACCGCAACGAATGCAACACAACTTCTGTTGTCAAATTCTGACATTTACATGTAGAATACAATAGCCTATAATTTTTGTTTCATGATAGTAAACATATATATATATATATATATATATATTCGTTTAAATGTATTTGTTATTGTACTATTTTATTTTTCCACATAATTAAATAAATATTTGTTGAAAAAATAAATAACTCAGAATACATATTCAAACAAATATTTTATTTAAACAAATATTTTATTCAAACAAATATTTTATTACGAATTCAAATAGTACAAATTTGAGCTCTCACCACATTTTCACATTTTCAATTACAATACAATTTCATATTACAACACAATTTTCACTATACAATTTTTACATACATTTTACACCTCACTACATAATTCACTCAACACTCGTATTGATCTTCAACTCTGTTCCATCCTGTATCAGCATCTGAAATATCTGCAAAATAAGCACTAACACAGTAAATTGAAAAAGAAATATTTTACAGTATACCATAAAGTGTGTGTTTTGAAAATATTGTTTGCCTCAGTTTTTTGGGTTGTTCGTCATCATTTTTCTTTTAATTCATCTTACACGAACAACTTGTGACATGTACAGTGTATCACTGTACATGCCACAAGGTCGTGCACACCATATATGATTGCTCGTTAAAATTGCAGGAACAGGTAAGCACAAGGTCAAACCCAAGTCGAGGCTGGATTCAACTCAAGTGCAAATAACTAGACTGCAAATGCTAAACTCAAGTATGCACATGAAAACAAGGGCAAGTTAACTCAAAGTAGAACAAGACATGGTCAGGTATGAAACCAGTCTACAACACAGTAACAAATTCAACCAAATGCACACACCAAACTTCAAGTGGAGCAAGGGTCAGAGAATACAAGTGTACGAGGACAGGAGGCAATTTTGACTTCAAAAGCAATGTTCAATTTCAACATCAACATAATGGCAGCAGTTTAGAACAGAGGCCAGAAATCAACATGAATAATTTGAGACATGGACTCAAAGAAATGCAATGGCAGCAAATTGAACCAGGCAGTGATATGCATGCAACAGAGGACACAGCAACTAGCACAGTGAAAAACATATATAACAGAGGAGACAACAATACATATATACATGCACCAATCACACACATATATACATACATATATGAATGTATGTATATACATGGAGATGACACACAACAACAAAGTAGTTCATTGTGAAGACAGCATATCAGTGCAACCAGACCAGAAAAATGGAGCTACCATCAGACTCAACACAGAAATGATCATAGCAAAATTAGTTCAGGCATGAATGCAAACACACACATACAACAATGTCAGAAACCAGATAGGAGTATGTACAAAGCGAACAAGACCACATGCATACAACATGAATACCCAAACCAAACAGTTCAAGTGTTCAGGCTAGTGGCATAGCACCAAGGCAACCCAGATCAATGAAGACATAAAACCACACACACATGAATGCAAATAGGTTCAAACACTATTGAACATACATGAGGACTTTAAATGAAACCACACGCAAGCTTTCAGTTTTTAATATGACAACATGCAAAAAGCTTCGGATATCAGAACTGTCAACATAACCAAACTCGAAGCAACCAGACTTCCACAATGCAACATACATCAGAGAAGACTACAAGAGCAGAGGGCATATAAACATTGGAGCATGCGGACTTCAAAATACATAACCAGGTCTACAACACAACCAGTCAAGACCAGACTCCAAATTCAACTCAATGCAAAGACCATGTCAACATAACAGATATTAGTTCAGGCATGAACATGATGAACAACAATTCAGTTCGAACAAGTACAAGGACAACAATGTGATAGTGTGTGTGACAGCAAGTATGAATCAAAAGAAATGCAAGACTACAGTGGCATCAAATGACACAAAGAAATAAACTAGGTAGTAGTGTGGTTGAAGTCATCAAGTCAAAGCCAGAAAAGAATGGAACTTACAGATGAAACACGAATTAACCAAGTCAATTATCTCAAAAAATTCAAAGAACCGAAGTCATATTAGAAAGAACGAAACCGACCCAGAGAAAATCAAACAACGTCAAGTATTGAACAAGTCAAATTTATTACCATCGTTCGTTTAAAAAATCACGGCCAAGCAAAACTCACTGAAGAATTCAATTGAGAAATATACGAACGAAAATTAAGGGTTTCAATCCCTATATAACCCAATTACATCATCGGTAGTAAACTCATTCGAGTTCATGCAAATCAGAGAGCAAGCATTGAATAAAATCACGAAACTCGAATCAAAGTTGAGTATAATCAAAATCGAAAAGGGGATAAATCGCATACCAGTATCACTCGAACTCGACATAATTGAAGCCACGCAAATTATCAAGGCCAGTGAATCGGTTGATTAAGCCAATCAAGTGAAAGCTATTTCGATCGATCGATCAATTTTCCAAGTGGAGCTTCAATTAATCAAAACCCTAACTTTTTGAAGAGGAACGAAGAAACAAAAGGGAGCGGCCACAAAAACTAAAGAAAAGAGGAAGATGTCTTTTATTTTCATGGGCCGGCTCTATCATATTCTAATTTGGGCTTAATTTTATAATTAGGGTTTTGTTTGTTTTTGTTTTAGGTTGTAATTTCCTTTTAAATTTGTGAAACTCTAGTTGTGTAACTAGTTACGAACTACGGTGGTGTAGTACGAGAATTCGTAACTCAGTGGCTGAGTTGTGGCTGGGTTTTGAGCGTAGAGTTAGGTTAGTCATTAGTGGGTGTCGCAAGTTTACGTGTGTAAGCGTCTGACTACTTAATTTCTAGTAGAAACCTTGGGGGTAGAACATAGGTATGGTTTTGCTGAAGCTGGGTAAATTTGTGTGTGATCTCTACTTCCTTACTTTCTGTTATTGTTTTTATTTCCGCATTAATTTTTATTATTATTAGTATCACCCTATTCACCTCCCCTTCTAGGGTGAAAAAAATCCTACAAGTGGTATCAGAGCAAGGTTAATAGCATAGATGTTTAACCCTAGTTGCAAATCTAGCGAGAGTCAGTCCAGTATTATTCCCCCTATTTTTGATGGAACAGATTTTTTAAATTGGAAATTAAAAATGGAATTTTATTTAAAATCTGTTAATTCTAAATGTTGGGATATTATTGAAAATAGGTGTGATATAGTAGACAAGAAAAATACTTCGATTAATGCTCTTGCTATGCATATACTATATTCTCATATTAATCAAAATAATTTTAACCATATCTCTCATTGTGAAAGTCTATAGGAATATATGGTGCAAAAGTCAACAACGGTGAGAAATCCTCCACAATCGACTCAGTTGAAGAAATGTGCTTGACGGGATTTGTAAAAGACAGCAGTGATGAAGATTCAATGGTCGATGAGATAAGTGATCTTTCATTCAATGATTTAGTTCTCTTGTGCCAAAAATTAATTGAAATAATGAAGCTCTTGAAATGAAAAATAATAAGTTGAAAAGGGAACAATCTAAACAGCGCCAAAAAAATAATGATTTGGAAAATGAGCTTAAAAATATTAAGAAAAAAAAATTCTAATTGTAAAAGGTATTTGGACTGTCAAAAAGAATTTTCCTATTTTCATGAAAACTTTCAAAAGTTAGAAAATGAAATTTTAATTCGGGAGAAAAACAAAACTGAGTTGATTTGTAAAAATAATATTTTGCAAAAAGAGTTGTATAGTTTTAAGAGGTTGGAAAGTTCTAAATGTGCGATTTTTTAAAAGAAATTAAATGAGGTCAACGAAAATTTCAAACCCTTGAAAAAGAAAACGTGACTTTGAGCAAATCTGAAATTATTCGATTAAATCACGAGTTTGAAAAGGAGATTGAAAAAATCAAGGATTTTGAAAAAAATGAATTTAAAAAACTCCAACTCTTTGAAACCGAGATGCTAGAAATTGAGACTAAAATTAGAGAGCTTCAAAATGAAAATATGGGCTTGAAAATGAATAATTTTGAAAAGAGAGATAGTACCATTAGTTGTTATTCGAAGATAATGAATGAAAATAAACTTTTAAAATCCAAAGTTAATAAACTTGAGTTGATTACTCGAAAATTTTTCACTAGAGAAAAATCATTTAATATGCTTATATAAAATCAACTCTTCGTGAATAAAAGGAAAGGATTTGGATTTGCGAAAGTGTCAAAATATGAACAAACGACTGATAACACTGTTAAGGGGAAAAATGTGATACCCAAATGCGTAAAGTGTGGAAATATTGGACATGGCAAGAATAATTATCGAAATATATATAAACACAAAACCATTAAACAAATATGGATTCCAAAAAGTACGAATATAAATCGTCTGAAATTTAAACAAATTTGGATTCCCAAGGGTACAATTGTAGATGCTAATGGTTTGTTATATAGACAAATTTAGGTACCAAAGATTTCAATAGATAATAATAGTGGTCCTACATCCTTAGTTAGACCACTTGCCTTCTCCAAAATTTAGACACATAAGTGGGCTAAGGAACAAATTTGATGGAGATAGATTTCGAGCTATTCTAGGTGATTGATAAACTAAAATGTAAATGTTCATTAGCCTATAAAGATTAGATGGAGATCATCGCATTTCGGATATAACGACATCGAAGGAAAGTGAGGTATGATCTCTTAACTCAATTTTCTTCACATATTGTTAATTATGTTTTCATCGACATTGTTGAAGTATTTCTGCCATATCTTAAACATCTCCACTTTGATTTTTGAAATTCTTGAAGTTCTAGAAAGCTAACCGATAATGCTACAACTTTTCTGTTTGTATTTTTTATTGATTCACTTTGGAATGTCATGAAAAACTGCTTTGGAATTTTTTTAATGTGTGTTTTTACTCAATATAGATTACTTTACTTGTGCTTGATATAAATGGACGTGCTGAAAAATTTCAAAAAACACTTCAAGTGTTGAGGAGTACATGTTTTTTTCTTATATACCACTATATATCACCAGGAATATCTTAAATACAAGTGGTATGATATCATCTCATGTTGAAATCATTTTTGTAATTATTTTTCAACTAGAAGTCATTTTTCACAAAACCCCCTTACAGAAAAATTGATTTTCACTTATTTTAATTTTTGAAACTTGGGTTTTCATCATGTTAAAAATACTAGTTTATTTCGGTAAGAGATGTACTCTAGAAAAGATAATCATTGACTAATTGAATCTTTTGGAACTCATCAAAATTATTATAGTGCTTGAAAAATGATGGATAGTGATTAAATTATATTTCATAACAAGAGGAAGTATAATTTTACAATTTCATGAAAATTAAACAAATTTTATAATATTTTTAGATTAGTACTTATTCTATGATCATTTCTATCACTTTCACCTTTCTGTCAATCCATACATCGTAATATAGTGTACAGAATTTGGTATTTCAAAATAAGGAAATATTTTTTTTGTATTATATCCTAAAGTATTCACTCTCATTTAAAAGTCCTCGTGGTTATGCATGGGTGAATTACTTGAATTTCTATATATGGGCTTCCATTCTCATTTAAAAGTCCTCACGGTTATGCATGGATGGAATGCATATAAGAATGGGATAAATATCAAGTATATTCTAATCTCATTTAAAAGTCCTCACGGTTATGCATGGTTAGAAAATACTTGACATGTTTTTTTTAAAAAGGGTAACTACTAACCTCATTTAAAAGTCCTAACGGTTATACATGGTTAGTAAGTGCTTTACATTTTTTTTGTATAATATTTGAAAAGGGAAAATGCACAAATTATTCCTTTATTGAAAATATCAAACTCTTGTCACTATATAAATTTTTCCATAATCCTACCATTTCTCTAAAGTGGAGTTTGTTTCTAATTAATAAAATATTGTGATTTTTGTTTGATTAATTGGAATTTAAAATTAATATTTCCCTCCTGATTTGATTTTATATTTTTAACCAAAATCATAGCTATTTCAATTACTATTATTATTTTTGATGATAACAAAAGGGGGAGAGAGGTTAAGATTTTGATTTTTGAGCAATATCGTTACTAATATTCGAGAGTGTTTTTATTCAAAGTTATTTTTAATTAATTTTTCAGTTTTAACTACACACATATGTGTAGAGGGAGTTTTTTGTAGGGAGAGTATTCAAATAGGGGTAGCTAATGGAATTCATCAAGACCAAATACATTTAATAGAGTCAAAATCATAATATATGTTTGTTATCATCAAAAGAGGGAGATTGTAGAATACAATAGCCTATGATTTTTGTTTGATGATAATAAACATGTATATATTCGTTTAAATGTGTTTGTTTTTGTACTATTTTATTTTTCCACATAGTTAAATAAATATTTGTTGAATAAAATAAATAACTCAGAATACATATTCAAATAAATATTTTATTCAAACAAATATTTTATTACAAATTCAAATAGTTCAAATTTGAGCTCTCACTACATTTTCATATTTTCAATTACAATACAATTTCATATTACAACACAATTTTCACTATACAATTTTTAAATACATTTTACACCTCACTACATAATTCACTCAACACTCGTATTTGATCTTCAACTCTGTTCCAGCCTGTATCCAGCCTGTATCCAACATCTGAAATATATGCAAAATAAACACTGACACAGTAAAATTGAAAAAGAAATATTTTGCAGTATATAATAAAGTGTGTGTTTTGAAAATATTGTTTGCCTCAGTTATTTGGGTTGTTCGTCATCATTTTTCTTTTAATTCATCATACACGAACAACTTGTGACATGCACAGTGTATCACTATACATGCCACAAGGTCGTGCACACCGATATATGCTTGCTCATTAAAATTGCAGGGACAGGTGAGCACAAGGTCAAACCCAAACCGAGGCTGGATTCAACTCAAGTGCAAATAAATAGACTTCAAATGCCAAACTCAAGTATGCACATGAAAACAAGGGCAAGTTAACTCAAAGTAGAACAAGACATGGTCAGGTATGCAACCAGTTTACAACACAGTAACAAATTCAACCAAATGCACACACCAGACTTCAAGTGGAACAAGGGTCAGAGAATACAAGTGCACAAGGACAAGAGGCAATTTTGACTTCAAAATCAATGTTCAATTTCAACATCAACATAATGGCAGCAGTTCAGAACAGAGGCCAGAAATCAACATGAATAATTTCAGACATGGACTTGAAGAAATGCAATGGCAGCAAATTGAACCAGATAGTGATATGCATGCAACAAAGGACACAGCAACTAGCACAGTGAAAAACATATGTAACAGAGGAGACAACAATACATATATACATGCACCAATCACACACATATATACATACATATATGAATGTATGTATATGAAATTCTATATGAGTGGATCGTATAGATTATATGCAAGTATAAACAGCTAACTATATAATATAACTCTATAAACGATAGTAGCACGGTAAATGAAAATAATCACACCGGTATTTTATACTGGTTCGGACCTCCCGTCCTACGTCCAGTCCCGAAGCTCCTCTTCGGAATTTCCTGTCAACTAACCCTCGCTTAACCCGGAGGAACAGGTTTACAATAGCAGAGTTTCTTTGTCAAGAATGTGTTCTGTAACACGGATGTTGACTATAGAGTACAGAAGTGCTTCCAATATATATCTATCTAGAAAATATCTGAATGAGGAGTTCTGTATATATGGAAGGGTTGATTACAGGTAGTTGATTGCTTATAGATCAGGAATAAATCAAAGTACAAGAGATAAGAGTGTAAGTAAGTCAGGTTAATATCTTCTCTTGAATTCCTGATGCTATTTATAGTGATGAAGAGTTTTCTTGTATAGTTGCATCTGTTGTAATCTCCGTAAAGTTGCTTCTGATGGTGATGAAGAGTTGCGACAAAGAGAAGTGGATGTGTCTTTTCGAATGTGACAGTTGAGCTTTGAAAATGCACAGTCGAGTCTCGAATCAGACGTCTGGAAAGTAACCTCAGACGTCTGGTCTTCATATCTGTTTTAAGCCTGGGTACTGTTCAGACGTCTGACGTTGGTAACCAGACGTCTGATTGCTTCTGAATTATGAGCCAGAGGAATCATTCAGACGTCTGGATAGTGCTCTCAGACGTCTGAAAGTGTGCATGTTGCTTTATCTTGTGCATGTCCTATTTCTCTTCAATCTCTTCTGATTTGACGTCTTTTGATTATTCTCTTGAGTGTTGCTTTAGTCTCTTTGGTGACGTTACTCTATCAACTATTTGTAAATATAGATATATATGTACATTCGATTTCCATTGTATAGTTGTTATCATCGAAACCATAGAATTGATTTCCTAACAATCTCCCCCTTTTTGATGATGACAACTATTCAATGTACTTATATATATATTTCAAATCTCCCCCTGAATATGTGCTTAGTTTTGTTGATAAGATTATATATATTTCTCCCCCTTTGACATTATCAAAAAGAATATATAAAAGATCAAGTCAAAAAGAAATTTTCATTAAAGCTGGAGAGGAAGTACATACAAAGATTTTTACACAAAATACAAACAACTAAAAGACCTAAGTTCTAGTGGTATTTTGGATTTGGATCATCTTGTTTTGGTGAAGCTTGTTTTGGATCTCCTTCCTTTGGTGAAGCTTGATTTGTATTATCTTCCTTTTGCTCATCTTTTGTAGAAGTGCTAGCTTTTAAGGGAGATGTCAAAGCTTCCTTTGAAGGTTCATCGTCAAAGAATTTGGAATGTTTCGAAGGAGGAGAGGGTACAGGAGTAGGCCAATCGTCAGACGGTGGTGAAGGACCACGAACTCGCTGTAGAACCTCTTTCAGAACTGATAGGACAGTGGAGAGAGACTCTTCGACTGTGGCTAGTCGTGTGGCAAATGAAGTTTCAAATTTGTCGATTCGCCTAGCCAAGTACTTTTGATTTTGAGATAGTATATGTTGATTTCTGAGTGTAAGATCTCGAATACTTTCATTAGGATTTGTTTCTAGTCGAGTCTCTATAACGTCTTCTTGTCCTGGATAATCAAATGGAGCGGGAGGAGGAGGAGTGATTTCTCTATGTTGTTCTGGCTGTTGAGATGAAATAGCAGATGGTTGAGGAGGATTTTCAACTCTTCTAGATTGTCGATGATTCGTCCAATCTTCAAAAGACATGAATTCCGAAGGAGTTTCAGGTAAATGCATCAAAGAAAAGAATTTTGTGGAAGCATATTTTGGGGAAATTTCTTCGAACGTTGAGAGATATGAAGGAATATTATGTGCACGAAGAAGTCTCATAATGTAGGTAGGATAGATAATCGATGGCCTTGATCGATTCCAAAATTGTTTGAGCTCGTCAAATAAGAACTTCGCCCAATTTACCCTTGTTCCACTAAAAAGAGCATAAAGTGCTTTGTGCTCCATTTCCGTTATTTGCTCGTGACTCCCCATCCGCAGAACAATTGTATTGATTATCATCCTTGTGAGCAATCGAGCTTTAGGACGCAAATATTTTGAAGCAAATTTGGGCATTTCGTCCTCCCATATTTGATGGGTGATGTTATTCCTTGGCTTAAAACGCATATCTGGGATATTGTGAAGATCTTCACCGGTGTCGGAGCATCCCAAGGTTCTTCCGATTAATCCCGGAGTTAAACGTATGGTATTTCCATAAACACTTGACCACAACCAATTGTCCTCGTCTTCGGTATTCCAGATAGCAGTGCTATCTAGATTGGCGTAAATAAGAAAATAGCAAGTTGATCTATCTGAACATCATTCGGTGTGAAAGAAATTAAAGTATCCAATCCAGCATTTTCGCAAAGTTCATCAAGGTCGTACATAGGAAACTTAAGTAAATTATAGAAAGGTCCTATATGAAGTTTTTTCTTTTGAATTTCTTGATACCTTTTCATCGAATGGGGTTCCTTGAGCATCCATCGTTCAATCTGCTCGTCTGAGCATACTTGAGGATTTGAAGATGTCGATTGTTGGTCTAGTTTTCGTTTCGGAGCTTTGATATTTTTTGTACGAGGAAGCATCTTGGTTTCGTTTGAAAATGTTTAGGGTTTGGTAATATAATTGGAAATCGGCAGAGAGAAAATATGATATGAGGTTTGAAAAGTGAAAAGAAACTGTCGTTATTTTGGGGTTATAATAACGGTCGATTGAGTTCCAGACGTCTGAGTTTGAAAGTAGACGTCTGGTCTGCCCTAAAAATTGTACAGATAAAGCGAACAGACGTCTGTTTGGTATATGTTAGACGTCTGGTTTGGCGAAGTTTGAAAAATTTAGAGGCAGAAAGACTAATCAGACGTCTGGAGGTTAACACAGACGTCTGTTTTCTGTTTATTTGTGAAACAGATAAGTCAGTCAGACGTCTGGAAATTAGTTCAGACGTCTGAATTATTCTAAATGTGTTTTGGAGAAGGCAGAGCTTCATTCCAGACGTCTGGGGACTATATCAGACGTCTGACATATGCATAGTGCTTAAAGTTGTGACATCTATCAGTGAATCAGACGTCTGAAGACAATAGTCAGACGTCTGAAAGGATCAATTTTGCTAAAAAATAGTATAAAATTGATGGTTTTATTTATTTATCAATTGTTGACAATAAAAATCTTTATTATTGGAAAATATATAACAACTTACAAAATGCATACAGTAATTAATTTTGATTTTATTTATTTAGAAGGCGACGGTGTTTTCTGATATCCTAAGTCATTATCCTTCCATGGTCTAAGTGGAGACCATATATTCCTTCGTTCGTGGGTCCGTAGGGAGCCCAAATATCGTCTTGGAGAAGGATCAGAAGGAGTGCGATACGAAGAAGATGGATCTAATGAACTACAAGGTTTTGGTAGTAGTTCAAGTACATCTTTCTTTCAGGACGAGCAAAACTTCATCGCCACTTGTTCCAGAAAACTAAGCCTTCGTGCTGTAACTTTCTGTTCAAAATAAAGTTCTCGTTGAAGATCCATTTGTTGTTTTTGGTAATGATGAATTTCATCAATTTTCTCATTTGTATTAGGAGAAGTAAACAAGGATCTTTTCGTCTTTTTAGTCTCTGGAGTAAACCCCGTATGATATGAGGACCACCTGTTTGTCGGTTCTTGTGGTGTAGGTGTCGGAAGACGTTGTGGTGTATCTACTGCGCTGTCCGTCGATGGTGTGGAGACAGAGATAGATATATAGGAACTTCCAGAAGACATTATTTTTCTAAATTATAAGAATTTGATACTTTGTATATATTTGTGATATAATCATGGGTATTTATATATGCTGAAAGGGTTATTTATAGGAAAACTAATTTTCTAAAATTTTAATGGTTCAAAAATTCAATAATTTGTGGTAATGAAAAGGTGAACTAAATTTAGTTTTTAATTCAATTTATTTGAAAACCTTTATCATACAATTGACTAATGCTTAACAAGTTGTGTTTTAGATTTTCTACTAGTAAAACATTTGTAATAACAGGAGAGTTAGATATACCAGAGTTGATGACTTCTCCAACGCCTATGACAAATCCCTTTGAATTGTCCCCAAATGTTACCATTCCACCATCGATGTATGTTATATTTGATAACATTTTTGAATTTCCAGTCATATGTTTGGAGCAACCGCTATCTAGTATTCATTTCTCCTTATTTTTTATTTTGGGTACCTGCAAGATAAAAAATATTTTAATTGGTACCCATATATTTGATTAGGCTCCTAATTGTTAGAGGGAGGTAGCCATACCCAAGATGGTTTTGTACCTTTATAAATATAATTTTTATTATAAACTACATTTTCTAAGTAATTATTGATATGCTTTTGTCTAATCAATTTATTATTTGTTTTAGGAACCCAAATTTTCACATTTTTGGTATTCAATTTTTGTTTAGATAAACTTCTAGTTTTTATATAACTAATATTTTTAGCATTATTTTCTTTTTGTTTAGAGCATTTTTCAAATCCTATTCCATTTCTATTATCTGATGGTTTTGATGTTTTGATAAGATTTTCCAAATCTTGTTTTCCTTTGTTGAATTTTGACACATTATTGGTAATTTTATCTAATTTTTCTTTTAATTCTCTATTTTCTGTTTTCAATAATTCAATACCCTTTTTAAAATCAACATTTTCTTTTAGCAAATTTTATTTTTCTAGAGTAATGTTCTCACTTTCTATCACATTATTTCTTAGTTTTCTTGAGATATTTCAAGTTCTTCTTCTAAAATAGTTTTTTTATCTTTCAACATTCCTACTTCAAGTTCTAATCTATTTACCTTTACTATATATTCTTTGTTCAATTTTTTAATTTGTCTAAATTTATCATCTAATTCTATGCTAAGTTCAAGTAATTCTTCATAGCTAAGTTCTGGACATACCTCATCTTTTTGTACCATAAAACACACATTAGCTTGTTCTCTGTCACTATCGCTATCACTTTCTGAAGATGAAGAATCAGAGTCATCCCACGTTACCTTGAAATCCTTCTTCTTTTTGAGTTTTTCCAATTTGCTTTTCTTTTTATCATTGTTAAGTTTTGGGCAATCCTTTTTCATGTGTCCGTATTGATCACATTCATAACACTTAATTTGAGATAGATTTGTTGAGTTGGTTTTTCCTTCTTTTTGAAACTTGGTCATCTTTCTAAATTTCTTGAATCTATTATAGTTTTTGGCAATGAATACTATCTCAGTTTCATCTAAATCTGAGTCATCATTCTTTATTGATGGAAATGTTATGTTCTTCGTCTCCGAATTTAATTCTTTACGTGCCTGCAAATTAGCTTCATAGGACATCAAATTTCCTACCAACTCTTCAACTTTGAGAGTAGAGAGATCATTAGCTTCTTCAATAGCTAATACCTTTCTTTCCCAATCAGGTGTTAAAGAGTTGAGTATTCGAGAAACTAAATCAAAATCAGTAAACTTAACTCCTAATGCCATAAGATCATGTTGAATAGTTTGAAATCTAGAATACATGTCTACTATAGTTTCATTTTGTTTCATTTTAAATGATGAAAATTGATTTTGCAAAATTGAAATTTTAGTTTGTTTAACCTTTGTTGTACCTTCATGTGTAATTTGTAAAGTACGCCAAATATCAAATGCAGTTGTACATAACATGACACGTGAAAATTCATTTTTGTCAAGTGAGCAAAACAAAACATTCATAGCTTTAGCATTATTTGATGCTAAGGTCTTTTGTGCATCGGTCCATGTGTTCATAGCAGTAGTTGGAGCTTCATATTTATCTTGAGTGGCTGACCAAATTTCTAAACCATTAGCTTCCATAAAAATTCTCATACGTGTAGACCAGTATGAATAATTAGAGCCATTAAAAAGTGGGGGTCGTGCTGTGGATTGTCCTTCTTGAAAAATACTTGCCATATTAGAATGATTTTAAAAAACGTGTTACTGTTCTTTTAAACAAACCTTGCTCCGATACCAATTGAAATTCTATATGAGTGGATCATATAGATTATATGCAAGTATAAACAGCTAACTATATAATATAACTCTATAAACGATAGTAGCACAGTAAATGAAAATAATCACACCGGTATTTTATACTGGTTCGGACCTCCCGTCCTACGTCCAGTCCCGAAGCTCCTCTTCGGAATTTCCTTTCAACTAACCCTCGCTTAACCCGGAGGAACATGTTTACAATAGCAGAGTTTCTTTGTCAAGAATGTGTTCTGTAACACGGATGTTGACTATTGAGTACAGAAGTGCTTCCAATATATATCTATCTAGAGAATATCTGAATGAGGAGTTCTGTATATATGGAAGGGTTGATTACAGGTAGTTGATTGCTTATAGATCAGGAATAAATCAGAGTACAAGAGATAAGAGTGTAAGTAAGTCAGGTTAATATCTTCTCTTGAATTCCTGATGCTATTTATAGTGATGAAGAGTTTTCTTGTATAGTTGCATCTGTTGTAATCTCCTTAAAGTCGCTTCTGATGGTGATGAAGAGTTGCGACAAAGAGAAGTGGATGTGTCTTTTCGAATGTGACAGTTGAGCTTTGAAAATGCACAGTCGAGTCTCGAATCAGACGTTTGGAAAGTAACCTCAGACGTCTGGTCTTCATATCTGTTTTAAGCCTGGGTACTGTTCAGACGTCTGATGTTGGTAACCAGACGTCTGATTGCTTCTGAATTATGAGCCAGAGGAATCATTCAGACGTCTGGATAGTGCTCTCAGACGTCTAAAAGTGTGCATGTTGCTTTATCATGTGCATGTCCTATTTCTCTTCAATCTCTTCTGATTTGACGTCTTTTGATTCTTCTCTTGAGTGTTGCTTTAGTCTCTTTGGTGACGTTACTCTATCAACTATCTGTAAATATAGATATATATGTACATTCGATTTCCATTGTATAGTTGTTATCATCGAAACCATAGAATTGATTTCCTAACAGTATATACATGGTGATGACACACAACAACAAAGCAGTTCATTATGAAGACAACATATCAGTGCAACCAGACCAGAAAAATGAAGCTACCATCAGACTCAACACAGAAATGATCATAGCAAAATTAGTTCAGGCATGAATGCAAACACACACATACAACAATGTCAGAAACCAGATAGGAGTATGTACAAAGCGAACAAGACCACATGCATACAACATGAATATCCAAACCAAACAGTTCAAGTGTTCAAGCTAGTGGCATGGCACCGAGGCAACCCAGATAATTGAAGACATGAAACCACACATACACACATGAATGCAAATAGGTTCGACACAAATGAACATACATGAGGACTTGAAATGAAACCATATGCAAGCTTTCAGTTTTTAACATGACAACATGCAAAAAGCTTCAGATTTCAGACCTATCAACATAACCAAACTCGAAGCAACCAGACTTCCTATCACAATGCAACATACATCAGAGAAGACTACAAGAGCAGAGGGCATATAAACTTTGGCGCATGTAGACTTCAAAATACATAACCAGGTCTATGACACAACCAGTCAAGACCAGACTCCAAATTCAACTCAATGCAAAGACCATGTCAACATAACAGATATTAGTTCTGGCATGAACATGATGAACAACAGTTCAGTTCGAACAAGTACAAGGACAACAATGTGACAGTGCGTGTGACAGCAAGTATGAATCAAAAGAAATGCAAGACTACAGTGGCATCCAATGACACAAAGAAATGAACAAGGTAGCAGTTTGGTTGAAGTCATCAAGTCAAAGCCAGAAAAGAATGGAACTTGCAGATGAAACACAAATTAACCAAGTCAATTATCTCAAAAAATTCAAAGAACCGAAGTCATAGGAGAAAGAACGAAACCGACTTAGAGAAAATCAAACAACGTCAAGTATTGAACAAGTCAAATTTATCACCATCGTTCGATTAAAAAATCACGGCCAAGCAAAACTCACTGAAGAATTCAATTGAGAAATATACGAACGAAAATTAAGGGTTTTAATCCCTATATAACCCAATTACATCATCGGCAGTAAACTCATTCAAGTTCAAGCAAATCAGAGAGCATGCATTGAATAAAATCATGAAACTCGAATCAAAGTTAAGTATAATCAAAATCGAAAAGGGGATAAATCGCATACCGGTATCACTTGAACTCGACACAATTGAAGCCGCGTGAATTATCAAGGCCAGTGAATCGGTTGATTAAGCCAATCAAGTGAAAGCTATTTCGATCGATCAATTTTCCAAGCGGAGCTTCAATTAATCAAAACCCTAAATTTTTGAAGAGGAACGAAGAAACAAAAGGGAGCAGCCACAAAAACTAAAGAAAAGAGGAAGATGTCTTTTATTTTCATGGGCCGGCTCTATTATATTCTAATTTGGGCTTAATTTTATAATTAGGGTTTTGTTTGTTTTTGTTTTAGGTTGTAATTTCCTTTTAAATTTGTGAAACTCTAGTTGTGTAACTAATTACGAACTGCGGTGGTGTAGTTCGAGAATTCACAACTTAGTGGCTGAGTTGTAGCAGGGTTTTGAGCGTAGAGTTAGGTTAGTCATTAGCAGGTATTGCAAGTTTAAGTGTGTAAGCGTCTGACTACTTAATTTCTAGTAGAAACCTTGGGGGCAGCACGTAGGCAGAGTTTTATCGAAGCTGGGTAAATTTGTGTGTGATCTTTACTACATTAATTTCTGTTATTGTTTTTATTTCCGCATTAATTTTTATTATTATTAGTATCACCCTATTCACCCCCCTCTAGGGTGAAAATGATCCTACATTACAAAATTTCTAGTTTTAGCCTTATCTTATTTAATTGATTAATTTCTTATTAATTTTTATAGTGTGTTACATTCTTCTCCCATAAAAAGGATTTCGTCCTCGAAATCCCTAAGGGACGGACAACGTAACACAGACTAAGCATCCATGTTATACAACCAAGCTATCTACATAACTACCTGCTCACTAAAAAGTGAATGTGATTATGTATGCAGATATACTATATGTGAGCTCAGTCCTAGCATGAATGCAAGTGTCATGACATTTAGGCATGTATCTAAACATCATAAACATGCAAAAAAATTTCTATATGAATGCAAAAATGACGATAAAAAATATGGCAACCATCCCCTACCATCCAATCTAGCAATGATGATGCAACCAAAATCTAATAGCGAGAGAGAAAGTTTACAGTGAAAAGCTCAGGATGGGAAGTTCTCATCTTCTATTCAGTTTCTCATGTGCTTTCCACCGAGTTATCTCCTCATTGTACTTGAACCAATATAATTTCTTTATTGCGGAGCTAGTTTCGTGCCTCCATAATGCGTGTGATGAGACGGGATGCTATCGACTCTATCTCAATGTCTCTCAATTGATCTGGCTGTACCACGGTGGTTGTGCTATGAAGGCATCTTCTCAAGAGAAAAACGTGAAAAATGTCATGAACTTCTACCAACTTATCCGGTTTCTCCACGCAATAAGAATGTCTTCCTATTCTTTTCAAAATTTGTAAAGGTCCAAAAAATTTTGGTGCCAACTTTCCCGACTTTCCAAATCCCATGACCTTCTTAAGAGAGGAAACATTAACAAACACCATGTCACCTACCTCGAACTCCAACTCCATTCTTTTCTTGTGAGCATACTATTTCTGGCGATCTTGTGCGGCCTTCATTTGCTGCCTAATCAACTCTACCTTCTTAGAAATCTCGCGAATTAAATCTAGTCCAAGTAAAATTTTGTCGGTGGTTTCCCCCAACAATTGGGCGATTTGCATGGCCTCCTATAAAGCACTTCAAAGCATGCCATGCCAATAATCGCTTGATGACTATTATTATACACGAATTTGACTAAAGATAAGTGCTACTCCCAGTGTCCTCCAAAGTCCATGATGAAAGCTCTCAACAAATCTTCTAAGATGTTATTCACTCTTTCGATCTTCACTCTTTCGGTCTGACCATCGGTCTATGTATGGTAAGCAGTGCTAAGATTCAATGAGGTTCCAAAAGCAGTCTGCAAACTCCTCTTAAATAAGGGATCCATATCACCAACAGTGCTAAATGAAATTCCATGAAGTCGAACCACCTCTTTGATATAAACTTAGGTTAGAGACACTGTGATCCTATTGCACCAAATGAGAATAAAATGAGTGCTTTTAGTGAGTCTATGCACTATGACCCAAATTGCTTCATTACATCTTTGGCTCATAGGCAACCCATCTACGAAGTCCATCGATATATGCTCTCATTTTCAAGTTGGAATCTCCAATGGTAATAATAACCCTTCAGGCTTTCCTTGCTCGGCCTTTATCCTTTGGCTTGTCAAACATTTGCAAACAAATTCAGCAACCCTCTTCTTCATCCCTGGCCAATAGAAAATTCGCTTCATATCCTTATACATCTTATCCCATCCAAAGTGAATAGTCATCCTTGAATGGTGACATTTCACAAGCACTTCCTCCAATACATTATCAATCTTTGGAACACAAAGGAATTCATCGCTCCTTAAACATCCCTTTTCGTCAACTGCATATCTATTGTCATGGGGAAAATGTTCTCCTCTACTCAGCTTACCTAAAATTTATACTATCTCCGCATCCATCTTTTGCTCAAGTCCAATGCGGTCCGTCAATGCTGACCTAACCACCATTGCTACTAAATAGCCTAGAGTGGATTCTGTTGGTAGTAGGAAGATGAAATTCGAGAGGAACCCAATTGCCTCCACACATACATAGCACCTAAGGTAGCATGTCTTCAGCTAAGGGCGTCGGCGACGACATTCCCTTTTCCAAGATTATATTATAACCCAAAGTCATATGATGTTATAAACTCATCCATGTCTACTGCTTCAGATCTAAATCTTTTTTGGAAAATAAGTATTTGAGCGATTTGTGATCGGTGAACAACACAAACCTGTCCCAAAAGACAATGCCTCCATATCTTTTAGGAAAAAGGTTAGCCGCTAACTCTAAGTCATGAGTTGGGTATCTCTTCTCATGGTCCTTTAATTGTCAACTAGCATAGCTATCATCCTTCCTTCTTGCATAAGAATTGCTTCTAATCCTATGCTGCATGCATCCATGTAAATTGTAAAAGCCTTTGTCCCATCGAGAATGGTAAGTACTGTTGCACTCGTTAATAGTTCATTTAACTTCTCGAATGCTTCTGTGCATCTTTCATCCCATGTAATGACTAGATTCTTCTTAGCCAAGCGAGTTAGAGGGACTGCTATTTTTGCAACGTCCTTTATGAATTTCATATCGTAACCCACTAACTTGAGAAAACTTCTAACCTCTATGGCATTCTTCGGAATCTTCCAATCTAGGATAGCTTCTACCGTTGCGGGATCTATTGATAATCCATGTTTGGGAACGATGTGTCCAATAAATCTCACGTCCATCTTCCAAAAGTGACACTTTGGGAATTTGGCTTTAAGTTGGTGCCTTCTCGAAGTCCCTAGTATCTCCCTTAAGTGATTTTTATGCTCTCCTTCACTCTTGGAGAATACTAAGACGTCATCAATAAAAACTACGGCAAATTTATTTAGTCGCCCCTTAAAATTTCTACTCATTGTAATAACCCGCCTTTTCGATCCTTAAAAGTCGACACTAATACATCAACGGTATTCACATGCCAAACAACCAAGTGCCGGAAAGACAAGCGGTTAGGGGAAAGAATAAAAAAGAAAACAAGAAGAAACTAAACAACATAGAATCTCACATCGCAATGAATAATCTATAATATAACAATGATCTTTACAAAAGAAAACTTTTATATACATACATCCATCAGAGTACTAGCCTACCATCTACTTGGACAGTTATAACACCCATCCTTATAATTTCTGCTAAATAAAACAAAGCCATGCAGTGGAACATAGAAAAATACATAGATACATCTTGGCCTCCAGCTCGTCTCCTGAGCTCTAATGCATCCAAAGCTAATTTAGAAAATATGCTTGGTCTGACCCAAGCATTATAAGAAAACAACACCCGGGTCCGTCTGGTAAAACCAGCGTAAGTAACTCAAGTCACAAGGAATTATATTTATTATAACTTGTAAATCCTTTAAAATCAAAGGTATCTCATAAGACCACGCCGCACATAAACACAGATGGGTTTTTACCTAACAATAAACAAAACATTTTCTATACAAAATCCTTTAATATTATCATAATGTCTAGGGTTTAAAGTATTTAATAACTAAGTAGCTGCGATATGTGTACATAATAGCAATAATAGTTATACAATCAAAAACCGAAGGCACTTATTAGAGAATGGATTTCCATCAAATAGCAAGGTAAAGGACCACCTTTCGAAAATACATGCACCTTTAGATAAAATGTACAGTGAGATCAAAAACCTTTTAACCTCTGCCAACACAGGACCGACCTACCCCTGAACTGGATAGTACCGAATATGATCACCCATTGGCTGTGATCAACAACTAAAAATAGGCGCCAAAGCGTACAAAGAGATATCGACACTAGATCTTGGGATAATCATACCACAATAGGTGCGACCTACATAGCCCTACCGCATCAACCGCATCAACCATGTTTTAACCATTATCGGAATATGAAGTTTGAGAGGTTACACTCTTAACATTTAGCAATTCATCTTGGAATGCTAACACTGCCCTCCAAGTATAAATACAATGCTAGCATTCATCAATACAAGTTCATTCTAGTTCTGAACAAAACCAAAGGATCTTCAAGGAGCACAGTCTTCAATCATCTTCAAGATGTGTTCCCACGAATGCATATGTTGGTTTTGAGTGGTTGTCGAATAACATATCTGATCCCGATCTCTCAAAACCAACAATGGTAATTTACGGTTGACTCGTTCCTAGTTCTTTTGGAAGTATACGACAAGTATTCGAGTCCTTACCGGGGAACTCGCATATACAATCATACTTCCTATGTCAAAACTGGCCAAGATTTGATAGTCGGTTATTTAACTATCAAATACACAAATAAATAAAAATCTAGAGATTTAATTACCCGTAGCAACCACTAAGCCTAAAAAAAATCTTCATTTATTAAATCTCTTTTCAAAATGTTTATCAAAATATTCATATACTTATCTCACTGACATAAGTATATTCACAAAACATTTGTGAAAGATTTCTTATTTCAAAATCATTTTAAAAGGATCAAATAAACGTTATTTAAATTAGAGATAAGAACAACCCCAAACACTATTCCTTCGGTGTTAAGCATAGAACTAAAGTTCCACACCATCATAATTAAGAAGGTCAGTTATGGGAAATCCAAATCTCAAATTCTTTTTTTTAAATAAATCTTTTTTATAAATCATTTCCATTTATGAAATCTCCTTTTGCTTAAATTCTAAACCCGCCGTTCGTAGCTCGGTTGGTTTGGGAGCTGGGAGATGGGAACCAAAGGACTGTGTCCGGGCAGGTTCGAATCCCAGCGCCAAACCATCAGTGGGAGTTTCAACGTTAAGCATCCGTGTGCGACGACTAAATAAAAGCGGGGTAGACACACGGCGTGGGGTTTACTTAAGTGAGTATCAATGAATACCATGATCTTAAGGTTCCCCATGATCTCAAAAAAAATAAAAAAATAAATATCCAAAGTCATTTATAAAACTTCTATTATAGATCCTCAAAATCATTTATAAAACTTCTTCTATAAATCTCCAAAATTATTTATAAAACTCTTTTATAATTCTCCATTTATATTTCCCTTTTCTTAAAATATTATTTACATATATCATTTGTAAATCTTCTTTAAATAAATTCTTTATAAAATATTATTTACAAAATATCATTTGTAAATACCTTTATCAAAATAATTGGACAACTTACAAAATCATTTAAAACACTTATCCTCAAATTGATAGAATTAAAGTCAATTTGAAAACCATAATTTACAAATTTGAGAGGATGCTTAGTGACCACAATGATACTAAGTCAAGTTACCATTTTAATTAAATTTGACTTCCACGTCACATAACAATTATTTACATAAACCAACACATATGCAAATAAAATTCATAATTAAATCAGGGAATAACATGTTGATATAAACCAACTGACATGTACATGTCCAGATAACATAATAGCAGGATGGTGATTTCTTCTGCTAAATAGATGTCCATACAATCTATTAATTTTAATATAGTAGAACGAGGATTTATTTTGCTAAGCGATGTCCAATAATATACTTAATTAAGGTATAGCAGAACGGGGATTTATTCTGCTAAGCGATGTCCAATAATCTACTTAATTAAGGTATAGCAGAATGGGGATTTATTCTGCTAACAAATATCAAAGTTTAGTATAACCTATTCATATTTGTATGGTTACTTAATAGTATCGACAATAGAATCTCTTGTGTTCAAAACTATTCTTTGTAAAAGAAAGTTGCCTTTAAACAAATTGATCCTTAGAAAACAAAGTAGTAAAGAACTTAAACCTCTTTTTAAATAAATAATTATAAGTTAAATCCTTTTCAAAACATAATTAAATCTTAATTAAGTCTTAACTTAACTTAATTATCAATTAAGAAATAATTAACCTTTAATAAATAATTTGTTTATAAATTAAACCCTTAATTAATTTATAATTAGAATAATTAAACGCTTACTTAATAATTAATCTTATACTTAATTAATAATTAATTAGAAATAAATCATATACTTAATTCATAATTAATTAAAAATTGATCTTACTTAATCAAAGATTAATTAAAATTAATCTCACTTTTAAAAGATAATTAATTAGTAATTAATCTTCACTTAATTATACTTAATAAATCTTATTTAATACTTAATTAATTATTAATTACCAAAACTTAATTAATTAATAAGTACTTAATTAACTCTCTTAATACTTATTATTAAGTCTAGAAAACATTTCTAAGGTTTACTTGTGTATAAAACTCAAGTTTGTAAGAAGTTGAACTTTTTCGAAAAACTACATCCATAACGACTATCGCGATTGATGCCATAACTAGAAACTATATTCTAAGTTTCTTTTGAAATCTTACCTTTTGAAAAAACTACTTACTTTTACAAACATAAAATAAGTATTTTGAAAATAAAACAAAGTTTAAACTTGAAAAAGATTTTTGATTTTTCAAACTAAAAACCATAATTTCACGCAAGGATTACTTATCGTTTAACCATAAAAAAGTGCTAACTCCCTTAACATATAACCACATATTCATGTCCATAGCCTAAAAATCATATCATAAACCACAAACACATATAAAGTTCCAAACTTTATCACATAAAGATCACAACTTGCAACTTTACTAACTTTTTGACTTAATTCCAAATCAATAACCAATATCACATAAACGCACATATAAACACATGTATAATCACATAAAACAACATTAAATTACAACCAATCATCTAACAAAACATAGTTATAAGTAAAACAAAATAAAAAAGGTTAAAACTTGTTAATGATGTGAGCTTTACTCACCAAAACATTTCCAAATCTTTTTCAAACATTGAAATAACCTAGAACTTTGAAAACCCTTTAGCAAAATTTGATTATTGGACCTAAATAAAGCAAAGTAGGCTCAACCAAGGTGCCTTGGGCTCGGCCAAGAGTGCTTTAGCATGGCCATGGTATGTAGAGGTGAGTATGAGTGTTGTTTTCAAGAAGAAGAGTAAGTGTTTTAAACAAGTTTTAAAATGATTTAAAGCAAAATGTTGTTATTTTTAACTTTGGAATTCAAAATGGAAGCCATTAAAGGTTTTTAAACAAGAACCTGAGATTTTGAAAAGTAAAGTTAATGGATAAAATGGAATGAAAACTTAGAAATTTGTATATATAAAAATGGATGAAATAAAATTACCAAAATAGCCCTAAGCACCATTACCCTTTGTTACATTTTTTCCACATAACCACACACCCCACCATGCCTTGATCCACACGCATGAACCTAGGGTTAACCTCCTTTTGTCTACTAGATAATACCCTCTCTTATACCATGACGTTGCATTTGAATGTGACATTACATAACTTATATTTATTTTAATTTTTAAACTTGAAAATTGTCTCGTCTTTCTTACATAAGTACGCTTATTAACCTTTACTTTATTCACTAATCCATGTTTATATTATTTAAAATGTGTAAATATGTTAACTAAGGTATTCACAATATTTTAAACAACTTTTTGATGGTGAAAAGTTGAAAATTTTGAAAAAGCTTTTCGGTCATATTTTCTAATATCCTTTTAACTAATTATTTTTGTAAACCAAATTCAAATTGAATTTTCTATCATTTGTTATAAATTAAAATAGGGATATTTTAATTATTAAACCTATTAATTTAATATTTAAAATTAATTAAATATTCACTCATCAAAGCGATAAAATTCTAGGTCGTTACATTCTTCCCCCCTTAAAAGAATTTCATCCTCGATATTTTACCATATGAATACCTAATATTATTCATAAGTCTGCATGATGTTCATAGTTCATCCATATGAAAATCGGATTCGAGCCCCACTCGAATATATAATTTCACTTCTGAACTATCATCGCTCACCCCATTCACTATTGCGCACTCCGATCGGGCTTCTTGACTAGAAACATCCGTTCTGCTTACATAGACATATACTTTGATAGAAAACTTTGGTCACCTATTAAGAACCCTCATCAAGTGCTCACCGTCAAGAGTCGAGTGATAAATCCTTATCCGGATAATGTAAAATGCCTCAAGTCATGTACTCAAATCTTGGATCGAGAACTATATGAGAAAGCGAAATGATTTACGTACAACCTACGTACTCATCTAAAGGTTCTTATTTACCCCTTTAACTTCTTACCCTCCCACAAATATTTATGAAATCATTTCATAACAATTCCATCTTAGGTTCAAACATTTCAAAATGATACAACTTATTTATTATGGCTTTCATAAAATCATAAAAATTATTAACTAGGATAATACCCTCCTATATCCTAAGAGTATATATTTTTAAAAACATCTGACTTTTCATTCTATTCACTTTTAAATATTTAGATGTAGGCATAAAATAATTTTGGGTCTTTAAAACTGAGGCGACCAATTCAACCTCTTTACCCATTCGGCCTGGCAAGTAGCTAAGAAGAGTAGGATGCTGCTATCCAAATTCTATCCTAGAGCCTACTTTTTCTTAGACATCTCTAAGGTAAAGGTGTTTATTAGCTGGCCAATAACATTAAATAATATTTACCCTATTAAGTATTAAAATCCAAAAGACACTATTTAATAAAACCAAATTTATAAAATTAATTCAATTTTAAAACTTCATTTATTAACCATTTTAAATCAAGATACCTTTACATCCTGAAAACTTAGGAGCCAAATACCTAGGTTTTATTTTCAAAAGTATTTTGAAATAATACTATATATTTAATTCATAGAAAATATACATATAGCTCGAGTAACCTCAAATGGATACTAAAGAACTGGGTACTACCAAACAGTATCATATATTCCCCTACCAAGAAGGGCAATCCTAAAGAGAAGTGTTTACCATTTGAACGCATCTCTTTCCCATTTTAAGTTATTTTCAGGCCAATCGAACTTAAAAATATTTCTTTTATTCCAAAACTCCCTTTTTGAAACAATACTTTACATATTTCCAACAAATATTTATTACGAACTCGCTTTGGGTTCGTTCGGATTTGAACTTGTTTTGACCGTACAATGATAAAGGGAGTAATTTACTAAGTGCACTACAATGTTCGCCTAAGCAAACATCCTATCATCACTTAGAAGATTATTCAGATCGTCACAAAACAAATCGAAACTCATTACCCGAACCAATCCAAAGGAAATACTTCTTACTCAATATTTCCATACCCAAAGTTTTATACAAACCAAAATACTTTCAAGTAATACTATTATTACTTTCCAAAACCTTAAAAACCAGTTTTTCAAAAACGCTAAGAATTAAGTCCTCAAGTATTCTACTTAAATTCTTTTCATTTAGAAGTCACATCCTATAAACCAATTTTATAAATTCATTTTATTATATAAAATCATTCCTAATATTCTAACTTTCAATAAACATCTTTTATTAAACCAAATCTTTAGCCCAACATTAACATTGAACACCTTACAATCAAATTGTGAAACTTAATTCACAAGGTGTTCATTTCAATGTTCCCCGATTTTCAATTTACCCAACCCATGTTTTTAAAACGGAAGCTACCTATAACACTCAACAACAGTCAATGCTCAAACTGGACGAGATTGATTACACCAAATCCTAGATGATAATAGTAGATTATTATCATTTCCTATTCTACGAGCACCTCAAAAATACTATACTATCTTTGAAAATCATTTTTGTATATATAAAATGTATTCCTAGGTAAAATTATTTAATTTACCAATTTTAAGACAATAATATGTTGATTGGCCTTGTTCAAGTGTAAGGAACCCCTATCGATAACGTTAACCAGACGCATCGATAAAAATTCATAAACCACTTAACAGATCAATTAACACAATATAAAACATTTTTATATCACTAACAAATATGCACATTTATATAATGCATTCAAACTCATTCTAGGGTTTCACTTACTCTATCTCTAATAAGATTACCCCATCAAAGCCAAGGTTCTCGCTTAACCTTCGTCTCTGATACCAAAAGTAATAACTAGCCTTTTCGATCCTCAAAAGTCGACACTAATACATCTATGGTATTCATGTGTCGAACAACCAAGTGTCAGAAAGATAGATGGTTAGAGGAAAGAAGAAGAAAGAAGACAAGAATAAACTAAACAACACAGAATCTCACATCGCAACATATAGTCTGTAATATAACAATGATCTTTACAAAAGAAAACTTTTATATACATACATCCATCAGAGTACTAGCCTATCATCTACTTAGACAGTTATAACACCTATCCTTACAATTTCTGATAAATACAACAAAGTCATGCAGTGGAACATAGAGAAATACGTAGATACGTCTAGGCCTCTAGCTCGTTTTCTAATCTCCAATGTACCCAAAGCTAATTTGGAAAATATGCTCGGTGTGACCCGAGCATTATAAAAAAAACAATGCCCAAGTCAGTCTGGAAAAACTAGCGTGAGTAACTCAAATCACAAGGAATTTTATTTATTATAACTTGTAAATCCTTTAAAATCAAAGGTATTTCCTAAGACCACGCCGCGCATAAACACTGAAGGGTTTTTACCCTACGATAACCAAAACATTTTCTATATAAAATCCTTTGATATTATCATAATGTCTAGGGTTTAAAGTACTTAATAACCAAGTAGCTATGACACGTGTACATGACAACAATAATATGTATACAATAAAAAACCGAAGGCACTTACTGCAGAATGGGTTCCCATCAAATGGCAAGGTAAGGGACTACTTACTGAAATTATGTACACCTCTAGATTAAATGTACAGTGAGATCGAAAACCTTTCGACCTCTGCCAACACACGACCGGCCTACCCCTGAACTGGGTAGTACTGAATATGATCGCCCCTTGGTTATGATCAACAACCAAAAATGAGCCCCGAAGCATACATAGACATATCGATATTAGATCTTGGGATAATCATACCCTAATGGGTCTGACCCACATATCCCCATCGCATCTACCCGGTTTAATCATTATCGGGATGTGAGGTTTGAGAGGCTACGCTCTTAACATTTAGCAATACATCTTGGAATGCTAACACCGCCCTCCAAGCAGAAATGCAATGCTAGCATTCATCCATACAAGTTTGTTCTGGGTCTAAACGAAACCAAAGGCTCTTTAAGGAGCATCGTCTTCAATCATCTTCAAGATATCTTCCACGCGAACGCATATGTTGGTTTGGAGTGATTTTCGGATAACATATTAGATCCCGGTCTCTCCAAAACAACAATGGTAATTTCCGGTTGATTCATTCCCGGTTCTTTTGGAAGTATACGACAAGTATTCGAGTCCTCGTCGGGGAACTCACACATACAATCATACTTCCTAAGTCAAAACTAGCCAAGATTTAATAGTCGATTTAACTATCAAATACACAAACAAACAAAAATCTAGAGATTTAATTACCCATAGCAACCACTAAGCCTAAAAAACAAATCTTCATTTATTAAATCTCTTTTTGAAACGTTTATCAAAACATTCATATACTTATCTCACTGACATAAGTATATTCACAAAACATTTGTGAAAGATTTCTTATTTCAAAATCATATTAAAAGGATCAAACAACATTAATTAAATTAGAGATAAGAACAGCCCCAAACACTATTTCTTCGGTGTTAAGCATGGAACGAAAGTTCCACAACACCATAATTAAGAAGGTCGGTTGGGAAAAATCCAAATCTCAAATTCTTTTTTTCTTCAATAAATCCATTTTATAAATCATTTCCATTTATGAAATCTCCTTTTGCTTAAATTCTAAATCCATTTATAAAACTCTTTTATAAATATCCAAAAATCATTTATAAAACACTTTTATAAATATCCAAAGTCATTTATAAAACTTCTTTTATAGATCCCCAAAATAATTTATAAAACTTCTTTTATAAATCTCCAATCATCTATAAAACTCTTTTGTAATTTTCCATTTATAATTCACTTTTCTCAAAATTTCATTTACAAATATTATTTGAAAATCTCCTTTAAATAAATCATTTATAAAATATTATTTACAAAATATCATTTGTAAATATCTTTATCAAAATAATTAGAAAACTTACAAAATCATTTAAGACACTTATCCTCAAATTGATATAGATCAAAGTCAATTTAAAAACCATAATCTACAAATTTGAAAGGAGGCTTAGTGTAACAACCCGCATATTTCACGATTGTATATTTAAATGCTTTATTTAAATATAGCATCGTTAATCGGATAAAGGTCCGAAATGTTACTTTTTGTAAACAGTCGAATTGGGACTCGAGACCACTTCCATTGAGTCCAAAATGGCGTTTACAACTTTTTTGAGTATAAACATCGATATGTTTGGAGTTGAGTAGAATTTTGCTACTTTTCTATTTTGGGCTTTGGTTTTGGGTTTCAGCCCATTAACCCATCATAATACCCTAACTCCTCTACTCTTCATCCATTCACTCATTCTATGTCCTAACACTCAAGCTCAAAGTAAAAATGGGGGAAAGAAAGGGAAATGGAAATTCCTAAACCCTAGTTTGTTTAGGAAATACAAATTCAAGTCTAAAATCAAGGAGAAGCTTAGGTAAGCATCCTCTTCATCTTCTCCATCTCTATCTCTCTTCAATTTCAGAAATTCCTAAACCCTAACTTAGGAAATATTTTCTTATTAGTTTAGATTGGAGCTTCTTGAGTTGAAGTTAAAGAGGAATTGGCCTTTCCTTTGTTTTAAAGCTTCTCATTCGTGTCTTTGAGTTTTAAAGGTGAGTTTTTGAACTCACATCTACGTCTATAGCTTTCATTGTTGTTAGGTATGAATTCCTAACATCTATTTCGTGTTCATTTGCTTTGATTTGAATTAGTTTTGTGAATTCTCCAATTTTTGGTTTTGAAGTCCAATTTTATGAAAATCCTACTATGGATGTTTGGACATGTTGTTTGGGGTGTATCGAAGAGCCTATAAAGCTGGGTTGTCGCTTGGCGTAAATCCTTAGTCGTCGTTGCTCGTCCGATCGCTCCCGATACGTTTTGGCCACTTTGGCCTAGGCAAATTGTTGCCCAGACCAGGTGACCAGACGTTTGGTGACCAAGTCCAGACGTCTGGTTTGGACATGGAGAGAAAAATATAAGCACGCAGAATATAAAAAAAAGGCGGAGACTAATTCCAGACGTCTGAAATTTAGGATCAAACGTTTGGATGGGTCTCAGACGTTTGACTTGAAGTTTCAGACGTTTGGGGGTTCTCTGGATTATTTCCAGAGAACAAATCCAGACGTCTGGATTCTAAATCAGACGTCTGGTTAGTTTTCAGACGCTTGGATTGAACCTCCAAACGTCTGGAATTGAGCAGTTTCCCTATATGCTTATGTTTTTGAGTGGATTTCCTATTTTTAATCGATTGTTGTTGATCCGGATAGTTGTCATCACTTATTATCGACATTGATGACTTCTTTCTTTGGATCCCAGGATCGAAACCTGGCTCTGATACCAGGCTGTGACGCCCCACCTCTATACTCACGCTAGCCAAGAACACTACGGGTTTTAAAACAAATGGATATTCCCAAAAATCCAAAGAAAGAAGTCATCAAAGTCGATAATAAGTGATGAAAACTATCTGGATCAACAACAATCGATTAAAAATAGGAAATCCACTCAAAAACATAAGCAAATAGGCAAACTGCTCAATCCAGTAGACCTTCTCTGAATGGCGTATTCATGTCTGCCCAACAACTTTTGGATCTTGTAAAGAATCAAAGGTTTATCCGTGCTTTGAGTAAAAACCCCAAAAAGGTTTTACCTATGAAATTAGAAGTGCCTTTCGACCAGTTTGTTGATATCACTCTTCGACTTGAAGAGGCCGATAAAGAAAGTGATGTTGAAGTTGTGAATGCCAAACAAAACTTCAACATCAACAAGAAGAGGCATATTAAGTTAAAAAGCCCTAATCCCCACAAGAAAGGGAAGCAGGCAACTTCGGTAGCAAAGACTCCTACCTCTAGTCGTGGACGATGCTACAATTGTGGTTCTACGGACCACTATGCAAATGAGTGTCCGAAACCTTTTTTTTGTCGTTATTTTCAAAAGTTCGGGCCATCTTATATCTACATGTCCCATACTCTAAAGTAGGAGAGAGGGAGAGTTGAATGTTGTGCAAGCCCCTAGTAACTCTTCTCTTAGCCAAGGTATTTCTCATTCTATCCTTGATGGCATTAATTTGTTTTGTGATTATCCTATTCAAGTTCTTTTTGATACGGGTTCATCTCATTATTTTATATCAAAAGAACTTGTTGATTCTTTTTCTTTAAATATTATGGGCTTGGTGACTTCACTGAGAATTGCGAATCCGGTTGATGGATCCGCAACACTCAGTTTACTTTATGAAAATGTCGAGATTATTTTATGTGATTATTCTTTTCGAGCCGATTTGCATGTTATGCGTTACTTAGGCTTCGAAATTGATTTTTGGGAAATGATTGGCTTGATCATTATGAAGCCCATATCCTATGTCGTGAGCGGACCATATATTTTCGACATCCTCAATCTGTTAAGCAGATTTCTATGGTTCTTAATGATTTCGATTTCCAATTCGGTGGCATCATTTTATTCTTTAAACCTACATGATGAGGAGAATGTTATTTCTCTCATTCAAGTAGTTTGTGAATTTTCCGGTATATTTGAGCTTGTCTTAGGATTATCACCTAAGCGATCTATTGAGTGGTGCTAAGGTCATTTTAGCTCGACCTTGCCACCGGTTTTCATCAGCTACGAGTTGCAGAGGGTAGCATTCCACTTACCGCATTCCGCACTCGTTATGATTCTTATGGGTGGTTCGTTATGTTCGGTTTGACGAACCCTACAACTTATTTCATCCATCTTATGAATCGAGTATTCTGCGAATATCTCGATGAGTCCGTCTTTGTATTCATTGATTATGGATGAAAACAACAATTTAAAATTTGCAAATCTTTTTAATAAGATGTTTATAAGTATGATTGGATTTTGTTCTTAAAATGAGCAAAGAATATTTGCAAATTTTTTAAGAGACTTGTTTATCATATAGAAGATGATTTTGTGTTGTTTTGCCCATTGAGTGCTTTAAGAATTCTGGTCGATGCGCTTGATCAACTTTATCTATAGGAATCTCCTAAAAGCTATGATGAGACAGTTAGACACAATAAATTGACTTGTAAAAAGTATTTCTAAAAAGATGATTACACAAAGTTAATTATAATTTTGAAAGTCTTAGCTTTTCGGGAAAGAGGATCAATTGAAAGAACTCTTTTCCGATGCTTCAATTCTTTTGATTCCCGAAGGGAACCACAACTTGATTGTTTATACCAATAATAGTCGTATTGGTTTGGATGCCGTTCTCATGCAAAAGGGAACGTGTTATCACATATGCTTCGTGACAATTAAAGCTTGTCGAGACTAGATATGCCATTCATGATTTAGTGCTCGCGGCCATTGTTTTCGCTCTTAGAATTTGGCGTCATTATCTTTTGGGAGAGAAATTTGTTCTCTACACCGATCATAATTCTTTGAAGTATTTATTTTCTCAAAAGGAACTTAATTTGCGTCAACGACGTTGGCTCGGGTTCCTTGCATCTTATGATCTTGATATTCTCTATACTCCCGGAAAGGGTAATCGAGTTACCGATGCCCTTAGTCATAAGCAACAAGCGGTTGTTTCCATGATGATATCCGAATGGAATGATCTCAAGACTTTATCCACTTATGAGATTCGAGGTCGTGAATCCAATTTATGTTCATCTCTTGTTTTGTGTAGCCTTGAGGCTCATCCTTCTCTTTTGAACCGTACCACTTTTGGCTAAACTCTATGTCAAAGAAATTGTTAAATTGCATGGAGTTCCTACTTCTATTGTTAGCGATCGTAATCCATTATTTTACTAGTGGATTTTGGTAAGGTCTTCAAAAGCTTTGGGAACAAAGCTTAATTTTAGCACCGCTTATCGTCCTCAATCTGATGGACCAACCGAGCGTGTGAATCAAACTCTTGAAGATCTTCTTTGTGCATGTGTTCTTGATTTTGGTGGAAGTTGGGAAGATCATATTTCTCTAGTTGAGTTTTCCTATAATAATAGCTTCCAATCCAGTATTGGTATGGCACCTTTCGAGGCACTCTATGGAAGGCCATGCCGATTTCCTTCGTGTTGCTTGAAGCCGGTGAGAAGCTGGTTTTAGGTCCAGATTTTATTGGTATTCATTTGTGTTTCACCTATGATGGGTGTTGTGCGTTTCAGTTGATCGGGAAAATTAGCACCTCGATATGTTGGTCCCTTTCCCATCACCGAATGCATTGGTTCCGTGGCTTATCGCCTTTTATTACCGGCTCAATTTTCTGCTATTCATGACGTTTTCCATGTCTCTCAAATACGGAAATACCTTAGGGATTCTGATTCTATTCTTGAGTCCGGTGTAATTGAAGAAATTGAGGTTTCACCTAATTTGACTTATGAGCAACATTATATTCGTATCATTGCTTCGGAGATTAAACGCCTTCGAAATAAAGATGTTCTTCTTGTGAAAGTTCAACGGTCCTCAAATCCTAAGAATTGCTCTTGGGAATCTTGAGAATTCATCGAGCAAACACATCCGGACTTACTCTTTCGTGCTCTTTATGGTGAACTTCTCATTTCAAAATTTCTTCTTTTGTGTTGTTATGCCTTAGTATGGTTGTTACTTTTTATCTTCCTCTTAATTATTGCGAGGACGCAATTTCTTTAAGGAGGAGAGTCTGTAAAAACCCGTATATTTCACGATTGTATATTTAAATGCTTTATTTAAATATAGCATCGTTAATCGGATAAAGGTCCGAAATGTTACTTTTTGTAAACAGTCAAATTGGGACTCGAGACCACTTCCATTGAGTCCAAAATGGCGTTTACAACTTTTTTGAGTATAAACATCGATATGTTTGGAGTTGAGTAGAATTTTGCTACTTTTCTATTTTAGGCTTTGGGTTTGGGTTTCAGCCCATTAACCCATCATAATACCCTAACTCCTCTACTCTTCATCCATTCACTCATTCTATGTCCTAACACTCAAGCTCAAAGTAAAAATGGGGGAAAGAAAGGGAAATGGAAATTCCTAAACCCTAGTTTGTTTAGGAAACACAAATTCAAGTCTAAAATCAAGGAGAAGCTTAGGTAAGCATCCTCTTCATCTTCTCCATCTCTATCTCTCTTCAATTTTAGAAATTCCTAAACCCTAACTTAGGAAATATTTGCTTATTAGCTTAGATTGGAGCTTCTTGAGTTGAAGTTGAAGAGGAATTGGCCTTTCCTTTGTTTTAAGGCTTCTCATTCGTGTCTTTGAGTTTTAAAGGTGAGTTTTTGAACTCACATCTACGTCTATAGATTTCATTGTTGTTAGGTATGAATTCCTAACATCTATTTCGTGTTCACTTGCTTTGATTTGAATTGGTTTTGTGAATTCTCCAATTTTTGGTTTTGAAGTCCAATTTTATGAAAATCCTACTATGGATGTTTGGACATGTTGTTTGGGGGTGTATCAAAGAGCCTATAAGGCTGGGTTGTCGCTTGGCTTAAATCCTTAGTCGTCGTTGCTTGTCCGATCGCTCCCGATACGTTTTGGCCACTTTGGCCTAGGCAAATTGTTGCCCAGACCAGGTGACCAAACATCTGGTGACTAAGTCCAGACGTCTGGTTTGGACCTGGAGAGAAAAATATAAGCACGCAGAATATAAAAAAAGGTAGAGACTAATTCTAGACGTCTGAAATTTAGGATCAGACGTCTGGATGGGTCTCAGACGTCTGACTTGAAGTTTCAGACGTCTGGGGGTTCTCTGGATTATTTCCAGAGAACAAATCCAGACGTCTGGATTTTAAACCAAACGTCTGGTTAGTTTTCAGACGCCTGGATTGAACCTCCAAACGTCTGGATTTGAGCAGTTTTCCTATTTGCTTATGTTTTTGAGTGGATTTCCTATTTTTAATCGATTGTTGTTGATCCAGATAGTTGTTATCACTTATTATCGACTTTGATGACTTCTTTCTTTGGATATTTGGGAATATCCATTTGATGGATTTGATATCGATTTCTATGGTTTTGATTCACGTCTTCGAATGTGAATCTTTGGTGATCGATTGTTTTTACAATCATTTTTGTGATTTGTCACTTTCAAATACAAAGGTTTCTATACTAGTAGTAAATATTCAAACTCTTTCACAAAGATGTTTTCAACTCTATTTTAATACAAATCTCGTTTATAAAATCGTTTTCTAATCTATTAGTATATACAAACCTTTACCTCATTCGTATGAGAAATCTAATTAAACGGCTTAGTAAAACAAGTGGTATGAAACGCTTGCGTTTACTTCGTCGGTTAATTCTTGGACTTGTTCGATTGAACTCTTGTGACAATTTTCGAGTGGAAATCTACAATTTGTTCGTAAATATTCAAGTTAAGCCAGTGGTTATGGGACATAGAGCTAAACTCTTATATTTACTAGATTAGTGTGGTTCACACTTTTTATTGATCGATGATGACCATTTTGGGAACTAGACTAGCGATGTGCGACGTCTTTTTGTTTGTGTGGAGGTTAAACCCCGTTTGTGGAGTTTCAACTCAAAAATTGGTGGGGTAGCGACCCATGGTCTTCGGGCCGTTTGTGGAGCTTCGGCTCAAAATTGATGGTTAGCGACCATGGAATAGCGTTCCGTTTGTGATGCACGTGTTGGTGAGTTTTCATGCTCCCGTTTGTGATAGGCCTCCCCCCTTTTGTGATTTTTGGATTTCTGGTTGTGATTTCTAGAATTTGTGTTTCACCAATTTTCGTGGTTTGCATTGATAAGCTCTATCAATATTTGTGTTCTGGTGAATAATTTAAAGAATGTGATTCTTTTTGGTGTTTTGAGATGATTTGAGATATTGCATGATTTTTGTTGTTATTTGATGTATACTTGACACAGTATGGCATTTTTGTTATCATATGTTTTTGGTCATATCTCTTATTCTATCTCATTGTATTTGATATTTATAGCTAGACTGATCCGTTTATTATTTTCTTCTTAAATAATACTCGGGTCAGACCGAGGTATTTCAGGTGCTTCTGCTTTACTTCTTATCTGGGACCATCATCTGATTTTTGGCTAACTACTTTAGATTATTAGTTTTTGTTTTTATACATTCGAGATATAGACTCCTTGATGCATACTTATTCTTTTGTCTAGCACCTATACCTATTCTTTTGTGATGTAGTGGATCTTGTATGACCACTACTTTTATGTACACTTCTATGTGATATATTCATATCTGTTTCCGCTTTTGTGATATGAATATTTGTGACTGATTTGTGTTATGTTTATTTCTATATTTGTTTTCGAAGGCCACTTAGCCACTGTGTAGTAGCTTTGAGTTTGTATTTGATATGTCGGATTTCCTCTTGAAACGAAATGTAAGTTATATTATCTGACATATCGGTACTCGCACAAATAAATTACACAGATGGTCGCTCCTAAACAGCCTTATTCTTCGTGCTAGTCGACGGCATTACCCCGTAGTGTCCTTGGCTAGTGTGAGTATGGAGGTGGGGCGTCACACTTAGTGACCATAATGGTACTAAATCTAGTTACCATTTTAATTAAATTTGACATCGAAGTTACATAACAATTATTTACATAAACCAATATATACGTAAATAAAATTCATAACTAAACTAGGGAATAACATGTCAACATAAACCAATTGACACATACATGTCCAGATAATATTATAGCAGGATAGTGATTTGTCCTGCTGAATAGATGTCACACAATTTATTAAGTTTAATATAGTAGAACAGGTATTTATTCTGCTAAGAGATGTCCAATAATCCACTTAATTAAGGTATAGTAGAATGGAGATTTATTCTGCTAACAAATATCAAAGTTTAGTATAACCTATTCATATTTGTATGGTTACTTAATGGTATCGATAATAGAATCCCTTGTGTTCAAAACTATTCTTTGTAAAAGAAAGTTGCCTTTAAATAAATTGATCCTTAGAAAACAATGTAGTTAAGAACTTAAACCTCTTTTTAAATAATTAATTACAAATTAAATCCTTTTTAAAAACATAATTAAATGTTAATTAAGTCTTAACTTAGCTTAACTATTAATTAAGAAATAATTAACCTTAATAAATAATTTGTTTATAAATTAAACACTTAATTAATTAATAATTAGAATAATTAAACACTTACTTAATAATTAATTAATAATTAACCCTATACTTAATTAATAACTAATTAAAAATAAATCATATACTTAATTCATAATTAATTAAAAATTAATCTTACTTAATCAAATATTAATTAAAATTAATCTCACTTTTAAAAGATAATTAATTAGTAATTAATCTCCACTTAATTATCCTTAATAAATCTTACTTAATACTTAATTATTAATTACCAAAACTTAATTAATTAATAAATACTTAATTAACTCTCTTAATAATTATTAATAAGTTTAGAAAACATTTCTAAGGTTTACTAATGTATAAAACTCAAGTTTGTAAGAAGTTGAACTTTTCCGAAAAACTACATCCACAGCGACTATCGCTATGGATGCCATAACTTGAAATTGTTTTCTAAATTTCTTTTGTAATCTTACCATTTTGAAAAAACTACTTACTTTTACAAGCATAAAATAAGTATTTTGAAAACTAAAACAAAGTTTAGACTTGATTTTTTTTTTGATTTTTCAAACTAATAACCATAGTTTCATACAAGGATCACTTATCACTTAACCATACAAAAGTGCTAACTCCCTTAACATATAACTACATATTCATGTCCATAGCCTACAAAATATCACAAACCACAAACATATATAAAGATCCAAACTTTATCACATAAAGATCATAATTTGCAACTTTACTATCTTTTTGACTTAATTTCAAGTCAATAACCAATACTACATACAAGTACATATAAACACATGTATAATCGCATAAAACAACATCAAATTACAACAATCATCCAAATAATAATAATAATAAGTAAAGAAAAATAAAAAGGTTAAAACTTGTTAAAGATGTGAGTTTTACTCATCAAAATCTTTTTAAATCTTTTTCAAACTTTGAATAGCACAGAACTTTGAAAACCCTTTAGCAAAATTTGATTTTTGGACTTAAATAAAGCAAGTGGGATCGACCATGGTGCCTTAGGCTTGGCCTAGAGTGCTTGAGCACGGCCATGGTGTGTAGAGGTGAGTATGAGTGTTGTTTTAAAGAAGAAGAGGTTGTAAGAAGAAGAGTAAGTGTTTTAATTAAGTATTAAAATGATTTAAAGGAAAAAGTTGTGATTTTTAACTTTGGAATTTAAAATGGAAGCCATTAAAGGTTTTTAAACAAGAACTTAATATTTTTTAAAAGTAAAGTGAATGGATAAAATGGAATGAAAATTTGGAAATCTGTATATATAAAAATGGATGAAAAAAATTAGCAAAATAACTCTAAGTACCATTACCCTTCATTACATTTTTTCCACATCACCACACACCCCACCATGCCTTGATCCACACACATGAACCAAGGTTTCACCCCCTTTTGTCCACTAGATAATACCCTCTCTTGTACCATGATGTTGCATTTGAATGTGATATTACATAAATTATATTTATTTCAATTTTTAAACTTGAAAATTGTCTCTTCTTTCTTACATAAGTACGCTTATGTCATTAACCTTTATTTTATTCACTAATCCATGTTTATATTATTTAAAATGAGTAAATATGTTAACTAAAGAGTTCACAACATTTTAAATAACTTTTTGATAGTGAAAAATTGAAAATTTTGAAAAAGCTTTTCGGTCACATTTTCTAATTTCCTTTTAACTAATTATTTTTGTAAACCAAATTCAAAAACGAATTTTCTATCATTAGTTATAAATTATAAGTGGGTTATTTTAATTATTAAACCCATTAATTTAATATTTAAAATTAATTAAATATTCACTTATCAAAGCGATAAAATTCCGGGTTGTTACACTCATCAAATCTATAAAGTACTTTGGGGCATTCATCAATCCAAAGGGCATCACTTCCCATTCATAAAGCCCATCCATAGTGTGAAATGCAGGCTTCAGTTTGCTGTCCTCTGCTATCCTCTACTAATGAAATCCAATAGCCAAGTTCAACTGGAGAATATTTTGGCTCCCACAAGTTGATCAAACAAGTCGTCTATTCTAGATAAGGGATAACTATTCTTCTTAATCAACTTGTTGAGTTCTCTATAATCGATGCATAGCCTTAATGAGCCATCTGCCTTAGTGGCAAAGACAACAGAGGCTCCCCGTTCCAAATTACTCCAACGAATGAATCCTTTCTACAACAGCTCCGAGATCTGCTTATCTAACTCTTGCCTTTCTTTGGGGGCCGTGTGCCTTAACGGCAGAGCAACTGGTCTAGTGTCCTCTCCAATCAATCCTAAACTCGATCTCCATTCGGGGTGGGAGACCCGAGTCTTCTTTAAAGATATCAGGAAATTCTCAAACTACGGGTACATATGAGAGTTCATCTTGCGATAGGCTCAACGAATATAAATAGCTTAACTCAACTGAGTTTTATGGTGTACAAAAGACATTTATATCTCGTCCCCTATAACTCTCTAACCATATAATCCTTCTATCACAATCTAAGATAGCCCTATAGTATGATAATCAGTCGATTCCTAAGATATGTCCATACCCCTCAAAATTAAGAACATACGCATTACAAATTAAATCGACATTACATATGTCCACAACTAGATCTTTATAAATTAAAGCAAGTTGTGTCGACCACCCAATAGGATTTAATACAACTATTGGGTTGGTGGTAATTTTGGTTTGTAGACTAAAGGAGTCAACTACATTCTTAGCTATGAATGAATGTGATGCTACGGAGTTAAATAGGGTACAAATAGTATTCCTAGAAATAAGAGTTGTATCTTCCATTACAGCCTTTCCTTGATCTCTAAGGGGAGTTCTACTCGTGATAGGAAACACCTCAATGGCATAGGCTTGCCCACTTAGCCCTTCCTTCACAAGCTACGGTCAATAATTCTTGAAGTGTCCCTCCTCATGGCAGTGTAGAACTTCCCCTCAAAAGCTTCCTTCAACAGACTCACCCTACAATGCTTAGTGATATGTCCTTTCTTTTGGCATCTATGATATTCTATACCCTCCTTCTTGAACTTTCATTTTGACTTCTTATTTGTCCAAAAACCTCCATTCTTAGCTCCTCCTTGACTTTGAGCAGGCACTGCTTTCTCATTCTTTTTCTCCTTCACCTTCGAGCCAACAATCTTAAGCAGAGCCATCTTAACCAACGTCTCATAAGTAGCTCCAGTGGGTACTTGGGTTAGAAGTAATCCATAAGTAGAGATCCAGCCCTTTGACAAATTTCATGGCCTTTTTCATCGAGGTATCAATCAAACTCATCCCAAACTTAGCTAGTTTTGTTAACCTACTACTATACTCCTTCAAAGTGGAGTCCCCCTACCTAAGCTATATAAATCTCTCCAATTGGAAATTCACCTCTGCCCTTGACGTAAATCATGATTCAAATTAGTTTCTAAACTTATCCCAAATAATAATTCAATCAACATTCTCCTCAGCCACAATCCTCCACCAATCTAAGACCTCTCATTTAGGGTGCTATGCTACCATTCTATGCTTAACCTGGTCTTCCCAACAAAGCTCCTAGAATATTTTCTGCCATTCGTTTATCCAAGCCTTTGTCTCCATAAAACCTTCTTCACCCATATACTTCTTTTCACCCATGTTTTGGAAATCCTTGTACATCTTAGGGAAGTCTATGGGTCGGGCTTTTTCTTCAGCAGGCGGGGTAGTGGGTGCCGTTGGCGTAGCTGGCTGAGGAATGGGAACTTGCCCTACATGCCTCACATATTGTTTGACATTCAGGCATCCCTCGGATAGTAGGTATCTCTTGAAAGGAGTTCCCAATCTCAGAAGAATGATTTTCAGCCATAATCTACTATCCGTAGGTCAAACTTTTAGTTATAATTTTCTAAAATAGTATTATATACTGAAATAAAGGTTTGCCTGGTGTGTTTGCATATTTCATTCACCTAACATACTACTATATACCTTACCGCATTCCATAATATTATTATCTATTACTATCTCACTTCATTCCTAAGGGGGATTTAATATTAATTAATAACATATTTACTATGCAATTAATATGCTATTAATTACATGTTATTTATGGTAATACACACACACACAAGTGCCTAAAATGTTTCTAATTGTGCGAAGATTACGCACTATACAAATCACTTAAATGTTAAAACTTTTATATACAAGTCCAATTCCAGATCAACAAACATACCGTATATATAACATTCTCAATTTAACAATAGATTTGCATAAAAATAGAATCCATACCAAAATTATTTTATACTAATAATAGAATCAACATTAACAAAATTTACAATTTAAATCATATTACACTCTATTCAACTTCTACATATATAAAAGAAAAAGGGAATTTTGATTTAAATACAGAAATAAATAGTGGGAACTATGAATAAAGAGAATACGGGGCTTACATAATATTTCCTAACTTATTTCTTTTCAAAAACCCTTAATCAGATCCAAAGAAAAAGATGAGAAGTGTAATAGAATGTAAAACGTTATAATTGTAATAACTATACAATTCCACTATTTTAATATAGAATAATTGAGAACCTAACATACGAATTGACATGTCGCTTAGGGGAATTTTGGGGTTTTAGTTTGATGTTTTTGCGAACAAAATTCCCCAAGGCATTTATCAAACCCAAATTATACTATACAATTACTAAAACAAGAACTAAGATTTCCACTCATAAAATCCTTAGCTCTTCCTTTTGGATTTGTTTACGCCTACTCCAATCTCATTCAGATCTCTCCATTTAGAAATATACAAGGGAATTGTTGTAATGACCCTAAAATAAAAATAAAATGATATATATTTATATTAGAAAATTCTGAGATATATATATATATATAAGTATATATATATTGCATTAAAACAGAAAAGAATTTGGCAATAAATAAAATTAAATGGGAGCTTCTGTTTGATAAAATGCAAGGAGTTAAGGTAATTAGAAGAAAAATTGGAACTCAAAATAAATATAGCTTTATGTTCAAAGAATTATGTAAATATATATATACACATTTAATATATATGGGGTGTTTGCTGTTTTATATGAAGATAAAATAAAATGAAGTTTAATATAAAGGTTTATATGTCTTATAATTGTGCCAGAAAATAATTAGCATAATATATGTGATTTTTTTAATTTAAAAGGGAGTTGACTGATTTGACATAAAGGTAGAAATATATATATATATATACACATATATAGAATCAAATAAAATTTTCCATACCATATTTATTCCAAGCAAATAATTTTTGTAAATGATTTTACATTACAAAGTATGGTAGTATGTCTGATTGAATGGAGGTAATAGATAGGTAGAAAAAAAAATATACAAAGTAGATTTTCAGATTTCCTTAAAACTTATAAAAAGAAATAATGAACTGAGGGTCACATGCTTATTGCATGAGTAGAAAAGAGTCATGAAAATAGTATTGAGTGTCTAAAAATGCATGATCCCCGAAATAGCTAATTAAAGTGTGCATTTCCAATTTATGATCACACAGAAATATGATGTGTACATAAACATCTAAGGGTATCAGGGGAATTACCCATTTTCTAAAACCCTAGAATGGATTTATAAATAACTGCACATAACCAAAACCATCACTCTCTCGGGATCAAAAACAAAATAAAATAAACAAGGAGAAAACACTAGCTTGAGGCTTTGGGGGATTTGCTGTTCTAAGAAATTAAGGCAGTGAAAGGAGAAACATTATGTGAGTATTTATCTTTTGTGTGCAATGGCATTAAGTCCTATTGCAGGCAGCCTAAAAATACTATGAGTTATTTGAATCTCTGAAATGATTGGTTATGAGTGATATGGATGTTTGTTTGTGCATTTTTGTTTGGAGCATTGATATGTAATTTGGCTTCCAGAGTTAACATGTTTTAAGTATTCTTGTTCTATCATCATTAAACATGGATCAAGATTAATAGGGGAACATGGGGTTGAGCCAGAAAATATGCAGGCAGTCATATTTCTCTGATATATGAAAAAAAAACTAATTTGGTCACTTGGGGGTAGTCAATGATCTGCTTACTTCAGGTGGAAGCAAGTATATGCATGGTGCAACTGCACCCTGAGGCCTTTGTGTGTTGGAATAATTTAAACAACCTGGGAGTTTCCATCACAATGCATACATAGTGTTCATTTGACAAGGAGTTAAAGACCATAAAATAAATGGGGGTAGGGGCTTAAAAATCTGGGTTATAAACTTTCAGATTTGGTGTTAGATTTAATCAAGATAAATATTGTTCATTGATTAATTTATGGGTGGAAGCTTTGAGTATAAATCAGTGATTACTTATCCAAGATTTGATGAGGATGAATTAAAATTGTACACATGATTAATCTTAACTGACTGTTGTGCATTGTATAATTTGTTGAATGTGATATTGTGTCTTCTTGCATGAACCAAAACTTGCTAAGTATAAGACCTGTTAATCTAGGAAGGCATTGCAAGATTACTACAATTATGTACATGTATACAAAATTGATAAATGCTCATACCAGTGTAAACTGACCCTTTTGGTTGCCCTTGCAATCATCTGGGTGTCTCAAAAATTATTTGGGGCAGCTAAATGATTTGCTTGTAGGAAATTGAAGTTGGCTTGATGAGTAAAGAAGGCATTGGCTGCTAGTATAAATAAGAGAGACTTGTTTTAAATTTGCAGTTGCTTTGTAATGGAATTACTAGACAAATTCTATTTTCTGTAATTGAAGTACTTGTAGGAAACTTTCTAAGTATTTGGGGTTGAAAACTTGTACTTAAGTAAAATTCATTTTGAATGATATTTGATGGGGTTTGATTTTTATTGATTCTATGATCATCTGATTTGGAGAAAACAAGGGGATGGATATAACACATAAATATAAAATGTGAATGTAATGATCTCTGGTTTTATTGCCTGAGTTTATTCTATGATTTTCTTTAAATAAAATTACAATAGATTTGACAAGATTTGAATAAGAAATACTCAAGTGGAATAAAATGTATGCATGTCAGATAACTAATACTGAAATATATATATATATATATATATATATTTGAATCTCTGATTTCTATGGTTTATATTTTGTCTTACGGAAATTAAACAGCTAAGGGGATTTAATTTTTGAAATGAACTCTCAAAGATTTTAGCAGAACATTCAAGCAAAATGAATTTGTGCATGGCAAGTAAATGATACTGGCAGGTGCATAAATTCTGGAAATTTATATGGATTTGAGCATTTAAAAAAAAGGATCTTTGAGAATAGTAGACCTGGAAGGGTAATGGACTTTGGATATTTGGTTGAACACTTATAAGAAAGTATCTTCCAGAAAACTTGAACTAGGCATAAAAAGGCTTGGAAATTTAAGAGTAGGAATTTTGTAAAAGCTTGTCAAAATGAAGGGTATGGGTTTGCAAGTGGTAAAAGGGGGACTATGGCTGGTCTAGGTGGCCATGGGTCAAACCCTTGGAGCCTGGAATCTCTTCATTTCAATTGATGAAGTGTGAGTGCATCCGGGACAAAACCAAGAAAAACACCAAGCAACCCTCATATAACACCAAGCAATTTTAGAAATATACCAAGCAACTAAAAATCTGTACCATGTCAAATATAGAAATGCAATCTAACTTCAATTGTTTAATTTGAGACAGTGATTAGGAAATCACTTTTAATGTTCCTAACTACAAATAGGATCTTGAAATAATTTTATGCATAAGCCTAATAACTGTCACAAGAACAAATAAATGCTAATAGCCTTATTTAGGCAGATTAATTATTTATATATAGTCAGATAACAAGTTTAGGTATTATAATTTGCTAAAAATATGCCTCTGGCAGTAGAATAAGATTTAAATAGGAAATAAGTGGCTTGTCAAAAGCTTGTATGATATTTTGTTTTCAAATTGATTTAAATTGACTCTGATATATATATATATATATATATATATAAATATATATAAATAATAATAAAGGAACAATTGTATATCATCAAATATATAATTGGTTTAATCTTTGTATACTGATATGATTATATTAGTAATTCCAGGGTCTTGGGAAAAATATTTGGAAACTATATAAAAATTTAAATATAAAAGTATTTGGGGTTTAGTGGTGAGTTCCTTTTGAATAGAAAAAAAATCTAAGTGATTTTAAAGATGAGGGTCACCACAATTGTGTATGAATTAAATTCAAAAATTTAGGTATTGGAGGAGAATAGAATTAGAAATTTAATATTAAACACCTAAATTTTTTTACCTCAAACCCTAGAGAATTTTCTGAATCTTTGAAGAAGAGAGAGACCGATAGAGTTTCATTTAGTTCCCAAAAATTTTGTGAATACAAATGAGGGGGTTAGGCTCTTATTAATAGCGGTTAGAAAGCACTAGAACCATTGGATTTAAGTCGGTTTAAAATAATATAATCTGGACCATTCTTGGTCATAAAACCCTTAGCCACCGCCACGATAACCGGTTGATCGCTCCTACCTAAACGGTCGACTGGTCGCCTTGTTTTGAGAACGTATTATTGTTTACCTTTATTTGATTGTTTAACTGCTTATTAATATTTAACGTTAAATTTTTGTTTTAATGTTTACTTAACCCCCAAGTATAACTACCATTAATTTTTGAATTTCAAAATTTAGCATTAATTATTTATTTAAATTTGAATTCCATTTAAATCAATTTGAATCTGAAAACTTCAAAGGTCGATAACTTTTCCTTTGAGCTTCGATTTCAGAACTTTATATATGAAGAGTGATCAGAAATCACTAGGAATGCAATGACGCAACTTCTATGGTCAAATTCAGACATTTACAAAATTTTCATTTTTAGCCTTATTTATTTAATTGATTGACTTATTATTAATTTTTACGGAGTGTCACCAAATGGGAAAAGTTTCAATGATTCCATTAAAAACAAAATTCTTTTCCTTGTTTCACTAATTCATTCTCTTTACAAATCATTTTTCTTTCTCTCTTCCTTTATGCCATGGCCAAAAATTGAGGTGACATACAAACCAAAAACGAACCCCAAATCAACGAAATATAGCATCAAATAAAACTAAACACAAGTGGTTCATCCATTTCTTGCAAGGCTTGGATGTTTGGATAATAGAGTTCTAAGGAGATTTCTTTACTCAAGGTGCATTTTCTTGGCAACATCTTAAAGGTAATCATTCTAATTTCATTTATTTGTCATTCACCTTGTTATATGATTTAGGTCCATCACACATTTAATCTAATCTGAATATTTGTTTACTTGGTTACATAGATTAGATTCTCTTTTGCTGCATCTTAATTAATTACATGTATTCACCATGTTATTTTGATTTGGATCCATTTTAAATATACTTTGATTGCTTACCTATTCATCATATCCTCGTTAGATCTACATCATATGATTTCACAGTTAATCAAATATTCATATTGTCTATATAGTTTAGATTTGAAACCTTTGCAACATACATACATACATACATGTGTGTTTGTGTGTGTGTGTGTGTGTGTGTGTGTGTGTGTGTGTGTTTGTGTGTGTGTATGGACGCGGGCACGCATGCATGCATGTGTGCCTGATTTATCTAATTTATTTACTTATTGTTTTAAATTTGCTGCTTTAAAATAAAGTTTTGATTGAAATCTAAGTTTTAATTAATAATAAAATTCTATGACAAATTCAAATAGAAAAGATATGTTGTTTATTAATGTTTGTATATATATGTTTTGTGTTTGTTATTTTGAACACAATCCTTTGGTTATTGCATATTCTGTTTGAAAGTTCAAAAAAAGCTTTATAAACATAACTGGACTTTGTGCAAAATATTACAAACCTTTAGATTTCTTTTTAAATTAAAGTTAGACTTCATTTTGTTGCTTTATTTTAAAATATATACTAAATTACAATTTTTATCATATAGATGTTGTTTTAAATTCAAAAAATTATTTACAATGATTTGTATATGTGTGTGTGTGTGTCTCTCTCTCTTTCTCTTTCTATATATATATATATATATATTTAACTTAAGATTTATAAAATGGACTTTACGTAAAATCATAATTTTAATCTTAATCTCTTCGTAACCATGAAACAAGGTCCAAAATTGTTGTTTTTAATTTCAAACTTGTAAAATAGTGAAACTTAATTTTAACATATTTATATATATGTATGCATATGTATATATATAAGCTCTATTATATATGTATGTATGTATTTTAGATAATACTATGAACAATAAAGGCATATATAAAGAAAACATCATCTATGCACGTTTGTCATATGTTGCACTTATACATTATACATTGGAGTATATTTCGATATATTCACATTTCATGCCATGTTTAAATTGATTATCAATAACATTTAATAAATCGTTGGTCTAATCAAAGAGAGAGAAATGAAAGGTTTCTCTCTCCAATTAATGTTATTTATCCCTTAATTGATTGTACAAGTATTAGAGAAGGAAACAAAAGGTTCCCTTTTCAAATTAATTTTAATAAGTGACTACTACATACATGGGTGTATTTAATACACTCGTTCATTTAAATTTATAACAAATTCAAACTCTTTCAAAATAATCAAATAAAATAAAGGATTTTTATTTAAAACACCTTGTAGATTGAATCTAAAATTTCTTTAGACTTCATAGGCCCAATAGATCCAAAGTGCATTTTTTTTTAAATTTAGCCTATAACTCCGCTGTGGGCTAACCTAATTCCAGTAAATGGCCTATACATGTGATACCTATGTAGATGATAACAATAAATGTGATAACTATAAGGCAGATAACAATATCCTAAATACACGATATCACAAGCATTTTGGAAGCCAGTTTTCATGATGAATTTTATTGTGTATGAATTTGAGAATGCAAAACAGTAAAACTAATAGTAATAAGTTAAGATGAAATGGCTTATGCCATGAGATTTAATGGATAAATTTTATAGACAAATGAGTAGAAATGATAAGATTATATCATTTTGTAAATGATGGTGTAAGGCCTATGTGGCAAATAATGTTAAAACCAAACATTTTTTAGGATGATGGTGTAAGGCCTATGTGGCAACCTATAATGTTAAACCCAAACATTATTTAAGGATGATGGTGTAAGCCTATGTAGACCCCGATAATGTTAAATCTAAACATTATTTAAGGATGGTGTAAGGACCAAGAGACAACTGGCGATGTAAAGTAAGACCGTTACTTTGCTTAAGGAGGAAATATGTAAGGCATGAGTGGCAACATGTAATGTAAAACCATAACATCACTTAGGATGAAAGGCATAAGTCCTGTGTCGCAATCGCAATGTAAAACGATAACATTACTTAGAAGGAATGGTGTAAGGCCTGGGTGAAAACTTGTAATATGAACTCACTAAATAATCTTAGATCAAATTTAGGTAAGCAAAGCTTGATTTGGGTATTTTGAGAGATTAAAATAATTTAGTATTTATTTGCGAATGATTTGATTCCATCTCTTGTAGTTGCTGATTAATTTCGAGTTATATGTAGTGATTGATATTTATTTTTGTTCACATGATACATGTGGATTTAATGGTATTTATGAATTATTTTAGAGGTGTTGTGGGCATTTTCGCCTACAGCATGGTGAGTATGAAAGACATTAAGGAGCAAAGTAACGGCCAGAAGGTGCATAATAAAGGCCTCATCATGTAATCACAAGGGCAAGGCGAAGCGCTAGGGACAAATTTAGCATAGTTAGAAAATATAATCAAAGCACTTGTAAAATGTTTCTAAGGTCAGGACATACACCTAGAACCACATCTCAATCCAAGCTACAGATTAAAAGATATGATCATCCTAAAAATTTCCATCATGCAACCGACTCAGGGACCCACCTTGGACAGCTACTGCATACTTTAGGCAAATGGAACATTCAAAGGCACTGGAACACTCTACTCAATGATACGAAGCTATTGGTCAAAGTTCCATTCAATTCTGACTTGAAATGAAGGAGTTATGGCATAAAAATGTGTGTAGCTCAAGTGGTTGAGCATTAAACTTCCTACTGAGAGGTCAGGGGTTCGATTCTTGGGAAACACATTGTTTTTATGGAACATGAAGAATAGTCTGGTATGGAATCTAACCGTTGAGTGCCTAACCATCTGACCGACATATAGGAAACTGGACCAAGGCATATAGAAAGCTGGGCCAAGGGCTAGGAAGCCAACCGAACCAAATGAAGAGGAGCTCACCGATCCATGAGTGGAGGTGCTTATCGAATTAAGGGGATAGTGTTGGAACCTGACCAACAACATGTCCATATGCATAACGCCGAACCATCCACCACCGGATTGAGCTTTCAACCAAACTAAACAGGTAATAAATGGAATGAAATCTATGTATATTTGAAAATTATCAACCACATTCAAGATACCCAAGAATATTCCATCTGGGTGAGATATACATGGAAACTTCCTAATTTTCTGAATTATCACACCACCTCTTCACTCCTATAAACACCAAAACATCCAACGATAATAGGGGACAATTTAGAAGCCAAGCTTATTGCAGCATTGACAGATGACTCAGGAGAAAGCAGGAATAGCTAGCAGGAACCACCTAGTAGGAATAGCCTAGTAGGACCAATCTACCAGGAACTGCCTAGTTGGAGCTACCTAACAGAGATAGCCGAACAGTAGTAGGCAGCAAGGATAACCAAATGGGAATAGCCGAACAGACTTCCTTGGGTTATATCTTACTCTTTATTGAGCCTCAGAACATTGTAACTTGTATCTCAAACATTACATCATAGATCCATGGAAAGAATAATGAAAATGGATAGTGGATGTAGGCACATTCTGACCAAAACATTATAAATTTTTGTGTTCTTTACCTAACTTACATTCTACATAACCTATATGTTATCTGCTCTCTGAAAATCAATCATAATACTAATATAACAGCTGTTTTATACACCCCGTATCACAACTCACAATAAAAAGATTGGAGGTGTTTGCCCATTTTTTATTCAAACAGTTTTATTGATTTCATTGAGAGATGATTCTCAACACGCCTTTGAGATCAAAGAATAAGGTTGGTGTTACTAGTTGGAATGCAGGGAATACCAGTGCATCCAATCAAACAACTGCCAATCGAGATGATCATTCAGCAAGTATTCTGGTGTTAGTAGACGTAATTACCAAAGGCAACCTGGATAGAGTTTTGGCCAAACTAAACAAATGTTTCACTACCTAATATCAAGTAATGGTAGACCAACTTTTGACATGCTTGGGCGCAAACTATTGCTCACAACACTTGAATACAAGGGTGACCCCAGTCTAGTGGATCGAAAAGATGAGAGGGGTCACACTCTTATAGAGAATCAGATCAAGAAGGTCCAAGAGTTAGAAAAAGAAATACAAAAGAGAGGAAATAAGAAAGAGTTCAACTCAAAACTAAAACTAGGAAGCGGTTCGGCGCAAAACCAAACATGATGATGTCGAATCAGCGGCATCTGCAGCAAATTCTTCTTATTCTCTTATTGAAATATTTGTCAGTGGAGGAGAAAATTCACTGGGATTGATCTAAGAGCCATAACCATGCCCATAACTGAAGATCAAGTCATCATAAGAAAGATGAATGAAATCGTTTCCCCTAAATGGAAAGGTCGAGCTATTTTTGACAGTCACCCAAACCAGAGGATAGAATAACCCAAATCATTAGAATACATGGCCTAATCATTATAATACATGGCCTATTCATATTCATTAAAAAGTCCTAGAGACAGAGTCAACTTCATATGAATATGAAGCATGATACTACAGAGAGTTAACACCCCTATAGAGCATGGGGACAACAATGCGAAGGCATGACTTACTTTAATGAATAAATTTCAAATGATATTTAATAAAAATACCTAAGGAATAAGTAACATCATGCCACATGACTATGCGACACTCACGGAAGTGAGAAATGGTTGGACAAGAATGAATGTTCTTGATCCCTACAGGTCTGATAAACCTCTTACTTTATAGGCTAGATCGAATGAAAGAGTACCGTACACTAATAGGAGAATTGGAAATAGCAAAATAATTGGTAATCTGGAAGCTATGTGTAACGACCCGTAAATATATCGCTTTAAATAAATGATCAATTAGCCTTATCGATATAACAATAATTTTGTAAACAATTATTATTATTAATTTATGTGGTTTTATAAATAAAATATGATCATTTTTATTAGTTAAGAATAATAGGAAAATTTATTTTCAAAATTAGTTTACAAAAATATGCATATAAACTTAAAAGAGAATATATGATCGAAAAACGGAATCGGGATTTGTAATGATGCAACATGTGGGAGTAGTGCAACGTTTTAAGTATTGTTACATACACATATACATGTACATACATAAGAACATGCACATAAACACACACATATATATAATTAAGTTAAAGATATAATATAAAATATATAAGATATTTTAAAACAAACTTACTCCTTAAGCCTTTATAAGTCAACATATGTGCACATGAGATGACGAAAGTGATGTGCACATAGGGGAGGGCTTTGGCTATGCATTTTGAAGGGGATGATGTGTTATAGAAGCTTGGAAAAAAGTGGTGTTTACATGTCTTCCTTTACACACTTCTTTTTTCCTATAAATACCATACCCTCTTCTCTCGTTTTCCATTCATTTTCTTCTTCATATTTTCAAGCTTTTGCTTCCTCTTTAATGGCTTCCATACTAAAAGAAATAATATCAAAAATTATTTCAAAGAGAAACAAAAACAATAAAATATAATCATATATAGTAAAACACCTCAAAACGATCCAAAAAACTCCTCATTTCCCTTTTTTTCACAAACCCCTCTTCATTTCATCATAGGCCGAGCCCATTCAGTGCTATACCCTAAGCCGGGCACCCCTTAACTTCCTCAAGGCTTGGTCGAGACATTTAGGATCTAAAATCCGAAGATTAGTGAGCTTCGGAACTCGAATAGAGGAGCTATAGCATTTTTTTTGTGAATCATTGGAAATCCAAGGTGAGAACTCCTAAAACTACTATATTATATATTGGATGATGATATGATGTTTCAAATGGATGTTTAATATGCTTTGATCATCAAGTTTGGTTGTTTTCTTATGAATGTTGAATATATATGCAAGTCACGAATATACACGTCGATAAACACAAAAGGAAATCACTTTCCTTAAATTAATGAAATGGAGTATATGGAAGTATTAAACCTCTTAAAAATGGTTTAAAATGTATTTGAAATGCTTTGTAAACATTTAAAAATGTTTTGGTGAAGTTTGAAAAGAAATAGAAAATTTTGTCAAAAATAAGCGCATCGCGTAACGGCAGTTCGCGATTTCGCGCTATAAAAATCAAACTAGTGTAAAGGTTGGTAAGTAGCTCGGAATTCTTCAAGATGAGAATTTTCCAAACTATTATATCCATAGTTTTCCAACGAAGAAAAAAATCAAGATTTCGATAAGTGGATTTTGAAATATGAGTAAAACAAGTTTTGAAAAAATCCTAATTTTGTAGTTCGAAATCCAAACTGGATTTCTTTACAAATGATGTTTTTAAATTGTTTAAAAATGTGAAATAAATCTTATAAATCATTTAAAATGTTTTAAAAATGATCTGAGTAATAAAAACGAATTTTCAAATAATAAAAAGTTGTTTTGATCAATATAGCTTAAAAGGCACTTTCCGCAGCACTTTTTCGCAGCACTTTTTTATGACTTTTTTGAAATATAGTTTTAAACTTAACGATTCTTTTCCAAATCTTTCATAAATATTTTCAAATGGATAATTAAGAGTTTTAATAATGATTGGAGGTTTTCTAGCTTATTGAAGAGAGTTTGAATAAATGATTTAAAGAAAAAGCTATTATAAATAAGTGGTTAAATCTTGGCTCTAAAAGCCGACGAGTAGACTGGACTTTTCTATTCGTGAGATCCGGATGTGTGGTGCTTAAACTAAGGAGATGTTTAGGAGCAACCAGTGCCATGGCTCACTTGGCCTCTTTCCTGGGCGAGGGATAGATAAGGTCAAAATGTCGGAAAGAGTTAAGTGTAAAAGGTTTTCAAGAAATCAAAAGCAGTAATAAGAGAGGTTTAATGATTTGATATATGCTGGAAAGAATGTTTTATAAATGTATATCTCCAAAAGAGATTTCGATAAAAGAACTTAATAAACTAAAGAATGATTCTCTATTCACTTGACCTCTTTTGTCGATGATTGGTTCGGAGAAACCGAGGTCGGATTTGGATAATTCCTGTCTGAAAACCACTCTGAACCAATGTATACGTTCGGAAGTGAAGACATGATGATTTTTGAAGACGAGGATCTTCATGATGAAGGGCTACTTGCCACTAGTCCTACGAGGTGAAATTTACCATATCATATATTTATGGTGGCAGTAGTGCTCTGTTATGAAAATCTTCGATTGTAAGGACTAATCGCAACTAATCCTAGGGATAATTCCCCATAGGATGTGGTAGGAGGAGTGCCTTCGGTTTCGTTCATTCCCAGAATGAACTTGAATGGAGGGATGTCTGACGTTACATTCTTGAGATTTACATCGTTGACTTTTATAAATGTACATCTGTTTGGTGGCGGAGAAGGAAACTTCTCTTAGCTTAACACCCTTCTTTGAGACACATGAGCTCGGAGGTTGTATGTTTGTGGAAGTCAAAAAATGATTGATGGAATGGTAGTATGGCATTCAAAGAAAGATGTGTGCTATGTGAAAGGTAAACGCTACCTCAAGCCTCACACCCGGAAATGACTAAAACAGGGTTGGATGCGGCAAGGCTATGTGGTTCGCAACCATTAGGGTATGATCATCCCCTTCTAGATATATTTCTACCCGCTATAACGTTCGAATTTAAATTATTGCGGTGTATTGTAAGAGATGTCTCAGATAGGTCGGTAACGACCAGGGTGATGAAATATTCGGTACCATCTAAGGAAAGGTAGGCCGATCTTGTGTTGGTAGAGGTGCAAATGTTCTGTTGACCTCAGTACATTCCTCTAGAGATGTACTGTCGGAAGGTAGTCCCTTCACCTTGTCATTTGTATGAAGTCCATTCTCCAATAAGTGCCTGCCAGTTTGTTGGTAGAACCCTCGTTTGTGGCTAGTATTCATGGAATTTAATCAATGTAACAATTTTGGCTAAGATTAATAAGTTTACTTGCAAATGTTTTCAAAGATATGTCATTAAAAATAATATCAATTATTTTGACGTAAAATGTTTTGGTTGTCATAAGGTAAAAAACCGTTCTGTGTTTATGTGCGGCGTGGTCTTATGAGATACCTTTTTGTTTTCAAAACACGTATTTTGAGCTCTCACACTAGTCCCATAACCGACCCGGAGTTTATTTTGTTTTCTCTTTAAACTCTGGGTGCCCTATTTTCCCGGGCGGCCAAGTAGTCAGGATTATGTTTAGAGTATTTTGGGAGGAGCATGCTGGAAGAGATTTTTGGAGCATGAAGCTAGAGCACCCAATGGGGATATCTATCTATCTATTTTTGTTTTCCGCTGTATATAAGTTAGTAATGCCAGCAAATGTGGGAGCAGGCAGTTAAAACTGTTCCTGGCTTAATTTTTAGAAAACTTAGTTAACTTCAGCAATATTTTATAACTTATTATTATTATTATTCAAAATCTGACAGCACCTCCTTTGCGCGGTTAGTGCTTTCTCGCACACCTCAATTCAATATATATACGTTATCAAAACAAGATCAGATTCATATCATATATCACAATATATACTCCAAGGTATCATACACAGACACACATTTTAAAGCATAAAAACATACCTTTTAATAGAAAATATTAGTGAGCAATCTTCTGTATGCTTTGTGCATGTTTAGCTTTGCTACCTCCCAGTAGTAGGCTTTATCATGTTTCAACTGTTTTAGTATTCTTTTACATGTTCGGCTTTTCCATGTCTATGTTTCAGCATACTCCAAATTTTAGCGCACCTAACATTCTGATTTTCAGCATATTCATTCACCTTGCAGCAGTCAAGTCTGTGACTATTTCAACATGTTCATTCACCATGCAACAGTCTGGTTATAGCAGCCTGGTCAATAACTGTATCACTCATTCACCATGCAGTAGTCAACTCATAAACAATGCTTGAGCTAGTTACAAGTCTATGCTTCAGTTCATTATCAATGCAATACACATCAGCTCTTTCAAACAACCACCATTATCAAAAACTCATTCAGTGTAAAGAAAACTATTAGCATTTATTATTTCTATATGGATTTTTTTAGTACATTTGTAAAGACAAAAATGATGATGTTTAATAAGTAAACATTTCTTAAATGCCATTTTAAACAGCTTTAACGATAAATGCAAAAACTGCATGATTCGATTATATTGTATTAATTGATATTCACACAATAAAAGACTGGTTTTGATAGTATAGTGCTCCAAACCAACAATAACTACTTCTTGAGACTTTTAGCCTCATTTTAAAGTGAATTTCCAGTTGAATGAATCATATACAACCATGCATATACGTCATTGCAAGCCAAACAGTCCCTACTTAAGCTCAAACATGTCCATTTACTTATAACTTTATATAAAACTTTAAACATAAATAACGAAAATAATACACTACTTCAGAATCAAATCAAAATATTAGCATCCCCAGTTCCAATTTATTTACCAGGAATAAATGAATAATGTAGGGAAATGGGTATAAACAAGAAGATTAGCAGCGACTAATAAAATTTTCAATTGAATGAAAATAACTTCACCTATTATTATCATCAAGAGTCTAAAAAAGTCGGGCTTTGATCCGACTTCATATACTTCATTGTAGTAGTTGAAAAATCTTCAATTTCAGTTTCTCCGTTATCCTAAAAGTTAAATCACAAAGACTTTAGTATAATTTTGGACATGATGAAAAAGCAGCATATATATTCTCATATAACTATAAGAGTCTTATGAGTAAAAGATAAAAGAATGACAGCTTTTAAGTTTGAAGGCAACATAAGTGGATTGACCCTAAAATAAGTAAACAGTAAATAATAGAAACACAATACAAGCACTAACTTATTAATACAGCAAAGACTTTATTCTATATATTAATACAGCATGGTCTTAGTTTCTAAATAAGACGCAACAACTAAATGGAAACTTTTCTTATTAACAATAGAATTAATACACATTATACACCTTCAATAGCTCATCCAACATAATCAATAAATAAATGCCAAGGCTATTACAATTTCTTAATCCACACAATACAAAGTCCATTTCGCAACTTAATATAATGCAGGGTGCATATATCACACTATACTACCCGTTTTACCATAGAAAATGATAAATTTACAGTTTCCATACCGATTATATTGATATATTAATTTTATTTTAAAATGATAATCAATTTACTGATAATGGTAATGTAAGATTTACCGTTACCATAAAATCCCTAGCAACATCCTTCAGTTAATAGAAAACTTATGCACTGAGTAATATAAGTAACATTTTCTATGGTGCAACTTGGTTAATCCAAAAATTTTAACAATCAAATTAATTTATCCACTAATAGTTAAATCAATTAATTTTCGTATTCTTTCAAGGAAGTTCTAATTTGTTTGTACCACTAATAAACATTACCCTTGTATCTCCTGTATTAATAGTGCAATGGTTCATAACAGGTCCATTAAAGGAGTTATTGATACTAGTATGAAATGAGCTATGGCAAGTTAGCAATGCGCCATACGGAGATGGATAGAGTCAAAGAAATGATTAAGAAGAGCCAAATAACCCATTCTTATTACTGTTTTTTTCTTCTTCTTTTTTTCCTTTTCCCCTCTTTCTTTGGCTTGTTTGGCATATTTGGCATGTGCTTGTTTGCGTATGCAATAATAGTATTTGACTGATGAAAAACGAGTAGAATAATAAAATGCTTATCATCTGCCAAACGGTACTAAAAATGGTCAAACCGAAGGTTGATAATGATAGGCACCGCATTAGCCTTACATATAATCAATCCAGCCCAACCAAACCAGGAACTCAAATCTCACATATAACGCAGAAGTTTTTATTTTTTATTTCTAATCATGATACCAATTGGAAACAGATTCGGATTTTTTTAAAATGGTATTCAAATGCATGATATTAAAATAGAGTAAGAAACATTTGATGGACCTTCTGCCAAGTTGTATTTTTTAGTTGCCAAATAACTGTTAACACTACTTTGCAAGAAATACATCACACTCCATGACCGACCATCAAACCAAATTTTGTCCGGAATAATAAAATAATTACAGACCAATTTTCTTGGGTATATATATGTATCGAACAACATATGATAGGTATATATAATATTTATTATCTTTCAAATAAAATATAGACTGCAAGTATAATAGGGGAAGCTTCTACTGAAGTAAATAAAATTAAGGATTTTAGAGATGCTAAAAAAATTCATTTAACATTATTCCTTAGTGTTAGCACATGACTAAACTATAATTAATTTTTGATTGAGTTGGGTGGACATAACATATCACACTATACTATCCATGGTTTTATCAGTTACAACCTATGGATCATCAATATTAATAGTTTTTATACGGTCACTGTTTTTGAAATAAAAATAAAAACAAAATAGTAGATTCAACAACCCTAACACTATTTGAATTTTAGAAGAAAGAAAACCAAGTATTTACACTAACTTACAATTCAGCGGAGAACACAAATGTTTACACTTGCTGGGGGCATGGATCCCTGTACAATGGATGTAAGAGATGGATGTACCCGAACATTTTTCATGGAGCAAGCCTCACTTTTTCCTGGCAAATATTCCTCACCCAAAGGCCATCTTGGTCTCAAATCCAACTATACAGTAGCATACACAACAAAACAAAGTTACTTGAAAATTAAACGGATTATTTAATATAATTACAAGGAATACAAAATCAAATTGTGCTAATTTATTTTAACAAAATTTCATGTAGTGCTAATTTATTTTAACAAGTTTATGGAAACAATAAGTTAGATAAAGTTGTATAAAGTAAAGAAAATAATTTTTTGTTTAAACGCATATATACATGGTAGATGCCATTACATTGTAGGCTCAAAATAGTGGTTGTAGAATTGAACATAGTTAAGTAATCTAGGTGTCATATCCATATTAATCATTCATATTAGTTTGAATGTTGTATATGATAACATATATGAGAGTGATAAGATTAATACAAACCACACAATCTTCTGGTTCATCGGCTGATGGTGGAGGATCGTATCTTCCTAAGAGGAAATTCTTGATACCAGCCCAAGCAACCATTACACCTGTCATTAGATTTTACATAATTAGCAATATAAAAATTCCAGTTGTTCATATATTGTTTTCTTGGCTGGGGAAAACCTCAGATGTTTAATCCTAACAAACCAAAATGTACATAAAATGAACTAGGATCCAATATTCTATCAGTTAGCGAAATTAGAAAATTCAGTGATAAAATATCTAAATAAATATGAGTTTATAGAGCTAATGAAGTTTTAACCTAGAAAATTCCAATCGAATTTAGATGAAGTTTGTAATTGACTATATTATGCAAATTGTATATAAAATGTGAATGTGTTCAAAATAGAACACATACAGAGATATATACGTACATACACATATACATATATTACTTTTTATCTGAAAGAAATGATCAAAGAAATCAGACGATTATGTACATATAGTTTATTGGGAATAAACAGTAAATTCTGATTCAACTTTTTTGTTAAACTCAGAACATCAACTTTTACTTTATCAAGTTTTAACATTAATCTCAAGTTAATATTTGATCAAAGAATTCAGGTGGTTTTTGGATATCTTTCCATATTTGTGGATATATTTGATCAATTTTGTAAGAAATGGCTCAACTTTTGGCTTAGATCTTGCTATTTAACTTAGACTTATCCAGTTCTAAGAAAAAAAAAGTGAACAAAAATCTATGTAATCATACTCCAATCATTTTGGGTTCTGACAAAATTTACTGTTTAAAAATCTTACGTATATTTTATTTCCAATTTGAGAATAACCCCAAATACGCATTGTAGTCATTTCATATTTAAAAAAAAGATTAAATCTTTCTTATCATTGTGAAGCCATTACTCATAATATCAATCTTTCTAACTCAAGTCCAAAATAAAATCGATCATCCCTTTATGAATTTTCATGATATGCTTCGTCGACCTCTTCTTCAGTCATTCTCAGTAATTTTTCTTCACTACTTTTATGTTATGTCATAAATAGAATCTAATGAGTTCAGCTTTATTTAAATCATAGAAATCATTCCAATTTTGTTTGCAGTGGCTCCATTTCAATCTCAACAAACTTTTGCATCTGACAACTCGATGATAGATTCAAGAAAGAGAAAAATAATGCTTTCAAATTGTGAATCGACGAGAAGGTCAAGAATCCGAAAGCAGCAGCAACTGAATGAGTTAATCAATCAGGTTGCACCACTCAAGAATGAAAACATTCAAATAATGATGCAAATTGATCATACGACTCAACGGTGTTTGTCTGTGGATGGAGCAAATGCCGTGTTGAGTACCCAAATCATCTAATTGATTGAAAGGTTGAAATCTTCGAACAATGTGCTTGAGTTTGTGGAAGAGTTTAGCTGGCTGGAAATGGATGTTCAGAATGTACCCTACCTGTTGTTTAAGCCGTTGCAATTTCCACACCCGATGAAGCCTGTTATGGCGCCTGGTAACATATTTCACTTCTGAGTGGTTGATGTGGTTGTAATACATTATTTTTGGAGTCATGTTTTGTTTTTGTTTACTATAAGGTTGAAATTTATTTTGAGTTGTATTTGTTTTAGAATATTCTAGTGAATTAAATGACATCTTTTGTTGTATTATGTGTATTATGTTTCCAAGCCCAGCGTATAGTGGTGATGGTAATGTAGCTACGTCCTTGCACTTAAAAAGGTTTGTTCCTAAAGGATGCCGGTGGTAGCACCAAGTCAGGTTGATCGTTTGTTCGTTGACCTCCAAGAAAACGAGGCCTTTATAGAGGAATTTCATCCACAATTGCAATAACAAACCAGCATTGTTCTTCAATTAACTACATTGTTTTGTTGAATTTCCTTTAAAACCTTTCGAGCACATTCTGTATTTTATTTCTTAACCAACCCATCAGGCAAAAATTTCAAAGAAACATGAGTGACGAGTCTCAGTACTTAGGATATAATTTGAACTCATTAAATCAAGCTGATTAAACTATCGATCATTTATTGCATAAATTTATAATTATTATTTTTCAAAAAATTATTGGAATTTATTTATTTACACATGTTTAAGACTTTAAAAATATATCGATGCTCAATGATGACGTTCAACCTTGATTTATCGATTAAGAAGTGTAAACTTTTAGCAAGATTCACCAAATTTTGGAACATTGAGTTACATAATCCATTTTTTTCATTTACTTTAACATTTTGAACTGTTCTTAAGTTATCGTTTAAAGACCTCCTTCTACCATCAATTTACCAAGTTAGCAACGAGATGCTTAGTTTGACCCCTCAGATTATGGGCAAGATCTTCATGTTTTTCAGGATGAACAACTTTGTTACATGTACTAGAAGATTCATATCTTCCACCTTTATGAAAGCTGTTGTGATGTATAAGGTCATCACAGGTGAAGTATAAGTATTTATAAGATTGGAGATGGCTAACACAGGTGTCAGACAAAAAGTCCATCCTATATACAAAACAGTGGTTATCACAGGTGTAAACAATGTCAACACAAGTATAAAAATGGGAAAGCCACCATAACTATAAAAACTATAGTTATTGTAAGTACGAAATAGAGTAATATGGTACCTGTTGAGCTGGTTAAAGCCAAGCATTGTTTGTATGAATTTGATATCAATGGTTACTGTTCCAGTAGCTTCTGTACTTAGGTATTGTTCTATCTCCTCATACTCTTCCAGACTAACTGTCATGTACGGCCGGTTGAAATCATTAGGGAACAGAAACTGTCCCCTACCCATTACGAAAACCTCTCATTTTGCTCTTGATTTGTCGACTACCATCATTTGATGAGTAACCAATCCATAACCAGTGGCACAAATACAAATTTACCAAAAACTTCACTTGGAACAAGGTAGTTGCATGTCCTTTATTGTAATTGTCAGAACCGAAATAGAAAGAAGCGTTCAAAATGAACAAATTCTGTGGGAAAATCGACCGTCCATTGAAATGGATACCAGATGCACCATCTCTAAATGAACAGCAACGGTGTAGTCTCTGTCAATGGATCCTGAACCGACTAAAGTGAACCAAGGAGTGTTGTTGATGACAGTGTAGGCTCGGGGTCCTCTGTTGAGACAGAGACAAAAATGCCCTTCTTCATCGCTGCAAAAGCTTCGATGGCTACAACGTCTTTGTATAAGTCGAATCCTAACGATATTAACATGATGTTGACTCTGTCTTCTATTGCTTGGTCCATGGCTGCTAAAACATCGCTTGTTGTTCATTTGGAATCTGAATCGAAGTAGAACAATGCCTTGTACATTGCTACATACGCCTTGGGTGCGATTCCTATCGTATATCAAAGTATTCAGTTTTGCTAAAAATGAATTCTTTTTGAGTTTAAGACCATATATTATATATACCTATCATGGTTCCTTCGGCATAGCCAAAATAACTAGCATCGCAAACAAGACTGTCGGTTGCTGTAAATGATGTATGAGTACCATGACCGAAGAAATCCCTAGCTAAATCATAATCTCTAGCAGTGGATATATTATTGCCAGATCGACGAATACATACAGAAACTTCTTGCTTCGATGAGTTTACAATTACAAAGGCTGGTAGTGAAATTGACACCTTCTTCACATTTGCCTTTCCATTTGGAAGGAACATGCACCATGCTTTTATCTAGAAAAATCTTACTCTCTGGCAAAACCAAAGGAGGACCCGACTGGTGAAAAGGATGAAAATGACTGGCGACTCAAATCAAAGATTAAGGGAAGGAGGTAGTGTTCGTAAGTGGAAGAAGAGAGGAATAGCGTTGTGTGGAGAAAAAAATGACTGACATCATAAGTTTTTGGGAAAGAAATTAGGGTATTTGAGAGGAAAAGGAAATTTGGGAAAGAGGAAGTGTGCGCGAGTACAGAGGAAAAAACGCGGGCAAGATATTTTGGATGAGCAGCGCTTTAGGTAAATTTAATTATGTTTTAACATATAATAAACAACATTTTGTACAAAATGTTGTAATTTAATCTTGCTAATAATGAATTTTCTTGTAATGTACTTTACTTCACCTCTGGAAATCTGCCTTCCCGGCACTTTGATTTACGGCACGTGAATACCGTGGATGTATTAATATCAATTTTTGAGAGTCGAGGAGACGAGTCTTCACATTTGGCATCAGAGTTGAAGGTTAAGCGAGAACCTTGGCTTTGGTGGGGTATAACTCATTAGAGATAGGGTTATTAATGCCCTAGAATGAGTTTAATCTTTAAGAGTGCGCATTTTGAATCCTTATATGAATAAAAGTTGTGTTATATACCCATTCCCAAAGATAATTTCGTCTTTGTATTCTAAAGTTATCTTACTAAATCCAGGTAGTAAGACATGAGTACTGGTAGTGAACGAAGAAGGGGAAATAGCAGCACCACAACAACTAATGGTCGAGCTCCAACCACAGCTGTCGAAGAAATAGCTCCCGTACAACCCCAGGTTAATTTTGCCACTTTATGCAAGAATTATAACAGCTTAGGGGGAAAACCATTCAAGGGTACAGAAGCTACCATTGAAGTACAAGCTTGGATTAAATCATGCGAAAGGACCTTTAAAGCATTGGATATCAGTAATGAGCAAAAGAGGTTCTTGGCCACGTGGTAGTTACAGGAAGGGGCTTTGGCTTGGTGGGAGTCCATTACCCTAAGTGAGTCGGAGGACACTTTCTCTTGGGAAAGATTTAAGGAAGTTTTGGATATACATGCCAACGTCCAGGAAATCTCGTCTTTACAGAAGCTTTATGGATGTAAAGCAGTAGGAAATGACTATTGAAGAGTATGCTAATAAGTTCAATGAATTATCTTGTTTTGGGCCAGGTCTAATCGACACGCCTTTAAAGAAGAATGAGAAGTTTTCGAGGATAAATGAGAATTACCAAAGCAGGATGACTGCCTATGTTAAGGGGTCATTTATAGATTTGCTGGATATGGGATTCCGTTATGAAACACTAGATAAGAAGAATTCGTTGGAAATTCAGACCCACAACAACGCCAACAACTGGAAGAAAAGGAAGTTCAATAACAGTGGGAAGAAGCTGTGCTCAGGAAAACCCGAAGAAGGATCTCAAGGAAACCGCTTAAGAGATACACTTGTCACAATTGCAAAGAAGGGCCATATTACAAAGGATTTTAGAAGCCCAAAGGTCCAGGATTCCGTCTCTCCTATGGTCTAAAATAGCCTCTGCTATAATTGCCAACAACCAGGGCACATGATCAAGGACTTTCCAATTATAAGGAAGGGAGAGCAAGCTAAGTTCTATACAATTAAGGGTGAACCTTCAACCTCTCAGGACGTGAAGGGCAAGGGAGTTTTGGAAGGTAATATTTTTATTAAAGATATTTTAATTAGAGTATTGTTTGATACAAGAGCTTCTAATAGTTTTATTGCTAAGACAACTGTAGAAGAATTAAAATTTGAACATAAAATAGTTGATACCCCTATTTGCGTGACAAATCCTATAGGTGGTACAACTAACCTTTACATGAATTGTGAGAAAGTCAAAATTTCCCACTCTTCCCATAAATTTCCTTTTGACCTATTTGTCCTAGATTTTATTGGATTTGAGATTTTACTCGGTATGGATTGGTTGACTAAACATGAAGCTATTCTTGATTGCGTAAAAAGGATAGTTTTCATAAAAAAAAAGTTAGGAATGTTTATAGAGATATCTTGTGAAGATCCTAGTGCAAGAAGGGGAAGTTTTCTTTATGCATTAGACTCATCCCAAGAAGGATTAGGAACCATACCCATTGTTAAAGAATTCCCAGACGTTTTTGAAGAAGTAAAAAGTTTACCCCTACATCGAGAAATCGAATTTCGTATTGATTTGATCCCTGGAGCAATGCTAATTAAACAATGAGACTGAAGAATAGCTCCGAAGGAGAGGGAGGAATTTGATAACCAAACCCGAGAGTTATTAAAGAAAGAGTTGATAAGGCCGAGTCGTTCAAGTTGGGGACCGGTAGTAGTTTTTATGGCCAAGTCAGATGGATCTCTAAGGTTGTGCGTAGATTACCGAGATCTAAATAAACAAACAATTAAGAACAAGTATCATTTACCTAGAATAGATGACTTGTTTGATCAATTACATGGTGCTCGGGTATTCTCAAAAATGGATCTAGCTACAGGATTCCATCAGCCGAGAATCGCAGAAGAATGCATCCATCTAACCGCATTCAAAGGTCCAAACACTTTCTTCGAATGGTTGGTTATGCCTTTCGGGCTAACCAATGCACCCGCTTATTTCGTAGACCTTATAAATAGAGTATTTAGAGATGTACTCAATAAATTCGTGTTAGTCTTTATCGATGATATCCTTATCTATTCTAAGACAGAAGAAGAACATGAGAGAAATCTAGAAATTGTGTTAGAAATATTGAGAAATAATGTGCCTAAAGTCAAATTCTCAAAATGCCATTTTTAGGAGGAGGTAAGATTCCTTTGACATATAGTGTCAAGGGACGGGGTTTCAGTAGATCCTGTAAAAGTTGCGGCTGTTCTAAACTGGAAGCAACCACAAACTCCTAAAGAAGTTCGTAGCTTCTTAGGTTTGTCAGGATATTACAGAAGATTCATTCAAGACTTCTTGAAGATTGCCTATCACTTAACAAAGTTAACCATGAAGGATGCTAAATTTATCTGGACTCCTAAATGTAAAGCAGCATTCCAAGAACTCAAGAAGAGGCTAACAACCGCTTCAGTCCTAGCAATTATAAATGGAAATAACGGATTAACTGTGTATACCGATGCTTGTGGAGAAGGAGTTGGTGCAGTTCTGATGCAGGAAAGGACGGTGATTGCTTATGCAGGAAGACAACTAAAGACTCGTGAGTAGAATTATGCAACGCACGACTTAGAATTATTAGCTGTGGTATTCGCATTGAAAATATGGAGGCACTATTTGCTGGGTGAAAAGTTTGAGCTCTTTACGGATCATAAATCTTTAAAGTATCTTCTCACTCAGAAGGATTTAAACATGAGGAAGCAACGTTGGTTGTAATTTTTTGCATCTTATGATCTAGATATTTTATACACACCAGGGAAAGCCAGCGCAGTAGTTGATGCGTTAAGTAGGAAGTATGCTACTATTTCTTGTTTGGTAGTAACTCCAACTCTTTTGGAAACAATTATTGGCAAGTAAACAGAAGATCAATTCCTAAAGAATATTTTTAAAAATAAATACAAATGGGAGAATTCAAGCTTTGAAATAGATAGCCACAGAGAGTTACGGTTGAATGGGCGAATTTTTGTTCCAGATGTGGAAAATTTTAGGTAGGAGGTGTTAGCTGAATGTCGCAAATCCAAACTCAGCATTCATCCAGAAGTTAACAAAATGTATAGAGATATGAATCGCACATTTTGGTGGAGAAGTATGAAAAGGGACATATCTATTTATGTTAGCCAATGCGTAAATTGTCAACGAGTAAAAAGCGACCAACAGAAAGTTGCAGGGTTACTTAAGCCGCTAGAGATTCCAGCTTGGAAGTGGGATCAAATATCAATGGATTTCATTGACGGCTTACCTCGAACAAGGAAAGGGAATGAAGGTGTTTGGGTTATCATAGATCGATTACTAAAAGTGCATGCTTCATTCCAGTTAAGCCAACAAGGACCGCTGCAAGCGTTGTTGATATATATATATATATATATATATATATATATATATATATGAAGGAGATTGTACGATTGCAAGGAGTTCCGAGCAGTATAGTGAGCGATCGGGATCCGATCTTTACTAGTCAGTTTTGGGAAGCATTACAGACCGCTTTGGGAACAAGGCTGAATATAAGTACTGCCCATTACCCTCAAACTGATGGACAGACGGAAAGGGTTAACCGCGTTTTGGAAGATCTTCTCAGGTCATGTATTCTGGACTTTAGAGGCTTCTAGGAAAATCATCTGCATTTAGTAGAGTTCTCTTATAACAACAATTATCAAGCTAGTATCGGCATGACACCGTATGAAACTCTATATGGTCGTCCGTGCAGATCACCATCATGTTGGATCGAGACCGGAGATCGGTTAGTACTTGGTCCTGATATGATATGAGAAGCTTCATAGAAGGTTATGTGATTAGAAAGAAGCTAAAGGAAGCCCAGAGCAGACAGAAAGGTTAAGCAGATCAAAGGCATTGGAATCTGGAATTCTTAATTGGATATTTAGTCTTTTTGAAAGTCTCTCCGTTGAGAGGAGTAGTGGGGTTTGGAAGAACAGGGAAGTTAGCACCTCGATATATTGGACCATTTCCCATTCTTGAACGAATTGGCCCACTAGCTTATCGAGTGCAATTGCTAGAAAGGTTGGCAGGATTGCACAATGTTTTTCATGTATCTCGTTTAAGGAAACATGTGCATGACCTAGAGCAAATTGTAGAAAAAGCTGCTCAGGAAGACTTGGTGGTGGAACCGAATTTAGCAGTTATCAAACGTCCTATTCAAATCATTGATTGTGATGAGAAACGATTAAGGAGGAAGGTGGTAAGGTTAGTCAAAGTTCAATGGAGTGGAGATGCTGAGGATTGCACTTGGGAAACAGAGGATAAAATTAAAAAGGCATATCCAGAGTTAAGAATTGAAGAATGAATTGTATCGTTATAGTGTACTCACTGCTTGTGGTATAGTCACTTATTCATACTTTTGTATATATTCTGTCATATCAAATATATTTTCCTTTTGAACTATTCTCTCTTATCTTAATTATGGGGACGAAATTCTTTTAAGGAGGGGAGTCTGCAACGACCCATAAATATATCGCTGTAAATATATGATCGTTTAGCCTTATTAGTATAACAACAATTTTGTAAAAAATTATTATTATTAATTTATATGGTTTTATAAATAAAATGTGATCATTTTTATTAGTTAATAATAATAGGAAAATTTATTTTCAAAATTTGTTTACAAAAATATGCATATAAACTTAAAAGAGAAAATATGACTGAAAACAGAATCGGGATTTGTAACGAGGCAATGTGTGGAAGTGGTGCAACATTGTAAGTATGTGTTACATACACATATACATGTACATGCACATACACATATACATGTACATGTACATACATAAGAACATGCACATAAACACACACACACACACACACACACACACACACACACATATATATATATATATATATATATATATATATATAATTAAGTTAAAGATATAATATAAAATATATGAAATATTTTAAAACAAACTTACTCCTTAAGCCTTTATAAGTCAATATATGTGCACATGAGATGATGAATGTGATGTGCACATGGGGGGCTTTGGCTGTGCATTTTGAAGGGGATGGTGTGTTGGAGAAGCTTGGAAAAAGTGGTGTTTACATGTCTTCCTCTACACACTTCTTTTTTCCTATAAATACCATACCCTCTTCTCTCTTTTTCCCTTCATTTTCTTCTTCATATTTTCAAGCTTTTGCTTCCTCTTTAATGGCTTCCAAACTAAAAGAAATAATGTCAAATATTATTTCAAAGAGAAACTAAAACAATAAAATATAATCATATATAGTAAAACACCTCAAAACGATCCAAAAAACTCCTCATTTCCCTTTTTTCTTCACAAACCCCTCTTCATTTCATCATAGGCCGAGCCCATTCATTTCTATACCCTAGGCTGTGCACCCCTTAGCTTCCTCAAAGCTTGGTTGAGACATTTAGGAGCTAAAATCCGAAGATTAGTGAGCTTTGGAACTCGAATAGCGGAGCTATAGCATTTTTTGTGAATCATTGGAAATCCAAGGTGAGAACTCCTAAAACTACTATATTATATGTTGGATTATGGTTTGATGTTGCAAATGGATGTTTAATATGCTTTGATCATCAAGTTTGGTTGTTTTCATATGAATGTTGAATATATATGCAAGTCACGAATATACACGTCGATAAACAGAAAAGGAAATCACTTTCCTTAAATTAATGAAATGGTGTATATGGAAGTATTAAACCTCTTAAAATGGTTTAAAATGTATTTGAAATGTTTTGTAAACATCTAAAAGTGTTTTTGTGAAGTTTGAAAAGAAATAGAAAATTTGGTCAAAAATAAGCGCGTCGCGTAACGGTAGTTCGCGATTTCGCGCTATAAAAATCAAACTAGTGTAAAGGTTGGTATATAGATCGAAATTCTTCAAGATGAGAATTTTCCAAACTATTATATCTGTAGTTTTTCAATGAAAAAATAAAATCGAGATTTCGATAAGTAGATTTTGAAATATGATAAAACAAGTTTTGGAAAAATCCTGATTTTGTAGTTCGGAATCCAAAACTGGATTTATTTACAAATGATGTTTTTAAATTTTTTAAAAATGTGAAATAAATCTTATAAATCATATAAAATGTTTTAAAAAGTAATAAAAATGAATTTTCAAATAATAAAAATTCGTTTTGATCAATATAGCTTAAAAGACACTTTTCGCAGCACTTTTTAATGACTTTTTTGAAATATAGTTTTAAACTTAACGATTCTTTTTCAAATCTTTCATAAATGTTTTCAAATAGATAATTAAGAGTTTTAATAATGATTGGAGGTTTTCTAGCTTATTGAAGAGAGTTCGAATAAATCAGTTAAACAAAAAGCTATTATAAATAAGTGGTTAAATCTTGGCTCTAAAAGCCGACGAGTAGACTGGATTTTTCTATTTGTGAGATCCAGATGTGAGGTGCTTAAACCAAGAAGATTTTCAGGAGAAACCAGTGCCCTGGCCCACCTGGCCTCTTTCTTCGGCGAGGGATAGATAAGGTCGAAATGTTGGAAACGAGTTAAGTGTAAAAAGGTTTTTAAGAAATCAAAAGTAGTAATAAGAGAGGTTTAATGATTCTGTGTATACTGGAAAGAATGTTTTATAAATGTATATCTCCAAAAGTGATTTCGATAAAAAGAAATTAATAAACTAAAGAATGATTCCCTATTCACTTGACCTCTTTTATCGATGATTGGTTCGGAGAAACCGGGGTCGGATTTGGATAATTCATGTCCGAAAACCACTCCGAACATATGTATACGTTTGGGAAGTGAAGACATGATGATGATGTTTTGAAGATGAGGATCTTCATGATGAAGGGCTGCTTGCCACTCATCCCTCGAGGTGAAATTTACCATATATTTATAGTGGCAGTAGTGCTCTGTTATGAAAATCTTTGATTGCAAGGACTAATCGCTACTAATCATAAGGATAATTCTCGGCAGGATGTGGTAGGAGAAGTGCCTTCGGTTTCGTTCAGTCCCAGAATGAACATGTATGGAGGGATGCTTGACATTACATTCTTGAGATTCACATCATTGACTTTTATAAACGTACATCTGTTTGGTGGCGGAGAAGACACATTCTCTTAGCTTAACACCCTTCTCTGAGACATATGAGCTCGGAGGTTGTATGTTTGTGGAAGTCAACAAGTGATCGATGGAATGGTAGTGTGGCATTCAAAGAAAGATGCATTCTATGTGAAAGGTAAACGCTACCTCAAGCCTCACACCCGGAAATGACCGAAACTGGGTTGGATGCAGCATAGCTATGTGGTTCGCAACCATTAGGGTATGATCATTCCCTTTTAGATATATATCCACCCGCTATAACATTCGGGTTTAAATTATTATGGTGTATGCTAAGAGACGTCTCAGATAGGTCGGTAACGACCGGGGTGATGACATATTCGATACTATCTAAGAAAAGGTAGGCCGGTCTTGTGTTGGTAGAGGTGCAGATGTTCTGTTGACCTCGGTACATTCCTCTAGGGATGTATTGTACTATGGTAGCCCCTTCACCTGGTCATTTCTATGGAATCCATTCTCTAATAAATGCCTATCAGTTTGTTTGTAGAACCCGCGTTTGTGGCTAATATTGCTGGAATTTAATCAATGTAACAATTTCGGCTAAGATTAATAAGCACTACAAGAAATTTTATTTTTGGTGGCGCACAAAAAATGCTACCAAAACTTATGGTAGGGTTTTGATAAACGCCGTGATACAGCCTGCAACTAAAAATCCATGATTTTTAGTTGCATTTATTTCAATGCCACTATAAATCCTTTTATTACAGCGTTTCTCAAACGCCACCATAAATCTTTTTGTAGCATTTAAAAAATGCCTCCAAAAGGTTTTTTGGCGCTATCAATAGAGTTTCCAACTTTACCCCTACTTTACGGTTGCGTTTACTCAACGCCGCTATATGTATTTCTGTAGCATTTTTGAAACGCTACTAAAAGTTGTTGATCATTTTGGACCATTTTTTCTTGCTATTATTTCCTGTTGATGGTCTATTTTGTTTCTACTATTTCAATCAACAATCACTCACATAATCATGATATTCAAACAATTAAAAAAAACATATTAATCATATAATCAAATAAGATATCCATAACCATTCTAACACAATAGATTTTTGATAAAATGGCCAAACTCACATACAATAACCATTCGTACACAAATTTACACACCTAGTACTAATAAAATGTTATACCAAACCGGTGCTAACAAAACGCTTGATTACCCATAATTCTTTGTTGCATGCACAAGTGAAAGCTAGAACCATAAAAGTCCAACCTTGCTCTCTTCAGAAATCCAATGCCTGCACAAGTGAAAACACAACATATAGTCAAACAATTATGTTAATTCGTAGAACTTCAAATCTAATATCAAACTTCTACAACATTGTACGAGTATATCATATTATAAATAATGTCATATAAATAATCAAAGTAGTAAACGAAATGAAGTAAATAAAGTCCAATCTTACAGTTATATATAAAATGTTGTTAAATTAGTTATATTATTATTATTTATAAAATTTAGTTAACTTAAACTTAGTTAATTTTATAAAGCTTGTTTAATTTTAACAAAGCCTAGTTAATTTTTATTAACTTGGTTAACTTAATTTATTATTATTATTCAAACTCAGTTAACTTAATTATATTATTATTGTTGTTGTTATAAACTTAGTTAAATTTTATAAACTAAGTTAATTTATCATCATCATCGTTATTTATAAATCTTTGTTAAATTAGTTATATTATTATTATTTATAAAATTTACTTAACTTAAACTTAGTTAATTTTAACAAAACTTAGTTAATTTTTATTAACTTGGTTAACTTAGTTAATTTATTATTATTACTATTATTATTATTAAAACTCGATTAACTTAATTATATTTTTATTATTATAAACATAGTTAATTTTTATAAACTTAGTTAATTCATTGTCGCCATCGTCATTATTATTTATAAAAAAAAAAAAATTAGTTATATTATTATTATTTATAAAATTTAGTTAACTTAAACTTAGTTAATTTTATAAAACTTGTTTAATTTAAACAAAACTTAGTTAATTTTTATTAACTTGGTTAACTTAGGTATTTTATTATTATTATTATAAACTTAGTTAATTTTTATAAACTTAGTTAATTCATCATCACCGTCATTATTTATACAACTTTGTTAAACTAGTTTATTAATATTATTTTTAAAATTTAGTTAACTTAAACTTAGTTAAGTTTATTAACTTGGTTAACTTAGTTAATTTATTATTATTATTAGTTAACTTAACTATATTATTATTATAAACTTAGTTAATTCATCATCATCATCATCATTATTATTTATAAAACTTTGTTAACTTAGTTATATTATTATTATTTATAAAATTTGTTAGCTTAATCTTAGTTAATTTTAAAAAACTTGTTTAATTTTAACAAAACTTAGTTAATTTTATAAAACTTGTTTAATTTTAACAAAACTTAGTTAATTTTTATTAACTTGGTTAACTTAGTTAATTTATTATTATTATTATTATTATTATAAACTTAGTTAATTTTTATAAACTTAGTTAATTCATCATCATCGTCATCATTTATAAAACTTTGTTAAATTAGTTATATTATTATCATTTTTAAAATTCAGTTAACTTAAACTTAGCTAAGTTTTATTAACTTGGTTAACTTATTTAATTTATTATTATTATTAAAACTCCGTTAACTTAATTATATTATTATTATTATAAACTTAGTTGATTTTATAAAATTAGTTAATTTTTATAAACTTAGTTAATTCATCATCATCATCATCATTATTATTTATAAAACTTTGTTAAATTAGTGATATTATTATTAGGGGTTTTTAGGCTCAGGGAAAAAGTAAGAGAAAATTTTAGTTTCAGGGACAAGAAGTTTGTTTTTAGGCTGAAAGACACTTTTTATTGCAAATCACAAAATGATAGTTGCAACTATCATTTTCTGTTTACACTAAAAAGTGTCCTTCGGACTAAAAACAAACTTGTTGTCCCTGAGACTAGATTTTTTTTGCAACTTCTTCCCTGTGCCTATTTTCCTGTTATTATTTTTTATAAAATTTAGTTAGCTTAAACTTAGTTAATTTTATAAAACCACTTTAATTTTAACTAAACTTAGTTAATTATTATTATTATTAAAACTCGGTTAACTTAATTATATTATTATTATTATATAAACTTGGTTAATTTTTATAAACTTAGTTAATTCATCATCATCATCATCATTATTATTATTTATAAAACTTTGTTAAATTAGTTACTTTATTTACTATTTATAAAATTTAGTTAGCTTAAACTTAGTTATTTTTATAAATCTTGTTTAATTTTAACAAACATAGTTAATTTGATCAGAACAATTCTTACTCAGTAAATATTTTGCGCATTATCCCTTCAATGACTGTAATACCGTAACATACATTATCATGAAAGTTTAGTATACTATACATATTTGTACAGCAATAGTATGGTTTACGCAACATGAACAACATGATGAAAGCAGAATATAAACGAACCTACTCTACTCACCTGCTACAAAATTTCTAAACGAATATAAACTAAAACAAAAACAAACCTGAGTTTTGCCCGATAATCTCAATAGCTTTAACTAGTTCTCCCAGAGTTGCCAATGAACCCATTATGTCTCTGAGATTGATTTGGTAACCAGCAATAGAGCTAGGCTTGAAATAATATAAGCAGCAATTGGTCATTTAATTATTTTAAGTTAGAAACACACAGAAATATATTTGATTTTATGACAATAAACTATAAACAATCTCCCATGAATGGCAAACCTAATAAAAGATGCCTAAGAACATGATCAGGCCTAAGCAGGTCATATGGTAATCTCCATGAACAAATACTTGAAATTGTCATAGTCAAAGTTACAACCAATTGCCTATTCAACATTTAAATGAAGTAATAGATGGTGGTAAATTTGATTTTACTACATTGCTCTTTTTTCATGTCTCAGACCCAAAACAGCATGCTCTTTTTTTATTTTTTGTTTCAATTGTTTCGCCAAGCATGGAGTGCAATAGTACATGATGTACAAAAACAGATGTTATACGATAAGCATGCAGTACCTGAATTATAAGCAACACAACCTGAAAGATGGAAAGAAGAAAGATTGTAAAGGAAAATAACCTATATTTTTCTGTGCAATATGTATCCTTACTTCTCTGTGCAGTTTATGCAAGTTACCTCAAACTTAAGTCCTACTGCTCCGAGCAATTTTTACCAAACTTAATTATTATTATTACTATTGCAATATTGTTAATTTTTATAAAACTTAGTTAACTTTGTTAAATTTTTATAATACTTAACCAATTTTTATCAACTTATTTATTTTTTATCAAACTTAGTTAATCTTTATAAATATTAGGTAACTTGTTTAATTTTTATAAACTTAGTTAGTGTTTTAATTATTATTATTATTATTAGAATCTTATTTAATTTTATAACGCTTAATTAATTATCATTATTATTTTATTATTATAAACTTGTTAATTTTTAAAAAACTAAGTTAACTTAGTTAATCTTTATAAAACTTAGTTAAATTGTTTAATTTTTATAAACTTAATTTATTATTATCCTTATTATTATTATAAATTTAGTTAATTTTTATCAAACTTAATTTATTGTTGTTTTTATTATCGTTATCGTTATTATTGTAAACTTGTTAATTTTTAAAAAACTTGTTAATTTACCTTTCAAACCGTGCAAATATCCCTCTACCTTTACCTTGCTACCTAGCATAAGTGCATATTTTCTTATTTACAGTAGTCTGCACATTGCAAATGACATAGTGCTGACTATACATACATGTATCCAATAAGAATTGATGCCTATTCTCACTGCCGCCTCAATTCAAATCATGTTGTTCATCACTTTACCTCATCTTCCAACTGCAAAATGATCACATCGTCTATAATCAACTATATGTCTTATGCCACACTTCCTTGCACCGTCTACCATTAAAATGATACTATCCTAAATTTTGTAATGCATATAAACTGCTGCAAGCCTACAAGCTTCCCGCATATGAAAATTTTCCACTACCCTAGACATTAACTTTGTCCCCTTTGAAAGCCATCACATCACCACCAGCATTTTGTCCCCTTTGAATGCTATAAATTCTTCCGCTACCCAAGACATTAACTTTGTATCATGCGTTGATGCTCCATGTCAGCCCAACATTATTTCTAGAACCATGCATAACTTCTAATGCATGCACCCCCAAGAAATATACTATAAGAATTTAGTACTAGAAAAAATTCCATGTGCTTACACTACTCTCTCAAGATCAAAATAACATTACCACAACCTCAACACTTGAGCTACCTGCCTTCTCAACCCACCCGATAATGGCCAACAACTTTAACTTAACCCAAATTGCTGAGAACAACAACAAGAACAAGGGAGTGAACTGGCAATGATTCAAAAATCTGGGCAATATCTAAATTCTAATAATCAAGCATCATCCAATTCATCACCAAGTGCCCTCTCCACTCTTCACTCATTTGCAAAACAAGCAACATGCATTCAAGGCCACACTAATGAAAGAGTACACTTGTCTACTTCAATCATAGATTCAACTGACATTTCCATGCAAGCTATCCTTTCATCAAATCATGAAGTCATCATCCACTATTCCCACCTCATACAAAATTAAATTCCTCTCCACATACTCAGCCTCTTATCCCATCCATGCAAACTAACACATCAATGAACAACCATCCTCCCCCAAACTTTTTGGAAGCTTCACTTCACAACCATTTAGATCATCATCAACAAACCTTCAATATTTACTCTGAGGAACATCTTAACTCACCCAACCATCTCCAAAAAGGAACTTATGAATCACAATGTGAAATGTCCCCATATTCTAACATATCCTCACTTGACCACATCGAACTCCTTCCACAATGCTAAAAAAATATATTTTGCAACCGCAAAAGAGCTTGCATAATTAACGATTATAGGAATTATGTGTAGATGGGTAGCTGTGATAAATCTTTGCAATAATTAATATTTTTTAGAAGACAATAATTCTATTGTAGGACCAAATAGAAGGAATATCAGTAAGAAATCTTATATTATTTTAATTTTACGTTTAAGATGCACAAGAAAACCTACAGACATGAGTGAAAAGACCCCTAATAAATATTGAGCATTACACTTATGAACAACAAAAATTACCAATGTATAATCTTTTGCCTTAGTTAAAACTGCCACGCCTCCTATTTTATGCATGATCCTCTTTTGGTGGAGGTGGCCCTAAATTTACTCTCAATGCTCTTCCTTGAAGCTCTTGTTTCATTTTCATAGTACACTAATAGAAGATGCATCATTATATGCATTTCTAAACAGAAGGGATGCTTTATAAGATATTTCAGGAACACTTGCTATAGTATAAACATATCTATACAAATCAAATTGCATTCAGAAAACTACATTAGTGTGTAGTTGGCTCACAATTTAATCAAAGATGGAGTCAGAAACTGCAATTGCATTGGGCAACTCAAGCTAGTAACCTGAGTTTTCAATTGATTTTTATTAAATGATGTATATAAAAAAGAAATCAATCTTGCGAATGGCTAATAGCAAGGTTTCAAAAGTTGAACCAGTGCTGAAGCAGAGCACAAAATTTAAAAGAGACACACTCACATATCCATTGAACTATTGTACAACCGCCATGACATCATCAACACTAGATTTTTCACAAATTCGAAACCTGCACTTCTTCATGTTACTTTATCATAGATTACCTGCTACACAAAGTTTCAACTTAAGTGGAAAAAAGCAAAAGCAAAAAACAATAATAAAATCATTGTCACATACAATAAAATCACCATCTTCTTAAAAAGAAGAAATTATTAAAACTTCAACTACCCAAAAACATAAATTAACTCATACTCATTCCTGAATATTATTGAAGTTCAAACATCGGATCCCAATTTCGGTAGCACAAACATGTTTATTTCGCTTCATTTATTTAGCAATATAGTATTGACGGATAGATTAAACATTTGAGGAGAAATATAGTTCAACATCAATAATTGAATTCGGTATATAAATATTAATCTTTTTATTCAAAGTTCAAACAACGTGGAAACTCTTTTAAAAAAGTCACATTTGATTTAGCATATAATCAATGTATGGATATATATATATATATATATATTTGTGTGTGTGTGTGTTGCTAAAGCAAGTGGCCTAGCTAGTTGCATAGTAACTACAACTCTGAACTTGACTAGCACTAGCTCTAGAACTGATAATTAAGATGTACACTATATGTGAAGTGCCTCTGCAAACCTTAATTCATAGTGCCATAATTAATTAAAACTTAAAGTGCCTTACCATTAAATATGCACCCAATTAGCAGGCAACATAAAGAGTAGTTAGGGGAACAACACTTGTGACAATACTTTAAGCTCCAACATATCAGAGTTACTTACATGAAATGAGGGGTGTGGTTCAGCATCAATTTCAAGAAGCATTATGGAAGATTAAGCTCGATATTCTCTTCACTAGAAGAAGCAAATTCTACAAGGTTCAAAGTAGCAGTTCCAATAATAAATGGCTTGTTCTTAGATCTTTGTTTTGTCTCCTAAAATAGAAATATAAATAAAGATATGTTTTTATCAATGGTTTATTTTTTGAAATAATAATAAAAAAACAAAAAAAAATGAAATCCCAAAGAACGTTTATAGTTTTTCATCAAATCAAGTTTCAAGCAGGGTACAAAAATGAAATACCAAAGAAGTTTAACTTTCTGATTTAATGCTCTTATCTCTTGAGAATATCGACCTCGTCCACATCGATGTCCTCCATCACTGCCAGCAAACTACATCGCAAATCCTCCAAATCGCCACTGCCAAGCCCACGGTCAACTGCATCATCATCAGGTCCACGCCTTGTCTCTATGCCAAAGTCGCAACCACCAAATCCTCAGCCAATCCTCGCCGCAAAACCATCCCCATCACTCAGCCGCCTGGGCATGTGTTTTCTCCTTTTCCAACGGCGCTAACATTTTCCCCTGCACGAAATTATCATTTTTTCCCTCTTTATTAATCAATTTAGGTGAAGCCAAAGACGAGGCGATTTTGGAAGCTAAAGATGAGGGAGAAAGAAAATCCGAAGAATAATATTTTAGGGGGTTTCATCTTTCTTTTGAAAGGAGGAATGTTGGTGGGATAAGTGTTAAAAAGATTGAGAGGAGGATAAGCGTTAAAAGGATGTATGAGCGACCCTGTAAATTTTAGCAAATTTCACTGAATTGTTGGCGGGATTCATTTAGCAGCGTTTATTTCTTAATTTTTATACTTTAATTGGACAATGGTTGCATATACCGTGAAACGCCACCGATTATTGCAACTAAAGGCAAATTTTCTTGTAGTGGAGTTTACTTGCAAATGTTTTCAAAGATATGTCATTAAAAATAATATCAATTATTTTGACGTAAAATGTTTTGGTTATCATAAGGTAAAAACCCGTTCCGTGTTTATGTGCGGCATGGTCTTATCAGATACCTTTTTGTTTTCAAAATGCTTATTTTGAGTTCTCACACCAGTCCCATGACTGACCCGGAGTTTATTTTGTTTTCCCTTTAAACTTTGGGTGCCCTATTTTTTTAGGTAGCCAAGTAGTCAGGATTCTGTTTAGAGTATTTTGGGAGGAACATGCTGGAAGAGATTTTTGGAGCATGAAGTTGGAGCACCAGATGGGGATATCTATCTATCTACTTTTTTCCCTGTATATAAGTTAGTAATGCCAGCAAATGCGGGAGCGGGTAGTTATAACTGTTCCTGGCAGGGTTAGTGCATACAAAACTCTGATGTACCATAGTGACGATAGTTGTATGTACTATTTACCTATTTAACGTAATGTGAGAATTTGTGTTTCTATCTTTTACTTTACTTTACCCTTGGAAATCTTCCTCTCCGGCACTTAGATTTATGGCATGTGAATACCGTGGATGTATTAGTGTTGATTTCTGAGAGTCGAGGAGACGGGTCTTCACACTATGTATCCATAGCGACCTGCAAATGGCTGTGAATCAAGCATTTTGGAAGTTCTAAGTCAACGAAGAATGGTTGGCGTCCTACTTAAAAAGAAAAAGGGAAAAGGCTTTGCTTAATGTGCAAGAATGTTATGTGGCTAAGCACATTCCAAGAGAGAAAAATTGAGTTGCTAACGATTTAGGAAAATTGACTTGCTTGGGAAATGAATCACTTTTGGGTTAGTCCTTGTAAAAACTTCACCCCTAAACCGGAATGAAGTAAGGAAGGTAATGCGCAAGGCAATTCGATACATCATACAGGATAGCATCCTATACATAAGGGTTTTCACTAATCCACTACTAAGATGCATGGCTGCAAGAGAGGCTAGGAAAATTTTAGATAATGTCCATCAAAGCAGACGAGGAGACCATAATGTGGGGCTGACCCTAGAAAGGGAATATCATGGCATCGATCTGAATGGAGAATTTCTAATAACTATGGATGGATCTGAGTATGAAATAGTGGCTATGGATTACTTTATCGAATATGGAGTTCCACTCCATATGATCTCAGATAATGAGTAGCAGTTTGATAGTCAAGAATCCATCAACTTCTATCGGCAACACTGAATTAGGAAAAGCTTTTTTTTACAGTGCCTCACTCGTAAGCCAATGGATAGGCTGAAGAAGTCAACAAGGTTCTCAATACTCTCATAAAGGAGCATATGGAAAATGGTAAGCGAGCTCGGATGGAGGAGCTACCATTAGACTTTATAAATATCGCACTTCCCACGAAATTACAATGGAATATACTCCTTTGATTCCCATTGAAACTACCGTCCCATATTATAGGAGAATCCACTATGACCTAGAGGAGAATAAGAAATTGCTAAACATGTCCCTATATTGAATCGAGGAGAAGCGGGACCGAGCTGCTTTGAAAACCTGGCGCTTTGGCAGAAAGCGATGAAACAATACAACTCTAGAATAGAGGATCACCCGCTCCAGGAAGGAAACCTACTCTGGGAGAAATTTCCCCTTGGCCTAGGGGCACCTTACCCGATCTCGGAAAGATTATATTTTATCAGTAGGGATCAAGGGAATGGAGCCTACATTCTCATCACCATAGATGGAGCAGTATCCAAGAAAACATGGAGTGCTCAAAACCTCTGTTTTGTTTTGGTGCACTTACTATTGCATCAGCATAGATTATGGATATGTGTATTGTCAATTATCATGGTCATACCGAACCACATGGATAAGGTGTGTGAAACCATGACAGACGATTAGCGCTATCAAACAACCAAAAAAACAACCATCTCATGCCAAATAAAGTCCCCGATTTCTAGCACTATACAGACAAGGACATTGCATACAGTTCGACGACGGATTTGTCTATCGGTTTAGAAAACCGTCGAATGAATTTAGAATTAAAATAACCGTAAGCGCACGACGTACACTTTGTAGTACGTGGCGAATACGGGTCGATCCGCAGGGAATTGATGAGATTTTAAAATTTCCTATTCAATCAAATTAGACCAAAATGAAATGAAGTTGTTAACTACTAAAGCTAGAATTAAAACGTGATTTAAAAACTATTAAACTAGAGAACAATTTAGAGGCAAATCCACTCTAATATTTTTGTAAATCAACAAACATAGAACTTATGATCTCTAACTTTGATATTAAGTGAAATAAGTGTTGCATTTATCATAAGTATGGTTTGTTTATGTTATTAATTAACATAACTCAAACCATCAAACTATAATACAACAATTATACCACTTATAATTCTCATGAAAATGAAGTCAAAGCAAAAGTTATTTTAAGTATGATCTATTTACTATTGTAACTAGTAATATAGATCATCAAATTTCATTTTTACTTTCATTTCAAAATCAAAAATGGATTAGCAAATGATGATGCAACTTGTGTTTATGTTGAATAAGAATAGCTCATTTGCATAAGCAATATAAGCTATCAAACCCACTTATATAAACTTGCATCAAAACTCACTTCATGAAGCATAAACCAAATGAGATCATAAATCATAAAATGTTGAAATTACATAATATTTGAGAGCTTCATTACCCCTAAATTGAAGGGTTTAGCTACTCATTTGTGGCATTGAAGCAACACTTGTAAATTTCAACATGAAAGAGCAAAGAAATAAAAACTAAGCAAGGAAGAAAGAGAGATTAACTAGTAACTAATTGCATAAAAATTAAAGCTACACTACTTGCATAAATGTAAATCTAAGCTATGAACATTAAAGGAAAGAGAGCATAGAAATAAACATTAACAATAAAACAAAGAAAAGCATGTAGAAAAGAGAGAAGAAAGAGGCTTGGAAGTCATTTTTATTTCATAGAACATTGAGCTTACAATTTGATCTCTTAATTTCCTAAGTAAAATGAAAGAGTAGATGATAGTTTCATGTACATAAGAGGGTTATTTATACATGCATAAAACCCTAACTCCATTTTTAGGGTGCTTCCCAAAATGCCCTTTAGGAAGTGTGGCCACCAAGTAACCATTATCCACTAATTAATCCATCATTTGTTGTGCATGAAGCTTTAACCTCCACTTAGTTGTCCATTAGCTCATAATTGTACATTTAGGTAAGTGGGTGGGGTCCTCCATGATCTTGAACTTGAATTATTTCCTCTTCATTCCTTTGTATTTCCTTATGCATGCTTATATCATCATGAATCCCACTTCCAAATGCATCAAAATATCCTATAAAAATCATAAAAATTGTCCAAGTAAAAATTCTTAAATTAACACATGCATACAAATGACCATTTTGCCCCTGAATGAAGATGAAAATATGATGGTTTGAAAATAATTGAATTTTGGTTTTAACATGTAAAAATGCTCAAATATGATGTTTATTTAAATAAAAAGAGATAAAATATGGATGTAAATATACGCACATTTACGTGCACATCAAATACCCCCACACTTATCTTTTTATTCGTCCTCGAATAAATGAAAACTAAGATAAATCCATTTTCATAGGGAGCACGATTGCATTGAGCGTATGCAACAAGCCGTTAAACCTCTGGGTGTCCCCAGTAGGACGAGTGTTGTCTCGTGAGGGTTTTCAGCGGATACTACCCACAAAATCCAGATGCAAAGTGAAAATATTTACAAAATGCAAGATTTATTTACAATGGGATGAATGCAAGTTCTTGAAAATATTTACAAATGACGGATTTACTCTTAAATCGACACAAAGAAGTTAAATATAAGTCTTGGTCATTATCTTGAAAATTTAAGTCATTACTCATCAAAACTTCCAACAAAAATCAAGTTATCATAGCAAATAGACAATAGTTTAACTCGATGTTTCGGTTGATAACAAAGTGTAACTATGAAATAAATCCTTAGTTGATTATCAAAGTTTATTAAAGTGGTATTTTCATTTCTTTTCAATAACAAATCAAATCAAATAAGTAAAAATAGTGCTAGGATTTCAATTGCTTGCTCTCTTATTATTTGTAAGAAAAAAAAATTACACACCTAGCTCAGGTAAACTGAGGCCAGATATACCACCCATGCACTGCCTTTCGGGCTTATGTGAGGGGAGTACAGAGCATGGCGAGTGCACACACTTTCATGCATACACCTATCGACCGTAGGTGGTTTTTATTAAGTATGTTCTTTGTTTTTTTTTTCTTTTTTTTACATGTGTTCCATACATGCATAACCGTGAGGACTTTTAAATGAGTATGAAAGCACATAATTAAAGATTTCAAGTAATTCACCCATGCATAACCGTGAGGACTTTTAAATGAGAGTGAATACTTTGGATGTTATTATTATATTTTTTTTATATATATTTTTAAGAGAGAGAGAGTTTTGCAAAATTATCTTATCACCATTTAACTTAGAAGACAAAAATGTTATATCCTTTACTTTAAATTTACTACTTTTTAAACAAAGATTTTCAATTAGAACATACTTCATAATTAACATAGATGAACCTTCCTATATACTAGTTAAACCATTGTTATTTGTAATCAAACTTCATTTTTATTTTTGTTAAGACAAACAAATTTTCAAAAATTTCAATATATTAATCAAAACTTATAATTAACCCACAGCGTTTCTTCAAAAATAAATCAAAATGGTAAAAAGAAAATGTTTTTGAGATATAGAAGTTTTGAGATTTTTTTTTTGAAGTAAGAAGATGAAAATTAAAAAATGCCATGAAAAACCATGAAAAACTAAAAAAAATGAAAATGAGACCCCTCCCACAGTTAATTTTGACTGTGTCCCCATAGTCAATGCGTGATATAATGAGTGTAACGGGAAAAATATGTACGTATTTATAAAAGAGGGTTAACATTCTTACTAGACGTAGCTTGGCTCATGAAGGATCATGAGCTCCTCCTCTTGGTTATTTGGCAATTCCAAGAAATGTTTCAAACGATGACCGTTGACTTTGAAAATTGATCCATCCCTGGGGTTTTCTATTTCTACGGCACCATGTGGAAAAACAGTTCGTACCACAAATGGTCCTGTCCATCTTGATTTAAGTTTCCCCGAAAATAAATGAAGTCTCGAGTCATATAAAAGAACTTTCTGGTTAGGCGAAAACATTTTTCTTAGGATTGACTTGTCATGAAAAACTTTTGTTCTTTCTTTGTAAATTTTTTCGTTTTCATACGCGTCATTCCTAAGTTCTTCTAGTTCGTTGAGTTGCAATTTCCGGTTTTCGCCAGCTTTCTCAAGATCAAAGTTTAAGTTCTTAATTGCCCATAGCGCTTTGTGTTCGATTTCAACAGGTAAATGGCAAGCTTTACCGTAAACTAAACGAAATGGGGACATCCCAAGGTTAGTTTTAAAAGCAGTACGGTAAGCCCAAAGCGCGTCGGTCAATTTCTGAGACCAATCTTTTCGATTTTTGTTGACAGATTTCTCCAAGATTTGTTTTATTTGTCGATTTGAAACTTCAACTTGGCCACAAGTTTGAGGATGATATGGAGTGGATAACTTGTGGGTTATCGAGTATTTTTTCATTAAAATTTCAAAAGAATGGTTGCAAAAATGGGTCCCGTTATCACTGATTATTGTGCGAGGTGTGCCGAACCTCGAAAAGATGTTTTCTTTGAGAAATTTCACAACAATTTTATGGTCGTTGGTTTTGCAAGGAACAGCTTCGACCCATTTTGAGACGTAGTCAACAGCGAGAAGGATATACAAGTTTCCAAAAGAATTGGGAAAAGGTCCCATAAAGTCGATACCCCAAACATCGAAGATTTCGATGGTAAGAATGGGGTTTAGAGGCATCATATCTCGTCGAGAAATTCGTCCAAGCATTTGACATCGATCACAAGTTTTACAAAATTCGAATGAGTCTTTGAAGAGAGAAGGCCAATAGAAACAACACTGAATGGTGATTGAGGTTGGATGGTGATTGAGGTTGGAGGATGAATTCGATTGACTGCTTCGTGGTTGAGGGATCGCGCATTCGAATTGAAGGATTGAGGTCAAGTCGATGGTGAATTTGCAGTGTTCGGCGGCAGTATTAAATTGGTGAAGGAAACGGTGATGGTTGAATTGATGATAGGCGATGAAGGTGATGTTTCGGCTGGAGTTGATCTATAGTTTGACTTGGTGGCAGCAGCTTGGAGACACTCTGGTTGTGCTGTGGTAAGTGGTTTTGACAGTTCGGTTTTGTGAATGTTGAAGGGATGGTATGGTGGCACAGTATTGTTTTTAGCAGTTGCTCTGCGATATGGTGAAGGCAGGTATTTGATGTTCCTGTGGTGATGTATGCTTTGAATTGGTTATGTGGATTTGTGAATGGTGGTGATCAGGTTAACAGTGCTATGGAGGCTTGTCTATTTGTTGATGGACCAGTTTTGTATTAATGAAGTGGTTGAAGATGTATTGTGGTCTGTTTTGAAATGTTGCAGGGGTAGTTCTGGTATGTGGCTGGCGATGTTTGATGATGTAAGTGGTGACTGGTAGGGGTAATGAAGTGGGTTGGTTTGTTATATGTAGTGATAGAAACTGGGTGAGGCCACAGCGAAGTAAGATGACAGCAGCTGGTCAAAATGTAGATGATGTTGGAGATTATGTTGTTGTGGTTGAAGTAGAGGAGTAGTGTATGTTTTGTTGTGATGGTATGTTGTTCAAATGATGTAGAGGATGTTGGTTTGTTGAGATAACAGGGGAATGGATGGTGGTGGTTGCAAGACAATGGTTGTTTGTGGAGGACGTTTGAATATATGACTGGAAGTTGTAGTGTAGGGAAGAGATAGCACAGTTTAGAACTGTTTGATCACTATTGTGGTGGGTAATGCAGCAAGGGATGTAAGAAGTGGTGATGCAAGTGGATGTAGTAAGAATGTGGGTATGGAGGAAGTTGTATGTGTTGATGCAGTTTTGTTTGAAAGGCAGTGTGGTGAGTGGAGTTTGAAACAGCAGCTGCTGCGGTATTGTGGTTTGAATTGTTGTGGTTGGAAGTAAGTACAGGGACTGTTTGATGAAACGTTGTGTTGAAGCTTGGTTGATGGTGTGGTAGTTTATGAGGTAGCAGCAGAAAGATGGGTGGAGAGATTGTTAAAGGCAGAGGAGTGGCTTGGTTCAGGGAAGTAAAAGCAAGGCAGAGGGGAAATGGGTGTTGAATGTGGTAAGGGATGTACTGGCAAGTGGGAGGGAGGAAGAAATGAAGGTTGATGAAGACAGAATGAAGGCAATGTAAACAGTGACAGAGAAGGAAAAAAAAACTTTGCACAGGAGAAATATGTGCACAGTGCACATGAGAAAATGTAAATGTAAAAAGAAATCTAGATGTAAAAATGCAAATGTGATGAAATAAAATGTTTTTTTTAATATGAAGAGATGCAATGCAAAACAAACGGAAAGAAAACAAGCACACAAACAAAAAAAATGCACACAAAAATCAAACAAACACAATTTTGTTTTTTAATGCAAACACACACAAAAATCAAACGAAAATTAGTTCGAAGAATAGAAATCAAAAATCGAATCAATTCCCCGGCAACGGCGCCAAAAACTTGTTCGACGACGGATTTGTCTATCGGTTTAGAAAACCGTCGAACGAATTTAGAATTAAAATAACCGCAAGCGCACGGCGTACACTTTGTAGTACGTGGCGAATACGGGTCGATCCACAGGGAATTGATGAGATTTTAAAATTTCCTATTCAATCAAATTAGACCAAATGAAGTTGTTAACTACTAAAGCTAGAATTAAAACATGATTTAAAAACTATTAAACTAGAGAACAATTTAGAGGCAAATCCACTCTAATATTTTTGTAAATCAACAAACATAGAATTTATGATCTCTAACTTTGATATTAAGTGAAATAAGTGTTGCATTTATCATAAGTATGGTTTGTTTATGTTATTAATTAACATAACTCAAACCATCAAACTATAATACAACAATTATACCACTTATAATTCTCATGAAAATGAAGTCAAAGCAAAAGTTATTTTAAGTATGATCTATTTACTATTGTAACTAGTAATATAGATCATCAAATTTCATTTTTACTTTCATTTCAAAATCAAAAATGGATTAGCAAATGATGATGCAACTTGTGTTTATGTTGAATAAGAATAGCTCATTTGCATAAGCAATATAAGCTATCAAACCCACTTGTATAAACTTGCATCAAAACTCACTTCATGAAGCATAAACCAAATGAGATCATAAATCATAAAATGTTGAAATTACATAATATTTGAGAGCTTCATTACCCCTAAATTGAAGGGTTTAGCTACTCATTTGTGGCATTGAAGCAACACTTGTAAATTTCAACATGAAAGAGCAAAGAAATAAAAACTAAGCAAGGAAGAAAGAGAGATTAACTAGTAACTAATTGCATAAAAATTAAAGCTACACTACTTGCATAAATGTAAATCTAAGCTATGAACATTAAAGGAAAGAGAGCATAGAAATAAACATTAACAATAAAACAAAGAAAAGCATGTAGAAAAGAGAGAAGAAAGAGGCTTGGAAGCCATTTTTATTTCATAGAACATTGAGCTTACAATTTGATCTCTTAATTTCCTAAGTAAAATGAGAGAGTAGATGATAGTTTCATGTACATAAGAGGGTTATTTATACATGCATAAAACCATAACTCCATTTTTAGGGTGCTTCCCAAAATGCCCTTTAGGAAGTGTGGCCACCAAGTAACCATTAGCCACTAATTAATCCATCATTTGTTGTGCATGAAGCTTTAACCTCCACTTAGTTGTCCATTAGCTCATAATTGTACATTTAGATAAGTGGGTAGGGTCCCTCCATGATCTTGAACTTGAATTATTTCCTCTTCATTCCTTTGTATTTCCTTGTGCATGCTTATATCATCATGAATCCCACTTCCAAATGCATCAAAATATCCTATAAAAATCATAAAAATTGTCCAAGTAAAAATTCTTAAATTAACACATGCACACAAATGACCATTTTGCCCCTGAATGAAGATGAAAATATGATGGTTTGAAAATAATTGAATTTTGGTTTTAACATGTAAAAATGCACATAAAATATGACCTTTCGACCGTGTCGAAAGCTTGGGGTCGAAAGGCGTCAACTAGCACCTATACATAAGACCCTAGGAGTTAGTTTTAGGGGATCCGATTTCTTTCACTTCGCACTTGTATCCTGAAAGAGTCTGTAAACCTTAATTTCAAAATCAAATTGGGGATTTTTTCAGTTTGTACATTCTAATTCAATGAAGTGAAGATATAATAATTTTGAATTATGCAACTGTTAGAGATTACCGTTGCTTACGGTTTTGATCCTCTGATATCGATCTAGGTCGAAAGGTTGCCCCTCAACAAGGTCGAAACTCCTAGCAAACACATTGCCTAAGAGTTTTAGCTCAAATTACAAGATCATAGGTGCCTACCCTTTTGAGCAAGTCGAAACTAGGGGTGGGCGCGGGTCGGTTTGGTGCGGTTTGAAGTCCAAACCGCTTCCGCACCGCATCAAACGGTTAATCAAAAATACAAATCATTATACTAATCTATTAAACGGTTCAGTTTCGGTTCGGTTTGAATATAATACGGTTCGGTTTCGGTCCGGTCTGGTTTGAACCCATATTAAATATGAAATAAGAGAATTACTTCCATCAACAATCAATTTACGAAGGTAGCTGTGTGAAGTTTTTACACTTAAAGATTAAAACACACAATGTTATACTGAAATGAAATATCGGTTCTTAACCGTATGAATATTTCAATTTGACATTTAGCTACAAGGGAGATTTTTTGATAGACTAACCAAACATCAACATTAATCAATGCATAATCATCAAAGAAAATAACTAGAATAAGATTATAATTAGCATTTATCCAAAAAAATGAGACGAAAAATATTATACCAAAACTATAACTTCTTCCTTTATGACAGCGAATATTATTAATATAATAACATATGCTAAAAATTGAATATTCATCGTTAGAATCTAAAATAAGATAGGAGTTGATTATATTTTTATCATAAAATTACTAGTGGAAATATTCGGTTCGGTCCGGTTTAATACGGTTGGTTCAATCGTCCAAACCGCAACCGAACCGTATCGATGCGGGTCGGTCCGGTTTGGGGTATTTGCTTTGGTGAGAAGATTCGGTACGGGTTTCCGCATCGCTTTTGCGGTTCGATGTGGGCGGTTTCCGTATAGCGGTGCGGTTTATGCCCACCCCTAGTCGAAACCCTTCCAGATCAACTATTTTCAGAAACCATAAAGTCTCCAACTTATGCCTCCTTGTCTATGTCGAAAGGTGGTTCCGACAGAGTTCTAATCCAACCAATTCGAAAGGATCTTCCGAAAAAGGTGTTAGCCTTTCGACTGCGTTGAAAGGTACTAAGGACGTGTTTTTGACCATCTTTACCAGTCTGAAAAGCATCAGTCATACTCCAAGTTTCAATTTGAGGCGTTGACAAATTTTCTTTTTAACATAGGGCAATTCAGGAGAGCCAAGCTTACAACAGCAATGACAGACAAGTCAAAAGAAAGCAGAAACAGCCGGTTGGAACAGCCTAGCGGGAACAGTCTAGCAGGAACTGCCTAACTGGAGCTGCCTAACAAAGATAGCCGAACAAGAATAGGCAGCCAAGGATAGCCCAACGTGAATAGCCGAACAGACTTTGTTAGGCTATATCTTACTCTCTATTGAGCCTCAGAACATTGTATCTTGTATCTCCAACATTACATCATAAATCTATAGAAAGAATATTGAAAGTGCACAGTGGATATAGACACATTCTGACCGAATCGTTATATATCTTTATGTTCTTTACTTTAGTGCAACTTACTTTCTGCATAACCTATATATGATTTGCTCTTTGAAAATCAATCATAATACTAATATAACAACTATGTTACACACTTTGTATCCACAGCTCACAATAAATTGATTGGAGGTGTTTTCCTATTTTTATGCAAATAAGACAAATTACATTGACATGGGTTCGCAAAGTTATGTGCTCGTTGCTTAAATTGGACGTAATGCTTTTGTTTTTTGGTTATGCTTTGATTGCATCCGTGGTAATCCTCCATGCTAGAGCTTGATGATCCGAATATGGTTTGAAGTCGTTCTATCACGGGTAGTAGCAGACTACGTATTGGGATAGGAAGAGGGTATCATGTTCACATGCATAAGTATTTATGCCTTGACAATTTAACCAGTTAAACCCGATTACCTTCATTTCAACATATCTCAATCAGCACCTCTAGTCATATATTGGTTCACGATTAATTCCAAAGTATAGTTTCCAACGTCCATACATGACCATATTCCAGCTTGCAGTTTGCTATGAGCATCATCTGAAAATAATAGTCATTTTGAGCAACTTTTGGCAGATTTCAACCAATCGTCAAATAACACTTTCACACATATATGCTTCAATCCACGCATAAGCACTTGGATAAACCATAGTAAATGTGTATGCATACACGTCCAAGGAATTAGTAACAGTTTGCAGGTAGTTTGTATAATCAGTACAAGTAAAAGTAAAATTCACCAAAATTTGATAAAACACTGTATGAACTTCAACATGATCAGTAAAAGGAATTAGTAACAGAAGGAAAGTATCTAGTTAACATAAAAAATTTGTCTGAATTCCATCATATAAGACGATGTCTAATTTAAAATATTAAAGTATCCGACTAATTAACCGGAGAAAAAAAATTACAAAGAGTATTGTATGGTTTGCTGCAGTCTTAGGAAAATTGTTTGCAGGGCTTATGTTTAGGAAATATATAGCCTAAAGGTAAAAATAATAAAAAACATTGACGTATCGAAAAATGAACGCTTTTATCAAAAAGTTTAGATCAGGAAGTGCAGGTATCAATCAATCAACATAGCAATAGTGTATTAAAACTTAATTATAAAGTTTATTCAAAAATCATCTCATGCTAATTTGTTAGTCTAGTGCAATTATAGCAGAGGATAATAACTTATAGTATTTAAAATATAAGTTAATAGAATTATTCAAAGAGTCCCGTAGCTCAGTTGGTTAGAGCGTTGGTCTTATGAGCCGAAGGTCGCGGGTTCGAGCCCCGCCGGGACTACCGTTTTATAAATCCATGTTCCTCCCTATGCCTCCACGCAATCTTTCGCACGAACTTATGTTTTGGAAGGTTCAACCGCTGGACAAAAGCAAACTTTTTTTCCCCTCATTCTGATCGACGGAGAAGGGTTGTATATTTGCCCAAGCTTATGGTTCAGATCTGAAATTTTCCACTGGGTTTGGGTGTTTAAACGTTCTTTGGCTTTATTTCCATTTTAAACTTAATTATTAACCTTTTTGGGTTCGATTTTGTTTTCCTATACATGTTGATAACCCTGGTTGTTTTTATGGATCAGAAAAAAAAAAAAAGAAATATTTTGCATAGTTTCACAGCTACAGCTGAATTTGTTTTTAAGTTAACTTTGCTCATATGCAACTCATATTCTGTATGAAAGTATGAATTTGGACTTGAAAGTAGGAAGATATTGCCAACAATTATTGGTTGTATCTGCTTGTTCTTCATATTTAATCTACAGCAACGGGAATTTGGGGAGAGATTTTGCATGTGTGGGTGGGTAATGTTGGAAAATTTCCTCTCTATGTGGTCTCAATAATTATTTTAGCATGTGTGTGTTGGTTGGGTTTGAAATTTGAATTTCGTTTACATGATGGTTAGTAAATTGAGATGTTGACTTGGTTAGGGATAACACCATTTTAATAGCCGCGTTTGAGTCATTATAGCAACAATTTCGGCCCTCTTCCATCCTATAAAATTGAGATATCTCCACCATCAAGATATACTCATTAACACACAATTTTATCTGGAAAAGGAAGAGCTATTCCGAAATTGAAAAAAGCTGCTCCTGGGCATCATAGCAGTCTTCTCATCACAGCACCAGAAAGTTGATAACACTTGAAGCTATGGACAAAGGTATGTTACTTTATATTGTGATTGCATGAAGATGAAAGATCCTGACCTTATGTATTAATTGATTGTTCACATAAGTATGTTTTGATTAATTGATAGTTCAGATATTACGTGCAGTAAATTAATAGTTCAGATCTTAATGTGAAAATATAACCAACATGTGGTATCGGAGCCATGTTTCTATCATCTCATGCTGTCCATAAATATATTTTAGATCAAGTCTATTGATGTGTATGTTCATGATAAATCATTCATTACATGCCTCATGCTGCTATGTTTTAATCTTATGTTAAAAAGAAGTGATTTGTCCCACATTGTAAAAACTTCTCCAATGAATGTGTATATATATGAACATGAGCTTTGTTTATTAATTGGTACAACTAAGGAAGAAAGAAAAAATTGCTCTACCATCTCACACACGCGCACTTAGCACTTAGCCTATGAAATGATGGCATAACCAACTGTGTTCAAAATTTTTTTTTTTTTTGAGCAGAACGAGTACTATAAAGTTTTTTTTTTCCCTGTAGGGCCATTTTCTTGCTTCTGTGATGTGCTGAAATTTTTTTTTTCTTGCTTTGTCAAAACCAAATAAAGGTTGAGACTGCATTACTGAATTATACCCTTACAGTAATTATAAAACAAGTTTGTTGTGACCAGGATTCAAGCTCAACAAATGCTGATGTCCATTAAAACAAACATTACTGATGCCCTAAATCTAAATACTTCACCAATTTTATTACTCATGGAATTAAAGTTTAGGATACAAACAAAGTTTCCAAACTTATTAGGCCATGCTAAATAAATTGAATGACAAATTTCATTAAGCTTCAAATATTACATGATGATCAACAAAGATTCTGTAACATTTGTATTCATTAAGAAATTTGGTCAATTATGAATTAATCAATGATTAAGTATATAATCCTTGCTGTTATAGTCGTGTGTAAAAAAAAAAAAATTAAGTTCATGAGCATTATTACATTACTTGCAGCATCCTTCAACCTGTTCTCACAAGCTCAATCCTATGCAAAATTTGATGGAACTAATTTTTCTGAATGGAATGAGCAAATACTGTTCAGTCTGGGAATTCTTGACCTGGACATGGCTATCACAATTGATGAACCTGCTGCTATAACTGATATAAGCAGCGAGGATGAGATAGCTTTTAATGAAACATGGTCAAGATCGAACAGACTAACACTTATGTTTATGCGTATGTGCGTAGCACCAAATGTTAAAACATCCCTACCCGAAACAACGAAAGCGAAGGAATTTCTGAACAACATTAAGGATCGCTTCCGCGCTGCTGATAAATCCCTTGCTGGAAAACTGATGGCAGATTTGACTACAATGAGGTTTGATGGCACTCGAACCATGAATGAACACATAATTGAAATGACTAATTTGGCTGCTAAACTTAGAGTTCCGGGCATGACTTTTGTTATCCCATTTTCTGGTCAAAACTGGAATATCAGTGATGGGTGCGTTTCCTCCACGATCGAACCATCACACCACTCCCATGCCGAATGAAGCCTAGCCGAACCACGGCTTCTCCATTTCCTAGCCGAAACAAGTATACCTCCTATCTACCGAACCAGAGGCCAACCCACCACCGAATCAACCCAACACCGGACCGACCCTTCTTCCATTCAACACCGAACCAAACCATTTCCCTCGCTACCGAACCAACTCACCTGCCATCCACCACCGGTCCAAGGCCTCACCGAACCAAGCTACCCCCGAACCAAGCTACCCCCGAACCAAATACAACCGGACCAAAGCCTCTCCACCTATCACCGAACCACCTCATGACCGAACCAAGAGGATGCCGAACCAGACTGCCAGGCCAGATCACTTCAGCCCAGGCCCATCAGCAGCTATATACATCCAAGACCTTTGCCCCCAACCTCACTCTATAAATAGAGGGGCAGGGGTACAACAATGGGGGACAAGTTTGAGAGCTCAAGCACGGAAGGAACTTTCAAACACTTTTAGATACTTGTACCAAAGCTTTGTACTTGTAATCTGAGATCTAAAGGAGAAATAACATATAAAGTGGACGTAGGCACGTTCTGGCCGAACCACTATAAATCTGTGTGTCTTTTTACAGTTTAGCCCCTGCTTTTCATATATTTGCATAAGTCACCCAAATCACTAAGAACAACATAAGATCTACTAAATCATACAACTTTGAGGTGTTTGTCCATTTTTTGTGCAAACATTTTTGGTGCTTTCATTGAGAGTTGAACTCAAGGATTCTACCGCTTGGAAGCTGAATTTGAAAGTCTAAAGATTCAGGTTGGGAGAATCATGGCAAGACAATCAAGTAGAAGGCCGAGGCCAGAGCAAAGTCAACAGGAAGGGAGTCAAGAGGCTTCCTCAGGAGCAAACCAAGCTTCAGTCTTCATCACCAGGGATGAGATGGAGGCCATGATGAGAAGACAAGAAGAGATGATCCAGAACTTGCTTCAACAGATTGGGCAACTTGGAGCACGGAACCAAGGCGCAACTGGAGTTCAGAACGGAGCAGGACCATCTGGCGTAGCACCAGAGCTAGGGAGCACACACGCAGAACATGTTGATCCAATCCCGACAAGAGAGACGGGGGCATCCGAACAACCTGGTAACAATAGAAGAATGAACGCTCCGCCAGAGGGGCATACACCTGAAAGCTCCCGCGGACTCAGGGGGCAGGTCGAAGGCAGTGAACGAGGACTACAACTTGGGGATAGTGACAGACTGGCGGAGATGGTCAGACGGGCCATGAGAGGCGGACTAGTGAATAGGGACCTGGAGGATGTGAATAGGAGTCCTTTTACCACAACAATCAGGCGAGCTAGGAACCCACCAGATTTTAAGCTACCATCATTGGATATGTATAATGGAAGGACAGACCCCACGGTTCATCTGACAAAATATATAAGGCATATGGAAGTGCTGGGGGCATCAGAGGAGGTTATGGCCCGGTGCTTTCCATTGTACTTGGCAGATATTGCGGCGTTGTGGTTCAGACAACTGGAAAGCGGCTCCATAGGAACGTGGGCAGATTTAACTGAGAGATTCATGAGGCAATTCAGGGTTCATATTGCAAGACCCAAGAATGTGATGACTTTGGCAACCTTGAAGCAGAAAACTGGAGAGACTTTGAGGAGTTTTCTAACACGATTTAATGCGGCAGCAGCATCAGTGGATCGACCAGATCCATCTATGGTCATGATGGCGGCTGTATCTGGAATAGCTGATAGTACGGAGTTCAAGAATTCATTAACTAAAGATCCGCCTATGAATCTGGGAGAGTTCTATCATGAGGCTGAAAAGTTTCTGCGTTTGGAAGATGCTAGTGCAGAAAGGGAGGAAGAAGTTGACATTTACGCAATCAAGAGCGGAAACCCACCTGGAAGGGGTACGGAGACTGGTAAAGGAAAGAGAAAGGCTGAGGATAATGATGATAGGTCAAAGCGGCCACGGAAAGAGTCGCGATTCACCACTTACTCCGAGCTGAATGAGAATTTGGAGCGAATCTATCAAGATACAAGAGAGCAAGTTCCCTACCGTAGGCCAATGCGAAGGGATCCGACTATTAACGAAAGGAAATCAGACAGATACTGCTTGTTCCACGACCTGAATGGCCATCATACCAACGATTGCAGGCATCTGAAAGATGAGGTGGAGGGGCATATTCGGAATGGTTTGCTATCACAATATGTGAGAAGGAGGGCCACAACGGTGGGACAAGAACGACCACCGCCCACACCAACTGAAGACGGCTCAGGATCGAGACGTCATCTTATTATCCGTTGATCGAGATAACGACGAACGAGCAGCAAACTCCACACTGATACGGTTAAGTGTTTACACATGTACAGGACCACGAACAATCCTCAGGCATGCTCTGATACAACTATAAACCACATCGATATAGGCGTTTGCACTCCGACGTCACTGCTTTGCTTTTGTTCTTTATTCCTTAAATTTGGATTTGACTTTGCTGAACATTTCTATTTTAAATTTCATCAGTTGAATGGATATTTGGTTTTGATAATTCTAAAATGGCTAAGCTACTTACACATGTACGGGATCGCGAACGATCCCTAGGCATGCTCTGAGATAGTGATAAACCGCCACAACAGACAATCCAGAAACTCACCCGAACGTGAATCTGGTTTGGATGGTATTAAGTCCCCCCCGGGCACACATCAACTCGCCTCGAACGGCACCCCGACCGCGAACGGTCACAACTCGCCTCGAACGGCACCCGACCTCGAACGGTCACAACTCGCCTCGAACGGCACCCCGACCGCGAACGGTCACAATTCGCCGCGAACGGCACGCGACCTCGAACGGTCACAACTCGCCTCGAACGGCACCCGACTTCGAACAGTCACAAACTCGCCTCGAACGGCACAACTCATCTCGCCACAAGTGGCTCGATCACGAACGGTCGCCATTTGAGGTCCACCCTCTGACCGGGCTTGGTCGCACTTTACCTCGAATGACTCGACCCCGAACGGTCGTCATTTGAAGTAAAGCGCTTGACCGTGAACGATCACATTCCACCACAAATGACTCGATCTCGAACGATCGTCGCATGGATTTAGACGCTTGACCGCGAACGGTCGCACTTCACCTCAAATGACTCGATCGCGAACGGTCGTCATTTGAAGTTAGGCGCTTGACCATGAACGGCCGCGCTTCATCCCAAGTAGCTCTATCTCAAACGGTCGTCATTTGGGGCCATATAAAACTATCAAGCTCTTTACAGGTTGTTGACAGGTTACGAACGTCCAGCTCATGGCATTACAAAACACGTCTTCCTACCGCAAGTCATGTTTTGGGGGGCAAAGTGTTATCCCATTTTCTGGTCAAAACTGGAATATCAGTGATGGGTGCGTTTCCTCCACGATCGAACCATCACACCACTCCCATGCCGAATGAAGCCTAGCCGAACCACGGCTTCTCCATTTCCTAGCCGAAACAAGTATACCTCCTATCTACCGAACCAGAGGCCAACCCACCACCGAATCAACCCAACACCGGACCGACCCTTCTTCCATTCAACACCGAACCAAACCATTTCCCTCGCTACCGAACCAACTCACCTGCCATCCACCACCGGTCCAAGGCCTCACCGAACCAAGCTACCCCCGAACCAAGCTACCCCCGAACCAAGCTACCCCTGAACCAAATACAACCGGACCAAAGCCTCTCCACCTATCACCGAACCACCTCATGACCGAACCAAGAGGATGCCGAACCAGACTGCCAGGCCAGATCACTTCAGCCCAGGCCCACCAGCAGCTATATACATCCAAGACCTCTGCCCCCAACCTCACTCTATAAATAGAGGGGCAGAGGTACAACAATGGGGGACAAGTTTGAGAGCTCAAGCACGGAAGGAACTTTCAAACACTTTTAGATACTTGTACCAAAGCTTTGTACTTGTAATCTGAGATCTAAAGGAGAAATAACATATAAAGTGGACGTAGGCACGTTCTGGCCGAACCACTATAAATCTGTGTGTCTTTTTACAGTTTAGCCCCTGCTTTTCATATATTTGCATAAGTCACCCAAATCACTAAGAACAACATAAGATCTACTAAATCATACAACTTTGAGGTGTTTGTCCATTTTTTGTGCAAACAACTGTGGACGACTCTTTTGTCGTACAATTCGTCCTTAACTCTCTTCCTCCTGATTATGGGCCTTTTCAAATCAATTACAACACTATAAAAGACAAGTGGAATGTAAACGATTTGCAAAGCATGTTGGTGCAGGAAGAAGCAAGACTTAAACAGCAAAATAGTCATGTGAATAAAGGGCATGTGGCAAATTTGACAACTAAAGGGGCTGGTTTTAAGAAGAAGGCTGGAAAGGGCTTTAACAAAGGTCCTGGGCCATCTCATCAAGGAGAACCACAATCATCTGCTGTGAAGAAGGAAAAGAACGACAAGTGCTTCTTTTGTAAAAAGAAGGGTCACATCCAGAAGGATTGTCATAAGAGGAAAGCTTGGTTCGAGAAAAAGGGTAAGCCTTTTGTTAATGTTTATTTCGAATCAAATCTTATAAATGTTCCTTCTAATACTTGGTGGATTGATTCTGGTTCAATGTGTCATGTTTCGAATTCGATGCAGGGATTCCTTACGACCCGCAAACAAAATCTAAATGAGCGTTATCTCTACATGGGGAATAAAGCGAAAGCGAAAATTGAAGCAATTGGAGTTTTTCGCCTACTTTTGAGTTCTGGAATAATTTTAGATTTAAAAGAAACTTTTTATGTTCCTACTGTTTCTAGAAATTTAATTTCCATATCCAAACTTGTTGTTGAAGGTCATGTAATTGAATTTAGTAGTAGTGGTTTTAATTTATTTAAGAATTCTGTTAATGTTGGCTCTGGAATTTTGTGTGATGGCTTATACAAATTAAATCTAGGCAAGAATTTCTTGAATGAAACACATGTAACCCTGCATCCTAATACTGGTACGAAACGTACACTTAATGAAAATAATTGTGCTTACTTGTGGCATAAAAGATTAGGGCACATATCTAGGACAAGAATTGAAAGACTTATTAAAGATGGAGTACTCCATAACCTAGATTGGTCTAATTATGATGCTTGTGTGGACTGTATTAAAGGCAAACAGTTCAAACAAACAAAGAAAGGAGCTACGAGAAGCACCCAGCTTCTTGAAATCATTCATACAGACATTTGTGGACCTTTTGATATTCCATCCATTAGTGGAGAAAAATATTTTATCACCTTTATCGATGATTATTCTCGTTACTGTTTTTTGTACTTATTGCATGAAAAATCTCAATCTGTAAATTTCGTTGAAATTTACATAAATGAAGTTGAGAGGCAATTGAACAAAAGGGTGAAAATCATAAGGTCAGATAGAGGTGGTGAATATTATGGAAGATACGATGAATCGGGGCAACGTCCTGGTCCATTTGCTAAACTCCTTGAAAATTTTGGTATATGCGCCCAATACACAATGCCAGGATCACCTTGGCAGAATGGTGTAGCTGAAAGGCGTAATCGTACTCTTATAGAAATGGTTAGAAGTATGATCAGTAGGACTACACTGCCTACATTTTTGTGGACACATGCCTTAAAAACCGCTGTGCACATCTTAAATCGGGTTCCTAGTAAGTCAGTTCCAAAAACCCCTTTTGAACTGTGGACAGGAAGGAAACCTAGTTTAAGATATTTACGTGTGTGGGGATGCCCAGCGGAAGCTAGAATTTACAACCCTCATGAAAAGAAAATGGACTCAAGGACATTATCATGTCATTTTGTTGGTTATCCAGAAAAATCGAAGGGGTATATTTTCTATTGTCCTAATCATACAACCATAATAATAGAAACTGGAAATGCTAAATTCATTGAAAATGGTGAAGTCAGTGGGAGTATAAAAGAAAGAGAGGTGATCATTCAAGAAGTCCGTGTACAAATTCCTGTACCACAAGTTCATATTGAACATATTGTTCCTAATGTAGTTGTTGAAACAGTCATTGACCAAATTAACAACAATGAACAAGTGAATGATCCACCAACTGAACAACCACATAACGAGATTATAACCAATGAAGATATTGTTCCTAATGTAGAAGAACTACTAGAAATGCCATTAAGAAGATCTCAAAGAGAAAGGAGGTCGGCAATTCCTGATGATTATGTGGTATACCTTCAAGAAAATGAATTTAACATCGGGAACAATAATGACCCAGTTTCTTATAAGAAAGCTGTAGAATGTAATGATTCTGATAAATGGATCGATGCTATGAAAGAAGAAATAAAATCTATGTATGAAAATGAAGTTTGGGAGTTGGTCGAATTGCCAGAAGGACTAAAACGAGTTGGGTGTAAGTGGATCTTTAAGACCAAACTTGACTCGAAGGGTAATATCGAACGACATAAAGCTAGACTTGTTGCAAAAGGTTTTAATCAAAGAGAAGGCATTGATTATAATGATACTTTCTCTCCGGTATCAAAGAAAGACTCGTTAAGGATCATATTAGCAATGGTGGCACATTATGATTTAGAGCTGCACCAAATGGATGTGAAAACAGCTTTTCTAAATGGGAGTCTAGATGAAGAAGTCTATATGGATCAACCATTAGGCTTCATAAAAGAAGGAATGGATAATATGATCTGTAAGGTAAAGAAATCATTGTATGGCCTAAAACAAGCTTCTCGGCAATGGTACATTAAGTTTCATGATACCATTACGTCCTTTGGGTTTATAGAAAACACTGTTGATCGGTGCATATACCTAAAGATCAGTGGGAGTAAGTTTGTATTTTTGATACTGTATGTCGATGACTTACTTATCGCCAGCAACGATATTGGTTTACTGTGTGAAACCAAGAAATACCTTTCTAAAAACTTTGAGATGAAAGATTTAGGCGAGACATCTTTTGTGATTGGGATAGAAATATCTCGAGATAGATCACGAGGAACGTTGGGATTATCTCAGAAAACTTACATCACTAAGATATTGGAAAGGTTTGGGATGCAAAATTGTAATTCCGTTAATGTTCCACTTCAAAAAAGGGGATAAGTTCAGTTTAAATCAATGCCCCGTAAGTGATTTGGAAAGAGAGAAAATGAAAAAATTTCCTTATGCTTCGCTCGTAGGGAGCTTATTGTACGCACAAATTTATACTAGACCGGACATTAGTTTTTCTGTCGGGATGCTAGGCAGATATCAAAGTAACCCAGGTTCTCATCATTGGAATGCTGCAAAGAAAGTATTGAGGTACTTGCAAGGTACTAAAGACTACATGCTCACATATAGGAGAACCGACCACCTTGAGGTGATTGGTTACTCAGACTCGGATTTTGGTGGATGCATTGATAGTAGAAAGAGCACTTCGGGTTATGTCTTCATTCTTGCTGAAGGAGCCGTCTCATGGAAAAGTGTTAAGCAGAGCGTTATTGCATCATCCACTATGGAGGCTGAATTCATAGCTTGCTTCGAAGCTACAAATCATGGATTATGGCTGCGTAATTTTATTTCAGGGCTTAAAATCGTGAGTACGATATCTAAGCCGTTGAAAATTTATTGTGACAATATCGCAGCAGTCTTCTTTTCGAAGAATGATAGGTATACTAAAGCAGCCAAGCATATTGAGATGAAATACCTATCAGTGAAAGAAGAAGTTCAGAAACAAAGAGTGTCAATTGATCATATCAGTATTGATAATAACATAGCAGATCCTCTTACGAAAGGACTATCTCCGAAGACTTTTATGAGACATGTCAAAGAGATGGGATTTGAATAATTTAATAAGGATTGCTATCTATTTTGTTTTTGACATTTCCTAGTTTGATATCAATAAAAATTGTTTCTGATTTGCTAATATTTCTGTCTATCATGAAATGCATACAATTAATTATGAGTTATTGTTTGACAGAAATAGTCTCATGACAAAAGGGACATTATGAGGCCATTAAGATACCCAATATAAAAGGCTTGGATGAATGAAGCATTGATGTTGTAGTACATGGAAGGGACTATACTTTGTAATAGAATGGAACCGCCATGACTCGCATCTGTGATTCATTTCTATTTAAGCAAACCACATTTATCAAATATTGTACAATTAAGAATGTCTAATATAATTATATGACCAAGTGGGAGACTGTTGGAAAATTTCCTCTCTATGTGGTCTCAATAATTATTTTAGCATGTGTGTGTTGGTTGGGTTTGAAATTTGAATTTCGTTTACATGATGGTTAGTAAATTGAGATGTTGACTTGGTTAGGGATAACACCCTTTTAATAGCCACGTTTGAGTCATTATAGCAACAATTTCGGCCCTCTTCCATCCTATAAAATTGAGATATCTCCACCATCAAGATATACTCATTAACACACAATTTTATCTGGAAAAGGAAGAGCTATTCCGAAATTGAAAAAAGCTGCTCCTGGGCATCATAGCAGTCTTCTCATCACAGCACCAGAAAGCTAATAACACTTGAAGCTATGGACAAAGGTATGTTACTTTATATTGTGATTGCATGAAGATGAAAGATCTCCTGACCTTATGTATTAATCGATTGTTCACATAAGTATGTTTTGATTAATTGATAGTTCAGATATTACGTGCAGTAAATTAATAGTTCAGATCTTAATGTGAAAATATAACCAACAGGTAATAATATTTACAATCAACTCAATGTAAGATAGTTTATAAATTGGTTAACTTAGCAGAATTGTATGGGACTAAGGGCTGTTCTCTGTTTTCTAAATATTTTTTGCATCATCCGAAGTTCACCTAAAAAAGTTTTCTACATAATTGTGTTGAGATTATGATATTTTTTGATAACATCTCTATGGAGAAAGTAGAGGATAAACCCCTTATTCAGTTGTACTTAGTACGCTTGAACTTAAACCGTGTTTCTTAACAAGTTGCTCAAAATATACCCCTTGCATTATCAAGTTTAACAATATAACAAGTTGGTAATGTACTTATGTACAGCTCTGACAAAATATTGCTTTTACCATGATACGTATACAGTCTCTTAAACCATACACTAATTATTTCAGAACTAATATTTGTTGTGAATTAAGGGTGTGCTCCCGCACAATTTTGATTAGTGGTTAGAGGGTGTGACGTGGATAAAAATTTAACTAGAGTTTGGTAAGAGATTGATAGAAGAAATGTCGATGTTTATTTTTTATTTGCATAATTATTAATGAATGTATATTATTGGATAAGAAGTATTATTAACTATTTACAAAAAATTCAAATAAAAATTGATAAAATAGGAATTAAGTCGAATTTATTTCAGATAAGTTAGACGTAATTAATACATCTGATTGAAACGCTACATTTTCGAGATTTCAAACGCAGACCATTAAACCGGTGACACATGAATTACATTCTTTTTTGCTAGCGTTTGTGGTGTCCGTGCATGAGACTTTGAAGTGTGTCAAAGTCCAGAAATGCTCCCGATCAACAGAGAAATATCTTTTTACAAGCCAGCTTTTACTAGTTTTTTTGAGTTACCTACCCCAATTTTGACTGCAAGTTTTCCTGATAATATATTTGGTAGTATTGATGTTGAAGTTACAAGATAAACACTGAGAATTCAATAAAAGATAGTATATCCAAAGCATTACATACTGAAAAATCAAAACCAAGAAACTCCCAAATTTGTATTTACACATGTCGAGTAATGAACTTGGGTACCCGACGTGTGCAAGATTTATCACATGCACCATGCACCTCGTCATTTCTTTCCTATGTTCTTATCTGTTAATTGCTTCATAAGATACAACCTTCCTTCCTTTTCCTTCTCTTCTCCTTTATCAATTTCTATATCAACCTAGCTAGTTTTGTAACAATAATATTTGATAATTATGGATTTGTTCGACTCTTTCTTGAATCTTGTTGTGCCACCAGCAAGCATGATGATGCTTGCTTTTGCATGGCCAACACTTACATTTTTACATGGTGTCGAATGGGTTTTTCATAGTTTTTTCAAAGAGAATATGCAGGATAAAGTTGTTGTTATCACTGGTGCTTCTTCGGCTATCGGAGAGGTTTATGCTTTCTTTGCATTATTCATATTAAATTTTTTTTTAATGTAAAAACGGTTACATAAGACAAGTTACATAATATTCCATTAGTTACTAAATTTTATATTGTAAAAATTGCATTAAAGCAAGCACTCAATATGGATATTATGGATTAATTAATGCAGCAAATTGCATATGAGTATGCTAGAAAGAGGGCGAATTTGGTGCTGGTGGCAAGAAGAGAGAATAGATTGAGAGGCATAAGAGAAAATTGTCGACTGTTGGGTGCTGGTCATGTGCTTACCGTGGCTGCTGATGTCGTTCATGAAGAAGATTGTCGAAGGTTCATCGGTGATACTGTAAATTATTTTGGTCGTGGTAAAATCTTATGATCATCGATGTTTTACAAGTTTATATTGATAACTTAGCTACTTAATATGTCTGTATTTTGTAACAGTGGATCATCTTGTAAACACCGCGAACCTAGGCCACACTTTTCTGTTTGAGGATGCTGGTGACACTGCAGTTTTTCCACATCTCATGGTATCGTATAATTACAAAATGATACAAATGAATTAGTATATAACACTAGCAAAATTCTTTTGCATGTCATTTGTTTATTTTTAAAGGTTAATATGGCATATATTATGTATAGGACATCAACTTCTGGGGCAATGTGTACCCCACATATGCCGCTCTACCATTTTTGAGACAAAGCCATGGGAGAATAGTAGTGAATGCATCGGTTGAGAGTTGGTTACCTATGCCAAGGATGAGCCTTTATGCTGTAATGATATCCCTTGTTAACCATTGCATAACTTGTACTTTTTCCCAGTAGCATGTAAAATTGGCACAGTATTAATTTTGTTTGTAAATGTGTAGGCAGCGAAAGCAGCGGTAATAAACTTCTATGAGACGCTGAGATTTGAAGTGAAGGATGATGTAGGAATCACAGTAGCTACTCATGGTTGGATTGGGAAAGAGATGAGTAGTGGTAGAGTCATGCTGGAAGAAGGAGCTGATATGCAATGGAAAGAAGAGAGAGAGGTAAATTAGAGAAACCCATATTTAACAATTTTAAGTTCAGTTAACACTGCTTAGGGATAGAGTTAAAATATGATGTTATGGTTAAATTGGCATTTAAGAAAAGAGCAAGAGCAACCGTGTTAGTTTTTATTTGAAATTGAGTTAATTGGAATCTGTGCTATCCCTACCTAGGTGGGAACTGGAAAATCATTTCAATTACTGTTTTCACTAGAAACAAAAAAGAGAAACACAGCCTCTATGGTTTAGTGTAGTTGGCATGGACAAAACATTATTGGTCTATAGATAAAAGAAATCAAATTAACCTTGCCATTTCAGTCAACACTGTCAAGTACATTAGTGCATCTACAAGTTCTTCTTCCAATTGCGCTGATCATTCAGTTGTAGACGCACAAGAGCTCAAACAGGTAGCCTTGCTTTAAGCTTTTAGAGCATCCCAAATAAGGGTTGAGTGATTGATTCATCTCCAACAAGACTTTGGTTGGTCCATTTGGACTAACCAAACACTACAAGATAATACGGCTATTCCAATGGATCCTAGCCGTTGGCGGCCGTTGAAAGCCGTTGGAATAGCCGTTGGAATAAATCTCACGCCTTTCAATGCTTTTCAACGGACCATTTCCAACGGAATTTCCAACGGCCGCTAACGGCTTGGAGCCGTTGGAATCCGTTAGAAACCGTTACAATAAAATGGCCAATAAACCATTGGAAGCCGTTGGAAATACTGGGTTTATTTTGCTGTAGAACAGCAGTTTCCACCCACACCATTTCCAATCCATTCAATTTCCTTTCCATTTTCAATCAATTCCACACATATATATCAATATCAATACAAACAACACACCTAAATCAATAAAACACCAATATAAACAAACCAAACCGATCAAACATCACAAAATATACCATAAACGTACATACCATCAACAAATGTCAATAAACCATGTACATGCCATCAAAATATTTCTCACCCACTCCGTACCAATATATACAACATCACCATCAACATCAAAACATCTCCAAGTCAATATATACATTGTTCAAACACAAATACTCAAAAACATACCTCCTCAAGGATCCTCGTCGCCTCCCGAAGCACCAGACGACGAAGGAAGGGTACCATGATTCTGCAAATACTGCGCAAGCTTTTGATCCAGCTGCTCCACCTGGATGGCTCGTAGACGATTCTCCTCCCGTAGCTGCTCAACCATAGCTCTAAGCTCCTTGATTTCATCTTTGTCTTGGTCTTTTTGAGCTTGTCGAGCCTGCAAATAGAAATAATAGCAAAAGGGTTGTCTCAGCATATAAAATATTATAACATTATATATCTAAACGCTGATTTTTTGTAAATATGTAAAAGGATTAATTACCGTTAGGTTTCCGAAGCCAAAACGTCTACTCCGTTGCGCCGGATCCATAACAGCGGTAAAAATGTTATCCTGCTCCTCCTGTGTCAGCGCATCACGACCTGACTGCTGAAGCGCATTAGCCTGTGTCTCCTGCAACCTCGACTATAATGAAAAAAAAACAATTTCAGTTGAAAAATAGTAGCATGTAATTATTTTGCATAGCTAGAAATTAATAAACTTACCGGTGTAAGTATTAGAAATTTAAAAATGCATACATATGCCTCGGTCGCCCTATCTTGATCAGCCCACTGATATATGATATTGCCAGCCTCATCTACTTGCCTAGACGCGTGGGTGTGAGCAAACACGTCCACTAAGCCAACAGAGCCTCCACGAGCACGTTCCTGCAATTGATAATTTGGATAATTTAACTATACATAACTAATTACTGAACTGATCAATATACAAATGTGATAATAGATAAATTTACCAAATCTTCGCGGTGATGCTGGAAAGATTTGGAGCCTCCACGGTGTGATACAGGATTCCTGCTCCTGTTTGCCGAGTTCCTAGCTGACTCCTCCTGCAAATTTACAATGATTAATTATTTATTAAACGGTAAAAAATTGCTGAGATTTATTGTAGATTTACCTTGAACTCCTCAGAGTTCCACCACTCAACCCACTTCTCCCATACAGTCGCGCTCATCCACTTGGGCTTCTTTCCTACTTTTTTAGTCTCCAACATAGTCTCCCTATAGTTCTTCGCGATCCTGGAGTTTCAGTGTCGCTGAACTAAATTGACGTCAGGCTCTTGCAAATCTATGGCGCCCTGTACAATGAGAAAATATTACTAATTATTTATTTGTATTTAATTAATCATCTTGTAAAGCGGTATAAACTTACCAGAAAATCTTGCCAAATCGTCTCTCTCACGTCGTCGGGGATCTTGCCCCACTTGGGCCAGCAATCGGTCATCCTAGCCATGTACGCCTGCTTCGAAATGTTCAGAACCACTTTGGATGGCTCCAACTCAAATCCACCGCGTTAAATATAAAATTGAACTTTAGACAATTATAAATATATCATGTACAATTAAAAAATTAAAATGCTATGCTTGCTAATTATGATACTTACGTCTCATCAGCCTTAGGCTGCAAGTAAACAAGTGGCCGAGCTGTTGCTCACCACTACCCTCTCCAATATGACGTGAAGAGCCACGTCGCCGAGACCTAGAACCAGAACCAGAACCGGACATAATATATATACCTGCCATATATACATACATATACAATTCATAATAATCATGATATGATGAACCATTAAAAAATGTAATACACTTATTGTCATTAAAATTGTATAAATTGGATAAATGCATTATTAATTAGAGATCAATGTAATGTGAATACTTTTAAAAATTACCGGATATTACTCAGTCGTCCTCATCGTTTTCTGATTCAGACTCGGTTTCGTGCTCTATGTCGTTTTCCTCTACACTCTCAAATGCTTCGACTAATACATTTGTCTCATCATTTAAAGGTCCAAAATCAGTTTGATCGTCTGTAATTGCTATTTCAGCATTTTCCTCCAGATCTGCCTGATAGGCTTGTTCGTCTGGAATATTTTGTCCATCGAACGTAAATCTTGCTTTGGTTTTAAAAACCGCAGACCAATCTGCTTTATCCCTTTTTAGAGATGGATAAGGGGCATAATAAGCTTGTAGGGCTTGTTTGGCTAGTATAAATGGATCGTACTTTTGATAACGCGAGGTATGTTTAATTTCTATAAGATTATATTGTGGATGCACGTTAATACCAGAACCTGGAACATTGATGAACCAGTTGCATCTAAACAAATAAACATCCTCCACGGGTCTTGTAAAATATGTCAACTGCAATATCTGAGTTAACACGCCATAAAAATCATTTATATGATTATTAGGGTCATCACTTCCTTTAACAAATACACCAGTATTGTTTGTTAATTTTTCAGCACCGTATTCTTTGGTGTTGAATTTATATCCATTAACAAAAAATATTGGATACGTATTAACTTTTCTTTTCGGTCCAAACGCCAAATGTTTCAGTCCTTTATCGAGCACATTATTTGTGGGATCAGAAACGTATTTCGAAAACTAAGTACTGAAATCTTTGCTTAAATCGCCGTCTGGATTTTGTGATTCATAAATACTGCAAACACAAACATGATATATTACATTATTATTTATTCACACGTGTAGTATTAAATTTAACAAAACTTGGAATGTGCTAATTACCTAACAAATGGTGCAACTTCAGGATAATTAAGAAGAATATATGTGTGTGCTACATGGTATTCTTTATCATCTAGCCATACTTCCTCACATTTTCCAGCATGTCGGCCATGTTGTTTAAAAATAGATAATACTGATTCAGAAGAAGAATCTTGTTCAACGGCCTGATCGTCATTACGCGGAACACTTACAAATGATAAGTTCACATGGTCTTTAAAATAATGAGAGAAAAAGAAAGAAGCTTCTTCTTCGATATATGATTTGCAAATAGAACCTTCAACTCGAGCTTTTTGTCTCACATTTTTCTTTAAATGATTTAAGTACCTAATAAAAATTATTTGGGTTAAGTATTAACTACTATATTTATACTTAAATCAACATTTGCATACTCAATATAGTAACATACCTTTCGAATGGATACATCTATCCATATTGCACATGACCTCGAAGACGTACTTCATATGGAAGATGAACAGGTAAATGCTTCATTACATTAAAGAAACCCGGAGGAAATATTTTCTCCAGTTTGCAGAGCAGTATAGGAATTTCTTCTTCAAGTTTAAGTAGACGGTCAACTTTTAACGTAGTTGAACAAAGCTCCTTGTAAAATAAACTAAGTTCTGTTATTACCGTCCAAACTTTTACCGGTAACAATTCTTTGAAAGCGATGGGTAACAAATTTTCCATCATTACATGACAATCATGGCTTTTCATTCCACTCAGTCTCCCATTTTTATAGTCGACACATCTACGAAGATTAGAGGAAATTCCATCGGGAAATCGTAATCCTTCCACCTATTGTAACAGTACTTTAACTTGGTTGTTGTCTAGTTCATAGCATGCTTTGGGTTTTTTATTGTCGGGAGTCATATGAAGCTCAGGACGATTGCATATTTGCTTTATATCACGTCTAGATTTCAGATCATCCTTAGTCTTGCCCTTCACATTCAAAACTGTATAAAACACATTATCAAATACGTTTATTCGTTATGCATCACGTCAATGTTATGACGGATTAATAGATTTTTCCAATAAGGCAATTCCCAGAATATACTTTGTTTGCACCAATTATGAAACGTTTGGTTCCTCTTCGACAGCCGTAAATCCAGCTTCTGTAAGGTTGTATTTTGATTTCATTGCAATGTATTCTGCAGTTACCGATAATTGAGAGCCGCTTAAACATCCATTCCAAAGGGGTTTTTTAGCATGATCCAATAAATCATATATTTTTTTAGCTCCAACATTTGGTTCCTCTTCGATGTTAACATCGTCGTTATCAATTACAACGGTATGGAACATTGATCGTGTTGCATCTTCGACCATATGTTCTATGAGATTCGTACTACCTTCTTCGTTGATGACCTCCACCGACTGTTCTTGATTATTAGGGGCTACAATTTCTCCATGACGATCCCACAGCAAATAATTGGGTACGAAACCGAATTGGCGCAAATGAACCTTAGCCATATTCGGTTCTAAATAGTTCAACAATTTGCATCTACTACACGAACAACGAATTTCTTCATCGTTTCCAATATTACTTATAGCAAATTCGATGAACACTTGTACCCCTTTTAGAAAATGTTCGTTTATTGCGCCACTAATTTCCCTTCTTTGATACATCCAGCTCCGATCATTAAAGTAATTGACCATGTTTCCCTACTAGAAAACCTATGATAGAGTAAAAATGTTATAAATCATTTATTTTATATTTTGCAGGAAATTTTCCAACGGCTTCCAACGGCCGCAAACTGCTAATTTCACAAACTTTAGTTTAAATAAGCAACTATTGTTTCATTGCCACGTATGTGTCTTTCTTTGATGGTCGGTCATCCTACTTCCCATTACAAACACAATAGTAATTATATTCCGTAAATCATATCATTTTAAACGATTCACAAAATTTCGGCAGCATTTCCCCCGTGTTCCTTGTATCGTACACAAATGCGTGTACACAAGGAACGTAAAGGAAATGCCGTCGAAATTTTGTGAACCGTTTAAAGTGATATGATTGACGGAATATAATTACTTTATAGTGTTTGTAACTTGTCCAATACTGGGACAAATCCGACAAATGATGTATCAGATGAATAGAGTTGTCCGTTTTGTGGAAAAAACGAATATCCCTAAAACGATCATATACAACACTTGTCAGACGGGGCCGAATAATATCTAAGGATTTAAATATTTGTTTATATTAAATTTGAATATATAACTCGTTTAATTAATATTGGTTTACATTTAACCGTTTTATTACATAATATATTAAATTCATTTATACACAAAATTTGTACACAAAATTAATTTATAAACTAAATCAATTCGCGTGTTCGCACAAATACAAAGCTCGTGTTCGCACAAATGCAATATCCGTTCTAACGGCTTCCAAATGCAATAAACTCTATCACACACATACGTTTAATATACTTATAACCAAATAAACATAAACTAATGCAATATCTTAAATTACAAAATTTTCAATCAATTATAATAACTTGTTCATTATGTTATAATAGTTGCAATTAGGGGATAACATAATGTAATATGCATACACTAACAATTAGGAATCAATCAACATTCGAATTAAACCCTAAATCTAAAAAAACCTAAATATTAGCTTTAGGAAAATTACCGATTTGGAGAGCTAGAAGGGTTGAGATTGGCCGGAGCAGCTTCTAGATGGCGTCGGAGGTTGTTGGGATGGTGTTTGGGGCGGCAGCAGCTGGTTAGGAGGTGGTGGAATGAGGGAATTTGGTGAAAATGTTATTTGGGGAAGAGATAATGAATTGCAGGTCTGGTCTTGGGTTGATATCTCAGGAAAATTTCCAACGGCTACCAACGGCCGCAAACGGCTTATTTTCAATGGATTCAAACGGCTTTCAACGGCTACGTAAAAAATTAACGGGCCGTTGAAAGCCGTTGAAATAGCCGTTGGCGGCCGTTGGAACATAAGCGTTGGAATATACTGTTTTCTAGTAGTGAAAGCAAGCCCCAAGGTCACTTAAACGATTCAGTGGATTGTTTACTTATTCGACATTTATAATGCTAGATAAGTACGTGCGACCACAACTAATTGTTCATCACGTGAATTGTAATCGTGGTCACACGTTCCTATCCAATATTTAAAATGTTTGATAAACTTATGTAATGTTGGGGTGGATGGACGTGGTAAGTCTAAATAATTAATTTTTTAATGGATGACTCATTTTATTGTTGGACGTGCTCGTAGGGGCTTGGACATTAAAATAGAAAAAAAAAAGTTTATGTTGAACAATCGTGCATGTTTGGATTCAATTCCTCTATCTTCTATTACATATCCTGATGTGCTGCAAAAAATTTCAGCCCTTCATTATAACAAATTGATGAATTAGTAGGACCCACCCTTTTATTTGAATGAATGATGATGAAAATTGAATGGTTGAAATCTATGTAGTACACGAGGCCGTGAAAAGGAGGATGGATAATTTGAGCTCTTTTACATGCACCCAAGTTTAGGCCCATGTTCAATACGTGTGTCCATGGTGTATATCTCATTGTGAATTTCCTCTTACCTATTGGATAGATTGTTAGTCTTGTAGTTGATCTTCAAATTTGTTTTCATAAGGGAAATGTCTGAAAAGAGAAGGAGATGAGCTTATGTGTTTTCATATTTAAAGAAAAAAATGAATGAATTTGTTTCCATGAAATGACCTGTGCCATGACACAGGTAATTTTCATGTGTTATGGCACATGTTCAAATAGCTTTGTTTTACATGGATCACAAAAAAAGGGGGGAAAAAACGCTTCAGAACTTTGTATAATCAAATATAGGCTTCAAACAGAAAAGAAAATATAATTGAGCATCTATGGAATGTGCATGCTACGACGTTTATAAAATGTGCACTTACAAATTCAACAGTGCAGGTAGGTCCTCCGTAAATGTGCATGTATTGGTCGGAAACAAAAACTATTTGTAATTAACATACACACACAATATGACATGAAATGTTCTAATGCATATTTATGCATAAAGGTACCACTAGTAGGTGGAAAAGTGGAGGAGTACGCAAGACTAGTAGTGAATGGTGCATGCAAAGGGGATGCATACGTGAAGCACAGGAGTTGGTACGACATATTTGTGGTGTACCGTGTTTTTGTTCCTGATGTGCTCGGTTGGACATTCCGACTACTGCTAAGTATCACAGAGCCTCATCATAGTATCAGACAGCAGAATCTGATCTCAGGTCCGGCAAGGCCTATGCTTCTAGAGTCCCCACCACCTCGGAAGACGCTCCCTGTCCCTCAAGGCTCCTATTCTGCTGCTGCTAGTCCTAGTAGGAGGATGGAGTAGAGTTTATCTTTTCCTCTTTTATGCTGTTTGTATTTGTATTATGTTGTTCCGTACGTTTTTGTTCAATGCACGAGTTGTACTCAGGAAACTGATTTAATATTACTGTATGAGAAAATGAAAATGAATGCTGTGTATGCAGATGAATAAACACTTGGCTTTTGGTATGCAGATGCATGGGTTGCTCTTTTTTGGTGTTTGTTTTTATATTATGTTGTTCCGTATGTTTTTGTTCAATGCACGAGTTCGACTCAGGAAACTGATTTAATATTTCTGTATGAGAAAATGAAAATGAATGCTGTGTATGCAGATGAATAAACACTTGGCTTTTGGACCTTTTTCTTTTTTTACTATTCCAACAATACCAGCATGATACAAAAGTGGGCTTTAACTTCGAATGGCACTGCAAACCAAATATGCACATGTAAACATTGTATTGGTTTAAAAGTGGAGTCGTCCATCAATATACTGCTACATTATGTTTAATGCATCTTGTAGGTGTATCTTATGGAGTATCAAGATTTGGTTACTCGGTAGCAAATTAATTGAATGTATTCGTTGGGTAACAAACGAGTTACAAGGACCAAGGTTCATTTGCTAATTACGTTGGAATGCTCTTAAAGCATACCAGTAGACCGGGGGCACATGGTATCTAGAGCATGGTATTAAGGAACAGAGGATTTCATCTAAAGTCCCATTTGGTACAAATTTTCAACTAATGCTTAGCTTTTGGGTATTAAACCAACATTTCTTACTATTCAGTACCCGCTAGCATATGCTTGCTTAAGTTTTTGAACTTCGGCTAATATATTAATCAAAAGCACCTGCCGTTCCGACAACATGATATATATTTTACAATTTTTTTTGACTACTTTTTTGAGTTTAAGAATATGGGAATATTCAGAGGTTGGAGCATGATAATAAAGCGTTTCCTGTGCTCTCGACTTCAAAAATCTATATGATTGACTTTCATTATTCAATTGACTCTTCTAACCGTCTAATCGAATTCAAAATTTGTATGACTTTGATCCGACCAAGAACATTTTAAAATTTGGAGGTAGATAATGCAATTTAATTGAGAAAAGAAGTGAAGAATAATATTTTGGTCTCAAAAATTATTTCGTCCTTACCTATTTTTAGGCAACGAAAAGCTGTCTTCAACGGTCATGTCTGTTCAATGTAACGATCACATCCATTTATTTCAACGGGCATAACTGTTCACTCCAACGATAATTATTGTTCATTCCAACGACCACAATTTTAAGTTTTAAAAATATGTTTGTTGAAGTTTTCCCGTCCAAATCCATTTGTTCAATTTTGAAAATATTCAACATTCTTCCACTATCTTCAAAGTAAACAATTTTAAATTAGCAAAAAAATAGAATGGTTGTATCACAAAGGTGAATTTTTGGTACAAATGGGTTTCTGCCTACGTACCCAAATGTGATCGAGTCAACATAGTTTAAAGACCAAGAATTTGCGTCATCGTGAAAACTAATGTCCAAATGAAATGTATGTTTCGAATTTGAACCTTCACTTATGTAGTTTCTTCAAAGTACTATCGAGGTCATTGGTGAACTAGTTTTGAACCAAGTACCTCTATGATAAAACCAGAACAGTAACACATACTGATATTTCCCAAGGTAAAGTGTTCTGTATGCTTAGTACATTGATGATCATGTGCATTTAATTCTGAGTTCATGAGTCTACGTTAGAAAACGATCTTACTTTTGTAGGAAACAACATAATTTCCACACTCATATAGGTACGTTCCTTAAGGTGTTATGCACCTTGTTAGATATCTAGACTTATTAAGAATCTTCATCCATTCTGGTTTATGTAGAATCCAACACTATATTATGGAAAATTGCTTTACTGTTTCATAATCATTCTCTTAACTTGTTGGTACCCATTGACCCTTGTTAGTCCTTTTCAAAACATAGGTTGGGTTTTTGTTATAGATGATCAACCTTCATTCATGGGCCTTAGTGATAGAGTTAAAGGTATGTCATAAGGGCAATTATGTAATTGTGACATATATCTGACTTAATAACCAATCTTGTTGGAATTGAAATGTGTTTTCTTTCTATTATATACTAGATCTAATGTGTTATATTAATTAATTAATATAACTAAAAGTGTATTTAATAGAAAATGCATAAATGATATGTTTTGTGATAGTAGTTACAATGTGTTCTAATCATGAGTGATTTATCACAATAAAATTAAACATACCGTTTTAAATAATCATAGTCAAGATGTATCGAAACCGGATATCGATACATCTGTTGAGACTAGAGTATATAACCCTCTCCAAATGTTGAATAGTGTATTACTCATGATGGTGGGGGCACCAAAGTGTTATGTATTCATAGTTATTGTATAACTATGGAATGACTCGCTTGATGGTTTTCAGTTGGTTAATATAACCAGGTCAAACAGAAAATATCAATGTGATAAAATTACATAGTTCTCTTGACTTGAAAATATTGTTGGTCTTTAATGTGAAAGCTCCGCTTTGATTATAGTTAAATCATGGAACGACATCCATCGAATGACTATAGTTGGATCTAGTGGAAACATTGGAAGTGAAACATTATTTAAGAAAGAATTTGTCCCCTCGGTTAAATGAGGTTAGTATCACGATAAACTAAAGTCAACTCAAAATCAAAGTGTAACGACCCGGAATTTCCGACTCCGAAAATCCCGAATTGTTAAGGAAAAGAAAAGGAAAGAGGTAGAAGAAGAATAGAAAACAAAACTCAGAATCATATATTCTCACATTCGCAGCGGATAAAATATAATATCAAATAATATTCTTTACACAAAGAAAACTGTAATTGTTATTTTACATTCACTACATCAGAGTTACAACCATTTACAAATATACTAGACAGTTAGAATTAACATGTCTCAGATAAACAACAGTAATATGCTCAGCGGAATACACTCCATACGTTCCTGCCATCCAGCTCGCCTCCTGAGCTCCAGAACGTCCTTACCTGGAAATCTGTAATACTCGGTCTGACCCGAGCATTTCATCAAAGTAACACCCGGGTCAGGCTGGAAACCAGCGTGAGTAAACTCATCTAACATGAAATTTAAATCCATAGAACTTATTTAAACCCGGGGTAACTCGTACTTTACTACAAGTAAACAACTCATATAGTCCACATTTTATTTTCACAAAACAATATCTAAGTATCCAACTTAGTTTAAATGATCCATATTATCCAAACCAGCCTATTGATTCCACATGTCAATCTATAAAGAATTATAGAAGATTTCAAATCGAAGTGGTGTCGGATATTTCTGATACCCGACTCCGGTCTCTTCGAATCCAATATCATCTTAACCCAAATTATTCAAATGAAATACAATTCAAATTTTAAATATAGGATGTCACTGTTTTAACCCAAACATATTATATCACATAGCATTCCATATCACATACTAGAGATGTCAACTAATCTAAACATACAATATCATTCAATTATTCATAGCAAGATTAATCAATCATATCATCTCTAATTAATTTAATTAACCATAAATGAATTAAATTAATCACTTCAATTACTTTTAAACCTTGATTATTTATTACAAACCAATTAATTAATCATCCAAAAATTAACCATCCTTGATTAATTATACTTTAATTATATTAGGTAATTAACCTTTAATTAATTTCACAAATTAATTATCCTTTAACTATTTACATTAATTAACTTTTAATTATTAGTTAATTAATTACCTTGATCTTTAATTAATTACTTTAATTAATTATTCTATAATCACTTACATAAATTAATTTCCTATTAATTAATCACATTCATTATTCACTAACCCTTTTAATTAATTGCCTTAATTAATCAATCCTTTAATTAATTACACTAAGTAACTAATCTTTAATTTCTTCTATTTAATTACTTTCATTAAGTAATTTCCCTTAATTAATTTCATTCGGTAATTAGTCTTTTAATTTCTTTCATTAATCAAGACCTTAATTAATTTTTTTTAATCTTTATTTAATTAAGTGCTTGAAATTTATATATATTAAAATAATTTATTAATTATAGTTAATACCACATACTTTAATCACTTCTTAATCTCAACATTAGATTTATTTGAAAACATTTAGGAACTAATTGCATAATTAATCTAATGTATGATTATATAAACCAAACAAAATTTAACTTTGGAAACTTGGTTATCTTTTCTTTGAAAACCTTTTCATTTAATATATATATACTTCTACAACTTAAACCCCTTTTTCTTTTTTTACATTTTGCTCTAAACTCGAACATTCATATATATTTAAAACAGGTCAGTATAGTACTTGAAACTCCCTTTTGAAAAACTTGGTTTAAAATCTACTTTTGTTTCCAGTCTGAATTTCATATTTCATTTTAAACTTGGACAGGATTTCTTTAAAATTTTAAAACCTGGTAACATACACAAATAAAAACTCGAGTAAAAATACAAAATTCCCGAGTCTCTCGCGAGCCACTCACGCGATTCACTTTGCTTCGGGTCTCCCACGCAAATTCCTCGAGAACATCCCGAGAATTCATTATCTTCCTAAAACCAGACAACGCTGGTGCACGCGTGCACGTACACAATCACTCCGACCACCACTGATCATCGCCGAGGTCACTCGCCAGTCATCGGTGATCTTCCCAAAACATCCCATCACCCAGAACTTTTGCATGGTCTCGAAATCGAATTCGAGCACAAAAGAATCTACCTGAACCCATTCGATCATCAGCAACCACCCCGTGCCGACCATTCCTACCACCAGCGTTCACGCCTTCATCACTGGAGACTCGTCAACCCATCCTTCTCCTAATCCACGTGGTCCGATCCATTCGATTTTACCAACTACGACCCAATTTCCCTTCAACCCATCAACGACCAAACTCATCCCTAAACCCTATTATCACTTCGCCGCACCACCACGGCACATGCTAACCCTTCCGACCAATTTTCTCGCCTTCCTCAATCCACCAACTACCTCAGGCCCGAACCCCGAACACCCCAGGTTCACCAATCGCCAGAAATTTGTGAAATCTCAATTCCCGTTCAACCCCAAATTACTCGATCAATACAAGTTTAAAAATCTAGATTTTACTCTTAAAAATCATTGTTTCCAAAATTGATTCAAAACATATAAGTTAAACTTGAGATTTATCTACTTTAATTTTTTTGATTTAAATTGATTTAGCACTGTACTCTTTAATTTTTGACACGATTACTTCATGTGTATACTGGAAACTATTTTTAAAAATCAAATCTGACAATTACTAACAAATTTCCTTTAAAGATCATAACATGAAAGTATTTTTATAGGGAGATATTGATTTTCTTTGATTTAGTTTTGACTGTTAATAAGAACAGAGATATTAACTATATACAGAGACATGCAGATCCATATTCACATTCATATTTACAATCATCTCTAAACAAACATGCAAAACATGCTACTTATCATAATTTCCAAGATTATCTTATGCAATCACACATATATACAGATTAAACTTTTAAGATACAAGTTTACTCACCTATTATAAGATGTTGAACAGAGACTTTGAAGCAGTTTTTAATTTGAAAACTTGTATGTTGGAAAATGCCTGATCTTTGAAACTGGACAACACTTAGTTGTTGAGATGATCTAAGCTTTTAAAAACCGAGATGGATTTCTTGATGATCTGAAACTTAATTGAGTTGCTGAAATGACTTTGCTTTTAAAACTGAAATGAATTTGCTGTTTGAATCTATCTCTGGTTTGAAAATGTTTACAGGTTTGGTAAAATTTCTCTGATTTAGAACGTGGCTGCAGTTTGATTTTTTAGAAAATGAGATGGAAAAAATGAATGAAGAATAAGAAGTGGTGCTATATAGATTTAAATTTTGATTTATTAAAATTAAAGAAATAAAATAAAAATGTGACACTTGTCACTAAACACATTTGATAAATTTACACATGTTATTAGAGGTGTTTATATGTTAACACATATATCTCTCATGCATAATTATAATTTTATTTATTTAAATAAATCTTTTATAATTTATTTTCTAATAACTAAATACATATTTTAATTATATAAATGGAAATCTCTTTAAAGAAATAGAATAAAAACAAACTATATTTATACAAAAATCATTTATACATACCTTTAAATCCAAAATATATATTAAGATATTTATATATTATCTTTTTGAAATCCAAATATAAATTCAAACTAATTTTTAAATAAAAATTAAAAAATCAATCTTAAAAATCAATTTGATATATATATATATATATATATATATATTTAAACATCCATAATTTCAATTTGAAATAAATACTCTACTTAAAAATCTATATTCACACACATATATATATACAATATTTTTTTTAATTAAATTAGATAACTATCCAATTATCTGATGCCTGAAAATCCGGGATATCACATTCATTCCCCCTTTAAATCTTTTCGTCCTCGAAAAGGAACGAAGCCAGAATTTGTTTAAAATTCTTTATATCAGTTAAATTTTCTCTTTGAACACATTTTTAAAACACTTTAAAAATCTTTTAATATTACTAAATTAGTTTTTATAAAAATACTTTTATAACTCGATGTTTCAACAAGTCAATCCTTGTTCTCACAGAAATTCGGTCATACGTTGATCAGGCATAGGACTGAAAATCTATAAGTACTCGGTAAACTCGTTTCCAACACCCAGTGAAAATATTTTGGAAAATAATTTTATTGAAAATATAGGAAACAGTTTTTGAAAGTAGAGGAAATATCTTTGGTGAGAATGCTCTGGAAATCATCACCCCCATCCATGGTCGCAGTTAACCCGATGGTTACGTTGCCGTCCCGGCAAAATCCACAGATAACTGTAGGTCTCCGCGCTCCTCGATTACGCCATGGAACCCGCTACAGATCGCAGTTATACCCGGGCCTTACGTTGCTATCACAGCACAAACCCATATAACTGTAGGCATCAGCGCCACCGAATTTCGCTGCCAAATAATGAAACTTCTCCCACATAGGTCGCAGTCTACCGATATAAAATCAAACGTAGACAGTTGGCTCTCAGCGGCACACACGACTTTCGCTATGTTACCATAGTGTCACAGTCTACCGATATAAAATCAAACGTAGACAGTTGGCTCTCAGCGGCACACATGACTTTCGCTATGGTCTGCAGTAGATCGCAGTGACATCGAGTTACATTGTCGTCACAGAATAACCCAAATGCCTCTATGGGCACCAGCCCCTCGACTTTCGCTACACAAATAATCCTCAGGAACTAGTTTTGTCCGGACTCCTCACAGGATCAACTTTAGAATCCCCCCTTGGGGTTCAAGGCAGTACCACCCAGTGGCACTCCTGAGAAGTTCATTTCAAGGGAGCGCCTTTTTCCCCAGAGCTATACTCAAAACATTTTATACTATATACTTATAGTATCTTCAAATCATACCCTTTATGATTTATCAAAATCTCCTTTACACAAAATCGATTACCAAAAATCGATAATTCTCAAACTAGGCTTTCCAAAATCCAAAATTGATTTCTCAAAAATCAAAAGCCCTTTCCAAAATCCATAGGTTCCCAAAACCTTTTCCAAAATCATTCTCATAAGATCCTTTATATATATATAGATATAGATATATATACTTTGAAAATCTTTGGATCATTTCAAACTTTGTATAAAACCTCTTTTATACTTCAAATATTTCAAAACCCTTTTCTTTTAGCAATAGATTCAACAAGGGAAGATTTACCTTATATAACAAGGATATATAACTTTATTTTATTCTAAATCAAATATTCACATTTGATAAATCTTTTATAAAGTTATTAACCATATTTCTTTTCAAAAACCATTTTACAGTTCTTATCCCCAATCTTCAATATCAATTTCATTCAAATCCGTACGATGCACACATATCATCCGTACACAATATCAATCTGATCACTCAATCGATCACACAATTTCACTTCCGAACTAGTATCGTCCACCCGACTTCCTAGTGCGGACTCAGATCTGGTTTCTTGATCAGAAACCGTCATTCTCCTTGCATAGTCGTAGCCATGATAGAGAATATCCAGAACCAATCAACAATCCATATCCAGGTTCGCCGTCGAAAATCGAGCGAAAAATCCCAACTCGAATCGATAATACTATCTCGAAATTCTGTGCTCGAATCTGGATCAAATCGCTATGCGAATAGAATAATATACGTATATCCTACGTATTTATCTTTATTGGTTATTAGCCAAATCAGTTTCCTTTTCTATTCATATTTCCTTTAATTTCATTCACTTAATCTCAATTGCTTCCATTTCCAATTGAGTTATTACTTCAATTACAAACAGTTTGAACTCTGACCTATTTAAATTTAAAAATAACTTGAAAAAATTTAAAATAGATAAGTAGTTGAAAAATAGTAATTAGTTTATAAGACAGTTTCAAAATAGTTAAATAGTTCCAAAATAATTGTAAAATAAGTATGAGATAGTTTGGGGTTTAAGAAGAAAGATTATATAGTAAATAGTTTGGAAAAATATATTTGTATTAAAACAATTTATTTTGAAAATAATCCAGAGCCAAACTGTTCAATTCTCATCAATTCAATTTAAATTTCCATCTCCATTTAAATTAACTCAATTGCAATTTAAATAACTTCAATTTCCATTGAAATTGATTTAATCCCAATTCAAGTTGAATTAACCTTAATTCCTTTCCAAATTCAAATCAAATTCCATTTGATTTTTAAACTTATACATCTTCAATCACAATTCTAATTAATTCAAACCAAATCCCATTTGAACAAATTTCAATTTAAAACTCAATTTTAAGCTATCTCAAATTTATATAAATTCGAGTTAAATTTCTAAATGTTGATTTAATTTCTTAAATCAAATTAACTTATATCTTTAAACCATTAAATTCTGAATCCAAATTCCAAATTCCATTTTAAAATTATCTTTACTTAACTTATTATAAAGTTCAAATAAGAATTCAAAAACAATTAAATTTCAGATTCTAATTTATTATCCATTTTCAATTTCCAGATCTCAAACCCATTTTGAGATCACTCATAGCTCCTATTTAAATTAATCATTTAACTACCCAAGTTAAATTTAAATTTCATCTTGAAATTTCCAATTCAAGTTGTTCAATCTAAACTTATTTAACTTCCTTAAGTTAAATTATATTTACTTAATCCGGTCAACTTTACACAATTTGAATTCCCATTCAAATTTTAAACTTCAGATTAATAATCTTTCCCCTTTTAAGTTTAAAAACTTACTTTACTTTGGGTTTTACATCACATTCCAATTTAAAACTCAACACTAAGTGTTCATCATTGGTATTATGTATATTCCTCATATATACATTTTCTTTACACACCAAGTTATACTTTAAATTTTAAACCATTCTTGGTTTAATTCAAAAACAAATTTTTCTTTTAATTTTCCAAACAACTCTTATTTTAAAATAAGATCATATTCAAAAACAACCTGAAAAATATTTATTCCTTTTCTTTTAATATTTTGAAAACAATTTCAAATGTTTTCAAACTTAGGATTCAAAACTTCACAATTTAAATCCAATTTAATTTACAAATTATAAGTCATATTCACCTAAAAGTTTACTTCCCTAAAATATTTCATTTTGCTTAGTCATTAACAACATTCATTATTAAACACAACTACCATTTATGATAATAACCAAGATTATCATATCTGGAAAACAATTCATTATTATCTTTATTCTTGATAACACTTCTACAAATCCAAGATTTTAATTTCAGTTTGAATTCTATTTCAAACTTATCTTCATTTAATTTCAATTTCGTTGTATTTCTATTACCACTTAATTCTTATTATCTTATTTAATTCCAATGATTCAACACCAATTTCTTTAATATATTAAAAGAAATATTGCTTTATATATCAAATATAATCTTATATAAAAATCATTTGAAATCTTTATATATGAAAATAACAAATACGCTCTCATATATATATACACTCAACTCGTTCTAGGGTACCATTGACCCTATCCTTAACGAGTAATCTCAACAGAGCCAAGGTTCTCGCTTAACCTGGCTCTGATACCAAATGTAACGACCCGGAATTTCCGACTCCTAAAATCCCGAATTGTTAAGGAAAAGAAAAGGAAAGAGGTAGAAGAAGAATAGAAAACAAAACTCAGAATCATATATTCTCACATTCGCAGCGGATAAAATATAATATCAAATAATATTCTTTACACAAAGAAAACTGTAATTGTTATTTTACATTCACTACATCAGAGTTACAACCATTTACAAATATACTAGACAGTTAGAATTAACATGTCTCAGATAAACAACAGTAATATGCTCAGCGGAATACACTCCATACGTTCCTGCCATCCAGCTCGCCTCCTGAGCTCCAGAACGTCCTTACCTGGAAATCTGTAATACTCGGTCTGACCCGAGCATTACATCAAAGTAACACCCGGGTCAGGCTGGAAACCAGCGTGAGTAAACTCATCTAACATGAAATTTAAATCCATAGAACTTATTTAAACCCGGGGTAACTCGTACTTTACTACAAGTAAACAACTCATATAGTCCACATTTTATTTTCACAAAACAATATCTAAGTATCCAACTTAGTTTAAATGATCCATATTATCCAAACCAGCCTATTGATTCCACATGTCAATCTATAAAGAATTATAGAAGATTTCAAATCGAAGTGGTGTCGGATATTTCTGATACCCGACTCCGGTCTCTTCGAATCCAATATCATCTTAACCCAAATTATTCAAATGAAATACAATTCAAATTTTAAATATAGGATGTCACTGTTTTAACCCAAACATATTATATCACATAGCATTCCATATCACATACTAGAGATGTCAACTAATCTAAACATACAATATCATTCAATTATTCATAGCAAGATTAATCAATCATATCATCTCTAATTAATTTAATTAACCATAAATGAATTAAATTAATCACTTCAATTACTTTTAAACCTTGATTATTTATTACAAACCAATTAATTAATCATCCAAAAATTAACCATCCTTGATTAATTATACTTTAATTATATTAGGTAATTAACCTTTAATTAATTTCACAAATTAATTATCCTTTAACTATTTACATTAATTAACTTTTAATTATTAGTTAATTAATTACCTTGATCTTTAATTAATTACTTTAATTAATTATTCTATAATCACTTACATAAATTAATTTCCTATTAATTAATCACATTCATTATTCACTAACCCTTTTAATTAATTGCCTTAATTAATCAATCCTTTAATTAATTACACTAAGTAACTAATCTTTAATTTCTTCTATTTAATTACTTTCATTAAGTAATTTCCCTTAATTAATTTCATTCGGTAATTAGTCTTTTAATTTCTTTCATTAATCAAGACCTTAATTAATTTTTTTTAATCTTTATTTAATTAAGTGCTTGAAATTTATATATATTAAAATAATTTATTAATTATAGTTAATACCACATACTTTAATCACTTCTTAATCTCAACATTAGATTTATTTGAAAACATTTAGGAACTAATTGCATAATTAATCTAATGTATGATTATATAAACCAAACAAAATTTAACTTTGGAAACTTGGTTATCTTTTCTTTGAAAACCTTTTCATTTAATATATATATACTTCTACAACTTAAACCCCTTTTTCTTTTTTTACATTTTGCTCTAAACTCGAACATTCATATATATTTAAAACAGGTCAGTATAGTACTTGAAACTCCCTTTTGAAAAACTTGGTTTAAAATCTACTTTTGTTTCCAGTCTGAATTTCATATTTCATTTTAAACTTGGACAGGATTTCTTTAAAATTTTAAAACCTGGTAACATACACAAATAAAAACTCGAGTAAAAATACAAAATTCCCGAGTCTCTCGCGAGCCACTCACGCGATTCACTTTGCTTCGGGTCTCCCACGCAAATTCCTCGAGAACATCCCGAGAATTCATTATCTTCCTAAAACCAGACAACGCTGGTGCACGCGTGCACGTACACAATCACTCCGACCACCACTGATCATCGCCGAGGTCACTCGCCAGTCATCGGTGATCTTCCCAAAACATCCCATCACCCAGAACTTTTGCATGGTCTCGAAATCGAATTCGAGCACAAAAGAATCTACCTGAACCCATTCGATCATCAGCAACCACCCCGTGCCGACCATTCCTACCACCAGCGTTCACGCCTTCATCACTGGAGACTCGTCAACCCATCCTTCTCCTAATCCACGTGGTCCGATCCATTCGATTTTACCAACTACGACCCAATTTCCCTTCAACCCATCAACGACCAAACTCATCCCTAAACCCTATTATCACTTCGCCGCACCACCACGGCACATGCTAACCCTTTCGACCAATTTTCTCGCCTTCCTCAATCCACCAACTACCTCAGGCCCGAACCCCGAACACCCCAGGTTCACCAATCGCCAGAAATTTGTGAAATCTCAATTCCCGTTCAACCCCAAATTACTCGATCAATACAAGTTTAAAAATCTAGATTTTACTCTTAAAAATCATTGTTTCCAAAATTGATTCAAAACATATAAGTTAAACTTGAGATTTATCTACTTTGATTTTTTTGATTTAAATTGATTTAGCACTGTACTCTTTAATTTTTGACACGATTACTTCATGTGTATACTGGAAACTATTTTTAAAAATCAAATCTGACAATTACTAACAAATTTCCTTTAAAGATCATAACATGAAAGTATTTTTATAGGGAGATATTGATTTTCTTTGATTTAGTTTTGACTGTTAATAAGAACAGAGATATTAACTATATACAGAGACATGCAGATCCATATTCACATTCATATTTACAATCATCTCTAAACAAACATGCAAAACATGCTACTTATCATAATTTCCAAGATTATCTTATGCAATCACACATATATACAGATTAAACTTTTAAGATACAAGTTTACTCACCTATTATAAGATGTTGAACAGAGACTTTGAAGCAGTTTTTAATTTGAAAACTTGTATGTTGGAAAATGCTTGATCTTTGAAACTGGACAACACTTAGTTGTTGAGATGATCTAAGCTTTTAAAAACCGAGATGGATTTCTTGATGATCTGAAACTTAATTGAGTTGCTGAAATGACTTTGCTTTTAAAACTGAAATGAATTTGCTGTTTGAATCTATCTCTGGTTTGAAAATGTTTACAGGTTTGGTAAAATTTCTCTGATTTAGAACGTGGCTGCAGTTTGATTTTTTAGAAAATGAGATGGAAAAAATGAATGAAGAATAAGAAGTGGTGCTATATAGATTTAAATTTTGATTTATTAAAATTAAAGAAATAAAATAAAAATGTGACACTTGTCACTAAACACATTTGATAAATTTACACATGTTATTAGAGGTGTTTATATGTTAACACATATATCTCTCATGCATAATTATAATTTTATTTATTTAAATAAATCTTTTATAATTTATTTTCTAATAACTAAATACATATTTTAATTATATAAATGGAAATCTCTTTAAAGAAATAGAATAAAAACAAACTATATTTATACAAAAATCATTTATACATACCTTTAAATCCAAAATATATATTAAGATATTTATATATTATCTTTTTGAAATCCAAATATAAATTCAAACTAATTTTTAAATAAAAATTAAAAAATCAATCTTAAAAATCAATTTGATATATATATATATATATATATATATTTAAACATCCATAATTTCAATTTGAAATAAATACTCTACTTAAAAATCTATATTCACACACATATATATATATACAATATTTTTTTTAATTAAATTAGATAACTATCCAATTATCCGATGCCTGAAAATCCGGGATATCACATAATCAAAGTCTTTGATCAGTGTAGTACGGTTAATAATAATCGTTATTATTGAACCAAGGACTTTGTGTTTGGACTATAGAGTTGAATATTGTAACGGACTGGGGATTTTCGACCTCGAAAATCGACATCTATATGTCCACTGTATAGACAGCCAAGTAGTTGAGTGCCGGAAATACCGAATCATTAGGGGTGAAGAAGAAAAAGGTAGAAGAAAAGAGAAACAAACACACAGAATCTCACAATCGTAGCGGAACAAAATATAATATATAACAACAAATTTTATACAAAATAATCTGTAACTGTTTAATACTTACAATCATCATAGTACACAATCATTACATCAAATCTGGACAGTTATAACAACTTGTCCTCATACAGCGGAAATACCCAAGTACGTGATATACGTCTGAACTCCTCCAGCTCGTCTCCTGAGTTCCATAGCATTTTAACCTGAATCTGTAATACTCGGTCTGACTCGAGAATTATAATAAAATAACACCCGAGTCAGTCTAGAAAATCAGCGTGAGAAAACACACTCAAATTGAATTATTAACTTTTCAAAATCCTTTGAAAAACAAAGGTATCTCGTAAGACCACGTCACAAATAAACACAACAGGTTTTTACCTTACAATAACCAAAACAATTTTTATCAAAATCATCTGATATTATAATAGTGTCTATAGAAAGTACATAGAATATAGCTGAAATGCTTACATCTCACGTTTCAGCATAGTTGGGCACAATCAAAACCGTACGGCGCTTATTGGAGAATGGATTCCATCGAATGACTGGGCTGCTGGGGTACCGCCCATCACAGTACACCTCTAGAACAACATACCGAGGACCACTCCGGGATCCCCTGCTACACAAGGCCGGACTACCCCTTAAACTGGATAGCCCGAATAAGATTACCCTACAGTTGGGATTAGCAACCGCACCACATAGACCGAAATAAAAGGGACTCTAGATAGGGATAACCTTACCCTACTTGGGCGCTACCCACTTATCCTTGCTGCATCTCCCATGTTTTAGCCATTCCCCGGTTGATGAGGCTCGAGGCTAAGCGTTACCTTTTAAAGAACACATTCACTTAGAATGCTCATCGTCCTCCAATGACGATGTTCTGATAGCATTCGTCCATACAAGTTGTCCTGGGTCTGGACAAACCGAATCACCGTCTTCATCATCTTCACGGTATTCATTCGTTACATTCAAACCGGATCGAAGTGGTTTTCGGATAATTAAATTCGATCCCGGTCTCTTCGAAACGATTAACGAAATTGGTCAAAATTCGATAGTCGGTTATTTAACTATCAATACACATCCATAACAACCACCAGGCCTCATTATAAATTTTTCCAAAAATTTATCTCAAATATCTTTATAAGATATTTCTTTCAGTTCCTTAACATTTGAAAACAGTTTTCCAAACCCCTTTTTATCTTCATGCGACATTTCCAACTTTCCCAATACTTAGAATATTTCCTTCACTTCATTTGATATTAAAACTTGGAAATATTCCTTTTATTTCCTTTTATTTTCTCAAAAATCATTTACAACTTTATTTGCAAATTTCCCAACTCGTTTCACACGAATTCTATAAATTTCGAAATTCCTTAATTGATTCCTTTAGTATTTTCAAAACCAATTATACTTGCTTATAAACTCGATTCCCTTTGTACTTCTTTATGAATTCTATTTCATTCTTCGAGTTCACTTCTATTTAACTTCTTTGAAAATTTTCTTACTTTTCTTCCCAATTCCATTTAAGAATTTTCTTATAAATCATATCCACTGAATAACTCATTTTCCCGGCTTCAGAGAAGGTTTATAAGTAAATTTAAAACATTTCAGAATTCTCTATATATATATAAATAAGTATTTTAAAGAAAATAATAATAATTTACTTTTAAGACATATTCAAATAATTATTTAAAATATTGAAACACCTTTTATAATATCACTTTCCAGAGCAGATTTAAAAGTTAGTATTCTATTTAAAATAAATATCAAGTATTTAAAAATTCATTTCTGAAGTATTCAATACTAACTAACTTTAAAATTTCATAGTTTAATAAATAAAAGTTTCCTTTTTAAAATTTAAAACTTAACATATTTAAAAATTTATTTTCAAGTCTGGATACCCAAATTTCCAGTCTATAACCCATCTCGATTTTCATCACATTTCTTCCATTCCGGTCTCCTAAACCATCTTCATTAAAAATAGTATCTACTATTTTTCTCACCCTATTTCCATATCCCAATATAAATTATTTCCGTAAAATTTACATTCCAAATTCATCACCCAATATCACTTCCCTTTTATTTATAAACCCTATTTATAAATTTTTATAACTCCTTTTGAGTTCCACTAAAAACAATCCCATTTATAAAATTCCATTTTATAAATTCAATTCCTTCAAAAATCCATTTACTTTTGCCCATCTATTTCAATGGCGATTTCAACCCTTTTTCCCGAATATCATTTTTTTGAATCCAGTCTTTAATAATTCCTTTATATAATTTATTTTAAACTCTCTATTTAAAATATTTTCTCGCATATTTTTGTATAACCAAAAACCTATTTTTGCTTAAACAAATCAGTCTCTTTAAAATACCCAATTTTTGATGTATATATTTTAACTAAAATAAATCTCTTTTTAATTCCTTAAATTTTAAAATAATATCCAGGGTATTTAATATTTCCATAATTAATTTCCATGCCATTATATCATTTAAAAATTCTCAACACATAATAATCCAACACACACACACACATATATATATACACACTAATATATTTAAGGAATCCAGTTGGATCCCTCCAACCTGTTTTTCCTGCATCCACAGATGTTAGACAACAATAAAAATACCAATCACACTTCGAGGGGGATATCGCGGTATATAGGGTCATCCGCTATTATGCGGGGCGCATAGGGTCTCATCCGCTATATATATGCGGGAATATCACTCCAATATTGATATATATACTACTATATATATGTATAACCATCCAACAGATAATTATAAATTTATTAATCCAATCAACATCCAATAATTTAAATTTAAACATTTAAATTTAAAAATGGTAATCCAAATGAGTGAGAAATTCTCACCTTTGATTTTTATTTGCAAACCCTTTTCATCTCGCCTTGTTTTCTTCACGATTCTTAGACCTTGTATAAATGAATTACAAACTTATAAGTCATCGAGACTTACACTTGTAATTTACTAAACAAACGTACATGAATTTAGTTTAATAATTTTTTTCTCTCTCTTCATAATAATAAATAGACTACCACAGAAATAACCTGATAACTGAAACAAGCTTGCCACCCTCAAATCCCCCCCATTCAGCCTCGATTTTGCCTCCAATCCCCATCACTTGACGTGTGCCTCCGAACCCACCTACCTCAGGCCTGCTCCACTGTCGTTCCCCTTTCCTGGCCACGACTGAGCTTCACGCAAGATGAACCATCTCCCATCTGACATCGCGACTGCCCACACTCGCATGCCTCGTACTCGCGCCTTGCAACCACCATCCCTAATACCCTCCACCATTTGAACTTCGATCGACCACCACGCACATGCTCTCGCCTCACTTGCAACCGAGATTCGTACTAGGAGTCCTGCCTATCAGCCACCCTAATTATCGATTCGATACGAATGATACGCTTGCCCATACGCGATGTCGATCTCGATTTCCCATTCGATCGTGTTCAGCTGGTTCGAATGAAAAAGGGGAAAGAAATTGATCTAAAAGAAAGTGGAGATCGCGTTCAGCTGGTTATACGAGGAGACGAGTTCTTCCTTTTTTTTAAATGTTTTCGTGAAATTGATCTGAAAGAAAATGGTGAGAAGACGTGATTTAAAAGATGGAGGTGGCGTGTAGGGATGGTTGTACAGTGATTTTGAAAAGAAAATAAAGTTGACGTAAAAGAAATTGTCACGTCAATGGATATATATTATTATTTAAATTGAAATCATCTCAAATTCGCAGCCAAAAATCTCGACCTCCTATCGAGGCGTGCCGCTAGGCGTTTATAATGTTATACCCCTATTTCGAATGCAATGGAAAATATTTCGAGTCCTAATTCGAGTGGAGAAGATAGCTTTTTGGATCCAATTATTATATTGAATTTTGATATAAATTTCAGCGCGTTTCTATCCCGTATGATCAAACGATAACTCCAAATACCATGAAATTTGAAATCCGATAATAATACACTATTACGGATTGAATGGAACCCGTTTCATCGAATTCCGAGACTATGTCCCATGGCTATTTTTAAATGTCAATTTAAATGATATATTTTTAAAACTGAACAAATCACTTTTAAATTCAAATTTTAAAGTTGCACCGTCTTCGGTATATAAATTTTATAAGCCTTTAAATTATTTTTATCGGGCTAAAACTCAAGGTACAAAATTTTGACAAATAAATTTCAATAATTAAATTATCCAATAAGTCGCTATATTTAAATTTCTGAATTTATTTTATAAATAAATCCAATTTTCATATTTAAAAACAATCTATAATTCAAATCCAATATTTAAAACCATTTAAATATTCAAAATCGATCAATGAAAAATCCGGGTCGTTACAAATGTGGACGATACTGGAATTTTAACCATTACCAAATTCCATAAGTCCAAAGTGATATAGTTTTGATGAAGAGAATTGGTATAAATAATTGTCACTAACGGGTACTGCTTAAAATAGTAAAATTGGATTTTACTAAAAAATGTTTAAGTGATAAATTCAACCAAACCATCACACCACTAGCTAAGTTGCAATTTGAATGTTAGTGTTCAAATTGTTTGATATTAACGTTGACTGAATTTACACATGTGAGTCGCACAACCGCATTGGTAGATTCTTTGATATACCACAAGATTTATGATTGTTATAAATTAAATAAATAAATTAATATTTATGAAATATTAATCGTTTGTTTATTTAATGTATTGAGAGCCATTAGTATTTTTTGGGTGCCAATGGTAATTAATTAGGTGCATATATAAAGGTTATATATATACGAATCGATGTTCGATATCGATATGCATTTAAATGTAATTAATTGCTAATCAATTTAGAATGATTTAAGGCTTATACTGCCTTATCTATCAGCTATAGAAGAGCAAGAGAGGGGCTCAAGATTCAAAAAAGATGGATCTAGATTTAGTGATTGAGAAGGAATAAATCAAGGAGAGAATACCACATTTGCTCTCTCTATAAAAGACCACATCAGCCCTCGTTGTTTAGATAACCTTTTGCTCTCCCTCGCCTCTATGATAACTGCCATTTCCAACCCCCTTCGGCCAATTGACTGGAACGATGATTTCTTAAAATAAAACACTGTTAATCTGTAACTGCTTGACTAATTAGATATGACTTTATATATGTGCATATATACATTTGTATGTGTGTATGCATGTATCGGCGAGTCTACACTTACAGTTTTCTTATATATTGACATTGATACTGCGGTTCCATGATTTGCTTGCTTATGTTGTTGCGGTATCATTGACTGGTTCACTTGATTTCATGGTTCGCGGTTGTGAACACTGCCTAGCTTCGGCTATCTGTTTTAGTTAAAAATCTAGTTGATAGTTGGTTTTGGCTCAACTTGATACGTGTAGTTGTTTTCACAATACATGTATAGGTTGTACCATTGTTATTCCTGGTTCATATCTGCACTTGACAATTTGAGTGCTTGTAGTAGTATTGATTTTATATGAAGTATTACTCTTGTTTAGTTTCTGGGTTTCACCATACTGTTGTTTGCATTTGTACCATGTACTTGAGTCTGGTTCTTGTTACACTTCACCTGCTATGTCTTTGTTCATGTTGGCACTGAAATTTGCTGTGGCCTTCATTGTTTTTGGTCTGGCATATGAACTGCTGCTATATCAATTTGAGTCTTGACCAATATTGAAGTAGTCTTCATTGTTGCATGTATCACTCTTCATTCACTTCAGATGCTCTTCACTGTGGTATATGTCTGCATCCATTACTTGAGTTGCCATTTCATATGCTTGCACTACTTGAGGTTGTCTTCATCTATGTTGTTTTGTAGTAGCACTGTATGTCTGCAGTCTTTATTATGTCATCTGAATTGCTTTCGACTGCACTGTTGCATTGTGATTTCATGCCTGTAGTTGCATTCCAATTGTATTTGTGGTGCTCGTTTGTGGGCCTTTGTGCCTGCTGCACTTGCATTGCCCAGTTTCGCAGTTGCATCCCCTATATGTGTTTCTACCTGAACATCACTGCATTGGTTTCATGTAGTATTTGGGCCTTACATCTTACTGTTCACTAGTAGTTGACTAGCTGTTTTGGGAGTTCCAGGTTCATTTTATTTTAATGTGTGCAGGGTGAGTTTTACCTGTTGATCATTCTTGGAAATCTGCAAACTTAAAAAAAAAAAAAAAGAATTTTGGCTGGCTTCGGCCTTGACTATTTTTAAACTTGATTTGGACTTGTTTATTTCATTCTGAAATATGCTTGTCCGATATTGAACTGCTCTCTGAAACAATTGTTTCTAATTTCATTTATTGGGAATATGCTCCACCTGTTCATTTGCATGTCTGCACTTATGGGTAGCTTGTCAATGCGGGCATTGTCTTCAAGTATAGCTGCAATATTCCATTTTCGTTGTACACTTGTGCAGTTTGGTTATGTGATGTTGCCTCTGTGTATTTGTAGCAGTTTCATGTTGCACTGTTATCTATGCACACGAGTTGGCGGGGCAGTGCACACGTGTACGAATGCACACGTGTGTACGGCAGCCAATCGAGTTTTGATGGTTTTAAAGTGACAATCTCAATTGTCTTAAATTGATTTAGTCGAGTTGATAAATTGTTTATTTATCTCTGTTGATGTTTTAAATCTGCTGATTTATTGTTTAACACTGTTAAGTGTTATATTTTCGTTATCCGATTTCTTTGTTTAAAGAGTCGGATAGACGAGAATTATTGTGACTGTCGTCTATTTAAATTATTATTGCCTATATGCACTAATAAACTGGTTTGAATTAGACTGACCTGTGTATTATTTTCTTTTGAATATAATACTCGGGTCAGACCGAGTATTTTTACAGCTTGAAGATTTTCGAGCAGCGAAGTTAGAGAGAGAGTAAAGAATCATTTATTTCGAGAAAATTGTATTTTAAGATATTCCGCTGTATCAGTATTAAATTGTATAAAACTCTGATGTATTCTAAAAGATTTATAGTAATGAAATAAAGATTCATTTGTTTTAATTGATTGTTAATATCTGTGTTTCTGTGGCTGATTCTGTTTAAACCTTATAAACTAAATAACAATTCGTCTTTTTGAACGTTTCTAGTTGGTTTAATTACCGACTGGAGGCGGTCAAAAGGGGGAATGTTATAGCGTGGTATCGGAGCTTTGGTTTACACAAAGCTTAGTTTATGATGTTTAATATGAATAGTTACTAGAAACACTTTAAAAAGGAAACGTTTTTCAAATTTAAAGAAGTATAAAATTGTTTTAGAAAATATAAGATGAATGAATTTGGAATAGATCTTATATAAGTAAAGTGATTATTGAATATGAAATGAAGATTTTTAACTTAAGAAAAGTTAAATTGAATTGAATTAGTATCAATAAATATACGATTTGAAATTTAACTAAAGGAAGTTAAATAAATTGAACTTGATTTGATAAAATTATTGAGATGGAAAGTTAAACTTGAAAGATAAGTGATTATACAATATGAATTGGGAAGTTTAAATTAATAAGTTGTTTAACTTATAAAATGAGAAAGTTTAAGTAAACCAGTTGTTAAATGTTTGAACAGTTTTGTTAAGTGAAACAAAATCTGAATTTTGAATAGTGATATGAATTTGACTTTAGTAAAGTTAAATAAAATAGAATTTCAAATAGATTTGAGACGAACTTAAGTTGTATGGTGAAAATAAATGCAAGTGAAGATAAAATGGAACATGGCTTAAGTAATATTGAATCAAATTGAATTTGATATCAAAATGAATTGATAAAGTGAAGAATGAATATGAATTTGAGTTATAGAAAAGGAAATTCAACTTTAATTGTAAAAGTGAATTAGTGAATATGGTGAGTATAAGAATTCAATCAGAATTGGAATATAAACCAATTGAAATTAAGTGTGTTAAACCAAATTGAATGTAAGCAAAGTAAATAAATTTGGTTAAATTGAATGTGCATTGGTTGCTAGTTGATCGTATGGAAATTCATTAAGTATTAATGAAATTGAATTAATGGAAATTGAAACCTATGTAAATTGAATTCAAATTGAAAGCAATCTAACTTGAATATGAATTAGTGAATGTGAACTAATTGGATATGAAGGAATGTTAGTAAGGAAAAATCCAATGTGAATAAATCAAATGTGATTAAATTGGAAATCAAGTCGATGAATGATTATTAAAGAACTAGTTGATTATCTTGGAAATGGAAAACTAATAAATTTATATAATAGTTTAAAATGGAATTTTGAATTATTATAAACGGCTTAAATTGAAGATTTGAAAAGTGTTGATAAAATATTGGAATTGTATAAGTGTAAAAAAGTGAAATATTTAATGGATTTCATAAGTGAATGGAAATTACAGAATTAAGATTGTGAAGTTATAAAATGAATCGAAGTTGCAAAATAAAAGAATTTATAAGTAATTTACTTGTAAATTAAAATTCTGATATAAAATTGAGTTATAAAGGAATGATTAATAAAGCAATTTTTATAAATTGAAGTCTTTATAAATGGGAATAGAATTTATAAAACGTTGTTTATAAATTCGAAACTGACTTATTTTGATAAGTAAATTCTTATAGCTTGTTAAAAGATGTATATTCACGATTTTGGACAGTGAATATATTATTGAATGAAATGGACATGTTTTGGGAAAGTGATATTTTAAAACGAAGTAATTGTTTTAAAAAGATGTTTTCAAGGCATTGAATATCGAAACCATAGATTTCAACATTCATTGTTGAAATAGACGTTTTCGAGATATAAGGAAATGGTGGACTATAACACTATTGTTATAGTAAATGATTTCCGAAAGGAAATGTTTTGTATAGTATTGGGATTTATACATCTATCTAAATTTCGAATCCCTATACTAGTGATTTTGAGTTGTCGTAACGATGTTTTACGTAACATTCGTTTTAACTCAAATAAATATGCGAAAGAGAATGATTTCCTTAAAGATGAAATATATACTTAATTTTGATTTAAGTATATCGAATATTTTCAAATGTTGAAAATAAAATGGATTTGTGAATTACTTATTTTTAAATAAGTATGGAAATGTTTTTCCAAATATGAAATGTTGTGAATATATTCCGTAAGGAATAAATGATTTGAAATTCATTTTTTTTGAAGTCGAAGTTGAAAAGTTAAATGAGAATTTGAACAATTTGTTCAATTTGAAATTTTTCAAAAAGATTGAATCGTTAAGTTAAAATTGAGTTTAACTTCGACATCAAAGACAATATAAGTTGAGCTTTGAATTTCAGATGATGATTTGGATTGCATGTCTAACATTGTGAATTGATGACATAGCAATTGATCTCTATTAAATATATATCTGTTGGTGGCGGAGAATTTATTCTCTTAGCTTAACACCCTTCTCTGAGACGTACGAGCTCAGAGGTTATATATCGATAGACATCAATTCTGTGTTGAGAATTGACGATGTAGCGTGAAATTCAAATCGAATGTGAAAGTCGATAATAAATGGAATTATGAATATGAATTAGGTTTGAGATAACCTTAAATTTCTAAATCGACTTAGAGGAAAATTTTGAAATCCTCTATTTTGTTATGAATATGGATATGTAAGTTTTTAGAACTTATATATATGAATGCGGTGAATTTGAAACCGTTAGTTTAGAAAGACATTGTTATGGAAATCTTATGTATGTTTACATGGATATGATATGTACGAAATGTGAAATGAAAGTACTACATATATGATATTATGTTTTCTAAACTGAGGATGTGGAAAAGTACCTTCCATTTATTATTAGAGAAGGTATTGGAACTCGTGAAGAGTATCCATTTGAAATTCGTAGCTACATAGAATTTTAGTCAGAGTGACTATTTGAATCGGAAATCCTTCGCGATAGTTCATCGCGATGAGATTAGATTTGATTGATGATTAGCGTAATTTGAGGGGCGAGATGCCCACAGTTACAAGCGATTCCACTGGGATAGTGGCGCAACCGCCGAGTAAACTGCAATCTAATGCCAGGCGAAATTTGAGGGGCGTGATGCCTACAGACACGAGCGATTCTACTGGGATAGTAGCGTAACCGCCGTGTGTACTGCAATCTATGGCGACAACCATGGCGAAATTTAAGAGATGAGAAATCTACAGCCACAAGCGATTCTACTGGGATAGTAGCGTAACCGCCGGGTGGAACTGTAATCCATGGGGGAACGTGCTTTCCATATCCATTTTTAAAAGAATTTTTAAAAGTATTTTCACTGGGAATTGAAGCAAGTATGTTTAGTACTTGGAGATTTTTAGACCTGCGCCTGGCCAGCGTATGTCTAATGTCTGTGAGAACGAAAATGGACTTGTTAAATTTTGAGTTAGCAAGTATTTTCAAACTGTAAATAGTGAATCAATGATTTGAAAGTAAAATTTCAAAATTCCTACCTAATGAACTAAGGAAGAGGATTTTTGTAATGTTTTGAAAGTCCACAGCTTTGGAAGATATATATTATATAAATCTCCAACGTGAAGAATTTTAAGTTTGAATCTGAGTGTTGTAAATTAAAAATGTTAGTAAAAGACTTTTGCGTTTTGATTTTAGAAATCAATGATTGTAGAAATCATTGAATAAAAGAGAAAATAAACAGAACTAGAGAGATTAAACAAATGGAATGAATCCTATATTCATTTATTTGTAATAAGTTTTAAGTTTAGTAAAAAAAAAATTGACTAGAGTATAAATATCGATGAAATTTTAACAACCTTTCCTTTTCGTGGACGAAAAGTTTTTAAGGAGGGGAGTTTGTAACGACCCTGAATTTTGAACAATTTAAATTGAAAATATTTAATTAATTTTAAATATTTGAACGATGATTTGACTTGAATTTCAAATTATCAGAATGAATTGGCGATTTAAATTTTTGAATTTAATCTATTGAAAGTTGAATAAAATTTGAATCTTCAATTTTAAGCCGGTTAAAAATAATTTAAAAGCTTGAAAAATTCATATTGATAATACTGAAGGTAATAGAAGCTTCAGAATTGAATTTGAAAACGATTCGTTCAGTTTTGAAATTATATCGTTTAAATTGAAAATAAGAATAGTCTTCCGAGGCACAGTCTCGGAATTTAATGAAACCAGTTTCATTGGGTTCGTAATATTGAATTATTACTGGATTTCAATTTTCGTATTTATCAGAATTGTTTTGTGAATATATGGCGGGTAAACGCGTATAAAATTAAATTGAATTCAAATTGAATTTCTGTAACAACCTGGATTTTTGCCCGAATTAAAATCATCGATAAACGATTAAAGTTGACAGATAATTTGTTGTTATTGTTGGAAAATTTTATAACGATAAAATCTTCGTAAATTAATGATTTAATATCAATTGTTAATTTCTGTTTGAATTGGGAAATTGTAAATCGATTAAAATTCTTTTATCAAATTTTATTAATACGAAATGAATATATATACATAGTTTAGATTTTAACAACATAGTTTAGATTTTAACAACAAAATTTAATACAAAACAAATCAGTTTTAAAAAGAAAAAGAAAAAAAATAATAAAGGAAAAAAAAATATCTTACACCGGTCCATACCTCAAGCCCATACCGACCCATTTTCCCCCATCCTTATCTCTCATAAATCACGAAACCCTTCCCTCTCTCCCTCATTCGTTCACGAGAAAAAAAAAATCGAAAACCCTAGGAAACAAATAAAAATGGCGGCGAGAAAAAAAACTAGGGCTTCGTTTTAAATCAAAGGCGCCGGCTTTGTCTTCCTCTTCGCTCGTTCTTCACCGCCGCGGCATCAACTCCATCTGCTCCGATTCGTCGAGTAAAGGTGAGGAATTTTATTTCTCACATCTAATTCATACCTCTAGCGTATTAGTATTTGAATCCTGTGATTTTTCGTTCGTTTCTGTTTCATGGCTGTAGTGGTTTCGATTTTGTTGTTCGATTTTCTGACTGTCCAATTTTGTTTATGTGGATTTTGTTCGAACTCTTATATTCTCGAGTAGATGGGTTTCACAGTTTAGTTTCGTGGATTTCTGGTGACTTCGGGTTTAACTTTGTTGTTGTGATAATGTGGGACTCGGCTTTAAACTTGATTTTTTTGACTGGAGTCGACTTCGTTGGTCATCACTGTTTGTTCGATTTCGATTTTGATTTCGTTCTTTGACTGGAACGATGATTTCTTAAAATAAAACACTGTTAATCTGTAACTGCTTGACTAATTAGATATGACTTTATATATGTGCATATATACATTTGTATGTGTGTATGCATGTATCGGCGAGTCTACACTTACAGTTTTCTTATATATTGACATTGATACTGCGGTTCCATGATTTGCTTGCTTATGTTGTTGCGGTATCATTGACTGGTTCACTTGATTTCATGGTTCGCGGTTGTGAACACTGCCTAGCTTCGGCTATCTGTTTTAGTTAAAAATCTAGTTGATAGTTGGTTTTGGCTCAACTTGATACGTGTAGTTGTTTTCACAATACATGTATAGGTTGTACCATTGTTATTCCTGGTTCATATCTGCACTTGACAATTTGAGTGCTTGTAGTAGTATTGATTTTATATGAAGTATTACTCTTGTTTAGTTTCTGGGTTTCACCATACTGTTGTTTGCATTTGTACCATGTACTTGAGTCTGGTTCTTGTTACACTTCACCTGCTATGTCTTTGTTCATGTTGGCACTGAAATTTGCTGTGGCCTTCATTGTTTTTGGTCTGGCATATGAACTGCTGCTATATCAATTTGAGTCTTGACCAATATTGAAGTAGTCTTCATTGTTGCATGTATCACTCTTCATTCACTTCAGATGCTCTTCACTGTGGTATATGTCTGCATCCATTACTTGAGTTGCCATTTCATATGCTTGCACTACTTGAGGTTGTCTTCATCTATGTTGTTTTGTAGTAGCACTGTATGTCTGCAGTCTTTATTATGTCATCTGAATTGCTTTCGACTGCACTGTTGCATTGTGATTTCATGCCTGTAGTTGCATTCCAATTGTATTTGTGGTGCTCGTTTGTGGGCCTTTGTGCCTGCTGCACTTGCATTGCCCAGTTTCGCAGTTGCATCCCCTATATGTGTTTCTACCTGAACATCACTGCATTGGTTTCATGTAGTATTTGGGCCTTACATCTTACTGTTCACTAGTAGTTGACTAGCTGTTTTGGGAGTTCCAGGTTCATTTTATTTTAATGTGTGCAGGGTGAGTTTTACCTGTTGATCATTCTTGGAAATCTGCAAACTTAAAAAAAAAAAAAAGAATTTTGGCTGGCTTCGGCCTTGACTATTTTTAAACTTGATTTGGACTTGTTTATTTCATTCTGAAATATGCTTGTCCGATATTGAACTGCTCTCTGAAACAATTGTTTCTAATTTCATTTATTGGGAATATGCTCCACCTGTTCATTTGCATGTCTGCACTTATGGGTAGCTTGTCAATGCGGGCATTGTCTTCAAGTATAGCTGCAATATTCCATTTTCGTTGTACACTTGTGCAGTTTGGTTATGTGATGTTGCCTCTGTGTATTTGTAGCAGTTTCATGTTGCACCGTTATCTATGCACACGAGTTGGCGGGGCAGTGCACACGTGTACGAATGCACACGTGTGTACGGCAGCCAATCGAGTTTTGATGGTTTTAAAGTGACAATCTCAATTGTCTTAAATTGATTTAGTCGAGTTGATAAATTATTTATTTATCTCTGTTGATGTTTTAAATCTGCTGATTTATTGTTTAACACTGTTAAGTGTTATATTTTCGTTATCCGATTTCTTTGTTTAAAGAGTCGGATAGACGAGAATTATTGTGACTGTCGTCTATTTAAATTATTATTGCCTATATGCACTAATAAACTGGTTTGAATTAGACTGACCTGTGTATTATTTTCTTTTGAATATAATACTCGGGTCAGACCGAGTATTTTTACAGCTTGAAGATTTTCGAGCAGCGAAGTTAGAGAGAGAGTAAAGAATCATTTATTTCGAGAAAATTGTATTTTAAGATATTCCGCTGTATCAGTATTAAATTGTATAAAACTCTGATGTATTCTAAAAGATTTATAGTAATGAAATAAAGATTCATTTGTTTTAATTGATTGTTAATATCTGTGTTTCTGTGGCTGATTCTGTTTAAACCTTATAAACTAAATAACAATTCGTCTTTTTGAACATTTCTAGTTGGTTTAATTACCGACTGGAGGTGGTCAAAAGGGGGAATGTTACAATACCGATCTTCATAAGTTAGATTATATCAGGGGAAAACTACTTTGTTAGATTGTTTCATGCTCAACATGGTTCTACACAAAAATCCAGAAAGAACTATTACTTAATTATGAAAAGGTGTTCCTCCAAACTATGATTTTTTGAAGTGTTGGGGTATCTAGCTAAAGTGGATCTACCGCAGTTTTGAAAAATCAAGAATGGATATTAGATGTTTGATTGTGAGTTCCTTCTTGTCCTTATAATATAGGATAATAGATTTACAAGAGGGTAATGTGAGAAAATTGAAAATATATTTTTTAAGTTGATCTCACAACATTGAGTAAATCTTGGAAAGATTTGATTGTTTTTATGTGGCATCTATGTTATATCTCCATGGTTCTTGCATATGTAAGAATAAATAACATAATTAGCCAAAGGATGAATGGGGTAAAATCGAAGGAAGCGTCATGTTTCTCTTGAATTATTAAACATACTATTACTTATGATGTGAGGAGCTACATTTGTACCCCTTTTCATGAACGTTGGAATTTTTGTAAGAGCATGTAATAGAAAGAGAAGACACATCTATGTCAAACCTAAAGAAATTAAGAAATTGGTGGATGAAGGGATTTCATGAAAATGAATAAGATCAAATAGAACTTCATGGATCCACTTTCTAAATTATACGAAGGAGAGAAATAGGCCTCGAGCCTAGAGTAGAGAAAAATTGATGAATGCTCATTAGTGGTCAAACAGTAAAACATGATTACTCTTCCCTTAATATTTTTGTGTTTATGAATTTGATTACTTAATTTTTGGTGGTGCTTTTGAGACACACTTGATGGATCTTTCTACTTGATATGATTATGAGCTTTTTTACTTTTATATAATCCATAACTAGTTATTGATGATGCTTTTGAGACACACATGATGGATTTTTCTATTTGATATGATTTTAAGCTTCTTTACTTTTATATAATCCGAAATCAATTTTTGGTGGTGCTTTTGAAACACACTTGATGGATTTTTCTGTTTTATATAATTTTGAGCTTCTTTACTTTTATATGATCATAACTAGTTTTTGGTGGTGCTTTTGAGATGCACTTGATGGATTCTACTATTTGTTATAAGTTTAAGCTTTATGCTTTTGTATACTCCATAGCCAATTTTTGGTGGTTCTTTTGAGACACACTTTACAGATATATCGATTTATCTTAGTTTGAGTCTATTTGCTCTTTTCAAATCCATAACCAGTATTGGTGGTGCTTTTGAGACATACTTGATGGATTACATTAATTTATTTGAGGTAATGCCTTAGTACTCGTATATAATTCATAGCCAGTATTTGTGGTGCTTTTGATACGCACTTGATGAATTATATTTATTTATTTTTTTAGGTTGAGCCTTTTGCTCTTAATGAGTCCATAACCATAAGTGGTGGTGCTAGAGTGAAACACTTAATGGAATCGCCTACTTGAGTGTGAAGGTGGGCCGCCTTCTATGAAAGACAAGTGAGCTCTCTAGAGCGCTCATGAGTCCCTAAGTAGGCGCATGGCGATTAAAAGTGCATATTTATTGCGAAGTTTCTAGAAATTGAAGTGTAGTATGTGTTGTGAGATCTCAACCTAAATTTTTGTAGTTTAAAGAGAAATTCACTACTTAGATTAAGTTTTGAACTCATTCTTTATGTACCAATTCAATCGAAAGACGTTGATATTTACGTATGAAAATTTCTTCTTGCCCAAGTTATTTTCATTCACCGTCTTTTATTTTTGTTTTAATTAGTGAGGGATCGTTGGATAATAACAACAAAACCAAATTCCTTTCATTGCTTGACCTTTAGCAATCTTCATTAATGGAAAAATGTTTTTATGGAACGATTATTTATTATGATTTATAGGTTTAAGAGAGAACAATTTTACGTTTATTTTATTCTCTCTCATTTCCTTATTTTTTGAAAAAGGAATACGAAATCTATAGTAAACAAAATTATCCTCTTCATTCTCCTCACTCTACAGTTTCCTTTAAAATTAAACCTATCTTTCAAAATACTTAAAATCCAAGGCAATGACTTCTACAGATCTCCAAATCCTTTGACTTTGAGTGCACAAGTTTGAAGGACGGTTACGTTAACTTTGGGGAGAGGACGACAATTATTGATTACACCGTAGTTGTGCGAATTTCGCTTTCAAGGTAGTGGTCTCATTCACGACACAATTCTCATCACTTTTTCTTTCTTGTTCTTGCCCATCAATTTCCAACAGATATTTCCCTAAAGTATTTTATGGACCGTGTTTGGGGAGTTGAAAGGATGAGGTTTCATCACCCTCAGTAAGGATATCCCAAGATGAGAAGCTAAATTCACCGGAGGATGCATCCAAAATGTCTTCAATAGTAGCGCCTCCAGTACCGAAGGCTGAAAGAACACCAATATCACTCAACGAGCCAAAGATATTTTCTGAAGACCCTACAGGTGGTGCTACCTCACCAATTGGTGCCAGATTTGGACCGGGAGCTTACCGAGCAGACTTGATAACTAATCATGTCGGACGAGGGAGGACATGAACAATATTACCTACAGAGGATCTGTCCCCATATGATTCGTTCTCACCCAGACCGTAGTCTTCATCGTCGTCATCTTCTGTCTACTGCATCCTTGTCCTCTTCTTCCCTCCATTTTCTTCTCCTTCTTCTCCTTCTCCTCTTTCCTCTTCGCCTCCTACTCCTTCATCTCATTCCCTCACCAAGTTCTCTTCAAGTACTGTTTCTTCTTCTTCATCAACATTCGCTTTGCCTAATTGGCTTTCACCATTTCCTTGATCGTTGTCATCGTCCTGAATGAGGTAAAGGGCCCGACAGTTGTAACACCTCGAAAATTTAATAAAAGAATTAAATTTAAATAATAAAAGGCAGAAATGGAATTTTTGCAAATTTTCAAATCTGGCTACAAAACTTGCACCATTGCGTTCTTAGCGATTTTCTAGACAATATTCATATATAACCTTTTGAAATCGGAGCTAAAATGGAAAAGTTATAAACGTTTGAAAACTGATAGTCAAATTTAATTAAATAAACAAAATGTGAAGTAAATATTAATAAATAAGGAAATCCACCGATCGATAGATTGATTGGGTCGACCGATTGACCGCAAGCAGTCGACCGCCATAATCAATAGCGGTCGATCGGTCGAGTTATATCGGCTAGGGTTTTGAGCGGGCAACGAACCAGATTTGATTTAATACTTTTCTTAACAACAAAGTATATGATTAGCGACTAGGATTTAAGTAAATATTTTCCAAAGGTCGATCAATGGTCCATATTGCTTTGAAATCCCTATAAACACACAACTAATGAAAATCCTAGTTCACAAAATATTAGTCAACACATCCAGACTCTATCAAATTCAAATCTCTTCCTCAAATCACAAACTTATTCAAAAATAGAGGGATTAAACAAATTAAATCAAGTAGAGAGCTAGCAAACAGAGTAAATCCGTGTGACGGTTCGAAGGAGATAACTTTGATTTGAGGTGGGTGGGTGTATTGCTAATAAGATAATTTACATAAAATTAATTTTAGGATATCCTATTTGATCTAGGTTGTTAGAAATCAAATTGAAAACATTATATAATTAAATTGGTATTCCGTTTTTCTAATCTAGATCTGTTAACATAAATTGGTAAACTAAAGAATTGACATAACCCGTGATGTTAATAATAACACTAGGTTAAATTGTTTTTATTGTAAATCTATAAATTGAATTTGAATAGGAATTTTTGATAAATTGAAATTTTGGGTTTACTGTAATTGCTGTAAGATGAAATTGTAAGTTACTGTAATGGAATTTTGGGAACGAATATGGTTAAATAATAATGAACAAACCAAAACAATGATAATTCCTACTTAAACATCGACGATCGGTCGACTTCTCTTACTAGAGCAGTCAATAGCAAGCGGTTGACCACTCCGATATATAGCGGTCGGTCGGCTAGCGTTTCCAAAGCATAGTACAGACCTCAGCCTAAGGCCTCGGTTATGAATAAAATAGTTAGTGTATATATATTATACATATATGTATGTTAGTATAGATAAGGAAGCTAGTTCCTTATGTGGTGACATTAGGACGTTGCGGGACTGGGTAAAAGCTATTTTCGATTGGGGGCGATTCTATGGTAAATTGCACTCACAAAAGGTTGTATGGTGGACGTGCAACACTGATGATGATGCCTGATGCAATGTGTGGTCCGATACTAGCGGGAGTTCCTTAGTATTCATGGATGACATGATGTGATGATGTGTTGTTGTTGGATCCCAGCGCGCAATAAGAGGCATTGCATTACCATCGAGAGGTGGACACAGAAGTAGACAATGAGACACTTCAGCGAGTCGGCATTGTGGGCTTCCCCTTAATGCATAATTGGGGCACGGGTAGTCGTAGTTATGGAAAATTTAGTCCCATGGTAGAAATTGTAGGAAAACCTATATTGGAACAGTTACATGTGGTTGTAATGTGAGAAATGGTACGGCAGTCCTATGTGAAATAGTTTAAGTAGTTACCAGCCGATCATTAGTTATCTACATATTCGATTAGTTGTTCGATTCTAAGTATGAACTTGCACAAGCAGTTTGGGTAGGCGTGTATTCAGCTAAACCCCTTAAGTAAAGAAAACAAGTAACTCACGAACACTTGCGAGACATTCTAGGTCAAATAGGGGATTAATAAATCAACTGCATGTGATTGCCATATACTAATAGTGTACTCATTCATCAGACTTTTTTCTAACCCACCCTTTTCCTTTCTTTTTCCCCACCTCATAAGGACAGGGCGGCAGATGATAGGCCCGAGATTAGTATGTGGAGAGGCAAGCTCATCATTGGAGTTGCTTGTCATGTTATATTACTCTCCATGTAACTATCTATCATATTCAGTACTTAGTATTTATCGGACTATGTATTGTATTTCTGTGTACTCTGAATTTGACTACGTACTATTTTTTGAAATGGTTATTTTCTGTATTTATATTTTATTGCCTCCACTGTGAGATCTGAAAGTGTATAATTTCTTAGATCATGTCTGCATATCTTTGGTCTCTGTAATGTATTAAAAACCCGATAGCTCGTACTTCTTGGCACAACGTGAGTTTGAAAGTCATCCCAGTCTTGGATCGGTGTGTTGGGAGGTGCGGGTTGTCATATTTGGTATCAGAGCCTAGGTTTTGAAATTCCTTAGGGATTATGGACGTATTGAGAGAACATAATTAAAAAGTTTTTCAAAATGAAAAGATCTTCAATGTTTTTCCAAAAAGGTTTTCAAAACGAGTTTCCAAAGTGTGTATATATATGTATATATAGATAAAAAAATTCAAAATGTTTTCCAAAGTTTTTGTATAAGTATAACGCGAATTACTCTTTCCCTTATTCTTGCCAATTCTATCTATAGAAAAGTTGTTAACAAATTCATAAATCATAAATAGAAAGGATGAGCAATCCCGTTGGTTGCGGCTCAGGCGGTGCAGCCGAGATTCCGAGTGTGAACATCCCGATTTGGTTCTACTAGTATCTGCAAGCAAGAGGTCAAGCAGAGCTTAACCCTAATAAAGGACCCACGGAGCGAGCACCAAGTGCAGCTCTTATTCACTCACATGCCATCGATTTTGCTGAATGGTGTTTCCAAGAAGGAAGTAAAGGGTGAGTCTAAGAAGATAAGAGGGAAAGCACCACAGCAGAACCAATGCAAGGGTGGAATGGGGCCCAAGGGAAAGATCAAGAAGCAAGAGTTGCAGTGCAGGAAGTGTGGCAAGAAGGGGCATTTTGCAACAGAGTGCAAGGCAAATAGTTCAAAGAATAAGTGTTATAAATGCAATCAATTCGTACACATGAGGCATGAGTGTCCAACACCTTAGAAGGCCTCTACCCAAGTGGTTCCAGCTTACGCGTTGCATGCATTTCCCAGCTCGAGTGCGCCTCTACTAGTAGACAAAGGTTATGATTGAAGGTGTGTTAACTATATCTGGTTTATCCTTTCATACCTTATTTGATACTGGGTATCACACACTTTTATTCCCAGTAGACTTGTAGATGAGTTACACTTAGATACTAGCATAGTTGCAGACCCTGTAGTTGCATCAAACCTTACGGGAGGATCGACTTATTCTTTTTATGATATGTAAGAGTTTGAGATTGTTTATTTTGGGGGTCGAGTTTGATTGTGATGCTTTTGTCTTAGGATTTTCTGGATTTGGGTTGATTTTAGGCATGGATTGGATAACGATGTATGGGGCGATTCTAGATTGTGATAGGAAGGTTATTAAGTTGGGTACTTGTAGTGGATGCAATTTAGAGGTTAATTGCGATTCTAGGGGTTCAGTTATGTTGAGTTACCTATATTCATTAGACCTATCACATGATGAGTTAGATACAGTGCCTATAGCTAGAGATTGTTAGTCCATGAGTTGATGGTTTTGATGACAACAACCTTAGAATAAGATTATAAAATATAAATACTAACATTATAGTTTAGATATATAGGTATATGCAGGATTTAACCATGCAGGTACCAAGAATGAAGACTGTACAGTATAGAGATTCAAGGTATCAAGATTGAAGACTCATGAGTATCAAGAATATCAAGATTATCAAGAGTTCAAGATTTCAAGATAAGTATTGAGTCTAGAATTTTGTTAAAACTTCACAATAGCACTGAAATCTTCACTCCATTTTTCTTTTGGGATGGAACCCATTTCTACCTTTTTAGTGGCTTACAAACCCACGACAAGTAGCTTACAAACCTACGACAAGTGGCTTACAAACCCACGAACATTCTGGTTTTGTACAAGTTCTCGAGTCCTGATATGATGAGATATTATGCAGGAAGAAGCTTGCAAAACTACTTCAAAATGATTTTCAAAACTACTTCAGAATGATTTTCAAAACTGCTTTTCAAAATGTTTTAGCCTTAAGAATTATCTTTTCAAATGATTTTCAAAAAGATGTTTTAGCCTTAAATATTCTTTGTTTTTGTTTTTTAATAAACTCTTGTTTTAAACTTTGTTTGTTTTAAACTATCTTTTAATTATAATATATTTATACTTAGATTTAAATTTAAAATTATAGTAAAATTTTATATATATTATTCTCTATATTTATCTATGTATTTTATTTATAGTCAAGTATATTAATAAAGTTTAAAATAGTTTTAATATAAGATAAAGGTTATTTTCAAAGAAAAACAAAACATCAAAATTTCCTTTGGGATGTCGACATGCCCTAGTACCCCATGTCGACATAGTGTCAGTTAGATTCAAAAATTTGAATTTCAAAAGAAGTGTCTATTCGCCATTACCTTTCACGAATGGACATGACTGTTGTTCTTCTATAAATAGGGGTTAGTTTCAACGAATTTTATACCGGATTTCCTATTTTTTCACTTCTCTTCTTCTTCCACATTTTCTTATTGAAAATCCTATCATCACTCTGCCGAAATCAACATTGAATCTAACTAGATTATCTCTGGTTTGATTCTCTATCACTATCTCAACAAGATCCAAGTGCTATTCAGAATTATAGGCTTCTTTGTAATCTATCTAGCGGGAAAAGGTGTGATTGTAGCCTTGGAAATCAATCAAGCGAGAAAAGGTGTGATTGTAGCCTTGGAAATCAATTGGGTGAACTTGTTGCCCCGGAAATCAAGTATCTCTACCCAGAGGATTGTGATTCTGGAGGGTGTACCTCGTAGCGTTGAAACCGAGGGTTGTAATTGTTGAATTGCTTTTGAAAGGAAATCAGTACTTAGTTGTGCGGGACTGGATGTAGGGTAACTCCGAACCAGTATAAAATCCGGTGTGTTCTTTCCTTTACTGCATTTACTTTATTTCTGCATCTGTGTTTGTTTCTATGATTATATCTGTGTCTGAATATTGCATACATTTGTGTTCAAATTAACATAATCTCAAAAAGATTTAGTAATTTCTTATAAACACTATTCACCCCCCCTCTAGTGTTATTCCTAGCCTTAAGATCCATAATCCGCATTCCTCACATTTGGTATTGGAGCCAGGTTTTCAAAAGTTTCATAATCTGATTTTTGAAAAAGTTTTTTTTAAATGGCTATGTTTAAGAAATTTGTTAATGCATGTTTAGAAATATTTAGATCATCATTGTCTCTTGAGTCTGCATATAATCAATATTCAAATACAAGTTGTCTACTAAGATTGATTGATGTACAAGAATCATGCTTTATGGGAGTTGAGGAATCAATCCAGAACAAACAAACTGTGCAGATCAAAAAAGAACAAATGGATACTCGATAGTGAATGTTCTAGACACATGACTGGGAATCCAGATATGCTGAATGATATAATATACAAAGACGGAGGACTGGTTAACTTTGGAGACAATTCAAAAGGTTATGTGATCGGCATCGGCAAAGTCGGTAACTCTGAAACTCCTATTATTACTAATGTTTTGCTAGTTAAGAATCTGAAACACAATCTGCTAAGTATAAGTCAACTATGCGATAAAGGATATAAAATTAAATTTGAAAAAGATAAGTGTCACATTGAAGAAAATAATTCAACCATAATATTTGAGGGAATTAGGAAAAAGAATATTTATATTCTTAGTATGAAAATTTCAAATGATAACTTGTGTCTTTTGGCAAATGCAAGTGACCCTTGGATTTGGCATAAGAGATTTGGGCATTTGAATTTCAAACTCTTATCTAGACTGTCAAAACATGATCTAGTAAGAGGCCTCCCTAAAATGAATTTTAAAGTAGATAGTCTATGTGATGCATGTCAACTAGGAAAACTTAGAAAAAGTTCCTTTAAATTAAAAGATATGATTTCAACTTCAAAACCTCTTGAATTACTTCATCTTGATTTATTTGGTCCATCTCAAATTCAGTCAATAAATCACAGTAAATATGTTTTTGTAATTGTAGATGATTATTCTAGATTCACATGGACAATATTTTTGAAACATAAAAGTGATACTTTTGAATGTTTTAAGAATTTTTCAAAAAGGGTTCAAAATCAATTTTCTCAAAAAATTATAACTATCCGTAGTGATCACGGTGGTGAATTTGAAAATGAAAAGTTTGAAGAATTCTGCAATAAAAAGGGAATAACTCACAATTTTTAATTTCCAAGAACTCCACAACAAAACGGAGTAGTAGAACGTAAAAATAGGATGATTCAAGAGTGTGCGAGAACTATGCTTTCTGATAGTAATTTACCAAAGTACTTTTGGGCAGAAGCAGTTGCTACCGCCTGTTATATTTTAAATAGAATTTTAATTAGACCTTTAACTGATAAGACATCTTATGAACTTATTTACTCAAAGAAACCTAAGGTATCTTATTTTAGAATTTTTGGAAGTAAATGTTTTATTTTAAATACAAAAGATAACTTAGATAATTTTGATCCTAAATCCGACAAAGGTATCTTTATCGGATATTCTAATAGAAGTAAAGCATACAGAGTATTTAATTTAAGAACTAATACCATCGAAGAAACAATGCATGTTTCATTTGATGAAAATTTCAAAAATTTTGAAGAAATAAATGATGAAGAGGATTTAATCACTCGAAACCAAGAGTCAACTGAAACTAATAATGAATCAAATCATCCTAATAAAAGGATTAAACTTTTAAAAGATCACCCTATAGAAAATATACTTGGAGATATGCAATCTGTTGTTAAAACTAGAAACCAACTAAGTCAAATGAGTAATGTAGCTTTTATATCAACTATTGAACCCAAAAATCCAGAAGAAGCATCATATGATGATTCATGGATTTTGGCTATGCAAGAAGAATTAAATCAATTCACTAGAAATGATGTTTGGGAACTTGTTCCTAGACCTGAAAATAAAACAATAATTCGAACTAAATGGGTTTATAAAAATAAAATGAATGAACAAGGAGAGGTTGTTAGAAATAAAGCCCGGTTAGTCGCTCAAGGTTATTGTCAAGAAGGAATAGATTTTGATGAAACCTTTGCCCCTGTAGCAAGATTAGAAGCCATTAGGATTCTACTTGCTTTCGCAAATCATAATAATTTCAAATTATTTCAAATGGATGTTAAAGGTGCATTTTTAAATGGTTTTGTAAAAGAAGAAGTATTTGTTAAACAACCACCACTTTTTGAAAATGATAAATTTCCAAATCATGTTTACAAACTTAAGAAAGCTCAATATGGTCTAAAGCAAGCTCCTAGAGCCTGGTATGATAGACTAAGATCTTACTTGTTACAATCAAATTTTGAAATAGGTAAAGTAGATAATACTCTTTTTATTAAAAGAAATAAAAATGATATTCAACTAGTACAAGTCTACGTAGATGATATCATTTTTGGATCAACTAATTTTGAAATGAATAAAGAATTTTCTGAAATAATGACAAAAGAGTTTGAGATGAGTCATATGGGTGAATTAAACTTCTTTTTAGGATTACAAATAAAACAATTAGATAATGGTATCTTTATTAGTCAAGAAAAATATGCTAAAGACCTAGTTAGTAAATTTGGTTTGACTACCGTGAGTGGAAAACCCACTCCCATGGCAACCAATGAGTACCTTAGTAAAGAAGATCTCTCGAAAGATGTAGATCAAAAATTATATAGAGGAATGATTGGATCACTACTCTATATCACTGCGAGTAGACCTGATATCATGCATAGTTTCTGTCTCTGTGCAAGGTATCAATCCTAACCTAAAGAAACTCACTTAAAAGCTGTAAAACGTATTATAAGATATGTTAAACACACCTTTGATTATGGCTTATTTTATCCTAAAAATGATTCGTTTGACTTAATATCTTACTGTGATGTTGATTATGCTGGTTGTAAATCAGACCGAAAAAGTACAAGTGGAACTTGTCACTTTTTAGGGCATTCTCTGATTTCCTGGTTTAGTAAAAAGCAAAACACAGTTTCTCTATCAACAACTGAAGCAGAGTATATTTCTGCTGCTTTAGCTTGTTCTCAAGTAATATATATGCAACAAACTTTAAAAGATTTTGGTTTAAATATCTCAAAATCACCAATTTATTATGATAATACTAGTGCAATAAATTTATCCAAAAATACTACTCAACATGCTCGAACTAAACATATTGATATCAGACACCATTTTCTCAGAGATAATATAAGTAGAGAAGTAATTATTCTCGACTATATCAATTCTGAAAATCAAATTGTTGATATCTTAACAAAACCCTAAAATGAATCTATATTTACTAAATTAAGAATAGAATTAGGTATTTGTTCATTAACTGAAATATAAAATATAAATGACAAAGTATAATTAAAAATTAAATCAAAATAAATTAAATAGGCAAAAATTCAAGAACCATGTCGACATCCCCTCTAGACCCATGTCGACATATAACGTTTTTCAAATTTTAAATTTTTTCCCACCAAAATTCAAATAAATGGTTATAAATTTCTCCTATTTCGAAATTTTCTTCATTCTCTCTGTTCTCTTTCTGTTCTATCTTCTGAAATCAATTTATCAATGGCCTCCTCTTCCAAATCAAACATAAAATCAACTTTTTCGTTTCCATCGCCTACTTCTGGTCCGTTTCAACAATCAACGCTCGCTCGTGTAACGAAAATGGAGGATTCTCTAAAAGATACCCTTCAGTTAATGACTGAAATCCAAGTGATGCAACTTCGAATGGCCAAAGAATAAGAGAGGCAAGTCAAAATCCTTAGGAATTTGCAAAAATTTCTTATGGATAATCATGCTAACCCAATCTTGATTGACGAGGACTCTTCAGTAGATCATGAACAAGAGGAAAGTGAAGAAGAAGAAGAAGAACCAATGGAAGAAGAGCTTGCGGAAGATAACGACAAAGTCGTTTGCGTTGGCGAAGTGTGCTTTGACAAAGATGGAAATCTTGTCAAACAACGTGGAAAGACACACATTAGTTTCTTCTCTTTCTTTCCTATTTGTTGTTTTTTTTTATGTTCTCTACGAAAATGTAAATATAAAAAAATATATAATTAATAAATAATGTGTGTTCTTATATACGTTCTATTAAAAGTATTATTATATAGATTCTTAGTTAGGAGAGTTTGTAATTTAGGACTAAAGTTCTAGTTTTATAATTAAGTGTTGATTATTTATGATAACACTATCATTATAATCACATAGTATTAGACTAAAGGGGAATTATATTATCAGAAGATTAGTTTTTTTGTTGATGCCAAAGGGGGAGAAGTATAAAATATAGGATAGTATAGGATAGCTAGGCATAGATTAAGGGGGAGTTATTAGATTTAGGGGGAGTTATTAGGATAGAAGTAATATTTTATAAACAAAAGTTGTCATCATCAAAAAGGGGGAGATTGTCCATGAGTTGATGGTTTTGATGACAACAATCTTAGAATAAGATTATAAAATATAAATACTAACATTATAGTTTAGATATATATGTATATGCAGGATTTAACCATGCAGGTACCAAGAATGAAGACTGTACAGTATAGATATTCAAGATTTCAAGATTGAAGACTCATGTGTATCAAGAATATCAAGATTATCAAGAGTTCAAGATTTCAAGATTTCAAGATAAGTATTGAGTCTAGAATTATGTTAAAACTTCACAATAGCACTGAAATCTTCACTCAATTTTTCTTTTGGGATGGAACCCATTTCTACCTTTTTAGTGGCTTACAAACCCACGACAAGTAGCTTACAAACCTACAACAAGTGGCTTACAAACCCACGAACATCCTGGTTTTGTACAAGTTCTCGAGTCCTGATATGATGAGATATTATGCAGGAAGAAGCTTGCAAAACTACTTCAAAATGATTTTCAAAACTACTTCAGAATGATTTTCAAAACTGCTTTTCAAAATGTTTTAGCCTTAAAAATTATCTTTTCAAATGATTTTCAAAAATATGTTTTAGCCTTAAATATTCTTTGTTTTTGTTTTTTAATAAACTCTTGTTTTAAACTTCGTTTGTTTTAAACTATCTTTTTATTATAATCACTACAACAAAAAGACCATATTACAACTGTATTTTTACAACTATCACAAAATGCCAGTTGTAATAATGGTTTTTTACAACTCTTTTTTTTGGAAAGTTGTAATAAACTTATTTTCAACAACTCATTTATTTTGCAGTTGTAATAGATTCCTATTGCAACTTTTCTCTTTTGCCAGTTGTAATAGATGTTTATTTTTAACAACTTTTCTTTTATGTCAGTTGTAATAGATGCCCAATACAACCTTTTTCGTTTGCTTGTTGTAGTAGATGTCTATTTTTAACAACTCTTCTTTCTTGACAGTTGTAATAGATGTCTATTACAACCTTTTTCGTTTAGTGGTTGTAATAATTATTTATAATTATATATTAAATAATAATATTTAACAATTATTAATTAAATAATTAATAAAAAATTAATAATAAATAATAATTACTATTAACTAATAATCATTAATAATTAATTTGAAATATGAATTAATTACTATTAATAATTAATATTAATAATTAATATAATAATTATTAATTATTATTAGATAATTAATAATTTATAAATAAGAATTAATTTTTAATAATTAATAATTAAAAAGTAATAATTAATATTAATAATTAAGAAGTAATAGTTAAGAAATAATATTTAATATTTCATAACTAATTTTTGATAATTATTAATTACAACGTTTATTTTTTAGAAAGTTGCAATAAACATTTTTGCCAATTATAATCTAGCCCTATTAAATATTAAAATATTTAATAATAATAAATAATTAATAATATTAATAATTAATAATATTAATAATCAATAATTTATAATATTAATAATTTATAATTCATAATTAATTATATTCAAAATTAATAATTAATAATATTATTATTTAATATTAATTGATATTTAATAATTAATAATTAATAATAACATTACAAATTAATAATAATTAATATTAAACAATCACTATTAAATAATTAAAATTAATTATTAATTCTTAATAATTAATAATTAATAATTAATTATCAATAATAAATAATAAATAATTAATAAATTTTAATTAGTTTTTAATAATTAATATTAAATATTTAATAATTAATCACTACTATTAAATATTTAATAGTTAATAATTGGTAATATATACATAATAATTAACTTTCAATAATTAATATTCAATCATAATTAAGGTGTAATAAGTAATAATTAATAATTGATAGTAACTTTACAAATTAATAATAATTAATAGGACTGTCAATGGGTACCCGAAAATCCGAAATCCGTCCGCATCCGTATCCGAAAAGCAGATAAATATCCGATATTCGGGAAAACGGATGCGGATGTGATTACGATGACATCCGCATCCGAAAATTATCCGTCCGATTTGTGTCAAGATTATAGTTTAAATTATGTACATTTTAGTACAACAAAAGATATTTATTTATTGTTTTATTAAATTAGTATTTTATATTATACGCATTTAATGCTTATTAACTTCTCAAAACTATTTATTATTATCATATTTGTTTAATTTTTAACACTTTTACAAGCAATGGAATTGAAAAAAAGTTATGTTAAAGCAAAATTTTCTATTTATATTACTCGACTTATCAATCGTATGTGGATAGGATAATTATCCGGTATCCGTCCATATCCGCGGATGCGGATATCCGATATTCGAAAATGATTTCGGATGTGGATGCAGATATGGCACTATCCGCCTCCGAAAGCCTCCGTTGACAGGCCTGATAATTAATATTTAGTATTTAATATTAAATAAGTAAGAATTAATTATTAATAACAAATACTTAACAATTAACAATTAATATTAAATAATTGATAGTTTATAATTAATGATTAATAATTACTTATTAATTAATTTTTAATAATTAATATTAATATTTAATGACTAGTAACTACTATTAAATATTTAATAAATAATAATTGGTAATATATACCTAATAATTAACTTTCAATAATTAATATTCAATTATAATTAAGAAATAATAAGTAATAATTAATAATAAAGAAGTAATAATTAATTTTAAATAATACAATAAAAAATAAGACAGTTCAAATTGTTCAAAAGTGGTATATCTCATTTGAATTTGAGTAAATATTTATATAGTACCTTTTCTATAAAAAAATTGTTCAAATGCAATACCACTTCAAATTACACCCTTCATATTCACTTGAAATTTTCAGTTAATAGTCTATTTTTAACACCTATAATACTTAACTTATATTTAAATCAAATTTGGCTCCAACCTTCCAAATTTTAGGCTCCAACCCTCTACAATTTTGTTTAAAATTTGGCTCTCGGTTCTACGATTTTGGCTCCAGCTTAAATTTACAACCGTCCATTTTCTCCCCATTTACTTCTACGAACCCTAGTTTCCAAATCCCTATTTTTTGCCATGGCACCCAATGCCTCAAAAAAGCCTGCTGAGAAGAAGCCAACTGCAGAAACATGCCATATAATGAGATTCAGAGTTATGTTCTGCAATCCGTCGAATCCATCACCGCCGACAAGGATAGACTGCAGTACCTAAATGTAATGGAAACGACTGCTTGATGGAAGACAACAGATTTAATTACTGGATCTTAATTACTGGATCCGAAAATACACCGAGTCCGATCAGTCTATACCATGTGCTTCATACCATTTCTACGGAAAAAGAGGTCAGTTTCTGTTTCTATTAATATTTGTTTTGTGGATGTTGAACTGTTTCTTTAAGTTAGATTATTGACCATGACCAACAATATATAATTTTAAATCACATTATATGATATTTTTGGAGTGACTAATTGGGCATCAGAGCGGCAGTGAATGCGTAGGCATTCATAGCAATAAGTGTTTCTATACTCTTTTTTCTGCTCGACATATTTTTGCAGTCGGTTGGACTAACAATCAGGATAATTTTTTGCTCTATAGGGGCTTCAACTTTGTATGATCTTGATTTTTGGGTATTTTCTAGTGTTTAATCTACCTAACCAATATTTGTATATGTTCAAAATTCGGCTGCTCTTAGTATTTTAATATAAATGGCTCAATCGAGCTTGCCAAACATGCTGTATCTGAAGGTACCAAGGCCGTTACAAAGTTCACCAGCGGGTAAATTTTGAAGTAAGAGTTGCATTTAGGTTTTTAATTATTATGCCTTTTATTTTGTTATGAGTTGCTTGGGCTTGTAAAGTTTCAGTGCTTGTTTGTCGTTGTTTAGTTGGGATGATGCGAAGTAGGAAAGGATGAGTATGGGCATAAAGGAACTGGCATTTGGTTGGGTTTAGATAACCAGAATAGAGAGGAAACTGCTTAATGGCCATTTGATTGGAGAAAGTGTAATTAAAGGTAATTTCTTTTTTTATTTTTATGGTTACCTTACAAAATAAGTATTCCTTTTTTTAGTGTAAAAAAGCAGGAGTCAAGTTGTTAAGTTTAATTGGAGTCATTTCATTTTGTACTGTAAAGTAGTAGAGTTAGCTCACTGAAAAACTGAATCAATGAAATGTGTGCATGTTCCGCAATCAAACAAGGCTTCCACATTGCAAGTATGTTGATTACGGAGGTTCACAATACGAGCATAGTATCATTTCATTCTTTACCAATCTAGGTACCATATATGTACGACTATATCTTATTGTGCATGACAGTAATGTTTGTATCAAAAATTAAGAAACTGGTATTCTTCATAGGAGTTATGTTGATATTTTATTTTTTCTTCTATTAAGTTGAAGAATTACCTTTTAGTGGGGAGCACATCGACCCATGTTAAGCCAAATTCATATATTTTAGTAAAGAGAGAGTGTGTAATATAGTATTAAGCACCTGATATATTATGCAGGGATGCTTTGAATTATTGTCATTGTTTGGGTCATTTATGCCTACTGACAGTGGTGGATCAAGGAGTAGATCAGGTGGGATAAGCGTCTCATTGGCATGCCCTGATGGTTGTGTTATTGGTGGAGATGTTGTCGGCCTCTTGGTTGATACTACTCCTGTTCAGGTAACTCCCCTTCTACTTAATTTTTATAAATAACAATATTTCTCTTCTTCTATCTTTGATATTGTGTTGTCCCTTGATTACACAACTTAATGTCTTACCACTATTTACAGTTGTCCTTTGATTTCTAAGGAATAATGAGTACAGTAAACTAGATCGTTGGTTCAATAAATATATAATGATCATGTAAATCCAGTAACATAGCTTACAACAACAATTAGCAAAGCTAACCAACCATTGATTCATTTTTATGACAATATTAGGTTATCGTTGGAAGCTTTCTGCCGAGCTACCAAACAGAACATAAATCAAAGAAGCCACTGTGTGAAACATCATTTTCGATGCCAACAACTTCTATACCAGGAGTCATATCAAATGCTCATATGGACAATGATCGTGACACAACTTCTATACCAGTCATACCAACTTCTATACCTAGACAAGCGGTTGGGACACCTATTGCTTGGCATAAAGAATTTCTCTTTTGGTTAGTACGTATATGGCATAAAGATTTATGTTATGGATTTAGTTATGTTTTGGAATGAAGTTATGAATTCATAAATGGTGTAAATTTGAATTGTTTTTGAATGTGAATGGGTGTTGTTTCAAGTATTTGAATGATTATGTTTATTATTAATGAAATATTGGCTTTAATTATTACATCATGCAATTTATGGTTAATAGCAATTGTGAAAAGATGAAATTTAGTACGTATATGGCATAAAGATTTATGTTATGGATTTAGTTATGTTTTGGAATGAAGTTATGAATTCATAAATGGTGTAAATTTGAATTGTTTTTGAATGTGAATGGGTGTTGTTTCAAGTATTTGAATGATTATGTTTATTATTAATGAAATATTGGCTTTAATTATTACATCATGAAATTTATGGTTAATAGCAATTGTGAAAAGATGAATTATAGTAGTTTGTAGCAGTTGTGAAAATATTTGTTGCAACCATCATCACTAGTTGTCATGGATCCTAGTACAACTATTACAAACTGTTGTAAAATGTTAACGCAACAGGCGGAAACAGTATTTTAAATATTTATTACAACTGTCGTAAACAATTGTAAATAAGCCTTTTACAACTACAAAACGTAGTTGTAAAAGATTCTATTACAACAGCTGCTTTGCAAAAGAGGCTTATAACAATTGGTTTTGGCTGTTGCGATAAACTTTAAAACTAGTGGAAATAACAGTTGTAAAAAGTCTTTTACAACTGCCGAAAGCAGTTGTAAATAACTCTTTTACAACTGCTATTTGCAGTTGTAAAAAGACTTTTTACAACTGCTTATGCAACTGTACATACCCGTTGTAAAATAATCCCGCTCTATTACAACTGCGGATATAAAGACTGGCGGATGCCAGTTGTAATAGACATATTATAACTGTTTTTGGCAGTTGTAAAAGGGTATTTTTGTTGTAGTGAATATATTTATACTTAGATTTAAATATAAAATTATAGTAAAATTATATATATATATTATTCTTTATATTTATCTATATATTTTATCTATAGTCAAGTATATCAATAAAGTTTAAAATAGTTTTAATATAAGATAAATGTTATTTTCAGAGAAAAACAAAACATCAAAATTTCCTTTGGGATGTCGACATGCCCTAGTACCCCATGTCGACATAGTGTCAGTTGGATTCAAAAATTTGAATTTCAAAAGAAGTGTCTATTCGCCATAACCTTTCACGAATGGACATGACTGTTGTTCTTCTATAAATAGGGGTTAGTTTCAACGAATTTTATATCAGATTTCCTGTTTTTCACTTCTCTTCTTCTTCCACATTTTCTTATTCAAAATCCTATCATCACTCTGCAGAAATCAACATTGAATCTAACTAGATTATCTCTGGTTTGATTCTCTATCACTATCTCAACAAGATCCAAGTGCTATTCAGAATTATAGGCTTCTTTGTAATCTATCTAGCGGGAAAAGGTGTGATTGTAGCCTTGGAAATCAATCAAGCGAGAAAAGGTGTGATTGTAGCCTTGGAAATCAATTGGGTGAACTTGTTGCCCCGGAAATCAAGTATCTCTACCCAGAGGATTGTGATTCTGGAGGGTGTACCTCGTAGCGTTGAAACCGAGGGTTGTAATTGTTGAATTGCTTTTGAAAGGAAATCAGTACTTAGTTGTGCGGGACTGGATGTAGGGTAACTCCGAACCAGTATAAAATCCGGTGTGTTCTTTCCTTTACTGCATTTACTTTATTTCTGCATCTGTGTTTGTTTCTATGATTATATCTGTGTCTGAATATTGCATACATTTGTGTTCAAATTAACATAATCTCAAAAAGATTTAGTAATTTCTTATAAACACTATTCACCCCCCCTCTAGTGTTATTCCTAGCCTTAAGATCCATAATCCGCATTCCTCACATTTGGTATTGGAGCCAGGTTTTCAAAAGTTTCATAATCTGATTTTTGAAAAAGTTTTTTTTAAATGGCTATGTTTAAGAAATTTGTTAATGCATGTTTAGAAATATTTAGATCATCATTGTCTCTTGAGTCTGCATATAATCAATATTCAAATACAAGTTGTCTACTAAGATTGATTGATGTACAAGAATCATGCTTTATGGGAGTTGAGGAATCAATCCAGAACAAACAAACTGTGCAGATCAAAAAAGAACAAATGGATACTCGATAGTGAATGTTCTAGACACATGACTGGGAATCCAGATATGCTGAATGATATAATATACAAAGACGGAGGACTGGTTAACTTTGGAGATAATTCAAAAGGTTATGTGATCGGCATCGGCAAAGTCGGTAACTCTGAAACTCCTATTATTACTAATGTTTTGCTAGTTAAGAATCTGAAACACAATCTGCTAAGTATAAGTCAACTATGCGATAAAGGATATAAAATTAAATTTGAAAAAGATAAGTGTCACATTGAAGAAAATAATTCAACCATAATATTTGAGGGAATTAGGAAAAAGAATATTTATATTCTTAGTATGAAAATTTCAAATGATAACTTGTGTCTTTTGGCAAATGCAAGTGACCCTTGGATTTGGCATAAGAGATTTGGGCATTTGAATTTCAAACTCTTATCTAGACTGTCAAAACATGATCTAGTAAGAGGCCTCCCTAAAATGAATTTTAAAGTAGATAGTCTATGTGATGCATGTCAACTAGGAAAACTTAGAAAAAGTTCCTTTAAATTAAAAGATATGATTTCAACTTCAAAACCTCTTGAATTACTTCATCTTGATTTATTTGGTCCATCTCAAATTCAGTCAATAAATCACAGTAAATATGTTTTTGTAATTGTAGATGATTATTCTAGATTCACATGGACAATATTTTTGAAACATAAAAGTGATACTTTTGAATGTTTTAAGAATTTTTCAAAAAAGGTTCAAAATCAATTTTCTCAAAAAATTATAACTATCCGTAGTGATCACGGTGGTGAATTTGAAAATGAAAAGTTTGAAGAATTCTGCAATAAAAAGGGAATAACTCACAATTTTTAATTTCCAAGAACTCCACAACAAAACGGAGTAGTAGAACGTAAAAATAGGATGATTCAAGAGTGTGCGAGAACTATGCTTTCTGATAGTAATTTACCAAAGTACTTTTGGGCAGAAGCAGTTGCTACCGCCTGTTATATTTTAAATAGAATTTTAATTAGACCTTTAACTGATAAGACATCTTATGAACTTATTTACTCAAAGAAACCTAAGGTATCTTATTTTAGAATTTTTGGAAGTAAATGTTTTATTTTAAATACAAAAGATAACTTAGATAATTTTGATCCTAAATCCGACAAAGGTATCTTTATCGGATATTCTAATAGAAGTAAAGCATACAGAGTATTTAATTTAAGAACTAATACCATCGAAGAAACAATGCATGTTTCATTTGATGAAAATTTCAAAAATTTTGAAGAAATAAATGATGAAGAGGATTTAATCACTCAAAACCAAGAGTCAACTGAAACTAATAATGAATCAAATCATCCTAATAAAAGGATTAAACTTTTAAAAGATCACCCTATAGAAAATATACTTGGAGATATGCAATCTGTTGTTAAAACTAGAAACCAACTAAGTCAAATGAGTAATGTAGCTTTTATATCAACTATTGAACCCAAAAATCCAGAAGAAGCATCATATGATGATTCATGGATTTTGGCTATGCAAGAAGAATTAAATCAATTCACTAGAAATGATGTTTGGGAACTTGTTCCTAGACCTGAAAATAAAACAATAATTCAAACTAAATGGGTTTATAAAAATAAAATGAATGAACAAGGAGAGGTTGTTAGAAATAAAGCCCGGTTAGTCGCTCAAGGTTATTGTCAAGAAGGAATAGATTTTGATGAAACCTTTGCCCCTGTAGCAAGATTAGAAGCCATTAGGATTCTACTTGCTTTCGCAAATCATAATAATTTTAAATTATTTCAAATGGATGTTAAAGGTGCATTTTTAAATGGTTTTGTAAAAGAAGAAGTATTTGTTAAACAACCACCACTTTTTGAAAATGATAAATTTCCAAATCATGTTTACAAACTTAAGAAAGCTCAATATGGTCTAAAGCAAGCTCCTAGAGCCTGGTATGATAGACTAAGATCTTACTTGTTACAATCAAATTTTGAAATAGGTAAAGTAGATAATACTCTTTTTATTAAAAGAAATAAAAATGATATTCAACTAGTACAAGTCTACGTAGATGATATCATTTTTGGATCAACTAATTTTGAAATGAATAAAGAATTTTCTGAAATAATGACAAAAGAGTTTGAGATGAGTCATATGGGTGAATTAAACTTCTTTTTAGGATTACAAATAAAACAATTAGATAATGGTACCTTTATTAGTCAAGAAAAATATGCTAAAGACCTAGTTAGTAAATTTGGTTTGACTACCGTGAGTGGAAAACCCACTCCCATGGCAACCAATGAGTACCTTAGTAAAGAAGATCTCTCGAAAGATGTAGATCAAAAATTATATAGAGGAATGATTGGATCACTACTCTATATCACTGCGAGTAGACCTGATATCATGCATAGTTTCTGTCTCTGTGCAAGGTATCAATCCTAACCTAAAGAAACTCACTTAAAAGCTGTAAAACGTATTATAAGATATGTTAAACACACCTTTGATTATGGCTTATTTTATCCTAAAAATGATTCGTTTGACTTAATATCTTACTGTGATGTTGATTATGCTGGTTGTAAATCAGACCGAAAAAGTACAAGTGGAACTTGTCACTTTTTAGGGCATTCTCTGATTTCCTGGTTTAGTAAAAAGCAAAACACAGTTTCTCTATCAACAACTGAAGCAGAGTATATTTCTGCTGCTTTAGCTTGTTCTCAAGTAATATATATGCAACAAACTTTAAAAGATTTTGGTTTAAATATCTCAAAATCACCAATTTATTATGATAATACTAGTGCAATAAATTTATCCAAAAATACTACTCAACATGCTCGAACTAAACATATTGATATCAGACACCATTTTCTCAGAGATAATATAAGTAGAGAAGTAATTACTCTCGACTATATCAATTCTGAAAATCAAATTGCTGATATCTTAACAAAACCCTTAAATGAATCTATATTTACTAAATTAAGAAGAGAATTAGGTATTTGTTCATTAACTGAAATATAAAATATAAATGACAAAGTATAATTAAAAATTAAATCAAAATAAATTAAATAGGCAAAAATTCAAGAACCATGTCGACATATAACGTTTTTCAAATTTTAAATTTTTTCCCACCAAAATTCAAATAAATGGTTATAAATTTCTCCTATTTCGAAATTTTCTTCATTCTCTCTGTTCTCTTTCTGTTCTATCTTCTGAAATCAATTTATCAATGGCCTTCTCTTCCAAATCAAACATAAAATCAACTTTTTCGTTCCCATCGCCTACTTCTGGTCCGTTTCAACAATCAACGCTCGCTCGTGTAACAAAAATGGAGGATTCTCTGAAAGATACCCTTCAGTTAATGACTGAAATCCAAGTGATGCAACTTCGAATGGCCAAAGAACAAGAGAGGCAAGGCAAAATCCTTAGGAATTTGCAAAAATTTCTTATGGATAATCATGCTAACCCAATCTTGATTGACGAGGACTCTTCAGTAGATCATGAACAAGAGGAAAGTGAAGAAGAAGAAGAAGAACCAATGGAAGAAGAGCTTAAGGAAGATAACGACAAAGTCGTTTGCGTTGGCAAAGTGTGCTTTGACAAAGATGGAAATCTTGTCAAACAACGTGGAAAGACACACATTAGTTTCTTCTCTTTCTTTCCTATTTGTTGTTTGTTTTTTTTACGTTCTCTACGAAAATGTAAATATAAACAAATATATAATTAATAAATAATGTGTGTTCTTATATATGTTCTATTAAAAGTATTATTATATAGATTCTTAGTTAGGAGAGTTTGTAATTTAGGACTAAAGTTTTAGTTTTATAATTAAGTGTTGATTATTTATGATAACACTATCATTATAATCACATAGTATTAGACTAAAGGGAAATTATATTATCAGAAGATTAGTTTTTTTGTTGATGCCAAAGGGGGAGAAGTATAAAATATAGGATAGTATAGGATAGCTAGGCATAGATTAAGGGGGAGTTATTAGATTTAGAGGGAGTTATTAGGATAGAAGTAATATTTTATAAACAAAGGTTGTCATCATCAAAAAGGGGGAGATTGTCCATGAGTTGATGGTTTCGATGACAACAATCTTAGAATAAGATTATAAAATATAAATACTAACATTATAGTTTAGATATATATGTATATGCAGGATTTAACCATGCAGGTACCAAGAATGAAGACTGTACAGTATAGATATTCAAGATATCAAGATTGAAGACTCATGTGTATCAAGAATATCAAGATTATCAAGAGTTCAAGATTTCAAGATTTCAAGGTAAGTATTGAGTCTAGAATTATGTTAAAACTTCACAATAGCACTGTAATCTTCACTCCATTTTTCTTTTGGGATGGAACTCATTTCTACCTTTTTAGTGGCTTACAAACCCACGACAAGTAGCTTACAAACCTACAACAAGTGGCTTACAAACCCACGAACATCCTGGTTTTGTACAAGTTCTCGAGTCTTGATATGATGAGATATTATGCAGGAAAAAGCTTGCAAAACTACTTCAAAATGATTTTCAAAACTACTTCAGAATGATTTTCAAAACTGCTTTTCAAAATGTTTTAGCCTTAAAAATTATCTTTTCAAATGATTTTCTAAAAGATGTTTTAGCCTTAAATATTCTTTGTTTTTGTTTTTTAATAAACTCTTGTTTTAAACTTCGTTTGTTTTAAACTATCTTTTGATTATAATATATTTATACTTAGATTTAAATATAAAATTATAGTAAAATTATATATATATTATTCTCTATATTTATCTATGTATTTTATCTATAGTCAAGTATATTAATAAAGTTTAAAATAGTTTTAATATAAGATAAAGGTTATTTTCAAAGAAAAACAAAACATTAAAATTTCCTTTGGGATGTCGACATGCCCTAGTACCCCATGTCGACATAGTGTCAGTTAGATTCAAAAATTTGATTTTCAAAAGAAGTGTCTATTCGCCATAACCTTTCACGAATGGACATGACTGTTGTTCTTCTATAAATAGGGGTTAGTTTCAACGAATTTTATATCAGATTTCCTATTTTTTCACTTCTCTTCTTCTTCCACATTTTCTTATTAAAAATCCTATCATCACTTTGCAGAAATCAATATTGAATCTAACTAGATTATCTCTGGTTTGATTCTCTATCACTATCTCAACAAGATCCAAGTGCTATTCAGAGTTATAGGCTTCTTTGTAATCTACCTAGCGAGAAAAGGTGTGATTGTAGCCTTGGAAATCAATCAAGCGAGAAAAGGTGTGATTGTAGCCTTGGAAATTAATTGGGTGAACTTGTTGCCCCGGAAATCAAGTATCTCTACCCAGAGGATTGTGATTCTAGAGGGTGTACCTCGTAGCCTTGAAACCGAGGGTTGTAATTGTTGAATTGCTTTTGAAAGGAAATCCGTACTTAGTTGTGCGGGACTGGATGTAGGGTAACTCCGAACCAGTATAAAATCCGATGTGTTCTTTCCTTTACTGCATTTACTTTATTTCTGTATCTGTGTTTGTTTCTGTGATTATATCTGTGTTTGAATATTGCATACATTTGTGTTCAAATTAACATAATCTCAAAAAGATTTAGTAGTTTCTTATAAACACTATTCACCCCCCCCCCCCCTCTAGTGTTATTCCTAGCCTTAAGATCCGTAATCCGCATTTCTCACAGAGATTACCCAGATGTCTTTTCCGAGGTTACCGGTCTCCCACCTTAGAGAGAGATCGAGTTCTGAATTTATCTTGTGGAAAACGCCAACCTGTCACCTTACCCTTAAGGCGTATTGCTCAAAAGGGAGATGCGAGTTGAATAAGCAAGTGAATGAGCTATTGGAGAAAGGCTTCATTAGGAGAAGTATTTCAAATTGGGGAGCGCCAGTTGTCTTTTCCACTAACGTAGATGGTTCTCTAAGGCTTTGCATTGATTATAGGGAGCTTAATAAGCTAACAAAGAAGAATCGTTACCGGTTACCTCGTATAGCTAATCTCTTTGATCAATTGGTTGGAGTGAAGGTGTTCTCACAGCTTGATTTGGCTATCAGATTCCATCAGTAGCATGGAGCTGAGGATAGTATTCAGAAGACTACTTTTCGTATGCTTGATGTACTTTATGAGTTGTTAGTCATGCCCTACAGACTAACCAATGCACCCACCTACTTTGTTGATTTGATGAGCCGAGTTTATAGAGGGTTGCTTCATAAGTTCATGGTGGTCTTTGTGGATGAAATTTTAGTCTATTCAAAAGCGAGGAGGAGCATAAGTTGCATTTAAAAGAAGTGCTCAATACACTTTATGAGCATAAGTTAAAAATGAAGTTTTCTAAGTGTCACTTTTGGTGTGAGAAGGTACGCTTTTTGGGACACACTGTCTCAGAAAGTGGGCTGACGGTCGATCCTAGTAAAGTAGTTGCAGTACAGGATTGACATGTGCCGAAGAATGCCACGAAAGTGAGGATTTTTCTTGGTTTAGTGGGTTACTATAGGAAGTTCATTAAGTACTTCGCTAAAATCTCTACCCCTTTAACCCACCTTACCACTACAAGAAGCAGATCAATTTCCGACGGCTCCTGTCCGTCGGCGGCCATCGAAAGCCGTCGGGAGCCATCGGAAATAACCGCTGCAAAAATCCGTCGGTTAACAGATTTTCAGGCGGCTCCCGACAAACACAGTCGACCGTTTTTCTGACGGCTGCCGACGGCCATCCGACGCTTCCGACGGCCGTTGGAAGACACGTGGACGATCACGTTGTGTGCCGAAAGCCGTCGAAAGCCGTCGGAAAAGTGCCGTCTTAAGCCGTCGGAAGCCATTGATAATTTTTTGCCTACAGGCCATCGGGAGCCGTCGGAAAACCCGACACTATTTTTATGAAATTCTGCTGCGCTTTCGCCTTCCATCCACAATCCATAAACACAATGTATTTCAACCAACATAATATATCCAACTTAGATATTCAATATGAAATCAAACCATACAAAGATAATCAAATATCATAAAGAAATAAATCAAGCATAATTCATAAAAAATCAAACCAAACTTCGCTACCATAATTTACATACATCTAATTGTACAATATATACATCAATCATTCACCAACTCCTCACCATCAACTCCCGAATGTTAGAATTACTACCACCAAATGTATCATCAAACAATATACACAACATTTCAAATCCAACTCCACCAACTTAATGTATCATCCAAACTTACTAAACAATGATACAAAAAAAACATATCTATCACTCCGGTCAATCAGCTTCAGAACCTTCCGAACCAGCAGAGGATGGAAAGCGACCATTATACTGCTGCATGTACTCAGCAATACGCTGATCCAGCAACTGTGTCATCTCGATGGCCTGGCGACGGTTCTGCTCTTCCAGCTGCGCCACCCTAGCTCTTAACTCTTCGATCTCTAATAGATCGATATCAGCTCTGGCCATTTGGCTGGCTCTCCTCTATTTACTGGCCTACAACACTTATTTAATTTAGTTTATAATCTAACTATCAATGTTACAACATAATGTGTTAATTGTTATATCTATATACTTATTACTGAAACTAAAGCGATGTGAAGTTATTTAGAACTAAATGATTATTAAATTATTATATCTCAATATATTATTCATTACCACTTATTTGCTAAAGCCGTAGCGCCTGTTCCATGATGGTGGATCCATGACTGACTCAAAAATAACGTCCTCCTCATCCGTCGTCAGCTGCTCTCAACAGGTATCCTCGAGGAGTTTCTGGCGTTGTTCCATAAACGTTGCTTGCATGAACAAATAAAAATGCAGTAAAAATCAATATCATGATATCTTAATTCATTATACTTTAACAATTAAAACAATTACTAATAGTACATAAACTAAAATATGCTTACATAGCTCTTTCTCGATTTATTGTCGTGCCATGTATATGAAAATGTCCCGTCCGGATTTACATGTTCAACGGTATGAGTATGGGTAAACACATCCATATACGACACGGGACCCTATGCCTCAGCTTTCTGAAATTGATTATTATATATTGTTATTGTATATTCAAAATTATATAGCACAATAACCATTTACAATTCACATCTAATAAATTTACCAGCTCCTGGCGATATTGCTGGAAAGACTTTGACCCTCCTTGATTAGTGACGGGATTTTTGTTCCTATTTGCAGAGTTTCTTTCCGACTCTGCCTGTACATTTAAATTTAATACATTATTTACTTACCAAATATTTTTCGATATTTACATATCAATCGAATAATTAATAAAAGTTTAGTACACTTACCTTCGCCTCGTCACTATCTCAATGTGCCAGCCACCCTTCCCATACACTCGTCCCCATCCAGTTTGGCTTCTGCCCTTTATGCTTCATTGTTGACATGAAATCCATATAGTTCTTCCTCATCTTCTGCATTCAGTAATGTCATACCAACTGCAGGTCATCTGATTGTATATCCACTACGGCCTGCGTTTCATGATAAACAAGCAACCAAAAATTAAACAATAAAAGGTGAACAATAAATAAGCGGCAAAAAAAATTAAGAATGGAAAACAGAAGATTATACTTATAATGAAATCCTACCAAATACACTCCAGGATGTAGGGAGGGATATTATCCCACTTCGGCCAACAAGCCGACATCCTACTCTCTTACGCCTCTCTCGAAACTGATAGAACTACAGCTGATGGCTATAGCTCAAACCCCCTGTGTTAAATATGATACAGATTAGTATATTGTATACAAAATATTTAAGATGCTGAAAAAAGTTTAATACTTACCACTCCGCTCTAGGTAATAGAGACACAACAGGTCGCTGTTTCGGTTGCGATGGACCGCTGTCATCGCCTCCTGAAGAATGGAAAGAACTCCTCCTTTTGGACGACATGATACATATCACAGACACATCATTTTAAAAGAGAACAATAACATGATAATGAAATATATTTTATAGTTAAATGACATAAATGATATAAAGTACATAAAGTACAAAGTATACCTGAAAGATTGGATCTCATATTCCGATGGTAAGTAGAATACATTGCATTTTTAACATAAATTGCTAAATGAATGATAGAAATGATAATGACATAAAAGATGTAAATGATGATAAGCAGATTCGGTTTCATAAATGACATAAATTACATAACTAGCAAAACAAATCTCATCAATTACATTAATTTCGTAATACACCAAGAATTCAACATAAGTACATCACTTGCATAATTACATCAATTGCATATTCTCATCAATTACATCAATTGCATAATTACATAACTAGCAAAATAAATCTCACCATTTACATTAATCCTCGTCATTTTCTAATTCAGATTCGGTCTCATATTCTACGTTATTTTCCTCCCTACTCTCGAATGCTTCTAACAAAACGTTTGATTCATCGTTTAGAGGTCCAAAATCAGTACGATCGTCTGTAATTATTATTTCGTTGCTTTGCTCAAGATCTGCCCGATAAGCTTGTTCGTTTGGAATATTCTTCCCATCAAACGTAAATCTTGCCTTTATTTTAAAAACTGCCAACCAATCTGTTTTATCTCCTTTTAGAGACGGATAAGGAGCGTAATAAACTTGCAATGCTTGTTTGGCTAGTACAAAAGGATCGTACTTGTGATAATGCGATGTGTGCTTTATTTCAATAAGATTATAATCCTTGTGCACATTAATTCCAAAACCTGGAACATTGCTAAACCAATTGCATCTAAACAGAAACACCTCCTCCGTGGTTGTGAGAAATATGTCAGTTGCAAAATTTGTGTTAAAACACCATAAAAATCATTTATGTGATTTTCTAGATCATCACTACCTTTAACAAATACACCTGTATTATTAGTTAATTTTTCTACACCGTATTCTTTGGTGTTAAATTTATATCCATTGATGAAATATATTGGATACGTCTTAATATTTCTTTTTGGTCCCAACGCAAGATATTTCAAACCTTCGTCAACCACACAATTTATCGGTTCATAAACGTACTTTGAAAACCAATTAGAAAATTCTTTACTGAGATCTCCGTGCGGATGTTCACTTTCATAAATACTACATATATGAATAAAATATTGCATTAAATTCTACATGCGCATGCATTGTGGAAATGAATAAATCATAAATTATTATTTCAGATTACCAAACAAATGGTGCAATCTCAGCACAATTTAGAAGAATATAAGTGTGTGCTACATGAAGATCTCTATCGTCTAACCATACTTCTACACATTTCCTAGAAGGTCGACCATGTTGTCTAAGAATAGATAACATTGTTTGAGAGCACTCGCCTTCGTCATTAAGAGGAAACTTTCAAATGATATGTTCACATGGTCACCGAAATAGTGAGAGAAAAAGAACGAAGCTTCTTCTTCGATGTAAGATTTACATATCGAACCTTAAACTCGTGCTTTTTGCCTCATTTTTTTCTTCAGATGATTCAAGTATCTATGCAAAATTAATTTACATTGGCTTTAACTTCCGAATGTAATTAAATTAATAGGTAACATACCTCTCAAATGGATACATCCATCCATATTGCACAGGACATCGAAGTCGTGCTTCAGACGGGAGATGAACAGGTAAATGTTCCATTACATTAAAAAAACCTGGCGAAAACATTTTCACCAATTTGCAGAGCAATATAGGAATATCTTCTTCAAGTTTACGTAAACGTTGCACTTTTAAAGTAGTCGAACAAAGCTCTTTGTAAAACAGACTAAGCTCCGTTATTACCTTCCAAACTTTTAATGGCAATAGTTCTTTGAATAGAATGGGTAATAAATTTTCCATCATTATGTGACAGTCGAAGCTTTTCATTCCGCTCAATCTAACGTTTTTAAAGTCAATACATCTACGAAGATTTGATGAAATCCCATCCGGAAATCTTAATCCTTCCACCCATTTTAACACAACTTTAACTTGATTATTATCTAACTCGTAACATGCTTTCGGTTTTTTTACTGTCATTTGGTTTCATATGAACCTCAGGACGTTTGCATAATTCTTGTATATCGTGTCTTGATTTCAAACCATCCTTAGTCTTCCCCTTGACAAAAAATTGTGTTAAAAACATTATCAAATACATTTTTCTCATTGTGCATCACATCAATATTATGATAAAGCAGAAGATGTTTCCAATAAGGTAACTCCCAAAATATACTTTGTTTGCACCAACTATGAATAGTCGATTTGCCTGAAATTTCTGTTTGCACTCCAGTTTCATATATCTTTGGATAGTCTCTTACAAGTTCATATATGTCTTCGTTTGACCATATCGTTGGTGGTTGTCTGGTTTTTACTCTATTAGCTAAAAAAAATTTCTTATCTCCTCTGAAGGGATGATTGACATGGAGAAAACATCAATGGCAGTCAAACCATGAAATTTTCTTACCATTCGGTAAAGAAAACGCACGTATTTCTGCCATGCAATATGGACATGCTAGACGATCGGATGTACTCCATCCTAAAAGCATTGCATAGGCAGGAAAATCACTTATACTCTACAACAAAGAAGCAAACAGACGAATTTTTTCTTTGAAACGTCGTATGTTTCTACTCCTTCGTTCCATGGTGTTTTTAACTCCTCAATCAACGGTTGTAAATAAACATCGGCTGGATGTGTCAACGTACCCTCTTCTTCTATTCTCACACTATGTCATCTCATATGAGATGCAGTTACAGAAGATGCATATAATCTTTGAAGCCTAGGAGTGATGGGAAAATAATGCATACGTTTGTATGGAACTTCCTTTCCCTTCTTTTTTCTTGGTTTGTACCTTTCCTCGTTACATATTCTACACTCCCTAAGAGTGGTGCCCTCTTTCCAAAACAGCATGCAACCATTTAAACAAGTATCTATTTTCTGATAAGGTAAACCAAAAGCCGACATAAGTTTTTTTAACTTCATAGTGATTTTCGCACATTAAATTATCGGGTGGCATATGTCTTTTTACAGCTTGTACAACGGCTGTAAATCCAGCTTCGGTAATGTTGTATTTTGACTTCATCGTAATGTATTCTACGGTTACTGATAGCTGGGTCCCACTTTTACAACCGTCCCAAAGAGGTTTCTTTGTAGCATCCAGTAAATCATAAAAAAATTTGCTTCAATATTTGGTTCTTCAACATTTTCGTCGTCGTCGTCAACTTCAACCATAGGGAACATTGATTGTGCCACAACTTTAACCATATTTTCTACACGGTTCATCATAACAATTTCATTACCAGCAATGTCTAATTCAGACTCTGCAGAAGTATTCGGCACAACTTCTCCATGACGATCCCAAACTTAATACTCCGGCACGAACCGTTTTTGCTCAAACGGACTTTCACAATATCAGGTAACAAATACTTCAAATGTTTACACCTACTACACGCACAATGAATTTCTACATCGTTTTCGTTATAACTTAAAGCAAATTCAACAAATATGTTTATACCATTATTAAAATCTTCTTTTATTGAGCCTCTCAACCCCCTTCTTTGATACATCCATCTCCTATGATCAACAAAATAATCGATCATTTTTCCTATTTGAAAAAATATGTCACAAATTCAAAAATAAATATTGGTCATATTACGAATTCACATTTTATTTTTCAATGTATCGATATAAAAACTTATACGCGTCAATTTTTCCCCACTTAAAAATACAATATAGAGACAAGCACCATTGTCCAAGTGATTAAGTGATTCGGCTTGGTGCGAGAGGTCATAAGTTCAAAACTTGCGTAGCGTGATTCGAACGTTTATTGACATGTGATATGTTGTCCCAGTGACATGTTGTATATAAAGTACCATTTCAAAAAAAAAAGAATACAATATAGAAATGTTGGTTTATGGTTATCTTTTTTCCTGGCCAGTCATCCTACTTTCTATTATAAACATAGTAATCACTTACATTTTGTACATTATTTCGTTTTAAACGATTCAACAAAATTTCGACAGCACTTCCTTTTTGTTTTCTGCATTGTGCACAAATGCGTGTACACAGGAAACAAAAAAGAAAAGTGACGGTGAAATTTTGTGAACCGTTCGAAACGAAATAATGTGTGAAATGTAATTGTTTACTGTGTTTATAACTTGTCCAATACAGAAACAAATCCAACAAGTATTGTACTAGATGAATATAAATGGCCGTTTTGTGACAAAAACGACTATTTATATAACGATCATGTACAACACCCGTCGGATGGGGCCAAAAACTCTCTAAGGGACGTAAAAAAAGTAGTTTATAAAAAAGAATATATATTTACTAATTTTGTGCATTTCAAAAAATTATTAATTTGCCACATTTGTTCTGCATATTTTATTGAATAAGGCTGCTTTAATATTGTTGTCATTTTCCAATAAAGTCAAAAAAAATTAGACTCGTGCATTCATTATTGTTATACAAGTCAAGATGTTATACAACTCATGTCTTATTCCAATTAACACAATACAATGGTAGAAACAACACATATACAATGGTTTACATATACACACACAATCACAAATTATACATACTCTTTAAAAGTTCGCGATAACATATGAAATAGGTATACCATGAGATGCTATAAATCATTACTACACTATGGAAACAATTGCAATCACTAATTAGCCATAATTTATCAACTTTTGCAAATCTAGATTTAGGGTAAAAATTAGATTTTTGACGAAAATAAGAGATTATACCTGAGATTGAGAGTAATAGAGTTTGATTAGGCAGCCTGGAGGATCCAGAAGCTCGAAACTGGAGATTGGAAGCTTGGAGGAGGGATTTGGGGGTTTTTGGATGAAAACTTTCATGCTGAGAATGAGGAAGAAGAAGACTCGGCTGAGCCCTGTAATTCGCGAATTTTCGACGGCTTCCGACGACCGCCGGTGGCCCTGTCAGAAGCCATCGGAAATGAGCCGTCGGAAGCCGTTCGCTACATGCTGTCGGAATATTAGCCTTTTCTAGTAGCGTACCAAGAAGAATTTGGTTTTCTTGTGGGATGCGAAGTGTGGGGATGCTTTTATTAAGTTAAAGGAAGCATTGACTAGTGCACCTATTCTAGTGTGACTCGATGATATGAAGGCGTTCGCAGTATATACCGACGCTTGTAGTACGGGGTTGGGCGTGGTGTTGATGCAGGAAGGGAGAGTAGTGAGCTATGTTAGTTGACAGTTGAAGGTCTACGAGAGAAACTATCCTACCCATGATCTTGAGTTGGCGGCCATTGTTTTTGCATTTAAGTCATGGAGGCATTATCTATAAGGAGAGCGGTTTGAACTGTATATGGATCATAAGTGTTTGAAGTACTTATTCTCCCATAAGGACTTAAATTTAAGACGGTTCATCATATGACTTTGATATCTCATATACTCTGGGCAAGAGCAATGTTGTAGCCGATGCCTTGAGTAAGAAGCATGCGGCGTTGAGTCCTTTGTTCTTAGAGTGGAAGCATTTGGAGTTCGTTTCTACATTCGATTTCCGACCATCATCATACATCACACCGGGTTTGTTGGTGGCTTTGGTTGTACAGCCTACTCTTATAGACTGCATAGGATCTAGTCATAAACAAGACAAGGAGCTATTGGATATTTTCGAGAGGATTAGTACAAGAGTGTAGTCGAGTCACTTGAGGCATTATGCCATGACTTGAGGGAATGGTTATGGAGAGATGATAGATTGTGTGTTCCTCTCATTATGGATTTTATTGACATGGTGCTTCATCACTCTAGGTTGACCATTCATCCTAGAGAAGACAAAATATATCGTGACATGAAGAGAGTCTTTTATTGGTTAGGTATGAAGAAGCATGTAGCAGAGTATGTAGCTCGATGTATGACTTGCCAGAGGGTAAAGGCAGAGCCGAAGAAGCCAGGAGCATTGTTGCAGCCATTGTATATTCCTCAATGGAAGTGGAAGAGTATTTCTATGAACTTCATCGATGGACTACCTAAGAGTAGGAGTGGGAATGAGAGCGTTATAGTTGATCGAATGACTAAATGCGCTTATTTTATTCCAGTCGGGAGTATAAGGACAGTAGAGTCTTTGGTGACACTATGTTAGAACCTCCCTTATTGGATTTTAATGACAACAACTATAAAACTATGTCAAAGAACCTCTAATCTAACTTGTAGGTAAATAAGTATAAAAAAGAACAACAAATAAGTTCAACATGAAGATACACAGTACAAAAGAGGATAAAAGTATATACATGAAAATACAAGAAGTGGTATACACGATGGAGACAAGACGAAGGTGACGAACAAAGTACTATTAGTCATAAAGTGTTATGTCTAGAGTATACATATGTTCAAATCTCTTCAAAGTGGTATACATACACATACACACAATCGAAATATTTTATAAAAGCAATGCAATTTTTCAAAAAATGTATGAAGCAAGACTCAAACTCGGTTCATTGGTGCACTTATATTTTAAATGAAACTCAAGTTTTCAAAAATGCATGCAACAAGACTCGAAGCTAGGTTACTAGCTTAGAAAGCAAGTGCTGTAACCAACTGAACTAAGACAACTTTCATTTTAAACATGGTTCAGTCGACTAACTTGGTATATTCAGTCAACTAAATCCACGGGTTTTTGCACTTTTCTCTTGCGGGACAAAAATCCCTGTAATTCAGTCGACTAAATTACTTAGTTCAGTTGACTAAATGCTACAACAATCTTTTTTTATTTGAAATTTTTTAAGGGATCTTCTCCTACTTGAAGAGACACTTCTCTCCAACAATGGCTGCAACTCTTCGATAAGTTACCATCCTTCACTAATGGTTGCATCTACTCATTTTCTATATAAAGCAATCTCTATTCTTGAATTAAAACAATTCTTGCTCTTTAATCTCTAATTCTTGTTTGAATTCTCTTGCATTCAAAAGATTTACATTGCTTTCAAATTTGATCACTTGCACATTCAAGTATACTTCTCTTATGATCAAATCACTTTCAATTCTTCACAAATACACTTCTTACCACTAAGAAGAAGATTATAGGGAGTTTGTACTTATCGACTCATCCGTGCTATACTAGAGCACATGAAGTCACAAACTTGTTTACTACTTTTGTAGTTGAAGTCCTGTTCGGTTGGTTGGGCAAGTGTATTGAAATCATGTTCTGCTGCTCAGGTGCCTAATCCTTGGGTTAAGTGAGGGTGTTGTTCAAATCTAGAAGGAGTCTGGGACTGGATGTAGAATAGGAAGTTCGAACTAGTATAAAAATCTCTAGGGTGATCATTTTTACTTTATTCATTTCCGCTACTATTATATACAAGTTTTAACTTAGTATAGCTATTTATATTACTCGATCCATAACGACTGTCACACTATACGTAAGAGAGATCATTTGGTTACACGAAGGTCCTTTTAGCATCGTTAGCGATCGAGATCCACTTTTCAACAGCGAGTTTTGGAGGAGTCTACAAGAGGCTTTGGGCACCAAGTTGAGCTTGAGTATCGCTTATCATCCGTAGGTGGACGAATAGATGGAGAGAGTGAACCGGGTGTTGGAGGACTTACTTCGAATGTGCATATTGGATTTTGGAAGCTCTCGGGAGGATCACTTCCCACTAGTGGAGTTTACTTATAATAATAGCTATCAGACAAGTATTAGGATGACACCATTCGAGGCGTTATATGGAAGACCTTGTAGATCACCGTCGTGTTGGTTGGATGCTACAGATAAGATTATTCTTGGATCAGATATGGTGAGGGAGACATCTGAAAAGGTAGTCTTGATCCGTATCAGGATGAAGACCGCTTAGGATAGGAAGAAGTCTTATGCTAACAGGAGACACATGGAGTTAGAGTTCGCAGTTGATGAAATGGTTTTTATGAAGGCCTCACTGCTTAGGCATGTTATGAGATTCGGTAGTTCGGGAAAGCTAGCACCGAGGTTCGTAGGCCCTTTTCCAATTACTGATGGGATTGGGGAGTTAGCTTATAGGGTGAACCTTTCAAATAAGTTAACGGGAGTACCTGACGTTTTCCATGCGTCGCGCTTGCGAAAATGTTTACATGATATAGCCGCCATAGTTAAGCCAAGTCAACTAGAGAAGGTGGAAGTAGAGAGAGTCACTCGTTCATCGTGCTTCCACTTTTATTCTTGATTATGGTATGAAGCGACTCCACAACAAGGTTATCAAACTTATTATGGTTCAGTATGAAGACAATCCAGCGGAGAGTACATGGGAGCCCGCGGAGAGGATCCGAGCTGCCCATCCACAACTCTTTTCTGATATGTTTCTATTTTAGATAATTAAGTATAGATCACTTGTGTTTTTAGGTTCTAGCTTGGTATACCCCGTTGGTAGAGACAATTGGATGGTAGGAATGGTTGCGAACGTGTCATTATGACATGTTTTGGATGATGGATGCCAGTGGATGTATTTATCGAATTGGTCTTTGAACACTTAGGCAAATATATTCTTTAGTTAGTATACACACTTACACCATCACTTATTCTATTTTGCAGAGTTGTATGTATATGGTTGTTGCATATAGATTGAATGGTTGCGCATATATGTAGAATTGCCAGTTTTTACATAGGATATTGTATGCATTTGGATACATAGCATAAGCATGTGCATCTAAGAAGGTCGACTAGATCAGGAGATCGCCTACTCTTTGCATCAGTATATATTCATATGCATTCCACGCTTGAATGTTCATATTGCATTAGAAATTTTACTAAGAACAATGGTTGCGGGTGGATAATGGATGAGTAGATGGTTGTTGTTATTGATTTTTGTACACACGAGTTACGTATTTCCGTCCTTTGATATTTCGGGGACGAAATCCTTTTAAGGGGGGATAATGTAACACCCTAAAAATTTAATAAAAGAACTAAATTTAAATATAATAAGGATAAAATAAAATTTTGCAAACGTCTGAATCTGGCTGCGAAACTTGCACCATTGTATTCGTAGCGATTTTCTAGACGATTTTAATATATAACCTTTTGAAATAGGAGCTAATATGGAATAGCTAAAATTTGAGAATTCGCAGTCAATATTAATTAAATAAACAAAATGGGAGGTAAATATTAATAAATAAGGAAACCCATCTATCGACGAATTGATTGGGACAGGTCGACCATCCCAATCAATAGCGATCGATCGGTCGAGTTATATCGGCCAAGGTTTTGAGCGGCCAACGACCCAGATTCCATTTTATATTTTTCTTAGTAGCAAAGTAAATGATTAGCGATCAGGATTTAAGTAAATATTTCCAAAGAGCGATCAATGGTCCATATTGCTTTGAAACCCCTATAAATACACAACTATTGAAAACCCCAATTCATAAAATATTAGTCAACACGCCCAAACTCTATCAAATTCAAATCTCTTCCTCAAATCACAAACTTCTTCAAAAATAAGTAAAAATAAAAATAGAGGGATTGAAGAAATTAAATCAAGTACAGAGCTAGCAAACAGAATAAATCCTAGACACGATTCGAAAGAGATAACTTGGATTTGAGGTAAGTGGGTATATTGTCAATAAAATGATTTACATACAGTTAATTTTAGGATACTCTATTTGATCTCGGTTGTTAGAAATCAAATTGGAGACACTATATAATTATATTGGATATTCCCCTTTTCTAATTTAGACCTATTAACATAAATTGGTATACCAAAGAATTGACATAACTTGTGATGATAATAGTAATCCTAGGTTAAACTGTTTTACTGTAAATCTATAAATTGAATTTGAATAGAAATTTTTGATAAATTGCAAATTTGGGTTCACTGTAGTTTCTGTAAGATGAAATTGTAAGTTACTGTAATGGAATTTTGGGAACGAACATGGTTAAATAATAATTAACAAACAAAAACAACGATAATCCCTAATTAAACAATGACGACCAGTCGACTGCTCTTACTGGAGTAGTCGACCGGTTAGCATTTCCAGAGAACAATACGAAGCTTGGCCTAAAGTTCAAGTTATGAATAAAATAGTTAGTGGATGTATATTATACATATATGGATGTTATTATAGGTAGGGAAGCTAATTCCCTGCTTGGCGACAATAAAACGTTGTAGGACTAGGTAAGTGATATTTATCTAGAAAGGGTTGATATTCGATTAGAGGGCAATTCTATTGAAAACTGTACTCACATGAGGTTCTACGGTGGACGTGACTTGCACTGATGAAGATGCCTGATGAAGTGTGTGGCTCGACACTAACTGGAGTACCTTGGTATTCACGGATGATGCAACGTGATGTTATTGTTGGATCCTAGCGTAGTGCAACAAGAGGCATTAGGTTACCATTGAGAGGTGGACATGGATGCAGACGAAAAGACACTCTAGCAAGTTGGCATTGCGGGCTCCCCCTCAATGCATAACTGGAGTACGTGTAGTCATAGTTGTAGGAAACTTAGTCCCATGGTAGAAATTGTAGGGAAACTTATATTGGAATAGTTACGTGTAGTCATAATGTGAGAAATAGTAGGGTAATCCTATGTGAAATAGTTCCAGTAGCTGCTGGTCGATCATTAGTTATCAAAAGGTTTGATTAGTTGTTCTACTCTATGTATGAGCATGCACAAGTATTTAGTGTAGGTGCGTATTTAGCTAAAACCCCTTAAGTAAAGAAAACAAGTAACTCACGAACACTTGTAGGACATTCTAGGTCACATAGTATTACTAAAATCAACTGCATATGATCACCATATATTAATATTGTACTCATTGACTAGACTTTTTTCTGACACACCCCTTTTTCTTTCTTTTCCCTACCACAGAAGGACAGGGCAGTAGGTGATATGCCCGAGATTAGTACGTGGAGACGCGAGCACATCATTGGAGTTGTTTGTAATTTTATATTACTCTTCATGTAACTATCTATCTTATTCAGTGCTTAGTATTTATCAGACTATGTATTGTATTTCTATATACTCTGGATTTGACTACGTACTGTTTTTGAGACTGTATTTTAAGATATTTGAGATGGTTATTTTTTGTATTTATATTTTTTTCCTTCCTTTGTGAGATCTTAAAGTATTGAATATCCTAGACCACATATGTATATCTTTAGTTTCTGTAATGTTTAGAAACTCGATAGCTCATACTTTTTGGCACTATATGAGTCTGAAAGTCACCCTTGGCTTTGGATGGTGAGTCGTGAGGTGCAAGTTGTCATAATAGCAGATTGAGATTTCTTAGATGGAGATGAAGAGAAATAACATGTATGTCAAGGTTTAGAAGGCCATACTGGCGAAGCCTCTCATTGGTAAGCAAGAGGGAGGTAGTCCGAAACTGATATTCAACTTCCTTAAGGAGCATTAGGGTATTGGCATGTGTAGTGGGGCGGCGGCGGCGACAGCAGATGGCGGCAGGAGCAGATGGCAGCAGTTCAACTCTTTTTTTATGTTTGATCTACCTTTCAAAACCCTAAAATTAAATTGACTAGGTCGATTTCAATACCGATAAAGAAAACAGGTTGGGTTTGGGTCTATTTGCTGGTTGGCCTGCAAAAACACCGCTGTCTATTTGAGGCATGCTTTATTGTGCATTGACGACTCATCAGATGACGTGTTTAATGCGCATTTCATGCGCCTCCATAGCGGAGGCGCCTCGATGAGTGGAAAGGCGCACCAGATGCGTCTGTGCCTTTCTGGTGCATAGGCGTGCACCTTGATAACTATGCTCATGACTACTAGGGGTTACGTACTGATGGTTACTAGATAACTATGAATCGACTCACTCGATAGTTTTCTATTGGTTAATATAACTAGTAACTAGGGTCAAATAGAAAATATCGATGTAACTAATTTACACCATTCTCTCGACTTGAGAATATTGACAGTATTCTTGTTTAAGTGGAAGCTCCACTTTGATTATAGTTAAATCATGACATGGCCTCCACCGAGTGACTATAGTTAAATCATGACACGGCCTCCATCGAGTGACTATAGTTGGTTCAAGTGGAAATATTGAAAGTGAAGCACTATTCAAGAGAGGATTCGTCTCCTCGGTTATATAAGGTTAGCGTCACGGTCAACTCAAAGTCAAAGTCTTTGGTCATAGTAGTTTGGTTAATAATAATTGTTATTATTGAACCAATGACTTAGTGCTTGGACTATAGAGTTAAATATAAACGATATTGGAATTTGACCATTACCAAATTTCATAAGTTCAAAGTGATATAGTTTTGACGAAGATAATTGGTGTAAATAAAAGTGACAACGGGGTAACGCTTAATAAAGTGAAATTTGATTTGCTGAAACAAAGTGATAATTTTGGCCAAAATGTCACACCACCTGCTAAGGGACGTGTGAACGTCGATATTCGAATGATTCGATATTAATCGCTGACCAAATTTACACTTGACGAGTTACACAACCGAAACGATGAATTCTCTTTTGACCAAACGGTTTAATTTCTTTATAATTTTTATAAATTAATTAATATTTATGCAATATTAATTATAAAATTATGATTATGATTCGAGGAATAAATATTATTATATATATTTATAATCGTTGTAAATATATTAATCGATATACGATATCGACAAGCGATTAAATTGGATTAGTTAATAATATTTTCTTTGGGCATAAATGGATTTTTGGCCCATCATTGTGGGTGAAATTTTCGACAGTAGCATGACATGGGGGCGACTAATAATAGGGTTTAGATGCTAGATTTTGGATGGTTTGTATTAATGGAGAATTAGTATGGGATGAGATCCACTTTTTCCTCCTTTTATCCACTATATAAGCAAACCTAAACTAATTTGATTAGTATTTCTTGCTACCATCTCTATCGCATATTGTTGGCTGAAATTACTCCATTAGTGCTCCATTATATCAAGTTCAAATCAACTCAATGTCAACCACTATACTATAGTCAAAGGTCAACGGTTCAAGGACTAGCAATCTGCTGTATCGGAAAAGGTTTCAAAGGGGAGAGTTCATCCTTTCAAGGTGTGCTTCAAGGCTTTGGCTTTTAGATATGTTTTATCAAATTATAGTTTATAATTCTCTGAATAATGTTTTATTATGTGTGTGTATATTATTATATTGTCAGTTAGGTGATGATTCTGATATGAATTAATGTTGTCACAAATTGGTTTGGTTATATGTATGAATATACTTATAAAATAAATAAATAAATAAATAAATAAAACCAATTTTTTCATATTAGATCAGTACAGCAGCATAATATATATATATATATATATATATATTAAATTATATATACACATAATTTAATTACAACATTATACTATAGTTAAAATTGATCACATAACTTTGTCTACGTAAATTTATGGTAATAGAAAGTTTTGACAAAGTTTTTTTATAATTATGTATTATTATTTAATATTATTTAAATCAATATACTACATAAATGGATCCTATAAAATCAAGTATGTTATGAAAAATATTTGTTTAATTTTTTAATATTATTTTAACATCAGATAAGCTCTTCGCTAGAAAATAAAAATTAAACATATTTTTGTTATTTTTAAAAATTATTATTCAAATCTGCACTAAATTAATAAATCAACTAAAAATAAAATTTTACCGAAAATATTGTAAAATAATTTTTCAAACTTCAAAATATCATTTTTGATCTACTAGAATTTAAAATTTTAAAAAGGGTTTTGAAAATAATTTTTATTATTACTTTATGTAATTTCGAATGAATATTCAATTAAAATATACCTTGAAATAATAAAATTAATAATAAAAAATTTCTACATTGTTTACACGATCTGGAATAAAAAATAAAAAAATATTATTTTAATTTTATTAATTTATATGTATATATATAAATATATTATAAATACATTTATGTGTGTGTGTATATATTTCAAAATAAATATAAAATATTATTTTATTGTTAAGTATATACTAGTACATATTTTATTCTTAGTTTTATAAAAAATATATTTATTTATTTTATATTTAAGTAACTCATTTACATTTGAATAGATATATTATAACAATATGCATTTAAATATATGTATTATTAATATATTTTTATTTTTTATTTTTTTGAAAATGAGTTAAGATTTATTACTTTACTTTAAAGGTACATTCCAACTTTTAACCGAAACATTACCAAATTACAAAATTAGGTCAACGCTTCACGAGCTATGGCGGCTTCCACGTCGCTGCTTGATTTTCTTGCTGATCAACCCTCCAGTTCAAATTCTCCAGTAGTCGTTTTTCTCGTCTCTCTAAGCTGGTAATTACATGTCGTTTTATCCTTCCAATTATAATAGTTATGTACCTAGCAATTTGTTTAGATAATTCTAACTCTCCTTTTCGCTTGTTGTTGAAAGTCCGTTCGTTCCATTCACGCCAGAGGTGCTACACGGTAGTTGTCAAGCTAATTTTTCAAACTTCTTTCATCAAGTAAGAGATATATGTCCGGTCGTTCAGGTATGTTGCTTCATCTTGGAGATTTTTAACTGCATCTATTTGCAAGTTTTTTTATTTTTGAATGGCCCAGACTCTTTTACTGTATTTGCATTCGAAGGATTAATGATTGTGGGTTTCTATTCCCTATTACAAAGTTTGCATGTTACGTCTTCTACAGTTCCCCAATTTTTAAGTTTGTTTTTGGTTGTTAGTCGATAGTTTATGGCTTTGTATGTTGTTTGTGCCATTTTAGGATTGTTTGAACGACTCCATATAATGTTGTACCATTGAACTTTAGGGTGTTGATGTCTATAGTCCTTCCAAGCATCTCTTAAGTTAAACTTTCCTTTACTGTTACTTTTCCATGCCCAGATGTCTTTGTTTCTCCCAGTAAATAAGGGAATGCCTTCAATTTTCTGCTTAAATTTCCTAGTCACAATTTGCCTGTCAGTTGCCCATTCTTGGTCATATATAATACTTGATACTTTGCATAGTGGGGTACCATTAGCTGAGTTGCTTAATATTTTATTTATAAAATTATATATATATATATATATATATTTAAATATTATATATATTTGCATAAAATTATTTAAACAAACTTAATATGTACATTTATAAATATATAATATTTATATATAAGTAATAGTTTTTATACATACATATATTTGCATATCGGATGAATTAATGTGTTCGTTGCGATGTAAATCCTAATATCTATATACGGACATGTTATACCTTGCATGGGTTTGCATATTACACGTGCACATACATATATATGTGTGTATGATACATATATACATATATATGCATATACATACATACACACATATATAAATTAAATAAAATTATATATAATTTATAAATTTAAAAAAAATAAAAGATTTTATTTAAATAATATTTAGAAATGTTCTAAATGAATTAGAATTCATAGGCCCAATAAAGGAATTTTTTGAATTCACTCATAACTTCCTCTATGGATAGCCCAGTACCAACAACGATATCGGAGCCCAATAGCATATGCGGTCTAAATTAGTCATGTTAGGTTAACTAATTAAAGCCTACCCATATAGTATGGTGTCTAGAAAAGTAGTGTCGAAGGTTGGGTTTAGGCAATCAGGTACTCTGCCGTACCTGGCTACTAGCCTGGCCCGAAAGGATGAGTTAAGTCAAAAGGGTTATCCCTAATAGAAAAGGCCTAATTTGAGTTGTGCGTTGGGCTAATTTCAAATTTGTTTTGAAATTAAAAATAAAAGTTTTAAATTTAAAAGTTAAATTTAAAATAAGAAATATATTATAAATGTTATAATATAAATTTTCAAATTGTTTTGAAAATTGAAAATATAAGATTTTTAAATTTAAAAGTTAAATTTAAATATAATATATATACATATTATTAATGTTATAATATATTGTAAATTTTCAAAATGTTTGAAAATTAATATGAATTAATTTCGAAATTTGTAAAATTTATTAATAAAATTAATAAAATATATTAATTAAATAAGTTAATTGATTAATAAATATATAGATGTACTGTATATTATGATATATATATTATATTGTTTTAAAATGTTAAATTAACATAATGTATGTATACAAATGAATTTCGAGATTAATATAAATTTTATTAAAATTGTTTAATTAAATAAATAAATTAAAAGGTTAATTAAATAAATAATATACATATATATGATATATGTGTTATACTACAAAGGTAATAGTATATATTAATTGTTAAATATAAATGTTATATTAAATTAATATAAAATTAATTAAAATGTTAATTATTTAAGATTAATTAAATAACATTTAATTAAGATAATATATACATAAGACTATTATATAATTAATATGAAATATAAAAGTTATATAATAATAAAACTTATATAATATGAATGTATAAACTAAAGGTGGAACATTAAGAAATCTTAAATAGACTTAAGAAATAAATACATATGTAAACGTACGTATACTATGATTTTCGATGCATCCAATACCTGAATCACGAGGATATTTCATTAGAAATACATTATTCCATAAGTCGATGTCACTCGATATAATATATTAAAGATTATGAATCTTTAATATAAAGTTGCCCTATATCATTTATATATTAATAGATTACTTACATATTCTTTGGTTGTTGAGCTTTCCTCAGGCTAGGGATGTTATGTGTAGTACTATTAATATATTGAATAGACGAGTTAAGATAACTGCATATATTTGTTGAGCTTTCCTCAAGGTACGTGCATTATACTTAGGCCATCGTGAAATGATAGGTCCAAGTGAATAGTTTCACTTTACTTGTTGAGATTTCTTCAAGGAGTTCCTCAAGGTTAAATATAAGCTTTTTCGACTTCACTAGTGGGTGTTAGAACTCATATGCATTGGGATTCTGACCTTGAGGAAAGCTCAACAAATCATAGACCCACATATGATGGAGAACTCCTTATCGGTTGTATCACTTAGAGTTTGGTGAAACATAAAAGTTAGTGGATGCCTTATTAGAAAAATGAAATGATAACATTTAACATTTCTAATATTAAGAACATATGTAATATAATGTTATAATAATCTATATTGATAAATTTGTGCATTTAATATGATTGATAAAACATTTATAAATTCAGATATACAAATGAACTGAATTGAAGATTAACAAATAGAAACATAACATATACTTACTAATAAATGCTTTTTGCATGTTAATGTTTTAATACTCATGCAAGCGCTTGATTTTACAACTAATAAATATGTTCGTAATTTGGTCACTTACTTGTTTATTTGGTTGAGATCGTGTATTGCATTCTATGAATTCCGAACTCAAAAGCAATACAAAGTTATTGATATTTGATCCATATACAATCGCATATAAATGTAATATGGTAGACGATCACAGTTTGTAATGTACAATATTTTGATGAAATTAGTTCATCCGAAATAAACAAATAAACTATTTTGTGAGATCGAGTATTCAATTTGATTGTTTACAATAAAATATCATATTGTGTTAAATGTAACACAAGACCAAAACTATAATATAGATCCAAGAAATCAGTCGTTGAAATGTTAGTTTGATCTGTTTACGTAAGGTGCATCATATTTGATGTCCTTAAATGTTAAGAATAATCACATGTATTTTTGTAAAGAGTTCATTATGATATTGTAGTAAGGATTCAATATGAATGGTTCAACCATTTAGAAAGAAAAACAAATGTACAAGAGTGGATGTGATTTAAGGTACAGTTGTGATGAAGAGAGTGAATGGCCACTTCTGCTTCATAAAGAAACATCAGAAACGAGAATTGTAATAAAAATGATATGATACTTAACATTGGAATAATAAATATAATTTCTATTCCGAGATGTATTTTCATATAGAAAATTGTTTTCTATGAGATTTATTTCTTTGAGTTCAAGATATTTGATCAAAGGACTCTACATTGTAAACTAGCTGCAGTATATGAAATAAATAATCTATATTAAGTGAACGATGAACCTCCGAATTTAGTATGCTATTATAGTAATGGCGGAAATATGGGAGCATGTCATGTAGCACTTATTGATTGCATCAAGTTATGAAAATTGTTTTCGTAAAACCTACCACGCATTATTTATGAAATAATGACTATGTTGACTGAAAATAGACACGGTTATATTTAAATGTGAATATTATGAATATTCATTATGAAATATAATGTGGTATTTTTTTTTCATAAAAAAAGTGATGCATTGGAAAATACCTAAGTATCTAAAATGATTTACGATTATTTTGGAGTTATAGACTAAGCTATAGTTTTGAGAAATAATTTTTATTATGTGATTATGAATCATTTGATACTGGTTGATTACATCTCAAATAATTAAGGGCTATGCACCCATTTAGTGGGAGCATCATAAGAGTTGACGAACTATTCAGATTGATACATATAGATGTATGCACTCGTAAGTCTATTAATACCAAAACGGTTCGTATAATTCATCATATTCATCGATGAGTTATCAGAGACATGGATATGTGTATTTGATATGCATGTATATTTTTATGATAAGCTCATAGAATATAAAAAGGGAAGTAAATAATAGAACATGTGATAGAAATGATTCGATTTGATCGAATGGGTGACTATACTGAAAAGAGTTAAGTACGTACCTAATAGAATTAAGATTCAGTTTCAAAGCTCACTCCTCCCATTAATATATAATGATGTATTGGTAAGAAGCAATCAAACTTTTTTGGACAAAGCACGATTAATGATGAGTGAAGTTTAATTAAAACTCTTCCTCTAAACACAGTGTTAAAATTAATATCATCCAAAGAATAGTTTACAAAACCATATGAGATAAGGGTTTATAACAAACCCATACATTTCCTAAACCAAGGAATTGACAGGTTATGCAAGTCGAAAGAATGCACGTAAAAATTGTACGTAAGAGATTTTGTATGAATCAACGCAAGAGAATTTTGGGAACGTCAGTCATTAGATGACCAATTTATGTTGTAAACATAAATAGATTGTGAACTAATGTAAAATCAATTTTGTATAAGGCAATTCATTAAATGTTTATAAATGCCCGTTCCGTTGCATTGAGAAAGAACCGTTGTTTCAAGAAATGCCAACTTTGTAGCAAAGCAATTTTTTAAGAAATTATTGGTATAAAATAAATTTGGATACGATCTAATGATAAAACTGATTACAAGACATGAAATGAAATCCACACCTAAATGAACACAAATACATTATAACATCTAATGAGTATTCTTGAACATTAAAGAGAAACTATGAGCCTCTTGTCAATATTAAGAATAAATAACCCTTGGATGTTTAATTAAACTATTAAGAGTATTGACTCTATGATATGGTATGATACGCAAATCCAAAATAAATTCTAAGTACATTATCAAAATATGATTTTGATGGTTAATCAAAGGGATATGATCCATTGGTCGCAAGTATGTCTTTATGAGAAAGACAAATGCAATTGAATATAGTGAGCCACATTGATAAGAATATCACAAAGAATTTCAATTGTTGAAATTAACTTAACAGATATACCATTCGATGTGATCCAATTGGTTCGAATCTTAATCACAAAATTATTTCCTAGGATAACTTTATGTTTTAGTATATATGTTGAAACAGAAAGTTCAAAATATAGATTTATACTAGTCTGTTTGCACATAACAATCAAAGTGTCTCGAAGTCAGTGGGAGCAATATTGAGTGTGGGTTTTTGGATACGATCCATGAACAGATACAAAAGTATCATTACGAAAAGCATCAAAATTGAACAAGTGTTTTGATAGATGTATCACATAGTTTGATTATCAGTCAAAATGCAGAGGAAGCGTGCGTTCATAAGAAAGAAAATTAAAAGGTACTTAGATATTTTTAAATCATAAGTAAACAACATACTACTGATTGTTAACGATGTATTTGTGTTAAAATCATTTTAAGTTGTTTTAATGCTCAACGTTGGAATTGTAAACAATGTCTTTTATAGTAAGTATAAAAGATATTGGGAATGTCCCAAAACAATATGCAAGGACACCTTATTAAAATGTTTAATACCGAACATGTAAAATGGATTCCTTATGCGTTGGCAATAGGAACTATTATAAATGTTATGTTGTCTACGATATCGTGATTTGTTTATGTATTTAATACATATAGCAAATATCAAATCCAAATTGATATCACCGAATGGTAGTTTTGAGTGTTCTCCTGTATTTACAAAATACTAGAGAATTTTTTATAGAAATAACGAACTCCTTATAAAGGAGTGTTCGAATTCAAACTTCATAAATGATATTGAGTACAATATGTCAATAGTAAAATGCAAGTTAAGAATCTTTTAAGTTGAAAATGTTCCAAATAGAAGAGATTATATCTGATTTAAAGAATATATTGAGTACATTGACTTGAATAGTATCACAATAAAAGCAATGTGTACATAACAAATGCACAAATTTATAACTGAGCCGAGGGTGATTCCAAATGTTGAGAATCTCATAACATTTTAAATGATAGCAAGTCACGATATGGTTCGTAATAGAACTTAGAGCTCACTAGAAGTCGAGAGACATACTCCAAATTGTTCCACATGATAAAATAGTTTATCAACATCGAGGAGAGTTGATTGACAGAGTAGATAATTAAAGCATAATAGCATACCTGTTCACTTAAAGACTGACTAAATTGGTTTTGAGGAAATCGATTGGAGAAGTCGGAATAAGATTCCATAATTGATCCCAAGTGCAAGTGGGAGATTGATAGAGTTAGGGGTATGCCTAGAGGCAATTATATAATTTGTTGCATATATCTAACTCGATAACCAAACTTGTTCGAAATAAAAGGTGTTTTCTTTCTATTATATACTTGATATAATATGTTGTATTAATTAATTAATTTAATTAAAAGTATATTTAATAGAAAATCCATAATGGTATGTTTTATGATAGTAGTTACAAAGTGTTATAACCGTGAGTAATTTATCACAATGAAAATAAATATATCATTTTAAATGTTCTTGGTCAAGATGCATCGAGATTGGATATCAATGTATCCGTGGAGACTAGAGTAGGTAACGCTCTCCAAATGTTGGGCAGTGTACTATTCATGGCTGCTGGAGCACCTAGGGGTTAAGTACTGATAGTTATTGGATAATTGTAGAACGACTCACTCGATAGTTTTCTATTTGTTAATATAACTAAGGTTAAACAAAAAATATGGACGTGATTGATTTACACAGTTTTCTCGACTTGAGAATACTGTCGACCTTCAATATGAAAGTTCTGCTTTGATTATAGTCAAATCGTGGCACAACATCCATCGAGTGACTATAATTGGATCGAGTGGAAGTATTGGAAGTGAAGCGCTATTCATGTGAGGATTTGTCCCCTCAATTATATAAGGTAGTATCACGGTCAACTTAAGTCAACTCAAAATCAAAGTCTCTGTACAGAGTATTTCGGTTAATGATAATTTTTATTATTGAATCAAGGACTTCGTGTTTGGATTTTAGAGTTGAATATGAATGATATTGGAATTTTGACGATTACCAAATTCTATAAGTTCAAAGTGATATAGTTTTAACGAAGAGAATTAGTGTAAATAAAAGTCACAACCAGGAAACGCTTAACAAAGTGAAATTGAATTTTAACGAAACCAAGTAAGCGATAAATTTGGTCAAAATGTCATTCTGTTAAGTGACGTGTGAACATTAATATCGAATAGTTCAATATTGACCAAATTTACACCTGACGAGTCACATAACCGAAACGATGACTTCTCTTTTGATCAAACGATTTAATCAGTTTATAATTGTTATAGTTTAACTAATATTTATGAATATAAAATTTTGAGTATGGTTTATGGAATAAATATTATAAAATATATTTATAATAGTTATAAATATGCTAATCGATATATGATATCGATAAGCGATTAAATTGGATTTAATTAATAATATTTTCTTTGGGCTTAAATGGATTTTTGGCCCATCACGATGGGTGAAATTTTTTGGCAGCACTATGACATGGGGGAGGCTTAAAATTGGGTTTAGATGGTAGATTTTGAATAGATCAGATCAAGGGAGAATTAGTATGGGATGAGAGATACATTTTCCTCTTTTTTATCTAGTATATAAGCAAACCTAAACTAATTTGATTAGTACTTTTTGCTACTATCTCCATCACATCTTGTTGGCCGAAATTACTCCATCAGTGCTCCATCATATCATGTTCAAATCAACTCAACGTCGATCACTATCCAACAGTCAAAGGTCAACGGTTCAAAGATTAGCAATCTATCGAATCGAAAAAGGTTTCAAATGGGAGAGTTTATCCTTTCACGGTGTGCTTCAAGGTTTTGGTTCTTAGGTATGTTTTATCAAATTATAGTTTATAATTCTCTGAATTATCATGTGTGTGTATATATTACTATATTGTTAGTTAGGTGACGATTTTGATATGAATTAACGTTGTCACAAATTGGTTTAGCTATAAGTATGTATATACTTATAAAATAAATAAATAAAAACAATTTTTTCATATAAGATCAGTACAGCAGCATTATTTATACACACACACAAGCGTTACAACATGCACTTCGCACGTGAATTGTTTTTTTTGCATATTTTATATGTTTAGCATATTCAAGAGAAAACGATTTGCATAAATATTCAACCATATTTTTGTGTTGAAATCATTTGTTGTTAGTTTGAATTTTATTTCTAAGTTGCAACTAGGTCTGTCAACAGGCTGGGTTCGGTACGAGTATTTTAAAATCCAGACCCGAGCCCGATTACAAAAATCAAAACCCGAACCAACGGGGTATTTTAAAACCAATACCCGAGCCCGGCCCATCGGGCTTTTCAAGCTCACTGGGTATAATACACATGTACCGAACTCATGATATTTATGTTAAAATCATACTTTAAACTTGAATTTTTTGTAAAATTTATACACAAATAATGTTAACATATTAATTGGGTAGTGATGTAGCCAAGTTCACAAAAAAGTAAGCAAAAACATCTACATGCTAACAAACAAAATGGTAAACAAATAACATAAACACTCATGTTTTGATACGATGAAAAACTAATAACTGCGTCGGGTCCAAACTGGGCCGGGTTGTGATAAAACCATACTCGACTCTAATAGTAATCGAGTCGGGCCTTGGTAGTTAGGGAAAAACCCGTTCCCGTATTAACAAGGCAGGCTCGGGTCAAAACTCATACCATTGACAAGCCTAGGTTCAACATCTAATTTTTTTATTTTGAATTTTTATTTATATTATTAGTTAATAAAGAACAAATCTATAAAGAAAGTTTATTTGTTAGATCCTATTTTTAAGTGATACTAAGATTTGGTAGTATTTGTAGATGGATGTTTTGTATTTGTAAAGAAACTTTATTTTTTTAGATCCTGTTTTTAAGTGATACTAAGATTTGATAATATTTGTAGACAGACATTTTGAATTTGTAAAAGAAGTTTAATCGTTAGATCCTATTTTTAAGTGATATTAAGATTCGGCACTAGGGGTGTTTTTTGTAGTTCGTGCTGACACCAAAAAATTATGACACCAGAGGTATTACAACTATTATTAAAGATATATTAATTAATACTTGATCAAATGTTATATGTATATATTATTTAATTACATATATATAGTTTATATTTAATTACAACATTATACTATAATTAAAATTAATCATATAACTTCGTATATGTAAATTTATGGTAATAGTATTTTTCGATAGAATTTTTTTATAATTATTTTTTATTATTTAATATTATTTGAATCAACATACGAAATAAATAAATCATATAAAATCAAATATGCTATGAAAATTATTTTTTTAATTTTGTAGAATTATTTTAACATCAGATAAGATGTCGACCAAAAAATAAAAATTAAAAACATTTTTTTATTTTAAAAAATTATTATTCAAATCGACCGAAAATTAACAAATTAATTAAAAACAAAATTTAACTGAGAAAACTGTGAAATAATTTTTCAAACTTCAAAATATCATTTATGATTTAATGGAAATTTAAAATTTGAAAAAATGTTTCGAAAATAATTTTTTATTAATATTTTATGTAATTTCAAATGAATATTCAATTAAAATATTTTTTAAGATAATAAAAATTTCTATGTTGTACACACGATAGAAATTAAATTAATATATATATATATATTCATATATTATAAACACATTTATGTACACAAATATATATTAAAATAAATATAAAATTGTCCGCGAGCATAGCTCAGTTGGTCAGGGCCACTTAGCGACTATGGAACAAAGTTCCTTGAGGTCGCGGGTTCGAGTCCTGGTAGATTGAGATGTGTTTCCCATTCAAGGCGCGGAGGTGGGCTCCCAGAAAACCTATCAAAAATGGTAGGGGGCATCAAACCTCTAAGCTGGGCTGGCTGAAAACCCTCATGTATGTGGTCGGACCAAGCTAGGAGGGAGCTCATCCCATCCCTTCGATTTCATCAGGGCTCTGGGTTGAGTTTTATAATAATAAATATATAAAATATTATTTTATTATTATGTATATACCGGTACATATTATATTCACGGTTTAAAAAATATATTTATTTAATATTTAAATAACTCATTTACATTCAAATGGATATATTATAATAATATGCATTTAGATATATGTATTATTAATATTTTATTTATAAAATTATATATACACACATATATATTTAAGTATTATATACATTTGCATAAAATTATATAAACAAACTTAATGTGCGTGTGTGTGTATAAATATAATATTTATATATAAGTAATAGTTTATATACATACATATATTTAAACAACATATATTTGCATATCGGATGAGCTAATGTGTCCATTGCGATGTAAATCCCAACATCTATATACGGGCATGTTATACCTTACACGGGTTGATATGTTACACATGCACACAGACATATATGTGTATATGATACATACATATATATATATATATAAATTAAATAAAATTACATATAATTTATAAATTTAAATAAAATAAAAGATTTTATTTAAATAATATTTAGAAATGGCCTAAATGAATAAGACTTCATAGGCCCAATGTAGATCCAATAAGGAATATTTTTTGAAATTCACTCATAACTTCCACTACGGGCTAGTCCAGTTCCAACATGATGCAATTTCATCCCGAAGAGCATGTATAAGAAATTGAGTAGGACGTATCTATTGAGGAGCACCGGTATCGAAGCCAACCCATCTCTTGTAAGAATAATTTAAGGAATTCGCTAAAGGGCAGAACGACTCCACCTAAACATATGTGTTTGTCGCATGCAGTATATCCGTCAGAGGTGGATTGTGTGTTCGTTGATCGATTGTTGGCAATAGAACTTCACTCTCGGAATTTCGTGACGATGGCAGATAAAATGAAGTGATTTCGTGGTTAGCAGCGATGAAGCTTGATCCGAAGGGTTATCCAAGACCCTTGGGGCACGTTGTTCAGCTAATGGAGGTTGGTCTTGAGGTTGTGCTACAAGAATTACTTTCATTTGAAGTTCACGTGTTATAGAATGTCTTACTCCGAACGAAGTGGACAAAGAGGCTTGAGCGGTAGAAGAACCAGACTTAGGAGGAGTAGATGGATCGGTACTAACTTTCAAGCAAGTAGATCGTCGAGTCATTGTGAACTGAAAAGCTTAATAATGAACGCAATCAGCTATGTTTTATTTTGAAATTTGTTTTAATTAAAACCTGTGTAGTCAATGTGCAGAATCTAACGAATGTCGAAGTGTGTCGACCAATCGGATTCTGAACATCGACCGAGGCTGTGTGATGTGTCAGTCTATGCAGTATGCGTCCTATGTTTGAGGCATGGTGTACGGATCACTCTGTGCAGATAGCCCGCTCGTGGTGGTAAACGAGCTCTGTTACACGATTGAACTATGCACCGGATCTTACCCATTATCGCAGAGTAAACGATAATGGAACCGTTGTCCAGAGAAACACGGAGCTTTATCTGCAGGAACACAGGATCGTGGTGTATAATTTAAAAATCAATTTGAATATCCGATGTGTACGCTGGAGTACCTTCGATGTGACCATTCCTCGGAACCGTCTCACCAAAGTTTAGCTATCGATTCATGTTCGACCAAGATTTGATGAGATTGCTAGTAATACACTTCATGTGCAAAGACTTAGCATCAATGCAGTGCAAGAGCCGACTTTGGAAAAACTCGAAGCGTGAGCTATGAAAACTCAGGGCAAACACCAAGTATTGGAAGAGACGATAAAACTCAATGGAAACCCATAAATCCTTGGTGTCGTCCCTGAGTATGGCCCGAGTTTTTCCCAAGATCACCCATGCCTTGACTGTGTCGTGCAAGATGAAGTGCTGGCGAATGAACAGTCATGAATCAAAGATCATGAGCGTTCTCCCTTGGCCCCAAGGTGACGCCGACAATGAGAGCCTAATGGTGGCGCCACAACATCAAAGTCATATAATGATAACCCACCTTCAAATTCAAACGTAGATCTGGTGAAAGAGAGTGAGGACGAAAATGAAATCAGGATCGATCTTATAAGAGTGGTGGTGAGATCTGTCAAGGCGGCGTCGGCGGCGATTAGATGGCGAAGTCGAGATCTGGTGGTAGTTGGAAATGAATTCGTGAAGGAAGACCTAACTGAAATTGGGAAATGAATCAAGTGACCAATTTTTTTGCCAACCACTAAGTACTTATATCACTCGAAAATTCATGTCGGTGCTGACATGTTTTGATCGGTACCGACATGATTTGTTTAAAAAAAGAATAGAAAAGAAACAAGAAGAGAAAACATGTCTGATCCATATGTACTACAGTTTCCAAGATGATAAGAGCTCCCACTTGGTTGCAAGGAAAGAGATAGTACGCTAACTATTTGAAGTGATGAACGGATACCTTCAGAACGAATACGATGCTTCAAAGAGAACTATTAGCTATCCAAAGACCCTTGGACAACTAATATAATGTCGTTTGTTTTAATTCAAAGCATGCTCGAAAGCATGCTTTGAAGGGCAAGTGTTATCCAATATTTGAACAAGCAGTTTCTAAGTAAATCTGGACGTCAAGATGAAGATGAAACCGATCAAAAGCTTGGAGGCATGTTTGGAATGGCTAGATGGAGCAACTTAGAAAGTTTGAAGCAAATTGGACCAAACAAACATGATCGGTACCGAGTTGATTTTACAAAAATGCCCACATTTAAAGACTTTGAAAGTTCAATGCTCATAAGAATGCATGCATAAGTTCAGGGGGATGGCCATTATGGTTGGTATTGATCACAATTTATGTTTTTTCTCCTTTGGAAGACTTGTTCTTCCACCTTATTATTTCGAATTTGAAATTTTACCTATTTTTTCATGATTTGGAGACTAGGACGGACAATTCCAACTATAAATAAAAGCACTTAAGCAACTTAAAGAGGACTTTCTGGACTTTGATCTTTGGCCTTCATAATCTTCATCTTCTATCGTCCACTCAACCATTGTCACTAAGTAGTATTGAATCTGATCATACTTTATTTTCAACATCTGAAATCATTATAATGGTTTTTGTACGAGTGATAAACCTGAAATTAATAATATTAAAGTGAACACAGACATGAATTTGAAGTTGAACCACTGTAAAAATTGTGGGTTCTTTTCTGTTTCTACTTGATTTTACTTAGGTCTATCTCGTTTTTGTTAGATTGAGGTATTGTCATTTTTTTTGTCCAACAAATACATTTTGCCAATATTGAGTTTTTGGAGCACAATTCAAGAAAAGAACAAATGTATAAATCTGAAGATTTTCTCTTTCTGGCGTATATGGAATGATGCCTTTTTAGAGTAATGCAAGGTTGACACAAATTGATGATGTGGGAGCTATGGTATAAGAATCTAGAAGACTATGAAGCAGTAGTTTTATGACTTTATTATGTACTTTGATATGTCGTATTAATCTATCATATTTAGATGTTAATGTATTTTATCTATACGTGATGCACAAAAACGATATGTGCAGGATAGGGACGTTTCACGAGCACAATTATATTGTGCGCCAAAGCAAACTATGTATTTCAATATCTTGGTATAAGAGTTGGTAATGATCAATTACTTGTGCATTTGTTTCTCTTGGGTGCCACTGGAGCAAAACATAATTAGTATTTACTATTGCATTGTAACCATTTTAATTTAGTCGTGTTTATTGTATTGTTAAAATAAATTTTATTTCTGTAGGCGATCGGAATAGAGAAACTATATAAGGAAAGCTTGGGGATATTAGTAGCTTTAGAAGTGGAATATTACGTAGTTGTTTCCGCAAATGATACCTATTGCCTTTTCGTGCCGTAATATTACTTATTGTAATTTATGATATCTATCAACTATGTATTGTTTTGAAAAGAGGATGTATATCATATCAACTATATTGAAAATGGAAAATCTATTTCCCTCTGACACGTCGACGATAACCCACGGGGACAATTGATGATTGCATCAGTGTAATTTTGTACTGCCACAATTCACAATTGGCCCAATATATCATTTTCATTTTAGACCTCGAGTTTGCAAAAATTAATAAAGCTAACCTATATGCAATATTAGTTCAAAAAGGAAAATTTTTAAATACACTTCTCCAAAAAAAAATATTACAGAAGAAAAAATTATTGCAAACACGCAAACAAGAATTTGTACATGGTTAAACTGAGCATGTACAAATTTGCATATGCACACTTTTCTGTGCACCTAAATATATATATTTTATAAAAAAGTTGAACAGAATCCATACCTATTAATTTATTTTTGCAATAAATTTTTTTGGCGAATCTATATCTAAAGTTTGTCCTTCAAAAAATTAATCTAGCAGATTCTTTTTTTCCTTTCTCTTTTTTTTTGTGGTTTTTTATTTATCATTATCGTTATCGTTATTTTTTTGGGTGCAGGCTGAATGTTAACTTTTTGAAATAGCATTGGATAGTTTCGGTTTTTCCCAATGTCCCATGATTTTATTGTCCACTGCTTCTATATTCCAAAATTCCTATATACTAAGCTAGTGTTTGATTTGAAAATGAGTTTCGTTTTCAATGTTTATGGTTGTAAGAGAAAATAAGGATTTGAAAATCCTAATCGTTGCAACAAAGAGAGGAAGATGAAGGAAGGAGATAGTTTTTTATATTTTCTAAAGGCTGAAAACAAGTAAAAATCATTTGCAACTTCACATGTTAAAACCATTTTCCAAGACAATCGTTTTTTTACCCTCTACTCATCTTTAGTGCATTTTAAACTATACGTTAAAAACAAAACACAAAACTCTTTTTCAAACCAAACTCTATGATAGGCTTCTTTATCCTTTTTTTTCTACCATTAAACAATAAGTGAGTCCCACCCTTAAGCAGCTAACTTAAGCAACCACATACTATGTCAATCATGTCTCGCAACAATGAGCAAGCACTCAATTTGTTGCACCAACTCAATACAATCAATACAGGATTCTATACATTTTTTTTTTTGATGACTCAACATCTTATGCCTATGTTACAACACTAACTACAATCTCAACCAACGTATGTACCCTCAACCAGCTGGGGCGAGATTATCACTCCGATCTATGATAACGTTGAATAGATGCGAAGCCACTAAGGGAAGTGAGTCGTGGCCTAGTTGGCTACGGCGAACGGGAATGAAGCTGTGGCCTAGTCGGCTACAAGCCTACAATGATTGGCCCGCTTTCAATAACACCGAGCCTTACACAGGGTAGGCCCCGAGCGTTGAGTCCGTCACCCAAAAAGCAGAGGACGTAGATACGCGTAGAGGAAAAGCCCAGTGTAAGACGCAGAGTGAACATATCCCGTCTTAATATATCATTAATGGGGAGAATCAAACCCAAAGGAGATACTCTCTCGGAACCCCCCTTTGATCGAGGGTACATACATTGAGATTAGTGTTGTAACATAGGCATAAGATGTTGAGTCATCAAAAAAAAATGTATAGAATCCTGTATTGATTGTATTGAGTTGGTGCAACAAATTGAGTGCTTGCTCATTGTTGCGAGACATGATTGACATAGCATGTAAATTTACCAGTTTTGGTTGGTAATTTTTTTAATGTAAGACTGTGAATAGATGTATGCTCTGATGTTGTAATTTTAGGTGCTGCAACAAGATGGCATGATGTGAAGGTTAGCTTCATACTTCTGCAGCTCATATAGCAATCTTGATGAACCAAACCAAACTATATAAATGATGAACAACAAGTTACATTATGCATGTTAAGAACGTTATTTTCTATCTTCTATAAGTAAGATCTCTATTTCTCCAAAGTAAATATCACAGTGTTATAACAAATCAGTTTGATCTAATATAAATCAGGTTATACATATGAACAATAAAGTTCAATGAGGCGTACTTGTATTAATGTTCTCCACATCTGCAGCTTGCTTGCACATTAACATACTGCTTTGAGTCTTCTCCATTTGCATTCTCCACCCACTAGCTTATTGCTGCATTTGTAACATTAGTTGTTTCGATTCCGGCATCCTCTGTTTTCAATTTGCTAAACCCCAAACGAAGTGTTCTTCCCAAAAGATTCTATTACAAAAAGTAAATGAAAAAAGAAAGAAAGAACAGAGTTACACATAAGCTTCGAGTTGCAACCATTGGACCAAGCCAATATTGCATATAAGAGCATCGTCAATGAATTTGCTTGATAATCCAAGCTTGATATCACATAATATGAAATAACTGAGAGGATAATCCAGTTTTCATTTTCGATCATTCTAAAGATTGGACGACATCAACTGTCCAGCCAAGTCAAATGACTTTTTCGCGTTCATTTCCCTCTTCTTGGGATAGAACCAGAGTTTTAAATTTCCTTCATCTCATTGGAAATCTCACCTGAGATCCACTTTTTGAACTTGGGCAAGAATTTTTTGACACTCGTCCCATCCAAGATCTTAAAGTTTGAACCCAATATATAGTCCGAGATGTTAGACCGAGATTTCGTTTGAAATTAGAGATTTGAAAGCTTGGATAGAACAAATATACGAATATTAGCTTAGGGCCCTTTGATTTCCGATTCTAATTAGAAAAGGCCATAATTTGATCAAATAAGAGTTGAATAAAAAGAAGTCTTCTTTTTTTGGTTATCTTATTGGACTCAATTTGTTTTTTAGAAAAAGAGAGCTGAAAACCACACTTGATAAATTTATCCCCGCTCTCAATAGAATCACCAGCAATCCACCAGGGTATATAAATTATATATCATGAACGTAGACTTGTTGCATGTGCTAAGCAAGGTGAGGCAAGGTAATGAAACTGTTGTGTCATTTAACGGCATTTAAAAAATTGTTTAAATGTTGCTTAAGCACCGGTTAAATTTATAAGTCCAGATTGATGATCAGGTAGGGCTAAGGAAAGTCTGTGTCCCTTGGTAGAAAACAAAGCTCGAGTATCTAACCTCACCGACTACTTTTGCAGTAACGAAATTAATCCAAAGCTATCTTTTGAATATACAGTCACAAAAGCGTTGTGTTTCTAACCTACAATACTACAAACTCAGCTGTATTATTTGTATAGTACAAAAGTATTGTGTTTTAGCGTACAGTACTACAAACTCAGCTATATTATTATTTTTAGTTTAAAAAGCAGAGAATTAGACAGAGGGAGAAAATGAAAAAATTGGGAACTTTTGAATGTTTCTAAGTGAAAACAGAAATGGAGGCAAGTCCATTTGTAGGTCAGAGAAGACGCAGTCAAGGGATGTGTCCCATGGTAGAAAACTGTTCCCACCAAGGGAAACGTCTACGGGTGAAAAACGACCATTTCCTATTACCGTCAATGCGGCGAAACGCATGTTAAAATATATGACTCCCCTTTTCAATACAAGGGAAACATTTGAGTACCTAATAGGTCCAACCATTCTATTTACAACTCCGTATTTATATCAAATTATTTTCTAATATCCTACAATGTGGGACTTCTTTTCTTCTTCTCTTTCTTTCTTTTTTCTCCAAAACAAAATCAATTAACCTCAATATGTGTGTGTGTGTGTGTGTGTGTTTTAAATTTTTAATTGATACACATTTTATTTGTATTTTGATATGCGAATCAAATTTGTTAGGCCACTTTATTTGTTATTATTTTTCCATCAAAAAAAGTTTTCAATTTTGATGGTATTTTGGGTTCCTTTCACTTTGTCTAATCTTATGAATTCATGTCATGCATTATCATAAATGTTTTGCAGTTTGTAAAGATATAATAATATAGTTTTAATAATAATAATAATAAGCTTTCATGTTTTCAATTTTACATTAAGGATATGAATGTAAAATTACGTATAACAAGATAATATATTTCAAACACAGTATCACTGGTCACTAGTTAGTAGGAAAAAAAACGCCGTTTTTAGTCACTAATTAATAATGTCTTTAACTTACAAAATAAGAACTAGCTTCTAATTAGCGAGATGCATCTTATTAGTGGAAAAAAGAAACATTGATGGTTTTCAGTAGAAGATGTAGAGAGAAAAGAGTGAATGCAGAGAGTATTAAAGAGCACTGATGGTTTCCTGCCAGTTTTTGTGAGTAGTGAGTACACACATTACTTTTTGCATCTAACTTGTTCTTAACAATGATATGGTCAAACTTGATGTTATAATTGATAGGTTCAGAAAATTATTGGTTACCTTCCCATTTAGAGTAGAAATTGCAGCCTCAGCTTCTTCTTTCGAAGCAAAGGACACGAATCCATAACCGGCTGGTCTTCTCGGTTTACTTTGATAAATGACTTCAGCGGTCAAAACATTTCCGACTTCCTTAAAAAAGTCACGTAAATCTTGAGATCGAACTCTCCAAGCTAGATTTCCGGCATACACTGCGTACCTTATCTTTGGAATTTCTGGTTCCGGAGGAGGATTTTTCTTTGATGCGCTTTTAGCATAATCCAATTTTATCATTCGACCATCCAAATCCTAAATGGCAAAACTGTAGTTATGGAAATATAACTATTTGCATGAAATAATTGTTTTGAAGAAATAAATTTCCCCCAATAATTAAATTTCTACCCAACAGCATACTTTCATGTTTTCCTTTGAAGATTTTTTATTTTATTTTATTTTACGGGAAGCATATTGTCATGTTAAATATATAAAAGTATGGACTACTCACATAAGAGTTGAGATTATTCAAAGCTGCTGTTGCCTCTTCTTCTGAAGACATTGTGACGAATGCCAGTCCTCTATTCCTTGTTTTGTTATACATTGAGAGCTGAACAAAGCGACAAAACCAACATAGCATATAAATTGGAGTACAAGAATGTTGGATATATAATTGAAGTTAGTAGCTCAATGCTTGTTAATCATAGAAATCAAGCAGTCCTAATTAATAGGATGAAGTGTCACATATGGATTGCTTTCACCCAGTGCCCATTCAGTAACATATATGGATATATCTAGCATTTTAACATATTAAAGATCCATAGGTTATCAAAAATAGATTCATCTTCTGTGGTTGATATAAAGTCATAAATCATCATGTTCTTCATGCATAATTTTAGCATAAACAGAACTCAAACCTGCATAATGGTTACACTTGGCATAATGTGATTGGTGATTTATGCATATTATGAGCAAAACTTAATAATAGAAATTAAAAAAAAAAATGTTTTTCATGCATGTCCACGTGAAGAGTAGAAGTTACTATATGATTAACGATCAGATTCAACAATTTTGTTTTGTTCAAAGTGCTATTTTTATTTAGGTTTTACTACTACCTACAAAGAGGTGCAAGGCATATAGAAAAATCGTATGATTATAGGGGAAGATTTCATATCTTGTACTCAATTCTCTCCATCTTATGTTTCATTTTATCATCGTATACTCAAACTATAATATAAAAGATGAATAGCATATACCAAGGTCCAAAATTCTGTTTTCGTTTTAGCTTCCGTTTTGTTTCATTCAAGATTTTCAAATTTTGAATCAATTCAGAAATTCCAAAATTTTCGGTCATGATTCCCGAATATTGGTTTTTTCTTTAAAAATGCATTAATAGATAGTACATGCTTGTATTTATGAAAATAAAAGATATACTCCACATGAAAATGTTGATTTATTTGGTTTTATTAATTTTTCATGCTATTTCCGCCGAATTGAGTTGGATTTGACAAAAATATCACGGTATTTTTTGAGCTATTTTATCATTTCTCAATTTTAGTTTTGTGTTATCTTGTTTGATTTATTATTGTATCAATCTTTTTACATGTTTATTGCACTTTTTCAATGTTTGTTATTTTTTGTTATTATTTCGGCACTTAAAGAATTTCAGCACTTACGGAGTCAAATCCAGAATTTGGACTGTAATCGGAATTCGGATCGGATGCAATCCCGGTTATAACCCCACCCCCCTCCCCTCACCCAACAAAAAAGCGCACGCACGCAATCTCAGCCAAATAGCGCTCGGCTGTTTCTCATTCCATTTCAATGTTCGGTCTCTAATTCTAAACGTGTTAGGCTGAAAATTTAAGGTGGCGTTTGGTTTTAAAAGGAGTTTTGTGTTTTGCATTTCCAACCGTCTACTTTAAAATACACGGAAGAGGCGGAGAAGATGAAAAACGGTTGATTCAGAAAATAGTTTTAACATGTAAGATTGAAAATGATTTTTTATTGTTTTCTGTTTTTTAGGAAATATCAACATCTTCCATCTTACAATTTCTCCCTTCGTTGTAGGATTCTTCAATTCCTCCATCTCTCCCATATCATTTGATATTCATATTAAAAACGCAAACACACAAAAATGTATTTTCTACCAAACACGGCCTAAGTTTTTAAAATGTTAAATGGTGTCATGAAATTTAATGCATGATAATAATCATCTTCTGTTACTTATTAAGAAAGCATAATCATTTGTGACTGAGGTCGTATCATTCCTTAAAGTTCTACATGTCAAACTGTAAGAAATTGTGTAATCTGTAAGAAATTAATGGAGAATATAAACAGTTGTTTTTAATGGAATCATGCCCAATTAAAGTTTAATTATCAAAAAACATTGTATCTAGCATTTGGTCCACCATCTCATGCAGTCATTAAATCAGGTAACAAATCGACACATTTCCATCGTTTTACCTTTTACTCTTTTTCTTTGATTGTTGTTCAATTGCTTCTTCCACCAAAGAGATCATGTATTTCCATCACACTTCCAATCAAGCAAGGGTTGGTTTTATTTCCAACTTTGATTTTGATCTCTATTTTTCCAATCCAAATTTATTGTTGATTCAGTATAAAGTTTGTGAATTACTTTATTGGTTTTATGGCCTTTAACAAGATTGTCGGTTATATAAGACTTCATATGGATCTTGTTATATAATTAGCCGACTTGGGGTTGACTTTTGTTTGTTTTCTATTTTTGTTTTTTTTATATAGTTTGTTTATTAGTTGTCGGAGGGAATTGTGAATCGGAGGGGAGTTTTGATTTTCTGGTACAGTTATCTGATTTGCGATCATTTGGTATATGAAATGCCATCGAAGATAATCCAACATGGTTTAGATGTCGGCATTTTTTTATCAAACTACACACTTTCATTTGATGTTTATTATGATACGCATTACATTTTGACTGTTAGCTCTTGATTTGTTCCACCTACTTTCTGCATATGCAGATGAGCAAAACAAGGTGTATTTGAGCAATAACTTTGCATCTCTTTTGAGTTTATATTGTATATTAGTTGTTGAAATTGCTAAACTTCCTCCATTTCTAAGTTCAAACTTTAGTCAGCAAAAAGAGTCTGCATCCCATTAAATTGAAAAATATTTAATTTTAACTCTACTACCCCACCCCCACATAGTCAAGTTCATTTTCTATTAATAATGTCGAATTTTGTTGCTTTCCAGTGTCAAATTTTATATGCGCAGAAGTAACCTTTTACACATATTACACACAATGCAGCGAAAATCAGTTTTTTCATATGATATATGAGAATGGATATCATTATATTTCATACCAAACAGTTGATTACTCATAATCGGGTTGCTTTTTAAAACAGATTTTTGACCCATTAAATTCAAGTTCGAACCAGCATTGCTATTAGAAAAAAATAGCAGTTCATGCAACCTTTGTCATATTATGATAACTTATTACAGAGGCGAAAATTCACTAGCTTTGTATGCCTCGTATGAAACTTCTATTGTAGACCCATTCGAGATCAATCATTGCTTTATGCATATGATTTTTGAAAGGCAGAAATATATCAATTGTAGCATATTTGCATTATTTTTGTTTTCAAAAAAATTCTTCACCTAAACTTTCATACCGTAATTACCATTGTAATGTGTAAGCGACAGACTTAAATTTCCAAGTTTTATTTAATTCTGGTAACATTCAATTCAAGATGAACACTACTCTGCGTTGGAGGATTAGAAGGTCTTGTTATTATGTAAGCTTAAGAATACAAAAAAGCTGTGAGAAACACAACCCAGTTTCTATTTGAAATGAGTAATTACTTGAGCAAAGCTCAAATAAGATTTTATGTTTTCTTCTTCTTTAACATCAGTTACTTTTATTCCATTCGACCGGTGAAAGAGATCCGACATGCATGATGGTGTACCACCAAGTTGGTTCTATACTCAACAGCCTCTTATACACAATTTATTTTTGAAAGCTGTTTGATTCCTTAAAAGATGAAGTACTTCAGTTTTTATTATCTAAAACGAGCAATTACTGGTGCAAAGCTCTAGTATGATTATTTTTTTTTCTCCGTTAACATTCGTTGATCCCTCATTCAAGCAGTAAAGAGATCTGACATGCATGACAGTTGTACCACTACCACCAAGGTTGGTTGCCTACTCATCATCCTCTTACACACCATGTACATTTGAAAGGTACTTAATTCCTTGAGAGATGCAGTACTCCACTTTTTACCGTACGTTTGTCACTTATATATTGTAACTACTTTATGTCTTTCACATTACACATCATCATCTCGAGAAGGCATCCTTTACCTTTTGTATCCTCTTCCATGCATATTGTAGATTCTCCACTAAACACATTCAGTTTCTTGTTTTAGATTTTTGATTTGGCAAATTCTCGATGCTTACGACCGTCGTATCATGAGTTTGAGGAGGATGTTAAGCGAATATTATATATATGTTGTAAAACTAAGGGCCCGTTTGGTTTCGTTTTAAGTTTTGTGTTTTGTGTTTTCAACATACACTACAAAATACAAGAAAACATGAGAATTTTTTTTTACAATTCTTAGTCATTACAATGATGGACGAAAAATGGAGGAGAGGAATTGTTTTCCGTCCTTTTGTTATGTCTCAAAACACGAAAAATCAAATAAACTTGTTTTCTATTTTCTATGTTAATTTCATTTTTCAAAATTGTGTGTTTTCCAACAATGTATAAGAAATGCGCATTTTTGTTTAGACGAAAACACAAAACTAAAAACAGCAAACCAAACGGGCCCTAAGGTTTTAAATTTCAAATTTCGATCACGTTTCGTCTCGCTATTTTCACACAAGCTATCTCGTATCGGATGATATTTCGGACGAAACGAGTGTATTTCGGGTATACATCTAGGATTGACATCTCGGGTCATAGAGTACATCTCACGAATATTTCGATTTAACTTATGTGTTTAAAATTGAGGTTTTAATGATTTAACAATTATAATTTTTAAAGTAAAAATAAAAATTGTAACGAACTTGATTTGCATAGGAAAAAATTGAAATTAATGTTTTAGAGAGAAGTGGTAGCTTGATTAGCAAAATTGACTTGGTATTGATTGAATAATATCATTTTATTTGAACATTAAAAAATAAAGTATTTTGTTGTGACTCATCAAGATAAAAAGTAAAAACTACGTTTAGTGAGTTGGTAAATTATAACTGAACCGAGTTGTTCTTTTGAACTATACGAAAATGAAGAAATGTTATGTCAAAAAAGAAGAAAAAATTCGGATGAGATCTCGGATTGAAATTTTGATCCATATTTCAGGTGAAATTTGAATATTTTGAACGAAATGGGTATCTAACGAGATATGAATGAGATTTGATGTTTAGTCTCGTTTAAGTGCTAAAAGAAGATCTCGAGCAAGATATAGAAGATTTAAAACTACGTTAAAAATATTTTGGTATTAGTATTTCCTCTCTGTTACAATATTATCTATTATAAAATTGCTTAGACTCTAAGTGATCTAGATATAAATATCAGTCGTGTATTGTTGAATAATCAACCATCAAAACGATAATACAAATTATTATTCAATTAATAAATTCTACAATTATTTCAACATCAGTTTGTTCTAACAGATGACACAAGTTACAAAGTTAAGAGGATAGAAGCGTTGTGATTTGTTATAGAAGATCATAGTAAGAGAAAATAATTATTAAAAAAGGAAAATTTTGGTTACATATTTTTTGAAAAAAGAGGTGGAGCTTTGGCACAACGGTTAAGTTATCTGCATGATGATTTGGACGTTCAGATTCGAGTCCGGAAACAACCCTTTCGCAATGCAAAGGAAAGGTTGTGTACATTATCAACCTTCTCAAAGCCCGCTATCGTGCGGGAGCCTCATGCACTGGGTCCACCTTTCATATTTTTGGAAAAAAATGCTTGTGGAGATATCTCTCTGTAACATCTTTATTTTTAAGGAAATAAAAAATATATATATATAGTCAAATATATTTATTTGTTTGATTGATCATAAGAGATATATTAGCAAATATACTTCTACGTTATTTTTGGTTTGTGGTAGCTATAAGTATGTATGTTAGAGAGCTATCTAATGTAAGAAAATTATTGTTTTTGGTTTTTGGTTTTAAGTCCGATACTGAAATTAGGATTTTGTATTTGCAAAGTTTAATAAAATTTGGATTTGGAGAAAATTATTTGTGTAGTGTTTTTCTTCACTTTTTACCTTTCCGTAAATTTAACGGTGTGGATCTTTGAGATAACCCTAATAATTGGTATCAAGGCCTACTACATAAATTTTGTTAAATTTTTTTGTTATGGATAAGATAGATGTTGAAAAAATTAATAAGAGAAATTAAAGGGTTATGGAAGACGGTGATAGAGGATTTTCTATATTTTAATGATCGTCAACAACCATTGGAGAACAAATGGAAGAGACCTAGTGGTATAACGGAAATAAAATAGGAAACTTTAGATAAAAATGTTGCGGTGGTTATTCTATATTTTTTTGAATAATATGGTGTTTTATATTATTGCTAATGAAACATCTACTTATGCAATTTGGAAGAAGTTTGAAAGAATTGATACAAAAACTTGCAACAAACAGGGCTTTGATTATGGCAAGATTGGTAAATCTGAAGTTTAAGGAAGATGGATCAATTAAAGAGCACCTTAATGACTTTCAAGCAATTATGAATCAATTGGCAACTGTGAATTACAAGATTGAAGATAAGACACAAGCCTTAATATTGGTGAGTTTGTTACTAAAGAGTTGGGAAAATAGCAACCCAACCGAAGAGGTGAATCTTGCACGAAGAGATAAGTGACCAAAGTTAAAAAGAAATAAGGAAATGATGATAGCATTGTCAAAACAAATAAAAAGAAAATAGCATTGATTAGGGGAATTAGGGTGAGAAATTTGAAGACAACATCCTATGTGTAGGCCAAGGCAAAAGCAAAGATTGAATGCTTTATTCAGGTGCATATTTTCATATATGCAAACATAAGGAGGCAATCATTGATTATAAAGAGCAAAAGAACAAGATGAAATCGGCTAATGGTTGTAACATGAAGGTTAAAGGAACCGGTTGTGTAAGGCTGAAGATGTATGATGGAAAAATTATGAGACTTAAAGGAGTTAGACATACCCCAAAAATTTAAAAGAATTTTATTTCAATGAAGCAACTGGAAGCAAGAGACTGCCTTTTCAACTCAAGGTATAGTTAAAAGGGTGTGAAAGACAAATAGGAAGGTGTTGCGCACAAAACGTGGAAGCAAGAATTTGTATAAACTGCTTGGAAAAAATGGTGGAGATTGTGAGGAGTTCTCAAATTGGAGTTGAAGAGGTAAATTCATCTGAATCAAGGGGATTAAGCAAAGGAAAACCACAAAGATTGCATAAAGGTCTTGGTACTACAAACATTTTTGAATTGTTGATAATTGCATGTGCAATTGGAAGACATATATAATTAGGTGGTTTGATTGAGGGTGGTGTTGATTTAGACATTGATTGGATGATATATTGTATCAAGATAAAGTATTGGAATAATGTGTTTTTGCATCAAGGCGGAGTGTTGTGATTTGTGATACAAAATCATATTAAGAGGAAATAGTAATTTAAAAAGAAAATATTTAGCTACATATTTTTTGAAAAAACATTTATGGAAATAATATTTCTCTTTGATATCTTTATTTTTATGGATGTATGTACGTATATGTATGTATGTGTGTGTAGCCAAATATATTTATTTATTTGATTGATTATAAGAGATATACTAAAAAATATCTAAATCATTGTACTCAAAAATCTTAAAATCTTATGATTTAAATCCCGATTCAAATCGGATCTCTCCATTTACGATTTGATTTATATTTCAATTCAAACTTACTTAAACCGCAATTAAAAAGGATTCAACTCTGATTAACATATTTAATATACTTATTTGGATTCACAATTCCAATTATAATATTTTTAAAATAAAATAAAAATGGAATATAAGAGAAATTTGAGTTTTAAATTTAGTTGTATAAGTTCAAACATTAAAACCAATTTCAAAATGTGTACAAATCTTAAAATACAAATCCTCTGAATCTAAGATTTACGATTCGAACCTCATTTCCATTTAAAATTTAAACTTTACAATTTACGATTTAAATCTCATTTTGGATAAACCTTGCTCTAAATTATGTTTGGTTGGTGGTAGCTATAAATATGTATGTCGGAGAGCTACCTAATGTAATGGAATTGTTGTTTTGAGTTTGGTACTCAAATTAGGTTTTGTATTTGTTTTTGAAGAGTTTAATAAAATTTAGATTTGGGGAAAATTATTTGTGTACTATTTTTAATCGCTTCTTATTTCTTCTTAAATATAATTGTGTAGGGATCCTTGGGATAACCCTAACAAAAAGACCCCTATATTGCCTTGAGAAAGTGAGCACTTCTCAACACCTTTAACAAACGAGAGTTTTCCTTTGATGTTCCAGACTCCCAAGGAAAAAAGGCGGGTCTACTGTTATTTTCAAATAGTTTATACTTAAATGAGCTTAAGTGAATGCCCCTCGTGACATATTATAAATTGCATTGCTTTGCATCAGTTTGTATCGATTTTCTTTTCTTCACTTTGCAATCATGGTTCGCTATTTGAATTTGGTTTGGTTTCTTTACTTTGTAAATTTGCTTTCCATTATTTTGTGCATTATAACTTGAATTTGGCAACATGACTGTAGCTTTTCCTCAAATCACTATACATACAGGAACCTTGTATATGCTTTGTGATGTATGAACATTTTCGCTTAACAATCAACCATAATCTATGCTTACATGGTGATGTTTGTATTTTCTTGAATCACAGACACGATAGCTTCTGATGTGGTCATGCACTTACTGGTGTGAATTGGTAGCTTAAAATTTATGCTCTATAATGCCTTGCTGAATATTAACAATTTTTCTTGATGGTTAAAATGCATTACTTTTGACGACGATGACAACAACAACAATGATAGCTTCATGAGCTAAGATAGAGCAGTTTGGTGTCTGATCCTCTACGAGGCAAATCCATAGAAGGTTTATCAACTTCTTTTCACTGGTTTTTGACTATGTCATACAATGTAGCATTTAAACCGGATTATGACTTATGAGTATTTATATTATCTATCAGTTTTATGTTGTTACAGACGAACAATGCCCCAAGTGCTGAAGTTTTTGAAATTCAAAGCACTATTAAACAACACTATAAAAGAAGCAAAATGTTATAACCCCATAACGCACACGAGCACCAAAGCTCAAAAATAATGCATAGGCCGAGCCTTTGATTGCATAGTTCATCGATAATGGTTTGTCTAGTGTAATATATTACATCTGTGGATGGTTGGACATTTGGTTATATGTATTTATAAACCAGTGTACAGTATTACATTATAATGAACAAAACATATTGTTCTAGCTATGTATTAGGCTTAAATAGCCCCAAGTGGTGGCTGGATATTTGAACACTAAGTTGTAGGGAGAGATAAATGTGCAGAGTCCAGACCACAATGTCGATGTAAATACACTCCTTAAGTACCCGAATGCATGTTAAGGGCATGCATACGTCTCTTATGGTTTATTCCCTATATCTTTCAATTTTCATGTGTTGAGCTCAAATAGAGGTATATTGCGCCAAGTTCACCATATGGTCAGGACGGTAACTGGTAAGCAAAACATTGATGGTAAGATAACTTTAACGTTAGGTACTTAGATGATGAACCTTACAACCCCGGTGGCAATTGAATACTATCGTAATCACATCACTTCATCTAGCTATCACAACTGAGCACCATATCTAAATTGAATTCCATACCATTTACTGCATGCAGCCGGTGCTAACATTTTGCTTAATGCATTAGTAGTTCTTAATTGCTTTCATAAAGCAATCTACTCCATATATACACTTTTTTCAATTATAATAGTATAAGATGTGTAAACAGTATGCATTTCAATCCAAGATATCATTTTTACTATTAGTCATCAGTAACTCAAGTACTATAATCAAACTCAAACTAGAAATATTCTTAAGTTTTCTACTAAAATTAACAAAATCCACATAAAATCCAACACAAATTAATAGACAAAATTGATTACCTCAACATCGAGAACAGAACCGTGTTTCTCAAAAACCCTTTTAATATCCTCGTCTGTATAATCCCATGGCACATTTTGAGCAATCAATCTTCTTCTGTCGGGTACTTCTATTTCATTTTTTATTGCTATTTGCGCACTGTTAGTGCGTGTACTGACATGTAAACACTGTATTCTTTCATTTGAATAATTTAATTTGAGCTTAATCGCAGAAAGTGGTGTAGAAAATGGAAGAAAACGAGAAGACGAATGGAGCTGGATACTGGGAAGAGCCATTGCTTTTTTGGTATGGAAATTTTATCCTACCCAAAATTTTGAAGCCTATTTGTGCATTTTATTTTATTTTATTTATTTATTATTATTTATTTTTAACCGATAAAAGGCGCAAGGACCGTATAGTTTCCGTAAGATATATTTGGTTACACCCGAACAATATTACGAAGATAAAAAGCCCTAGCCGCCAACATCTTATTTTATTCTCTTCGGCTATTATGTTTCTCAAGCCTCCAAAACTTCAAAATGGAGGCGATTTAGGGTGATTCTTGTGTCAACTTCATTTCCATGCGTGCAATTTGTCCTAAGGAGGTTTCCAAACTTTCCTTGCCTTTTCAGCATCCTTGTTGTTTATCAGATCAGAAATATTCTTCTTCAATTTAGTTGCTTCCTTAATTTTAGCTAAAGATGGCTGAAATAAACTTGAAGAATCACTGCATTCTCCTTTGTTCCAAACAAATAAGTGATAGATCTGATCATTAAGGGTGCTTTTATATAAATGATCATTTGATGGTTGATTACTAATTTCGAGTTGTAAGTCCCTCTCCTTTTGAAGGTAATAATTCATATATAGAGAAGATTGGCTAGCGCGGTAGCTCCTATTCAAATCAGGTATGATTCCTTGACGATTGTTGTTCATAATACCTTTTGATTTGTTGTCACTCATTCTGCATTCTCTATTGCAGGACCCTATTCTGGTTTGGAGCAAAGGGTGGCCGCCTCCGATTGTCTTCCTTGAATAATTAGTGTTAATATGAGAAAACCATCCTCGAAAAATATCTATATTGAATTTCTCGTTTTGTATGTATGCTTCTACTATTTCCACATAATTGTTTAGATCAAATAAGTCTCGATTTTGGCTGTTTGGATACTTTGTTTTATTACTTGCTTTGCGGATTAGTATTTGATATTCGACTTTAATGTTTTTCCAAATTTGAATGCTTTCAGTTTCTTTCTTCTTATGTACACTACTATTTCTTTCCTTCCAAATGCGACGGTTAACTGATGTTAATAGTATAAATGCTTTGTTGAACTCCAATGTCTTGTTTCTGAACTGCTTTTGAATTTGTAGAATACTTGTTCTGATGTTGTGCATGGAATCTAATTGATTGAGCTCTAACTTGCTTTTTGTAGTAAACCATTTATGTATAAGTACAATAAAAAAAATGATCAATGTTTTCTGGTTCTTTTTTGCACAAAAGACAATTGTATTATCCATGTTTGTTCCATTTATAACATCTATCTCCAGTAGACAATCTGTTTAGTATAGCAAAGTAGGCACGATATGCCATTTTTAGGCAGTTTGCTCTGTTCCATATAATATTATGCCAGTCTACTTCAACTTCTGCTGCTTGAATAAATTTCCAAGTGTTTTTGAAAGAAAATTTTCGTTTTGATGCTAGTTTCCAACACCAAATATCTTCTTGTAGACTTACATCTATATTAACTTTTTAATGGCAGAATTGAATATTGATGATGCTGGTTGTAATTCTGTATTCCATTTGTAGTTTTGAATGATGTTGTTCACTTTTGCATTTGCTCCACGAAAATGTAAAATGTTATTCCAGCTAATAAGTTGACCAAGGATTTTTCTTTGATCCAAAGGTCAAACCATAGGCTGGTTTGTTTTCCTTCTTTGAATTTTCTTTTAATTAATTTGCTAATTTCTCCGCTTTTTAGGATATTTTTCCAAGTATAAGAAAGATAATTTTCTATTTTTATTGTCTAGAAGTTTTTTTGTTTTTGACATATGTTTCCTTCATCCATTTTGCCCATAAGGATTCTCCTTCTAGGAATTTCTAAAAGAGTTTGAGATTGCAAGCTTCACTTATATCTTTGAAGTTTCTGAGCTCCAAACCTCCCGTTTTCTTTGTTTTGCATATTGTTTCCCTTGATACTTTGCGGTATTTACTTCTCCAAATGAAATTTGCGCACATTTTCTCTATTTTCCGTATTGCTTTTGATGGAATATCATGAGTTTGTAGCCAATACATGATGATGGCAGTGACGACAGTATGTGTAAGCTCTAGTCTTCCTGCTATGAACAATAATTTACTAGACCATCCCTCTAATATGTTTTGAATGATATCAAATAATCTAGCACGATCTCTATTTGTAATTTGGTTCATGCTTAGTGGAAGTCCATGGAATTTTCATTTGAAACGCAGCTATATAAAACTTGTTACACCAAGTTTCTCCTTAGGCAACTATATGAGCACCCATGTACTTGGGTGCGGTCGGTGATCAACTGTTGACTGAGGCGCCTTTGACATCACACCTTCTATATTTATTGCTAAATTTTGATAGGTAAACCAATAAATGAATAAAGTAGATTAAGTCGTCATATGGACACACAAAAAATTAGGAATATACATGTAACGATAGGGATTTTCGCATTCGAAAATCGACATCCATACTTTACATCGTACTCGAATGCCGTAGATTCGAGCATTCAAATCCGAGTCGCCGGAGCTTATACCAACATTAAGTAATAACACAGCGGAAGAAATGAATAATACATTGATATACAACACTGATACAATATCTGATACAACAGAATGATAAAATGAATATCAATATACATCAGAGATGTGATACAACAAATAGCAGCGGAATAGAAAACGATAACATCAGTAGCGGATAATCTCCATCTTCAAAGCGCTAATCCAGAAATAGCTTGAACTTCCAATAACGATACACCAAGATAAGCAAGTGCAGTCCATATCCAAAGACTGAACTAGCTCCAGAAAATCTACTAATTCTGACTATCTGAAAAACCCAACTCTAGACTGCTCGTGTAGAAAATTTTTGAGCATCCAGAGTTTAGGAAAGAAACAATAAACTCCGGATCAGTCATGGGACTGGTGTGAGCAACAAAAACAGTTTATCTTTAAACAAACAACAAGAGAATTTTTAAAGTCAATTCGCAATGCTTTTGGGAAAATGAAACTACCATAAGACCTTCTGCCACACACACAATGCAAACGCAGAATTGGAGGAGATTTCTTCTTATGATAGTCAAATATGCTTACTACGCAAAACAAATCATTTTTGATATTATTATTAGTGTATAGTGTAGAAAACATGTCGAAAGTAGAATATAAATCTTAGCCAGCATAGGTACCATTATAGTATGCCTACTATAGCTACCATATTAAATGGTAGGTTCTACAACTAAAACCGTACAAGTCTCGTATTGTTTTGTTTGGATTTCCAACAAAGGGTCGGGCAAAGGAACTTCCCAAATAAAATAGAACGCCTCTGGAGCGACGTTCCCAGATCCTAACCGGATCTCTGCTACACAAGGCCGGGTTACCTCTAGCTGGGTAACTACTGACACGAATATGTCATCCCCCGGTCGTTTGCAACCTTTTTCCCGAGGATCCTCGATTCCAACAACCACAAGTAATAAATTTGCAGCATCCACAAAGTAAGTATCTGGGCTCCATACCATGATACCACTCATAATCCAGAAGGAAATGACATACACTAAGGGGTCGCTATCCCCTAATAACCTTGCTGCCACGATTCCTGTTTCGACCATTACCGGTTCGTGAGGTTCGACGAAGTCTCGTCCATAAAGCTACGCTTTGTCACAAAGCCATGCTTTGGGTCAACAGATGATCAACCAATGATCACAAAGATAAATGATCAAACAAATGATCATATCATAAATGATCAAACACTGATCATCACACAGCAACACTCAGCATGTCACATTACCAAATTAGGAATATATCGCTAATAAATTTCAACTACATAACCTCTGAGCTCGTACGTCTCAGAGAAGGGTGTTAAGCTAAGAGAATAAATTCTCCGCCACCAAACAGAAATGTATTTGAAAGAAATCAGCTTTATATCTCAATTTGTAATGTCAGACATACAATCCATACAAGTCTGTTCCGGGATCGAACAGAACCGAAGGCACTTCCAAAGAAGTCCTTGCAAATCCGGATAATTTTCCAATCACGTCCGGACTTTCCATCACAAAAAGAGTGATATAAATCTCTATACCGGAGCAACTCAGTGCAGAGACATTCGACAGGTTGTCCTTTCATTTTCGAAAATATCCGATCTTCAACACCGGTCTTCAAATGCCATCCATATACGACGTATCACTATTCGGAATGGGTTATATGACACAAAGGTCTTTTCCCGGCTAACCCGAATAGTAAGCGTAATATTTAAAATATATGGATATGGGATTTCAATTAAGTCACAACTTAATAATTCAACTTCTTTTTAAATGGTTTCAATCGATTACCATTTCAAATCTTTTAAACAAAAAGATTTATTTCACAAAGTTCACCCAGTTTCACAAAAATCCATTCAAAAGATTTCAAAACAATTTCCGTTTCAATTGGATTAACTCGTTAAATCTTTAAAACAAAGATTCAACTTGTAGCTTTCAAAAAAATTTCATTTCGAATGGTTTAAACAAATCATAATTTTAAATCTGTTAAAAATAAACAGATTCAATTCATAGCTTTCAAAAAGAATTCATTCATAACTTGGAAAAACAATTTTTTTCAATTCAATCTTGAAATTCCTTTAATTAAACTAGAATTTCATTTCTTATCCGAAAGCTTTTATTCTTTTAAAACAAACAGTTTCATTTCAGAAAATCTGATTCATTCATACGAGTTGAAATCCTTGGGTTAAATTCAAATTCCCAAAATTTTACTTTTAAATGGTTTAGATTCATACAAACACATTTATATCATCTTTAATCCCTAGTTTCAAATTTTAAGATTCAATTTCAAACTTGAATTCAAATTTAAATCAAATTATTTAAATTTTCAAAACTCGATTAAGTTATTCAAAATATCTTTTATCTTTGAAATCCCATTTCAAAAGCTTTTCACTTTAAACCCAAATTTCCAATTTCAAAATCAATTGAAATTAAAATTTAAATTTCAAAAACATCAAATTTAAATTATCTGTGACTTAACCGATTTCCACGTGAAATCCAAATTTGTGTGTGTAAAGGTGTAGTCCAGGGGTTTCACACACAATAGTGCAACATCATACAATCATCACAGATCAGAATACAGAAATATAGTTGATAAGCGATATAAACTATAACGCTTACCGTTCATTCACAGATCATGGATATATACATTTCAGATAATATGTAAATTCAACACAGATAAATAAATTACATTTCACAGCTCAATCATATCATACATCAGGGATATCAAACAATTCAAACATTTAATAGAATCCAAATATTCACAAGTAAGATTAATTAATCATTTGATTAATTTAAGCAGATTAATTACTTATGAATAAATTACTAATCCTAGTAAATTTATTTAATTACAAACCATTTTAATTAATTATCATTTAATCATTTATTAATTACTCTTTGATAATAAATTAATTAACCTTTAGTTATAAATTAATCAATCTTAATTAATAAATCAATCCTTAATCACTTTCATTAAGTAATTAACCTTTAATTAATTAATTATTCTTAAATTTATTACCTTAATTTATTTATCACATAAATAAATTATTCTTCTTTAATCACTTGTTAAATCAACTTTAATCGTTAATTAATTACCCTTAATTACAAATTAATGATCTCATCATTAACTGCCCATTTATTACTTTATTTTGGAACTTTAAACAATAATTAACTTGAAAATTTTGTTTTCGATTTATCTTTAAACTTTACTTTAGAAACTTAATAACATTTGTTTCTAAAACATGTTGTATTTGAAAAATTATAAAACCTAGAATACCTCTAAAAAAAAACAAGTTAAAGCCTGTCTAAAAATCTACTTCTTCCCCGAGCCACACTCGAGTAAATCTGCTTCTTCCCCGAGCCACACTCGCGTAAATCTGCTTCTTCCCCGAGTCACACTCGCGTAAATATGCTTCTTCCACACTTCGTAAACAACCCAGATACACGTTTTCACGCATGCACGTGCACGAGGTGCCGGAGCTACGGCGATCACCATCGAACACGCCACCGAGTCGCCGATCATCCTCACCTTCGATCCTAACCACCCAAAGTTCATCACGAACCCAAAATCGAAATTTAGCTATTCGATCAAAATTGGAACCGAACTCGACCAACTTAAATCACCTCGACCTGTCATTGCCGACCACCAGAGATCACGAGCCTTCGACCCGAGCTCCGTCTATCTCCCACGCTTCGAACCCCACTTGTGCGATCGACTCCGGCGCACTGACGAAGCTGCAGCAACCAAATATTTAACCCCGACCAATACATGGGTTTAAACCCTAAATCGAACGAATCTGCACAAATCTGCCATAGGGAAAATTCAACAGCATTTTACCCTTCATCCACAATGCCATAGCTAGCTACGACCAAGAATTCAACTCAAATTATCAAGTTGACCATCGGCAATTCATCAAATTGCCGAAACCCTTCAACTCAAAATTCCCAATCGAATAACAAATTAAAAATTTCGAAATGCATGTTAAAAATCATGATTTTCGATAACGAACTCATACAGGTAATTTAAAACAGAAATTGATTTCGTTGATTTTTAACTTATATATATAATCTTACTGTTAAGTTCATTTTTTAAGCCTATTTGTTAAATTTAAAACCTTGAAACAATTTTTATAAACACCATCATACAATAACACCCATCTTCCATTTAAACATCAATGTCTAATTTCAATTCTATTGGAAGCTTTGAATTTTTGAAGGCAAGATAAGAACTAAAAACAACAGGAAACAGGGTATGTGTATATACAGACATACTCACACATATATACATAATGCAAATTCAATTATATAAAAACTGAGAAGTTTTTATGCAACATCAATATCAAGTAGCAGATCAACTTAGTGCTTACTCACTTGGGAAAACAAAGGAGTCTGAAAAACAAAGTTGCTCACCTTGATTTCTGGAAATGGACAGAGACAGTGAGGCCTGGTTGTTGAAGTTTGAGTTGCCTCAAGTTAAAACAGTTTGATTTCATCCTAATTTCTAGCTTCCTGATTTTTACTCTGTTTTGAAATGATTTTGATTTCTCGTTTGAGTTTTGATTTTTTTTCTTTGAAACAGGCTTTACATTTGCTTTGCTTTTCCAGGCTGAAGACATTGCCTTGTTTTGATGTTTGTTTTGAGATGTTTGTTTTGTTTACAGATACATCATTTCAGATTTATTTTCTTAGCTTATGGACGAATTGGAATGAAGTTGGTTGATATGTATAAAGAAAAGAAGAAGATGGGTATGCTATTATTTTGTACAATATAGGCATGGCTAGAGATGCTTGCATTTATTTGATGTACCACTTATCTTTGTTTTACTGATATGGAAAAAATCTTGTTTCGGCTGAGAGATTTGTTTTGGTGTACTTGAAAAGATGTTAATAAATGTATGTCTTCTAATTTGTTTACAAGCTCTTGTTATTTTATTTTGCCTTTTGCTTTATTTGATTTGCTTTGTTCTCATTATTATACTAGTTTATATTTATTTCCTTTGCTTATTTTCTATGCTTTTATTATTTTGTTTGTAAATATTTCGTATTATGATGTTAAGGTTTAAATCAAATTATTTAAACTTCTATTATTATTTTTGTTTCATTTATTCCATTTGTTATAATTTAATTCAAATAAAAATTATCTTATTTTCATACTTGTGTCCAAAGTATACATTTATTTATTTTTCAAAATCATTTATTTTAAGATTTTATTTCAAATCCAATATATATATATATATATATTCAAATTTACTCATATATATATATCCATATACATATATGTTCACATATATACAATATTTCTAAATTTAAATGATTTATAACAAATTTATTTGGATTCGGGGAAACTCGAATCACTTTACAATTAATTTTGCAAATTTTTATTCAAAAATTTATTTAATTATCAATTTAAATTAAATAAAAATCTGGGGTCGTTACAAACTTCCCCCCTTAAAAGAATTTCGTCCTCGAAATTCGCAGGCACAAAAACAACACAGATAGATAGATTCGATCTCCTATAATTCCTCAAACACTAGGTATTGGATTCCAAACTCAAGTCGGAATATCTCAGAATACATACCAATTTGTCTCTCTTCGGACTTTGGTATTCACAGAAATTTATAATAGAATTTCAAAATTTGGTTTCAAACGAAATCATTTTATTGATTTAATTCAATTTTATCCTCATATTCTATTAATCAATTTAATTCAATTTAAATTTTCCAATTTCATATTCATATACGTTAAGGTTTAAATCAAACAGCTGATAAGGAACCGATGAAATATGAAGTAAGAATTTTCCACAACGATTCGTAGAGCCATCATCACACCGAAACTTCTTCTTGTAGCTGGTACGAAGCAATGAAAAGAATTTGGAAACGAATCAAAAGAGATTGATAAGAAAGTTGTTTCCACTATTGCAGGGTATTGACCATTTATAGTCATATTCCCTTGTCCTCTATATCATCCTCTTCTTGCTCTCATACTCACTATCAGTGGATAGTAAGAGAATTTACTGAGACGTTTAAACGGATATCTTAGGGATACACTCATTCTAGAGTTTACTTCACTCTATCTCTAATGAGCTACTTAACGTGTTATACTCCTGAGCTAAAGTTCAACCTTAGCTCTGATACCAAATGTAACGATAGGGATTTTCGCGTTCGAAAATCGACATCCATACTTTACATCGTACTCGAATGCCGTAGATTCGAGCATTCAAATCCGAGTCGCCGGAGCTTATAACAACATTAAGTAAATAACACAGCGGAAGAAATGAATAATACATTGATATACAACACTGATACAATATCTGATACAATAGAATGATAAAATGAATATCAATATACATCAGAGATGTGATACAACAAATAGCAGCGGAATAGAAAACGATAACATCAGCAGCGGATAATCTCCATCTTCAAAGCGCTAATCCGGAAATAGCTTGAACTTCCAATAACGATACACCAAGATAAGAAAGTGCAGTCCATATCCAAAGACTGAACTAGCTCCAGAAAATCTACTAATTCTGACTATTTGAAAAACCCAACTCTAGACTACTCGTGTAGAAAATTTTTGAGCATCCAGAGTTTAGGAAAGAAACAATAAACTCCAGATCAGTCATGGGACTGGTGTGAGCAACAAAAACAGTTTATCTTTAAACAAACAACAAGAGAATATTTAAAGTCAATTCGCAATGCTTTTGGAAAAATGAAACTACCATAAGACCTCCCGCCACACACACAATGCAAATGCAGAATTGGAGGAGATTTCTTCTTATGATAGTCAAAGATGCTTACTACGCAAAACAAATCATTTTTGATATTATTATTAGTGCATAGTGTAGAAAACATGTCGAAAGTAGAATATAAATCTTAGCCAGCATAGGTACCATTATAGTATGCCTACTATAGCTACCATATTAAATGGCAGGTTCTACAACTAAAACCGTACAAGTCTCGTATTGTTTTGTTTGGATTTCCAACAAAGGGTCGAGCAAAGGAACTTCCCAAATAAAATAGAACGCCTCTGGAGCGACGTTCCCGGATCCTAACCGGATCTCTGCTACACAAGGCCGGGTTACCTCTAGCTGGATAACTACTGACACGAATATGTCATCCCCCGGTCATTTGCGACCTTTTTCCCGAGGATCCTCGATTCCAACAACCACAAGTAATAAATTTGCAGCATCCACAAAGTAAGTATCTGGGCTCTATACCATGATACCACTCATAATCCAGAAGGAAATGACATACACTAAGGGGTCGCTATCCCCTAATAACCTTGCTGCCACGATTCCTGTTTCGACCATTACCGGGTCGTGAGGTTCGACGAAGTCTCGTCTACAAAGCTACGCTTTGTCACAAAGCCATGCTTTGGGTCAACAGATGATCAACCAATGATCACAAAGATAAATGATCAAACAAATGATCAAACACTGATCATCACACAGCAACACTCAGCATGTCACATTACCAAATTAGGAATATATCGCTAATAAATTTCAACTACATAACCTCTGAGCTCGTACGTCTCAGAGAAGGGTGTTAAGCTAAGAGAATAAATTCTCCGCCACCAAACAGAAATGTATTTGAAAGAAATCAGCTTTATATCTCAATTTGTAATGTCAGACATACAATCCATACAAGTCTGTTCCGGGATCGAACAGAACCGAAGGCACTTCCAAAGAAGTCCTTGCAAATCCAGATAATTTTCTAATCACGTCCGGACTTCCCATCACAAAAAGAGTGATATAAATCTCTATACCGGAGCAACTCAATGCAGAGACATTCGACAGGTTGTCCTTTCATTTTCGAAAATATCCGATCTTTAACACCGGTCTTCAAATGCCATCCATATACGACGTATCACTATTCGGAATGGGTTATATGACACAAAGGTCTTTTCCCAGCTAACCCGAATAGTAAGCGCAATATTTAAAATATATGGATATGGGATTTCAATTAAGTCACAACTTAATAATTCAACTTCTTTTTAAATGGTTTCAATTGGTTACCATTTCAAATCTTTTAAACAAAAAGATTTATTTCACAAAGTTCACCCAGTTTCACAAAAATCCATTCAAAAGATTTCAAAACAATTTCCGTTTCAATTGGATTAACTCGTTAAATCTTTAAAACAAAGATTCAACTTGTAGCTTTCAAAAAAATTTCATTTCGAATGGTTTAAACAAATCATCATTTTAAATCTGTTAAAAATAAACAGATTCAATTCATAGCTTTCAAAAAAAATTCATTCATAACTTGGAAAAACAATTTTTTCAATTCAATCTTGAAATTCCTTTAATTAAACTGGAATTTCATTTCTTATCTGAAAGCTTTTATTCTTTTTAAACAAACAGTTTCATTTCAGAAAATCTGATTCATTCATACGAGTTGAAATCCTTGGGTTAAATTCATATTCCCAAAATTTTACTTTTAAATGGTTTAGATTCATACAAACACATTTATATCATCTTTAATCCCTAGTTTCAAATTTTAAGATCCAATTTCAAACTTGAATTCAAATTTAAATCAAATTATTTAAATTTTCAAAACTCGATTAAGTTATTCAAAATATCTTTTATCTTTGAAATCCCATTTCAAAAGCTTTTCACTTTAAACCCAAATTTCCAATTTCAAAATCAATTGAAATTAAAATTTCAATTTCAAAAACATCAAATTTAAATTATCTGTGACTTAACCGATTTCCACGTGAAATCCAAATTTGTGTGTGTAAAGGTGTAGTCCAGGGGTTTCACACACAATAGTGCAACATCATACAATCATCACAGATCAGAATACAGAAATATAGTTGATAAGCGATATAAACTATAACGCTTACCGTTCATTCACAGATCATGGATATATACATTTCAGATAATATGTAAATTCAACACAGATAAATAAATTACATTTCACAGCTCAATCATATCATACATCAGGGATATCAAACAATTCAAACATTTAATAGAATCCAAATATTCACAAGTAAGATTAATTAATCATTTGATTAATTTAAGCAGATTAATTACTTATGAATAAATTACTAATCCTAGTAAATTTATTTAATTACAAACCATTTTAATTAATTATCATTTAATCATTTATTAATTACTCTTTGATAATAAATTAATTAACCTTTAGTTATAAATTAATCAATCTTAATTAATAAATCAATCCTTAATCACTTTCATTAAGTAATTAACCTTTAATTAATTAATTATTCTTAAATTTATTACCTTAATTTATTTATCACATAAATAAATTCTTCTTCTTTAATCACTTGTTAAATCAACTTTAATCGTTAATTAATTACCCTTAATTACAAATTAATGATCTCATCATTAACTGCCCATTTATTACTTTGTTTTGGAACTTTAAACAATAATTAACTTGAAAATTTTGTTTTCGATTTATCTTTAAACTTTACTTTAGAAACTTCATAACATTTGTTTTGAAAACATGTTGTATTTGAAAAATTTTAAAACCTGGAATACCTCTCAAAAAAAAACAAGTTAAAGCCTGTCTTAAAATCTGCTTCTTCCCCGAGCCACACTCGCGTAAATCTGCTTCTTCCACACTTCGTAAACAACCCAGATACACGTTTTCACGCGTGCACGTGCACGAGGTGCCAGAGCTACAGCGATCACCATCGAACACGCCACCGAGTCGCCGATCATCCTCACCTTCGATCCTAACCACCCAAAGTTCATTACGAACCCAAAATCGAAATTTAGCTATTCGATCAAAACTGGAACCGAACTCGACCAACTTAAATCACCTCGACCTGTCATTGCCGACCACCAGAGATCACGAGCCTTCGACCCGAGCTCCGTCTATCTCCCACGCTTCGAACCCCACTTGTGCGATCGACTCCGGCGCACTGACGAAGCTGCAGCAACCAGATATTCAACCCCGACCAATACATGGGTTTAAACCCTAAATCGAACGAATCTGCACAAATCTGCCATAGGGAAAATTCGACAGCATTTTTCCCTTCATCCACAATGCCATAGCTAGCTACGACCAAGAATTCAACTCAAATTATCAAGTTGACCATCGGCAATTCATCAAATTGCCGAAACCCTTCAACTCAAAATTCCCAATCGAATAACAAATTAAAAATTTCGAAATGCATGTTAAAAATCATGATTTTCGATAACGAACTCATACAGGTAATTTAAAACAAAAATTGATTTCGTTGATTTTTAACTTATATATATAATCTTACTGTTAAGTTCATTTTTTAAGCCTATTTGTTAAATTTAAAACCTTGAAACCATTTTTATAAACACCATCATACAATAACACCCATCTTCCATTTAAACATCAAAGTCTAATTTCAATTCTATTGGAAGCTTTGAATTTTTGAAGGCAAGATAAGAACTAAAAACAACAGGAAACAGGGTATGTGTATATACAGACATACTCACACATATATACATAATGCAAATTCAATTATATAAAAACTGAGAAGTTTTTATGCAACATCAATATCAAGTAGCAGATCAACTTAGTGCTTACTCACTGGGGAAAACAAAGGAGTCTGAAAAACAAAGTTGCTCACCTTGATTTCTGGAAATGGACAGAGACAGTGAGGCCTGGTTGTTGAAGTTTGAGTTGCCTCAAGTTAAAACAGTTTGATTTCATCCTAATTTCCAGCTTCCTGATTTTTACTCTGTTTTGAAATGATTTTGATTTCTCGTTTGAGTTTTGATTTTTTTTCTTTGAAACAGGCTTTGCATTTGCTTTGCTTTTCCAGGCTGAAGACATTGCCTTGTTTTGATGTTTGTTTTGAGATGTTTGTTTTGTTTACAGATACATCATTTGATCAGATTTATTTTCTTAGCTTATGGACGAATTGGAATGAAGTTGGTTGATATGTATAAAGAAAAGAAGAAGATGGGTATGCTATTATTTTGTACAATATAGGCATGGGCTAGAGATGCTTGCATTTATTTGTTGTACCACTTATCTTTGTTTTACTGATATGGAAAAAATCTTGTTTCGGCTGAGAGATTTGTTTTGGTGTACTTGAAAAGATGTTAATAAATGTATGTCTTCTAATTTGTTTACAAGCTCTTGTTATTTTATTTTGCCTTTTGCTTTATTTGATTTGCTTTGTTCTCATTATTATACTAGTTTATATTTATTTCCTTTGCTTATTTTCTATGCTTTTATTATTTTGTTTGTAAATATTTCGTACTATGATGTTAAGGTTTAAATCAAATTATTTAAACTTCTATTATTATTTTTGTTTCATTTATTCCATTTGTTATAATTTAATTCAAATAAAAATTATCTTATTTTCATACTTGTGTCCAAAGTATACATTTATTTATTTTTCAAAATCATTTATTTTAAGATTTTATTTCAAATCCAATATATATATATATATTCAAATTTACTCATATATATATATCCATATACATATATGTTCACATATATACAATATTTCTAAATTTAAATGATTTATAACAAATTTATTTGGATTCGGGGAAACTCGAATCACTTTACAATTAATTTTGCAAATTTTTATTCAAAAATTTATTTAATTATCAATTTAAATTAAATAAAAATCTGGGGTCGTTACAATACGATTTGAGTTCCTTGTTACAAATATAAAACTTTCATATGAAAAATGAGGGTTCCGTGGAGAAATAGGAATGCTACCTTAGAATATTTCATCATAGACTGTAAACAAGAAACAAGTAAAAGGCTATGGATAAATAGGAATGATTGCCTCGGAATATTTTATTATAGGCTGTGAACATGAAACAAATAAAAGCTAGTACCATTATACAGCTGTCAGTTATATTTGATACTTAGTTTGTACTTAGGGTATAATTAGGCAACTATAATTTAGAAATAAGCAATGGCAAGTAGAGTTATAATTTAGGAAATAAGCAACGGCTAGTAGAATTAGGTTATATATAATCATGTACGGAGAGCTTGTAGAATTAGAAATTAGCAATAAAACTAATTATTCATCATATTCAATCTACTCCTCAAAAAATCAATATGGTGTTAGAGCGGGTCATATCTTGACTCAAAAGTTCAACAATAATATCGAAAGCTACAGATAACAAAAAGCTATAGTCAGTTCAACATGTCTCAATCCGATAACACTAAACTCGTAAATATCATACCCAGTGGCAACAGAAATTACGTTCCCTGGACCAGATCAGTAATAATTGGTCTTGGTGGGAAAGGGAAATTAAGCTTTATCACTGGAAAAAGGGAAAAACCCAAAGCAGCAAAACCAACTTAGCCAACTCCCGAAGAGAAAGAAAAAATAGAAGAATGGGGACAACTAACCAATTAATCATATTATGGCTACTCAGCACAATGAAACCTCGAATTTTCAAACGTACTCATGTACTCCAGCACATCATAGGAGGTTTGGGACAAAGTCAATATAAGGTGTGGTCAACAAAAGAAATTTGCTTATATATTTAGCCTTAAACAAGAACTTGCCCAAATTAAACAGAATACTCAAAGTAATAATGAACCAGTGACCAAAATTATGTCAAAATGGAAAGAGCTCAATGTCTATCTCCCAGCAACAATAGACCCAATTGAAACCGTAATAAGATTCGAACAAGAATTAATTTTTACCTACTTTGGGGCTCTTGTTCCAAGCTATGAATCGATTAGGTCTAAAGTCTTGGTATCAACCGAGATGTCTGTTTTGACGATGTAGTGGAAAGAATTGAGCAAGAGCAATCTTGACGAGCACTCATGGACCCTTGGCGAACAAGGCTTTTTAGGTAAAATACTCAAATTCTCGTTTTAGGGACATGGCCGAAGGGAAGGGAGCTTTAAGCACCAAGCTATGCAACCACTGTAAGAAAGTGGGGCACAACCGCGATGACTATTGGTTCCTCCATCCCCACCTCCGACCGGTTAGAGAGAAGGGCGACAAAGGCGGTAAGCGGGGAGGCACAAAAAAGGAGAATAAATTTGGTGGTTTTAGCAAAGGAGCAGAGATGGAATGGGACAGATCTGAATTGGCTCAATGGACTCACCCAAATAACAGCCCCGCTTCAATAGGATCTTCTGTGGCTCAAACGGTGCAACTGAATCAACAACTAACTCAATCAAACATTTTGTTACAGCAACTAAATTCATGTTTTGTACATTTTAATGTTATTTTAACTCATCCAAAATCAATAACAATTTAAAATTATAAGTATGTGCCAAAATAGAAATAGATGGTTAAATTGACTCAACTGCTACTGATCACATGACATGGAACAAAAATAAATTAGCCAATATTAAACAAAATAAAGAACCTCAATATGTAACTGTTGCTAATGGAGATAAAGTTCAAATTCATGGTTTTGGTATAATAAAGCTTCTTACAAAAGATGTGAAAATATTTTATGTTTGCCAGATTTTAATTCAAATTTATTATCAATTAGTAAAATAACCCACGAACTGTATTGCAATGTTATATTCTCACCATATAAAGTGACCTTTTAGGATCGAGAATCTAGAAAGAAGATTGAGATGTCTGAAAATGGCCTCTATTATCATGATGAAAACACCAACAAATGTCAGTGTTATTAAATTTAGTAGATCATGACCAATTGTTGCATTGGAGATTTGGTCATCCATCTGATCAAATTTCGAATAAACTTTTTTGTTATAAATTAGATTCCAAAAATTATGATGTTTGTAAGCTTTTAAAACAAACTAGATTGCCATTTCATTATCTACTAATATCTCTAACAAGTAAGAAAATTGTTTGGATTTAATTCATTCTGATGTTTGGGTTCTAACCACTGTTGATTCTTATAATCATTTTAAATATTTTATCACATTTATTGATGGTTTTTCTTGCACTACTTGGGTTTGCTTTTTAAAAGGAAAAAATAAAGTTTTTCTATGTTTTTAAGAATTTTACAATTTTATAGAAAATCAATATAACGCAAAAATTAAAAAAATTCAATCTGATAATGAGATAGAATATGTAAACAAAATTTTCATAAAATTATTTAAACAAAAATAAATTTTACACCGAAGCACTTGTATTAATACACCCGAACAAAACGGAGTTTCAGAAAGAAAAAATCAACATTTACTTGAAGTCACTAGATCTCTTCTTTTCAAACTAACGTTCAAAAATCTTACTGGTCAGATGTTGTGCTAACTTCAACTTACTTCATAAATAGATTGTCAAGTGTCATGCTTAAAAATATGAGTCCCTTGGAAATTCTTAAGAATAGAAAATTAGATTTTGATCACATAAGAGTGTATGGGTGTATATGTTTCATATACGTAAAATGACATGACAAGCTAGATTAAAACGTTGTTAAAGCCATATTTTTAGGATACTCATCCCAAAAAAGGGGTATAAATGTTATGATCCAAAAAGTATAAACTTTATATCTCATGAGATGTATCATTTTTTGAAAATGAACCATATTATCAAACAAGAAAACACACAAGGTATCTCCAAATAATTTCATGTTTCCTGAAGAAACAAACCAAGAACAGGTTGAGCATACAAATGAAGAACAAGTTGGCGAAACAAGTGCAATTCATTCAAAGGGAGAAGAAGAGATAAATGAGTCAAGTGAAGAACCAACTCAAGAAGAAAATGCCATAAGAAGATCTACAAAACAAACTCGACCTTTCATCAAATCAAGGGATTATGTATACCAACCAGTGATTTAACCAATACAAGATTTTTTTTCCATATAATATGGTATCCCCTTCATATTGAGCCTACTTGAGTAACATCACTAACCAAATGGAACCAACCAACTTTAGTGAAGCCAATCAAAGCCCAATTTGGCGTAAGGCTGTGAATGAAGAACTTTAAGTCTTGGAAAAAATGACACATATAATGTTATTAATTTTCCAAAAAACAAAAAACTTATAGGTTGCAAACGGATATACAAAATCAAATACAATAGTGATGGTACAATTGAAGGTACAAAGACAGGTTAGTGGCTAATGGATTTACCCAAACTTATAGTATTGACTACCAAAAGACTTTTGTACTGGTAGCAAAAATAAATACGGATAGAATTTTGCTATCAATAGCAACTAACTTGGGATGAGGTTTGTCTCGAATGGATGTAAAAAATGTATTCCTTTAAGAAAATTTAGAAGAGGAAGTCTGTATGACTCTTTTTTCGGGACACAAAAGTCAGTCAAACTCATCATTGGTGTGTGAATTAAAAAAGGTGATTTATGATCTAAAGCAATCTCTAAAAGCATGAAATGCCAAGCTAAGCTTTTCTCTTTTAAAGATTAATTTTTTTAAAAGTACCGCCGATTCCTCTATATTCATCAAACACTCACAAAACACCACTACTATTATTTTGGTTTATGTAGATGACATTATCATCACTTAAAATAATAATGAGGAAATCAAAAGGGTTAAACAATAAATTGAAAAATAAGTGTGACATCAAAGACCTCGAAAAACTTTCATATTTTCTTGGAATAGAAATAGCCCACTCAATTAAAGGATTATTTCTATCCCAAAGAAAATATGTCATTGTTCTGTTAAAAGAGTCTGGTAAATTGGGAGCTAAACTAACTAGTATTCCTATGGAGACGAATATTAAACTAGGAATTGAAGAAGATGAGACGTTATCTGACATTGGAAAATATCAAAGGATGGTAGAAAAATTAATTTACCTTACCGTAACCAGACCTAGCACTACCTTTGCACTTAGTGTCATAATTCAATTTATGCATGCTCCATGTACAAGACACTTGAGTGTAGTTGATAGGATATTGAGATGCCTTAAAGGTGCTTTAAGTCAAGGAATTTGGATGAGAAAGATAATTCTAACAATGTGGTTAGCTTTTCTGATGCAGAATAGGTCGGAAGTTACGATAGAAAATCAACCACATGGTTTTGTACATTTGTAATGGTAATTTGGTCACCTGGAAAAGCAAGAAGCAAAATGTTGTGGCTAGATCAAGTGAAGGAAAATAATATTGAGCCTGGCATCCACAACAAGTGAGCTTATCTGGATTAAGCAATTACTCAGTGACATGAAGATACAGCACACAAGAACAATGCAAATGTACTATAATAATCAAGCTGCACAACATATTGCATCCAATCCAGTCTTCCACGAGAGGACAAAACATATAGAGGTAGATTGTTACTTTATTAGAGAAAAAGTGCAATCCGGGAAAATATAACTCTATTTGTCAAAAGAAAAGAGCAACTGATAGATATTTTCACAAAAGCACTCGGTAAGGCCAGCCATTTGAACTTTCTCGACATGTTTGGTTTTATAAATTTATTTGAACCCCACTTGAGCAGCAATGTGGAGAAATATGAATGATAACCTTAGAATATTTTATCATCGACTCTAAACATAAATAAAAGGCTGTGGAGAAATAAGAATGGTAGCCTCAAAATATTTCATCATAGGTTGTAAATAAGAAACAAATAAAAGACTAGCATCCATTATACAACTGTCAACTATACTTGGTACTAGCCTGTAATTAGGGTGTAATTAGAGATTTATAATTTAGGAAATAAATAACGGCTAGTAGAATTATAATTTAGGATATAAGCAACGACTAGTAGAAATATGCTATGTATAATAATGTACAAAGAGCTTGTAGAATTAGAAATTAACAATAAAACTAATTATTCATCATAATCAATCTTCCCCTCAAAAATTCAATACACAAAAATTCAATGGGTTTCGTTTGTTATTATTACTTGAAATTTACCTTTAGCATCTACCTTGTAATTGCGTGAAAGAGAGTATGTAGAAACTTGTTGCTTTCTAAAGCTAAACACAACATTAATGTAAAAAGTCGAATCGGTGGAGTACTATAAGTGGTTATAAAATTAAATCTTAATTTTGATAGCCAACAAAAAGTATAAATATAGTATTTTTGGTATGTGTGTATATTTTTCGTGCAAGTGTTATTTATGTACCAATGGATGAATGTTAATTAAACATAAATATCATAAATGCACATGCTATGCGCATATCATATTTGCTTTATTTGGTGAAATATATGGTAAAGGTGGATTAATAAATACCTCCATAAAAATGTTATTCAGATTATAGTAATCAAAATAAAAGGCAATTCTTCAAGGGGCGGGGTTTTGGATAAAAGGAGTGGTAGACAAGGGAAAGTTGTGAAAGAAGATAAAACTTATAGGAGTGAAATTATTTACCTAGTGCTTAAGTTCTTATAAAAGAATATAACCATTAATTCCAAAGATACCCTTTCATATTTCACTTACATTTGTATCATTTTCAATCTATAATAAATAAAAACATTAATTGTAATTTTGTTTGAACAATACAAATATAAAATTTAAATAAAATAGTTAGTTGCATGCGTTGGTTAAATATCCTACAAAGTCATAATTAGATTTTTGATTGAATGAAAGATATCAATATTCATATCATGTTGTGTTCATGGAGATTTAGACGAAGATCGAGATAGAGATCAAGTAGGATCCTCCTTCATGATCTTATTTTTAAGAATTTTTTTATTATGAATGGAAAATCAGGATTTTTGGAGATGAAGAGATGGAAAAAATAGTTCTACCAAGATAGAAAGGTGGTGAAATACGAGAGAAGAAAAATAGTACATCCAAATGGATTCATAACCGTGGAAGGTAGCAGGAGCTATAACTCCAGGTCTTATCAGAACCTTGAGATTTGGGGAAAAAAGGGTAGGGATATGGGTAAATCTAATGGATCTCCGGTTAGGGAAAGGAGCCGCGATAATAGTAAGGATTAATAGAGAAAACTAGAAAACAAGGGCAAGGTGGATGGATGTACGAGGGGGCTGGAAGCATCGAGTACGAAGGGTAAATGCAATAGAGAAAAATCGGTATGGGCATGTAATATTAGGAAGTTTGGACGAGTAATCAGTGGCGGATCTGGGTCATAGCACGAAACTTGAAGGGATTGTGCAAATTATAGTAGAGGTCAATGCTTTGGATTCAATGGAAATCTTCATTAAGGCCTCTAGATATTGGGATTTATACCTATTGTATGTGTATATGTACATGTTACATTTTCGCATGAACATCGAGAACATAAATGTCTAAGTATATGCATATGTGTATGTGTGTGTATATACATATGTTTGAGTATACTACAATATATGTTTATGGTTTGTATATACATATTGACAGTACAACATATATATAGTTTAGACATATATATACATATATGTAATCTTTGTTGCCACTTATATTTTACATTTACATAAATAAAATGTATGAAAATAATTCGTATAAAGAGATAATTAATGTAATAGTAAATTAGAAGATTGAAGATGGAAAAGTAATTTATGTTGTAATTAAATCTAATCAAATCTAAGTGAAAAAGGGAAATAATCAAGTGTGATTCTACTTTATCCTTTTTTTAATCACCAATTAAACTATTAATTTAATACCATATGAGATTTCAAACCTAATTAATTTATTGACCATAATGATAAAATTAGATCTGAAACATAAGTTTATATTTAGGTATAAACATATATGTAATGAACTAATATTTAATTTTGAAACATGAAACTGGATTAATTGAAAACAAATCAACCAATCAAAATTTAGTTTAGTATAGGTTTACGATTTCAATGTATGAAGAAGACTTGATTAATTTATATATACACACATGCAAACACGCACATATGATATACACACACATAATTTTATAATTCAATGCATTAAAATTTCATTAATGATTAAGGAGGAGTGAGTGTGACAACAAGAGTAATTTATTGATACAAAGAAGATATACAACAACATACAACAGGATAACAAAAGGAGGATTTGTTTCAAATCTCAAATGAAATTAAACATAAATTATTTGGTTAGACCGATTATTAAGCAATTATAAGAGGATTTAACAACTCAATTACAAAACAATTAATTATTTCGGTTTTATCATCAACATTCAAAACCATACATAAATAGAATTCACAGTCAATCACAATACATAGAATAATTTTAAAATTGATTTTATTAAGTGGCTACAATTTACACATATGTAAAAGAAACTATTTTAAACATCATAAAGGAATTATAAACTTACCTGATAAACCTTGCCCTTCATCACACCTTGATTTGCGACTTCTCTTTAGATTTCAAATAAATTAGCATCCCACCTTGCAAGAGAAGGATGAACCACCTTTTTTAATTTAATTTAATGTTAATTTGAATTTGTTTTAATGTTGTTTTCTTTTTTTGGAAGAAATTTCAACCATGAATGAACAATGGAGAAGAGGAAGAAAAAGTTATGTTTTGTTAAAGGAATCAGAATGAGGAGATTTTGTTTTAATATAATTAAAGGAACATTTCGCATTCTCTTAACAAAACTTCCTTCTTTAATTCCTTTTTAAATTCTAATCAATTCAATTGATTGATTTCTTCCTCTCACCATTGTATGGTTTGTCCAAGCACATTATTGTCCAAATTTTCCAAATAAAAAAAACTTTTATGCAATTATTTTATTATTTAGACCATGCTTAAAATTATACCGATATCACATGTTGATATGTGCAAATTTACTTTTATATATGCATTTAAATAATACCAACAACATTCAAAACAACAAAAAAATTAACAATAATTAATATTTCATAAATATTAATTAATATAATCAATTTACAACATTTTACAAATTTATTAAATCATGTGGTTTTTGGAGAAATTACAAATGCAATTGTGCGACTCAGAGGTGTGAATCCAATCAGCAATTAGAATTGAACAATTCAAATATCAATGTTCATATGTCACCTTAGCTAGTGGTGCAATAGTTTGGCTGAATTCATCGCTTACAGGTCTTTTCAGTAAAATAAAATTTCACACACACTTAAGTGGTACCTTTTAGTGATAATTATTTTCATCAAATCTCTTCATCAAAACTATCTCACTTTGGACTTATGGAATTTGGTAACGGTTAAAATTCCAATATCGTCCATATTCAACTTTATGGTCCAAACACAAAGTCGTTGGTTCAAGCAATTATTATTAACCAAAATACTCTTGCCGGAGAATTTGCCTTTGAGTCGACTTCTGTTGACTGTGATACTAACCTCATATAACCGAGGAGACGAATCCTCTCTTGAATAGTGTTTCACTTCTAATGTTTCCACTCGACTCAACTATAGTCGTTCGGTGGACATCGTGTCACAATATTACTATAATCAAAGCGGAGCTTCCACATTGAAGATCAACTGTATTCTCAAGTTGAGAGAACTGTGTAAATCAGTTACATCGATATTTTCTATTTGACCTTAGTTATATTAACCAATATAAAACTATAGAGTGAGTCATTCCATAGTTGTCCAATAACTATCAGTACATAATCCCGTAGTTCCCCTACTAACCATGAGTAATACAACGTCCAACGTTTGGAGAGCGTTATGTACTCTAATCTCAATGGATATATCAATATCTAGTCTTGATGCATCTTGGATAGGAATATTTAAAATGGTATATTTATTTTTATTGTGATAGATTATTCACGGTTACAACACTTTGTAATTATTATTACAAAACATACCATTTACGGATTTTCTAGTAAATACGCTTTTAATTAAATTAATTGATATATAGCACATTGTATCAAGTATATAATAGAAAGAAACCACATTTTATTTTGAACAACATTGGTTATCGAGTTAGATATTGGTAATAAATTACATAATTCCCCCTAGGACATATACCCTTAACTCTATCAATATCCCACTTACACTTGGGCTCAATTATGGAATCTCATTCCAACTTCTCCAATGGATTTTCTCAAAACCAATCGGGTCAGTCCCTCGGTGAATAGGTATGCTATAATTTTCCAATTTTCTACTCTATCAATCAACTCTCTCCGATGTTGATAAACTACCTTTATCATATGGAATAATTTAGAGTGTCTTTTGGCTTCAGTGAGCTCTAAGTTTTGTTATGAACCATATCGTGACATTTTTACTTAATCTTATTCAAAATATTAAATTTATAAACAATCAATATATGTAACTAAATAATTTAAATAAAATATCAATTTATAAATACTTAATCTCCTTTTATATACAAGTTAATAAAAGTTTGAAAACATTTTTACTTTCACAAAATTTTCTAAGTCCAAAATTCACGAAAAATTTCGGTAGAGTCTCCTTTGTATAGAGAGGTCTAGAAGAAATAATAATATCAATAATAAACACATATATATCATATTTCAAAATAATATATCCCAAACCATAGGAAGACAATGTAATATCGTTAGAAAACTGTAATCCGAAAATGTACCTATTTGTCGGGCAAACAACGCTTATTTATGAAACCAAAAGCAGTAGCAATTGCTTCCATAACCTGTATTTCACTTATACAGTCCAAAGAGGTTAATAATTATGCAAAAGAGAAATATTACGTTGTTTCAACTAATAACAATAAAACAATCACAACATAACAACAATCATTTTGCAAACAAACAGTACAAACATCGTTTTTAACAAAGAAAACAATTGTCCATCCGTAACAACCAAAACAAATGGTTTGTTCGGGTTCAGAACTTCTAATCATATAAAATGATAAATAAACTATGAAGTAAACCATACACTCAACAGTCATAGATAAAACTTTATAGATTATTTATACATCCCTATACAAAATAGAAGTATTCTTTCCCAACCAATCCATAAGCCAAACAAACAATAATTTCAATGTTATTTAAGTTTGTTTCACCTCATTTATTGTTCTTTTCTCATTCATATAATGCTTATTTTCATTCATTTACATTCATTACTTACAAAAATTCAATTCCCATTTATTTATATGATGCCATTTTCTCTTTTCATTACTTTACATTCATTGCTTACGTAAGTTATTTCCATTTCAATTATTGGATTATCCTTTATTAGGTAAGTTTCTTTACAATTTAATTCATCAATAATAGATATTTTTCTTCTCTCATTCATTTCTTTCATATATAATATTATTGAACATTTAATCTATTTCTGAATCATTTCACATTTTCTAAAGTCATAATCATTCAATTAATATAGTATTCACTTTAATTATAAATGGCTTCAACATTAACTTAAGTTTATAATTATTTACTTACAACATTCATCTTTTCTATTACATTTAATTTATAGCACTTCAGATTTATAACATTTTATAACATCAAAGTCTTATTTATTGAAATAATTCTACCGAACACTTTCATTACCTTAGGTTTACTTGTATAATATTCTATCACATATTTCAATTTAACATTACAACTTTTTTTTTCATTTTGGTAAGTTATATATATATGTTTTTTTAGAATGTAATGGAATGTTACCCAAGTTCATCTTATTCATTTAGTAAATAAAATGTTCAATAGTTATCCTTTCTCATTTTTCATATCCCTTTTGTAACGATCCGGTATTTTGAACCATTCGCATCCGCACATGTCGGACTTAAATTGCTCAAAACAACAGATTGTAAATTTTATATTTGGCAAAACTCAACATATACAGTAAATAAAATCATAGAATCACAGACACAGAGTATTATAACAATAAGCAGCGGAATAGATAAATAGTAGTTCATGAAGCTACAATAATACATCAAAGTCCAAAACATAATACAACAGAATATCTCAGATAAAATATAGTCTCGAATATAAACAGATGACAAGTCTGACAAAACAACTGAATAGCTGTAACATCCCGGAATTTTGTCAAATTAAATTAGTTAAATTGTTTGAACTTTTTAATTTAAATTGTGAAATTTCAAGAAAACAAATAAATATTATTAATATCAGATATTATAAAGATGTATAGAATTAAATAAAAATAAATATTGATAGTTAAGTTGAATAATAATAATAATAATTTATAAAAGAACATATTATTGACAAGAAATTGTTTAAAACTATAAAAATAAAATATGTATAAATGAAATGTTGATAATTAAACTATGAATAGAAATAAAATAAATTTGTAGAAAAGTATATTGTAATAAAATCACATAATTATTTAATGTTCATAACTAAAACAAGTTGGCAAGAAAATATACAAATAGTCATATAAATAAGAAAATGAGATAAAACAACTCTTCTTTTAATAAAGTAAAATAAGAAACAAAATTGCTGTGAACAAATATGAAGATATAAGGAAACAATAATAAAAACAAAACAGCACATATAAAATAAAAGCAAAGCAACACTTATCAAAAGATCAAACAATATAAACATATTGTGCTGAGAGTATACAATGGAAGCATGGGCATTAAATGACATCCCCTCTTGCTCAAAGAAAGATCATCTCAGCCGGAAATGAAGATTGGTTTAGTCAACAAACAAATATAAAAATATACTTATAAAAATAAAATATGATTTCTGTGATGACAGGAAACATAGTAAGGGTTTAAAATAAAATAAAAGAAATAGTAATAAACAAAACAGCATGATGGAAATATACAAAGCATGAACAAGAACATGTTTTCATTAAATGCTTTCAAACCTATCCATACATAAAGTACAAAGCTGTATAAAATAATTATAAAAAAAATGATGTTCAGTACTTTGCTTAAAAACCTGCCCACCTCTTCTATATATACACATCAATAGCCTCTGCTTTAGTTTGTTCAAAGGCAAACCCTAACAAGATCAGAAATTAAAAAGAAAACATCACTTTAATTCAAAGTTGAAAGAAATTACTGAAGAAAGAAAAAGAGGAGAAGGATTAAAAACAGTTTTCAAAACAGAAACAAACTCTCTGTTTCAATATTTGCCTGGTGAGTAACTTATTTTCTTAAATGTTTTAAAGAATAAAATAGTTGCTTAACTTATGTAGATATATCAGTGAATATAGTTTGTATATATATATGTTTTGCCCTGTGAATATGGAATGGCCTGCATATCTCTGTTATGGATTACAGAGTCGAACTTTTTTTTTTCAAACTCAAAAATATATTTTCTTCTAATCATTTGTTAGCTTTAAGTCTTCATTTAAACAAGATATTTTGAACTTAAGTTAAGATTTTAGAAGTTGATTTAAACCATGGTTATAATTATCATCACTGTATTATGTTTACAGGTATTCAACTGATTTTGATAAAAATAAAATGTTATAAAATATTGATTCAAGATTATAATCTGAATCTATACTTCAAATTATGATTTTTAAAACTTGAATGAAGATTTTTAGTCCAGTAACTCAAGAACAGTTCGCATTTGAATAAAAATGGAATTTTTACCAATTTCTCGTGATTGAAACAATAACAAATGCTTAAACTTGAATTGAAGTTAGTGTAAACATCAGGGATGTCACGAAAATTATCAGAAAATTTATCCATTGCGTGGATTGGGAGTTCGAGATCGAAGTAGGGTTTAAACTCGAAAAATATACGGTCTGGAAACGTGGTAGTTTCATCGTCACGAATTGACCGAGCTTCACGAGAACTTGGGGAATGATGACGTGGGGTGTTGTCGTGCTAGGGCCGGAGTTTCAGGGCGTCAGGTGGTCGTCGTTGGTGGGGCGAGGCGTTTAGGCTGATGGGTTTCGAGTTGCAGTTCGATGAAGAGGTGAGTTTTTGATTTCGAGTGTCTTCGATCGAACTGAAGTTCGATTTAGTATTGGCAAGGATTTTCCGACTTGCCGATGATCGCATCGATCATCGGAGTCGTGGCGCGACGTCGTGCACGTGCACGACGTCGAATTGGTATCAGGGAGTTGGGTCTGAGAGGAGGACTCGAAGCAGGGTTCGAGTTGATGGTGGATATACTCGGGTTTTCTTGTGCTCGAGTAGTTTGTTTCTGCAGTTGCTTTAAAACTTAAAACTGAGCAGAGAAAAATGGGGGAAGAGGAAGTGCGAGAGGGAGAAGGGGAAGACACGGAGGGAACTCGAATTGAACTCGAGAAATTTCGTGATTTGCACGGGATGAACTCGCGTACATGAGTGTATCTGAGCTAGGTGAAACCCTGTTTTACTCGGGTCGTTTTATAATGGGCTAAGCCCATTTAAAATCTTCAAGTTAACATGTTAGGAAAATTTTGTAATTGAATGTATGTTTTGTTAAGTTAAATTATTTAACAAATGTTTTAGAATTTGTTAATTAAAGAATTAAGTAAAGAAAGTTTAAAATAAAATTTAATTAACCATTTAATTAAATAATTAAATTTAAAATAAGAATTGAAATTAATTTACATTAAAACTTTTAATGTAACAATAAATTGATTTTAAAAGTATAAAACAGATTTTCAAATGATAATTAAAGTAAATAATTGGTATTAATAAATGATTTAAAGAAATTTAGAATGATATACAATTTAGAATTAATTAATAAATAATGAAGTGTTTAAATTAATTTGTAAATTAAGAATTGTTATTCAGATGAATTAAAATCGACAAATCAAATTTAGCGGTTAATTAAAAGCCAAATTTTGAAACAATAAATCGAGTTAATCAAGATTTAATTTATTTATCCAAATTCTAATCATTGATTTAAAATAATTTCGTGGTAAATTTATTTAAACCACATTGGAAAATAATTGACCATTGATGAGCACTATATTGATATTTCTGTTCTGATTTTTTGATGCTGTGTGATATAGATTGCCATGTACTGCACTGTAATTGTGATTTGTTCTGTATTGATGTGAAAACCCTATTTGCCCGTAAAACGACATTTAAACCTCGATGTGACAGGGGATCGGATTTCAGTAGTTATCCGAAACCCACATCGAATCTATGAATTTTTGTGAACATCATATCCACATGTTTTTGAATTTAACGCTCACTATTCGGGTTACCCATTCCGATATAGTGATACGTCGTATATGGATGGCATTCGAAGACCGGTGTTGAAGACCGGATATTTTCGAAAATGAAAGGACAACCTGTCGAATGTCTCTGCAACGAGTTGCTCCGGTATAGAGATTTATATCACTCTTTTGTGACGGGAAGTCCGGACGTGATTAGAAAATTATCCGGGTTTGCAAGGACTTCTTTGGAAGTGCCTTCGGTTCTGTTCGATCCCGAAACAGACTTGTATGGTTACATGTCTGACATTACACTTTGAGATATAAAGCCAATTTCATTCAAATACATTTCTGTTTGGTGGCGGAGAATTTATTCTCTTAGCTTAACACCCTTCTTTGAGACGTACGTGCTCAGAGGTTATGTAGTTGAAATTTATCAGCGATATATCCCAATTTGGTAATGTGACATGCTAAGTGTTGCTGTGTGATGATCAGTGTTTGATCATTTGTGATATGATCATTTGTTTGATAATTTATCTTTGTGATCATAGGTTGATCATCTGTTGACCCAAAACATGGCTTTGTGAGAAGCGTAGCTTTGTGGACGAGACTTCGTCGAACTTCACACCCCGGAATGGTCAAAACAGGAAAGATGCAGCAAGGTTATTGGGGGTAGCACCCCTTAGGGTATGTTCATTTCCTTCTGGATAGAAGTGGTATCATGGTATGGAGCCCAGATACTTAACTTATGTGGATGTCGCAAATATATTTATATCTTACTTTGTGATTGTTGCTGGGCCCCGGTTAAAGGTTGGTTACAACCGGGAGATGGCATACTCGTGTCAGTAGTTACCCAGTTAGGGGTAACCCAGCCTTGTGTTGGCAGAGATCCGGTTAGGTTCTCGGGTCGTCTTTCCAGAGGCGTACCTATGTGGCAATGGGAAGTTCCTTGGCCTGACCATTTGTTGGAAATCCAATTCCCAATACGAAACCCTGTACGGTTTTAGTTGTAGAACCTACCATCTAATATGGTAGCTATAGTAGGCATAGTATAATGGCACCTATGCTGGCTAAGATTAATATTCTACTTTCGAAATAATTTTACACTATGCACTAGTAGTAATATCAAAGAAATTTCTCCGTACCAAGCATATTTAACTATCATAAGAAGAAATCTCCTCCAATTCTGCGTTTGCATTGTGTGTGTGGTGGGAGGTCTTATGGTGGTTCCATTTTTAAAAGCATACCGAAAATTCTTTTATAAATCTAGTTTCTGTAAATGCAACTATTTTTGTTTACTCATACCAGTCCCACGACTGATCCGGAGTTTATTGTTTTCTTTCCTAAACTCTGGGTGCCCATTATTTCTACATGGGCAACCTAGTAGCAGGTTTCCGTATTTTGGAGTTAGCTGTATTCTGGAGCTCTTATCTTGGAGATATTCTTAGGAGCTTTTTGGAGATCTCAGGTGTTTAGCTTTTGGGAGTCCGTTATCACTTCTTTCATCTGAAGACTTTTGGATATATGATCACTGTTGTATTATCATGATGTTGTATTTAGAGTTGTAGTATCTGTATTAAATACTCTGATGAAGTATGGATTTTATATCGATGTTGTATCTGTGATGATATTTATGATATTGATTCTGTTCCGTTGTTTTATATTCATCTAATTGTTGTTATAAGCTCCATCCGAACTGAAATTCGACGTTTGAATTTTGGCAGTCGAATACAAGTGAAGTATTTGATGTCTATTTTCGAATGATGAATTTTGGGTCGTGACAATAGCTGAAAGCTGAATAGATATAGATGGATCTCCAAGTGAAGCTCCAACTCCAAAGGTGAGTCTCAAATGCTGTGACACTCAGTCTGACCCGAGCATAAAGCAAAACACAAAACACTCGAGTCAGGATTAACATTCTTATATTAATTAATAAATTCAACTCAAGTGAAATGTCAACTGAAATACAAGTAACTTAAAGGATGTTTGGGATTCCCATCCTCTAAGGATCTGTGGAACTATCTACTATGTAGTAATATACGCTATTATAATATGTCTATAGTAAAGTAAAAGTATAAAAATAGCGTGTTACCCATATCCCCCTAACACATTTTATATATTCCCGTAGTCTATACAATGCCGTAGGCTCCACTAAACCGGTGGTTTACCCAGAGGACACCCCATAGGTACGGTACAAAACAAACTCGTAGAAGGCGCTCTAGGGCATGTGAATATGGCACTCGAGGCAATGCCAGGGTAGAATTACCAATTGCAGAACCGGGCTAGTGGTAACTCATAGCAGCTATTACCGCCCACCTCGGAACACACTCCCAAATCAAAGGTGCACCCAATCAAATCACAAACTAATAGAATGGTATCGAAGAAGCATGTCCGATTGGAGGAATGACCTCACTTGGCCCAGGTATAGCTCCTGTTTTAGTCATGTCTAAGCTGACTCACGGGAGTCAAGGTCACATCAATACCTTATACAGAAATCGTTCGCCAAACCATCCTACTTCATTTCTAGAATCTCCACCACGTGCACAGTTGTTAAAGTGGTTTTCGGTATTGGCAGAGAGTATGACAATATCTGATCCCGGTCTCTTTAATAACTAAACGCTTATTTCACGCCGTGGTCATTTTATAATTCAAATAGTTTATACTTCATATCAAAATATCATATTCATTTCAAAAACCATATCAATTAAATATCATTATTCACTTTAAATAATATTCATTTCCATAATCGCAACACTTTAAAAATTATAACACTTTGGAAATTATAACACTTTGGAAATCATAACACTTTTGAAATCATAGCACTTTTGTAATCATAACAGTTTAAATATTGAAATAGTATATATATATTAAAATAGTTATAAATTAAAATTGCAAAATAATTTATATATTAAAATAGTTTATATAGGTATTAAAATACTTTATATAATAAAAATAGTTTCCTCTAATTTCACAAATCGATTCAAATCAGCTTAAATTCCAAACATCAATTTAAATCAATTTCAATTCAACACTTTCAATTTAAAGGGTTAAAGCTTTAATTAAAATTCTCAATAACCATTTCAATTTTTCTCAATTTCAAATCCAGGTTTGGACTATCTCTTCACTTCCAATAAGATTTCAAAGTTTAAATATCCAAACATTTCAATATTAGTTTCATTCAGATTTCAACATTTTACTTTAACTTTATTCAAATTGGAAGATATCCACTTAATCATTTTAATAACAATCAAATAAAATCTCAATTTATAAATTTAAATCAATATTCAGTCTCACTTTTATTTAAAATTGAGAATATTCATTTAATCACTTTTTATCAAATCAAGTTATAAATCACATCTTTCAAAATCTCAAAATCGATAAGTTCAAATCAATTCTTATTTAAATTCAATTATTTACCAATTCAAATTCCAAGCCAACATTAATTTATCTTCCCAACCTTTATTATTAAAGTTATAAAATCTATTTTTAAAATATTAATATAAGTTTACATAAATACTTAAACATATAATAAACTGATTAAATTAAATTTTTATTATATTAAATCTTATTATTAAATTTATTTTTATATTAAATCTATTTTTATATATTTTTAAAATAATAAAATTATAAGTAAAATCTTAAAATTTATATTTTTCAAAACTAACTTATAAATTTATAATTTCCAAAACATATAATTTTAAAAATCTGAATTTTACACATATATTAAAATAAATTCTTTATATTAGAATTAAAAAAACAATATTTAATAAAATCCCTATATTTCCTTTCGAACTTTGACAATCATTTCCAAAATATAGACCAATGGTGTTCGTATATAATTTTCTATCCTATGGTCAAGTGATACGGATATTTATCATTTCAATCCGCCATTTAATTATCTACGGGTATATATCATTTCAACCCGCGATCCCAAAATTTAAAATTAATCAAAATCGCTTGGGTTTATGATTTCAACCCATAACGATTTTCCCCTATTCTACAAGATCGTTCGGGTATGTATCATTTCAACCCATAGGGAATTCTACTTAACAGGGAACTTGCAGAGTGAGAATAATTATGATAAAAAAATTTTAACACATCAACAAAAGGCATATATTATCCGTAACAAATTAAATAAAATATACACAACAGGATATGGTGTCATATATCATACAATGTCAAATAATGGCATATCATATTTAACAATTAAATAACCAGCAATTCAAAATTAACAGCTTATTTCAATTGTCGTTTCAGGTGAAATCAAATTTATTAAATATAAGAATGTTAATCGTGAGTAATTGCTCACCTTTCGAGGCTAGAGGAATTTGACAGCTCGATAAGCAACGAATTTGAACCGCGAACTAGAAAATCGATCAATCCAACGGTAAACCTCAAAGCAAAGCAAGATGAATACAGATTTGACGAAGAAAGCTGATAGGTTTGAATTGATGAGAACGAATCAGAACCATCATGATATAACTGAAATGAAATATATATATATATATATATATATATATATTATATGTTTTCTTTCTTAAACCCAATATTTAATTTAAAACACGAATCAAAATAAACCTTTTATATATCATTTTTAAATCATTATTTCTTTCCAAAATTGTCAAATAAATATTTAACATATTTTATACATATAAGAGTTATTATAAGATCAACTTTAAAAGATTGTTTACGTGGAATGAACGTTTAAAACATATAATACGTAGCATACAATATAACTGTTTAAACGTGTAACGTATACTATTAAAACCTGCTATTTTCTGAAGCCTTTATGCTTTTTATTTTTGAAACTTATGCACATTCAAAGCCATAATGCTCCTTCTAAAATTTGTAAGTATACTTGACTCTTAAAATTATATTTTTGTGGGACCTCACACCATCATAACGAAATATGTACCATGCATATATATATTTGGAATCTCCTATGCTTTTACAAACTCACACATATATATCTAATCTAAGGTATGATAAAATCTGGTGTACTCGAAACAACCAATACATTCGAAATTTATATAGAAGAAGCATCGTATTTGTGTATATATGAAACTGATGTATATTTGAAACTGTAAAACTTTTTTTTTGAAATATATATATATAAGACTTTATATATTTCTTTTCCAAACCATATATGAAACTCAAATATTCAAACCTTGCAGTAAACGAAACTGTACATATGAGAAACTTCATATATATATATATATATAACAGCAGATCACAAAAAATCATACATAAAATTATATAAATATATATATAAACAGACAAATTGTAATTTTGATATAAACATATATACAAGTCAGATATATATATACCTTTAAGTTTTATCCTTTTAGAATGCAGCTTTTTAAAGCAAAGAAACGATGCATCAACAGTTCAAACTTTATATATATTAACTTATACATATATACTAATGATATCTGAGGAAAATACATGTATGCTACTTAAAATAAAATATATATAAATACATAAATAGACAGGTCATAAATTTTTTATATAACCTTTATATACAACAACATATCATATATAAGCTTATATATATATAAGATAGAAACAACAGCCCCAAACTTTTAAAATTGACTATATATATATATTTCTGTAAATAAGAAAATATAAACCAAAGAACCCAACTATAACAGCTTGAATATCAACTATATTATATACCACATACGAAACAAAGAAGCTGCTGCACGCAGGCGGAGATCGGGCTTATAGGCTGTTGTGTTCGAGGATGGTAAAGGTCACGGCTTGGATTGCAAGCAAGTCAAAGGTGGAGTTGCCGAGCTGCCGATGGGTGCTGGGCGAAGGGGAAGGGAGGAGTAGGGCTTCAGTTGGTTGTGGCGGTCGGGATGAAGGTGCATGAAGTGGTGTTGAGGCACTGACATGGAAGACGCGTTGTTTGATGTGATGGATCGGGTGATAGGAGAGAGGAAGATGGCACGAAGGGGATGGTTTGAAACGAGGCAGACGAGTATAGCTACATCAACCATTTTATATACAAGAGCCTTTATATTATCAAATATATATTCGTAGATTCTCTGTTGCAATCAGAACAAAAGAGGAAGGAGCGGTTTAAATTGAAGGTGTGGAAGTGAAGTATGAGCGGTGGTGGATGATTGGAAGAAAAATACGAACGAAAGGATTAAGCAAGAAGGCATATGCAAGCTAATATATAATATTTTATATAGATAAATTTTCTCATAAGAATGAACGGAAAGGTGAAATATTAGTGGAATGGAACCGATAGAAGTGAAAGGACAACCAGAATGATATATTGAACATTGGGAAAATAAAAAGGCATAAGTTGAATATCAGAATTTATTAACAGCCAGTGGCTATTAACATTTGCTGGTGGACAAACGAAAGGACGAAGGAAAGCAAAAGGCCAAAATGCGAAACCGATACGACTTAATCGTTTTACTGATTTTGTTGGATACTGGACTCCGAAAGGCACAAATAAATATACTACGGAGATCAGCATGACGAGACAAACAAAACGGTACATAGATATCAGCGATACGATCAAGTTATTAAAACTCGATTTTTCGCTGCCGAAAATTCTGCTAAAACGCAGGAAATAAGATAAACGAGTTTATAGAAGCCCAAATTTGACGAAACAAATTTTGACGTCTCCCTCAGAACATGATTTACTAATTTATTATATAAAAATATTAAGATTTTGAAAACATTTTTATTTCATCAAATTAACTGATTTAAATTTAAATAAAATCACACAACAAAATAAACTTCCATATTATCTGATGAAAATCTGACATTTGCTACGTTTAAATAGACGCATACCAAATATCAAACTTTTATTTCCAAATTCAATTGTTTAAAATTTCACAAAAATTCAGCTAATTACGTTATTAAAACCGTAAAAATTTACAAGTCGTTACACATTTGAATTGTAGTTTTCAAAATTCCAATTTCTTGTATTTTCATTAATCACTTAGCATCTAGTTTCTAATTACATATATTAAAAGCTTCCAATTATTAAAATAGTCAAGTTTTCATTCATTACAACAATTGAAACTACTAATTTACTAAAACTTAAGAACTAAATACCGGGTTCCATTTTCAATCCATTTAAAATAATATCTATAATTATATCTTTTATATATCCAAATCATATTTAGAAAATTTTAAGATTCGTAATCAAAGCAAATGTGCAGTAAAATTACTACAGCGGTCTTCCCACTTTGAAACTCGAAAATGAACGTCGATGATGCGTGCACTCATCACCGAAATTATTTTCCAACGACATAGAGGGGAGTACATAACTTATTTCCTTCCAAAATTCCTTTAAAAAATTTCTTTCAAATCATCTTGAAATATTCATATCAGAAAATACTTCTAAATACTACTAATATTATACTCCAAACCCCTTTTGAAAAAATTGTCAAAATCCTGGAACTTAAGTTCTAAAATTTCCAATTTATATTTATTTTATTTACAATCTCATTTTTCAACCAATATTTATAAATTTCACTACCTAACAACAAATATATTACAACCAACTATATCATTTATAAAATTATTCTTTTATATACAAAATATAAAACTAGGTAAAATCATTTCATTTACCTATATTCCAAAACAATATTGTGTCGGTCTGTCCTATTAAGTGTTTAGAAATTCCTATCGTTGCCATAGCGTTGTAACGACCCGCCATTTTGACTTAAATACACATATAAGATTAAACATATATACATTATATATTTTTTTGAAATAAATACATATATATACTTATATATTTTTTTTTTACTTATATATATAGGCACATATAATTAGTAGCAATTTTGACTTTAAACTTATCCATATATATGAACCAACATAATATTTCAAACAACATGATCTATACTAGATGTAAACGAATGTACCTATATAACTTACTTTATATAGTATATATACTGGCTGGAACAGATTATATATGCATTAAACTAACATAAATAATAAAATGTACATACATCATATATGAATATTAGTATGTAAAGAGCTTCGGACACAACTAGTATAACTTAGTTATAAACAGACTTATATGAATTTATATAACCTACTGTACAATACAACCTACTTGTCATAATAACAATTATGCAGATTATAAGCTACTGTATAACGTGTATTTTACTTCCAATAATATAATATATACAATAACACACTTTTAATCATGTACTATAACCTTTATAAGCTTTATAGAGTAAACTTAGAACTTTAAAACATATCTATTTAACCGAAAATAGATCCTACTATAATATGAGTCAATATGTATATGAATCTAAATAGATATATATATGTTACCACCAGATATATAAATAGCTTTATATATATATAGTTTGAAACTTTCATAACTAAAAAAAAAAAAATATAAAACCATCAACATCTTGATATAAAATAACTGTCCATCTTTATAACTATATATATAACAAATCATATATAAGCTTATATACAACTAATCTTATAATATAATACTATTATAAACTTACATACATATTCACACTCACCAACAAAATGCATAGAGGAAGAGAGGGGCAAGAGTCCGGCCGAGATGGAGGAGGCTGGAGGGGAGGATGATGCTGGATTTCACGGCTGTCGAGTGGAGGCCGAGACAGGCTATGGTGGTGGCAGCTCGTGAGGGGAAGGAAGAGAAGTGGCGGAGCTGGGTTGCGTGGGGCCGAGGAGAGATGGAGGCCGGAGGCGCTTGCGTTCGGTTGGAGGGAAAATTCTCTGGCATGTCGTGCTTGGGTTGTAAGCAGGCCGAGGTGGATGATGTAGGAGCGGGGTTGCATGGGTGGTCGGCTCCCATGGGAAAGACGTGGGGAAAGGTGTGATTGGAAGATCAGTGATGAGGCGACAGATGGGAAGGTAGTTGCGTACTATCTGTAGGAAAGCATGCAGATTTGAGGGCCTTCTCGCGTGAAATGGTGAGAACGAGCAGCATTGTTTTATAATTTATCAAAGTTTCAAGAAAATGCATAGTCAAAGGAGGAGCGGTTGTGGAAGATTATAGATCTCAGAGGAATAAAGTAGAAGAAGAGAATAAATGTGCTGGGGAAAATCAACCGATACAAATTATATTGGGAACTGGTACCACTAAAGGCCAGGGCACGAAGATTCAAGCAGTTAATTAAAGGAAATGACTTTTTGAATTTCCACCGTTGTAAAATTGGATGGACAGCAAAAGTAATTGTAATGGTTAGGAAAAATTTCGTGAAAATTGTTGAAGCAATAAATTAATAGTTTTGGGTTGCACGTCAAAGATTGAAAACCACGGGAAAGTTTAAAGTCAAAATGGGGTACTGCTAAGGTGGACTGTTTCACCGTTGCCGTTGCATATCAGACTTCAAAACCCAGAATTGAATATACCGCAGAGATATACACGACAAGACGATCAAAACGGTATACAGATATCAGTGGTATGATTGAATTATAAAAGTTTGAATTTTTTTCTAATAGCGGAAAATGCAAGAAAAACGTAAGAAATTAAGACCGACGGAGCCAAAGATGTCCGAATTTGGAAAAACGACAAACTGACATCTTGCTCAGAAGATGATTTAGAATTTTCCTATGTAAAAATATTTAGGTTTTGGAAACATTTTATTTTCACAGCTTTTTAACTGATTAAATTGAAGTGAATTTACGCGCGAAATAAATTTTCGTATTTTCGGACGAAAATTTACCAGTTGCTATGTTTAACTAGACGTATTCCAAATATAAAATTTTGTTTCAAAATTTTATCGTTTAAAATTTTACAAAATTTCAACTAATTACGTTATTGAAACAGTTGAAATTTACGGGTCGTTACATTCTCCCCCACTCAAAACTTTTCGTCCCCGAAAAGGAACGAGGTAGGAGAATAGAAACAACCAGAAAGAAAAACAGATTTGAAATACAAAATAACAATTAATTTAAACCATATAGAATATTCAATTTAAATTATTTGATATTCAATAATTGATTTAATCCATTTGATTTCACCAAAATCAATCTCAACTATTTCTAAATTTACTATCTTTTTATCCCATTTCTTAAATTTACACCTTCTCAAACCATAAATTTGAATAGTCTTTTGTTATACTCATATTTCTTCAACAATTTTAAATTCTTTTTTTTATTCCAAATTACTGTTAAATTTATTCTACTAAATATATCTTATCACATATATTTAACCTATATAAATTAATTTAAACCATAAAAGTTTCGATTTAAATTAATTTACATTTACTAATTTCTTTTAAATTCAAGGTATTTTCCTATATTGATCAAATTTCACTTTATTAATTCTTTCAAACCGAATTTATTAATTCTTTCAAAACAAATTTATTTCATTTTTAACTGAGTTTTATTTATTATCATATCTAACTCAATTGACATCTTTATAATCAAAATTTAGTGTATAACATTTATTATAAACACTCAAATTTTATTTATAAATTCAATTTATCTTATATATCATCCAATTACATATTTAACTTCTGAATGATTTAGGTAAGTTGTATTAGAATGCAGTTGAACAATATACAAATAAAATTTTCCTAATTCAATTGTTCGAGTTTAAATATTTATTCCAAATTTTGGTTTTATTTATAATTAAAATCATCCTTTAACAAAATTTAAGAATTAGATTTCTGATTTACTTTAAACAATTTAGAGATATATATAATATATTTATATCAAATCAGATTAAATTTTAAATAAGATACCTATATATATATAAATCAAATTATACTGAAGAAATTCAAATCAAAATATTTTTCAAAACAAAACCGTAGCAAAGCTACAGAATAGTATCTCCACTTCGAAACTCGAAAATGAATGTCGATGATGCGGCCGCCATCACCGAAATTATTTTCCAGCGACAAAGAGAAGAGCACTGATTTCAACATTTTAAAATCCTTTGAAACGATTTTTATTCGAAAATACTTTCAATAATATATACTTTAAAATTTTAAAACCAAAGTTCGAAATCACCGGAAACTAAATTCTCAAATTTCTGAATTAAATTCATTTCAAATTCCAAATCAATTTATAAACCATATTATAAATTCATTTAGAATAATAAATGATAATCAAATATTATCATTTCAAACAACCAATTTAATTAACCTCTAAATTCCAGAAAATTTTACTTATATTTTTACAATATAATCAAACAAATTTATTTCATTTACCAAATTTGAAAATAATATTGTGTCAGTTTGCTCTGTACAAGTGTTTTGGAAATCCTATCGATTGCGTTGATCAGACGTATCGATTGGAAACCCAAATCAACATCAACAACTCAAACAACACCATATATAAAACATTTTAAATATTAGTTTACAAATACATTTCTTTGCTCGACGATACAAGAATAGATTTCAAAGCAAAGATAGAGATTCAAATTTAATGGACTAAAATCAAAGAGAATTTTGATTCGAAAATAAGTTCAAACGAAGATAAGATGATGAAATAACGAAATAGAAAGATGGATAAGTTTATATAAATCGCGGGCGACCTTAACCGGGTTCGACCGTGACCTCAAGAATAAGATCGATGTTGAATTCCGAGGTAAATCAACACTCGGTCTCAAGAGATAGGATTCAGGTATAGCAGGAGATAGATAGCATCGTAAACCGATGATATAGAAATCTCCGGTAAATCAATGCCAATTATAAAGGAGTTTTGCTCCTTTTCGAATCATTCGAAGATTGGCGGGACCGCCGATCTATTATAGATAACATTCAGAATGGAGTTGTGGGGTGCTCCATGATTGAAAGAAGACGAATAGTGAAGGACACGAATGAATTTCGAAACCGAGGGGAACGTTTCAAAATTCGAAGAAATTGAGTCAAAGGAAGGGATTGAACTCGAATGAGAGTGATTCTGTAAATACATTTACCCTATATGTTAAGTTTTGCCTAGAGCTACCAAAGCTCTGATACCAACTGTAACGACCCGCCATTTTGGACCATTCGCATCCATTATAAGTGTATAGGTAGACACTCATGCCGGAGTTGAATTGCTCAAAATACCGCGTTGTTAATTTAAATTTGGCAAAACTGAACATATACAGTAAATAAGTAATCACAGATCACAGACACAGAGTAATAAATGCAGCGGAAATAAAAGAGATAGTAGTTCATGAAGCTACTATATGAATATATAAAATACATCAGAGTTTACAACAGAAGAGTAATACGATACATCAGAGTTAAACCAGATACAACGGAAGAGTAACAGATACAAATCAGAATACATCACTGGAATCATCGAATATCTGAAAGCTGGGTAGATAGCTGGATCTCCAAGCGAAGCTCCAACTCCAAAGGTGAGTCTCGAAAGCTGAACTACTCAGTCTGACCCGAGCGTAAAGCAAAACACAAAACACTCGAGTCAGGATTAACATTCTTATATTAATAAATCCAACTCAAGTGAAATAGCAATTGAAATACAAGTAACTCAAAGGATGTTTGGAATAACCATCCTTTAAGGATCCGTTAAACTATCTACTAGGTAGTAATGTACGCTAAGTAGATAATGTCTATCAGTAATATAAAGATATCAAAGTAGGGTTAAGCAGGGCCCATACACCTCTTAACCTGTTTATTCCCAAAAGCATATACAAGACCGTAGTTTCCCCAAAACCGTAAGTCACCAGAGGGCAATCCATATACTAAAGGTACAAATCGAAATCGTAGTGGTCGCGAATAGGATAATCAGTATGACAAGGTACATGAGGCGATACCAACTAGGATACTAGTAGTTGCCTGATCCGGACTGATGTTGGGCATAGCAGCTACTACCCCAACACCGCGAAACAACACTCCCATAATCGAGGGGTGCACCCAAATCGAATCACAAAAGTAATAGATATGGTATCGAAGAAGTGTGTCCGCTAGAGATGGCGATCCTCAATGGCCCGGCGCGGCTCCTGTTTTAGTCATATCAGGGGTCATCCAAAATTGTTCTCTTTCTTCAGTCAACGCGTTCACCAAAACCATCCACTTCGTTCTGGATCAACACTCCGCGTATAATTATTAAAGTGGTTTCGGTTCAGATAGAGAGTATATCCATTACCGATCCCGGTCTCTTTAATAACTTTCGTAATTATTACACCGATTGGTCGTTTATATATTTCAAAACCCAAATCAATTTCAATTTCAAATAGAATTCGTAAATCAACATTTCATTTGTCTTTCAAAACCAATTTCCAATATTTACGTTTCAAAACTTCCAAATTACCATTTCAAATCTTATAATTCAATTTCAATTTCTATTTACAACAATTCAAATATTGATTCAAGTTCGTATAAAGGTTTCATTTCGAAATCATTTAAATTAACTTAATTTTAACATTCAAATCAATTTGAATTCATTTATCGATTTCATTTAATATTCGTTAAGTAAATTTGTCATTCAAAACAATTTCTATTAAATTTCCAATTCATTAAATCCATTATTTAAATTCAACTCCATTATATCAAACTTACAAATCGAATTAAATTAAATTCATCAACTCAAATTATTTACATTTCAAGCCTTACATTAATTCCAAAATATCACATTTTCATTTCTTGTTAAAGAAATTCAATTTCACTATTTACTTACTTAAATAATTTTCCAAAACTTAATTAATAAAGAAAACTCAATTTCAATTATTTACGAAGTAAAATTCACTTATTCAAAAGTTCAATTTCTCTTATTAAATAATTCAATTCAATTTAATCATTAAATAATTCAATCTTATTTAAGTATTAAATAATTCAAAACTTAATTATTAAATAATTTCAAAGTTAATAATTTCAAACTTAATTATAATTTCAAACCTAATTATTAAATCGTTTCAAGGTTAATGATTTCAAACTTAATTATCAAATCATTTCTTTCATTTCTCAAATTAAACAATATTCTTTCATCAATTACATCGTTAATATTTTGTTTCAGATTATTAAATATTAACATTTTCCTTTCATTAAAAATTCAAATTTCAACTTCATTTCAAAATCATATTATTAATTCAAATAAGATCTTCGTTTTATTTTTAAATCAAATTATTTACCAATCGGGTTTTATTTAATTTTCTCTCCTAGGTCAAAGTTCAATTTGGGTATTTATCATTTCAACCCGATTCCAATTCAATTCAAAATCAAAACATACAAAGGGAACTTGCAGTGTGAAAACTGGGATGGTGTCAAAGTAAATAAACAAGCAATAACGACAATCAATAACAATCCAATAATCAATTCAAATAATCCCGAAATAACCATATTAATTCGCATTGTTATTTGTACGAATTAATATAATTATTTCTAGAATCTACACTATCATTTCATGTAGATTAAAGATTATTACATTACGGTTTTCACTTGTCATTCAATTTCAATTTCATACATCATCAATTTAACAACGTACATTCAGTGGTTCAAAGTGTAATTAAACAAATCCTACGTGTCAATAAATTCAACAGTTAAAGGGGTCATATTATACAAATGTCAGTAAATCAAATTTAACACTTAATTATCCTATACCAAGTTCAATTTCATACTGTTTATCATTTTAACATTAACAATTTAACATCCAATATAAATATTAACAATCAATCAATTATCAGCCAAACTGTATTATCATCGCATAAATAATTAACAGATAATGGTGTCAGATGTCACAGGTGAACTGATATAGGCAATAACATATATAACAGTGTACTTAACTAACAGCAGCATATTTCAATTGTCGTTTCAATCGAAATCAAATTTAATAAATAAAAGAACGTTAATCGTGAGTGAGTGCTCACCTTTCGAGGCTAGAGAGAACAGACGATGAAATTGAGTTGCAAATCCAAAACAAAGCTAGATGGGCACAAATTCGATGGATAGAGCTGATAAATAGAAATAGACGAATTCAAATCAGAACTGGGTCGATGAATATAATTGGTATAAGTGAACTTATTTATATATAACTACATATAAAGTAGTCATATTCAAAGTCCAAACATAAATTAAATTAAACATATATATATAGTTTCAAAGATCATAGTTTCAATTAAAACACACATATAAGATTAAACATATATACATTATATATTTTTTTGAAATAAATACATATATATACTTATATTTTTTTTTTTACTTATATATATAGGCACATATAATTAGTAGCAATTTTGACTTTAAACTTATCCATATATATGAACCAACATAATATTTCAAACAACATGATCTATACTAGATGTAAACGAATGTACCTATATAACTTACTTTATATAGTATATATACTGGCTGGAATAGATTATATATGCATTAAACTAACATAAATAATAAAATGTACATACATCATATATGAATATTAGTATGTAAAGAGCTTCGGACACAACTAGTATAACTTAGTTATAAACAGACTTATATGAATTTATATAACCTACTGTACAATACAACCTACTTGTCATAATAACAATTATGCAGATTATAAGCTACTGTATAACGTGTATTTTACTTCCAATAATATAATATATACAATAACACACTTTTAATCATGTACTATAACCTTTATAAGCTTTATAGAGTAAACTTAGAACTTTAAAACATATCTATTTAACCGAAAATAGATCCTACTATAATATGAGTCAATATGTATATGAATCTAAATAGATATATATATGTTACCACCAGATATATAAATAGCTTTATATATATATAGTTTGAAACTTTCATAACTAAAAAAAAAAAATATAAAACCATCAACATCTTGATATAAAATAACTGTCCATCTTTATAACTATATATATAACAAATCATATATAAGCTTATATACAACTAATCTTATAATATAATACTATTATAAACTTACATACATATTCACACTCACCAACAAAATGCATAGAGGAAGAGAGGGGCAAGAGTTCGGCCGAGATGGAGGAGGCTGGAGGGGAGGATGATGCTGGATTTCACGGCTGTCGAGTGGAGGCCGAGACAGGCTATGGTGGTGGCAGCTCGTGAGGGGAAGGAAGAGAAGTGGCGGAGCTGGGTTGCGTGGGGCCGAGGAGAGATGGAGGCCGGAGGCGCTTGCGTTCGGTTGGAGGGAAAATTCTCTGGCATGTCGTGCTTGGGTTGTAGGCAGGCCGAGGTGGATGATGTAGGAGCGGGGTTGCATGGGTGGTCGGCTCCCATGGGAAAGACGTGGGGAAAGGTGTGATTGGAAGATCGGTGATGAGGCGACAGATGGGAAGGTAGTTGCGTACTATCTGTAGGAAAGCATGCAGATTTGAGGGCCTTCTCGCGTGAAATGGTGAGAACGAGCAGCATTGTTTTATAATTTATCAAAGTTTCAAGAAAATGCATAGTCAAAGGAGGAGCGGTTGTGGAAGATTATAGATCTCAGAGGAATAAAGTAGAAGAAGAGAATAAATGTGCTGGGGAAAATCAACCGATACAAATTATATTGGGAACTGGTACCACTAAAGGCCAGGGCACGAAGATTCAAGCAGTTAATTAAAGGAAATGACTTTTTGAATTTCCACCGTTGTAAAATTGGATGGACAGCAAAAGTAATTGTAATGGTTAGGAAAAATTTCGTGAAAATTGTTGAAGCAATAAATTAATAGTTTTGGGTTGCACGTCAAAGATTGAAAACCACGGGAAAGTTTAAAGTCAAAATGGGGTACCGCTAAGGTGGACTGTTTCACCGTTGCCGTTGCATATCAGACTTCAAAACCCAGAATTGAATATACCGCAGAGATATACACAACAAGACGATCAAAACGGTATACAGATATCAGTGGTATGATTGAATTATAAAAGTTTGAATTTTTTTCTAATAGCGGAAAATGCAAGAAAAACGTAAGAAATTAAGACCGACGGAGCCAAAGATGTCCGAATTTGGAAAAACGACAAACTGACATCTTGCTCAGAAGATGATTTAGAATTTTCCTATGTAAAAATATTTAGGTTTTGGAAACATTTTATTTTCACAGCTTTTTAACTGATTAAATTGAAGTGAATTTACGCGCGAAATAAATTTTCGTATTTTCGGACGAAAATTTACCAGTTGCTATGTTTAACTAGACGTATTCCAAATATAAAATTTTGTTTCAAAATTTTATCGTTTAAAATTTTACAAAATTTCAACTAATTACGTTATTGAAACAGTTGAAATTTACGGGTCGTTACATTCTCCCCCACTCAAAACTTTTCGTCCCCGAAAAGGAACGAGGTAGGAGAATAGAAACAACCAGAAAGAAAAACAGATTTGAAATACAAAATAACAATTAATTTAAACCATATAGAATATTCAATTTAAATTATTTGATATTCAATAATTGATTTAATCCATTTGATTTCACCAAAATCAATCTCAACTATTTCTAAATTTACTATCTTTTTATCCCATTTCTTAAATTTACACCTTCTCAAACCATAAATTTGAATAGTCTTTTGTTATACTCATATTTCTTCAACAATTTTAAATTCTTTTTTTTATTCCAAATTACTGTTAAATTTATTCTACTAAATATATCTTATCACATATATTTAACCTATATAAATTAATTTAAACCATAAAAGTTTCGATTTAAATTAATTTACATTTACTAATTTCTTTTAAATTCAAGGTATTTTCCTATATTGATCAAATTTCACTTTATTAATTCTTTCAAACCGAATTTATTAATTCTTTCAAAACAAATTTATTTCATTTTTAACTGAGTTTTATTTATTATCATATCTAACTCAATTGACATCTTTATAATCAAAATTTAGTGTATAACATTTATTATAAACACTCAAATTTTATTTATAAATTCAATTTATCTTATATATCATCCAATTACATATTTAACTTCTGAATGATTTAGGTAAGTTGTATTAGAATGCAGTTGAACAATATACAAATAAAATTTTCCTAATTCAATTGTTCGAGTTTAAATATTTATTCCAAATTTTGGTTTTATTTATAATTAAAATCATCCTTTAACAAAATTTAAGAATTAGATTTCTGATTTACTTTAAACAATTTAGAGATATATATAATATATTTATATCAAATCAGATTAAATTTTAAATAAGATACCTATATATATATAAATCAAATTATACTGAAGAAATTCAAATCAAAATATTTTTCAAAACAAAACCGTAGCAAAGCTACAGAATAGTATCTCCACTTCGAAACTCGAAAATGAATGTCGATGATGCGGCCGCCATCACCGAAATTATTTTCCAGCGACAAAGAGAAGAGCACTGATTTCAACATTTTAAAATCCTTTGAAACGATTTTTATTCGAAAATACTTTCAATAATATATACTTTAAAATTTTAAAACCAAAGTTCGAAATCACCGGAAACTAAATTCTCAAATTTCTGAATTAAATTCATTTCAAATTCCAAATCAATTTATAAACCATATTATAAATTCATTTAGAATAATAAATGATAATCAAATATTATCATTTCAAACAACCAATTTAATTAACCTCTAAATTCCAGAAAATTTTACTTATATTTTTACAATATAATCAAACAAATTTATTTCATTTACCAAATTTGAAAATAATATTGTGTCAGTTTGCTCTGTACAAGTGTTTTGGAAATCCTATCGATTGCGTTGATCAGACGTATCGATCGGAAACCCAAATCAACATCAACAACTCAAACAACACCATATATAAAACATTTTAAATATTAGTTTACAAATACATTTCTTTGCTCGACGATACAAGAATAGATTTCAAAGCAAAGATAGAGATTCAAATTTAATGGACTAAAATCAAAGAGAATTTTGATTCGAAAATAAGTTCAAACGAAGATAAGATGATGAAATAACGAAATAGAAAGATGGATAAGTTTATATAAATCGCGGGCAACCTTAACCGGGTTCGACCGTGACCTCAAGAATAAGATCGATGTTGAATTCCGAGGTAAATCAACACTCGGTCTCAAGAGATAGGATTCAGGTATAGCAGGAGATAGATAGCATCGTAAACCGATGATATAGAAATCTCCGGTAAATCAATGCCAATTATAAAGGAGTTTTGCTCCTTTTCGAATCATTCGAAGATTGGCGGGACCGCCGATCTATTATAGATAACATTCAGAATGGAGTTGTGGGGTGCTCCATGATTGAAAGAAGACGAATAGTGAAGGACACGAATGAATTTCGAAACCGAGGGGAACGTTTCAAAATTCGAAGAAATTGAGTCAAAGGAAGGGATTGAACTCGAATGAGAGTGATTCTGTAAATACATTTACCCTATATGTTAAGTTTTGCCTAGAGCTACCAAAGCTCTGATACCAACTGTAACGACCCGCCATTTTGGACCATTCGCATCCATTATAAGTGTATAGGTAGACACTCATGCCGGAGTTGAATTGCTCAAAATACCGCGTTGTTAATTTAAATTTGGCAAAACTGAACATATACAGTAAATAAGTAATCACAGATCACAGACACAGAGTAATAAATGCAGCGGAAATAAAAGAGATAGTAGTTCATGAAGCTACTATATGAATATATAAAATACATCAGAGTTTACAACAGAAGAGTAATACGATACATCAGAGTTAAACCAGATACAACGGAAGAGTAACAGATACAAATCAGAATACATCACTGGAATCATCGAATATCTGAAAGCTGGGTAGATAGCTGGATCTCCAAGCGAAGCTCCAACTCCAAAGGTGAGTCTCGAAAGCTGAACTACTCAGTCTGACCCGAGCGTAAAGCAAAACACAAAACACTCGAGTCAGGATTAACATTCTTATATTAATAAATCCAACTCAAGTGAAATAGCAATTGAAATACAAGTAACTCAAAGGATGTTTGGAATAACCATCCTTTAAGGATCCGTTAAACTATCTACTAGGTAGTAATGTACGCTAAGTAGATAATGTCTATCAGTAATATAAAGATATCAAAGTAGGGTTAAGCAGGGCCCATACACCTCTTAACCTGTTTATTCCCAAAAGCATATACAAGACCGTAGTTTCCCCAAAACCGGAAGTCACCAGAGGGCAATCCATATACTAAAGGTACAAATCGAAATCGTAGTGGTCGCGAATAGGATAATCAGTATGACAAGGTACATGAGGCGATACCAACTAGGATACTAGTAGTTGCCTGATCCGGACTGATGTTGGGCATAGCAGCTACTACCCCAACACCGCGAAACAACACTCCCATAATCGAGGGGTGCACCCAAATCGAATCACAAAAGTAATAGATATGGTATCGAAGAAGTGTGTCCGCTAGAGATGGCGATCCTCAATGGCCCGGCGCGGCTCCTGTTTTAGTCATATCAGGGGTCATCCAAAATCGTTCTCTTTCTTCAGTCAACGCGTTCACCAAAACCATCCACTTCGTTCTGGATCAACACTCCGCGTATAATTATTAAAGTGGTTTCGGTTCAGATAGAGAGTATATCCATTACCGATCCCGGTCTCTTTAATAACTTTCGTAATTATTACACCGATTGGTCGTTTATATATTTCAAAACCCAAATCAATTTCAATTTCAAATAGAATTCGTAAATCAACATTTCATTTGTCTTTCAAAACCAATTTCCAATATTTACGTTTCAAAACTTCCAAATTACCATTTCAAATCTTATAATTCAATTTCAATTTCTATTTACAACAATTCAAATATTGATTCAAGTTCGTACAAAGGTTTCATTTCGAAATCATTTAAATTAACTTAATTTTAACATTCAAATCAATTTGAATTCATATATCGATTTCATTTAATATTCGTTAAGTAAATTTGTCATTCAAAACAATTTCTATTAAATTTCCAATTCATTAAATCCATTATTTAAATTCAACTCCATTATATCAAACTTACAAATCGAATTAAATTAAATTCATCAACTCAAATTATTTACATTTCAAGCCTTACATTAATTCCAAAATATCACATTTTCATTTCTTGTTAAAGAAATTCAATTTCACTATTTACTTACTTAAATAATTTTCCAAAACTTAATTAATAAAGAAAACTCAATTTCAATTATTTACGAAGTAAAATTCACTTATTCAAAAGTTCAATTTCTCTTATTAAATAATTCAATTCAATTTAATCATTAAATAATTCAATCTTATTTAAGTATTAAATAATTCAAAACTTAATTATTAAATAATTTCAAAGTTAATAATTTCAAACTTAATTATAATTTCAAACCTAATTATTAAATCGTTTCAAGGTTAATGATTTCAAACTTAATTATCAAATCATTTCTTTCATTTCTCAAATTAAACAATATTCTTTCATCAATTACATCGTTAATATTTTGTTTCAGATTATTAAATATTAACATTTTCCTTTCATTAAAATTTCAAATTTCAACTTCATTTCAAAATCATATTATTAATTCAAATAAGATCTTCGTTTTATTTTTAAATCAAATTATTTACCAATCGGGTTTTATTTAATTTTCTCTCCTAGGTCAAAGTTCAATTTGGGTATTTATCATTTCAACCCGATTCCAATTCAATTCAAAATCAAAACATACAAAGGGAACTTGCAGTGTGAAAACTGGGATGGTGTCAAAGTAAATAAACAAGCAATAACGACAATCAATAACAATCCAATAATCAATTCAAATAATCCCGAAATAACCATATTAATTCGCATTGTTATTTGTACGAATTAATATAATTATTTCTAGAATCTACACTATCATTTCATGTAGATTAAAGATTATTACATTACGGTTTTCACTTGTCATTCAATTTCAATTTCATACATCATCAATTTAACAACGTACATTCAGTGGTTCAAAGTGTAATTAAACAAATCCTACGTGTCAATAAATTCAACAGTTAAAGGGGTCATATTATACAAATGTCAGTAAATCAAATTTAACACTTAATTATCCTATACCAAGTTCAATTTCATACTGTTTATCATTTTAACATTAACAATTTAACATCCAATATAAATATTAACAATCAATCAATTATCAGCCAAACTGTATTATCATCGCATAAATAATTAACAGATAATGGTGTCAGATGTCACAGGTGAACTGATATAGGCAATAACATATATAACAGTGTACTTAACTAACAGCAGCATATTTCAATTGTCGTTTCAATCGAAATCAAATTTAATAAATAAAAGAACGTTAATCGTGAGTGAGTGCTCACCTTTCGAGGCTAGAGAGAACAGACGATGAAATTGAGTTGCGAATCCAAAACAAAGCTAGATGGGCACAAATTCGATGGATAGAGCTGATAAATAGAAATAGACGAATTCAAATCAGAACTGGGTCGATGAATATAATTGGTATAAGTGAACTTATTTATATATAACTACATATAAAGTAGTCATATTCAAAGTCCAAACATAAATTAAATTAAACATATATATATAGTTTCAAAGATCATAGTTTCAATTAAAACACACATATAAGATTAAACATATATACATTATATATATATTTGAAATAAATACATATATATACTTATATATATATATATTTTTTTTTACTTATATATATAGGCACATATAATTAGTAGCAATTTTGACTTTAAACTTATCCATATATATGAACCAACATAATATTTCAAACAACATGATCTATACTAGATGTAAACGAATGTACCTATATAACTTACTTTATATAGTATATATACTGGCTGGAACAGATTATATATGCATTAAACTAACATAAATAATAAAATGTACATACATCATATATGAATATTAGTATGTAAAGAGCTTCGGACACAACTAGTATAACTTAGTTATAAACAGACTTATATGAATTTATATAACCTACTGTACAATACAACCTACTTGTCATAATAACAATTATGCAGATTATAAGCTACTGTATAACGTGTATTTTACTTCCAATAATATAATATATACAATAACACACTTTTAATCATGTACTATAACCTTTATAAGCTTTATAGAGTAAACTTAGAACTTTAAAACATATCTATTTAACCGAAAATAGATCCTACTATAATATGAGTCAATATGTATATGAATCTAAATAGATATATATATATATGTTACCACCAGATATATAAATAGCTTTATATATATATAGTTTGAAACTTTCATAACTAAAAAAAAAAATATAAAACCATCAACATCTTGATATAAAATAACTGTCCATCTTTATAACTATATATATAACAAATCATATATAAGCTTATATACAACTAATCTTATAATATAATACTATTATAAACTTACATACATATTCACACTCACCAACAAAATGCATAGAGGAAGAGAGGGGCAAGAGTTCGGCCGAGATGGAGGAGGCTGGAGGGGAGGATGATGCTGGATTTCACGGCTGTCGAGTGGAGGCCGAGACAGGCTATGGTGGTGGCAGCTCGTGAGGGGAAGGAAGAGAAGTGGCGGAGCTGGGTTGCGTGGGGCCGAGGAGAGATGGAGGCCGGAGGCGCTTGCGTTCGGTTGGAGGGAAAATTCTCTGGCATGTCGTGCTTGGGTTGTAGGCAGGCCGAGGTGGATGATGTAGGAGCGGGGTTGCATGGGTGGTCGGCTCCCATGGGAAAGACGTGGGGAAAGGTGTGATTGGAAGATCGGTGATGAGGCGACAGATGGGAAGGTAGTTGCGTACTATCTGTAGGAAAGCATGCAGATTTGAGGGCCTTCTCGCGTGAAATGGTGAGAACGAGCAGCATTGTTTTATAATTTATCAAAGTTTCAAGAAAATGCATAGTCAAAGGAGGAGCGGTTGTGGAAGATTATAGATCTCAGAGGAATAAAGTAGAAGAAGAGAATAAATGTGCTGGGGAAAATCAACCGATACAAATTATATTGGGAACTGGTACCACTAAAGGCCAGGGCACGAAGATTCAAGCAGTTAATTAAAGGAAATGACTTTTTGAATTTCCACCGTTGTAAAATTGGATGGACAGCAAAAGTAATTGTAATGGTTAGGAAAAATTTCGTGAAAATTGTTGAAGCAATAAATTAATAGTTTTGGGTTGCACGTCAAAGATTGAAAACCACGGGAAAGTTTAAAGTCAAAATGGGGTACCGCTAAGGTGGACTGTTTCACCGTTGCCGTTGCATATCAGACTTCAAAACCCAGAATTGAATATACCGCAGAGATATACACAACAAGACGATCAAAACGGTATACAGATATCAGTGGTATGATTGAATTATAAAAGTTTGAATTTTTTTCTAATAGCGGAAAATGCAAGAAAAACGTAAGAAATTAAGACCGACGGAGCCAAAGATGTCCGAATTTGGAAAAACGACAAACTGACATCTTGCTCAGAAGATGATTTAGAATTTTCCTATGTAAAAATATTTAGGTTTTGGAAACATTTTATTTTCACAGCTTTTTAACTGATTAAATTGAAGTGAATTTACGCGCGAAATAAATTTTCGTATTTCGGACGAAAATTTACCAGTTGCTATGTTTAGCTAGACGTATTCCAAATATAAAATTTTGTTTCAAAATTTTATCGTTTAAAATTTTACAAAATTTCAACTAATTACGTTATTGAAACAGTTGAAATTTACGGGTCGTTACAAGCGTCCTATGTACCGACCAGAATTTATAAATACTAAATAGAACAAATTAACACAATACAAAACCTTTTATAACACTAACAAACACGCTCTCTCATATACATACACTCAGTGACTCATTCCAGGATATTACTACCCTATTCTATACGAGTCAGACCCCATAAAGCTAAGGTAATCGCTAAACCAAAGCTCTGATACCAAATGTAGCGGGACAACACCAGTGGGGTAACGCCCACCGTAACATACAATGGTACCTGTGTTCTGCTTTTATGGCCAGCCTCTCGACTGCACCAACCCCGTGGGACATGTAGGAGTAAGAGTCATCCGCTCGCTACCAAACCCAAATGCGAGAACCCCCTATCATGCTGCACCCGCCAAGTGCATAAGCAGACACACATGTCAAACTCAAACCATTCAAAAGGGAGGATTGTTATGGGGTAAATAAGAAAAAAACAAAGAGAGAAAGAAAAACAAACACAGAATCTCGCAACGGAATGACAAAATATAACAATCAAATAAACAGTTCATGAAGCTGTTTTATAAATAACATTTGATTGCACTTTTACAATACAGAATCAGAGTACATACAACAATAATAAATAAATAATGCAGCGGAACAACATGATGTAGCGGAATAAATGAAATAAATTATACTAGTATACAAATCTCCATCTTCTTCCCCCAAAAGTAGTCTTCGAAACACTGAAAAGCTCAGACCGACCCGAGCGAATTGAAAAGACAAAACACTCGAGTCAGAACTAAAAGACCTTATGTAAGTTAAATCAACAGTAAATAAATATGAGTGTAACAGCATCAAAAATGTATACGGGGTTTAACATTTCCTATCCCGTGTCTAACGTGAGTGCACTAACTTAAGAGATGTTCGGGATTCCCATCTCCTAAGGATCCATCAAACTATCTACTATGTAGTACAATACACTATTATAATAGTGTCTACAGTAAAATAAAGTATTAAAATAGTGTTAAGGCGTTACCTCTATCCTCCATAACACATTTTATATAATGTCGTAGTCTATACAGATATTGTAAACTCCACCTGCAGGTGGGCTATCAGGGAGCACTCCATAGGTACGACACAAAACAAACTCGTAGAAGGCGCAATAGGGCATGTGAACACGGCACTCGAGGCAATGCCAGGGTAGATATATCGATTGCGGATCTGGACTGGTGGTAATGTGTAACGACCCGGAAATTTCGAACCCGAAAATTCCAGATAGTTAGAGAAAAAGAAGAAAGAGGAAGAAGAAGAAGAAAATAGAAACCTCACATTCGCAGCGGATCAAAATATAATATTACATAAATAACAGTTTTACAAAAAAAACTGTATCAATACACTTATACATTTTATATATCAGAGTTACACTATTACACAACACAAGACAATTTGAAAACATGTCTCAAATAATCAACAATAATATATATAACGGATATCACTCCATACGTTCCTGCTATCCAGCTTGCCTTCTGAGCTCCTGAACGTCCTTACCTGAAAATCTGTAATACTCGGTCTGACCCGAGCATTACATCAAAGTAACACCCGGGTCAGGCTGGAAACCAGCGTGAGTAAACCCATATAACATGAAATACTAAGTTATAAACTTATTTGCAATCCAGGGTAACTCGTACCTTTCTACGAGTTCCCAAAGTCCACCACTTATTACAACAATGTCCACGAACCATTACTTAGTTAAAGGCCAAGTTACTTAATTTATTCCAATTCCAGCCTGTTGGTTCTAAACTCAATTGATAAAGAATCGAAGTGGTTTCGGGTATTTGCTGATACCCGACCCCGGCCTCTTCGAATCCAAAGTTATTCATTAAACCAAGTGTGTAAGTTAAACAATAGAATTTATATTCAGGATTTCGTATTCACACAACAATTTATCTCAGATAGATAAACCATAATATCACAGTTCAACCAAAATATCTCATATCTCAAAGCATCACATATCAGAGATATCAACCAATTCAAGTCATCCAATATCATTCAACCATCCATAAGCAAGATTTATAAGATATATAATTCTTAATTAATTTAATTAATCTCCAATTAATTTAATCACCAACTTAAATCACTTGGATCACCTTAATCCTGCTTACTTAACATTAATTAATTACAACTCAATTAATTAATCATTCTTTAATCATCCATCTTAATTAATCCTCCTTGACTAATTATTCTTTAATTACATGTAATTAACCTTTAATTAATCACATAGATTAATTATCCTTAACCATTCACATTAATTAATCTTTAATTAATTAATGACATTCATTTATGATCCTTTAATTACTTCTAGTAATTAATTATTCTTTTAATTAATTACATTTAACAAGTAATTTTTAAATTAATCACATTCATTAATTTACCTTAATTAATCTCATTCAGTAATTAATTATTCCTTAATCATTAATTTATAAACCTTAATTATCAATTAATAAACTTAATTACAAATTAATTAATCCTTAATTATTTGCTAATCTATCTTTAATTATTTAATTAATTAATCCCTAATAAATTTTAAGATAAAACATTTACCTTATTAACTACTAAATTATCATTAACATATAATTTAAAACATTTTATTCTTTTAATCAACACTTAATTACATTTCTAAATTAGGTTTTAAAATAACTATAGAATTTAACTTTAACAAGTTAAGTTAAATAACCACATAACTTTCTTAAACCAATCATTAAAACATTTATTATATAAAGAAATTGATTTAAAAACTTGCTTTATTTAAATTTAAAACTGTTATAAAACATTTACTTTGGGTTCAACCGGTATGTATTTGAATCAAAACCCGAGTATTCTTTTTCCTTCTTTATATATATATTAAAAGAAAAACTAGTTTAGTTGAAAAAAAAAAAAAAAGGTGTTAAAACCCTAACAGTTTGGACTTAAATTTCTCTCGTACAACTTGAAGACGAAACCCGAGCCAAAACATAACTTACGCGAGTCCAAACCCGAGACAACTGCTCTATATTACTTCGAGTCAAAACAAATCAGCTTCGAGTCACCCTCTAATTTACCCGAGACCACCTCGAGAAACCACCCTGCAACCTACTAATCATCACCAACATGCTCACACTTCACTGTGCACCCATACATCAACTCCGACCATCTCTGACCATCATCAATGGCCATCTCCCATCGGCCAGTAACCCCACATCACCCTTCAAAGCTCAGGTTCCCCAGAATTTAACTCGAATTCAAATTCAAGTTTAAGATCAAAACCTGGAACTGCAGACAGCATACACATCCCCAATCTGTCAACATCATTTCCCCCATGAAACTCCGACCACCATCACCTTCCATACTCCGGCGAAGATTTCCCCAAACCACCATCTACCAATACGCAAATCATGGTTGAACTCGATCAACCGAGGAGACCACATTAGAACAAAAACAGTGACCCAATAAAACTAGGGTTCTACACTGCAAATAACAACCACCATCGCCACAACCCTCTGATCAACTTCGCACTAATTTTTCCACCCTCTCTGATAGCTCCTCCACCTACAGAATCAAACTCGGCACCTCCAAACATTTGTGGCAACAGAGATGCCTCACAATGCACAAAACAGTCAATAGAGAACTGCTCTTTGACTCTAGCTTTAAAAATTGTAATCTTTCTTTTAAAAATCATAATTTTGTATGATATTTTGATTAATAAACCTGAAACTTCAAATCATTGTACTTGAAATTCCACTAATTAATGTTTGTTCATCAGATTATACATTCCAGAGATATATAGAGTTGTCTAAGCTTAAGTAAAGTTTCTGACCAAAGTCTATGATGAAATAAACATAATTGTTTAAGCCTTAAATCTAAATCAAGATTTAATCAAGAGAAAATTTATTTTTAAAATCAAACAGAAGTTTGATTTTGAGGAACAGAATGTAACAGATAACAAACATGCACACATAAATATATTCACATATATATATTCCCAGCAAATTCATATTATATATTCATTTCTAATTAAAAGCATGAAAACAACTTTCACCTACTTAAATTTTTTAAAAGTTTAGTTACTCACCTGTTAAAAAGAAAACAGAGAACAGACTTCCTCTTATGATCTGGAACCGTTCTGTTTTTGAACTGATCTTTGAAACTGAAGTTGATAGTTGATGATTTATTTACTTGTTGAGTTGATCCTGAATCTACTATGTTGCTTTAGCTCAGAAGAAATTTGAAAGAGTTGAACTTGAAAACTGGAAGTTTTTGAATCTGATCTGATTTTGATTCACTGCTGGATATGTTGATCCTTGAACTGAAATACTTTGGGTTGATTCTTCGCTTGCTTAAAATTTTACTTGAGCTTTTAAAAATTGTCTCAGATTTGCATTTATTTGTATTTGTATCTGAACTTGTTTCAGATTTCTTTTTCTGGTTTACAGTTTTGAAAATGAATCAAAGAAATTTGAGAAGTCTGGTTTCTCCCTTTAAAACATGTTGTTTAATTTTTATTAATCTTAAATTAAATCAATTGACACTTGTCTAAAAATCTAACATTTGTCACTAGCATGTATTAGTTGATTTACATTTGTTAAATTATATATACTTTTAACCTACAAGTGTATTTTCCTTGAATTAATAAATTTTTAAATGATTTTTATAAAACTTATAATATATTTTTATTAAGTAAAAACATTATCTTAATTCATAATAAATATTTTAAAGAGAATAATGTAAAACCAATTATATACAATCATATAAAATATAATTTTAAATCGAAATATTTTAAGGTATTTATCTTTTTGAATTTCAAATTCAAATCCAAATTCAATTTAAAATCAACTCATTTAAATATATATATATATATTTAAACAACACATATTTAATTTGTTTGAAAATAATATTTTACCATTTAAAATCTTCTTATGTCTATATATATACACAATCATTATTATTTGTTTTAAAAGATTTATTTGTAAAATTTGAAGTAATTATATTAGAAGATTATCAAATATTTATTCCAATATCTAAAATCCAATCTTTATTATATTTTTAAATTCACTTACATAACCATATATCTTTTATTATCAGAATTTTATCTGTTCAATTGAATAAACCAGTTAATTATCTAATTTCTGGATGTCCAAAAATCCGGGTTATCACATTCCTCCCCCCTTAAAATCTTTTCGTCCTCGAAAAGGGACGAAGCCAAAATTTATTATTTACCTATTATCAGATAAATTTTCTCTTTGAACATATTTTTTTAAAACACTTTAAAAAAATCTTTATAATATTACTAAATTAGTTTTTATAAAAATACTTTTATAACTCGATGTTTCAACAAGTCCATTCTCGTTCTCACAGAAATTCGGTCATACGTTGATCAGGCGTAAGACTGAAAATCTATAAGTACTTAGCAGACCCATTTTCAACACCCAGTGAAAATATTTTGAAAATACTTTATTTGAAAATATCGAAAACGTTTTTGAAAATAGAGGAAATATCTTTGGTGAGAATGCTCTGGAAATCATCACCCCCATCCATGGTCACAGTTACATCACGGGTTACGTTGCCATCGCAGCAAAAGTCCATGTAACTGATAACAGCATGGAACCCACAACAGATCGCAGTTACATTCCAGGGTTACGTTGCCGTCGCAGCAAAAGTCCATGTAACTGTTGGCTCTCAGCGGCACACACGATTTCGCTATCAAAATGAAACTCCTCCACATAGGTCGCAGTCTACCGGTATAAAATCAAACGCAGACTGTTGGCTCTCAGCGGCTCAAACGACTTTCGCTATGTTACCATAGTGTCACAGTCTACCGATATAAAATCAAACGTAGACAGTTGGCTCTCAGCGGCACACATGACTTCCGCTATGGTCTGCAGTAGATCGCAGTGACATTGAGTTAAATTGTTGTCACAGCATAACTCAAATGCCTCTGTGGGCACCAGCCCCTCGACTTTCGCTACACAAATAATCCTCAGGAACTAGTTTTGTCCGGACTCCTCACAGGATCAACTTTAGAATCCCCCCTTGGGGTTCAAGGCAGTACCACCCAGTGGCACTCCTGAGAAGTTCATTTTAAGGGAGCGCCTTTTTCCCCAGAGCTATTCTCAAAACACTTTATACTATATACTTATAGTATCTTCAAATCATATCCTTTATGATTTATCAAAATCTCCTTTACACAAAATCGATTACCAAAATCGATAATTCTCAAACTAGGCTTTCCAAAATCCAAAATTGATTTTCCCAAAAACCAAAAGCCCTTTCCAAAATCCATAGGTTCCCAAAACCTTTTCCAAAATCATTCTCATAAGATCCTTTATATATATATAGATATAGATATATATAACTTTGAAAATCTTTGAATCATTTCAAACTTGTATAAAACCTCTTTTATACTTCAAATATTTCAAAACCCTTTTTATTCTGGCTAGATTCAATAAGGGAAGTTTATCATATTACAAAATATAACTTTATTTATTGCCAAATCAAATATTCAAGTTTGATTTCTTTATAAAGTTATTTACCATTTACTTACCTCCATAAAGTAAATTTCAACCAAAGAAATATCCAATTCCATTATATTTCACATAATATATCTTTCATTTCAAAAACCATTTCAAATTTCTTATCCACAAATTTTAAATGCCAATTTCATTCAAACCCGTACGATGTACACATATCATCCGTACGCTATATCAATCTGATCGCTCAATCGATCACACAATTTCACTTCCGAACTAGTATCGTCCACCCGACTTCCTAGTGCGGACTCAGATCTGATTTCTTGATCAGAAACCGTCATTCTCCTTGCATAGTCACAACTATGATAGAGAATATCCAGAACCAATCAATAATCCATATCCAGGTTCGCCGTCGAAAATCGAGCGAAAAATCCCAACTCGGATCGATAATATTATCTCGAAATTCTGTGTTCGAATCTGGATCAAATTACTATGCGAATAGAATAATATACGTATATCCTACGTATTTATCTTTATTGGTTATCAGCCAAATCAATTCTCATTTCTATTCGCATTTCCTTTATATTCCTATTCACTTATTCACAATTTCTCCTAATTCCAATTGAGTTATTGCTTCAATTACAAACAGTTTGAACTCTGACCAATTTAAATTTAAAAATAGCTTGAAAAAGTTTAAAATAGATAAGTAGTTGAAAAATAGTTATTAGTTTGTAAAATAGCTGTAAAATAGTTAAGTAGGTATAAAATAGTTAGATAATTGCAAAATAGTTTTTAAAATAGTGATTAGATATAAGTAAATGAAAAATAATAATTAGTTTATAAAATAGTTTCAAAATAGTTAAATAGTTCCTAAATAATTGTAAAATAAGTATAAAATAGTTTGGGGTTTTAAGAAGAAAGATTGCATAGTAAATAGTTTGGAAAAATATATTTGTATTAAAACCATTTATTTTGAAAACAATCCAGAGCCAAACTGTTTAATTTCCCAATTCAAGTTGAATTAACCTTAATTCCTTTCCAAATTCAAATCAAATTCCATTTGATTTTTAAACTTATTCAACTTAAATTACAATTCCAATTTATTTCAATTCAATTTGGATTAATTTCAAATTGAACCAGCTTCAATTTCAAATCATTTCAATTCTAATTTACCATTTGAATTTTTAAACTTATACATCTTCAATTTCACTTTAAATTAGATAAATTCAAATTTTCCATTTAAACTTATGCTTAACCATCTTTAATCACAATTCTAATTAATTCAAATCAAATTCAATTTGAACTACTTCTATTCAAATTTCAATTTAAAACTATCTCGAATTATATAAATTCGAGTTAAAATTTTAAATGTTGATTTAATTTCTTAAATCACAATTCCTCTACTTTTAAATTAACTCAACCTTTATTTTTAATTTTAACAAATTAAATCTTTAAACCTTTTAATTCTGAATTCAAATTTCAAAATTCCATTTTAAAATTATCTTTACTTAACTTATTACAAAGTTCAAATAAGAATTCAAAAACAATTTAATCTTCAGATTCTAATTTACCATTTACAATTTCCAGATCTCAAACCCATTTTGAGATCACTCATAACTCCCATTTAAATTAACCATTTAACTACCCAAGTTAAATTTAAATTTCATCTTGAAATTTCCAATTCAAGTTATTTATTCAAACTTATTTAACTTCCTCCAAGTTAAATTTACTTAATCCGGTCAACTTTCCACAATTTGAATTCCCATTCAAATTTTAAACTTCAGATTAATAGTCTTTCCCTTTATAAGTTCAAAAACTTATCACTTTGGGTTTACATATCACATTCCAAGGAAAATTTAAAACTCAACATTTAGAGTTTATTTCAAATCATCTTTGATATTATGTATATCCTCATTTATACATATTTATTTCCTTTACACACCAAGTTATACCTTAAATTTTTAAACCATTTTTGGTTTTTAATTTCAAAACAAATTTCTTTAAAATAATCTCAAGTTTCCTGGACTTAGATTTAAAACTTCACAATTTTAAATTATCTTCAATTTCCATTTATAAGTCATATCCACCTAAAAGTTTACTTCCCTAAAACATTGTATTTTGCTTACTCATTTACAACATTTCATTATTAAACACAATAACCATTTATGATAATAACCAAGATTATCATATCTGGAAACCAATTCGTTATTATCTTTTCTACAAATTCAAGATTTTAATTTCAGTTTGGATTCATTTCAAACTTATCTTCACTCAATTTAATTTGGTTGTATTTCTATTACCACTTAATTTAATTCCAATATTTTAACAACCAATTACCTTAATATTTATTAGAAAGAAATATCATTTTATATATCAAAATATATTTTATATAAAATCATTTAAAATCCTTATATAAGAAAATAACAATTACGCTCTCATATATATATATATATATATATATACACTCAACTCGTTCTAGGGTACCATTGACCCTACCCTTAACGAGTAATCCCAACAGAGCCAAGGTTCTCGCTTAACCTGGCTCTGATACCAAATGTAACGACCCGGAAATTTCGAACCCGAAAATTCCAGATAGTTAGAGAAAAAGAAGAAAGAGGAAGAAGAAGAAGAAAATAGAAACCTCACATTCGCAGCGGATCAAAATATAATATTACATAAATAACAGTTTTACAAAAAAAACTGTATCAATACACTTATACATTTTATATATCAGAGTTACACTATTACACAACACAAGACAATTTGAAAACATGTCTCAAATAATCAACAATAATATATATAACGGATATCACTCCATACGTTCCTGCTATCCAGCTTGCCTTCTGAGCTCCTGAACGTCCTTACCTGAAAATCTGTAATACTCGGTCTGACCCGAGCATTACATCAAAGTAACACCCGGGTCAGGCTGGAAACCAGCGTGAGTAAACCCATATAACATGAAATACTAAGTTATAAACTTATTTGCAATCCAGGGTAACTCGTACCTTTCTACGAGTTCCCAAAGTCCACCACTTATTACAACAATGTCCACGAACCATTACTTAGTTAAAGGCCAAGTTACTTAATTTATTCCAATTCCAGCCTGTTGGTTCTAAACTCAATTGATAAAGAATCGAAGTGGTTTCGGGTATTTGCTGATACCCGACCCCGGCCTCTTCGAATCCAAAGTTATTCATTAAACCAAGTGTGTAAGTTAAACAATAGAATTTATATTCAGGATTTCGTATTCACACAACAATTTATCTCAGATAGATAAACCATAATATCACAGTTCAACCAAAATATCTCATATCTCAAAGCATCACATATCAGAGATATCAACCAATTCAAGTCATCCAATATCATTCAACCATCCATAAGCAAGATTTATAAGATATATAATTCTTAATTAATTTAATTAATCTCCAATTAATTTAATCACCAACTTAAATCACTTGGATCACCTTAATCCTGCTTACTTAACATTAATTAATTACAACTCAATTAATTAATCATTCTTTAATCATCCATCTTAATTAATCCTCCTTGACTAATTATTCTTTAATTACATGTAATTAACCTTTAATTAATCACATAGATTAATTATCCTTAACCATTCACATTAATTAATCTTTAATTAATTAATGACATTCATTTATGATCCTTTAATTACTTCTAGTAATTAATTATTCTTTTAATTAATTACATTTAACAAGTAATTTTTAAATTAATCACATTCATTAATTTACCTTAATTAATCTCATTCAGTAATTAATTATTCCTTAATCATTAATTTATAAACCTTAATTATCAATTAATAAACTTAATTACAAATTAATTAATCCTTAATTATTTGCTAATCTATCTTTAATTATTTAATTAATTAATCCCTAATAAATTTTAAGATAAAACATTTACCTTATTAACTACTAAATTATCATTAACATATAATTTAAAACATTTTATTCTTTTAATCAACACTTAATTACATTTCTAAATTAGGTTTTAAAATAACTATAGAATTTAACTTTAACAAGTTAAGTTAAATAACCACATAACTTTCTTAAACCAATCATTAAAACATTTATTATATAAAGAAATTGATTTAAAAACTTGCTTTATTTAAATTTAAAACTGTTATAAAACATTTACTTTGGGTTCAACCGGTATGTATTTGAATCAAAACCCGAGTATTCTTTTTCCTTCTTTATATATATTAAAAGAAAAACTAGTTTAGTTGAAAAAAAAAAAGGTGTTAAAACCCTAACAGTTTGGACTTAAATTTCTCTCGTACAACTTGAAGACGAAACCCGAGCCAAAACATAACTTACGCGAGTCCAAACCCGAGACAACTGCTCTATATTACTTCGAGTCAAAACAAATCAGCTTCGAGTCACCCTCTAATTTACCCGAGACCACCTCGAGAAACCACCCTGCAACCTACTAATCATCACCAACATGCTCACACTTCACTGTGCACCCATACATCAACTCCGACCATCTCTGACCATCATCAATGGCCATCTCCCATCGGCCAGTAACCCCACATCACCCTTCAAAGCTCAGGTTCCCCAGAATTTAACTCGAATTCAAATTCAAGTTTAAGATCAAAACCTGGAACTGCAGACAGCATACACATCCCCAATCTGTCAACATCATTTCCCCCATGAAACTCCGACCACCATCACCTTCCATACTCCGGCGAAGATTTCCCCAAACCACCATCTACCAATACGCAAATCATGGTTGAACTCGATCAACCGAGGAGACCACATTAGAACAAAAACAGTGACCCAATAAAACTAGGGTTCTACACTGCAAATAACAACCACCATCGCCACAACCCTCTGATCAACTTCGCACTAATTTTTCCACCCTCTCTGATAGCTCCTCCACCTACAGAATCAAACTCGGCACCTCCAAACATTTGTGGCAACAGAGATGCCTCACAATGCACAAAACAGTCAATAGAGAACTGCTCTTTGACTCTAGCTTTAAAAATTGTAATCTTTCTTTTAAAAATCATAATTTTGTATGATATTTTGATTAATAAACCTGAAAATTCAAATCATTGTACTTGAAATTCCACTAATTAATGTTTGTTCATCAGATTATACATTCCAGAGATATATAGAGTTGTCTAAGCTTAAGTAAAGTTTCTGACCAAAGTCTATGATGAAATAAACATAATTGTTTAAGCCTTAAATCTAAATCAAGATTTAATCAAGAGAAAATTTATTTTTAAAATCAAACAGAAGTTTGATTTTGAGGAACAGAATGTAACAGATAACAAACATGCACACATAAATATATTCACATATATATATTCCCAGCAAATTCATATTATATATTCATTTCTAATTAAAAGCATGAAAACAACTTTCACCTACTTAAATTTTTTAAAAGTTTAGTTACTCACCTGTTAAAAAGAAAACAGAGAACAGACTTCCTCTTATGATCTGGAACCGTTCTGTTTTTGAACTGATCTTTGAAACTGAAGTTGATAGTTGATGATTTATTTACTTGTTGAGTTGATCCTGAATCTACTATGTTGCTTTAGCTCAGAAGAAATTTGAAAGAGTTGAACTTGAAAACTGGAAGTTTTTGAATCTGATCTGATTTTGATTCACTGCTGGATATGTTGATCCTTGAACTGAAATACTTTGGGTTGATTCTTCGCTTGCTTAAAATTTTACTTGAGCTTTTAAAAATTGTCTCAGATTTGCATTTATTTGTATTTGTATCTGAACTTGTTTCAGATTTCTTTTTCTGGTTTACAGTTTTGAAAATGAATCAAAGAAATTTGAGAAGTCTGGTTTCTCCCTTTAAAACATGTTGTTTAATTTTTATTAATCTTAAATTAAATCAATTGACACTTGTCTAAAAATCTAACATTTGTCACTAGCATGTATTAGTTGATTTACATTTGTTAAATTATATATACTTTTAACCTACAAGTGTATTTTCCTTGAATTAATAAATTTTTAAATGATTTTTATAAAACTTATAATATATTTTTATTAAGTAAAAACATTATCTTAATTCATAATAAATATTTTAAAGAGAATAATGTAAAACCAATTATATACAATCATATAAAATATAATTTTAAATCGAAATATTTTAAGGTATTTATCTTTTTGAATTTCAAATTCAAATCCAAATTCAATTTAAAATCAACTCATTTAAATATATATATATATATTTAAACAACACATATTTAATTTGTTTGAAAATAATATTTTACCATTTAAAATCTTCTTATGTCTATATATATACACAATCATTATTATTTGTTTTAAAAGATTTATTTGTAAAATTTGAAGTAATTATATTAGAAGATTATCAAATATTTATTCCAATATCTAAAATCCAATCTTTATTATATTTTTAAATTCACTTACATAACCATATATCTTTTATTATCAGAATTTTATCTGTTCAATTGAATAAACCAGTTAATTATCTAATTTCTGGATGTCCAAAAATCCGGGTTATCACATAATGCATAGCAGCTACTACCGCCTACCTCGGAACACACAACCATAATCAAAATCGAGGGGTGGCCACCAAATCATCACAGAGTCATAATATGATATCGAAGGAATGTGTCTGATTGGAGGAATGACCTCACTTGGCTCGGCGTGGCTCCTGTTTTAGTCACATCTAAGCTGACTCACGGGAGTCAGGGTCATGTAAATACCTCATAAAGAATCGTTCGCCAAACCATCCTACTTCATTCTGGAATCTCCACCACGTACATTGTTGTTAAAGTGGTTTTCGGTATTGGCAGAGAGTATGACAATATCCGATCCCGGCTCTTTAACAACCAAATGCTTATTTCACACCGGATGGTTCTTTTACATTTCAAAAGTTAATTCGTATTGATATCAAAATGTCATATTCAATTCAAACCATATCACTTTCGGAATCATATTCACTTTCGAAATCATATTTTCAAAATAGGTTAAACCCTCATTTCAAATCATCATATTTACTCAAAATATGTTATTAAATCCCAATTTAGGTTATTACATCATTTATTCGTATTCTACTTAAAAATCAAGGATTTAAATATAAACTTCCACTTTACAAACCTGAAATTCAGAAAATAGTTTAGATAGTTTAAATTAGTTTTAAAAATAGTTTAAGATAGTTTAAAATAGATTAAAACAGACTAATATAGTTTAAAATAGGTTAAAATGGATTAATGTTGTTTAAATAGATTAAATAGATTTAAAATAGATTAAATAGTTTTAAAATAGATTAAATGGATTAAAATAGGTTAAAATACTTTAAATAGATTTAAAATAGATTAAAATAAATTAAAATACTTTAAATATATTTAAAATGGTTTAAAATAATTAAAATAGATAAATTTAGTTTAAAAGTTGAAAATCTTAATAATTTAGAATTTTAAAGAACATTTTACAGTTTATATTAAGAAAATAAATATGAAATTAACATCAAATTTAACCATTTCTTCCATTTCAACCAATCTGGAGCATATCCAAATTTCAATCAAAACCCAAATTTACATCTTGAAATATCAATTTTAGTTATCCTAATTCCAATAGATTTCAAAGTTACAAAATTTCAATGTTTCAATAAATCAATTTCGATAATTTCATTTATACTTCAAAATCAACTTTATAATTTCAATGTAAATCCTTTAAATAATTACTTATAATAATTCGATTTATATAAACCAAATTCTATTTCAAACATCATTTAACTGGTTTCAAGGTTAAAGATTTAAAATCATTTAATTTAACCAATCCAGTGTTCGTATATAATTTTCAACCCTATGGTCAAGTGATACAGATATTTAACATTTCAATCCACAAATATTTAAATTTACGGGTATATATCATTTCAATCCGCAATCCCGAATTAAATTAAAATCTATAAAATCGCTCGAGTCTATCATTTCAACCCATAACGATTTTCCCTAATCTATAGATCGTTCAGGTATGTATCATTTCAACCCATAGGGAACTTGCAGTGTTATAACAATATAAATTATAACATCCAGTCATCCAATATCAACAATCAAACATCCATCGCAATCATCATCCAAATCAACCAATAAACATCAATAGATAACTGATTATCATTAACAGGTATTAAATTGACAATTAAATTCAATATTAAATTAAACGATGATTAAATGCAATAAAAGTCAAATTCAACTAGAATGAAAATTTAAACATACCAAACATCAATCAATTAATTTCTAATCACATCATAGATTTAATTTGACTAACATAAGAAAAATTAGTAGTTGTGAGTGGGTTAAAACACTCACCTTTTGATTTCAAATCGATTTGAAATCCAAAATAAGGCCCAAAATTCAATAGTCTTGGAGTTTATCCAAACCAGTTCCATAATGATCGAAATTTCAATACGATCGAAGCGAAAAAAACTGCATGTGAATCCGAGCTCGTATGAAAAAGATATGGGTATTAGAACATATAAATTTTCAAATTTAAATTAAATAAAATAAAACAATGGAATACCACACTAGCCACGTCAGCACGGGCCTTTCCCTCCAGAACCCTAACCGCCTCACCTTCATACACGATTCCCCCTATAGCCGCCATGAACATCGCCCCTTTAACCAATTTTTGCCACCACCCCAAGCAATACGAACACGATCTGACCTAAGCACCAGCCTACCCTCACCACGCCGACCACAACCATGGCCGTCAGGCCACCTCCGGCTCCCTCTTTCACCACCGCTGCCGCTATACTTCTTTGGCAAATTCTGGCAAACTCGATCACATCTGAGATGAATGAACATCATCATCGTGACCTGCTCGACACCACCTTCCCAACGCCACCTTCGGATCGTCAAACGGTCGACAATTCACCGTTGGATCATAAACCCTAGAAATAGACGGCCGAGGTTCATCCTCAATTTTTGGTCAAACGGTGACTCGGATTGAAAAACGAACAGAAGTAGTGAATTACACTCGTCGAGAGCTTTCCAATGATATATAGTTTGTTATGATTTGGGAAATTTGAATTTTGGATTTGGTTTTGAATTTGAATTTGGGTTTGGATCTGCAGCCATTGGAAAGAAGAAGGAGCAGAAAGGTGGAATAGACAGATACGTACAGATATAAGAAATAAGAAGGCCGTTAGGGTTTCATAAAAATCTATTTATATGGACAAGGCCCGATAAGAAAGAATTACATAACGAATTGGTTCGAACGACAATAATGACCCGAAAAACCCGTTGTACCTCCGAAACGAAAGTAGCTCATCCCATATATCAAAATAGATGTTTTCAATATTTCTAAATCCAATGAAACAGGTTTCAAGTCCTAATTCCATCGTATGAAGAAGTTAGTTTTAAAATCAACTTATTTCAAATTGATTTCAATTAAATCGATTTCTGCGCGTTTCAAGCCCGTACGATCAAATGACAAGTGCGATCGCTACGAAACTTGAAATCCTACAATAATTCACCGTTACGGATCCGTTGAAACAGGTTTCGGCGAAATCCGAGACAGTGGCCACAATGACTATTTTCACGTTAATTAAATAAATTATTATTAAATTAAATTTATCACTTCTTATATTCAATTAAATAACTAACCATTTTTATCATTTTTGATTACATAGACATCTACCATAATTTAAAACAGATTTACATATCAAATTCAGTGTTAATAATTTCACTAGTTATAGTGTTCAGTTTCAATGGTAAAAAAATCCATTTAATTAAAATTTAATTCCAATAAATTGATTTAAATTTGATTTCAATCTTTTTATTCAATCAATTATTACTCTATAGACATAGTTAACATTTGTTTATATCTTATTGCACTAATATTCTACAATTATCATCTTTTACCATGTTAGTTGCAATATTTCAATTTCATTGAATTTTTGTCAATTTTATTAAAATGTTAAACCCCAATAAATTAACTTATCTTGGTTTCAATCTTTTATTTAAATTAATTATTGCCTCATGAATATAATTGAAATTTTTGTACATTTTATTGCATTCACCCTTTTACAGTTATCTCTTAACTCATTTTACATAACATTTAATTTCATTTAATTATAATTGATTAAATAAATTGGTAAAAAAATAACAATTGTCACCATTTCTATATTTAATCACATTTGTATGTCTGTTATCTACACAAAAATGTTATAGTTGTTAACAAAACACTAATTTTATTCAATTACAATTTATTGCTTACTATTTCATTAATTAATACAGCATTTAAATTATCAATTACTCTTTTAATCCAATTATCAATTAATACATACATTATTACAATTAATTTACAATCCATTACCAATTATAACTCTTTAATCATTTCAATTAATTGGAATTACATTTACAGCAGTTATCAATTACCTTAAATTAATACTATTACATTTCACTCCAATTATATTTTTATTATTAAATCACAAATTTTATTTCTTCCAACATTAAACCAAAAAATTTATTAAATTAACTATTTTTAATTATCGAAAATTACAAGTCCTTACACTCTCCCCCACTCAAAACTTTTCGTCCTCGAAAAGGAAAATGAAGGGAAAAGAAATCAATATATCTTATTCAAAATATTAAATTGATAAACAATCAATTTACGTAACTAAATGATTTAAATAAAATATCAATTTATAAATACTTAATCTCCTTTCATATACTAGTTAATAAAAGTTTGAAAACATTTTTACTTTCACAAAATTTTCTAAGTCCAAAATTCACGAAAAATTTCGGTAGAGTCTCCTTTGTACGGAGAGGTCTGGGAGAAATAATAATATCAATAACAAACACATATATATATCATATTTCAAAATAATACATCCCAAATCACGGGAAAACAATGTAATATCGTTAGAAAACCGTAATCCGAAAACGTACCTATTTGTCGGGCAAACAACGCTTATTTATGAAACCAAAAGCAATAGAAATTGCTTCCATAACCTGTATTTCACTTATACAATCCAAAAAGGTTAATAATCATGCAAAAGAGAAATATTACGTTGTTTCAACCAATAACAATAAAACAATCACAACATAATAACAATCATTTTGCAAAAAAATAGTACAAACATCGTTTTTAACAAAGAAAACAATTATCCATCCGTAACAAAAACAAATGGTTTGTTCGAGTTCAGAACTTCTAATCATATAAAATGATATATAAACTATGAAGTAAACCATACTCTCAACAGTCGTAGATAAAACTTTATAGATTATTTATACATCCCTATACAAAATAGAAGTATCGTTTCCCAACCAATCCATAAGCCAAACAAACAATAATTTCAATGTTATTTAAGTTTGTTTCACCTCATTTACTGTTCTTTTCTCATTCATAAAATGCTTATTTTCATTCATTTACATTCATTACTTACAAAAATTCAATTCCCATTTATTTATATGATGCCATTTTCTCTTTTCATTACTTTACATTCATTGCTTACGTAAGTTATTTCCATTTCAATTATTGGATTATCCATTATTAGGTAAGTTTCTTTACAATTTAATTCACCAATAATAGATATTTTTCTTCTCTCATTCATTTCTTTCATATATAATATTATTGAACATTTAATCTATTTCTGAATCATTTCACATTTTCTAAAGTCATAATCATTCAATTAATATAGTATTCACTTTAATTATAAATGGCTTCAACATTAAATTAAGTTTATAATTATTTAGTTACATCATTCATCTTTTCTATTACATTTAATTTATAGCACTTCAAATTTATAACATTTTATAACATCAAATTCTTATTTATTGAAATAATTCTACCGAACACTTTCATTACCTTAATTTTACTTGTATAATATTCTATCACATATTTCTATTTAACATTACAACTTCATTTTTTCATTTTGATAAGTTATATATATGTATTTTTTAGAATGTAATGGAATGTTACCCAAGTTCATCTTATTCATTTAGTAAATAAAATGTTTAATAGTTATCATTTCTCATTTTTCATATCCCTTTGATTTATAGTTTTCAAAATTCCAATTTCTTATATTTTCATTAATCACTTAGCATCTAGTTTCTAATTACACATATTAAAAGCTTCCAATTATTAAAATAGTCAAGTTTTCATTCATTACAACAATTGAAACTACTAATTTACTAAAACTTAAGAACTAAATACCGGGTTCCATTTTCAGTCCATTTAAAATAATATCTATAATAATATCTTTTACATATCCAAATCATATTTAGAAAATTTTAAGATTCATAATCAAAGAAAATGTGCAGTAAAATTACTACAGCGGCCTTCCCAGTTTGAAACTCGAAAATGAACGTCGATGATGCGTGCACTCATCACCGAAATTATTTTCCAACGACATAGAGGGGAGTACATAACTTATTTCCTTCCAAAATTCCTTTAAAACATTTCTTTCAAATCATCTTGAAATATTCATATCAGAAAATACTTCTAAATACTACTAATATTATACTCCAAACCCCTTTTGAAAGAAATTATCAAAATCTTGGAACTTAAGTTCTAAAATTTCCAATTTATATTTATTTTATTTACAATCTCATTTTTCAACCAATATTTATAAATTTCACTACCTAACAACAAATATATTACAACCAAATATATCATTCATAAAATTATTCTTTTATATACAAAATATAATACTAGGTAAAATCATTTCATTTACCTATATTTCAAAACAATATTGTGTCGGTCTGTCCTATTAAGTGTTTAGAAATTCCTATCGATGCCATAGTGTCCTATGTACCGACCAGAATTTATAAATACTAAATAGAACAAATTAACACAATACAAAACCATTTATATATAACACTAAAAAACACGCTCTCTCATATACATACACTCAGCGACTCATTCCAGGATATTACTACCCTATTCTATATGAGTCAGACCCCACTAAGCTAAGGTAATCGCTAAACCAAAGCTCTGATACCAAATGTAACGGGACAACGCTAGTGGGGTAACGCCCATCATAGCATATAATGGTACCCGTGTTCTGCTTTTACGGCCAGCCTCTCGACTGCACCAACCCCGTGGGACATGTAAGAGTAAGAGTCATCCGCTCGCTACCAAACCCAAATGCGAGAACCCCCTATCATGCTGCACCCGCCAAGTGCATAAGCAGACACACATGTCAAACTCAAATTATTCAATAGGGAGGATTGTTATGGGGTAAATAAGAAAAAAACAGAGAAAGAAAGAAAAACAAACACAGAATCTCGCAACGGAATGACAAAATATAACAATCAAATAAATAGTTCATGAAGCTGTTTTATAAATAACATTTGATTACACTTTTACAATACAGAATCAGAGTACATACAACAGTAATAAATAAATAATGCAGCGAAACAATATGATGCAGCGAAATAAATGAAATAAATAATACTAGTGTACAAATCTCTGTCTTCGTCCTCCGAAAGCAGTCTTCGATACACTTAAAAGCTCAGACCGACCCGAGTGAATTGAAAAGACAAAACACTCGAGTCAGAACTAACAGATCTTATGTAAGTTGAATCAACAATAAATAAATATGAGTGTAATGGCGTCGGAGATGTTTACGGGGTTTGACATCCCCTATCCCATGTCTAACGTGAGTGCAAATAACTTAAGAGATGTTCGGGATTCCCATCTCCTAAGGATCCGTCAAACTATCTACTATGGAGTACAATACGCTATTATAATAGTGTCTATAGTAAAATAAAGTATTAAAATAGCATTAAGGTGGTACCCATATCCCCCTTAACATATTTTATATAATGCCATGGTCTATATAAATACTGCAAACTTCACCCATAGGTGGGCTATCTGGGAGCACTCCATAGGTACGACACAAAACAAAGTCGTAGAAGGCGCGATAGGGCATGTGAACACGGCACTCGAGGCAATGCCAGGGTAGATATACCGATTGCGGAACCAGACTTGTGGTAATGCATAGCAACTACTACCGCCCACCTCGAAACACACTCCCATAATCAAAATCGAGGGGTGGCTACCAAATCATTACAGAGTCATAATATGGTATCGAAGAAATGTGTCCGATCGGAGGAATGACCTCACTTGGCCCAGTGTGGCTCCTGTTTTAGTCACATCTAAGCTGACTCACGGGAGTCAGGGTCATGTAAATACCTCATACAAAATCGTTCGCCAAACCATCCTACTTTATTCTGGAATCTCCACAATGTACATAGTTGTTAAAGTGGTTTTCAGTATTGGCAGAGAGTATGACAATATCCGATCTCGGTGTCTTTAACAACCAACCGCTTATTTCACACTAGATGGTTCTTTTACATTTCAAAAGTCAATTCGTATTGATATCAAAATGTCATATTCAATTCAAACCATATCACTTTCGGAATCATATTCACTTTCGAAATCATATTTTCAAAATAGGTTAAACCCTCATTTCAAATCATCATATTTACTCAAAATATGTTATTAAATCCCAACTTAGGTTATTACATCATTTAGTCGTATTCTACTTAAAAATCAAGGATTTAAATATAAACTTCCACTTTACAAACCTCAAATTCAGAAAATAGTTTAGATAGCTTAAATTAGTTTTAAAAATAGTTTAAGATAGTTTAAAATAGATTAAAACAGACCAATATAGTTTAAAATAAGTTAAAATGGATTAATGTTGTTTAAATAGATTTAAAATAGATTAAATAGTTTTAAAATAGATTAAATGGATTAAAATAGGTTAAAATACTTTAAATAGATTTAAAATAGATTAAAATACTATAAATAGATTTAAAATAGATTAAAATAAAGTAAAAAAAATTAAAATACTTTAAATAGATTTAAAATGGTTTAAAATAATTAAAATAGATAAATTTAGTTTAAAAGTTGAAAATCTTAATAATTTGGAATTTTAAAGAACATTTTACAGTTTATATTACGAAAATAAATTTGAAATTAACATCAAATCTAACCATTTCTTCCATTTCAACCAATCTGGACCATATCCAAATTTCAATCAAAACCCAAATTTACATCTTGAAATCTCAATTTTAGCTATCCCAATTCCCATAGAATTCAAAGTTACAAAATTTCAATGTTTCAATAAATCAATTTCGATAATTTCATTTATACTTCAAAATCAAATTTAGAATTTCAATGTAAATCTTTTAAATAATTACTTATAACAATTCAATTTATATAACCAAATTCTATTTCAAATATCATTTAACTGGGTTCAAGGTTAAAGGTTTAAAATCATTTAATTTAACCAATCCGGTGTCCGTATATAATTTTCTACCCTACGGTCAAGTGATACAGATATTTATCATTTCAATCTGCAAATATTTAAATTTATGGGTATATATCATTTCAACCCGCAATCTCGAATTAAATTAAAATCCATAAAATCGCTCGAGTGTATCATTTCAACCCATAACGATTTTCCCTAATCCATAGATCGTTTGGGTATGTATCATTTCAACCCATAGGGAACTTGCAAATTATAACATCCAGCCATCCAATATCAACAATCAAACATCCATCGCAATCATCATCCAAATCAACCAATAAACATCAATAGATAACTGATTATCATTAACAGGTATTAAATTGACAATTAAATTCAATATTAAATTAAACGATGATTAAATGCAATAAAAGTCAAATTCAACTAGATTGACAATTTAAACATACCAAACATCAATCAATTAATTTCTAATCACATCATGGATTTAATTTAACTAACATAAGAAAAATTAGTAGTTGTGAGTGGGTTAAAACACTCACCATTTGATTTCAAATTGATTTGAAATACAAAATAAGGCCCAAAATTCAATAGTCTCGGAGTTCGTCCAAACCAGTTCCATAATGACTAAAATTTCAATACGATCGCAGTGGAAAAAAACCGCGTGTGAATCCGAGCTCGTATGAAAAAGATATGGGTATTAGAACATATAAATTTTCAAATTTAAATTAAATAAAATAAAACAATGGAATACCATACTAGCTACGTCAACACGCGCCTTTCCCTCCAGAATCCTAACCACCTCACCTTCGTACGCGGTTCCCCATGTAGCCGCCAAGAACATCGCCCCTTTAACCAATTTTTGCCGCCACCCCAAGCAATACGAACACGATCTAACCTAAGCACCATCCTACCCTCACCACGCCGACCACGGCCATGGCCGTCAGGCCACCGCCGGCTCCCTCTTTCACCACCGCCATCGCCATACTTCTTTGGCAAATTCTGGCGAACTCAATCACATCTAAGACGAACGAACATCATCATCGTGACCTGCTCGACACCACCTTCCCAACGCCATCTTCCGATCGTCAAACTGTCGACGATCCACCATTGGATCGTAAACCCTAGAAATGGACGGTCGAGGTTCATCCTCAATTTCTGGTCAAATGGTGACTCGAATCGAAAAAAGAACAGCAGTAGTGAATTACGCTCGTCGAGAGCTTACAACGATATATAGTTTGTTATGATTTGAGGAATTTGAATTTTGGATTTGGTTTTGAATTTGAATTTGGGTTTGGATCTGCAGCCATTGGAAAGAAAAAGGAGCACAAAGGTGGAATAGACAGATACGTACGGAGATAAGAAATAAGAATGCCGCTAGGGTTTTTAACCACCTGCCTTTTTGGACGTTTTAAGCAGACACACATGTCAGATTCAATCCATTCAAAAGGGCAGATTGTTATGGGGGTAAATAAGAAAAAGAGAAAGAAATAAAATCAAATACAGAATCTCGTAGCGGAATAACAAAATATAATAATCAAATAACAGTTCATGAAGTTGTTTTATAAATACATTTGATTATTCTTTACAACACAACATCAGAGTTACATAAACAGGAATAAATATGTAACAACCCGCATATTTATCGATTTTATATTTAAATATTTTATTGTTAGTCGGATGTTAGACCGAAAAGCTACTTTTTGCATACGGTCAAATTGGGACTCGAGACCACCCCCATTGAGTTCAAAATGACGTTTGCGATCTTTTTGAGTGTAAACTTCGATATGTTTGGAGATAGTGAAATTTTCGTCACTTTTTGTGTTGAGCTTTTGGTTTGGGCTGCACCTCTTCTACCCCAGCCCAACCCCTTCCTTCTCTTCATCACTTCATCAACTTTGAAGCTTTAGCAACAATGGTGGAGGGAGTAGGAAATTAAAATTCCAAGCTCAAATTCTTTAGCAAATTCAACATCTAACTCCAAATTCAAAGTGAAGACATTGATTCAAGCTTGTGGTTGATCTTTGCTTTGCCCCGAGCTTCATCTTCATCAAATTCCGTGAAAAGGTGAGATTTTTGATCTCACATCTTGCCTATATCTATCTTGGACTGTTGGGAAAGATCCCCTATTGTATTTGCATCAACATTTGCATTTGGTTTGGATTGGATTGGCGAAAAACTTCAATTTTCAGCGTTTTGGTGATTTTCCTGGCCTTAAGTCGTTTCTGGCCTTCGCTGAGTCGTCCACGAGTTAAGCCTAAGTCGTGAGTCGTTCACGAGTTAAGGGCTTAGGTCGCGCGCGTGTATTTCTGTTCGTCTGGCCTGAGTCGCTCACGAGTTAAAGGCCTGAGTCGTTCTCGAGTTAAAGTGTTAAGTCGTTTCTGCCTGGCCTGAGTCGTTCACGAGTTAAAGGCATGAGTCGTTCACGAGTTAAAGGCATGAGTCGTTCACGAGTTAAAGGCATGAGTCGTTCACGAGTTAAAGGCTTAAGTCGTTTGCAGTTAGCTCGTTCGCCTCGAGTTAAGTCGTAGGTCGTTTGGCCTTAAGTCGTTTGCAGTTAGCTCGTTCGCCTCGAGTTAAGTCGTAGGTCGTTTGGCCTTAAGTCGTTTGCAGTTAGCTCGTAGCTCGTATGGCTCTTAAGTCCTAGGTCGTTGGCTTTTAAGTCGTTAAGTCGTTCGTTCCACTAAGTCGTTCAGGGCTTAAGTCGTTAAGTCGTTCGCGAGTTAGTACTTGGTCGTTTGACCTGTTTTTCTGCCAGCTCGCGTGGCATTCTCCACTTAGGTCGTATGACCTTATCCCTTAAGTCGTAAGTCGCTTGCCCCCTTAAGTCGTAAGTCGTAGGTCGTCGCCGACCTTACACTTGGTCTTTTTAGGTCGCGATTTTCCTTTGGTCGCAGGACTTTGTTAAGTCGTAGGTCGTCTCCGACCTTATCCTTAGCCTTGTTAGGTCGCGTGAACTCTTAGGTCGTATGACCTACTTTTCCTTAGGTCGCTGGACCAGCTTGCCTTCACTAAGTCGTACCGTGACGGGGCGCTGCCCCGCACCCCGCCGTGGGCGCTGCCCCCTGGACCCCCGCGACCTGACCGGGCAGGTCGAACCCCGTATTACTCTGCGTAGGCAATCTCGTCTGAAAAACATTGATCAGAATTTCTACTTTGATGGTTTTGGGATTGACTTCTTTGGACTTTACTCACGTCTTCGAACGTGAATTGATTTGTTCTACCATCGTTTTATGACTTGTCACTTTAAAGATATATGAAGGTTTCAATACTAATAGTAAATATCAAAACTCTTTCATCAAAGCGATTTCAACACTATTTTAAATATCAAAAGTTCGTTTCCTCAAACCGATTTTCAATCTACTAGTATATACAAGCCTTTACTTCACTCGAATGAGAAATCGACTTAAACGACTTAGTAAAACGAGTGGTATGAAACGCTTGCGTTCACTTCGTCGGTTAGCTCTTGGACTTGTTCGATTGAACCCTTTTTGTGACAATTTCCTAGTGAAGATTTACAGCTTGTTCGTAAATATTTAAGTTAAGCAAGTGGTTATGGGACATGAAGCTAAACTCATATATTTACTAGCTTGGTGTGATTGACACTTCTCGCTGATCATGATGATCAATTTTATGATTTAGACTAGCAATTGTGCGATGTCTCTTTGTCCATATGAAGGACTGTACTTCATTTTATTGAGCTTCGTCTCATTTCTTTGTGGGCTGGCAACCCAAGTACTTTTAATGTGTTTCGATTCATCTGATGTACCGTTTGTACTACATCGATGTCTCTGTCTTTCTGATTCATTGGACGTACCGTTTGCACTGCGTCAATGTTTGATTCATCTGATGTACCGTTTGTACTACATCGATGTCTTAGCTTTCTGATTCATTGGACGTACCGTTTGCACTGCGTCAATGTTCGATTCATCTGATGTACCGTTTGTACTACATCGATGTCTCTGTCTTTCCGATTCATTGGACGTACCGTTTGCACTGCGTCAATGTTTGATTCATCTGATGTACCGTTTGTACTACATCGATGTCTTGGCTTTCTGGTTCATTGGACGTACCGTTTGCACTGCGTCAATGTACCGGCTTTCATGCTCCTGTTTGGGATTGGCCATCCTTTTCTTGTGATTTCTGGATTTCTAATGATTGATTTCTGGAATTTTATGTTTCACCAGTTTTTACCATTGACATTGATGAGTATGTCATTTTATTGTGGCTTGGTGAATTAAATTAAGAATATGACATTCTTTTCTCTGTTTTGAGATTATTGAGATATTGTATGACTTTTATGGGATTTCTAATGTATACTTTTCATAGTATGACACCTTTTTGTTATCATACGTTCTATTATCATATCTCATATTCTATCTCATTTTATCTGATAATTATAGCTAGACTGATCCGTTTATTATTTTCTTCTTAAATAATACTCGGGTCAGACTGAGTTTTTACAGGTGCTTCTTCATGACTTCTTATCTGGAGCCATCTTCTGACTTTTGGCTAACTACTCTAGTTTAGTAGGTTTTTGTTGTATGAATTTGGGATGAGACTCCTTGATGTATACGTATTCTATTGTCTTGCACTTGTATCTATTCTTTTGTGTTATTGTGGATCTTATTTGACCACTACTCTGATGTACACTTTTAGGTGTAATATTCATATCTTATTCCGCCTTTGTGATATGAATCGTCTGTGACTGATTTGTTCTACGTTTATTTCTATATTTGTTTCCGAAGATCATTTATAGCCACCGTGTGATAGCTTTGTGTTTGTTTCGGTATGTCGGATTTCCTCCTTAAAAGATATGCATTCTATTCTATCTGACATATCGGTGCTCGCGCAAAGAAGTTACATAGATGGTCGCTCCTCAACAGCCTTATCCTCCGTGCTAATTGACAGCACTACACCGTAGTGTTCTTGGTTAGCGTGGGTATAAAGGTGGGGCGTTACAAAATAAATAAATAAATGTAGCGGAACAACATGATGTAGTGGAATAATTATAATAAATAATAATTGTACAAATCTTCGTCTTCATCCTCCAGAAATAAGGTCTTCAACCCTGAAATCCTCAGGCTGACCCGAGTGAATTGAAAAGACAAAACACTCGAGTCAGAACTAAAAGATCTTATGTAAGTTAAATCAGCGGTAACTATGAGTGGAACGGCGTCATAGATGTTTACGGGGTTTGACATCTCCTATCCAGTGTCTAACGTGAGTGCAATAACTTAAGAGATGTTCGGGATTTCCATCTCCTAAGGATCCGTTGAACTATCTACTATGTAGTACAATACGCTATTATAATATGTCTACAGTAAAGTAAAAGTATTAAAATAGCGTTAAGGCGTTACCCATATCCCCCTTAACACATTTTTATATATTCCCATAGTCTATATAGTAACGTAATTCCTCCGTAAACTGGAGGGCTATCAGAGGGCACTCCATAGGTATGGTACAAAACAAACTCGTAGAAAGCGCTCTAGGGCATGTGAACATGGCACTCGAGGCAATGCCAGGGTAGATATACCAATTACGGATCCGGACTGGTGGTAACGCATAGCAGCTACTACTGCCCACCTTGGACACACTCCCAAATCAAATCAAGGGTGGCCACTAAATCAATCACAAAGTAATAGAATGGTATCGAAGAAATGTGCCCGATCGGAGGTGCGACCTCACTTGGCCCGGCGTGGCTCCTGTTTTAGACACATCTAAGCCGACTCACGGGAGTCAGGGTCACGTCATACCTCATACAGAACTCATTCGCCAAACCATCCTACTTCATATCTGGAATCTCCACCACATACACAGTTGTTAAAGTGGTTTTCGGTATTGGCAGAGAGTATGACAATATCCGATCCCGGCTCTTTAACAACCAAACGCTTATTTCACACCGGATGGTTCTTTTACATTTCAAAAAGTCAATTCACAAATTTATATCAAAATATCATATTCGATTTCAAATCATATCTCTTTCGAAATCATATTCATTTTCAAAAATCACATTTACCTCCAAAATCATATTTACTCAAATATGTCATTTCCCAAAAGATATCAATTCGAGATTCCAACTTAGGTCGTATCATCATCAAGGATTTAAATATAAATACTTCAACTCTACACAGTTCGCAATTTTAGAAAATAATTTAGATAGTCAAAATAGTTTTAAAATAGTTTAAATTAGATTAAAACAATTTAAATAGTAAAATGGTTTAATATAGATTGTTAAATTAGGTTTAACTAGATTTAAAATGATTTAGATAGATTTAAAAATAGATTAAATGGATTTAGATTTTATTTAAGTAGATTTTTAAAATAGATTAAATAAATTTAAAATAGATTAAATAGATTTAAATAGTATTAAATAGATTTAAAATAGATTAAATAAATTTAATTAGTTTAAAATTGGTAAATTAGATTAGATTGGATTAAATAGGTTATAATAGACTAAAATAAATTAAAATAGTTTTAAATTGGTTGAAATAGTCAACTTAGTTAAAAATAGTTTAAATTAGTTTAAATAGATTTTAAAGTTATATCCAAACATTTCAATAACTCAATTCCGATAGATTCATTTATTTATGCCACTTCAACTTTGAAATTCCAATTTAAATCCTTTGAACAAATCATTAAATCAATTCCAATTTCAGCCTTTAAGTTTGGATTATCGAAAATAATTTAGTTTATATAAATCAATTTCTATTTCAAAATACCAGTTAACTAAATTCAAAATTTAAAGATTCAAAAATCATTTAATTTAACCCAATCCGGTGTCCGCATATAATTCTCTACCCTAGGGTCAAGTGATACGGATATTTATCATTTCAATCCGCAATTTACAATTTTACGGTTATATATCATTTCAAACCGCAATCTCGAATTTAAATAAAAACCCATAAAATCGCTCGAGTCTATCATTTCAACCCATAACGATTTTTCTCTAATCTATAGATCATTCGGATATGTATCATTTCAACCCATAGGGAACTTGCAGTTATAACAATAAAAAATACAACATCCAGTCATCCAATATCAACAATTAAACATTCATCACAATCATCATCCAAATAAATCAATAAACATCAATAGATAATTGATAATCAATAATAGGTATTAAATTGACAATTTAAATTCAATATTAAATTAAATGATGATTAAATGCAATAAGAGTCAAATTTAACTAGAATGACAATTTAAATATACCAAACATTGATCAATAAATTTCAAATCATATCATAAGTTTAATTTAACTAACATAAGAAATTTTAGAAGTTGTGAGTGGGTCAAAACACTCACCTTCGATTTTAAATCGAATTAAAATCCAATTTAAGCCCAAAATTTGAACAGTCTCAGAATTCGTCTAAACCAGCGTCAAAATGTCCAAAATTTCGATACGATCCCAATGAAACAAACCGCGCGTAAATTGGGCCTGTAAAAGTTATGTGAGTCAGAACTTTTAAAAATAAAATTTGGAAAAATAAATAAATAACCAAGTTAACGAATTAAACAAAGACACGCGTACCCTCTTCTTCATGCGCCTGAACGTTCTCGACCACGAAACCCTAATTTAGCCACCGCCTAAAACCGAGCCAACGTTGCCTCCCCAAGCCGTGCCACCATGATCAGAGCCTGCTTCCACTATCCTCTCTCCGAGCCGCCTCCTCCCATATCGTCTACGTCCATCGCGGCTCCAAGACGAACGACCGCCACCGCTCGACAAAAGCGCCTAATTTCGGCGATCGCGACCACTTTCCGATGGTTCACCACCGTAGATCATCACCAATAGTCGTCCTCCACGCCATGGTACTCTCCGATCATCCTGAAATTGAAGATCCACCGTCCACTTGGAAACCCTAGCAACGGACGGCTGAGCTTCTTCAGCAAATTCTGGTCAAACGATGCATCAGATTGGAAAACAAATTGCACCGGTGAATTATGCTCGACGAGAGCTTCGAATTGATATATAATTCGATATGGTTTGGAGGAGTTTGATTTTTTTTTGATTTGATTTGCAATTGAATTTGGAATTTGTTTGCTTTGTTTGCCATTGAGAAGAAGAAGCCAGAGAGAATTGTACATATAGACAAATGAAAATAAGAAGTAGCCAGGGTTTATAATGGGCTATTTATAGGTAGATCAGAAATAGAAAGAAATGGACAGGATTGATTTACACGTTGAACGATAGCTGACCCGAAAAGCTCGTTTTGTCTCCGGAACGAAAATGGGTCACTCCATATATCAAAATAGATGTTTCGATAATTTTAAACTCAATGGAACAGGTTTCAAGTCCTAATTCCATCGTATGAAGAAGTTAGCCTGAAAATTAGTTTATTTCAAATTGATTTCAATTAAATTGATTTTTAGGCGTTTCGAGTCCGTACGATCAAATGACAAGTCCGATCGCAACGAAACTTGAAATCTTACAATAATTCACCGTTATGGATCCGATGAAATTGGTTTCGTCGAAATCTGAGTCAGTGGCCAAAATGGCGATTTCACGTAAATTAAATAAATTAATATTAAATTGATTAAATCACATTTTCAATTCAAATTTATAATTTACAATTTCTATCATTTTAGATTACTTAGTACTTTATAATCCTTTAAAACAAATTTCTATATCAATTCAATATTCAAATTGCACAAATTACAGTATTTAATTTCAATTTCAAATAATTTAGTAATTATAAATTTATATTTCAATAATCCATTTATTTGATTGTCAATCTTGTTATTCAACCAATTATCATCTTATGGATATAATTAACACTGGTTTATATCTTAATACATTAATATTCCCCAATTTTATCTTAATTACTATTAACGTAATATTTAATTTCATTTAATTGCAGTTGGTTTCCAATTTAATTTAATAGACCAAATAAATAGGTAACATATATTTAACTATATTCAAATTATAACCAAGTATAACATTTAAATTATTTCAATTGATTGGACTATCATTAAAATATTTAATAATTAACTTAAATTTACATTATTACATTTCACTCTAGTTATTATCTTAACTCACATTAATGTAACATTTATTTGTAATTGATTAATTAAATTGGTAACAAATAACAATTGTCACCATTTCTACATTTAATAACATTTGTAAGTTTATTATTTACCACCAATTGTTACAACAACTTATACAACTCTACTATTATCAATTAAAATTAATTACACCTTATTTCATGAATTTACACCTTTTACATTATCGATTTCCCTTTAAATCCAATGATCAATTTATACCCACATCATTAATACAATAAATTTTCCATCTATAACTGATTATAACTTTTTAATTATTTCAATTAATTAGAATTACATTCAAAGAAATTGTGAATTACCTTAAATTAATACTGTTACCTTTTAATCCAATTACATTCTTATTATTTAATCACAAAATTTCATTTCTTCCAACATTGAATCACAAAACCTTATTAAATTTACAATTTTTAATTATCGAAAATTACAGATCGTTACAATTTTAGAAAAATCTATTTATATGGACAAGTCTTGATAAGAAAGAATAACATAACGAATTGGTTCGAACGACAATAACGACCCGAAAAACCCGTTCTGCCTCCGGAACAAAAGTAGTTCATCCCATATATCAAAATAGATGTTTTCGATATTTCTAAATCCAATTAAATATGTTCAAGTCCTAATTCCATCGTATGAAGAAGTTAGCTTTAAAATCAGCTTATTTCAAATTGATTTCAATTAAATTAATTTCTGCGGGTTTCAAGCCTGTACGATCAAACGACAAGTCCGATCGCTACAAAACTTGAAATCCTACAATAATTCACCGTTACAGATCCGATGAAACTGGTTTCGTCGAAATCTGAGACAGTGGCCACAATGACTATTTTCACGTTAATTAAATAAATTATTATTAAATTAAATTTATCACTTCTTATATTCAAATTAAATAACTAACCATTTTTATCATTTTTGATTACATAGACATCTACCATAATTTAAAACAAATTTAAATATCAAATTCAATATTAAATATTTCACTAGTTACAGTGTTCAGTTTCAATGGTAAAAAAAATCCAATTAATTAAAATTTAATTCCAATAAATTGATTTGAATTTGATTTCAATCTTTTTATTCAATCAATTATTACTTTATAGACATAGTTAACATTTGTTTATATCTTATTACACTAATATTCTACAATTATCATCTTTTACCATGTTAGTTGCAATATTTCAATTTCATTGAATTTTTGTCAATTTTATTAAAATTTTAAATCCCAATAAATTAACTTATCTTGGTTTCAATCTTTTATTTAAATCAATTATTGCCTCATGAATATAATTAAAATTTCAGTACATTTTATTGCATTCACCGTTTTACAGTTATCGTCTTAACTCATTTTACGTAACATTTAATTCCATTTAATTATAATTGATTAAATAAATTGGTAAAAAATAACAATTGTCACCATTTCTATATTTAATCACATTTGTATTTTTGTTATCTACACACAAATGTTATAGTTATTTACACAACACTAATTTTATTCAATTACAATTTATTACTTACTATTTCATTAATTAATATAACATTTAAGATATCAATTACTCTTTTAATCCAATTATCAATTAATACACACATTATTACAATTAATTTACAATCTATTACCAATTATAACTCTTTAATCATTTCAATTAATTGGAATTACATTTACGGTAGTTATCAATTACCTTAAATTAATACTATTACATTTTATTCCAATTATATTCTTATTATTAAATCACAAATTTTATTTCTTCCAACATTAAATCACAGAACTTTATTAAATTAACTATTTTAATTATCGAAAATTATGGGTCCTTACAATTTCCAACTTAAAAATTCTTAACTTGAATTTATTATTGACATATTATACACAATATCACTTATAAAATTTTATGTCCGTACACACCTTCATAAGGAGTTTGTTGTTTATGTAAACAAATCCCCAGTATTTCATAAATACATGACAATACTTCAAATAACCATTTAGTGATATCAATTTGGATTTGATATTTGCTTCATGTACCAAATACATAAACAAATCACCATATCATAGACAACATAACATGTATGATAATACCTATTACCAATGCATAAGGAATCTAACTTACATGTTCCGTATTAAACATTTTAATAAGGTATCCTTACATGTCGTTGGGACATTCCCAATACCTTTTCTACTTACTATAAAAGACATCATTTACAATCCAACATCGAGTATTAAAACAATTAAGACTGATTTTTAACATAAGTACATCATCAAAAATAAACAATATGTTGTTTACTTATAGGTTTAGAAATATCAATGTATCTTTTGACGCCCCTTCTTATGAACACACGCTTCCTCTGCATTTTGATTGATGATCGAACTATTTGATATTTCTATGAAAACACTTGTTCAATTTTGATTCTTTTCTGGATGATACTTTCGTATCCGTTCTCGGATCGTATCCGATAACTCACAAACTCAATATTGCTCCCACTGACTTCGCGACATTTTGGTTATTATGTGTATGCAGTTTACTCTAAATCATTATTTATAATTTTTTGTTTCAACACATACATATCAATATGCAAAGTCATATAAGTAGATAATTTTATGAGTAAAATCCGAACCAACTTGAGTATATTGAATAGTGAATCTATTACGCTAATTTCAATAAATGAAATTAACAATGTTATTCTTATCAATATGGCTCACTATGTTTTAGCTGCATTTGTCTTTCTCTTAAAGACACATTTTCGGCCAACGGATCATATTCCTTAGGGTATAACTATCAAAATCATATTTGACAATGTAATTGAATCTATTTCGGATATGCACATCGTACCATATCATAAAGTCAATACACTTAATGGTTTAATTAAATAACCGACGATTGTTTATTTTTAACATTGACAAGAAACTTATAGTTTCTCTTTAATGTACAAGAATATTCATTAGACGTTCTAATGTATTGTGCTCATTTAGGTTCGGTCAATTTTATTTCATCCCTTATAATTGGTTTTACCCTTGGATCGTATCCAAATCTGTGACGCCCCACCTCTATACTCACACTAGCCAAGGACACTACGGGGTAATGCCGTCGACTAGCATGAAGAATAAGGCTGTTGAGGAGCGACCATCTGTGTAATTGCTTTGTGCGAGTACCGATATGTTAGATAGTATGACAATTTCATTTCAAGAGGAAATCCGACATATCAAATACAAACTCAAAGCTACTACACAGTGGCTATGTGGGCTTCGAAAACAAATACAGAAATAAGCATAACACAAATCAGTCACATATATTCATATCACAAAGGCGGAAACAGATATGAATATAACACATAAAAGTGTACATCAAAATAGTGGTCATACAAGATCCACTACATCACAAAAGAATAGGTACAAGTGCTAAGCAAAAGAATAAGTATACATCAAGGAGTCTCTATCTCAAATGTATAAAAGCAAAAACTACTAAGCTAAAGTAGTTAGCCAAAAGTCAGAAGCTAGCCCCTACTAAGAAGTCAAATGGAAGCACCTGAAACACCTCGGTCTGACCCGAGTATTATTTAAGAAGTAAAATAATGAACGGATCAGTCTAGCTATAAATATCATATGAGATGAGAAAGGATAAGAGATACCACAAAAATGTATGATAACAATAATGCCATACAGTGATAAGTATACATTCGATAACAATGAAAATCATACAATATCTCAAATCTTGTCAAATATCCAAAAAAAGAAAATCACATTCTTTAGCTTATTCACCAAACCCCAAATATTGACAAAACATATCAATGTTAACCGCAAAAATTGGTGAAACACAAATTCCAGAAGTCAACAATTAGAAATCCAAAAAAACAAAAAATGGGGAGGCTTATCAAAAACGGGAGCATGAAAACTTACCAACACGTGTATCACAAACGGGTCGCTATCCCATAGAGCTGGTGTAACGGCGTAGTGTAATAACGGTACACCCGAGGAACCTGAAACTCAAATGAGCCAGAACAATGACGTAGTGCAATAACGGTACGCCCGATGAACTTGAAACTCAAATAATTCGGAACAACGACATAGTGCAATAACGGTACGCCCGATGAACCTGAAACTCAAATAATCCGGAACAAAGACGTAGTGCAATAACGGTACGCCCGATGAACCTGAAACTCAAATAATTCGGAACAACGACGTAGTACAATAACGGCACGCCCGATGGACCGAACTCCATAAAACCCATAGGTCTCTGGCCTATAAAAATGAGACGAAGCTTAATAGAACGGGGTACAGTCCCCCACACGGACAAAGAGACATCGCATATCGCTAGTCTAAACCATAAAATGATCATCATTGATCAACAAGAAGCGTAAATTACACTAAGCTAGTAAAGAAATGAATTTAGCTTCATGTCCCATAACCACTGGCTTAACTTAAATATTTACGAACAAATTATAGATTTCCACTCGAAAATTGTCACAAGATTTCAATCGAACAAGTCTAAGAATTAACCGACAAAATAAACGCAAGCATTTCATACCACTTGTTTTGCTAGGTCGTTTAATTGGATTTCTCGTACGAATGAGGTAAAACTTTGTATATACTAATAGATTGGAAAATGGTTTTAAAACGAGCTTTGTATTTAAAAGTAATGTTGAAATCATTTTTGTGAAAGAGTTTGAGTATTTACTACTAGTAAAGAAACCTTTGTATTTAAAAGTGACAAATCACAGAAATGATTGTAAAAACAATCTATCACCAAAAATCCACATTCGACGACGTGAATTCAAACCATAAAAATCGATATCAAATCCCAATCAAATGGATATTCCCAAAAATTCATTAAATGAAGTCATCAAAGTCGATAATAATTGACAACAACTAACCGGATCACAAAAATCGATAAAATTTGGAAATCCACTCAAAAACTGCCAAAATAGGCAAAATTGGACAGTTCCAGACGTTTGAAATTACCAACCAGACGTCTGAACCACTAACAGACATCTGGTTGGATTTCCAGACGTCTGGATTTTGCCTTTGCCTTTTTTCTTTTTCCAGGGACCAATTCCAAACGTATGGATTTTCAATCCAGACGTCTGAAATTTCCTGCTAGGCAAAAATCAGCCTAGCCCAAAAAGGGAAAAAATCCAAACCGAAATGCGATCGAATGAGCGATGGATGCTAGGGATTTATGCTAATCGACAACCCAGCCCTATAGGCTCTTTGATACACCACCAAAAACATGTCAAAACATCCAAGATAGGATCTTTAAAGATTTTGACTTTAAAATACCAAAATTGGAAAATTCACCAAATCAATTCAAATAAAAGCAAATGAATATGAAATAGATGTTAGGAATTCATACCTAACAACAATGAAAGCTATAGACATAGATGTGAGTTCAAGAACTCACCTTTAAACTCAAATATAGAAATGAGAAGCTCTAAAATAAGCTAAGGTTGATTTCTCTTCAACAACACCTCTAGAATCTTCAATCTATTATCAAAGGTGAAGTTTTTCCTAAGTTAGGTTATAGGAGTTTCTAAAAATTTAAGAGAGATTGAGATGGAGAAGATGAAGAGGATGCTTACCTAAGCTTCGCTTTGATTTTGGAGCTTGAATCTTGAATATCCTAGTAATCTAGGGTTTAGGAATTTTAATTTCCCTTTCTTTCCCCCATTTTCCTTTATCTTGAGAGTGTTAGAAAATAGAATGAATGAATGAAGAGGAGTGGAGTGAGAGTTTGGGTATTAGATGAGTTGGTGGGCTGAAACCCAAACCTAAAGCCCAATAGAAAAATAGCAAAATTCTACTCAACTCCAAACATATCGATGTTTATACTCAAAAAAGTTGTAAACGTCGTTTTGAACTCAATGGAAGTAGTCTCGAGTCCGGATTCGACCGTTTACAAAAAGTCACGTTTTGGACTTTTAAATTCAACTAACGATGCTATATTTAAACAAACCATTTAAATATATTATCGTAAAAATATGCGGGTTGTTACAAAATCCATTCTATACCAATAATTTCTTAAAGAAATTCCTTCGCTATGAAGTTGGTATTTTTTGAAACAATAGTTGTTTCTTAGTGCAATGGAATGAGCATTAGTAAACATTTTATAAATTGTTTTATATAAAACAGATTTTGTACTAGTTCATAATATATTTATGTTCACAACATAAATTAGTTATCTAATGACCATAGTTCCCAAAATTCTCTTGGGTTGATTCATACAAGATCCGTTACAATTATTACGTGCCGTTTTTTGATTTGCACAACCTGCCAACTCCTTAGCCTTGAATATGTAGGGGTTTCTTATAATCCCTTATCTTGTATGTTTTGTAAACTATTCTTTAGATCATATTAATTTTAACCTTTGTGTACTACTCTAAAGCACATATATTATAAAAAGAGTTTAACTCAACTTTACTCATCATTAATCATACTTTGTCCAACAATGTTCGATTACTCCTTATCAATACATAATTATGTATTGTAGGTATGAGTGACCTTCAAGATTGAACCTTTATTTATTTAGGTACGTTCGGAACAATTTCCAACTACTTACATGTTCAATCAAATTGAATCATTTATGTTGCATGTTATATTATTTACTTTTGTTTTATATTCTATGAGCTTATCATAGACTTATACATGCGTATCATACACATGTCCATGTATTTGGTAATTCATCGATGAATATGATAAAGTACATGGAATGATGGAATCGTTTTGGTATTAATAGAGTTACGATTGTATACATATATTTATATGTATTAATCTGAAGATTTCTTCAACTCTTATGACATTCCCATTGAATGGGCGAATGGCCCTTAATTGTTTGAGATATAATTACCGGTGTCATGTGATTCATAATCATATAATAAAATTGTTTCTCAAAGGTACATTAGTCTATAATTCCAAAATAATTGTAAATAATTTTAGATTCTTCATTATTTTCTAGTGCATCATTTTGTTATGAAACCATATACCACATTATAGTTTTATGTCATAATGAATATTCATAATATTTACATTGAACTATAACTATGTCTATTTTTCAGTTGACACTAAAAAAATAGTCATTATTTCATAAATAATGTTTGGCATGTTTTACGAAGATAATTTTCATAACTTAATGCAATCAATAAGTGTTACATGACATGCTCCCATTATTTCCACTATTACTATAATAGCGTACTAAATTCGTAGGTCCATTATTCACTTAATATAGATTATTTATTTCATATGCTGCAACTAGTTTATAGTGGAGAGTTTTTTAATCAAATATGTTGAACTCAAAGAAATAAATCTAATAGAAAACCATTTTCTATATGAAAATATATTTCGAAATAGAAATCGTATTTCTTATTCCAATGTTAAGTATAAATTATTATTATTACAATTCTCATTTTCAATGTTTCTTTATGAAGCATGAATGACTATTCACTCTCTTCATCCCAATTGTACTGTAAATCACATCTACTCTCCAAATGATCTTTACAAAAGAAAACTTTAATATTCATACAACAATCAGAGTCTAATGTATCACTAGCCTAGACAGTTATAACAGTCCGTCCACACAAATACTGATAAATACAAAACAGGACATACGCGGAAGATAAAATACGTCAGGTCTTGGTGGCATCTAGCTCATCTCCTGAAGCTCCAAAGCGTCCAAAGCTAACTTTGGAAAAATACTCGGGTCTACCTGAGTATTATAAGAAAATAACACCTAGATCAGTCTAGTAAACCAGCGTGAGAAACTCAAATCATATGGATTGTTGTATTTATAAAACCATTTCAAAAATAAAAGTATCTTGTAAGACCAAGCCGCACATAAATATGGACGGGTTTTTACCTTACGATAAGCAAATCATTTTATATGAAAATCTAGTGATATTATAATAATATTCAGGGTTTAAAATAAATAAAGAATCATAGCCGGAATGGTTACATTAATTACATTCAACAACATATTTAATATACAACTAAGTCCGTAAAGGCACGTATTGGAAAATGGATTTCATGCAATGACAAGGCACTGGGGTACCACCTACCATAATACACCTCTAGATAAAATGTACCGAGAGCCTCCATGGACCCTTTGCCAACATAGAACTGGCCTACCCCTTCCTGAATAGTACCAAATATGTCATCACCCTGGTCTCTTTGTAATCTTTTCTCATAAGCTCATATGCACATACCAAATCCATAAATAGTGATCTAGAAAGATGATGACCATACCCTAATGGTAGTGAACCACATAGCCCCACCGCATCCCTTATTTTAATCATTCTCGGATGTGAGGCTTGAGGCTATGTTTTACCTTTTATAAAGCAATCCCATTTGGAATGCTAGCATTGCCCTCCAAGCAATAATGCAACGCCGTTATTCATTTATACAAGTTGTTCAGGATATGAACAAACCGAAAGCACTAATTCTACTACATCCTTTTTGGAATCACCCTTAGGATTAGTAGTAAGTAGCCCTTGCACTTAAAAGAACTCCGTCTTCAATTTCCATTATCTTCAAGATGTCTCCATTTCGAATGCTTATGTTGGTTCGAAGTGGTTTTCGGATAACTCATGCTTATTCGATCCCGGTCTCTCCGAACCAACAATCAATAGCTTTTTAGTTGACTCAATCCTGGTTCTTTCAGAAGTAAGCGGGCGATATAAGAGTCCTAAGGAGATCTCAAATATCCACCCTTAAAGCGAGAGACGTTTCATCGAAATGAGTTCTCCTATGGGAATCTCAAACCGTGTGAAATCGCGAAGCTTTCATATACTTCTAAGTCAAAATAGGTCAAGTTATCGATAGTGGACAAACCACTATATGGTGTAAATATATGGTTTGCATATGGAAAATCGAACATCACACTGTTAGAACCATATATATGGTGTTTTGATGATAACAACCATACAACAATGCTACTAATATGTTTATTAAGTTATTTCAGGTCAAAATGATAATGGAAAAGGTGAAAAATAAATTGGTGAAAAAATATGCAAAGTTGGGACTCGAACCCGGGTGGGCTGAGAGATGAGCGCATGCTTTTACCACCGAACTAAGCAAGCTTTTGGAAATAATGCTTATTCAATCGACTGAAATCCTTGCTCAGTCGACTGAACTAGCCTAAGTTGACTAACTTATAAAAAAAAACGACTGAATCAAGCCCGAAGTTCTGGGCCAAAATTTACCACTTTCAGTCGACTGAATTTGATCCTCAGTCGACCGAGCTAGTATAAATATGGCTATTTTTTTTGAATGGGTGCCTTCGTGTCTCTTTGCTCCAGAAGTTGCATCTCTTCGCTCCTACAGCCACTTCTCTTCATCGATGTCGAATTTGGAAGGTTGCATCCCTACATTGGCATCCCTACAACAACTATATAATCCCTTAACCATTCATGAATCAAAACACATTGAAAACAAAACTCTATACTTTGAATTCTAGGCCTCAAACTCTCAATTCCTAAGCAATACTCCGAATTCCACGAAACATGCGATTCAGAGATTTCAACTAGTATGCTTCATCTCCACATCCCATATTCTAGTCGTATAAACTCCTTACCTCTACACCTCCACTCAATATAGTTTGGTATGGTTATATGAGTTATTGTACATCAAAGTGACATTCTGTATATCAAGATACGCTATGTCAGAAAGTAACATTTGTTACACTACTTATAACTGCTGTTGAAGTCCTGTTTGGTTGTTCAGGCAGAGTCTGTAAACCTGTTCCTCTGGGTGAAGTGAGGGTGTTCATAGTGAAATTCCTAAGAGGTGCTTAGGGACTGGACGTAGGAGAAGTGCTCCGAACCGGTATAAGATCGACTGTGTTATCTACTATTTTATTCCTGCTGCATTTACATTGTTTACAACTGTTGTCCATCTTTGATCCTATGCATAGCGACTAACAATCACCACTTTTCGATTTTAACGCCATACTATCCCTCGATTAACAATGAAGTCGGAAAAGATATAGAACTACCCTTACCTTAATATACATTCTTAAACTCTCACAGATATAAATGAGTTTCCATATCTCAAAATTTAGTGTTAAGTATACGATAAAATACCTTCCATATACTTAATTAATCATGACCTATTTATAGAAATTAACCCTCTTATACTTATCACACTTTCGACATTTTGACTTCTCTATCCCTTGCCCAAAATCGAAGCTAAGTAAGTTCGGGCACTAGTGTCACTTGACCTTGCCTTAGTTAAAGCACTCAGTTTCTAGATCTTACAGATAGAGGAAAATCTAGTAATTGGATTTTAGCATTAAATATAAGATGACTTACTTTCCATAAACGTGTCAACATTTTAGTACTGCTTATCTTATTTGTTTTACGCTACTTAATGGCATGGACAAAGAAATCCCTTGCATAAAACAAAGTCTGTTTAAAATAATATGAAAACCAACTCCATAAATTTATTACTAGCCTTTGATTTCAAACTAGTCATTGGAAACATTTTCCAAACTCATTTATTTAAACCAAAGCTTAATTTCAAAAGACAAGATCCTTTCTTTTTGCTTTTTAGCAAAGCTAAGCGGGGTTGGCTGGTCCCCTACCAGTTTATTGCATAACAATAAATGAAACCAAAACAGGCTCGGATTGTAAAAAAATATTAAAACATAACAAGAATGTCATAGTCAATTTTGAAACAATACAAGATCCTTTCTTTAAATAAAGTAAACAACTTATTTAATAATAACCAATTGTTACGAATCAAACTTCTTTTCCAATTTTTCGAAACTATTTACTATAACAAGAATGCCATAGTCCATAATCTTTTTCTCGAAAATATTTATTACAATAATAGTGTTGTAACCATGCTTTCTTCTTACTTAAAATCATATTTAAAACACTTTAACCACCATTTAAAACCTTCATTCAAATATCACTTAAAAGTCACCACTTTTGGAAAGAATTTGACATTGGAAAATAAAGGAGTTTCTTTTGTATAAAATAAACCCTTACTTAAATATTTCATACAAATCCCGTTAGAAATATATTTAAATTCCAAACCACCTTTAAAAATACATCTAAATTTTTAAACCTATTTTAAAGGAATTTACAGAATATCTAAAGTAGATAAACTTTACTAAAATCATATTTTTTTCAAAGTGCATCCATGGCGACTATCACTATATGGACCGTAAGTTTTAAAACTTTGTTTTGTAAATAAAATAGTTTTTAAACTCCATTTTCTTTCTATAATTTAAACCACTTTAAATACCTTTACCAAAAAGGTTTGAAAAACAAAAGTCAAGTCAGAAACCATTTCAAAACACTTTAGAAAACAAAATAGTAAACCATTAAAAAGAAAGCAGGGGATTTCAATGTTGCATAAAAAAATCAACAAAGTAAGTCCACTAGCAACAACATCCACCTCATCACATCATATATAACAAGTAATAATGGAAAGTAAAATCAACGTAGCGAGTAACTCCTTAGAGTCCCTCTACAATATAGTCCCCTATAAATCCTCGTGTATATGCACTTCGAAGTGTATCGTTGTAACCTATTCGCTACGACAACTTCAACTTCCATTCATTTAGCTTGTCTCCTATCTGAACCCTATATGTCATCCGTTTTTAAGCGGGAACCAATCCGTAACATCCTGGAAAAATATAATAACTTATATTAAAATACAGTGATTAATTAAATATTTGAATTTTAAATTAAATATTGATTGAATGGATTTAATAACCTTATTTAATCCCTTTTAGTTAATAAATAATAATGGTGAACTCATTTGTAAATTTATTTACAATAATAAATAGTTCGAATAAATAACAAGAAAATCATTTGTTAATAGAACGACTTGACTTTTATTGACCCTTTTTTAAATGGATTTATAGGATTTTTCCATAATTTTTAATTTGAAAAATATTTAAATTATCATTTGACGTATTTTCGACAAACGATGATATTTTTAAAATTTCACAAAATAAGATAACCCATATATTTTATTATTGTTTTGTGATCTTGTCGCAGTAATGTACACAATCATATTTTGTTTGTTGTTCGCGGTTTGTACGCGAAAAGAATTCTATGCAACGAGATGCTGGAAATTGTGAAATAAACTAACTTCAATACTTCAAATATTCAACCCTATGACTTTTCCCTCTTTCTCATTTCATTTTCCCTCCTTCTCTTTTCTAGTAAAAAGAAAATAACGTCTTCCTCCTTTTAAATTCAATAACAAATCAAATACTCAACTAAAAATTATAAAGTTGGGTTCTTTGGGTTCGTATTGAAGAGATCTACAAATACATATGGGTATTTTTTGGTGTGATTAAGATATGCCATTATCGAAGTTTTGCATCGAACTAGGGTTTCATTTTATCGATGTTTGGGAAGGACTTTGGCCGAGGCGATGTTTGCGATGAGTTGCTAGAGCGAAGACGGAGAGATGGTCATTGTTTGGGGGCGTGCGATCACCTATGGAATATCACATCTCTAGGGTTTTCAGGTGCATGGTCTACAGGTCGTGTTTTGAATAGCATGTTCAAGCTTCGACCCGTGGTGTCCGATTGAAGGAGAAGGCGAAGAGGACTTCGTTGGCGATGATGACACTTGATTTCGTCGATCGAAGAGTGAGTTGTGGTGGTGCATGCATGACATTGTTGTTGAGCATATCATATACACAGCCTTTGTAATGACCCGGTTTTTCAGTCGTTTGAATTTAGAATATTTAATTGAATTTAAATATTGAAAAGTGAATTTTACAAGTTAAATCAATTAAATAATTGAATCTAGAATCTAATGTGAATAAAAATGATTTCTAAAGTTGATTTAAATTCTATTTAAATAGAATGGTGTTAGTGAAATTTTAAAATTGATTTAAAAGTGAATAAAAATAAATTGGAATTTTATACTTTAATTAACGTGTAAAAATAGTCATTTTTGATACTGTCTCGGATTTCGATGAAACCAGTTTCATTGAATCTATAATAGTGAAATATAGTATGCTGTCGAATTTCGTGTCGATTAGACTTACCGTTTGATCGTGCGAGTTCGAAACGCGCAGAAACTAATTAAAGGAATTTAATTAAAATAATTCGATTTCGAAAAGCTATCGTCTGTATATGATGGAATTGGCCTCCGATACATATTCCATTGTGTTCGAAATAGGGGTAAAACATTAGGAACGCCAGGTGAAACACCCCACACCCCTTAGTATTCCCAAAAAGGGCACACCAAGGATGTGGTGCGTTATATGTATAACTAAAGCATCACAGAGACTAAGATTTACAAGACAAATAAGAAAAAACAGCTGAAACATTTAAATAATAACTTATCATTCAAAATTAAACTTCATCTCAAAATAAGTCATAAAAACATAACATATCTCAAAAACTTAAAATGTCTCATGAAAATACATCTCAGTCACATAAAATTAGAGTATAACAACAACAACAACAACAACAACAACAACAATAATAATCCCTCTCACAAGTGCCAACCCATCATTAGCCAAATGAAAAGATGAAAAGCAGAAGAATACATCTGAAAATGAGAAAACTCAGGGAATGAATCTTCAAGCAACCTGAATCAACTATCCTCAACTCTGCTGGCCTACTAAGGGAAAAGGAAAGATAGAGGAGTGGGTCAGACAATAAGTCTGGTGAGTGAAAGTAATTACTAGCATTTCTAAGCAAGATAAAGATAATAGACTAAGAAATAGTTCTAGCTTAAAAGGAAAATACAGAAAAGATAAAACTCGAATAAAATACCGTTTCTTATTCTGTTTGACTGTTTGCTTTGATTGTTTGATTGTTTGCACTTGTCTTAAACTACTGTGATTAGGCTGAAATCTTAATCCTATCTCAACTGCTAACTTGATTAGGCTGAAATCCTAATCCTACTCATTGATCGGCCTTTCCTATCTCTATTGTGCCACTGTGAACCAATCCTGTTGGTCACAGCAAAATACACCTCTTTAGCGCTTAGGACGTAGTAGCAAATTATTTACCCTAATCGATGCCGCACACTCGGTCATCCCCGGTACACACTAACCATCGCCCCATATTTGACCCTTTATTTACCCTAATCAGCATAAGCGTGCCCAGCCTCACCTATGTGTGAGACCATCAGTCCTCGACCTGAAAGGAAATGCTGCCGGTACTGGTCCTAACAAACAAATCTTCTAGCTTTGCGCCCCTTGCCCAAATCTCCAAATTTGAGCCTCTATCTATTGGTCACTTATTTACCCTAATCAGCATAAGCATGTCCCAGCCTCACCTATGTGTGAAACCATCAGTTCTAGACCTGAAAGGGAATGCTGCCGGTACGGGCCCTACTTTTATATTTGCTTATTAACTTAATCCAAGATCTAAGTTTTAAAATAAGCCTCTTCTGTTATTTCTGCTATATTTGCTTATTAACTTAATCCAAGATCTAAGTTTTAAAATAAACCCCTTTTGTTATTTCTTTCTTTCTAATTATAACCTATGTTATAATTGTTCTTGCAACCGTTACTCTTCTATTTTCTCTTTTTAGTTATAACCACTTGTTATAATCATGCTTGCAAATATCTTAAATTTGCCTATTTCAGTCCATCTCTATTTTTATTTCAGTTTTTCTCATTTTACATCCAATTTTTGTTAATTTAGTATTATTCTATTTTAATCCATATTTGCGAATTCTTCTCTTTTTAATATTCTATTCGCATCAAAAAGAATTAAATCTCTAAAAAAAGAAATTAACATTTACAGGCTAAATTTCAACTTAAAACAGATGTAAATAACTGTGTTTCCTGGAGATTTGACCAGGCAACTAAGTACTCGGCATTAGCGAACACTCGACATCTAGGAGTACTCGGCATCCATGGAGCGCTCGGCATCCAAGGAGCGCTCGGCAATGGCAAGCGCTCGGCATCCAGGCTCGGCATTGGCAAGCGCTCAGCATCCAAGGAGCGCTCGGCATCCAGGAGTGCTCGGCATCCAGGTTCGTCCGGCATCCAAAGATTGTTCGGCATTCATCCAACCTCTGTCGACTTCAACCATTGCTCGGCATACACTCCCCACTCAGCACCTCACTTCTGTTCGGCATAAGAAGATCGTTCAGCATTCTTCCCAGCTTGCCCGGCTTCAATTATTGCTCGGCTTACTCTTCCCACATAACAAGCATCATTCGGCATGAGGAGGATGGTCCGGCATCCGACCGTTCGGCTTGTTTGGTTCGACATATAGGGACCAGTCCATATGGGCCAAGGGATTCAACTGGCAGGCCTGCCAGGGAAGTCCAACCTACCTTTGTCTATAAATAGAGGGGCAGGGGCACAGTGAAAGGGACTTTTTTTTGAAAACACTGGGGAGACTCTACCGCTTTCAAGACTCATCCTCTTTACTTAGCAATTGTATTCAAGTGTTTGGTCTACGGATTGTATCTGTAATCAATCATCAAGTAAAGCAATAAAGTTTAACCTCAAAGTGGACGTAGGCAATTACGATGAACCATTATAAATCCGGTGTTCTTACTTTCTGCATTCAAATTAGCATATTCTTCCTTGTTTAATTTAAATTCATCACTTACATCTCTACACAATCTTTCTCAACGAGGTTAGTGACCAATTTTGGTGCTAACACTTTGGTGCTTTCACTGAGAATTGAATTCTCAGACCTCAAGGATCTGCTTTGAAGCTACTAGATTGAATAAATCCCCCAAAGAAGATCCGACTCATTGATAGGACGTCCGTTGATTCTACTCAGAGTTCATACCAATAACTCTACAATGGCAAGACCACGTACCAGATCAGCTTCTCATAATGCGGACGCCCACGAGACTGCAAGCGTGCATCAAGCAGGACCTAGCAATCAGCAAGCGATTCCAGGTGCAGGGACTACCGCCCAGGACCAAATGCCGGTTGTCACCAGAATAGAGTTCAACGACTTGATGAGAGAACTCAGGGAAAGTAGAAGACAACTCGGAGAGCAGATGCAAGCCAACGCCAACCTCATGCCACAACTCACTCAACAACAGCACCAGAATGCTGGGGGCAATCCCGCTCCTTATTCCTCATCCGATAGCTCAACTTCCTCCGATGAACCTCCCAGGCGTAGACGCCGTAAGACTGAAACTGCGCGGGCAGGTGCTGCTGTCCGAACAGCTGGAAACTTAGGAACTGGAGTGCAGGTGGAGGCTGGAGGCCCAGACCATCAAAACGCTAACGATGTCGAACCTCAAGATGCACGTTTGGTAGATCGCCAACAGAGGAGGCATCAGCATGATCAGTCACGTAGAGCAGACTCCAACCTTCCACCTTCCATACAAACACCAGACCTGACAGCCATGATCAGACAATTGATGAAAGAGAATCAAGGCTTATCGAATGACGATTGGGGAGTGTTGAGAAGTCATACTCCGTTCACAGACATTGTTCTACAGGCAGCGTACCCTAGAAAGTTTAGTATGCCAACTATCCCGGCTTATGAAGGAAAGACTGATCCCAGACAGCATGTCATGAGGTACGAGTGGATGATGGATTCAGCTAGAGCAAATGATGCAACCAAGTGTAGATGCTTTTCAATTACTCTATCTGGGATCGCTACTATATGGTTCACCCGACTTCCTCGGCGGTCCGTATCCAGTTTCGAGGAGTTGGAGAAGAAGTTTATAGAACAGTTCAGGATACACACTACTCGTCCAAAGGACGTGATGTCTCTATCAAGTGTAATCCAGACTCCTGGGGAGTCATTGAAGGAGTATTTACAAAGATTCCATGTTGCGGCGACTGAAGTCAGTAATCCCAATGATCATGCAATTCTAATGGCTGTGATGCGAGGGGTGGATCCGGATTCTGAGTTTGGAGACTGGCTGGCAGGAAAACCTCCGACTACGCTGGAGCGTTTTTACTCAAAGGCACATCAGTTCATAAGAAGAGAGGAAGCCAGGTGGGTAAGGCGAGATAAGGCACCGGGACCTGTCCAGGAGTCCGTAAAAAGCGACATTGCTGTAAAGCAGTCCGGAGACAACTCGGGAAAAGTCCAAGTCAATGTCCAGAACAAGCCCGGGCAGCCTAAGGAATCCGGAGGAAGAAGTCAAGGGAAGAAGAGAGAAGCGGGGAAGTGGAAGCCGAGAATTCCAAGCTACAACGAGTATACCCCGCTGAATGCGTCTCTTGAGAACATTTACCTATCAACCTGCAATACCTTTCAGTACAGAAAGCCACGTCCAAAGGAGTCAACCGAGGAACAGAAGCGGACTGGGAAATACTGTCGCTTCCATGAGACTTATGGGCACAATACGGAAGAGTGCAGACACTTACACGACGCTATAGAGAAGTTGATCAGGCAGAAAAAGTTACAGGAGTTTGTGAAGGATCCACAGGAAGGAGGACAGGGAACATCCAACCCAGGTCGTGCACCAGCTCCGCGTCATCCCGAGGAGCCTGCCCGGACTGTGGGTAGACTAGTCATAAACACGATCATCGGCGGGCCTCACCCCGTAGATAAGAATTGGCAAGAGATGGAGTGGTATGCTAGTTCCCTGAAGCACACAGATTTTGAGTGTTGTTCCAACGTAGAGGATGGGACCCCTGCTAAACAGCTGCGCGTGATGACAGACGATATAGTATTCAGAAACAGAGATTCTGACCAAGTGGAGGCTCCTACCATCGACCCGATGGTCATATCTGCGACAATCAGACCGGCTTATGTGAAAATAATTTTGATTGATTGTGGAAGTTCTGTCAACATCATCTTCAAGAAGGCTTATGACCAGATGAAGATGGGAACGAAGGATTTGAAACCGTCTAAAGCTCGTATACATGGCTTTAATGGCGCAACGACCGATGCAGTGGGGTATGTTGAGTTACCAGTTGAACTGGGACAAGGCGAACGTCGGAGGGTGCGAATCCTACCCTTCGTAGTTTTGGATGTGGATTCTCCATACAATGTGTTCTTGGGCCGACCGGCCCTGGCTGAGTTTAGGGCAGCATTAGCCCCGTGGTGCTTAACTTTGAAGTTCCCAAATGACAAAGGAGTAGGTGTTGTTCATGGCGACCAGGCGACTGGTCGTGCCTGTTATGTGGCTGAGCTCCGAGAGGCCCATCGGAGGGAGAAAGGAAAGGTTGCGGACAATCTCGTCCGCATCCATAATACTGATAATTGACAAGTAGTGCCCGAGCCCTGGCTCGGGCATAATTCTCGGATCTTCAGAGACATAGATCCGAGAGACGACGATGAGAAACCCAGGGAAGAAAAGGCAGCGCCGGCTGAATTAACAATTGACATTTCAGTCAGCCTAGATGATCCATCGCGAGTACTGAAGATCAGATCACAACTCAGCCCCGCAATGACTGAAGACCTTAGTGATTTCCTCTGAGCGAATCTTGATGTTTTCGCCTGGACGCATTCTGATATATGCGGGATTTCTCCTGCCATTACGAGTCATATGTTGAACATAGACCCGAAATATGTCCCGGTTAAACAAAAGAGGAGAGGAATGGACCGAGAGAGGTCCGCTGCTCTCAGAGAGGAGGTGGACAAACTCAAAGCCAATGGGTTCGTCCGCGATGCCCTCTACCCTGAATGGGTATCGAACCCCGTGCTGGTGAAAAAGGAGAATGGGAAATGGAGAACTTGCGTAGACTATTCCGATTTGAATAAGGCATGCCCCAAGGACAGTTTCCCGTTGCCTAGGATTGATCAGTTGGTCGACTCCACTGCAGGACACGAGCTGTTATCATTCATGGATGCATACTCAGGCTACAATCAAATCCCGATACATATTCCGGACCAAGAACACACCAGTTTCGTCATAGACGTCAGGCTATATTGCTATGTAGTAATGCCTTTCGGATTGAAAAACGTAGGAGCGACTTATCAGCGTTTGGTGAATCGAATGTTCAAAGACCAGCTTGGTAGAACGATGGAAGTCTATGTGGATGACATGCTCGTGAAGTCGCGACAGTCAAACGACCACATTCGAGACTTAGCAGAGATGTTCGATATACTCGGATATTATGGGATGAAGATCAACCCTCTGAAGTGCTCCTTCGGCGTTGCGTCGGGGAAGTTCTTGGGATTCATTGTTAACGCAAGGAGAATTGAAGCTAACCCAGAAAAGATTCAAGCTATTCGAGATGTGCAAGTGCCCAGAACTATAAAACAGGTGCAAAGCTTGAATGGGAAAGTGGCTGCGCTGAGTCGATTCATATCCAGAGCCACGGACAAGTGCATTCCTTTCTTTGATATAATAAAGAAAGGGAAGAGGAATTTCGAATGGACATCTAACTGTGAGGTAGCATTCCGAGATCTGGTGAGGCATTTGGAGAGTCCTCCAGTGCTGTCAAAGCCAGTAGACCACGAGATGCTGTACGTATACTTGGCCGTATCCCCACATGCTATAAGTGCGGCTTTGGTCCGCGAGGAGGACCGAGTCCAAAAGCCGGTGTATTACGTTAGTAAACGTTTAACGGGGGCAGAAAGAAATTACCCTAAAATTGAGAAATTGGCCTATTGCTTGGTGATTGCATCACGTAAGCTGCGCCCATACTGTCAAGCACACTCAGTCAGTGTCTATACCGATCAGCCCCTACGGCAGGTACTCCAACGACCAAAAACTTCTGGGAGGTTATTAAAATGGAATATCGAGTTGAGCTAGTTCGATATTACCTACTTGCCACGAAGAGCCATACAAGGGCAAGCATTAGCAGATTTCATCGCTGAGTTTACTGTATCTGACGAACCAGATAATCACAATGTCATTCCCCTCGTTCGATGGAAATTGTACACCGATGGGGCATCAAACGACCGTTGCTCTGGAGCTGGCGTAGTTCTTGTAACTCCAGAAAATCGTTCGATCTGTTACGCTTTGAAGCTCAATTTCCCGGCTACGAATAATGAAGCAGAATATGAAGCACTGGTTGCTGGCTTAAAACTCGTTGGAGAACTTGGGGTTAAATCAGTTGAGATCTTTTATGACTCGCAACTGGTGGTGTACCAAGTGCGAGGAGACTACCAAGCAAGGGGACAAAACCTTTCTCCGTACCTTGTTCTGGTTCAGGAACTATTATCGAACCTCGAACATTATGACATTTCGCATGTCCTGCGTGAATAGAACAAAGAAGCCGACTCATTGGATAAATTCGCAAGCACTGGCGATGCACAGCAAATGGGATTGTTTCCCGTTGAAACCTTGCATGCTCCAAGCATCGACGCGATGAAAGTTGATTTTTTGTTTGAAACAGGAATCGAGAGAGAATCATGGATAACCCCATTCAAACTATACCTGACGACCGGGACTTTACCAGAAAAAAGGAGCGAAAGACGACAGGTCATTCGAAAGGCCGCGCGATATGTGATGCAGGATGGACTAATGTATCGAAAGGGGTTCTCGGTCCCCTTATTACGATGCATCGCCCATGGTGAGACAAAACGGGTCTTGAAGGAGGTTCACGAAGGAGAATGTGGCGACCATACTGGGGGGCAGACACTAGCAAAAAAGATCCTCCGCTATGGATACTATTGGCCAATCGTAAATCGGGACGCTATAGACTACGCAAGGAAATGTGACAAGTGTCAAAGATATACGAAAATCCCGAGAGCTCCACCAACAGAACTCACACAAATGGTTAGTCCCTGGCCATTTGCAATCTGGGGAATCGACATAATCGACTCTTTGCCTATATCCAAAAGTGGTGCGAAATACGCGATAGTTGCAGTCGACTATTTCACAAAATGGGCCGAGGCAGAACCTTTAGCCACAATCACCTCTAAGAAGGTCATTAATTTCGTTGTACAAAACATTATATGCCGCTTTGGCCTCCCTCGAACCATCATTACGGACAACGGAACGCAGTTTGAAAGCAAAGAATTCAAAGAGTTCTGTTTAAAGTATGGCGTTGAGAAGAAGTTCGCCGCCGTTGCGCATCTAAAAGCTAACGGACAAGTCGAGGCCGTAAACAAAATAATCAAGTCCATACTGAAGAAGCGTTTGGAAAAAGCCGGAGGCAAGTGGGTAGATGAACTCCCGACAGCATTATGGGCTTATAGAACTACCACAAGTCCGCGACTAGCCACACTCCATTCGCCTTGGCATACAGCTCGGAAGCTGTTATACCCGTAGAACTTGAAGTTCCATCGCATCGAGTGACATATTATGATCCCAGGACGAATCAGGATCTCTTGTCGGAATCACTGGACTGCATCGATGAAAAACGTGAAGAGGCTGAATTAAGGGCGGCAGCACATAGGCACCGAGTCAAGCGATATTACGACGGCAGAGTCCGCCCAAGGATTTTTGATGTGGGAGATCTCGTTTTGAAACGAGTTTTCCCGGTACCATCACGTATGAATCCCAACTGGGAAGGTCCATACGTCGTTGAATGGAAGCTTGGAGAGGGAACATTTAAGCTAGCGACCGTTGATGGCGTGACACTCCCCCGAGCGTGGAACAGTGAACATTTGCGACATTATTACATTTAGCCTGTTTCTTTCTTGTTTTAGGCACAGTTATTTCCTGTATGTTTTCGTTCCGTTGTCACTTAGTTTCTTTTTAACCGTGTAATCAGGAAATTTAGTTGGTTTTCATTAATAAAGGCTTGAAGCCATCTTTCCCATAAATTACTAATGTTTCTATATCTCACGGTCGGGTGATGAATTGCTGGAGTTACATTATTTTGTATGATGTACGAACTCGTATAAACGACTTCAATCTCCGAGTCCCCTGAGTGCGGACCGGAGTACTCTAAGTCCCCAGAGCGCGGACTAGAGTATAAACAACTTCAATCTCCGAGTCCCCTGAGTGCGGACCGGAGTACTCTAAGTCCCCGGAGCGTGGACTAGAGTATAAACGACTTCAATCTCCGAGTCCCCTGAGTGCGGACCAGAGTACTCTAAGTCCCCAGAGCGCGGACTAGAGTATAAACGACTTCAATCTCCGAGTCCCCTGAGTGCGGACCGGAGTACTCTAAGTCCCCAAAGCGCGGACTAGAGTATAAACTACTTCAATCTCCGAGTCCCCTGAGTGCGGACCGGAGTACTCTAAGTCCCCGGAGCGCGGACTAGAGTATAAATGATTTCAATCTCCGTGTGCCCTAAGTGCGGACCGGAGTACTCTAAGTCCCCGGAGCGCGGACTAAAGTATAAAAGACTTCAATCTCCGAGTCCCATGAGTGCGGACCGGAGTACTCTAAGTCCCCGGAGCGTGGACTAGAGTATAAGCGATTCGAATCTCCGAGTCCCCTGAGTGCGGACCAAAGTACTCAAATCCCCCGGAGCGCGGACTAGAGTATAAACGACTCCCATCTCCGTGTCCCCTGAGTGTGGACCAGAGTACTCTAAGTCCCCGGAATGTGGACTAGAGTATAGGCAATTCGAATCTCCGAATCCCCTGAATGCGGATCGAATTGCCCTAAATCCTTGGAGCGGGGATTTAGAAAAAATTCTAAGTACTCAAGAATGTGGAACAAGAAATATGCCACTCCAAAGAATGTTCGAACAATGTAAGAAAGGATTGGGAAATTATGCAACTCATAAGAACTTGAGTTTTGACCACAGTTATTCAGAAAGCTAAAGAAGCAAAAGAATCGTTCAAGTGACTAAGAAACTAAACTTTATTTAATAGTCCAAAATGGGATTACATAGCTATTCCTCCAAAACTTAGAGTCAAAAATCTATCTGCACAAACTACGGAAATGAAAAAATAAAAGTAGTTACAAGACCTAAGCAAAATCTCGTTGAACGAGTATATCGACTATTTCTTCGGTTTCTTCTTCTTGTCTTCCTTTGTTTTCTCAGATGACTCCTCTCCTTCACGCTTCTTCTTGGATTTTTTACTTGCCAAAGAAACAGAGTCAGGAGTGGGAGAAGGAACATCTAGCGGTTTGGATTTGCCGGGGAGAATGATTTTCAAAGGTCTATTCCACGGGTTGGTAAGTTCCAGTATTTGAGGCTCGACTTTGATCTCGACCTTCTTTTTTTCCTCTTCTGCGAGTCGCTCCTTCATGCTCATCTTCGAAGTATGTTCGGAGGCGCCAGTGATCTCGATTTCATCACTCCCTTCGACGGGAGATGAACTGTCAAACTTATCATCATCTAGCGCCTCGATCACTTGAGCGTCTGGGCCAGGAGTTACTCCCGCATGAGAAACATCGCTTGTTTTCTATGCCTCCTCCTTGGCGTCGTCGCTCCTCGAAGTTGGTTCAGGATCAGGGTAGCTTGCATGAAAAACATAAAGAATGAACATTAGGACGAACAACCGCTACCAGAAAGTGACAGATCTTTTAGCTTCTAAAAGAAGAATTTATACCGGGTTCTGGCTGGCTATCAGTTGCGCATGGAGTTTCACCCTCTAGAATAGGGGATAACACATGAACGCCAAGCCCGGGATCTTTTGGATCATAGCCGGCATGCTGCTCAAATGGGTCAAGTGTTGGCCGACCGGCCGATTGAGCAGAAGGAGGAGCAGCAGAAGGAGGAGCTGCAGCCTTAGCCCCAGATGGACCAGCTTCATCATTTTTCTCTTTTGGTAGGGGAGAGCTTTTGCTTTAAAGAGCCAAAGCTGTAGATAAATCCGCTGGCTCGTTCCCCCTGAGAAATTCTTTCACCAGAGCATCCTCATCGACTTCCTCAGAGCCAGACTCGATCTTTCTGATCTTTATTAAAGTTTCCCAGGCCTCAGCTAGAGATTCAAGATAGCCCTCGCCTAGGAATGTCAAGTCGTGGTGCATAATGATGCGGGCGCTGTACTCGGCGATCAGCGGGTCAAACATGCACTTGACCTCTTCCCTACCGGCCTCTGCAGCTCCTTCGAGGTGAGAGTCAATCTCCTTAGAAGATTTTCTCTTGCCCTCCTCACGGGCCTCGTCTTTCATTATCTCAACCTTAGCAAGTTCATCATCGAGCTGTGTTTTTAAGAGCCGTGTAGCAACAATTTCGTTGCAGTATCGTTGGGACTCTTCTTGAGCGGCTATTTTCTCCTCTTTCTCCTTAGAGAATAGCTCTTTCAACTCTCTGACTTGTAGGGTGAGCGCATCCCTTTCTTTCTGGATAGAATCTTTTTCTAAGCAAGGGCTCCACTGCGCTGGACTGCTTCATCAAGCTCTTTTTTATGGGCCTCCTCTAGACGAGTGACGGCCTCGGCAGTGTCTTTTGCACTTTGCTCTGCAGCTTCATGTTTCGACTTATATGAAGCAAGCTCTTCATCTTGACTCTTGATGATGTCCTTGTCGAAGATAGCTTCCAACTTCAAACGGTCAATCTCCTGTTGGCGCTCAACAGATACTTCAGAGACTTTTTGGACCAAATGTGCAAACGCGTCATGTTGAATATAGACGTCGTTGTTGCAGGCGAGAGCGCTCTATTTGACGTGCCCTGGGATGTGATGAATAGCTGGGAGAAATTTCAGGCCATCGAAGCAGATTTTTGGAAATTTAGCCTTAAGATCGACCATCTTCTCTGCTATTGTTGGGTCAACCGCAGTAACAGGGGGGAGGCTTTGAAAGTTCTGCTCTCTTCCGGTGTTCCCGAGATTGCCGTGTACTCGATGAACCGGAATGTTGGTCTCGGGAGACATCAGGTTGAGACCCCTTCTGTGAAAGCTTTTCTCTATCTGGCTCAGTTTGAGGAGGAGGATCATGAGAATATGAAGACTGGGAATATGTTTTCTTTCGATAAGACGAATCATGAGGACGGTTGTCTCGATCTTCATAATCCTCTCTGTCCCTGCGCCTACCGGAGCCTGAATCCCATCCCGGATGGTGAAATATAGAAGAACCGTGGAGGCGATCGAACCCGTGGAAGCGCCCCATGTCACCTGCATAAAATAAAAATAACGACGAGTTAGGAAAAAATCGGGGTAGTGGAAAAACTTGAAGTGTATGGTAAAGTGCGTGTGTGCGTGTGTGTCCTAGTGTTCCCCCCGACGGACCGGTTCCTTTATCTTTACTGATTGGAGTGTTATCTCCCTGAATGGGGGTTGAACTCCCGCATTGCCTCTAGCGGGCGAGTGAAACTTAAGGGCTTCCGGATCGTCGAAACCATAATTGAGTAGATCGTCGGGAATGGTAAGGTTCGACAGACCCTTTAAAGAACTTTCCATGTGATGTGAAGAAGCCTCTTTCTCTGGCGGGATGAGCGTAACTTTGGAAGTTCCGCCAACTTTCTACTTCCGTATCTTGTACGTCAATTTCTTTTTCCCCTTCGAAGGGGAAGATGACGTTTCAATATCGTGCACTTCGACCGCCGGGTCCCAAGCAGGACCCACATTCTCGCCTTGTGTCTCAGGAGCTTCATCCTCTTTGTTTTCTCCCCCTTCATGTGCATCGGGGGTATGGCATGATGACGATTCAGCTTGTTTTTTCCCTTTAACGGATGCAGGCTTGGGAATGGAAACACCCTCAGGAAGGCTAATCCGGTGACCTCTTGCTAACAATTCGAACCTTGACAATGATTCATTTGAGATGATGGTTCGGATGTCCCGTTCCTCGGTAGGAAGAGCTCTAATGGCTTCGACGGTCTCAGAATATCCTCGGCCCTCAGGACGCGGGTTAATACCTGAAAAGATGAAACAAGAAGTTAGAAAAGTATAGCTCCGATTGAGCGCGAATGTTGACTCAGGGAAGAGACTTACTGCCTTCGACCCATCTCCTCGCGAAACCAGGAGGGAAACGCACATAGAACCATTCCTGTTTGTACAGGGCGAATTTGCTACATGCTCCGGTCAAAATCTGGCATTTGTGGTACGGCTCGAGGAACATAAAGGAGGGGCTATCTTTCCACTTCTTAATCATATAAATATATCTGATGTCGCCGAAAGTTGGAGGCCTAGAGAAGACGGCCATGAAAAGAAGGTAGGTCCCGTATATGAACGTGTGACCGTTTGGATGTAGCTTCGACGGGGCGATGTCTATGTATTGCAACACGTCCCAAAGAAATATATTGAATGGAGGCACGCTGCCCATCCAACACATGAACTTATTACAAGCAGTATATCCGACTGGGGGCAGATGAGGATGATCATGTCTCGACGGGACCAACACATTGGCAAAAGGGATTCCGTGGATGGAGCATATTCGCCGAAGCGCGACTTCGTTAATCTTCGTAGCCTGTGAGTCGATCGGATTGTCCAAGAGAATCGATGCCTCCAGGGCATCAGGAGCTAAGTTATGAGCAGGGGAAGTCGACGGATTTGAAGTGTCCGCGACTTCGTGCCTTGAAGACGGCCCAGGCCTATCAGATATAGTGGCGGAGCTAGATTTTTTAGACATCTCCAATAAATAGTGAATTTGGCTAAGCGCATGTGAAAACTATACTTGAAAAATGTTCAACGTTAGAATTAACAACACGAATATTCCCCCCATATGGTGTGTAAACTAGTGCAAGCAATCATGTATAAGCGTCGAGAATTTGAAGGTCACAAAGTCACTGATATAAAACTGAGCTTCAAATCATCGCCTTCGAAGACCGTCATCGATGACCGTCTCCAAAAGCCTGCCTTGTGGTGATTACAGTTTCAGATTCAGAAAACGTATGTTAATCTAAGTTCAGATTTATGTATACTAAAGATAGGGAGTTAATGATCCGGGTCAGTTTCATATGCTGGTATGCTAGAGTCCTCGTACTTGTTTTGTTGTGTGCTTAGGCAAGGCAATTGTATGTTCGGCATTTATGTTTGATCGGCCTTGATATGGTTCGGCATTTAAGTTATGTTCGGCCTTGATATGGTTCGGCATTTAAGTTATATTCGGCCTTGATATGGTTCGGCATTTAAGTTATGTTCGGCCTTGATATGGTTCGGCATTTAAGTTATGATCGGCCTTGATATGGTTCGGCATTTAAGTTTGTTCAGCCCGAGTGTTGTTCGGCTGAAATATTGTTCGGCATTCGTGATCGTTCGGCATCCCCACTAATTCATGCCTTCACCTTAGCCTTCCATTTCACTATTTGGCATAAGGTAAGATACGCCGAACCAGAGTTATGCCGAGCTTAAATGTTCGGCACTCCACCCTTGACTACAGTTCCACTCCTCTCCTCCTCCATCTACACCGAACAACAAGAACAGGTCGCTTGGCAAAGATTATGCCGTTCGACACCCCCAATCACCTCCAACACTCCTTCTATTCTTTCCTTTCTTCCAGTCTCGTTCGGCACGAAGAAGTTAGGACTAACTACCACACATCATCCAACAACTCCTATGTGTGATCACCCCTGGTCATTCCTCCTCGCCTCACATCATTCAGCCATAAAGATATCCTAATCAAAGTTTTCCACATGGCCCTCTCGGCTATGCGCAAGGGATAATACCTAGTTAGTAGATCGAAACTTGGGAAGGATTGATTAGGCTTTAAGTCCGATTAACTGGCGAGAATTGCAAGTCTTTAGAGAATGACATAAATAAGAGTGGAAAAGAAGAGAAGAAGGGGGATGCCTGGTTTTATAGGGAAGAAGAAGAAGTCGAAAAGGCTATATCCGGTGGAACTGGTCAAAGCCGCAACGTTCGGCTTTGGAACGTAAAGTCGCTCGGCACATGAGGAGCATTCGGCTTCGAACGCATCGTTCGACATTTATACCACGTTCGGAACACACCTCAACCACTGATATTCTCAAGAAGGCATCTCCAAGTAGATTTAATCAAGGTTTGAAGCGGAGCATGGAGGATACGTAATTCAAAGTGTATCACGAGTGGTCACGTAATACACTTTGGGGGGCAAGTGTTTCCTGGAGATTTGACCAGGCAACTAAGTACTCGGCATTAGCGAACGCTCGACATCCAGGAGTACTCGGCATCCATGGAGCGCTCGGCATTGGCAAGCGCTCGGCATCCAAGGAGCGCTCGGCAATGGCAAGCGCTCGGCATCCAAGGAGCGCTCGGCATCCAGGAGTGCTCGGCATCCAAGGAGCGCTCGGCATTGGCAAGCGCTCGGCATCCAAGGAGCGCTCGGCATCCAGGAGTGCTCGGCATCCAGGTTCGTCCGGCATCCAAAGATTGTTCGGCATTCATTTAACCTCAGTCGACTTCAACCATTGCTCGGCATACACTCCCCACTCAGCACCTCACTTCTGCTTGGCATAAGAAGATCGTTCGGCATTCTTCCCAGCTTGTCCGACTTCAATTATTGATCGGCCTACTCTTCCCACATAACAAGCATCGTTCGGCATGAGGAGGATGGTCCGGCATCCGACCGTTCGGCTTGTTTGGTTCGGCATATAGGGACCAGCCCATCTGGGCCAAGGGATTCAGCTGTCAGGCCTGCCAAGGAAGTCCAACCCACCTTTGTCTATAAATAGAGGGGCAGGGGCACAATGAAAGGGACTTTTTTTCGAAAACACTGGGGAGACTCTGCCGCTTTCAAGACTCACCCTCTTTACTTAGCAATTGTATTCAAGTGTTTGGTCTACGGATTGTATCTGTAATCAATCATCAAGTAAAGCAATAAAGTTTAACCTCAAAGTGGACGTAGGCAATTGCGCTGAACCACCATAAATCCGGTGTTCTTACTTTCTGCATTCAAATTAGCATATTCTTCCTTGTTTAATTTAAATTCATCACTTACATCTCTACACAATCTTTCTCAACGAGGTTAGTGACCAATTTTGGTGCTAGCAAACTGCAATTAAATGTAAATAACTAAATAAAACAGCTGAATAAAAATAGATTGAAAAGAACTTCTGAAATTTACTCAAAAACAGACTGTAAATAAACTTACATAAAAATTGTCTCAAAATTGTATAAAAACTACAACTATTGAGAACCCTATTATTTTAAATTGCTCACAAATCTAAAATAATTACAAAACACTCACCTATGGTCCTTAGCTCTAATCCTTGGCCTTCCTAGATCCACTTCTAGGGTGTAGAATATTTTTATTAAAATGATTTCCTCCCTAGAAATTCTTTCTATTTAGGGTTCAGCCTCGGGCAACGAACCCAATTGGGAGAAAATATGAATGAGAAAAATTGCTAGGCCTAGGGTTCTATTTATAGTGCGGCTTAGGATCTCAGGCCATAGGATTTGAAGATTAAACTGGCGCAACCACGTCATAGGCTCAATTGGAACCATCGGATGCAGCTACGAACGCACAAGATCTCACAAAAATCAACTTTTACACTCTTCGGCTCGTATCTGGATGAAATGTCATCCATGTAAAAGTGCGGGTCGACCTAAGCACCTTAGGGGTTGACCCTTATGGGTCTTGTTTTTTTTTTCATTTTTGCTTATTAAATTCTGATTTCTTATTTCTCACGTAACTTCTTTATACTAGCTCGGATTTCGACAAGTTATATATGAAAATTGATTAGAAAATTGCCACAGACCCAATAGTGCAACTCCCGTAGCTTGATTCCGACAATTTCATAAACTTATTTTATTATTTAATTAATCCATTAATTAATTATTATAGTTCAAATTTTGGGTTGTTACACCAGGCGACACGCTTCATTTGGAGTTCGGAAATATTTTGGATGAATAGTGTTTTATGAATGGCTATATAAGGACTTAAAATTCTCATAATTCTAAACCATAACCCTAAAATAAACGCAGTCGCCATTAAAAACGTAACCTCATCCAACGGCCAGTAATTGCCGTGTTGATCGGAGCAAAATTAGGCCTCGACTTCTACATGAAACTTGTAGCCCTCGTCATCACGAGTGCATCCATACCCACCGATCATCAATTAGCGAGGCGTAGAGGCGGCGAGGCTTGTTCAACAGCGAGCAGGTGATGAGTTCCGTCGAACGAGGTGGTCGTGCATACGCGTGCGCGTGGGGGGTCGTGGCTGGCGTTAGTGGTGCGCGGCGTGGGGATGGTCGCGGTAGGCAGCAGGCGGTGGCGTTTGTCGTGGAGGAGAGCACATTCATTTTTAAAAAAAAGAGGAAAGAGGTGCGGGCCTGTAGCGTGAAAACCTGGAGGGAAGAAAGGTGAATGAGTAAAGATTTAAATTATATTTTTAAGTTAATTTAAATTTAAATTTTCAAATGTTTAAAAATCTATAACTTTCTCGTACAAGGTCCAAATCGCATGAAACAAGCGGCGTTGGATTCGTATCAGTGAATACCACATTCTAGAGCCGGTTTGAATGGATTTAGAGCTGTTGTAAATTTTGGTTAAAATTAAATGCTCGTTTAATTTTAATCGAAATAAATGCTGCAACGATGAATATTACCAAAGTGAGTAAAACTCACACTCTCTGGCCCGCTTATATTTTATATAAGTGGGAATATTTTTATGAGGAAATTAGTTTAAAGGAAAAAGTTTAATAAAATTTAATTTTAACGGACGTTAAAATTAAACTTTGGTCTAAAGGACAAGCGCCAAAAATTGTATTTCGTTCGTACTTCTGTAGTTTTATTTCTTCTGCAAACAATACTTCTGTAACAAAATTTCTTCTACAAACAAAATTTCTTCTTCATCAAACAATGGCAACCCAAACCGAAATCAATTTTCTTCCTCAAACTGATTTAAAAGCGCAATCGACTTCAGAATCTAAGTCGATCGACGTAAATCAAAATATTTCAATAAATCCTGAACAAATAAACGATGAACCTACGATTTCAAAAAGTAGGGTTTCCAATGCTATGTGTACAACAGTAAAGAGAAGGCGAAAAACTACTTCATCAACGGCTGTTGATTCGGATGAGATTGACGAAGATACAAAGAGGACGAAAAAACCTAGGGCATGTAAAACTATGAATGAAGACGAAAGGAAGAAACAACAGCTTACTGATGAAAACGTCAACAGAAAAAGAAAAACAAAGGTAAAACAACTGATTATTTGATTTGTTATTGAATGATAGATCAATGTATCATTTGATTTGTTGCATGTATAATATTGATGGTAAAAAATAATTAGATGGATAATTTTTTAATGATAGTTCAGTATATCATTTGATTTGAATGTATCATTTGATTTGTTGCATGTATAATATTGATGGTAAAAAATAATTAGATGGATAATTTTTTAATGATAGTTCAGTATATCATTTGATTTGCATGTGTAATATTGAAATATGAAATGATGGATGAACATAGCATTCAGTCTTTGACAGATGATAGACAATGATAAGATGAATATTTATAGAATGATAGAAATATATAGCATTGAAAAAAATGTTGGAGAAACATATCATGATAGAATGATAGTTGAATATATCATTTTATTACAGTATTTGCTAGTATAGTATGATAAATGATAGTTCAATATATCATTTGATTTACTGTTTTTGAATGTTATAGAATGATAGTTCAATATATCATTTGATTTACTGTTTTTGTTCAATATATCATTTGATTTACTGTTTTTGAATGTTATAGAATGATAGTTCAATATATCATTTGATTTACTGTTTTTGATGGTTATAGAATGATAGTTCAATATATCATTTGATTTACTGTTTTTGAATGTTATAGAATGATAGTTCAATATATCATTTGATTTACTGTTTTTGATGGTTATAGAATGATAGTTCAATATATCATTTGATTTGTATGCATCATATTAAAATATAATATGATAGATGAACATATGATAGACAAACATAGCATTCAATATTTCGACTTTAGAAGCATACAGTGAAAAAAAGAAATGATAGACAAATATAGCATTTGAAAAAAGAATGATAGATGTATATATCACTAGTAAATTATGCTTTCATAGTTGAAAAAATTGATAGATAAAAATAAGAAAGCATTGAAAAAATGAGACATAAAAACAATATTATAGTTTGTTAAATATCGAATTATTCATTCACAGTTTTTTGTACAGGGATCAAAAGGTAAAACATTGGAGAAAGCAAAAAAAACTGAAGGAAAAAAACCAAAGAAAGTATCTCAAAAACAAATTCAGTATAGATGTAGCTTACTGCCAATGATAAAAAATTTCAAGAAAATTAAGGAAAAAGGAGGTTATCTTATAGACCAATTAAATTATTTAAAACAAACACCGTTTGAAAAATTCATGCTAGTGTTTTTTAAAGAAATTTTATCCATACCTGCTTTTACAAAATCATCTACAACCTTAGATGATATAATATAAACATTTTCTATCAATGATGAAGCTTTTAAAGTAGGGAATATTTTTTTAAAAATCAAACCTGAAGATATTGCAATTATCTTTAGCTTACCTTTGTCTGGAGTAAATATTTTTCCAGTACCGAAAATGAGTTTACAAATACTCCCAGACAATTGCAAAGATTTTGTACTGAGAAACTTTGGAACAATAGAGCACATAACAAAGGATCTTACAATTTCTAAGATAAATAATGTGCTAGAAACACAACAATTTAAACATGAAAATGATTTTCCAAAATTGCTTATAATTCTTGCAATGATAACCTTCTTCTTTCCTGATAACCAAAGATACTTACCATGGGGATATATTCCCTATATCCTAGACCAAAACAAAATGAATTCAGTATCTTGGCCAGTTACAATTCATCATTCACTGATTAGAGCTTTGACAACTTTCAAAACAAAGCCAAGAAACATGCCAGGTTGTTCCATGCTCCCTATTGTAAGTACATCAATCTAACTTTATGTTCATGCATCTATCTGTATAAATTAAATTATACACATTATATGTTTTAACAAGTAATATTTTATTTGTAGTTTTTCCTATGTGAGCATGTGAATTTGATACCTCCATTAGCAACATACTGTTCAAACTTACCTAGATTTGGGAGGTGGAATGTTGCAAGCTTGAAAAAGGTGATCTCAAGAGAAGCACTGATAAACATGGATAGTAGAAAGGTATTATTTATCACACTAGTATAACAAATATATAATGATAGATAAATATATCATAACATAGTGTATATCAACAGTTGTCATTTTGTTATTATATCATAACACTAGTATAACTAAAGAATGATAGTCGGATATAGCATCACATGAAAAATGACAACTATATATAAAATTAGTTCATCCTTGTATGTTACCTGATTCATTACTATTTATGTTATTACATAGATTTTTGTTGAAATAAGAAATCTGACTGAAGATGAAAAAGCACTTCTTCAACAAAAAAGCCAACAAAAATTTGTCCAGTTGGATAATAATGAGAATATTGGGATGCACAAAATAGAAAATGTGGAAGAGACATCAAAAGACCAAGTTGAGACAATGCAGTAGTACATCATACAATTGGAAAATAAATTGAAGAAAAGTGAAAAAGAATTAGAAAAGGAAAAACATAAAAGAATACAAGCAGAAGGCACTGTCATACAATTGAAAAAGGAAATCAAGATTTTAAGATCAAAAGAAAAAGTAGAAATAGAACCACCATCATTTGATCTCAAAATAACTCAGGAAATTGAAAAGATGCGGAAAGAGAAAGAACAACAGGATCAAAACAAACCTTCAGAGGCAACAGAAAAATCACCAGCAGTGCATGAAAAAACGCAGAAGAAACCAAGCTCTTTAGTTTTGAGGGTTAAAAAGCGCCAACGAAGGAGTAAAATTGATTCTGATTGCCAATATGAAATTGTGTGCAGAAAAACAAAGAAAAATGTTGACAATGAAAACCAAAAGCAACAATTTGAAACCAAGGAAGGTCAGAAAGAAAATACAAATGAACAGAAACAAGAGGAACAAAATGAAGAATCAGATTATGAACATGAATCTGAAACAGATGAACAAGTCAGAACAACTGATAATGAAGAAATTATTGATGTTGATGGATACTCGCAATCAAGTAAAACCTACAAGAGTAAGGATATCACAAAAAGTAGTATTCTACAATTATTGAATGAAGAAAAGCAAAACAAAATTCTTACTTTCTTCAACTTTAACAAAAATGAGAAGTAAGAATTCTAATATTTTTTATTTCATTATATTTGTTACTAAATAAAATTGAAGGAAAATATAGTTCAATTATTAATTTTCAATTACAGCACTGTAGCATATGAAAAAGATGAAGGACACAAAGGAGGAATCACAATAGTTAAATCTATGCTGGAAGCTGTTCTGTTCGAGGGGGTTACAGATGGACAGGTATGCATCAAATTAAAATTATGATAACTGTCTAGGATGGGAGAATGAGTAATAAAACTAGCATTCATAGTTTTTTAAGTGCATATAAGTGTATAGAATGAGAGAATGATAGTTAAAACTAGCATTCAAATTTCAAACTGCATATAAATGTATTGAATGAAAGAATGGGAGTTAAAAATAACATTGATATTTGTAAACCACATATAAATATATAGAATGTCCAAGATGACTGATTAAATGATCATTTGCATTTTTCAACGCATACAATGTAGTAAACATATAAATGAAAATGAATACTAGCATTAATATTCCTGATCCAAAATAAATTAATTATCCCATGAAACTTACAACCTTTGTTGTTTGGTTTAACAGATTATTGATTGGTTTTATTACAATCAAGAAATGTATGAACACAGTTACTACTTCACCACAATGATGATGGTATGTATAATCTTTTTAATATAAATGTTAAAAATTAATATAAAGTATTCTAATACATATAAATGTGCAGAATGCTTTAACACATGACCAGCAAACTGTGATCAAAGACATAGTTATACCAACAGTAGATGTCATTGTCAAAGATGAATTTACAGAGAAAATTTTCTTCCCTCTACATTACGCAAACCATTGGAGCTTGTTGATGCTAAATTATGAAACAATGCAGTGGAGTCATTATGATTCAACAAAACCAAAAAATAGATCAACAAGGACTTCAAACCCCAGCTACAACCAAGCCTTCGTTCTTGTAAGAAAAGTATATTTTTGAAATCACTCTAACATTAATATACAGCACTAATTTTACTTCTTGCAGAAAGACAAAATTGAATTGATATTCAAGACAAAATGGGCAGAATTAGGAATACTGAACAAAGAATTTCACAAACCTAAAATGCTGCAGCCAAAAAGCCCACCACAGGATTCAGATTCGTAAGTAAATAATTTCATTTCTTCTCTTGTTTAAACTATCATTTCTATTTTTAAATTGTAGAAGAATGCATGAAATATGCAAAATGATAATTAAAACTAGCATTGCTAATTAACAGTTCATTGATCTGCACTTATTGAACAAAAAGATAATGTATAAGCATGCACATTCCACACACAGCAATGTTGTCTCTATGAATGCATTGATTAATATTGTGATCGAAATATAAAGCTATGTTTTAGAATTCTGGAGTAAAAATAGCAATATTATTTTAGAATTAGGTTTTACTGTAATATGAACTAACATTTGTATATTTGAAACAGACTTGATTGTGCGTTCTTTGTCATGGTAAACATGAAAAAACTGGACAAGGGTGAGGTACCAGAAAAATATCCAAAGGAAATGCTTAGAAACCTAAGAGCTGTAGTGGTGTATAGCATACTCAATGATCCACAATACAGTTGGTCATTGGAGAAACTCTGCAAAGATTCTACATAAAAAAAGCTGTTGCATTGTAACTTCGAAAAACTTTGGATATATTTGAACTCTTCTAGAAACTCTACAAAGAGTCTGATATGGAGTCTAAGATGGAATCTGAGATGGAGTCTGAGATGAAGTTTTATATGTTTTCCAGTAATTGAATTTTGTTCTCAATGTATAAACTGTGGAGATGAATTTGAACTTCTTGATTTGAATTTGATTTGATAATAGTTGTCTAATTTCAATGCATGAACTACATTGTATAAACTATCAATATACTCAAGTGTCATTTTTATTTGTTTTATAATGCTTTTATTGTATTTCTGATGTACCAAATGATGTTTTATACTGAAATGCTAGATAGAACTAGCATTATGCGAAAATACATTTCTCAGTGATTGAACAGTGATCAATAATGTGTGAATTTATCCATATCGAATTTTTATATCATTTCCAATGTTTCAACTCCATTTCAAATATGTTGGCTATTGTTTACACTGTAATGCTACTTATAACTAGCATTAAACTGAAATGATAAACAGATATAGGCAATTATGGATATGGTAAGTGCTGGGGTAGAAACATGGAGATAGTGGTTTTATTGTAATGAAGATATCTCATTTACAAATAACAGAAGATATCTCATTTACAAACTGAAATGATAAACAGATATAGGCAATTATGGATATGTTATTTTCTGAAATAGAGAGATGCAGTTTGCATAATGAAGATATCTCATTTACAAATTACTATTAATTATTTTTTCCAACTGCTGTTTTTAACAATAACAGAAGATATTCAGATGCAGTGTAGAAGAAATATGGGAACAGATGTTCCACAATTTCATATAAACAATACATCATTATACTGAAAAATCATTACAACTAGCTTACTCAAAAGCTTACTCAGTTGTATACAATGAAAGATGATTAATTTCAATGACAGAACACTGAATACTAATTATAATTAAATGCTAGTTACAACTAGCATTCAATTGAAATGATAAGTACATATAACATTGAATACAAATATCAATACCAAAATGCAGAGGAACAGCAGATATCACAAATTTTTAAAAAAATAACCAAAACATATCACATTTTATTTTCTAATGATTTCACAATGTCTAACTGCATTTTTCTATAAGCTTTAGCAGCTGTAAACTTAAAAAATTTCTCAATTGCAGTAACAAAACACATAGATTTTATTAAATTTTTGAAGAACCAAGACAATTCCTTTTGTTGTGGCCAACTTTATTACACTGACTGCATCTGTTTCTTTTACTTTGAGAATATCCAAATCCACCACGCCTCTTTGTAAATGGTCTTCCAGCACCACGAATTTCTTTAGGAGGCCTAATCAAAACATTATTTTCAGCAACAATTGGCTTATCAAAATCTAGAATTGGATTGATAGCATTAGCATATGAAGATCTGAAAGCAGTAACAGTGAAATAGTCCTCCACAAAATCATAAACTGATAATCTACACTTGTTAATGCACTTAATTGCATGAGCACATGGAAAACTAGTAACTCTCCATTGATTACAAGAGCATAAACGATTTTTAAGATCAACAACCTGTGACTTAGGAGATTTAACTTCAAACACAAATTCCGAAGACTTAAAAACTTCCCAACCAAAGCCATCTTCTACTAACTTTGACAAACGTTCCTCCATAACAGGACAAAGATATGTTGTCCATAGACAACATTCCTCTCTTCGTCTCGCCATTTGCTCCATAACTTTCACACGAATACCATCCAAACAAGAAGTTATAGGCATAACTCTATTTTCCAAAATCCAGGAGTTGAAACTTTCTGCAACATTAGAAGAATACTCACCATAATGCTTTCCTTGAAAAAACAAATCTGCCCAATGGTCAAACGGTTTATCTCTTAAAAAATTTTCTGCAGATATACCCCCAATATCTTTAAATTTGGAAAGATATCGCTCAAAATCATACACATTAGAAGCTCTAGAACAAAGTTTAAACAACTCCACAATAGATGAATCACCTTTACCCGCCTTGACAACAGTACCAATATTCTGTTCCATGTGAAGTAAACAATAGCTATGATATGAAGAAGGAAATATTTTGGGAACACCTAAAACAAGACCCCATTGACGATCAGACATAAAAACTAAAGGCCGATCTTCATTAAGCATTCCTTTCAGATGGGATAAAAACCAAGACCAATTAGATTCATTTTCGTGCGAAACAGTACCCATAGCAAGAGGAAAGAAACCTACAAAATAAATAATTAAGGACAGCTCAGTAATGAGAAACATGGATTATATTAAACATCAAAACCATTATTAAAGGTTAATAATTTCTGTTATACACAGTTAAAGTAAATTCAAAATGATATATGAATATAGCATACGTTATTTAAAAGTCTTTTAGGTACTGCTGCATAAAATTTTATTTCATGTTTTTGTAAACATTTCTACCATAAACATTTGTACTATAACCAGGTCAATCATTTAATAAAATAAAGCCAACAATTCTTGTGTAAACATGGCTGCATTATAATTATGAACAACTTTGAACAATGATAGTTTAATATATCATCACTAGAAAAACAAATGAGTAAATAAAAAAAACTAAAATGAAACTCATACCTTGATTACCATTTTTAGCAGTAGCAGCTAACAAAACACCCAGTCTTCCCTTCAAAGCAGCTGCGTCTAAAAATATTAATGGCCGACAATGTTTAAATCCAAGTAGACAAGCACCAAAACCAATACAAACTCTCTCAAACTGATCAGTTGAACCATTAACTTCCAGGGCCACATAACTATCAGGATTATACTTTTGCAACGCTTCTAAATACCAATGTAAATCATTATATGACATAGCATCATCGCCATATATTTCTTTCAAAGCCAATTGTTTTCCGCTATAAGCATAATAATATGAAAGAGTAAAATTGTAATCTCTTCTAAATTCCTTCATTATATCTGTTGGCTTCTTCATAGGAGCATCTCGAATTTGATCAACAATCAAAGATTTAACAAATCTACTTGAAATATTAACTTTATTAACATCTCTAAGACCGCCTCCACACGAATGAGCAAAATTGTAAGTTCTAATAAAAAACCGAGAGAGTAGACCGGGATCCGAAGAAGCATTAAGATAAAACTTACAACCATCCTTCAACCAAGAGTAATTAACCGATATTCTATATGGAGAATTTCTTATAAAAATCAAATCATAACCATTTTTTATTTGATATGCCATTAAAAACTCCTGAAAATCCTCAGCTCCATTAAAACAAAAACCAAGAAAATCCACAATAGTTTTTTGACAACCTTTCTTCAACATATCTTTCAAATAATAAGAAGAATCAGCATGTGAATCACTATTTGAACCAGAAGTACTACCAATTGAAGAGCTTTGAACACTTGCATTGCCTAAACCACAACCAGCAATATCAGCTTCCTTAACACAAACATTTTCCTTAACAGTAAACTTAAAATATTGACTCTTCTTGAAAATTAAAAAACACACAATACTGATCAAATCTGAATCAGTATCAATGATTATATTCTTATTCTCAAGAACATAAGATATCTCAATAGAAAATGGACTTAGATGTGGCCAAACTTCACATATTTCAGTCTTAACACCAAACAAAGAGGAGCCCGTCGTGAGATGACAAGAATAGCAATTCCCATTATGTTCAAAAATAACTAGCAAACTTTTTGATTCATCATCATAGATATCAGTACTGCAAAAGAAATTAAAAAAACAGTTAACAAACTTACTTAATATTATGACAGAGCAACAACAAAAAATGTTAAATTAACATAGCATAACAAATCAAAATGATAATTAAGACATAAATAAGAGAAATATAAATCAATTAAAAAGCAGATGATAAATGAACAGAGCACAAGCAAATTACAACAAAATATGAATACAACAGCAAAAAATGCTATATAAATATAGCATAACGAAAAAAACTACATATGAAATTCACTCATAAGATAGATGAACAGTAAAATTGTAAAACCTTAAACTATACCGAAGAAACAGAATAGTACACAATAAAATCTTACCTTGCCATTGAAACAAATCCAAAATAGGAACTGAAATCTGGAAGAAGACAATCTATACAACGTACAAAAACAAAAAAAGAAATTACTAATCGAACGATATTTTATTAGAGAAAGATAAAAAGAATATCGAAACAAATAAAAGTAATATACCTGAATGTAACGAAATTGTAAAGATCCAGAGCACGATGAAGATCGACGATGAAAAAACACGGCGAAGATGAATGACAATCGAGAAGATCGAATACAAAACGCGTCCTTGAATCGAGAAGATCGACGAACACAGATCAGTAATATCAAAAAGAAGGTGGAGAAGAAACACAGAGGAAAATTTAAATTTTATAGAAGTTTGTCCTTAGAAAGAAAAAAGTAAGCCCGCGTCCTTTAGACGAAAAAAAAACATGCGCGTCCGTAGGCCCAAAAACAGAAATAAAAACTTCCTTCAGCCCATTTTCCTGTATTTTTATTATGCTATTTTGATGACTGTTTGGATGTATATTATATATATACATGCTGTTTGGTTGGATTTATTCTCGCATATTTTAGCGGATGAGGCCCTATACGTTCCCGTGTATGAGCGGATGACCCTTTGTACGCGCGTCTGCCTCGAAGCAGACATTATACATTTTTCTCATATGCTATATTTGTTGCAAGTTATAGGTTGGAGGGATCCAACATGATTCCTCACAATTGTTGATTATTTATGTACGCATATTTGTTTATATGTTGTAACATGTGATTTGTGATGCAGGGAAACAGATTGGAGACATCCAACTGGATTCCTCATTATTGTTAATTATTTTTCATATATATATATATATATATATGTGATATATGATATGTTTGGATGCCATGTTTGTGAATTGGATGTTTATCTCCTTGTTTAGTGCTTAAGCAGCATTGGGCCATGTTTTCAGTATTTTTGAAATGCTTTAAAAATGATTTTTGTTTAAAAGTGATTTCAAAGTGATTTTTGGTTTAAAAGTGATTTCAAGTCATTTCGAAGTATTTTTGTTTATAATTATTTTTGAATTATGAAAAGGAGTTTATTTTAAATTAAAATGAAAGTATGCATTTTCTTATTTTAAATATATAGTTTTATTAATGTTTTCAAATAGTGTTTTTGAAAAGTTTTTATATATAAGATTCATAAGTAATGTTTTATGAATAAGTAATGGATTTCTAAATGGAATTTTATAAGTATTAGAAATGGATTTGAAATCAATATTTGTGTAAATCGTTTTATATAATGGATTTATAAAAGGGATATGTATAGAAATGGTTTTATAAGTTAGTTATAAATTGGATTTGCAATTGATATTTTAAGGATGGTTTTATAAATGGATTTAACATCAATAAATTTGTAAATGGTTTTATAAATGGATTTTGGTAAATAATAAGATTCTAAAAGAATAGATTTATAGATGAAACTTTGTAAACAAAAGGATTTTATATAAAAGAAGTTTTATAAATATTTAAATAAATGGATTTGTAACCGAATAAGTTGTGAAATAATGGGATTTGCAAGTTGATATTTAGAAATGGTTTATACATGGACTTTGGAGAATTGAAAGTTATAAACATTATTTGTAAATTTAAATGATTTATTTTAATAAGTATGGTTTTTATAAAGTAAGTATATTCATGTTCTGAAATGAATAACATTTAAGGCGATAGTTTTGAAATGATATTTTGAAAATGAAGTTTAAATTGTTTTAAAGAATATGTAGCGTTCCTAAAAGGTTGTAAATATATTTATTTTTGATTTAAGTATACGATGTTATTTTCTAAGTGTTGAAAATAGAATGATTTGTGAATATGCTTATTCCATTGAGATAAGTATATGGAAATGTTTTCCAATTATCGAATATTTGAGAAGTTTTGAATATATATCTTGTATATATAACTGTTTCCTAATTTATTAAATATTTGAGATGGTTTTGAGTATATATCTTTTTAAAGATATTTTGGGGTATATATATTTGGGAAGTGATTTGATTTATTAAGAATTATAAAAAGGGCCTAATAATTGCTTTAGTACTAGATTATGCCTATTGGCAAAGTTTCGGTTCCTTGACTTGATGTGGAGACTGATTAGTCGTGCACTTATAATCCTTTTTATTTTTATAACACCGATTCATTTTATAACTCCAATATAATATCAACCTTTTCAAATCTTCTATATAAACCGTTTATAATAATTCAAAAATTCCAATTTAAACTATTACATAAATTTATCAATTTTCTATTTCCAAGATAATCAACTAATTCTTTAGTAAACCATTCATCGACTTGGTTTTCACTTTAATCACATTTGATTCATTCACATTGGATTTTACTGACATTCATTCATATTCAATTAGTTTACTGTCACTAATTTATATTTAAGTTAGTTTGCTTTCAATTCAAATCAAATTTGATTTTATTTAGATTTACTTATCTTTCAATTTGAATTCAATTACTTAGCTTCCAATTTCCATTAATTCAATTTCATTAACACTTAATGAATTTCTATACAATCAACTAGCAAAACCAAATTTATTTACTTTGCTTACATTCAATTTGGTTTAACACATTTAATTTCAATTGGTTTATATTCTAATTCAGATTGAATTCTTATACTCACCATATTCACAACTTCTTAACTTAAGTTTTATTCAACTCTTAACACAACATTTCTAATCCATGTTTATTCACTAATTCACTTTTACAAAATAAAGTTGAATTTTCTTTATATAACTCAAATTCATATTCATTACTTCACTTTATTAATTCATTTTGATATCAAATTCAACCTCATTCAACATTACTTAAGCTATGTTTCATTTCTAAAGTCATTTTATTTAACTTTTACCAAAGTCAAATTCATATCACTATCCAAAATTTAGATTTTGTTTTACTTAACAAAACTGTTTAACCATTTTAACAATTGGTTTTACTTAAATTTTCTCATTTTATAAGTTATACAACTTATAAATTTAAACTTCCCAATTCATATTATATAATCACTTATCTTTTAAGTTTAAATGTCTATTTCAATAATTTATCTAATCCAGTTCAATTTAATTAACTTTCCTTTAGTTAAATTTCAAATCATATATTTATTAATGCCAACTCAATTCAATTTAACTTTTCTTAAGTTAAAAATCTTTATTTCATATTCAATTTTATTTATCAAAACAAAATTTCAATTTTCAAAAGAATCCAGAATCAAATTCCCAAGTTATAGTTCAATAATCCCCTTTGGCTATAACTAATTTGACATGTCATTTTATCTTCCAATTATTACTTTGGAGATATTTAAAATATTCGATTTAAACCAATTCATTAATTTACTCAACTTATAATTTACTTTCCATAAATCTCAAAAATTCGATAATGGTTTTTCAAATGATAGGAAATCAAATCTAAAGAGACCTTACCGAAGAAAAACTATCGTAAACCAAAATTTTAGAGAGGGATATTTCCGTAAACGATTTGAATTTTCAAAATACTTCTTATTTTCAAAACAATTTTATACTTCTTTAAAATTGAAAAACATTTTCTTTAAAGTGTTTCTAGTAACTATTCATATTAAACACCATAAACTAAGCTTTGTGTGAACCAAAGCTCTGATACCACTTTGTAACGATCCCCCCTTCTGACCGCCCCTAGTCGGTAATTTAACCAACTCGAAACGTTCAAAAAGACGGATTGTTATTTAGTTTATGTAATTTAAACAGAATCAGCCACAGAAACACAAAATAATAATATTTCATTACTATAAATCTTTTTACATACATCAGAGTTTATACAATTCATTAAATTTATACAGCGGAATATCTCTCTTTAAATACAAAATTCTTGAAAACTAAAGTGATTCTTTTACCCTCTCTCTCTCTAACTTCGCTGCCTGAAAATCTTCAAGCTGTAAAATACTCGGTCTGACCTGAGTATTACATTCAAAAGAAAATAATACACAGGTCAGTCTAATTCAAACTCAGTTATTAGTGCATAAAAGCAATAATAATTTAAATAGACGACAGTCACAATAATTCCCGTCTATCCGACTCTTTAAACAAAGAAATCGGATGACGGTCGATATAACACTTAACAGTGTTAAACAATGAATCAGCAGATTTAAAACATCAACAGAGATAGATAAACAATTTATCAAATCGCCTAAATCAATTTAAAACAATCGAAATTGTCCCTTTAAAACATCAAAGTTTGATTGGCTGCCGTACACGCACGCGTGTACGGCCTCGCTACTAGTATGAAATGCATAAAAGATCAATGCATCAAAAGCAAAAAGAAATACCAATAAAATCAAGGCGGTGTGGCTGCAGTACACACGTACATACATGCGCACTACCTCGCCAACTCGAGTGCACAAGGTCAAATCAACAGCAGATTCAACACAAGTGAATTTGAAAACAATCCAATTGCATAAATGTGACGCAACCCAACAAGGGCAAAACTGCATATATAACGAAACTGTGGTCACCAACGAATACAAGGGCAAACTGCAACAAAACTGCAGCCGCCACAAGTACACATAGCACGAAGGCTCGAATGACCCAGTGCGCAGAGGCAGGATTACAAACTACATGAAAACAGCTGAATGAAGGTGAGAGCACCAAAATATGGCACTACAACACAAAATGTTAAAGAACATAGAGAATCAGTGCCTAACAGAGGCAACTGGCAACACATATATGCATACACATGTTACCAGTAATTACTAAATGCAGCAAATAGAATTCTGGGAGTAGTTCTAGTGCATGAACACATAACTCAAAGGAATGAAGCACTAACGGAAAATAAACTCAAGATTACAACTCAAATGCAAGCTGCATAAACATGAATGCATAAGCATGCTATCAACAATTACAAAAGGCAAAGGTCAAATCACAACCGTCATGATTCAACTCAACTGCCAAACCACTCGATAACATGGAAAAATAGCATATGCAGTGATACACAAAAAAACATGCATCACCATAGCAACTAAAAAATGATATAGGCATATCTACCCAAACCAAGACAACTTAATAATTTGCTAAAATGAAATGCCTAGAAGCAATTATCAGTTTTGAACCAAGGTAACTGCAAATTGCACTTTAAAAATAACACAAACTTGGTACAATTCCAACCATATATGTACACACACATACCTATGTATGTATGTACATATATGCAGATTTGGATAACAGGTGACCAAGCAAAGTGCATAGTGCAGACAAATGAAGTGATAAACAACATAACCCCAAAACCAAGTCAATCATTTCCAGAGAAAATAAATGAAATTCGAACATACATATATACATATCAAATGATGTATATACATACGTGACTGCATACATATATATGAAGACTAAAATGCAACTGGATGCAAACAGTCTCCAAAAACATGAGTGTACGAATTTGTAAACATATATATTACTATAATTGGACAGTACTAACATCAAAATTTTGAACAAGACTTAATACCAAAGTCGAAGCACATAGGCGAAAGCAACAAATACATGTCCAGATGAATCAAATGCAACAGTGCATCTAAAACTTCTGGGATGAATGCACCAATACAAAGAAATTCAACTAATCAAGTGAAACAAAACAGAAATATGATCAAGTATAACAGGGATGAAACATCACTGATACACTATCTAAGTTCAACATCGCAATGTCGAGAGCAACAGTAGAATCGGAAAGCAGTTCAGATGCCATAAAAAGAAAATTCAAACTGACTTGATGCAAACCGGTCAAGATGAACAAATGGAAGTAAGCAAATCGTAAAAATATACAGAAGTCAAGTGGTAAAATTCATGTTCAAAAAGTCAAGTGCCGAAGTCCAGATGTAACAGACTACAACCATAGTGATGCAAACCAAGTTGAACAACTACAAGACTTCATAGTGCAGAAAAACACAGGATGGCCATACACATATATAGATACAAGAATGTATGTATACATATGATCAAAACCTCAACCAGACAGTAACTACAACTCAGTGCAGCAAAGAAGAAACTGGCAACTACAAGTATAAACATATGTGCAGACATGTATTTCAACACCCTACAAGAGTAACAGGTACAACATACAACAGCAAGCGGTAACCCAGAGTGTACAGGGGCTACAAGCTAACAAATGGCAACTCCAAAAAGTATCAGACTCGAAACTCAAACATCAAGTCCAAAAAGTACATCTGGAACTTCGAAATGATATAAGTGTACATGTATACAAAGCCAAAAGTCTTCAATTGATACCAGACCGTATATATGTGGACACAAGAAGTTTATGAACAATGAAGTGCAACTGACAAGGCAAGCTACAGGTCGAACTCAAGTGCAAATGGGAACAACTACACCAATCCTAACAGGAGCATATGCAATGTATCAGTTTCAAGCATAAGCCCAAGTGCAAATGAAATGTGAAGACTGCCTGAAATAAAGGCTGCCTGAAAACTCACGTGCCCAGACCAAAATAGAAGACAACATGAAATCAATGTATATGAACATGCACTAGTGAAAAATGCACAAGTATCACCATCAAGAACAAGGCGCTGTGCCGAAGCAAATAAACAGATAAATTCCAACAATCCCAGATCAAAAGTTTTAAACCAAATAAAGACTATAGTCAACATTAAAGCAGTATAAACTCTGTTTTAGAAAACTCGGGGCAAATCTGGGTTTAAAAGCAATTCTAATCAGTTTCTTTGATAAAAGAAAAATAAAATCTGCAGTTATATCAAGTTCAAACCAAGTATGCTACAACCATAGTTTCAGTCCAAATTGAAGTCAGTGAAATCAAAATCCAAATCGCAGCAGAAAGCAAACTATCATCGCAAATCACCATGGCCGAAGCCATAGAAATGTCGAAGTCAACTTAAAAATCACTTGCCAGAAATTCGAAAAAAAACAAATGAATCCAAAAGTCGTTATCACCACAAACCAATTTAACAAATCAAGGGGACCGAAGTCAACAAGGAGTCAATACTTTCAAAGCCGTGAGAATCAATTTATCAAGCAACCAAAATCGCGAATTTAAACAATTTAATACGAACGAAAAATCATATGAAACTAAACTCTACACTAGAGGCTAAATTTGATGTGAGTGGGGGAGAAACCACTCACCTTCGATTGGAACGGTCGCGAGCGAGGCGAAGGAAGTCGAACGATCGAGCGAGCTATGGAGATCGGCCGCCTTCGATTCAACCTAGCCCTAGTTTCTCGGAGACGAACGAGGAAGAACAAGAAACGAGGCCGCCATTTTTATTCGTCTTCGTTCGATTGATTTTTATTTAGGGTTATACGAATGAGAAAAGATAGAGGGGAAGGTCGTGGTTTTGCAGTGGAATCATCGTGGTTTTAGGCGTGAACTAAGGCGAGTACGTGGGTTTGCAGAGGAAAGATCGTGATTTTAGGCGTAGGTTGTAGATATATGTTTATAAAATAGGGTGGCTGGTGAAAAGATTATCACATTTTTTTATTATATATATTTTTTTCATTTTAATTTCATTTTGTTTTGTAGATCAACTATCAAACACTAATTTAAACATACTTTTATATTAACATGTTTTACAATTAGATTTTATACTTGTATTTTGCATTGATAAAATTTATTCCATTAAATTTAAGTTAAACAAAAATGTTATTAAAACTAACCATCAATTTATTAATTACATAAGTAATAATTCTTATATCAAACTATTTTTCTACGTCATTAGTTCGAATTTTAAATACAAATTTAATATTCAATTTCAAACTCCTAACTCAAATTTTTTAAATTCAAATATATTCCCCATTTTAAATTTGAAAAATTCAAACACATTTACGATTTAAATCAAAATTTAATTCAATTATTAATTTAAAATAGTTTAAAATTTTGGGATCGTTACAATCTTCCCTCCTTAAAACTTTTCGTCCACGAAAAGGAAAGGTTGTTAAAATTTCAACGATATTTATACCCTACTCAATTTTTTCTAAGCTTGAAGCTTATTACAAATAAATGAATATATGTAGAATTCATTCCATTCGATTTAATCTCACTTGCTTTGTTCATTATCTCCTTTGTTCATTGATTTCTAAAATCAAAATGCAAAAGTCTTTTACCAAAATTTTCGACTTACAAAACTCAGATTTAAACTTTAAAATTCTTCACGTTAGAGATTTGCATAATATATCTCTTCCAAAGTTGTGGACTTTCAAAACATTTCAAAGATCCTCTTCCTTAGTTCATTAAGTTGGAATCATGTAGTTTTAATTTCAAACTATTAATTTGCTATTTACAGTTTGAAAATACTTGCTAACTCGAAATTTAACAAGTCTATTGTCGTTCTTACAGACATTAGGCATACGCTGGCCAGGCGCAGGACTAAAAATCTCCAAGTACTAAATATACTTGCTTCAATTTCCAGTGAAAATACTTAAAAATTCTTTTAAAAATGGATATGGAAAGCACGTTCCCCCATGGATTACATTTTACCCGGCGGTTGCGCTACTATCCCAGTAGAGTCGCTCGTAATCTGTAGATTTCACATCTCTTAAATTTCGCCATGGTTGTCGCCATAGATCGCAGTCCACCCGGCAGTTACTCTACTATCCCAGTAGAATCGCTTGTGTCTGTAGGCATCACGCCCCTCAAATTTCGCTTGGCATTTAGATTGCAGTTTACCTGGCGGTTACGCCACTATCCCAGTGGAATCGCTTGTAACTGTGGGCATCTTGCCCCTCAAATTACGCTAATCAATCAATATGATCCCATCGACATGATCCATCTCAAGGGATTCCGATTCAAATAGTCACTCCGACTAATGGAAATTCTACGTAGCTACGAATTTCAAATGGACACTCATAACGAGTTCCAAAACCTTCACAAATAATAAATGGAAGGTACTTTTCCATATCCTCAGTTTAGAAAACATAATGTCATATATATATGTAGTACTTCATTTCACATTTCGTACATATCATATCTATGTAAGCTTACATAAGATTTCCATATCAATGACTTTCCAAACTAACGGTTTTCAAATTTACCGCATTCATATATATAAGTTCTGAAAACCTACATATCCTATATCCATAACAAATAGAGGATTTCAAAATTTTCCTCTAAGTCGATTTAGAAATTTTAGGTTATCTCAAACCCAATTCATATTCATAATTCCATTTATTATCGACTTCACACTCGATTTGGATTTCACGTTACATCGTCAATTCTCAACACAGAATTGATATCTACCGATATATAACCTCTGAGCTCGTACGTCTCAGAGAAGGGTGTTAAGCTAAGAGAATAAATTCTCCGCCACCAACAAATATATATTTAATAGAGATCAATTACTATGTCATCAATTCACAATGTTAGACATACAATCCAAACCATCATCTGAAATTCAAAACTCAACTTATATTGTCTTTGGTGTCGAAGTTAAACTCAATTTAACTTAACGATTCAATCTTTTTGAAAAATTTCAAATTGAACTAATTGTTCAAATTTCTCATTTAACTTTTCAACTTCGACTTCGAAAATGAATTTCAAATCATTTATCCCTTACGGAATATATTCACAACATTTCATATTTGGAAAAACATTTCCATGCTCATTTAAAAACAAGTAATTCACAAATCTAATTTATTTTCAACATTTGAAAATATTCGACATACTTAAATCATAATTAAGTATATATTTCATCTTTAAGGAAATCATTCTCTTTCACATATTTATTTGAGTTAAAACGAATGTTACGTAAAACATCGTTACGACAACTCAAAATCACTAGTATAGGGATTCGAAATTTAGATAGATGTATAAATCCCAATACTATACAAAACATTTCCTTTCGGAAATCATTTACTATAACAATAGTGTTATAGTCCATCATTTCCTTATTTTTCGAAAACGTCTATTTCAACAATGAATGTTGAAATCTATGGTTTCGATATTCAATGCCTTTTAAAACATCTTTTAAAACAATTTCTTCGTTTTAAAATATCACTTTCCCAAAACATGTCCATTTTATTCAATAATATATTCATAACATTTCTATACATTTTTAAAAGATTATCCACTGTCCAAAATTGTGGATATACTTCCTTTAACAAGCTATAAGAATTTACTTCTCAAAATAAGTCAGTTTCGGATTTATAAACATCGTTTATAAATTCCATTCCTATTTATAAAAACTTCAATTTATAAAAATCACTTTATTAACCATTCCTTTATAACTCAGTTTTATATCAAAAATTTAATTTATAAGTAAATTACTTATAATCCTTTTTATTTTTATAACACCGATTCATTTTATAACTCCAATATAATATCAACCTTTTCAAATCTTCTATATAAACCGTTTATAATAATTCAAAAATTCCAATTTAAACTATTACATAAATTTATCAATTTTCTATTTTCAAGATAATCAACTAATTCTTTAGTAAACCATTCATCGACTTGGTTTTCACTTTAATCACATTTGATTCATTCATATTGGATTTTACTAACATTCATTCATATTCAATTAGTTTACTGTCACTAATTTATATTTAAGTTAGTTTGCTTTCAATTCAAATCAAATTTGATTTTATTTAGATTTACTTATCTTTCAATTTGAATTCAATTACTTAGCTTCCAATTTCCATTAATTCAATTTCATTAACACTTAATGAATTTCTATACAATCAACTAGCAAAACCAAATTTATTTACTTTGCTTACATTCAATTTTGTTTAATACATTTAATTTCAATTGGTTTATATTCTAATTCAGATTGAATTCTTATACTCACCATATTCACAACTTCTTAACTTAAGTTTTATTCAACTCTTAACACAACATTTCTAATCCATGTTTATTCACTAATTCACTTTTACAAAATAAAGTTGAATTTTCTTTATATAACTCAAATTCATATTCATTACTTCACTTTATTAATTCATTTTGATATCAAATTCAACCTCATTCAACATTACTTAAGCTATGTTTCATTTCTAAAGTCATTTTATTTAACTTTTACCAAAGTCAAATTCATATCACTATCCAAAATTTAGATTTTGTTTTACTTAACAAAACTGTTTAACCATTTTAACAATTGGTTTTACTTAAATTTTCTCATTTTATAAGTTATACAACTTATAAATTTAAACTTCCCAATTCATATTATATAATCACTTATCTTTTAAGTTTAAATTTCTATTTCAATAATTTATCTAATCCAGTTCAATTTATTTAACTTTCCTTTAGTTAAATTTCAAATCATATATTTATTAATGCCAACTCAATTCAATTTAACTTTTCTTAAGTTAAAAATCTTTATTTCATATTCAATTTTATTTATCAAAACAAAATTTCAATTTTCAAAAGAATCCAGAATCAAATTCCCAAGTTATAGTTCAATAATCCCCTTTGGCTATAACTAATTTGACATGTCATTTTATCTTCCAATTATTACTTTGGAGATATTTAAAATATTCGATTTAAACCAATTCATTAATTTACTCAACTTATAATTTACTTTCCATAAATCTCAAAAATTCGATAATGGTTTTTCAAATGATAGGAAATCAAATCTAAAGAGACCTTACCGAAGAAAAACTATCGTAAACCAAAATTTTAGAGAGGGATATTTCCGTAAACGATTTGAATTTTCAAAATACTTCTTATTTTCAAAACAATTTTATACTTCTTTAAAATTGAAAAACATTTTCTTTAAAGTGTTTCTAGTAACTATTCATATTAAACACCATAAACTAAGCTTTGTGTGAACCAAAGCTCTGATACCACTTTGTAACGATCCCCCCTTCTGACCGCCCCTAGTCGGTAATTTAACCAACTCGAATCGTTCAAAAAGACGGATTGTTATTTAGTTTATGTAATTTAAACAGAATCAGCCACAGAAACACAAAATAATAATATTTCATTACTATAAATCTTTTTACATACATCAGAGTTTATACAATTTATTAAATTTATACAGCGGAATATCTCTCTTTAAATACAAAATTCTTGAAAACTAAAGTGATTCTTTTACCCTCTCTCTCTCTAACTTCGCTGCCTGAAAATCTTCAAGCTGTAAAATACTCGGTCTGACCCGAGTATTACATTCAAAAGAAAATAATACACAGGTCAGTCTAATTCAAACTCAGTTATTAGTGCATAAAAGCAATAATAATTTAAATAGACGACAGTCACAATAATTCCCGTCTATCCGACTCTTTAAACAAAGAAATCGGATGACGGTCGATATAACACTTAACAGTGTTAAACAATGAATCAGCAGATTTAAAACATCAACAGAGATAGATAAACAATTTATCAAATCGCCTAAATCAATTTAAAACAATCGAAATTGTCCCTTTAAAACATCAAAGTTTGATTGGCTGTCGTACACGCACGCGTGTACGGCCTCGCCACTAGTATGAAATGCATAAAAGATCAATGCATCAAAAGCAAAAAGAAATACCAATAAAATCAAGGCTGTGTGGCTGCAGTACACACGTACATACATGCGCACTGCCTCGCCAACTCGAGTGCACAAGGTCAAATCAACAGCAGATTCAACACAAGTGAATTTGAAAACAATCCAATTGCATAAATGTGACGCAACCCAACAAGGGCAAAACTGCATATATAACGAAACTATGGTCACCAACGAATACAAGGGCAAACTGCAACAAAACTGCAGCCGCCACAAGTACACATAGCACGAAGGCTCGAATGACCCAGTGCGCAGAGGCAGGATTACAAACTACATGAAAACAGCTGAATGAAGGTGAGAGCACCAAAATATGGCACTACAACACAAAATGTTAAAGAACATAGAGAATCAGTGCCTAACAGAGGCAACTGGCAACACATATATGCATACACATGTTACCAGTAATTACTAAATGCAGTAAATAGAATTCCGGGAGTAGTTCTAGTGCATGAACACATAACTCAAAGGAATGAAGCACTATCGGAAAATAAACTCAAGATTACAACTCAAATGCAAGCTGCATAAACATGAATGCATAAGCATGCTATCAACAATTACAAAAGGCAAAGGTCAAATCACAACCGTCATGATTCAACTCAACTGCCAAACCACTCGATAACATGGAAAAATAGCATATGCAGTGATACACAAAAAAAACATGCATCACCATAGCAACTAAAAAATGATATAGGCATATCTACCCAAACCAAGACAACTTAATAATTTGCTAAAATGAAATGCCTAGAAGCAATTATCAGTTTTGAACCAAGGTAACTGCAAATTGCACTTTAAAAATAACACAAACTTGGTACAATTCCAACCATATATGTACACACACATACCTATGTATGTATGTACGTACATATATGCAGATTTGGATAACAGGTGACCAAGCAAAGTGCATAGTGCAGACAAATGAAGTGATAAACAACATAACCCCAAAACCAAGTCAATCATTTCCAGAGAAAATAAATGAAATTCGAACATACATATATACATATCAAATGATGTATATACATACGTGACTGCATACATATATATGAAGACTAAAATGCAACTGGATGCAAACAGTCTCCAAAAACATGAGTGTACGAATTTGTAAACATATATATTACTGTAACTGGACAGTACTAACATTAAAATTTTGAACAAGACTTAATACCAAAGTCGAAGCACATAGGCGAAAGCAACAAATACATGTCCAGATGAATCAAATGCAACAGTGCATCTAAAACTTCTGGGATGAATGCACCAATACAAAGAAATTCAACTAATCAAGTGAAACAAAACAGAAATATGATCAAGTATAACAGGGATGAAACATCACTGATACACTATCTAAGTTCAACATCGCAATGTCGAGAGCAACAGTAGAATCGGAAAGCAGTTCAGATGCCATAAAAAGAAAATTCAAACTGACTTGATGCAAACCGGTCAAGATGAACAAATGGAAGTAAGCAAATCGTAAAAATATACAAAAGTCAAGTGGTAAAATTCATGTTCAAAAAGTCAAGTGCCGAAGTCCAGATGTAACAGACTACAACCATAGTGATGCAAACCAAGTTGAACAACTACAAGACTTCATAGTGCAGACAAACACAGGATGGCCATACACATATATAGATACAAGAATGTATGTATACATATGATCAAAACCTCAACCAGACAGTAACTACAACTCAGTGCAGCAAAGAAGAAACTGGCAACTACAAGTATAAACATATGTGCAGACATGTATTTCAACACCCTACAAGAGTAACAGGTACAACATACAACAGCAAGCGGTAACCCAGAGTGTACAGGGACTACAAGCTAACAAATGTCAACTCCAAAAAGTATCAGACACGAAACTCAAACATCAAGTCCAAAAAGTACATCTGGAACTTCGAAATGATATAAGTGTATATGTATACAAAGCCAAAAGTCTTTAATTGATACCAGGCCGTATATATGTGGACACAAGAAATTTATGAACAATGAAGTGCAACTAACAAGGCAAGCTACAGGTCGAACTCAAGTGCAAATGGGAACAACTACACCAATCCTAACAGGAGCATATGCAATGTATCAGTTTCAAGCATAAGCCCAAGTGCAAATGAAATGTGAAGACTGCTTGAAATGAAGACTGCCTGAAAACTCACGCGCCCAGACCAAAATAGAAGACAACATGAAATCAATGTATATGAACATGCACTAGTGACAAATGCACAAGTATCACCATCAAGAACAAGGCGCTGTGCCGAAGCAAATAAACAGATAAATTCCAACAATCCCAGATCAAAAGTTTTAAACCAAATAAAGACTATAGTCAACATTAAAGCAGTATAAACTCTGTTTTAGAAAAATCGGGGCAAATCTGGGTTTAAAAGCAATTCTAATCAGTTTCTTTGATAAAAGAAAAAAAATCTGCAGTTATATCAAGTTCAAACCAAGTATGCTACAACCATAGTTTCGGTCCAAATTGAAGTCAGTGAAATCAAAATCCAAATTGCAGCAGAAAGCAAACTATCATCGCAAATCACCATGGCCGAAGCCATAGAAATGTCGAAGTCAACTTAAAAATCACTTGCCAGAAATTCGAAAAAAAAAAATGAATCCAAAAGTCGTTATCACCACAAACCAATTTAAAAAATCAAGGGGACCGAAGTCAACAAGGAGTCAATACTTTCAAAGCCGTGAGAATCAATTTATCAAGCAACCAAAATCGCGAATTTAAACAATTTAATACGAACGAAAAATCATATGAAACTAAACTCTACACTAGAGGCTAAATTAGATGTGAGTGGGGGAGAAACCACTCACCTTCGATTGGAACGGTCGCGAGCGAGGCGAAGGAAGTCGAACGATCGAGCGAGCTATGGAGATCGGCCGCCTTCGATTCAACCTAGCCCTAGTTTCTCGGAGACGAACGAGGAAGAACGAGAAACGAGGCCGCCATTTTTATTCGTCTTCATTCGATTGATTTTTATTTAGGGTTATACGAATGAGAAAAGATAGAGGGGAAGGTCGTGGTTTTGCAGAGGAATCATCGTGGTTTTAGGCGTGAACTAAGGCGAGTACGTGGGTTTGCAGAGGAAAGATCGTGATTTTAGGCGTAGGTTGTAGATATATGTTTATACAATAGGGTGGCTGGTGAAAAGATTATCACATTTTTTTATTATATATATTTTTTTCATTTTAATTTCAATTTGTTTTGTAGATCAACTATCAAACACTAATTTAAACATACTTTTATATTAACATGTTTTACAATTAGATTTTATACTTGTATTTTGCATTGATAAAATTTATTCCATTAAATTTAAGTTAAACAAAAATGTTATTAAAACTAACCATCAATTTATTAATTACATAAGTAATAATTCTTATATCAAACTAATTTTCTACGTCATTAGTTCGAATTTTAAATACAAATTTAATATTCAATTTCAAACTCCTAACTTAAATTTTTTAAATTCAAATATATTCCCCATTTTAAATTTGAAAAATTCAAACACATTCACGATTTAAATCAAAATTTAATTCAATTATTAATTTAAAATGGTTTAAAATTTTGGGATCGTTACAGTACGTGTTGAACTTATGCTTATATTTTTACAAAATAAATGTTTGGTCGCATTTTCTCACTTTGAGAGTTGTTTAAACTATATTTTCAAGTATTTTTTAGAATTTTGAAATAAAGGATAAGTGTTGATTTAAGTTTATAAAATAGATTATAAATTTGATTAATTATTTTTAGAGATAATTAATTTTGTTTTTAAATTTATAAAAAGACTATAAATTTGATTAATTATCTTTCGGAATAATTAATGTTGTTTAAAATTTATAAAATGGTTATAAATTTAATTAATTATCTTTCGGAATGATTAATGTTGTTTTAAATATATAAAAAGATTATTTGATTAATTATCTTTTAGGATAATTAATGTTGTTTTAAATTTATAAAAAGATTATAAATTTGATTAATTATACTTTAGGATAATTAATGTTGTTTTAAATTTATAAAAGAATTACAAATTTGATTAATTATCTTTCGGGATGATTAATGTTGTTTTAAATATATAAAAAGATTATAATTTTTATTTATTTTCTTTTAGGGTAATTAATGTGGTTTTAAATTTATAAAAGAGTTGTATCAATTATCTTTTGGAATGATTAACATTGTTTTAAATTTATAAAAGTAATTTAAATTGATAATAAATGTTGTTTTAAACTGATTATAAGAGAGTTATATAATTATCTTTTGGGATAATAAATGTTATTTTAAAAGTTATAAATGATAGTTTATAAATGAAAAGATCTTTAAAAAGAAATGTTTTAAAGAAAACGTTAAGTGTAATTGGTTTTGGGTTTATAGTAAGCAATGTTTTATTGACATTTGTTTTTGACCCTTCTTTTTGATATACTTCGAAATATAATTAGTTCTTTAAAAATAATATTTTAAAGAGTGTTTTTAAAGTGTTTTTTACAAATATTTGTGATGTGATAATCAAGCACAAGTGTGAGTCAAATGTTTTAAGAGATTTAATTTTCGTATATGACCATGTTGTTATTCCCGATAGTTGATTTTTTGGTTATAAATCCTGCTATCTTCATTATGTTTATCGACTCAAGAAAATTTTGTTGATCGTTTAGGTAATTAAACTCTTGCTATTCTTAAAGTTAAGAATGTTGTAGAGACAAGATACGAAGTAACACTGCCCTAACTTGTTGGGCTTCATTGTTTTCCCTGGGATAGTACTAGTTTGTTTTCCGATATTTGATTCATCGACTATCGGATTTTGATATCCTTTGCTGAAAATGACTAAATAAAGAGCAAGTAGGGGCCAAGCTATGTGGGGTTGCTCCTATAAGGGTATTGTCACATCTACCCTCGATTGGCTTTGATTGTATGAAATATGATACTCGGTAAGGTTGGTAGGATCCAGCTTGGAGGTTTCCGAGAGCCATCGTAGTTCCTAAGTATATTTTCTAGAGGTATACTTTCGGAATGGGGGGCGCACTCTCCTATTCATTGTTGGAAAAATTCCTTTTCCTTATTTGATTCAAATCATTGAATTGTTTTCTTAATTGCATCAAAAAGTGCCCAGAGCTCTTCTCGATGTTTAATTATTTATGTCCATTCTTTAAGTTTGGATTTTGATATTGTTTATGTTCATTCTTTCAAATTTGGATTCTTTGTTTTGATTGGGTTTCCATTCTTTCATGTAAGGAAGATGTTCTTGTATGGTAAAACCCGTTCTATGTTTAGCGGCATTGTCTTATAGATTATTATATATTCATCGTATTTCTTGAGTCTTCTTATGTTGGTTTTCCAGACTGATCCGGGTATTCTTTTATTATAATGCTCGGATCAAACTAAGTATTTTTCCAGGTTGTAGTTGGTGGGACATGGAGCTCATGGAGTAGAGCTGGATGTTCACCTACCATAGTATTTTTATTTTCCACTATATTATTATGTATACCCATCAGCAGTTGTAAGGTCGGGAAGTTATAATTGTCCAGGCTGATGAGGTTTGTTTTTAACTCTGGTATACCATGTATTTTATAGTGACAGCCTTTACTGTCCTTGTTATATTATATATTGTCGTTCCACTATGAGACTCTGATTTCCCCCATTCCTTTTCCTTTTCCTTTTCCATTTCCTTTTACTCTAACAATCTGCCTCTCCAGCACTTGGATGCTCGACATTTAAATACCGTGGATGTATTAAGTGTCGACTTTTGAGGGTCTAAAAGGTAGGTCGTTACATTTGGTATCAGAGATGAAGGTTAAGTGAGAACCTTGGCTTTGGTGGGGTAAACTCAATAGAGATAAGGTAAGTGACACCCTAAAATGAGTTGAGAGTACTATACATATAAGAGCAAATTTGTTATTGCTATAAAAATGTATCGTTTTAATTAGTCTGTTAAGTTTGAATTTTGAATTCTGGTCGAGTTGTGGATGCCACAATGTTGATAGCGATTTCAAAACACTTGAGCAAGGCAAATAGATGCGATATTGATTTCTGAAAATTGGTAAATGAAATATTTTACCTAGGATTATATATTTTATATACATATAAAGGAATAATTTTCAAATTGATATAGTTATTTATGTTGTGTTTGTTTTTTTGAAAATGATAATACTTATTTATTATCATTATTGTTTGATTTGTCATGCTCGGATAGTCTAGGAGCATTGACTATTGTTTTATTATTATTAATTTATGCTCGATCAGTTTATGAGCATTTATTGTTTTGATAATTGCGAGTACATTATAATGAATCCCTTATGTGTTGAGTTTCATAATTTGACTATAAGGTATTCGGAGAAAATGTTAAGTTGAAAGTCATCTTTTAATAAAATTGTTTAATCTAATCTAAATGGGAAGATAAGACATTTGGAGAATAAATATTTGAGAAAAGATTATTATAATAAAGGAAAAGTTATTACAATATAAGATTATTTTAAAGGTACATTTTATATGAATATGGTATATGAAATGTTTTATATTATTTATAAAAAGCATTTTATCAATAAAAAGAGCTTTTGAGAATATAAATTGTGGTATTGCTTGAAATGATTTAGAAAGATTTTGAGAAAAGTAATAGAAGTATTACTTGGAAGTATCTATAAGTATAAATATTTTGGAAGAAATTATTTTAGGAAAGATGCATTTTCTTTAGATAGTTTGGGTAAAGCATCTCGATTAGTTGTGGTAATCTGAATAATCTTCTAAGTGACGATCTGATGTTGCTTAGGCGAATGTTTAATGCACTTAGTAAATTATTCTCTTTATCATGGTGCGATCGAAATGAGTTCGAATCCAAATGAACCAAAAGCGAGTGTTAGTGAATAAATTTTTAAAATTATTTATATATCTAGAAATATATGTTGCATGATTTCAAAAAAGTTTTGAAATAAAAGTCCGGGTATTTAGTTTTTAAGTTTCCTTATAGAAAATTGATTAAAATAAGGGTATTTTGGTAGAAAAATGTTTTGACAAATGAATTTTTTTAACTCTTGGATAGAAAAGAAATAATTTAACTCAAGTTTTTAAATGGATTAAATTGGATAGGAAGGTTTTGATAGACTTTGTTTTATTAAAACCGTATCTTTGTTTAAACATCTAAGTCTCATAAACTATTTTATGTTATTGGGTCAACCTGTAAACTTCTTTCCTTAGAACACTCTAAGGTAAAGAGGTCGAAACGTTGACTCGGTTTTAAGACCTATATTTCATTTGGGCCTCCATTTGAATTTTGAAAAAAATAAATAATAAAAAGGTAAAATGAAATTGGTGTTTTGTATGTACTCTTAGGATATAGAAGAGTATTGTAAAGTAAATAAAAGTGGAGTAAGTTTTTAATTTAATGTTTTATAAAGAAATGTTTTTGTAAAATATTTATAAACTTAAGTGAATATTTATGAAATGATTCATAAATAATTTTAATGTTGAATGAAATATATAAATGAAAAATATAAGAGAAATGGAAATGGTTTAGAAAAAAAAGGTGGGTGTACTTAAGAAACCAATAAGATTGATTACGTAAGTTATACATAGATCATTTTATTTGCACGGTTCTTGATCTAGGATTTGAATACATAACTTCGGGGCGATTCACACCAGTCCAAAAAAGGATTTCTTGTTGGATTTTTGACAACGAATATTTGCTTCGGATTCTCGATACGGTACTAAGGTTTTTCATCATAGTGTGTGGCTATATAAGGAGAACGGAGGTTTCTAATCAAGGAACTTGATCGGAGTCCGCAATAGGGAGGTCGAGTGAGCGATACTAGTTCGGAAGCAAAGTATATGTATCCGAGCAAGTGGTCGGATTAGATATAGCGTATGGATGATTTATGCACATCATATGTGGTTAAGTATATTTATATGCTTTGTTTTGTGGCCTAGGAAAGTCTAGGGAGTGACTTTTAATTTTGTTTGAGGGAGCTTAGATAATCTTGTAAGCAATAACCAAAGATCGATGAGTGTAATGGTATGCTTAGAAAATTATCTATATCCTTGGACGATCGAGAAAGTTATGAACCTAAGCAAAATTCCAAAGCTTGTTTGTTAGTCACTAATATTTTAAATAAAGTTAAGTGTTAGCTTATTCCTTTACAGAATTTGATTTGATCGATATTGGGATTTTATAGACTATCGTTTATAAAGTTATTGTTTATTAGGACTTAAATCTCGGTGCTTTTGAAAAAGTGATTTCAAAAGAATTTGTGAAAGAAATAACAATAATATTATTTTGAAAACTTTGGTGAAGTATTATAATCTCAGAATATTTGAAAGGAGTTTTTGTGAAGTGGTTTTCCAAATATTTTGTTATGACTAAAGTTGGGCGATTAGTGGTTTTTTGATTTGGAAGACTCGTTAAGTATATTTATTTACTGTATTTGTTGTTTAGAAGGAACCGAAATACCATTGGATTCTCCATGTTGTTTTGATTCTAGAGTTATACCATGCTTCGGTAAGGGGAGCCTCCTCCTTGTCATAATTGATTTTGGTTGTGATATATTTCTCTTTAGAGGAATTTGAAAATATATTTTGAATATAAAAACCCGGGCATTTAGTTCTAAATTTATCTTTTGAAAAGATTAGATGCTAAATATTTTTTACAAAGTATTCTCTATACTTTTATTGTATATGGTTGTTATATTGCTTTTGGTTGCATGTGGCTCTATGTCATACTAGATTTGCATCATTATTATTAGTTGCATCATATTGCCTTGTTATATATGGTTGTTATATTGTTTATGTTGCTTGTGCTTATGATAGAAATAATTAGTGTATTGTTCTTTTGCTAGCATGATTCTCTTCTGAATTATGTAAATACAAGATAGGTACAGGAAAACAAGAGATCACAATTTGATTCCTTACGCACCTGTATTCACATCGAGATAGTAAGTTGCTTGCTAAAAAATCAAATGCAAAAGAGGTATGTAGTATATTTAGAAATTGGTAATTGATTGATGATTTTATGCCCTAGATATGGGATGCCACTTGGCTTTGTTTTCTTTGTTGATTTAGGCTAGTTATGGAGAGTTGTAATTTTTTTGGATCAGTCGCGCAAAGGAGGTGCTGCCAAAATTTTCCATAATATAAGGAACTTTTAAATCTAAGGGCGAGAGGACATTTTCTTCGTTCGGGAATTTCGAGGATGAAATTCTTTTAAGGGGGAGAATGTAACATCCCGAAAAAATATAAATAACTAATATTCAAATAAAGGGATTAATTAAATATTTGAATTTTGAATTAAATATTAATTAAATGGATTTAATAACCTTATTTAACCCCTTTTATTAAATAAATAACAATGGTGAACTCATTTTGTAAATTTATTTACATTAATAAATTGTTCGAATAAATAACAAGAAAATCAATTGTTAATAAAGCGGCTTGATTTTTATTAACGTTTTTTAATGGATTTATAGGATTTTTCCATAATTTTTTAATTTGGAAAATATTTAAATGATCATTTGACGTATTTTTGGCAAACGATGATATTTTTTAAAATTCCATAGAATAAGATAACTAGTGTATTTTGTTACTCTTTTGCGATCGTGTCACGGTGATGTGCACGATCATATTTTTGTTCTGTTGTTCACGGTTCGTACGCGAATGAAACTCTATGTAGCGAGATGCCGGAAATTGGGAAATAAACTAGCTTCAACACTTAGAGTATTCAACCCTATGACTTTTCCCACTTCCTCATTTCATTTTAGCTCCTTTTGTTTTCTCGTAAAAAGAAAATAACGCTTCCTCCTTTTAAATTTAATATCAAATCAAATACTCAACAAAAATTATAAAGTTGTATTCTTTGGGTTTGTATTGATGAGATCTACAAATCCATATGAGTATTGTTGGGTGTGGTCGAGATTTCCCATGATCAAAGTTTTTCCATCAAACTAGGGTTTCATTTTATTGGCGTTTGGGAAGGAATTAGTCCGAGGCGATGTTTGCGATGAGTTGCTCGAGCGAAGATGAAGGAATGGTGATTGTTTGGGGGCATGCAATCACCTTTGGAAGATCATGTCTTTAGGGTTTTTAGGTGAGTGACCTACAGGTCGCATTTTGAACGGCGTGTTCATGCTTCGATCGGTGGTGCCGGTGGAAGGAGAAGGCAAAGAAGAGTTTGTTGGTAATGAAAACACTTGATATCATCGACTAAAGAGTGAGTTATGGTGGTGCGTGTTATCCCGCCTTTTGGCAAGGCCGTGACACCATGACCGGAAAACTAAAGATAGTTCATCGTAAAGGTTCGTTATATACTGTTTCACCATGGATATCGATGAATTTTGTTCGAGCCCGGATCAGGCTACAATTGATAGGACATGATGAGCAAAACCATAAAAGCCAGCGGTTCAAATTTCAGGTTAATTAGAGCTCGTACGAGTGAGATATGATCGATACAAGTTAGGAAAAGTATGCTGTTTCGTATCCATCCATGTTCGTATCGATGGATTTCGTACCCATCCACAAGCCTCAGTTCGTATTGATCGATTCCGTATCCATCAACAGGTAGTATGCTTCGTATCGGTCGTTCAATGCCAAACTCGTATCCATCGAGGAGGCACTTGGTCGAATCCACCAGAGAGCCTCGGTTCGTATCCATCGGTTGTCCTCACTTCGTATCCACTCCATCGATACGAAGTGGGCACGCTGCAAACTGATACGAAGTACGCGTTGTTTATGGATTCGAGCGAGGCAACGGTCATCGATACAAACGAGGCGAGGTTCATGGATGCGACACGGTCAATTCGGAGTAAATGGCGGATCGATGCGAGGAGTGCGCGCCACGTCGCCACAGTGTCACATGCTCCATCGAGTCGAACGGGATGGACACGAAGGCATGGATTCGAAATCAGCAGCAAACGAAAATCACAATCTTGCATCGATCATATCTCATAAACCATAGATCCAAATGCAATGAAATTTTCACAGGAGCTTGCGTACAAGGTAAAGAACGTTCCTGCCAAGTTTCAGCTCGATTGGTTCAATTTTTGATGGATACGAAATCATTTCGTATCGATCTCAGATCAAGCCGAAACTTGGTGGGGTCGGTCGCGTGGGCCCACTCACGTGCCAGGAAAAGTCTCCCGAAGTTTGAGCGCGATCTCAGCATCCTACGCCTATAAATAGCCCCCTGAGGCCTTCAGAAAAGGGGACTTTTTGACGAGGGAACGTCCAGACTCTGCCGGATCCAACTCTATGCTTCAATACCATCGTTGTATACACATTTCAGAGCAAAAATCAACTGTAAACCTTCTGTAACTAATTGAAATCATCAAGTGAATCAATAAAGTCATCAACTTAAAAGTGGACGTAGGCAAGATCGCCGAACCACTATAAATCTTGTGTCATTTACTGCATTACTGTGAACTTGTTGTCCGATTTTCATACTTGTCATTCATCTAAGATATGTGATTGTGAATAATCAACTGTTGGGTGTTTGTGACCAATTTTGGCGCAAACATTTTGGTGCTTTCACTGAGAAGGGCTAATTTAAGAGTTCTATCATTTAGAAGTTGAATTTGAAGACTTAAGAGCTCAGATCTGAGAAGATATGACGAGGCAAACTAGTAAAAGACAAAGGCCAGAGCAAAGTCAGCATGAAGGGAGTCAAGAGGCTTCCTCGGGGGCAAACCAAGCATCGATATTCATCACCAGGGATGAGATGGAGACAATGATGAAGAGATAAGAGGAAATGATCCAGAATTTGCTTCAACAGATTGGACAACTTAGAGCGCAAAATCAAGGAACAACCAGAGTCCAGAACGGGGAAGGACCATCTAGCGCAGCGCCGGAGCTGGGGGGCACACACCTAGAGCATGTTGATCCCATCCCGAGAAGAGATTCAGGGACATCCGAGCTACCTGGTGGCAATAGAGGGATGAACGCTCAGCCAGGGGTGCAGAACGAAGGTGACACTCAAAGATCACAGCCTGACGACAACGACAGGTTGGCGGAGATGGTCAGACGGGCCATGAGAGGCGGACTAGTCAATAGAGATTTGGAGGATGTACATAGGAGTCCCTTTACGCCTACGATCAGGCTGGCCAGGAATCCACCAAACTTCAAGCTACCATCGGTGGAAATGTATGATGGGCGGACAGATCCAGCAGTCCATCTAACGAAGTATATGAGGCACATGGAAGTGCTGGGGGCATCACAGGAAGTCATGGCTCGGTGCTTTCCATTGTATTTATCGGACATTGCAGCGCTATGGTTTAGACAACTGGAGAGTGGCTCCATTGGGACTTGGACAGATTTAACAGAAAGGTTTATGAGACAATTCAGGGTTCATATTTCGAGACCCAAGAACGTGATGAGTTTGGCGACTCTAAAGCAGAAAGCTGGGGAGTCTTTGAGGAATTTTCTGACGCGATTCAATGCGGCAGCAGCGTCAGTGGATCGACCAGATCCATCTATGGTCATGATGGCAGGTGTATCTGGAATATCTGATGGCACGGAGTTCAAGAATTCACTAACTAAGGATCCACCTACGGACCTGGGAGAGTTTTACCATGAAGCCGAAAATTTTTTGCGATTAGAGGATGCTCGTACGGAGAGAGAAGAAGAAATCGATGTTTATGCAGTTAGAGGCGGTAATTCACCTGGAAAAGGTGCAGAGACTGGTAAAGGGAAGCGAAAGGCTGAAGAAAATGATGACAGGTCAAAGCGGCAACCGAGGGAGCCGCGATTTACCACCTATTCAGAACTGAATGAGGGTTTGGAGCGAATCTACCAAGACACCCGAGAGCAGGTTGCCTATCGCAGACCAATGCGACGGGATCCAACTACCGATGAGAGAAAATCAGACAAATATTGCTTATTCCACGAGCTGAATGGACATAGCACAAATGATTGTAGACACCTGAAGGATGAGGTAGAAGGGCATATCAGGAACGGTAGGCTACTTCGGTATGTGAGAAGGCGAGCTCCAACAGTGGAACCAGAGCGGCCACCATCTACATCAGCTAGGGATGACCCTGAGCTGGGGCACCGTGTGGTTATCAATTGATTCAAATAATGATGAACAAGTCGTAAACTCCTCACTAACAACATCAAACCATTTACACATGTATGAGATCGCGAACGATCTACATACATGCTCTGAATGATTATTGACTGTCTCGTAGTGAGAATTTACACTTTGACATCCTTGCTTTGCTTTTTGTTTCATGTTGATTTGGACATTTAGACTTTGTTTGTTTGGATATTTCTGTTATGGAATTCATGTGAACGTTAATTTGATATTTGCAATTCTGTAGAAGAAGTTACTCGCGTATGCTTTGGATCGCGAATGGTCCACAAGAACACCTTGTATGGCGACGAACCGCCACGATCGCTGATTCAGAAATTCACCCGAACGTGAATCTGACATCGATAATACTAAGTCCCCCCCGGGCACACTCATTCGCCTCGAACGACACCGACCTCGAACGGTCACCGTTTGCCTCGAACGGCATCCGACCGTGAACGGTCACACTTCATCTAGTATAACAGTCGATCGCGAACGATCACACTCTGCCTCGTGCGGCACCCGACCACGAACGGTCACAATTCACCCAATATGACATTCGATCGCGAACGATCACATTATGCCTCGTGCGGCATCCGATCGCGAACGATCACATTTTATCTCGTGCACCATGCGACCATGAACAGTCACCATCTAGCACAACTCGTCTAGAACGACATCCGACCACGAACGGTCCCATTTTGTTATTTGCCGCGAACGGCATCCGACCTCGAATGGTCCCATTTTACCTCAAATGACATACGGTCGTGAACGATCGTCATTCGTGGTCAGGAAAGACTATCAAGTTCTTTGCAGGTCAATGATAGGATATGAACATCCAGCTTATGGAACTACAAAACACACCTTCCTATCGCAAGGTATGTTTTGGGGGGTAAATGTTATCCCGCCTTTTGGCAAGGCCGTGACACCAAAAAGTTGACCGGAAAACTAAAGATAGTTCATCGTAAAGGTTCGTTATATACTGTTTCACCATGGATATCGATGAATTTTGTTCGAGCCCGGATCAGGCTACAATTGATAGGACATGATGAGCAAAACCATAAAAGCCAGCGGTTCAAATTTCAGGTTAATCAGAGCTCGTACGAGTGAGATATGATCGATACAAGTTAGGAAAAGTATGCTATTTCGTATCCATCCATGTTCGTATCGATGGATTTCGTACCCATCCACAAGCCTCAGTTCGTATCGATTGATTCCGTATCCATCAACAGGTAGTATGCTTCGTATCGGTCATTCAATGCCAAACTCGTATCCATCGAGGAGGCACTTGGTCAAATCCACCAGAGAGCCTCAGTTCGTATCCATCGGTTGTCCTCACTTCGTATCCACTCCATCGATACGAAGTGGGCATGCTGCAAACCGATATGAAGTACGCGTTGTTTATGGATTCGAGCGAGGCAACGATCATCGATACAAATGAGGCGAGGTTCATTGATGCGACACGGTCAATTCGGAGCATATATTGATTTACTTATATTCTTTTGTTAAAAACTCAACCCCGGAGGGAAGAGCTCCTTGCCTAGAGAGTCCGCCAACCCTAGGAAGGTTTAAGCCAGCCCCAACATAGAGGTTTGATGTTCCCAACCATGTTATAGGATTAACGGGAATCCACCTTCGCGCCTTGAAAGGAGTAGGGCAGACGGGTATCGAACTCGCGACCTCGTTAACAGAAGGCAAGTGTCTCAACCTCTGCGCCACTACTTCCGGATATATTGATGTTTGGTTGAAATATTTGTGACATACCTGTTTGATTTATGTAATCGTTATAGAAATTATTGCTATACCGTCACTTATGAAATATCATCTCCTTAAACCTTTGTGTGTATTGAACATGTGCTTGTATCTTTACAAAATAAGGGCCTGTTTGGTTTCATTTTGTGTTTCGTATTTTCTACTTTCAACATTCAAAACAAAATATGGGTATAACAAAAGAAAATTTTAAAATTTTAGACCATTACGACGACGGCCGAAGAACGGCGGAGGGCATGGAGGGAATGTAGAGGGAATGGATTGTTTTCCATTCTTTTATTATTTCTCAAACCACAAAAAATAAAATAATTTTTTTTCCATTTTATATGTTAGCGACGTTTTGAAGATTGATTTTTTTCCTAAATACATGCGTTATTTGTGCACGTTTTTTAAACGAAAACACAAAACTAAAAATTACAAGTCAAACGGGGCTTAAATGTTTAGTTGCGTTTTTGCACTTTGAGAGTTATTTGAACTATATTTTCAAGTATTTTTGAGAATTTCGAAATAACAGATAAGTGTTTTTTTAATTTATAAAATAGATTATAAATTTGATTAATTATCTTTCGGAATAATTAATGTTATTTAAATTTATAAAAAGATTATAAATTTGATTAATTATCTTTCAGGATAATTAATGTTGTTTAAAATTTGTAAAAAATTATAAATTCGATTAATTATCTTTTGAGATAATTAATGTTGTTTTAAATTTATAAAAAGATTATAAATTTGATTAATTATCTTTTAGGATGATTAATGTTGTTTTAATATATAAAAAGGATATAAATTTGATTAATTATCCTTCAAGATAATTAATGTTGATTTAAATTTATAAAAATATTAAAAATTTGATTAATTATCCTTCGAGATAATTAATGTTGTTTTAAATTTATAAAAAGATTATAAATTTGATTAATTATCTTTCAAGATGATTAATGTTGTTTTAAATATATAAATGATTTTAAATTTGATTTATTTTCTTTCGGGATATTTAATGTGGTTTTAAATTTATAAAACAATTATACCAATCATCTTTTAGAATGATTAACATTGTTTTAAATTTATAAAAGTATTTAAATTGAGAATAAATGTTGTTTTAAGTTGATTATAAAAGAGTTGTATCAATTATCTTTCGGGATAACAAATTTTGTTTAAAAAGTTATAAATGATAGTTTATAAATGAAAAGATCTTCAAAAAGAAATGTTTTAAAGAAAAAGCTAAGTGTAATTGGTTTTGGGTCATAGTAACAATGTTTTAATGACATTTGATTTTTACCCTTATTTTTAATATACTCAGAAGTATATTAGCTCTTTAAAAAGAATATTTTAAGGAGTGCTTTTAAAGTGTTTTTACAAATATTTATGATGTGAAAATCAAGCATAAGTGTGAGTAAAATGTTTTAAGAGATTTAATTTTCATATATGACCAATTTGTTATTTCCGATAGTTGATTTATTAACTATCGATCCTGCTATTTTCTTTGCATTCATCGATTCAAGATGATTTTGTTGTTCGTTTATGCATTTAAACTCTTGCTATTCTTAAAGTTAAAAATGCTATCGAGACAAGATAGGAAGCAACACTCCCCAACTTGTCCGACTTTATTGTTTTACCTGGGGTAGCACTAGTTTGTTTTCCAATAGTTAATTCATCGACTATCGAATTTTGATATCCTTTACCGAAAATGACTAAATAAAGAGCGAGTGGGGGCCAAGCTATGTAGGTTTTCTCCTGTTACGGTATTGTCACATCTACTCTAGATTGGTTTTGTAACGATCCAAAATTTAAGTATTTGAAATTGGAATATTTAATAAATTTTAAATGTTGAAAAGTTAATTTATAGATTAAATAATTTGAATTCAAAAATAGTGATTTATTGGATGATTTAATTGTTTAATTAAATAATTAAAACTGTTTAAATAATTTGAATCTTGGATTTTTATTTAGATAAAAATGATTTAAGGGCTTATTAAATTTCTATTAATAGAAATAAAGGTAATAAAGCTTTTAAATTTGATTTAAAAGTGATTTAGCTAATTTTGTAATTATCTCGTTTTAATTAACGAGTGAAAATAGCCTTCCGGGGTACAGTCTTGGATTTCGACGAAACTAGTGTCATTGGGACCGTAATAATGAATTATAATACGCCGTTAAATTTTGTAGCAATCAGACGTATCGTTTGGTCGTACAGGATAGAAACGCGTTGAAATTTATATCGGAAATTTAATATTATGATTGGGTTCAAAAAGCTATCTTCTCTATACGATCGAATTAGGTCTCGAAACTTATTCCATTGCATTCGAAATAGGGGTATAACATTAGAAATGCTGGGCGGCACGCCTCGATCGGGGTTCGGAATTAAATATCTGGATATTTTGAATTTTAATATAATATATTTCTGTTGATTTAAACTATACACTGCGTTCTTTCTTTTCAGCTACACCTATATTCACATCAGCCACACTATGATCATGCCTACTCCTTTTCTTCTAAACCGCGTTCCCTCTTCATTTTTTTAAACACAACAGAGAGAAAAAAATAAAATAAAACCACTTTGTCTTAAATTCGAAAACAAATAAGATAAAATCGAAGAAATCTTGAGCTTGGATCTTGTATAATGGAGTTCTACTATCTGGTAAGCATTTTGAGGGGTTCGACGAAGGTTAGAAGGAAGTGACAGTTTAGCCATGCCGAAATATTAGGTGCTAGGGCTTAGGATTTCTTGAAGATTTGGCGTCGAGAGGCTCTAGGGTCGATTGCTTTGGGTTTCTCGAGTGAAATAGTAGCTCGTGGCCAACTTTTATAGCGTGCGATCGACTATTGCAAATTGCATCTTTTTCCTGGCCATGGTTGCGATGTGACTATCGTGTTTTGATGGGTAGCGATGGATTCGTGATGGTTAGGTGAAATCAAGTGCCCGCGTTGTGAGAAACATGTTGGTGGAGTCGATTGACGAATTTGTCGAGTAAATGCTGAGTTTAGGCGTGTATGAACAAATTGATTTTTGGGTTAATGTACGCGTTAGTTTACAGGGGGAGAGGAATCTACATTTGGGGAAGAAAGGTTTTAAGGGTAAGGTTGTAATTAGTTTGTAATTAGGTATATTAAATTATTTAATTAAATCGTTTGACTAAAAATAATTCATATCTCTCTCATATAAGGTCCAATTGAGATGAAACTTTATGCATTGCGATCGTATCGACAAAAGCTTCGCAATGAAACTGGTTTGGATGGACTTGGAGACTGTCAAAATTTGGGCTAAAATCGGACGTTGTTCGGTTTTAATTCCAAACTGGAACGCCTCGGCTATAACAAAAAATAAATGTGAGTAAATCTCAATCATTTTGGATAATTGGTTTGTTTTAAATAGTTTAAATTATTTATTGGTTGATTGGATGGATTGATAAATTATTATCAGTTGGATGTTATATTATATATATTAGTAGTTGGGTATATTCCCGCCGATTGGAGCGGATGAGACACTATGCGCCCTACATAATAGCGGATGCCCTTTATTGCGATATCCCACCTCGAAGCGGGATTATTATTATTTTATGTTGTATAACATCTGTGGTTGCAGGGAAACGGGTTGGAGGGATCTAACTGGATTCGTCAAAAATAATGATTTTAATTGCATATACAGTGATATATGATGTATGGGAATAATCTGTTATAGATTATGTTATGATTTGATTTATTGGATGTTATAGTAGCACTGGCCTTAATTTTGGTATTATAAATACCGTAAATAATATTTTTGAATTTAAAAAGGGAATTCAAAGGCGATTTTGGAAATGAAAATATTTATATTAAAATTTAGGATTTATTTAAAAAGGAATTGATTTGGATAAAATAAACGAGTTTGATTTTTGATATTTATTTAGCTATTTTGAAAAATAGTATCAAATAGGGAATTTAATTTTAGTATTTTTAAACAGTGGATTTTTAATTGGGATTTCTGGAAATACGAAATGGAAGTCGAAATCGAGATTTAAATGGTTTTGGAATATAGTTTGGATTTATTAAGAAATAGATTTATAAATGGGATTTTAAATAGGACTCGATTTATAAATGGAGTTGTTTAATATGAATCTGTTGTTAACTGAGAAATGAGAGTTGAGCTATAAATTTATAAACGATGTTTATAAATAAGTGGAATGATTATCATTTGGTAAATTGGAAATATAAATTCACAGGGTGAATTTAAAATGAGATATGGAAATCGCTTTAGAAAGAAATAGTAAATTCTATTTTTGAATTTTGGGAATAGTTATGAAATTGGAAATGTAAATCAATTTGTGATAAATCGAGAGAGATTTTTAAGTATAAAAATAGGTATGTTGAATTTAAAAAATGGTTTTTCACAAGAAGTTAAGGTTTGTTTTATAAAAGGATTTTTATTTATTAAACTATGTAGTTTAAAAACTATTAATTGGATTAAAATATTTTAGAAAGTTAGTTGTTTAAATATTTAAATTTGTTGAAATGAATTCTAAGTTTTTATAAACAAGTTTTGTACATCGATTAGCAATTTTATAAATGAATTGGAATTAGTTATTGACGTTTATTTTAAAAGTGCTTTGATATTTTAAATAATTATTTAACCATGTTTTTGAAATTTATTATTATATATATAGTTTAAAAGTAAGTGATAGAAATTTATTTATAAATGCCCTGGAGATTTGTGAACCATTTTTTATTTAATGGATGTGATTTTATAAGAGAAAATCTTATAACGGAATTCGGGAACTTAAGAAAATTTGAGAAAAGGAAACTTCCAAATTGTTTAGATACGGGAACTTCGAAAATGAATCTGAATTCATTAATTGAGTTATAAATTGTTAGATGGATTATAAATAGAGGGAATTAGGTGAAAGGACAAACTTTAGAAAAAATTTAGGCTGAAGGACACAAAGTTTCATTTTCGGGCCGAAGGACAAACTTTGAAAGAAAATTAGATTGAAGGACAATGCTAATTCTAACTAGCATTATATTCAATTTTTACATTATACAAAATGCTAGTTATAAATAGCATTATATTCAGTTTTACACTCTACAAAATGCTAGTTGTATTTAGCATTTTCCTCCAGTCTAATTTTTTTAAAGTTTGTCCTTCAGCCTAAAAATGAAATTTGTTGTCCTTCAGCCTAATTTTTTTCCAAAGTTTGTCCTTTAGCCTATTTTCCACTTATAAATAAGTATATTCGATAATTTTTGGAAATTGTAAAGGGAATTAATAAAAATTCCGAAGATTTATGAGATAAGTACGGAATATTTCCTAAGTATGGATATTAGAAATGATTTTAGGAAAAAGACTTATAATATTTTCCTAAGTATTGGAATTAAAGGTTTTGAAGACATTTTAGCGACGAAATGATTTACATAGAAATAATTTTTTCTAAGCAATGAATTATAAGTTGGATTTGGAAATATCTCTTGTGAGGTAAATCCCGTTCTGTGTTTAGCGACATATTCTTGCATATTATTATATGTTCATCATATTTCTTGAGTCTTCTCATGCTAGTTTTCCAGACTTATCCTAGTGTTATTTTATTATAAGGCTCCGACAGACCAAGTATTTTTCTAGGTTGTCGTTGGTGGGACATGAAGCTCATGGAGTAGAGCTAGATGTTCACCTGTCGTAGTATTTTTATTTTCCGCAGTATTATTATGTATACCCATCATCAATTGGAAGGTCTGGAAGTTATAACTGTCCAGGCTGATGAGATTTGTTTTAAATCCGATATACCATGTATTTTAGAGTGACTGCTTTTACTGTATTTGTTTATTATATGTTGTCACTCCGTTGTGAGATTCCGTTTCTCCCTATTCATTTTCTTTTTCCTTTTCTTTTTACTAACAATCCGCCTCTCCAGCACTTAGATGCTCTACATTTGAATACCGTGGATGTATTAAGTGCCGACTTTCGAGGGTCGAAAAGGCGGGTCGTTACACGATCCAAATAAGCAAGTATACATATTACATATGTATGTAAATACAACATAAGAAAAACAATGAATAATTATTACAAAAGTTAATTCATTTTAAAGTTGCTTTAAAGTAAGTTTAACTTACTTTTAATTCGACCAAGCCTTGCTAAAAAGGCCACTACTTCCTCCTACTAACCAACAAACATCACTTGACAAAACAATCCCTTGCCTAGCCCTTGAAAACTCTCCTCTCGTCCTCTACTTCTTACGCACATGGCCTTTCCCCCGCCTAAAATGCACATGACCCAAGGCTAAGAACCCCACTTATGCCTCCTTTCTTTGAGCTCCGACTTGCTATATGGTTTTGCAATGTTGTTCTAAAAGACATATTTGAGTTTGAGAGGAGAAAGAAGTGTTTTGAAAGTAGGAAAGTGAAGAGAGAAGATATAAGATAAGAGGGTGAAGAAGAGGAAGAAAATAAGGAATGAAAGTGGAAATGAAAAGTGAAAAAGAGAAAGAGGTATGCTCCTTTTATAGAATTTCAAAAAAGTGGCAAATGGCATCACCGTCAAATCCACTTGTCTGAGACAATTATAATTTCTGCAATTACCTACACATGGACTTTCTTCTTTGCTTATTTATTGAATTTTATTGTACATCTCTAACCTTTTCCTACCTCTCTTTGGATTTCCATAATCCCAATCCTAAATGTACAAAACCGTTTCTTAAATCCCTACCTTGTGTAGACATTCTCTATGCCCTAATAAACACACTTCAAAAGTGATACTTCAAGAACTCTGTTCTCAACTAACGAACACGAAGCGTACAAAGGACCTCCTTTAGATGAATAACATGCTCTTCCATACCTCTTGAAAAACACCTAAATGTCAACCACGAATACCACCACGAACTTTATTTTAGGACATCTCTCAAAACATGGTTCATCTAATCTATAGAATAAGCTAGGACATTGGTTAGCCCAAAAGTCATGACTAACCACTCAAAGAATCCGTCCAGTGTCCTAAATGCGGTCTTATCAATGTTACCATCAGCGACCCTAAGCTGATGAAATCTAGTGGCTAAATCAAGCTGGGAGAATACTAAAGAGCCAACTAACTAGTTGAAAAGATCATCTATCCTAGAGAGTGGATAATGGTTCTTCTTTGTGAGCTTATTCAATTCCCTATAGTCAACGCAAAGTCGAAGAGAACCAGCTACTTTGGTAGCGAAGATGACTGGCACTCCATATTCCGATATGTTTTATCTTATGAAACCTTTTTCCGAAGCTCACGGATCTGCTTGCTCAATCCCTTTCTTTCCCTAGGCGCCATATGCCCTATGGGTAATGCTACTGGCTAGCCAAATAAATCCTGAAGTCAATCTCTCTTTTAGGGGGTAGTTCCTAACCTCCTCAAAGATGTCTAGAATAATCTCTGACGACAGGAACCGAATCTAACTCTGATGATGATGAATCGAGGGAATAAAGGAAGCTCAACATAACTAACCTTTGTGGGTCGTAAGAAATCTGGAGAGTCCTACTGATGCATGTCTCTAGTCTAACGACTCTCCTCTCACAATCTAATAGAGCTCCCTATGTGGATAGCCAATCTATTCCCAAAATCATCTTATACCCCGAAAATCCCAAAATATTGACGTCATAGTCAAATTCTACGCCTAGGATATAAATTTTCAAACCCCTACAAACCATAAACTAGAGTGCCGATCCTCCCATGGGCTTTGAAACAACAATGGGGTCTACTACTAAAGAGTTGTCTAAGTGCAAACAATCTACCAAATAACTAGAGATGAAAGAGTGTGATGCTCCAGGATCGAAAAGAGTCTGAATGGGAAAATCAGAAATAGAAACCAAATTTTCCTACCTCGATCCAGTCCGCTGCTGGAAGGTGTTGCATCCAAAGCCTGAATCTGCGCTGCAGGACTTGCTCCCTGCCCCATCATCTAAGGACAAAACTTACTAAAGTGACTAAGCTGTCCACAATTGAAACGCCTTCCCTTCATTCCAATCTTCTTACAGTCCCTTGCGTAATGACCAGTCATTCTACAATGGTTACATCTCCCACTTTTCTTGATTCGCTTCTGAAGGCCTTCTGTTTTCCTCTTATCCTTCTTGCCCTTCCACCATGGCTTCTTAGAGCTTGTAGGAACCGCCTTAAGCTCTTCTTCCAACTTCCAAGATATAGGTTGACCACTCTGTCGGTCCTTCAAACCTAACTGCCTAAACTTTCGCTCCATATCTTCCAACCTAGCTTGCGTCTCCTTGAAATCCTTCATGTCAGAAAACATTCCGACCCCTATGCTAGTGAAGTCCTTGCATAGCTTAGAAAAATCAGCTGGTGTAGGTGGATTAAAGGGATTTCCACCTACCGGTGTTGTATTGGGTGCTTGCCCTTACACCCCTGGTACCGTAGCTCTACGGAACAAGTCAGCCATACTATGCAAAGAAAAGGAAACTTAGGCTCGAAAGAATCGAAAGAAGGTTGAACTGGACTTTGAGGGGATATTTATAAAAACTCTTTTATACTTAAAAACTATTTCTAAGAGTTCTTTTCTGAAAAATACTTTTAAAACAAGTTATTTTGGAAAATACTTTTCTTTTAAAATAATTTTTTAGGAATCCTGTAACCTTAGGCTCTAATACCAAGTGAAACACCCCACACCCTTTAATATACCCAAATGGACACATTAAAAGGCGTGGTGCGTTGTAGATATAACTGAAACTAACAGAGACAAAGATTTACAAGACAAAAATAGGTAAAAACAACGGAAACTAATTAATAACTTAATTAAAACAAAGCTTCATAATTACTTAATAAATAAGTCGAATACCAAATACAACATCCATATCTCAAAACCTATCATGTCTTATGAAATAAAAATTCATAGTCTCAAAATCAGAGTACATAACATCCCTCATAATAAGCCAGTACATAGAAAGAACAAAAGCTAAAAATAAAGGGAATACATAGTAGAATTCTCCTTCAAGAAAACTTCAAGCAGCAGCTATCTACTGACTTCTCCCTTGATGCCTATGGGGGGGAAAAGGGGAAAATAGAGGAGTGGGTCAGACTAAAAGTCTGGTGAATGATAGTAATTACTAGAATCTTTAAGCAAGATAAAAATAATAGACTCTACAATAGTTCTAGTATATAAAGAGGAAACAAAGGAAATAGGAAAGAGATAAACTGGAAATAAATACGATTTAACTATTGCTCAATTTATAAGATAGGTTAACTTTGATTGCTTGCACTTGTCCTTGATTTCTGCTTTGGTTAGGCTGAATTCCTAATCCTGTAATTAGGAAGTAATCCTAATTCTACCCTTTTTGATCGGCCTGCTACTCCATAGAACTTACTGTGGACCAGCCGCTATATAACTCCCTACACATCAGCCAATGGTATCTATGAAAGATGCACAGAGCAACTACTATGGATTCAGACGACATATAAAGCTCCCTACACAGAAGGTAATGGTGTCTACTAAAGACACCCATACTAAGCGCTTGGAACTCATAGCTATTAATGAGCACCCGCAATGGAAGTCGCACGCGTAACTGCCACCATGCCCATGCTACCGTTTGCTCCACCTATTGGGTCTTCTTATTACCTCCAACTTCCAGCATAGCGTGCCCCTCATCTCACTTCAGGCTAATGTGAGATCACTGTGTATCCATAGAAAATAGGGGAAATGCTATTGGTACTGGCCCTTCATCCAACAAATATCTAGTTGCGCCCCTTATCCAAATCCCTCGTGATTTGGACTTCTATTTGACCAATTATTACCATTCTTAGCATAAAAGTGCCCTCGTCTCGCTTCAGGCTAATGTAAGACCACCGTTTCGTCTAATAGGGAATGCTATTTGGTACAGGTCCTACTTTCATCTTCGCCTATTAACTTAGATAAATTATTTAAATAAGCCTTTATTATCATCTTTACTTTCTACGCTTATTAATTTATCCCAAGTCTTAAAATAATCCTCATTCTATTCTTTTTTCTTACGTTATAATCATGCTCATTACTTAACCCAAGGTTTAAGTGTGAAAATAAGCTTCTTTCCTCTTTTAGTTATAATTCAACGTTATAACTAAGCCAATTAATTAGTCCAATTCTAATCATAATTATGCATAATTTCAGTCCAATTCCATTTATATTACAGTCTTTATAATTTACGTCTCATAATTATAAATAGGCCAATCTCTTTAATTCAGTTCAATTAATATCATAATTAGGCATAATTTCAGTTTTAATTCCATTTTATTACAGTCTTTATAATTTACATCTTATCTTTCATTATGTCAGAATTCTTATAATTTAATCAAATTTCACGTTAATTCTATCCTAATCCATATGCGAAGAAGAAGGAGAAATAAAAGAAAACTGAAAATAGAAGAAAATCCAAGGCTTAGGAAGAAGATGTAAATAACGTATAAATAACAGTAAATAAACTAAAATACTGTAAATAACTGTAAATAAACTGAAAAGCTATAATTAACAGAAATAAACTAAAATTACTGAAAAGAATAGCTGAAAGGAAATAGACTGAAAATAATTTTAAAAACTATAAATAAACTACTGAAAAGGCTATTCCAAAAATCATAGTAAAACTACAACTATTGGAAACCCTATTATTTTAAATTACTTAAAGAAATCTTAAGATAATTATAATCACTCACCTCTGGTCCTTAGCTCTTCCCTTTAGGCCTTCATGGATCCACTTGGGGTTGTTAAAATATTTTTATTAAAAAGATTCTCTCCTTGGAAAATTATTCCTTTTAGGGTCCTTCCTGAAAAGGTGAACCCTAGCGGAGAAAATCTAGAATGAGAAAAAGTGTTAGGCCTAGGGTTCTATTTATAGGGGTAGAAGTGGATCTTAGACCGTTGGATTTGGGGACTGAATAGGATGTAACCACGTCATATGTCACGTACAGAAATTTTCGACTTTCGAAAATTCGATATCGATACTCACTTTATCGACTGTCGAGCAATCGAGTGCCGGAAACTCCAATAGTGAGGGTTTAAGAAAGAAGAAAAAGGCAGAAGAAGAAGAAAAGAGTAGAAGAAGAAGAGAAGAACAACAGAACAACATCAGAACAGAAAACAATATCAGAATCTTACACATCGCAGCGGAACAATATACAATAGATAATTACTAGTCTTTTAAAACAAAGAACTATATCAGTTTATACATACATCAATCAGAGTCAATATACAACAATGGACAGTTTTATAAACTTGTCCTCATACAGAATACACAGCGGAATAAATAATATCAGATACAAGTACTACGTCTCGTCATCCAGCTTATCTCCAAAGCTCCAGAATATCCAGAATATCCTGATAACCTAACTCTAGACTGCCCGTGTGGAAATTGGTGGGCACCCAGAGTTTAGAAGGGAACAATAAACTCCGAGTCAGTCATGGTGACTGGTGTGAGATCGTAAAACAGTTATTCTTTATAACAACAAAAAAATTTTTAAAGTCAATTCGAGATGCTTTTGGAAAATGAAACTACCATAAGACCTCCCGCCACACACACAATGCAAACGCAGAATTGGAGGAGATTTCTTCTTATGATAGTCAAAGATGCTTACTACGCAAAATCAAATTCTTTTTGATATTATTATTAGTGCATAGTGTAGAAAACATTTCGAAAGTACAATATAAATCTTAGCCAGCATACGTACCATTTGCTATAGCTGCCATATTAGATGGCAGGTTCTACAACTAATACCGTATAAGAGGCGTATTGGAGTTTGGATTTCCAACAAATGGTCAGGCTAAGGAACTTCCTTTTCCACGATGGGTACGTCCCTGGAATAGACGACCCGAGAAATAACCTAACATTACGGTTAGATCTCTGCCAACACAAGGCCGGGTTACCTCTGCAAAAATAGGTAACTACTAACACGCGTATGTCATCCCCCGATCGTAACCGATCTTCCCGAGGATCCCCGATTTCCAACAAACCACATAGTAAAAATGCAGCAACCACATAGGTTAAGTATCTGGGCTCCATACCATGATACCACCTCTATCCAGAAGGAATGACATACACTAAGGGGCGCCACTCCCTAGAACCTTGCCGCATCCTTCCTGTTTTGACCATTTCCGGGGTGTGAGGCTCGACGAAGTCTCATCCACAAAGCTACGCTTTCTACAAAGCCATGCTTCGGGTCAAACAAATGATCAACCTATGATCACAAAGATATAAGATCAAACAAATGATCATATCGCAAATGATCAAACACTGATCATTTCACAGCAACACTCAGTATGCCACGTTACCAAATTGGGAATATATCGCTGATAAATTTCAACTACATAACCTTTGAGCTCGTACGTCTCAGAGAAGGGTGTTAAGCTAAGAGAATAAATTCTCCGCCACCAACAGAAATGTATTTGAAAGGAATCAGCTTTATATCTCAAATTGTAACGTCAGACACACAATCCATACAAGTCTGTTCCGGGATCGAACAGAACCGAAGGCACTCCTCACGAAGCCCTTCATATCCGGATAAATTTCTAATCACGTCCGGACTTCCCGTCACTAAGGGTGATAAAACCTCTAAATCGGAGATCAGCCGATGTAGAGTAACTCGACGGTAATCCTTCCGTTTTCAAAAATATCCGGTCTTCAACACCGGTCTTCAAATGCAATTCATAACGACGTATCACATATTCGGAATGGGTTATACGACCCCATGGTCCTTTCCCGGCTAACCCGAATAGTGAGCGCTTATTCAAAAATAAGTGTGGCATTCAAATTCATCCAATTCACAACAAATACCATATTCAAGGTAATTATTGATAGTCGGTTATTTAACTATCAATAAAGATGCGCAACATCATCAGATTCCAAATAATTTTCCAAATTATTTTATCTTCAAAAATATCTTACTAGATATATAATTTCCACACTTCAAAAATAAATCGACGTTTATTTTTCTAAACAGTTTCCCTTTCTTTTATAAATTCCATAGTGAAATTATATTTTCAAAATATCTACTGATATACGATTCTCAAATCGATTTCAAATATTCAATTTCAGTTTATCTTTAAGAAGATAAAATCTCAAAACGTTCATTTCATATTGGAAAAGCAATTCCATACTTATTTAAAAATAAGTGTTTCACAAATCTATTTATTTTCAACACTTGGAAAATATTCGATATACTTAAATCAATATTAAGTATATATACATTCTTTTAGGAAATCTATTTCTATAACACATTTATCTGAGTCAAAAACGAATGTTACGTAAAACATCGTTACGACGACTCGAAATCACTAGTATAGGGATTTAGATTTTAAGATAGGTATATAAATCCCAATACTAGATAAAAACATTTCCTTTCGAAAATCATTTACTATAACAACAGTGTTATAGTCCATCATTTCCTTATTCCTCGAAAACGTCTATTTCAACAATGAATGTTGAAATCTATGTATTCGATATCATAATACATTTTAAAAACATCTTTAAAATGTTTAACTTCATTTTTCAATGTCACTTTCCCAAAACTATCCATTTTACTTAACGATATATTCACTATCCAAAATCGTGAATATACTTTACTAATTACATTTCACTATTTTCTACACGTTTTATTTCAATAATAATTCGCTATCCAAAATCACGAATATATCTCCTTTAATAATCTTCTATATTTAATTTATCAAATTCAATCGATTTCGAATTTATAAACACGGTTATAAATTCTATTTCTATTTTAATAATAACCTCGACTTATAAATCTTCTTTTTATCAACTTCTATATTTTTACTTATCAAAATAAGTGATTTCGGATTTATAAACAACTTTTATAAATTTCAATTCTATTTATAAAAACTTCAATCCCAAATCAATTTCGATATTGATTTAAAAATTTATTTATCACTACTAAGTAAATTCCTCATTTTTTTCTCAAATTATTCAGTATTCTGTTTTAAAATGGATTCTTCAAATTGAAATCATTTTACATTGATTTCCCAATTTATTTCAATTTACCAATTAAATTTCTAGTTGGATTTCCAGCTTATCTTCTTTTAATAAATTCCTTTTTTTAAGGAAATAAATTTCAATCGTTTCTTTCAATCTATTTAAAAATCCAAATTCTTAAATTAAATTCTTCAAATTATAATCACTATTTTACGAAATCCATTTATTTAACATTTTCACTTGATTCTGGAATTAATTCGATAAGATTATAAAAATTAACTTTTTATACTTTAAAAATTCCTTTCTTCAAAATTTATTCAATTTCTAAAATTAATTCACTTAGAAATTTCTATTTTTATTTCAAAAATTCAATTTCGTTTATTTTTGGAATCCAATGATATCAAACATCCATTCAGCTAAATTTTAGCTTTCAACAATTTCCAGACATCAATTCAATAACATCAATAATCATTCACAGATTATCACATCACAGTAGAAATAAATTCAATCAATGTGAGGGGTCCAGTTGGTTCCCTCCAACCTGTTTCCCTGCATCCAAAGACGTTAGCACAATACCAATTCCACTTCAAGGTGGAATATCGCGGTATATGGGTTTTATAAAATATCCGCTTACTAACGGTGCAATAGGGTCTCATCCGCTATACGAGGCGGGAAATTAATCAATCCAATATATACATATGCCAATATGTATATATTGCTATATATATAGATATATCCTACTATATCTAATATCACATCCAAATAGCAATCAATCAGTTCAAATCAATAACTGTAATACCAACATATTTTGAGTGAGAAGATCTCACCTTAGCTTTGCGATCCCATTTTCGATCCAGATTTAACTTTCTTCGTTGTATTCGACCTTGTATAAACAATTATACAATTTTATTAATATTCGAATTAATCGAACTACTACATTTTCATTTGAAAATTTAAATTCACCGATGATTTAATTCTAAACCAGTTTCTTTTTAAATAAATCATTTTATCAAATAAATTTTCTAACAAATCTTCTTTTTATATAACTTCAATTTTTTCCAAAATTCCCACTTTTCATATATATACTCAAAAATAATAACAGTTTATATTATTATTTAAAATTCCTATATTTTCTTCTTGTCTTCAACTTTAAACAAATTCTTTCTAATAATTTGATTTAACAAAATTTAAATTCAAACAAATCCTATTTTTTTTATTACTTATCCTTTAATTAAATTTATCTAACTAATTATTAAATTTCCTTTTCTTATCGAAAATTATATTTTTAACTATTTCCCCTTTTTACAAATTTTACTTTTATAAATTTATTTAACTAACATTTTTGTTTAAACAAATATTTCCATTGAATCGAATAAATTGCATATACCCCAGAAATTTAAATTAAACTGAGATTGTTAAAAATTTGAATTTTCTATACCTCTGTTACCTCACTGTACAGATCGAACTCTAGTCGCGACCCAAACCCACTCCGGTTCTCGAGCTGCTGCCGCCGCTTCCTCTGAACGCCGCTCGCAAAAACTGCTCACGAAACCCCCCTAGACCCGCATCGCCGCCGCGCCTCAGTGTCGATGCCTCCGCCCTAACTCGCGCGCCGCCACCTCCACTGATTCCCATCCACTCGCGAAACCCTTCTCGAACTGCCTCCCTCCGACAATCGCGACCTCGAATTTGAGACTGTATCAAAACTTCAAATCGGCAGTAGAAATATCGCGTAGGGGCAAGGATGAGTCGCGATGACTGATGGAATAGCTGAGTATATAGCGATGATTATAATGAAGGCGTTGATTTTCGAAGTTATTGATTCGATTTTTCTTCGAATGAGAAAACGGGGGAATTTCGATTTTAGTTAAAAAGAACAGAGGAGTTTGATTCGAACAATTTCGAAAACAGAGGGAGGAAGGAAGAAATGCGTGACTTCCTTTATGATTTGCTCGGCATGGAATCGATTTGGAAGGAGAACGAGATGCTGAAGTTTTGAAGGCAAAGAGGGAGGGTGGTAATCTAAAACTGAAGACGGCATGTCCTCCACGATTTCTCTCCCTTGATTTTTGGAGTGAATAAAGGAACGAACGTGCTGCAGTTGACCAGATTTAAATATTAAATTTAATTTTGAATTTGCTTTGATTTCTATGCGTTTGCTCGCCGTACGCTTACGTAACAAACCCGAAAAATACGAAATTTGAAATCCGACAATAATTCAATATTACGGATCCAATGGAACAAGTTTCGTCGAATTCCGAGACTGTGCCCTGGAATGCTATTTTCAAATATCGATACGAACGATAAATTTCAAAACTGAACGAAACAGTTTGAAATTAGATTCTGAAGCTTCTGTTATCTTCAGTATCATCAATACGAATTTTAAAAGCTTTCGAAATATTTTTCTTCAACTTTAAATTGAAGATTTAAATTTTTATTCAATTCAATAGATTAAATTTTATAATTTAATCGCCAATTTCAAAGTTATATTCGGGATTCAAATTAAATCATCGTTCAAATATTTAAATTAATTAAATATTCTCAATTTAATTAGTTCAAAATTCTGGGTCGTTACAGACTTCCCCCCTTAAAAGAATTTCGTCCCGAAATTACAAGTTAGGAAAAAATGGTCCTTAACTCGTCTACTATTTTCAACATCCAATAGTTTTATCAAATTTCCAAAACAAATATTTCTACTAAAGATTCGTTATCATTTCAACTAGCTTTCCAACTTCAGTTATAAGTTTCAAACAACCTTGTTTTACTTCACAATTCAAATTTAAATTCAAATTCAAATTTTTTACTTCCAAATTTTCTCAAAAATTTTCTAACACTCGAAATTCTCGAAAAAATTCGCCAGCGTCTCCTTTGCGCGGCTAATACGGCACGACCACAAAACGTCCCTACGGACTCTCAGATTTCAAAAGGAAAAGAAAAAGCCAAGCGGCTAGAGAAGAAATCAGCAAATCTCATATTGAAATTGAAATACTTACCTTTTGTCGAGCAATTCAAATTTATCTTTGAAATCAAAGTTCCAATTTCCTTTCATAACACCTGTATATCCTACTAGCCATAATATCTAGTTACATATATTCAAACCAATTTTGCACATTCAATTATACAATGTCCAATATAAACTACTTATACATCTTTAGCTTATTCATTTGCAATTGATTCCATTCAATTTATTCATTCACTAATTCATTTACATTAGACTGATTCAACATTCAATTAGTTCAATAGCTTAATTCATTTATCAATCCAATCCAAATTCTCAATTTTATTTAACTTTACCAAGGTCAAATTTCATCACTTAATCAAAATCACATTTTATTTTGCTTAATAAAATTGTTTAACCACTTTTAACAATTCGTTTCACTTCTATTTCCTTATTTTATAAGTTATATAACTTATATTCAAAAATTACTACTTGGATTTCTATTGATTCACTTATACTTACTTTAATTTAACTCAAAATTCCTTAAGTTAAATTTATTCAATCTAAATTCATAACAAATTGTATAAGTTATCAACTCATTTATTATTCTCATAAATATTTTTATATATAGTATTCCAGAGTCTTTTTCAACCTTTCAAAACCATTTTTGAAAACAATTCAAATTATCCTTTGAATTCCTAAAACCAAATCCAAAATTTTCAAATAACTTCCATTTAAAACAATTTGGCAGCAATTCCTCTTTTGGAAACCCGAAAATGAATTCTAATGATGTGGCCACCATCATCAGGATTATTTTCCAGCGACCTAAAAGAGTTTAGAGCTTTTCATTCCTCCAAAAATGCTTTTCAAACCTTTGAAATTCATTTTCAACTCCAAAAATGATTTAAACTTTCCAAATCTCCAAATCTCCAAAATTTTCAAATTCTTTTCAAAACATTTCCAAATACTTCTCTGGAATTCCGTTTTAAATTACAATTCACATTTATAATTTATATTCTCAAATTTCATTTGTATGTGAATTTTATTTCTTAAATCTTTGGTTATTACTTTATTTCTTATTCAATTTCATATAATAATGATAACATTTATCACTTTCTAACAACCAAACATCCATATACTATAATAATTCATAGAAAATCATTTCTTTTCTATACAAAAATAGTTTTGGGCAAAATTATTTCATTTACCCTATTTAAAATGATACTATGTCGTCTTGCCTCGTTTAAGTGTTTAGAAATCCCTATCGATAATATGGCGTCCCACATACCGACCAAAATTCATAAACATCTCAACGGATAAGCAAACACAATATAAAACATTTTTATATTCACTAACAAATACGCACTCGTATCTATTATTACACTCAACTCATTCTAGAGTACTACTGACTCTATCTCTAATGAGTAACACCCAACAGAGCAGGGTTGTCGCTTAACCATATGCTCTGATACCACGCTGTCACGTACAGAAATTTTCGACTTTCGAAAATTCGATATCGATACTCACTTTATCGACTGTCGAGCAATCGAGTGCCGAAAACTCCAATAGTGAGGGTTTAAGAAAGAAGAAAAAGGCAGAAGAAGAAGAAAAGAGTAGAAGAAGAAGAGAAGAACAACAGAACAACATCAGAACAGAAAACAATATCAGAATCTTACACATCGCAGCGGAACAATATACAATAGATAATTACTAGTCTTTTAAAACAAAGAACTATATCAGTTTATACATACATCAATCAGAGTCAATATACAACAATGGACAGTTTTATAAACTTGTCCTCATATAGAATACACAGCGGAATAAATAATATCAGATACAAGTACTACGTCTCGTCATCCAGCTTATCTCCAAAGCTCCAGAATATCCAGAATATCCTGATAACCTAACTCTAGACTGCCCGTGTGGAAATTGGTGGGCACCCAGAGTTTAGAAGGGAACAATAAACTCCGAGTTAGTCATGGTGACTGGTGTGAGATTGTAAAACAGTTATTCTTTATAACAACAAAAAAAATTTTAAAGTCAATTCGAGATGCTTTTGGAAAATGAAACTACCATAAGACCTCCCGCCACACACACAATGCAAACGCAGAATTGGAGGAGATTTCTTCTTATGATAGTCAAAGATGCTTACTACGCAAAATCAAATTCTTTTTGATATTATTATTAGTGCATAGTGTAGAAAACATTTCGAAAGTACAATATAAATCTTAGCCAGCATACGTACCATTATAGTATGCTTGCTATAGCTGCCATATTAGATGGCAGGTTCTACAACTAATACCGTACAAGAGGCGTTGTAACAACCCGATATTTTAAAGCGAAATTTTAATTGAAAACAAAACATTTTGAAATATTAATAAAGATAAATTGTAGAAATTCGTATAAAACGAAAATTTAAAACGTTACATTTCGTCACGTTTTGTCCGTTCTTAACTTTACATTAGAATCAAATTTTATTAACGATGATATTAGCTATTTTAAATTTTGATTTATAAAGATACGTTATATTTTAAGAAACCGTTAACAGTTTTAAAAAAAAAAATTTTTTTTAAAGGAACAAGTAACGGTTGTACGTTACTTTGGGCGTTACACTGTACGTGCGTTGTTCCATTGTCCTTTAATTTCAGCTGTATATATTATTTTGAAAATGTCAAATCTTGCATTGGATTGCACGTGAGAAATGGTCCACTTACCCCTTTATCTCCCTTACGTTTCGTTCAGCAATTATTTTGCCTAAATTCCTCTAACCGCTCAAAAGCCTGTTTTTGCCTCCTCTCTACAAAATTTTAGACAGCTGTTTCATTCTTTCGTTCACAACTATTTCAGACTGCAATTTCCTTCAGCTTTCCTTGTAATTTGCGTGTCCATCTTCCAAGGTATGGCCACATAATTTATCATTTATTTATTTTACTTTTGTTGTTCTTGTACGTGCCTGGGTTGCTCACTTTTTGCCACTTCATGCTCATCTCATTCACCTTAATATTTTGCCTGCCTCCATGCTAAGCCTACCACCACCAAACCCATACGAGACCGAGCCTACTCCGGTCCACCGAACTCCTACCCAAACGGCCTCCGCGCCTTACCTCATTCGCCACCAAGGTGCTAGCCACGAAAATCATGAGACCAGCCCACTCCACCAAACCGTGACACCACCGACCCTACTGCCCACCACCACGAGATCCACCATGGCCCAGTCGCCTCCAAGCCACCAGACCACCACGAAACCCCACGCACTCCACGAACCCAGCCTGCCTCCTCCACCGCCTCCGTGCGAGATCACCCAGACCCTAACACTGAACCCATCGCCTACACCAGCCTGTCACCACGTGTCTCCATCGCCGACCCAGACCCCAGCCTAACACCCAGGCGAACCACTAGCCATCTCAACCCTACGTGATACCACCACCCAGTCAGACCACCCCACCACCGAGGCCATCACCAAACCCCTATGCGTTGCCAGCCACCCTACCCATTCGCCAACCACCACCACAGTCATGCCGAGACCAGCCCCATCACCGCATCTCCAACTCCTCCAGACCGAGCTTTGTTGGAACCAGAGAATGAACCACAGTTTTGTTTTGTCACCTCTGCTTTTGTTTTCAAATTTTTGTCTGAATGCCTCTATTTGCTGGTTTTGAGAAATAAAAGAATGAGAAAGTGTTTGTTGGTCACGTGTTTGTCCCTCTACCTATTTTTGTATTTGGTTTCCAGAGCCTTTATTTCGAAGTTTTAAATATACTGAACTTTGTTTTGAAAAAAAAAGTTGTTTTGTCACTTTGAAAATTTAAGTTATAATCAATTTTCAAAAGTAGGCGTGTTAATTGTTTTGATTTTTTTAACCTGTTACTTTTCCGTTGTTCGCTTCATTGAAAATTCGTTATTCGTGCAATCTTAGATTTGATTATTTACTGTGTTTTTGGTTTGAATCTAGTTGGCGCATCCGCTAACGACTGATCGTGCTATCCGCGTGCTTTCGATTGACATCGTACTTCTTTCTTTCCGAATCTCCAGCTCCGTAGAGGTGAGTAAATCTCACACGAATATCCATACTTATATAATTGTGAAACGACCGCAACTGAATGTGTAGAAATAAATAAATAAATAAATGATGTTATAATTACCTGTGATTTATTTATAGTTGATGTTAATTGTTAAAACTGCATATCGTATCATCTGTTATATCTGTTCTTATTTTACTGTTATTCTATTCTGTTAAATCACACTGCAAGTTCCCTGTAGAATAGAATCACTATGGGTTGAAATGATACATACCCGAACGGACTTTAGAATAAGGGAAGGTCGTTATGGGCTGAAATGATAGGCCTGAGCGATTTTCAATTAAATTTTATTTACTTGGGATTGCGGGTTTGAAATGATAAAACCCGGATTTTTCTTTGTAAATTACGGATTGAAATGATATAGTATCCGTATCACTTGAATTAGGCTAGAAAATATTATACAGACCCGTGGTTATTTTTATGTATTTTCTGAATATTTTTAGATAATTTAAAAATTGTAATAATATTTAATTTGATTTAAACCGAATTTTTAAATGATTTATTTAAAATAGAAATGATTTTTCTATGTGATAAATATAAATAAATGGAGGAATATTGATTTTAAAACGAAACTTAAAATTTAAATTTTGGAAAAAAAAAAGAAGAAAGATGGAAACTTAAGTTAATTTAATTGAAATTGAAATTTAGTTTTAAATTTGTGGAAAAAATGAAGTTAAAGTTTAAGTGTTGAAATGAATGTAATAAGCAAATTGGTAAGTTTGGTTTTAACTTGTAAAATTTCTTTGAAATAAAATTTGTTAAAGGATTGAAATGAACATTTTAATGTATGATTTTATAAGTTTTAACTAGGTAGAATCTGTAGCACTTGTTAAGTGTTGTGGTTTTTATAAATGAACCAAAAGACTAAAATGAACTAAAGCTATGATAGTACTTGGTAAGTGCTGTTGTAGCAGAAACTAAAATTGAACTTGAACTAATGAAAAGCTACTGTAGCACTTGTTAAGGACTGCAGTAGACTGAAATATGATTTTGTTTAAAACTGAACTGATATAACAATCTTAAATATTGTTTTGTTGAATAAAATGGTTTTCGAATATAACTTACCGCCACACTTTTAAATGCCGTGGAAGCTGAAAATTTTAATGTTTTTGTTTAAGTGAATAAGTGAACTCCAAAGGGTTAGATTTTGGAAGTATAATATTGATTTAAAGGAATATTGACTTTGTTTTTAAATGGTTAATTCGAAGTATATTTTGATAAATTGTTTTAAATCTATAACCACGGGTTATAATAACGATTGGTTGGCAAAGAGACCGGGATCGGATATGGACATACTCTCTGTCGATACCGAAAACCACTTTGACAACCGTGTACGCGGTGGAGATTCCAGAATGAAGTAGGATGGTGGCGACGTCCTTAAGGTATTACGTGGACCCAACTCCCGTGAGTTGGCATAAGGTGGCTAAAACAGGAGCGATCTCGGACCAGTGAGGTAGCACCTCTTCTCGGACACATTCCTTCGACATTATACTCTTACTGATTTGACTAGATGGCCATCCTCCGATTTGGGAATGTTGTTCGAGGTGGAACGGTAGTGGCTGCTATGCGTATCCATCAGTCCGTGTGCGTAATTGGTATATCTACCCTGGCATTGCCTAGTTGTGCCGTGTCACCTACCATATCGAGCTTTAGTACGATTATGATTTTAAGATCCGACCGCGTTAAGGTTCTCCATCCCCTTAACGCTATTTTCCGATATGATTATACTTTACTTATGTAGACACTATTATAATAGCGAATATTACTACATAGTAGATAGTTTAACGGATCCTTAGAGGATGGGCGGTCCCAAGCATCTTCTAAGTTACTTGTACATTTACTACAGTTCATTTGAGTTGGTTTACATTGTATAAGTATGTATATCCTGACTCGAGTGTTATGTTTTATTTTACGCTCGGGTCAGCCTGAGTATTCACAGCTTTGGATTCACCTTTCTGGAGCTCGGAATCACTGGAGATTCTGCCTATCTAGTTATCTTCCTATTTCAGTTTCAGTTGTCTTATTTCAGCTTTTGTTTTAGAGACTTGTGTATTTGGGATTTCTTCTGTACTTGTTTCAGAACTGTATTGGGTTTCAGACTATGTATTTTGTATTTGATTTTAGACTATGTATTTAGTGGCTTCATGAACCACTATGGTATTTTTAAATTCCGCTGCGAGTTATTCTGATATTTCTGTGTCTGTGATTCTGTGAATGATTTTATTTGCTCCAAATTTTATTACAATCTGTTATTTTGCATTATTCAAGTCTGACATGTGTGGATTATTGTCGATTTGAATGGTCCAAAATAGTGGGTCGTTACATTTGGTATCAGAGCTGAGGTTTAGGCAAACCTTAGCCTATGGAGCAAAAACTCATTAGAGATAGGGTAGAAATACCCTAGAATGAGTGAAATCAAACTCAGAATCATTTCCTTGTGAGTGAACGTATTTTCAAAGTATAAAATGATTTTAAAATGATTTTTCAAATGATTTTTCAAAGATTATTTTGATATAAAGTTTTCTTGTTTTAAGAGGAAATTTTTCTAAACTTCCTTCTTTCCGTATCTACCTTATTAGGAATTTTGTTATTAGGATATTCACCCAAGTGTCCTTATCGTGTTTTATCTTAACTTATCTTAGTCTTCTTTGTACCTTGTCCTAAAATTTTATTCTTGATATTTCCAGGATGAATCATGGAAATGCTAGAGGTAGGGGTCGTGGTATTGCCCCAGTTCCTCCACCTGTTGCACCCGTTAAGTTTACAGTCCTTTGCAAGGAATTCTCTCAGCTCGGTGGCACTAAGTTCACCGGTTCAGAAAGTATCATCGAAGCCCAGCAATGGCTAAGAAGTTTGGAAAGAATCTTTACTGGTTTAGAGATCACTGATGCCCAGAAGCGTCAGTTAGCAGCATGGCAGCTGCAAGAGTCAGCCCTAGATTGGTGGGAGTCTGTTACGACTCACACTAACGAAGGTGATCTTTCGTGGGAGCAGTTCAGGTATCCTTTGAGTTAACTTGAATTTTTCCCCATTTCCTTTCTTTTCGAATTCATCTTAAGTTCAGTTTCTGTATCTTCTTTCCAGGGAGGCTTTTGTGGCAAAATGGATGCCCGAAGCCGGAAAATCTCAGCTTTACCGTGAATTCATGGACCTCAAGCAGGGTACCATGTCTTTCTCAGAGTATGAACGGAAATTCAATGAACTCTCAAAATTCGGTCCTGGTCTTATCGATACTCAGCTAAAGAAGAACGAGAAGTTTATTTCTGGAGCTCGCCCAGAGTTCTACGATCGCCTTATTTCATATGTTCATGGCACTTTTACTGAGCTCATGGATATGGCTATCCGCTATGAGAACCCTACTTCCAAGGGTCCTGCTACTTCTGGTACTCATGTCTCACAATCTTCCTCTGCAAATTCCAAGAAGAGAAAGCCCAACTTCCACCAGCAGAAGAAGAATTGGATCAAACATGCGGGCTTGGGATCTTCAGCATCTGCTCCTTCCCAGAGACATCCTATTGATCTTTCCTCCATTACTTGCTTCAAATGTGACCAAAAGGGACACTATGCCAATAGTTGCCCTAATCCGTCCAGTGCTGCTGTTCCTCCACCCCAGGTTACCAGGAATGATCTTTGTCATGTTTGTCTTCAGCCGGGTCATTTTAGGAAGGACTGTCCTTTATATTAGAAGGGAAAGCCATCTGGCGTATTTGCTGTCACATATGCTTCATCACCTGCTCCCGCACCTACTCCTGCTCCTAGCGATAGTCAAGGTACTCTTCAAGGCACCTTTACTTTATTTCATCATCCAGTTCGTGTTTTATTTGATACTGGTGCTTCACATAGTTTTATTTCTGATGACCTGTGTAATAAGTTTGAACATCTCCTTTCACCTGAGTATGCTTCTGTTCCCCTATGTGTTTCTAATCCTATTGGTGGTCCTGCAAATCTTAATAAGATTTGTAAACATGTGAAACTCCTCCATTCCGATCATAGTTTTAGTGGCGATTTCTATATCCTTGGTTTCGATGCTTTTGATTTGCTGCTTGGAAGTGATTGGCTTGATAGACACGATGCCCGTATCTCGTGTAAATCCCGAATTGTTTCTCTTAAGGATGATCGAGGAAATTCTTTGTTTATTCAGGGCCGTATGCCTCATGATTATGCTGGTAGCTTTATCTTTTCTCTAGATGCTTCTATTGATGATCTTCAGTCGACCCGTGTAGTTAATCACTACTCGGATGTATTTGGTGAAGTTACTGCTTTACCTCCCAAGCGGGAAATTGATTTCCGCATTGACCTCATTCCTGGAGCTCGACCTATAGTTCTTCCTCCTAGAAGAATGGCACCCCGCGAGAAGGTTGAGTTAAGGAAACAAATTGAAGACCTATCTTCCAAGGGTCTGATCAGACCTAGTTTTTCTGAATGGGGAGCCGCGGTGGTTTTTGTCACCAAGTCCGATGGTTCTCTTCGGATGTGTGTTGATTATAGGGAGTTGAACAAACTCACTATGAAAAATAGATATCCAATGCCTCGCATCAATGACATGTTTGATCAGCTTTATGGTGCTACTGTTTTCTCTCAGCTTGATCTAGCCATAGGTTTTCACCAACTCAGAGTTGCCGAGGAAAGTATTCCTAAGACTGCTTTCCGTACTGAGAATGGATTCTTCGAATGGTTAGTCATGCCTTTTGGTTTGACTAATGCTCCCGCTTTCTTTGTTGACTTGATGAATCGTGTATTCCGTGATGTGCTAAATAAATTTGTTCTAGTCTTTGTGGATGATATCCTCATATTCTCTAAGTCTGAAGAAGAACATGAGTCACATTTGAAATCTGTTCTTGAGACTCTTCGAAAGCATCAGTTAAAAGCTAAATTTTCCAAATGCCATTTCTGGAAGGATGAAGTCCGATTTCTCGGGCATATTGTTTCTAGTAATGGAGTTTCAGTTGATCCAGTCAAGATCGCTGCGATCAATGTAAGTCTTTCTTTCCTTCTCTTTCATTTCAATTTACTCTATCTTTTCTATTATCCTTCTTTTCCTATTCTGTACAGGATTGGGAAACTCCTAAGACTCCTACTGATATCCGTAGCTTTCTGGGCCTCGCCGGTTATTACCGGAGATTCATTGAGAATTTCGCTCGGATTGCTGCACCTCTCACTGCTTTAACTCGGAAGAATGCTAAGTTTATTTGGAGTAGTAAGTGTGAAGCCGCATTCAATGAGTTAAAAGACAAGCTTACTTCCGCACCTGTTCTTACCGTTCCAAATGGAGATGAGGGATTAACGGTATACACTGATGCTTGTAGAGAAGGTTTGGGGGCTGTTCTGATGCAGGATGGTAGAGTGATTGCTTATGCTAGTAGACAGTTGAAGACTCATGAAGTAAATTATGCTGCCCATGATCTAGAGTTGCTTGCAGTTGTTTTCGCTTTGAAGCTTTGGAGACATCATCTGTTAGGTACCAAGTTTGAGCTTTTCACAGATCATCAGTCTTTGAGGTTTATTTTCTCTCAGAAGGATTTGAATCAGAGACAAGTTAGGTGGTTAGAGTTCCTTGCTTCTTATGACCTCGACATCAACTATACACCGGGAAAAGCGAATGTAGTGGCAGATGCTTTGAGTAGGAAGAAAGCTTTGTTGTGTCAGATTGTTGTTTCTTCGCCTCTTGTGGATCGTATTATGGCTAGACAGGATGAGGATCAGATGCTTAAGTTGATTAAGGAGAATGTTCGAAGTAGAGTTGGAGGTAGTAGTCTTGAGGGTAATGGAGCTCAGATTGACGATAAGGGTGTATTGAGGATTAATAATAGGATTTGTGTCCCGAATGTTGATGGATTGAGACAGGAGTTACTTCGGGAGAATCATCAATCCAGACTTTCTATTCATCCAGGCGTGACCAAGATGTATCAGGATATGAAGAAGTTATATTGGTGGAAAGGTATGAAGCGAGATATTTCCCTTTTCGTCAATAGATGTACGACTTGTCAGCAAGTCAAGGCAGATCATCAGAAGACCCCTGGTTTATTGCAGCCTCTTGAGATTCCCAATTGGAAGTGGGAACAAGTTTCTATGGATTTCATTGATGGTTTACCGAGGAGTAGGAAGGGTAACGAGAGTATCTGGGTTATTGTGGATAGATTGACCAAATCAGCTCATTTCATTCCGGTCAAGTCTACCCGTTCAGCTTCTAGTTTATCTGAGATTTACATGAGGGAGATTGTTCGTCTCCATGGTGTTCCTCTCAGTATCGTTTGTGATCGTGATCCTATCTTTACTAGTAGATTTTGGAAAGCCTTTCAGGATTCTTTGGGTACTCATCTAAATCTGAGCACTGCTTACCATCCACAGACCGACGGTCAAACGGAAAGGGTGAATCAGATTTTAGAAGATCTTCTTCGTGCTTGTGTGCTTGATTATGGAGGATCTTGGGAAGATCATCTCCATCTCGTCGAATTCACTTATAACAATAGTTATCAGGCCAGTATTGAGACATCTCCATTTTCTGCTCTTTACGGACGACCTTGTAGATCTCCTTCTTGTTGGATTGAATCTGGTAATCGTTTGGTTCTTGGTCCTGAGATGGTTTTGGAAGCTTCAGAGAGAGTCGAAGAGATTAAGAGGAAGATGAGGATTGCTCAGGATAGACAGAAGAAGTACGCCGATCGTCGAAGACGGAGTTTAGAGTTTGCAGTTGGTGATTTGGTTTTCCTTAAGGTCTCTCCCTTAAGAAATGTTATTCGTTTTGGTCGTAGAGGAAAGCTATCTCCTAGATTCGTTGGTCCTTTCCGCATTTTGGAAAGAATTGGTTCTCTTGCTTATCGTCTGGATTTACCCGAGAAATTTTCTGGAATTCACAACGTCTTTCATGTATCTCATCTTCGTCGCTATCTGCATGATCCATCTCTTATTATTCAGCCTTCTGCTCTTGATAGTTTGGATATTGAGCCAAATCTGACTGTTGAGAGGAAGCCACTTCGTATCGTCGATCGAGGTACGAAGCAGCTAAGAAGAAAATCTGTCAACCTGGTCAAAGTGCAGTGGAGCACTGATGAACGGGATTGCACCTGGGGGACGGAGGAGAGCGTTCATGCTTCGAATCCGGAATTGTTTATTTCAGGTACTTTTGCTATTCTGTCTTATCTTCTTTGTTTTTCCTTCTTCGTCCCTTTTCAAGGACGAAAAGCTTTGAGTAGGGGAGAGTGTAACAACCCGATATTTTAAAGCGAAATTTTAATTGAAAACAAAACATTTTGAAATATTAATAAAGATAAATTGTAGAAATTCGTATAAAACGAAAATTTAAAACGTTACATTTCGTCACGTTTTGTCCGTTCTTAACTTTACATTAGAATCAAATTTTATTAACGATGATATTAGCTATTTTAAATTTTGATTTATAAAGATACGTTATATTTTAAGAAACCGTTAACAGTTTTAAAAAAAAAAAAATTTTAAAGGAACAAGTAACGGTTGTACGTTACTTTGGGCGTTACACTGTACGTGCGTTGTTCCATTGTCCTTTAATTTCAGCTGTATATATTATTTTGAAAATGTCAAATCTTGCATTGGATTGCACGTGAGAAATGGTCCACTTACCCCTTTATCTCCCTTACGTTTCGTTCAGCAATTATTTTGCCTAAATTCCTCTAACCGCTCAAAAGCCTGTTTTTGCCTCCTCTCTATAAAATTTTAGACAGCTGTTTCATTCTTTTGTTCACAACTATTTCAGACTGCAATTTCCTTCAGCTTTCCTTGTAATTTGCGTGTCCATCTTCCAAGGTATGGCCACATAATTTATCATTTATTTATTTTACTTTTGTTGTTCTTGTACGTGCCTGGGTTGCTCACTTTTTGCCACTTCATGCTCATCTCATTCACCTTAATATTTTGCCTGCCTCCATGCTAAGCCTACCACCACCAAACCCATACGAGACCGAGCCTACTCCGGTCCACCGAACTCCTACCCAAACGGCCTCCGCGCTTTACCTCATTCGCCACCAAGGTGCTAGCCACGAAAATCATGAGACCAGCCCACTCCACCAAACCGTGACACCACCGACCCTACTGCCCACCACCACGAGATCCACCATGGCCCAGTCGCCTCCAAGCCACCAGACCACCACGAAACCCCACGCACTCCACGAACCCAGCCTGCCTCCTCCACCGCCTCCGTGCGAGATCACCCAGACCCTAACACTGAACCCATCGCCTACACCAGCCTGTCACCACGTGTCTCCATCGCCGACCCAGACCCCAGCCTAACACCCAGGCGAACCACTAGCCATCTCAACCCTACGTGATACCACCACCCAGTCAGACCACCCCACCACCGAGGCCATCACCAAACCCCTATGCGTTGCCAGCCACCCTACCCATTCGCCAACCACCACCACAGTCATGCCGAGACCAGCCCCATCACCGCATCTCCAACTCCTCCAGACCGAGCTTTGTTGGAACCAGAGAATGAACCACAGTTTTGTTTTGTCACCTCTGCTTTTGTTTTCAAATTTTTGTCTGAATGCCTCTATTTGCTGGTTTTGAGAAATAAAAGAATGAGAAAGTGTTTGTTGGTCACGTGTTTGTCCCTCTACCTATTTTTGTATTTGGTTTCCAGAGCCTTTATTTCGAAGTTTTAAATATACTGAACTTTGTTTTGAAAAAAAAAGTTGTTTTGTCACTTTGAAAATTTAAGTTATAATCAATTTTCAAAAGTAGGCGTGTTAATTGTTTTGATTTTTTTTAACCTATTACTTTTCCGTTGTTCGCTTCATTGAAAATTCGTTATTCGTGCAATCTTAGATTTGATTATTTACTGTGTTTTTGGTTTGAATCTAGTTGGCGCATCCGCTAACGACTGATCGTGCTATCCGCGTGCTTTCGATTGACATCGTACTTCTTTCTTTCCGAATCTCCAGCTCCGTAGAGGTGAGTAAATCTCACACGAATATCCATACTTATATAATTGTGAAACGACCGCAACTGAATGTGTAGAAATAAATAAATAAATAAATGATGTTATAATTACCTGTGATTTATTTATAGTTGATGTTAATTGTTAAAACTGCATATCGTATCATCTGTTATATCTGTTCTTATTTTACTGTTATTCTATTCTGTTAAATCACACTGCAAGTTCCCTGTAGAATAGAATCACTATGGGTTGAAATGATACATACCCGAACGGACTTTAGAATAAGGGAAGGTCGTTATGGGCTGAAATGATAGGCCTGAGCGATTTTCAATTAAATTTTATTTACTTGGGATTGCGGGTTTGAAATGATAAAACCCGGATTTTTCTTTGTAAATTACGGATTGAAATGATATAGTATCCGTATCACTTGAATTAGGCTAGAAAATATTATACAGACCCGTGGTTATTTTTATGTATTTTCTGAATATTTTTAGATAATTTAAAAATTGTAATAATATTTAATTTGATTTAAACCGAATTTTTAAATGATTTATTTAAAATAGAAATGATTTTTCTATGTGATAAATATAAATAAATGGAGGAATATTGATTTTAAAACGAAACTTAAAATTTAAATTTTGGAAAAAAAAAGAAGAAAGATGGAAACTTAAGTTAATTTAATTGAAATTGAAATTTAGTTTTAAATTTGTGGAAAAAATGAAGTTAAAGTTTAAGTGTTGAAATGAATGTAATAAGCAAATTGGTAAGTTTGGTTTTAACTTGTAAAATTTCTTTGAAATAAAATTTGTTAAAGGATTGAAATGAACATTTTAATGTATGATTTTATAAGTTTTAACTAGGTAGAATCTGTAGCACTTGTTAAGTGTTGTGGTTTTTATAAATGAACCAAAAGACTAAAATGAACTAAAGCTATGATAGTACTTGGTAAGTGCTGTTGTAGCAGAAACTAAAATTGAACTTGAACTAATGAAAAGCTACTGTAGCACTTGTTAAGGACTGCAGTAGACTGAAATATGATTTTGTTTAAAACTGAACTGATATAACAATCTTAAATATTGTTTTGTTGAATAAAATGGTTTTCGAATATAACTTACCGCCACACTTTTAAATGCCGTGGAAGCTGAAAATTTTAATGTTTTTGTTTAAGTGAATAAGTGAACTCCGAAGGGTTAGATTTTGGAAGTATAATATTGATTTAAAGGAATAATGACTTTGTTTTTAAATGGTTAATTCGAAGTATATTTTGATAAATTGTTTTAAATCTATAACCACGGGTTATAATAACGATTGGTTGGCAAAGAGACCGGGATCGGATATGGACATACTCTCTGTCGATACCGAAAACCACTTTGACAACCGTGTACGCGGTGGAGATTCCAGAATGAAGTAGGATGGTGGCGACGTCCTTAAGGTATTACGTGGACCCAACTCCCGTGAGTTGGCATAAGGTGGCTAAAACAGGAGCGATCTCGGACCAGTGAGGTAGCACCTCTTCTCGGACACATTCCTTCGACATTATACTCTTACTGATTTGACTAGATGGCCATCCTCCGATTTGGGAATGTTGTTCGAGGTGGAACGATAGTGGCTACTATGCGTATCCATCAGTCCGTGTGCGTAATTGGTATATCTACCCTGGCATTGCCTAGTTGTGCCGTGTCACCTACCATATCGAGCTTTAGTACGATTATGATTTTAAGATCCGACCGCGTTAAGGTTCTCCATCCCCTTAACGCTATTTTCCGATATGATTATACTTTACTTATGTAGACACTATTATAATAGCGAATATTACTACATAGTAGATAGTTTAACGGATCCTTAGAGGATGGGCGGTCCCAAGCATCTTCTAAGTTACTTGTACCTTTACTACAGTTCATTTGAGTTGGTTTACATTGTATAAGTATGTATATCCTGACTCGAGTGTTATGTTTTATTTTACGCTCGGGTCAGCCTGAGTATTCACAGCTTTGGATTCACCTTTCTGGAGCTCGGAATCACTGGAGATTCTGCCTATCTAGTTATCTTCCTATTTCAGTTTCAGTTGTCTTATTTCAGCTTTTGTTTTAGAGACTTGTGTATTTGGGATTTCTTCTGTACTTGTTTCAGAACTGTATTGGGTTTCAGACTATGTATTTTGTATTTGATTTTAGACTATGTATTTAGTGGCTTCATGAACCACTATGGTATTTTTAAATTCCGCTGCGAGTTATTCTGATATTTCTGTGTCTGTGATTCTGTGAATGATTTTATTTGCTCCAAATTTTATTACAATCTGTTATTTTGCATTATTCAAGTCTGACATGTGTGGATTATTGTCGATTTGAATGGTCCAAAATAGTGGGTCGTTACAGGCGTATTGGAGTTTGGATTTCCAACAAATGGTCAGGCTAAGGAACTTCCTTTTCCACGATGGGTACGTCCCTGGAATAGACGACCCGAGAAATAACCTAACATTACGGTTAGATCTCTGCCAACACAAGGCTGGGTTACCTCTGCAAAAATAGGTAACTACTGACATGCGTATGTCATCCCCCGATCGTAACCGATCTTCCCGAGGATCCCCGATTTCCAACAAACCACATAGTAAAAATGCAGCAACCACATAGGTTAAGTATCTGGGCTCCATACCATGATACCACCTCTATCCAGAAGGAATGACATACACTAAGGGGCGCTACTCCCTAGAACCTTGCCGCATCCTTCCTGTTTTGACCATTTCCGGGGTGTGAGGCTCGACGAAGTCTCGTCCACAAAGCTACGATTTCTACAAAGCCATGCTTCGGGTCAAACAAATGATCAACCTATGATCACAAAGATATAAGATCAAACAAATGATCATATCGCAAATGATCAAACACTGATCATTTCACAGCAACACTCAGTATGCCACGTTACCAAATTGGGAATATATCGCTGATAAATTTCAACTACATAACCTCTGAGCTCGTACGTCTCAGAGAAGGGTGTTAAGCTAAGAGAATAAATTCTCCGCCACCAACAGAAATGTATTTGAAAGGAATCATCTTTATATCTCAAATTGTAACGTCAGACACACAATCCATACAAGTCTGTTCCGGGATCGAACAGAACCGAAGGCACTCCTCACGAAGCCCTTGCATATCCGGATAAATTTCTAATCACGTTCGGACTTCCCGTCACTAAGGGTGATAAAACCTCTAAATCGGAGATCAGCCGATGTAGAGTAACTCGACGGTAATCCTTCCGTTTTTAAAAATATCCGGTCTTCAACACCGGTCTTCAAATGCAATTCATAACGACGTATCACATATTCGGAATGGGTTATACGACCCCATGGTCCTTTCCCGGCTAACCCGAATAGTGAGCGCTTATTCAAAAATAAGTGTGGCATTCAAATTCATCCAATTCACAACAAATACCATATTCAAGGTAATTATTGATAGTCGGTTATTTAACTATCAATAAAGATGCGCAACATCATCAGATTCCAAATAATTTTCCAAATTATTTTATCTTCAAAAATATCTTACTAGATATATAATTTCCACACTTCAAAAATAAATCGACGTTTATTTTTCTAAACAGTTTCCCTTTCTTTTATAAATTCCATAGTGAAATTATATTTTCAAAATATCTACTGATATACGATTCTCAAATCGATTTCAAATATTCAATTTCAGTTTATCTTTAAGAAGATAAAATCTCAAAACGTTCATTTCATATTGGAAAAGCAATTCCATACTTATTTAAAAATAAGTGTTTCACAAATCTATTTATTTTCAACACTTGGAAAATATTCGATATACTTAAATCAATATTAAGTATATATACATTCTTTTAGGAAATCTATTTCTATAACACATTTATCTGAGTCAAAAACGAATGTTACGTAAAACATCGTTACGACGACTCGAAATCACTAGTATAGGGATTCAGATTTTAAGATAGGTATATAAATCCCAATACTAGATAAAAACATTTCCTTTCGAAAATCATTTACTATAACAACCGTGTTATAGTCCATCATTTCCTTATTCCTCGAAAACGTCTATTTCAACAATGAATGTTGAAATCTATGTATTCGATATCATAATACATTTTAAAAACATCTTTAAAATGTTTAACTTCATTTTTCAATGTCACTTTCCCAAAACTATCCATTTTACTTAACGATATATTCACTATCCAAAATCGTGAATATACTTCACTAATTACATTTCACTATTTTCTACACGTTTTATTTCAATAATAATTCGCTATCCAAAATCGCGAATATATCTCCTTTAATAATCTTCTATATTTAATTTATCAAATTCAATCGATTTCGAATTTAAAAACACGGTTATAAATTCTATTTCTATTTTAATAATAACCTCGACTTATAAATCTTCTTTTTATCAACTTCTATATTTTTACTTATCAAAATAAGTGATTTCGGATTTATAAACAACTTTTATAAATTTCAAATCTATTTATAAAAACTTCAATCCCAAATCAATTTCGATATTGATTTAAAAATTTATTTATCATTACTAAGTAAATTCCTCATTTTTTTCTTAAATTATTCAATATTCTGTTTTAAAATGGATTCTTCAAATTGAAATCATTTTACATTGATTTCCCAATTTATTTCAATTTACCAATTAAATTTCTAGTTGGATTTCCAGCTTATCTTCTTTTAATAAATTCCTTTTTTTAAGGAAATAAATTTCAATCGTTTCTTTCAATCTATTTAAAAATCCAAATTCTCAAATTAAATTCTTCAAATTATAATCACTATTTTACGAAATCCATTTATTTAACATTTTCACTTGATTCTGGAATTAATTCGATAAGATTATAAAAATTAACTTTTTATACTTTAAAAATTCCTTTCTTTAAAATTTATTCAATTTCTAAAATTAATTCACTTAGAAATTTCTATTTTTATTTCAAAAATTCAATTTCATTTATTTTTGGAATCCAATGATATCAAACATCCATTCAGCTAAATTTTAGCTTTCAATAATTTCCAGACATCAATTCAATAACATCAATAATCATTCACAGATTATCACATCACAGTAGAAATAAATTCAATCAATGTGAGGGGTCCAGTTGGTTCCCTCCAACCTGTTTCCCTGCATCCAAAGACGTTAGCACAATACCAATTCCACTTCAAGGTGGAATATCGTGGTATATGGGTTTTATAAAATATCCGCTTACTAACGGTGCAATAGGGTCTCATCCGCTATACGAGGCGGGAAATCAATCAATCCAATATATACATATGCCAATATGTATATATTGCTATATATATAGATATATCCTACTATATCTAATATCACATCCAAATAGCAATCAATCAGTTCAAATCAATAACTGTAATACCAACATATTTTGAGTGAGAAGATCTCACCTTAGCTTTGCGATCCCATTTTCGATCCAGATTTAACTTTCTTCGTTGTATTCGACCTTGTATAAACAATTATACAATTTTATTAATATTCGAATTAATCGAACTACTACATTTTCATTTGAAAATTTAAATTCACCGATGATTTAATTCTAAACCAGTTTCTTTTTAAATAAATCATTTTATCAAATAAATTTTCTAACAAATCTTCTTTTTATATAACTTCAGTTTTTTCCAAAATTCCCACTTTTCATATATATACTCAAAAATAATAACAGTTTATATTATTATTTAAAATTCCTATATTTTCTTCTTGTCTTCAACTTTAAACAAATTCTTTCTAATAATTTGATTTAACAAAATTTAAATTCAAACAAATCCCCTTTTTTTTATTACTTATCCTTTAATTAAATTTATCTAACTAATTATTAAATTTGTAACGACCCAAAATTTTCGAACCCGAAAATTCCAGATAGTTAAGGAAAGAAGAAAGAGATAGAAGAAGAAGAAACAGAAAACAAGTCACAGAATCTCACCTTCGCAGCGGATCAAAATATAATATCATATAATACCATTTATACAAAGAAACTGTATCAGTTAAATTACACTTTAATACATCAGAGTTACAACATATACACAGATACTGGACATATACAAAACAACATGTCCCAGACAACTACAATATCACAGCGGAATACCCTCCATACGTTCCTGTCATCCAGCTCGTCTCCTGAGCTCCAGAACGTCCTTACTTGGAAATCTGTAATACTCGGTCTGACCCGAGCATTACATCAAAGTAACACCCGGGTCAGGCTGGAAACCAGCGTGAGTAAACCCATCTAACATGGAATACAAAAGTATACAACTCATATAAACCCGGGTAACTTATATAAATTTTCACTTCACAAGTTGTTGTAGACATTACTTATTTCACACATAAATTTATAAAGAATCGGAGTGGTTTCGGGTATTTACTAATATCCGACTCCGGTCTCTTCGAATCTAATGTCATCTCATCTTAAATTATTCAAGTTAAATACAATTCAACTTTAAATACAGGATGTCACAGTAATTCATCATCAATAGACAACCACATCATCACAGTTTCAATCAAACATATCTTACCTCATAGCATCACGAACCACCTATTAGGGATAACAACTAATCAAAGGCTTCCAATATCATTCTATTTATCCCTTAATTAATTTCACAAATTAATTTATCCTTAACCTAATACAGTAATTAACCTTTAATTACTTCATTAATTAATTATTAACCATAATCATTAATCACCCTTGATTAATAACATCCAGTAATTACCATTAACTACTTCCTTAAGTAATTACACTTCCATTAATTACATTAAGTAATTATTCATCAATCATCAAGTGTTTAAATTAATTAAACTTAATTAATTAATCTAAACTAATCACATTAAACCCAATTAATTACATTAAGTAATTAATTTCTTAATTACTTTTATTAAGTAATTTAAACTTAAACAATTTCTCAATTGATTATTATCAATTAATTAATCTAATTAAAAATTTATCACATTAATTAATTGTTAAATAATCTTAAGTTAATGACCTTCATAAACTATTCTTTAATTCTTTCTTAAGAAATTAACTCAAATTACCCATTAATTACAAATTAATTAATATTTAATTACCAATTAATTAATCTCTAATTATTTAATTAATTAAGTGTTAACTGCAATCTTAATTAATCCCTAATTACTTGATTGATCGATTCTTAATTATTAATTAAAATCTAATTAATAATCCTTAATTACAGATTAATTAACCTTAATTAATTAATCTTAAGTCTTTAATTAATTAATTTAAAAACTCGTAATTACTTAATTAATCATCCATATTATTAATTAATTATCTATTTTAAATTAACTTGATAATTTAATGAATCCAAATTATTAAATTTTATTTTTCTTTAAGATAAACATTTCTTACTTAATTAAGCATTTAAAACCATTTGGTTTTAAATTTACTTTAAATTCCATTTAAACTCCATTTTAAATTCAAATCATTTAACCATTTTAAAGTAACTAACAATTTAAATTTAAACTTATTTTACTTTTAAAACTGAAGTTTAAACCCAATTCCAGATTTCAAAAACTCAGTTTTAAACTGATTTAAAATTTCTAATTTACCAATTTAAAACATACAGTTTAAATTCAAACCCCATATACTTTATACTAAAAAGTTTTAAAACCCAATTTAAAACTCAAATTCAATTTTATTTAATTTTAAATATATATATATATTTTTTTTTTGAATTCAGATTCAAATTCAGTTTAAACTTAGTTTAAAATTTTCAGTTGCATTTAAACTTTATTTTTAAACCCTTAAACAGAACAGGTTCTGTTTTGATTTGTAAAACCTGAAACAACAAATTAACTCGAGCCTCCCCCACATTAACTTCGAGCCACATCCTTATCTGCTTCGAGCTAAAACTCGAATTTCCCGAGTCCAACATGATGCCATCAAATCTGTAACCACCAACATTACACCAGCATCACCACGACCCTCTGTGCACATGTACGGCGCCTCCAGCCATCGCTGACCAACTACGGGACCGTCCCACAGTCGACATTCAACTCCTCAGGCCATCCAAACAACAATCAAATCGACACTTGCTCTAATTCAAAATTTAGATCACATTCCCAAACCTGGAATAACTGACAATACCCCCTACACTCCAACCTGTCAACGTCTTCCCCTCGAAACTCCGACCACCATCGCCTTTGAAACTCCGACGACCTCTTCGACAACCCATCCTCTTCCAGTACCCAAGAAATTATTGAACTCGATCAACTAAAAGGGCCGAAATGATCGATCCTTCCTAACCCAGAAAAAAACTAGGGTTCAAATCTTCAAATCACAATCCATCACCTCCAAAATGAAATACACCAAATCTGATAAATTTCTTCGCCTCTCCGATCACTCATCTACCTCCAGAAGATGATTCAACCCATTCGAACCCATAGATCAACAGAACCTTCCCTTTTTCCCTTCCCAGTTCAAACAAAAACTACACTCTGGGTTTAACACTAAAAATTGTAATCTTGTCTCTTCTTTTTTTTAAAAAAAAAAATCATAATTTTGTATGATGTTTCAGATTACAATCCTGAAACATTGATTCAATGTATTTGAAATTTCACTAATTAATGTTTTGTTCATCTGTTTATAATCTCCAGAGATGATACAGAGTTGTTTTAACTTGAGTAAAATTTCAAGCTATAGTTTTATGAATGAAATAAACATATCTTGTGTAAGCCTTAAATCTAAACCCAGATTTAATCAAGAGATAATGGGTTTTTTTTAAAATCAAACAGCAGCTTGAAATTAAAGAAACAGAATTGTACAGGAAACAAATAGGCACATATATATATATTCTTATATATAAATAAATATTCTCTGCAAATTTCATAAATTATATTCACTTCAAATTAAAAACACGCAATCAACTTTTACCTACTTAAGTTTTTAAAAGAGGAGTTACTCACTTTTCTTTGAATAGGGGTGTCCTGAGATGTTTTGGTAAGTTACAGGTTAACAATACCCATATATACATACATTCCCACATTCTAGATGCATATATCTCCTTCCAGGTCAAAGATTGAGCAAAATAACTCATTTCTTAAGAGTGTGCAAAAGGAAATGGTAGCTAATAAAGTGTTAACTCACAGTTATATTGATACATATGTATAGATCAGAGATCCATTACAAAAACCCAGTTATAAGGATATCTATATGCTTATATACGATAACATGGAAACAAAATAAGAGTTTACTCACTGATTATTATTGAACAGAGAGCACTGCCTTCAAAACTACTGTCTGCCTTTAATCTTCCTTTGTTGGTGATAATAGTTTGATCAAGTTGCTGAATTATACTCCTCTTCTCTTTTTAGTTGTTGAGTTAGTCTGGTTTGCTATATGTATATACTTTTTTTTCTTTTTTTTTCTCTCTGGTATTCAATTTGATGAACGAAATGTAACCAAGAAAGTGACATATATAAAATGTGTACAGCTGAAGTATATTTGTACAAGATTTTTTTGTAGGCTTGGTCAGAGATTTTTTATTATTTTGGAGGCTGATATGATATCCTCATGCTTGCATTAATTAACCTTGGCTTGTTTTACAAGCTCACGCCCATCATTCATTTCTTTCCAGAGAATTGCTGTCCTTTTGATTTTCCCCTGCCTCATGCTTCTTGTTGTAGAACGAATGAAGATAATATATAAAAGTATGCAGGCTTGAGTATGGACAGATTTGAGTTTATTAGTGCAAGATATTTGTTGTACTGGAAAATATTTTGTTAAGGTTCTAGTCAGAGATTTTATTTAGTTAGGGAGGCTGAAATGATATTTACTATGCTATCATTAATTGGCTTGTCCTATTTTACAATCTTATATTCATACATATTTTTACTATTTGTACATTTTGTATTTTATTTATTTATTTTTAAACCATATATTTGTTTTATACTTATGTTTAAATATATAAGATTTATTGCATTATCAAACATTATTATCAAAGTTACATCAAAAAATATATATATATAGATCAAAAATTTAAATAGTAGAGCTTTATTTCAATTTAAGGTGAATGAGCTAGATTTGATTTTGAATATTTTAAAACTCTTTATTTATATTTCCAGATCAGAGTTCACTTCTAAAAATACATATATATATATATAAATAAATAGTAAATGGCCAAAAGTCTTATTTGTTTCTTAAAATGCGATAAGTTTGTATATATTTATCTATATATATTTATGTATTTTTAGTTATGGTTATTCTATCTTAAATTTAAATATTGAAATGTATTATTTATTTATTTACTATAAGATTTATCATCTTCAAAGATTTTGTAATTAAATATTCATTATAGCTTTAAATCAATTCATATATACTCTAATAATTTAAATTATCAGAAATTTATTCATTCGATATATCAATATTTCCATAATTTAATTCAGTCAATTATCCAATTAACTCATGCTAAAAATCCGGGTTGTCACATTCCTCCCCTCTTTAGAACTTTTCGTCCTCGAAAAGGAAAGAAACGAATTTATGAAAATGCTTAGAATTAGATAAATATTCTTTGATCATTTTCAAAACACCTTTTAATATCTATATAATATCTATATAATAATATATATATAAAAATACTTTTATAACTCGATGTTTCGACAAGTCCATCCTCGTTCTTATAGAAATTCGGTCATACGTTGATCAGGTGTAGGACTGAAAATCTATAAGTACTTGGTAAACTCGTTTCCAACACCCAGTGAAAGTACTTTGGAAAATAATTTTATTGGAAATATAGAAAACAATTTTGAAAATAGAGGAAATATCTTTGGTAAAAATGCTCTGGAAATCATCACCCCCATCCATGGTCGCAGTTAACCCGATGGTTACGTTGCCGTCCCGGCAAAATCCACAGATAACGGTAGGTCTCTGCGCCACTCGATTACGCCATGGAACCCGCTACAGATCGCAGTTATACCCGGGATATACCTTGCTATCACAGCAAAAACCCATATAACTGTAGGCATCAGCGCCACCGAATTTCGCTGCCAAAAGAATGAAACTCCTCCACTTGACCATAGATCGCAGTCTACCGATGTTGCGTTGTCATCCCGACAAAATCAAGTGTAGACTATTGGCACTCATCCTCCACACGATTTTCGCTATGGTCCCCACACAGTAGATCGTAGCGACATCGAATTACACTGTCGTCACAGCATAACCCAAATGCCCCTGTAGGCATCAGCGCCATCGACTTTCGCTACCAAATAATCCTCAGGAACTAGTTTGTCCGAACTCCTCACAGGATCAACTTTAGAACCTCCCCTTTAGAGGCTCAAGGCAGTACCACTCAGTGGCACTCCTGAGAAGTTCATTTAAGGGAGCGCCTTTTTCCCCAGAGCCACTTTCAAAATACTCTATACTATACACATATAGTATTTCCCAAATCATACACCAAGTATGAATCTCATATAAAGCCCCTTTTAAAATCGATTCCCAAAATCGATAATTCACAAACTAGGCTTTCCAAATTCCAAATTTGATTTTCCTCAAAAATCAAAAGCCTTTTTAAAAATCCATAGGTTCCCAAAACCTTTCCTCAAAATCATTTTCACAAATCCTTTTTATATATATACATATATATAAGTTTCGAAATTTTTTTTGAATCAATTTGTACTTGTATAAATTCATTTTCATACTTCAAATACTTTCAAAAATCATTTTCTAGCAATAGATTCAACAAGGGAAGTTTTCCATATATAATAAATATATATAACTTTGTTTAGTCCAAATAAATATTCAAAATTGGATTACTCTTTTATAAAGTCATTCTCCATATTGCTTGCTTTCATAAAGTAAATCTTAATCATAGAAATGTTCAATTCCCACTTTACTTCATCATATATTTCATAAAATATACTTTTCATTACAAAGACTATTTTACAGTTTTTATCCATAAATTTTCAATGCCAATTTCATTCAAACCCGTACGATGTCCACATATCATCCGTACGCAATATCAATCTGATCGCTCACTCGATCACACAATTTCACTTCCGAACTAGTATTTTCCACCCGACTTCCTAGTGCGGACTCAGATCTGGTTTCTTGTTCAGAAACCGTCATTCTCCTTGCATAGTCACAACTATGATAGAGAATATCCAGAACCAATCAAAAATCCATATCCAGGTTCGCCGTCGAAAATCGAGCGAAAAATCCCGACTCGGATCGATAATATTATCTCGAAATTCTGTGCTCGAATCTGGATCAAATCACTATGCGAATAGAATAATATACGTACATCCTACGTATTTATCTTCATTGATTATCAGTTAAATCAATTGCCTTTCTATTCATCCTCACTATGATCTTATTCACTTATTCACATTTACCTTAATCCCCATTTGGATTATCACTTCAATTCTTATCTCAGTTGGGTATTAAATCAATAACAGTTTGAACCCTGACTAATTTAGAAAATAGCTTGAAAATGTAAAAATAGGTAAATAGTTGAAAAATAATTAATAGTTTGCAAAATAACTGTAAAATAGTTAATTAATTGTAAAATAGTTGGAAAATAGTTAAATAGAAATAGAAATTTTAGATAATTACAAAATAGTTGTAAAATAGAAATTAGTTTATAAAACAGTTGAAAAATGGTTAAATAGCTCCAAAAATAATTGTAAAACAAGTATAAAATAATTTGTCTCTAAGAAAGAAAGATTGTATATATTCAATAGCTTGGAAAAATAAGTTTATATTAAAACAATTTATATTGAAAATAGTCCAAAGTCAAAACTGTTCACTTTCCCAACAATTCAATTTTCATCAATTCAATTTAAATTTCCATTTAAATTGACCCAATTCAAATAACTCCAAATTCCATTGGACTTGATTTAATTCCAATTCCCATTTGAATTAGAACTCATTTAATCTTCACTTTTATTTTAAATTAATCCAATCCAAATTTTCCCATTTATTCAAATCAAATTCAGTTTGAACTAACTCAATTTAAATCTCAATTTTAAACCATCTCGAATTATATATATTCGAGTTAAATTTTCAAAAGTTAATTTAACCCCTCTAATCAAATTAACCTTTATTTTTAAAGGAATAATCCAAATATCTACATAATTTAATTCCGAGTCTAATTCTCAAAATTCCATTTTAAATTATCTTTACTTAACTTATTTCAAAGTTCAAATAAGAGTTCAAAACAATTTTAATTTACAATTCAATTATTCAAATAGTTCAGTTCAAAGTAATTCGATATCCTTAATTTCAAATTAAGTTTAATTTCCTATTATCACAATAGTGGATATATTTCCACACTTCATTCCTTACTCACTTAAACAAATTCAATTCACAATTTTAAAGATTATTAATAACAATAGGATGACAGCATCCAATTTATTCTAAAATGTCCATCAATTTCCAATTTCCGGATCTCAAACCCATTTTAAGATCACATAAACTTCCCATTCAAATCAACTATTTAACTTTCCAAGTTAAATCTCAAATTTCATCTTGAAATTTCCAAATCCGGTTGTTCATTCCACACGTATTTAACTTCTTCTAAGCTAAATTCAATTTAATCCCATTAACCTTACTCAATTTGAATTCCCATTCCAAATTTTAAACTTCACATCAATAATCTTATAAGTTCAAAAACTTATCACCTTGGGTTTTCACATCACATTCCAAGCAAAATTTAAACTCAACACTTAGAGTTTAATTCAAATCATCTTTGATATTATGTATGTCCCTCACATATACATATTTCCTTTATACTCTAAGCTATCCTTAAATTTTAAACCACTTTTGGTTTTAGTTCAAACAGTTTCCTTTAATGCTTTCAAACAACTCTTATTTTAAAGTATGATCACCTTCAAAATATTCTGAATAATACCCTTTATTATTTCTATTAACATTTGAAACAAATTCCAAATTTTCTGGCTTAGATTTAAAACTTCACAATCTAGATCATCTTCAGTCCCAATTTATAAGTCATACTTATCTAAAACATTTCATTTTGCTTACTCATTAATACACATCTTATTATTAAACATAAATATCATTTAGGATAATAACCAATTCATTATTATCTTATCCTGGAACCCTTTCCCAAATTCATGGTTTTAATTTCAATTTGAATCCATTCCAAACTTAGCCTTATTAAATTTCAATTTGGTTGTATTTCTATTACCACTTAATTTAATTCCAATAATTTAACAACCAATTACCTTAATAGAAATATTGCTTTATATATCAAATATAATTTTATATAAAATCATTTACCTTTAAAACCATTTAAAATCTTTATATAGGAAAATAACAAGTACGTTCTCTCATATATATTACACTCAACTCATTCTAGGGTACTATTGACCCTATCCTTAGATGAGTACACCCACTAGAGCCAAGGTTTTCGCTTCACCTTCGCTCTGATACCAAATGTAACGACCCAAAATTTTCGAACCCGAAAATTCCAGATAGTTAAGGAAAGAAGAAAGAGATAGAAGAAGAAGAAACAGAAAACAAGTCACAGAATCTCACCTTCGCAGCGGATCAAAATATAATATCATATAATACCATTTATACAAAGAAACTGTATCAGTTAAATTACACTTTAATACATCAGAGTTACAACATATACACAGATACTGGACATATACAAAACAACATGTCCCAGACAACTACAATATCACAGCGGAATACCCTCCATACGTTCCTGCCATCCAGCTCGTCTCCTGAGCTCCAGAACGTCCTTACTTGGAAATCTGTAATACTCGGTCTGACCCGAGCATTACATCAAAGTAACACCCGGGTCAGGCTGGAAACCAGCGTGAGTAAACCCATCTAACATGGAATACAAAAGTATACAACTCATATAAACCCGGGTAACTTATATAAATTTTCACTTCACAAGTTGTTGTAGACATTACTTATTTCACACATCAATTTATAAAGAATCGGAGTGGTTTCGGGTATTTACTAATATCCGACTCCGGTCTCTTCGAATCTAATGTCATCTCATCTTAAATTATTCAAGTTAAATACAATTCAACTTTAAATACAGGATGTCACAGTAATTCATCATCAATAGACAACCACATCATCACAGTTTCAATCAAACATATCTTACCTCATAGCATCACGAACCACCTATTAGGGATAACAACTAATCAAAGGCTTCCAATATCATTCTATTTATCCCTTAATTAATTTCACAAATTAATTTATCCTTAACCTAATACAGTAATTAACCTTTAATTACTTCATTAATTAATTATTAACCATAATCATTAATCACCCTTGATTAATAACATCCAGTAATTACCATTAACTACTTCCTTAAGTAATTACACTTCCATTAATTACATTAAGTAATTATTCATCAATCATCAAGTGTTTAAATTAATTAAACTTAATTAATTAATCTAAACTAATCACATTAAACCCAATTAATTACATTAAGTAATTAATTTCTTAATTACTTTTATTAAGTAATTTAAACTTAAACAATTTCTCAATTGATTATTATCAATTAATTAATCTAATTAAAAATTTATCACATTAATTAATTGTTAAATAATCTTAAGTTAATGACCTTCATAAACTATTCTTTAATTCTTTCTTAAGAAATTAACTCAAATTACCCATTAATTACAAATTAATTAATATTTAATTACCAATTAATTAATCTCTAATTATTTAATTAATTAAGTGTTAACTACAATCTTAATTAATCCCTAATTACTTGATTGATCGATTCTTAATTATTAATTAAAATCTAATTAATAATCCTTAATTACAGATTAATTAACCTTAATTAATTAATCTTAAGTCTTTAATTAATTAATTTAAAAACTCGTAATTACTTAATTAATCATCCATATTATTAATTAATTATCTATTTTAAATTAACTTGATAATTTAATGAATCCAAATTATTAAATTTTATTTTTCTTTAAGATAAACATTTCTTACTTAATTAAGCATTTAAAACCATTTGGTTTTAAATTTACTTTAAATTCCATTTAAACTCCATTTTAAATTCAAATCATTTAACCATTTTAAAGTAACTAACAATTTAAATTTAAACTTATTTTACTTTTAAAACTGAAGTTTAAACCAAATTCCAGATTTCAAAAACTCAGTTTTAAACTGATTTAAAATTTCTAATTTACCAATTTAAAACATACAGTTTAAATTCAAACCCCATATACTTTATAATAAAAAGTTTTAAAACCCAATTTAAAACTCAAATTCAATTTTATTTAATTTTAAATATATATATATATTTTTTTTTTGAATTCAGATTCAAATTCAGTTTAAACTTAGTTTAAAATTTTCAGTTGCATTTAAACTTTATTTTTAAACCCTTAAACAGAACAGGTTCTGTTTTGATTTGTAAAACCTGAAACAACAAATTAACTCGAGCCTCCCCCACATTAACTTCGAGCCACATCCTTATCTGCTTCGAGCTAAAACTCGAATTTCCCGAGTCCAACATGATGCCATCAAATCTGTAACCACCAACATTACACCAGCATCACCACGACCCTCTGTGCACATGTACGGCGCCTCCAGCCATCGCTGACCAACTACGGGACCGTCCCACAGTCGACATTCAACTCCTCAGGCCATCCAAACAACAATCAAATCGACACTTGCTCTAATTCAAAATTTAGATCACATTCCCAAACCTGGAATAACTGACAATACCCCCTACACTCCAACCTGTCAACGTCTTCCCCTCGAAACTCCGACCACCATCGCCTTTGAAACTCCGGCGACCTCTTCGACAACCCATCCTCTTCCAGTACCCAAGAAATTATTGAACTCGATCAACTAAAAGGGCCGAAATGATCGATCCTTCCTAACCCAGAAAAAAACTAGGGTTCAAATCTTCAAATCACAATCCATCACCTCCAAAATGAAATACACCAAATCTGATAAATTTCTTCGCCTCTCCGATCACTCATCTACCTCCAGAAGATGATTCAACCCATTCGAACCCATAGATCAACAGAACCTTCCCTTTTTCCCTTCCCAGTTCAAACAAAAACTACACTCTGGGTTTAACACTAAAAATTGTAATCTTGTCTCTTCTTTTTTTTTTAAAAAAAATCATAATTTTGTATGATGTTTCAGATTACAATCCTGAAACATTGATTCAATGTATTTGAAATTTCACTAATTAATGTTTTGTTCATCTGTTTATAATCTCCAGAGATGATACAGAGTTGTTTTAACTTGAGTAAAATTTCAAGCTATAGTTTTATGAATGAAATAAACATATCTTGTGTAAGCCTTAAATCTAAACCCAGATTTAATCAAGAGATAATGGTTTTTTTTAAAATCAAACAGCAGCTTGAAATTAAAGAAACAGAATTGTACAGGAAACAAATAGGCACATATATATATTCTTATATATAAATAAATATTCTCTGCAAATTTCATAAATTATATTCACTTCAAATTAAAAACACGCAATCAACTTTTACCTACTTAAGTTTTTAAAAGAGGAGTTACTCACTTTTCTTTGAATAGGGGTGTCCTGAGATGTTTTGGTAAGTTACAGGTTAACAATACCCATATATACATACATTCCCACATTCTAGATGCATATATCTCCTTCCAGGTCAAAGATTGAGCAAAATAACTCATTTCTTAAGAGTGTGCAAAAGGAAATGGTAGCTAATAAAGTGTTAACTCACAGTTATATTGATACATATGTATAGATCAGAGATCCATTACAAAAACCCAGTTATAAGGATATCTATATGCTTATATACGATAACATGGAAACAAAATAAGAGTTTACTCACTGATTATTGTTGAACAGAGAGCACTGCCTTCAAAACTACTGTCTGCCTTTAATCTTCCTTTGTTGGTGATAATAGTTTGATCAAGTTGCTGAATTATACTCCTCTTCTCTTTTTAGTTGTTGAGTTAGTCTGGTTTGCTATATGTATATACTTTTTTTTTCTTTTTTTTTCTCTCTGGTATTCAATTTGATGAACGAAATGTAACCAAGAAAGTGACATATATAAAATGTGTACAGCTGAAGTATATTTGTACAAGATTTTTTTGTAGGCTTGGTCAGAGATTTTTTATTATTTTGGAGGCTGATATGATATCCTCATGCTTGCATTAATTAACCTTGGCTTGTTTTACAAGCTCACGCCCATCATTCATTTCTTTCCAGAGAATTGCTGTCCTTTTGATTTTCCCCTGCCTCATGCTTCTTGTTGTAGAACGAATGAAGATAATATATAAAAGTATGCAGGCTTGAGTATGGACAGATTTGAGTTTATTAGTGCAAGATATTTGTTGTACTGGAAAATATTTTGTTAAGGTTCTAGTCAGAGATTTTATTTAGTTAGGGAGGCTGAAATGATATTTACTATGCTATCATTAATTGGCTTGTCCTATTTTACAATCTTATATTCATACATATTTTTACTATTTGTACATTTTGTATTTTATTTATTTATTTTTAAACCATATATTTGTTTTATACTTATGTTTAAATATATAAGATTTATTGCATTATCAAACATTATTATCAAAGTTACATCAAAATATATATATATATATATAGATCAAAAATTTAAATAGTAGAGCTTTATTTCAATTTAAGGTGAATGAGCTAGATTTGATTTTGAATATTTTAAAACTCTTTATTTATATTTCCAGATCAGAGTTCACTTCTAAAAATACATATATATATATAAATAAATAGTAAATGGCCAAAAGTCTTATTTGTTTCTTAAAATGCGATAAGTTTGTATATATTTATCTATATATATTTATGTATTTTTAGTTATGGTTATTCTATCTTAAATTTAAATATTGAAATGTATTATTTATTTATTTACTATAAGATTTATCATCTTCAAAGATTTTGTAATTCAATATTCATTATAGCTTTAAATCAATTCATATATACTCTAATAATTTAAATTATCAGAAATTTATTCATTCGATATATCAATATTTCCATAATTTAATTCAGTCAATTATCCAATTAACTCATGCTAAAAATCCGGGTTGTCACAAAATTTCTTTTTCTTATCGAAAATTATATTTTTAACTATTTCCCCTTTTTACAAATTTTACTTTTATAAATTTATTTAACTAACATTTTTGTTTAAACAAATATTTCCATTGAATCGAATAAATTGCATATACCCTAGAAATTTAAATTAAACTGAGATTGTTAAAAATTTGAATTTTCTATACCTCTGTTACCTCACTGTACAAATCGAACTCTAGTCGCGACCCAAACCCACTCCGGTTCTCGAGCTGCTGCCGCCGCTTCCTCTGAACGCCGCTCGCAAAAACTGCTCACGAAACCCCCCTAGACCCGCATCGCCGCCGCGCCTCAGTGTCGATGCCTCCGCCCTAACTCGCGCGCCGCCACCTCCACTGATTCCCATCCACTCGCGAAACCCTTCTCGAACTGCCTCCCTCCGACAATCGCGACCTCGAATTTGAGACTGTAGCAAAACTTCAAATCGGCAGTAGAAATATCGCGTAGGGGCAAGGATGAGTCGCGATGACTGATGGAATAGCTGAGTATATAGCGATGATTATAATGAAGGCGTTGATTTTCGAAGTTATTGATTCGATTTTTCTTCGAATGAGAAAACGGGGGAATTTCGATTTTAGTTAAAAAGAACAGAGGAGTTTGATTCGAACAATTTCGAAAACAGAGGGAGGAAGGAAGAAATGCGTGACTTCCTTTATGATTTGCTCGGCATGGAATCGATTTGGAAGGAGAACGTGATGCTGAAGTTTTGAAGGCAAAGAGGGAGGGTGGTAATCTAAAACTGAAGACGGCATGTCCTCCACGATTTCTCTCCCTTGATTTTTGGCGTGAATAAAGGAACGAACGTGCTGCAGTTGACCAGATTTAAATATTAAATTTAATTTTGAATTTGCTTTGATTTCTATGCGTTTGCTCGCCGTACGCTTACGTAACAAACCCGAAAAATACGAAATTTGAAATCCGACAATAATTCAATATTACGGATCCAATGGAACAAGTTTCGTCGAATTCCGAGACTGTGCCCCGGAATGCTATTTTCAAATATCGATACGAACGATAAATTTCAAAACTGAACGAAACAGTTTGAAATTAGATTCTGAAGCTTCTGTTATCTTCAGTATCATCAATACGAATTTTAAAAGCTTTCGAAATATTTTTCTTCAACTTTAAATTGAAGATTTAAATTTTTATTCAATTCAATAGATTAAATTTTATAATTTAATCGCCAATTTCAAAGTTATATTCGGGATTCAAATTAAATCATCGTTCAAATATTTAAATTAATTAAATATTCTCAATTTAATTAGTTTAAAATTTTGAGTCGTTACATCATAGGTTGAATAGGAGCCATCAGATGCAAGAATAGAAGGACCAGATTGAGTTAAAGGATGCAAAACACGTCAATAGAGGCTCTGGAACGTTTGAACGAACGAACATTCTGTGACGCCCCACCTCTATACCCACGCCAGCCAAGAACACTACGGTGTAGTGCTGTCAACTAGCACGGAGAATAAGGCTGCTGAGGAGCGACCATCTATGTAGTTGCTTTGTGCGAGCACCGATATGTCAGATAATAAAACATTGCATTTCATCTTTAGAGGAAATCCGACATACCGATACAAACTCAAAGCTACTACATAGTGGCTATAATAGTTTAGGACAATAGATATAAAAATAACACAGATAACATAATGCGGAATACAGATGGAACGAAAAAGTCTCATATATACAATAACTGATATCAGTTACAATACATTTGACACAATACAAATGATACAACTACAATTGTGGACTCAAGAAGTTATATATATACAAGTACATTATCGACTAATATACATGAATACATTATCATCTTAAAACAGACACACTGACAACTACAACAAGACGAAGACCTCTTCAAATGATATAAAAAGTCTTCATAGCTCTAGCAGCAATCCAAAGCTAAAAATCTACAACCTGTAAATACTCGGTCTGACCCGAGTATTACATTCAAAAGAAAATAATACTCGGATCAGTCTAATTCAAAATCAGTTATTAGAGCATAGAAGCAATAATAATCAATCTCAATATAGATGACAGTCACAGAAATCTCGTATATCCAACTTCTCGATAAAAGAACCGGATAACGGCAGATATATCACTAATCAGTGTTAATCCACGAAACAGAAATCCAAAGTAGTTTAAATAATTGAAATGTCAATTTAAAAATATCAATGCTAATTGGCTGCAGTACACGCTAACGTGTACTGCCTCGCCAATACAGCCTACGAATTACGCAACAGGTCGATGAATTAAGAATAAAAGAGATATCGATTAAAATCTGTCAATTCGGTGTGGCTGCAGTGCACGCACGCGTGCACTGCCTCGCCACAACAGAATATAAAGTCACCACAAGGGACAAGGGTAAAACTGCTACGAAAAGGCAGCCACCACTTGTATTTAAGGGCAAGGCTGCATCAGTGAAATGAAACAGTGTATCCAGTGAAAGAGACAACAAGTGAAACAAGTTCAACATGTCGCAAAGCAAGGCACAGGGAAATAACAAACTGAAGGCGAGAGCACCAAAGGTATAGCACTACAACACTCAACAGAAAAGACGCAGATCAGCGTCATTAGAAAATAAGGTCATCGGTGAAGCAAAATGACAAAAATGCAAATGATACCAGGCATCAATGCAATGTATCAGATTCGAGAACAAGGCAGTGCAGCAGCATAAAGCTTCAACTAAGAGAATACGAAATATGTACAAATGAAGCAGCATGACTGTATATACTATATACAAAAGAGAATATGCTATGTAGTGAAGCAAAACAGGTCAAGGGTGAACACACGAGAAGTCACAGGTCAGGGATGCAAGAAGTCAGGGATCAAAGATCAAACATGCAGCTACAACACAACTACACAATATATATAGTCTCAAGTTAAAGATTGCAACACTACGACCACTACGAGTGATCACGTAACCAAGAGCAGACACTACTGGAACTGTCTTGAAGGCCAGAGAATTCAAACTACAACATCAAGTACGACACATATGTACGTAGTGTATATAAAGGAAATGTGGAGTCAACTCAAATGAATTCGAAAACGAAACCAAATGCATTAGTGCCATGCAAACCAACAAGGCATGACTGCAACTAAGAAAAAAAAACTAACTGCAGTCACGACTGAAGACAAAAGGGCAAACTGCAACATGAACAGCAGCACATTCAAGGTGCACCAGGCCAGTTCGAAATGAACACAGGGATAATTCCAGGGAAACAAAACATATAAGGGTACCGGGGAGTATGCAACCCGACCATCAAAGTGTAGACAAAGTGAAGTCAGGGCCAATAGTAATGACAGTAACTCCATCAAGTCGTAATTCAATCCCAAAATACAGTCAATCATTCCAAGAGAAAAGAAAAATGCAATTCGAACATACATATATACATATCAATTAATGTATATACATACGTCACAGCATACATATGTATGAAGACTAGAATGCAACTGGGTGCAAAACAGTTTCCAAATCATGAATGTACGAATTGTACATTTGTATTTAATACTGTAACTGGACATTATTAATTTCATAGTCTAGAACAAGGCAAATGCCAAAGTCGAAGCACATAGGCGAAAGCAGCAAATACATGTCCAGATGAATCAAATGCAACAGTGCATCTAACTCTACTGGGATGAATGTACCAATATCAACATGGGTGCAAAACAAATGTAAACAGGTCAAGATATATAGGTATGCAGTGACAAAGTGGATCAAAACAATTACAAAATGAAGTAGTGCAATGCAGACAATTCAACAATAGTGCTACAAGTAAGGCATCACAAAATCAAGACAGAGGTGCAGACTACAATATGAGTCAAGCAATATGTATACAGTTCAGACACAAGCCAGAGGTGGCCAACATGAACTAATGAACTCATAGGGACAGTGTAATCAAAAAGCACATATATGCAGCAGCTACAAACAAGTAGAGATGAAACAATGCAAACTACATAATGATCGAAGTCAAGAGTGTCAATATGATCAAGTGCATTAGTGAACAAATGCATACAGATCAGGTACAACAAAGTGCATCAAATAGACCAGAAGTGCAGAAACACTTCTGAGAGCATGGAAATGAAATCACATAACAAGAGACCGAAGTCAGTTTCTCGAGTAGTTTGACAAAGAACAGAATTCACAGTATAGCCGAAATCATGGGACAACAAGTCAGTGAAGTGGTGAAAAGGTTATCACCAAAAATCAATTACCAGATGGTTACAACATTACCCCGAAATCTAACTGAAAGTCAAGGTCTCGAAACGCATGAATAAACAGCACTTTGAAGTAGAGGTGGATGAAATCGAAGTTCACCCATCAGTAAAACCCAATTTGGATTCGCGAAGCAAAAGGAATCGACCAACTCAACAACTTGAATACAACGAAAACCAACGAATTTTAAAATCCCTAATACACATGATCATGAATTAGATGTGAGCGAAAATGAAGATCACTCACCTTTTCCGAAGCGGCGACGAGCTCGACCTTTGTCGAAGAGAAGACGAGCACGGCGAAGGCACAGACGAACTACAGAGCGGCGAACCTTCGATCGAGCTTCAATGCCGGCAGAAGCCCTAGTTTCGCGGCTGCCATTATTTCGTTTTCTTCGATTTTGGGCTTAGGGTTTTCCGAATGGAGGAAAGGGAGGGGGATTGGGTTATCACGGGATCAACAAAGGAAACGCGGGCCAATATGATTTTTAAAGCCCACTAACAATTTCTCAACCATTTTTCAAAAGAATTTCAACTCGATAAAATTCCAATAAGAATTGGCGAACGATTTAATCACCTAGTGTCGATAATTAATTGCTACGAATTTGCGGGTTGTTACACATTCGTTCGTTCGCGAATTACAGAGGTGGGTCGACCGGGCAGTCGACCGCCTTGGTGCCCAAGTCGACCGGCCGGTCGACCTGCCTTTATATATATATATATATATATATTCTTTTCTTCTTCGTTTTCTGCTTATTTTGTTTATTTTATAACTTGGTCATATTAGCTCGGTTTCTGACGTTCTATATATGAAAATTGACCAGAAAATTACCACGGACACAATGGTGCAACTTCCGTGGCTTAATTCTGATAATTTCACAAAGTTATTTTATTATCTAATTAATTAACAAATTAATTATTATGGGTAAAATTTCGGGTTGTTACAGACATTGTGGTATCAGAGCTGAAGGTTAAGCGAGAACCTTGGCTTTGGTAGGATAGAACTCATTATAGATAGGGTTAGTGATACCCTAAAATGAGTAACTCATTAGAAATAGGGTCAATAGCACCTAAGAATGAGTTTGAGTGTATTATATATAAGGGTGCGTATTTGTTAGTGATATAAAAATGTTTTGTATTGCGTTGTTTGATCTGTTAACTGGCTTAAGAATTCTGGTTGGTGCGTTTGGCCAACGTTATCGATAGGGATTTCCTAAACACTCGAACAAGACCAATGGGCACAATATTGTTTTAAAATGGGTAAATGGAATAGTTTTACCTGGAAATATATTTTATATATAAAAGAAAAGGTTTCCATAGTTATTCTTGGTTGTGCTTGGTTGTTAAGAGTGATAGTATTACATCATTATCATCCAGAATTTGATCGGTCATGCTCGTCCATTTCTGAGCATCGACTATTATCCATAATCTATCTCGAATCTCCCCTTTTGAAATCTGGAATGGATAGATAGGAATTTTTGAAACATTAAAACGAGTACCTTGTGGATTAAATTCACATACTGAATATAAGGCATTCCTTAATAATAGTTGAGTTAAAATTTGATTTCTAAGGGCGTTTATTTATAAAGAGAATTTGAATATTCTAGAATGAATATTTTAGAAATATAAAGATTGATTTGATTAAGTTTAAATAAATTTTATTTTATTAAAAGGGAAATTGGGAATACTTGAAATAATATTTTGGAAATAAGTTCTGATTCGTTTTGTGATGATCGGAATAATCTTCTAAGTGACGATCGAACGTTTGCTTAGGCGAATGGTATTTATCACTTAGCAAATTATTCTCTTTCTCATTGTAAGGTTGGGATGAGTTTGAACACGAATGAATCCAAATCAAATTGGAATTGGATATTTTGTTGAAATATTTTGCCAGAAATATATTTATGATATTGTTTCAAAATGGTTTGAAAGGAAGAAGCGATTTTTAGTTAACTAGTTCGAGTGGCTCGAAAATAACTAAAATGGGTAAGAGATACATTCGGATGGTAAACGTTTCTCTTGAATATTATTCTTCTTGTAAGGAAGTATGTAATACTGTTTGGTAGTACCCAACTCCTTGGTAAAATTTTGGGGTTACTCGGGCTAACTATATATATATATTCTATGCATTAAATATATAATATCGATTCAAAAAGTGTTTTGAATAAAAACAGGGTGTTTTAAAATTCTTAAGTGAATTCAAAATAAAATTTTGAATTATGCTTTTGTATACCCTTAGAGGATGATAGGGGTTTGTATAAGTTAAGCTATGTATTATGAAAATGCTTTCATAAATAATTTAGAGGCAATAAAATTAGTATTAGGGATAACCAATTAAATAAAGGTGTGAGATGGACGTAGATCATTTCCCTTTCCCATATAGTTTTGATCTAATATTCGAGTTCAAGGCTTTGAGGTGTTTCACACCATTTCGAATAAGGATCTATTACTCGATTTTTGACGGCGAGCATTTGATGGGGGTTCTTGATATGGAAGCAAGGTTTTCTATCATAACTACAGCTATGCAAGGAGAGCAGAGGTGCCTAATCAAGAAGCCTGATCAGAGTCCGCACTAGAAAATCGGGTGAGTGATATTGGTTTGGAAGTGAATTCATGTATTCGAGTAGTGATCAAATCAGATTCTGTATATGAATATCTATGGACACCACGCGGGCTTATGAATAATTTTGAATGTTCTTATGCTGGAATTTCGGGGACGAAATTCTTTTAAGGGGAGAGGAATGTAACGATCCGGGATTTTTAGCATCTGTTATTGAAATAATTAACTGATTTTAAATATTGAAATATTAATTTTAATAAGTCAAATAATTTGATTTTTTTGATATTGGGAATATCTGAATATATATTAGATTATATAAGTTTTTTTAAACATTAATTTCTGAAAATAAAAAAATAGATATATAAATGCATGTAAACTTCGCTATTTCAAATTTATGATAAAAAATTATATAGTTATATATAGACACACACACACACAAAGCTTTGTGATGTTTAAAAATATATATAAGTGTGTGTATATATATGTGTATATGTTATAAGAATAGAGTACATGAATATATATATATATATAATTTATGATGGCAACTTTCAAAACTTATGAGAAAATATATATGTATATATACCTATATATATATGTATGTATAGGTAAGTATGTAAATACATATATGGTCAAAATAGTGTACATGTAAATCTATCTATATATATGTATGAATGTGTGTGTGTGTGTGTGTATATACATAGGAACATCATGATGGAAAACATACAATCAAGCACACATAGGAATCAAATCAACACATATAAAATCAAATCAAGCCAAAAGATCAAATCAGCCTAAACTTGAAATCAAATCAGCCACCAAAGTAAAAAGAAAATAAAAGAAAATAAAAGATGAAAGCCTGCACATGTATATATCTCAGCCTCCTATTGCTTGCCTTATACACTTCGCCTTATACACTTCTTTCTCTTATATTTATGGCCGAACTTGTTCATTTATATAAAAAAAGAAGCTACCATTAAAATAAAGTAGATCAAGTTCTTAAAGCTTGGAGAAGATTAAACAAAGCAGTGTTCATCTTCCTTCTACTGTGAGTTAAACACCTATGTTTTTGTTTATAGGTTATTATTTTTCTATGTATATATTTAACTGTAGATCTGATGGATCCTTAAATTATGTCAAATATACATGTGTTGATGTGTATACATGCCTTTGTATATGTGTGTTAAACATGGTAGATCAACTTGTAACCCAAAGAAACACTATACTTCTTTTTTTCCTTTCCTCTGTTCATGTTTTATTTGATAAAAACAGTAAGCTTTTAACTTTAAAAATCAAGATCTCAACAACCATTTAATTTTAAACCATGATCCCAAAACAAAAATTGTTTGTTTTTGAGTCTGAAAAATATGATTTTTGAAGATGGTTTGAGGATTTTAATGGATAACTTAATTTAATGGATAACTTATATAGTTTACTCGTAGTTGAAAAATATGATTTTTGAAGATGGTTTGAGGATTTTAATGTTGTTTGGAGGTGGGAATTTGGAGATGATCGGTTTTGGGTGTTTGGTCAAATTTCGGCGACGTGCTTGATTTCGCATCGTGACGCTTGGCATGGAGGAGGCTTAGGTGATGGTGCATCACTAAAAATGTCATGATAATTTTTAGTTGCATGAATAAGCAAGGCGATATTGAACTAGGGTTTTAGGAGCTTTGGTTATGGTGCTCGGTTTGGTGACGTTTGCGGCCAGGATAGATGGCCGGACTTGATCGTAGTGGACTAGAAGGAAGCGGCGACGATGGGGGTCACGATGGTATAGTTGACGAGGGCTAATGTGGATGGAGGAGGCGGTAATTTAGGAATGTTCGAACTGGAGTGCGACTTCGTGATGGTGTCTTGTAACGACTCGGGTTTTGCCGACGTTTGATTTGGAATATTTAAATGGTTTAAATATTGAATTCGAATTATAGATTGATTTTGAATATGAAAAGTTGGGTTTATTTATAGAATAAATTCAGAATTTAAATATAGCGATTTATTGGATAATTTAATTATTGAATTTTATAATGGAATATCGGGTAAATTATTTTATCTTGGGTTTTAAGTTTGTTAAAAATAATTTAAAGGCTTGTAAAATTTATATTGATAATAATGAAGATAATAAAAGTTTTAAATTGAATTTAAAAAGTGATTTGTTCAGTTTTAAAAATATATCGTTCAAATTGACATTTAAAAATAGCCATCCGGGAGACAGTCTCGGAATTCGATGAAACTAGTTCCATTGGATCCGTAATATTGTATTATTATCGAAATTCAAATTTCGTAGCGTTTGGAGTTATCGTTTGATCGTACAGGATATAAACGCGTTGAAGTTCACATCGAAAATTCAATATAAAAATTGGTTCCAAAAAGCTATCTTCTCCATACGATCGAATTAGGACTCGAAACCTTTTCCTTTGCGTTTAGAATGAGGGTATAACATTATGAACGTCTAGCGGCACGCCTCGATAGAGATTCGAGATTTTGGGTTATGAGATCGAGACGGTTTGAAATTTAAAATAATAATATATATTTATAAAATCGAATAAAATTTAAAAATCAAAAGCTGTCTTACCCTCTCAAGCACGCTACCATCACGTACGAGTTCTTTTCCTCATTAAATCAGGTCGCCTCTTTCTTATTCTTTCATTTTCAATTTCATTTCAAACGAAGAAAAATAGCGGAACGAAAATTTAAATCGTTCGAATACTAAAACCGAATCGAATCGCGATAGAGTCTCTTATCGAGCAACTCGTGGATGTCGAAAGCAAAAGAGACGATGGGGTTAGAGGCGAGTTTCAGTGGGAGGCTATTGACGTTGATCGCGAGTGCGCGTGTATGGGGATGGGGCGATAGCAGATGGGACGGCGAAGCTTTCGAGCGATCGAGGCTGGTGATTTTTGAAGCGTCATGGTCGCAAGGGGGCAACCTAGGCCGCGATCATGCGGAGCAGGGCGGCTAAGTTAGGGTTTCACATTGAAGTTTAGGGTTGGCTGCGAGCTAGGTTTTGGCTGCTAGGGGATGTCGCAGTGAGGTATAAGGCGGTTTTATTTTTAATTAAATATATATATATATATTTAACTTATAGGTAAGTTTAAAAATATGTGTTACAGTAGTTAGGGTATATATATATATATATGTGTGTGTGTGTATCATATTATGGAATTAAATGTTTATAAATGGCATACTTCATCCAGACAAGTTTCGATCAGAATGAAACAAGTCGGGAATGGTTCGTAGCTGGAAAATCTATGTATAGGAAATTGGGTTGTGATTTTTAGGAGTCCGCTGGAATTTTAAATTAAATCGAACGTTGTTCGATTTGGTTTAAAATATGGATGTTCGGAAAAATAAAAATCAAGGTGAGTAAAATCTCACTCATTTGGATAGCTAGTAAAATTTTAAATTGTTGAATTTAAATTATTGGTTGTTGGTTGATTTTATAAATTATTATCAGTTGATATTAAATATATATAGTAGTGTATATATTAGTATTTGGAGTGTTATTCCCGCCATTGGAGCAGATAAGACCTTATGTGCCCCGCATAATAGCGGATGACACTTTATACCACGATATCCCCCTCGAAGTAGGATTGGTATTTATTTTACGTTGTATTAACACCTATGGATGCAGGGAAACAGGTTGGAGGGATCCAATTAGATTCCTCAAATTTATTGTTTATTTTTCATATATAGTGATATATGATTTGCGTAGAATAATCTATTATAGATTATTGTAGCGATTGAATTATTGGATGCTATTGCAGCACTAATCCGAATTTTGTAAATTTAAATACTATAATTTTTTTTAAATTTATGGAATTGAAGGGAATTTGAAAATAAAATATATATGTATAGGGATTGGAGTTATTTTAAAGGAAATTGAATTAGAAAAATAAAATTGATTTGGTTATGCTTAACTATTGTGAATTAGTAAATGAATATTTTTTAAAATGAATTATATAAAAGAATTTATAAGTGATATTCTGGAAATGTAAAAAGGAGTTAGAATCAATATTGAAAATAGATTGGAAGTATTAATGGATTTGTAAGAAATAAATTTATATAATGGATTTTTATAAATAAAAAATGGTTTTATAAATAAGTAAAACCAAAGGGGTTATAGAATTGATAAACGATGTTTATAATGATGAAATTCGATATCAGATGATAATTGGGAATATAAATTCATAGAAGGAATTTATATTAGATTTTGGAAAAAAACAAGGTTGAGGAAAAATGGAAGATTCTATTTTTGAGGCGGAAATGATTTGGGAAGCGAAGATAAATCGATATGTTGTGAAATCGAGAGGGAGTTATAAATTAAATTGGTTATTGGGGTTTTAAAAATATATTTTTTAATCTTTAAATATTATATATATATAGAGTTTAAAGTAATTGGAAAATCTAATTTATAAATTCTCCCGAGATTTTAAAAGGACTTATAAAAAGATACGATTTTGAGGAGAGCAAATTTATTTGTGACTCCGGAGATTTCTGGAATAAGTTACAGAATAATTATCTGAAACGTTAATATTGAAAAGACTTTGGAAAATAAATTTTGTAGTATTTTCCTAAGTATAGAAAATAGAATTTGGAAATATTCCTAAGTGTTAAGGTGTTGGAAGTATCCTGTTACGGATTTAAGTATTTGAAAATTTGTTTTCAAATGTTGGGAGGAATTGATATATCTTTTAAAGATATTTTGGAAGTAAATATTTTGGAAGATTTATACTAAGGCCTGATGATTGCTATGGATGTTAAATTGATGGTTAAATAACCGACTATCAGTATTGGCCAATTTCGTTAATCGTTTCGAAGAGACCGGGATCAGATTTAATTATCCAAAAACCACTTCGATCCAGTTTGAACGTAACGAATGAATACCGTGAAGATGATGAAGACGGTGATTCGGTTTGTCCAGACCCAGGACAACTTGTATGGACGAATGCTATTAGAACATCGTCATTGGAGGACGATGAGCATTTTAAGTGAATGTGTTCTTTAAAAAGTAATCGTAGCCTCAAGCCTCATCAACCGGGAATGACTAAAACATGGGAGATGCAGCATGGCTAGGTGGGTCGCACCCAAGTAGGGTAAGGTTACCCCTATCTAGAGTCCCTTCTTATTCGGCTGTGTGGCGGTTGCTGATCCCAACCGCGGGGTAATCTTATTCGGTCTATCCAGGTTAGGGGTAGGTCGGTCTTGTGTAGCAGGGGATCGGGAGTGGTCCTCGGTACATTGTTCTAGAGGTGTACTATGATGGGCGGTACCCCAGTAGCCCAGTCATTCGATGGAATCCATTCTCCAATAAGCGTCGTACGGTTTTGATTGGCCCAACTATGCTGGAACGTGAGATGCAAGCATTTCAGCTATTTTCTATATACTTTCTATAGACACTATTATAATATCAGACAGATTTGATAAAAATGTTTTGGTTATCGTAAGATAAAACCCGTCGTGTTTATTTGTGACGTGGTCTTACGAGATACCTTTGTTTTCAAAGGATTTTTGAAAAGTTAATAATTCAAATTGAGTGTGTTTTTCTCATGCTAGTTTTCCAGACTGACTCGGGTGTTATTTTATTATAATGCTTGGGTCAGACCGAGTATTACAGATTCAGGTTAAATGCTATGGAGCTCAGGAAACTAGCTGGAGGAGTTTCAGACGTATTTTCTGTACTTGACTTATATCCCGCTGTGTAAGGACAAGTTATATAACTGTCCAGTTTGATGTATTGATGGTTGTACTCTGATGATTGTAAGTGTATAAACTTTTACAGATTCTTTTGTATAAAATCTATTATTATATATATTATATTTATTTCGCTGCGATTGTGAGATTCTGTGTTGTTGTTTCTATTTTTCTTCTACCTCCTTCTTCTTCTTACCCTAAATATTCGTATTTCCATCCAATCTGAGTTGAGCAGAGGTGAAATATTGTCGACTCAAAGGGTTACGGATTTGCGGGCCTTTACAGTTGGTATCAGAGTTGAAGGTTACGCGAGAACCTTGGCTCTGGTGGGGATTACTCATTAAAGAAAGAGTCAGTAGTACTCTAGAATGATTTGAGTGTAATAATAGAAATGAGTGCGTATTTGTTAGTGAATATAAATGGTTTTATATTGTGTTGACTTATTGGTTGAGTGACTTATAAATTCTGATTGAATAGTGGGACGCCACTAAATCGATAGGAATTTTTAAACGCTTGAACGCGATAAACTGACACAGTATGGTTTTGAAGCGGTAAATGAAATAATTTTACCCAACTTATATTATTATATAAAAGAAAATAATTTTCTAAAATTATTATAATATATTTGGAGTGTTTGGATGATAGTATTATAATCAAAACAAGATTATAAATAGTTTATATAACCAAATAGACATTGTATAAATATGGATTATACAATTGAGTTAAAAGCTAAGACTTGACTAAAAACCATAGTTTGAAAATTTAATCCCGGAGATTTTTGAAATGTTTTCCAAAGTATTTTGAGACAAATAATAGTATTATTATTTGGAGATATTTTTGAATAGAAAAATCGATTTTAAATGGAATTTGAAGATGTTATAGCACTGAAATCATTTTGGTCGTGGGAAAATAATTCCGATGATGATCGCGACATCATCGGTGTTCATTTTCGAGTTTCTAAGTGATGGATTGCTGCCGTGGTCATTGTTTTGGATTGTTTTGAGGAAAAACAAGTTTGTTTTGTAAATTCCGAAGGGAAATTATTTGGGATGGAACCAAGTGAATTTTTAAAATTTCAATGGAATGGTTTGTTGAAACAAAGAGTTATATATATATATATATATATGTCGATTTCAAAATGATTTGAAGTAAATACTAGGTGTTTAAAAAAATTCTGAAATCCTTATTTAATAATTTAGAGATCATCAAGAGATCAGTTATAAACTTATAAATAGTGAATGATTTTGAAGAAAAATATGGAGGTTGAATTTTGGAATTAAAATTTAAAGTGAAAAAGTTAAAATGAAATTTAACTTAGATTAAGTTGAAGAAATTAAATTTTTGAAATTTAATTGGTTGGGTTTGAATTGAATTAATTGGATGCATGAATGAAATTGGAATTTAACTTAAGTGAGTTAAATTAAAAGTTAAACGAATTTAAATTTAACTTAAGCTAAGTTAAATAAAAATTGAGCTGAATTTGGATTGAATTGAAATAAAAAATTTGAATTGGAATAAATAAATTTTGATAGCTTATAAAAATGGAAGTTTATGGAATAAAATATGCTTGGGCTATAAATAAGTGTAAATCTCGAGTGAAAATAAAATGTAAATATATTCAAGTATAAAATTGATGGAAAAGTGAAAAAAAGAAATAGTTGCGTGACTTATAAAAAGTTAAAAATTGAAATAGAAAAACCCAAAATAAAATTGTTTGATATTTTGGTGAAGGGAATAAAAATCCAAACTCGAGTTATAAAATAAAATTGAACTCAAGTAAAATAGTTTAAGTGATTTTTAAAATAAAAATCAAATATTGAATTGTAAATGGAAGGAACTAATTAGCTAAATAAATTAGTTAATTGAATATGTTAGTGGAATTTAATTTGGTTAAATAAAATTGGATTGTTAATTAAAAATGGGTTTTTGAAATGAAGCTTGAGTTTTAAATAAAATTCGACTTAGATTGTAAGTGAATTAAATATAATTGAAAACGGATCGAATAAAATGGAATTGAATGGAAATAGAAATGGTTTGAGTTGCAAATAAATCCAATTTGAATATGAATAAATTAAATATGGCCTTGGATATTATTTTAATGAATTCAAATATGGGAATTAAAATTAAAATGGATGAAGTGAATGAATTAATAAAATTTATTAGTAAATGGAATGTAATTTGATTGAATAAGAATCAAAATTTAAATGGAAAGGAAATTGTTGCAAAAAGAAATGAACTTAAGTTGTTGGTTAAGATGATTGGAAATAAATAACTTAAGTTAATATTTAATGAAAGCTTGGCTTCGAGTAAATTTGAGAAATGGCCATTAAATAAAATAGCATGAAATGTTTTCAAACTAAATAAAATGGATTTGAAAGCAATGAAGGTGGGTGTGAGTGGAATGCAATAAATAAATTGATTGCGAATAAATTTAAAATGAAATAAAAGCTAAATATAAATTGATTAGATACAATTTAAAATGGTTATAAACTAAATGGATATTCCATTTAATAAGTGTCGTCGAATTTGCATGGAAAAGGTTGTCGTTTGACGAAAACGGAAGTAAATAAAATTTTATAAATCAATAGAAGTGAATGAAATTGATTTTTAATCAATTTGGAATGAATAATAATTTGTTTAGGATAAATGTAAATTGAATATAAGCAATTTGGTTGTAAAATCATTCCGAATGGAATGAAATAGTGTATTGATTGGTTGAAAGAAATTAAATAAGTTTCGGAACCTTATAATTGCTTACAAATAAATTGTTAAGCATGCATTACTTTTGAAACCTATGTGTTTAAACATTTGAATAAGTAAAATGTTATTAAATTTCATGTATTTGGTGCTTACATGTTTAAATTGAGTAAGTACAGGTACCCGGAGGCTGTCGGGCTAGATTCGGGTTGCGTAATTGCTTTTGAAGTAAAACTTGCTTGCTTAAAATGCTAAAATAAGGTACGTTTTCGGATTAAATATCGCAAAATATGAATATTGATATATATATATATATATTTTGTTTTCCGACCGTGTGGGTCGATGTATATATATTTATCTCTCTTGTCATATTGCAAAAGGTCCTCCGTACAAGACAGACTCTGCCAAAAAATTTCGGAAATTTAGGGTGTTAGAAAAAATTTTGTTAGCGACAAATTGATTTCAAATTGAAATTGAAATAAGGGTTTGGAAATAAAATTGAAAACAAATTGTTTGAGTAAAGACTAAAGGATTAGAAAAGTGAATATCGAATTTTCACTAAGTGGGTTTTAAATAAGTTAATGGGTTTGGAGCATTTTCCTGCCTTAGCAATTTCGGGGATGAAATTCTTTTAAGGGGGAGGAATGTAACGACTCGGGTTTTGCCGACATTTGATTTGGAATATTTAATGGTTTAAATATGGAATTCGAATTATAGATTGATTTTGAATATGAAAATTTGGGTTTATTTATAGAATAAATTCAGAATTTAAATATAGCGATTTATTGGATAATTTAATTATTGAATTTTATAATGGAATATCGGGTAAATTATTTTATCTTTGGTTTTAAGCTTGTTAAAAATAATATAAAGGCTTATAAAATTTATATTGATAATAATGAAGATAATACAAGTTTTAAATTGAATTTAAAAAGTGATTTGTTCAGTTTTAAAAATATTGTGAGAAATGCGGATTAAGGATCTTAAGGCTATAATTAACACTAGAGGGGGTGAATAGTGTTTTAAGACGTTTGTTAATCTTTTTTAGTTTATCTTAATTTGTTAACAATGTATGCACTAATCAGACACAGATATGAACACAGAATCAAACACAGATGCAAATATAAAGTAAAAGCACTAAAGGAAAGAACACACCGGATTTTATACTGGTTCAGAGTTACCCTACATCCAGTCCCGCACAACTAAGTACAGATTTCCTTTCAAAACCAATTCAACAATTACAACCCTCGATTTCAAGGCTACGAGATACACCCTCCAGAATAGCAATCCTCTGAGTAGAGATACTTGATTTCTGGGGCAACAAGTTCACCCAATTGATTTCCAGGGCTACAATCACACCTTCTCTCGCTCGATTGATTACAAAAAGTCTATAACTCAGATTAGCACTTGGATCTTGTAGAGATAGTGGAGAGAATCAAAACCAGAAATTATCTAGTTAGATTCGATATTGATTTTGGCAGAGTAATGGTGTAATTTGTAAATAAGAAAGTGGAGAAGAAGAAGAGAAGTTAAATCAGAGAAAAGTGATTGAAAATTCATTGAAACTGACCCCTATTTATAGAAGAGCAACAGCCATGACCATTCATGAAGAGTTATGGTGAATAGACACTTCTTTTGAAATTTGAATTTTGAATCAAACTGACACCATGTCGACATAGTGCCTATGGGCATGTCGACATCCCTTAGCCAAAATTGATGTTTTGAATTTCTATAAAAATAATATTTATCTTATATAAAAACTATTTAAAACTTTATAAATATACTTGAATATAGTTGAAATTCATAAGTAAATATAAAGAACAATATATATATATATATTATTTAACTATAATTTAAATCAAAGTATAAATAATTTAAATGTTAAATATATTATTTGAAAAGATAGTTTAAAATCAGGAGTAATTTTGACTTTGAAATTAAAGATGTTTTTAAGGCTAAAATTATTTAAAATCAGGATAGAGAGTTTTGAATCTTTTAAAAGGAAAGTTTTGAAATCATTTTGAAAACAAGATAATTTTGTAAATTCATTTGAATTAAAATTAGTGGATACAAAACAATGTCCCACTAGATTTTCGTAGGTTCCATCCTACTTAGGGTTCCATCCCTTTAACGGGCTCGAAGTGGATTCCATTCCACGAATAAAATAGATTTTAAGATGCCGGTGCCTTTCTATGAGTTTTAACAATATTCCTAACTATATAACTTATCTTGGAAACTTGAACTCTTGATAATCTTGATACTCATGAGTCTTCTATCTCTCTATATCTTGAATCTCTATACTGTACAGTCTTCATTCTTGATACTTGCATGGTTAGATCCTGCATATACATATATATCTAAACTTCTAATGTTAGTATTTATATTTTATAATCTATTCTAAGGTTGTTGTCATCAAAACCAACTCCTCAGGGACTAATAATCTCCCCCTTTTTGATGATGACAACCTTTGTTTATAAAATATTCCTTCTATCCTAATACTTCTAATAACTCCCCCTTAATCTATGCCTAACTATCCTATTTTATACTTTTCCCCTTTGTCATCAACAAAAACTTACTCTAAACTATATAACTCCCCCTGAAACTAAGACTACATTACTTGTGATTATAATGATAGTGTTATCATACATAATCAATACTTAACTAAAATATAATCCTAAACTATTAACTAGTTCTTTAGCATATTTTTCTTGACTAATAAAAATACCATTATCTAACTGTTTTATTTGCAATCCTAAAAAGAAGTTTAATTCAACCATATGACTCATCTCAAACTCTTTTTGTCATTATTTCAGAAAATTCTTTAATCATTTCAAAATTAGTTGATCCAAAAATGATATCATCTACGTAAACTTGTACTAGTTGAATATCATTTTTATTTCTTTTAATAAAAAGAGTATTATCTATTTTACCAATTTCAAAATTTGATTGTAATAAATAAGATCTCAGTCTATCATACCAGGCTCTAGGAGCTTGTTTTAGACCATATAAAGCTTTCTTAAGTTTGTACACATGGTTTGGAAAATTTTCATCTTCAAAAAGTGGTGGTTGTTCAACATATACTTCTTCTTTTACAAAACCATTTAAAAATGGACTTTTAACATCCATTTGAAATAATTTGAAATTATTATGATTTGCGAAAGCAAGTAGAATCCTAATGGCTTCTAATCTTGCTATAGGAGCAAAGGTTTCGTCACAATCTATACCTTCTTCTTGACAATAACCTTGGGCGACTAATCGTGCTTTATTTCTAATGACCTCACCTTGTTCATTCATTTTATTTTTATAGACCCATTTAGTTCCAATTATAGTTTTATCTTCAGGTCTAGGAACAAGTTCCCAAACTTCATTTCTAGTGAATTGATTTAATTCTTCTTGCATAGCCAAAATCCATGAATCATCAGTTGATGCTTCTTTAGGATTTTTGGGTTCAATAGATGATATAAATGCTACATTACTCATTTTACTTAGTTGATTTCTAGTTGTAACAATAGATTGCATATCTCCTATTATATTTTCAATAGGATGATCTTTTAAAAGTTTAATCCTTTTATTAGGATGGTCAATTTCATTATTAATTTCGGTTAATTCCTTATTTTGAGTAACTAAATCTTCTTCATCATTTGTAATTTCAAAATCTTTTAAATTTTCATCAAACGAAACATGCATTGTTTCTTCGATGGTGTTAGATCTTAAATTAAAAACTCTATAAGCTTTACTTCTATTAGAATATTCGATAAAGATTCCTTTGTCGGATTTAGGATCAAATTTATCCAAATTATCTTTCGTATTTAAAATAAAGCATTTACTTCCAAAAATTCTGAAGTATGATACCTTAGGTTACTTTCCATGAAGAAGTTCATAAGGTGTCTTATCAGTTAAAGGTCTAATTAAAATTCTATTCAAAATATAACAAGCGGTAGTAACAGCTTCTGCCCAAAAGTGTTTTGGTAAATTACTATCTGAAAGCATAGTTCTCACACACTCTTGTATCGTTCTATTTTTACATTCAACTACTCCATTTTGTTATGGAGTTCTTGGAAATGAGAAATTGTGAGTTATTCCCTTCTTATTGCAGAATTCCTCAAACTTTTCATTTTCAAATTCACCACCGTGATCACTACGAATAGTTATAATTTTTAAAGATAATTGATTTTGAATCCTTTTTGTAAAGTTCTTAAAACATTCAAAAGTATCACTTTTATATTTCAAAAATATTGTCCATGTAAATCTAGAATAATCATCTACAATTACAAAAACATATTTACTATGATTTATTGACTGAATTTGAGATGGACCAAATAAATCAAGATGAAGTAACTCAAGGGGTTTTGAAGTTGAAATCATATCTTTTAATTTAAAGGAACTTTTTCTAAGCTTTCCTAATTGACATTCATCACATAAACTATCTACTTTAAAATTCATTTTAGGGAGACCTCTTACTAGATCATGTTTTGACAGTCTAGATAAGAGTTTGAAATTCAAATGTCCAAATCTCTTATGCCAAATCCAAGGGTCACTTGTATTTGCCAAAAGACATAGGTTATCATTTGAAACTTTCATACTAAGAACATAAATATTCTTTTTCCTAGTTCCCTCAAATATTATGGTTGAGTTATTATCTTCAATATGACATTTATCTTTTTCAAATTTAATTTTATATCCTTTATCACATAATTGACTTATACTTAGCAGATTGTGTTTCAGATTCTTAACTAGCAAAACATTAGTAATAATAGGAGTTTCAGAGTTACCGACATTGCCGATGCCAATCACGTATCCTTTCGAGTTGTCTCCAAAGTTAACCAGTCCTCCGTCTTTGTATATAATATTATTCAGCATATCCGGATTACCAGTCATGTGAATAGAGCATCCACTATCAAGTATCCACTTATTCCTTTTGATCTGCACAGATTGTCCATTGTGGATTGATTCCTTAATGCCCATAAAGCATCTTTCCTGCACATTATAAAATTTGGGTAGACAACTAGAATTTGAATAACATTCATATGCAGACTCATGGAACAATGATGATTTAAACAATTCTAAACTAGTTTTAACAGATTTTTCAAAAATAGCCATTTTAAAACTTTTCAAAATTCAAATTATGAAACTTTTGAAAACAAAGCTCTGATACCAAATGTGAGAAATGCGGATTAAGGATCTTAAGGCTATAATTAACACTAGAAGGGGGGTGAATAGTGTTTTAAGAAGTTTGTTAATCTTTTTCAGTTTATCTTAATTTGTTAACAATGTATGCACTAATCAGACACAGATATGAACACAGAATCAAACACAGATGCAAATATAAAGTAAAAGCAGTAAAGGAAAGAACACACCGGATTTTATACTGGTTCAGAGTTACCCTACATACAGTCCCGCACAACTAATTACAGATTTCCTTTCAAAACCAATTCAACAATTACAACCCTCGATTTCAAGGCTACGAGATACACCCTCCAGAATAACAATCCTTTGGGTAGAGATACTTGATTTTCGGGGCAACAAGTTCACCCAATTGATTTCCAGGGCTACAATCACACCTTCTCTCGCTCGATTGATTACAAAAAGTCTATAACTCAGATTAGCACTTGGATCTTGTAGAGATAGTGGAGAGAATCAAAACCAGAAATTATCTAGTTAGATTCGATATTGATTTCGGTAGAGTAATGGTGTAAATTGTAAATAAGAAAGTGGAGAAGAAGAAGAGAAGTTAAATCAGAGAAAAGTGATTGAAAATTCGTTGAAAATGACCCCTATTTATAGAAGAGCAATAGCCATGACCATTCATGAAGAGTTATGGCGAATAGACACTTCTTTTGAAATTTGAATTTTGAATCAAACTGACACCATGTCGACATAGTGCCTATGGGCATGTCGACATCCCTCAGCCAAAATTGATGTTTTGAATTTCTATAAAAATAATATTTATCTTATATAAAAACTATTTAAAACTTTATAAATATACTTGAATATAGTTGAAATTCATAAGTAAATATAAAGAACAATATGTGATATCCCGGGATTTTGAGCAATATAAATTTAATAATCAGTATTGATAATTTAATTGGATTGATAAATTTTCTTTATAATTTTAATTTAATTTGGTAATTTATATATGTATGAAGTATGATTTAAAGCTTTGTTTTAAAATTAATATTTTTCAAAGTTTAGTTTAGATTAATTCCATTATTTTCAAAATATAAGATAATTATTATTTCTAAAGTATGATAGTTTAAATAAGATTTAATAAAAGATTTATTTTATCTTGTTTTCTTTTAAAAAGTATTAAACTAAAAATGGTTTATAAATTTATATGTTAAGGTTTAAAATAAACTTTCTTTTTTAAATATCTTTTGAATTTAGAAGGTTTGTAAAAATAAATAAATATAACATAAGTTAATTAAATTCATTTCATAAATAATAAAATGTAGGTACTTAAACTAAATAGTTTGTAAATAAATAAATAAAACATGAATTTATATAAATCTATATTTACATAATTAATATAAAATAAATACTTTTGTAATAAGGGTTTAGACATAATTATACTTGTTTTAACACTTGTAAGAAATGTAAACCATGAATGTACATTTGTCTAATTTGTAATAAAACAAGTGGCAAAATTATGTTTTCTCTAAAATTTAATTAAATGTAGAAGAAACCTGGCCATTTGATTTCAGTTCAAAATCGTTGAACTTACTGTCTCAAATTCTTTTCTTCTTAAAAACTAAAAGCTGAAAACCAAAAATCAAAAGAAAGTAAAATCAAAAATTCAACAACCTGATTTCATCTTCAATCTGGAATCTGCAAACCATAATGAAGATCAACTCAACTTCAAACGAAGATGCAAGTTTCAATTTCAAATTCTTCAAGTACAATAAATCAACAAGCAACTATTTCAAACCTGAGCAATTCAAGTTCCAGATTTCAACTTAAAAGAACTGCTCTCTGTTTAATTCCTGGTGAGTAAACATCTAAATTTAAAAACAGTTTTAAAAATCTGTGATGTGTTTTAAATGTTTGTGTCACATCCCAAAATTTTCGTCTTTCGAAAATTCGACATCGATACTCACTTTATCGACTGCCGAGAAATCGAACGCCGGAAACTTCAAAAGTGAGGGTTTTTAGAAAGAAGAAAAAGTAGAAGAAGAAGAAGATAGAAGAAAAAGAGAAGAACAACAACAGAACAACAGAACAGCAACAGATAACAATATCAGAATCTTACACATCGCAGCGGAATAATATACAATAGATAATTACTAGTCTTTTAAAACAAAGAACTATATCAGTTTATATATACATCAATCATCAGAGTCAATATACAACAATGGACAGTTGTATAAACTCGTCCTCATACAGAATACACAGCGGAATAAATACTATCAGATACAAATACTACGTCTCGTCCTCCAGCTTATCTCCAAAGCTCCAGAATATCCAGATAACCTGATAATCTAACTCTAGACTGCCCGTGTGGAAATTGGTGGGCACCCAGAGTTTAGAAGGGAACAATAAACTCCGAGTCAGTCATGGTGACTGGTGTGAGATCGTAAAACAGTTATTCTTTAAAATAAACAACAGGATAATTTTTTTTTTAGTCAATTCGAAATGCTTTTGGAAAATGAAACTACCATAAGACCTCCCACCACACACACAATGCAAACGCAGAATTGGAGGAGATTTCTTCTTATGATAATCAAAGATGCTTACTACGCAAAAATCAAATCATTTTTGATATTATTATTAGTGCATAGTGTAGAAAACATTTCGAAAGTATAATATTAATCTTAGCCAACATACGACCAGTATCGTATGCCTACTATAGCTACTATGTTCAATAGCAGGTTACCGCCACATTCCATAGCAGGTAATACAACTAAAACCGTACACGTCGCGTATTGTTTCTTTGGATTTCCAACAAATGGTCAGGCTAAGGAACTTCCTATCCACGATGGGTACGTCCCTGGAATAGACGACCCGAGAAATAACCTAACATTACGGTTAGATCTCTGCCAACACAAGGCCGGGTTACCTCTGCAAAAATAGGTAACTACTGACACGCGTATGCCATCCCCCGATCGTCACCGATCTTCCCGAGGATCCCCGATTTCCAACAAACCACATAGAAAAATAATGCAGTAACCACAGAGGTTAAGTATCTGGGCTCCATACCATGATACCACCTTTATCCAGAAGGAATGACATACACTAAGGGGCGCTACTCCCTAGAACCTTGCTGCATTCTTCCTGTTTCGACCATTTCCGGGGTGTGAGGCTCGACGAAGTCTCGTCCACAAAGCTACGCTTTCTCAAAAAGCCCTGCTTCGGGTCAAACAAAATGATCAACCTATGATCACAAAGATATAAGATCAAATAAATGATCATATCACAAATGATCAAACACTGATCATTTCACTGCAACACTCAGTATGCCACGTTACCAAATTGGGATATATCGCTGATAAATTTCAACTACATAACCTCTGAGCTCGTACGTCTCAGAGAAGGGTGTTAAGCTAAGAGAATAAATTCTCCGCCACCAACAGAAATGTATTTGAAAGGAATCAGCTTTATATCTCAAATTGTAACGTCAGACACACAATCCATACAAGTCTGTTCCGGGATCGAACAGAACCGAAGGCACTTCTCACGAAGCCCTTGCATTCCCGGATAATTTTCAATCACGTCAGGACTTCCCGTCACTAAGGGTGATAAAAACCTCTAAATCGAAGATCAGTCGATGTAGAGTAACTCGACGGTAATCCTTCCGTTTTCAAAAATATCCGGTCTTCAACACCGGTCTTCAAATGCGATTCATAACGACGTATCACATATTCGGAATGGGTTATACGACCCCATGGTCCTTTCCCGGCTAAACCGAATAGTGAGCGTTTATTTAAAAATAAGTGTGGCATTCAAATTCATCCAATTCACAACAAATACCTATCTAAAGGTAATTATTGATAGTCGGTTATTTAACTATCAATAAAGATGCGCAACATCATCAGATTCCAATAATTTTTTTTCCAAATTATTTTATCTTCAAAAATATCTTTACTAGATATAAAATTTCCACACTTTAAAAATAAATCAACGTTTATTTTTAAAACAATTTCACATTCCATTTATAAATCCCATAGTGAATTTATATCTTCAAAATATCTACTGATATACGATTTTCAAATCGATTTTCAACATTCAATTTCAATTTATCTTTTACAAAGATAAATTCTCAAAACGTTCATTTCATTGGAAAAGCATTTCCATACTTATTTAAAAATAAGTGTTTCACAAATCTATTCATTTTCAACACTTGAAAATATTCGATATACTTAAATCAAATTAAGTATATATTCATCTTTTAAGGAAAATATTCTTTTAACACATTTATTTGAGTCAAAACGAATGTTGCGTAAAACATCGTTACGACGACTCGAAATCACTAGTATAGGGATTCGGAATTTAAAATAGATATGTAAATCCCAATACTAGATAAAAACATTTCCTTTCGGAAATCATTTACTATAACAACAGTATTATAGTCCACCATTTCCTTATTTCTCGAAAACGTCTATTTCAACAAGAACTGCGGAAATCTCTACTTTCGATTTATAATACATTTTAAAACACCTTTAAAATGTTTAACTTCATTTTTAAAATATTGCTTCTTCAAAAATGAATCCATTTTACTTAACAATATATTCACTGTCCAAAATCGTGAATAAAATTTACTTAACCCCATTTCAATCTTTTCCACACATTTTTATTTCAATAAAAATTCGCTATCCAAAATCGTGAATATATCTTCTTAAATAATCTTCTATATTAGATTTATCACATTCAATCTATTTCGAATTTATAAGCACGTTTATAAATTCTATTTCTCTTTTTAATAACAACTTCGGCTTATAAACCTTCTTTTATCAACTTCTATATTTAACTTATTAAAATAAGTGACTTTGGGTTTATAACAACTTTTATAAATTTTAATTCCATTTATAAAAGCTTCAATACCAAATCAATTCCAATGTTGATTTCTAATTTTATTCTCAACGTTCGAATAAAATTTCCACATTGATTTCTCAAAAATTCATTTCTAAAAATTAAATCAATTACCGATTGATTTCAAATTTTATTTATCACTACTAAATAAATTCCTTATTGAATTCATTTTACATTGATTTCACAACTTATTTTAATTTACCAATTAAATTTCAAGCTGAATTTCCAACTTATCTTCTTTTAAATACATTCCTTTTTAGGAAAATAAATTTCAATCGTTTCTTTCACTTTATTTAGAAATCCAGATTTTAAATTAATTTCCTCAATTTAAAATCACTATTATACGAAATTCATTTATTTAACACTTTCACTTTATTCTGGAAATAAATTCGATAAGATTATAAAAATTAACTTTTTATACTTTAAGATTCCTTTCTTCGAATTTATTTAAATTTCTAAAATTAAACTCACTTAGAAATTTCTATTTTGATTTCCAAAAATTCAATTTCGTCTATTTTTTTGAAATCCAATGATGTCAAAACATCCATTCAGCTAAATTTTAGCTTTTCAAACAATTTCCAGATATCAATATGATTAATAGCATCACTATAATCATTCACAGATTCATATCACAATAGAAATGAATTAAATAATGTGAGGGGTCCAGTTGGATCCCTCCAACCTGTTTCCCTGCATCCAAAGATGTTAGCACAATACCAATTCCGCTCCAGTACGGAATTATCGCGGTATATAGGTTTTTATAAATCCGCTTACTAACGGCGCAATAGGGTCTCATCCGCTATACGAGGCGGGAAATCATCAATCCAATATATACATATGCCAATATGTATATATTGCTATATATATAGATATATCCTATCATATCTAATACAAACAGCAATCATAGCAATCAAACAATAACTGTAAAAATTCCACATTTTATTCGAGTGAGAAAAATCTCACCTTAGCTTTTAAATTTGCCATCCATTTTGAATCCAACTTATTTCTTCACCGTTTAACCTTGTATAAGCAATTATACAATTTTATTAATATTTGAACAAATCGAATAATAAATTTTCATTTGTAAATTAAATTACCAAAAATTTTATTTTAAACTTCAAAAATTAAAATTTGAACTATTTCTCCTTAAATGATCAAATTGTCTAACCTTTTGACAAGTTTAAATTTTTTTATAACAATTCAATTTAAACAATTTAAAGCTATATCAAATTCCCAGTTTAAACTAATTCCTTATTTAATAAATTTACTTAAATAATAACTCTATATAGATTTAAAGAAAACTAATTCATATAAATTTTTATATTTTCCGAATCATATACTAATCTCCACTGTATATATTCGAACTTGAGCGAAAAACAAATTACAAATAAATTTCTCTAACTTATAATAATTTCCTGCTTAAAATTATATATATATATATACATATTCTCTGTTTTACGGTATATATTTTCTAAACTATATGTATATACAGCAAATTAAAACAGAATTGTTTTATCTACTTTACTGGAATTAAATTCTTAATATGAACACATATATGAAAATTTTGAAATCTAAAAACTAAATACCTCTCCGCGATAACTCGAACACGCCCCACCACCAGTTCGCACTGCCTCACTTGACCGCCATCGACGCCAACGCGATTCGATCGCCCCTAACTGCTTCGCCAAGCTCGAGAACGCCTGCACGCCTCCACGATTTGAACGCCGCCGCGCCCTAGCTCGACAAACCACGCCTTGTCGCCTGCCATCGATCGCAAGTGTGATATCCCGGGATTTCAGAGAATTTAAAATGAGATAATCTTTTAAATTAATTATTAAATATTGGTAAAGGTTGTTGTTTTCAAACAATTTAATAATGAGTTGTTTTTAAATATAGTTATAAACAGATTTTAAATAGACATATTATTTCAAATTTAATAAGTGTTTAAATGTATATATATGTATTTAAATTGATTTTAAATAGGATAATTTTTGACAATTAATAATGTAATTGTTTAAAATGGATTAAATATACTATATATGATTTAGTTAAAATCTAACAGGTTTTTATTTTATTTTCTTTTAAAAGTTTTATTTTTATAAATTAAGAAAAGCATTTATAAGTTAGGATATGTATTTATTAAGTAGGAAATTTAATAATAAAAGCTTTTAAATCCATTTAAAATAATATAAATATATTTATGCATGTAGTATTACAAGTGTTAGCATATAAACTCACTTGATAACATGTGTTAAGCAATTAATTAAGGCAAGAGACAAGTGTCATTACTTGTTTTTATTTTCTTTAAATTTTAATTTAACCAAAATTTAATCTATATAGAACACTTTCACTTTCTTCCTTCATTCCTTTTCTTATGCTTTCATTTTCAAAACAAGAAACTATGGCCAGATCTGTAAGTCATTTCCTCTAAAACAAACTGCAAACATCTTCAAATCTAAGATCAAAAACCCTGTCACACAATTTCAAACCAAAATACAAACCTGTAAATCCATTTTCAAATCTGCAACCATTTCAAGCCAAAAGCCTGTAATCATCTCCTCTAAAACCAATGCAAAACAAAAGATCGTAAAACCTGTAACCATTTATATCTCAAAGCAGTTTTCAAAAAGCCTGCAACATCTTGTTTTCAAAAATTGAAATAAATAAATTTTAAGCCTGTAATGTTTTCAAACTGGAATCTAGTCTGGAACCATCATCAACATGTTCCAGTTTATCAAGCACTCCAGTTTTAAAAATCAAAGCCATTTCAAGATTCAAGCAATTCAGTTTCTGGAATCAAAACAACAAAGCAAATTTGTTGAAGCAAACCTGAAGCTTTTCTGTTTCAAAAGGGGTCTATCTTCAAATTCAAAGCATTTTTGCAAGTACTCCAGTTTTTAAAGATTCAAGTTCAATGCATTTTGCAAATTTCCAGTGCAATATCAAACCTCTCTGCATTTCTTTAAAAAGGTGAGTAAACATCTACTTAAAATCCTAAGTAATAATTGTTTTGTTGCTTGATAGATTTCTGGAATGATAAATGCTTGCATGTGTATTTATAAGTGTGAATACCTGATATATATATGTGTGTTTGTCTGTGCATGTTTGGATTTGTCAGTTCTCCACTGCTCTAATTTTCCAGTGAGTAAACTTTCCCCCTAAAAACAGCTTTAATCAATGATTATAGGAATGCATGTGATAAATTTGCACTGGAAGGTTGTAATATGGCTTGCATGTGGATTGTATCTGGATAAATGTTTTTGAATATCTCTGTTTAAATGTGTGTATATCTGTGTATATATATACAAACTGTTCTGTTATTTTCACAAGGCCAAATTACAATTTTAAAAATAAAATCTTAATTTCCTCATGCAATTAGAATTTAGCCTTGATGCCTGAATGAAGTATGTTTATAACAACATATTTAAAATTCTAAAAATAGTTTTAAGGATTTTAGTTTAGTAAATTAATCAAAAATTAAGAAAATACAGTAATGGGTTGGAATAAGTTAAAAACAAATCTTTATAATTTCATGTTTGGATTATATAGGTTGATTCGTAGTTAAAAATTAAGAATTTTGATATGATAATCTTAATTTTTAAGAATTTATTCAAGAGTATAGGTCGAGTTGACCAGAGTTTGGTCTATCGTCAAATTCAGATGATCGACGTGATCATCGTCAATGAGATTTCCATCGAAGTTTGTGGGAAGGCTGTCGATCATGGGAAAAATGTGGATGGTGTTTATCGATGGCTATGGTGGTCAGAAATCGATAAAGTAGGGTTTAAGCACAGGTTTGGTCGAGGTTGGGAATTGAGCGGCTGCGTCGTCATCGGAGTATCGGACTCGTTCGGAGGTGGGGGAATCGGTGTGTGGGTCTGTAGCGAGGTTTGGGTCGGAGTATAGGAGGGTCTGGTGATCTAGGGCGGCAGGTCGAGGCAATTCTTGGTTGGCCAGCTCAGCTCCTTTAGGAACTCGTAGGCTCGATTTCGAATTCGCGTTCGATTTTTGGAACTGAGTAGCCGGACCGTTAGAGGAGGTGGTCGCCGACATGTTGGAGGTGACGGCGATGATCGGAGTGGTGAAGTTCAGGTGTATACGTGCACGTGTACACGTTTGGTTTTGGCAGCGTTGTTTATTTTTGGGGAAGAAAGGTGATTATCGGGGCGTACTCGAAGATTCTGGTGTTTGTCTCGAAGTTGAGTGGTTATCGTGAGTTACTCGGGTTTATGCTCGAGTAAACTTTGGGTTTACCTCGGGTTATAAATCATAGGTTATCAAGTTTAAGTTTAACCAAGTTAAGACTAAATTTAATTATCTTTAAAACTATTTTGAGTAATAAGAGATTTATTAAATGTTGATTTAAGTTAAGAATTTATTTTAAGTTTTAATTAAAGATGGGTTAAGCAAGGTTAAGTGATTAATTAATTAAGAAATTAAGTTGTAATTAGCGATTAATTAATTAAGTTGTAATTAAGCATTAATTAAGTAATCAGAGTTTAATTAATTTGTAATTAAGAATTATTAATTAGATAATTAAAGTTAATTAAATAATAATTAGTAGTTAATTAATAAAGAAATTAATTAGGGATTAATAATTGATTAATTAAGTATTTAATTGGTAATTAGTAATTAATTAATTGATAATTAAGGTTTATTAATTAATAATTAAAAGAATAATTAATCTGTAATTAAAGATTAATTAATTTGTTTGAGAGTAATTAAGGAATGAATTACTCAATTGTAAATAATAAATGGATATGATTAATTTAAGTTAATTAATTTATAAAGATAACCTTGATGTTGATTAAGTATAAATACTTAATGAAATTTATAAGTGTAATTACTGTAAGTAATTAATGTATAATTACAAGATGTAATTAATTTAAAGGATAATTACTTAATGAGAAGTAATTAAGGATTAATTATTTGGTATAATTAATTAGAGGATTAATGTAATTAATTAAGGAGTTAATTAATTAGGGTAAGTAATTATAGGATGATAATTACTGGTTATGATTAATTAAGGTAGATTAATAGAAATGATTAATTAAAGTTTAATTAATTAATGTAATTAAATTAAGGGTCAATGTAATTAATTAATGGAAGTAATTAATTAAGGATTATTAATTAATGTAATTAATGAAAAGTAATTAAAGGTTAATTACTGTTAATGGTTAAGAATAATTAATTTGTGAAATTAATTAAAGGATAATTACTTTATGTAATTAATGAATAATTAATCAAGGATGATTAATATTTAATGAGTAATTAATTAATTAAAGGTTTGTAATTAATTAATGATTGTTTAAGCAAAGTTAGAAATTAATTCTTAAGTAATTAATTTAATTTAAGTTAATTAAATTAATTTTAATATAGGGTTAATAATTGTTTGCTTATGGATGATTGTTGTGTAGAATATCTAAATTGGATGATATCTATTGGATGATATACTGTGATGTTCTATGATATGATATTGGATATATCTGTGATAAATGTGTGATATTTATCTGTTAAATGCTGTGTGAATTCAAAGTATTAAATTGAATCAAATTGTTTAAACCTTTAAACAACTTGGACTTAAAAGATACGTTTTGGATTTCGATGAGACCGGGATCGGGTTTCCGTATACCGGATTTCCAGGTCTGGAGACCCGAATACCACATCGATCCAAATTAACGATAAGTCGTGAATCTCAAGTGAAGATGAAGATTCAGAGTGCAAGGGTTATTGTCGTTAACTCTGAGGGTGATTCCAAAATGAGTGTAACGAGATAATGCCTTCGGTTTCGTTCGAACCCGGAACGAACTTGTATGGATTGAATGCTTTCAGCACATCGTCAGGTGGACGATGAGCATTCTAAGTGATGTGTTCTGATTAAAGGTAATCGTAGCCTCAAGCCTCATCAAACCAGGAATGGCTAAAACAGGGGAGGTGCAGCAAGGTTAGTGGGTAGCACCCAAGTAGTATAAGATTCCCCTGTCTAGAGTCCCTTTTTATTTCGGCTGTGTGGGCGGTTGCTGGCTCCAACCGCGGGGTTTCTTATGCGGGAATTATCCAGTAAGGGATGTTCCGGCCTTGTGTTGCAGGGGATTGGGAGTGATCCTCGGTACGTTGATCTAGGCCACGTACTGTGACGAGCGGTACCCCGGTAGCTCTGCCATTGTATGGAATCCACAATCCAATAAGTGCCGTACGTATTAGTTGTGCCCAACTATGTTGGAACGTGAGATGTAAGCATTCCAGCTATTTCTGTATTTTACTTGAAAACCGTAGACCCTATTATAATATAACTGGATTTCCTATCAAATGTTTTGGTTAGCGTAAGGTAAAAACTTACCCATGTTTATTTGTGGGGAGTCTTACGTGATACCTTTGTTTTCAAAAGGTTTTGAAGTTAAGCAATTTAAACCGTTTACTCACACCAGACCCATGTCTGACCCAAGTGTTTATTTTCTGTTTTATTAAACTCTTGGGTACTCAAATTTTTACGAGTAGCCAAGGGATTCAGGTTTGCTTTGACGAATCTTTGGAGGAGCAATGGAGCAGGAGGCTTCAGCGTTCGTAGATATAGTGTTCCGCTGTGTTAGTCTGTATGAGTCATTTGTTGAGTTGTATTTGGGTTGTAATGACTAGACAGATGTTTATAACTGTCTAGTATGTGTTGTATAAGCTGTGTATCTCTGATGTATATGATACAATGTAATATCTTATTTGATTAATATAATTTATTCGTTCCGCTGTTTAGATTCTGATGTGTTTCTTTCTTTCTTCTCTATCTTATCTCTTTTCTATCCCTTTCTTTCTTCTTGATGATACGACTTTTTGTGGAGAAAAAGCCGGGTCGTCACATTTGGTATCAGAGCTGTAGGTTGAGTGAATACCTAGCTCTGGAGTGTCTATCTTGAGAGAGCGTATTTGTAATTTTTATATAACTATATATATATTTATTCTACCTATCTATTGGGTTACCTGTTCGGGTTTTCCAATATGAGTTATAAAGGTAGATATGGTAGTGGTGTGTGTAACACGACTACAAATGGTTGGAGTCTGAGTATTAAGGTTGGAAGTGTATCTGTCGAGACTGTAGACCTAATACCGTCTCGAGTGAGTTTGCTATGGTGTGAGGATTTCTCTGATCTCTGAAGGAAACCTATGAAGGTTCAGAGTCCATCTTTGAGTAGAATTTGAATCTGTCGAATGAGCAGAAGCGAGTGATGGTATCTTGGCAATCTCAGGAAGTAGTAGTTGCGTGATGAGACGCAATGACTGGATGCTCCGAAGATGTTTTCTTTTGGAGCGAGTTAAGGAAGAATGTCTACTACGGTGTTGTGGCTGAGTTCAGTAGGGAGTCCGAGTTTCTCAAGAAGCTTTGGATAGGAAGTCTTGGTATCTGTGTGAGCGGTGCAGCTCAAAGGGTTCTGTGTGCCGGTAGGAAGTCTTTGGCATCTGTGGCAGCAGTGCAGCTCGGAGTATTCTTTGCATTGGCAGGAAGTTTTCTGGCTGAGCAGTTTTTCTGGAGACGGAGTTCAGAAGCTGCGGAGTGGATCCATTTCTTCGATGGATTGTCTAGATAAGCATAAGTTGTTCTCTTTGATAAAGAGAGAGCAGTTTCTTTGGAAATTAGGCTGAGTGGATCGCAAAAGTGACTTGCGATAGTTGAGTATTCTCTTGAGTTATCAGAGATTTTCTGGATATCTTCAGCAAAGTCAGGAGTTTGTCTGCATTGAGATTGAGTTCTGTATCGACTTGATTTCAGGATTGCTAACGGTGGTTCAGCTTAGTAGAAGGATGTCTCCTAGAGAAAGGATTTGGTGAAGCAGCTCAGTATTTCATGGAACTTCTGAGTTTTATTTTTATGGATCTATTGAACCTTATCTCCAGAATGTGTTGTCTAGTCTGTGCTCGAGTTCATCGACGGCATTCTTATCTGCTCTAGATCAGAGTGGTGCAGCAGAAGCAAGATGGCAGCTGTTCTAGAGTGGAAGCAACCGGAAGTTGGAATGATTTGGGATTAGAGAATTTCTACAGGAAATATTTCTGGATTTAAGTCCAGATTGGTTAGTGCATCTATTTTGTCTTTTCCAGATAGGAGAAGTAAGATGTAATCTTCTGATATTGAGGAGTAGAGTTTGTGGTTCTTGATTCTAGTTAATCTTGAGGAGATCATTTGTTGGATTGTTTTTGGTCCTGTTTGTTTCGAGAAGCATCGGCAAAGGATGAGCTGATCAAGAAGGATGTAGGCAGCCCAGAATTGTCAGAAGAGTTCTGAAGATTAGAGACGGAGGAATTTGGAATTCAAAGTTGGAGACTTCGTTATTGTTGAAATTTTCTCTGGTAAAAGGAGCTACAAGATTGGGTAAGTCTGTGAAGTCAGCTCCGAGTTGTTTTGGATCTCTTCTATATTCTGATTTGGATAAGTGTTTGATCTACAGGATTGAATTGCCAGTTTGGATAACTGAGATTCGGAGTATATCGCGTATCTTTGAGGAAGTACGTGTTTGATCTATCTCTGGTTTTGGAACCAGTAGTTCGGGAAGGATTTGGTTGTTGAGTCAGACTTATCTGTAGTCTGATATTCTGTTTAGTTTTATAGATCTAGTTGTGTAGGAGCTCTGTAGCTCAGTAGAATTGGTTGTTTGAATTCTGTTGAGCGAGTATCCCGGTATATATATATACTTGGGGAAACTCAAGGAAATTTTAGGAAGCTTATCCGGATCTGTGTCCGGGTAGCTAGTATAGTTGTTTGGATAAAATTATTTGTTTGGATGAATAGTTGTTTGTTGATAGTGTATGGTTGATAAGTAGGCTTGAATTGTTTTAAAATTGGTTAAAATAAAATAAAAACTTTAGATTATCTTTTGTTTTAAATTTCGAGGACGAAATTCTTTTAAGGGGGAAGGAATGTGATATCCCGGGATTTCAGAGAATTTAAAATGAGATAATCTTTTAAATTAATTATTAAATATTGGTAAAGGTTGTTGTTTTCAAACAATTTAATAATGAGTTGTTTTTAAATATAGTTATAAACAGATTTTAAATAGACATATTATTTCAAATTTAATAAGTGTTTAAATGTATATATATGTATTTAAATTGATTTTAAATAGGATAATTTTTGACAATTAATAATGTAATTGTTTAAAATGGATTAAATATACTATATATGATTTAGTTAAAATCTAACAGGTTTTTATTTTATTTTCTTTTAAAAGTTTTATTTTTATAAATTAAGAAAAGCATTTATAAGTTAGGATATGTATTTATTAAGTAGGAAATTTAATAATAAAAGCTTTTAAATCCATTTAAAATAATATAAATATATTTATGCATGTAGTATTACAAGTGTTAGCATATAAACTCACTTGATAACATGTGTTAAGCAATTAATTAAGGCAAGAGACAAGTGTCATTACTTGTTTTTATTTTCTTTAAATTTTAATTTAACCAAAATTTAATCTATATAGAACACTTTCACTTTCTTCCTTCATTCCTTTTCTTATGCTTTCATTTTCAAAACAAGAAACTATGGCCAGATCTGTAAGTCATTTCCTCTAAAACAAACTGCAAACATCTTCAAATCTAAGATCAAAAACCCTGTCACACAATTTCAAACCAAAATACAAACCTGTAAATCCATTTTCAAATCTGCAACCATTTCAAGCCAAAAGCCTGTAATCATCTCCTCTAAAACCAATGCAAAACAAAAGATCGTAAAACCTGTAACCATTTATATCTCAAAGCAGTTTTCAAAAAGCCTGCAACATCTTGTTTTCAAAAATTGAAATAAATAAATTTTAAGCCTGTAATGTTTTCAAACTGGAATCTAGTCTGGAACCATCATCAACATGTTCCAGTTTATCAAGCACTCCAGTTTTAAAAATCAAAGCCATTTCAAGATTCAAGCAATTCAGTTTCTGGAATCAAAACAACAAAGCAAATTTGTTGAAGCAAACCTGAAGCTTTTCTGTTTCAAAAGGGGTCTATCTTCAAATTCAAAGCATTTTTGCAAGTACTCCAGTTTTTAAAGATTCAAGTTCAATGCATTTTGCAAATTTCCAGTGCAATATCAAACCTCTCTGCATTTCTTTAAAAAGGTGAGTAAACATCTACTTAAAATCCTAAGTAATAATTGTTTTGTTGCTTGATAGATTTCTGGAATGATAAATGCTTGCATGTGTATTTATAAGTGTGAATACCTGATATATATATGTGTGTTTGTCTGTGCATGTTTGGATTTGTCAGTTCTCCACTGCTCTAATTTTCCAGTGAGTAAACTTTCCCCCTAAAAACAGCTTTAATCAATGATTATAGGAATGCATGTGATAAATTTGCACTGGAAGGTTGTAATATGGCTTGCATGTGGATTGTATCTGGATAAATGTTTTTGAATATCTCTGTTTAAATGTGTGTATATCTGTGTATATATATACAAACTGTTCTGTTATTTTCACAAGGCCAAATTACAATTTTAAAAATAAAATCTTAATTTCCTCATGCAATTAGAATTTAGCCTTGATGCCTGAATGAAGTATGTTTATAACAACATATTTAAAATTCTAAAAATAGTTTTAAGGATTTTAGTTTAGTAAATTAATCAAAAATTAAGAAAATACAGTAATGGGTTGGAATAAGTTAAAAACAAATCTTTATAATTTCATGTTTGGATTATATAGGTTGATTCGTAGTTAAAAATTAAGAATTTTGATATGATAATCTTAATTTTTAAGAATTTATTCAAGAGTATAGGTCGAGTTGACCAGAGTTTGGTCTATCGTCAAATTCAGATGATCGACGTGATCATCGTCAATGAGATTTCCATCGAAGTTTGTGGGAAGGCTGTCGATCATGGGAAAAATGTGGATGGTGTTTATCGATGGCTATGGTGGTCAGAAATCGATAAAGTAGGGTTTAAGCACAGGTTTGGTCGAGGTTGGGAATTGAGCGGCTGCGTCGTCATCGGAGTATCGGACTCGTTCGGAGGTGGGGGAATCGGTGTGTGGGTCTGTAGCGAGGTTTGGGTCGGAGTATAGGAGGGTCTGGTGATCTAGGGCGGCAGGTCGAGGCAATTCTTGGTTGGCCAGCTCAGCTCCTTTAGGAACTCGTAGGCTCGATTTCGAATTCGCGTTCGATTTTTGGAACTGAGTAGCCGGACCGTTAGAGGAGGTGGTCGCCGACATGTTGGAGGTGACGGCGATGATCGGAGTGGTGAAGTTCAGGTGTATACGTGCACGTGTACACGTTTGGTTTTGGCAGCGTTGTTTATTTTTGGGGAAGAAAGGTGATTATCGGGGCGTACTCGAAGATTCTGGTGTTTGTCTCGAAGTTGAGTGGTTATCGTGAGTTACTCGGGTTTATGCTCGAGTAAACTTTGGGTTTACCTCGGGTTATAAATCATAGGTTATCAAGTTTAAGTTTAACCAAGTTAAGACTAAATTTAATTATCTTTAAAACTATTTTGAGTAATAAGAGATTTATTAAATGTTGATTTAAGTTAAGAATTTATTTTAAGTTTTAATTAAAGATGGGTTAAGCAAGGTTAAGTGATTAATTAATTAAGAAATTAAGTTGTAATTAGCGATTAATTAATTAAGTTGTAATTAAGCATTAATTAAGTAATCAGAGTTTAATTAATTTGTAATTAAGAATTATTAATTAGATAATTAAAGTTAATTAAATAATAATTAGTAGTTAATTAATAAAGAAATTAATTAGGGATTAATAATTGATTAATTAAGTATTTAATTGGTAATTAGTAATTAATTAATTGATAATTAAGGTTTATTAATTAATAATTAAAAGAATAATTAATCTGTAATTAAAGATTAATTAATTTGTTTGAGAGTAATTAAGGAATGAATTACTCAATTGTAAATAATAAATGGATATGATTAATTTAAGTTAATTAATTTATAAAGATAACCTTGATGTTGATTAAGTATAAATACTTAATGAAATTTATAAGTGTAATTACTGTAAGTAATTAATGTATAATTACAAGATGTAATTAATTTAAAGGATAATTACTTAATGAGAAGTAATTAAGGATTAATTATTTGGTATAATTAATTAGAGGATTAATGTAATTAATTAAGGAGTTAATTAATTAGGGTAAGTAATTATAGGATGATAATTACTGGTTATGATTAATTAAGGTAGATTAATAGAAATGATTAATTAAAGTTTAATTAATTAATGTAATTAAATTAAGGGTCAATGTAATTAATTAATGGAAGTAATTAATTAAGGATTATTAATTAATGTAATTAATGAAAAGTAATTAAAGGTTAATTACTGTTAATGGTTAAGAATAATTAATTTGTGAAATTAATTAAAGGATAATTACTTTATGTAATTAATGAATAATTAATCAAGGATGATTAATATTTAATGAGTAATTAATTAATTAAAGGTTTGTAATTAATTAATGATTGTTTAAGCAAAGTTAGAAATTAATTCTTAAGTAATTAATTTAATTTAAGTTAATTAAATTAATTTTAATATAGGGTTAATAATTGTTTGCTTATGGATGATTGTTGTGTAGAATATCTAAATTGGATGATATCTATTGGATGATATACTGTGATGTTCTATGATATGATATTGGATATATCTGTGATAAATGTGTGATATTTATCTGTTAAATGCTGTGTGAATTCAAAGTATTAAATTGAATCAAATTGTTTAAACCTTTAAACAACTTGGACTTAAAAGATACGTTTTGGATTTCGATGAGACCGGGATCGGGTTTCCGTATACCGGATTTCCAGGTCTGGAGACCCGAATACCACATCGATCCAAATTAACGATAAGTCGTGAATCTCAAGTGAAGATGAAGATTCAGAGTGCAAGGGTTATTGTCGTTAACTCTGAGGGTGATTCCAAAATGAGTGTAACGAGATAATGCCTTCGGTTTCGTTCGAACCCGGAACGAACTTGTATGGATTGAATGCTTTCAGCACATCGTCAGGTGGACGATGAGCATTCTAAGTGATGTGTTCTGATTAAAGGTAATCGTAGCCTCAAGCCTCATCAAACCAGGAATGGCTAAAACAGGGGAGGTGCAGCAAGGTTAGTGGGTAGCACCCAAGTAGTATAAGATTCCCCTGTCTAGAGTCCCTTTTTATTTCGGCTGTGTGGGCGGTTGCTGGCTCCAACCGCGGGGTTTCTTATGCGGGAATTATCCAGTAAGGGATGTTCCGGCCTTGTGTTGCAGGGGATTGGGAGTGATCCTCGGTACGTTGATCTAGGCCACGTACTGTGACGAGCGGTACCCCGGTAGCTCTGCCATTGTATGGAATCCACAATCCAATAAGTGCCGTACGTATTAGTTGTGCCCAACTATGTTGGAACGTGAGATGTAAGCATTCCAGCTATTTCTGTATTTTACTTGAAAACCGTAGACCCTATTATAATATAACTGGATTTCCTATCAAATGTTTTGGTTAGCGTAAGGTAAAAACTTACCCATGTTTATTTGTGGGGAGTCTTACGTGATACCTTTGTTTTCAAAAGGTTTTGAAGTTAAGCAATTTAAACCGTTTACTCACACCAGACCCATGTCTGACCCAAGTGTTTATTTTCTGTTTTATTAAACTCTTGGGTACTCAAATTTTTACGAGTAGCCAAGGGATTCAGGTTTGCTTTGACGAATCTTTGGAGGAGCAATGGAGCAGGAGGCTTCAGCGTTCGTAGATATAGTGTTCCGCTGTGTTAGTCTGTATGAGTCATTTGTTGAGTTGTATTTGGGTTGTAATGACTAGACAGATGTTTATAACTGTCTAGTATGTGTTGTATAAGCTGTGTATCTCTGATGTATATGATACAATGTAATATCTTATTTGATTAATATAATTTATTCGTTCCGCTGTTTAGATTCTGATGTGTTTCTTTCTTTCTTCTCTATCTTATCTCTTTTCTATCCCTTTCTTTCTTCTTGATGATACGACTTTTTGTGGAGAAAAAGCCGGGTCGTCACAGCAAGCTACCCAGATGAATCGCCACCTCGACTTCGCGACGTCTTCCTTCCAGATTCGCTCGCCCCAAATCCATCGCCGCTCTCGACTTCGCCATCGAGCGCCGCGCCTCGTTGCTGCTGCCGCCGCGTTGCCTTCCAGCCTTGCCTCGACGCCGCACCTCCTTCCCGGAATCAATCGCGACTCCACACCGCCCCTGTGTTCGACCCTCTTGATCGACTCATGGAAGAAACACGCAGTGATGAAATTGAACGAGAAGTGTTTTAATTTCTTATACGAACGAATTCGTTTTTTTAAGGTAGATCTCGGTTCGGTTTTAAACAAAGGAAGTGGCCATTTTATTTTTACTGAACGAGATTGTGGGGAACGAAGATTTTTTTTCTTTCGTTTGATTTGAACTGAAGTATGGAGAAAGGAAGGGAGCAGACGTGATTAAAACAGAAGGAAATGGCGAAACTTTAGGCGTGATTCCAGGCGCGTGTTTGAAGGAGGAAAAATAGCTGATGTGTTGACTAATTTAAAGTTTAAATTTAAATTGAAACCGATATAAATTTCAATGCGTTTACACGCCGTATGTTCACACCACAACTCAAAAAAATATGAAACTTGAAATCCGGTAATAATTCAACATTACGGACCCAATGAAACTGGTTTCGTCGAATTCCGAGACAGTGTGAAAATTGACTGTTTTTAAATATCGGTTAAACGATATAGATTTCAAAACTGATCAAATCAATTCGAAATTGGATTCTGAAGCTTCTGTTATCTTCAGTTTAATCAATATAAATTTTAAAAGCTTTCGAAATATTTTTCTTCAGCTTAAAATTGAAGATTCGAATTTTCTATTCAACTATTAACAGATTAAATTCTAAAATTTAATCGCCGATTTAAAGTTATATTCGAGATTCAAATTAAATTATCGTTCAAATATTTAAAATTAATTAAATATTCCCAATTTAATTTATTCGAAATTCAGGGTCGTTACAGACTTCCCCCCTTAAAAGAATTTCGTCCTCGAAATTACAAGTTAGGAAAAATGGTCCTTAACTCGTCTACTATTTTTCAACATTCAACAGTTTTATCAATTTATCAAAACAAATCTTCCTACTAAAGATTCGTTATCATTTCAACTAGTTTTCCAAACCTTTCATAGTTTTCAAACAATATTGTTTAACTTCTCCTTTCAAATTTAAATTCAATTTCAAATTTAAACTTTCAAAAATTTCTCAAAAATTTTCTAACACTCGGAATTTTCGAAAAATTTCGCCAGCGTCTCCTTTGCGCGGCTAATACGGTACGACTACAAAACGTCCCTACGGACTCTCAGATTTCAAAAAGAAAAAGAAAAAGCCAAGCGGCTAGACCAGAAATCATCAAAAACTCATATTATAATTCAAATACATACCTTTTTCGAGCAATTCGAATTATCTGTGAAATAAATTTTCCAATCCCTTTATACACCTGTATATCCTACTAGCCATTATATCTAGTTACAGCATTCAAATCATTTTGCAAATTCAATTACAAATTTTCAATATAAACGCTTATATCCCTTTAAATTTGCTATTGAAGTTATATATATCCATTATTTCAATTTTACATTTCGATTTCCATTTGAATTCAATTTACAATTTCAATCTAATTCGAATTCAATTCAACTTCTGAATATTGACTCTCATTGATTAGCTTTCATTTACAACTGCTTATTTTAGCGTAGTTTCAATTACTAATCCATTTCAAATTCTAATCCACTTACAAATTCAGATTTGCTTTCAACATTAAGTTTTAATTCCAGTTTTTATTCACTTTCGTTCATTCCCAAAATTTTATTTACAATTCACTATTTTGGTTTACAATCACTTATATTAAACTGGATTTCCAATAACATATGAATTTTAATCCATCTTTCAATTTACATTATTCAATTCAATTCATTTGCTTACGAATTCGAAATGAATTTTAACATTCGATTTTATTTCTTCGCATTTGCCATTGCAAATTTATTTATTTGTTCACAAATTCTTTTATTTCAATTTTTTGAACTTTCATTTCAATCAGATTCCCAATATTCTATAAGTTATCAACTTATTAATATTTCGTAAGTATTTTTAAATAGGATTCCAGAGTCGTTTCCACTTTTTCAAAACCATTTGAAAACAATTCAAATTCCATTTGAATTTCCAAACAAAATCCCAAATTTTCAAACAACTCCTATTTAAAACAATTTGGCAGCAATTCCTCTTCTGGAAACCCGAAAATGAACACCGGTGATGCCATGGTCATCATCGGAATTATTTTCCAGCGACCGAAAAGAGTTTAGAGCTTTTATCTCTCCAAAATACTTTTCAAAACCTTCGAAATTCATTTTCAAATCAAAAATGATTTAAACTTTCCAAATCTCCAAAATCTTCAAATTCTTTCAAAACATTTCCAAAACCTTCTCTGGAATCCTGTTTTAAATTACAATTCACATTTATAATTTACATTCTTTAAATTTCATTTGTATATGGATTTTATTTCTTAACTTTGGAGTTACAATTTCAATTTCAATGATAATAGATTAATATTATCACCTCTAACTACCATGCAACCATATACTATTATAATTTACAGAAAATCATTTCTTTTCTATACAAAAATAGATTTGGGTAAAATTATTTCATTCACCCTATTTAAAACAATACTGTGTCGGTTCATCTTGTTTAGAGTTTAGAAACCCCTATCGATTACAGTTAGCTAGACTGCACCGACCAGAATCCATAAACAATCAACCGATAAGTCAACACAATACAAAACAATTTTATATTCAAATAACAAATACGCGCTCATATCTATTATTACACTCAACTCATTCTAGAGTACTGCTGACTCTATCTCTAATGAGTAACACCCAACAGAGCAGGGTTGTCGCTTAACCATATGCTCTGATACCACTTTGTCACATCCCAAAATTTTCGTCTTTCGAAAATTCGACATCGATACTCACTTTATCGACTGCCGAGAAATCGAACGCCGGAAACTTCAAAAGTGAGGGTTTTTAGAAAGAAGAAAAAGTAGAAGAAGAAGAAGATAGAAGAAAAAGAGAAGAACAACAACAGAACAACAGAACAGCAACAGATAACAATATCAGAATCTTACACATCGCAGCGGAATAATATACAATAGATAATTACTAGTCTTTTAAAACAAAGAACTATATCAGTTTATATATACATCAATCATCAGAGTCAATATACAACAATGGACAGTTGTATAAACTCGTCCTCATACAGAATACACAGCGGAATAAATACTATCAGATACAAATACTACGTCTCGTCCTCCAGCTTATCTCCAAAGCTCCAGAATATCCAGATAACCTGATAATCTAACTCTAGACTGCCCGTGTGGAAATTGGTGGGCACCCAGAGTTTAGAAGGGAACAATAAACTCCGAGTCAGTCATGGTGACTGGTGTGAGATCGTAAAACAGTTATTCTTTAAAATAAACAACAGGATAATTTTTTTTTTAGTCAATTCGAAATGCTTTTGGAAAATGAAACTACCATAAGACCTCCCACCACACACACAATGCAAACGCAGAATTGGAGGAGATTTCTTCTTATGATAATCAAAGATGCTTACTACGCAAAAATCAAATCATTTTTGATATTATTATTAGTGCATAGTGTAGAAAACATTTCGAAAGTATAATATTAATCTTAGCCAACATACGACCAGTATCGTATGCCTACTATAGCTACTATGTTCAATAGCAGGTTACCGCCACATTCCATAGCAGGTAATACAACTAAAACCGTACACGTCGCGTATTGTTTCTTTGGATTTCCAACAAATGGTCAGGCTAAGGAACTTCCTATCCACGATGGGTACGTCCCTGGAATAGACGACCCGAGAAATAACCTAACATTACGGTTAGATCTCTGCCAACACAAGGCCGGGTTACCTCTGCAAAAATAGGTAACTACTGACACGCGTATGCCATCCCCCGATCGTCACCGATCTTCCCGAGGATCCCCGATTTCCAACAAACCACATAGAAAAATAATGCAGTAACCACAGAGGTTAAGTATCTGGGCTCCATACCATGATACCACCTTTATCCAGAAGGAATGACATACACTAAGGGGCGCTACTCCCTAGAACCTTGCTGCATTCTTCCTGTTTCGACCATTTCCGGGGTGTGAGGCTCGACGATGTCTCGTCCACAAAGCTACGCTTTCTCAAAAAGCCCTGCTTCGGGTCAAACAAAATGATCAACCTATGATCACAAAGATATAAGATCAAATAAATGATCATATCACAAATGATCAAACACTGATCATTTCACTGCAACACTCAGTATGCCACGTTACCAAATTGGGATATATCGCTGATAAATTTCAACTACATAACCTCTGAGCTCGTACGTCTCAGAGAAGGGTGTTAAGCTAAGAGAATAAATTCTCCGCCACCAACAGAAATGTATTTGAAAGGAATCAGCTTTATATCTCAAATTGTAACGTCAGACACACAATCCATACAAGTCTGTTCCGGGATCGAACAGAACCGAAGGCACTTCTCACGAAGCCCTTGCATTCCCGGATAATTTTCAATCACGTCAGGACTTCCCGTCACTAAGGGTGATAAAAACCTCTAAATCGAAGATCAGTCGATGTAGAGTAACTCGACGGTAATCCTTCCGTTTTCAAAAATATCCGGTCTTCAACACCGGTCTTCAAATGCGATTCATAACGACGTATCACATATTCGGAATGGGTTATACGACCCCATGGTCCTTTCCCGGCTAAACCGAATAGTGAGCGTTTATTTAAAAATAAGTGTGGCATTCAAATTCATCCAATTCACAACAAATACCTATCTAAAGGTAATTATTGATAGTCGGTTATTTAACTATCAATAAAGATGCGCAACATCATCAGATTCCAATAATTTTTTTTCCAAATTATTTTATCTTCAAAAATATCTTTACTAGATATAAAATTTCCACACTTTAAAAATAAATCAACGTTTATTTTTAAAACAATTTCACATTCCATTTATAAATCCCATAGTGAATTTATATCTTCAAAATATCTACTGATATACGATTTTCAAATCGATTTTCAACATTCAATTTCAATTTATCTTTTACAAAGATAAATTCTCAAAACGTTCATTTCATTGGAAAAGCATTTCCATACTTATTTAAAAATAAGTGTTTCACAAATCTATTCATTTTCAACACTTGAAAATATTCGATATACTTAAATCAAATTAAGTATATATTCATCTTTTAAGGAAAATATTCTTTTAACACATTTATTTGAGTCAAAACGAATGTTGCGTAAAACATCGTTACGACGACTCGAAATCACTAGTATAGGGATTCGGAATTTAAAATAGATATGTAAATCCCAATACTAGATAAAAACATTTCCTTTCGGAAATCATTTACTATAACAACAGTATTATAGTCCACCATTTCCTTATTTCTCGAAAACGTCTATTTCAACAAGAACTGCGGAAATCTCTGCTTTCGATTTATAATACATTTTAAAACACCTTTAAAATGTTTAACTTCATTTTTAAAATATTGCTTCTTCAAAAATGAATCCATTTTACTTAACAATATATTCACTGTCCAAAATCGTGAATAAAATTTACTTAACCCCATTTCAATCTTTTCCACACATTTTTATTTCAATAAAAATTCGCTATCCAAAATCGTGAATATATCTTCTTAAATAATCTTCTATATTAGATTTATCACATTCAATCTATTTCGAATTTATAAGCACGTTTATAAATTCTATTTCTCTTTTTAATAACAACTTCGGCTTATAAACCTTCTTTTATCAACTTCTATATTTAACTTATTAAAATAAGTGACTTTGGGTTTATAACAACTTTTATAAATTTTAATTCCATTTATAAAAGCTTCAATACCAAATCAATTCCAATGTTGATTTCTAATTTTATTCTCAACGTTCGAATAAAATTTCCACATTGATTTCTCAAAAATTCATTTCTAAAAATTAAATCAATTACCGATTGATTTCAAATTTTATTTATCACTACTAAATAAATTCCTTATTGAATTCATTTTACATTGATTTCACAACTTATTTTAATTTACCAATTAAATTTCAAGCTGAATTTCCAACTTATCTTCTTTTAAATACATTCCTTTTTAGGAAAATAAATTTCAATCGTTTCTTTCACTTTATTTAGAAATCCAGATTTTAAATTAATTTCCTCAATTTAAAATCACTATTATACGAAATTCATTTATTTAACACTTTCACTTTATTCTGGAAATAAATTCGATAAGATTATAAAAATTAACTTTTTATACTTTAAGATTCCTTTCTTCGAATTTATTTAAATTTCTAAAATTAAACTCACTTAGAAATTTCTATTTTGATTTCCAAAAATTCAATTTCGTCTATTTTTTTGAAATCCAATGATGTCAAAACATCCATTCAGCTAAATTTTAGCTTTTCAAACAATTTCCAGATATCAATATGATTAATAGCATCACTATAATCATTCACAGATTCATATCACAATAGAAATGAATTAAATAATGTGAGGGGTCCAGTTGGATCCCTCCAACCTGTTTCCCTGCATCCAAAGATGTTAGCACAATACCAATTCCGCTCCAGTACGGAATTATCGCGGTATATAGGTTTTTATAAATCCGCTTACTAACGGCGCAATAGGGTCTCATCCGCTATACGAGGCGGGAAATCATCAATCCAATATATACATATGCCAATATGTATATATTGCTATATATATAGATATATCCTATCATATCTAATACAAACAGCAATCATAGCAATCAAACAATAACTGTAAAAATTCCACATTTTATTCGAGTGAGAAAAATCTCACCTTAGCTTTTAAATTTGCCATCCATTTTGAATCCAACTTATTTCTTCACCGTTTAACCTTGTATAAGCAATTATACAATTTTATTAATATTTGAACAAATCGAATAATAAATTTTCATTTGTAAATTAAATTACCAAAAATTTTATTTTAAACTTCAAAAATTAAAATTTGAACTATTTCTCCTTAAATGATCAAATTGTCTAACCTTTTGACAAGTTTAAATTTTTTTATAACAATTCAATTTAAACAATTTAAAGCTATATCAAATTCCCAGTTTAAACTAATTCCTTATTTAATAAATTTACTTAAATAATAACTCTATATAGATTTAAAGAAAACTAATTCATATAAATTTTTATATTTTCCGAATCATATACTAATCTCCACTGTATATATTCGAACTTGAGCGAAAAACAAATTACAAATAAATTTCTCTAACTTATAATAATTTCCTGCTTAAAATTATATATATATATACATATTCTCTGTTTTACGGTATATATTTTCTAAACTATATGTATATACAGCAAATTAAAACAGAATTGTTTTATCTACTTTACTGGAATTAAATTCTTAATATGAACACATATATGAAAATTTTGAAATCTAAAAACTAAATACCTCTCCGCGATAACTCGAACACGCCCCACCACCAGTTCGCACTGCCTCACTTGACCGCCATCGACGCCAACGCGATTCGATCGCCCCTAACTGCTTCGCCAAGCTCGAGAACGCCTGCACGCCTCCACGATTTGAACGCCTCCGCGCCCTAGCTCGACAAACCACGCCTTGTCGCCTGCCATCGATCGCAAGCTACCCAGATGAATCGCCACCTCGACTTCGCGACGTCTTCCTTCCAGATTCGCTCGCCCCAAATCCATCGCCGCTCTCGACTTCGCCATCGAGCGCCGCGCCTCGTTGCTGCTGCCGCCGCGTTGCCTTCCAGCCTTGCCTCGACGCCGCACCTCCTTCCCGGAATCAATCGCGACTCCACACCGCCCCTGTGTTCGACCCTCTTGATCGACTCATGGAAGAAACACGCAGTGATGAAATTGAACGAGAAGTGTTTTAATTTCTTATACGAACGAATTCGTTTTTTTAAGGTAGATCTCGGTTCGGTTTTAAACAAAGGAAGTGGCCATTTTATTTTTACTGAACGAGATTGTGGGGAACGAAGATTTTTTTTCTTTCGTTTGATTTGAACTGAAGTATGGAGAAAGGAAGGGAGCAGACGTGATTAAAACAGAAGGAAATGGCGAAACTTTAGGCGTGATTCCAGGCGCGTGTTTGAAGGAGGAAAAATAGCTGATGTGTTGACTAATTTAAAGTTTAAATTTAAATTGAAACCGATATAAATTTCAATGCGTTTACACGCCGTATGTTCACACCACAACTCAAAAAAATATGAAACTTGAAATCCGGTAATAATTCAACATTACAGACCCAATGAAACTGGTTTCGTCGAATTCCGAGACAGTGTGAAAATTGACTGTTTTTAAATATCGGTTAAACGATATAGATTTCAAAACTGATCAAATCAATTCGAAATTGGATTCTGAAGCTTCTGTTATCTTCAGTTTAATCAATATAAATTTTAAAAGCTTTCGAAATATTTTTCTTCAGCTTAAAATTGAAGATTCGAATTTTCTATTCAACTATTAACAGATTAAATTCTAAAATTTAATCGCCGATTTAAAGTTATATTCGAGATTCAAATTAAATTATCGTTCAAATATTTAAAATTAATTAAATATTCCCAATTTAATTTATTCGAAATTCAGGGTCGTTACAGTTTGTGACAAATTTATATAGATGATGGTTGCATGTGTTTATGTATGTAGAGGCATGTGTAGATAGTAGTATTAAATCTGTAGATATGAATGCATTTGGATCTACATGTCTGATATTTGTGCTTCTCTGATTTACAGAGGTTTAAAAATAAACAAAAAGTTCAAAACTTTTCATTTAAACACTTTAAAGCTTTAGGTTTAAAACAAATTGGTCGAGTTATTTGACCTTGAATCTGTTGAATTTTGTTGGTTTACATTTGATCTGGGAAGTTATGGATAAAATTATGCTAGTATGGTTGTGTAATGTGCCGTATGCATGAACATTCTGTGCATATGTCTAGTAACAGGGAATAAGGCCTCTGTTTTAAAATTTACAGGTTATAACTTAGCTAAAAATTTAACCTCACTTACTCTGATCATTTTTAGCTAATGATGTCAAAATAAAACATGTTTAAAATTACCATAACTAGATTTTAAAAATATATTTCCAAGTTAATATGAAGGGGTAACTATCTGAAAGATGGAACAACAGTGCAAATCCAAATTTATCAAATTTCCAACTTGTATGAATTCCATATTGAATTACATCATTTAAAATCATTTCGAAAATGATGATTTTTAAAACGAAAATCAGAAATTTTAGTGGTGAATTAAGGAAGTTTTGGTGGGTTGAATGGAGAGTGGATTTTTGTAAATTTCTGGTGATCGGCTAGCTTTCGAAGATTGAGATTTGGCATGGAGGGGCTGGGATGATTACTGATCATAGGAAAAATATGAAATGAATTTTTAATTCATTGTGGATAATGGTTTGGATCAAACTAGGGTTTTAGTCCTGCAATTTGGCTAGTGGTATTCGCGTGGCATTCGCGTCGTCGTCACCGCATTTCAGTCGATCGCGACTGGGGGAATCGCTGCGTGGATGGGGGAAATTGTTCTGGTCGAAGGGGCATGTTCTCTGATGATCGTGAGCACCATGGCGAACGAGTTTTGACGACGTGGGTTTGATTCTGGGTTGCACTTGAAGCTCGATTTTGAGAAAAAAATAATAATTTGGTATATTAGGTTGTTCGAATCAATTCTGGAGATCATCGTGGATGAGCAGATGGGTTCGTCGTCGATCGGAATTGGTTGTGGAGCTGTGCACGTGCACGTGTGCACGTTTGGGGTGTCTGGTTCGATTGCATTGGGGAAGACGAAGGCAACTCGGGACGGTCTCGTGTTGTTTTGCATGACGACTCGAAGCAGGTGAGGTTGCAGGAGGACTCGGGGAAGACGCGTGTTTTTGTGGGATTTTACTCGGGTTGTTCTGGGTTTTTAAAAACTGAGAGTTTGATTTACAAATGTTTTCGAGTTTAAAAGCAAAGTAAATACAAGTTTTCAAGTAACCAGGTTTTGGAATTTTAAAGCAAATCATACCTGGGTTTTTAAAATTTAAAGCATGAACAAGTTTAATTATAAAACTAAATTTGTTTAAAGTTAAGTTTTAAACAAAGTTCTGGTATTTGGAAATATAAAAGTTTAAAAATAAATAAGTAGATTTTAAATAATAAGTTTGTATTAAATTTATTTAAATAACTTTGGGAAGTTCAAAGATTTAAAAAAAGTTATAATTAGCATGTTTATATTATTTTAAATTATGATTGATTTCTAAAGTGTTTTATTTTTAAATAAGTTAAATAATTAAGATTTAGAAATCAATTGAGATAAGGATTATCTTTAGTAATTTAGAATTTTGATTTAATTAAAGATAATTAAATTTGTAAAGATAATTAAATTATTAACCATTGAAAATTTATTGGTTAATATAAATGATTTGATTTAGATAATGTTTTCTTAATTATTTTTTTTTTAAATTTAAATGATTAAGTTAAATAATTAATTAAGTAATTAATTTATGATTTATTAAAGATAATCACTTTGGAGTTAATTAAGTGTAATTACTTGGTGAAGTAATTAAGTAATTAATTACTGAAGGTAATTAAGTAAAGGATAATTACTTTAGGAAGGTAATTAAGGTGGAAATGATTAAGAGTTAATCACTTGTGTTATTAATTAAAGAATTAATTAATAAAATTTATTAAAGGTTTAAATTATTTAATTAATGATTAATTAATAAAAGGATTTAAGGTTAATTAATAATGTGATTAATTACTTGTTAATTAAAAGAGAATAATTAATTAAGAGTAATTAAGGATTATTAATCAATATAATTAATGATGTAATTAAAGTGTGATTAATTAAGATTAATTAATCAATAATAAGTGATTATAAAGTAATTAATTAATGTAATTAATTAAAGATTAATGTAATTAATTATAGTTAATTAATTAATGAAGTAATTAAAGGTTAATTACTATATTTGATTAAGGATAATTAATTTGTGAAATTTATTAAAGGCTAATTACTTAAATGTAATTAAAAGATAATTAATCAAGGATGATTAATTGAAATGAATAATTAGAGGATGATTAATTAATTAAATTGTGATGAATTAATGGTTAAGTAAGCAAGATTTATATAATGATGTAATTAATTTAATTTACTATAAATTAATTAAAGATGAAGTAATTATTTTAATTCACTTTAAATTAATTATAGAATGATGATTAATAAATCATTGCTTATGGATACTGTTGAATGCTTTGCATTGTTTGATATCTCTGATGAGATATGTGCTGATCTGTGATATGAATGTTTGGTTGAATGATAATGTGAATTATCTATTTGTGATAATAGTGTAGATTATCTATTGTAAATTATCTATCTTTGTGTATATAGATAATATAATTGAATTGTTTTAACTTTAAAACAACTTGGCCTTAAAAGATACGTTTTGGATTTCGATGAGACCGGGATCGGGTTTCCGTATACCGGATTTCCAGGTCTGGAGACCCGAATACCACATCGATCCAAATTAACGATAGGTCGTGAATCCAGTGAAGATGAAGATTCAGAGTGCAAGGGTTATTGTCGTTAACTCTGAGGGTGATTCCAAAATGAGTGTAACGAGATAATGCCTTCGGTTTCGTTCGAACCCGGAACGAACTTGTATGGATTGAATGCTTTCAGAACATCGTCAGGTGGACGATGAGCATTCTAAGTGATGTGTTCTTTTCTAAGGTAATCGTGACCTCAAGCCTCACAAACCGGGAATGGCTAAAACAGGGGAGGTGCAGCAAGGTTAGTGGGTAGCACCCAAGTAGGACAAGATTACCTCTGTCTAGAAGTCCCTTCTTATTTCGGCTTAGTGTGTGCGGTTGCTGATCCCAACCGTGAGGTATCTTGTGCGGGAATTATCCAGTAAGGGATGTTCCGACCTTGTGTTGCAGGGGATTGGGAGTGATCCTCGGTACGGTGATCTAGGCCACGTACTGTGACGGGCGGTACCCCGGTAGCCCTGCCATTGTATGGAATCCAAACTCCAATAAGTGCCGTACGTATTAGTTGTGCCCAACTATGTTGAAATGTGAGATGTAAGCATTTCAGCTATTTCTGTATTTTACTTGAAAACCCTAGACCCTATTATAATACAATCGAATTTCCTATCAAATGTTTTGGTTAGCGTAAGGTAAAAACTTACCCATGTTTATTTGTGGGAAGTCTTACGTGATACCTTTTCTTTCAAAAGGTTTTGAAGTTAAACAAGTTTAACCTGTTACTCACACCAGACCCATGTCTGACCCAAGTTGTTTATTTCTGTTTTATAAACTCTTGGGTACTCAAATTTTTACGAGTAGCCAAGGGATTCAGGTTTAGCCTTGACGAATTGTGGAGGAGCAATGGAGCAGGAGGCTTCGGCGTTGTAGATAGATAGTAGTTTCCGCTGTGTTGATCTTGTTTAGATCTTTGTTTTGTATTGAGTTGTAATAACTAGACAGATGTTTATAACTGTCTAGTATATGATGTGTAATCTGTGTAACTCTGATAAGTGTTGTATATGATACTATGTAATAGTTATGTGATATATTATATTTTGTTCGTTTCCGCTGTGAGTATTTGTGTTTGTTTCTTTTCTCTTCTTTCTCTTTTCTACTTCTCACCCCTTTCTTTCTTATTAGCGATACGACTTTCTATGGAGAGAAAGTCGTGGTCGTTACAGTGGTATCAGAGCATAGGTTGAGCGAATGCCTAAGCTTTTGGTTAAGTGAATATCAGAACACTAGGTTGAGTGAATACCTAGGTTCGGAAGGATTGTTCATTAGAGATAGGATCTGTAGCAACCTGTTTGAGTCTGAGTGTATATATATACGAGAGCGCGTATTTGTTAGTTATATAAAATGGTTTTATATTGTGTTAATTGATCGGTTGAGTGGTATATGGATTCTGGTCAATACGAGTAGCTAACGTTATTGATAGGGATCTCTAAACACTTGAACCAGGTCAACGGACACAATATTGTTTTAAAGAGGTAGATGAAATAATTTTACCCAGAAATAATTTCTATATAAAAAAAAAAAATATATCATTTTAAATATATATATTTATGTATTTCTACCTATTTGTTGGATTACCTGTTCGGGTTTTCCAATATAAGTTATAAAGGTAGATAAAGTGGTGGTGTGTGTAACACGACTATCAATGGTTGGAATTTGAGTATTGAGGTTGGAAGTGTATCTGTCAAGACTGTAGACCCAATACCGTCTCGAGTAAGCTTTGCTATGGTAAAGGATTTCATCGATCTCCGAAGGAAACTGTAATGGTTCGGAGTTTATCTTTGAAGTTTGGATGAATAAAGTTGGATCTGTCGGTTGAACAGAAGTGAGTAATGGTACCTTGATACCTCAAGTAATAGTAGCTGTATGATGAGATACAGTGACGATGGATGTTCCTGAAGATGTTTTATTTGGAACAAGATTAAGGAAGTGTGTATGCTTTGGTATTGTGGCTGAGTTCAGCATGGTGTTTCTGTTTGGTTTGGAGATCGAGTTTCTCGAAGATCTTTGGAATAGGAAGTCCTTGGCATCAGTGTCAGCAGTGCAGCTCGGAGTATTCCGTGATGGCAGGAAGTTTTCTGGATGAGCAGTTTTTCTGGAAGTGAAGTTCAGAAGCAGCAGAGTGGATCCATTTCTTCGATAAATTGGATAAATAAGTGTAAGCTGTTCTGATTGGTAAAGAGAGAACAGTCTGTTTGGAATTAGGATGGGTTGATCGCAAAAGTGACTTGCGATTGTCTGAGTGTTCTCTTGTGTTGTCAGAGTTTTTCTGGATGTCTCCAGAGAAGTCAGAAGTTTGTCCGCATCTGAAGGTTGAGTTTTCTTATCGACTGGATTCCAGGAGTGATACCGGTAGTTCAGTCTAGTGGAAGGATGTTTCCTAGAGATGGAGTTGGTGAAGCAGCTCAAGTTTTGATGGAGTATCTGAGTTTTCTTTATGGATCAGTGAACCTTATTTCTGGAATGAGTTGTCCAGTCTGTGCTTGTGTCCTACCTCATATCAGAGTTGAGCAGCGAAAGCAGTTTGGAGTGTATCTCTGGATGGGAGAAGTAAGTTTGGAATCTACTGATGTTGTGAAGTAGAGTTATGTTTGGATCTCGTCTGTGTTCTGATTTGGATAAGTAATTGGTCTACTTGGTTGAATTGTCAGTTTGGATAACTGGAATTCATTGAGTTTTACGTATCTCTGAGGGAATACGTATTTGATCTATCTCTGGTTTTAGAATCTGCAGTTTTGGGAAGTTTGGTAGTTGAGTCAGACTCGTCTGTAGTCTGATATTCTGTTTAGTTCTGTAGATCTAGATGAGTAGGAGATCTATAGCTTAGTAGTTTAGATTGTTTGTAGAGCGAGTATCCCGGTATATATATATATATATACTTGGGGAAACTCGAGGTATTTTATCTAGAATTTAGTCTAGATAATTAAAAAAAAAATTTTGATTGGATGATTTGGTTGCTATGGTTGTTAGCATATGGATGATAGTAGATGCCTGTGTTTTGAATTTAAAATCTTTAATAAGATTATTAAATTAACTTTGTTTTTAATTTCGGGGACGAAATTATTTTAAGGGGGGAGGAATGTGATATCCCGGGATTTTGAGCAATATAAATTTAATAATCAGTATTGATAATTTAATTGGATTGATAAATTTTCTTTATAATTTTAATTTAATTTGGTAATTTATATATGTATGAAGTATGATTTAAAGCTTTGTTTTAAAATTAATATTTTTCAAAGTTTAGTTTAGATTAATTCCATTATTTTCAAAATATAAGATAATTATTATTTCTAAAGTATGATAGTTTAAATAAGATTTAATAAAAGATTTATTTTATCTTGTTTTCTTTTAAAAAGTATTAAACTAAAAATGGTTTATAAATTTATATGTTAAGGTTTAAAATAAACTTTCTTTTTTAAATATCTTTTGAATTTAGAAGGTTTGTAAAAATAAATAAATATAACATAAGTTAATTAAATTCATTTCATAAATAATAAAATGTAGGTACTTAAACTAAATAGTTTGTAAATAAATAAATAAAACATGAATTTATATAAATCTATATTTACATAATTAATATAACATAAATACTTTTGTAATAAGGGTTTAGACATAATTATACTTGTTTTAACACTTGTAAGAAATGTAAACGATGAATGTACATTTGTCTAATTTGTAATAAAACAAGTGGCAAAATTATGTTTTCTCTAAAATTTAATTAAATGTAGAAGAAACCTGGCCATTTGATTTCAGTTCAAAATCGTTGAACTTACTGTCTCAAATTCTTTTCTTCTTAAAAACTAAAAGCTGAAAACCAAAAATCAAAAGAAAGTAAAATCAAAAATTCAACAACCTGATTTCATCTTCAATCTGGAATCTGCAAACCATAATGAAGATCAACTCAACTTCAAACGAAGATGCAAGTTTCAATTTCAAATTCTTCAAGTACAATAAATCAACAAGCAACTATTTCAAACCTGAGCAATTCAAGTTCCAGATTTCAACTTAAAAGAACTGCTCTCTGTTTAATTCCTGGTGAGTAAACATCTAAATTTAAAAACAGTTTTAAAAATCTGTGATGTGTTTTAAATGTTTGTGACAAATTTATATAGATGATGGTTGCATGTGTTTATGTATGTAGAGGCATGTGTAGATAGTAGTATTAAATCTGTAGATATGAATGCATTTGGATCTACATGTCTGATATTTGTGCTTCTCTGATTTACAGAGGTTTAAAAATAAACAAAAAGTTCAAAACTTTTCATTTAAACACTTTAAAGCTTTAGGTTTAAAACAAATTGGTCGAGTTATTTGACCTTGAATCTGTTGAATTTTGTTGGTTTACATTTGATCTGGGAAGTTATGGATAAAATTATGCTAGTATGGTTGTGTAATGTGCCGTATGCATGAACATTCTGTGCATATGTCTAGTAACAGGGAATAAGGCCTCTGTTTTAAAATTTACAGGTTATAACTTAGCTAAAAATTTAACCTCACTTACTCTGATCATTTTTAGCTAATGATGTCAAAATAAAACATGTTTAAAATTACCATAACTAGATTTTAAAAATATATTTCCAAGTTAATATGAAGGGGTAACTATCTGAAAGATGGAACAACAGTGCAAATCCAAATTTATCAAATTTCCAACTTGTATGAATTCCATATTGAATTACATCATTTAAAATCATTTCGAAAATGATGATTTTTAAAACGAAAATCAGAAATTTTAGTGGTGAATTAAGGAAGTTTTGGTGGGTTGAATGGAGAGTGGATTTTTGTAAATTTCTGGTGATCGGCTAGCTTTCGAAGATTGAGATTTGGCATGGAGGGGCTGGGATGATTACTGATCATAGGAAAAATATGAAATGAATTTTTAATTCATTGTGGATAATGGTTTGGATCAAACTAGGGTTTTAGTCCTGCAATTTGGCTAGTGGTATTCGCGTGGCATTCGCGTCGTCGTCACCGCATTTCAGTCGATCGCGACTGGGGGAATCGCTGCGTGGATGGGGGAAATTGTTCTGGTCGAAGGGGCATGTTCTCTGATGATCGTGAGCACCATGGCGAACGAGTTTTGACGACGTGGGTTTGATTCTGGGTTGCACTTGAAGCTCGATTTTGAGAAAAAAAAATAATTTGGTATATTAGGTTGTTCGAATCAATTCTGGAGATCATCGTGGATGAGTAGATGGGTTCGTCGTCGATCGGAATTGGTTGTGGAGCTGTGCACGTGCACGTGTGCACGTTTGGGGTGTCTGGTTCGATTGCATTGGGGAAGACGAAGGCAACTCGGGACGGTCTCGTGTTGTTTTGCATCACGACTCGAAGCAGGTGAGGTTGCAGGAGGACTCGGGGAAGACGCGTGTTTTTGTGGGATTTTACTCGGGTTGTTCTGGGTTTTTAAAAACTGAGAGTTTGATTTACAAATGTTTTCGAGTTTAAAAGCAAAGTAAATACAAGTTTTCAAGTAACCAAGTTTTGGAATTTTAAAGCAAATCATACCTGGGTTTTTAAAATTTAAAGCATGAACAAGTTTAATTATAAAACTAAATTTGTTTAAAGTTAAGTTTTAAACAAAGTTCTGGTATTTGGAAATATAAAAGTTTAAAAATAAATAAGTAGATTTTAAATAATAAGTTTGTATTAAATTTATTTAAATAACTTTGGGAAGTTCAAAGATTTAAAAAAATTTATAATTAACATGTTTATATTATTTTAAATTATGATTGATTTCTAAAGTGTTTTATTTTTAAATAAGTTAAATAATTAAGATTTAGAAATCAATTGAGATAAGGATTATCTTTAGTAATTTAGAATTTTGATTTAATTAAAGATAATTAAATTTGTAAAGATAATTAAATTATTAACCATTGAAAAGTTATTGGTTAATATAAATGATTTGATTTAGATAATGTTTTCTTAATTATTTTTTTTTTAAATTTAAATGATTAAGTTAAATAATTAATTAAGTAATTAATTTATGATTTATTAAAGATAATCACTTTGGAGTTAATTAAGTGTAATTACTTGGTGAAGTAATTAAGTAATTAATTACTGAAGGTAATTAAGTAAAGGATAATTACTTTAGGAAGGTAATTAAGGTGGAAATGATTAAGAGTTAATCACTTGTGTTATTAATTAAAGAATTAATTAATAAAATTTATTAAAGGTTTAAATTATTTAATTAATGATTAATTAATAAAAGGATTTAAGGTTAATTAATAATGTGATTAATTACTTGTTAATTAAAAGAGAATAATTAATTAAGAGTAATTAAGGATTATTAATCAATATAATTAATGATGTAATTAAAGTGTGATTAATTAAGATTAATTAATCAATAATAAGTGATTATAAAGTAATTAATTAATGTAATTAATTAAAGATTAATGTAATTAATTATAGTTAATTAATTAATGAAGTAATTAAAGGTTAATTACTATATTTGATTAAGGATAATTAATTTGTGAAATTTATTAAAGGCTAATTACTTAAATGTAATTAAAAGATAATTAATCAAGGATGATTAATTGAAATGAATAATTAGAGGATGATTAATTAATTAAATTGTGATGAATTAATGGTTAAGTAAGCAAGATTTATATAATGATGTAATTAATTTAATTTACTATAAATTAATTAAAGATGAAGTAATTATTTTAATTCACTTTAAATTAATTATAGAATGATGATTAATAAATCATTGCTTATGGATACTGTTGAATGCCTTGCATTGTTTGATATCTCTGATGAGATATGTGCTGATCTGTGATATGAATGTTTGGTTGAATGATAATGTGAATTATCTATTTGTGATAATAGTGTAGATTATCTATTGTAAATTATCTATCTTTGTGTATATAGATAATATAATTGAATTGTTTTAACTTTAAAACAACTTGGCCTTAAAAGATACGTTTTGGATTTCGATGAGACCGGGATCGGGTTTCCGTATACCGGATTTCTAGGTCTGGAGACCCGAATACCACATCGATCCAAATTAACGATAGGTCGTGAATCCAATGAAGATGAAGATTCAGAGTGCAAGGGTTATTGTCGTTAACTCTGAGGGTGATTCCAAAATGAGTGTAACGAGATAATGCCTTCGGTTTCGTTCGAACCCGGAACGAACTTGTATGGATTGAATGCTTTCAGAACATCGTCAGGTGGACGATGAGCATTCTAAGTGATGTGTTCTTTTCTAAGGTAATCGTGACCTCAAGCCTCACAAACCGGGAATGGCTAAAACAGGGGAGGTGCAGCAAGGTTAGTGGGTAGCACCCAAGTAGGACAAGATTACCTCTGTCTAGAAGTCCCTTCTTATTTCGGCTTAGTGTGTGCGGTTGCTGATCCCAACCGTGAGGTATCTTGTGCGGGAATTATCCAGTAAGGGATGTTCCGACCTTGTGTTGCAGGGGATTGGGAGTGATCCTCGGTACGGTGATCTAGGCCACGTACTGTGACGGGCGGTACCCCGGTAGCCCTGCCATTGTATGGAATCCAAACTCCAATAAGTGCCGTACGTATTAGTTGTGCCCAACTATGTTGAAATGTGAGATGTAAGCATTTCAGCTATTTCTGTATTTTACTTGAAAACCCTAGACCCTATTATAATACAATCGAATTTCCTATCAAATGTTTTGGTTAGCGTAAGGTAAAAACTTACCCATGTTTATTTGTGGGAAGTCTTACGTGATACCTTTTCTTTCAAAAGGTTTTGAAGTTAAACAAGTTTAACCTGTTACTCACACCAGACCCATGTCTGACCCAAGTTGTTTATTTCTGTTTTATAAACTCTTGGGTACTCAAATTTTTACGAGTAGCCAAGGGATTCAGGTTTAGCCTTGACGAATTGTGGAGGAGCAATGGAGCAGGAGGCTTCGGCGTTGTAGATAGATAGTAGTTTCCGCTGTGTTGATCTTGTTTAGATCTTTGTTTTGTATTGAGTTGTAATAACTAGACAGATGTTTATAACTGTCTAGTATATGATGTGTAATCTGTGTAACTCTGATAAGTGTTGTATATGATACTATGTAATAGTTATGTGATATATTATATTTTGTTCGTTTCCGCTGTGAGTATTTGTGTTTGTTTCTTTTCTCTTCTTTCTCTTTTCTACTTCTCACCCCTTTCTTTCTTATTAGCGATACGACTTTCTATGGAGAGAAAGTCGTGGTCGTTACAGTGGTATCAGAGCATAGGTTGAGCGAATGCCTAAGCTTTTGGTTAAGTGAATATCAGAACACTAGGTTGAGTGAATACCTAGGTTCGGAAGGATTGTTCATTAGAGATAGGATCTGTAGCAACCTGTTTGAGTCTGAGTGTATATATATACGAGAGCGCGTATTTGTTAGTTATATAAAATGGTTTTATATTGTGTTAATTGATCGGTTGAGTGGTATATGGATTCTGGTCAATACGAGTAGCTAACGTTATTGATAGGGATCTCTAAACACTTGAACCAGGTCAACGGACACAATATTGTTTTAAAGAGGTAGATGAAATAATTTTACCCAGAAATAATTTCTATATAAAAAAAAAATATATATATCATTTTAAATATATATATTTATGTATTTCTACCTATTTGTTGGATTACCTGTTCGGGTTTTCCAATATAAGTTATAAAGGTAGATAAAGTGGTGGTGTGTGTAACACGACTATCAATGGTTGGAATTTGAGTATTGAGGTTGGAAGTGTATCTGTCGAGACTGTAGACCCAATACCGTCTCGAGTAAGCTTTGCTATGGTAAAGGATTTCATCGATCTCCGAAGGAAACTGTAATGGTTCGGAGTTTATCTTTGAAGTTTGGATGAATAAAGTTGGATCTGTCGGTTGAACAGAAGTGAGTAATGGTACCTTGATACCTCAAGTAATAGTAGCTGTATGATGAGATACAGTGACGATGGATGTTCCTGAAGATGTTTTATTTGGAACAAGATTAAGGAAGTGTGTATGCTTTGGTATTGTGGCTGAGTTCAGCATGGTGTTTCTGTTTGGTTTGGAGATCGAGTTTCTCGAAGATCTTTGGAATAGGAAGTCCTTGGCATCAGTGTCAGCAGTGCAGCTCGGAGTATTCCGTGATGGCAGGAAGTTTTCTGGATGAGCAGTTTTTCTGGAAGTGAAGTTCAGAAGCAGCAGAGTGGATCCATTTCTTCGATAAATTGGATAAATAAGTGTAAGCTGTTCTGATTGGTAAAGAGAGAACAGTCTGTTTGGAATTAGGATGGGTTGATCGCAAAAGTGACTTGCGATTGTCTGAGTGTTCTCTTGTGTTGTCAGAGTTTTTCTGGATGTCTCCAGAGAAGTCAGAAGTTTGTCCGCATCTGAAGGTTGAGTTTTCTTATCGACTGGATTCCAGGAGTGATACCGGTAGTTCAGTCTAGTGGAAGGATGTTTCCTAGAGATGGAGTTGGTGAAGCAGCTCAAGTTTTGATGGAGTATCTGAGTTTTCTTTATGGATCAGTGAACCTTATTTCTGGAATGAGTTGTCCAGTCTGTGCTTGTGTCCTACCTCATATCAGAGTTGAGCAGCGAAAGCAGTTTGGAGTGTATCTCTGGATGGGAGAAGTAAGTTTGGAATCTACTGATGTTGTGAAGTAGAGTTATGTTTGGATCTCGTCTGTGTTCTGATTTGGATAAGTAATTGGTCTACTTGGTTGAATTGTCAGTTTGGATAACTGGAATTCATTGAGTTTTACGTATCTCTGAGGGAATACGTATTTGATCTATCTCTGGTTTTAGAATCTGCAGTTTTGGGAAGTTTGGTAGTTGAGTCAGACTCGTCTGTAGTCTGATATTCTGTTTAGTTCTGTAGATCTAGATGAGTAGGAGATCTATAGCTTAGTAGTTTAGATTGTTTGTAGAGCGAGTATCCCGGTATATATATATATATATACTTGGGGAAACTCGAGGTATTTTATCTAGAATTTAGTCTAGATAATTAAAAAAAAATTTTGATTGGATGATTTGGTTGCTATGGTTGTTAGCATATGGATGATAGTAGATGCCTGTGTTTTGAATTTAAAATCTTTAATAAGATTATTAAATTAACTTTGTTTTTAATTTCGGGGACGAAATTATTTTAAGGGGGGAGGAATGTGATATCCCGGGATTTTGAGCAATATAAATTTAATAATCAGTATTGATAATTTAATTGGATTGATAAATTTTCTTTATAATTTTAATTTAATTTGGTAATTTATATATGTATGAAGTATGATTTAAAGCTTTGTTTTAAAATTAATATTTTTCAAAGTTTAGTTTAGATTAATTCCATTATTTTCAAAATATAAGATAATTATTATTTCTAAAGTATGATAGTTTAAATAAGATTTAATAAAAGATTTATTTTATCTTGTTTTCTTTTAAAAAGTATTAAACTAAAAATGGTTTATAAATTTATATGTTAAGGTTTAAAATAAACTTTCTTTTTTAAATATCTTTTGAATTTAGAAGGTTTGTAAAAATAAATAAATATAACATAAGTTAATTAAATTCATTTCATAAATAATAAAATGTAGGTACTTAAACTAAATAGTTTGTAAATAAATAAATAAAACATGAATTTATATAAATCTATATTTACATAATTAATATAACATAAATACTTTTGTAATAAGGGTTTAGACATAATTATACTTGTTTTAACACTTGTAAGAAATGTAAACGATGAATGTACATTTGTCTAATTTGTAATAAAACAAGTGGCAAAATTATGTTTTCTCTAAAATTTAATTAAATGTAGAAGAAACCTGGCCATTTGATTTCAGTTCAAAATCGTTGAACTTACTGTCTCAAATTCTTTTCTTCTTAAAAACTAAAAGCTGAAAACCAAAAATCAAAAGAAAGTAAAATCAAAAATTCAACAACCTGATTTCATCTTCAATCTGGAATCTGCAAACCATAATGAAGATCAACTCAACTTCAAACGAAGATGCAAGTTTCAATTTCAAATTCTTCAAGTACAATAAATCAACAAGCAACTATTTCAAACCTGAGCAATTCAAGTTCCAGATTTCAACTTAAAAGAACTGCTCTCTGTTTAATTCCTGGTGAGTAAACATCTAAATTTAAAAACAGTTTTAAAAATCTGTGATGTGTTTTAAATGTTTGTGACAAATTTATATAGATGATGGTTGCATGTGTTTATGTATGTAGAGGCATGTGTAGATAGTAGTATTAAATCTGTAGATATGAATGCATTTGGATCTACATGTCTGATATTTGTGCTTCTCTGATTTACAGAGGTTTAAAAATAAACAAAAAGTTCAAAACTTTTCATTTAAACACTTTAAAGCTTTAGGTTTAAAACAAATTGGTCGAGTTATTTGACCTTGAATCTGTTGAATTTTGTTGGTTTACATTTGATCTGGGAAGTTATGGATAAAATTATGCTAGTATGGTTGTGTAATGTGCCGTATGCATGAACATTCTGTGCATATGTCTAGTAACAGGGAATAAGGCCTCTGTTTTAAAATTTACAGGTTATAACTTAGCTAAAAATTTAACCTCACTTACTCTGATCATTTTTAGCTAATGATGTCAAAATAAAACATGTTTAAAATTACCATAACTAGATTTTAAAAATATATTTCCAAGTTAATATGAAGGGGTAACTATCTGAAAGATGGAACAACAGTGCAAATCCAAATTTATCAAATTTCCAACTTGTATGAATTCCATATTGAATTACATCATTTAAAATCATTTCGAAAATGATGATTTTTAAAACGAAAATCAGAAATTTTAGTGGTGAATTAAGGAAGTTTTGGTGGGTTGAATGGAGAGTGGATTTTTGTAAATTTCTGGTGATCGGCTAGCTTTCGAAGATTGAGATTTGGCATGGAGGGGCTGGGATGATTACTGATCATAGGAAAAATATGAAATGAATTTTTAATTCATTGTGGATAATGGTTTGGATCAAACTAGGGTTTTAGTCCTGCAATTTGGCTAGTGGTATTCGCGTGGCATTCGCGTCGTCGTCACCGCATTTCAGTCGATCGCGACTGGGGGAATCGCTGCGTGGATGGGGGAAATTGTTCTGGTCGAAGGGGCATGTTCTCTGATGATCGTGAGCACCATGGCGAACGAGTTTTGACGACGTGGGTTTGATTCTGGGTTGCACTTGAAGCTCGATTTTGAGAAAAAAAAATAATTTGGTATATTAGGTTGTTCGAATCAATTCTGGAGATCATCGTGGATGAGCAGATGGGTTCGTCGTCGATCGGAATTGGTTGTGGAGCTGTGCACGTGCACGTGTGCACGTTTGGGGTGTCTGGTTCGATTGCATTGGGGAAGACGAAGGCAACTCAGGACGGTCTCGTGTTGTTTTGCATCACGACTCGAAGCAGGTGAGGTTGCAGGAGGACTCGGGGAAGACGCGTGTTTTTGTGGGATTTTACTCGGGTTGTTCTGGGTTTTTAAAAACTGAGAGTTTGATTTACAAATGTTTTCGAGTTTAAAAGCAAAGTAAATACAAGTTTTCAGGTAACCAAGTTTTGGAATTTTAAAGCAAATCATACCTGGGTTTTTAAAATTTAAAGCATGAACAAGTTTAATTATAAAACTAAATTTGTTTAAAGTTAAGTTTTAAACAAAGTTCTGGTATTTGGAAATATAAAAGTTTAAAAATAAATAAGTAGATTTTAAATAATAAGTTTGTATTAAATTTATTTAAATAACTTTGGGAAGTTCAAAGATTTAAAAAAATTTATAATTAACATGTTTATATTATTTTAAATTATGATTGATTTCTAAAGTGTTTTATTTTTAAATAAGTTAAATAATTAAGATTTAGAAATCAATTGAGATAAGGATTATCTTTAGTAATTTAGAATTTTGATTTAATTAAAGATAATTAAATTTGTAAAGATAATTAAATTATTAACCATTGAAAAGTTATTGGTTAATATAAATGATTTGATTTAGATAATGTTTTCTTAATTATTTTTTTTTTAAATTTAAATGATTAAGTTAAATAATTAATTAAGTAATTAATTTATGATTTATTAAAGATAATCACTTTGGAGTTAATTAAGTGTAATTACTTGGTGAAGTAATTAAGTAATTAATTACTGAAGGTAATTAAGTAAAGGATAATTACTTTAGGAAGGTAATTAAGGTGGAAATGATTAAGAGTTAATCACTTGTGTTATTAATTAAAGAATTAATTAATAAAATTTATTAAAGGTTTAAATTATTTAATTAATGATTAATTAATAAAAGGATTTAAGGTTAATTAATAATGTGATTAATTACTTGTTAATTAAAAGAGAATAATTAATTAAGAGTAATTAAGGATTATTAATCAATATAATTAATGATGTAATTAAAGTGTGATTAATTAAGATTAATTAATCAATAATAAGTGATTATAAAGTAATTAATTAATGTAATTAATTAAAGATTAATGTAATTAATTATAGTTAATTAATTAATGAAGTAATTAAAGGTTAATTACTATATTTGATTAAGGATAATTAATTTGTGAAATTTATTAAAGGCTAATTACTTAAATGTAATTAAAAGATAATTAATCAAGGATGATTAATTGAAATGAATAATTAGAGGATGATTAATTAATTAAATTGTGATGAATTAATGGTTAAGTAAGCAAGATTTATATAATGATGTAATTAATTTAATTTACTATAAATTAATTAAAGATGAAGTAATTATTTTAATTCACTTTAAATTAATTATAGAATGATGATTAATAAATCATTGCTTATGGATACTGTTGAATGCCTTGCATTGTTTGATATCTCTGATGAGATATGTGCTGATCTGTGATATGAATGTTTGGTTGAATGATAATGTGAATTATCTATTTGTGATAATAGTGTAGATTATCTATTGTAAATTATCTATCTTTGTGTATATAGATAATATAATTGAATTGTTTTAACTTTAAAACAACTTGGCCTTAAAAGATACGTTTTGGATTTCGATGAGACCGGGATCGGGTTTCCGTATACCGGATTTCTAGGTCTGGAGACCCGAATACCACATCGATCCAAATTAACGATAGGTCGTGAATCCAATGAAGATGAAGATTCAGTGTGCAAGGGTTATTGTCGTTAACTCTGAGGGTGATTCCAAAATGAGTGTAACGAGATAATGCCTTCGGTTTCGTTCGAACCCGGAACGAACTTGTATGGATTGAATGCTTTCAGAACATCGTCAGGTGGACGATGAGCATTCTAAGTGATGTGTTCTTTTCTAAGGTAATCGTGACCTCAAGCCTCACAAACCGGGAATGGCTAAAACAGGGGAGGTGCAGCAAGGTTAGTGGGTAGCACCCAAGTAGGACAAGATTACCTCTGTCTAGAAGTCCCTTCTTATTTCGGCTTAGTGTGTGCGGTTGCTGATCCCAACCGTGAGGTATCTTGTGCGGGAATTATCCAGTAAGGGATGTTCCGACCTTGTGTTGCAGGGGATTGGGAGTGATCCTCGGTACGGTGATCTAGGCCACGTACTGTGACGGGCGGTACCCCGGTAGCCCTACCATTGTATGGAATCCAAACTCCAATAAGTGCCGTACGTATTAGTTGTGCCCAACTATGTTGAAATGTGAGATGTAAGCATTTCAGCTATTTCTGTATTTTACTTGAAAACCCTAGACCCTATTATAATACAATCGAATTTCCTATCAAATGTTTTGGTTAGCGTAAGGTAAAAACTTACCCATGTTTATTTGTGGGAAGTCTTACGTGATACCTTTTCTTTCAAAAGGTTTTGAAGTTAAACAAGTTTAACCTGTTACTCACACCAGACCCATGTCTGACCCAAGTTGTTTATTTCTGTTTTATAAACTCTTGGGTACTCAATTTTTTACGAGTAGCCAAGGGATTCAGGTTTAGCCTTGACGAATTGTGGAGGAGCAATGGAGCAGGAGGCTTCGGCGTTGTAGATAGATAGTAGTTTCCGCTGTGTTGATCTTGTTTAGATCTTTGTTTTGTATTGAGTTGTAATAACTAGACAGATGTTTATAACTGTCTAGTATATGATGTGTAATCTGTGTAACTCTGATAAGTGTTGTATATGATACTATGTAATAGTTATGTGATATATTATATTTTGTTCGTTTCCGCTGTGAGTATTTGTGTTTGTTTCTTTTCTCTTCTTTCTCTTTTCTACTTCTCACCCCTTTCTTTCTTATTAGCGATACGACTTTCTATGGAGAGAAAGTCGTGGTCGTTACACAATATATTTATTATTTAACTATAATTTAAATCAAAGTATAAATAATTTAAATGTTAAATATATTATTTGAAAAGATAGTTTAAAATCAGGAGTAATTTTGACTTTGAAATTAAAGATGTTTTTGAGGCTAAAATTATTTAAAACCAGGATAGAGAGTTTTGAATCGTTTAAAAGGAAATTTTTGAAATCATTTTGAAAACAAGATAATTTTGTAAAATCATTTGAATTAAAATTAGTGGATACAAAACAATGTCCCACTAGATTTTCGTAGGTTCCATCCTACTTAGGGTTCCATCCCTTTAACGGGCTCGAAGTGGATTCCATTCCACGAATAAAATAGATTTTAAGATGTCAGTGCCTTTCTATGAGTTTTAACAATATTCCTAACTATATAACTTATCTTGGAAACTTGAACTCTTGATAATCTTGATACTCATGAGTCTTCTATCTCTCTATATCTTGAATCTCTATACTGTACAGTCTTCATTCTTGATACCTGCATGGTTAGATCTTGCATATACATATATATCTAAACTTGTAATGTTAGTATTTATATTTTATAATCTATTCTAAGGTTGTTGTCATCAAAACCAACTCCTCAGGGACTAACAAATATATCGTTCAAATTGACATTTAAAAATAGCTATCCAGGACACGGTCTTGGAATTCAACGAAACCAGTTCCATTCAATCCGTAATATTGTATTATTATCAGATTTCAGATTTCGTAGCGTTTGGAGTTATCATTTGATCGTACGGGATATAAACGCGCTGAAGTTCACATCGAAAATTCAGTATAAAAATTGGGTCCAAAAAGCTATTTTCTCCATACGATTGAATTAGGACTCGAAACCTTTTCCTTTGCGTTCGGAATATGGGTACAACATTATGAACGCCTAGAGGCAATCCTCGGTAGAGATTCGAGATTTTGGGTTACGAGATCGAGACGGTTTGAAATTTAAAATAATAATATATATTTATAAAATCAGATAAAATTTAAAAATCAAAAGTTGTTTTACCATCTCGAGCACGCCACCATCACGTACGAGTTCTTTTCCTTGTTAAATCAGTTCGCCTCTTTCTTATTCTTTCATTTTCAATTTAATTTCAAACGAAGAATAAAAAAAATGGTGGAACGAAAATTTAAATCGTTCGAATACTAAAACCGAATCAAATCGCGATAGAGTCTCGTATCGAGCAACTCGTGGATGTCGAAAGCAAAAGAGACGATGGGTTTAGAGGCAAGTTTCGGTGGGAGGCTGCTGACGCGAGTGCGCGTATATGGGGATGGGGCAATAGCAAATGGGACGGCGAAGCTTTCGAGCGGTCGAGGCTGGTGATTTTTGAAGCGTCATGGTCGCAAGTGGGCGACCTGGGTCGCGATCGTGTAGAGCAGGGCGGCGAAGTTAGGGTTTCGCATTGAAGTTTAGGGTTGGTCGTGAGCTAGGTTTTGGCTGCTAGGGGATGTCGCATACGCGCGCATGGCTGTGGAGTGCGCAAGGTAGAAGCAGTGAGGTATAAGGCGGTTTTATTTTTAATTAAATTTATTAAATATATATACATATTTTTAACTTACAGGTAAATTTAAAAATATGTGTTACAGTAGTTAGGGTATAATATATATGTATGTGTGTGTGTGTGTGTATCATATTATGGAATTAAATGTTTATAAATGGCATACTTCATCCAGACAAGGTTCGATCAGAATGAAACATGTCGGGAATGGTTGCTGGAAAATCTATGCTAGGAAATTGGGTTGGGATTTTTAGGAGTCCGCTGGAATTTTAAATTAAATCGAACGTTGTTCGATTTGGTTTAAAATATGGATGTTCGGAAAAATAAAAATCAAGGTGAGTAAAATCTAACTCATTTGGATAGCTAGTAAAATTTTAAATTGTTGAATTTAAATTATTGGTTGTTGGTTGATTTTATAAATTATTATCTGTTGATGTTAAAAATATATAGTAGTGTATATATTAGTATTTGGAGTGATATTCCTGCCATTGGAGCGGATGAGACCCTATGCGCCCCGCATAATAGCGGATGACCCTTTATATCGCGATATCCCTCTCGAAGTGGGATTGGTATTTTTTTATGTTGTATTAACATCTGTGGATGCAGGGAAACAGGTTGGAGGGATCCAACTGGATTCCTCAAATTTATTGTTTATTTTTCATATATAGTGATATATGATTTGCGTAGAATAATCTATTATAGATTATTGTAGGGATTGAATTATTGGATGCTATTGCAATAGTGACATGAATTTTGATAATTTAAATACTATAAATATTTTTCTAAAATTTATGGAATTGAAGGGAATTTGAAAATAATATATATATGTATAGGGATTGGAGTTATTTTAAAGGAAATTGAATTAGAAAAATATAATTGTTTTGGTTATGCTTAACTATTGTGAATTAGTAAATGAAGATTTTTTAAAATGAATTATATAAAAGAATTTATAAGTGATATTCTGGAAATGTAAAAAGGAGTTAAAATCAATATTGAAAATAGATTGGAAGTATAATTAAAAAATGGTTTTATAAACAAGTAAAACCAAAGGGGTTATAGAATTGATAAACGATGTTTATAATGATGAAATTCGATTTCAGATGATAATTGGGAATATAAATTCATAGGAGGAATTTATATTAGATTTTGGGAAAAACAAAAACAAGGTTGAGGAAAAATGGAAAATTCTATTTTTGAGGCGGAAATGATTTAGGAAGCGAAGATAAATCGATATGTTGTGAAATCGAGAGGGAGTTATAAATTAAATTGGTTATTGGGGTTTTAAAAATATATTTTTAATCTTTAAATATTATATATATATAGTTTAAAGTAATTGGAAAATCTAATTTATAAATTCTCCCGAGATTCTAAAAGGGCTTATAAAAAGATACGATTTTGAGGAGAGCAAATTTATTTGTGACTCCGGAGATTTCTGGAATAAGTTATAGAATAATTATCTGAAAAGTTATTGAAAAGACTTTGAAAAATAAGTTTTGTAATATTTTCCTAAGTATAGAAAATAAAATTTGGAAATATTCCTAAGTGTTGAGGTGTTGGAAGTATCCTATTACAGATTTAAGTATTTGAAAATTTGTTTTCAAATGTTGGGAGGAATTGATATATCTTTTAAAGATATTTTGGAAGTAAATATTTGGAAGATTTATAGTAAGGCCCGATGATTGCTATGGATGTTAAATTGATGGTTAAATAACCGACTATCAATATTAGCCATTTTCGTTAATCGTTTCGAAGAGACCGGGATCAGATTTAATTATCCGAAAACCACTTCGATCCGGTTTGAATGTAATGAATGAATACCGTGAAGATGATGAAGACGGTGATTTGGTTTGTCCAGACCCAGGACAACTTGTATGGACGAATGCTATCAGAACATCGACATTGGAGGATGATGAGCATTCTAAGTGAATGTGTTCTTTAAAAGGTAATCGTAGCCTCAAGCCACATCAACCAGGAATGACTAAAGCAATGGAGATGCAGTAAGGCTAAGTGGGTCGCACCCAAGTAGGCTAAGGTTACCCCTGTCTAGAGTCCCTTTTTATTCGGCTGTGTGGCGATTGCTGATCCCAACCGCGGGGTAATCTTATTCAATCTATCCAGGTTAGGGGTAGGCCGGGCTTGTGTAGCAGGGGATCGGGAGTGGTCCTCGGTACATTGTTCTAGAGGTGTACTGTGACGGGCGGTACCCCAGTAGCCCAGTCATTCGATGGAATACATTCTCCAATAAGCGCTGTACGGTATTGATTGTGCCCAACTATGCTGGAACGTTAGATACAAGCATTTCAGTTATTTTCTATTTACTTTCTATAGACACTATTATAATATCAGACGGATTTGATAAAAATGTTTTGGTTATCGTAAGATAAAAACCCGTCGTGTTTATTTGTGACGTGGTCTTATGAGATACCTTTGTTTTCAAAGGATTTTTGAAAAGCTAATAATTCAAATTGAGTGTGTTTTTCTCACGTTGGTTTTCTAGACTGACTCAGGTGTTATTTTATTATAATGCTCGGGTCAGAATGAGTATTACAGATTCAGGTTAAATGCTATGGAGCTCAGGAGACTAGCTAGAGGAGTTTCAGACGTATTTTCCATACTTGACTTCCGCTATGTAAGGACAAGTTATATAACTGTCCAGTTTGATGTATTGATGGTTGTACTATGATGATTGTAAGTGTATAAACTTTTACAGATTCTTTTGTATAAAATATGTTATTATATATATTATATTTGTTCCGCTGGGATTGTGAGATTCTGTGTTGTTGTTTATATTTTTCTTCTACCTCCTTCTTCTTCTTACCCTAAAGATTCGTATTTCCGTCTAATTTGAGTTGAGCAGAGGTGAAATATTGTCGACTCAAAGGGGTACAGATTTGCGGCCTTTTACAGGTCTGGTTGTCGAAATTGGAAGGAGGAAGGCCGTAGGTCCAAACGGTGGTGCTATGCGATGGGGTATAGTAGGTCGATCGATGGAGTCGATTGGTCGTGCACGTGAACGTGCACGCGTGCACGGAGATGGTTCGTTCTCGAATAGTAGGTGAAAAATTTAAAGGAGATGCTGGGTTGTAGTATGCGAATTGATTTTTGGTTTGACATGGGGATGATGGTTCGGGTCGTTGCATTTTAGGTTCGAGTTCAGGGTGTTTGGATTAGGAGAAAGGAGTTGAAGGCACAAGTTTAAATTACCAGGCAGGAGAAGTAAGGAAAAAAAGGAAGTAGGAAGGGGAAAGCACTGTGCATTCTTTTTGTAAGGGGTGACGTTTTGGGCTTCGGCTCATTAACTATTTGAAGGGTGGAATATACTTCTTTAAATTATTTTAAATATATATAAAGCTAGTCAACTATGAAATGGAATATTTCAACTGTTTTAAAACCGATCAACACGATTCTTTTTGCGTTCTACTCGTATGAACGAACACAACATTATAGTGTAATTTGTTGATTTCTTTGTACTTGTGAAAAATCTATGATCTTTTAACAGGCAGATTTTTTTAAATTGCGTTATTAAATTAAATAACATCGTTTAAATTTATATACGTTAATTACTAATGTTTATTAGCAAAAATAAATTACCGTTGAGTTAAATTGAATCTAATATGGTTAATTGGACATTTGTTTAGCGGAAATACATCACTATTTCGCTAATTAAATTAATTGGACCCTGTTTAGCAAAATTAATCACCGTTATGCTATTATTAATTGGATAAGTTAAATTGGGCATTTATTTAGCAGAAATAAATCCCTTTCTGCTATTACCTTAGTGTGGGTACTTAATTACATGCCATTAGACTAGTATTGGATAAGTGTTGTATTAACAATTGCTTGTTAATTATGGAGTTAATTTACATATATGATGTTATGTTAATAACAGGATTATAACTTGGATAGCTAAAGGAATTAATGGTGATTCGATTAAGTCCCATTGGAGTTGGTAAGCCATTTGTCAAAGTTGATTTTTGAATCAAAGTTATTTGGGGAATAATTATTATTTATTAACAAGATTTTTAAAGATAATTATTATTTGTTCTAAAGGATAATCAATAATTATTTTATTAATGATTTAAGTTAATTATTTATTAATATGATTCCTAAAAGTTATTTCAAAGTATTTAATTATTGTTTTCAAAGTTATTTAATCATTTAAAATGTTTAAAAGTATATTTTAATTCTTAATTAAAGTTATCTTATAATGATTTGATTTAAAAATTAATTATTATTTAAGAATTAATCAGTATTAAAAATATTATTATTTCAAGAATAATTTGTTCAAATATTAATATTGTTTTTTTTAAATAATATATTATATAGTAAACTATTATAAAAGGGTATTTTCCTAAATTAAAACTTGGAAATTATTATAAAAACTTTATAAGTATTATTTTGAGATAATTATTGAAATAAACGATTTCGGGAAGTAATGGTATATTTTCATAGCGTAATTCGAAGGGTAGAGATTGCCTACAGTTTGGGATGTTTTCGCCGGGATAGCAACGTAACCATTGTGCAAACTGCGATCTATGATTGATTGCATAGTGGAAATTTGGAGGCAAAGATTGCCTAAGTTAAGTTTGGATTTCTCTGGGATAGAGACGTAATCATTGAGCTGCGATCCATGGTCGATACCGAATAGTGCTTTCCATATTTATTTTAAAAAGTTTTCAAATATTTTTGAAAGGAATGGTTTGTGAATATACTTATTCCGGTGAGATAAGTATATGACTGTTTATGATTAGAGATTTAATTTACTGAAATAAAATTAAATGAGGCTTAGTGATTTCAGTGGGAAATGAAATCTTTGTTGGAATGTTTGTTTATTTGATAGTTAAATAACCGACTATCAAACCTTGACCAAAATATGTAATTCTTCTTAATTTTGGTGGTACGGAAATATTCCCTACTTAACACCAAAGGTTTTAAATCTGGAAATATCTAGGAGAAATGCGAGAATTATATGGTACGGTTACCATCAGGGTGCTATACTGTACGTATAAACTTATGGATTTTCTAGGACAAATGATTAGAAGATCCGTCCACTTAAATGGTTAGGGGGTGATCCCGGATCTTATGTATTGTCTGATTATTTCCTAAAGAACCGGTCTTGAGAATTCCGAAAATCGATGAATTATTTTTGGAGCACCCAAGAAATGGAGAGTGTAGTTGTAACGACCCGTATTTTTACGGATCGACATGTTCGTCAAAATCTGGAATTTTAGCACTTTCATGTCATTTCAGATTTTTAGGCAGATTTGTCTAAGTCCTAGGTCGTACGCGACCTAAATGTTGTTGGCGACTTAGAGAAGATCTGCGACCTAAGGGGATAGGTAAGTTAAAGGATAGGTCTGGGTCGAGTTGCCGACTTAAGGTAGTGACCGACCTAAGTGATAAGTCGTGACCGACTTAAGAGGTTTAGGCGACCTAAGGAAGAGTAGTAGGCGACCTAAGTATTCTGGGGTAGAGTTAGGTCGGCAACGACCTAAGGAAACTATTGTGAGCGACCTAAGAGTTTCGGTGAGCTAAGTGTTAGGTCGGCAGGGCGAGTTAGCGACCTAATGGTTACCGGGTTAGCGACTTAGTATCTTGGAGCGACCTAAGAAGGGTAGCGTGTTAGCGACCTAAGGGTTAGGCGACTTAAGGAGTTAGAACATAACCCAGTTAGGTCGCGTGAGTAGTTTGTTGTATGAGTTGTTAGGTCGTAGGAAATAGTTTAAGTATTAGGTCGCGTGTATTCTAAGTCGTAGGTCGCGTGAGTGTTAGGTCGCTGGGCTTTGGCTTAATAGTTAGGTCGAAGTCCAGTTGTTTGCGACTTAGGTTAGGTCGCGTGTTGTTTTAGGTCGACATGTGTTAGGTCGCGTAGAAGCCTAAGTTGTTAGGTCGCAACCCTACTGAGTCGTAGGTAGTTAAGTCGTTAGGTTGTTAGGTCGCTGGGTTTCCTAAGTGTTAGGTCGCTGAGGAGTTAAGTCGTGCATCTGTTAGGTCGGAGAGGCTTAAGGTCGGAAGGGTTAGGTCGGAGAGGCTTAGGTCGTAAGTCGGCAGCGACTTAAGGAGATAGCCAGATTTCGACTTAAGGAATTTTCTGCTATAAATAGGAGGGGTTGTTCTCACTTTTTGGGATCCGGATTTTTGAAGCGACGAAGTGCTGCCATTTTGAGAGCTTGACTTCTACACTTCTTCACTTCTTTTCTCCACTCTAATCTAGTGCTTCCATCCATCCAAATCGAAGATCAAGATTGAAGATTCAAGAGCTTAGATTGAAGATCTTCATCTTTTCAAGAGAGATTTCTTCATTTGAAGCGGATTTGTGATAGATCAAGCTTCATCCTTTGCTGTCCAGATCTGAAGCGTGTTGATTTGGGTTTGTTTAGGTGATTTGGTGAGTGGTGATTATCTCTCACACGGATCCAAAGGAGTATATCGGATTGTTAGCTCGTTTTGGTGTTAAAATAGTGATTTCCATGCATTTTCTTCATCCTAAGTGTAGATCCATATAGATCCATTGTTCATGATGATGTTACATCCATTTTATCATATGTTAACCTATACAAGTTCATTCATCAAGTTTGTAGAGATATAATCCATGTTTTCATGATTATTGGACTTTCAACTCTTTAATTACGAAAATGCCATTATTGTTATAATTGTCTTCTTAGATCATATTTGAATGTTTGATTGTTTGGATTGATGTTTGATTTGATTGATTGTTATGAATTAGATGATTGATGATTAGATTTAGACCGAAGACGATTCAAAAGCTAAGGGAAAGGCTCTTGAATTGGGGAAGCTGCTCGTGGCATTTGTAGTGGGATGATGAAGCTCTTATGCATAGATTTGATGATGAGAAGTTGAGATGAGGCTTTGCAAGGATGTAATGAAGCGAGGCATCATATGATGAAGACTTGGTCTAATCCAGACGGGATCATTCCAAGCATGTTGATAACTCGGTGATATGATTCGAGTTGAGAATAATGAATGGATATGAGAATAGTCGTCGAGGAGGATGACTAGGAGGCTTGGATAGCATCGTTGTTGAAGGTTCTAGCATGCTCTAAGCAAGAGTACGTTTGGGCAGATTCGATAGTCCCAACGGCCAACTGTTGATGGTCGAGTACTCTGGGCAGATTCGATAGTCCTAGGCACGGGCTGCGACGACGTGCGGGAGTTATGTCTAGAACCGGGGTTTCCATTAGCCCTTGACGGACGGCTGAAAGAATGTGCCGGTCATTCAATTAACGGTGATATCGAAGCAATGATAACAGTGATAGCCAGAGTCATGGATGTTTGGTTGTATCGTCATTCGGACTCAAGAGCGGTATTTTCTGGGTGCTTATCTGATTTAGGCCTTGGTACTTGGAAAACATCGCCCTTGACTCGAGTGATAGTAGTTTTACTTTAAATTGTATGCTCTGCTATGTTTGTTTCTGCTTAGTGTGTGTCTGGGGGCTATCACTGTAGAATGAGGTTGGAGTGGGAGGGTTGTATTCCTATTCCTTTTCCTTTATGCTCTTTTGGTATGTTGTTAGTTAATTTACTGCTCACTAAGACTGTTGTCTGACTCAAGGCTTTATGTTTTAATTCTTATTGCCTTGGGCTGTTCGTCCATTTTGGGACGGGCAGACTAGGTAGCAGGTGACAGGTGCTGTTCTCTTCTCACGATGCTGATATCGAAGACGAGCTGGAGGGTTGCATATTATCTTCTTATATGTACTGGATATTCCGCTGTTTTGTATTCTCTGAGAGATATGTAGTGAGGATTGATGTATTGACTATGTGGATGCTTGTATTCAACTATTATGGAGTTTTATATGATGTCATTTTGTTCTGTAAAGCTTCACTATACATATGTTCTATTGTATTTTGTCCATGCGCTGTGAGTAATACGATAGGTTCTGTTGTTTTAATCTACCCTGACAATCGTCCATGGTCGCCTGGCACACTTTACAGCGCACTATCTCTAGATTCAGTGCAGGGGTCATGGGCGGTCGTCACATTTGGTATCAGAGCATTGGTTAATCGATTTTACCCAACGCTCGCTGAAGTAACCACGTATGAGAGACGTAATTGTATTTTGATGGATGAATATTATATATAATATAGTAGCTTAGTAGAGTTAAGTCCTTTATGCAGTTGTTTCTCTAGATGTTCTAATCATTCCTTTTTATAGATATTGAGAATGAGTCGAAGAGGGAGACCAGCTGCTAGGGAAGGCCGTGCTACTGAAGAGACTGCTGATTATGTAGCCATGTTTGAAGCTATGATGACTTCGATCATGAGAAGGATACCAGTTTCGGGGGCAGCAGTTGATGTTGGAGTTCAAGTCCAAACTCCGAAACCAGTGGATTTTGCTAAGTTGTGCAAGGATTATACTGCTCTTGGAGGGAAGGTTTTCTTGGGAACAGAATCAACTATCGAAGTCCAGAGATGGATAGATGCTTGTAGAAGGATCTTTGGTGATTTGGGAATTGATGATGCAACTAAGAGGAAGTTGGCATCAAGGCAGCTTCAAGGAAGAGCCTCTGATTGGTGGAACTCTATTACCATCGATACTGCGGAGGAAGAGATTACTTGGGAGCAATTCCAAGCTAGATTTGAAGCTAAGTTCATTTCTACGGCTCAGAAGTCTGTTCTGTTCAAGAAGTTCGTGGAGCTCAAGCAGGGTGGGAGATCTGTTCTTGAGTACGTTTCTGAGTTTGAAGCTTTGTCCAAATATGCCCGGTCATATATTGAGTCTGCTTATCAGAAGAATGAGAAGTTTGTGACCGGCTTGGATAGTTATCTTGGGAGACAGTTGGTGGATCATTTGGACGATTCATTTGAGAAGCTTGTGGAGAAAGCTCTTAGGCATGAGAGTCTGTTTCCTAAGGAAGGACCTGTTGTTGCTGTTACCAAGGGAGAATCTAAACCACAGCAGGGTGGAAACCAGAAGAGGAAGCAGCAGCAGCAAAAGGGTAAGGATGGCCAGAAGAAGCCGAAAGGCGAGGTGACTTGCTACAATTGTCAGCAGAAGGGCCATTTCTCGAAGGATTGTAAGAATCCTAAGGTGCCGATGAAGTGTCACAACTGTGACAAGCCGGGGCATTTCAGGAAGAATTGTCCAGAACCAAGGAAGGATAGGCAGATTGTGCAAGCCTATGCTTTAGGGGCTGTTCCGTCGTCTTCGAAAGCTCCCACTGCTGAAGAGAAGGGAAAGAGTGTGGTTGTTCAAGGTACTCTTTTCCTATGTGGTATTCCAGTTAGAGTTTTGTTTGATACTGGAGCATCGCATTCGTTTGTTTGTAATGAACTAGTGGGCCGGTTAGATTTGAAGCCGGATATTGTTGATAGGCCGTTGGTTGTGACTAATCCAGTTGGGGGTTCGTCTTGTTTGTGTATGTTATGCCGTGGTCTAGTTGTGTCGAGTCATGGTTGCTCTTTTGTTTGTGATTGTTTTGTTCTGAACTTTGCGGGGTTCGGAATTATCTTGGGTATGGACTGGCTTAGGAAGTATGCGGCTAAGGTTGATTATGAGAGGCTGGAGGTGACAGTCGAGAATGTGGAAGGGCGAAAGATTGTGATATGATGTAAGCATGAGGAAGGCGTCTTCATGAGCTTCATGTATTCGCTAGTTGTTCCACGGGATGGACTGTCTTTAGTGCCAATCGCAAATGGATTCGAGGATGTCTTTGACGAAGTCAAAGGGTTGCCGCCGCATAGAGAGATCGAGTTTCGTATAGATCTAGTTGAAGGAGCCAGACCTGTTGTGATGCCTCTTAGGCGAATGGCGCCTAGGGAACAGCAGGAGTTGAGGGTGCAAGTTGATGACCTTTTACAGAAAGGATTCATTCAGCGTAGTGTGTCCGAGTGGGGTGCACCAGTTGTGTTCGCAACCAAGGCAGATGGGTCGTTGAGATTGTGTGTGGATTATCGTGAGCTGAATAAGGTGACTAAGAAGAACAAGTATCCATTGCCGAGGATAGATGACTTGTTTGATCAGCTTCACGAAGCTAAGGTGTTTTCTCAGATGGATTTGGCAACGGGATTTCACCAGTTGAGAGTAGCTAAGGATAGTGTGCCGAAGACTGCTTTTAGGACACCATCCGGTTTCTTTGAGTGGCTGGTAATGCCGTTTGGATTGACTAACGCGCCAGCATATTTTGTGGATCTTATGAATAGAGTGTTCAGGGATCAGTTGAACAAGTTCGTACTTGTGTTCGTGGATGATATTCTGATTTATTCCAGAACGGAAGAGGAGCACAAGACGCACTTGCGTATGGTTTTGGAAATCTTGCGGAAACATCAGTTGAAGGCTAAGTTTTCGAAGTGTCACTTCTGGAAGAGTGAAGTGAGGTTCTTAGGCCATGTGATTTCTGGAAGTGGAATAGCGGTTGATCCCGCTAAGGTGGCAGCAATCCAGGATTGGGTTAGACCTAAGAATGCATCTGACGTGAGAAGCTTTCTTGGATTAGCAGGATATTATCGACGGTTTATCAAAGACTTCTCCAAGGTAGCTGCACCGTTAACAGGATTGACGAAGAAGAACCAAGTGTTCAGTTGGGATGCTAAGTGTGAGCAAGCTTTCGGAATCCTGAAAGAGCGATTGACGAGTGCTCCTGTTTTGACTATTCCAAGTGGGAATGATGAGATGGTGGTTTACACCGACGCATGTGGTACTGGACTTGGAGCAGTGCTGATGCAGAAGGATAAAGTTGTTGCATATGCCAGTCGACAACTGAAGCCGCATGAAAGGAATTACCCAACTCATGATTTGGAATTGGCGGCGATTGTATTTGCTCTGAAGATGTGGAGACATTATCTGTTGGGAGTTCGATTCGAGTTGTTTACGGATCACAAATCGTTGAAGTATCTTTTCTCCCAAAAGGATTTGAATCTTCGGCAGCAACGTTGGCTAGAGTTTTTAGCATCATATGATTTTGGTATAGCTTATACTCCGGGAAAAGGTAACGCAGTGGCAGATGCGTTAAGTCGAAGACATGCAGGATTGGGAGCCATGTTTTCAGAATGGAAGAGTCTCGAGTATTTAGCTGGATTTGACTTCAGGCCTAGATGTGAATTGGAACCTGAGATGTTGGCAAACTTATCGATAAGACCCACTCTTGTGGAAAGGATTGGCGAGGGCCAAAAGCGAGATGATAAGCTTGTCAAGATTATCCGTGAATTGGAATCTGGATTGGATCCAGAAAAGGATAAAGGATTCGAGGTCGATCGAGAAGGTTGGCTTCGAAAGCAAGGACGACTAGTTGTTCCCGATATAGATGAATTGAGGAGTGAAGTTCTGAAGGAAAGTCATCACTCGAAGTTGACAATTCATCCAGGTGGAAACAAGATGTATCGGGATATGAAGAGAACCTACTACTGGGAAGGCATGAAGAAGGATGTTGGAAATTTTATTTCCAAATGTATGAATTGCCAGTTGGTAAAAGCCGAACAGAAGAAGCCAAGTGGATTACTTCAGCCATTAGAAGTTCCTACATGGAAGTGGGAACAAGTGTCGATGGATTTTATCGATGGATTACCTAGAACCAGAACGGGAAATGAAGGGATCTGGGTCATTGTGGATCGTCTGACTAAGAGTGCACGATTCATTCCTGTTCGATCGACTAGGACTGCATCAAAGTTGGCTGAGTTGTATGTTAAGTGGATAGTCCGATTTCATGGTATTCCGAAGAGTATAGTGAGCGATCGAGACCCATTGTTCACTAGTGGATTTTGGAAGAGCTTCCAGAAAGTCTTGGGAACCGAGTTGTGTTTGAGTACAGCTTATCACCCTCAAACAGATGGTCAGACTGAGAGAGTCAACCGAGTTTTGGAAGATCTCCTCAGAGCTTGTGTTTTGGATTTCGGAGGATCATGGGAAGATCACCTTCATTTGGTGGAATTTGCGTACAACAACAGTTACCAGTCAAGTATTGGTATGGCACCATATGAGGCATTGTATGGAAGACCGTGTAACTCTCCGACATGTTGGTTAGAGACAGGAGAAAAGCTGATGCTTGGGCCAGAGATGATTCGACAGACTTCGGATTGCATAGAGATCATTCGGCAACGGATGAAGGCAGCCCAAGACCGTCAGAAGAGTTATGCCGATAAGCGTCGAAAGGATTTGGAATTCGACGTTGGTGATATGGTTTTTGTGAAGATTTCTCCACTGAAGAATGTTATTCGATTCAGGAAGAAAGGAAAATTGACTCCGAGATTTGTTGGACCATTCCCAATCATCGAGCGAATTGGAAAGCTCGCTTACAGATTGGAGTTACCAGAGAAGATGTCGAGTGTGCACAACGTTTTTCACGTATCATATCTACGGAGGTATGTGCACGACTCGAGTACGGTGGTTTCTGCTGATAGCTGTGAAGACTTTGAAGTTGATCCAGTTGATAGAAGACCTCGTAAGCCGCTTCGTGTTGTTGAAACTGACACAAAACAGCTTAGGAGGAAGGTAGTTAAGTTGCTCAAGATACAATGGAGTGACGATGATAACGACTGTACGTGGGAGGTGGAAGAGAGGATGAAAGCAGCTCATCCTGAACTCTTCGAGGTATGGCCCTAAGGTGTCGTGTCATCTAACGAAATTGTAACTTGTTCTAAGTCTTAGAATTCTGTACGCTAAGCTAGGATTGGATGCATGGTTTGTTGATTGCTATGGATGGTAGGCGTACAGAATAGTCTTTGATTGCTATGATTGCCTGGAATTTTGGGGGCGAAATTCCTAAGGGGGAGAGAATGTAACGACCCGTATTTTTACGGATCGACATGTTCGTCAAAATCTGGAATTTTAGCACTTTCATGTCATTTCAGATTTTTAGGCAGATTTGTCTAAGTCCTAGGTCGTACGCGACCTAAATGTTGTTGGCGAATTAGAGAAGATCTGCGACCTAAGGGGATAGGTAAGTTAAAGGATAGGTCTGGGTCGAGTTGCCGACTTAAGGTAGTGACCGACCTAAGTGATAAGTCGTGACCGACTTAAGAGGTTTAGGCGACCTAAGGAAGAGTAGTAGGCGACCTAAGTATTCTGGGGTAGAGTTAGGTCGGCAACGACCTAAGGAAACTATTGTGAGCGACCTAAGAGTTTCGGTGAGCTAAGTGTTAGGTCGGCAGGGCGAGTTAGCGACCTAATGGTTACCGGGTTAGCGACTTAGTATCTTGGAGCGACCTAAGAAGGGTAGCGTGTTAGCGACCTAAGGGTTAGGCGACTTAAGGAGTTAGAACATAACCCAGTTAGGTCGCGTGAGTAGTTTGTTGTATGAGTTGTTAGGTCGTAGGAAATAGTTTAAGTATTAGGTCGCGTGTATTCTAAGTCGTAGGTCGCGTGAGTGTTAGGTCGCTGGGCTTTGGCTTAATAGTTAGGTCGAAGTCCAGTTGTTTGCGACTTAGGTTAGGTCGCGTGTTGTTTTAGGTCGACATGTGTTAGGTCGCGTAGAAGCCTAAGTTGTTAGGTCGCAACCCTACTGAGTCGTAGGTAGTTAAGTCGTTAGGTTGTTAGGTCGCTGGGTTTCCTAAGTGTTAGGTCGCTGAGGAGTTAAGTCATGCATCTGTTAGGTCGGAGAGGCTTAAGGTCGGAAGGGTTAGGTCGGAGAGGCTTAGGTCGTAAGTCGGCAGCGACTTAAGGAGATAGCCAGATTTCGACTTAAGGAATTTTCTGCTATAAATAGGAGGGGTTGTTCTCACTTTTTGGGATCCGGATTTTTGAAGCGACGAAGTGCTGCCATTTTGAGAGCTCGACTTCTACACTTCTTCACTTCTTTTCTCCACTCTAATCTAGTGCTTCCATCCATCCAAATCGAAGATCAAGATTGAAGATTCAAGAGCTTAGATTGAAGATCTTCATCTTTTCAAGAGAGATTTCTTCATTTGAAGCGGATTTGTGATAGATCAAGCTTCATCCTTTGCTGTCCAGATCTGAAGCGTGTTGATTTGGGTTTGTTTAGGTGATTTGGTGAGTGGTGATTATCTCTCACACGGATCCAAAGGAGTATATCGGATTGTTAGCTCGTTTTGGTGTTAAAATAGTGATTTCCATGCATTTTCTTCATCCTAAGTGTAGATCCATATAGATCCATTGTTCATGATGATGTTACATCCATTTTATCATATGTTAACCTATACAAGTTCATTCATCAAGTTTGTAGAGATATAATCCATGTTTTCATGATTATTGGACTTTCAACTCTTTAATTACGAAAATGCCATTATTGTTATAATTGTCTTCTTAGATCATATTTGAATGTTTGATTGTTTGGATTGATGTTTGATTTGATTGATTGTTATGAATTAGATGATTGATGATTAGATTTAGACCGAAGACGATTCAAAAGCTAAGGGAAAGGCTCTTGAATTGGGGAAGCTGCTCGTGGCATTTGTAGCGGGATGATGAAGCTCTTATGCATAGATTTGATGATGAGAAGTTGAGATGAGGCTTTGCAAGGATGTAATGAAGCGAGGCATCATATGATGAAGACTTGGTCTAATCCAGACGGGATCATTCCAAGCATGTTGATAACTCGGTGATATGATTCGAGTTGAGAATAATGAATGGATATGAGAATAGTCGTCGAGGAGGATGACTAGGAGGCTTGGATAGCATCGTTGTTGAAGGTTCTAGCATGCTCTAAGCAAGAGTACGTTTGGGCAGATTCGATAGTCCCAACGGCCAACTGTTGATGGTCGAGTACTCTGGGCAGATTCGATAGTCCTAGGCACGGGCTGCGACGACGTGCGGGAGTTATGTCTAGAACCGGGGTTTCCATTAGCCCTTGACGGACGGCTGAAAGAATGTGCCGGTCATTCAATTAACGGTGATATCGAAGCAATGATAACAGTGATAGCCAGAGTCATGGATGTTTGGTTGTATCGTCATTCGGACTCAAGAGCGGTATTTTCTGGGTGCTTATCTGATTTAGGCCTTGGTACTTGGAAAACATCGCCCTTGACTCGAGTGATAGTAGTTTTACTTTAAATTGTATGCTCTGCTATGTTTGTTTCTGCTTAGTGTGTGTCTGGGGGCTATCACTGTAGAATGAGGTTGGAGTGGGAGGGTTGTATTCCTATTCCTTTTCCTTTATGCTCTTTTGGTATGTTGTTAGTTAATTTACTGCTCACTAAGACTGTTGTCTGACTCAAGGCTTTATGTTTTAATTCTTATTGCCTTGGGCTGTTCGTCCATTTTGGGACGGGCAGACTAGGTAGCAGGTGACAGGTGCTGTTCTCTTCTCACGATGCTGATATCGAAGACGAGCTGGAGGGTTGCATATTATCTTCTTATATGTACTGGATATTCCGCTGTTTTGTATTCTCTAAGAGATATGTAGTGAGGATTGATGTATTGACTATGTGGATGCTTGTATTCAACTATTATGGAGTTTTATATGATGTCATTTTGTTCTGTAAAGCTTCACTATACATATGTTCTATTGTATTTTGTCCATGCGCTGTGAGTAATACGATAGGTTCTGTTGTTTTAATCTACCCTGACAATCGTCCATGGTCGCCTGGCACACTTTACAGCGCACTATCTCTAGATTCAGTGCAGGGGTCATGGGCGGTCGTCACAGTAGTTGTAACAACCCGCATATTTTACGATAATATATTTAAATGATTTATTTAAATATAGCATCGTTAGTTGAATTTAAAAGTTCAAAACGTGATTTTTCATAAACGGTCGAATCCGGACTCGAGACCACTTCCATTGAGTCCAAAATGGCGTTTGCGACCTTTTTGAGTATAAACATTGATATGTTTGGAGTTGAGTAGAATTTTGCTATTTTTCTATTGGACTTTGGGTTTGGGTTTAAGCCCACCAACTCATCTAATACCCTAACTCCTCCAACTCCTCTTCATTCATTCTATTATTTCCTAACACTCAAGCTAAAGGAACGAATGGGGGAAAAGATGGGAAATTAAAATTCCTAAGCCCTAGTTTTCTTAGGAAATTCAACTTCTTGCTCTAAAATCAAAGAAAAGCTTAGGTAAGCATCCTCTTCATCTTCTTCATCTCAATCTCTCTTCAATTTTCAAAAATTCCTAAACCCTAACTTAGAAAATATTTGCTTATGAGCATAGATTGGAGCTTCTTGAGTTGAAGTTGAAGAGTGGTTGATCTTTCCTTTGTTTTAAAGCTTCTCATTTGTTGTTTTTGGGTTTAAAGGTGAGTTCTTGAACTCACATCTATGTCTATAGCTTTCATTGTTGTTAGGTATGAATTTCTAACATCTATTTCATGTTCAATTGCTTTTGATTTGAATTGATTTGGTGAATTTTCCAATTTTGGTATTTTAAAGTAAAAATCTTAAAAGATCCTATCTTGGATGTTTTGACATGTTTTTGGTGGTGTATCGAAGAGCCTATAGGGCTGGGTTGTCGATTGGCATAAATCCCTAGCATCCATCGCTCGTTCGATCGCATTTCGGTTTGGATTTTTGCCCTTTTTGGGCTAGGCTGATTTTTGCCTAGTAGGAAATTTCAAACGTCTGGATTGAAAATCCAAACGTCTGGTTGAAAATCCAGACGTCTGGTTGAAAAATCTAGACGTCAGGAATTGGTCCCTGGAAAAGGAAAAAAAGGCAGAGGAAAAATCCAGACATCTGGAAATCCAACCAGACGTCTGGTTAGTGGTTCAGACGTCTGGTTGGTAAGACGTCTAAAACTGTTCAATTTTGCCTATTTTGGCTGTTTTTGAATGGATTTCCAAGTTTTATCGATTTTTGTTGATCTGGTTAGTTGTTGTAAATTATTATCGACTTTGATGACTTCATTTATGGATTTTTGGGAATATCCATTTGATTGGATTTGATATCGATTTTTATGGTTTGAATTCACGTCGTCGAATGTGGATTTTTGGTGATAGATTGTTTTTACAATCAATTCTGTGATTTGTCACTTTTAAATACAAAGGTTTCTATACTAGTAGTAAATACTCAAACTCTTTCACAAAAACGATCTCAACGTTACTTTTAATACAAAGCTTGTTTTTAAAATCGTTTTCTTATCTATTAGTATATACAAACCTTTACCTCATTCGTATGAAAAATTTAATTAAACGACTTAGCAAAACAAGTGGTATGAAACGCTTGCGTTTACTTCGTCGGTTAATTCTTGGACTTGTTCAATTGAAATCTCGTGAAAATTTTCGAGTGGAAATCTATAATTTGTTCGTAAATATTTAAGTTAAGGTAGCGGTTATGGGACATGAAGCTAAACTTATTTATTTACTAGCTTAGTGTAATTTACACTTATCGATCAATGATGATCATTTTGTGATTTAGACTAGCGATGTGCTATGTCTCTTTGTTTACGTGGGGGATTAAACCCCGTTTGTGGAGCTTTGGTTCAAATCGGTGGGGTAGCGACCCATGGTCTTCGGGCCGTTTGTGGAGCCTCGGCTCAAACTTGATGGTTAGCGACCTTGGAATAGCGTTCCGTTTGTGATACACGCGTTGGTGAGTTTTCATGCTCCAGTTTGTGATAGGCCTCCCCCTTTTGTGTTTTCTGGATTTCTAATTGTTGATTTCTAGAATTTGTGTTTCACCAATTTTGCGATTGACAATAATATGTTTTGTCAGTATTTGGGGTTTGGTGAATAAGCTAAAGAATGTGATATTCTTTTTGGATATTTGACAAGATTTGAGATATTGTATGATTTTTATTGTTATTGAATGTATACTTGTCACAGTATGGCATTATTGTTATCATGCATTTTTGTGGTATCTCTTATCCTTTCTCATCTCATATGATATTTATAGCTAGACTGATCCGTTTATTATTTTTCTTCTTAAATAATACTCGGGTCAGACCGAGGTGTTATAGGTGCTTCCACTTGACTTATTATCTAGGACTAGCTTCTGACTTTTGGCTAACTACTTTAGCTTAGTAGTTTTGGTTTTTATACATTCGAGATAGAGACTCCTTAATGTATACGTATTCTTTTGTCTTGCATTTGTACCTATTCTTTTGTGATGTAGTGGATCTTATATTACCACTACTTTGATGTACACTTCTATGTGTTATATTCATATCTGTTTCCACCTTAGTGATATGAATATCTACGACTGATTTGTGTTATGCTTATTTCTATATTTGTTTCCGAAGGCCGTTGTTAGCGCCAAAATTGGTCACTAACACCTAAATCCAAGCGAAAGCACCAAATACCAGTCACAGCTCACAGATAGTATATATGTGGTGAATATTAATATGGAGAACGACAAGAAATTAAAATGAAAGCAGTTGAAAACAACAGATTTTATAGTGGTTCGGCTAACTCCGTCCTACGTCCACTCCAGAAGTTTCCTTTTTATTGATGTTAGAATCGATTACAGTTACAAAATGGCAGAGTTGCCTTAGTTTTAGAAAAGAGAAAGTAAGAGAGTCGAAAGGAAGATCCCTTTTCTAAACCCCCACATGTTGTATTTATAGGAAAATCCCGAGTTACTGGGCTTCCTGAGTAGTCCGCGCCCATCAGGTCCATAGCCGAGCCTATATCCTTCATTATGACCGACCCACACTGCCGTGCCGACCGACCTATGCCGATCCACTCCATACTCTAGTATGCTGATCCACACCACCAAGTCACTGAGCGGCACTCGCCAAACCAACTACGCTGAGCCACATCCCATGAAGTTGACCCGAAACAACAATTACTTTTACACGAGGTTGTCGAATGATGTCATGCCGAGCGACGTCATATGCCGAGCGACGTCATATGCCGAGCGACGTCATATGCTGAGCGATGTCCTATGTCGGCCCATTATATATCCCATTGAGCTACCGAGTGACAACCCGAAGCGAAGGACCTTAGGACTCGAAGCAGCCGAGCCCCATTCCATACCGAGCCAGTTCCTTCCATCCCTACCGAGCCACCCTGACCGAACCACAATGCCGAGCGACCCATGACTTCCAGACCGAGCGACCGATGCCAACAGACATATGACTTCCTCTCCACTCCTCGACCGATCCATGCCTCCAAGGCCGAACCACATCATCAAGGCCGGACGACCCCACCAAGACCGAGCCACATCACCAACGCCGAACCACACCATTATGCCAACCCACCTTTCAAACGTGATGCATTACCTATCCATCCAGTCGACTCAAACCTATCGCATTCCATCCTTGATAACTGAGAAGTCGACTTAGTTAAATCCGCCTGTCCGCGGTCTTTCCAAAAGGCGGGTTAACATTTGCCCCCCAAAACATGCCTTGCTATTGGAAGGTGTGTTTTGAATAGCCTCAAATCCGATATCTGAAGTTTGTATGTCATTCACATCCATAATTTCTGATTCATAATCCAATCCATTACCAAGCCATCCTATCCGAGTGCCATGGCGATATCCTAATCCATTTCCGTGACTGTTCCGAGTCGATGTCCGATTCCGAATCCAGTAACCAAATCCTTAGCCAAATCCATATCCAGGACCTCATCGGATCCAAATCCTAAACCAAATCTGAATTTGATAGCCAAGCTCTAATCCATCCATATCCAATAACCAATAACTGAATCCATGACCTCTCCTGGTCGATATCTAAATCCGGGACCACTCTGGGTCCATGCCCAAATCCTTAGCTGTTCATAGCCAATATCCAGATCCATAACCTCTTCGGGTTCTTGCCAAGCGCAATCCACACTTGACGACCTGTATGAAGCAATGTCTCGACCTAAGTCCTAGACTGATGGTGATCCTGGTTCAGTGTCCCTGAACGCTAAATAATGCCGTGGCTTAAGTCCTAAGCCGAATCCTGGTCGCTTCGGACCCTTGCCGAGCATAGTCCATACTCGATGACCTGAAATAACAAGTGATAGATAATATGGGGCCTAAGTCCTAGGCCGAATCCCGGTCTCTTCGGACCCTTACCGAGCATAGTCCATGCTCAACGACCTTTTTGCGAAAATCGAAAGGAAAATCCAATCAAAATCCAATCCGAAATCCAAATCCAACCAGAAATCCATATCAAAAATCCAAACCAAAAAACAAACATCCAAACCCGAATCCAAACCAGAAAACGAGCAAAACAGGGAGTTCAAACCAAACTCCAAAACCAAACCAGAAAAAGGAAGTGTCCAAACTAAAAGAAAAAATAGATTTCACAAACTAGGGCATCACGGTTCATCATCGTCTTAGAGCATGCCTAGGGGATATCTCCGTCCCCGTACATGAGTATGCAACTTAGTCGTTAGCCGAAAGTTTGTTACTTATTCTAGACCATCACGATCAGTTGATGACCAACCGACCACCATTCCTGGGCCTCACGCCATCGTCGTTCAGGGTAGGCGGCGGTTGCTCCTGTTCCACCGCCACATTCCGAGTTTCGACATATTGTCGCAACTGACCATTCCTTACATGCTCCTCGATTATATCCTTTAGATGTCGGCAGCTGTTTGTATCATGCCCATCCAGGTCATGAAAGAGACAATGCCTTCCCGATGCCCTTTCGCGTTTTGAGGGTTCCCTCCTTGCCGGCCTTCGATAAGGAAGGCGATCCCGAGTGTCCAAGTATATCCGTTCCAATGTTGCATTCAGTCCTATATAAGTGGAGAATTTTGGTTCTCCCCAGCGCTTCCTTTTCCCTTTATCCTTATCTTTACCCGAGCTCTCACCGGGCGGTCCTCCATCCTTAACCATGTTTACTTCCTTTGATTTTATATCCAGACATGCATCCTCTTGTCGAAGAAATCTCTCAGCTTCATGAAAGAATTCCCCGAGATCCAATGGTGGATCCCGTATCAATGAAACTTCGAAATCCGAATTATCCTTGACTCTTGATACTACAGCCATTAGAACCATTGATGGATCCGACTGATCCACCGAAGCAACTGCCGCATTAAACCGAGTTAAGAAAGTCCTGAGCAATTCATCCGCCCTCTGCTTAACCGACGTCAGTGTCATCACATTTTTCGGCCTTTTTATGTGAACTCGAAACTGACTCAGGAACTTATCCACCAGTTCTGTGCACGTTCCAATAGATCCATCCTCTAGCTGTTTGAACCACATATCAGCTATATCGGTCAAGTACAAAGGGGAAACATCTAGCCATAACCTCCTCTGATGCTCCCAGCACTTCCATGTGTCTGGTGTATCTCATCAAGTGGTCAGTGGGATCCGTCTTACCGTTGTATACTTCCAAAGTGGGCAGCTTGAAATCGGGCGGATTCCTAGCTATCCTGATGTTTTGGGTGAACGGACTTTTGTTGACTCCCTCCAAATCTCTATTTGTCAGACCTCCGTGAATGGTTCGCCTGATGATGTCAGCCAACCAGTGTTACCTCCCAGGGGTTGCCCCCTATCCATGTTTCCTAACTGCCCTCCAAGTCCACGAGGAAATTCTGGCACATACTCCTCATCACGTACTCCTGTATTCCTATTGGCGTCGGGCTGCGTAGCATCATCTGGAATCCCTCCATGAACTGGTCCAGCATTACCTGGTGGTGTGCCCCCGAGTCTAGGTCCATCCAGATTGTTAGTTGTTTGTTGATTAGGAGCTGCCCCCTGCTGGATCACTCCATCTGCCTACTGGTTGAGTCCCTCTAGTCCAACTCCAAGAACTTGAGCACCTGCAGTTCCTGGTTGTCCAAATTGCTTAAGAAGAGCCTGCATCATCTCCTCTTGCCATTTCATCATTGCTCCTGCATAGAATTCATCATAACCTGCATCTCGTCCCGAGTTATGTAGATGGATGCATGATCCACTCCAGCTCCGGAAGAGGCTGCTTGACTTCCCTCTTGGTTGCTCCTTTCCACCGCTTTCTTTCTTGTTGGTGGTCTAGCCATTGCTTTCTAAAATCCAAGTTCCCAAGCTTCTGAATCCAAAATCCAAGCTCCAAAATCCCTAAGTTCAATTCTCAGTGAAAGCACCAAAATGTTAGCGCCAAAATTGGTCACTAACACCCAAATCCAAGCGAAAGCACCAAATACCTATCACAGCTCACAGATAGTATATATGTGGTGAATATTAATATGGAGAACGACAAGAAATTAAAATGAAATCAGTAGAGAACAACATATTTTATAGTGGTTCGGCTAACTCCGGCCTACGTCCACTCCAGAAGTTTCCTTTTTTATTGATGTTAGAATTGATTACAGTTACAAAATGGCAGAGTTGCCTTAGTTTTAGAAAAGAGAAAGTAAGAGAGTCGACAGGAAGATCCCTTTTCTAAACCCCCCACATGCTGTATTTATAGGCAAATCCCGAGTTACTGGGCTTCCTGAGTAGTCCGGGCCCATCAGGTCCATAGCCGATCCTATATCCTTCATTATGACCGACCCACACTGCCGTGCCGACTGACCTATGCCGATCCACTCCATACTCTAGTATGCCGATCCACACCACCAAGTCACCGAGCAGCACTCGTCGAACCAACTACGGTGAGCCACATCCCATAAAGTTGACCCGAAACAACAACTACTTGGACACGATGTTGCCGAACGATGTCATGACGAGCGACGTCATATGCCGAGCGATGTCCTATGCTGAGCGATGTCCTATGTCGACCCACCTTATATCCCACTGAGCTACCGAGTGACAACCCGAAGTGAAGAACCTTAGGACTCGAAGCAGCCGAGCCCCATTCCATACCGAGCTAGTTCCTTCCATCCCTACCGAGCCACCCTGACCGAACCGCAATGCCGAGCGACCCATGACTTCCAGACCGAGCGACCGATGCCAACCGACATATGACTTCCTCTCCACTCCTCAACTGATCCATGCCTCCAAAGCCGAATCACATCACCAAGGCCGGACGACCCCACCAAGACCGAGCCACATCACCAATGCCAAACCACACCATTATGCCAACCCACTTTCCAAACGTGATGCATTACCTATCCATCCAGTCGACTCAAACCTATCGCATTCCATCCTCGATAACTGAGAAGTTGACTTAGTTAAATCCGCCTGTCCGCGGCCTTGCCAAAAGGCGGGTTAACAGTCGCATAGCCACTATATGGTAGCTTTGAGTTTGTATTTGATATGTCGGATTTCCTCTTGGAATGAAATGCATGTCATACTATCTGACATGTCGGTACTCGCACAAAGAAATTACACAGATGGTCGCTCCTCAACAGCCTTATTCTTCGTACTAATTGACGGCATTACCCAGTAGTGTCCTTGGTTAGTGTGAGTATAGAGGTGGGGCATCACAGTAGTCGTAAGAGATGACTCGGAACCATTGACCTACTTCGAAACCATATATGAAAATGGAGGAGACGCGTTATATTTTGGGATGTTGAAATCCATATGTGGTTCCGTAACTCGTTGGAGTGCGGGAATCTGTGTGAGATTCCAGGATCTATTGAGATGTGGAATTCAAGTGTGAATCTGTAACCTGTTAAGGTGTGGGAGTCCATGTGGGATTCCATAATTTATTTTGGGAGACGGTGCGTGAGCTAGAAAGCCGGAAATAGCCTCATCAGCGGAGATGACTAAAACCAGAGATAGGATGCATAGCCAAGAGGGCCTAGCTAACCCATGAGGGTGTAGTCGTCTCTCTTTCTAGCAAGTCCCTATCGATTATTTTATGCATGCTAGGAGCGATGCACTCGGCCTTGGTGGCCAGTTATGTATTTCCTATGTACCTCGGCTAGACAGGTACTGACCCTCGGAAGGATAACTTTGATCCTTGTGCAGGAGGACCGTTCTCGAAGTACTGAGGGCACCTCCATGGAAATCCTACACAAATAGCGAGCGAGCTTTATCGGATTTTGGTTTTATGACTAGTATTATTGTGATGTATACAGCACATGCATTACAGCTATTTATTATTATTACTTTGGCGATTAGACACTATTATAATATCAGATGATTTTCTATAACGAAGTTTTGGTTATCGTAAGGTAAAAACCCGTCCGTGTTTATTTGCGGTAAGGTCATACGAGATACCTTTGTTTTGAAAAAGTTATTAAACTTTAAGAATCAAGTTGATTGTGTTTCTCATGCTGGTTTAACCAGACTGACCCGGGCGTGGTTTTTCCTATATGCTCGGGTCAGACCGAGCATATTTCCAGGTTAGATGGATATTGGAGCTTCAAGAGAGGACCTGGAAGCCCAGAGACGTATTCATATAGAAGATTATATTTCCGTTGCATTTTAGTTGTGTTTATCAGTAGTTGTAAGGACAGGTTGTTATAACTGTCCGTGCTGAAAAGGTCAGCATACTCTGATTGATGTCCGTATATATATATATATATATATATATATATATAAATTACAGTTTTGTCTTTTGTGTAAAGATTTGTTATATAATATAGTTTATTCGTTTTCGCTGTGAGATTCTGTGTTGTTTAGTTTTCTTTCTATCTTCTTTCTACTTTCTTTTTCTTAGCTATCTGCCTTCCCGTGCAATTTGGGCTGGAAAAGTGTGGTAAATTGTGAGTTGAAATTTCTTGGAAAAGTAGGCCGTGACAGATATTATCCCAATCGAGTTATTTAACTCATAGCCCATGACCAATGAAGTTGGGCAAGGGATGATAATCCATTTTTTGAGAAGCCACCGAAGGGTCTAATAATTGTTGTGTTAAATAAGCTTTAGATTGTTTTGGTTGTGATGATTGTACGTTAGAATTTAATTATAGATGGGTGTAGGAAAGCTAGAATTATTAGCTCGTTATGGATTTTCCCAATAGGAAATTGTGAGGATGTAATTTTCTTAAGGGGAAAATCTATAAAAACCCAATGTTAAGAAGCAATTAATTAAAATCAAAAATGAGTTTTTAATAATAATACAAGAATATTTTGGAATTTAATGATGATTTGGAATTATAGAATTTATTAAGATTAATATTGAAGTATTTTGTGGAAGTGAAAATTTTAATGATAAAATAATTATTGGTGAGATTTGATAAAATGATGATTTAATTTGTAATATTTATTGAAGTTGGGGGAAAATTAGTTAAAAATGATTATGAAATGAATTATTTCATATTAGATAATTTTAAATGAGGGAATTAAGGAGAAGGACAAACTTTGAAAAAAAATTAGGCCGAAGGAAAGCAAGTTTCATTTTTGGACTGAAGGACAAACTTTGGAAAAAAATTAGGCTGATGGACAATGCTAGTTATAACTAGCATTATGTTGAGTTTTTACACTATACAAAATGCTAGTTATACCTAGCATTATATTCAGTTTTACATTGTACAAAATGCTAACTATAATTAGCAATGTCCTTCAGCTTAATTTTTTTCAAAGTTTGTCCTTTAGCCCAAAAATGAAACTTGTTGTCCTTTAGCCTAATTTTTTTCTTCAAAGTTTGTCATTGTGCCTATTTTCCACTTTTTAAATTTGTAAGTTATTAATGGATGATGACTTTGATTATTTTGTAGTAATATTAACATTTTATCTTTGGAATTAAATACGTTAAAAACGGTAAATAATTTTTACAAATTTAAATATTGATAGTAAGTAAGACTAGAAATTTATTTTAAAAGAATAAGAAAATTTACTTTCATTTAATTTGGAGTTTTTGAATTTATTTAGTAAATGGGCTTAAAGTTGTAAAAAAAGAAATAATTATTTAAATGAGTTAAATTATGGAAAATAATTATTGTAAAAGTTTGCGATGATAGTAAAACATTAAAGAAAGGAAACTATGAATTTTATTTGGAATTATGAGCTAGTTTGTTAAGAAGGAAATTTGATTAGTAGAGAATAAAAGAATAAAAATGAAAGCAAAACAAGCCCATTAGGCCCAAATCAACACTTAAGAAAATTCTCCATCTTTTCTTATTTCATGAAAAGTCTATTCTGCACATTCTCTGCTAAACTCAATTATGAATCCTTAATCATCTCCTCTTTAAAATTAATATTAAGTCAAATAAAATTCTAAAAATTATGAAACCTAAATACACACTTCTTTACATGGCCGTACACCCCTAGCAAGCATCGAAGTTGAATTTTGAGCTTGTTGTGTCATTTTGCATTTTGGAAGAGAAGGGAAATCAGGTTTTGATGATGCTACGAAGGGCTTTGAGATGAATGGAGATTTAGCTAGCTAAGGTGGGGGCTTCTTCACTCACAACGCTATCTAAATTGTTTAATTACATGAATGTCACCTTGCAATTTGGAGTGTATGAAGTATATGTGTGTTACCCGGTATCCTGACCCGGTTATATTGGATTGATTGTGCAAGACAGATTCGACTGTTGTTAAGAAGGATGACCACCGAGCAATGGTTATAGGACCCGAAAGTTGAGTTCAAATGGTTATATGAAGCCAAGATTCAACAGGGTTGGTAGATAGGCGATGCAGGATGCTAGAAATATGGAAAATAGCTTGTATAGGCAAGGGATCGGCTTAGCTAGATAGTACCCTAGGGATTGGCATAGTCAGTTGGATGAAGGGTCAACATGGATGAAGTAATGGAGGGATCGATATAGGTGATGGCGCATGGGTCGGCATAGACGGTTATTAGAGGGATCAGCATAGTATAATGGAATAAGAGGGATCATCATAGCCTAATGGAACAAGAGGGATTAGCATAGTAGAATAGGAGGGATCAGCGCTACATAATGGAATTCAAGGGATAAGCATGAATGAGTATGCATGGCATGTAAAAGGGATCGGTAGAGTTTGGTTGATAATAGGGGTCGGCTCACTGGAGCCAAATAGAAGGGAACGACATGATCCACTTAGAAGGGATTTGCAGGAATAACTTCAAAATGGATCTGAACCAAAGATTAAACAGAAGCATGAGCTCCCCTTGTTAAATCAACATGATATTTGAAATACCAACATGTCTAAACATGAAGAAGCCACCGTAGGGATCGCTGCCCCAAAATCGACCAATGAAGGGATCGGTACCGATCCCTATTCATTAGGATTTGGGCATAGCGACCCCTATAGTGGGCCCATATGGATAAGGATGTCCTATAGCCGAAGTTTCAAAGAGATTGGTGGTCGCCTTCACCTATAAATACATGCCTATGGAGTCATTCCGAGGATCTTTTACACTGCTGGTTACATAGTTATTTATTGTAATCAACTTTTTTCCTTACTTCTTGCTGTTTGCTGCTGTAATCAAATTGATAGTGAATCAATAAAGAGAATATTCAAAGTGAATGTAGGCATACGACGTCGAACCACTATAAATCCTGGTGTTCTTGATTATTATTTTGATTTGCTTATTAGTTTACTCTATTCCTCTATTTTAATTTAATTTCTTCATTTACTTCTCTACATAAACCTATTCTTGGGTGTTTGTGACCAATTTGGTTGTAAACATTTTGGTGCTTTCACTGAGCACCCGATTCTCAGCATGTAAGGATCCCCTTTATTGCTACTGGATTGGACAAATCCCCCGAAGAAGATCCATAGTCACTTCATAAGCCTACATATACTATTCAGATTTACTAAAATCTAAGTAAGGAGATCGATAATGGTGAGACATACCAGGTCTACTTCTTAGAATGTGGATGGAAATGAAACTGCCAGCATTCAACAAGAATCCCCAAGCAACCAACCTACAAATTTGAATGTTGATCCGGTTGAAGTTCAAAACCCTTCTGATTCTATAACCAAAGCTAAATTTAATAACTTGATGAGGGAGTTAATAAAAAGTTGTAGACAGCTGAATGAACAAATTCAGACCAATATTAGCCCGACGAACTAGATTACCCAACAACAGCGTGGGAATGCTAGGAGGGATCCCATTCCCTACTCGGCATCAGAAAGTTCAAGCTCATCGAACAAGTACCAGAGGCTTAGGCGTCATAGGCTTGAAGGAAATCACATAGAAACGTCGAAGCATCGCTTGGCAGACCAATATGGTCTGCCAAGTCCAATCGGCATCGATCCCTCCTCAAGAGAAGGGATTCCCTCGCTACATTTAGGAAATCGAGTAGGAGCTATTCCCGGAAGCTTGGATGTTGGAGTTTGATTAAATGCTGACCAGGTACCCATCGGAATGACGACAAGATGAATGTCCAAGGTGCACATCAAGAGGATGGTAGACCAAGAAGGCATGAAACGACCCGTAGACATCGACCAGACCATTCATATGAGGTTGAACACGACCACCGCTTGGCACCACCAATCCAAACACCGGATTTGTCGACACATGGTCAGATAGTTGGTGAGAGAGAACCAAGGTTTGACTACTGACGACTGGGGAATTTCAAGAAGCCATACCCCGTTTACTGATAACATTTTGCATGCGGAATATCCGAGAAGGTTCAACATGCCATTAATGCCCGCCTATGAGGGAAAAACTGACCCCAGGCAGCACATTGTGAGATACGAATGGCTGATGGACTCTGCAAGAGCCAATGACGCGACCAAATGTAGATGCTTTTCCATAATCCTCTTTGGAATAACGACAATGTGGTTCATGAGACTACCCTCGTGATCAATTTCAAGGTTTGATGAGCTAGCAACCAAGTCTGTGGAGCAGTTCCGAATGCACATGACTCATCCCAAAGACGTGATGTCTCTTTTCAATGTAATCCAAGCTCCGGGGGAATCATTGAAGGACTATTTGGAAAGATTTCATACCGCCGCTACGGAAGTCAGTAACCCAAATGATCATGCTATACTTATGGTCGTAATGAGAAGGATTGATCTGGAATCTGAGTTCGGTGATTGGCTAGGTTGAAAACCGCCTGCCACATTGGAGCGCTTCTAATCAAAGACAGCTCAGTTTCTAAGGAAGTAGGAAGCTATGTCCTCTAGGAAAAAGAACGTCGTGGGACCGAGTGGAGAAGCGGTACAAAGCATTATTGGAATAAAGCAGTCTGATGATAGTTTCGGGAAAATCTAGGTTAATGTTCAGAATAAGCCGAATCAACAAAAGAAAGATGGAGACAGGAATCGAGAGTGGAAGAGGGATTTTGGAATACTAAAGCCCATGATTCCAATGTATGAAAATTACACGCTGCTAAACACGTCTGTGGAGAACATTTATCTATCTACTTGCAATACCATGCAGTACAGGAAGCCGCAACCAAAAAGAGTCGTCAAAGAGACAGAAGCAGACTGGAAAGTACTATCGGTTTCATGAATGTTATGGACAGAATACGAATGAATGTAGGTACCTCCAGGATGTCATAGAAAAATTGATTTGGAAAAATAAGTTGCAATAGTTTGTGAAAACTCTACAGGATGGCGGACCAGGGACATCCAACCCCAATCAAGGACAAGCTCCACATAGGGCTGAGGAGCCTACGCGGACCGGTGGAAGACTAGTGATTAATACGATAGTTAGGGGACCACACCCTGTAGACAGGAGTTGGCAAGAGATGGAGCGTTATGCTAGTGCAATAAGGCATGTAGATTTTGAATGCTTTTCAAATACGGAAGATGGAGCTCCGGCAAAACAACAGCGCACCATGGCGGATGATATTATGTTTAGAAGCAGTGATGCAGACAAAGTAGAGGCTCCAACAATTGACTCGATGGTCATTTCAGCTATGGTTGGTCCTGCATTGGTAAGGAGGATTTTGATCGATTGTGGAAGTTCGGTGAATATAATCTTCAAAAAGGCGTACGATCAGATGAGAATGAAGGCCAAAGACTTGAAACCATCTAAAGCTTAAATTCATGGTTTTAATAGAGTTGCAACTGAGGCTGTAGGATACGTGGAATTACCTATTGAATTGGGTGAAGGTGAACGAAGGAGAGTGCGGATCTTACCGTTTATTGTTTTGGACGTTGACTCTTCGTAAAATGTTTTTCTAGGCCGACCGACCCTGGCTGTATTCCGAGCAGCTCTTGCCCCCATGGTATTTAACTTTGAAGTTCCCAACAGATAATGGCATAGGAGTTGTTCATGGTGATCAGGTGACAGGACATGCGTGTTATGTAGCTGAGTTGATGGAAGCTCATCGTAAGGAGAAGGGAAAGGGTATGGACAAAGCTATCCGCATCCTGACCATTGAAGATTGACAACCAGCGCCTGGGCCTTGGCTCGGGTGCCGTAGTCGGTTCTATAGAGATATAGATCCAAGAGATGACGAAGAGGAACCCGACGAGGCCAAGGCTGCACCGGCTGAGGTGACGATTGATATCACGGTTAGCCACGATGACCCATCGCGAGTCCTGAAGATTAGGTCACAGCTCAGCCCCCTGATGATGAAGGAACTTGCTAGTTTTCTCCGAGCCAATCTAGATGTATTCGCTTGGACTCACCCTGACATGTGTGGAATCTCGCCTGCCATTGTGAGCCATGCATTGAATATTAATCCAAAGTATGTTTTGGTGAAGCAAAAAGACGAGGCATGGATCCGGAGAGATCTGCTGCTCTTAAAGAGGAGATGGATAAACTAAAAGTCAACGGGTTTATCCACGATGCCTTCTATCCTGAGTAGGTATCTAATCCTGTGCTTATGAAGAAGGCGAATGGAAAATGGAGAACGTGCATTGATTATTCAGATCTGAACAAAGCACGTCCAAAAGACTGTTTTCCCCTTCCCAGGATTGATCAGCTAGTTGATTCAACTACAGGACACAAATTGTTATCGTTTATGGATGCGTATTCGGGATATAACCAAATCCTAATGCATATCCCCGATCAGGAGCACACTATTTTTGTTACAGATGTTAGGTTTTATTATTACATAGTAATACCATTTGGTTTGAATAAAGCCGGAGCAACTTATTAGCGCTTGGTTAACAGGATGTTTAGGGATCAGATTGGAAAGACAATGGAAGTGTATGTGAATGATATGCTCATGATGTCCCGACGATCAAGCGACCACATCAAAGACTTTGCAGAAATGTTCGACATCCTCCGATATTACAAGATGAAAATCAATCATTTGAAATGTTCGTTCAGTATGGCATCAGGAAATTTTTTGGGCTTTATAGTCAATGCTCGTGGAATAGAAGCTAATCCATAGAAGATTCAGGCTATCCACGATATCCAGGCACCAGAACCATTAAACAAGTGTAGAGTCTGAATGGGAAGGTTGCTGCTTTATCTCTAGAGCTACTGACAAATGCATTCCTCTCTTCGATCTGATTAAAAAGGGAAAAAGATGCTTTGAATGGACGTAGGATTGTAAAGACATGTTCCAAGCTCTGGTGAATCATTTGGAGAGACCCCTTATTTTGTCAAAGCCGGTAGATCATGAGGAGTTGTTCATTTATTTAGCTGTATCAGCACACACTATAAGTGCTGCCTTGGTTCGTGAGGAGAATCAGATCCAGAGGCCGGTTTATTACGTCAGTAAACGATTGATAGGAGTAGAAAGGAATTATCCGAAAATAGAGAAACTGGCGTACTGCCTGCTAATTGCATCACGAAAGCTTTGCCCGTACTTTCAGGCACATTCGATCAATATTTACACCGACCAGCCGTTACAACAGGTCCTACAGCGACCTGAGACATATAGGAGGTTATTCAAGTGGAACATTGAGTTCAGCCAATTCAACATTACTTATCTCCCTCGGAGAGCTATCTAGGGACAGTCTTTAGTGGACTTCATGGCAGAATTTACTATGCAGGGTGATCTTCCAAAAGGAAGTGAAATCTCCACTGTATGATGGAAGTTATATACTAATGGAGCATCTAATGATCACTGCTCTGGAGCTGGGATTGTGCTTGTAACTCTTGAGAATCGGTCAATTTGTTATGCTCTGAAACTTATTTTACCAGCAACAAATAACAAAGCTAAATATGAAGCTCTGATTGCTGGACTTGAACTCGCCAAAGAACTTGGAGTTAAATCTCTTAGAATCTTTTATGATTCACAATTGGTGGTGTATCAAGTTAGAGGAGACTACCAGGCTAAGGGACAACGGCTTGCCCCTTATCTTATCCGAGTTCAAGAGTTGTTAACTGAATTTGAATACTATGACATTTCACATATTCTGCGCGATCAAAATAGAGAGGCTAATTCGTTGGCAAAGCTTGCTAGTACCGGTGATGCAAAGCAGATGGGTTTGGTACCGGTCGAAGTATTAGATACCCCAAGTATAAACATGATGGAAATCGATCAAGCATTGGAGGTGGAGTCTGAAAGGGAATTATGGATGGCTCCAATTAAAGATTATTTATAGCACGGAGTCCTACCTGATAAAAGAAATGAAAAGCGACAGGTCCTTCGCAAAGCTTCACGATATATTATGCAAGAAGGAGTCATGTATAGAAGAGGTTTCTCAGTCCCTCTACTCCGTTGTATCGCTCATGTGAGATAAAACGTGTATTGAAAGAAGTTCATGAAGGAGAATGCGATGATCACATTGGAGGGTAAACTCTGGCAAAGAAGATACTCCGTTATGGGTATTATTGGACAACCATAAACCGAGACACAACCGATTATGTAAGGCGATGTGATAAATGCCAATTATATGCGAAATTCCCAAGAGCTCCGCCAACAGAAATCATGGAAATGGTCAGTCCATGGCCATTCGCTATGTGGGGTATTGACCTTATCGACTCTTTACCAATCTCTAAAGGTGGTGCGAAGTACGCTATTGTTGCAGTTGATTACTTCACCAAATGGACCGAGGTGGAACCATTAGCTACGATCACAACCAAGAAAGTAATCAACTTTATTGTTCGAAATATCGTATGTCACTTCGATCTTCCGCGAACCATTGTAATGGATAATGGGACTCAATTCGATAGTGTTGAATTTAATCGAAGGTATCGTATTGAAATGAGGTTTTCCGCGGTCGCTCACCCTCAGGCAAATGGATAGGTTGAAGCCATAAATAAAATCATCAAGTCAATTCTGAAGAAGTGTTTGTAGAAGGCTAGAGGCAAGTGGATGGATAAACTCCCTACAGCACTTTGGGCTTACAGGACCACTCACAAGTCCGCGATTGGCCATACTCCATTCGCCCTTGCTTACGATTCAGAAGCCGTTATTCCTATCGAGCTCGAAGTCCCTTCACATCGAGTGACTTACTACAATCCTAAAACAAATAAAGATCTTCTCTTGGAATCTTTGGACTTTATAGATGAGAAGCGGGAAGAATCCAATTTGAGAGCAGCTGCATACCGACATCGAGTCGCTCGAAATTAAACACTAGAGTGCGATCAAGAACCTTCGAAATTGGGGATCTCGTACTGAAACAGGTTTTTCCTACCTTGTCACACATGAATTCGATTTATGAAGCACCGTATGTCATTGAACAGAGGCTTGGATAAGGAACTTTCAAGCTAGCGACTGTCGATGGCATTACACTTTCAACAGCGTGGAATAGCGAGCATTTACGATACTATTTCACTTAGATTATTTTCTTTACATTTTAGTTCTATTTACTTTCAGAGTTTTGCTTTAGCATTTGATTTTTCGAATATGTAATAAGGCAGATTATTTTGTTCCTTTCCATTTAATGAATAAAGTTTCAAACTTCCTTTGTAGTTATGATTGTTATTGCATTGTATGCTAAGTACATAATGAAACTGATTGATATCGATATATGTGAACAAGCTCCCAGAGTTTGAAATTGATTGATCGTGCTAACCCCCGATGGGATCAAGCTCAATTAATTTGCTCATTTAACAATTCCTATAAATGATTCAGAGAATGGAACTTACAATAAGGAATGAATATGGTCGACAATCTGGAGATTAAAAAATTTCCTGCCCGGACCGTGGGACTGAAATAAAACTAATCAACCAAAAGGAGTGCAACCTAATTACTCCCGAAACGACTCCAAGTCCCTAGAGCACGGACTAGAGTATAAACATAAACCGGGCAGATACCGACTGCCTACAAAATAACTCCATGTCCCCAGAGAGCAGACTGGAGTATAACAATGAATAGATGAGTAGATTTCGACCGTTCTCTATTCCACAAAATCCATGAATATATGAGTGGATTTTGACCGTTCTCCATTCTGCAAACTCCATGAATAGATGAGTGGATTTCGACCATTCTCTATTCCGCAAACTCCATGAATAGATGAGTGGATTTTGACTGTTCTCTATTCTACAAACTCCATGAATAGATGAGTGGATTTCGACCATTATTTATTCCGCAAACTCAACGAATAGATGAGTGGATTTCGACCGTTCTCTATTCCACAAACTCCATGAATAGATGAGTGGATTTCGACTGTTCTCTATTCCCTAAACTCCATGAATAGATGAGTGAATTTCGATCATTCTCTATTCCCTAAACTCCATGAATAGATGAGTGAATTTCGATCATTCTCTATTCCACACACTCCATGAATATATGAGTGGATTTTGATCGTTCTCTATTCCACAACCTCCATGAATAGATGAGTGGATTTTGACCATTCTCTATTCCATAAACTTCGGCCTGAAATCAACAGGAGGAGTATAAACTCGCTAAGGATGGGATTCGACTATCTGAATTACCGGCTTGCCAAATCGACGCCGGGGGCAAAAGAACAGTTATTCAAAAAAAACCACTGAACCCAACAGTGCAACACTAAGGCTAGAACCTGGTGTTTGATATGACTTGAGACCACAACCACATGGAGGCCTTGAGATGGAGATGGTGGATTATTAACAGAATTCATGAGCAACGAGTTACAAGTACATTGAATGGAAAGTAATCGCTCATCTACTTGAATAACAATTCATACAAAGCATAACCGAAAACAAAAACTTTTATTTATAGATGCCAAAATTTCGGTACAAGTTATGTCAAAAGATCGGGATTGATACCCGTATAACTATGACTAGTGAAAGAAATAGTTATGCAAACTATATATAATGACATAAAGTAACAACTACTTCTTCGATTTTCTTTCCCTTTTTGATTTTTCAGGGGTGGATCCACTCGTACTTCTCTTTCGAGACCCTTTACCTCCTTTGGCCGGAGAACTTGTGGAAGTAGGAGGGATTTCGATCATTCTCCCTCACGCTGGTCTCATCAGTATATTCCGAGGCACCGAGAATTATCACGTCATTAGATTCATCGGCCGGGAGTGGATCCTCAGTCTTATCTTCATTAAGCGCGCCGATGACTTGAGCATCGGGTCCTGGAATGTTAGCAGTAGCCGGGTCTTCAGCTGTTTCCTCGTGTTGTTCTGCAACAACACCACTTATGAGAGTTTGGCTAGGACTTGGAAGACCTACAAAAATTTGATAAAACAAGGATGTTAGCTAAAAGCCATTTTGCGTGAAGAATAATTTTTTTTTATATACGGAGGAGTATAGTATGATACCAGCATCTGGTTGACTTTTTGTAGTCGTCGGGGTACCTCTTTCAAAGATGGGAGATAGCATTTTTGATTCAAAGCCAAGCTTATCCGGATCGTAGCCATGATCCTACTCCATGTCAAGAGAAGTTGATGGTCCGGCTACTTGGGTTGGAGAGGAACCCTTAAGATCAGTTCCTGAAGACCCGACAATATCCTCTCCTCCTTCAGTAGGTGCAGAAGGCTTGAAAAATTGAAGTTTTGCAGCGACCAGATCTGAAGGCTCGTTTCTACGAAGAACCTCCCTAACTAATTCTTCCTCATTAAATTCAGTTTCACCCAACTCTTCCCTCTTCATCTTAACAATATGCTCCCAAGCTTCAGTAAGCGATTCAAGGTAGCCTTCGCCAAGAAAACTTAAGTCACGGTGGATCGGGACTTTAGCATTGTATTCAATGATCAGCGGATCGAATAAGTCCTTGATCTCGTTCCTACCGGATTCTATGACGGTTTCCACATGGGAGTTGACTTATTGGATCATCTCTTTTTGGCCTTCTTCTCGGGCCTCTTCTTTAAGAGCTTCAATTTTAGCAAATTGATCGTCAAGTTTTGCCTTCAAGCTCCTAGCCTTAACGACTTCTTCGCAATACTTCTGCGATTCCTCCCGGGGTTCAATTTTTTCCTCCCTTTCCTTCTTTAACAATTCTTCAAGCTCCTTAATGCGGCAAGCTAAAGCATCTTTCTCCTTATGCAAGGAGTCCTTTTCTAAAGCGAGTGTCCCGCTACGATGAAGTGCCGCGTCAAGTTCTTTTTTATGAGAAATTTCTAGACGGCTTACCGCCTCTGCCGTCTCCTTGGCATTCTTTTCCACCTCAGCAAGTTAGGTTTTGAATTCCAGCAACTCAGCATCCTGGTGCTTGATTATATCCTTGTCATGCATGGCTTCCAACTTAAGACGATCTATTTTATGTTGACGCTCGATAGAAACTTCAGAAACTTTTTCTACCAAGTGTATGAATGATTCGTGTTGTACGAATATGTCGTTCACACATGCTAGAGAGCTTCCTTGGCATGCACTGGGATAATATGAATAGAGGGAAGGAATTTAAGGCCATCGAAGCAAATTTTTGGGAAAGTGGCCTTAAGCTCGGCCAACAACTCTACGGTGGAAGTGTTAGAGGCAGTAGCCAGCAGGGGTGGATCAGAAGTAGCGATTGGGTGTTTGCCTGATCCGCGCTCACGAGATTGTCTTGAGCCTGAAGAGCTGGAGTGTTGCTCATGAGACGCAGCGACGTGAGGGCCACGATAAGAAGGTTGTCCTCTACTCTAAACCAAAAAATGAGATTGTTCACCTAGATGAGACGTATGAGATTGAGATATTCATTTAGAAGAGGAAGAAGACTCCCTCAAGTGGTAATTCCTGTCCCATCCCTTGTCCTTTTCTCCACATGTAGTGGACTCAGAATCCCGGCTTGGACGATGGTATGCCAAGGAGCTTCGAAGACGATTAAAGGCTCTCGATCGAGACATTGCACCTATAAAGATCAAATAAGAGCGTATTAGAAATTGTCGTACGAGAGATCAATAACAAGTGTACAGTGGGGTGCAAGTGATTGTGAGTGTCCTAGTGTTCCCCCCAATAGACCGGTGATGGTAGCTTTGCTCGTTTGTGTGTTCTCCCCTTTATTAGAAGGTTGGATGCCTTCGCCGCTTCTTGTGGGAGAGTTAAGTCCTTCAATGTTAATGTTTGAAAGTCGTAAGACATGATATCGTCTGAAATTTGAGGATTAGAGAATCCCTTTAATGAACTTTCCAATTGTTGAGACGATGATTCCTCTTCAAGAGGAGTAATAACAAATTATGGGTCCAATGTGGATTTTCTTCTACGTAGCCTGTACGCCAAACTCTTTTTTCTCTTTGTAGGTGTTTGGGATTGTTTGACTTGCGACGGTTCAACCATTTGCACTTTTTCGAGGCCTGCACTGACATCTCCCGATTTTTCAACTTGAGAATCTTTAATCTCTCCCTCCTCAGTATCTTCCCAAGTCCCATTAGCAGGGGGCACGATGGGGTTAACTATGTCCTCTCTTCATTTGACAATATTCTTTGGTAATGCCATGCTTCCAAGAAGTCCAATCCTGCGGTCGTCCCCTAACAACCCAAACAAAGATAGTAATTCATCGGTTATGAGGAGTTTGATGTCTTGATCGTCAACGGGGGTAGCACGGATGGCAGCGAAGGCCCTAGAAAAATTAGCATCTTCAAGGCATGGGTGAACACCTGAAAGAACTCCGGATGTTAGTGGATACAAAGGAAAAGTTATGACTTGGGTTAGTGAACTTTAGAGAAAAGTGGAAGAAGTACTTATGTCCTTCTAACCATCATCTTGCTAATCCAGGAGGGAATTGCACATAGAACCATTCATGTTTAAACTGTGAAAGTTTGTTCCAAACAGCCGTCAAGACTTGGCAATTCGGTGAAGGTTTGAGGAAAACATAAGAGGGGCTTCCCAATCGTCTTTTGAAATTATAAATGAATATGATGTCTTCAGGGGTAGGCGGACAAAATAAAACATTCATGAATAGCAAGAAAGTCTCATGAACAAAAGCATAACTGTTGGGATGCAATTGTGTAGGGGCGATCCCGAGGTATCTCAACATCTCCCAAACAAAGGAATTGAAAGGCGAAACACATCCAGCCCAGCACATAAACTTGTTGCATGCTGAATACCCGGTTGGGGGAAAGCAAGGTCTATCTTGTCTTGTCGAAACCAAGATGTCCTCAAATGGAATTCCGTGGATTGAGCATAACTGACGAAGAGCGGCTTCGCTAATTTGAGAAGCCTGTGAATCCACTGGATTATCAAGGAAAATGGCACCCTCAATAGCATCAGGAGCAGGGCCAATAGTTTCTGCCTGAAGGACTGGAATATTAGAGAAAAGATCGTCTTGTGGGTTAGAAGCTTCTGTTCATTCTACATGATGTCTTGGAGAAGGCCTTCTAGATATAGTTAGAAAACTTGACTTCGCTTCAGAACTAATATGTCGCGGCGCCGAATCAGAAGACATGTCAATTGAATGCTTCGTGCATCTGGAATCTATATCAGCTATACTCAGTAGATAATCGAGATTAGAAATAATAACATGTTCCCCCATGTTAAGTGTGAACTAGTGCAGTGCAATGCAGTACAGTGTGAAACAGACATAAACAGTTTGAAATCAGAAAGGCAAAAATAAAATGACGAGACTTGGAGTTTTATCCGAAAGGACCGTCATCACTGACCATCTCAATTGGCAAGAAAATTGATCGGCAACGAAGGCTTTGGGATCGACTATCGGCATGTCAAATTATGAAGTCTGTTACTTAAGTTCATTAGCAAGTTTATCGCCTAGTCCATATTTAAAATTCTAGAAGTTTGGCTGATCAATTTCAAGTTCAATAGTTCAAGTATGCATGTTATATCATTCATTGTCATCTTATGTTCGAGTAAAGCAAGGCAAACTAGCATTGAATGTTCGAATGAGTTGATTTGGATTAGTCAATAATGTAAATGCCGATCCCTTAACTTCATTGTCGATCCCTCTTCTAGACCACTTCCTACCGATCCCTCAATCTAAAGACTCTACACCGAACCCTTTACCAAAATAGGAAACACCGATCCCTATCCTATAACATCGCCTCACACCGATCCCTATCCTCACCGATCCCTCTCCATAACTAAAGTACACCGATCTCTATCCTATGCCGATCCCTCTCAGAACTTTTCCTTTCCAGACCTTGACCTTCCTTCATCCCATCATCTCCTCAACTATAAACATAACTAACAACCGAACCTTCATCTGCTGATCCCTGCCGTAGCAATATTCTAGCATGCCGACCCCTACGTTCCAACATTGATGGCCTCTCCTCCATCAAGATCCTTAGTCGAACCCTTCTCCTTCTTCTTCTCTCCCTCATATCCTAATACAACCCATCAAGCCATCTACCTAAAGATGCTTGAACTCGCCACCTCAAACACTCATTAACATTTACATGATAAAGTCGTACCTATATGAAGGAGAATCGTAAATTCATACCTATTTGGAGGAGATGAGATGCAGGTTTAAATAGAGTGGAGCGTTTGAGGATTATCAAATCTCAAGCAAAAGAAAGGTAAGTTTGTGGGGTGGAGTGAATTGAAGATTGGATGTAAGGTCGAAAGCTTGGGGAGCCTGGGTTCGGAAGGGAAGGTCTATGCAAAGGGAGGTAGAATAAAAATGTGAAGGAAGGAGTTGGGTTATATATATAGGTGTGTGTGGTAGAGGAATCAGTCAAAGAGTTGAATGAGTCATGGGTGGAGAGGGTTCGACATTGGAACATGTCGATCCCTATTTGCATAGCTTTAGCAATGGATTAGCATGTCAAATGCCGATCCCTACATATAAAAAAAGAAGAAGAAAATAATGAAATGAAAAAGAAGAAATGATGGATGAGTGAAAAGTGAAAGACGATAGTGCTCATGAAGGTTTGATTGTAAACGCGAACATAAAAAATACTATAAAAATTAGCAATGACCTGTGAATGTTCGAACACGACCGGGAGCCAACGACAGAAACGTGTATATGAATATGCACAGGAATGGTTTAAACGTTCAACCTTTTGAAATCAACATGAGTTGAAATCAAACCCGTAACCTTCAAGTTCGAGGTTGGACCCAATAATAAAAGGTTTGTAAGTCTCGAATGACCGGATTTGAATATGCTGACAGAATATGGCACTGGACTTAAAGTACTGAAAGTCAACCAAGCGTCATAGCAATCAATGAAGGATTCAATGCCTTAGAAAACGATTCGACAAAGGGAAAGAAATCAATCAGGAAGCTAGATGGACTTCTTTCCGACAATTCAGATTTGTTTCGATTCAAAGCACGTCATGTTACTCACAAGACGTACTTTGGGGGACAAGTGTTACCCGGTATCTCGACCCGGCTATATTGGACTGATTGCGCAAGACATATTCGACTATTGTCAAGAAGGATGACTATGGAGCAATGGTTGTAGGACCTGGAAGTAGAGTTCAAATGGTTATATGAAGCCAATATTGAACAGAGTTGGTAAATAGGCGATGCAGGATGCTAGAAATATGGAAAATAGCTTAGATAGGCAAGGGATTGGCCTAAGTAGATAATACCTTAGGGATTGCCATAGTCAGTTGGATGAAGGGTCAAAATGTATGAAGTAATAGAGGGATCGACATAAGTGATGGCGCATGGGTCAGCATAGATGGTTATTAGAGGGATCGACATAGTACAATGGAACAAGAGGATCGGCATAGCCTAATGGAATAAGAGGGATTGACATAGTAGAATAGGACGGATCGACGTTATATAATGGAATTCAAGGGATAAGCATGAATGAGTACGCATGGCATGTAAAAGGGATCGACAGAGTTTGGTTGATAATAGGGGTCAGCTCACAGGAGCCAAATAGAAGGGATCAGCATGATCCACTTAGAAGGGATCGGTAGGAATAACTTCGAAATGGATCTGAACCAAAGATCAAACAGAAGCATGAGCTCCTCTTGTCAAATCAACATGATATTTAAAATACCACATGTCTAAACATGAAGAAGCAACCATAGGGATCGCTTCCCCAAAATCGACCAATGAAGGGATCGATACCGATCCCTATTCATTAGGATTAAGGCCTAGCAACCCCTATAGTAGGCCCATATGGATAAGAAGGTCCTGTAGCCAAAGTTTCAGAGAAATTGGTGGTCGCCTTCACCTATAAATACTGGCCTAGGGGGTCATTCTGAGGATCTTTTACGCTGCTGGTTACATAGTTCTTTATTGTAATCAACTTTTTCCCTTACTTCTTGCTGTTTGCTGCCGTAATCAAATTTATAGTGAATCAATAAAGATAATATTCAAAGTGGACATAGGCATACGACGCTGAACCACTATAAATCCTGGTGTTCTTGATTATTATTTTGATTTGCTTATTAGTTTACTCTATTCCTCTATTTTAATTTAATTTTCTTCATTTACTTCTCTACATAAACCTATTCTTGGGTGTTTGCGACCAATTTGGTTACAAACAATGTGTGCGCGCATTTCTCTTGATTCGCATGTATGCTTGCTTCTTGATTGAATTTGAGTTACTTTGTTTATACATTTGGTTGTTTGGGTGAGAGTGTATGGTTAAGTAGAGGCAAAAGGTTCGGACGGAGGTGTCGTCGGCAGCTAAGTTGCTAAAAAATCATTACACGACGTGGAACCATCGTTCCTGGCCATGGACCGGTTTAATAGGATTTGGTGGACCGATGTAATGCCTAGAACAATGGTTCTAGGTAGTGTATGTACTATATTTTTAAATAACTTTTGAAAAATTAAATAAAAATATGATTTTGAAATTAGAAAATTGATGAATTACGAACATGGAATTATCTTCGTGAAAAAGTTTTATTTAAATTGAATATTTGTTATTTTATTAAAGATATTGACTTATCTAGGAAGAATTGATTTCTGACTAAAAATAAATACTTAAAAATATTTTAAAAATGTTTGAGAAAGTATGAGATGTTTTCCACGTAATACTTTGAGTATTTTAAAAGAGTTTTTCGTGATTTATGTGGATATACAAGAGTTTGGGAAAATATGTACTTATGTTTTGAAAGGCGCGAAATTTATTTAGAGTTATTAAATCTGCCTAAAAACCATATTTGATGATAGAAAATTATTAAATGATTTTTATGACACTACTTTGTTTTATAAGTTATTTCTAAGATTTCAAAATGTAGAAATGAATTTGAAAGTTAATTGTAAGTATTAAAATTCTTTAATTATGTTTTATATTAAAGAAAAGAAAAATTAGTATTTTGACCATTTAATATTTAGAAGGGTTTTGAGGAGTTATAATATATTTTTATAAAAAAATCTCTCTTTCTAAATTGATGTGTGAGTATCATGGTTGTTTACAGTTTCGCGTCACAAGGAATTTGAGTAAATGGAGTCATAGATCGTTTGGTATGAGACTTTCGGCAATATTTCTCCGGTTATTCTCTACACATGTTATATATAATATTATGGTGTGAAATTCTAGATTGCGAGGAATTTGGGTGATCTGACTAGTAATACTATTTGGTATGGGACTCTCGGTAATATTTTTCCGCTTACTACTAGAACTCATGGTATAGAATAATATATGAGTGTAATTTACGAGCATTAAGTAAACGAGCAAATAACACTTTGTGGTATGGGATGCCTGAGTTGATACTTGCTCGATTACTTTATGTAAGTAGATGTCACTCATTAGGGTCGAGTATACAGGGTATTATATTTATCCTGATGCGAACTAGGTGAGAGCAGGCTGAGAGCCATAAGTGTGTCTATTTATTACATATATATACTCCTATTATATGATGAGAAGTAAACCAGATTGGGCTAGTATCCATCTAACGGCCTGATTGCGGGGTCGCTCCCAAAATACATGACACACCTTCTTGATGTATATGTTTGAGAGCCACTGCCCTCATGTCACATAGGCCAATAGTCCATTACCATTGGGGCACTTGCAGGGTCGTGACCATTGTATAACATTGTCTTGCTTTTGCTGGATATTGGGTCACAATTGTTGTCAAGGTAACCGATAAAGGAGTAGCTCTAAGAGCGTGAGAGGAAGGCTCCTGGAGCAGGCTAAGAGCTATCAGTCTCCCACCTAGTTATTATTAATTGGACACATATTTATTTACATATATGAGATCATTATAGATATGAATAATAGCAGATTGGGTTATTTGTTGAGACCGATGATGTTATAGTTATTTATGATGCTAAGAGCATTTAGGACCGAGAGTCTAAATGATTATCTATGATACTGAGAGTTGAGTAGATTAGTGGAGGTCTGGGAGACCGTTCGATAATTTCTTTGGCTGAGAGCCAAGTCGATTACTATGAGGCTAAAGGTCTATATGATCATTACGCGTTTATAGATCTCTTTGATCATTCAGTGGACTGTGTGACCATGTAGTTTTGTAACCCCATACACATCGATTATACAGCTATTGAGGATAGCTAAAGGTGTTGAGAGCATGGAGTTGGACCCGATACCTATCTTTTATGGTTATCTAAGAGATGACTTGGGCTACCGTGGGTATACCATATTTATATTTCTTGTATGTTTGATTCAGATGGTTGTTATGTATTTATATATATATTGAGTATGATGATCCCATGAATGTCTACTTTACGATTATCCGAGAGATAATCTTGGCATTGCTAAGAGCATGTCATATGTTGTTGATGAGCTCTTATGTTTGATAATAGTTAGATGTATAGATGGTTTTACCCATTTGACACTTTACGCAGGATATGTAGTTTGATGTGACTTTTATTTGGGTGATGCTACTTGTGCATGGTTTTATTATTAGTTGCTATATTGTTGTTTGCACCAAAAATGGCATAAACACCCCAGAATCGATTGAAAGTACCATATCTAATGAAATAAATGTAAAAGTAGTAGAAAAGACATAATTTTTATAGTGGTTCAGTGAATACTCCAGCCCACGTCCACTTAAATTTTAATATTTTATCGATCTCCTTTAGAATACAATGATTATAACTCAAATCCGACCATAATATAGTAAATCTCGAATTTAGGATAGTTTGGAGTATTTGGGGACGAAGAAGATAGAAGAGAAATCAAGTGCTAAAATTGTCCATCTTTAGTTGTTCTAGGTCTTCTATTTATAGGAATACTGCCTAGAAGAACCGAGGGCCCATGAATGATCAAGTCCAAGTCCAAGTATACAGAAGTGAACATTGGGGCCCAATATCGATAAAAAGCTCTTGGTACCGACTTGTTTTGGTTGATGTCGAGAGGTTTTGTGTAACGACCAGGATTTTTGGACCAGTCAAAATCGCTGAAGAATCCGTCCATTCTAAAACTACGCATGAAAAATACCATTTTAACATATCATAATTTGATAAATATACAACATTACTAAATGTATCGGATAAAATTTTCAATACTATAACTTATCAGAGTAATCATTTATTCTACATTGTATTCTTTAATACATATAAACTCAAATACTATAAATCTACCACTGCACAACTCTGATATGAGAGACAACAATACCCATTCCTACGAACTCAGTAAATATGTTAATGCGGAATAAAATAGTAAGAAGGAATGATACATCAATACATGATAAATAGCAAACACTGAACAAGAAAATTGTTATATTATTGTTGGGACTGCATCACTATCAATTGTGACTGCCTACGTATCGCTATCTAATTAGGTATCCAATTTAATACAGGATCAAGCCAACATAGTTCTCCTACCACAAATAGGACTCAAGAAGCCTACGATGCACAATAAAAGATGCAATTCTCAAACTACATAGCATATAACATGCAAATGTAGTTCCAAATCTAACCACTTAGGCTTAATCCCATTATTTAGATTTGGAAATCTATTTAACTTTATTATTTTCAAAATATAATCCTTTTTGAAAATAATCTCTTCGAACTAAATACTTGGTTTCATTTCAAATCCTTTTGAAATAATGATATATATCTTTTATATCAAATCATAATTTTCTTAGGGATTTAAAACAAATCACTTTTGAAAACGATTTCAAGTACTCTGTATAGTAATAAGTGTTATATGTGATATATTTATTTGGAAATCACAAATACTCCACAATAAAACATATCAAAATGTATGCAACCAGATCGGGAGGTTTCTCCCATAAACAAGGCAATCGGGTCCCAGCTTCTCCAAAATAAATAAATAAGTATATCCCTCTATACTAAGAGTGGACTATGCTTAGGGTTACATGAACCCTCCTGCCCACTTTTTAGTTATGCGTTATCTGAATCATCGGTAACATAACAAATCATTTTGTTTCCCGGAGTGACAAATAATTTTCCACTAATATTTACAAATACTTCCAAAACACATTATTATTTATTTCCTCAAAAATTTTGGAAAGCCATTTTAAAACCACCGGGATTTAAGTTTTCAAAATGATAGCTTTTTAAATCTTCTTTGATCCAAAACATTTTAAACCAACATTTATTCCCAACATATTTTATATATCAAAATATAGGAAAACTCTTATATAAATATTTATTTCCAAAAATATCTATATATCTCTTTGGGAAACATTTAATTCAAGAGATAAATATCTTTTTAAAAGAATAACCTTTTTTCATAATTCATTCCATAACCAGTGTTACAATCGAACAGCTTATAGTCAAAATTTGAGATTTTAATCACAAGATATTCATTCTCGATTCGTATGTAATTACCATCTACCATAATCAAATGTTATTTCTAAACACCTTATAGTCAAATTGTGAAATTCTAATCACAAGGTTCCAGCTATTAAATGCTCGTAATTATTTCTACCCAACTCATGACGTGTAAAAGGGAATTGTTATTAAAATGGTTGAGCATATATCAAACAATCAATCAATGAAATAAACACAACAATAAATGATAATCAACACTTCCTTCCATTGAACATATATAAACACTTCTCTAACTTCGCATATCATTCAACCAAACATTCATATACTAAGTATAGGCCATGTCACTTGTTATAGAAGGTGTACAAGTGATAGTAATTAATTTAGAGTTACCTATTTACTTTTAGAAGCCAAGGGTTTCAAACTTAACTTTTTAATGTGTTATGTTTACTATACTTGCATTAAACTTGCATATAAGACATTATGTAATTCAATAAAATTGTAAAGATCTCACCAACATCTAGCCAAGTCCTAAAACCCATGGCCAAGCTCTCCTAAGCCAAAGCAAGAACCCTAGAGCCTTCCTACCATCACCAAAAGCAAAGCAACCAAGACAAGCTCCACCATTCGCTCTCATGTTCATGGTCATACTCCTTTCCTCCAAATTATTCCAAGGAAATGCTACACCACTTGTTGGATTTGGTAGAGGGTTAAATAAGGGTATTTTGGTGAAAATTTGAGGTTGATTGGATCATTTTTGGGTTTGATATGATTTTTGGAAGTTGGGGTATATGCTGGTTTTAAAACTTTTGCCAGAAAATGATCTGTCTTGCAACCCGATTTTGACAAGGATAACTTTTGAACTAAAAAATATGATACAAATGAAAGTTGTTTCTTTTTGAATCTCCTTTCCAACAAAAAAGTCATTAAATTTGGATAAGAGGAACGAAAGACATGGCTTAAAAACTGAGGTGATATAATGTAGGAAATTGTTTTGTAACTTGGTTATGCCCCCTCCTCATTGCAAATGAACTCTTTATTTATAGGCACCCAATCCAAAGGAAATTTGGTCATTATTCACTCTCCAAGGCAGGCCAAAAAGTCTCCTAACCCATATGCACACCTCCCATCTCCATGTGCATCTCTGATATCATCACATCTCTCCATCACATCTCATAAATCAAACTTTCCATCACCCCTTCTCCTTGCGACACTTCATTCCTTAACCCTATGCAACATGTGAGATCTTGACATGTGTTATGGTGGTGGAGGTTTTACTAAGGAAGTTGAGATCTTACATGGTGAATAGAACCGTTAAATATTTTTCTAATGTTTCAAAAATACCAACGTTCGCTGCAAAATCTGTCAAACTATAATTTAAATATTTTTCAAATAAAAAACTATAGAAAAATCCTATAAATTAAATTAAAAATATTATACCAAAAATTGGGTCGTTACATTTTGTCTACATGATTTCTAGGTCTTTCTTCATACTTGCTCAATCTTCAAGCTTTGGATGTTTGATGAGAGGTTTCCGACGAGAGGTTTTTGACAAGAGGTTTTCTATGAGTGGTTTCTGACGAGGGGTCTTTGACGAGAGGTCTTCGATGAGAGGTTTTCGACGAGAGGTTTTGCATATTTAGTACTTAGCCAAAAATTGTTATGTTTCCTCATTTTGTTGTTCTTGTTAGTTTTCAAGCTTCTGAATCCAATCCTTCATCAGTTTGTAGTCCAATTCGCTCGTTGAACTCTGTTTGAAGATTGTGAAAATTTTTGTTATAGCATTTGCACTTAAAATAAGCTTTATGAATGCAAGATGTGCTTTGCTTAAGAATAAGTTTCTACAGTAGTCAACTTATGGCAGTCGAGCTTTCCAGCTATCCTCGATTTAAGTTCTGGTGAATCATCCGGTTTTCTGGATTCTCTTGTAAATTCATAGTCATTCCAGAACATCGGTGCTAAGGACTCCAATCCTTGTTTAAGTGTTAGTCATAAATCATAATCAGTCCATTTTCATCTGGAGTTACCATATCATATATCAAAATTGTCGCGTCTTTGTCTAGAATTTATCTATTTTAGTTCGATTACAAGGCGTTCAAATCCTAAGGTCAAGTCAATATCAACTCTTGGGTCCAATCTCACCGGATCGTTTATCATCCAAACTAGGGTTCGATCTTTCGGATTTTTTATCATCCAAACTAGGGTTCGCTCTCTCCAGATCGTTTATCGTCCAAACTAGGGTTTAATCTCTTCGGATCCTTGCGGAGTCCAATCCGCTCTCTCTGGCAAGGGGACTCAATGTCCAAGCAAGTCCAACCGCTTACTCTCTGGTAAGGGGACTTACTTTCCTGTACAAGTCCATCACTCGCTCTTTGGCAAGGAAACTTGCACCTTGTGGTCATCGCCCCATCTCTTTGTATGGGACCACCATGTTCAATCAATATTAGTCATCAAATTCGAATGGTGTTTAAAAATCAAATATTCAAATCAAAGCAGTCAAACAAATATCCTAAACATTCATCTCAGATATCCAACTCAGAGTGTGCCTAGAGACGAATCAAGGTCTCATACATGTGTAGGCGGTTTGAGGTTATTATTGTCTTATCTATTCAAAATGGAAAGTAAAATGTGGGAAATGAACTTAACTCTCGTCCTGCCCAATCATGGGATTACCAATCTTGACCTAGATACTTGGTCGCATCATGATGCATCTGCTGCAGACGATGGCTGCTCCGACTGTACCATTGCAGTTTAGTTCCTTACGTTCTTCTGTAGATGGTTACTCTAAACCAACTCTTCTATAAAATCACGAAGGTGTCTGCACTTGTTTGTTTCATGTCCATCCATCTCATGGAAAATGCATAATCTTCGGGGACCTTTTCTCCCGATCCATTGGCTCTCTCTTAGCTAGCTTTCGGTAGGGGATCTTCCCCTGGTATCTAAGTAAATCCTCTCCAAGGTTTTAGTTAGGTCAGTGTAAGAAGATAATTTAATTCCCTCCTCTATCGCTTCGGTCCTTCGAAGCCATCCTCAGCTTTTTGCTTTCCTTTGTCTCCACCATATCTTGCTTCAGACGGTCCTCCATCTTTCACACCATTTACTTTAGAGTTCTCAACTTAAGCGTCCTTCTGATGCAAGTACCACTCTACCTCATGATAGAACTTAATAAGATGCATTGATGGATCCCTTTCCAAAGCATTTTTAAAGTCGTTCTTACTTGCAACTCCTAAAACCACTGCCATCAAAATCACCGATGGATCCGGCTTATGAACTACAACGGTTACCATGTTAAACATAGTCAAGTAACTCCTAAGTGTCTCTTCGGTCCTTTGCTTCATGCTCGATAGCATCATCACTTCTTTGATCATGAAATATGAATCCTGAACTATCTCATAAACTTATTCACTAACTCGGTCCACATGCTTATGGACCCATTCTCTAGCCGTTTGAAACGCATTACTAAATCTGTTAAATATAACAGAAAGCACCATCCCATTACCTCCTTAGAAGCACCCAACACCTCTATATGTCAGATATGCTCATTAGATGGACTGTTGGATTTGTCTTTCCATTGTATATTTCTAATGTCGGAAGTTTGAAATCGGGAGGATTCCTCACATACCGGATGTTAGGGCTAAATGGTTTCCTGTTTAAGTCCTCCAAACTCTGGTGGAGGTCCACTTCTCACTATCCTTCTAATTAACTCAAATATTCAGTTGCTGTCATCTAATGGAAGTCTTTGATCAATAGCTGCATTTTGCCCTTCATTCCTATGGGGAAGCTCCGGCACATACTCCTCTAGTTGCACTTCGACATTTTGATCCTTACTTCTAGCTTTGTTCTGCCCCTCATTCCTATAGGGAAACTCTAGAACATACTCCTCTGGTTATTGCATATTCATATTATGATTTGCATTTCTGGCTCTAGCATCATTCGCTTCCATCATTCCAGCTCGCTCTAAGTACAATCCAACAATTCCCTCGAGTAAATTCCTTTTGGTACCGACCCGATTCAGTTCGGTACCAATTGGTTCTGATTGTGAGAGCATCCTCCAATTTACTTTACTCCAACTCCAGATGCTCCTGTATTGGTTTTTGATCTTTGATTCTGAACTCTAGCCACTCTGATTATTCCTTGCTATCATATCCTTTTGAAAAATCCCTCCTGCATTTCCTAACGTCGAGCCATTATTCCATTTTGCATCTCTTTCATTATTCTCTCCATCTCCTCTTTGGTCACATAGATAGATTGATTAGAACTTGAGGACACCTCCTGGCTACCTCCACCCTCTGGTTGACTTCCTCCAACCATTGATCTAGTGTTTGGCTTCTTCATCTTCTCCAAACTTCAGATCCAAGCTTTAGGTTGTAAAATCTAACTCTTTCTCGGTAAAGACACCAAAAAATGGCACAAATGCCCCAGAATCGATTGAAAGCACCAGACCTAATGAAATAAATGTAAAAGCAGTAGAAAAGACTTACTTTTTATAGTGGTTCGATGAATACTCTGACCTACGTCCACTTTAGTCTTATTATTTGATTAATACTCTTTAGAATACAATAATTATAACTCAAATCCGACCATAATCAAATAGGTCTCGAATTGGGAGTGTTTGAAATATTTGGGAAAGAAGTAGATAGAAGAGAAATCAAGTGCTAAAACCGTCCATGTCTAGTTTCTCTAGGTCTTCTATTTATAGAGAAACTACCTAGCAAAATCGGAGCTCCACAAAATATCAAGTCCAAGTCCAGGTCCAAGTATGAAAAGTGAGCATCGGGGACCAAACATCGATAAAAATCTCTCGGTACTGGCTGGTTTTGGTTGATGCCAAGAGGTTTTGTCTACATGCTTTCTCATTTCTTTATACTTGCTCAACCTTCACTTCATGTTTTGGATGTTGGATGAGAGGTTTTCGACGATAGGTTTTCGACAAGAGGTTTATGACAAGAGGTTTTCGATGATAGGTTCTTAATGAGTGGTTTTCAACGAGAGCTTCCGACGAGAGATCTTCGATGAGAGGTTTCCAACTAGAGGTCTTCGACGAGAGGTTTCCAACAAGAGGTTTCACATACTTAATACTTAGCCAAAAATTGTTGACTTCCATCATTTTGTCATTCTTGGTACTTTTCAAGCTTTTGAATCCATTCCTTCATCGGTTTGTTGTCCAATTCGCTCAATTAAGTTCGTTCAAAGACTGCGGGAAATTTAGTTATAACAATTATGATATCCTTATGTTGCGATATCATTATTTACCATGCTTTTAATTATGATATATTAACACCCATATCTTAGACATAGTCTGATTCATTTGTTATTCATATAATACTCGGGTCAGTCCGAGACATTTTAGGTTCAGGGACAAGATGACCAATTTGTGGATGTAGGACATTGATAGAGGATAGACATGTATGTATTATTTAGTTTCATATATGTATGACATTGTGCAGTATGTTGGATATATACATTGTATTTATTTTGAGATAGTGGGCATTCGAATTATTTTATCCCACTTAAATTTGTGTTATTTTATATTATATATTGTCGTTGTGTTATTGACTTTGTGTTCTCTATGTATTCTATTTTATATCGTGTATTGTTCTATCTTGTAAACGTACGTGTTTACTGCTTTGTGCCGACACTGCTTTACCTATCAGTGCGTTGTGTATATTATTATGGAAACATGTACCACTGTTAGCCTAAGGTATATTCACGTGTAACTGTCCAATATCGCATCATTCTTTGTATTATCAAATAGTATTACCTAGTAATACTCTTTGGTAGTATGGGGTATAGTAGTGGGGTGTTGCATAAATGATTTTTTTGTTAACTTTTTGAAAGGGATGATACAAATGGTGCCTAATCAAATACCATGCTGAGAATTAAATAACCAAACTAAAATGATTTTAACACAAGTACATCATTACAATCATAAGTTTATCATTTACTTATAGTTTAGAAATATTTTGGTGCTAATATTTTTTCTTATAGACACATGCTTCCTTTATATTTTGATTGAAAATCAAAACATTTTATTTCTCTTTTAAACTACTTACTTAACTTTGATGCTTATCGAACGGTACTTTTGTATTGGTTCTTAAATCATATCCAATACTCATAAACTCAACCATCGCTCTCACTGACTTTGAGACATTCTAGTTTTTATGTGCAAATAGTTTATTCTAAATCATTATTTATAATTTCTATTTCAACATACATGTACCAAAACTCAAAGTCATATCAAAGGATATTAAAATCCAAATTAACTCAAGCATGTTGAACGATGAATCTATTATGTTAATCTCAATAATTGAAAGTTTATAATGTTATTCTTATCAATATTATTTTCTCCAACTGCGTTAGTTTTCTTCTTAGATATACTTTTGCGGCCAATGGATCATATCCCTTTAGGTACAACTGTCAAAATCATATTTTCATAATGTACTTGAAATCCATTCTGGATTTGCTGAAATCCATTCTGGATTTGCGTCACGCCATATGGAGTAGTCGATACTCTTAATGGCTTATTGACAACTGAGGGAATTCTTTTCTTGACATCTACACATAGTTTCTTTTAATGCAAGAGTTTTTGTTAGACATTCAAATTAGTTGTGTCCATTTAGGCTTGGTCAATTTCATTTCATCCTTTGTAGTTGGTTTTATATTTGGATCGTATCTGAATCTATATACTACCAATAATTTCTAAAATAAATTTTTTCAACATGAAATTGGTATTTTCTTCAAAACAACAATTGTTTATGTGTGCAACAGAATATTTATTCATAAATATTTTATGAATTGTTTGTGTATATATGTGTGTGTGTGTGTGTGTGTTTGTAAAGTTAATTTTGTTTTTAAGTTTATGAAACTTTTTTGTACAAGTACTTTATTTACTCAAATGGAGATTTCAAATTTATAGGATATGAGCATCAAATAGTGGAAAGAGTTTCATATAATCTTTGCACTCAAAAATCACTATACATTCCCTTTAATCTCCATATTCATTATAAAATAATATAAAAGATTAAAATTATGAAGTAAACAACAAGAAGTCTATGCTTCGTTGGATCTTTGTTCCATGCAAAACGGTCCCTTCTTTAGCTTCATTTAATTTTTTTACTGTCCTCGGCTAGTTGCATCATTTCATCGAAAAACTCATAACTCTAGCTTCTCTTCCACCAAGAAAAAACACCAAATCTCGAGGTTATGTGATGCAGTGCTACTCCCTCTTTATTCATGGCACCTTTGCACTTCCATATCAGTTATGATCTCAATTTACTTGTGATGTGGTAGGTTGCACCAATCTGTGGTCTTCTCGATTTGAGTGCTAAAGTTCAAGGCCAAATTCATGCAAGATAAGCTCTAATCACTGAATTTTATATGATCTGAGGTTTTCTTGTTTAATTAGTTATTTACAATCTGCTATAATAAGTTGTTGTCGAATGCTCGTGGATGTTCTATAGATTTAAAAATTCTATTGTTACGTTCACTCCATATGTGCCAAATAAGTACTGTAAAAGCTATGTACTTTATTTTGTGATATGTTTTGTTCCTTGATCTTGCACATAGAAACCATGTTGATAATTCATAAATGTCATTGTTGCCACTGAATGATTATTCTAGCATGTTGAACATGTTATGCAATAGATATCTAGAATTATGACAATGGAAAATAGGCGCCTTCTTGTCTCAACTCCTTGATTACACAATACACATGTCTTATCTATGTCATGATCCCATTTACAAATTTTTTTCGCTGGTATTTAACTTGTTATGTTTTTCAAGTTAAGTACGCATCCACATCTTAGGTGAACACAAGGAATTCCAAACATGTTTGCACCATTCTAAATCACCGTGTTTTGTTATAACCTAGTTCCAAGCTGATTTAAAAGTAAATATACCATCAAATTGTAACTTCTAGGCCCAAAAATCATTGTTGTTCTGTTGGTCTAACTTGTTTATTGAAGTTGTTGTTTGATTTGGGATGGCAAACGAAAATATCTTTTCTCAATTTTCCATTTACTATGGGAGAAGATACTGTCATATTGGGTCCTTCAATGATAGATATAGTGAAGAATTGGTAAAACTTAGCTTGAATTTTTATTAATCACCAGCATCCTTATTTATAATACATATCCAAGACTCTATCTTATGGTAACTCTAGAATTGCGGAAACAGCAGGAAATCTTCCGAAGATATATCCCTTATTACATACCACTCATAACATCTAATCATATATTGCGGAAACAGCAGGAAATCCTCCGAAGATATATCCCTTATTACATACCACTCATAACATCTAATCATATATTCTAAATATAGCATAATATCATAATCATATATCATAATATCTAATCATATATTCTAAATATATCTCAATACCCCCCCCCCCTAAAGTTGGAGCATGAGATTTAAAAATGCCCAACTTGGAGAGAAGAAAATCAAATTGAGCCTTGCCGAGAGCCTTTCTAAATATGTCCGCCAATTGTGACGATGTCGAGACATGAGTAGGAGATATCAAACCTTCATTGATCGCATCACGAACAAAGTGACAATCAACCTCGATGTGTTTTGTTCGCTCATGAAAAACAGGATTCTTTGCTATATGTAACGTCGATTCACTATCACAAAATAATTTAATAGCTTTAGGATGATGCACACCCAAACTCAACAACAACCCTTTTAGCCACTTCAATTCGCAGGTAATTACAGCCATAGACCTATATTCGGCTTCTGTGGAAGACCGAGATACCGTATGTTGTTTCTTTGTTTTCCAATAAATAGGAGATTGACCAAGGAACACAAGCCAATCTGTCAACGAGCAATGAGTAAGAGGATAAGCCGCCCAATCCGAATCACACCATCCTTCCAAGGTCAACTCACTGTTAGCACGGAGCCAAATACCCTGACCCGGAGTCCCTTTCAAATAACGCACAACCCGGAGAGCCGCTTTCCAATGTTCAATTCGAGGTGCTTGCATAAATTGAGACAAAATATGAACTGAATAAGCCAGGCCCGGTCGAGTAACCGCAAGATAAATCAAATGACCCACAAGTCGTCGGTATGATTCAGGATCTGCTAGAAACTCTCCAGTTGCAAGACCTAGCTTATGATTTTGTTCTATAGGAAACCCAATCGGTTTTGCCCCCAATAAGCCTGCTTCAAAGATAATATCCAAAGTACATTTGCGCTGACATAAAAACAAGCCTGAGGAACTATGGGCGACCTCAATCCCTAAAAAATATTTGAGATTTCCAAGATCTTTCATTTTAAAACAATCACTAAGATAAGCTTTGAATATGGTAAGCGCAGCGGAATCATTCCCAGAAATAACAAGATCATCAACATAAACTAAGACATTAATCTGAACACCGCCTTTAGTAAATGTAAAAAGAGAATAATTTGAACAAGACTGAAGAAAGCCATACCCTTTCAAAGCCGACACCAATTTTGCAAACCAACATCTTGGAGCTTGCTTTAAGCCATACAATGACTTACGTAACCGACACACCAAAGTTGGATCTGAACTCTCAAACCCGGGAGGTAATTTCATGTATACCTCCTCATCAAGATCACCATGTAGGAACGCATTATGAACATCCATTTGATGTAGTTCCCAATTCTTGGATGCCGCTACGGCTAGAAAAACACGAACTGTAGTCATCTTGGCAACAGGAGCAAAAGTTTCGTTGTAGTCAATTCCTTATTGTTGGTGATTACCCAACACTACTAATCTGGATTTGAGACGCTCAACATCTCCATTTGACAAATATTTGGTCTTGTACACCCATTGACTACCAAGAGCACGTTTCCCCGGAGGAAGATGCTCCAAGGTCCATGTACCATTGTCTTCTAGAGCCCGTATCTCATCCTTCATGGAACAGCGCCACTCATCGGATTTCATGGATTCTTTAAATGATTTAGGGTCCTTACTCTTAATTATAGCTGCAAGAAATCTCCGATAATTTACCGAAAAATTGTCACAATTTATGTAATGTGCTAGAGGATAAGGAGTACCTGAGGAGTGATTAGAACGAGGAGAATCAGAAGATGGACCATTAGCAAAAACCGTATGTGTCACAAAATCTCGATACAGAACATTTGGGAACTTTTCCCGAAGACCACGACCCATTTCCTGTGGACTAGTAGACTGATCCGAAGCAGAACCATGCGCAGACCCATCTAAAGACTGATCATCAATATGCATAGTGGGTCGTTGTTCCGGCCCAGCGGTCGCTGGTTTTGGAACAATGGCATGTGCGTCAATTTGAATTTCGTCCATGTGATTATACCCATTATCATTAATCAAAAGATCAACATCCTCATCTTCATAAATTATTTCAGCAAAATCTTGATGAATATCATGGTCATTATTCTCACTAGATATTATACTAACATCTTCCGTACACCCAAACGTGAACACCTCCTCTACAAATTTCACATCTCTAGACACGAAAAATTCCTTTGTATCAAGATTAAATAATTTCCACCCCTTCTTACCGAATGGGTAACCCATAAAAATACACTTTTGACTCCGACTTGCAAATTTATCTCTCTTAGTCTTTTGATTATGAGCAAAGCACAAGCACCCAAAGGTTCGAATTGCACCAAAAGAGGGTGGTTTACCAAAAAGTGTCTCAAAAGGTGTTTTATTTTGTAACATGGAAGAGGGTGAACGATTAATTAAATGAGCGGCAGCAAGAACACGTTCACCCCAAAAATAAATAGGAAAGTTTGCTTGAAAACGTAATGCCCTACCTACATTCAAAATATGTTTATGTTTCCTTTCAACTCTCCCATTTTGTTGTGGAGTACCCACACACAAAGTTTGAAACAAAATTCCAGTTGCATTAAAATAATCAACCAAACAATTAAACTCAGTTCCATTATCACTTTGAACGACCTTAATTATTTGATAAATTTGCCTATCGACCATAGCAACAAAGGACATAAACATTTGAAACACCTCTAATTTGTCAACCAACAAATAAATCCAAACTGCTCTCAAAAAATCATCAACTATTGTCAAAAAATAACGGGCCCCACACGACGAAACGTGTCGATATGGACCCCACAAATCACAATGTATTTTCTCAAAAATTCTAGAAGTTTTATTGTCACTTAAAGGAAACTTGTCCCTAGAATGTTTAGCACGCATACATACTTCACACCCTTTATCTAAACTATCTTTATTATTTTTGACGAGAGGAATTAACTAAACTACTTTTTCGGAAGGATGCCCGAGCCGACAACGCCACAACTCCAAATTTGATGTTGCTTCAACTGTTGACACAAATTCCAGTTTGCTAAAGTAGTACAGTCCATCTCTCCTAACTCCCGTTCCAATCAGCTCCTTCATTTGGTCCTGCATAGCACAAATATGAGAATGAAATTGGACAACAGTTCGTAAATCATCATTAAGTTGGGAAACAGAAATTAAATTGCAACTCAAATTTGGAACATAAAGTACTCCGGTGAGAGTAATTTTGTCCGACACACATACAGATCCCACCAAAGTAGCAATCACTTTTTCACCATTTGGCAAACCAATAGAACACTCAAGGTTTTGTTTGTCGAATAACCACGAACGTTGCCTTGTAACATGATGGGTTGCTCCGGTATCGATAATCCATGAAACATCATCAAACTTACCACTCAATCGATTTTCGGGATTTTTACTATTACCAATCACGCCCGAAATAGCTTTCCACTGCTCACTTGTGAACAATTGATCTTCACCATTAGCCATAACAAATTACTCTTGAAAAAAATCGTTCTTTGGCTCTGATACCATGAAGAATTGGTAAAACTCAGCTTGAATTTTTATTAATCACCAGCATCCTTACTTATAATACATACCCAAGACTCTATCTTACGGTAACTCTAGAATTGCGGAAACAACAAAAAATCTTCCAAAGATATATCCCTTATTACATACCACTCATAACATCTAATCATATATTCTAAATATAGCATAATATCCTAATCATATATCATAATATCTAATCATATATTCTAAATATATCTCAATATATAGTTTTCAACCGTAGCATATCCTTTAGTGATTGTCCATTAATTCAGGGGTCAAACCATAAATTTGTATCTTGCCCGTTTATAATTTTCCTATCAAATAATCCTCTTGATTGTTGTCTAGTCTTAAGGAGAGTTTTCCATGTGTACGATTAATTGTTATCCACATTTGCTATCTAATTTTTTATATTCTTGCAATATCTATTTCTCATCCACTGGGCCCATAAATAATCACATTGTAAATATCGACATGTGAGTTTTAGGGAAACTGCCTCCATAATATCTTCTTTCTTTCTTAAGCCCACTCTTCCTTCAGATTTTGTACGACATAAATCATTCCAGTTCATGTTGTGATGTTTATTTTTCCATATAAACACTGAATTTATTTTGTTGATTGTTGATGTTGTAGTAGACAAAAGTGAACCCAAAACATGATCATTAGGTACATCTTTGTTTTGATTAATTTAATTCTGTCAGCTACATTCAACATTCTATTTTGCCAGTTGTTGAATTTTTATTTTATCTTATTTAACAGTATACCAAAATCACTTGATTTTAGTTTACTATGAGATAATGGAATTCCCAAATATTTAGTTCTGAGATTCCATGTTTGGACTTTGAGTATGTTTATGATTTGTTCACTTTCTTTGGCCCCTTTGCTAAAATATAGGGTAGTGTTTGGTTTATTGTTTACATACCCATGAATTCGTTAATTATGAGAAAAATCTTGGCAATACTTTCTGCATTTTGAGTGCTAGCTTTCGTAATAACTAAAATATCATACGCATATAGTAAATGAGTAAGAAATGGTTTAATAGAGAAAATTAAGGTAATGTTGCCATGATTGAATCCCATGTCAAGGAATATTGTAAAATATTCCATTGCAATTGCAAAAAGAAAAGGAGATAGTGGATCTCCTTGCCTTAAACCCCTGTTGCTATTGAAGTAACCCACATGATTACTATTCAATAAAATTGAAAAAGCAGCAGTGGATACACATTCATATATCAAATGTGCAAATTTTTCAGGGAAACGCATACATAGTAGCATATGGTACATGAATTATCTATTAATTTTATCGTAGGCTTTGTGTAATTTGACTTTCGTTCTAAATTTATATGATATTTTTCTATTGAACCCTCTTGCCATTTTATATGCAAGTAAAGAATTTTCAAAAATTAATCTACTTGGGGTGAATGCATTTTGGTTAATGGAAATTAAACAATTTAAGTATTGTTTCATTCTGTTGCTTAAGAAATTTGCCAAGATTTTTTATAGAACATTGCATAAAGAGATCGGTCTGTAATCCTAAAGCTTCCATGGGTCCATTTTTTAGAATAAGGAAAATAAATGTGTGGTTAATTTCTTTATTAATTTTACCTAATTCTTATATACCCACCATTGCATGAAGAACTTTGTCTTTAATAAGTTCCCAATGAAGTTTGAAAAACTTAGAATTGAAACCGGCTGGTCCCGAAGAGCTATTATCTTCTATTTGAAACATTCCTCTTTAACTTCATATTATATATGAAAAATTATGTTGTAGTACGTATGGGAGAATTGAATAAATTAGAGAAGGAAAGAATTGCAGATATTATGCTTTTCATTGGAGTTGGTCCAGTTCCTCTGAGCATCCAACATCATTTTATTTTTTGACGAAGTCCTGGAATCGATAAATTTTGCATGAAAAAAATGAGGTGCTCTATCTCCTTATGTCGACCATTTCAATTTTGATCTTTGTAAATTTTCCGCGGCCTGTTTATGTAGCAACTCTGAAAGTTGTTTCACTTTTTGTCTGCTTGAATTCACTATTTGAGGTTCGCTTGGGTGTTGATTAAGTGTGAATATGCCACATCCAATTCCTTCCAAAGTATGTCAACTAAATTTTGTGTAGCTGCAAGAATTTCTTGAGACCTTCTTAAGTTTTCTTTAGCTTAGTTAAGAGTTGAAATAAAGGATTTCCTATAAGAGAATAATTCCTCCCCTTCTCTACCAGTTTGTGATACCCTAGTTAAAGTGCCAAGAGTTGTTATACCTGAAAGGAAAATTCCTAATCGGTTGTCCATTAGGGGCAAAGCTAAAATTGATTAGGATGTGGTCACTTGTAGAGTGATTAGCAAAGTAAACTGTAAGTTAAGGAAATATGCTGTGGCATTTCCCATTAATAAACAGCATGTCTATTTTGCTGTGAATTGATAGTTAATTCGTCCTCTTCTTGTATAGTAATTTCCTATGCATAAAGGTTCAAGGAGGTTTTCCTCCCCTACACAATCAATGAAATCTGCATATAGTTGTGAATTGTAGCATCCATTGTCAATTCTGTCATGATAATAAATGTTAGCGTTAAAGTCTTCTATGATCAGCAGGGGTAAGTTGATGCAACTTTCCTGACCTTTGATGTATTTCCATAAATGAATGCACTTTTCAAGTTGGTTGTGCCCATACACAAATGAAGAAACAAATGTCCACTACAAAAGAATTTCAGATTGCCTACGCCAATTTGGCGTAGGGATGGCGTAGGGAAAGTAATTCCCTACGCCATCCCTACGCCGTATAAGACGTTGGAAAACACAGCGTCGCAAATAATTTCCTACGCTTTTCCTACGCAATTTCCCTACGTCTTCCCTACGTCTATTTCTTTACGCCTTCCCTACGCCTCCTTTCGTATGTCTTTCCTACGCCTTGCCCATGTCTCTTGAAAGTGCAAAATCAAGATTTCCTTACGAATTCCCTATGTCTTCCCTACGCCACCGTAAAGAAAATTCAATATAATTCTTTTATATTTACCTTCAGTCAATACATATCACAACAAAATAAAATATAAACCAAACCGATTATGCCAACAGCAGTAAACACTATATACCTTAAGAGTATATACCATCATAACATTAAAGCACAATGAATATCATGTTCAAATTACAATAAACTTGTTACAAATGTATTTAAGCTACATCATGTCCAACACAAACATTAAAATATAATCTCTAAATAACTTCAACACAGTTGCTTCGTCAAGTTCAAACATCATAGAAACTACATAACAAAACATAATATCAAACACAAGCAGAATATGAATAACTCACGAAGTAGGTCTTATCCCCGATCCTCGCTCCTGCCTCAACCCTCGTATGAACTCCTGCATACAACTCATCTCCTCCCGCATGGAACATAAATCCTCCTATAACTTGTTCGCCGAGCCATCTAATTCTCGATTTTTACTCCTTAGCTTTTGTACCTCCTCTACAAATCTCTTTCTGTCTTGTGAAAGCCCAGACCTAGCACTATAAGTATTGTCTCCATGTATCTGCATATAAATTATACTATCAAATCAGCACAGTTTGCTATTGGATTATGACATGTATTTTGACTACTACTCTTTCATTAAACTTTAATGGATAGTCATGGGTGTTTCAAGCCAAAGCATCGCATTAGACAAGCTGGTCCCATTTGCAAATCACATTATTCCTATTGCTGGATTGGATTGGGAAGCATATAGCAAATAATAATAGTTCTACTTCCATAAAACCAATTAACCTTTTGATAGTCAATGCATTGCTAATATATAGCATACAACAAAATTACGCTAGAAGTATCAGAATCTACATAACATTACAATATAAAAACCATTCAACTAATGAAAACGCCTTTTCTAAAAAATAAATCATATCAAAAAAGTTATTCAATGCAGATTATTTCAAATATTAAAACTGACAAATAACAGCCAAGAAGTTCACCCCAACTCACAAAAACTCAATTCCAAGTTGAGGTTGTTTGTTTGTTTTTTTTTCAAACTCAAAAATAATAATAGTATACTTTGGCTAATACATAGAAGACAAGAGCAGAGATTCACATGCATGCAATGTGACTCATGAAAAATACTATACACCCAAGACATGCTTGGAATTGAAAAAGTATAGTAGAAGTAGAGGCAAAAAACATTAAGTGTAAGAATCTAAAGTCTGCGACTCCAATGTAACACATTTTTGTACTGAAGATGTCTGATTGCATATTAATTCAAGATAACTGAAAATGCTAAAAGAAAAAAAGTATTCGGACACGAACTGATTATATAGAACAAACATAAAAGATTTTAATCTCGTTCATATTTCCACCTTGTTAAGGACACTATTGTCATATTTCAACTTATTTCAGCACTTAAACAGAGTAAAAACAATATTTTGTGTGTATTTTTTTCTTTCTATATGTTATATGCAATAAACAGTAACTTGCATAGAGTATATAAAGTGGCCCAACTTTAATACAGGGTTCAGCGAATGATTTAATTGAACTTGCAGGTTGAGAAATTGGTTATGATAATTTATCTTATTATTTGTGAATTGCTAAATAAGTAAATATAAGCTTTTGAGCAAATGCCCAATCATAAGTTTGATCTAGGAACATCATTCGTTAAGCTTCTTGTCATCCACAAAACCACAAGCATTTGAAAATAAAAGGAAAATAAAACACACTCATACCGTCTGGATTTCTTTTTTCTTCATATTGCATGGTGAAAAAAAAATGCATACCCTAAATACAGCCAACACAAATTTTTTCTACGAAGGCCATTGGACCTGCCAAACAAATAGCACATGATAAATATATACGTTTATTTTCAGATTCCTGAGTTAAATGTTAATATAACTCCAGATGAAACTAGAATATTGACATAATGCTCAACTGTATTGAATATAATTAACTACCTACCTAACAATTTAAGTTCCCTTTTCAAACGTGCACTATCAAAATAGGAAGATAGCACTTTGTCAGAGCCTTTTGGGTAATACAAATGGCACAAAATCCCCCACAATGCAAAAAAATATAACTAGAGCCAAAGGAAACGCAAACAGAAACCATAAAAAGAAAAAAAAAAGGCTTTTCAAACACAAACCATGTCTTATCATCCATGAGGAATTCTATGTATCAAACACAAACTTATACCTGAAATAGTTTGAAAAATTATAAAAAGATGGAAAAGAAGCTCACGTTAGAGCAAGGCAGCAATGAATATTGTAATGCTCGACAGCCAATGCCAATATAAAGCTACCAAGCACCAAAGCTGTAATATCATCCACATAAGCTTTTGCGACATCATCGCTAGCAGCGATTCAAAATAGCGGAAATAAAAACAAAGGCACCAGGGATGCAATAGCCGTTGGTACAGCTCGGTTAACCACCAAAAAAAGACCCACGCAAGCCAACGACGACAGTATGAAGAAAGCGGCGATAGATAACAAAAGCGACGGTAGAGACAGTGGTGGTTCGGTGGAAGCCGCGCATTTTCGATGGTGATTTTTTGAATTAGGGGTTTAATTTCGGAGAGGAGGCACTGAAGGAAGGAATGGCGGCGAGGTATTAGAGTAGGGGTTTTTTTGGTAAAGTAAGAAATGGGAAAATTTGCTGCGCGTTGAAATTTAGCAGGGGCTAGGCGTAGGGATGACATTTGCAATACGTAGAGAGATTCCTACCCATTCCCTACGCTAAGCTGGAAATAAAAATAATAATTAAGGCGTAGGGACAACGTATAGGCTACCCTCGAATTCTCTACGCGTATGGTTTTGCCTACACCGCGCCTACACCACGTAGGGATGGCGTAGGAAATTTCGAGTTGGAAAACTAGTCATTTTCTAGTAGTGGTCATACCTAGTTTATTTCAAAAAAGGCAGGTAATGAATTGTTCATCTTTATGGATCACGTCCACACCCCATTTTTTTTTTTGTCTCATGACACCATAATCCTACTTTTGTCTTGATGTCCAATATCATAAGTGAATTCCCAGTCCATACTAATAAAGTTCGCTACTTTTTAAATTTTCCCCTCTGTAAGTTTGCTTTCCAGTAGTCTAGCAATTGAAGTTTGTCTTTGTTTTAAAGCGTATGTCAAATTGTTTAGAATGGGAGTTAAGGCCCTTTACATTCCATACAACCATATTCATTGGGAAATATTAGGTATATTTCTTTCTAGTTCCATGTGAAATGAAATGCTCACAACTGTCTTTATCATATTTTTCATTTAGAACTTAAGTATGTTACCAATGTTTTTCCATGTAGGATTGTCGACTACCATCGCTGTCTTTGTGTGAATTCAAAAAAAATCTCCCAAGCATTGTTTTATTCTTTATTTGGGTCTCGTTTATGTACCTATGGTTGTATCTTAAGGTTTTTGATGCAAGTCATGGTGCATTTCTTGATCAGGTGATTGCAGTGTTGCTGTTTCTAAGTTATGGACTGGATCCGCATTTGGTTGGTCTTTTTCCAATCGTGCAATGACATTTGCTCCTATATTTCCTTTATAGGCTCATCGGTTTATTGAGACTATTCTACATTATCATCCATTGGGCCAATAGAGTCAAAATAGTTTGAACCCATTTGGTATGTTTGTATGGAATTTGAATTGGCATGTAAAATGTTCAACAAACCGAGGCTAGTTTGAGATGTTGTAATATTTTTGTTATTAAGCTTGTTGTGACTATAAAGCAAATGATCTGTACCGATTTATATTCTCTGCATCTAGCAATGTTTCTAAACACTTGAGTTCAGTTTCAGCTGGAGCTTTAGTCATTTCTCATATCATGCAAGGTTGAGGTTCCTGAGATTTGTGTTGCAAGCCTGTAGTTTTTACACGTTGTGCCTACGGTATTCCTTGCTGATTTATGTGTATTTCCTATTGCATGTCCTTTGCTATTACACTTTGTTTTCCTTGATGCATTGTTTGTGAGTTTACCTTTTACCAAGCACTTATATCTCTGGTTCGGGTCTCTGCTGCAAGCGCATATTGTCCACTCTCCATTATTTGTGCGTTTTCCTTCTGCGACTGTCCAAAGTTGGTCGAACTATTAGTATCATGTTGTTGTTTGAATGACCCTTATCTTTCGCTATTTCAGGCAACTACATCTTTTCAAAAGCACAAAATTTCAGTGGATACCCAAAAACATTTACAGTTTGGACATACTATCAGTTTTCATTTATACCCAACCGGTTGCATGAACATCTCATTATTTTTGGTCACAATGGATACTTCACTAGAGAAATCAATGCCATTATTGATTTCAACTAGAATCCATGCAAAGAAAATTTAACCATTCCTTTAGTGAATTAGTCCATCTTTATAGGATTAATTGATGCGATTCTACTGATTTCGTCCTTAAACCAAAAATTGAGTTTTTAATCTTGGAAAGCGGACCCAAAACTGGAATGGTCTGAAGAATTTCCTTATTAAGATTCATCTTTGGTACCCATTGCTTCATCACCGTTAGTTTACTATCATAGAAATAGATATCCCCTTCCAATATTCTCTTACAGTCTTCCTAATTTTCAAATTTAATCACATAAAAGCCATTGTCTTTGGTGTGGATGTGAAAGTCTCCTATTAGTTTCCACACCTTTTCAATATATGCTTTAAAATAATAGTATATAGGTGTGACCATACTACATCTTTAATACTACTAATGAGAATTCCATAAACTAATTTCAACCGCGTCTTTTTGAAATACCCAAATTACCCTTCACTCATTCGCTTACTTCCCACTGCGTCATTCGCATACACTTACTTTCCCCTGCATCCATTCGTCTCATTCCCCTTCTCCCTTCCTAAATCCTAATTCTCTTCCTCCCCGAATTCAATTACAAAATTCCACCTTATATTCATCCCTAAATTCAATCTCACCAGTCACGTATCTTCCTCGGCATCGATCTCCTTAAACTTCGAACCACCAAATTCGATCCCGGTTCTTCAGTGCCCTCCCTATTAATCTCCAATTCCCTTCAACCCTAAACTCGACCTCACCAGCAATGTGACTTCCCTGGTATATATAAAAAGTTGTAGTTCTATAGGATGAATTACCTGGTCATGACAAGAGACGTTGCAAGGGGAACATTGTAGCCAAGTGAGGGAACTACGAGTGTCTACGACCATAGCGTATGATTTTGAAGGTGTGCTAAGTTTGATGGTAGCAATGTAGTTTCCAACACGAAGGAAGCACCTGGAGAAACTGGAGAGGATATATCAGAGTTTCTAGAACGTTCTAACGAAAGAGTAGATGGTTTCTTCAAAATCCAAGCAGTAAGTGAATGAAATCTGATATCATCATGGTCGAGAATCGTGGACAGTAAAGGATTAGTATACGAAACAGGGTTGTGAAGGGCAAGTTCGATGCCTTCATGATAGTTTTTTGATTTGCTGTGAACTGAAGAAAAAAATTCATAGAGAACAACATATTTTTGTTACACAAGAAGCTAATATATATAAAGTAACAAAGGATATCCAAGAAAAGATGGATTAAGTAAATTGATATCAAATGCATGATTCTACCGTTGATTTTCGGTGAGTATTCCCTAGCAAAAGCGACTGAACAGAAGAGAAGAAACGAAGCCAAGAGGAGTGAAGACCTCAGTTCTTCTCAATTCAATATTGATTTTATGACATTGAGTTGTTTTGTCTGCTTATATAGAGAAGACTGTGCCCAAAGATAATTGCAAATTTTCTTTGTGTGTGAACGGATGTTATGGCTTTAATCTCACGAATTTGGACTGTTTGGTTAAAATTTCTCTTAGTTTATGGATTTTAATTGGATTGTGACATTTTTTATTGCACCTTAACGATTTAGTTATGAATGTAAATGTATACATGTTAGCTTTATTATTTACTACCTTCTGGCACTCCTTTGGAAGATGTCTATCCATCTATAGATATCAATTTAAGAACCATAAGAATTTATTTCCATTACCTAATGTAAATAATAAAGTTTTAATATTCAGACATATATTGTAGTAGAGAAAAAGATTCAAAGAGGTCAGTTGTTCCTTTTATGTAAGAAACCTTTGTCATTGATGTCATTTTTAAAATTTCTTTGTTGTGTACATGTTGACTAATGTCTGCATGCAACATCTTTGAAAACTTTTCATACAATAATAACTATGAGTTAATGTTAGTTTAGAACCAAGTGTGAAATGGATGCTCTACCAATTCCAAAAGTATGTAATTTAAAATAATTAAAAGTATGAGTTAATTATTTCTTTTTTACAAAATGATAGAGATGAACCTACTTGAAAATCTTTTGAATATAAGACACCTATTGTGAAAAAGGTTCATCTATGTCCTAAGTTTATGACTGGACCATACAAATTTCTCTATACCTCTACTTCAAGCCTTATTCAAACCAACCTGCAAAACTGACATAATTATCGGTGAGAAACTTGAATCCAGGGTTTATGATTTCTTCGAACTGGCCAGAAATACATGTATAACTGGTCAGAATAATAGATACAAGCAATTTTGGTTCCATCAAATTTTTGATTGTGGAAAAGAAAAGAAAAAAACAAATCTTATAATCGAAAATAAACTGTCTTACGGTATTTGGCCTCGTGGATATCAGCTATAACTACTATTCATCTTGCAATGAAAACATTTATATGAAGAGTTATAAGTATATCGCATGTTCAGAAATAGCTTATAAATAGGAAACATGACTGATAAATTTCTTTGTTAATTGAAGTGTTTTGAATATAAGATTACTATTGTAAGATACACGTTTATTAAATGACACTCATAATTAATAGGTCTTCTTTTTGTGCGGTCAATTTCATAATTTTTGCATGTGTTTTGGTTCTTTGGTCGTGAAAGGAACCTACATGTTACAAATAAAAAGAATAACCTTCATGTTATGGAAAAAACGAAAAAATTATATGGTCCAACGATCAAATGCAGGTCAATCTAAACCTGCGTATATACTCCTAAATTATAATTATAATTTCCCGATATCTTTTCCTGAATCGATTGTAGTATTTTTCAGTATCACACATCTTTTTTTTACTAAAATCAACGGGGTCATAGAACTTTAGGGGGATAGAAAATGGAATTTACTCTTCAGTGATTATAGTTTTCCAGGATCTACTTGTCGTCTTGTATGGCCTGTCTACCTTATGATGTGTGTTTGGAGTTGCTAACGGATGTTGGCTTATCCAAGGAGGAATTCTATGCGATGATAAGAGAGGGAATCCTATGCGATCAGATAAGATTGTTTTAGATATGCCTTGTGCATTAGGGTTTCAGCAATTCCAAAACCGTGACGTATCTTGTGTTTTGTCCATGTGAAGTTTTACACATAGCGGTTTTTGACTGCGATAAGATTGCACCATGGTAAACCCATACGTAATTCAATTAATCAATATTGATCGGTCCCAAACTCATTTGGGGTGGTCCACATAAGATTACTTGCGGACAAATATTACATGCAGTCTCTCAACTCAAACAACCTGCCAATTGCTTGACCTAGGCTATGTAGGGTTATTGTCAACTCTGATCTTATATGATCTCATAAACTATGCTTTAGATGAAATTAATTCTAACCTTATGTACTTTATGTTACTCTTAGGTACATGATCTTACAAAAAAAGTTAACTCAACTTCACTCATCATTAATCGTGCTTTTTTCAACAAAGTCTGATTACTTCTTATCGCTGCATCATTATGTATCATAAGGAGTGGATTTTAGGATCGAATTTTATTCATTTTTAGGTATACAACTCTTTCTAGTACACTCACGTATTCGATCAAATTGAATCATTTTAGTTTCTTTTGTATGTCATATTATTTACTTCCGTTGTATATTCATATGAACTTATCATAGGCATACTCTATGTGTATCAAATAAACATATTTATGTTTGTGAAAATTAATCAGTGAATTTAATGAAGTATTTGGAACCGTTTTGGTATCATTGGACTTAAGATTGTATACATCTATATGTATCAATCTTAAGATTTTACCAACTCTTATGTCGCTCTCATTGAATGGGTGTTTTCCTCTTAATCGTTTGATATACAATTCACCAGTACCATGATTCATAATCATATGATTAAGGAATTATTTCACAAACTTGTGGCTTAGTTTGTAATTCCATAATAACCGTAAGATTTTAGGTACTTCTAAATTTTCTAAAGCATCTTTTTGTTATGAAAACAAATACCACCATTCTAGATTTGTTTTATAACGAACATTCATACTATTCATATTAAAATAAAACTATGTCTATTTTCATTCAAAACTGAAAACAAATATCGATTCATAATTAATATTTGGTATGTTTATGAGAACAATTTTCGTAACTTGATACATCCACTTAGAAGTGTTATATGATATGCTCCCACTATTTCCACCATACTGTAATAACATACGATATAAGAAGCTCCGTTCAACCACTTATTATGAGATTTTATTTCATTCACTATAAATAGATTATAGTCATGAGTTTCAAATCAATTATCTTTAACTCGAAGAATTAATTTTTGTAGAAAACAATTTTCTATATGCAAATAAAATTAGAATGGAAATCACATTTATCATTCCATATTAAGTATCTTTTAGAACTTTATACAATTCTCATTTCCGATGTCACTTCATGAAGCGGAAGTGACTATGCACTCTCTTCATGCTAACTATGTCTAAGTTACATCCACTCTCGTACATTCGCTTTGCATTCCAAATTTTTGAACCGTTCAAAAGGAAACCTTTACTACAAGATCTAATGAACACTTTACAGAAGTGAATTTGGTCATCCTTAACATTTAAGGGTTTCAAAAGTTGCACTTTACGTAAACTGATCAAACTGACATTTTAATGATCGATTTCCTTGGTACATCTTGTAACTCTCAGTTTAGTGCTACATCTAAAACAACAAGATCCTTACTATAATCAATCTTATTGAATACACGATCTCACACATGGTTTATTTTCTTATTCCAAATGAACTAGTTTCATCGAAGTTTCATATATTACAAATCATGACTATTCATCATGTAACATTTATATGCGATCAAATATATATTAAATATCCATAGTCTTGTATTACTTAAACGTTCAAAACTCATAAATGACATTTCATAGTCACAGACAAATAAACACGTAAGTAACCAAGTTAGGAATGTATTTAGTAGTTGTGTAATTAGGCGCTTACATGGTCCTGAATTGATAACATGCAAAAGATTTATTCGTTAGTATATTTTATATTTATTTTGTCGATCTTGATTCGATCTATTTGTATATTTTAACCAATAAACATGTTATAAATTTATATTAGTTGCATAGATTATCAATGTAGAATATTTTAACTTTACATAGCATATATGTTTACAATATTAGAAAGGTTAAGTGTTACCATTCCATTTTTCTAATAAGGCTCCAGCTAGATTTTTATATTTCTCAAAATCCTAAGAAAAGCATAGAAATCTTTCGATTCCTCTAGTGTGTATTAAGGCTCACTTGCCTTGGGATTCTAACCTTAAGGAATATCAGCAAATCTTTGGCCCGCAAGTGATGGATAACACATTATCAACTGTATCATATAAAATTTCTAACCCATAGTCTTTGTCCTAATCTCATCCTAACCTTAAGGAATATCTACAAATAGAGAAATATTATCCACTCATAACCACCATTTCACCACGGCCTAAATATAATTCATATTCCTTGAGGAATATTAATAAATACGTGCATGTATCTTACCTCATCTAGTCAATATATTAACAGTACTACACATAACATCTCTAGCTTGAGGAATATCAATACTAAAGAGTATGCAAGTAATATATTAATATAAAAATAGTAGAGGAAAACTTATATAGTAAGGATTTATAATACACACAGACACATATACATACATACATACACATATACATACATACATACACATATACATACATAAATTTAGCTATATCGATTTAGAGAAAAATGTATTTCTTACGAAATACCCTCATGTTTCAAAGGTTAGATACATCTGAAATCACGGTGTATGTACCATATATATATGTATTTACTCTAATCTTATTTGGCTTTCTTTCAAGTTCCACATAATTTTATACATATATGGTTATACAAGTATTAACTTATTTATAACTTTTATAATTTTTCACCCATATAATATATACATGTATCATGTTAACTAAATCTTATTTAATAAATTTTAATTCTTATTAATAAAATCATATTTAATTAATTTATTTTATTTTATATAAAATTTCTAAAATTTTATACTATTCATCTTGAACTATTTAAATAGTTAATCGACAATAACATTTAAAGTTCTTTTATGTGTATATATCAATATATGTATACAGTTTAATTAATTAACTTTTAATTGATTCTATTAGTAAATTTTATTTAATTAAAAAGTTTAATTACATATTTTAGCTAATTTGAAAATTTAATTTTGTTTATCATAAACAGTTTTAAGATAAATAAATAACTATAACAAACATAGTTATACATACATATAAATATATATATATATATATGTGTGTGTGTGTGTGTGTTTTCTAATTAAATAACTTTTAATTAATTATTTAATTTATTTTAATTAATCATATTAATTAAATTTTAAAATTTCAAAATTCATAATTAAATTTCTCAAAACAATTATGGAAATTTTGAATCCATTCTATCCTTTTTCAAAATTTTCTTTTTATATTTAAATTTAATTTTAAATTTAAATATATTTTAAATTATAAAACAAAATTTGAAAATTAGTCTAAGGCCCAAAACAATTTGGGTCCTTATATTAAGAATAACGATTGAGCTTACTTCATCTTTCAAGTTAGGCTAGTAGCTAGATTGGGTAGAGTACTTGCTACCCAGACCTACACTTAGGCACTACCTTTATAAACATCCTATTAAATGGGTAGGTTTTAATTATATTGCCTAACATTGCTAATTTACGTCATATAGACCATTTGGGCTCCGATACTATTGAAGTAACAAGGCTAGTAGGAAGCGGGAGAAGTGGGTAGATTTTAATTTTTTTTTTTCTATATTGGATATGTTAGGCATATGAAGTCTAAGGGTTATTATATCCAACCTAATATTGTATTATATAAAATCTCATTTTATCTAAATTGTTCAAAATGGAGTTTCATAAATATGATATTCATTTAAATTAGAGTATATCTAACCTTATATGCATAAGTGTGTAGTAGTTAATTGTTTTGCATTATTATCTTGGCAAGTGAAGAGTCAAACTGCTAATTATGTAAATTATTCAATAGGTCATAAATGTAACGAATCTGCAATTAATTAGAAATAGCATTTACAACTTTTACAAACAATTCACCAAATTTTACTTATTTTGTTTAAAGAAAATTAAATTAAATGAGTTTTAGTTTATAAGTGTATCTAATACACTTGTATATGTGTATAGTGCAAGTGTAACAAATATGAAATGTATACAACGACCTGGAATTTTATCACTTTGATTTGTGAATATTTAATTAATTTTAAACGTTCAATTAATGATTTTTAATAGTCAAATAACTCTCTTTTAATTAATAAGTAATGACATCAAACTCATTTTGAAAGTATGTTTAGAGAATAGATAGTTCGACGAAAGATTGAAAATATGACCGAAAATCGTTTTTCGGATTTTTGACTTTTTATCGAACGAAAGTTGACGCAACGTTGATGCACATATATGTACACTTTTGTAACATACACTTATACCTATTATAAGTGATTTCATAAATTAAGTAGGATTAGAGAAAGTAAGTATAATTTAAGAAATGATTAATTAAAGAGATGTGACTTTTACTTTTTAAAATAAAGAAAAGTGGATATTTCCTTCTTAATTTAATTGCATTAGCACATAACATCATTAAAAAGTATAAGGCCATGTGAATGGGAAGTGGCGTATGAGTTGGCACTTTGGAAAGTGGTAAAAGGGTATGGAAAAGTAAGGGTATTTTGATAATTTGGCTAAGGGGTATTTGGTGTCTTTTGCCATTTTTCCATTTTTATAAAAAAGCATCTTCCATTTCATTTTAACTTTGATTTCATTTCCATCTTCTTCCTCTTCTTTTCCATGTCTTTCTTCTTCTTCATCCGCTCCATTACAAATTCTTAAGTCCAAACAAAGAAAGCACCACTATACTTCATACATTCATATCCTTTTTTACTCTATTTTTCCAGTCTTCTTCCTTCTTCCTTTTCATTTGGCCATAATTTCTATAAAACCACTCCAAATTCAATGATTATTTTTTTGAAACCAAATAGAATTCAATAAGTAAGAACTTTCATATTAATCACTTTCTCAAATTTTGAGAGTAGCAATGTCAAAATTCCTTTTTCTACCAAAGTCATTAGTTGTCCAAGATTTATAACCCCGAAAATACCTCCTCTTCATTCGTTCATAACATTCACAAAACAAATCCAAATCGAGCGATTCTTTTATTTAAACCGAAGAGAATTGAATAAGGAAGAACTTTCGTACTGGTCACCTTTTCAAATCCCATTTTCTAGCCATGTTTTTAAAGCAAAAACTTAAACCCAAAGCCCTACCTTTCCATCATGGCCAAGCCCATCTAGAGTTATTCCGGAATTTTTGAGCTAGTGTTTACATGTAGCAGGGGTTGGTTGGTAGTAGCAAAGAGTAGTGGGCTTTTCTCGAGGTCTTGGTTGCTTTGAATGTGAGATTTCTTACTTTAAAAGTTTGTTTTGAAATTGAAAAAATATGGTAATAATTTAATGTTAACATATAGTGTGGTATGTATGTGTTGTGATGTTCTTATGTTATTGTTTGCTTGCGATTCTTTCTTGGAAACAGATGACATAAATAACAGTTTCGTTGCAGGGGATAAAAGTAAAGAGAATGGAAGTCGAAGTGTCTCCGTAGCGAATAGGTCGCTACAGAAGCACATCGAAGAATAAAAATATTATAGATGGATTCTAAAGGATTCCTCGCCTTATTAATTTTTATTTACAATATTATTGGTTATGTAAATGCTTGTGTTTTTGGAATGTGAATGTTGCTTAGTTATAGTTAACCTACTTGTTGTTGGTTTTATTACGACGTAGAAATCCCATGCTCACTTTTTAGCGATTTACTACTTGTTTTCTAATACGTTTTGAAATGTTTTTCGACCGAATTTTGTTTTTCAAACCTTTTTACAAGGGTAATAAAGTGGTTTAAATATGGAAAGAAAATGGAGTTTAAAGGTTATTTGATTTACAAAAACAAGTTTAAATGTTATGGTCCATACAACTATAATCGCTATGGATGTAATTTGGAATTTTATGATTTTTGTAAAGTAAAAAGAGCTATCTATTTTTAAATATTTTGAAAAGTCTTTTCAAATGTGTTTATAAGTATTTAAAAAGGAATTTTTAAAGATTTAAATATATTTTTAAGAATTTATTTAGTTATTTAAACAAGAGGTTTAAATTTTACGCCTTTGTTTTCAAAAGTCAAGTTTTGTTAAAAGTGTCCATCTTTAAAGGGATGTTTTAAATAGAAGTTCAAACTTGTTTTAAAGAGTTTTAAAAGTAATCTTAAAGAAGGAGGAATCATGGATTACAAAACTATTGTTGTAATAAATGTTTCCAAGAAAAGGAAAGAGATTATGGACTATAACATTTTTGTTATAGTAAATGGTTTCGAAAAATTGTAAAGGAACTTGGTTTATAACACTTTGTTATTATTGGACAAGTTGTTTACTTTTGTAAAAAGGGAAGATGTTTTAAAGTGGTTTGGAATTTATTAATTAAAAGGTGTTTGCTTTTATAAAGGAAAAATGTTGTGTTTCTATTCAAACTTTGGTTTAAATAAGTGATTTGGAAAATGTTTCTAGAAATAAATGTATTGGAACCCTCGGATCCTATTTTAATTTCTAGACTTCGAGGTATGAAATTTATTTCTATTTTTAAAGTTAGAAGTGTCATCGAGTCAAGATTTGAGAGGTAATGATAGGCCAACTTGATAGGTTTCATTTCTAACCAATGAAAAGTACTAGTTTAATATTGAAGACTAGAAATAAGTTTTTTTGGAATTGGTTTTCATATTTGTTTTAAAAAGTTTTTTCTTTTTACAAGGGATTTCATTGTCAATGCCATTAAATAACACAAAACAAATATGGTAATGTAGTGCTAAAATGTTGACAAGTTTATGGAAAGTAAGTCGTCTTATATTTAGCACTAAAAGCCAACGAGCATACTTTTCTTTATCTGTGAGATCTAAAATCAAAGTGTATAAACAAGGTAAGACTAGGAGTAACCAGTTCTCTGACTTACCTGACTTCATTTTTGGGTGAGAGATAGAGTAGTTGAAATGTTGAAAACGTGATAAGTATCAAAGGGTTAACTTTGATAAATAGGTCATGATTAATTAAGTATATGAAAGGTACTTCATCGTTTACTTGACACCAAATTCCAAGTATGGAAACTCGTCTCTATTTTGAGAATTAAAAATGTATGTCGAGACAATGATAGTTTTCTAACTATTCCGATTTCATTGTTAATCGAGGGATAGTACTGTTTTAAATTGAAAATTGGTTATGAGTATATGATGTTCCATTTTCCATATGCAAAATTATATACTTACATCGGATAGTGGTTTGTCCTCTATCGATAACTAGACCTATTTTGACTTAGAAAATATATGAAAGCTTCGCGATTTCATGCGGTTTAAGATTCTCTTAGGAGAACTCATTCTAGTGAAACGACTCTCTCTTTAAGGGGTATATTTGAGATTCCCTTATGACTCTTATATAGTCCACTTACTTTTGAAAGAACCAGGATTGAGTCAATCAAAAACTATCGAGAGACCGGATCAGATAAGCATGAGTTATCCAAAAAACACTTCGAACTAGCATGTGCATTCCAATTGAAGACATCTTGAAGATGATGGAATCAATGACAGATTTTTTTTGAAGTGCAAGGGCTACTTGCTACTAATCCTGAGGATGTAGTAAAAGTAGTACCTTCGATTTGTTCATAACTTGAACAACTTATATGGATGAATGCTAGCATTGCATTGTTGTCTGGAGGGCAATGTTAGCATTCCAAGTGGAATTTGCTAAAAAGTAAAGTGTAGTCTCAAGCCTCACACCTGGTAATGACTAAAACATAGGATACGCTTCAAGATCATGTGGATCGCACCCATTAGGGTATGCTCATCACCTGATCTAGATCGATATTTATGAATTTATGTATGCTCGGGGCCCGTTACGGTTGTCAGATGCAACTATGGTGATGGCATATTTGGTGCTATCCACGAAGGGGTAGGCCGGTTCAGACTCGTAAGGGGTCTATGTGTGGCCTCGGTACATTTTTCTAGAGGTGTACTGTGTTAAACAGTACCCCAGTAGCCTTATCATCGTATGAAATCCATTTTCCAATGCGTGTCTTTACGGACTTTGTTGTATACTAAATATGCTGGAATGTAATTAATGTTACCATTTCGGCTATGATTCCATATTTATTTTAAACCTTAGACATTATTATAATACCACAAGGTTTCCTATGAAATGGTTTGGTTATCGTAAGGTAAAAACTCATTCGTGTTTATGCGCGGCGTGGTCTTATGAGATACCTTTATTTTTGAAAGGTTTTATAAGATATAACAACCCATTTAATTTGTTTTGAAATTGTATATGAGAGCGCTTATGTGTTAATGCTATAAAAATGTTTTTTATTGTTTTTAAATTGGTAAATGAAATAATTTTACCTAGCATTATAATTTATATACAAAAGATTAATTTTCAAAAATAAATATAGTTATTTTTGTTATGATTGTTTATTAGGAAAGACTGATATTTATTCATCATTATTTGTTGATTGATTATTTATGCTCGATCAGTTTATGAGTATTTGTTGTTTGATTGAATTAAATACGAATACCTTGTGAATTCAGTTTCATAACTTGACTATAAGGCATTCGTTAATAATGTTGATTTAACAAATTTACTTTGTTAAAAGGGTTACTGTAACAAAGGAAGTTATTATATAAGGATAAATTTGGTTTATAAGGTGTGTCTTATAAAAGAAAGGAAGATTTTTGAGAATTTAAATCCCGGTGTCTTTGAAAAAGGTTTCAAATGAGTTTTTCTGAAAAAAAGTAATAATAGTATTAGTTGAAAGTATTTATGTGATGACCCACCTTCTCAACGCTCAGAGATCGACACTAATACATCCTCGGTATTCACGTGCCGTAAATCCAAGTGCTGGAGAGACAGATTATCATGGGGTAAAGAAAATAAAGATAGAAAACAAGACAATAATGTAATCTCACATCATATTCAACACCTAATTATATATATGAGTAGTATATGAAATTACTCCAAATTGCTCCATCAGAGTTCTAGTAAGTACTAATCCAGCCAGGATAGTTATAACTACCTATCCTTACAAGTGCTAGTAAATACAAAATACAAAATACAACGGAATTAGAAATAGATGATTACCTATATAGGACCCTCCAGCTTCATGCTCCTTGATCCCTTCTAAAATGATCCATGCTACCTTATTACTTGTCTACCCGAAAAAATTGGGCACCCAGAGTTTAAGAGGAAAGAAAATAAACTCCGGATCAGTCATGGGACTGGTATGAGAAACTCAAAATGCAGATATTTGAAAACAAATGGTATCTCATAAGACCACACCGCACATAAATATGGAACGAGTTTTTACCTTATGATAACCAAAACATTTGCTTCGCAAAATCTGGAAATATTATTTTTAATGACATTCTTTTGAAAATACTTTTCAAATAAACTTATGAGTCTTAGCTGAAATTGTTACATTAATTAAATTCCAACATATTAGCTACAAAGTAGGTTCTACAATCAAGTTCGAAGGCACTTATTGGAGAATGGATTTCCATACAATGGCAGGTAACATACTACCTTCCATACAGTACATATCTAGAGGGATGTACCAAGGATTAACATATTTTGAAACCTCTACACCTGGCAGGGCCGGCCTACCCGCGGACCCAACTTGGTGGCGGATAGAACCGAATATGACATCACACCGGTCGTAACCGACCTATCCGAGATCCCATAGCATAAAAACATACTCGACATATATAGAGTAATCTAGAAAGGTGATGACCATAACCTAATGGTTCCAAACCACATAGCCTCACGGTATGCCATGTTTAAGCCATTTTTGGGTGATGAGGCCCGAGGTAACAGTTGACTTTCACATAGCACATTCTACTTTGAATGCCACAATGCCATCCAATGATCACACAACTGATTTCTACAAATGTATAACTCCTGAGCTCATATGTCTCAAGAAAGGGTGTTAAGCTAAGAGAAGTTTCCTTCTTTGCCACCAAATAGATGATACGTTTATAAAGATCAATCAATGTGATTAGAAATGCAATATTAGACATTCGTCCATACAATTTGTCTAGGAACAGGACAAACCAAAGGAACTCTCCTACCACATCATGTCGGGAATCATCCCTAGGATTGGTAGCGAGCAGCCTTGCATCGAAGATCAAATGAAGATACTACTGCCATATATATATATGATATGGGAAATTTCCTCGAGGGTCAGTGACAAGCAGCTCTTTATTCAATTTACTATCATTCCATATCTTTACTTTGAATACATAAATTGGTTCGAAGTGGTTTTTGAATAAGAATCAAGCAAATCCAACCCCGATTCCTTTGAACCAATCATCGATAAAAAGATGTTAGGTAAATAGGTGCTGATTAATTACTTCCTTTTTATCAAAAATATTTTCTAGAGATATATATCTTTAAAACATTTCTTTTCGGTACATACGGAATCATTAAACCTCTCTTTAACATTGGAAATACCAAATAATTTTTATAAGTCACATTCGGAACATTATTGAGTAAAAAGGGTTGATAGAAATTATATTAATTCTACTCAACATCAATTTATGTATTCAACCTTTACTATCCATCGAATAACGGTGAAATAACCTTTCAAATTCACATGGATAGTATGTGTTCCCTCCTTAGAATTTAATACCAAGTATAAGAAGATTATCTCTATAAAATCTAAGTTGTAATAAATTAAATTTGTAAATTTGAATCTTTTATACTTGTCTCGTTTCCGACATTGTCTATTCCTCGCCCAGGAAAGAGGCTAGGTGAGCCAGGGCATTGGTTGTTCTGGAACAACACCTTGCATCTGGATCTCATGAATAGAAAAATCCAGTCTACTCATCGGCTTTTAGAGCCAAGATTAAATCACTTGATTTTAATAGCTTTTCTTTAAATCATTTATTTAAACCTTTTTTAAATAAATTATAAAACCCTTAAATCATCTTTAAAGTACTTATTTATTTATTTGAAAACATTTATAAAATATTTGGGAAAGAATACTTAAGTTTAAAGCCATATTTCACAAGTTATTATAAGTGCTACAAAAAGTGTTGTGAATAGTGCTGCGAATAGTGTTTTAAAAGCTTATTTGATTAAAACAACTTTTCGATCATTTAGAAATCCATTTTTATAACTTAAATATCTTTTAAAACATTTTAAAATATTTATAGAATTTATTCTATATTTTTAAAGAATTAAAAATATCAATTTTATAGAATTTGTCGCTTTGGTTTTTGAACTACCAAACCACAACTATTTTGAAAACTTGATTTACTCATATTTCACAATCTACTAAAAAAAATCTCAAACCTTTTCTTTTATTTGAAAACTGTGATTATAATAGTTTGGAAAATTCGTATTACAAAGAATTCCGACTCCGAATCCATCGTTAAGTGGATTTAACTTTCAATGGTGCAAAATCGCAAATTGTCGTTACGCATCGCGCCAATTTTAACTTCATTTTTGTTTCCTTTTCAAACTTTGTCAAAACACTTTTAAATGTTTATAAAACATTTCTAAAACATTTTAAACCAAATTCAAAGAGGTTTAACATTTCATATATATCATTTCATTTACAAAAAGGAAAGTGATTTTCTTTGTGATATTTTGACGTGTATTTAAACGTGACCTATTTTACACATCCTAACAACAATATTTCACAACTAAACATGATGATCAAATCATAGAAACCAAACAACATATCATATCATTATCCAAAGTATATACATAAATATAAGTGGAGTTTTCTTACCTCGGATTAAACGATTAACTTAAAAATGGCCATATCTCCGCCAACTTGAATTTAAAGCTCACGAACACTCGGACTTTTTCCTTTAGATGGCTTAGCCTTGACCTTGGAGGCTTGGATGACTCACGGCCTAGCTTAGGGGAGGGAGAAAGGCTCAACTATGAGGAAATAAGGCAGTGGCCGTGGGTAATGTGAGTGGAAATGAGGAGTTTTGAAGTTGTTTGATATATGTTTATATACTATATAATTTAATTTTCTTTTGCAAATATCTTTGCCATTATTTCTTTAAGTATGGAAGCCATGAAAATGAAGAAGGATAAGTGAGGAAAATGAAGAAGGATAAGTGAGGAAATGAAGTAGAGATGGTGTGGTATTTATAGGGTCAGAAGAGGGAAAAAAATCATAGATATTTTATGCACTTACAACACCTACTTCATCACCACCCACCTCCCTCCTTACATCACCTTACACGGCCATGAACTCCCCCCTCCATGTGCTTATACTTTGATGGTAAGTGTTGACTTGGAGAAAGCTTAAGTGTTAAAGATTTTTAAAAAATATCTTTGATATTTTAGGATATATATATATATATATATTTAAATGTATATACATATATGTGTGTGTATATGTGTGTTTATGTGCATATGAATGTCTTCATGTATGTGTACATGTATATGTGCATATGTATGTCGCATTTACTCCACAACATTGCACAACATCTACACGTTGAATCGTTACGAATTCCGATTTCGATTTTCGATCATATTTTCTCTTCTTAGTTAATATACATATATTCGTAAATAAAATTTGAAATAATATTTCTATCATTATATAATAATTAAAAGAGCTTATTTAATAACCAAAATAATTACTAAATCATTTAAACTCCATTTTAATTCAAAAATCAATTCTTCCAAAATAGCGACATTTATTAATGATGCCAAATAAAATAAATTATTTTATTACATAATCTTACTCATATGGATAATTGAGTATATGTATCCAGCTCTGTGTACGATGTTGGATGGCTAAAGAATTATTTATCGATAAAACGATTTTTGGTCATTTTATCGATATATATTCCAAGGTATATATTTTTGTAAATATTTATTCAAAATGAGATTTCCAATATTATTTATTATTAAAAAATCTTATATTTGAATATTTTGAAATTTTTCTGAAATAATGAATTTCCGGGTCGTTATAATTTATAAGTATAAGTATTTTCAAAAAGAATTTTGAGTAAGTACATCTTCTTTGGATATTTGGGGGAAACATCTCAATTTTTTTATGATGATTTGAATAACCTTCCAAGTGACAATCGGATGTTTGCTCAGGCGGACGTTGTAATGCACCGTAAAATATTCCCTTTGTCATTGTACGATCAAAATGAGTTCGAATCCGAACGAACCTAAGGAAAGTTTTAGGAAATAATGTTCTGAAGCTATTTTTTATATATATATGAGAAATATATGCAGTATTGTTTCAAATGAGATTCGAAAAAAAGAATTATTTTATGTAAACTAGTTCGAGTGGCTTGAAAGTGACTAAAAACGGGCAGGAGGTGCGTTCGAATGGAAAGCACTTCTCTTAAGTATTACCCTTCTTGGTAAAGAGATATATAATACTATTTGGTTGGACCCGATACCTTGGCATCGTTTTGGTGTTATTCGGTTTATATGTATATTTTCTATGGATTAAAATGTATAGTATCATTTCAAAAAGGTTTTGAAATAAAAACTAGGAATTTAATTCTAAAGTTTTCTTAAAGAAATGGATTCAAAATAAAAAGATATTTTGATTAAAGAGTGTGTTGATAATAGAATTTTTAAATAAATTAAATTTAATAAGAAGATTTTAATAAACTTTGTTTTATTAAGACCGTGTCTCTTATTTCAACATCTAAGTTGTGTAAACTATTTTGATGTTATTGGGCCAGCTAATAAATGTCTTTACCTTAGAGATGTCTAAGGAAAAGTAGACTCTAAGACCGAGTTTGGATACCAGCATCCTACTCTTCTTAGCCACCTGACAGACCAGATGGGTAAAGAGATTAAAGTGGTCAACTCAGTTTTAAGACCCAAATTTATTTTGGGCCTACATATGAAATTAAGATAAGATAAAAGATCAAATCAGATAGTTTTATATACTCTCAGAATGTAATAGAGTATTATACAAGTTTAAAACTTAATTTTCATTTTATGAAATGTTTTCATAAATAATTTTGGGAAATGAAAGAGAAATTGGTCTAAGTAATAACCCATGGCTACTGAGCGTGAGGTATGCTGACTATATTGTTTATCATCCTTGTGTGATAAGAAGGTTGTAAACGTCATCAAATTTTAAGCTTTTTTTAGTCATTTAACATTTCGGGAAATGTTAAGTATTAGTATGACGTGTTTCTTGGTTGTTGCTTTGTGATGAATTTCGAGGACGAAATTCTTTTAAGGGGGGAAGAACGTAACGACCCAGAATTCTATCACTTTGATTTGTGAATATTTAATTAATTTTAAATATTCAATTAATGGTTTTTAACTATCAAATATCCCTCTTTTAATTAAAAAGTAATAATGGTAAACTCATTTTGAAAGTTTGTTTAAAAAAATAAGTAGTTCGATGTAAAATTGAAATGTGACTGAAAATCGTTTTTCAGATTTTCAACTTTTTATTGAACGAAAGTTGTCGCAATGTTGTTGCAGACATGTGTACACTATTGTAACATATACTTATACATATAACAAGCAATTTAATAAAGTAAGTAGAATTAGAGAAAGTAAGTATAATTAAAGAAGTGATTAATTAAAGAGATGTGATTTTTACTTTTTAAAATAAAGAAAAGTGGACTTTTCATTCTTAATTTTTGTGCATTAGTACATACCGTCATTATACAGTACAGGGCCATGTGAAGGGGAAGTGATGTATGAGTTGGCACTTTGAAAAGTGGTAAAAGGGTATGGAAAATTAAGGGTATTTTGGTAATTTGGCTAAGGGATATTTGGCATCTTTTCCCATTTTTCCATTTCTATAAAAGAAGCATCTTCCTTTTTGTTTTCACTTTTGTTTTCATTTCCATCTTTCACTTTGATCTCCTTCCTCTTCTTTTCCATATCTTCCTTCTTCTTTATCTCCTTCATTACAAATTCTTAAGTCCAAACAAAGAAAGTGCCACTTTACTTTACACCTTCTTTTCCATTTTTACTGTAGTTTTCCAATCATCTTCCTTCTTCCTTTTCATTCAGCCATAACTTCTATAAAACCACTCAAAATTCAATGATTCTTTTTCTAAAATCGAATAGAATTCAATAAGGAAGAACTTTCATGTTGATAATTTTTTCAAATTTTGAGAGTCGCAATGTCAAAATCCTTTTTTTTACCAAAGTCATTCACTGTCCTAAATTTATAACCCAAAAATACCTCCTCCTCATTCGACCATAATTTTCACAAAACCACTCCAAATTGAGTGATTCTTTTTGTAAAACCAAAGAGAATTGAATATGAAAGAACTTCCATGTTGGTCACTTTTTCAAATTCATAGAGGAATCTTATGAATAATCAGTGAGAAGACAACTCATTTTCTAGTCCTGTTTCAAAGTAAAAACTTAAACCCAAAGTCCCTCCTTTCCATCATGGCCGAGCCCAACTAGAGTTATCCTAGGATTTTTGAGCTAGTGTTTGCAAGTAGTAGGAGTTGTAATAGCAAAGAATAGTGGACTTCTCTCGAAGTCCAGGGTGCTTCAAAGTGAGATTTCTCACTTTAAAAGTTGGTTTTAAGGTTGACAAAATGTGGTTATAATTTGTTGCTAACCTATAGTGATGTATGTACGTGTTGTGATGCGCTTATATTATTGTTTGATTTTGATTCCCACTTAAAAGTGGATGACATAAATAACCATTTTATTGCAGGGGACAAAAGCAAAGTGAATGAAAGTCGAAGTGTCTATATAACGAATAGGTCGATATGGAAGCACTTCGAAGAATAAAAATATTATAGAGGGATCCTAAAGGATTCCTTGCCTTATTGATTTTTATTTACATATATTATTGGTTATGTAAATATTTATTTTTGTGGAAATTAAATTTTGCTTAGTTATAGTTAACTTAGTTGTTGTTGGTTTTATTGCGATGTTGAAATCTCATGCTCAATTTTTAACGATTTACTACTTGTTTTCTAATACATTCTGAAATATTTTCCGAATGACTTTTGTTTTTTAAACATTTTTACAAGGGTATTAAATTGGTTTAAATAGGGAAAGAAAATGGAGTTTGAAGGTTATTTGTTTTACAAAACAAGTTCAAAAGTTACAGTGTATATAGCGATAGTTGCTATGGATGCAATTTGAAAATTTATGATTTTTATAATGTAAAAAGAGCTATCTATTTTTAGATATTTTGAAAAGTCTTTTCTAATGTGTTTATAAGTATTTAAAAAGGAATTTCAAAGTTTTAAATATATTTTAAAGAATTTATTTAGTAATTTGAACAAGAGGTTAAAATATTACGCCATTATTTTCAAAAGTCAAGTTTTGTTAAAAGCGACCATCTTCAAAGGGATGTTTTAAATACAAGTTCAAACATGTTTCTAAAGATATTTAAAAGTAAGGAAGGAATCATGGATTACAATACTATTGTTGTAATAAATTTTCCAAGAAAAGAAAAGAAAAGAGATTATGGACTATAATATTTTTGTTATAAAAATGGTTTTGGGAAATTGTAAAGGAAGTTAGTTCATAACACTTTGTTATTATTAGACAAGTTGTTTACTTTTATAAAAAGGGAAGATGTTTTTGAGTGGTTTGGAATTTATATATTAAAAAGTGTTTACTTTTTATAAAGGAAAAGATGTTGCCGTTTTAATGAAACTTTGGTTCAAATAAGTGATTTTGGAAAATGCTTTTAAAAACAAATGTATTGGAACTCTTGGATCCTATTTTAATTTCTAGACTTCGAGGTATGAAACTAGTGTCTATTTTGAAAGTTAGAAGTTTCATCAAGTCAATATTTGAGAGCTAAAGATACCCCAACTTGAACGGTTTCATTTTTAACCGATGAAAAGTACTAGTTTGAAATTGAAGACTAAAAATAAGTTTTTTTGTAATCGGTTTTTAGATTTATTTTAAAAACACTTTGTTTTATGTAAGAGATTTTTTGTTAGTGCCATTACGTAACGCAACAAATATGATAAAGTAGTCCTAAAATGTTGACACGTTTATGGAAAGTAAATCGTCTTATATTTTGCACTAAAAGCTGATGAGTAAACTTTCCTTAATCTGTGAGATCTAGAATCGAAGTGTTTGAATAAGGTAAGACCGAGAGGACAAAGTGCTCTGACTTACTTGACTTTATTTCTGGGCGAGGGATAGAAAAGTCCACATGTTGGAAACGTGATAAGTATGAGAGGGTTAATTTCAATAAATAAGTCATGATTAATTAAGTATATGAAAGGTACTCATCATATTATTGACACAAAATTTTGAGGTATGGAAACTCATCTCTATCTTGAGAATAAAATATATGTTGAGGCAAGGATTGTTTTTCTAGCTTGTTCGATTTCATTGTTAATCGAAGGATAGTACTGTTTGAAAGCGAAAAGTATTAATGAGCGTATGATGTTCAAATTTCCATATGCAAAACTATATACTTATATCAGATAGTGGTTTGTAAACTATCAATAAATTGGCCTATTTTGACTTAGAAAGTATATGAAAGCTTCGCAATTTTATACGGTTTGATATTCCCTTAGGAGATCTCATTTTGGAGAAACAACTCTCGCTTTAAGGGGTATATTTGAGATCCCCTTGGGACTCTTATATAGTCTGCTTACTTCAGAAAGAACCGGGATTGAGTCAACCAAAAACTATCAATTATTGGTTTGGAGAGACTGAGATCAGATAAGTGTTAGTTATCCAAAAACCACATTGAACTGGTATGTGCATTCGAATTGAAGATACCTTGAAGATGGAATCGATGATGGAGTTTTTGTAAAGTGCAACGGCTACATGCTACCAATCTTGAGGGTGTAGTAAAAGTAGTGCCTTTGGTTTGTTCGTAACCTGCACAACTTGTATGGATAAATGCTGGCTTTGCATTGTTGCATGGAGGACAGTGTTAGCATTCCAAGTGGGACTTGCTAAAAAGGTAAAGCGCAGCCTCAAGCCTCACACCATTAATGACTAAAACTTGGGATATGCTTCTGGGTTATTTGGGTCACACCCATTAGGGTATGGTCATCACCCAATCTAGATCGATATTTATGAATTAATCTATGCTCGGGGCCCGTTAAGGTTGTCAGGTGCAACTAGAGTGATGACATATTCAATGCTATGCAAGAAGGGTTAGGCCGGTCTTGACTCATAGAGGGTCGATCCATGTGTGCCCCTCGGTACATTTTTCTAGAGGTGTAACGTGGTAGACGGTACCCCAGTAGCCTTATCATTGTATGAAATCCATTTTCCAATATGTGTCCTTACGGACTTAGTTGTATACTAAATATGCTGAAATGTGAATAATGTAACCATTTTGGCTATGATTCCATATTTATTTTAAAGTCTAGACATTATTATAATATTACAAGATTTTCTATAAATGGTTTGGTTATCGTAGGTAAAAACCCGTCAGTGTTTATATGCGGCGTGGTCTTGTGAGATACCTTTATTTTTCAAAGGTTATATAAGATATAACTACCCATTTGATTTGAGTTTCTAAACTAGGTTTACCAGACTAATCTAGGTACTATTTTCTTCTAATACTCCGGTCAAACCCGAGTATTTTTCCAAAGTTATCTTTGGATGATTTAAAGCTTCAAGAAACAAGCTGGATACCTCCAAGTCATATTCCCGTACTTTTTTTCCATTGCATGACCTGTTTGTATTTATCAGCATTTATAAGGATATGCTGTTATAATTGTCCAGACTGATGATATGTTAGTTACTGTGATTTTATGCATGTATAATAAAGTTTCTTTTTGTAAAGATCTGTAATATGTTACATATTACTCGTCATGATGTGATATTCTATTCTGTCTTTACTTTTCTTTCACCCAACTATCTGTCTTTCCGACACTCGGATGTTCAACATATGAATACCGTGGATGTATTAGTGTCAACTTTCGAGGGTCGAAAAGGCGGGTCGTCTCAATATACATAGTTAATGTGATCATATATAGTTGTTGGGATTTACACCGCAACAAACACATATATACCTTTGTTGTCCAAAGTTTACAAAACATAAAATAACAACTGTAAATATACATGTAACAACAAGTGCATATACACACACACGTGTGTGTGTATGTATATGTGTGTGCCTATATATATAATGTTTTGACAATTTTATATGTTTTGAATTCTAGAATTGTAACAACCCATACTTTAATGGGCCCAAATTTCGACAAAAATCGAAACCCAAGTCCATCAAAGCATAGATCGTTGGATTTGGTACCTGCAAATAACCAGGAGCATTATTAGAGATTGATAAAAATCTAAACTCAAAGTGGAAACAATAATAGGGTAAGAATACTGACTATGACTACTACCATGGAACTAAGGATATTCCTTGGATAGCAGATTGTCACATTAGCATCAAGCATGAAAGAAAGAAGATTCTCCAACAAAAAAGCACATCCAACTCCAATGGCATGTTTTTCTAAATCTATCATGTGGGTTGTAATGAGGAGGGGGTAAGAACGACGTTTTGGTGACTGAAAAAAATATAAACTGTCCATAACATAAACTTACACCGATGGGTTTTCATGTAATTGTTATCTCCATCAAAGTTAGCAATTCTAATCTAACCTTGCATTGCACACACGATTACATACTTATCCCTTCCCAAGGTATGAAATATTAATGAAGCCATATCAACCACCCTACACTACCAGACCCGTTAGCCAATTAATACTTCTAAATATGAAGCGGGCTTCTATAGTACTTTTAAAAGAGAAATAAGTAGACTCTGTCATTTATGATCTTAATTGAGGTAGACCCCGTCATTTAAGACCTATTCCCAAGGTGGTTTCCTAACAATGTATTCAATGGTCAGTGGGTCCTAGCTACAAGACCTGTAACCACTATTTAAGGCTTCTGACATTTAATGTCCAACTATTACCACATCTATCGTCGATAAATCAAAGTCATATAATAAACAGTACTCAAGCCACTTAATACCTTTTTATTAGAAAATAAGAAAACTCTGGTCATTTAAGATCTTAACTATGGCAGACCTCATCATTTAAGACCTATCCCCAAGGCGTGTTCCTAAATGGTATTATTATTATTTCGGCTTTAGCAATGTAAGATAAAGTACTCAGGCCACTTAATACTTCCCAGTGGAAAATAGATAGACCCTGTCATTTAAGATTTAATTCTAGAAGCGTGCTTCTCGATGGAACTATCTAGCTGTCATTGTTTGGAAATCTCATTAGGCTACTTAATAATTCTTTTATATGAAAGGGGACGACTTTATAGTCACTTAACACCCAAAACTTGAAGCGAACCCTTCCCGAGATATCCACTCTCACTCTTTAATTATAAATATGGCATCTCATTTTGTTACTTCTTTGGTAGGGAGGGGACCCTTCAGCCACTTAAGACATCAACATTGAAGTAAACCTTTTTTTAGAGACATCCTTATTTATTTATTTGGAATCTCACTAGGTTACTGAATACTTCCATTTAGGAGAGAGGCGGACCCTTCAGCCACTTAAGACCTCAAACCAAAAACGAACCCCTATGGAGATATCCCTCACCGCTTCTAATTCCAAATTTGGACCATTTAATACTTTCTAACTAAGAAAGCAATCTCAATCTCTCACATCGTCAACGGTCGTTGGATTAGTGATATCTCATATCAGTAGTAAGTACACTCGACTGTTGGTAGCCTCAAAATGAATGACAATCTTCCGTCCAGTGATTCTACTGACCTCGCATCACTAACCCACTAGGTTCAATTAACCATCCTAAGCCTTTATATATATTAGCTTAGGTAGACATTTGACTTAGCTTACTAATTCCCTTTTTATTTAAGGCAATAAGATATACCTTAAATATTTATCTACCCTTAAATCCCCATTTAATTGCTCATAAATATCAGTTTGTCCATAAAATCCTAACGGGGATTTCCTAAGACATTTACATATGATTAAAAATTTCAAATTAGTAACCTTTAATATCTGTTCCATTTTTATCAGTCCCATTAATCCATTTACCCTATTAATTTATTGCAACTTCCACATTTATTACCATTTATTGGAGTTACAACCTTTTAAATTCTTTTCTTATTAGTTAATTAGCTTAAACGCGAATATTACGCGCAAGCGTCGTTATTAGCTTTTTATTTAATTATTATAAGCGCGGTAATTACATACAAATATTTACTGTTATTAAATATGTTCTAGTTATAAACCTTTACTAGAAAATATTTTTCCATGTTAAATTGTTGGAATTATATCTAAAAGATTATCCGCTATAATTTCCTTAAACTAGTCCAAAATAAAAGATATAAAAGATTGCATTGTTTGAAATTACAAAGAATAATTATTTCTCTTACTGAAATAGACAGTGTAAAATACAATGAATTCGTAGTTTACACATCTCTTTATCTTTTTATTTGTATCCATTCCTTGTTAGATCAAACGCTGTATCTTTCGAAAAGGGAAAGAAATCAAACTAATTTACATATATTAAACGGATCTAAATTCCAACAATTCCAAATATAGAAAAGTTTATATCCAACAAAATTAGGGTAATAATCCAAATTTATAGCATTCTTGTACAACCTATTTTAGATCAGAAATAAATTTCATTTAAATTAATATTCTGACTTCATACTTTTGGGACTGAATTCTAGATCATGTTGTATACAATGATAAATCAATTTATAAACAAGAATATGTAGCCGATATTTATTATATTTAGATCGTATTCAATCGTTGCCTACAACTCATATAAAATTATCCAATTGGGCATAAAAATCAAATAAACACCAACGGGATAATTTTCATATTATAACAATCTATAAAAATTCTCACTCACCTTTTAAAAGCGATCCGAATCTCCAGATCTTAAGTAGGACCTTTGATTCATCTTCAAATCCTTTTTAATCCAAAAGACATGTATTGTAACGACCCGTATTTTTACGGATCGAAACATCGTAAAACAGTTGTCATTAGGTCGCAATGTTGATAAGTCGTCCAGAGTCTAAGTCGTGGACGAGATAAGGCTTAGGTCGTATAGTAGTTAGGTCGGAGTAGACGACTTAAGGAAGTGGAGCGACCTAAGGATTTTGGTATAAGTCGTGTAGAAGTTAGGTCGTGTGGTGGCTTAGGTCGAGTGAATGACTTAAGAGTTAACGACCTAGTAGTTAGCGTACTGGTTTAGGTCGTATACTAGTTTGGGACGACCTATAGGATTTGACTGACCTAAGGAATAGGCGACTTAAGGAAGACGGCGACCTAAGAGTTAGCGGTATAAGAAACTGGGCGAGTTAGCGACTTAAGGAGGATAGGTCGGCAACGACCTAAGGAAGGAGCAGTTAGGTCGTCCAGACGACTTAGGAGTTAGGTCGGAATATCCTGCGTATAGTTAGGTCGTTAGACGACCTAAAGTGTTAAGTCGCTAGGTCGTATCCCAGTTAGGTCGCGACTTATGTTAGGTCGCGTGGAGGCTTAAGGGGTTAGGTCGTGTAGCGTTAAGTTGCCAAGTCGCACATATGGGTTAAGTCGCGCAGGGTTAGGTCGTAGGACCCTGTGTATAGTTAGGTCGTTAGACGACCTAAAGTGTTAAGTCGTTAAGTCATGTCTCAGTTAGGTCGTAGGTCGCGTGGATGCATATATGAGTTAGGTCGCGCGCAATGTGTTAGGTCGTATATGTGTTAGGTCACGCGCATATGTTAGGTCAGAGGATTTGTTAGGTCGTGGACGACCTAAGGGAGCGGACGACCTAAGGGGATTTCTGCCTATATATAGGCGGGTTCTTCTTCATTTTTTGGGATCGGGATTTTGAAGCGACGAAGTGCTGCTATTTTGAGAGCTCGAGTTCTACACTTCTTGACTTCTTTTCTCCACTCTAATCTTGTGATTCCTTCCATCCAAATCGAAGATCAAATCGAAGATCCAAGAGCTTAGATTGAAGATCTACATCCATCGAAGCGAGATTTCATCGTTTGAAGCGGATTTGTGATAGATCGAGTTAGATCCTTCGCTGTCCAGATCTGAAGTGTGTTGCTTTTGAGGTGTTTAGGTGATTTGGTGAGTGGTGATTATCTCTCACACGGATCCAAAGGAGTATATCAGATCGTTGGTTTGATTTGGTGTTAAAATAGTGATTTCCATGCATTTTCGTAAACTTAAGTATAGATCTATTGTTCATGATGATTTCACATCCATTTTACTACATGTTAACCTATGTAAGTTCATTCATCAAGTTATAGAGATATTGCTCATGTTTTTATACTTGTTAGATTTAGACTCTTTATTTACAAGATTGCCATTATTGTTATAATTGTTTATTAGATCATGTTTGAATGTTTGATTACTTGGATTAATGATTGACTTGGTTGATTGTTATGAATTAGTTGATTGATGATTTGATTTAGACAAGATTGTCGAAGATGATTCAAAAGCTAAGGGAAAGGCTCTTGAATTGGAAAAGCTGCTCGTGGCATATGTGGCGGATGATGAAGCTCATATGGATAGGTTTGATGATGATGATGTTGAGATGTGGCTTTGCTATGATGAGATGAAGCGAGGCATGGTATGAGATAGCCTTGGTTTAATCCAGACGGGATCATTCCAAGCATGTTGATAACTCGGTGAAATGGTTCGAGTTAGAGGATGATGGTTTGCTTGAGAGGCGCTTGAGCTAGTATGGAAATAGTCGTTGAGGAGGATGACTAGAAGGCTGAGATTTCATCGTTGTTGAAGGTTCTAGCATGCTCAAAGCAAGAGTACACTGGGCAGATTCGATAGTCCCAAAAGGCTACTGATTGGTAGTCGAGTACTCTGGGCAGATTCGATAGTCCTAGGCACGGGCTGCGACGACGTGCGGAGTTATGTCTAGAACCGGGGTTTCCATTAGCCCTTGACGGACGGCTGAAAGAATGTGCCGGTCATTCAATTAACGGTGGTATCGAGGCAAAGATAACAGTGATAGCCAGAGTCATGGATGTTTGGTTGTATCGTCGTTCGGTCTCAAGAGCGGTATTTTCTGGGTGCTTATCTGATCTTGGTTTAGGCCTTGGGGGTTTGTACTTGGAAAACATCGCCCTTGACTCGAGTGATAATTGCTTTACTTTAAATGTTTACTTTGCTATGTTTGTTTCTGCTTAGTGTGTGTCTGGGGGCTATCACTGTAGAAAGAGGTGGAGTGGGAGGGTTGGATTCCTATTCCTTTTTCCTTTATGCTCTTTTGGTATGTTGTTAGTTAATTTACCGCTCACTAAGACTGTTGTCTGACTCAAGGCTTTATGTTTTAACTATTATTGCCTTGGGCTGTTCGTCCATTTTGGGACGGGCAGACTAGGTAACATGTGACAGGTGCTGTTCTTGCTTCCAACGATGCTGATGACGAAGACGAGGTGGAGGCTTGCATATTATTTCTTACTATATGTACTGGATGTTCCGCTGCTTTGTATAATTCTCTGAGTGATATGTAGTGAGGCTTGATGTATTGACTATTCAGATGTTGTATTCAACTATTATGAAGTTTTATTGATGAGATCCTATTCTGTGAAGCTTCACTATATATATTCTCTATTGTATTTTATCCATGCGCTGTGAGTAATACGATAGAATATGCTGTCTTAACTTTACATTGGCAACCGTCCATGGCTGCCTGGCACACTTTACAGCGCACTATCTCTAGGTTCAGTGCGGGGGTCATTGGCGGTCGTCACATTTGGTATCAGAGCTTTGGTTAATCGATTTTACCCAACGCTCGCTGACGTAACTACGTATGAGAGACGTAATTGTATTTTGATGGATGATTACTATATATAATATAGTAGCTTAGAAAGATTTGAGTCCTTTATGCAGTTGTTTCTCAAGGTATGTTAATCATTCCTTTTTATAGATATTAGGAATGTGTCGAAGAGGGAGACCAGCTGCTAGGGAAGGCCGTGCTGCTGAGGGGGGCTGCTGATTATGTTGCTATGTTCGAAGCTATGATGACTTCGATCATGAGAAGGATGCCAGCTCCGGGGCCATCAGTAGATGTTGGAGTTCAAGTCCAAACTCCAAAACCAGTGGATTTTGCTAAGCTGTGTAAAGATTATACTGCTCTTGGAGGAAAGGTTTTCTTGGGAACGGAGTCAACTATTGAAGTCCAGAGGTGGATAGATGCTTGTAGAAGGATCTTTGGTGATTTGGGAATCGAGGATGCGACTAAGAGGAAGCTAGCATCAAGACAGCTTCAAGGGAGAGCTTCTGATTGGTGGAACTCTATCACCATTGATACTCCGGAGGAAGAAATTACTTGTGTGCAATTCCAAGACAGATTTGAAGCTAAGTTCATTTCTACAGCTCAGAAGTCTGTTCTGTTCAAGAAGTTTGTGGAGCTCAAGCAAGGTGGAAGACCAGTTCTTGAGTATGTTTCTGAGTTTGAAGCTTTGTCCAAGTATGCCCGGTCGTATATTGAATCTCTGTATCAGAAGAACGAGAAGTTTGTAACAGGCTTGGACAGTTATCTTGGGAGGCAGTTGGTGGATCATTTGGACGATCCATTTAAGAAGCTTGTGGAGAAAGCTCTCAGGCACGAAAATCTGTTTCCTAAAGAAGGATCTGTTGTTGCTGTGACCAAGGAAGAATCTAAACCACAGCAGGGTGGGAATAAGAAGAGGAAGCAGCAGCAGCAAAAGGGTAAGGATGGCCAGAAGAAGCCGAAGGGCGAAGTGACCTGCTACAATTGTCAGCAGAAGGTCTATTTCTCCAGGGATTGCAAGAATCCGAAGGTGCCGGTGAAGTGCCACAACTGTGACAAGCTGGGGCATGTTAAGAGGAATTGTCCAGAACCGCGGAAAGACAAGCAGATTGTGCAAGCTTATGCTTTGGGAGCTGTTCCATCATCTTCGAAAGCTCCTACCGTTGAAGAGAAAGGAAAGAGTGTGGTGGTTCAAGGTACTCTTTCCATATGTGGTGTTCCAGTTAAAGTGTTATTTGATACTGGGGTGTCGCATTCTTTTGTTTGTAACGAACTTGTAGGCCTGTTAGGTTTAGAACCGGATATTGTTGATAGGCCATTGGTTGTGACCAATCCAGTTGGGGGTTAGTCTTGTTTGTGTATGCTATGCCGTGGTCTGATTGTATCGAGTCATGATTGCTCTTTTGTTTGTGATTGTTTTGTTCTGAACTTTGCGGGGTTCGTAATTATTTTGGGTATGGACTGGCTTAGGAAGTATGCGGCAAAGGTTGATTGTGAAAGGTTGGAGGTGATAGTCGAGAATGTGGAGGGGCGAAAGATTGTGATACGATGTAAGCATGAGGAAGGCGTCTTCATGAGCTTCATGTATTCGCTGGTTGTTCCACGGGATGGACTGTCATCATTGCCAATCGCTAATGGATTTGAGGATGTCTTTGATGAGGTCAAAGGGTTACCGCCGCATAGGGAGATCGAGTTTCGTATCGATCTAGTTGAAGGAGCCAGACCTGTTGTGATGCCTCTTAGGCGGATGGCGCCTAGGGAACAGCAAGAGTTGAAGGTGCAGGTTGATGATCTTTTACAGAAAGGATTCATTCGGCGTAGTGTGTCCGAATGGGGTGCACCAGTTGTGTTTGCAACCAAAGCAGATGGATCGTTGAGGTTGTGTGTGGATTATCGTGAGCTGAATAAAGTGACTAAGAAGAACAAGTATCCATTGCCGAGAATAGATGACTTGTTTGATCAGCTTCACGAAGCTAAGGTGTTTTCTCAAATGGATTTGGCAACGGGATTTCACCAGTTAAGAGTGGCTAAGGATAGTGTGCCGAAGACTGCTTTTAGGACACCATCCGATTTCTTTGAGTGGCTGGTAATGCCGTTTGGATTGACTAATGCGCCAGCATATTTTGTGGATCTTATGAATAGAGTGTTCAGAGATCAGTTGAACAAGTTCGTGCTAGTGTTCGTGGATGATATTTTGATTTATTCCAGAACTGAAGGAGAACACACGACGCACTTGCGTATTGTTTTGGAAATCTTATGGAAACATCAGCTGAAGGCTAAGTTTTCGAAGTGTCACTTCTGGAAGAATGAAGTGAGGCTCTTAGGCCATATTATCTCTGGAAGTGGGATAGCGGTTGATCCCGCTAAGGTGGCAGCAATCCAGGATTGGGTTAGACCTAAGAGTGCATCTGATGTGAGAAGTTTTCTTGGATTAGCAGGATACTATCGTCGATTTATCAAAGACTTTTCCAAGGTGGCTGCACCATTGACAGGATTGACGAAAAAGAATCAAGTATTCAGATGGGATGATAAGTGTGAGCAAGCTTTCGGAATCCTGAAAGAGCGATTGACAAGTGCTCCTGTTTTGACTATTCCCAGTGGGAATGATGAGATGGTGGTTTACACCGACGCATGTGGTACTGGACTTGGAGCAGTGCTGATGCAAAAGGGTAAAGTTGTTGCGTATGCAAGTCGACAACTAAAGCTGCATGAAAGGAATTATCCGACTCATGATTTGGAGTTGGCAGCGATTGTTTTTGCTCTGAGGATATGGAGACATTACTTATTGGGAGTTCGATTCGAGTTGTTTACGGATCATAAGTCGTTGAAGTATCTTTTCTCCCAAAAGGATTTGAATCTTAGGCAGCAACGATGGCTAGAGTTTTTGGCATCATATGATTTTGATATACCCTATACTCCGGGAAAGGGTAACGCAGTGGCAGATGCGTTAAGTCGAAGACATGCAGGATTGGGAGTCATGTTTTCAGAATGGAAGAATCTCGAGTATTTAGCTGGATTTGACTTCAGGACTAGATGTGAATTGGAACCTGAGATGTTGGCAAACTTATCAATAAGACCTACTCTTATGGAAAGGATTGGCGAGAGCCAAAAGCGAGACAATAAGCTTGTCAAGATTATCCGTGATTTGGAATCTGGATTGGACCCAGAAAAGGATAAAGGATTCGAGGTCGATCGAGAGGGTTGGCTTCGGAAGCAAGGACGACTAGTTGTTCCCGATATAGATGAATTGAGAAATGAAGTGCTGAAGGAAAGTCATCACTCGAAGTTGACAATTCATCCAGGTGGAAACAAGATGTATCGGGATATGAAGAGAACCTACTACTGGGAAGGTATAAAGAAGGATGTTGGAAATTTTATTTCCAAGTGCATGAACTGCCAGTTGGTAAAAGCTGAGCAGAAGAATCCCAGTGGATTGCTTCAGCCATTAGAAGTTCCTACATGGAAGTGGGAGCAAATATCGATGGATTTTATTGATGGACTACCTAGAACAAGAACGGGAAATGAAGGGATTTGGGTCATCGTAGATCGTCTGACTAAGAGTGCAAGATTCATTCCTGTTCGATCGACTAGGACTGCATCAAAGTTGGCTGAGCTGTATGTTAAGTGGATAGTTCGATTCCATGGTATTCCGAAGAGTATAGTGAGCGATCGAGACCCATTGTTCACTAGTGGATTTTGGAAGAGCTTCCAAGAAGTTTTGGGAACCGAGTTATGTTTGAGTACAGCTGATCACCCTCAAACAGATGGTCAGACCGAGAGAGTCAACCGAGTTTTGGAAGATCTCCTTAGAGCATGTGTTTTGGATTTCGGAGGATCATGGGAAGATCACCTTCATTTGGTAGAATTTTCGTATAATAACAGTTACCAGTCAAGCATTGGTATGGCACCGTATGAGGCATTGTATGGAAGACCGTGTAACTCTCCGACATGTTGGTTGGAAACAGGAGAGAAGTTGATACTTGGGTCAGAAATGATTCGACAGACTTCAGATTGCATATAGATCATTCGGCGACGAATGAAGACAGCCCAAGACCGTCAGAAAAGTTATGCCGATAAGCGTCGTAAGGATTTGGAATTCGACGTAGGTGATATGGTTTTTGTGAAGATTTCTCCACTGAAGAATGTTATTTGATTCGGGAAGAAAGGAAAATTGACTCCGAGATTTGTTGGACCATTCCCGATCATCGAGCGAATTGGAAAGCTCGCCTATAGATTGGAGTTACCAGAGAAGATGTCGGGTGTGCACAATGTTTTTCATGTATCGTATCTACGGAAGTATGTGCACGACTCGAATATGGTGGTTTCTGTTGATAGCTGTGAAGATTTAGAGGTTGATCCAGTCGATAAGAGACCTCGTAAGCCGCTTCGTGTTGTGGAAACCGACACGAAACAGCTTAGGAGAAAGGTAGTTAGGTTGCTCAAGATACAATGGAGTGATGATGATAACGACTGTACATGGGAGGTGCAAGAGAGGATGAAAACAGCTCATCCTGAACTCTTCAAGGTATGGCTCTAAGGTGTCGTGTCATCTAACAACATTGTAACTTGTTCTAGTTTTAGAATTCTACATGCTAAGCTAGAATTGGATGCATGGTTTGTTGCTTGCTATGGATGGTAGGCATGCAGAATAGTTTTTGATTGATCTTGTTTGTTTGGAATTTCGGGGGTGAAATTCCTAAGGGGGAGAGAATGTAATGACCCGTATTTTTACGGATCGAAACATCGTAAAACAGTTGTCATTAGGTCGCAATGTTGATAAGTCGTCCAGAGTCTAAGTCGTGGACGAGATAAGGCTTAGGTCGTATAGTAGTTAGGTTGGAGTAGACGACATAAGGAAGTGGAGCGACCTAAGGATTTTGGGATAAGTCATGTAGAAGTTAGGTCGTGTGGTGGCTTAGGTCGAGTGAATGACTTAAGAGTTAACGACCTAGTAGTTAGCGTATTGGTTTAGGTCGTACTGGTTTAGGTCGTATGCTAGTTTGGGACGACCTATAGGATTTGACCGACCTAAGGAATAGACGACTTAAGGAAGAAGGCAACCTAAGAGTTAGCGGTATAAGAAACTGGGCGAGTTAGCGACTTAAGGAGGATAGGTCAGCAACGACCTAAGGAAGGAGCAGTTAGGTCGTCCAGACGACTTAGGAATTAGGTCGGAATATCCTACGTATAGTTAGGTCGTTAGACGACCTAAAGTGTTAAGTCGCTAGGTCGTATCCCAGTTAGGTCGCGACTTATGTTAGGTCGCGTAGAGGCTTAAGGGGTTAGGTCGTGTAGCGTTAAGTCTCCAAGTCGCACATATGGGTTAAGTCGCGCAGGGTTAGGTCGTAGGACCCTGTGTATAGTTAGGTCGTTAGACGACCTAAAGTGTTAAGTCGTTAAGTCATGTCTCAGTTAGGTCGTAGGTCATGTGGATGCGTATATGTGTTAGGTCGTGCGCAATGTGTTAGGTCGTATATGTGTTAGGTCGCGCGCATATGTTAGGTCGGAGGATTTGTTAGGTCGTGGATGACCTAAGGGAGCGGACGACCTAAGGAGATTTCTGCCTATAAATAGGCGGGTTCTTCTTCATTTTTTGGGATCGGGATTTTGAAGCGACGAAGTGCTGCTATTTTGAGAGCTCGAGTTCTACACTTCTTCACTTCTTTTCTCCACTCTAATCTTGTGATTCCTTCCATCCAAATCGAAGATCAAATCGAAGATCCAAGAGCTTAGACTGAAGATCTACATCCATCGAAGAGAGATTTCATCGTTTGAAGCGGATTTGTGATAGATCGAGTTAGTTCCTTCGCTGTCCAGATCTGAAGTGTGTTGCTTTTGAGGTGTTTAGGTGATTTGGTGAGTGGTGATTATCTCTCACACGGATCCAAAGGAGTATATCGGATCGTTGGTTTGATTTGGTGTTAAAATAGTGATTTCCATGCATTTTCGTAAACTTAAGTATAGATCTATTGTTCATGATGATTTCACACCCATTTTACTACATGTTAACCTATGTAAGTTCATTCATCAAGTTATAGAGATATTGCTCATGTTTTTATACTTGTTAGATTTAGACTCTTTATTTACAAGATTGCCATTATTGTTATAATTGTTTATTAGATCATGTTTGAATGTTTGATTACTTGGATTAATGATTGACTTGGTTGATTGTTATGAATTAGTTGATTGATGATTTGATTTAGACAAGATGGTCGAAGATGATTCAAAAGCTAAGGGAAAGGCTCTTGAATTGGAAAAGCTGCTCGTGGCATATGTGGCGGATGATGAAGCTCATATGGATAGGTTTGATGATGATGATGTTGAGATAAGGCTTTGCTATGATGAGATGAAGCGAGGCATGGTATGAGATAGCCTTGGTTTAATCCAGATGGGATCATTCCAAGAATGTTGATAACTCGGTGAAATGGTTCAAGTTAGAGGATAATGGTTTGCTTGAGAGGCGCTTGAGCTAGTATGGAAATAGTCGTCGAGGAGGATGACTAGAAGGCTGAGATTTCATCGTTGTTGAAGGTTCTAGCATGCTCAAAGCAAGAGTACGCTGGGCAGATTCGATAGTCCCAAAAGGCTACTGATTGGTAGTCGAGTACTCTGGGCAGATTCGATAGTCCTAGGCACGGGCTGCGACGACGTGCGGAGTTATGTCTAGAACCGGGGTTTCCATTAGCCCTTGACGGACGGCTGAAAGAATGTGCCGGTCATTCAATTAACGGTGGTATTGAGGCAAAGATAACAGTGATAGCCAGAGTCATGGATGTTTGGTTGTATCGTCATTCGGTCTCAAGAGCGGTATTTTCTGGGTGCTTATCTGATCTTGGTTTAGGCCTTGGGGGTTTGTACTTGGAAAACATCGCCATTGACTTGAGTGTTACTTTAAATGTTTGCTTTGCTATGTTTGTTTCTGCTTAGTGTGTGTTTGGGGGCTATCACTGTAGAAAGAGGTAGAGTGGGAGGGTTGGATTCCTATTCCTTTTTCCTTTATGCTCTTTTGGTATGTTGTTAGTTAATTTACCGCTCACTAAGACTGTTGTCTGACTCAAGGCTTTATGTTTTAACTCTTATTGCCTTGGGCTGTTCGTCCATTTTGGGACGGGCAGACTAGGTAACAGGCGACATGTGCTGTTCTTGCTTCCAACGATGCTGATGATGAAGACAAGCTGGAGGCTTGCATATTATTTCTTACTATATGTACTGGATGTTCCGCTGCTTTGTATAATTCTCTGAGTGATATGTAGTGAGGCTTGATGTATTGACTATTCAGATGTTGTATTCAACTATTATGAAGTTTTATTGATGAGATCCTATTCTGTGAAGCTTCACTATATATATTCTCTATTGTATTTTATCCATGCGCTGTGAGTAATACGATAGATTATGTTGTCTTAACTTTACCTTGGCAACCGTCCATGGCTGCCTGGCACACTTTACAGTGCACTATCTCTAGGTTTAGTGCGGGGGTCATGGGCGGTCGTCACATGTATAAAAAAGTATATACATACATTAGAATTATAGATCTGAGAAGAAATTTGGGATTGGGGGAGAAAATAGAAACAAATATATATAAATATATAAATTACCTCAAATACGCATATGGTTGACTCTCTTCTCTTCACATTGTTACTAGATTTTTACACTTCTCTAATTTGTATGAATATAGATACAAATATCTTGTCTTTATAATTTAGATAGGAAGTGGAGTAGAAGAAATGGCATAGCTTTGCTACTACTTTCAGAAAAAATATGAGAAGAGAAGGAAGGGCTAGGCCTAAATTTATAGGTGCTAGAATCAACCAGAACTGTTAGATCGAAATATATTAAATCCGGACGGTTGCGGTCTAGGTTTACTGGAGCTTCCAGGTCGCCACCGGTCAACAGCCCTTGGCTGACCGGTCGTCCGCAAGGGGTCGACCGTCCCCAATGATGGGTTGGCCTATGGGCCCGGGTAATTCGTATGAAAACGTTAATCATTTATTAATTAATTATTTCCGTTCCGAATTCGTTTTCCGTACGTAACTTCTTCGTTTGAACTCCGATCGCAAAACTTCAAATAGGAAAAGGACTTAGAATTTCACCACAAACACAATGGTGCAAGTTTCATGGTCAAATTCCATCGTTTGCACAAATTCCATTTTCGGGGCCTAATTAATTCACTAACTAACTAATTAAATAATTAGCGCCAAAGTAAGGGGTGTTACATTCTTCCCCCCTTAAAAAGAATTTCATCCCCGAAATTTCACCAATGACTAAGTCAAGGTTTTGCCTTCTAGTTATCCTGTACTGCACAACCAATGAGTGTACAACCAATTTTGCAATCAAGCATGCATAAGTGCATAGTGTATTACTGTATCACCACATGAAAAATATGTATGAAAAATGATTCTAAATCTGATCCTCCTATATGGATGCATTTATTTTGAAATTATTTTTGAAAAATATGATGCAAACAACTTACATATACAAAGGAAGTTTTATATGTATGCAGCTTTTTGAAAAATCTTTTCAACCAAAACCCCCATACTCCTACAAATAGAAGTATGAAGGAACCAATTTGCATCCACTTCCTATCATCCAATAATCCAACACATCGAAAAATCGCTTCCTAAACTTTACTCCTATGCCAAAAAAAGGAATTTAGGCAAAGATTTTAACATTCTTACCACACTGTATCTTCCCATTCACGTAGTACAATGGAAATTTCTTCACTGCCTTGGATTTATTTCAAATCATTCACAAAACACATAAGGACACTTATTTTCAAGCTTTAAAACGGAATTAAGTCTAAAAATAGACTTTCACGCGTTGTCGACAAGGTGCGGAAATAGAAATTCCAAGGCTCAAACAGATTTTACCTTGTTATTGCTTGCATGCATTGTCGACCATAATGTACCGCCAAATTTGCAAATTCTAACTCTATTTGCCTTCTCTACGCCTTGCATGTGGCCTTCAAAAGCAAAGTTTTCACAAAAATCTTTCTCACTTTTCAAATTTGTACATCATTTAAAAAATAAAATCCTAAATATTTAGGCGCACATTTCCCATTGAAATAAAATTTTGAACAAAAACTTTAAAAATAACTAAAACAGTGGGACTTTTCAAATTAAATGGAAAATTTTCAAAATATTTTTGTTCTAAAAATTTTTGATAAATCAAGCCACATTTGAGCGTAGTCGGAAGTCGGTTATGAACTAAACGCATAAACCAAATTCCAAAATTCTACAACTAACATTTACCCAAAAATTTGACATTTTATTTAAAAATGTCAACACATCTAGTATTCAAAAAAATTAGCTTTTAAGGATTATGACCAATGACCCACGATATCGAAACAACTTTATCACATCCTTCGCTAAAATTTCCCACTATTCTAAACTTCCAGTCTTATATTGCATTTACTGTTAGTTAAGTGTCTTTATGAGATTCCCATATTTATATTGTTTCTCTACTATGCATAAATACATACATACATACATATATATAGGAGTGGTTCGTATATCTAGAAACAATAACACATAAAATGAATAGAACCTCACAATATCGTGCGTGCCTTTTTATAAGAAACAACTAACAGTTTTACAACCCAACAACCCAAAAGAAAAGAACAAATGCTAGAAATAAAAAGATACGACAATCTTTAATAAAACACCACCTAACAACTGTGAGAAGGTCTCGCTCCACGGCTGGAGCTCGATCCATTTCTGTGACCGTGGAATGGTCGTAGCATGGCGGCTATGCACCTAATCTCATGCCCTTGTACTGTTGCTCCATCCTAAACTCTCGAAGCTCTGCCTGAACTTGTTGGATAGCAACAAGCTTGGGACTCATGTATCCCTCGATACCCTGCAATATCCCCTGCTGCTGGTGTTGCGGCTTTGGTGGTGGTACAGGTGGTGGGGTAGGCGGAAAAGGAATATTCATCCTCTTAATGGTGGTCCGCTCGATGATGGGAGGGACCTACTTCACTGCTGGCTCTCCACTCAAATTTACCTCATAATGCCTATACACTCGAGTGAGCAAGTGGCAATATGGAAAGTGAATCTTCGGGGTACCAACTCTCTGATCAACTATATGGAGCATTAAGACACGTGCCCAATTGACAGCTACGCCGCCAATCGTAGCATAGGTGGCTTTACGCACCGATGTATAGATCTGGTCAAGACTCCCCGTCTTCAGAATGATGTTGTGCTAAATGATGCGCATGATGAGACGAGACACCGATCGCAAATTGTCGGTCCTCCAATCACTGACATTTCCAAAAAATATCCACTGAAGAATCTTGGGGTCAGTCATCTCGATGTCGTGCAAATTTGCGCCTACTGCAGATATCTCTAAAATCCTAGTAAGATCATCATCTAACATCTCAATCCGAGCTCCCTTCACCTCGGAATCATTGTAGCTATTGCCATCATCGAAATTCTGCACCATATGAGCATAAAAAAGATGGATGCAGTGCGGGTAATATTCCCGCTCATAAGTCTTGAAGCGAAGGATCGGTACAAGTCCTGCCACGATGAAAAGCTCTTCAAGCTCGAGAGCAGTGAAATCTCTGAACTTCACTGATTGTCTGTGAAGGAAATCAAAGTCCGCTGTTCCAAGGTAGGTAGCGATCTTCCGCTCGCTTCAGTCAAGCTAAGCAGCTTCTTTTGGAGTGAGGCCGGGATGACGAGATGAAGAGTCGCTGGTATGTAGCGGTGCAATGGTCTGTGAGGCGGTAGGTAAAAGGGAGAAAAGGGTTTAGATCTAGGGTAGTGTTTGGGCAAGATCTAAGCACAAAGATTTTAGTGTCGGTTCGTAGAGGAATGGAGGAGAGAGACCTTGGTTAAGTGGAGGAAGGAGGAGGTGGAATTGGGTTCGGCCAAAAATTAAAGAGGAGGAAGAGAGTGAGGGGGGTTTGCAGCGGCTGAATGTTTGGACGCGACTTATAGTCACGTTCAAGGTTTGGATTCGGCCGGAATCCATCTAGCGGTCGACCGCTACGGTCGACCACTAGCCCAGATTTATGCGTGACCTGAACCTGGATTCAGTAGGGCTGGTTAAATTAATTAATATCCTTATAACCGTTTCGCACACCATCTTCAACTTAACCCATCCAGAAAAATTCCGTCTTCCACATGATGGTATCCACCTTACCATGCAGACCCTTCCTCGGCAAGATTGTAATAGCCTCAGCAAAACTGTTGCGACCAACAACACTTCCAAAATCCAAAAATATTCCAGCTGCTATTTCATGCCTACTTCGCATGGAAATATTTCTTCAAATAGCTGGTGGGTTTAACAACACTTCAAAAAAATATCCCAAATAAAATTGAACGTCATTCCTATTTTGTCTGTACTTTAAAGCAAGAAAATACAAAAACCCTCGATTTTATAAACCAAAAAATCACTGAGCTAAATATATGCTCCTTTATATTTGTTTTTAAATAACAGAAACTATTTCATACCAAAACTACCCTTAAAAGTCAAACTTATATATATATATATATATATATATATATATTTTAGGGTTTCCAAATACCTTTTTAAAACACAAAATTTTCAAATCGGAAAATTATTTTCTTGCTAAAAATCAATATCAAACCTTTACTAGTATATACATCTAAATATTTAAGGATTTAAAGAATTAATTTTTTATAAACTAAAAATCTCTTAACACGACCAACTTAGTGGTACATGTCTCTTTGAAAATTAAAATTTTAAAACTTTCCCAAAACACAAAATTTCTAAAATAAATCTTTGGGGAAAAAGAAATCCTTTGAAAATCCCCTTTTCAAAAATCTAAGGTATTTCCAAAATATACTTTATAAAAATTCTCTCATAAGTTTTAGACTAAGGTATTGACATTAATTATTCAAATAAAAATCCGGTTTGTCATCAAAGTGGTGATCCATGAATGCACCCTAGCAAAACTTACTTCCGGACAATTGCAACATACATAATGTAATTTCCTATCTATCTGGAATAATTATGTGTCTCCAATTGGAACTCAAAATTCAAAAGCACAAGGTAGCTAGAATCTCAACCGTCAAGTTGAATACCTCCAATCTCCGGGACTCAGCAATATGTTGTACTCATGCTCTTCATCATCAGCGCTTTATGCATCCCCAGCCTCCGTGGGGTACTTTGGAGTTGGCATGAAAATCTTAGCTTTAAAATATTTCCAACTCATAGTTGCTTTGCCCATTCCTTCGGAGTGGGACTAAAACTACTTCTATAGTCGGAACACTTAGAATCTAGCATAAAAATATAATATTACTATATATGAAAGTACGAATACGTTCTCTCAATTTATCCTAATCCCTCTGATATACTAACCTAGTGCTCTGATACTAAATGTAACAACCCGCACCTTAATGAGCCCAAATTTTGACAAAAATCGAAACCCAAGTCCATCAAAGCACAGATCGTTGGATTTGGTACTTGCAAATAAGCATGAGCATTATCAAAGACTAATAAAAATCTCAACTCACAGTGGAAACAATAATAGGATAAGAATACTGACTATGACCACTATCTTGGAACTAAGGGTATTCCTTGGATAACAGATTGTCTCATCAGCATCGAGCATGAGAGAAAGAAGACTCTCCAACAACAAAGCACATCCAGTTCCAGTGACTTGTTCCTCTAAATCTATCCTATGGGTTGTAATGAAGAAGGGGTCAGAACAACGTTTTGGTGACTGGAAAAATATAAACTGTCCATAACATAAACTTATACCGATAGGTTTCCATTTAATTGTTATGTCCATCAAAGTTAGCAATTCTAGTGAAACTTTGCATTGCACAAACGATTACATACTTATCCCATCCCAAGGTACGAAATATTAATGAAGCCATATTAACCACCCAATACTACCAAACCCAATAGCCACTTAATACTTCTAAATATGAAGCGGGCTTCTAGAATACTTTTAAAAGAGAAATAGGCAGACTCTGTCATTTATGACCTTAATTGAGGTAGACCTCGTCATTTAAGACCTATTCCCAAGGTGGTTTCCCAACAATGTTGTCAATGGTCAGTGGGTCCTAGCTACAAGATCCCTAGCCACTATTAAAGGCTTCTGACATTTAATGTCCAACTGTCACCACATCTATCGTCGATAAAATAAAAGTCATATAATAAATAACACCTAAGCCACTTAATACCTTTTTATTAGAAAATAGGTAGACTTTGGTCATTTAAGACCTTAACTAAGGCAGACCCCATCATTTAACACATATCCTCAAGGCGTGCTCCTAAATGATACTATTATTATTCCAGCTTTAGCAATGTAAGGGATTGTACCCAAGCGACTTAACACTTCCCAGTGGAAAATAGGTAGACCTCGTCGCTTAAGACCTATTTCCAGAAGCGTGCTCCTCAACGGTACTATCTAGCTGTCATTGCTTGGAAATTTCATTGGGCTACTTAATACTTCTTTTATAGAAAAGAGGAGGTCTTTATAGTCACTTAAGACCCCAAACCTAAAGCGAACCCTTCCTGAGATATCCACTCTCGCTCTTTAATTATATATATGGCATCTCATTAGGTTACTTCTTTCGGTAGGGAGACGGACCCTTCAGCCACTTAAGACCTCAACATTGAAGTAAACCCTTTTTAGAGACATCCTTATTTATTTATTTGGAATCTCACTAGGTTACTTAATACTTCCATTTAGGAGAGAGGCGGACCCATCAGCCACTTAAGACCTCAAACTAGAAGGAAACCCCTATGGAGATATCCCTCACCGCTCCTAATTCTAAATTTGACCATTTAATACTTTCCAATTAAGAAAGCGAGCTCAATCTCTTACGTCGTCATGGGTCGTTGGATTAGTGATATCTCACATCAGTAGTAAGTAAACCCGAGTGCTGGTTGCCTCAAAATGAAGGGCAGTCTTCCGTCGAGTGACTCTACTGACCTCGCATCACTAACCCGCTAAGTCCAATTAACCATCCTAAGTCTTTATTTATATTAGCTTAGATAGACATTGTACTTAGCTTACTAATTCCCTTTTTATTTAAGGCAATATGATTTACCTTAAATATTTATCTACCCATAAATCCCCGTTTAATTGCTCATAAATATCAGTTTGTCCATAAAATCCTAACGGACATTTCCTAAGACGTTTATGTATGATTACTAATTTCAAATTAGTAACCTTTTATATATATTCTATTTTTATATGTCCCATTAATCCATTTCAGGAAAATGGACACAGAGAAGAAGTTGCTAAAAAATTTAGTCTCAGAGACAACAAGTTTGATTTTTAGTCTGAAGGACATTTTTTAGTGTAAACAGAAAATGATATTTACAACTATCATTCTGTGATTTGCACTAGAAAGTGTCCTTCAGCCTAAAAAGCAAACTTGTTGTCCCTGAGACTAAATTTTTTTTCAACTTTTTCCTTGAGCTTAAAAACCCCAATCCATTTACCCTATTAATTTATTGCAACATCCCCATTTATTACCATTCATTCGAGTTACAACCTTTTAAATTATTCTTTTATTGGTTAATTACCTAAATCGAATATTACACGCAAGTGTCGTTATTAGCTTTTTATTTAATTAGTATAAGCGCAGTAATTACATACAAATATTTACTTTTATTAAATACTAGTATAAATTGCACGATACATGCATCTAATAGCTAAAGATATTTGATTTTTATTCAAAAAATTAATGGATGGATATGTGATATGTGCAAAATCTTTGATGGTCACAACGCTTTTATTTCAAATAGTTGTTGGTGGTGTTGGTTGCAAGTTGATAGTGAAATCCGTTGATGGGTGGTCGCGAAGAGGACGGTGGTAGAAATAGTTCACCAATAATGAGATTCCGTTGATAGAAGAGGGTATTTTTGGAATTTCAAAAAAACACCATGAAAATTCTATCTATTGAATTCTCTTTATTAATAGTAGAGATATTCTAGTTATAAACCTTTACTAGAATATACTTTTCCATGTTAAATTGTTGTAGTTATATCTAAAAGATTATTTGCTATAATTTCCATAAATTAGTCCAAAGTAAAAGATATAAAAGATTGTATCATTTGAAATTACAAGGAATAATTATTTCTTTTTATTTTTGAAATAGACAGTATAAAATACAATGAATTTGTATTTTACACATCTTTTTCTCTTTCTATTTACATCTATTCCTTGTTAGATCAAATGTTGTATCTTTCTAGAAGGGAAAGAAATCAAACTAATTTACAAATATTAAATGGATCTAAATTCCAGCAATTCCATATATAGAAAAGTATATTTCTAACAAGATTAGGGTAAAAATCCAAATTTATAACATTCTTATACAACCTATTTCAGATCTGGAATAAATTTCAATGAAATTAATATTCTAAATTCATACTTTTGGCACTGATTTCAGATCATGTTGTATACAATGTTAAGAAAATTTATAAACAAGAATATGTAGGTGATATTTATTATATTCAGATCGTATCCTACAACTCATATATAATTACCCAATTAGACATAAAAATCAAATAAACACCAACGGGACAATTTTCATATTATAACAATCTATAAAAATTCCCACTCACCTTTTAAAAGCGATCTGAATCTCCAGATCTGAAGTAGAACTTTTGGTTCATCTCCAAATCCTTTTTAATCCAAGAGATATATATAAAAGGATATATACATACATAAGTATTATAGATCTGAGAAGAGATTTGAGATTGGGAGAGAAAATAGATACAAATATATATATAAATATATAAACTACCTCAAATATGCATATGGTTGATTCTCTTCTCTTCTCCTTTTTATTAGATTTCTACTCTTCTCCAATTTGTATGAATATAGATACAAATATCTTATCTTTATAATTTAGATAGAAAGTGGAGAAGAAGAAAAGGCAGAGCTTTGCTACTTTTTTAAAAAAAATATGAGAACGGAAGGGATGGCTAGGCCAAAATTTATAGCCACTAGAATCAACCAGAACCGTTAGATCGAAATATATTAAATCCGAGCTGTTGCGGTCTAGGTTTACTGGAGTAGCCAGGTCGCCACCGGTCGACCGCCCTTGGGTGACCGATCGACTACTAGGGGTCAGCCGTCTCCAATGATGGGTCGGCATGTGGGCTCTGGTAATTAATATGAAAACGTAAATTATTTATTATTTAATTATTTCCGTTACGAATTCGTTTTTTATCCATAACTTCTTTGTTTGAACTCCGATCGCAAAACTCCAATTATGAAAGTTGCTTAGAATTTCGCCATGAACACAATGGTGTAATTTTCGTGGTCAAAATCCATCGTTTTCACAAATTCCATTTTCGGAGTCTAATTAATTTACTAACTAACTAATTAAATAACTAGCGCCAAATTATAGGGTGTTACAAGAATTAACAATTTTAAATCTAATTTTAACTTTGGAAGGTTTTAAATTAAACCTATGATTTTATAGAAAAGCACATTTTACATATTTTAAATTAAAATAACAAACATATATGTATACATGTAGAAATAATTACAAACAAAGTTTTAAACATAAAAACAACATAAATTTATAAACTTTGTGATTTTATATTTATGTTTTAAAACATAAAATTACAAATAGAAAATTAACCTTAACTTATGAAGGATTCATGGTAGGTTTATAATTCTTGCACAAAAGTCCACTTATGAAATTTTAAATTGAGACACCTTTAAAATTATGTAAACAATAACCAAATGAATTTACAAACAAAATCAACAAACATATAAAGCATGAAATCATATTTCAAAATGACTTCAAATATTCAACATAGGTAGCTTATTTAGGTTTGTATATACGAAAGGTTACAAAATTATATCAATAAATTAAAATTAGTTACCAAATTAAAATTGTTTTTTGTTTAATCAATATATCCAAATCAAAAACAAAAGTAGATCACACAACCCAGGCATATATAAATTCATTATAAAAGTTTAGGATCTAAACATTAAATTCAAGTTGAGCACATAATCAAAAGAGAAGTATAATAGGGAGATCTAAACTGTATTAACATCCGTGAATTATATTACAAACTAAAATTAGAATGTTATGTTAAGATGAAGCTAAAAATCACACCTTGAATGAAGAATAAAACTCCTAGATTCGATTGAATCATCCCTAGAAATTGCAACGACCTGAAGCACCATCTTTGTTTTTATTTTGTTTATTTGATTTTGTTTTAGGAAATTTTTTTACCATGAATTTTCGGCCAAAAGGAGAGAGAGGAGAGCAGAAGAAAATGAATTGTCGGGAAGAATAAATGAATGGTATAAAGGAAATTTTTTTCAAAGGAACCATTGAAACCTTTCTAACTCCTTCATTAAAACATTTCATCTTTAATTCCTTATTAAATCTCAATTAAATCCTCTCCTGCCTATCATGTATGGCCAGTCAAGTATGTGCCTAGACAAGCCTTTAAAATTTCCAAACCTACTTAGTAATTGATTGATTAAAATTAAATTAAAATATTTATCGATATCATATATCCATGCGTATAGATATAACTTTTATATATGCACTTTATTAAATACTAATGGCATGCAAAAAAAATAAAATAAATCTTAATATAGTTAACTTACAATAATATATAAATTAATTATGGAGTACTCATCGTTACGGTTGTGGAACTCAAAGGTGCAAATTCAATCAGCAATTATTATTGAATAATTCAAATATTAACATTCACATATCTCAACAGCTAGTGGTGTGACATTTCAACTGAATTTATTTCCTACATATCTCTTTGTTAAAATCCAATTTTACTATTACAAGAAGTACCCTGTAGTAATGATTGTTTACACCAATTCTCTTCGTCGGTATTATAAAACATTAAGACATGAAATTTGGTTTTGGTCAAAATCTCAATATCATCCACATTCAACTGGATCAATCCAAATACAAAATCCTTGGTTCAATAATAGCAATTATTATTAACCATACTACTCTAGCCAAATACTTTGACTTTGGTTTGACTATAGTTGACCGTGATACTAACCCCTTATAACCGAGGAGACGAATTCTGTATTGAATAATGTCACTTTCAATGTTCAACTCAGACCAAACTATAGTCGTTCGATGAACACCACACAATGATTTAACTATAATCAAAATGGAGTGTCCAAATTAAAGTTAACGGCATTCTCAAGTCGAGAAAACTGTGTAATATCGTCACTTCGAGATTCTCTGTTTAACCTTAGTTTATTAACCAAAAGGATGCTCTCGAGTGAGTCATTCCATAGTGATCCAATAACTATCAGTATGTAATCCCATGGTGCCCCATTAGCTATGAGTAATACACTACTTGTAACGACAAGCAAATTTACCACTTTGATAAATTATATTTATTTTTAAAATATTTAGATATAAGGTTTTCAGCAGATTATGTTGTCTTGAACAATAAATAATGATGTTAATCTTATTCTAAATAAGTATTTACAAAAATATATACTTTTGAAAAATATCGATAAAATGGTCGAAAATCGTTTTATCAACAAGCAGGTCTATAATTATCAAAAGTTGTGCACGTAGCTAAATACATACACTTATTTATCCATTTAAATAAAAATATGAAATAAATTAATTTATTTTATTTTTGGGAAATAAAATGTATTAATGGCATCATCGATAATGGCATCATATTTAATAATTGACTTATGAATTTAAGTTGAGATTTAATGATTTAATAATTATTATGATTATTCAAATGTTTGTTTTTAAATGATAATAATTCATTTTAATTAGTTATGAAGTGATAACAAATCATTTATAATAGTTTTATAAAGATATATACTTGATTAAAAATATAAGATAATCTGTATCACTTTATTGATATAATAGCACTTTTTGTAAATAATTGTTTAATATTTATTTATATGGCTTTATAAATAAAATGTGATCATTTTAATTAATTGAAAATGATGAGAAATTAGTTTTCAAATTTTGTTTACATTTATATGCAATTTAATTTATAAGTGAAAATGTGACAGGGAATCAGCTTCCCAATTTTCAATAGTTTAACGAATTAAAGTTGTTGCAACTTTGTTTATATCACTTGTGCACATATGTAACATACACATACATACCCTAACATACACATGAACACATATATACATACAAATATAATTACCATTTACATTTGAATTTACATATAGTAAAAAGTAAATATCTAAGATATTTTCTACCCTAAAACGCAAACATCAACTCACTTACACAACATCATCATCACACATAAGGACTCATAAGAGGAGTGGCCTTGTCAAGCGTTTGGAAGAGATGGAGGGTGTGTAGGCCAAGAGAAAATGTGTAATTATGCATTTAGATATTTATTTCCAAAAAATTTCTATAAATACCCACCATTCACTTTATAATTTTACTCACCATTCTACTTCATCTTCTTCCTCATTCTCAAGCTTTTTCATGGCTTCCTACCATAAGGAAATTATGAAGAAAATATTGCAAAAATAAATTAAATATGTATAAGTATATATACAAAAGCCATCCACTTCAAAACTAAAGAAAATTACCTCCTTTCTTCACTCAAAGCCCACGGCCACCACCCTCCACCACCAAGGCCGAGCACATTCCATTTGCAAGCTCAGGCCATGCCCTTCTCAAGGTCCAATGCTCGATTTCATAGGCTTTGATTCGATCGTAGCGAAGCTATAGCAAATTTTCGTGAAGTTAGAAACCAATGAAGGTGAGAAACTCTTCCAAATTTATTTTATTAAATATGATGATGTGATATTATTGCTATGGATGTTTACTATGTTTGATCATCAAGTTTGGATGTTAATTATATGTTTATTTTAATGTTGAAATAATTCACGTTTCATACACGTCGAATATCGCAAAGGGAATCACTTTCCTTTAATAAATGAAATGGTGTGTATGAGATTGTTAAACCTCTTTAAAATGATTTAGAAATATTTTATAAACATTTAAAAGCATTTCGATAAATTTTGGAAAGAATATGAAAATTGAGTTAAAATAGGCGCGTCGCATAAGGGCAGTTCGCGATTTCGTGCCCCAGAGAGTTAAATCCATTTAAATGATGGATTTGGAGTTGGAATTCTTTGTAATAAGAATTTTCTAAACACCTATAATCATAGATTTCAAATAAAAGAAAAGGATCGAGATTTTGTTTAGTAGATTTTGAAATATGAGCAAAACAAGTTTTCCAAATAGTCGCGGTTTGGCAGTTCGAAAACCAAAGCGACAAATTCTTTAAAAATGATATTTTTAATTCTTTAAAAATATGAAATATATTATATAAATCTTTTAAATGTTTCAAAAGAGATTTGAGTTATAAAAATGGATTTTTAAATGATAGAAAGGTCGTTTTGACCAAATAAGCTTTAAAAGCACTATTCGCAGCACTTTTTGCAGCACATTTAATAACTTTTGAAATATGGTTTTAAACTTAAATATTATTTCCCAATTCTTGTATAAATGTGTTCAATTAAATAATTAAGTATTATAAAGAAGATTTAGAGGTTTTATAATTTATTTTAAGTTGTTTAAATAAATGATTTAAAGAAAAGCTGATATAATTAATTGATTTAATCTTGGCTCTAAAAGCCGATGAGTAGGTTGGATTTTTCTATTCGTTAGATCCGGATGTAAGGTGTTTAAATTAAGGAGATTTTTAGGATCAACCAGTGCTCTAGCTTGCCTGGCCATTTTCTTGGATGAGGAATAGATAAGGTCGAAATGTCGAAAACGAGACAAGTATAAAAGATTCATTTTCTAAATTTAAACAACTTCGATTGTATAGAAATAATCTTCTTACACTTGGTATTAAATTTAGAGGAGGGAACCCATACTATCCGTGTGAATTTAAAATGTGATTTCACCGTTATTCGACGGATGGTAAAGGTTGAATACAGAAATTGATATTGAATAGAATTAGTATAATTTCCATCGATTCTTTTTAACTCAATAATGTTTTCCAATATGAATTCTAAAAATGATTTGGTATATCTAAAGTTAAAGAGAGGTTTAATGATTTTGTATATACCGGAAAGAAATGTTTTAAAGATATATATCTCTAGAACATATTTTTGATAAAGAGAAAGTAATTAATCAAATGATAAGCACCTATTTACCTAACATCTTTTTATTAAAGATTGGTTTGATGGAACTGAGGTCGAATTTGAGTGATTCTCATTCGGAAACCATTTCGAACCAATTTACGTATTCGAAGTGAAGACCTGGGAAGATAATAAATGGAATAAAGGGCTGCTTGTCACTGACCATCAAAGGAAATTTCCCATATCATATATATATGGCAGTAGTATCTTCATTTGATCTTCGATGCAAGGGCTGCTTGCTACTAATCCTAGAGAAGATTCCCGATAGGATGTGGTAGGAGAGTTCCTTCGGTTTATCATGTTCCTGCAACTTGTATGGACGAATGTTTGACATTGAATTTCCAACATACACGTACATTGATTTTTACAAACATACATCTGCTTGGTAGTGTAGGAAGTAACTCTCATATACTTAACACCCTTCTTTGAGACATACGAGCCTAAAGGTTGTACATTTGTGGAAATCAATGGTGTGCGATGGAATTGGTAATGTGACATTCAAGTGGAATGTGTTATGTGAATAGTAATCGTTATCTCAGGCCTCTTCACCCGGAAATGGCTTAAATAGGGCATGCCATAAGGCTACGTGGTTTACAACCATTAGGGTATGGTCATCACCATTCTAGGTTACTCTATATATGTCAAGTATGTTACGTATGCTAAGAGAGCTCTTGGATAGGTCGGTTATGACGGGGGTGATGTCATATACGGTTCTATTCACCACCAAGATGAGTCTGCGGGTAGGCCGATCTTGCCAGGTGCAGAGGTTTCAAAAGTTGTTGATCCTCGGTACATCCCTCTGAAGATGCACTGCACAGAAGGTAGTTCCTTACCTGCCATTATATGGAAATCCATTCTCCAATAAGTGTCTTCGGACTTGATTATAGAACCTATTATGTTGGAATTTAATCAATGCAACAATTTTGGCTAATATTATATAAGTTTACTTCAAAGTGTTTTCAAAGGAATGTCATTAAAAATACTATTATCAGATTTTGCGTAGTAAAGATTTTGGTTATCATAAGGTAAAAACTCGTTAAGTGTTTATGTGCGGCGTGGTCTTATGAGATACCATTTGTTTTCAAATATCCATATTTTGAGTTTCTCACACCAGTCTCATAACTGACTCCGAGTTTATTTTCTTTTCCCTTAAACTATGGGTGCCCTATTTTCCAGGCAGCCAAGTAGTCAGGTTTTAACTTGGAGCATTGTGATGGAGCTTGAAGTCTGAAGCTATAGATGTTCCTGTAGATAGTTCTCCATTTCCTTTCCTGCTGCATTAGTTTATTGATTGTATTCAGCATCTATAAGGACGGAGTTTTATTACTGTCCAGGCTGATTTATAAGATAGCACTACAACAAAATGAGGCTTTCATAGCATTTAGAAAACGCTATTATATCCTAACATAGCGTTTCAAAGAACGCTGCGACATGTATGATAGACCTTCAGCGTTAAATAGCAGAAACAAAAACGCTATGAAAAATAATTTTTCTATAACGGTTTCCCAGTGCTATTAAACAAAAACTTTGTAGGAAATATTATCCAATGGTTACTTTCTATAGCGTTTTTTCTGCATATTTCTATAGCGTTTTATTTGCATGTTTTGTAGTGTTTGTTATGATATTTCTATAGAGTTGATTTGCATATTTGTATAGCGTTTTTTACATATTGCTATAGCGTTTCTTTAGTTCTATTATAGTGTTTTTGTGCATATTTGTATAGCGTTTTAAACATATTTCTATAGCATTTATTTAGTTATATTATAGCGTTTTATATGCATATTTCTACATATCCATGGTCAATTTCTATAGCGTTTTTTAAACAATAGCATTTATGAAACACTATTAAATGTAATATTAATTTATAGATTTTATTTATCGTCATTTCAGCTTTTTCATATATATAATATTCATTTATCCATTTCTTATCTACATATAAATATAACATACTTTCACAGACGAAAAATATGTAAATTCATACATATCATTCAAACAACTTTTCACATATCCAAGCATACTACTTCATACAAATCGTTTTATCAACTTTTCCATGTCCGTACATAATATGTCATACATATTTGCATCAACAGGTTACTTATAAACCAGTTAAACAGTTGATTTAATCTTGCTTTGCTCATGTTGATGTCAAATAAACAGTCAATGTATTAGTAATTGTTATGTCAAAAGTTCACAAAGTAAATGGTCCCAAAGGAAGAAAAAAAATGTCGCTAGGACTTAAAATATGATGCAGCAAGCCAAGGCAGTGGGTACTGTATGTAATCAAACCATATGTAATCTAGCTGGAGTTATGGATGAAAGTGCGCTATGGACCGTGTAATATGGATATATGATAATACAGAGTATAGAGATGATATTAATACTATAAATAGTGCGGAATATAAAAGCAGTATAGTAAAATGACACCAGGAATTTTTATACTGGTTCGAACTTCCCGTTCTACGTCCAGTCCCAGAATACCCTCTGGATTTAAACTAAACCCCTCATTTAACCCGGAGGAATAGGTATACGACACCTGAGCAGCCGAACAGGAATTTTCCGCCTCAACAGCCGAAGAGGACTTCAACTTAATACAAATAGTTTGTTGACGAATGTGTTCTGAATAACACTGATTGTCTTTTGATAGTACAACTTTCCTATAATCAAATCCTCAAGAGTATGTATGTGTGTGAAGATTTAGAAGGAAGATAATCACGTAGAATCGAAATATATGAATTAATTCAAGGATTCTAGTGATATTGAATGAGAATGAATGCTTTTTATTTGCAGAGAATAATAGAGAATAGATTTCAGAATTAAAACATGAATTCGTTGTTGTAGAAGTGAATTGAACATGTTTATATAGTTGTAGAATAGTTACAATCTTTCATGAAGAGTTTCAATCAAAAGTTGTGTCCGTATCTCTTGGATTGAATGACATTCCTCTTCATGAAGAATCGCAACTCTTCAGAAAACTAGCCGTTATGTTCAGGTCGGTTGACCGAGGTTTCTGGTCGGTCAGCTGAGTTTCAAACCCGTACATAGAAAAATGTATATCTGTGCACATAACACAGAGTCGGTCGACCGAGGTTTCTGGTCGGTCAGCCGACCTGTAGTCAATTGCACAGTACACACTAATTTATGTATATATCAATATAAATCAATTTTTGTGTGTGTGTGACTACTTGAGGAATGATTTTAACAATATTCTAAGACTTAATAAAATAAAATATTCATACTAATCTCTGGATTGTAGTCTTGTCTCCTTTGTAGTGCATAATATACGTTTATTCTCTTTTTGTCGCTTTCGTATAGTATTCTCTTTGTAATTCGTCGTATGATCTCTGAAGCTTGTGTCATGAATCAAAACTCATGAATCAACATTCTCCCCCTTTTTGATTGATGACAATACTTATGTGACGAAGTAGTATATATTATAATTCTCCCCTGAATATATGGCGACTTTTCTGCAAAAAACTTGTTAGCTTTCATATATTTCTCCCCCTTTGTCATCGACAAAAAGGAATACTTATTAGATATAATAATGAAAAAATATGGAACATGTAACACAAGTAAGAAAACATCGAGTTTAAATATTACATACTCAAACCAAATAGGAATATTGATGATGTTTACTTACTACACAACATATAAAAATAGACATATTGTTAAAAAAAACAGAATACTTGAAATTATGAAATAGCAAGTTGTAAAAAAATATGATGCATGTATAGATATTCAAAACATAGCAATAAAAGAAACAAGCATTCATACATTGCATCATCACAAATAAGAGTTTTAAGGTAACACTTACTTTTCTCCCCCTTAATCTGTGCTTGCATTGTTTATTTCTGAAAATTATGTTAGAGCAATATCTTTCTCCCTTTTGTCATTGACGAAAAGGAGAGTTTATATGATAACAAATATTATATTTCACACAAGTGTTAACAATATAGAACAAAATAATTACTACTTGTAAGGTATCAGAAAACAATGAACATTTAAAGCATGCGATACCCAAGATTCTTATAATTTCCTAATTTTTAGGAAACCATACCCATTTGGGTGTGGTTGTACCTTTATAAATATAATTTTCATTATTGATTACCATATCAAAATAATTATTAATGCATTTTTCTCTATTTTTCCAATTAACAGGAACCCAAATACTTAGATAATTTTTATTCATATTTCTCGTTAATGATTTTGTACTTCTAGAGAAATTATAAACATTATTGGTCATAGCAGTTTTTGAATTTCGATAAAAATTTGATTTCGACTTTACTCGAAATTTAGTAGTAGCACTAACATTTTTATTATACATAAAAGCGTATTTAGTGCTATTTCTATGATTATATCCTAAACTATTTTTATTATGTAAAGGTCTAGAACTAGATAAAATCATGTTTAAATCATTTTGACCTTTATTAAATTTTGTGACTTCAGTGTTGAGTTTATCAAATTTAGCTTTAAAGTCACACTTATTATTTTCAAAAGAAATATTACTATTATTTAAAATATCCATTTTCTCATTTAATTCAGAATTCTCATTTTTTAACGTACCGTTCTCATTTTTGAGAAGGAAATTTTGAGATTCTAAATTATCTAAAGAGGATTGTAATAAATCATTTTGTCTTTTCAAATCAAAATTTTCTTTTGAAAATTTTTCTCTCTCGTTTTCAAATATGGTGTTTTGTTTATCTAGAAAATCTGTAAGAGTTATAAAATTATTCTTTAAATCACCAAGTTGATTTTCTAATTTTAACTTCTCGTTTTTCAATTTCTCATTTTCAAGTTCAACAGATTTCATCTTTTCTAAAATAATAAAATTAAGCTTTGAAATCTTATTGCTTATACTAACTAATTCATTATTATCTTTTACTGAAATTTGTAAATCAGAAAGTACCTTATTATAGTCCTCATTGGTCGTTGCTCTAATAGTTTCAGGCTTTTTGCTTGGTGTACATCGACCGGATCTTTTTCTAGCCATTATTCTATGATGTTGTGACGATCGATAGAATACCAGGCTCTGATACCAAATGAAAGTGCGCTATGGACCGTGTAATATGGATATATGATAATACAGAGTATAGAGATGATATTAATACTATAAATAGTGCGGAATATAAAAGCAGTATAGTAAAATGACACCAGGAATTTTTATACTGGTTCGAACTTCCCGTTCTACGTCCAGTCCCAGAATACCCTCTGGATTTAAACTAAACCCCTCACTTAACCCGGAGGAATAGGTATACGACACCTGAGTAGCCGAACAGGAATTTTCCGCCTCAACAGCCGAAGAGGACTTCAACTTAATACAAATAGTTTGTTGACGAATGTGTTCTGAATAACACTGATTGTCTTTTGATAGTACAACTTTCCTATAATCAAATCCTCAAGAGTATGTATGTGTGTGAAGATTTAGAAGGAAGATAATCACGTAGAATCGAAGTATATGAATTAATTCAAGGATTTTAGTGATATTGAATGAGAATGAATGCTTTTTATTTGCAGAGAATAATAGAGAATAGATTTCAGAATTAAAACATGAATTCGTTGTTGTAGAAGTGAATTGAACATGTTTATATAGTTGTAGAATAGTTACAATCTTTCATGAAGAGTTTCAATCAAAAGTTGTGTCCGTATCTCTTGGATTGAAGGACATTCCTCTTCATGAACAATCGCAACTCTTCAGAAAACTAGCCGTTATGTTCAGGTCGGTTGACCGAGGTTTCTGGTCGGTAAGTTGAGTTTCAAACCCATACATAGAAAAATGTATATCTGTGCACATAACACAGAGTCGGTCGACCGAGGTTTCTGGTCGGTCAGCCGACCTGTAGTCAATTGCATAGTACACACTAATTTATGTATATATCAATATAAATCAATTTTTGTGTGTGTGTGACTACTTGAGGAATGATTTTAACAATATTCTAAGACTCAATAAAATAAAATATTCATACTAATCTCTGGATTGTAGTCTTGTCTCCTTTGTAGTGCATAATATACGTTTATTCTCTTTTTGTCGCTTTCGTATAGTATTCTCTTTGTAATTCATCGTATGATCTCTGAAGCTTGTGTCATGAATCAAAACTCATGAATCAACAATGGAGTCTGGTTTATAAAGAGTAAGTGAAGTTCACTCAACAGTTGCCTATGGATCAAAGGCATGGAAATGCTCTGCACTTTATCTTTAGTATACACTTTTCAACAAGTAAATCAACTCGACTTGCAGCTCAGCTTTACATTTCAGTTAGATCCTTTTTCCTAGTTATATGCACTTTGATATTAGATCTCAGTCAACCAACTATGTTTTATTTTTATCAACTTCAGTTTACATCACATGTATCTACCCTGTTGCATCTTGGCCAACATGTACTTCAACTCAGGTAGTCTATTGCACTTCAAATTGTATTACATTGTAGTCAGGCAGCATGCATTTAGTATAAATGTAGTACATTTTAGTATAAATGTAGTACTTGCAGCAACTCCATGGTCACCTCAAATTGTATTAAATCTCAGTTAACATATATTACTCAATCAGTTTGCATTTCAGTCATCATGTACTTCATTTCAATGACACTTTGCAAGCAGACTACTTACTCTATTTGGAATTGGAAATAATTTTGATTTAGTGTTAATTCATTTAACTTCAGATTTTATTCACTCATATAGTCGTTATTTATTGATTTACACTACTGCGATAGTTGTTTTTGTTTGGGCTATCAGTCAAAGTTACCTTCTAGCTATTGTTAATTCATCAAATTTTTCATTACTTTTCGTCCAGAGTAAATTATAAATGAGTTCATACTTGTTCTAACCAAATACTAAATAATTTTAACACAACTTTTCAATAATAACCAGCAATATGCAAATAAACAAAAGGTGTTCAGTTTTTGTTAAATCTAGTAGTGATGAGCAATAAACAAAAGGTGTTCGGTTTTTGTTGGCCGACGGTTAACTGAATCTGACATTGGCTTTTACTCTGGTTTCTATTTTTCTACTTATTTCATCCTGCTTTTGCTACTCGCTGATGATAACATTCTTATTACTATATATTTTGCATTACCATGCTAATCATAAACAATTATGCTATTTTAGTCGTTAACCGGTCTATTAAGAGCAGTTAGTGAACTAGGATTATCAGTAGGCATAGTTTGCTAAATCCGATCAACATACACGTCAAAGACAGTGTATTGGAAACATCAAAGAATTTTTGGTTCTAATTCCCATCATCGTGCGCACACAATGTATTTTGTTTTGTCATATTTGAATATAAAAACAAATATACCAGTGAGTGTTAAGTTTGTAAGTTTTGAATATTCCCTTGAAATAATTTCTCGAAGAAGAAAAGAAAAGATTAACGCTTTACTCAATGAGGTTTGTCTGGAATCTAAGTTTATATGTACTGTATATATCGATGGGTCATTGTAAAGCGAAGAATAAAGGAAAAAGGGCACTCTCATGCATGGAGTGGATAAAAAGTAGTTAGCAGGGCGGCCACTAGACACTCTCATGAAGTTATAGTTGAGATCGTCTGATATTTTGTAAACTTTGTGTCAATATGAAAATAATTTTTAAACAATAACAATGACATAAAAATTATGGGAATGTGACAGTATATAGTGGACAGAAGCTAGAATACTTGCATAATCCAATTAGCCTATCTCCTTCCACAATACTTGCATAGTGCACCACAAGTTCCAACCACATAAGGAACATGCAATGAAAAATAAACAAATTTAGAAGACTCGGTAACTCAATTTTTTTATATTCTTAGTTCACCACAAGGTCCAACCACAAGTTCACAAAAGAAACAGAGTACCAAGTATATCTTTTAACAAGATCTTTGTGCAGTTTCTACAATTTTCTACAAATAAATAAGTTTTAGTGATAAAAATACCAGCTTGATACTTCAAGTCTCTACTATATATTGTCGATTGGCTACAACATGTAATCTATAAGCGTAGTTATGTGATGAACCAGATATACTATTTCAACTAATGGGAAGTTGTGAAATATCACCTGTCAACTCGACACTTACAAGGTATCCAAGTTTAGTTTAGGACTATTGTTGCAATCAACTTCAACGGTTCACATGCAAATTGTTTTAATCAGCATGCAAATTGTTTTGATAAGCCTGCAAATTAACTTTTTGATATGCTAAGTCTGTTGGTATTAGATAGACCTATCGATTGTTCATGACACGATTTCGCCATAGGCAATAAAATCATGCTGTAAGGGAAATACAAATTTTATATCTATGGATTGTTCCTAGTGTCACTCCATGCTTTTCAGTTGCATGAACCCAAACATATTTTATAAAATAGATCACTCAATATCACTACATCAAATAACTGACTTTTGGTTTATAAAATAAATCCACTTGTGAATCTACAAAATTACTAGCCATAACATTTTGTAAGCAATAAGTGTATCGATAAATGGCTGTCTTTTGGTTTTCATTACTAGCCTAACATTCAAAATAACCACTGATCAGAACCATTAAAGGCATGAGCAAGTTTTTGAACAAAACAAATATATCTTTTAGACTAAGGTCAAAATTCAATTATGGCTGGCTCTCATACATCGCCTAAAATTTCCTAGATTTTTTTTACAAAGAAAACAACGTAAAGAACATGATCGAAAGAGAAATTTATACACCAATTAAACTCTATAGTAATGAAGTACATGATCAAAAGATGAAGTAAACAATGTAATGTTGCAGTTTGTATCATATCATACCTTGTAATCTTCATATCCTGCTTGCATTGCATCTTCTAGTGCAGAAAGACCTACTTGAACCTACAAGGCAAAAAAACACACTAGTATATTTTTGATTTCAATATAATTCACTAAAACATAATAGACACCTAATTGAGCTTAGAATAGCAACATACGACATTGTAGCTTTCAATTGAAGCCTCGTTGTTAAGCTATGTTGTCCTCAAAACTTACTCCCATCAAATCTACAGGCCCTACCTATACGTAGAATAATAAGAGTAGATCTAGAAGGTTTACATACTGCAAAATAGATCACACATTTCAAAACATACAAGCAATTTTTTCTGGCCTACTTTCCTATGTGAAACCTTAATGCCATATATTTTCGACAATTCACCTCTTCTTCTATCCTAGCGGGAGGAAGCCACTAACATAAAAACCTCATTTAAATTTTGCAATCATTAGATCAGGTATGAGGACTTTACTAACATTTTGTTGCGGTATGGAATATAAGAAAACGTGGGAACCCTCTTCATTCCTTTTAGAACAAGCTAAAGCTCCTGAAGGAAAAACTCAGAATATGGTCAGCAGAAACATATGGTAATGAATCAAAAATCTCTAATAGCATCAAACTTCAACTTCAACAAATTCAATAAAACCTTTCGGCTGACCCTCTCAATAATTAATCGAACGATATCGAGCATGATCTATCTATAAGGCTTTAGGAATTTCTTGAAGAAGAAATGTAGATGGCAAGGCAAGAAACTATAACTAAGCATGAAAAGAAATATGATAGAAACACAAAGCACTATCATGCCTCCTTGAAAATTAAAATGGCCGGAGACAAGATTCTATCTATTATTGATATAAATGACACCACTCATAGATCTATAAAAGCAATTGATAATGCTTTCATTGACTATTTTTCTTCTACTCTTGTGAATCCTGGCCCACAGTCCCGAATTTATCTCCTTTATCTGATTGCAAATTTAAATTTAAATTTAAATTTATGCAAAATAAAAAATATCCAATTGCTAGAAACTGACGTACAATAATGTGTAATGAATGAAAAATGAATAGTAAATAATAGCAAACTAAACCCGGTAGCAATAACTTTATCACCAACACTAAAAACTCCAGTTTTATCAGCTGCTCCCCTAGGCAATATTGCATCAATGTAAATGCTACCATCTCTTCCTTTTATGAATTTAAATCCATATGGTTTATCAATCTCCACCTCATATTCTTCGAATTCTCTATCTTCTTCACCTTCGCCTTCTGATTTCTCTATAGCAAAAGATGACGATGCTCTCACTGCAAATTCTACTCTTTTTACTGCTATATATTGTGTGTTTGAAAATATGGCTAAAGCAACCCTTTGTCTACTTCATCTTCAAGCATCTAGTCAAGTACAGGCAAAGCAGGTTCTTCTTTGATGTTAAATTTGTGTGTGCAACTCCTGCTTTTTCTACCACTGACAGTCCAATCCCATAGTTTTCCCTAATAATATCCATTGCCACTATCTAACATGAAAGAAAATAAAACCAGTCAGAATCTTCTGCACAGACGTATCCAACTATGTATTTCGATACATACAAATCATAATATGAGTAGAAATCCACTACTTCTTCATCATCGTTATAAATCATAATATTGTATTAAAATAGAACTGAATCTACCTTGCAATCATTAGGAATAGCTAGATCAGTACCAAGGATAGAATATTGTTGTGCAAAAATTGCACAAATGCGGAAAAACAATAAACAGGATCTAGATTTGCCAATTTGAACATCACTCAATCTAGAAGCAATTATTTTATTACTCCAAATAAATAGCAAATAACCATAAAGAAAAAAAGACGCACAATATTTATACCGGTTCCACTATCATCAAAATAGTGTACGTCCAGTCCAAATGAAAGAGATTTTATTACACCTGAGAGAATTACAAGAGATTACAAGATAAGAGTTTACATACCAATGCCCTAAATTAGGGTTAACAAGAAGAGACACTACATTTGAGGATCACTGGCTGAATGTCAGGATGGATTTACAATTAAGTCTACGCTCAATATATAACCAAGGTAAATTCATGTAAGATATCAATCAAATTATCAAGATATGATAAGAGGATAATGGAGGCAAATTACAATGGTAACAAATCATGCAAACATAGCAAGTAATTCACTCATTCCAAAAATGGAAGAAAATAATCCCAAAGCAATGCAATTACGAAGAAAGAAATAATATGCATATCATTTTGCATATATATTCTTCCATAACATACGCATGCATATATTTTCTTGCCATCTCAATAAAATGGAATCCAATAATTTATGCATTTCCATAATGAACACATGTGATTACTTTCCTTTTTGCATATTTGTTTCCTTCTATTTGTGATTTTGTATCACCAAAATTTAGCACTCCACCTTGATGCAAAATCACATATCTCCAACACTCCATCTCGAGTCAAATTCTCTTTTCAACATAAAACTCTTAAAAATGAACTCCACCTTCAACCAAAATCTCTTAACGAGATACAGACCAAAAATGAATATTTACCCAATGTGTTCCGACAAGGCCAACCCCCCATCACACCTTGCAACGAGCTCAGACTATGTCCCCGCCCGCCAACAAAATGTTGCGAATATCCAAAATCAAAAGAAGATAGATACCAAAATAATCTCAAAGCCACCAAGACCAAAAAATTCTCTCAATCACCAATCCAAATACAGAGCCAAAAAACAAAAGCCAATGGACATAACAATGCTAATCCAAATCTTTGTATGCAAGACAAATATCTCTCCTCTCATGTACCTTATCTGCCAAACAACAAATTTCCCATGGAAATAAACATAAGACTCTCACATGAACATTGAGCCATGAAGCAGATACAGGTTCCCAAATTCAGATGTCCCTTCAACACAGTAAACTCCTTATCACCAAAGTTCCAAGAATGGAACACTCTTCTCCCTCAACATAATATCCTCCGTCTTTATCTTCAATATTGCACAAAATCTTTTTTTTCGTCCAAACGAGTAATAGCATAATTACCACCGGATCTACCACTCTTTTTAGAAGCCATTGATGCACAAATTTAAACAAATCGCCTTGCTCTGATACCAATCTATTGTGGAAAAATTGCACAAATGTGGAAAAACAATAAATAGGATCTAGATTTGCCAATTTGAACATCACTCAATCTAACAGCAATTATTCTATTACTTCAAATAAATAGCAAATAACCATAAAAAAGACGTACAATATTTATACTAGTTCCACTATCATCAAGATAGTGTACGTCAAGTCCAAAAGAGAGATTTTATTACACCTAAGAGAATTACAAGAGATTGCAAGATAAGAGTTTACATACCAATGCCCTAAATTATGGTTAACAAGAAGAGACACTGCAGTTGAGGATCACTGGCTGAATACCATGAGGGATTTACAATTAAGTCTACCATCAATATATAACCAAGGTAAATTCATATGAGTTATTAATCAAATTACCAAGATATGGTTAGAGGATAATGGACGCAAGTTACAATGGTAACAAATCACGCAAACATAGCAAGTAATTCACTCATTTCAAAATTGGTAATCCCAAAGCAATGTGATTACGAAGAAAGAAATAATATACATATCATTTCACATATATATTATTCCATAACGTGCGAATGCATATATTTCCTTGCCATCTCATTCAAATGCAATCCAATAATTTATGCATTTCCATAATGAACACATGTGATTACTTTCCTTTTGGCATATTTGTTTCCTTCTATTTGTGATCTTGTAACACCAACATTTAACAAATAGCCTTTAGATACGCCAATTTCCATGGTGTTTTTTTGTATTGAGTAGTTTGAGTAACATGTTTAAGTGGCCTTTAAATTGTTTAATAGATAGGTATATTTCATTAATATAGTAATGGCTTACAGCTAGGAATGGCAATGGGGCGGGTTGGGTTGGGTTTTCTGTGCCCCAGACCCGCCCCGGGTTTTTTAGACCCGGCCCCAGACCCGGTGCGGGTCCGAAATTTTGCCCCGAACCCGAAACCCATACGGGTCAGAGTAGACCCACCCCACCCCGAGACCCGATGAAGTTTTTTTTATCGATCCAAAATTGTGTACTAATGTACATATATTTATATTTGTTGTTACTAAATGATACATTAAATGAAAATAACAATGTATTTCCAATGATAAGGGAAAATAAAAATATGATGTACCAAATAGTTCAAAAAAATATGCATATGTTATTGTATAATATCAATGATGCAGCTTAATACTATAAAATTTTATAGCTTATTGATTGGAACATTATAATATCCATGTTAGAATCACACACATAAATACATGTGTGTGTATTAACAAACCATCATTATAATACTAAACCGATTTTATGAGATCTCAGTAGTGCGGGTCGGGTTGGGGTGGGTCAGCCAAGCCCCGACCCGACCCTAGACCCGGAGCTCCCAAGAACGGGTCACGGGTCTACCCGCCCCAATGACCCAATGGGACGGGTCTAGGCGGGCCAAAACAGGGGCGGGTCAACCGGGTTTGGACCCTAGACCCGCCCCATTGCCATCCCTACTTACAGCTGAGTTGTTAATAGATATTTAGTCATGTACATTGGATATACTGACATATATATACAATTACTAATATATTAGTAGACAATGGCTAACAACTATGGTAATAGCATATAAGTATTATAAGATCGTTTGGATGTTTCCACAAAAGCGATCTGAAACCAATATTCTTATTCCAAAAACAAGGTTGCTAATATAAAAAGAGTTTTACCAAGTAAAAAAAGATTTGTTGATGGAAATATATTTAAGCACATTGAATATACTAATATATATGTAGTATTTACTAATATAGTAATAGGCAATGGCTTATCAGTTAATTCTTTTCAAAACCAATAGCAGATTTTTTTACAATTGTGCATTCATGCTCATTGAATGTACTAACATATAAATACATATTTACTAATATAGTAATAGGTAATAACTAATAGGTAACAAGTGTGACATAAATGCATTTTGAGAACTAATATTTTATGAAATGCATAAATATGTATTTATGCTAAAAATAGAATCTTCATTGTTGCAATTAAATTTTGAAATAAATTGAACTTTTTCAGTTTATTCAGGACGCCTAAAACATGTAATTAAATTGGTATATCATATACCTCTTTGTATACTTTTTAACTTGAGCATATTTTCTTCTTATTCCTCTCCATCTTTACATTGAGGACTTTCCTTGATCATGTTAATAACAACTGAAATAATGAACCTGAAATTCATGAAATGGTCAATAATTATTTCAACATTCATACGATAAACAAATCAAGGAATGTAAGGGACATGATTCGAGAAAATGAGCTTTTGAAGTAGTTTTAATGATGTATAGCTAATAATACAGCGAACTTCTCTGTCAGTTTAACAAAGAATTGGTTAGGCAAATATATGAAACACCATTTGAGCATCTATGGAAAGTATTTCAAGGCATTTGGAATATCTGCTAAATATTGCATCTAAGTCACCGCTAACATAAAATCACATAAATTTCTGACACGAAACCACCCTAACATCGTTTCGTTGTTGTCATAAAAGCCGTCTAAAACCAATATTTTATTCCAAAAACATGGTTACTTTAGGTTATCTATACTATAATGCAAAACCTTGGTCAAACCGGTCAAAGTGAAGCCTCTTTTGTATTTCCCGAAGTATCCATCTGTATTCACAGTTTGACAATTTTCGAACTAAGGACACAATTGTCATTTGATATAAACAATTTCCCACTTCGTCACTTCAAGCATGTCTGCTCAACTTTCACAATTCTTCTTACTTCTCTTGCCCTCAAGACAAGGCTTCCTGCCTTTATTTTAAAATCAAATAAAAAGGACTCTTTTGTAATTTATTTATCCCACTACCCCACTACGTCTGTTTTTCTTCCCAAATCAACATCATGCATACTAAACCATTCAGCCTCACTAAATTCTTCAATGCCAATGACGCTGAAAACCATATTTCTACTTCTCACCATCGTCGGCCTTCAGATTTATTTTCTTTGACGACCCCAATTTCTCATATACATCACAAGCGTCTACGGATCCTATCTTTAGGTTTGTTATTGATTCTTAACAACCTAGATTTTTTTGTTTAATTTGCAATATGGAGTTTTGTTTTCCGTAGATAACAATTGCTAATAGCAAGTATCCAAGCCCCTTTTAAGTGAAGTTGGGAGTCATAACTTACCGGTCTATTTTAGACTTCAATTGGCAAATAGAAGAATTATCAGACCAAGGTTAGATCCAAGCTTAAAGATACATTCAAGCTTTTTGTAGTTTTATTTGTTTACATTTTCAGTAACCTTTACTCTTATTAGCTTGATATTTTAACATTATATGGTTATTATTGAACTATAAGTTTGATGTACTTCACTGTCAGGTTTAAAGATTGTATACTATTAGCACAAACTTTATTGTTTTGTGTATATATATGTGAAACTTTTGTTAGTAAAGCTTTATTCGAAACTTTGATGAAATATACACTTGAAACCATGTATTCGAAGTTTTATATATGTTTGAGATCACTATGTAATGGAAACCATATACTTTTGAAATCTATATATTTAGGAATCATGTATATATGAAACTGCGTATGAGACCTTGCATGAAACATAATGCTTCCAAAAGCCAGAGATATCATAAAACCATGTAAACTTGAATTTGGATGCAGGTAAAACTGTTTATATATTCAAAGTAGTATTTCCAAAACTGTTATATCCATAATCCGAAAGCTTATTATATATTCTAAAAACTGACGCATATATGTGCGTACTAGAAACTGTTTATGGACAAGTCCCCTCCCTCATCTACTTCTTCCCGTTAGTCAAAGTTGAAAAGGAAAGGTATGTTGTTCTGTCACCAAAATTAAATTAGTATTGTTTGAACTAGCATTAGGTAGTGTTATGTTGGATCATTGCTATTATTATCAAATTCTATTATTAAGATTAATCTTGAAATGAAAAGTATCATGAAGCTTGATTCATAAATTTTCTCACTTCTTTCATTGTCAGGTGCTCATTATAATTTGAAAGAAAATGCAAATTAAATGAAGTGGAGAAGAATGATTATTTCGATCGAGTAAAATCACAATAGAACAAGCAAGGTGATGATCTTTTTCTTTATTAATTTTAACAAATAGAAGAATTATCAGACCAAGGTTAGATCCAAGCTTAAAGATACATTCAAGCTTTTTGTAGTTTTATTTGTTTTCATTTTCAGTAACCTTTACTCTTATTAGCTTGAGATTATAACATTATATGGTTATTATTGAACTATAAGTTTGATGTACTTCACTGTCAGGTTTAAAGATTGTATACTATTAGCACAAACTTTATTGTTTTGTGTATATATATGTGAAACTTTTGTTAGTAAAGCTTTATTCGAAACTTTGATGAAATATACACTTGAAACCATGTATTCGAAGTTTTATATATGTTTGAGATCACTATGTAATGGAAACCATATACTTTTGAAATCTATATATTTAGGAATCATGTATATATGAAACTGCGTATGAGACCTTGCATGAAACATAATGCTTCCAAAAGCCAGAGATATCATAAAACCATGTAAACTTGAATTTGGATGCAGGTAAAACTGTTTATATATTCAAAGCAGTATTTCCAAAACCGTTATATCCATAATCCGAAAGCTTATTATATATTCTAAAAACTGACGCATATATGTGCGTACTAGAAACTGTTTATGGACAAGTCCCCTCCCTCATCTACTTCTTCCCATTAGTCAAAGTTGAAAAGGAAAGGTATGTTGTTCTGTCACCAAAATTAAATTAGTATTGTTTGAACTAGCATTAGGTAGTGTTATGTTGGATCATTGCTATTATTATCAAATTCTATTATTAAGATTAATCTTGAAATGAAAAGTATCATGAAGCTTGATTCATAATTTTTCTCACTTCTTCCATTGTCAGGTGCTCATTATAATTTGAAAGAAAATGCAAATTAAATGAAGTGGAGAAGAATGATTATTTCGATCGAGTAAAGTCACAATAGAACAAGCAAGGTGATGATCTTTTTCTTTATTAATTTTAACAAATATAATTCAAATTCGACAATGTTAATTTGTTGGTTTTCTACTCTCTTTAGATGTTTAATTATAAGGCTAATTACGTTATATCAAGGGAAAAGAAAAAATAATATATCACTGCAAGTTTGCAACACTTGACAAAAAATTAATTTAATACTGCACTCACTTCAAAGTATATATGATTGTTAATCTTGCACAAACTCAAGCAAATGTATTTGACATTCCCATCATAATTTGCAACAACAAGGATATCATTATGCTCCTCTGAGGACTTGCTTTGTATACTGTTTGAAAATAAAGCCCTGGTTTTACTTATCCATTGTGATTTGTGTATGTTCACATGCAGTTGATTTTACTATTGACCTTTTAACATAGGTTCGTGCCCTTCACATATCATTCATGAGTATATCTAAGAGCATGATAGCACCAACTAAGATTGGGAAAAGGGTAACTTGGCCATGTAGGAATTGTAGTGTTTGATTAGTTGCTTTTTTTTATTTCGGAAAAGAATCCTGGAAGGATATTCGAGCCTTTGCAACGGTATAACATAGTAGTCATGCATGAAATTAGGGTAAATAATGTGCTTCTGTTGATGGTATTATGTGCCCGAATGATATTTATTTTATTGGTTTTGGCTATCAAACCAAATAGATCAACTTTGCATTTGTACATATTGTTGTGACATGTATCGTCTATTTCTCTTTCCTTTTTTAAATAAAAACTTATTGGTGCGCTTTTCTTCAAATCTGCTCTTTATAGTACTAAAATTAATAATATTGTTTCAAATTGTACAATTATTTTTAAATATTAAAAGTATTTGGTTGTCATTCAAAGTTAGCAATGGTCATTATTTCCATGTCCGGGTCTTTATGACTATTCTAATGCAAATGCCTATAATTAACGTGTCTTTTAACTCCACGACTTACCACTAAACTGCCTTTGGACAGCTCATTTAAAGTAATTTACTTTCTAAAACCAAAATTTTCCTCTCAAACTTTCATATAGTACTGAATTTAAGTAGTCTCACTTGATAACCCACACCTAAACTAGGAAACATGCTTGACTCTATTCAACTTTGCGATAGTAAATCAGAGGTTTCCGGATCGGAGATTTCATTATTGTAATCAAATTTAATTTGCCGAGAATGCTGAATAATAATGGGGATTTAATACCTGTTAAAACAGAACCAAGTAAGATGGACATTTCCGTATGATATAACTCACTATTAATTTGTGATATTAATATCTTTAGCTAAAAAAATATCATCTGCGTTTTTTGTGTAATCTATATAATCTATGTTCTTTATGTTTACAGTATTCTGCTACATTGCTGAAAAAATAAAGAAACTTATATGATTATTAACTATGGCTTCATTCAACTGACAAGGGTATAACACTAATAAATATCAATGATATGGAACCAGGATACATGAGTATGATAGTATGGAACCAACTATCAATGTAGAGGTACCGCATTAGTTCATTTACAGTTTTAGTTCAAATTTAGCTGTATAGGTTACAACTTGGTTCTTCTCTCTTTGGTTTTTCTTATAACTCTCTTAAATATGTCATAAGCTATATCGTACCATAATATGCATATCATTCAACAGCTATAATTCATGATTTTTTTTATAGTTTTTCTTTAATTTTTTGAGATTAATCATTCAAAACCTTTGTAGCTATATTGCCTGCTTTCTCGCTTTAGTTTACTTACTACTTCCATTTTCTGTTAAACCCGATAAGCCATAAAATAAATGAATTATCTTTTGGAGAAGACTATCATGGCATTGTCCATCCACTTGATGGGTAAGGATGACTGTATCTTCTGTTTTCCTTGGGAATATGATTATTCATACTTCGCTAACTATAACAAGCAACTTATAAGAACAATATCTCACCAGTTGACAGTATTTGGCATAAACAACTTTCTTGAACACATTGTACTGATCTAATTAATAATCTCTTACTTGAGCTCCGGTACAAAAAATCTCTTCGTCCTGTGTGGATCTTTGCTTTTTGTTCAATTTTATATGCCATTGGGCGACGATTCTTGATGGTTATGGGCTTATATAAGAATGAAGTCGTTTGACGGAATATTAGTGGTCGAAATTGTATTTATGTGTTTTGTTGCTCGAATGAAAAATTATTGATAGTATAAATATTAGAAACTTAGATTTGGCTGATAGGGGGCTTCTGAATTACCATCTGGGGTCAAAATCATTCTTAGCATTGTTTAGCATATGAGTAACCTTCCTACCTTTTTTTTCTCATGTTACATTCAATATTTTTTCTTAAACTTTTCCGCACTACTTGATAGATTGTTATGAATTTCCAAGAACAATAAGAGGCAACCAAATTTTAAACTGAATTGAGTTAAATTAAGCATGTGCTAAGTGCTAGGAACATATAGATTGTCCTGAATTGTGCTGGCGATGTTTTCATCAGAAATCATACAAGTTATTTATTTAAGAGATTTTTTATGCGGTTTACTTATAAAAATAATAGTACTAATAATTAAAAAAGGAGAAAAAATAGAACGAGCAAATCAATAGCAGCTCGCTTCTTACCTTTCTTTGCTCATGTTACGTTCAATATTTTTTCTTCAACTACGTGTGTGCTCAAAAGCTATTTGTGAAACTGCTTTGTCTGTTTGTTCTTATGATTTAATAAAATTTACCTTTTCATTGCAGATCATATTTGTATCATAGGGGTCCTTTACAAGACGTATGACACATTTAGTAAAGCTATAGTTCCTTATGGATCAACCACGTTAATTACGGATCTAGCAACTAGATGAAGACATGCATTTCCTATGACACATGATAGCTATGTGAGTTGTATTTTGTTTGATTGATAAGTGTTTATAAAAAACGTTTTCAATAAACTTGCCTGATACTTGGCAATTTCCAGCCAATAGTTGGTCGCTAATTTTTCAATGTTGATTTTTGACTCATCATATTCAGTAATGATATTTTGACACAAATTATTACAGAGTTTTTAATTTGTAATGTTTTTTATGGGAGTTTTGAACATAGTATTGAAAGTTGTCAAAATATGGCTTTGATACTATTTATTTGTTACATATAATTTATTGTTGATCAGAAAAGTTATTGTTTGGGAATATTGTACATGTATTTTGTCATGTTGCTCATCTCTTCTCTGATGTATGATAATATATGCAATACAATGTAGATCAAATAGATACCACGTGTACACATTGGGTTATTGAAGAGTGCAGTCTGTTTCTATCCTCTATAGGGGCATTTTTTGTCACATGCTCTGTATGCAACTCTTTTTTTGATATTCAGATGATTTAATTGCTTTTTCAACAAAATCTATCAGTTTTTTCATGTCCGTTATTTCATTTCACTTACAGCTGTTTTTGCACAATTACTCCAAGATCAAGGGTGTCAGGCTGTTGTACATTCTTTAAAATAATATCATAATATTGCAGTTGATAGAACTATTGTCTTGACCGATTTCCTGGATTAAACGATTGTTCTTAAATCTAGAGGGTATTGTGACCACTGACTGCTTATGACTCAATAATGGCGAACCCTTCAACTACGACTTTCCCTTACCATGGTTATTCAAATCTTTGTCCTCTTTGATGTCACATCACAATGTTGTAAACATAAAATGTTCAAGACTCATCAATATTGCTGTAAAGATAATGATGTACTTCTTTTTATTTTTATTGATTTAACTGTGTCTTTCAAAGTGTTAAACCCAAGTTATAAGAAGCAACTTCTACTTAGATTTGTCCTTTTTTTAAAGGACTGAAACTCATCACTATAGGCCATGAGAGATATTGAATATTGTTAATAGTATTCCCAATGAATATTGTTTAAAAGATGCATTGTTTGTTTGGCTCTGTTCTTTTTCAAATAATGCATCAACAAATGAATGTTTATTTTATTGCATTTCATCGCTGCATCATCTACTTCCTGGCTGCTTCAAACTTTTCATTCGATGCTGGCTAGCCTATATAATTAGATCAAAATTAATATAGCTGTACACTACTGCAATTGTACACGCACATACACACGCATATATATCTCTGTACATATGTACGTATGTGTCTCTGTGTGTATATATATCACTACCATAACTATAGCGCACACAAAATTTTCTCACTTCCTTCTTGGTACACGTCCAACGGACGTGCCATCATACTCGTGTGTGTGTGTGTGTGTATATATATATATATATATATATATAATATATAGTATTTGTTGATAGAGATATATCTATACACATTGAATAGTAGTATTTACTAATGCAGTAAAAGGTACTAGCTTATTAGTTGATTCTTTTCAAAACTAATAGAGATTTTTTAACAATTGTGCAGTTATGCACATTGAATATACTACCATATAAATATGCATTTACTAGTGTAGTCATAGGTAATAAGTAATGGGTAACAGGTATGGTAAATGGTAATAGCTTATACCTATTACTGTATATAAATAATAACCGTTTGGATGCAGCCAGAAATGCTTTTTGAGAACTAATACCTTAGGAAATGCATAGATATGTATTTATGGTAAAGGTAGAATCTTCGTTTTTGCAGTTAAATTTTGGAATATATTGAAGTTTTTCAGTTTATCCATGACAACTAAAATGTGTAATTAAATTGGTATATCATATACCTCTTTGTATCATTTTAACTTGAGCATATTTCCTTTTTATTCCTTTCTATCTTTACATTGAGGACTTTCTTTGACCATGTTAAAACAGTTGAAATCACGAACCTGAGATTCGAGATGGTAAATATTTAGTTCAATATTCATACTGTAAACAAATCAAGTAATGTAAAGGGACTTAATTCAGGAAATTGAGCAATTGAAGTAGTTTTTATGATATATATAACTAATAATATAGCACACTTCTCTGTCCATTTAACAAATAATTGATTATGCAATATGCAAAACATCACTTGAGCATCTATGGAAAGTAATATGAGACATTAGAACATTTACTAAATATTACGTGTAAGTCACCACTGACATAAGACCACATGAATTTTCAACATACAAACACCCTAAAACCTGCTACCATAGTATAATAATGTGAAATAAATAGTCATTAATGCATATCATGCTCTTGCAATATTTTCCACGCAGTTATGGTACACCTATCATGATATATATGGAAGATGGAATGTAGAAATAGAAGGGATAACAAATTACAAATACTTATTCATCTTCTCCATAAATATGAAAAAAAGTAACGTGTTTAGGAAATGTAACATAAACCTGGTTTAACTAGAAATAAATGACAATAAGTTAAACTTCCATTCATATTCACTAATAACATTAGATGGTCGAAACACCAATACAATAAATAAAAAAGAAATTAACTTTGATTTGAATCTATGTTAAAAATCAAGCAACATATATAACATTCATCTTATAAATCAAGCATCCTACAAACAAACTAAAAAGCAACGGTCTTATTTCTTACTCTCGTTAATGGCTGCCTGATTTCTTTCATCTGCTCCGATCTCTTTCTCTTTTTCTCTCCTCCTACTTTCGCTTCGGCTTTACTACTTCTCGTATTGCTTTTCAGCGAGAGGCTTTGGGTTATTGTATGGATTTGGGGGTTTTCGCCTTTACAGGCGATTTTGTGAGGCGTTGCCCTCCTTTCGCTGTTGTCGCTGACGCCTTGCTTGCAATTGTCCCTTCTCCGGTGTCGATTTGTTTCTCGAGCGAAAGATCGGTCGCTATTGAAGTATTTTCTTCCGTGGCCTTCTCTTCTCTGGCTCGTCACAGGTTTTTGTTGGTGGATGGTCAGTTCATGGTTTTGATGCCTTGCTTTGAGAAGTCATCACCGTGTTCGTTTAGATCTGATGTTATGGCGTTTCCGGATCTCCGGAGCCATTTTGCGCCCAAATTGATTTATGGGGAGGCGCTGGATTTGTCGACTTCCTTGTCGTCTGCTATTGCTTTTGGTTCCGTTGATGTTGGTCTCGATTGTGGTCTGGAGAGTTCGAACCATGAGGTTGAGTTAAGGTCAAGGAAGAATGGAGAGTTCACCGCTCCCTTCTCTCCTCGCTTGACTATTCTGGGATGTGCGATTGATTGTCCTACTTCTGTCGATTTCTGTTTTGGTGAGGTTAACGGTGGTTTGGCAGATGAAGATTTGATCACTTTATCTCCATCCCCATACCTTCCGATGGTGCCTGCTGTGGTTTCGAGTGGGTTTTCTCCAGGTTTGGTGAGTGGTTCTGATGGGTGGCCTATGGATGGTGGAAGGAACTTGTCTGCAGTTTCGATTTTAGGCGATTCAGCAGATAAGCTCTCGACTGCCCCATGCCTTGTCGTTGTCGAGGAGCATTGTTGGAAGGTATGTCTCTCTTGCTCGCCTTCTTTGGTTGTAGTTGTTGCTGGGTTGCCTTGTGTCTGTTGGGGGTTATCCTTTGTTGTCGATATTGTATTCTTGAGCCATGACACACTTAGGTGTGTGCTCCCTGACACTACTGCCTCTTCCAGGTCTGGTAGTGTGTCAGGTCACTGTGGTGATGTTTTCGCCTTTTCGTTTTTCTGTTTGCTTGGTAGCTTTAAGATGAGCTTTTGGTTCTCGTCGGAGTTGTTGGCTTTCAGCAGTGTGGTTGTCCTTTTTTCGTTCAGACACTGGAACTATTTGACTGGTTCTTTCTGCTGGGTTTTGTTTATGAGTCACTTCGACTGCAGTTTTGTGTTGAGAGTGACTTGGTTTTTTCTTCGTTCGTCGGTATTTACTGTACTCTATCGGGGCCATCGATCAGCTCAGTGGGCCTGGAGCGATTGGCGAGGGCGGTATCCTTATTCCTTATCTGTGCGTATAGGGATCGTCGGTGATCACTATACGGACAGCAGGGGATACTGTCAGCCTTCGACGCTCCGTTATCCTCGTTCCGCTGATTGGTGCGCCGCGCGAATCTTACCTTTGACACGGGGCTGTACTTTTAGTGACAGTCTCGTTTTGGTAAGATTCCCACAGCAAGATGGGACGCATCTGGATTGCTCCCTTACAACTGACAGGTTTTTTTTGTCTCCCCCATATCGCTCTTCCTTTGCGCCTTTTCCCTGATCTTTCCCTCCAGTTAGTTGAGTCGGGGGCATCAGATCCTGTTCTCCCTCCCTCCTCCTTCATTCGCTCCTTAGCAGCTCCTATCTACCCCGTTTCTGATTGGAGCAGGTGGAAGTGCGCTGTTCGCATTATTCGCCTTCCCTGTTGCTTACGTTTTTCTTCTGCTGCTGTTGCTGCTCCTCCTGTTCCTTCGCATCCATCTCCAGCGTTCTGCTCAGCAGAGTGCTCCTTACCCTCCTCCTCATGTTCGCTGTCCATTACCATTCCGTTGATGAGTAAGGCAGAGATTGCGCTCCTGAATGAGCGCCTTGATTGTCTGTCCAGGAACTCCTGTTCGGAGGTTGCTGGGGCTTATCGGTCATCTCCGACCGATTGTGAGGAGTCATCTATGGCTTCTGTCGAGCCCGAGGTTTCTTATGCCCGTCCTTCCCGTCGCAGATTGCGTAGAGTTCATTCTACTCCTCGCACCATCCGTACACGCTCTATAGCGGCGTCCGAGCAGGTCGACAGATCTTCTCGATATTCTCTTTATCTAGTCTGAGTACGCTCGGTCTATCTGCTTGTTGTGGTCTGCTTTATCCTTCCTTTTTTTTCCGTCATGTCGAATTTTCTCTTCTGGAATGTTCGCGGTATTGAGAACCATGCATCCTTGGCTAGGCTAAAACGCATTGTTCGGAAACATTCGGTCGGTTTGCTTGCTATCCTGGAACCTCTTCTTGATCCGCTGGGCATAAACAGTACTGTTTTATCTTTAGGTTTTGGCGGAGGGTCTGCCAATGTCTCGGGTAAGATTTGGATTTTATGGTCCAAATCCTATTCGGTCCAGCCTATTTTTGACTCTTCTCAACTCTTATCGCTAGCCTGCACTTCTTCTTTTTTTGCTTCACCTATTCTGTTTTCGGCAGTATATGCCAAATGTGTTCGGTCCGACAGGCTAACTCTTTGGACCGATATTTTAGGTCTCGGTTCTATGGGTTTTTCTTCCTCTGTGATTGGGGGCGATTTCAATATCGTCGCATGCCAGGCAGAGAAACGGGGAGGAGCTGCCATCAACCGTCTTGCGATGGCGGATTTTAACTCGGTCATTGTCGGATCTGGTCTTTCTGAGCTCCCGTTCGTGGGATCGGCGTTCACCTGGTCTAATAACCAGGTTGGCCCTAGTCGTATCCTATCCAGGCTAGACCGGGTTTTCGGTTCGGAGGATTGGTTTCGCCTACCTTTCTCCTTTTCGGTTGTCCATCTTCATCGGACATTCTCTGACCATTCCCCTCTGATTGTCCGGTGCTCTCCTTTCTCGCTGTCAGGGCCCTCATCTTTTCGCTTCCAAAGTATGTGGAGATCACACCATACTTTTCATCAAGTGGTAGCTGATTCTTGGTCAGCTCCCATCACTGGTCCTCCCTGTTCTGTTTTCAGTCGCAAGCTGAAGCGCCTCAAAGGCTGTCTTAAGGTATGGAACACGAATGTTTTCAAGAACATATTCGATCGTGTTCGAACTGCCGAAGAAGCTCTAATTGTTGTGGAAGCTTTGGTAGATGAGTCTCCATCTTTATCCAACAAGGAGGCGTGGGCTTCAGCTCAATCCCTCTTTGCCTCTGAACTTCGTCTTGAGAATGACTTCCTTCGCCAAAAGGCGAGAGTCAAGTGGGTTATCGACGGCGATGCGAACTCCAAGTTCTTCCACTCTTTTATTCGGAAGAAAAACAACCTTCTTTCCATACGGGAGATCCTGCGCCCTGATCTATCTTTAGCTTCTTCGCCTGAGGAAGTCAAAGATACAATTGTGTCTCACTTCCAATCCTTCCCAGGTTCGCATTCAGTTGCCGATACTGACCCTACTCTTTTAGCTTTCATTCCCAGGTTGGTCCTATCGCCAGAAAGTGATATCCTTTCGGAATTCCCGTCGCTTGAGGAAATCCGATCTACTGTTTTCGCTCTTAGTAAGGATAGTGCTAGCGGCCCAGACGGTTTCAACGGTACCTTCTACCGTTGCTGCTGGCCAATTATTCAGGATGACTTCTGTCGTGCTGTACAGTCTTTTTTCGTCGGTAGTTTCCTGCCCTCTAGCTGGACATCCACCAACCTTTTTCTCATCCCTAAGTGCGACCTGCCGCGCGCCTGTGGTGACTTTCGGCCCATCAGCCTTTGCAACTTCTCAAATAAGGTTATTTCCAAGTTCTTGGCTAGCCGTTTGGCCCCTTTCCTTGAGCGTATTATCTCGTCGTCTCAAGCGGGGTTTGTTAAAGGCCGCTTAATTTCTGACAATGTGCTGTTGGCTCAGGAACTTATTTCCCAGATTGACAGGAAAGTGCGGGGCTCTAATGTTGTTTTCAAACTAGACATGGCTAAGGCTTACGATCGGATGTCGTGGTTTTTCGTCATAAAGGTTTTGAGAACTTTCGGTTTCCCGAAAACCTTCATTGACCTTGTTTGGAGGCTTATCTCCAACTGCTGGTTCTCTGTGCTCATTAATGGTTCGGCTAATGGGTATTTCAGGGCTGGGAGAGGTCTGCGCCAAGGAGACCCCCTATCGCCTTCTCTTTTTGTGATCGCGGCTGAGGCTTTCATTCGCGGTCTACATACCTTGACGATATACGGTCAGATTCAGCGTTTTGGGATTCCTAGGGGCTGTCCTCTTATTTCATCTCTGTCGTTTGCAGATGACATTGTTATCTTCTCGAACGGTAGTCGCTCCTCTATTCGGAAGCTCCTTAGTTTCATTCATCTTTACGAGAGATCCTCCGGTCAGCTCGTTAACACTTCGAAAAGTTGTTTCGTCCGGGCGAAGGATTGCTCCCCCTCTAGATCTTCCTGGATTGAGACAATTTCTGGTTTCAACGAAACCACGCTTCCTCTACCCTACCTGGGTATAGTTCTGTATCGCGGTAGGAAGCTTAATGCTTATTTCGACCCTTTAGCTGACAAGGTACGGGGTAAGGTCATTCGTTGGAATGCAGCTCTTCTCTCTCAGGCTGGCAGACTGGTCCTCATAAAGTCTGTGTTAGACTCGATGGGGACTCATGTTTTTGCGACTATGACCCCTACCGCCTCCTTCTTTAGGACGTATCGGTCTTTGGCCTCTTCCTTTTTCTGGGGCAACAAGGAAGACGATCGCCGCCATCATTGGATCTCGTGGGACACGGTTTGTCGCCCCAAGAACGAGGGTGGATTGGGGCTGCGCAACCCCAAGGATATTTGCTCCGCCTTCGCTTGCAAACTGTGGTACAGATTCGGTACAAACAACTCTTTATGGTCCTCGTTCCTTCATGCTAAGTACCATAGGCTAGCGGGCTCTAATTATATGGGTTCTCCGTCCTATGCTAGCGAGACTTGGAAGCACATGCAATCAGTGAAATCTTTATCTGACTCCCATGGCGGTCTATTAGGATGGGACGGCACCCCGTTTTCCATCCTTAGAGCTTGGACTTCGATTCGTATTCCTTCCCCTATTCGCCCTTTGTTTTCTTTCATCTGGAATTCTCGCTCTCCCCCAAAAGTTTCGACCCTCATGTGGCGTATCCTCCATGATGGCCTTCCTTTAGACGAGAATCTACAGCGGATAGGCATCCCTCTAGTTTCCCGTTGCAGTTGCTGCGACAGCAGGAAATCAGAATCCTTGAACCATTTATTCTTCGCAGGCTCCACAGCCAGATCTTGCTGGAACTTCTTCGAAAATTTGGTAGGTGTCCGAGGAATTACCAGATCTGCTAGCGACCTACCTTCTTCATGGTGGTCTGGGAACTCCAGGAAATCCCTTCGTTCGATCATTCATCGCTTGATTCCTTGTCTCCTCTGCTGGCACATTTGGTGTGCTAGGAACAAGGCTATCTTCGACAGTACTCCTATGGAGCCCGTGACCATTATTAGGCGAGTCAGGAATGATGTATTCCTTGCTTTTCGTGGTCGGCTTTTCAGAGGACGCTTAAGTCCCAGTATTCGTCCTCTTGTGGATCTCCTTTCTATTTCTTGTGCGTTGAGTTCCGCTAGAACTGGCGTCGGTTGAGTGTTCCTGTCGGGCCGTTGGTCTTCATCCGACGGTCTTGACTCTACCTCCCACCCCCCCCCCCCGTTTTGTTTGTTTTGATGTGGTCGCTAGTTTTTCAGGTCCAGGTATTGTAGGGAGGTTTCGTCCTTTTCTTCTCCGAGGATTATTTACATTGGTTGCACTTCAGCTTTCCGTTATACAAGTCGGATGTTGGTATCCAGTGCTCATCTGGTATTGCTGTTTGGCTGGTTGGGTTTGTTTGAGGTCAGCTTTTATGGCACTCTTGGGTTAGCGTGTGTTGGCTTGCGGTTCTCTGTGGATTCTTGATCTCTAGGTCGGTGGGTGGTTTTATTTCTGGTGGACTGGCCTACACCTTTAGGTGTAGCGGGGTTGATGGTTGAGCGGCTGTTTTTCTTCTTTTTAGCTTTGTATTAAGTTGCTTCCGTCAACTTAGCTTTTTTCTTCTATTTGGTTTTTTCTGTTTCTTAGTTTAACGGGTTTGTGGGTCGCATACTTTGTATGTTGGGCCGTATTTTGTAAGCCGTTGGAGAAAGGCTTGTTTCTCCTTTCTTATATAAAACTCTGGTTTTTTGGAAAAAAAAAAACAATATACAATAATGCGTATATTCTAAAAAAAATTAGTAATCGAAACTTAACGCTTAAAGGAATGAATTAACAGCTAAAATTTTAAGTTATTTTTAAAAGAAGGATTTCTCTGCATAATTGTTATTTCTGTTTTAGTAAGCAGATTTAGGACTCTCATTTGTTTTACCTATTAATGCAATGCAACTTTTGAAGTATGTGTGGTTCCTGTAAAATCAGTTTAGTGTTTTCTATTTATAAATTTCATTCCCTGTTGCTGAGATGTGTCTTTCTTTAACTAATACAAATCATATGGTAAGAAAGGAGGAAAGCAACAAAAGTTGGAAGAAAATTCAAAATCAAACTACTGTTGGAAAGCATCAATTATGACATCCACATAACATGACAAAAGTTAAACTAAAAATCTAAACTGTATGACTCATTTGTTTGAGAGATTATTAATAAATGAATTTTACGTTATGGGAAATATCATAAATGAAAGAAAAAATCAAAAAAAAGTTACAGTATGATTTATGCAGCAGGTGCATGTATCTTTAACGGATATTACTAAGGGAGCATACGCAGCGGGTGCGAGGTGCAAGGAAGCTAGTCGATGAAAGTAGGATTCGGTTAGATCATTGAAATGTAGGGTCCTTAACAGAAAAGTTTATTATTAAATTTGTTATTGTTAAGGTTACTTTTAAATTAACTTTGTCATTTAGTTTTGGGTTCCATTTGTAGCCGACCACAACTTGTTTAAAAATAATGGCTTAGTTGTTGTTGTTCGTTGAGTATACATTATTGGTCAAATTGTATAATTCTCGTCAAGGAAACTGAAAGAAAAGAAAGCATCATCAATATTAAAACAAAACTAATATAAAAATAAAAATATCATCAAAAGGCGATTTCTCAATTTTAAGATAAACCTTAGTTTCCTCTTTTCTACCATCATCGTTGTCATTACTTTGTGGGATCTATAATTTCTTCCTCTCTAAAATTAAAACATGAAAAGCAAGCATATTTATGATTTTAAGTTGCAAAAAATATCATAAAACTATTGATATTCCATTCAGATTACAAAAGTAAATGGTAGAAAATGTGGATAGGTTACCTACAAATGAAACCACAAAACTCTGTACTCTTTAATTCGATAGTGTTTAATCTGATTCTTTATAATCGACCACTTCGACATTTGTTTTCATAAAATTATAGAACACAGCTATCACTTCCAAAAAGAAGTAATGACCAATCCTTAAAATTCATGTTAAGCATAAATGATTTTCATTATAATATAATAATCCATAAATATATTCCAAAAACGTACTAGAATTGGAATGTCATAAATTGATTCAACTTCGAAAAAAATTACCTAAATTATGGAGTCGGATCCCTGACTTGAAGGAGAGAGAGGAAACGATGTGCATAAATGCATTAAAAGACAGGGGTAAGTAAATAGCAGTCCAGTCATTGCAGTTCAACTATGTTCAGTAGCAGTAGATCTGCATTGCTCTTGATGATTGCACACTTCATTCTGGCCAGAGCACCATCTTCTCTGTAGTTTCAGCAAAATGGTACAGCCTCGGGTTCTTGATCCTTAGTCGCTCAATTTTTTTGTAAGGTGGTACAACCTCAACAAAGAGCATACATGAACTCACATTAGTTTTGACCCTTATGTCGTTCGCCTACTAGTGGTACAACCATAGGTTGTAATAATACGAAGCTTTAACCATCACCGAAGCAGTCTCACTTTCTTAGTAGTTTCAGCAGAGTGCTACAGCTCAATCAAAATTTCAAGTCAGTCTTCATTTGCATACTCGTTGAACTGTGCTCAGCTATCTTTATCTCTTCAATTGAAGCAATACAATTTGTTTTCAATTGCCTTCACCAATGCAGCTATCTCATGCCTTCAGCTTCAAGCATCATTGGCCATTTTAGTCTACTGTCTCCTCTTATACATCAGCTTGCATCAAGCATTCTGTGTTCTATTTATGCAAAACACAACAATGCCACCAGTTAAAACTATAATTTTATTTTGTTAGCCCCATACTTATTTGCCTGCATTGGCAATATTCATAACCAAAGCTATGAAGATATTTTCAGGAAATATAATGTCGGTCGGTGTACTTTCTTTTGCTATGCTAAATGCATAGTTAAGTGTATATTAGTATGGCATCTACTATTACAGTGCTATTCAGAACTGAATGCTGAGTGAAGTGAAGTAAAGAAAACGTTTTATGTGTTGTATGTTAAAAACAGTAGTTTATAAAATACTTGAGTATATCAGTAATACCATTAAACTGAAGTTTAATACTTGAGTACACCAGTAATACCGTTAAAGTGAAGTTTAGTTTCAATAACAATTGTGTACTAATTAGACCGACTATCTTCTCTTATTTAATTTGGAAGTGAACTCTAATTTCATTCGAGGATATACATCTAGGGTTAGACATTTGAGATTGTATAAAATAAGCATATCTGTTGAGCTACACATTTCAATTAAGTTACATATAACTCAACTATATTTTCTCTTTGAATCTCAACCTCTACCGCTTATGCATCATAGTTTAACTGAAAAATTCATGATCAAAATAGCTCCTATGTTAACCTAACCTATTAGAAAAATGTTGAAAATTTTAATAACTCAATAGGATTCAAAATTTGTTGACCAATTTAGAAAGTTGCATTGTAACCATACGTAGGAAATGAACGAAAAGTTTGCATATTCAACAATGAATGAAAACTTTTTACAAAGATCTTGAACTGACCATATACACGAGAACAACAAGATAGTAAAAAAATCGAGCAAATTACGGTTTTTAGAGAGATGACGAACAAAATCAAGCAAATTGTGAAATAGAAGAAAGTGATACGACACTAATTTGTTTGAGGAAGAAGGAGAGGGGAAGAAGAGAAAACAGAGAGATAAATTGATTTAATTCTCAGCCTGCATTTCTATTCATTACAGCATCCTATATAAACTACTCATACATGCTTCTAGATGCCAGGTGTCCAATACTAGTGGCCTTGTAATCATTCAGAGCCATATAATTCTAACAGAAAAAGAAAGTACAATATAAAAAGGAAATTGCAATAACAAACTATTTGTCTGCAAGTGTCTGCTCTATTATTTGCCAGGTTGGTGTAGTAGCTTCTGCTCACATTTTTACTTTGCAGGTAGCACAATATCACGTTTGGGTCTAGTAGCCATAGTTGCATATGTATAACCGTATCATTACCGACCCCTCGAAATCGACCTTGTCCTCAAGGTCGAAAATGTTATCTACGTATAATTTACCACCGGGATCGAAGATGAGAACTTTGCTTTCACGTCGTAACTTGTTCATTTCAGCAAACATACTGGATGCATCAGCCCATTCAAACTTCAGTTTGTTCATTTCAACAAACATGTTGTGTGCCTCATTCTTTTTCTGCTCAATATGCCATGAAGAATTTTGTGTGACGCATAAAGCCTTAACAAGTGCAACTCTTGCGTAGTACACTTCTGACTGGTAATGAACACTATTTTTCATAGGCACAAAAGTAGGATAAAGTGGAGGTGGAGGTGAATTCATTGGCGATGGAGGAGGCAGTGGGCGAGGTATAGATCTTGTAGCAACAACAAGGGTAGGTGGACATGTAGGGGACGTAGGCGAGGGAGGAGCAGCAACTGAAATTGCTGGTGGGCAGCATATGTTCTCGTGCGAACTGAAGTGGAGGAAGGGAGCAGCATCTGTAGAGCTAGGAAGAGGTGCATCAGGCTTAGACAAGGGAGGAGTTGCTGTTGTAGCGCTCGTGACAGCGACAGGCAGCAAAGTTGGAGGTGTCGGAGATAGCGGGAGAGGCGGTGGTAATGTGATTTGGAATCCAAGTTTTGTGGCAATCTCGGACACGGAGTGAATGATGTGATTAATGGAGGTTCGGATGTCGATGGTGGTGGTTTTGATGTCGATGATGGCTTTTTGTTGAGTTTCAAAGGTGGCTTGAATGGTGTTTATGGCGGTTTGATGTCGGGTGGTGAGTTGTTGGATGGCGGTTTCGACCATTGTTTAATTTTGTGAAATGACGAAGGAGATGAGAGATGGACGAAGGTGAGAACAAGAGTGAAAGCACCAAATGATACGGCACTAATTTGTTTGAGGAAGAAGGAGAGGGGAAGAAGAGAAAACAGAGAGATAAATTGATTTAATTCTCAGCCTGCATTTCTATTCATTACAGCATCCTATATAAACTACTCATACATGCTTCTAGATGCCAGGTGTCCAATACTAGTGGCCTTGTAATCATTCAGAGCCATATAATTCTAACAGAAAAAGAAAGTACAATATAAAAAGGAAATCGCAATAACAAACTATTTGTCTGCAAGTGCCTGCTCCATTATTTGCCAGGTTGGTGTAGTAGCTTCTGCTCACATTTTTACTTTGCAGGTAGCACAATATCACGTTTGGGTCTAGTAGCCATAGTTGCATATGTATAACAGTATCAGAAAGTTTACCTAAAATCTTGTTGGCCATTAAAACTTCAAGCGAGATAGCGGATTTGGGGTTGCGTTGACGAAGAAACAAGAGAGTTAGGGTTTTGGACGGGAGGACGAAGACGAAAGAGGGGTTGCGATAGTACAACCTGTTAAGTATTAGGATAAGAAAAAAACAGGGAATAATAAATATTTGACCCGCTTAAGTTTTTAGTTTTAGGATTTTTCTGCCGAACGCTATATTTTTAATTGTAAATAACCAACGATTGCAAACAACATTCAAACGCTAGTTAATCCTTTTTTGTAGTGCTACTATTAATAGAAACTTCTGTTGTAGTGTAGACTCAAATAAATCTATTTAAAATTTCCGCATTTTATATTATGAAATAATATATGTTATTTCATTCATTAAGATTTTGTTCTATTTTTATTTTCTTTTACTCCATGATAAACTACCTCTTTGGCACTTGGATTTACGGCATGTGAATACCGAGGATGTATCAGTATCGACTTCCAAGGTTCGAGGAGTGGATCGTTACATTTGGTATCAAAGCTTAGGTTGAGCGAACACCTGATCCTGATAGGGGTAAAGTCTTATCAGAGATAGGTAAGTAATACCCTAGGATGAGTAACTCATTAAAAATAGGGTAAGTGACACCCTAGAATGAGTTGAGTATTATATAAGAGCACGTATTTGTTAATGATATATATAAAAAAATGATTTGTTTTGAAAATAAGGTAAATGAAATAAATTTTTCCTAAGGTCTATTCTAAATATAAAGAATATATTTTGGAAAATATAGTTAGTTATGATATTAAAGTCATAAATTGGATAATTATTTTGAAAACAAATTAGTTAAATCACGAATAAACATCTTGTGATTAGAATTTCACAGTTTGACTATAAGATGTTTAATAATGGTATTGAGAGGATTAAAAATAGGGAGGAAAACCTAATATTTGGACAATCATAACTTTTATCTAAAAAATTTTTTGAAAGGATTTTGAAAGTCGATGATAACAATGTTTGGAAAACATTTTAGAAAGAGGTAAAACATTTTGATAAAGATCTCGATTTGCTTACTAAGTATTGATCAAACTTTGGTTTAAAAAGTAGTATACTTGTTAAGTTAGGATAAATACTTAGTGTTTGCTTCTAAGTAATTCTATTTATATTTATAGAACTCATACGGAGAGAAGTATTCAAAAGGAGAGACCTCAAGAGTGAATTAGGGTGAGAAAGATGATCTAATTATTCTTTCAAGTGATGAGGAAGAGCCCATAGAAGAGGAGTATGATCCATATACTCGTAGAGACAGAGATGGTTACCCAATAGCAGGAATGCTTATGCCTCCCCTTAACCCAGAACTAGTCATAATATCTAGTGATACTGAGCCGCTCCAACCTCGGAAGGAAGGGGGATCACTGACCCCGCTAGTTCAGAAATTGAACCTAAAGAACACATGGAGGAAGAGTCTGAACCAAAGGAAGACCCGAATGATATGATGCCAAATGAATCAAACCATAGTAGCGAGGGCATCAACATCATATGGTAGATGGATGAGGATCATGTTATTTGGTGTGAGGTATCATAAAGTTCATACATTCAGTGGGATAATATGGAAGATGATGAAGTGTAAGCTGAGGAAGAAGATAAGGAGGAATTTGAGAATCCCAGGGAGATAGGAATACAAGGGTCGGAGGAATTGGAGGAAGGGGAAATGTTGTAGGAAGTACCCATTGGATTTTGACATGTTCCATGGAATTAGCTGTAGCCACCGTTTGGGGAAAATGAAGATGGGAACAAAGCTGACAACGAACAAGAGAGCGAGGATGAGGATGTGGGGGAAATTTTATTGAAGTTTGGATTTTGGAGTGCACCATCAGCAACAGATTCAGAATGATGATTGAGAGTGGTATTGAAGACTAATTATATTTATCTAATATTAGGTATTAAGTAGTAGTTTATAAGTATGGCTATAATAGAGTGATGTTGTGGTTGGCCAAGTATTTGTATTTGTGTTATGAACTTTAAGTATGTACCCAAGTAGGATTGGATAACTTGAGGATGACCAAGTGTGGTAGAAAGGATGAATGCAAGATATAAAGATGTATGATATAACTATGATCTTTCCATTAGAATTCATTCATTGCAATTATACAAGTCACTTAAGAAAATTTATAAGAATTCTTGATAGAGGAAACAAAGCTTAAAAGAAGAATTTTCTTTATAAGATAAGAGGTTAAGGTTTTATGAGATGTTTTCATAAAAATATTTTGGGAAGGTAATAAGTATGAAGTACATGGATTATTTCATCGCACGATTCTGATCTAAGATTCGAGTATGGAACTTTGAGATGTTTATACCAGTCCGAAAAAGGATCTATCACTCGATCCTTGATGACGAACATTGATGAGGGTTTGTAGTTGGATACTTGAGTTTTCTGTCATAGTTGAGAGCTATGCAATGAAAACTAAAATTTTGATTGGAAAGCCTGATAGGAGTCCGCACTATAGGATCGGGGGACCAATACTAGTTCGAAAGAAAAATTGTGTATTGGAATAAGAGATCGAAACAACTACTGCGTATGGATAATCTATATACATTGTACAAGTGTAGGTTTAAAAATAAATATTTTGGGCAAACAACTTCAGGATTTGCGTTGTAATAACGAGGACGAAATTCTTTTAAGTGGGGAATTCTGTAACGTCCCACAAATTTATCACTTTGATAAATTATATTTATTTTTAAAATATTCAAATATAAGCTTTTCAACATAGATTATGTTTCCTTGAACAATAAATAATAATGGTAATCTTATTTTGAATAAGTATTTACAAAAATATATACTTTGGAAAAATACCATTTTATCAATAAACAGCTCTGTAATTATCAAAAGTCGTGCACGGAGCTGGATACATGCACTTATTTATCTGTTTAAACAAGAATATGAAATAAAATAATTTATTTTATTTTTGGAAAATAAAATGTATTTATGACATCATCGATAATGGCATCGTATTTAATAATTGAATTCTGAATTCAAATTGAGATTTAATGATTTAATATTTATTATGATTATTCAAATAATTGTTTTTAAATGATAATAATTCATTTTAATTAGTTATGAAGTGATAATAAATCATTTATAATAGTTTTATAAAGATATATACTTGATTTAAAAATATAAGATAATTCGTATCGCTTTATTGATATAATAGCACTTTTTGTAAACAATTGTTTAATATTTATTTATATGGTTTTATAAATCAAATGTGATCATTTTAATTAATTGAAAATGATAGGAAATTAGTTTTCAAATTTTGCTTACATTTATATGTAATTTAATTTATAAGTGAAAATGTGACCGGGAATCAGCTCCCCGATTTTCAACGGATTAACGAACGAAAGTTGTTGCAACTTTGTTTATATCACTTGTGCAGATATGTAACATACACATACACACCCTAACATACACATGAACACATATATACATACAAGTATAGTAACCATTTACATTTGAATTTACATATAGTAAAAGTATAAATATCTAAGATATTTTTTACCCTAAAAAGCAAACATCAACTCACTTACACACCATTGTCATCACACACATAGAGGCATAAGGGTGGGTGGCCTTGCTGTGCATTTGGAAGAGATGGAGGGAGTGTGGGCAAGGGGAAAATGTGTAATTATGCATTTGGATATTTATTTCCAAATTTTTCTTTAAATACCCACCATTCTCTTCATAATTTTACACACTATTCTACTTCATCTTCTTCCTCATTTTTAATCTTTTCCATGGATACCTACCTTACGGAAATTATGAAGAAAATATTGAAAAAATAAATTAAATTTATATAAGTATATATACATAAGCCATCAACTTCAAAACCGAAGAAAATCACCTCCTTTCTTCACTCAAAGTCCACATCCACCACCCTCCACCACCAAGGCCGAGCACCATTCCATTTGCAAGCTTAGGTTGTGCGCTTCTCAAGGTCCAAGGCTCGATTCCACAGGCTTTGATTCGATCATAGCAAAGCTATAGAAAATTTTCATAAAGTTAGAAACCAATGAAGGTAAGAAACTCTTCCAAATTTATTTTATAAATACGATGATGTGATATGATTGCTATGGATGTTTACTATGTTTGATCATCAAGTTTGGCTATTAATTATATGTTTATTTTGATGTTGAAATGGTTCACATTTCATACAAGTCGAATATCACAAAGGGAATCACTTTCCTTTAATAAATGAAATGTTATGTATGAGATTGTTAAAATTCTTTAAAATGGTTTAAAATGATTTAGAAATGTTTTATAAAAAATTAAAAACATTTTGACAAATTTTGGAAAGAATATGAAAATTGAGTTAAAATAGGAGCGTCGCATAAGGGCAGTTCGCGATTGCGCGTTGTAGAAAGTTAAATCCATTTATACGATAGAATATTCGGAGTCAAAATTCTTTGTAATAAGAATTTTTCAAACTCTTATAATCATAATTTTCAAACAAAAGAAAATGATCAAGATTTCGTTTAGTAGACTTTGAAATCTGAGCAAAACAAGTTTTCAAAATAGTCGTAGTTTGACAGTTCCAAAACCAAAGCGACAAATTCTTTAAAAATGATATTTTTAATTCTTTAAAAATGATATTTTTAATTCTTTAAAAATATAAAATAAATTCTATAAATCTCTTAAAATGTTTTAAAAGAGATTTGAGTTATAAAAATGGATTTCTAAATGATAGAAAAGCTGTTTTGATCAAATAAGCTGTAAAAGCACTATTCGCAGCACTTTTAATAACTTTTGAAATATGGCTTTAAAATTAAGTATTCTTTCCCAAATCTTTTATAAATGTGTTTAAATAAATAATTAAGAATTTTAAAGATGATTTGGAATTTTTATAATTTATCTTAAGGAGTTTAAATAAATGATTTAAAGAAAAGATGTTATAATTAAGTGATTTAATCTTGGCTCTCAAAGCCGATGAGTAGACTGGATTTTTCTATTCGTGAGATCCGAATGTGAGGTGCTTAAACTAAGGAGATGTTCAGGAGAAACCAATGCCCTGGCTCACCTGGCCTTTTTCCTGGGCGAGGAATAGATAAGGTCGTAATGTCGGAAACGAGACAAGTATAAAAGATTCAATTTTTCAAATTTAAAAACTTGGATTGTATAGAAATAATCTTCTTACACTTGGTATTAGATTCCGAGAAGGGAACCTATACTATCCGTATGAATTTAAAAGGTGATTTCACCGTTATTCGATTGATAGTTAAGGTTGAATAAAGAAATTGATGTTGAGTAGAATTAGTATAATTTCTATCGACTCTTTTTAACTCAATAATGTTTTCCAATATGAATTATGAAAATGATTTGGTATTTCCAAAGTTAAAGAGAGGTTTAATGATTCTGTATATACCGGAAAGAAATGTTTTAAAGCTATATATCTCTGGAAGATATTTTTGAAGAGAAAGTAATTAATCAAATGATAAGTACCTATTTACCTAACATCTTTTTATCGATGATTGGTTTGAAGGAACCGGAGTCGGATTTGAGTGATTCTTATCCGAAAACTATTTCAAACCAATTTACGTATTCGAAGTGAAGACCTGGAATAATAATAAATGGAATGAAGGGTTGCTTGTCACTGACCTTGGGGTGAAATTTCCCATATCATATATGCGACAATAGTATCTTCATTTGACCTTCGATGCAAGGGCTGCTCGCTACTAATCCTAGGGACGATTTCTGAAAGTAGGAGAGTTCCTTTGGTTCGTCATGTTCTTGGACAACTTGTATGGACGAATGTCTGACATTGAATTTCCAACATACACGTACATTGATTTTTACAAACGCACATCTGTTTGGTGGTGTAGGAAGTAACTCTTCTATACTTAACACCCTTCTTTGAGACGTATGAGCTTAGAGGTTGTACAATTATGGAAATCAATAGTGTGCGATGGAATTGGCAATGTGACATTTAAAGTGGATTGTGCTATGTGAAAGGTAATCGTTACCTCGGGCCTCATCACCTGAAAATGGCTTAAACAGGGCATGCTGTAAGGCTATGTGGTTCGCAACCATTAGGGTATGGTCATCACCTTTCTAGATAACTCTATATATGTCGAGTATGTTGCATATGGTAAGAGAGCTCTCAAATAGGTCGGTTACGACTGGGGTGATGTCATATTCGGTTCTATCCATCACCAAGATGGGTCTACGGGTAGGCCGGTCTTGCCAGTTTCAAAGGTTTCAAAAGTTGTTGAACCTTAGTACATCCCTCTAGAGGTGTACTGTACGGAATGTGGTTCCTTACCTGCTATTGTATGGAAATCCATTCTATAATAAGTACCTTTAGACTTGATTGTAGAACCTATTAGCTGGAATTTAATCAATGTAACAATTTCAGCTAAGATTTTATAAGTTTACTTGAAAAGTGTTTTCAAAGGAATGTCATTAAAAATAATATTCCTAGATTTTACATAGTAAAGATTTTGGTTATCATAAGGTAAAAACTCATTCCATGTTTATGTGGGACGTGGTCTTATGAGATACCCTTTATTTTCAAATATTCGTATTTTGAGTTTCTCACACCGGTGCCATGAATTACCCGGAGTTTATTTTCTTTTCCCTTAAACTCTGGGTGCCCTATTTTCTGCACAGCCACATAGTAAGGTTTTAACTTAGAGCATTATGATGGAGCTTGAAGTCTGGTGCTGAAGAGCGATCTTTAGTCGCTATAGAGCGACCTTTACGAAAAACTGATTTACACATAACTTGAGATTTATAAGTCAAAATCCTGACTTTTTGGATTCATATGAAACTGGTTTCGTCGAAATTCAAGACGGCTATTTATAGAAAATTTCACAACACACTATTCACGCTTTAAATTTCCGAAATCCAATCGAGGCGTGCAGCCTGGCGTTCCTAATGTTTTACCCCTATTCCAAATACAATGGAATATATATCGGAGATCAATTCCATCATATACAAAAGATAACATTTCAAAATCAAATTATTTTAATTAAATCCTTTTAATTAATTTCTGTGCATTTCGAACTTGCACGATCAAACGACAAGTCCAATCGACATGAAATTCGACAGCATACTATAATTCACTATTACGGATCCAATGAAACTAGTTTCATCGAAATCCGAGATAATGTCAAAAATGACTATTTTTACATGTTAATTAAATTAATTAATTTCCAAGTTCTATTTTTCACTTTTAAATCAATTTAAAAGTTTTCTATCTTCATTCTAATTCAAATAGAATTTAAATCAACTTTATAAATCATTTTCATTCAAATTAAATTTCAAATTCAATTATTTAACTGATTTAACATATAAATTTCACGTTTCAATATTTAAATTCAATTAAATATTCTAAATTCGAACGACTGAAAAAACTGGGTCGTTACAGATACTTAACACATTTTAAATCAATTTTCAAACTATTAAATTCCATTTAGACTTATTATTTTCAAAACTTTACTTTTAAAGATTATCACTTTAAAAACTATTAACTTCATCAAAAATATTACTTTCAAAACCCTCCTTAAAAAGTTATTAAACTCTTAAAAACTTGAATGTATTTCCTTTATATAAAAATCTGTATTTAAATCTCAGCATAAATCATTTCCATATTTATAAACTATGTTAATAAATCTCCTTTCTATTTTATAAAACTTCTATTTTATAAAATCTCTTTATTTATAAAATTCTATTTATATATCATTCTTTTATAAAAACTAATTTTACTATCAAAATCCACTTATAAATACACTTCTTTATAAATCTAATTTTTTATTAAATCCATTTACCAAATAAATTTCAAATCCATTTACAAAATGTTTACAAATTTCGATTATAAATCAATTTCTTTATTTATAAAATATCACTTTTATAAATCCTTTATATAAACTATTCAAAAATCTCTATTTAAAAATAAGTCACAAAACTATGCTTTTATAACATCAAAAATCATAGTTTTTATTTATTTAAAAATAAATTCATTCCTTTTAATAATTTAAAATTATTAAAACATATATACTTGCAAAATCACTTTAAAAATCATTTCAATTCAAAATCACTATATTATAGTATTTCAAAATACTAAAAATATGACCCAGTGGTACTATAGCACTAAGTAAGCAAAAACATATATATGTCATCAAATATGGCATCCAACACGTCATATATAGAAACATACGAAAAGTAAAATCAACAGTGTGAGGAATCCTGTTGGATCCCTTCAACATGTCCCCCTGCATCACATATAGTATATATTCAAATAATAAAAATCAACTGCTTCGAGGAAGGATCGTATACAAAGGGTCATCTGCTCATACACGGGAACGTAATAGTGTCTTATCCACTCCAAGGGCGGGAATTTATCCAAACCAACAAATAAAATAGTAAATCATTCAAACAAGCAACAAACAACATAAATAAAATTATCCACACTTATATAAAAATATAAATGGGCCAGAGAGGTGAGTTAACTCAAAGAAATTCCAGTAATCATCAAAGCGCTCCAGTTTGAATTAAAATTGAACATGCGTTCAATTTTAACCCAAATTCCTACTAGCTCTAAATCCATCCAATCTAACACCATAACGTAGATATCGTAGTAATGATCGCAACGCAACTTGTCGTGCTCGATTTCGACCTCGTATGAAAGAGTTACAACATTTAAAAGAATTCGATTACATTAAAACAATTAATTTTCTTTAATTACATAATTAAATTTTAATAACTAACCTTAACATTTCTGGCCATTGATTTTTGCATCTCAGATCTGGGCCGCATGCTCCTTCTTCTTCCCATCGCGTGAAACCCTACCAACCGCCGAACTTCGTTCGATTTCCCATGCCGCCATCATGCTCCAGAGCCAGTCGCATTTTCACTAGAGGTTGCCCCGCCTCCAAGCTCTCCATCGACTCCACACTATCATGCTCTAACGTCGTAAATCGCTTCGATTTGGCCAACATTTGCTGCAACTATAAACCACGATCCAAGGTGCCACGCACCTCCGATCTCCGATCAGAGACCATGGATGACCTCGACTTGGTCTGCCGCACCACTTTGTAGTTGAACATTTTCTCCAATTCTGCTTTGAACATCTAGATTAATCTCGACTGTTAGATGAAGAGCAAATAATGGCAGATAGGGTTTAGTTTTAGCAAATGCGAGAAAGTGAGGTCCTTTTATAGCAAATTTTGAAAGCACTATTCACACGTTAAATTTTCGAACTCCAAACGAGGCGTGCTACCTAGTGTACTGTATGTAATACGCCCATTCTGAGCACAATGGAATATATATCGGAACCCAATTCCATCATATATAGAAGTTAGCTTTTCGAAATCGAATTATATTAATTAAATTTCTTCTATTAATTTCTACCCGTTTCGAAACGCATGACCGAATGACACGTCCAATCACCATGAAATTCGATGGCATATACCGATTCACTATTACAGATCCAATGAAACTGGTTTCGTCGAAATTCGAGACAGTGCCCTAGAAGGCTATTTTTACACGTTAATTAAAACAAGTTATTTCCAAAATCAGTTTAATCACTTTTAATTCCAACTTAAATGTTTACTTCTTCATTATTGTTTAAACGGAATTTAAATCAGTTTTCGAGATCATTTTTGTCCACATTATATTCAAGATTCAATTATTTAAAAAATTCCAAATATTCAAATTTAACAATTTAATTATCAAATAAATCGCTATATTTGAAATTCAAGTTATTTAACTTATAAAATTAACTTTTCAATATTTAAAATCAATTAAATATTCCAAATTCAAATGACTTAAATTATGGGTCATTACATTCTCCCTCCCTTAAAAGAAGTTCTTTCCTGAAATTGCCAAGATAAGAAAAATGCCACAACCCATTAACTTTTCAGAAACAATTAGTCGAAATGGATTACCAAATTCTTTTAAACCTTTTAACTTTTCAAAATCAATTAGTGGAAACTTTGTTGTCACATTTTCTAAATCTTTAAATTCATAATTAAATTTCCAAAACCAACTAATACCATTCCAAGTTACAAAACCAAAATCCAAACTTTTAGTTATCAAAAATTCTTAAAATTTTCTAACACCTTAAATTTATGGAAAATTTTGCCAGCGTCTCATTTGCGTGGTTCGATCGGAAAAATTTACAATATATATAATCACAAATATACATCTCATCTTCAAGGATGAGGCATCCCGTAGGGAAAAAAAGTACGATATCTAATCCGAGATGTGTACCTTTTCTTATATTAGCAAGCATATATAATCAATATAATACGAAAGCGAGCTCCAAATGTGGAGCATACACCATCCACACCTACTAAACACTCAACAACCAATAAGAACAAGTATAGGGAAAGTAATGTCAATATATAACATGTACTAACACAATATCTATATGCAAATGTAGCAAAGGTAACAAGAGAAACCATCAAACAATTAATATTCATCTAACTAATTCATTACCATCTCAATTTACATTTCCCAATTTAAGTATTTAATTTATTAAGCCCGTATGATGTACATATACCATTCGTACGCAATATAAAATCTGATTACTCGCTTGATCGCACAATTTCACTTCCAAATTAGTATAGTTCACACGACCACTCTAGTGCGGACTCAGATCCGGTTCCTTGATTAGAAACCGCCATTCTCCTTGCATAGCATATACTATGATAGAAATATCAAAATCAATCAAAAATCCATATCCAGTGTTCGCCATCAAGAATCGAGTGAAAAATCCTAACTCGGATCGATGTAAATCACCTCGAAATCGTATATTCGAATCTGGATCAAACAACTATGCGAATAAAATGATCTACATACAACTTACGTATTTATTTCCCTTGGTTTCTTATTATATCCCATTCTCCTTTATTCATTATTCACATCCATTTATTACTTAGTATATTTCTTTCAATACTAATATCATTTATAAACCATTTCATAAAACAATTACTTAAGTTTATTATAAACATTTTATACAACACTCATATTTATTTTCACTTTACAACTTAAGTTCATATTTATTTCTAACAAACAACATTCCCAAAACATATTCAATTCATTTTACAACTTAAGATGAATTTCATTTTATAACTCAAGTTCATATCCATTTTACTAATTTATTTCGTTAGTTCATTTCATTAATTCATTACAAATCAAATTCAATTTCGCTTAACTTTGCTTAAGTTAAATTCAACTTCAAAATTCATTTTATTTAACTTAACTTAAGTTAAATTTCATTCCATATTAAATTTCAAATTTACTTTTCTTAACATTTATACTTAACAAATTTTAAAATTTTGTTTTAGCTTACTAATTCTCAAAATTTTTAAGTTATAAAACTTAGTTTCTTATGTTTTCAGCAAAACACTTAGATAACAACTTCTACAATTTAAACACCTAGTTTTTTTTTATATTCTTCAAATCATTTTGAAATCTTATATATTCATAATTCCTTTTTACATCAAATCATTTTTTCTTTAATTTTAAAACCAAAACTAGTTCTACCAAAACAAAAGTCCAATGGCAGAAATCCATCACTTAGAAACTCGAAAATGAATGCCGATGATGCTGCAGTCGTCACCAGAATTATTTTCCAATGACTGAAGTGAGTTCGATACTTTTTATTTCTTTTTTTAAATCCTTTTTATTTACAAATCACATTTATAAATTTTCCTTATATATAATTTAACTATGGTTATATAAAACCATTTCTTAATATCTTTGTTTACATTATAATAATAATAGCTTCTATCAGAACACAAACGACAAACGACAAAATAATAATAATCAAATATTATCATTCACTAACAACCAACCACACCATATATAACTATAATAATTTCTAAAAAATTATTCCTTTATATATAAAATATAATCAAGGTAAAATTATTTCATTTACCCAATTTCAAAAAATACTTTGTCAGTTTGTCTTGTTTAAGTGTTTAGAAATCCCTATCGATATCATGGTGTCCACATACCAATCATAATTCATAAGCCACTCAATGGATAAATTAGCACAATATAAAAGATTTTTATAATTACTAACAAATATGCATCATATTTATAATACACTCAAACTCATTTTTGGGTGCTACTGGCCCTATCTATAATGAGTACCCAACCAAAGCCTAGTGGTTTGCACAACCTAAGCTCTGATACCAGCTGTAACAACCTGCAAATTCCCACGAATTCATGCTAACAATAACCACTCATGTCCAACCTAAATGAACAAAGATGGAATAGTTATGGGAAAGAAAGAAGAAAGAAGAAGAGAAAAGAAGAATAAGAGAAAGAGAAACTAAAACAACACAAATCTCACAATCATAGCGGAAATAATATATAATATAATATTAATGAACTTTACAAAAGAGAAAATGTTATATACATAAATCCATCAGAGTACAACTATAAATCAGAATCATCAGCCTGGACATTTATAATAATTTATCCTCATAAATGCTGATAATTTAAAAAATAATGCAGTGGAAAATAAACATATACGTGAATATGACCCGAAGACCTCCAGCTCGTTTGCTGAAGCTATAAAGCATCCAAATCTAAATCTGTTAGTATGCTCGGTCTGACCCGGGAATTGAAAGGGAAGAATGCCCAGACCAGTCTGGTAAACCAGCGTGAGAAAACACATCTCAATTGAATTTTAAAGTTATAAAACTTTTCTTTATCAAAACAAAGGTATCTTGTAAGACCACTCCACAAATAAACACGAACGAGTTTTACCTTACGATAACCAAAACATTTCATATCAAATACTGTTACATTGTACTAGTGTTTAGTATACAAATAATATTAAAATAGCTGAAATTGTTGCATTGCTTGAATTTGATGGTAGAATAAGTTTACAAACAAAATGGCAGGAACGTATTAGATAATGGATTTCCATACAATGGCAGGTAAGGGACTACCTTCCATACATTACATCTCTAAAGGAATGTACCGAGGATACACAAACAATCCTCCGCATCTGGCAAGACCGATCTATCCCTATTTGGCACTCATACATGGCCTGGATAGAAACTGAATATGTCATCACCTTGGTCGTTACCAACCTATCTGTGACGTCTCGTAGCATACACCACATACCCGATATATAGAGGGTTATCTAAAAAGGTGATGATCATACCCTAATGTTTGTGAACTAGATAGCCTCATGGCGTACCTTGTTTAAGCCATTACTGGGTGATAGGCTTAAGGTAATATTTACCTTTCACATAGCACATTCCACTTTGAATGTCACATTGTCATTCCACGATCACACAACTGATTTCTACAAACGTATAACTTCTGAGCTCGTACGTCTCAGGAAAGGGTGTTGAACTAAGAGAAGTTGCCTTCTCCACCACCAAACAGATTATACCTTCATATAGATAATTCAATGTAATTAGAAATGCAACGTCAGACATTCGTCCATACAAGTTGTCCACGAACAGGACAAACCAAAGGCACTCTCCTACCACATCCTGTCGGGAATTACCCCTAGGATTTGTAGCGAGAAGTCCTTGCATATCATAGATTTTCATAAGGAAGCACTACTTCCACCATATATATAATACGCATTGTGGGTCTAGTGACAAGTAGCCCTGCATCATGAAGATCTCCGTCTTCAAAATCATCACCATATACTTGCATTTGCAAACGCATACATTGGTCCAAAGTGGTTCTTGGATAAATCCAACCTTGGTCTCTCCGGACCGACAACTATAAAGAGGCCCTTAACCTTATACGGAAACCAAGCCTTGTAGACTTATCATGTTTCGAACTCTCAACTTGCTATCCTTTAGCCAAGAAGAAAGCCCGGTAGATTGGAGTACCATAGACACTTTGCACTACTCGAATCAACATTCTTAATCCAAATGATAATCAAGCCTACTCAGTCGGCATTATGCTAAGTGCAAAACTAACAAATTCCCACATCAAGTCAAGGAACAAAAAATGACCGAGTTTGATAGTCGGTTATTTAACTATCAAAGCAACAAACAATATCTAGCACATAAGCAATCACTAGGCCCATTTAATTAATCTTTTATTAATTAAATCAATTTCCAAATATTTACTTCAAATTTATCTTTAAAAGGATATATCCTCAAAACTATTTCAATCCTTTGATATTGGAAAACATTTCCATATACTTATATCAACGTTATAAGTATATTTAATAACACTACCATTTTAGAGACACGCCAAATAGATTTCTATAACCGTACAACTCCAGAGTATGTACACCTCCGGATGGATGTTAAGTATAAGAAGCAACGCCTCCTATGCCACCAGGCCTTTAGTACAATCATAAGAACCAATTCGTGTATCTCACAATGGAAGGTCAAAACATCATTTATTGGGTCAAAACGAATGTTGCATAATACATCATTACGACAACTCAAAAACACTAGTATAGGGATTTGATTAATTATATATATATATATATATATCCCATATACTATATAAAAATTTCCTTTTGGAAATTATTTACTATAACAATAGTGTTATAGTCCATGCCTTCCATACTTCCCCGAAAACGTCTATTACAACAAAATTGTTGAAATCAATGTTTTCGATACTTAACACATTTTAAATCATTTTTCAAACTATAAAATTCCATTTGGAATTATTATTTTCAAAACTTTACTTTTAAAGATTGTCACTTTAAAAACTATTAACTTCATCAAAAATATTACTTTCAAAACATTCCTTTAAAAGGTTATTAAACTCTTAAAAACTTGAATGTATTTTCTTTATGTAAAAATCTTTATTTAAATCTCAACATAAATCATTTACATATTTATAAAACTATGTTTATAAATCTCCTTTCTATTTTATAAAATCTCTTTATTTATAAAATTCTATTTATAAATCATTCTTTTATAAAATCTCATTTTACTATTAAAATCCACATATAAATCCATTTCTTTATAAATCTAATTTTTTTATAAATTCCATTTATAAATCTATTTACCAAATAAATTTCAAATCCATTTACAAAATATTTACAAATTTCGTTTATAAATCAATTTCTTTATTTATAAAATATCACTTTTATAAATCCTTTGTACAAACTATTCAAAAATGTCTATTTAAAATTAGGTCACAAAACTATGTTTTTATAACATCAAACTTCATACTTTTTATTTGTTTAAAAATAAATTCGTTCCTTTTAATAATTTAAAATTATTATAACATATATACTTCCAAAATCACTTTGATTTTAATTCAAAATCACTATTTTATAGTATTTTATCACTATGTAAGCAATAACATATCCATGTCATCAAATATGGCATCCAACACATCATATATCAAAATATATGAAAAGTAAAATCAACAGTGTGATGAATCCTGTTGGAACCCTCCAAACTGTCCCACTGCATCACATAAAATATATAATCAAATAATATAAATCAACCGCTTCAAGGCGGGATTGTATACAAAGGGTCATCCGCTCATATAGGGGAACGTAATAGGGTTTCATCCGCTCCAATGACGGGAATATATCCAAATAAAATTGTAAATCTTCCAAACAAGCAACAAACAACATAAATAAAATTATCCACACTTATATAAAATATAGGTGGGCCAGAGAGGTGAGTTAAGTCACAGAAATTCCAGTAATCATCAAGTGCTCTGGTTTGAATTAAAATTGAACAGGCATTCAATTTTAACCCAAATTTCTGCTAGCACCAAATCCATCCAATCCAACTCCATAACATAGTTATCGCAGTAACGATCGCAACGCAATTGTCGCGTTCGATTTCGACCTCATATGAAAGTGCTACATCATTTAAAAGAATTCGATTAACTTTAATTACATAATTAAATTTTAATAATTAACCTAAACTATTCTGGCCATTGATTTCCACATCTCAGATCTGGGCCGCATGCTCCTTCTTCTTCCCATCGCTTGAAGCACTACTAGCCGTCGAACTTCGTTCGATTTCCCATGCCGCCATCGTGCTCCAAAGCCAGCCGCATCTTCACTAGAGGTAGCCCCACCTCCAAGCTCTCCGTCGACTCCACCCTATCCTGCTCTAATGCCGTAGATCGCTTTGATTTGGCCAACGTTTGCCGCAACTATAAACCATGATCCACGGCGCCACGCACCTCTGATCTCCGATCAGAGACCATGAATGACCTCGACTTGGTCTGCCACACCACTTTGTAGTTGAAAATTTTCTCCAATTTGGCTTTGATCATCGAGATTGATCTTGACTATTAGATGAAGAGCAAATAATGGCGGCTAAGGTTTAGTTTTAGCAAATGAGAGAAAGTGTGGTCCTTTTATAGAAAGTTTTGAAAGCACTATTCACACGTTAAATTTTCGAACTCCAAACGAGGTGTGCCGCTTGACGTTCTATATATAATACCTCATTCCGAGCATAATGGTATATATATCGGAATCCAATTCAATCATATACAAAAGTTATCTTTTCGAAATCGAATCATATTAATTTAAATTCTTTTAATTAATTTCTACGCGTTTCGAACTCGCACGACCAAACGATACATTCAATCGCCACGAAATTCGACGACATATAATGATTCACTATTACGGATCCAATGAAACTGGTTTCGTCGAAATCCGAGATAGTGCTCAAAAGGCTATTTTTACACGTTAATTAAAACGAGTTATTTCCAAAATTAGTTTAATCACTTTTAATTCCAATTTAAAAGTTTACTATCTTTATTAATGTTTAAACGGAATTTAAATCAGTATTCGAGATCATTTTTGTCCATATTAAATTCAAGGTTCAATTATTTAAACAATTCCAAATATTCAAATTTAACAATTTTATTATCAAATAAATCGCTATATTTGAAATTCAAGTTATCTGACTTATAAAATTAACTTTTCAATATTTAAAATCAATTAAATATTCCAAATTCAAATGACTGAAATTCTGGGTCATTAAAGTTCTAATGCCAACATTGTCAAAGCATTTACAAAATGATATATATAGCATTTTAGTACATCTACATCATGATTTTACTTTAGGAGTTGATACGCTGACTTGTAATAGGGATTCCGATGGATATTCATTCCTTTTTCCAGTAATGATTACCAGTTGCTATCCTTATTATTTTTTGACTAATGCATTTATATGTTAGAAGCCCTACATTTAAGTTGAAAGCATAAAAATGTATATGTATCAATCAAACCAATTAAAAGTATTATTACATCCATCTGATGCTCAATAATATGGAGTAATGTTTTCCATTATTTACTCTAGGACAATATATGATTTTTGTAACTAAATTCATGTTTTAGAAGAATTTTTTTGAAATAAGGTAAAATTAATATTAATAGTACCATCTATCCCTCTGTGAAATAATCCACATGAATCGAAGTTTCAATTAAGTGCTACTATTCTCTTTTGAAAATGGTTAATTGATGTGAATGGAATTTGATCGTAACGTCTTTGGATAAACAGTTTAGAGAAATACCACAATTCTATAGGGATAATAATTACTATTTACATCATGAAATAAACTCAATGTAAACCTAATTGTTTTAATTAACACAAAATGCAACACAATAAAATTTTTGTAGTTCGACCAACAATCTACTATGCTATATAAGTCATCCAAATTCTAATGTTGTTTGATTTTGTTAGCATTATGTCTAAATTACATTAGCTATAAAGGCTTATCAGAAATCTTTTTTTGGATTAAATAATTTAGACACAACGATGTAGATATTTGTAGACACTCTAGGTAAATCTATCTAACAAATAAGGTCCATGAAAATAAGTTATTCTATGAAAATATAAATATCAAAAAATAATTATATGAATTTTAATTATATTTATATATATTATGTAAACATAACCATGATATATATTTGTAGATACACATATATCATGGTTATGTTTACTACAATATATATAGATATAATTAAAATTTCATATAATTAAGTTATATGTGTGTGTGTACACATGCAAGCATATACGTATACATATATTTGTTTGTATATGTTTATATATGTATGTATGTATGTATGTATGTGTGTGTGTGTATGTGTGGAGGATGGAATGGAAGGGAGGTCGGGAGGAGTTCACATTCCCAAACTATAAATCCCCTAAAATCCTTTATACAAATTCTGATACATTCTTTTTTAATTCAACTGAATATTTTGTTGATGTCATCTTAGTGCAATCAAGTTCGTCATCAAAATCATTTTATCATTTGAAAACTTATAACTCATTTAACATCGTGGAGCGATATGAGGCATTACAAATAATAATTTTAGTCATCAATAATGTAGTTTTGAATGAGTCTAATTTTTTAAAATGTTCCAATACTTTGCGATGATTTGTACAGAAAATGAATCATGTTACATAATTTTGTTTCATTTCAAAATTAGCTTGCATAAAATGACTACAAAGGGATCTAATGGGATAAGTAAAGTGAAAAGTTGATGTGTGTGTGTAAAATATCTTAGAATTTATGGTGTCAAATTGTTATTACGAGGAGGTAGTATTCACGAGTTTGGATTGATAGTAAAAAATCATTTTAAAAACATTCTTAGTCGTGTGCTTATCCAAAATAGTATTTGCATTGATTATATTAGATATACTTGAATATATGACACTTTGCATATTGCGTATAACGTATATCTTTGAAGTGTAGAATGACATCGAAAGGTCAGGTATGTATGTTGAAAATGTCACAACATAACTTAAGTAAGGTTTCTACATGTTCATTAAACCTAGTGTAAGTAAAAGAGAGCGCACATGATTCGATCATTTTTCAAGATGCCTCTTTGACTTAATTTCTCTCTTCTCACTTCATTCCTTAGGTAGGAAGACACCCTAGCTATCTAATAGCTTATCCCTCTCAATTTTTTGGAATTTCTCTAGATGAGAGAATATGAGCAGTTAGGACATTAGCTCGTTATGTCCAATCTCTAAGTTCTTGATCACATTGTCAAGTCATTTAACATAAGATGGCTATTAGACTTATGTTTAGAGATCACAGTTTGATAAAGTTATATCAGATCTCTCATCAGTTGTCTAATCTTAAAGTCAGCCTCGGCTATAAGCAGTTGAAGTTAGACATCACTTAAGATGAGATTCATCTCTCTCAATTTAAAGAATTAGTATCACTGTACTTGAGATATTTGAAAGACAAGTAATCCTCGATCAAGGCAACGATGGCTTAATTGATAAATCATTATTAAATTAATTTTTTGATTTGAAGATATAATTTGCAGGTAATTACGAATATTAGTAAGGTGTGACAATCTAACCACATCCTAGTCTTTCCTAGCGATATGGTGATGATGAAGAACTGTGTGTGGACACAATATACTAATTTTTACAAGATGCTGCTATTGAAGATAAGAAGATGGACTTTCATGGACGACATATAAGCATTAGAATTATTTATATATGGTTATTACATGTAGCTAGTGATTTGATATTATGTGAATTGTATATTCAACTCTCAGTGTAAGAGTAACAGTTACACATGCACAATTTAATTCTCTATGTTTTGAGAAAACATAACCGTATAAGTGGTGTAAAAATTATTAAATTAACAGATGACATTATTTAACATAAGAATACATATACTAGTTAATAATTGTAAGATGATTTATGACTAGTTACATCTGTTTGTAAATCAATTGAGTTGTGAAAATTGATTTTAAAGGACCAATATCGTGTATATTTATGTGTGGACTCATCTTAAAAAAAGAGCTCCGAGAAAAACTTATTGCACAATTAGACCTCATTTAAACTTATGACAAAAATATGTCTTATATTCAAACTTGTACATGCACACTATATGTAAATGTGCAGTAAATTGTTTTAATTTCATACATGTGCATTTTGAAATTTGCATGTACAAATCCAAAAACAAGCCTTATATTCTTAATAAGTTTCAGATGAGACCTATTTGAGGAATGATTTTTTAAATGATGTCCAGTTTTGTGACTATTAACTGGCTTTTGACCAAGCAAATTTCCACTAAAATTAGGAAGTCAAGAAGAAGACAAAACGAGTCACAGACTTAAGAACGCGTTCGGAAGGGCAAGAAGAGCATACTCAACAAGTTACAAAGACAAAGGAGCAAAATGGACAAATCGGTACCGAAAGGAACAACTTTGTACCAAGATTTTTTTTTACTCCACTTTGGACTCCCAAAACTACTTGTACATGAAGCTATGGCTCAAATGATCTCCAATGAGTGCTTTTCTTGAAGAGTAGACGAACAACTCTAAGGATTCTCGAGAAGAAAGCAAAGAAAGAAGAGGTGAAAAAAGTAGTATGAGCAACAATCAGAAATGACTCAATCTTTAAGGAAAAGTGTTCGAAATGCAATGAATCAAAGGTAGAATGCAGAGTAGAAGAAGGAGGGAAAATTTCCCTCTATGAAAACAAGTCGCTACCAACAGGAACCACTTGGTATCGAGAGGTTTTTATTGATGTTTGGGCTCTGAAGCCCACTTGTGAACACTTGGACTTGGATTTGGACATGATATTTCATGGGCACCCGGTTTGGTAGATGATTTTCTTATAAATAGCAAGCTATCTGCAACTTGGAGTGGACTTCTTCTTTTTGGACTATTGGCACTTGGATTCTCTTCAATATTCATCTTTTCACAAACACTCCAAAATTCGAGATCTACTAAATTGTGGTCGGATTTGAGTTATAATCATTGTATTCCAAAGAGAATCAATAAAATAATAAGATTAAAGTGAACGTAGGCTGGGGTATATGCCGAACCACTATAAAAATTGTGTCTTTTCTACTTCTTTTACATTTATTTCATTAGATCTATACATTTTTGGTGCTTTCAACCGGTTTTTGGGTGTTGATCCATTTTGGTGTCAACATTTTGGTGCTTTCATCGAGAAAAAGTAGATTTGATAACCTAGAGCTTGGATCTAAACTTTGGAGAAAATGAAGGGGTCCAACACTAGATTTATGATTGGAGGGAGTCAACCAGAGTATGAGGGCAGCTAGGAGGTGTCCTCAAATTCTAATCAATCCATCTAATATAGCAAAGAGGAGATGGAGAGAATGATGAAGGGGATGCACGATGGAACAATGGCTCGACAATAGGAAATGGTGGAGGGATTTTTCTAAAGGATGGGACAACAAGAAACAACTAGAGTTGCTAGAAATTAGAGGTTGGGAACTGATGCGGGAATATCTTGGATTAAAGTGGAGCAAGCTAGGACAATGCCCCCATGACCAGAACAAGTCGGTACCAACCGGAATCATGTCGGTACCAAGAGGAATCTACTCCGGGGCAATTTTGATTTGAACTTGGGGCGAGATGGAACGCCGAGAGCAAACAATGTTGGAGCCAGAAAACGCAAATCAGAACGTGAGTGCACAAGAACCAGAGGAGTATGTGCTAGAGCTTTCCCATAGGAATTGGAGAGCAGAATGAAGCTGGAAGTGCGGATCTGAATGCTAACGTGCAACCAAAAGAATATGCACTAGAGTTTCCTTATAGGCACGGGGTGCGAAACATAGCTATGGAGCGGAGACTACCATTAGACGACAGTGATCAGATTGCTGAGATGATCAGAAGGATAGTGAGAGGTGGACCTCCAGACCAAAGGTTAGAGAATGTGAATATGAATCTATCTACTCCTAAAATCTGGTACGCAAGGAATCCTCTCAATTTTAAGCTAACGACGATGAAGCTATATAACGGAAGGACAGATCTGATCGTTCATCTAATGAGATACATCCCACATATGGAGGTGTTGGTTGCATCTAAAAAGGTAATGGGGTGGTGCTTCCCGTTATACTTAACGAAGCTGGCTACCGTGTGGTTCAGGCAGTTAGAAAATGGGTCCATAAGCACGTGGACCTGATTGGTAGACAGATTCTTAAGACAATTTAGAGTTCATATCTATCGACCAAAGAAGTGATATTGCTGTCAAGCGTGAAGCAAAGGGCCGCAAAAGACCTTGAGAAGTTATCTAACAAGATTTATTACGATAGCCGCTGCAATCGTTAAGCTCGATCCATCGATAGTCCTGATGGTGGAAGTGTCCAGAGTCGCAAGCAAGACCAACTTTAAAATTGCATTGGAAAGGGATCCAATGATGGATCTCATAGAGTTTTATCATGAAGTTGATAGATTTCCGCGTCAAGTGGATTCTGAGATTGATAATGCTGATGTTAATACTATGGACGATAGAGGACCGTTCGTAGCAGGATATGGCAAAGAAAAAGGGAAGCGAAAAGTCGATAATGACTTCGGATGATCGAAACGGCAAAGGAGAGAATCAAAGTACTCATCATACACCGATCTAACCGAAACCTCGAAGAGGATATACCTAGAAAATAGGGGGCAAATCCTCTATCGAAGGCTAGCCAGGAGGCAACCCACGGATCGAGAGAGAAGGTCTAGAATGTTTTTCCTGTTTCATGAGCTAGACGAACATGAAACAAACGAATGCAGACACCTTCATGATTTGATAGAAGAGCTGGTTTGGGGTAACTAGGTACAATAATACGTAAGAAACCAAACTACATTAGAGTAGCTAGAGCAGCCACTGTCTGCAACAAATACATCAAGATACGACCGTGGATCTGGGTCGAGATTGGAGTTCCTATGATCGGGAAGGATGGAAGTCGGGTTCGTTTCCTACGCTTTAATTTCCGTTTTGAATAGGTAAGACAATAATAACCTTAGAATGCTTGCACATGCACGAATCCTCGATTGGTCTCTAGGCATGCATTATGTTGGATGTTTGGGATGAATGCTTAGGACGTTTTGTTTGATTGCTTTGATTTGAATATTTAATTTTTCAAAACCACTTGAACATGATGATTAATATCGACTGTGGTAGTCTTATCCAAAGAGATGAGGCGATAGCTATAACGTGCAGGTTCCCTCACCGGGAGCGAGAAGATAGGCTTGTATAGGAAAGTAAGTCCCCTTACCAGAGAGTAAGCGGATGGACTTGCTTCGATGTTGAGTCCCTCGCCGAAGAGCATGTGAATTGAACTCTGCAAGGATCCAAAGAGATCGAATCCTAGATTGGATAATTAAATGATTCGAAGAGATTGAATTTGAGATTGGATTTTAAAGATTTAGAGAGATCAAATACTAGATTGGATATTAAACAAATCCGAAAAGATCGGACTCTAAAATGGACATTGAGTTGATCTTAGGATTTGAATGCCTTGTAATGGACTAAACAAGAAAAATCTCGAACGAAAACGAGATGACACTGGTATAAGATATGATAACACTAGATGAAAATGGATTGATTATGATTTATGACTAGCACTTAAGCAAGGACTAGAGTCCTTAGCTATGATAGTCTGGAACGAACGCTAGTTTGCATGTTAATACGAAGGAACCGAATGATGCACCAAAACCTGAATCGACAAATAGACGGAGACCTCAACCACTAATGACTGGTTAATGGACGAATTCTAGACCAAAACACACCTTACAATCATAAGTTATGCTTTGGGGGGGGGCAAGTTTTAATCGGCTTTTTGACCAAGCAGATTTCCACTGGAATTAGAACATTAAGATGAAGACGAAATGAGCCATGGACTTGGGAGTGCATTCAAAAGGGCAAGGAGATCATACTCAATAAGTTACAAAGGCAAAGGAGCAAAGTGGACCATTGGGTACCGAGAGGGACCACTTGGTATTGAGAGCTTTTTACTCCACTTTGGACTTCCAAAACTACTTATACGCTAAGCTGTGGCTCAAGTGATCTCCATTGAGTGCTTTTCTTGAAGAGTAGAAGAACTCTAAGGATTCTCGAGAAGAAAACAAAGAAAGCAGAGATGAAAAAAACAGTATCACCAACTATTAGAAATGACTCAATCTTTAAAGAAAAATGTTAGAAATGCAATGAATTAGAGGTAGAAAGCAGAGTAGAGGAAGGAGAGAAGATTTCCTTCCGTAAAAACTAGTCGGTACCAAAAGGTAGCACTCGACATCGAGATGTTTTTATTAGCGTTGGGGCTCTAAAGCCCACTTCGGAACACTTGGATCTGGACTTGACATTTCGTGGATATCTGATTCTGCTAGATGATTTTTATATAAATAGTAAGCTACTTACAACTTGGAGTGGACTTCTTCTTTTTGGACCTTTTGCACTTGGATTCTCTTCTTCCCTAAATGCTCCAAAATCCTAGATCTACTAAATTATGGTCGGATTTTAGTTATAATCATTGTATTCCAAAGAGAATCAATCAAATAATAAGATTAAAGTGGACGTAGGCCAGAGTATTAGTTGAACCATTATAAAATTTGTCTTTTCTACTGCTTTTACATTTATTTCATTACATCTATACATTTTTGGTGTTTTCAATCGGTTTTTCATGTTGATCCATTTTTGGCGTCAATAGTGACTAACTCTTTACCTATTATACAAACAAACATGTAAGAACAGAGAAAATAAGCGAGAAAAGGTTCATGCATGAGAAAATCTTTTGACTAGCACAAAACATTTTAGAGCTTTTGGTTCTATATTTTTCATGCGTTCATTCCTCATCTTACATATAAATATGTATCATTCGTCCATTTAAAACCTACTCATTACCTTTAGAGTTTCATAGGGCCATTGAATTCAAAAATTCAACTTGTGTTATTCAATCACCTTTTGAATTAACCTGGATTTAATTCTCTCTTCCTCTATACATTAGTAACATATCATAAGATGTTGTAATAAATATAAAATTAATCATTAAATTCTTTGGATAAACAACTAAGGTGACCAATACCATATGTTTTTGGAGGAATAAGACGATTAAGAAGGTAAAGTATAAATCTACATATAAGAAACTTTTTTCCGGTTGAATTATATAATAATAAAATTTGAAGTAAATAATTGGGACAGTTTGGCATAGGTCCCTAATAAGTTTTAAAATACACAAAAACCCCAGTAAAAAAAAGTTTATAAATTAGGTCCCTAGAATTAAGTTACCGAATAATGGCATACACTTATGCAATTATTAAGTGAATAATTGCAGACATTTATGCAATTATATCAAAAAATTGCATACATTTTCATAATTATTCACTGAAAAATTGCGGAAATTTCCGCAATTTCTTCAAAAATTTGCAGAAAATTCCACAATTATTCACCAAAAAAATTGGGGAAATTTCCGCAATTATTCATCGAAAAAATTGCATAAATTTATGCAACTTTTGGATATAATTGTATAAATGTCTGCAATTATTCAGTGAATAATTGCATAACTATATGCAATTACTTAGTAACTTAATTCTAGGGACCTAATTTACATACTTTTTTTTACTGAGGTTTTTGTGTATTTTGAAACTTATTAGGGACCTGAGCCTAATATTCACTAAATAATTTACCCATACTACAAATCAGGGTTGTAAATATCGCTAGGCAAAAGCTATGCGGTTGGTATGGACTAGGAATTAATTGTTTAGGCGGAGATTAACGAATGATTAATCGAAGCTAGGAATTTTTGATATGTCATGTATTTTGGATAAATTTTTACTGTTTTATTTAGTGTTGATTGACGAATATTAGTATTTTAGGATTGTGAATGTGCTTAGGAGTAGCCAAGGAGGCAATATCACCTAAAAATGGCATTTTGGTGATTATATGTGGCATCAAATCTTAAATAATGCCTAACCTTTGTGTAAATACAAGTTTTGATTATTACATAAGGCGATAAACCTTGTCTAGCCAAGCCTAGGCAAATCGCTAAGCGGTAAGCTTTGTCTAGCGCTTAGGTAGGGCCTAGGCGAATGCCCAGATGGATTTTTAAACAGTGCTCCAAATATGTTAGGTTACATAATTTAAAATTTGTAAAGTGCATATTTTTCTATATCTTGCTTTATCTATGATGTAGATAGTGAATTTTCAAAGGACATGTTCGTGGACAACATAGCCACAACAATCTCTCATTTGCATGTGATGTTAAGCCCATCGATAGAAACTTTTAGGTGCAGGTAATGCCATATATGTATCCACATCCAGAATCAATTTTGGATATTAGATATTTTCATCCGTGGATACAAATAGATATCGGATACTATCATATCCACTGATAATTGATAAATATAAAAACAGAAATATAAAATTTTGATTTAACATAAATTTGTTTCAATACCTTTGATTATAAAAGTACAAAAAACGTTGACAAAAATAGTATTGAGTAGTGAATGTGCATTTAATGTGTATAATATAAATATTATCTTATTGAAAAATAAATACATATCATTTATTATACTTAAATACATATAATATAAATGTTAACTTGCTTTTGAGTCAAAGCAGATTTCAACTAAACTTAGAAGATCAAAACAAGGACGAAACGACTTGAGAATTGGCAAGCACGCTTAGATGAAGCAAGGAAACAACTTAGAGAAGTTTCACCCCAAAATAATCAAAGTAAATAAGTGAACACTGACTTGTTCATGTCGGTAATAAGTTGTTTTGCTCACCCATCCCCCTATTCCAACTTCGTATGAGTAATTACTCATCTTTTTCATATCCAACTAATTTCCAAGGGTTCTGGATGACCTACTCTAAGAAACGAAGAGTTAACAACAAAAACGACAGAATAAACCAAACAATGAAAGAACGATCATCAAAATCGACCAACCATCGAAGAAAACAACATGGGATGCCGATAAATGAACTAGAAAGAAGGATGCAAGAAAGTTCGAAGTGTTTCGAACTAAGGAAATTTGTTGGTACAAACATGTTTGGTTAACTCGTGGTGCTCTACAATTTTCCAAGTGACTTCGGGCCGATCTCTAGACAATGCTCCAAATGGACTTCAGACCCAACATGACTATTTCTCTATAAATACCAGCCTACCTATAACCAAAAAGGGATCTTTCTACTTAATCTCTTCCCTAATCTTCAGCTCTTCACTCTAGATCTGATCTCTCTACCATTGAATACTTCTCTCTTCTTCACGCCTATCCTCTACCTCTCAATCTCTTTAGAAACATTATTGTAAATCTGAGATCCAGTAAATTGTGGTCAAATCTAATATAATTAGTTGTAATATAGAGAGAACAACTAATAAAATGATTAAAGTGGACGTAGGCCGGAGATTACATCGAAGCACTATAAAAATTACTATATGTTCTTTACTTTTCTACTTATCTTACTTGCTTGATCTAGAATTTCTACTGCTTTTACATTTATTTTAAAAGAACCGGTGCCTCATTTGATTTCTGGGTGTTAATCCATTTTTTGGGTTAACATTCTGGTGTTTCACTGAGAACCAAGAACTAGATCTGAAAAATTGAAGCTTAGATCTGAGATTTGGAAAGGATGAAGAGATCTAACATTAGATCTAAAGCAGAACAAACCAACCAAAGCATGGGGGAAGCCAGGAAATGTCATCAAATTCTCATTAATCCATCTACATAAATAGAGAAGAGATGGAGAAAATGATGAAAGGCGGATTAATGACTCAACAACATGAAATGTTAGAGGGATTTTTTCCAAAGGATGGGACGATAAGGAATAGCTAGAGGTGTAGGAATTCAGAACCAAGTTCTAGGAGCTAATGTAGGAACATCTAGAGTTAGAATGAAGCAAACTGGAATGATGCATCCACCAACGGTACAACTCGGTACCAACCCGGGTCGACCTGGTACCAAGACAATTGTACTTGGAGGCAAAGCTGGGGTGAATTAAGAACATACTGATGAAACGCCAAAAGTAAACAATGCTGGAGCTGGAAACGTAAATTGGAATGTGAACGGGCAACGATCTAAATAATATGTGCTAGAATATCTCCGTAGGAATGGAGCACAAAATGAAACCAGAGCAGGTCAGAACACTAACGTGTAGCAAGAGGAGTACATGCTAGAATATGTGTCGGAGTTCCCCCATGGGAGTAGGGGTAGAATATCGCTTTGGTCGAAGACCTTCATTAGACGGTGAAAACTGAATTGCCGAATTAGTATGGGGAATAGTTAGAGATGGACCCCTAGACCAGAGCTTGGAGGATGTAGACCAGTTCACTTATAATATCCGGAACGCAAGAAATGCTCTAGATTTAAAGCTTTTGATGCTGGAAATGTATGGCAGAAAGCCAGATCCGACAGTTCATCTAATGAGATACATCCGACGTATGGAAGTGTTGGGTGCTTCTAAGGAGGAAATGGGCGATGCTTCCCATTATACTTAAAGGATTTGGCAGCGATGTGGTTTAGACAACTAGTGAATGGGTCCATTAGCTCATGGACTAACTTAGTGAGTAAGTTCTTGAGATAGTTCAGATTCCATGCCTCACGATCAAAGAATGTGATGACGCTATCAAGCGTAAAACAAAGGCTTGCAGAGAACTTAAGAAGCTATTTGACAAGATTTAATGCGACAGCGGCCCAAGTCGATAAGCCGAATCCATTTATAATCTTAATGGCGGCAGTGTTTGGAGTCGCAAGCAAGACCGACTACAAAGTTGCACTGGAAAGGGATCCACCGATGGATTTTGCAGAATTCTACCATGAAGCTAAGAGATATTTCTATCAAGAAGATGCCAAATCCATGGATGATGAAATTAATGTTGTGGATGAGAAAGGACCATCCAGAGTAGGAAACGGAAAAGACAAAGGAAAAAGAAGAGCTGATGATGACTTTGGGGAACTGAAACGATAAAGGAGGGAGCCAAAATTCTCCTCCTACACTGAATTAATAGAGACCCCGGAGAGGATATATCTGTAGGAACAATTTCACCCTAGAGGGCGGGTGAATAGGGTGATACTATTAATCATATTAATTTATCGCGGAAGTATATAAAATAATTTCAACACAGATAATACCAGAATAATAGCAGCACAGATAATAGCAGAATAATAAAAGCAGAAAATAGAACACACTGATTTACCCAGCTTCGGCAAAACCCTGCCTACGTGCTGCCCTCAAGGTTTCTACTAGAAATTAAGTAGTCAGACGCTTACACACGTAAACTCGCGACACACGCTATCGACAAACCTAACTCTACGCTCAAAACCCTGCCACAACTCAGCCACTGAGTTGCGAATTCTCGAACTACACCACCGTAGTTCGTCCCCTAGTCACACGACTAGACTTCACAAATGATTACAAGAGAAATACAAAATTTAAAAGCAATTTAAAAACAATTAAAAAACAAAGCCCTTAATTAAAAAATAAAAGCCCAAAATTATGAAACCGGCCCAAATAAACTAAGTGGTAAAAACAGTCCCTTTTCTTTTATTCCTTTGACCAGTGTCTTTCTTCGTGAAAAATGTCGGCTTCTTGATTGTTCGTTCCTCTTTAACAAAAATTAGGGCTTTTGTAATCTGAAGAAGCGCCGACTTCAAATTGATCGATTGAATAGATATTTGCGTGTAGCTTTGTTGATCGATCGTTTCTTCGTTGCTTAGCTTCGGCTGCTTCGATCGAGTTCGATTTTAATGGTATGTTATTTCCCTTTGCTTTTCTGGTTGATATGCTTGAACTCGATGATTTTGGTATGCCGATGATATTATGGTTTATATAGGGTTTATTTCCCTAAATTTCATTCGTATATTTTATACGAATTCGTTTGATAATTTCAAGCTCGGCCACTCGATTTTGATTGAATGTTGTGATTTGAATTGACTTGTTCAATTCGTACAATTTGTTGCTTGATTCTCACGGCTTCGATTTCTGACTTGTTCGACTTCGTATAATTTCGTTTACTTGATTAACACGGTGTTGATTAATTTGACCTTGTTTGATTCTTTATCTTTGTCACGACCCGACTTTCTTAGACCAGAAAGACGTATCATGAATTAAGAAAGAAAGGGATAGAAGAAGAAAAGATAGAAAAGAAAGAACAACAACATATAAGAATCTCACAGCGGAACGAATGAAATATAATATATAACATAAGATATTACATAGTATCATATACATCAGAGTTACACAACTTATACATCACATATTAGACAGTTATAAACACCTGTCTATCATACATCTCAAACATCACAGAGATACAGACTCAACACAAACACAGCGGAAACACTATATATCTACACGCTGAAGCCACCTGCTCCAAATCTCCTCCAGAATTCGTCAAAGCTAACCTGAATCCCTCGACTACTCAATACAAAATTGAGTACCCAAGAGTTTAATAAAACAGAAAATAAACACTTGGGTCAGACATGGGTCTGGTGTGAGTAAACGGGTTAAAGTTGCTTAACTTTGAAAAACCTTTGAAAGAAAAGGTATCTCGTAAGACTTCCCACACATAAACATGGAAAAGTTTTTACCTTACGATAACCAAAACATTTGATAGAAAATTTAGTGATATTATAATAGGGTCTAGGATTCTCAAATAAATATTCACGTAGCCGAAATTGTTACATTCATTAAATTCCAGCATACATAGGTATACAATCAAGTCCGTTATCACTTATTGGAAGTTGGGTTTCCATACAATGGCAGGGCTACTGGGGTACCGCCCGTCACAGTATGGGGCCTAGATCACCGTACCGAGGATCACTCCCAATCCCCTACAACACAAGGCCGGAACCATCTAAGGATAATTCCGAACAAGACAACCCCATAGTTGGCGCGACCAACCACACACACTAAGCCGAATAAAAAGGAACTTCTAGACAGGAGAAAATCTCGTCCTACTTGGGCGCTACCCACTTAACATTGCTGCACCTCCCCTGTTTTAGCCATTCCCGGTTGATGAGGCTTGAGGCTACAATTACCTTTAATCAGAACACATCACTTAGAATGCTCATCGCCCTCCCGACGATGTTCTGAAAGCATTCAATCCATACAAGTTCGTTCCGGGTTCGAACGAAACCGAAGGCACTATCTCGTTACACTCGTTTTGGAATCACCCTCAGAGTTAACGACAATAACCCTTGCACTCTGAATCTTCATCTTCACTTGAGATTCACGACCTATCGTTAATTTGGATCGATGTGGTTTTCAGATATCCAAATCTGGAAACCCGATCCTGGTCTCATCGTTATCCAAAACGTATCTTTTAGGTCCAAGTTGTTTAAAGGTTTTAAACATTTAAACCTATATTCAGATTAACATAAACAGATAGATAAATCACATTATCCCAATAGATAATTCATATCAAACATTCATCTCACAAAGCAGCATGTCACATAGATATCATATCCAATCATCCAGTATCAACCAATCACCCAATATCAATCATCCAATATTAACCAATCATCCAAAAGCAGAATTGATTAACTCCAAATCAATTTAATTAACCTTTAATTAAATTAATTACTATCCTTTAATCACTTGGATTATCTTAATCCTGCTTACTAACATTAATTAATTACAAATTAATTAATCATCTCTTAATGATCTTCCTTAATTAATCTTCCTTGATTAATTATACTTTAATTACATTCAAGTAATTAGCCTTTAACCATATACAGTAATTAACCTTTAATTACTATCATTAAATTACAATAATTAATGATCCTTCATTTGCTTCTATTAATTAATTAATTAATTAACTAAAATAAATTACACTCGATCCTCAATTAATTACAATTAATCAATCATACTACTTCCATTAATCAACCTTGATTAATTTCATTACTTATATTAATTAATGATCCTCTAATTAATTCATTAATTAATTACCTTCTAGTTAATTTAAATAATTAATCTTTAATTATCCACATTCATTAATTAACCTTAATTAATCATAAACAGTCATTAACCATCCTGTAATTACTTACCTTAATTAATTAACTCCTTAATTAATTATATTAATTAATTATTCTTTAATCACTTATTATTGATTAATTAATCTTAATTAATCAATTCTTAATTACATCATTTATTATATAAATTAATGATCCTTAATTACTTCCTTAATTAATTACTCTCTTTTAATTAATTACCTTAATTAGTAATTAATCACATTATTAATTAACCTTAATCCTTTAATTAATTAATTACTCTTTAAATAAATTAATTTCAAATCAATTATATTAATTAATCCTCTAATTAATAACATCAAGTGATTAACCCTTAATCACTTCCATTTAATTACTCCCATAAGTAATTATCCACTAATTACTTCCATAAGTAATTCTTATTAAATTAATTGCATTTAGTAATTATTCATTAATTACTTCACTAAATAATTTCACTTAATAAATAATTATCTTCAATTAATTAGACTTATTAATTAACCTAAAATTAATTATATTAATTAATTTACTCAATTAATCATCACTTAATCTTTAATTAATTTATTTCTTAATTACATTCATTTCCTCTAATTACTTCATTAAGTAATTGTTCTTAATTACAATAAGTAATAAATCTTAAATTTATTTTACTCATTAATTATCCTTGATTAATCTCCACTTTTAAAGATAACTCTTCATTTAACTTAAATACTTATTTCTATCTTTAAACTTCATTTAACCCATTTAGAAAACAATTAAATATTTTAAATATATAATTTTACTTAAGAACAACACAATTTAAACATTTAAATTTGATATATTTAAAATCTTTGAAAAACCCTTTTCAAACTTACTTAAATAAATTTTATTCTTAAAAACTTACTTATAATATCTTTAAACTTACTACTTAACATATAATTTAAAACTTGTTAAATCTTTATCTTTGATAAACTAATCAATTTGCTTTTGCACTTGAAAACATTTGTAAAATCCAAGCTCTCAGTTTTAAAAATCCAGAACACTTAAACCAACAACCCGAGTAAAACCCCAAAAACACACGAGTCTTCCCCGAGTCGATCCCCACGCTCATCTACTTCGAGTCGTAACTCCAACTTGAACGAAACTGCACCGAGTCACACTCTTCTTCCCCAAACTCTCGAACTCCAGTACACCCAAACGTGCACACGTACACGTGCACGGCAGCTCCGGCCTCCTCCGATCAACGCCGCTAGCTTCCCCAAATCGACGACCATCTCATCGAAAGCTCCGACCACCCAATTCGATGAATTTAACAGCAGATCGAAATCGAGACATTCAACATCCAAGAACCCAAAAACCATCGAAGAAAATCACTTCATCGCCGACGATTAAGACGACTGGAACCCACGACACTCATCCCAGAGTACCACCACATCGCCACGCTTCTAAATTCCCTCACGCGATCACCCCCGGTGCTCCACCCATGTCGAAACTGCTTCGACAAACCAGACGAACAAAACTCAACCTAAAACCCTAGTTTGCCAATTTCCGATCACCTCGGCCAACAAGAAAATCCATCAGTATTTTTCCTGCAATCCCCAACCCACTGGCCACCTCCAGTCCAAACATCGCCAAACAACTCGCCGCCGATCAACGCAAATCGACAAAAATGACGAAACTGATTAACTCCAAATATCTCGACGAATACTACTCTAAAATCCTGATATTACCCTTTAAATTCACCATTTACAAATGCGAATCAGATAGGATAATCAAAACAGAGAATTAAAATGTTTGATTTCTGACCTAAATAAATTTTCCACTGTAATTTCCTATTTTTGAAATAATTGCTAAATTTAAATACTTGTAACCATTTTTAAAATCTATATTACATTGTTACAATTATTTCTTCTTCAGGAATCATAGCTTGAATATGATTATTTGGGTAGATATGAATTTTCTTATGAAATTGGAACCTGAGATAAGAACAGAGAAGAATATATGAACATATCTTCAAACATTTCACCAGTATATCATTATATCCACATGCATTCATCCCAATCATTCATGTAAACAATGCATACCATATTACTACATATTTATCACACATAACAACATAGTACAGATTTAAAACTGTTTTTAAAAATGGAGTTTACTCACAGGTTATAAAACAGAGAATAGAGGCACTTCATATATATATATATACACACACATCTACACATATGAACACATGCAACTATATTTTACAGAGATTCATCACAGACATTTAAGCCAAAACACAGATTTAAAAACTGTTTTTAAAAGAAATTTACTCACCTTTTATTAAAACAGAGAGACAGAACACAGGCTTTTCTTTTGATTTCCTGGAACTTGCATTTTGATCTGTAACTTGTCTTTAAATTTGAAATCAGTGAAGTTGTTGTTGCAGGTTGATTTGAATTTAGTTGAGTTGATCTTTGCTCAGGCTAAAACTGGAAACAGGCTGTTGATAGATTTTATTTTCTTTTGATTTTGGTTTCGGTTTTTAGGAAGAAGAAAAGAATTGAACTGAGAAATGAAAACTAGGTTTCTCTAAACATACATTTATTTATAAACTTTAAATTCTTAAAGAAAAACAAAATGATGCCACTTGTATTTTTATTGCATTACAAATGTCCAAACTTGTTTTATATGCTTACAAGTGTTAAAACCCTTGCATAATTATGTTTAAAACCTTATTATAAAAGTAATTATATTTTATATTTATGTAATATGGAATTTGTATTTATATTCATTTAAGTTTACAAACCCTTTAAATTCAAGAGATATTTAAAAAGAAAGTTTATTTTAAACCTTAATATATAAATTTACAAACCATTTTTAGTTTAATACTTATTAAAGGAAAACAAATTAAAACCTTTATTAAATTTTATTTAAACTATCACATTTTAAAAATAAATAATTATCTTATATTTTGAAAGTATAAAATTAACCTTAAATTAGCTTTTGAAAAATATTAAATTTAAATCAAAGACTTCCTATTTACAATATATATATACTAATATATACATTATAAATAGAATAAAATTTTATTAGCTTTGGAAGATAAATCTTACCAATATTAAATTTTAGAAAAGATATAATATTACCAAATTAAATATTGCCAAATTAAATATTTATTAGCCTTTAAAAGATTAAATTACCAATTTAAATTAAAATTATAAGGGAAAATTATCAATCCAATTAAATTATTAATAAAGATTATTAAATTTATATTGCCCAAAATCCCGGGTCATCACATTCCTCCCCCCTTAAAAATAATTTCGTCCCCGAAATTTAAAACAAAGTTAATTTAATAATCCAGCAAAGATTTCAATCTCAAACAGCAAAGCATACCTATCATCTAGTTACTAACAACCAAAACAACCAATCAAACAATCAAACCTAACTAACTATCCTGATACAAATCAGGATAGATCTTCACTAACACTATCTAGAGTTTCCCAGATATAAATCACCGGAATACTCGCTCTACAGAATCTAAACTAAAAACACCACTACGATCCAGAGCTCCTTTCTTCTCCAGATCCACTAATCTGAACAAAAATATCAGATCACACCCAAATCCAGCTCAACTACTAAATCTATCCGAACTGCAGATTCCACAACCAACGATGAATCATACACGTACTCCCTCTAAGATACGCGAAATACAATGAATTCCAGCTATCCAAACTGGCCATTCATTCCTGTAGACAAAGAACAACACCTCTCGAGAACACAAGAAAATCCAAAATACTTCAGTGCTAGCTTTCCAGACTTACCAAATCTGATAGCTCTTTAATCGGATAAAACTTAAACAATTTCCAATCTCCAACTTCCGAATTCCAAACTCCTTGTCTCATATCTGCATAACTCATCAAACGATCCTAGGCTACCTTATCTCTTCCTGATCAGCTTAACCCTTGCTGATGCTTCTTGAAACAAATCTAAACCAAGCACAAAATGATCTCTAGATCCTATCAACAAGACGATCCTTCCAAAATCTGTTGAAATCCAAACTTGAAAACTAGATCTGACCAATCCATTTCCAAAAATTTCTGAGCTGCTACACCAACTCTTCTCTCTAGGAACCATCCTACTACCAGACTAACCACCGGTATCGCTTCTGGAACCAAGTTGATACGGAACTCAACTTTAGATGCCCACAAACTTCTGACTACCTCATGAAAAATCTTAATCTCAGACAAAAGATTACCCAAGATGAATTCTCAAACAAATCGCAAGTCACTTTTGCGATCCCACCTAGTTCGGATTCCAAAGAAACTGTTCTCTCTTTACCAATTAAAACAGCCTTAAGCTTTTCCAAACAAGGTTAACCCTTCAAGAAAATCTTCACCATCTGCTCGGACTGCTGATAGAAGAACCACAAAGATTCCTGAACCACCGGAGAAACGACCACACTGCTGCTTCCAAACTCTATCTCTAGGACACTGCTAAGCCAGAAAATCTTCTTGTCGGCACACAAACACCTCCGAGGTGAAACTGCTACCACAGCTAACCAAAGACTTCTAATCCATAAACTCCTCGAACTCCAAAACCAAGCGCCAATTACTTACTCTTCTTCATCTTGCTCCAAAAAGAACATCTCCTTCGGGAACATCCATAGATACTGCGTCTCATCACACAGCCGCTCCTTTCTGAAGTTGCCAAGATACCATTACTCACTTCTGCTTATACAACAGATCCAAAATCTAGAAAATTCGCTCACCCGAGCTCAACCAAGCTTACACTTCAATAATGGACTCCGAATCTTGAAAAAGATTTCCTTTAGAGATCCGAGAAATCCTTACATCATACCGCCAAACTTACTCAAGACGGTATTAGGTCTATAGTCTCGACAAATACACTTCCAACCTCAAACATTCAAACTCTAACCATTGGTAGTCGTGTTACACACACCACCACCCTATCTACCTTTATAACTTATGTTGGAAAACCCGAACAGATAACCCAACAAATAGTTAGAATATATATATATAGTTATATAAAAATTACAAATACGCTCTCTCAAGATAGACACCACTCCAGAGCCTAGGTATTCACTCAACCTATGCTCTGATACCAACTGTCATGACCCGACTTTCTTAGACCAGAAAGACGTATCATGAATTAAGAAAGAAAGGGATAGAAGAAGAAAAGATAGAAAAGAAAGAACAACAACATATAAGAATCTCACAGCGGAACGAATGAAATATAATATATAACATAAGATATTACATAGTATCATATACATCAGAGTTACACAACTTATACATCACATATTAGACAGTTATAAACACCTGTCTATCATACATCTCAAACATCATAGAGATACAGACTCAACACAAACACAGCGGAAACACTATATATCTACACGCTGAAGCCACCTGCTCCAAATCTCCTCCAGAATTCGTCAAAGCTAACCTGAATCCCTCGACTACTCAATACAAAATTGAGTACCCAAGAGTTTAATAAAACAGAAAATAAACACTTGGGTCAGACATGGGTCTGGTGTGAGTAAACGGGTTAAAGTTGCTTAACTTTGAAAAACCTTTGAAAGAAAAGGTATCTCATAAGACTTCCCACACATAAACATGGAAAAGTTTTTACCTTACGATAACCAAAACATTTGATAGAAAATTCAGTGATATTATAATAGGGTCTAGGATTCTCAAATAAATATTCACATAGCCGAAATTGTTACATTCATTAAATTCCAGCATACATAGGTATACAATCAAGTCCGTTATCACTTATTGGAAGTTGGGTTTCCATACAATGGCAGGGCTACTGGAGTACCGCCCGTCACAGTACGGGGCCTAGATCACCGTACCGAGGATCACTCCCAATCCCCTACAACACAAGGCCGGAACCATCTAAGGATAATTCCGAACAAGACAACCCCGTAGTTGGCGCGACCAACCACACACACTAAGCCGAATAAAAAGGAACTTCTAGACAAGGGAAAATCTCGTCCTACTTGGGCGCTACCCACTTAACCTTGCTGCACCTCCCCTGTTTTAGCCAATCCCGGTTGATGAGGCTTGAGGCTACGATTACCTTTAATCAGAACACATCACTTAGAATGCTCATCGCCCTCCCGACGATGTTCTGAAAGCATTCAATCCATACAAGTTCGTTCCGGGTTCGAACGAAACCGAAGGCACTATCTCGTTACACTCGTTTTGGAATCACCCTCAGAGTTAACGACAATAACCCTTGCACTCTGAATCTTCATCTTCACTTGAGATTCACGACCTATCGTTAATTTGGATCGATGTGGTTTTCGGATATCCAAATCTGGAAACCCGATCCCGGTCTCATCGAAATCCAAAACGTATCTTTTAGGTCCAAGTTGTTTAAAGGTTTTAAACATTTAAACTTATATTCAGATTAACATAAACAGATAGATAAATCACATTATCCCAATAGATAATTCATATCAAACATTCATCTCACAAAGCAGCATGTCACATAGATATCATATCCAATCATCCAGTATCAACCAATCACCCAATATCAATCATCCAATATTAACCAATCATCCAAAAGTAGAATTGATTAACTCCAAATCAATTTAATTAACCTTTAATTAAATTAATTACTATCCTTTAATCACTTGGATTATCTTAATCCTGCTTACTAACATTAATTAATTAGAAATTAATTAATCATCTCTTAATGATCTTCCTTAATTAATCTTCCTTGATTAATTATACTTTAATTACATTCAAGTAATTAGCCTTTAACCATATACAGTAATTAACCTTTAATTACTATCATTAAATTACAATAATTAATCATCCTTCATTTGCTTCTATTAATTAATTAATTAATTAACTAAAATTAATTACACTGGATCCTCAATTAATTACAATTAATCAATCATACTACTTCCATTAATCAACCTTAATTAATTTCATTACTTATATTAATTAATGATCCTCTAATTAATTCATTAATTAATTACCTTCTAGTTAATTTAAATAATTAATCTTTAATTATCCACATTCATTAATTAACCTTAATTAATCATAAACAGTCATTAACCATCCTGTAATTACTTACCTTAATTAATTAACTCCTTAATTAATTATATTAATTAATTATTCTTTACTCACTTATTATTGATTAATTAATCTTAATTAATCAATCCTTAATTACATCATTTATTATATAAATTAATGATCCTTAATTACTTCCTTAATTAATTGCTCTCTTTTAATTAATTACCTTAATTAGTAATTAATCACATTATTAATTAACCTTAATCCTTTAATTAATTAATTACTCTTTAAATAAATTAATTTCAAATCAATTATATTAATTAATCCTCTAATTAATAACATCAAGTGATTAACCCTTAATCACTTCCATTTAATTACTCCCATAAGTAATTATCCACTAATTACTTCCATAAGTAATTCTTATTAAATTAATTGCATTTAGTAATTATTCATTAATTACTTCACTAAATAATTTCACTTAATAAGTAATTATCTTTAATTAATTAGACTTATTAATTAACCTAAAATTAATTATATTAATTAATTTACTCAATTAATCATCACTTAATCTTTAATTAATTTATTTCTTAATTACATTCATTTCCTCTAATTACTTCATTAAGTAATGTTCTTAATTACAATAAGTAATAAATCTTAAATTTATTTTACTCATTAATTATCCTTGATTAATCTCCACTTTTAAAGATAAACTCTTCATTTAAATTAAATACTTATTTCTATCTTTAAACTTCATTTAACCCATTTAGAAAACAATTATATATTTGAAATATATAATTTTACTTAAGAACAACACAATTTAAACATTTAAATTTGATATATTTAAAATCTTTGAAAAACCCTTTTCAAACTTACTTAAATAAATTTTATTCTTAAAAACTTAATTATAATATCTTTTAAACTCACTACTTAACATATAATTTAAAACTTGTTAAATATTTATCTTTGATAAACTAATGACTTTGCTTTTGCACTTGAAAACATTTGTAAAATCCAAGCTCTCAGTTTTAAAAATCCAGAACACTTAAACCAACAACCCGAGTAAAACCCCAAAAACACACAAGTCTTCCCCGAGTCGATCCCCACGCTCGTCTACTTCGAGTCGTAACTCCAACTTGAACGAAACTGCACTAAGTCGCACTCTTCTTCCCCAAACTCTCGAACTCCGGTACATCCAAACGTGCACACGTACACATGCACGGCAGCTCTGGCCTCCTCCGATCAACGCCGCTAGCTTCCCCAAATCGACGACCATCTCATCGAAAGCTCCAACCACCCAATTCGACGAATTTAACAGTAGATCGAAATCGAGACATTCAACATCCAAGAACCCAAAAACCATCGAAGAAAATCACTTCGTCGCCGACGATTAAGACGACTGGAACCCACGACACTCATCCCAGAGTACCACCACATCGCCACGCTTCTAAATTCCCTCACGCGATCACTCCCGGTGCTCCTCCCATGTCGAAAATGCTTCGACAAACCAGACGAACAAAACTCAACCTAAAACCCTAGTTCGCCAATTTCTGATCACCTCGGCCAACAAGAAAATCCACCAGTATTTTTCCTGCAATCCCCAACCCACTGGCCACCTCCAGTCCAAACATCGCCAAACAACTCGCCGCCGATCAACACAAATCGACGAAAATGACAAAACTGATTAACTCCAAATATCTCGACGAATACTACTCTAAAAATCCTGATATTACCCTTTAAATTCACCATTTACAAATGCGAATCAGATAGGATAATCAAAACAGAGAATTAAAATGTTTGATTTCTGACCTAAATAAATTTTCCACTGTAATTTCCTATTTTTGAAATAATTGCTAAATTTAAATACTTGTGACCATTTTTAAAATCTATATTACATTGTTACAATTATTTCTTCTTCAGGAATCATAGCTTGAATATGATTATTTGGGTAGATATGAATTTTCTTATGAAATTGGAACCTGGAATAAGAACAGAGAAGAATATATGAACATATCTTCAAACATTTCACCAGTATATCATTTTATCCACATGCATTCAGCCCAATCATTCATGTAAACAATGCATACCATATTACTACATATTTATCACACATAACAACATAGTACAGATTTAAAACTGTTTTTAAAAATGGAGTTTACTCACAGGTTATAAAACAGAGAACATAGGCACTTCATATATATATATACATCTACACATATGAACACATTCAACTATATTTTACAGAGATTCATCACAGACATTTAAGCCAAAACACAGATTTAAAAACTGTTTTTAAAAGAAATTTACTCGCCTTTTATTAAAACAGAGAGACAGAACACAGGCTTTTCTTTTGATTTCCTGGAACTTGCATTTTGATCTGTAACTTGTCTTTAAATTTGAAATCAGTAAAGTTGTTGTTGCAGGTTGATTTGAATTTAGTTGAGTTGATCTTTGCTCAGGCTAAAACTGGAAACAGGCTGTTGATAGATTTTATTTTCTTTTGATTTTGGTTTCGGTTTTTAGGAAGAAGAAAAGAATTGAATTGAGAAATGAAAACCAGGTTTCTCTAAACATACATTTATTTATAAACTTTAAATTCTTAAAGAAAAACAAAATGATGCCACTTGTATTTTTATTACATTACAAATGTCCAAACTTGTTTTATATGCTTACAAGTGTTAAAACCCTTGCATAATTATGTTTAAAACCTTATTATAAAAGTAATTATATTTTATATTTATGTAATATGGAATTTGTATTTATATTCATTTAAGTTTACAAACCCTTTAAATTCAAGAGATATTTAAAAAGAAAGTTTATTTCAAACCTTAATATATAAATTTACAAACCATTTTTAGTTTAATACTTATTAAAGGAAAACAAATTAAAACCTTTATTAAATTTTATTTAAACTATCACATTTTAAAAATAAATAATTATCTTATATTTTGAAAATATAAAATTAACCTTAAATTAGTTTTTGAAAAATATTAAATTTAAATCAAAGACTTCCTATTTACAATATATATATACTAATATATACATTATAAATAGAATAAAATTTTATTAGCTTTGGAAGATAAATCTTACCAATATTAAATTTTAGAAAAGATATAATATTACCAAATTAAATATTGCCAGATTAAATATTTATTAGCCTTTAAAAGATTAAATTACCAATTTAAATTAAAATTATAAGGGAAAATTATCAATCCAATTAAATTATTAATAAAGATTATTAAATTTATATTGCCTAAAATCCCGGGTCATCACATTCCTCCCCCCTTAAAAATAATTTCGTCCCCGAAATTTAAAACAAAGTTAATTTAATAATCCAGCAAAGATTTCAATCTCAAACAGAAAAGCATACCTATCATCCAATTACTAACAACTAAAACAACCAATCAAACAATCAAACCTAACTAACTATCCTGATACAAATCAGGATAGATCTTCACTAACACTATCTAGAGTTTCCCAGATATAAATCACCGGAATACTCGCTCTACAGAATCTAAACTAAAAACACCACTATGATCCAGAGCTCCTTTCTTCTCTAGATCCACTAATCTGAACAAAAATATCAGATCACACCCAAATCCCGCTCAACTACTAAATCTATCTGAACTGCAGATTCCACAACCAGCGATGAATCATACACGTACTCCCTCTGAGATACGCGAAATACAATGAATTCCAGCTATCCAAACTGGCCATTCATTCCTGTAGACAAAGAACAACTCCTCTCGAGAACACAGGAAAATCCAAAATACTTCAGTGCTAGCTTTCCAGACTTACCAAATCTGATAGCTCTTTAATCGGAGAAAACTTAAACAATTTCCAATCTCCAACTTCCGAATTCCAAACTCCTTGTCTCATATCTGCATAACTCATCAAACGATCCTAGGCTACCTTATCTCTTCCTGATCAGCTTAACCCTTGCTGATGCTTCTTGAAACAAATCTAAACCAAGCACAAAATGATCTCTAGATCCTATCAACAAGATGATCCTTCCAAAATCTGGTGAAATCCAAACTTGAAAACTAGATCTGACCAATCCATTTCCAAAAATTTCTGAGCTGCTACACCAACTCTTCTCTCTAGGAACCATCCTACTACCAGACTAACCACCGGTATCGCTTCTGGAACCAAGTTGATACGGAACTCAACTTTAGATGCCCACAAACTTCTGACTACCTCATGAGAAATCTTAATCTCAGACAAAAGATTACCCAAGATGAATTCTCAAACAAATCGCAAGTCACTTTTGCAATCCCACCTAGTTCGGATTCCAAAGAAACTATTCTCTCTTTACCAATTAAAACAGCCTTAAGCTTTTCCAAACAAGGTTAACCCTTCAAGAAAATCTTCACCATCTGCTCGGACTGCTGATAGAAGAACCACAAAGATTCCTGAACCACCGGAGTAACGGCCACGCTGCTGCTTCCAAACTCTATCTCTAGGACACTGCTAAGCCAGAAAATCTTCTTGTCGGCACACAAACACCTCCGAGTTGAAACTGCTACCACAGCTAACCAAAGACTTCTAATCCATAAACTCCTCGAACTCCAAAACCTAGCGCCAATAACTTACTCTTCTTAATCTTGCTCCAAAAAGAACATCTCCTTCGGGAACATCCATAGATACTGCGTCTCATCACACAGCCGCTCCTTTCTGAAGTTACCAAGATACCATTACTCACTTCTGCTTATACAACAGATCCAAAATCTAGAAAATTCGCTCACCCGAGCTCAACCAAGCTTACACTTCAATAATGGACTCCGAATCTTGAAAAAGATTTCCTTTAGAGAACCGAGAAATCCTTACATCATACCGCCAAACTTACTCAAGACGGTATTAGGTCTATAGTCTCGACAAATACACTTCCAACCTCAAACATTCAAACTCTAACCATTGGTAGTCGTGTTACACACACCACCACCCTATCTACCTTTATAACTTATGTTGGAAAACCCGAACAGATAACCCAACAAATAGTTATAATATATATATATATATATAGTTATATAAAAATTACAAATACGCTCTCTCAAGATAGACACCACTCCAGAGCCTAGGTATTCACTCAACCTATGCTCTGATACCAACTGTCATGACCCGACTTTCTTAGACCAGAAAGACGTATCATGAATTAAGAAAGAAAGGGATAGAAGAAGAAAAGATAGAAAAGAAAGAACAACAACATATAAGAATCTCACAGCGGAACGAATGAAATATAATATATAACATAAGATATTACATAGTATCATATACATCAGAGTTACACAACTTATACATCACATATTAGACAGTTATAAACACCTGTCTATCATACATCTCAAACATCATAGAGATACAGACTCAACACAAACACAGCGGAAACACTATATATCTACACGCTGAAGCCACCTGCTCCAAATCTCCTCCAGAATTCGTCAAAGCTAACCTGAATCCCTCGACTACTCAATACAAAATTGAGTACCCAAGAGTTTAATAAAACAGAAAATAAACACTTGGGTCAGACATGGGTCTGGTGTGAGTAAACGGGTTAAAGTTGCTTAACTTTGAAAAACCTTTGAAAGAAAAGGTATCTCGTAAGACTTCCCACACATAAACATGGAAAAGTTTTTACCTTACGATAACCAAAACATTTGATAGAAAATTCAGTGATATTATAATAGGGTCTAGGATTTTCAAATAAATATTCACATAGCCGAAATTGTTACATTCATTAAATTCCAGCATACATAGGTATACAATCAAGTCCGTTATCACTTATTGGAAGTTGGGTTTCCATACAATGGCAGGGCTACTGGGGTACCGCCCGTCACAGTACGGGGCCTAGATTACCGTACCGTGGATCACTCCCAATCCCCTACAACACAAGGCCGGAACCATCTAAGGATAATTCCGAACAAGACAACCCCGTAGTTGGCACGACCAACCACACACACTAAGCCGAATAAAAAGGAACTTCTAAACAAGGGAAAATCTCGTCCTACTTGGGCGCTACCCACTTAACCTTGCTGCACCTCCCCTGTTTTAGCCATTCCCGGTTGATGAGGCTTGAGGCTACGATTACCTTTAATCAGAACACATCACTTAGAATGCTCATCGCCCTCCCGACGATGTTCTGAAAGCATTCAATCCATACAAGTTCATTCCGGGTTCGAACGAAACCGAAGGCACTATCTCGTTACACTCGTTTTGGAATCACCCTCAGAGTTAACGACAATAACCCTTGCACTCTGAATCTTCATCTTCACTTGAGATTCACGACCTATCGTTAATTTGGATCGATGTGGTTTTCGGATATCCAAATCTGGAAACCCGATCCCGGTCTCATCGAAATCCAAAACGTATCTTTTAGGTCCAAGTTGTTTAAAGGTTTTAAACATTTAAACTTATATTCAGATTAACATAAACAGATAGATAAATCACATTATCCCAATAGATAATTCATATCAAACATTCATCTCACAAAGCAGCATGTCACATAGATATCATATCCAATCATCCAGTATCAACCAATCACCCAATATCAATCATCCAATATTAACCAATCATCCAAAAGCAGAATTGATTAACTCCAAATCAATTTAATTAACCTTTAATTAAATTAATTACTATCCTTTAATCACTTGGATTATCTTAATCCTGCTTACTAACATTAATTAATTACAAATTAATTAATCATCTCTTAATGATCTTCCTTAATTAATCTTCCTTGATTAATTATACTTTAATTACATTCAAGTAATTAGCCTTTAACCATATACAGTAATTAACCTTTAATTACTATCATTAAATTACAATAATTAATGATCCTTCATTTGCTTCTATTAATTATTTAATTAATTAACTAAAATTAATTACACTCGATCCTCAATTAATTACAATTAATCAATCATACTACTTCCATTAATCAACCTTGATTAATTTCATTACTTATATTAATTAATGATCCTCTAATTAATTCATTAATTAATTACCTTCTAGTTAATTTAAATAATTAATCTTTAATTATCCACATTCATTAATTAACCTTAATTAATCATAAACAATCATTAACCATCCTGTAATTACTCACCTTAATTAATTAACTCCTTAATTAATTATATTAATTAATTATTCTTTAATCACTTATTATTGATTAATTAATCTTAATTAATCAATCCTTAATTACATCATTTATTATATAAATTAATGATCCTTAATTACTTCCTTAATTAATTACTCTCTTTTAATTAATTACCTTAATTAGTAATTAATCACATTATTAATTAACCTTAATCCTTTAATTAATTAATTACTCTTTAAATAAATTAATTTCAAATCAATTATATTAATTAATCCTCTAATTAATAACATCAAGTGATTAACCCTTAATCACTTCCATTTAATTACTCCCATAAGTAATTATCCACCAATTACTTCCATAAGTAATTCTTATTAAATTAATTGCATTTAGTAATTATTCATTAATTACTTCACTAAATAATTTCACTTAATAAGTAATTATCTTTAATTAATTAGACTTATTAATTAACCTAAAATTAATTATATTAATTAATTTACTCAATTAATCATCACTTAATCTTTAATTAATTTATTTCTTAATTACATTCATTTCCTCTAATTACTTCATTAAGTAATGTTCTTAATTACAATAAGTAATAAATCTTAAATTTATTTTACTCATTAATTATCCTTGATTAATCTCCACTTTTAAAGATAAACTCTTCATTTAAATTAAATACTTATTTCTATCTTTAAACTTCATTTAACCCATTTAGAAAACAATTATATATTTGAAATATATAATTTTACTTAAGAACAACACAATTTAAACATTTAAATTTGATATATTTAAAATCTTTGAAAAACCCTTTACAAACTTACTTAAATAAATTTTATTCTTAAAAACTTAATTATAATATCTTTTAAACTCACTACTTAACATATATTTAAAACTTGTTAAATCTTTATCTTTGATAAACTAATGACTTTGCTTTTGCACTTGAAAACATTTGTAAAATCCAAGCTCTCAGTTTTAAAAATCCAGAACACTTAAACCAACAACCCGAGTAAAACCCCAAAAACACACGAGTCTTCCCCGAGTCGATCCCCACGCTCGTCTACTTCGAGTCGTAACTCCAACTTGAATGAAACTGCACTGAGTCGCACTCTTCTTCCCCAAACTCTCGAACTCCGGTACACCCAAACGTGCACACGTACACGTGCACGGCAGCTCTGGCCTCCTCCGATCAACGCCGCTAGCTTCCCCAAATCGACGACCATCTCATCGAAAGCTCCAACCACCCAATTCGACGAATTTAACAGTAGATCGAAATCGAGACATTCAACATCCAAGAACCCAAAAACCATCGAAGAAAATCACTTCGTCGCCGACGATTAAGACGAATGGAACCCACGACACTCATCCCAGAGTACCACCACATCGCCACGCTTCTAAATTCCCTCACGCGATCACCCCCGGTGCTCCACCCATGTCGAAAATGCTTCGACAAACCAGACGAACAAAACTCAACCTAAAACCCTAGTTCGCCAATTTCCGATCACCTCGGCCAACAAGAAAATCCACCAGTATTTTTCCTGCAATCCCCAACCCACTGGCCACCTCCAGTCCAAACATCGCCAAACAACTCGCCGCCGATCAACACAAATCGACGAAAATGACAAAACTGATTAACTCCAAATATCTCGACGAATACTACTCTAAAAATCCTGATATTACCCTTTAAATTCACCATTTACAAATGCGAATCAGATAGGATAATCAAAACAGAGAATTAAAATGTTTGATTTCTGACCTAAATAAATTTTCCACTGTAATTTCCTATTTTTGAAATAATTGCTAAGTTTAAATACTTGTAACCATTTTTAAAATCTATATTACATTGTTACAATTATTTCTTCTTCAGGAATCATAGCTTGAATATGATTATTTGGGTAGATATGAATTTTCTTATGAAATTGGAACCTGGGATAAGAACAGAGAAGAATATATGAACATATCTTCAAACATTTCACCAGTATATCATTATATCCACATGCATTCATCCCAATCATTCATGTAAACAATGCATACCATATTACTACATATTTATCACACATAACAACATAGTACAGATTTAAAACTGTTTTTAAAAATGGAGTTTACTCACAGGTTATAAAACAGAGAACAGAGGCACTTCATATATATATATATACACATCTACACATATGAACACATTCAACTATATTTTACAGAGATTCATCACAGACATTTAAGCCAAAACACAGATTTAAAAACTATTTTTAAAAGAAATTTACTCACCTTTTATTAAAACAGAGGGACATAACACAGGCTTTTCTTTTGATTTCCTGGAACTTGCATTTTGATCTGTAACTTGTCTTTAAATTTGAAATCAGTAAAGTTGTTGTTGCAGGTTGATTTGAATTTAGTTGAGTTGATCTTTGCTCAGGCTAAAACTGGAAACAGGCTGTTGATAGATTTTATTTTCTTTTGATTTTGGTTTCGGTTTTTAGGAAGAAGAAAAGAATTGAACTGAGAAATGAAAACCAGGTTTCTCTAAACATACATTTATTTATAAACTTTAAATTCTTAAAGAAAAACAAAATGATGCCACTTGTATTTTTATTGCATTACAAATGTCCAAACTTGTTTTATATGCTTACAAGTGTTAAAACCCTTGCATAATTATGTTTAAAACCTTATTATAAAAGTAATTATATTTTATATTTATGTAATATGGAATTTGTATTTATATTCATTTAAGTTTACAAACCCTTTAAATTCAAGAGATATTTAAAAAGAAAGTTTATTTTAAACCTTAATATATAAATTTACAAACCATTTTTAGTTTAATACTTATTAAAGGAAAACAAATTAAAACCTTTATTAAATTTTATTTAAACTATCACATTTTAAAAATAAATAATTATCTTATATTTTGAAAATATAAAATTAACCTTAAATTAGTTTTTGAAAAATATTAAATTTAAATCAAAGACTTCCTATTTACAATATATATATACTAATATATACATTATAAATAGAATAAAATTTTATTAGCTTTGGAAGATAAATCTTACCAATATTAAATTTTAGAAAAGATATAATATTACCAAATTAAATATTGCCAGATTAAATATTTATTAGCCTTTAAAAGATTAAATTACCAATTTAAATTAAAATTATAAGGGAAAATTATCAATCCAATTAAATTATTAATAAAGATTATTAAATTTATATTGCCCAAAATCCCGGGTCATCACATTCCTCCCCCCTTAAAAATAATTTCGTCCCCGAAATTTAAAACAAAGTTAATTTAATAATCCAGCAAAGATTTCAATCTCAAACAGCAAAGCATACCTATCATCCAGTTACTAACAACTAAAACAACCAATCAAACAATCAAACCTAACTAACTATCCTGATACAAATCAGGATAGATCTTCACTAACACTATCTAGAGTTTCCCAGATATAAATCACCGGAATACTCGCTCTACAGAATCTAAACTAAAAACACCACTATGATCCAGAGCTCCTTTCTTCTCTAGATCCACTAATCTGAACAAAAATATCAGATCACACCCAAATCCAGCTCAACTACTAAATCTATTTGAACTGCTGATTCCACAACCAGCGATGAATCATACACGTACTCCCTCTGAGATACGCGAAATACAATGAATTCCAGCTATCCAAACTGGCCATTCATTCCTGTAGACAAAGAACAACTCCTCTCGAGAACACAGGAAAATCCAAAATACTTCAGTGCTAGCTTTCCAGACTTACCAAATCTAATAGCTCTTTAATCGGAGAAAACTTAAACAATTTCCAATCTCCAACTTCCGAATTCCAAACTCCTTGTCTCATATCTGCATAACTCATCAAACGATCCTAGGCTACCTTATCTCTTCCTGATCAGCTTAACCCTTGCTGATGCTTCTTGAAACAAATCTAAACCAAGCACAAAATGATCTCTAGATCCTATCAACAAGATGATCCTTCCAAAATCTGGTGATATCCAAACTTGAAAACTAGATCTGACCAATCCATTTCCAAAAATTTCTGAGCTGCTACACCAACTCTTCTCTCTAGGAACCATCCTACTACCAGACTAACCACCGGTATCGCTTCTGGAACCAAGTTGATACGGAACTCAACTTTAGATGCCCACAAACTTCTGACTACCTCATGAGAAATCTTAATCTCAGACAAAAGATTACCCAAGATGAATTCTCAAACAAATCGCAAGTCACTTTTGTGATCCCACCTAGTTCGGAATCCAAAGAAACTGTTCTCTCTTTACCAATTAAAACAGCCTTAAGCTTTTCCAAACAAGGTTAATCCTTCAAGAAAATCTTCACCATCTGCTCGGACTGCTGATAGAAGAACCACAAAGATTCTTGAACCACCGGAGAAACGGCCACACTGCTGCTTCCAAACTCTATCTCTAGGACACTGCTAAGCCAGAAAATCTTCTTGTCGGCACACAAACACCTCCGAGTTGAAACTGCTACCACAGCTAACCAAAGACTTCTAATCCATAAACTCCTCGAACTCCAAAACCAAGCGCCAATAACTTACTCTTCTTAATCTTGCTCCAAAAAGAACATCTCCTTTGGGAACATCCATAGATACTGCGTCTCATCACACAGCCGCTCCTTTCTGAAGTTGCCAAGATACCATTACTCACTTCTGCTTATACAACAGATCCAAAATCTAGAAAATTCGCTTTGTGAATTTGAACTTGGATTTTGTTCCGTTCTTTATGCTATCGACTTTGGCCATTTGTGTTAAACTGGACTTGTTCGATTTTTACTTGCCTTGGTCACCATGGCTTTACATTTGCTTTGACTTCGGCCATTTGAGACTGCTGTACCATGATTTTTGAACTCGTCTTCATTTTTGGCTTGTTTGTAATATTGCTTGCTGCTAGTTACCGAGTTGCTCTGTTACTTGCTGATCATCTTGAACCACTGTACTATTCTGTCTCATTGCTGTGTTGATATTGCACTTGTTCTTGAAGTCTGTAGCTCGGTTACTTGTTGTTCATGTAGATATGTACTTGTTTGGCCTCATGTAGGTTTAGTTGCCAGGTCTAGTTGTTGTTTTGTACTGGTGCACTTGATTTGAGCTTGCATATGGTTTGTGTTGTTGCTTGAGTCACTTTGTTGCACTACATATTCAAGTGTGCCATGAATTGTGTACTTGATCTAGTTACACTGGTGCATTTGAGTTCATTTGAGTTGCTGTTTCGACTTCGGGTTGCACCGCTACTAGTCTGAATAGTTTAACTGTTTGCTACACATGTTGATTTTGTTCACTTTTATTCTTGTCCTATGTGTCTTGTGTACTTCATGGTTCACCTGACTTTTGCTTCACTTGAGTTTGTCTTCATGTTTACTCTCTTTCATCTGGATGCATTCAATATATTCATATGTGAACTGCATTGATGTTACTTTTGTTGCACCACTTCATATGTGCATGTTGCACTCTCTGTGGTTGTGTTCATTGTGTAGCCTGGTTTGACCACTTGCTGCACTGGTCCTATTCTCTGGTTTAGTACTTTTATTTGAAATTGCACTGGTACAATTTTTTCATTTTGTTTGGGGCTTTTGTTTCCAGTTTTGGTGTTGTTTTGAACATGGCCACTGCATTGTTGAGGCTATGTTGTTTGATCGCTTTGATCAAGCATTTTCATTTGTACTTGACAATTTTGTATTGCACCTGCATTAAATCCAGCTTATAGCTCGGGTTTGACCTTATGCTCGTGTCGTGACTTTATTGTATTGCACTTGAGTTGAACCCGGCTTTTGATTGAATTTGACCTTGTGCTCACCTATCCCTGTAATTTTATCAAGTGTATATTGGTGTGCACGGCCTTGTGGCATGTATAGTGATACACTGTGCATGTCACAAGTTTTTCATGTTTGATGTATTCAAAATAAATGATGACGAACAACCCAAATAACCGAGGCAAATAATATTTTCAAAATATATTTTATTTTATACTGCAAAATATTTTCTTTTCAATTTTACTACGTTAGTGTTTATTTTGCAGATCGCTCAGATGTAGGATTCAATCTGGAATGGAGTTGAAGATTAGTACGAGTGAATGAGTGATATGTAGTGAGGTGCAAATGTAAATTGAAAAGTGTGATGGAATCAATTTTGTATTGTAATCGAAATTGTGTATATATAGTGAGAGCTTAAATTTGTACTATTCAAAATTGTAATAAATATTTGTTTGAATAAAATATCCGTTTGAATTTAAATTTTGTGTTATTTATTTTATTCAGCAAATATTTATTTAATTATGTGAAGAATAAAATAGTACAGTAACTGAAAGTGTACGTGCAGTACTAAGGATCATGTAATATGGTATATAAATGCGGAAACTGATAATAGCAGTAAAATAAAAATTAAAGTAAGCACACAAGGAATTTTTATACTGGTTCGAACTTCCCATTCTACGTCCAGTCCCATAATACCCTCTGGATTTAAACTAAACCCCTCACTTAACCTGGAGGAATAGGTATACGACACCTGAGTAGCCGAACAGGATTTTTTCCGCCTCAACAACCGAAGAGGACTTCAACTTAATACAAATAACTTGTTGACGAATGTGTTCTGAATAACACTGATTGTCTTTTGATAGTACAACTTTCCTATAATCAAATCCTCAAGAGTATATATGAGTGTGAAGATTTAGAAGGAAGATAATCACGTAGAATCGAAGTATATGAATTAATTTAAGGATTCTAGTGATATTGAATGAGAATGAATGCTTTTTATTTGCAGAGAATAATAGAGAATAGATTTCAGAATTAAAAAAAGAATTGGTTATTGTAGAAGTGAATTGAACATGTTTATATAGTTGTAGAATAGTTACAATCTTTCATGAAGAGTTTCAATCAAAAGTTGTGTCCGTATCTCTTGGATTGAAGGGCATTCCTCTTCATGAACGATCGCAACTCTTCAGAAAACTAGCCGTTATGTTCAGGTCGGTTGACCGAAGAAACTGGCCGGTCAGCTGAGTTTCAAAACCGAACATAGAAAAATGTATATCTGTGCATTTGACACAGAGTCGGTCGACCTAAGTTTCTGGTCGGTCAGCCGACCTGCTGTCAATTGCATAGTGTACACTTTTTATGTATAAATTAATGTTAAAGTAATTTGTGTGTGTGTGACTACTTGAGGAATGATTTTAAAAATATTCTAAGACTCAATACAATAAAATATTCATACTAATCTCTGGATTGTAGTCTTGTCTCCTTTGTAGTGCACAATATATACTTATTCTCTTTTTGTCGCTTTCGTATAGTATTATCGTCGTATGATCTCTGAAGCTTGTGTCATGAATCAAAACTCATGAATCAACATTCTCTCCCTTTTTGATTGATGACAATACTCATGTGACGAAGTAGTCATATTATAATTCTCCCTTTGAATATATGGTGACTTTTCTGCAAAATATTTGTTAGCTTTCATATATTTCTCCTCCTTTGTCATCGACAAAAAGGAATACTTACTAGATGTAATATGTAAAAGAAATATGGAACATGTAACATAAGTAAGAAAACATCGAGTTTTAAATATTACATACTCAAACAAAATAGGAATATTAATGATGTTTACTTACTACACAACATCTAACAATAGACATATTGTTTTAAAAAAAATTGAAATTATGAAATAGAAAGTTGTAAAACAATATGATTACTCCTCATCATCATTGGAATCCTAAAATTCTGGACGAATATTTTCTTCCGGAGGAGCAGGTTCCTTACCACGTCTTTGAGTGTGAGGAGCGTGAGTTCCTGATGTACCGGAACTTGTGTTATCTGAAGTAGACCAAGAGAAATTTGGTGCCGGTCTTTTTCCGGGAGCAACATAAGAGGCACCGGCTTCGGAAGTACATGATAAGGCATCCCATAAATTCACAAAGAAGCCCTTGATTTTCTTGAAACGACCATCAATTTTTCGTAGCCGGGCATCCAAGGCTAGTTGATTTTGAGCCAAAATATCAATGGCCGCCTCCGTACTAATTCCGGGAGTTGGCCGTTGAATTGAGGATTGGCGGGTTAGACGTTCCGTAGCATGAGTAGATGGTTGAGGTGTAGAATAGCTACGACATAGTTGTCCTCTCGAAGTAGCACTCCATTGCTCAAATCTTATAAATCTAAGTGGAGCATCAGGTAATTTCATTAACTTTATGGTCCTTGAATCAAAAATACGGACTTTGGAGGTTTCGAATTCCGGAGCATTGATGACGAAGCTACTGATCAATCTCATTATGTATTCTCCATAATAAATATGGAGCATCTTTCCTTGGTTAAAAGAGAGAAATTCATCCATAAGAAGTTGTGCCCAATTAACTCGTATTTTCCTACAAATAGCATACAATGCCTTAAAATTTTAGGGATATACTAGATGATATGAACCACCTCTAGGAACTAAAGGTTTCATCATGAATTGATGAAGGAGTCGAGCTTTAGGTCTAAGTGATGATGTTTGTCTAAAATCCGTAGCATCATCTTCGAAAAATAAATGGCTTATCCGGTCACGACTTGATATATTACAATCTACATCGTGTAATGAGATACCACCCGGTCTAGCATCCAAAATGTGGTTAATTCGATCAATGGGAAGGAAAATTGAAGTTCCACAAACTGATGTCCAAATACAATTGTCAGTGTTTCTCGGCGGATTGACAAGGTTAAGGTTTGCGAGAAATAACTTGACCATAATATGATTGATTTTCAAGTTATTTTTCCTATGGTCAAGAAATGTATCAAGTCCACTCTCAATAGCAGCATTTTCAATACCGTAGGAAGCGAAATCAGGGTAACATACAAATGATTCTTCAAATATTTTGGCATCTTGAAGTTGTATCCATCTTTGAAGTGCTACGTCATTGACAAGCCATGAGGCGATTTGAGTATCTACGGGAGTTGATGAAGATGAGCCACCGGTAGTCTTTGTTCTCTTCTTAGGAGCCATTGTTTTTGAGTAAAAAAATTTGAGAGAATTTTAATGGGGGCTAGGGTAAAAACTGAAATTGGGAAAGTAAAAGTGAAGAGGTAGGTTGAAAAGGTGAATGGATGGGGTACTAATCTGAAGTAAAAAAACAGAATACACGTTCGGTCGACCGAAAAGACTGGGTCGGATGACCGAGTGGGTTATCTGAGAATAGTTGGAACTTTCGGGATGGGTTCGGCTGACTGACTCAGGTCTTTGGTCGACCGACCCTGTTAGAAATGTACATTTGGAACTTTCGGGATGGGTTCGGCTGACCGACTCAGGTCTTCGGTCGACCGAACCTGTTAGAAATGCACATTTTTGCTGTTTTTAAAAAAAATTATAGAAATATAAATTGTATTATCATTGCACTATATTTATACATTTTATTGAAAAAAAAACAATAGTATATATATATATATGTATTAAAAAAAATTTAGCCACAATTCGTTAAAATCTACGTTCCCATGAGTTTGGAGACGGAACATCTTCTATAGGTGACCATTTTGGAGCTATTGGAGTTTGAACAGGGTTTGAAGAGGATGAGGGTCTATAAGTAGGTTTAGCAACATCATCCTTCTTTGATGAACAAACTTTCATGGCAATCTTTTCTAGAAAACTTAAACGTCTTGCTGTGACTTTTTGTTCATAGTAGAGTTCCCGCTGCATATCCATTTGTTATTGTTGGTAGTGATGTATTTCATCAATTTTTTGTTTGGTTGATGGAGATATTACCATAGCATTCTTCCCTTTTTTCTTTTCAGGTGTATAGCCTGTATGGGAGTCTTCCCATGGTTTCCACCCATGTCGGGGGTCTTTATCCGAAGAAGAGAAGTCAAGGATACGTTTAGGCATGGGAAAGGTAGGATAAGGGCCGTTTTCAGGAATGCGGTCGGAACCATCATCGTCCGGAGATGTGTATGATGGATGGGAGTTTTCAGAATTATAGAAGTCATTGTTTGAAGACATTTTTAAAGTTTTGATTTTAAAACTTTCTTAGTATATGTTTAAAAATAATAATAAACATAGTATATATAAGCATCTGTTTGCTGAAAAATTAGTGGATAGGAAATAGTTTTAACTATAATCATAGAATTTTAACAATAAAGCTATTCGTAAATGTATGATTTATAAGTTTTTAGAACTAAAAATAGTTTTTCTGAAACCAAAATAAATAACACAAACTTTAAAGAGAATTGAGACAAGAAACACCCATAGCTCAAGTAGCTATAACACAACATCTAACAAGCAAGTCAGAGGTGATGAGTTTGTTGAGTCACAGATTCTATGAAGTTTTGATTTCTGACAAAGAAATAAAGGCGATCGACAAAAAGAAGACATCATGGCTATAAAGAGGCACAAAAGAGCTAAATATGGTACTCTAGATTATAGGTTGATTATTTGATGTTGTAATAGTGTTAAAATTGTTAAAATCTATCCTCAAATAATCATGCATCTCAATATAATCGAAATATATACGTTATAATATGCATTGCACATTCATTGTGCAAGTTATCAGTGACCGGTCGACCGGTAAGTTTTTGTGCGGTCGACCGTTACTGTCCAAGTTGCAAAATCAACGTGCACACATGCACATAACGTCTATATATTTGAAATCCTGTCTACCGGCCATTTTTGACCTGTCGACCGTTTTCAAACAGAGAGCAACCTTTCGTATAGACACTTCCTTTTCTTCAACGGTGTTGCTTCTCTTTCTCTTCACCATTGATCATGACCTTTGTTTGTACCTTTTCACAAAGGGTTACAACTGTTTATTTCTTATATAAACATCATGAAATCATTATTCCAGATAACCAATTCTATTATTCTAATCTCTATTCTATTGATCTCTGTCTTGAACTCTCAAACATTTCGATTGCTTATTGAATCATTGAAATTATTTCATATCTTTTGATTCAATAAGTAATATACTTCCTTCAATCTTCACAAACATCATTCACATATTTTGAGGATAAGATTATAGGAAGGGTGTACTACAAGTGACAAATCCATGTTATCAAGAGCACAAGTTGTCAACGGCAATTGTATTTGTTTTTTGTTGAAGTCCTCGGTGTTGTAAGAGGCACGAAATCCCGTTCGGCTGTTCGGGTATTATAAACCTGTTCCTCCTGGTGAAGCGAGGTAGTTGGTAGTGAAAATCCAGATAGAAGTCTGGGACTGGACGTAGGACGGGAGGTCCGAACCAGTATAAAAATCCCTGGTGTGATTTTTATAGTTTACTGCATTTACTATTCTATATCTGTGAATTGCTATATAGTTAGTTTATTGAATATTTACTTGTATAGCAATTGTAAATAACATTCCGCATATATTGTTAGTCCATATTACACGATCCATAATTAGTGTGCACAAGCATACAGACTTTCATTTGGTATCAGAGCATGGTCATCATATAACCGTAACACCGTTATTTGATATATTCTTGTAATATGGCAAATAACGCAAGCACTAGCACTAACACTTACACGGAAGGTCAATCAACACAAAGACCTCCATTCTTTAATGGTCTCAACTATAGCTATTGGGCAACACGTATGTCATTTTTTATGCAATCAAATAGCTATGATGCTTGGAATGCTACCCAAAAAGAAATAGTAAATCCAACAACTGAATATTCAGAATGGACAACGGTTGAGAAAACGGCAGCAGCCGTAAATGCAAAGGCAATAAATATGTTGTTTTGTGCATTAGATCAAAATGAATATAACCGTGTTAGTATCTGCACTACTGCATATCAAATTTGGAAAACGCTGAAAACCACTCATGAAGGTACTAACAAGGTTAAACAAGCCAAAATAGCCATGCTGAAGAGTCAGTTTCAAAATTTCAAAATGAAACCAAATGAGACAATCAATGATATGTATGCAAGGTTTCAAACTATTCATCATGCACTTATCGGATTAGGGCAAAAATATTCAGATTTTGATGTTGTTTCAACAGTCCTACATTCTCTGACTAGTGAATGGGAAGGAAAAGTATTAGCAATTGAAGAAGCTAATGACCTTTCCATCATGAAGCCAGATGAATTGATAGGAAATTTAATGTCCTATGAAGCAAATTTGCAGGCTAGAAAAGAACAGAAAGAAGAAAAGAAAAATGTAGCATTTCATGCTGAGAAAGATGAAAATGAATCAGATTTTGAAGATGAAGATCTGGCATTCATTGCAAAAGGATTCAAAAAATTCCTAAAATATCAAAAATCTAGTTGTTACAACAAAAGGAAAACTGGATCAAATAAACCATCTTCATCCACAATAGAATGTTTCAACTGCCACAAAAAGGGGCACATGCAGAAGGACTGTCCAGAACAGAAGAAGAAGTCAGAAAATGATAAATTCAAATATAAGGACAAGTCAAAGAAACGAGCCTTCTCAGTGACATGGGATGATTCAGACTCATCTTCATCTGAAAGTGAAAGTGATCAGAAGAATGAACAAGCTAATGTTTGTTTTATGGCAACAGAAGATGAGGTACAAATTCCTACATTTGATGAATTACTTGATATTAATTCTGAGTTGATAGTCAAATATAAAGACATAAAACGTCAATTAAAAGTAGCCAAAGCAGATTTGAGTAGAGCAGAGTTTGAACGAGATATGTTAAAAGATGAGAAGAAAATATTAGAAGAAGAACTTGAAAAACTTCAAGAATCATCATCTAATGTTGACTCTCAATTATCTCTTTTGAGTCAAGAAATTGAAACTCAAAAAGAGAAAAATGATGCTCTCACTACTGAAAATCATGAGCTTAAGGCAAAAGTCAAAATTCTAGACCTAGAAAAAGATAGTTTACAAACAAAGTTCGATGACATTACTCAAAATGTTTCTAACTTTAACAAAGGTCGAGAAAATTTGACAAAAATCATTGAAAGTTCACAATCTATTTCAAATAAACAAGGTTTGGGATATAAGAAACAAGAAACCAAGAAACATCTTGGTAATGAAAGGAAGAAGAAAATACAAAAGACTGAAGCTAAGAAGAATCTTAGTTTATTATATTCCAAACCAAAACCAATTGTGAAATTTCAGAAGAAAAATGTCAAGACTATCAAAATATGGGTTCCTAAAACAAATAACAATTTGATTAGGAACAAATATATTCAGAATTTCATGAATACTGTGCATCTTAATACTAATTATATATATAAAGCGGATACTGGACCCGTATGGGTTTGGACTCCTAAGACCTAACTCTTAGGACCCCATAAAAAGTGGGTACCATGGACTTAATTTTATTTTTGCAGGTCCCACTTAAGAAAAGAGGAAAGTGGATATTCTGGTTGATACAATCCTATATTATTCCATTATCTATTACTCCTTTTTTGTCGATGACAAAGGGGGAGAAAGTGTTAACAATTATTTGCAGGAATATATATATATATATATATATATATATATATATATATATAAAGAATACAGACAAAATCTCAGGGGGAGATCACATATTCAGGGGGAGATTCAGAACTTCAGATATATGTTGTCATCAATCAAAAAGGGGGAGAATGTTGAGTCACAGATTCTATGAAGTTTTGATTTCTGACAAAGAAATAAAGGCGATCGACAAAAAGAAGACATCATGGCTATAAAGAGGCACAAAAGAGCTAAATATGGTACTCTAGATTATAGGTTGATTATTTGATGTTGTAATAGTGTTAAAATTGTTAAAATCTATCCTCAAATAATCATGCATCTCAATATAATCGAAATATATACGTTATAATATGCATTGCACATTCATTGTGCAAGTTATCAGTGACCGGTCGACCGGTAAGTTTTTGGGCGGTCGACCGTTACTGTCCAAGTTGCACAATCAACGTGCACACATGCACATAACGTCTATATATTTGAAATCCTGTCTACCGGCCATTTTTGACCTGTCGACCGTTTTCAAACAGAGAGCAACCTTTCGTATAGACACTTCCTTTTCTTCAACGGTGTTGCTTCTCTTTCTCTTCACCATTGATCATGGCCTTTGTTTGTACCTTTTCACAAAGGGTTACAACTGTTTATTTCTTATATAAACATCATGAAATCATTATTCCAGATAACCAATTCTATTATTCTAATCTCTATTCTATTGATCTCTGTCTTGAACTCTCAAACATTTCGATTGCTTATTGAATCATTGAAATTATTTCATATCTTTTGATTCAATAAGTAATATACTTCCTTCAATCTTCACAAACATCATTCACATATTTTGAGGATAAGATTATAGGAAGGGTGTACTACAAGTGACAAATCCGTGTTATCAAGAGCACAAGTTGTCAACGGCAATTGTATTTGTTTTTTGTTGAAGTCCTCGGTGTTGTAAGAGGCACGAAATCCCGTTCGGCTGTTCGGGTATTGTAAACCTGTTCCTCCGGGTGAAGCGAGGTAGTTGGTAGTGAAAATCCAGATAGAAGTCTGGGACTGGACGTAGGACGGGAGGTCCGAACCAGTATAAAAATCCCTGGTGTGATTTTTATAGTTTACTGCATTTACTATTCTATATCTGTGAATTGCTATATAGTTAGTTTATTGAATATTTACTTGTATAGCAATTGTAAATAACATTCCGCATATATTGTTAGTCCATATTACACGATCCATAATTAGTGTGCACAAGCATACACACTTTCAGAGTTCGAGTTCCGCTTTGGTCAGAAATAAAACAAAATTTGTTTTTCAATATTTTTGCATATTTTTATTTATAAATCTTTTAAAGACATTATTCCTAAGTCACGTCTAAGCTTTATAAAAATATTTTCATTTAGCGGTTTAGTAAAAATGTCAGAAATTTGATTTTCAGTATTAATAAATTCTAAATTTATTAATCCTTTTTCCAAACAATCACGAAGAAAGTGATGACGAATATCGATGTGTTTTGTTCTTGAGTGATTGACCGGATTTTTAGAAAGATTTATTGTACTAGTATTATCACAATAAATTATAGATTTTTTAAAGATGACAATTAAAATCCTGTAGAATTTGTTGCATGTATACGACTTGTGCACATGCCAAAGTAGCTGATATATATTCTGCTTCACATGTTGATAAACACAGTTTTGTTTCTTACTGAACCAAGAGACTAAGGAACATCCAAAGAAATGACACGTTCCGCTCGTACTTTTTTGATCCGTCCGACTTCCTCCAAAATCAGCATCGCTATAGGAGACTAATTCGAAAGAACATTCTTTCGGATAAAATAGCCCGAAATCTTTGGTTTTAGTTAGATAACGAATAATACATTTAACTGCTCGCATATGTGATTCTTTGGGATTTGCTTGAAATCGAGCACATAAAAAAACACTCATCATTATATCGGGTCGACTCGCTGTTAAATAAAGTAAAGATCCAATCATACTACGATATAGTTTCTGATCAACACTTTTGCCCTCCTCGTCTCTATCAAGATGAGTAGTTGTGCTCATTGGAGTTGGCTTGGCAGAAGTATTTTCCAGACCAAATCGTTTAATTAAATTATAACAATATTTTTCTTGATTAATAAAAATTCCATTTTCAATTTGTTTAATTTGTAATCCAAGAAAATATGACAATTCTCCCATATGGGACATTTCAAATTCATTTGTCATTATAGTCGAAAATTCCTAACAAAGTTTTTCATTTGTCGAGCCAAAAATAATATCATCAACATATATTTGAATTATTAAAATATCTTGCTTAGTTTTCTTAATAAAAAAGCGTTTGATCTACTTTACCAATTTCAAAACCAGATTCTAATAAATAGCTTTTAAGACGATCATACCAAGCACGTGGTGCTTATTTTAAATCGTATAACGCTTTTTTGAGTTTATAAACATGATCCGGAAATTTTTCATGATTAAAATGAGGTGGTTGTTCAACAAAAACATTTTCTTTTATGTATCCATTTAAAAATACACTTTTAACATCCATTTGATAGAGTTTAAAATTATGAAAACATGCGAAAGCTAATAAGATTCATATTACTTCAAGTCGGGCGACTGGAGCAAACGTTTCTTCGAAGTCTATTCCCTCTTCTTGATTATATCCTTGTGCAACTAATCTAGCTTTATTCCTAGTTATATTTCCTAGTTCATCTGCTTTATTTTTAAAAACCCATTTAGTACCAATGACTGATTGATCACTAGGTCTAGGAATGAGTTCCCAAACTTCGTTTCGTTTGAATTGATTTAGTTCTTCTTGCATGGCAAGAATCCAGTAGTCATCAGTTGATGCTTCTTTTATATTCTTGGGTTCTATATTGGAGAGAAAAGCTACATGTCCAACTTGATTTAATTGATGTCTGGTTTTAACATTCGTATTAACTTCGTAAATTATATTTTGCATAGAATGATCTCGTAAAATTCTAGGTGGAGATTTTATTATATTAGGAGTAATATTCTCATTTTCAGTAATATCATGATCATTATCGAAAGTTTCTTTAGTATTATTATTTTCATTCTGAGTAGCTTCATCATCAGAATCAATAGTAACATTTGGATTTATATTTTTAAAATTTTCGTCAAATAAAACATGTAAACTTTCTTCAATAATTTTAGTTCTTTTATTATAAATTCGATAAGCCTTTCTTCGTTCCGAATATGCAACGAATATTCCTTCATCGGATTTTGGATCGAATTTTCCTAGCTGATCTTTAGTATTCAAAATAAAACATTTAGAGCCAAAAACTTTAAGGTATGAAATATTTGGTTTTCTTCCATTTAGAAGTTCATATGGAGTATTCTTAGTTAATGGTCAAATAGAAACACGATTCAATACATAACAAGCAGTAGCTACAGCTTCTGCCCAAAAGTGTTTCGATAAAGTGGTTCCATTTAATAAAGTTCTTGCACATTCTTGTAACGTTCTATTTTTTCTTTCTACAACTCCATTTTGTTGTGGTGTTCTAGGAAATTAAAAATTATGGTTAATACCTTTCTTGTTACAAAATTGTTCAAAAGCTTCATTTTCAAATTCTCCTCCATGATCACTTCTTATATTTTTAATTTTCAAACTTTTAATATTTTGGATTCTTTTAACAAAAACTTTAAAATTATCAAAAGTATCACTTTTATTTTTCAAAAAGAAAATCCAAGTATATCTAGAAAAATCATCTACAACAACAAATACATATCTATTATGATTAATAGACTGCACTTGAGTTGGACCAAAAAGATCCATGTGTAAAATTTCAAGTGGTTGTTCTGTAGATATTACTTTCTTTGATTTAAAAGAGGATTTTGTTAGTTTTCCTAATTTACATGCATCACAAAATATATTAGTTTTGAATTTTATATTAGGTAATCCTTTAACTAATTTTTTTATCTAGTTTGTTGATAGTATTAAAATTGATGTGACAAAATCTTTTATGCCAAAGACAAGAATCGTTTTCTTTAGCTACTAAACACAAATTTGAATCATTATTAACATTCATATTTAAGATATAAATGTTTTTATCTCTTTTTCCTTCGAAAAGAGTGTTATGATTTTTATCGAAAATATTTCATTTATTTTCTGAAAAAGTTATATTAAAACCTTTATCGCATAGCTGACTAATACTTAATAAATTGTGTTTTAAATTTTTAACTAATAAAACATCAGTAATGAGAGGTAAATTAGAGGTGCCGTTCCTACTGACATCGCCTTTGCCGATGATATATCCTTTTGAGTTATCTCCGAAGGTGATTGCTCCTCCATTTGAGTATATAATGTTTGACAACATTTCACAACACCAGAAAGGCTATTTCCTCACGGTTATAAGCGTGACATTACTATTTTGTCACGGTTATAACCGTGAAAATAGGTACCATGGGCAAATTCAGTCACACTTCTGCTCACGGTTATAACCGTGACAAAATAGTAATTTCTCACGCTTATAACCGTGACAAAATATTATTTACTCACGGTTATAACCGTTACAAAATAGTAATTTCTCACACTTATAACCGTGACAAAATAGTATTTACTCACGGTTATAACCATGACAAAATAGTAATTTCTCACACTTATAACCGTGATAGAACAATGGTTTCTAACATTTATAACTGTACCAAAAAGGAAACTCTAACACTTATAACCGTGACAAATGCAAGCAGTTTCAAACAAACTATATAGCACCAATATTTTATTACAGCTACAAACAATCTATACAAAAAATATATAGTATTAACATTAAGAAAACATACGATCAATAATTAAAACAACACCAAACATTTATGTTTCATTCAAACACCACAAAGGATACTTCATACCAACACCACAACTTATAGCATACAAGCATAGTATATATAACAAACTTTAAAACACAGTTTCATAATACAACTACATAGTGTTTAGTAACTTACTGATAAAGCATAAATAATATATGCATGTCCATATAAATGATAAACAAGTAAAATAATAAACACCAACAAGCATGAAACAATTGCTAGCAATCAACTATTACATATCGAGCATATGCTGCCACCGCAGCACCTAAAAACTCAGCCTCCTGAAAAAATCTCAGGCCTGTAAGCAACAAGAACAAAACATATCCTATAAGCAACAAGAACACTAATTACATGCTACTCTACCTCCTGAAAAAATCTCAGGCCTGTAAAGATTGTCTTCAATTTCTAAGTACCCTTTGGGAACATCATTTACAATATTATTAAAAAGTAGGATATAGTCCTACAGACAATGCTTTGTAATTTCAGTTTGACAAGGATTATAACATCCTACTGTAAACCACAGTAACTGGAACCTTTGATTACTTTCCTCAAGCTATGTTAATTAACTTTTCTGCTGTGTTATGTACTTTGTTCAATTGTGTGTTTTGTATACATATTCATTTTGAGATCTCTGTCTTTGAGGATTTTGCCTGTGGTCTGCCCAACTATTAAGTAATTTACTTTCATCCTCGATTTCCACTATTATTTCTATTATTTCCTTGCTCAATTCCAGGTTTATTGATGTAGATATAAACACTGCAATGGAGCGAGTTCGCAAAAGACGCATATCAACTGTTGAGTGTCTTTAGCTTTACATGATCTCGTTAGCTCGTATTTATAGGTCAGCTTTCATTTGTGACTTTATTTTTCGATGTACCATGTCATTTTCAGGTAAAGATCCAAGCACTGCTAAGTGGCGGGTAAGTACTTATTCAATAGTCTACCTTCTTAGTTACATATCATATCCAGTATATCCTAAATATCACCTGATATTTTATATCTAGTAAATCGATAATTTTTATTGTTCCTAAAATAAAATACTTTGCATAACATGTATGTATCATAACATGTATGTATCATATTTTATATTTAGTAAATCATATAGGTATTTATTTATCAGCGATTTAGATGATATTAGAGTTAGAAATAACCTTTGCAGTATTGAAAGCTTCATTTTTACAATCTGGTAGAATGCTGATAGATCTTTTAGCCAATTGATACGTTCTTTTCAATCTGGTAGAATGCTGACCTTCTGTATTTATTCCCTCCGAATACTTGGAACCTTACCATGCGCAATAAAAATAACACACTATTTTAACTTATCAAGAGGATTAAACCGACAAAAATGTTAAGAACTAGATGTATACTGCGATATCCAATTCTCTGTCCATAACGCAGGCTTGTTAGGTGAATTAGGGCCCTTAAAAGTTTCTCCACAGTACAATCCATTGCAATCTGCATATCAATTGGCAAATAACTGTGAAACTATATGCATTACTTATGAATAAAGATGGAAAATATACATATAGTACAAACCACAGGATCTGGTGCATCTTGTTGTTTGCACATCATCCAAGGCACCCCAATTTGTTGGTTTATAGCCATTGATGCTGCCCAACGTACATAAGGTGGCCCTTGTTCATGGAACGATGGTTCCACCATTTCATATTCATTCTCGATCTGCATCGATATGTTCTTTATTTTGTTTTGAACACGGAGATTTAATATCTTTGAGATAGAGTATTAGAGAAAAAGAAAATGTCACCTGGGAGATAATAATAGGGCCACCCTGAGAAGCATAGAGTCTTTCTGATTTCATCAGGTTAACTATCGTTGTTACCCACTTTTGCATTTGAAACTGCATTTTCAGGAAGAAAATGTTGATTTGTATGATGTACTTAGTACAGTTGATGTGCATCCTGCGCTTATGCACATGTACATGTGTACCAGTTTACAATATATGGTTGTAAGATTAATCCTTACCTTGAAAGGTTGATTTTCCAATCGAAAGACAATACTTGGTACATCATGCAACCAAAATGGGAGGCCTCTGCATCAAAATTTTCAGAAGAAAGAATTAGAACAGAAGTAATATCGGTGTTTAACACATCCCTAAGTACTTATCTGTACTAAGGAACATAATTTGTTTGATCTTTTCTCTAAAAAACAAAGATTATAAGACACGCATATATAAGAATAAAATGGAAAGTTGTTTGAAATTGTAAGTTGTTAAGATAACAAAGTCAATTGTTACCCGTATTTCCATTCTGATTCAATGAAGGGACCAATTCTAAGACTGACATATAAACCTTGATCTTGAACTGTCTTTATGAATCGCACTATATCATTCCTTCCTTGGAAATTGAACTGATATATATAAAAAATGCATGATCTTTAAACTTGGTCTTGAAATATACAAGTATTTACAAAAGTGATCAGAGATAAAATGATGTATGTATATTTCTCTCACTTGTCCTTGGATAGGCTCATGTACATTCCAGAATACATAAGTTTGTATGACATCAATGCCGCCTACCTTTGCTTTCACTATAAGTACAGGCCACGTCTGCCACACTAATTTATAACCAATTACTTGTCTACATAGAAATATCAGTAGTTGAAATGATTGCCTAACGGGTTGAATTACAGTGTGAATCTCTTATCATTCTTTTTTTTCTTTCTTTTTTTAATTTCATCCTTAATTCCATAAGCACATAATGTATTATGCGGTTTTACTTTAAACGCCGGTACTAGCGAAGAAGATTAACTTAGTTAAATCTGATTCCATAATACTTATTATAGATTGTTGTCACGTGCCTACAATTTGGCGGTGTAGACCATGCAGGCAACAAAATACTGAAATGGATGGGTCATGAAAACTCCATATCGCATTGCCGTCAATAGCCATTCACCATCAACTGAGTTCTGCAGTTCAACAGCAACTTGCCAGTGCTTCTAACACACCACCAAATTACAACCACTTCAGCCATCAATATCTCCACTGCCACATCATACAATTACCATACTTCTTCATCACCAAGTGTACCCGGCTTCATACATACATACCCAAAGCACTAACATTCTCCTCCGCCAAAATCAACGACATAGCCAATACAAAACTGCTCTGCCTCTCTATTCACAGTCCCCCCTTACATCATTCAACATATCACCAAACTTCCTTCTCATCACATTGCTGCTTGCCACTGCATACAATACTCAAGCAACCTGACCCCTTCACCATCTACCACATACAAAACAACTTCACCACATTTCACTAGTCAAAAACGCTCCAAAACAATCATCAATCCATCGCCTGCAAATAACCATCCCCCACGACCAGATCTGCTCCTCCTTCCTTCCCCAACCAAATCCATCCTCAACTTCGTCTGGAGCATGCGGGCTCACTTAAAATGGACAGCACAATGCGCATGATACTACTAGCGAGTAGAGAGGACGTATGCATTTTTACTTTAAAAAGATGGATTTGTTTGAATTTCTGTAATTTTTTGAATAGCGCCCAATAAACAGGACTGCATTCCAGATGGGTTTGTTTGAAATACAAAAATAAAAATGAACTGAACGTGCATATGTGCATAAAAATTAAGAAATAGAGAGCACATATGCATTTTTACTTTAAACATCCGATTATTATTATCTTTTTTTTACTTTAAACGATGAATATTTTATAAAAATAAAAGGAAAAAAGATATATTTACTTATGAGAATTGGATTCGAGATATTGTATAACAATAAAGATATCTTAAAGCCAAGGGTGATCAATAGTGCCCAATTACAATCCATTAATCGTTTAACATGAGATATAGGCCGATGAAAAGTATTCAGAAAGCCACCAATAAAGACTAAGAGTGATGGTGTCATGAAAATAACTACTGTCAGCTTACTGAGTCTATGACCAATCAATTACCTTAGTCAAAGTTGTGATCATAGCAACCCAAGTTTATGCTCGATGAATACCTTTTTTCAACTAGACCTAAGAAGCAACTCACCAGACAAAAAATCTCATACAGTGGGTTCGCTGGTTGGCTCATTTACACGATACTAGTTAATACAGAGCACTAAATTTAAATTAACTTGATGGGCTAATTTGGTCAAGCTTGCAAGAGTAATGATTCTTCTACAGTAACTTGGATCTCCTACATAACTCAGCAAAGTACCAACAAATGCACTCAAAAATCCACAAATCCACAAAGTACCAATAAATTTTTAAGTGCATTGTGGATATTATTGTAAAAAAAGTTTAAAAAGGTTTATTTTTACAGAACGATCTGAAATCATGTAAGTTCAAAAACTGACTTAGAATCAGTGTGAGAACAACGTATCTATACTTGTCATCAGCATTGGTAAGCTTTTTTGTTTTGTTTTAGTTCTGAAACTGGACAATATTGACTAAAATTTCATTATAATAAAGACTAAACGTTTAGTAACTTTTGAAAATTAGACTGAAACAATAAAAGAATCCATCAAATATCAGCATATTGCTAAAGACTGTCAAAATATTTCAGGTGAATGATGATTTTCAAAACACAAAAAGAAAGTATGGCTTACAACTCCACATTGAAGATGAAGGTAGTTCAAAATATTAAAAGATAAATTTACAAGTCAAAAAAAAGAACAACAAAGAAAAAAAATTCCAAAATTCAACATCAACATGCTGAACCAGTATATTCTAATTCAACATCCTAAAATCCTAAAATTCAACATCACCGAGTCAGCCAAAGAATATAATCATATTTGTGGCACAAGTAGATTCGATCAATCATTGTCAAAATTCGACTGGATGATTAATAACAAAGAGTATAAAAATACTTCTGCTCACATGGCAATAAATACAAACCAGTATATTCTAATTTAGAAGAGCAGAAAAAACGAAAATCGTTACCTGACTTTGAAAAGGGGCGAAGGTGGTGAAAGGGATGGCGAAGGTGGTGAAAGAGATGCGCGGTTTTGGCGAAAGAAATGGAAGGAGGCTTTGAAATTACGGCGTAAGGCGGGCGACTCGTTGGATCCAACGAACGTTGGAGCGACGGCTTAAAAACCTAATTTGCTTTAGGGAAGAATGGTAGAAGCCAAGCGTGACAAACAACCGAAGCTACAATTGAAACATAAATGACGACTCTATCCAACGCCTTTGAGTTATTTACGAAAAGCCCAAATTTTGTCACGGAAATAACCGTGATAATACAATGTAACAATAATAACCATTACAAATTTCCCACAATAATAACCGTGACGAAATGAAACAAAAAAAGTGTGACAAAATAGCCTATTTGGTGTAGTGTTTCTTTGTTTGCAGTCATGTGTTTTGAGCAACCGCTATCTAAAATCCATTTTCCTCTCTTCTTATGTGGTACCTGCAAAAAGTTTATAAAAAGTTGGTACCCAATTTTTTTAGGGTCCTAAGAGTTAGATCTTAGGAAGCCAAACCCATACGGGTTCAGAATTCCCTATATAAACATAATTTTTGTTATTATGAACAGTTTCCATAAACATTTTGATATGTTTATTCCTTATCAAAATATTATTTGTTTTTGGAATCCATATCTTGATGGTTTTAGTGTTTGGGTAAACTGTTTTCTTAATATCCTTCTTAATATTACTATTAATCCTACTTTTAGCAAAATTATTTTGTTTCTTAAATCCTAGTCCAGATTTATTGTTAGAGGTTTGAGAATTTTCAAGTATTCTAGAAAGATTCTCTCTTCCTTTATTGAAATTAGATACATTTTTAGAAATATCATCAAATTTTATTTTAAGACTAGATTTTTCTAACTCTAAATCCTTAATCTTAGAGTTTAAACTATTATTTTCGAAAAGTAAAACATCATTTTTATTTTTCTGAATTTCTAGTTCTTCAGATATTGACGAAATTTGAGAAGATAAGTTAGAGTTTGATTGTTGAGAAATTTCAAGTTCTTCTTCTAATATTTTCTTCTCATCTTTCAGCATATCTACTTCTAAAACTGTTCTATCTAACTTTCTTTGCAACTCCTTATTTTTCTTTTTAAGTTGCTTTGCTAAATTTACTAATTTAGTATTAATTTCAATTAAATCTTCAAAAGTAAGATCACTTACATCGTCTGACGAAGCCATGAAGCACACATTTGCTTGTTCATTATCACTTTCACTCTCTGATGAGGATGATGAGTTAATGTCGTCCCAAGTGACTGAAAAAGCTTTTCGTTTGGTTTTGTCCTTCTTGAAATTATTCTTTTTATGCTCTGGACAATCCTTTTTCATGTATCCTTTCTTATGACATTCATAACATTCCATTGCTGAAGATGATGGTTTGCTGCTATTGGAATTGTTGTTGAAGTTATTTTTGTTTCCCTTGAATTTGTTTCTGTTGAATTTCAAATAAATTTTGAAATTTTTAGCGATCATTGCCATATCTTCATTATTTGAGTCGGCATCATCTTTTTCTGCTTGGAATGCCACATTTTTCTTTTCTTGTGTTCCATTTCTTTTTGCCTGCAAATTTACTTCGTAGGACATTAAATTACCTATTAATTCTTCTGGTTTTAATGTTGACAAATCACTTGCTTCTTCAATGGCTAGAACTTTTCTTTCCCATTCGTCCGTTAAAGAATTTAAGATTTTTGTAACAACATGAAATCCGTAAACTTTTGTTCTAGTGATAGTAAAGCGTGATAAATATCCTGGAATCTAGAGTACATGTCATTTATAGATTCATTTGGCCTCATTTTGAAATTTTCAAATTGATTTTTCAACATAGAGATTTTGCTTAATTTAACTTTGTTCGTTCCTTCATGTGTTATCTTAAGTGTTCTCCAAATTTCATAACCAGAAGTACACATGCTAACTCTATTGAATTCATTTCTATCTAATGCACGAAATAAAATATTCATAGCTTTTGCATTTGATGTAGCATCTAGTTTTTGTGTGTTACTCCAAGTTGAGTATTCTCCAGTGGGAGTTGTGTACTCACTTTGTATAACATTCCATATATCAAATCCACTAGATTGCATATAGATTCTCATTCTAGTCGACCAATAATTATAATTTATACCATTAAAAAGTGGAGGTCGTGAAGTTGATTTACCCTCTGTGAAACTAGTATTAGTGTTAGTGTCAAAATCGTTAGTATGTGTTGTTGCCATATTACTAGAAATAGATATCAAATAACTTTGTGACGGTTATAGGATTTCCTTGCTCCGATACCAAATGAAAGTGTACGTGCAGTACTAAGGATCGTGTAATATGGTATATAAATGCGGAAACTGATAATAGCAGTAAAATAAAAATTAAAGTAAGCACACCGGGAATTTTTATACTGGTTCGAACTTCCCGTTCTACATCCAGTCCCAGAATACCCTCTGGATTTAAACTAAACCCCTCACTTAAGCCGGAGGAATAGGTATACGACACCTAAGCAGCCGAACAGGAATTTTTCTGCCTCAACAACCGAAGAGGACTTCAACTTAATACAAATAACTTGTTGACGAATGTGTTCTAAATAACACTGATTGTCTTTTGATAGTACAACTTTCCTATAATCAAATCCTCAAGAGTATATATGAGTGTGAAGATTTAGAAGGAAGATAATCACGTAGAATCGAAGTATATGAATTAATTCAAGGATTCTAGTGATATTGAATGAGAATGAATGCTTTTTATTTGCAGAGAATAATAAAGAATAGATTTCAGAATTAAAAAAAGAATTGGTTATTGTAGAAGTGAATTGAACATGTTTATATAGTTGTAGAATAGTTACAATCTTTCATGAAGAGTTTCAATCAAAAGTTGTGTCCGTATCTCTTGGATTGAAGGACATTCCTCTTCATGAACGATCGCACCTCTTCAGAAAACTAGCCGTTATGTTCAGGTCGGTTGACCGAAGAAACTGGCCGGTCAGCTGAGTTTCAAAACCGTACATCGAAAAATGTATATCTGTGCATTTGACACAGAGTCGGTCGACCTAAGTTTCTGGTCGGTCGGCCGACCTGCTGTCAATTGCACAGTGTACACTTTTTATGTATAAATTAATGTTAAAGTAATTTGTGTGTGTGACTACTTGAGGAATGATTTTAATAATATTCTAAGGCTCAATACAATAAAATATTCATACTAATATCTGGATTGTAGTCTTGTCTCCTTTGTAGTGCACAATATATACTTATTCTCTTTTTGTCGCTTTCATATAGTATTATCGTCGTATGATCTCTGAAGCTTGTGTCATGAATCAAAACTCATGAATCAACAGTAACAAATACATTTAAATGAATATATATATATATATATATATATATATATATATATATGTGTGTGTGTTTATTATCATCAAACAAAAATCATGTACTAGCATATTCAACAATCTCCTCTTTTTGATGATAACAAACCTATATTTAAGATTTTGAATTTATTAAATGCATTTGATTATTCAATTTGCTCCCCCTATTTGAATGCTTCCTCTCTACACAAAGCTCCCCCTTCATACATGCATGAAAATAAATATTCAAATGAGCCTAGATGCAAATAGAAAATATTTGACCTTTATTTGCCAAAATCTTAACTTTTGTCTCCCCCTTTTGTTATTAGCAAAAGAGTAATAGTGTTAGAAAAATAGAGATAAAGTGATAGACATTAGTACAATATTAATACTCAATCAGATATAAATATTAAATTTCAATAAAAAATCAAACAAAAATCATAAATACTCTGTTAGGCGCATATTCCACTTTAGAATGATAGGGATAATGTCATCATATAAAACCATATAGTTGTGTCTATTTGTGGTATATTTATATCAGGAATTTGAATATCTACTAACCATGCATAACCATTAGGACTTTTAAATAAGATTAGTAGTATTCCAAATTTAAAAAAAATGAATTCAAGTATCTTCTAACCACGCATAACCGTGAGGACTTTTAAATGAGATTAGAATCAACTTGTCTATTTAATCAATCAATTTTGATATGCGTTCCATACATGCATAACCGTGAGGACTTTTAAATGAGCATGGAAGCACATAATCAAAATTTCAAAGTAATTCACCCATGCATAACCGTGAGGACTTTTAAATGAGAGTGAATACTTTGGATGTTTTTATTTGTTAAAAATATAATGAAATGAAAGCGCATAATTTCCTGTTTAAAATACCACATATTGACATACTATATTGGATTTTGATGAGTGATGGTCGATAGAAATATGATAGAAAATAGAAATGGTTATGGAATTTTTACCAACAAAAAGTTTTTATAACTCTTGTTTAAATTTCTAAAGAAATTTACTAATTATACTGTCTTAAGTTATAATATATGATTAATATCAACACTCATAACTTTTTCAATCACTATTTATCTTTTCGATAATCAGTAGGGAGTCAGCTTAGTTAATGTATTCATTTAAGATCAAATCCAAAAATAATTATAAAATCAAATTTTAAAAAATGACTAATCTGAAACAAGGTCAACAAAAATGATTTTCTGGAAGGGGTTTTATAAGAAAAATATCTGCTATTTGAAAATTATGAAAAATATGCAGATATTTTCTTTGAAAATGAAATGCAACTAATGAATGTCTCAACATAAATCACGTTCCACTAGTAATTTTTCTATCAACTAGATTGCCAGTGTTATCTACATCCGAATTTCTCTTAGACTCAAGATTATCATTAGTTGGAAGTTATAGACCAGACGTGATGTTGCAACAAATAACTTGAAATCATTTTTACAGTTTTTGAATGAAATTCTTTTGAATTTGAGTCGAAGTCGTGTAAATAAACAATCAGTGAATATAGTGTCAGCGGTAAAGTAACCAAATATATCCATGTGAACCGAGAGTAATCATCAATAAATAAACCCCATTATTAATCCAAACAAAATCAATATGGAGTATTTCAAGGGTTGTAGTGTTCTCGGCATAAAAAAATAATTTGGCAAACAATTTTCATAATTCAGAATCAAAATCAACATTCATAGCTTTATCACATAACTAGCTGATTTAATTCAGATTATGGTGCAGATTATCAGATTTAATAAATCGTTCAAGATACCTTTATCTATTTTACCTTTGCCGATAATTTTTCATTGTAGTCCATTGTGATTCTGCCACCATTATACTAGGCTAAGGAACTTTGATTTGTAGCCCATCGTGTACCTGGAACAGCCAGAATCCAGATAGCACTGTTGTTGTTCCTTAGCCTGCCACCGTACCTACATGAGAGAAGATTTTTATGACCTATTTGTTTTTATAAGTCCATGGTTGTTAGTGGCAAAAGATTTCGAAAAATAAGTTTGTGGAGACCCAAAACTATTTATATATGTTCCTTTTGGCACCCAGTTCTGTTTAACTTTGAGGGATTTTATATTCGTGCCTTTTGGAACCCAAATTGGAATTGTTTTCACGTGTTTGGGTATCACACTTTTCCTTTTAACCGTGTTATTAGTTGTTGTGTTATTAGTTGTTTGTTCATATTTTGACACTTTTGTAAATCCAAATGCATTCCTTTTATTCTCGAAGAGTTGATTTTCTAAAAGTATATTAAATGATTTATCTCTAGTGAAAAACTTTCGAGTAACCAACTCAAGTTTATTAACTTTGGATTTTAAAAGTTTATTTTCATTTATTAGCTTCGAACAACAACTAATGGTACTTTCTCTCTTTTCAAAATTTTTCATTTTCAAGTCCATATGTAACGACCCGTAAATTTCAACGGTTTTAATAACGTAATTAGTTGAAATTTTGTGAAATTTTAAACGATATAATTTTGAAATAAAAATTTAATATTTGTAATACGGCTAGTTAAACATAGCAATTGGTAAATTTTCGTACGAAAATACGAAAGTTTATTTCGCGCGTAAATTTACTTCAATTTAATCAGTTAAAAAGCGTTGAAAATAAAATGTTTCGAAACCTAAATATTTTTACATAGAAAAATTCTAAAACATCTTCTGAGCAAGATTTCAGTTTGTCGTTTTTCCAAAGTCAGACATCTTTGGCTCCGTCGATCTTATTTTTCAGTGTTTTTCTTGCATTTTTCGTAGTAGAAAAATTCGAATTTTTATAATTCAATCAAAACCACTGATATCTTTACACCATTTTGACCGTCTCGTCGTGCTGATATTCACAGTATATTCATTTCCGTATTTCGGTATCCGTCACGCGATGAAAACCGCAAAACGGATAACCGTATCAGTACCGCTTCGAACTTTCTGAATTTATTTATCGTTTCGGTCACCATTTAAATTTCACAGCGTAAATTCCAAAGACCATTAACATTTATTCTCCATAAATTCAGAGACTTGGTTTTTCCCACGTTTTCAACTTATTTTGCTATTTTATTTTGACATGTTCATTTGCCTTTAGCTTTGTTTGAACCCATCCCTATCTCTGTTCCATTATTAGAAGAAATTGCAATGACTGTTCATCTCATCACCCTAGCCTATTCATTTCCTTGAAGTCTTGAACGTGCCCATTCATTTTAGCATTTATATTTTTGGGTTCTGTGAAAGCTACTCACATTTAACATTGGGTTCTCTGACCTTTCACTTTCACCTCTTATCCTCTCGTGCATTTTTCTTTTGTTTACGAATGCCTCCTTCCATTGCCAAATCCGGCCTCAACATTACTTCTACCCACGTCTCCTCTCTCCCATGGCCACCACCTTCACCGCACACGTCATCCCCATGCCGCCCATAGCCACCCTCCGCCGACAACCAGACCAACGCCATCACCTACCCACTGCCATGCGACCCTCCTCTCTCTCACCCTTCCTCTGCCCGCAACAGTGCGCCACCTGCTCCACCGCTTAACGACTGCCCTCCCTCCTAACCCCTAGCTGTTTTTCCCTCTGCCTCCGACCTTCCCTCAGACCCGCCTCCACTCCCACCAGTTTCTCCGAGCTCCTCCTCCTGCCGTGCAGTCCCATGACCTCACCTCCAACTTTCGAGACATGGCAGCCACCTCTGGTCGTGCCTCCCTCTCTACGGCAGCGAGCTCCACATCGCCTCAGTCTTCCACGCCCTCACACTCGTCAGTGGACCCCAGCGGCATGCCTTCCATCCTCCACAACCTACCTCCGGCTCCATATCCCCTGGCTTGTCAGCCACCGACCGAACAACCTCCAGACCCTTCACCTTTAGGCCAGCCTCCACCTACCATTGTCGGCCTTGCCTCAACTTCATCCGCCCATCATCCACACCATCACCGAAGCCAGTCACCAAACAACCGACAATGACCGAAGCTCAACGCACCTCTTCCCTTATTTTTCTACAGGTGTGAGTTTGATTTATGTATACATAAGCTGCAGCTTTATTCATATATATAAATAATATTTGAAATATATACAGTAATATGTTTGTTATATAAAAAATTTCATTAGTAATATTCATCTATAACCTGTTTATATTAGTTGGAAAGCATATGTTAGGTGGAGGCACACATATAGATGTTACAGCATATCATTTTAGTGTTCAGATGTATATATATCATTTTATATCAGATCTATATAAACTGTTCGTTTGTAATATTGTATAAGTAAGTTTAGTTATACATATATGTGAAAGGGTATTGTTTTAATGAAGGTATGTTACATATATAGGTTGGACAGTATGAGATATTATATAAGTAGTATATAATTTGTCTACTATTGAATGTATATAATTCGTACAGTATGATATATATACTAGTGCATTGCAAGTCTATAATTGAATATATAATTCGTTTTTACAAGTGTACAGAACTTGTCTGGATTAGAAATTTTTAACGGCTATATTATATAAGGTCCTATATTAATGTTGTTTACAACCTCCTTACCTTATATTGTTTAAAATATATGTACATTATGTTTTACTATATCTTTTATTGTTCGGGTTTTTCTTTGTTGTTCTCATAAAATGATGTTTTACAGCATGATATGTCTATTAGCTATAAGCATAGTCACAAAGGTTGTTACTGTATGATTTACATACACTTGGTCATAAATGTAGTATACATACATACATATATATATATATTTAAGTAAGCTTTTGGTATTGATCATCTTGTGAAGTCTGCATATATAATAGCATGCAATTTGTACATATAATTGTTCATTTGTATATATGTATATATATATATATTCAAAGTTATTGTAGGTAAATTTAGTAAATCTGGTTTTCACTTTCTTATGTATTAGATTTTATATTAGTATATCTATATATATATATTGATTTAAAAAAAATATAATATGTATATGTGTTTGATTTCAAGGTATATATATTTTAATCTAGGATTTATTTAAATGTATATGCATTTTGAATATTGGGTTTAAGGAAAATATTAATACAATATACATCTCGTCTAAATTTCTTTTTTTTATCAAGTTAATTTGATTCGTCCCCATCAATTTCTGTTATCAGATCTACTTGCTGAATTCGTGCCAATATAGCTTTGATCTGAAATTCGTGCTTGGATTCGTAACTCAATGTCAGTGCCTGTATCAGTGCGCGTATCCGTGTCATCTCCCGTTCGTCTCTAACCTCGAAAGGTGAGCAATCACTCACGATTAACGTTCTTTTATTTATTAAATTTGATTTCAATTGAAACGACAATTGAAATAGGCTGCTGTTAGATATTTACACTGTTATTACCTGTATCAGTTCACCTGTGGCTTCTGACACATTTATTTGTTAATTATACGATGATAATCCTGTTTGATTGATAATTGATTGATTGTTGTTGTTTATATTGGATGTTAAATTGAAATGTATAAAGTGATAAAAATTATGCAAGTAAATTTGACGTAGGATAATTGAAATTAAAATCGATTTATATGTTAAATTTGATTAGTTGAATATGACCCCTTTTAGTTGTTAAATTTATTGACATGTAGAATAGTGATAATTACACCTTGAACCGTTGAACGTATATTTGATTAATTGTTGTAGTGTTAAAATTGAAATCGAATGACAATTGAAAAACCGTATAAATATTAGTGTAATAATCTTTAATCTACATGAAATGATAGTGTAGATTCTAGAAATAATTATATTAATTTGCACAAACAACAATGTGAATTAATACGATTGTTTCAGGATTATTGAATTGATTATTGGATTGTTATTGATTGTTGTTATTGCTTGTTTATTTACTTTGACACCATCCCAGTTATCACACTGCAAGTTCCCTTTGTTATGCTTTGATTTTGAATTGAATTGGAATCGGGTTGAAATGATAAATACCCAAATTGAACTTTGACCTAGGATAGAGAATTAAATAAAACCCGATTGGTCAATAATTTGATTTAAAAATAAACGAAGATTTTATTTGAATAAATAATATGGTTTTGAAATGAAGTTGAAATTTGAATTTTTAATGAAAGGAAAATGTTAATATTTAATAATCTGAAACAAAATGTTAACAATGTAATTGATGGAAGAATGTTGTTTAATTTGAGAAATGATTGAATTGAGTTTGAAATGATTAAATAATTAAGTTTTAAATTATAATTAAGTTTGAAATTATTAAACTTTGAAATGATTTAATAATTAAGTTTGAAATTATAATTAAGTTTGAAATTATTAAACTTTGAAATGATTTAATAATTAAGTTTGAAATTATAATTAAGTTTGAAATTATTAAACTTTGAAATTATTTAATAATTAAGTTTGAAATTATAATTAAGTTTGAAATTATTAAACTTTGAAATTATTTAATAATTAAGTTTTGAATTATTTAATACTTAAATAAGATTAAATTATTTAATGATTAGATTGAATTGAAATTCTTTAATAAGAAAATTGAATTTTTGAATAAGGGAATTTTACTTCGTAAATAATTGAAATTGAGTTTCTTTATTAATTAGGTTTTGGAAAATTATGTAAGTAAGTAAATAAGTGAAATTGAATTTCTTTAACAAGAAATAAAATGTGATTTATTGAAATTAATGTAAGACTTGGAATTTAAAGAATTTGACTTGACGAATTTAATTTAATTCAAAATTGTAAGTTTTGTTTTAATGAAGTTGAACTTAAGAAATTGATTTAATGAATTGGCAATTTAATAGAAATTGTTTGGAATGATAAAGTAACTTAATGAATATTGAATGAAATCAATAAATGAGTTTAAATTGATTTGAATGTTAAATAAAATTTATTTAAATGATTTCGGAATGAAACTTATATACGAATTTAAATTGATATTTGAATTGTTTTAAATAAAGATTGAAATTGAATTATAAGATTTGAAATTATGAATTTGGAAGTTTTGAAACGTAAATTTTGGAAATTGATTTTGAAAGAGAAATGAAATGTTGGTATACAAATTCTAATTGAAATTGTAATTGATTTGGTTTTTGAAATATATCAAACGACCAATCGGTGTAATAATTACGGAAGTTATTAAAGAGACCGGAATCGGTTATGGATATACTCTCTATCTAAACCGAAAACCACTTTAATAACTATACGCGGAGTGATGATCGAGAATGAAGTGGTTGGAATGATGTGCGTGATGACTAAAGAAAGAGAACGATAATGGATAGCCTTGACACTTGTGTCAAATTAGAAATGACTAAAACAGGAGCCGTGCCGGGCCAATAGAGGATTAGCTACCTCAAGTGGACACACTTCTTCGAACTACTCATTACTTGTTGTCGATTGGTGCACCCTTGATTTTGGAAGTGTTGTTTCACGGTGTTGCGGGCGCTGCGGCGTTGCGTTCTCACTAGTCCGGATCAGGCGAACGGTAGTATCACTATCTTGGGTATTGCCTCATGTGCCTTGTCATACTTGTATCCCTTTATTCGCGATCACTACGAATTTGTTTTGTACCTTTAGTATATGGATTGCCCTCTGGTGACTTCCGGTTTTGGGGAAACTACGGTCTTGTATATGCTTTTGGGAATAAAAATGTGTTAAGGGTGGAATGGGCCATGACTTAACACTATTTTGATATCTTTATATTACTGATAGACATTATCTACTTATCGTACACTACTACATAGTAGATAGTTTGACGGATCCTTAAAGGATGGTTATTCCAAACATCCTTTGAGTTAATTGTATTTCAATTGTTATTTCACTTGAGTTGGATTTATTAATATAAGAATGTTAATCCTGACTCGAGTGTCTTGTGTTTTGCTTTACGCTCGGGTCAGACTGAGTGTACCAGTATTCGAGACTCACCTTTGGAGTTGGAGCTTTGCTTGAAGATCCAGCCATCTATTCTGCTTTCAGTATTCAATGATTCCAGTGATGTATTTTGAATTGTATCTGATGTATCGTGTTACTCTTCCGTTGTATCTGTTTTAACTCTAATGTAATTTATACATTTATATAGTAGCTTCATGAACTACTATCTCTTTTATTCCCACTGCATTTATTACTCTGTGTCTGTGATCTGTGATTATATTTATTTACTGTATATGTTCAATTTTGCCAAATTTAAATTAACAATGCGGTATTTTGAGCAATTCAACTCCGGCATGAGTGTCTACCTATACACTTATAATGGATGCGAATGGTCCAAAATATCGGGTCGTTATAGTTGGTATCAGAGCTTTGGTAGCTCTAGGCAAAACTTAACATATAGGGTAAATGTATTTACAGAATCACTCTCATTCGAGTTTCAATCTCTTTCCTTGACTCAATTCCTTTCAATTTTGGAACGTTCCCCTCGGTTCCGAAATTCATTCGTGTCCTTCACTATTCGTCTTCTTTCAATTCTGGAGCACCCCATAACTCCATTTTGAATGATATCTATAATAGATCGGCGGTCTCGCCAATCTTTGAATGATTCGTAAAGAAGCAAAACTCCTTTACAATAGGCATTGATTTACCGGAGATTTCTGTATCCTCGGTTTACGATGCTATCTATCTCCTGCTATACCTGAATTCTATTTCTTGAGATCGAATGTCGATTTACCTCGGAATTCTACACCGATCTTATTTTTGAAGTCACGGTTGACCCGGTTAAGGTTGCCCGCGATTTATATAAACTTATCCATCGACTTATTTTGTTATTTAATTATCTCGTCTTTGTTCAAACCTATCTTCGAATCGAAATTCTCTTTGATTTGAGTCTATCAAAAATATTGAATTCCTACCCTTGCTTTGAAATCCATTATTGTATCGTTAAGTGAAGAAGTGTATTGTAAATTAATTTTAAAATGTTTTTTATATTGTGTTGTTTGAGTTGTTGATGTTGATTTGGGTTTTCGATCGATTCGTCTGATCAACGCTATCGATAGGATTTCCATAACACTTGAGCATAGCAAACTGACACAATATCGTTTTCAAATTTGAAAAATAAAATAAAAGTTTGGTATGATTATATTATATATAAATATAAGTTTTCTGAAATTAAATTGTTAATGAATTTGTTGTCTGAAATGATAATATTTGATTTTCATTTATTGTTTTGTAAACCATTGATTATTGCATAATATAAATAAATGAATTTATAAACTTGGTTATAAATTGATTGGAATTTGAAATGAATTTAATTCAGAAATTTGAGAATTTATTAGTTTCCGGTGATTTCGAACTTTGGGTTTTAAAATTTTAAAGTATTTATTATTGAAAGTATTTTCGAATAGAAATCGTTTTCAAAGGATTTTTAAAAAAATGTTGAAATCAGTGCTCTTCTCTTTGTCGCTGGAAAATAATTTCGGTGATGGCGGCCGCATCATCGACATTCATTTTCGAGTTTCGAAGTGGAGATACTATTCTGTAGCTTTGCTACGGTTTTGTTTTGAAAAATATATTTTTGATTTGAATTTCTTCAGTATAATTTGATTTATATATATATAAGTATCTTATTTTAAAATTTAATTTGATTTGATATAAATATATTATATATATCTCTAAATTGTTTAAAGTTAATCAGAAATCTAATTCTTAAATTTTGTTAAACGATGATTTTAATTATAAATAAAACCAAAATTTGTAATAAATATTTAAACTTGAATAATTGAATTGGGAAAATTTTATTTGTATATTGTTCAACTGCATTCTAATACAACTTACCTAAATCATTTAGAAGTTGAATATGTAATTGGATAATATATAAGATAAATTGAATTATAAAATTTGAGTGTTATAATAAATGTTATACACTAAATTTTGATTATAAAGATGTCAATAGAGTTAGATAGGATAATAAGTAAACTCAGTTAATAATGAAATAAATTTACTTTGAAAGAATTAATAAATTTGTTTTGAAAAAAATTAATAAATTGAAATTTGATCAACTTATGAAAATACCTTGAATTTAAAAGCAATTAGTAAATATAAATTAATTTAAATCGAAACTTTTATGGTTTAAATTAATTTATACGGGTTAAATATATGTGATTAGATATATTAAGTAGAATAAATTTAACAATAATTTGGAATAAAGAATAATTTAAAATTTGTTGAAGAAAATATGATTATAATAAAAGACTATTCAAATTTATGGTTTTATAAATTGTAAATTGAAGATAATTGGATAATAAGATAATGAATTTAGAAATAGTTGAGATTGATTTTAGTGAAATCAAATGGATTAAATCAATTATTGAATATCAATTAATTTAAATTTGAATTTATATGGTTTAAATTAATTGTTATTTTGTATTTCAAATCTGTTTTCTTTCTGGTTGTTTCTATTCTCCTACCTCGTTCCTTTTCGGGGACGAAAAGTTTTGAGTGGGGGAGAATGTAACGACCCATAAATTTCAACGGTTTTAATAACGTAATTAGTTGAAATTTTTTGAAATTTTAAACGATAAAATTTTGAAATAAAAATTTAATATTTGTAATACGGCTAGTTAAACATAGCAACTGGTAAATTTTCGTCCGAAAATACGAAAGTTTATTTCGCGCGTAAATTTACTTCAATTTAATCAGTTAAAAAGCGTTGAAAATAAAATGTTTCGGAACCTAAATATTTTTACACAGAAAAATTCTAAACCATCTTCTGAGCAAGATGTCAGTTTGTCGTTTTTCCAAAGTCGGACATCTTTGGCTCCGTCGATCTTATTTTTCAGTGTTTTTCTTGCATTTTTCGTAGTAGAAAAATTCGAATTTTTATAATTCAATCAAAACCACTGATATCTTTATACCATTTTGACCGTCTCGTCGTGCTGATATTCACAGTATATTCATTTCCGTATTTCGGTATCCGTCACGCGATGAAAACCGCGAAACGGATAACCGTATCAGTACCGCTTCGAACTTTCTGAATTTATTTATCGTTTCGGTCACCATTTAAATTTCATAGCGTAAATTCCAAAGACCATTAACATTTATTCTCCATAAATTCAGAGACTTGGTTTTTCCCACGTTTTCAACTTATTTTGCTATTTTATTTTGACCTGTTCATTTGCCTTTAGCTTTGTTTGAACCCATCCCTATCTCTGTTCCATTATTAGAAGAAATTGCAATGACTGTTCATCTCATCACCCTAGCCTATTCATTTCCTTGAAGTCTTGAACGTGCCCATTCATTTTAGCATTTATATTTTTGGGTTCTGTGAAAGCTACTCACATTTAACATTGGGTTCTCTGACCTTTCACTTTCACCTCTTATCCTCTCGTGCATTTTTCTTTTGTTTACGAATGCCTCCTTCCATTGCCAAATCCGGCCTCAACATTACTTCTACCCACGTCTCCTCTCTCCCATGGCCACCACCTTCACCGCACACGTCATCCCCATGCCGCCCATAGCCACCCTCCGCCGACAACCAGACCAACGCCATCACCTACCCACTGCCATGCGACCCTCCTCTCTCTCACCCTTCCTCTGCCCGCAACAGTGCGCCGCCTGCTCCACCGCGTAACGACTTCCCTCCCTCCTAACCCCTAGCTGTTTTTCCCTCTACCTCCGACCTTCCCTCAGACCCGCCTCCACTCCCACCAGTTTCTCCGAGCTCCTCCTCCTGCCGTGCAGTCCTATGACCTCACCTCCAACTTCCGAGACATGGCAGCCACCTCTGGTCGTGCCTCCCTCTCTACGGCAGCGAGCTCCACATCGCCTCAGTCTTCCACGCCCTCACACTCGTCAGTGGACCCCAGCGGCATGCCTTCCATCCTCCACAACCTACCTCCGGCTCCATATCTTCTGGCTTGTCAGCCACCGACCGAACAACCTCCAGACCCTTCACCTTTAGGCTAGCCTCCACCTACCATTGTCAGCCTTGCCTCAACTTCATCCGCCCATCCTCCACACCATCACCGAAGTCAGTCACCCAACAACCGATAATGACCGAAGCTCAACGCACCTCTTCCTTTATTTTTCTACAGGTGTGAGTTTGATTTATGTATAGCATAAGCTGTAGCTTTATTCATATATATAAATAATATTTGAAATATACAGTAATATGTTTGTTATATAAAAAATTTCATTAGTAATATTGTAACGTCCCAGATTTTCGCGTTCGAAAATCGACATCCATACTTTACATCATACTCGAATGTCGTAGATTCGAGCGTTCAAATCCGAGTCGCCGGAGCTTATAACACAGTTAAGTAAATATCACAGCGGAATAAAAAGAATATAGATATACAACATCTGATACAATATCCAGATACAATGAATATCTATATACATCAGAGATATGATACAACAAATAGCAGCGGAAAAGAAAACGATAACATCAGCAGCGGATAATCTCCATCTTCAAAGCACTAATCCAGAAATAGCTTGAACTCCCAATAACGATACACCAAGATAACCAAGTGCAGTCCGATCCAAAGACTGAACTAGCTCCAGATAACCTACTAAATCTGAATATCTGAAAAACCAAACTCTAGACTGCTCGTGTAGAAAATTTTGAGCATCCAGAGTTTAGGAAAGAAACAATAAACTCCGGATCAGTCATGGGACTGGTGTGAGCAACAAAAACAGTTTATCTTTAAAAAAAATAGCAGGGAATTTTAAAGTCAATTCGCAATGCTTTTAGAAAATGAAACTACCATAAGACCTCCCACCACACACACAATGCAAACGCAGAATTGGAGGAGATTTCTTCTTATGATAGTCAAAGATGCTTACTACGCAAAATCAAATCATTTGATATTATTACTAGTGCATAGTGTAGAAAACCATTTCGAAAGTAGAATATAAATCTTAGCCAGCATAGACATTTCGCACTTATGCGTACTATAGCTACCATGTTCAATAGCAGGTTACCACCACATTCCATGGCAGGTAATACAACTAAAACCGTACAGGGCTCGTATTGTTTTGTTTGGATTTCCAACAAATGGTCAGGCTAAGGAACTTCCTATTCCACGAAAGAAAAGCCTCTGGCGGGACGTTCCGAGAACCAACTGTTCTCTGCCAAACAAGGCCGGCAACCCCTTTTCCCAAGGGATAAAAGAAACCTCAGATATGCCACCCCCGGTCCTTTGGGACCTTTAACCGAGGTACCTCTAATCCAACATCACACGTCATAAATAAAGTGTGTCCACATGAGTAAGTATCTGGGCTCCATACCATGATACTACCCTTTTCCAGAAGGAATGGTCATACCCTAGGGGAGCTACCCCTGAAAACCTTGCCGCACAATTCCTGTTTCGACCATTACCGGTTTGTGAGGCTCGACGAAGTCTCGTCCACAAAGCTACGCTTTTTCAAAAAGCCACGCTTTGGGTCAACAGATGATCAACCTATGATCACAAAGATAAATGATCAAACAAATGATCATATCACAAATGATCAAACACTGATCATCACACAGCAACACTCAGCATGCCACATTACCAAATTGGGATATATCGCTGATAAATTTCAACTACATAACCACTGAGCTCGTACGTCTCAGAGAAGGGTGTTAAGCTAAGAGAATAAATTCTCCGCCACCAAACAGAAATGTATTTGAAAGAAATTGGCTTTATATCTCAAAGTGTAATGTCAGACATGTAACCATACAAGTCTGTTCCGGGTTCGAACAGAACCGAAGGCACTTCTTACGAAGCCCTTGCATTTCCGGGTATTCACGATCCCGTCCGGACTTCCCATCACAAAGGGTGATAAAATCTCTATATCGGGGCCATTCGATGCAGAGACATTCGACGAGTTGTCCTTTCGTTTTCGCAAATATCCGGTCTTCACCACCGGTCTTCAAATGCGATCCATATACGACGTATCACTATTCGGAATGGGTTATATGACACAAAGGTCCTCTCCCGGCTAAACCGAATAACGAGCGCAATCTTTAAAAACATATGGATATTGGGATTTCAATTAAGTCACAACTTATTACCCAAAACTTTTCATCAAATGGTTTAAACAAATTACCATTTTTAAATCTTTAAACCAAAAAGATTAATTTTAACAACCTTAAATGGTTTAACAATTTTCCACATTTTATCTTTTAAACAAAAGATTCATTCACAGATTTTCCAAATCGATTTCCATTTCAATTTAACTCGTTAAATCCTTAAGTCAAAGATTTAACTTATAGCTCTCAAAACTCGTTCCCAAAGATTCATTCATAGCCTTTCAAAACAATTTTATTTCAAGTTAGATTAACTCGTTCGGTCTTTGAATCAAAGACTCATTTCATAAATTTCAAAACATTTCAATTCTATTTCAAACTTGAAACCGTTCAACACAATTTGGAAATCCTTTCTTATGTGAAAGCTTTTACTATTTGAAAACAAATAGTTCCGTTTCGGAAAATCCAGTTATATTTACACGAGTAAAAACCCTTGAATTAATTTCAAATTCCCAAACCAATACTTTAAAATAGTTTAACCCATATATAACTTGTACAACATCTTTAATCCCTAGTTTCAAATCATAGAATTCAATTTCAAACTTGAATTCAAATTTAAATCAAATTATTTAAATTTCAAAACTCGATTAAGTTATTCAAAATAACTTTATTCTTAAACTCCTTTTCAAAATCTTAACATTTAACCCAAATTCATTTTCAAAATCAATTGAAATAAAAATTTCAATTTCAAAAACCTTAAATTTAAATTATCTGTGACTTAACTTATTTCCACGTGAAATCCATATTTGTGTGTGTATGGTGTAGTCCAGGGGTTTAACACAATAGTGCAACACAATGTATCATCACAGATAATTTATCACAGATCACAACATAAATCAGGGTGTATCACAAAGCATCATATATCAGGGAATATCAACAATTCACATTCAATACAATTCAAATATCCATAGATAAGATCAATTAATTATCTGATTTAATTAAATCAGATTAGTCACTAATCCTGATTAATTAACATTAATAAGTTACAAATCATTTTGATAAATTATTATTTAATCATTTATTAATTAACCATTAATAATAAATTAATTAACCTTTAATTATAATTCATCAACCTTTAATTATTAAATAGTTAACCTTTAATTATTTAATTCACCATTTAATTATCTTCAATCAATTACTTTGATTATTCCTCAGTAAATTATCATTCCTTAGTTACCTTTATTAATTAATTTAACCTTTAATTAATTATTCTCAAATTAATTACCTTAATTTATAAATCATATTAAATAATTAACCTTTAAACCGATTTCATAATTAATTAACTGCTTAATTGCTTTCATTAAGCAATTAACCTTAAGTGATTGATTACCTTTTAGATTACTTTTAATTACTTAATTAATTCAAAGATAGATCATTTATCTTGATTAATCACTTTATTATCATTAAATTCTTTAATTATCCACCCTAATTCATTAAAGATAAACCCTTTTTATCTTAATTAATGACTTAATTATATCATTAAAACTTCATTTGAAAACACTTAAGGATTTTTTTTTTCAATTATTTCAAAACCAAATCAAAATAAATATTTATCATATTTGAATTTAAAGTTTAAGTTTAAAGTTTGTTTGACAAAACATGATAAATACTTCACTTTCATTCTTAAGCTTTGAAAACTTGTTTACTTAGTTTTGAAAACTTTGTTTAGATTTTAAAACCTGGATCATGATTTACATTTTTTTAAATTTTGAAAACCTGTTATGCTTTAAAACCTAGCTTCAAGCTAAACTACCCCGAGAGCAACTTCGAGCTATGCCATCATCTTCCCGAGACAAACCCCAATTTCCCCGAGTACTTCCTCTCCTCGTATTATATTTTTTCCTTAAAAACAGTTTAAGTCTTAACTATTGCTTCCCCACGCAATCACGAAAGAAATACCCGAGCCAACCCACCTCCTACTCGAGTACCACTTCGAGCTTGACTTCATCTTCTCCCTTCCCACTGCAACGACCAAAGAAAACCCATTGATACGCCGAGGCACGGTGCACGTGCACACAAACTCGCCGCCCCTCCGGCCAACTTTGTCTTCGCTCACAAGTCGACGACGACCTATTCGAACCCTCAGACCACCCAGAATGATCAATCTCACCAGAACCCAAAATCGAGCAAGTCGATGTCTTCCTGAAATCAAACTCGGTCGACAAAATCACCTCATATCGACAATCCCATTCACCAGAATTCACGCCGTCTCGATCAAAGCCTCACCGATGACCCACGCTCTGATTCCCCCATCTCCGGTTCAACTCGATGCAATGGCGAACTCAAACGAACCCAAAACCCAAATGCTTGTTCCTCTGACCTTAAAACCCTAATCTTGCCTCGCAAAGCCACAACGATCACCAGAAAAATCTTGAACTATTTTTTTCTGAGTTCCCCATGCCACCAACTTCCTCCAGACCAAGACCCATCTCCCAAAGCTTTTCCGATCGTCAGATATCGGTGATAAACCAAAATTTGTTCAACTTTGATTTTCTCAGAGGATATTAAACTAAAAATTATGATTCTGGTCCCTAAATTCATCTTATACTATTACAAATCTGGTTGTGGAATCGAATCATAAAATTAAAATGATTGATTTTAACTATATTCAGATCATCACTGTATTTTTCTAAATTTTGGATTAATTATTAACTTAAAATTCTTGAAAGTATTTTTAGAATTGATACTATGTCGTTATAACCATATTTCATTCAAGGATCAAAACCCAATTCTGATTGTATGAGGAGATTTAGATTTTTAAAGTAGTTCGAACCTATGGAGATAACAGAGACAGTCTGTATATATTTATACAGATATATATATACATTTAAAACAGAGCAGTTTAAAGCATATATCCAGCTAAGATAAATCATGCAAACATGTCAAACAACTTCATTTCGAGCATCATCAAAATGTAAACAGATTCAAGCCTTTAGGTTTAGAAGTTTGCTCACCTGGGTATTCGCAACAGAGAAGAACAGAGAATCTGGTTTTAAAACTTCTATTATTATTATTTTTAAATCCTGGAAAATGATTTGAATGTGGAAGCTTGCATTTGTTTTTGATCTGAAGTTTGAAAACTTGATGTTGATCTTCCTGGAATGCTTGAAAACAGAGCCTGCCTTGATTTCCAGGTTTGCTAAGTTGATCATTCCAAGTTTTAAGATTGGAGATTATCTTTGTTTTTTTTAGTTGTTTGATTTTTCCAGTTGAAGCTGAAACTTGTACTTGCATTTGTTTAAGTTTAAGATGGACGAAATAAAATAAAAAGGCTTGATATAAGGGAGAGGTTTACCGGGTGTATATTTGTACAGGTTATTATATGGTTTTGTACACAGTAGACAGAGATCTTTTAATCTTTGTTGGCTGAAAATATAGTGTTGGTGGCTGATATCTTTGCATTTCGGCTGAGAAGATAGGGGGAGGTACTTTTGTTTCTTATTTTATTTACAAACTTATTTTTAGTTATGTTATTTTATTTTGTTGTTAGCTCGGCTGATATCTTGTGTACTTGCATAAATGACTTTTGTACAAACTATACTTGAATATATAAACTTGTTTATACATTATGAGCTGGAGGAGATAAGATTTGTTTAGTACAATATCAAAGATATTGTATTGCAGCCCACCCATGCTTTCTTCATGTACATATTGCTTCTGGAAAAGTGAACTTGTCCTTGCCTTCATATATTGAAACTTGCATATTTACTCGGCTGAGAGACAAGTTTGGTGTATTTGAGAAGATGTTAATAAATGTATGTCTTCTAATTTGTTTACAAGCTCATATTATTTGTTAATATGTATGTACAGATTTGTTTTGTTTATTCCTTTCTTGCTTCCTTTTATCACTTTACAATATTATTTTAAAATATGTTGTTTGAATTTTAACTAATTTATGTCTAGCTTAAATATTTATCATATATTTGTTGTTAGATTTTATTTAAGTGTTACTTTCATTTTTATAGTTCATCCCTCTTTTATTTCTATTTATACTCAATTATTTATTTTCCTTTAATATTATTACCTTATATTAACATCGATAAATTCAAATTATTATTCACCATCAATTTTAATATGTATTATTATCATTATTAATTATTATTAAACCATTTATTTAAGATTTAAATTCATATACAAAATTTTTAATTTAAACGATTTATACCGAATTTATTCGAGTTCGGGGAAACTCGCTTCTATTTATAATAAATTATACAATTTTAAATTCAAAAACTCAATTAATTATAAATTTAAATACTTATGAAATTTGGGGTCGTTACAAATATTCATCTATAACCTGTTTATATTAGTTGGAAAGCATATGTTAGGTGGAGGCACACATATAGATGTTACAGCATATCATTTTAGTGTTCAGATGTATATATATCATTTTATATCAGATCTATATAAACTGTTCGTTTGTAATATTGTATAAGTAAGTTTAGTTATACATATATGTGAAAGGGTATTGTTTTAATGAAGGTATGTTACATATATAGGTTGGACAGTATGAGATATTATATAAGTAGTATATAATTTGTCTACTATTGAATGTATATAATTCGTACAGTATGATATATATACTAGTGCATTGCAAGTCTATAATTGAATATATAATTCGTTTTTACAAGTGTACAGAACTTGTCTGGATTAGAAATTTTTAACGGCTATATTATATAGGGTCCTATATAAATGTTGTTTACAACCTCCTTACCTTATATTGTTTAAAATATATGTACGTTATGTTTTAATATATCTTTTATTGTTCGGGTTTTTCTTTGTTGTTCTCATAAAATGATGTTTTACAGCATGATATGTCTATTAGCTATAAGCATAGTCACAAAGGTTGTTACTGTATGATTTACATACACTTGGTCATAAATGTAGTATACATACATATATATATATATATATTTAAGTAAGCTTTTGGTATTGATCATCTTGTGTAGTCTGCATATATAATAGCATGCAATTTGTACATATAATTGTTCATTTGTATATATATATATATATATTCAAAGTTATTGTAGGTAAATTTAGTAAATCTGGTTTTCACTGTCTTATGTATTAGATTTTATATTAGTATATCTATATATATTGATTTAAAAAAAATACAATATGTATATGTGTTTGATTTCAAGGTATATATATTTTAATCTAGGATTTATTTAAATGTATATGCATTTTGAATATTGGGTTTAAGGAAAATATTAATACAATATACATCTCGTCTAAATTTCTTTTTTTATGAAGTTAATTTGATTCGTCCCCATCAATTTCTGTTATCAGATCTACTTGCTGAATTCGTGCCAATATAGCTTTGATCTGAAATTCGTGCTTGGATTCGTAACTCAATGTCAGTGCCTGTATCAGTGCGCGTATCCGTGTCATCTCCCGTTCGTCTCTAACCTCGAAAGGTGAGCAATCACTCACGATTAACGTTCTTTTATTTATTAAATTTTATTTCAATTGAAACGACAATTGAAATAGGCTGCTGTTAGATATTTACACTGTTATTACCTGTATCAGTTCACCTGTGGCATCTGACACATTTATTTGTTAATTATACGATGATAATCCTATTTGATTGATAATTGATTGATTGTTGTTGTTTATATTGGATGTTAAATTGAAATGTATAAAGTGATAAAAATTATGCAGGTAAATTTGACGTAGGATAATTGAAATTTAAATCGATTTATATGTTAAATTTGATTAGTTGAATATGACCCCTTTTAATTGTTAAATTAATTGACATGTAGAATAGTGATAATTACACCTTGAACCGTTGAACGTATATTTGATTAATTGTTGTAGTGTTAAAATTGAAATCGAATGACAATTGAAAAACCATATAAATATTAGTGTAATAATCTTTAATCTACATGAAATGATAGTGTAGATTCTAGAAATAATTATATTAATTTGCACAAACAACAATGTGAATTAATACGATTGTTTCGGGATTATTTGAATTGATTATTGGATTGTTATTGATTGTTGTTATTGCTTGTTTATTTACTTTGACACCATCCCAGTTATCACACTGCAAGTTCCCTTTATTATGCTTTGATTTTGAATTGAATTGGAATCGGGTTGAAATGATAAATACCCAAATTGAACTTTGACCTAGGATAGAGAATTAAATAAAACCCGATTGGTCAATAATTTGATTTAAAAATAAACGAAGATTTTATTTGAATAAATAATATGGTTTTGAAATGAAGTTGAAATTTGAATTTTTAATGAAAGGAAAATGTTAATATTTAATAATCTGAAACAAAATGTTAACAATGTAATTGATGGAAGAATGTTGTTTAATTTGAGAAATGATTGAATTGAGTTTGAAATGATTAAATAATTAAGTTTGAAATTATAATTAAGTTTGAAATTATTAAACTTTGAAATGATTTAATAATTAAGTTTGAAATTATAATTAAGTTTGAAATTATTAAACTTTGAAATGATTTAATAATTAAGTTTGAAATTATAATTAAGTTTGAAATTATTAAACTTTGAAATTATTTAATAATTAAGTTTTGAATTATTTAATACTTAAATAAGATTAAATTATTTAATGATTAGATTGAATTGAAATTCTTTAATAAGAAAATTGAATTTTTGAATAAGGGAATTTTACTTCGTAAATAATTGAAATTGAGTTTCTTTATTAATTAGGTTTTGGAAAATTATGTAAGTAAGTAAATAAGTGAAATTGAATTTCTTTAACAAGAAATAAAATGTGATTTATTGAAATTAATGTAAGACTTGGAATTTAAAGAATTTGACTTGACGAATTTAATTTAATTCAAAATTGTAAGTTTTGTTTTAATGAAGTTGAACTTAAGAAATTGATTTAATGAATTGGAAATTTAATAGAAATTGTTTTGAATGATAAAGTAACTTAACGAATATTGAATGAAATCGATAAATGAGTTTAAATTGATTTGAATGTTAAATAAAATTTATTTAAATGATTTCGGAATGAAACTTATATACGAATTAAAATTGATATTTGAATTGTTTTAAATAAAGATTGAAATTGAATTATAAGATTTGAAATTATGAATTTGGAAGTTTTGTAACGTAAATTTTGGAAATTGATTTTGAAAGAGAAATGAAATGTTGGTATACAAATTCTAATTGAAATTGTAATTGATTTGGTTTTAGAAATATATCAAACGACCAATTAGTGTAATAATTACGGAAGTTATTAAAGAGACCGGAATCGGTTATGGATATACTCTCTATCTAAACCGAAAACCACTTTAATAACTATACGTGGAGTGATGATCGAGAATGAAGTGGTTGGAATGATGTACGTGATGACTGAAGAAAGAGAACGATAATGGATAGCCTTGACACTTGTGTCAAATTGGAAATGACTAAAACAGGAGCCGTGCCGGGCCAATGGAGGATTAGCTACCTCAAGTGGACACACTTCTTCGAACTACTCATTACTTGTTGTCGATTGGTGCACCCTTGATTTTGGGAGTGTTGTTTCACGGTGTTGCGGGCGCTGCGGCGTTGCGTTCTCACCAGTCCGGATCAGGCGAACGGTAGTATCACTATCTTGGGTATTGCCTCATGTGCCTTGTCATACTTGTATCCCTTTACTCGCGATCACTACGAATTTGTTTTGTACCTTTAGTATATGGATTGCCCTCTGGTGACTTCCGGTTTTGGGGAAACTACGGTCTTGTATATGCTTTTGGGAATAAAAATGTGTTAAGGGTGGAATGGGCCATGACTTAACACTATTTTGATATCTTTATATTACTGATAGACATTATCTACTTATCGTACACTACTACATAGTAGATAGTTTGACGGATCCTTAAAGGATGGTTATTCCAAACATCCTTTGAGTTAATTGTATTTCAATTGCTATTTCACTTGAGTTGGATTTATTAATATAAGAATGTTAATCCTGACTCGAGTGTCTTGTGTTTTGCTTTACGCTCGGGTCAGACTGAGTGTACCAGTATTTGAGACTCACCTTTGGAGTTGGAGCTTTGCTTGAAGATCCAGCCATCTATTCTGCTTTCAGTATTCGATGATTCCAGTGATGTATTCTGAATTGTATCTGATGTATCGTGTTACTCTTCCGTTGTATCTGTTTTAACTCTGATGTAATTTATACATTTATATAGTAGCTTCATGAACTACTATCTCTTTTATTTCCGCTGCATTTATTACTCTGTGTCTGTGATCTGTGATTATATTTATTTACTGTATATGTTCAGTTTTGCCAAATTTAAATTAACAACGCGGTATTTTGAGCAATTCAGCTCCGGCATGAGTGTCTACCTATACAGTTATAATGGATGCGAATGGTCCAAAATATCGGGTCGTTGCATCATATTTTCATTTTTAAGCTCTTTAATTTTATTCTCAATTTCTAGCATCTCAGTTTCAAAGAGTTGGATTTTTTTTTAATTCAATTTTTTCAAAATCCTTGATTTTTTGAATCTCCTTTTCAAAATCGTGATTTAATTGAATAGTTTCAGATTTGTTCAAAATCACGTTTTCTTTTTCAAGGGTTTTGAAATTTTCATTGATGTCATTTAATTTCTTTTCAAAAATCACACATTTAGAAATTTTTGACTTTATAAAGCTATCCAACTCTTTTTGCAAAATATTTTTTTACAAATCAACTCAATTTTGTTTTTCTGTCAAACTAAAATTTTGTTTTCTAACTTTTGAAAGTTTTCATGAAGACGGGCAAATTATTTTTCATGATTCAAACACCTTTTGCAATTAGAATTTTTATTTTTCTTAATATTTTTAAGCTCATTTTCTAAATCATTATTTTTCTGATGAAGTTTAGCTTGTTCCCTTTCCAACTTATTAATTTTCAACTCAAGAGCTTTATTATTTTCAATTAATTTTTGGCACAAGAGAACTAAATTATTGATTGGAAAATCACTTATCTCATCGTCTATTGAACCTTCATCATTGCTGCATTTTGCCAGTCCTGTCAAGCACGTTTCTGAGTTGATTGTGGAGAACTTTTCATTGCTATTGACTTTTGCACCATATATTGCATCAAATGTATTCCAGATTTCCTGTGCATTTTCACAATGAGAAATAAAGTTAAAATTATCCTGATTAATATGAAAATATAGTATATGCATAGCAAGAGCATTAATCGAAGTATTTTTCTCATCTAGTATATCACAGCCATTTTCAATAATATCCCAACATTTAATATTAACAGATTTTAAATAAAATTCCATTTTTAATTTCCAATTCAGAAAATCTGTTCCATTAAAAACAGGAGGAATAATATTGGACTGACCCTCAGGAAAAGCATTATTAAAAGAAGCCATTTTAAAAATTCAAATTTGTAAAACTAATATTGGTTTTTGAAAAATCAAAATTTTTAAAACAAAAATGGCTTTTGTTCCTAGCTCTGATACCACTTGTAAGATCGATTTCACCCTAGAGGGAGGGGGGGTTGAATAGGGTGATACTATTAATTATATTAATTTATCGCGGAAGTATATAAAATAATTTCAACACAAATAATACTAGAATAATAGCAACACAGATAATAGCAGAATAATAAAAGCAGAAAATAGAACACATAGATTTACCCAACTTCGGCAAAACCCTGCCAACGTGCTACCCCCAAGGTTTCTACTAGAAATTAAGTAGTTAGACGCTTACACACGTAAACTCGCGACACCTGCTATCGACTAACCTAACTATACGCTCAAAACCCTGCCACAACTCAACCACTGAGCTGCGAATTCTTGAACTACACCACCGTAGTTCGTCCCCTAGTCACACGACTAGACTTCACAAATGATTACAAGAGAAATACAAAATTTAAAAGCAATTTAAAAACAATTAAAAAACAAAGCCCTTAATTAAAAAATAAAAGCCTAAAATTATGAAACTGGCCCAAATAAACTAAGTGGTAAAAACAGTCCTTTTTCTTTTATTCCTTTGACCGGTGTCTTTCTTCGTGAAAAATGTCGGCTTCTTGATTGTTTGTTCCTCTTCAACAAAAATTAGGGCTTTTGTAATCTGAAGAAGCGCCGACTTCAAATTGATCGATTGAATAGATATTTGCATGTAGCTTTGTTGATCGATCGTTTCTTTGTTGCTTAGCTTCGGCTGGTTCGATCGAGTTCGATTTTAATGGTATGTTATTTCCCTTTGCTTTTCTGGTTGATATGCTTGAACTCGATGATTTTGGTATGCCGATGATATTATGGTTTATATAGGGTTTATTTCCCTAAATTTCGTTCGTATATTTTATACGAATTCGTTTGATAATTTCAAGCTCGGCCACTCGATTTTGATTGAATGATGTGATTTGAATTGACTTGTTCAATTAGTACAATTTGTTGCTTGATTCTCACGGCTTCGATTTCTAACTTGTTTGACTTTGTATAATTTTGTTTACTTGATTAACACGGTGTTGATTAATTTGACCTTGTTTGATTCTTTATCTTGGTTACCACTGCTTTGTGAATTTGAACTTGGATTTTGTTCCGTTCTTTATTCTGTTGACTTTGGCCATTTGTGTTAAACTGGACTTGTTCGATTTTTCTTGCCTTGGTCACCACTGCTTTGCATTTGCTTTGACTTCGGCCATTTGAGACTACTGTACCATGATTTTTGAACTCGTCTGCATTTTTGGCTTGTTCGTAATATTGCTTGCTGCTAGTTACCGAGTTGCTCTGTTACTTGCTGACCACCTTGAACCACTGCACTATTCTGTCTCACTGTCATGTTGATATTGCACTTGTGCTTGAAGTCTGTAGCTTGGTTACTTGTTGTTCATGTAGATATGTACTTGTTTAGACTTCATGTAGGTTTAGTTGCCAGATCTAGTTGTTGTTTTGTAGTGGTGCACTTGATTTGAGCTTGCATATGGTTTGTGTTGTTGCTTGAGTCACTTTGTTGCACTACATATTCCAGTGTGCCATGACTTGTGTACTTGATCTAGTTACAATGGTGCATTTGAGTTCATTTGAGTTGCTATTTCAACTTCGGGTTGCACCACTACCAGTCTGAATAGTTTAACTGTTTGGTGCACATGTTTATTTTGTTCACTTTGATTTTGGTCCTATGTGTCTTGTGTACTTCATGGTTCACCTAACTTTTGCTTCACTTGAGTTTGTCTTCATGTGTACTCTCTTTCATCTGGATGCATTCACTATATTCATATGTGAACTACATTGATGTTACTTTTGGTGCACCACTTCATATATGCATGTTGCACTCTTTGTTGTATATTCATGTGGTTGTGTTCATTGTGTAGCCTGGTTTGACCACTTGCTGCATTGGTTTTATTCTCTGGTCTAGTACTTTTATTTGAAACTGCACCGGTACAATTTTGATAATTTGTTCATTTTGTTTGGGGCTTTTGTTTCCAATTTTGGTGTTGTTTTGAACATGGCCACTGCATTGTTGAGGCTGTGTTGTTTTATCGCTTTGATCAAGCATTTTCACTTGTACTTGACAATTTTGTATTGCACCTATGTTGAATCCAGCTTATAGCTCGGTTTTGACCTTGTGCTCGTGTCGTGACTTTATTTGTATTGTACTTGAGTTGAACCTGGCTTTTGATTGGGTTTGACTTTATGCTCACCTGTCCCTGTAATTTTATCAAGTGTATATTGGTGTGCACGGCCTTGTGGCATGTACAGAAATAACCGAGGAAAATAATATTTTCAAAATATATTTTATTTTATACTGCAAAAATATTTTCTTTTCAATTTTACCGCGTTAGTGTTTATTTTGCAGATCGCTAAGATGCTGCATTCAATCTGGAATGGAGTTGAAGAATAGTACGAGTGAATGAGTGGTATGTAGTGAGGTGCAAATGTAAATTGAAAATTGTGATGTAATCAAATTTGTATTGTAATCGAAATTGTGTATATATAGTGAGAGCTTAAATTTGTACTATTCAAAATTGTAATAAATATTTGTTTGAATAAAATATCCGTTTTAATTTAAATTCTATATTATTTATTTTATTCAACAAATATTTATTTAATTATGTGAAGAATAAAATAGTACAGTAACAAATACATTTAAATGAATGTATATATATGTTTATTATCATCAAATAAAAATCATGTACTAGCATATTCAACAATATCTAAACACTAGGGGTTAGATCCCCTTCCGAAAGTCGGATAGGAGAGAGCCCATTGATCGAGAGAAAATATTTGGAAAGTTTTGAATCTTCCATGAGCTGGAGGGACATGAAACAAATGAGTGCCGATGCCTTCGTGATTTGATAGAAGAATTGTTCGGAGTAACCAACTGCAGTAGTATGTGAGAAATCAAATTAAATGGTGCGGCAAGAGTAACCACCATCTACAGCAAACGCATTAAGGAACAATCCGGGATCTGGTTTGAGACTTGAAATCCAATGATCAGGATGATCGGAGGTCAGGTTCGACTCCCTTGCATCGCTTTTTCTTGCTTTGAATAATTATGATAATAATAACCTCATAACACTTACAAGTGTATGAGGCTCAGATTGGTCTATAGGAACGCTCTGAGTTAGATGTCTAAGATGATTATTTAGGACAATAATAACCTCGAACCGCTTACATGTGTACGGGACCTAGATTGGTCCTTAGGCATGCTCTAAGTCGGATGTTTGGGATTGGTAATTAAGTCTTCTGCTTGTTTGCTTTGTTTGAATAATTGACTTTTGAAAAATTCACATTGAATGTGATGACCGATATTGATCGCTTTAAGTCTAGTCCGGAGAGACCGGACCGAAGTGCAGGGTGCAAGTTCCCTGACCGAAGAGCGAGTGGATGGACTTGTACGATATTGATCACTTTAAGTCCCATCCAATAAGACGGGACCGAAGTGCAGGTGCAAGCTCCCTTGTCGAAGAGCGAGTGGATGGGTTTGTATGAAAAGTAAGTCCCATCACCAGAGAGTGAGAGGATGGGACTACTTGGTAGTTGAGTTACTTTGCCGAGAGCAAGCCGGTTCAGTAAGGATCCAGAGAGATCAAAACTCTAGATTCGGAGATGAACGATCGGGAGAGATCGAACCTTAGATTGGAATTTAAACTGTCTATTGAGACCGAATCCTAGATTGGATCATGATCGATTTGGAGAGATCACACGTTAAATTAAATGTATGATGATATGGAGAGATCGAACCTTAGAGTAGAAACATATTTGATTTTGATAAAAGGATTTGAATGCCTTGTAATTAAAGTAAAACAGGTAAATCTCGGATGAATACAGGATGACTTTGATACGTGATGTAATAACTCTGAATGAAATCGGAATGATTATGATGTATAAACAACACTTAAGTAGAGAATAGAGCCTTTAACTATTATAGGTTTGGAACAGCCTGTGATTTGCAAGAGAATCCGAAGGAACTGGATGGTTCACCAAGAATAAGACTAACAGATAGCCAAAGAGCTCAACTATCAAAGACTGATTACTGGAACTTTTTCTTAAGCAAAGCACACCTTACATTTGAAAGGCATACTTTAGAAGAGAAAATGTTAACCCGCTTTTGAGTAAAAGCAGATTTCATCTGGACTTAGAAGATCAAAATGAGGATGAAACAACTTGAGAATTGGCAAGCATGCTTAGATGAAGCAAGAAAATAACTCGGAAAAGTTTCAACTCAAAGTGATCAAAGTAAACAAATCGGCACCGACTTGTTCATGTCGATGATGAGTTTTTTTGCACCCATTCCCCCATTCCAACTTCTTACAATAATTACTAACCTTTTTTATAAGTGTCCAATCAATTTCCAAAGGTACTGGATGACATATTCCAAGTATCGAAGAGTTAATAGCTAAAACGACAGAATAAACCAAGCAATGAAAGAACGATCATCAAAATCAACCAACCATCGAAGAAAACAACATGGAACGCCGCAAAATGAAGCAGGAAGAAGGATGCAACAAAATTCAAAGTGTTTTGTACCAAGGAAATATGTCGGCACCAACATGTTCAAGTCGGTATCGACATGTTTGGTTAACTCGTGATGCTCTATGATTTTTCAAGTGACTTCGGGCCGATCTATGGACTTTTCTCTAAATGGACTTCTAACCCGATACAACTGTTTCTCTATAAACACCAGCCCACATGCAACCAAAAAGTGATATTTCTGCTTAATCTCTTCCCTGATCTTCAGCTCTTCACTTTGGATATGATCTTTCTACCATTGGAGACTTCTCTCTTTTCTTCACTCCTATCCTCTACCTCTCAAACTCTTTAGAAACATCATTGTAATCTAAGATCCACTTGACTGTGGTCAGATCTAATATAATTAGTTGTAATCCACAGAGAGAACGACAAATAAAAAGGTTGACATGGACGTACGTCGGAGATTACGTCGAACCACAATAAAAATTCCTGTGCATTCTTTACTTTTTTGCTATTCTTACTTGCTTGATCTGGGATTTTAACTACTTTTACATTTATTTTGAAAGAACCAGTGCTATCATTTGATTTTCGGGTGTTGATCCATTTTTTGGGTTAACAATAAACCATAATCTTGATAAACAAATAGATGATAGTTTTTGAAAGTTTATACCTTCAGAATTACATCCTCATCTGTTTTTATAGTTATCAGAGATTGATCTATTTTTCGAATATGAATGCAAATGTATTTCAATTTTTCAGATATCTATTGAGAAACTTATATGACATAAATCATATGTGGATGTCAGGTTTTAGTTATGGATTCACATTAAGCAAAAAATTACGTTAGATGTAAGGTTGCATCCATTTTAGATGGATGTTGTTGTGATTTTTGATACATAATCATATTTAAAGGAAATAATTATAAAGACGAAAAACATATATTTAACTTGCCTAAATTAATAGCCCATATTTGGATGTACATATAATAATAGAGGAGAAGACGTTCCTTAATTTTTTCATTTAGGTTAAGGAAATTATTGTTCTAGGTTTTCGCTTTGAGTTTGGTACCCAAATTAGGGTTTTATATTTATTTTTGGAGAGATTAATAGAATCGAGGTTTGGAGGAAATTATTTATATATTGCCTTTCTTCACTTCTTACCTGTTTTCAATTGAGAGATCCTTAGGATAACCTTAAAAATTGGTATCAATGGCTACTACATAATTTTCTGAAGAGTTACGGACAAGATAGGTACTAAAAAACCGATGAGAGAAATTAGGGGTTACAGAAGGTAGAGATGGAGGACATCTAGTATCTTAGTGATCTTTACCAATCATTGGAGGACAAAGACGAGAGACCTGGTGATACAATAGAAACAAAATAGGAAATTTTGGTTAATAAGGGTCCAGTAATTATTCGATTCTTTTTGAAGAATCAGTATTTCATATTGTTGCTAATAAAATATTTGCTTATGCAATATGGAAGAAGTTGGAGGAAACTTACACAAATAACTATGCAACAATTACGAATTTTCTTATAAGAAGGTTGGTAAATCTGATGTTCATGGAAGTGAGTCAATTGAAAAGTACCTTAATGACTTTCAAGGAATTATGATCAATTAGCAGCCATGAATTACAAGGTTGATGATGAAACATACGTATTGATGTTGATGAGTACTTTGCCAGAGATTTGGGAAACACTTGTGGTTGCGTTAAACAACTCAAAATGTAATAGAGTTGTTTCAATGGGTTTGTTAGTTAGTAGTCTTGTTAATGAGTAGATGTAGAGAAGGAACTTAATAGTAGGAAATGTCAATGAGAAAAGGAAAAAAGCAACTCGATCGAAGTGTAACATCCCACCTTTTTGGACGCTTTAAGCAGACACGCATGCCAAACTTAAACCATTCAAAAGGGCAGATTGTTATTGGGGTAAATAAGAAAAAGAGAAAGTAATAAAAAAAAACAGAATCTCACAGCGGAATGACAAAATATAATAATCAAATAACAGTTCATGAAGTTGTTTATAAAACATTTGATTATACTTATACAATACAGAAATCAGAGTTACACATATCAGAGATAAATACATAACATTGCAGCGGAACAGTATGATGCAGTGGAATAATATGGTAAATAATAATAATACAATCTTCGTCTCCGTCTTCCGGAAATAAGGTCTTCAAATCCTGAAATGCTCAGGCTGACATGAGCGAATTGAAAAGACAAAACACTCGAGTTAGAACTAAAAGATCTTATGTGAGTTAAATAAACGGTAAATAAATATGAGTGTAAATGGCGTCTAAGATGTTTACGGGGTTTCACATCTCCTATCTAGTGTCTAACATGGGTGCAGTAACTTAAAAGATGTTCGGGATTCACATCTCCTAAGGATCCGTTAAACAATCTACTATGTAGTATAATGCCGCTTAACCACATTCACTTTAAAAATCGAGAATTTGAATATAAACCCATCCATTTTACTTAGTTTGGAATTTAGAAGAAAATAGTTTTAAATAGTTATAAATAGTTAATATAGATTTTAAAATAGGTTAAATATAATTAAAATAGATTAAATAGTTTTAAAATAGATTAATTAGATTTAAAATAAGTTAAAACGGGTTAATTAGTTTAAAAGTTGAAAATCTTAATAATTAAAGTCTTTAAAATGATATATTTTTAAAACAATTTATATAAAAATATGAATTTGAAATTTATATCAATTTAAACTATTTATTCCATTCCAGTACATTTGGACCATTTTAATATTCCAAAACCCAATTTCAAATTTCCCAATTCCAATTCTCAATAAAATATTTAATTCAATATCGCCTCCAATCCATGTTCGAAATATCAATTTAAATTACTCCAAATTAAGTATATTTCAAAGTTATATTTAAAACAACTTAAAATAATTCAATTCTGGCATATTTCACTTTTTATTCCAAATTCAACTTTGAAATTTCAATTAAATCCTTTTAACAATACCTTTAAACCAATTCCAATTTTTATCATAAACTTGAATTTCGATAATAATTCAATTCGTATAAATCAATTTTTATTTCAAAATATCATTTAAAAGGATTCAAAAATTTAAAGCTTTAAAATCATTTAATTTAACCAATCCGGTGTCCGTATATAATTCTCTACCCTAGAGTCAAGTGATACGGATATTTATCATTTCAATCCGCAATTTACAATGTTACGGTTATATATCATTTCAAACCGCAATCCCGAATTAATAATAAAATCCATAAAATCGCTTGAGTCTATCATTTCAACCCATAACGATTTTTCCTTAATCTATTGATCATTCGGGTATGTATCATTTCAACACATAGTGAACTTGCAGTTTATAACGATATAAATTAAAACACCCATTCATCCAATATCAACAAATCAAACATTCATTACAAACATCATCTAAATCAATCAATAAATATCAATATAGAACTGATAATCAATAACAGGTATTTAACTGGCAATTTATATTCAATAATAAATTAAATAACGATTTAATTCAAATAAATTCAAGTTAACCGAGATGATGATTTAAAATATATCAAACAGCCATAAATAAATTTCTAATCACATCAAAAATTAATTTAACAAACATAAGAAATTTTAGAAGTTGTGAGTGGGTTAAAACACTCACCTTTTTGAATTTAAATCGAATTTAAATCCAATTTAAACCCAAAATTTGAACGGTCTCAGAATTCGTCCAAACCAGCGTCAAAGTGTCCGAAATTCTGATACGATCCCAACGCAAGAAATCATACGTAAAACGGACCTTGTATGTGAACGTTATTGATGTTAGAGCGAGTTGAAAATTAAATTCAAATAAAAAAATAAAATAAAATAAATTGCCAAAAATCAACACGTCACCTTCGTTGACCGGTTCGCAAGCCCTAACCCAGTCAACCTCGACACACTAAGACCCAAAACGCACGTGCTCGAACAAGCTATCACCACCATACACGCCGTCGTTCGATCGTCGCCGGCAACATCTGCCATCGCCGCGACCACGGCTGTCACCTCGATCTCCCCCTGTGCGGCCATGCCGACAACGAACAGAGGCGAAAACGCCTAGCCACCGCTCGAAAATCAAGACCTAATCAAATTATTTCGCTCGATTCGACCGTTGAATCGACGAACCCATTACACTGATGAGTTGCGTGCGACGATCTCCACAGCCCAGTACCCTTCAATCGACGATCGGTCGTAGTTGATCGCGACTCAATGAACGGCCGCGATTTATTCTTCAATTTCTGGAAAAATAGTGGTTCAACTTGGAAAATGAATTACAGATCTGAGATGCGCTCGTCGAGAGCTTCAAATCGATATATAATTCGATATAGTTTGAGGAGTTTGATTTTCAATTTGATTTTTGATTTGGATTTGCAATTTGGGAATTAGGGTTTGCAGCCATTGGGAAGAGAGGAACAAATGGAATTTGTACGTTTAGAAATGAGGAATAAGAAGTGACTAGGGTTTATAAAGAGGTATTTATAGACAAAGTTGGAAACAGAAAGAATGGACCAGATTGATTGAAAGATACACGACCCGAAAAGCCCGTTTTGACTCCGGAACAAAAATGGATCATCCCATATACCAAAATAGATGTTTTTGATGATTTCAAATTCAATGGAACATGTTTAAAGTCCTAATTCCATCGTATGAAGAAGTTATGTTAAAATCATCTTATTTCAAATTGATTTCAATTAAATTAATTTCTAGGCATTTGGAGCCCGTGCGATCAACCGATAGGTCCGATCGACACGAAACTTGAAATCCTACAATAATTCACCGTTACGGATCCGATGGAACTGGTTTCATTGGAATCCGAGTCAGTGGCCAAAATGACTATTTTCACATTAATTAAATAAATTAATATTAAATTAATTAAATCAAATTTTCAATTCCAATTCTATAATTAGCAATCTTTATCATTTTTTATTTCTTAAACATTCACAAATAATTTAAACAAATTAAATACCAATTTAAAGTAGATAAACTTACCAATTACAGTATTTAACTTAAATTTCAATAAAATCCAATTATTTAAAATTTAATTTGAATAAATCGTTTTAATTTGATTTCAACCTTTATACTCAACCAATTTTAAATCTGATAACATAGTTAGCATTTGTTTTACATTTCATTACATTAATATACCCAAATTTTCATCTTTATTTATGTTAACCAATTTATTTCCATTAATCCATTTAATTGAACTTCCATCCTATTATTCAATCCATTATTATCAAACGGATGAAACTTACATTGGTTCACGATCTATTACATTAATATTCTCAAATTTCATCCTAATTTCCATTTAAGCAATATTTAAATATTTAATTTCATTTATTTGCAATTAATCCAATTATTATAGTTTTAAATTCCAATAAATCGATAAATCTTTATTTCCATTCTTTTAATTCAACAAATTTTCAGTCCAAAATCTTTCCTCAACAATGGCGTCCAGATCTGGAGACTAGGGTTTACCCTAGTTCTCCTCTTTCTCCTTCTTTTTTCTCTTTCTCACTTCTAAATTTTCTTCAATCTTTTCTCCTCAAACTCTTATCGCCATGAGCCCTTTGCGGGATGATGAAGGTTGGGAAGAGGTGCGTAGGAAAAGGGGTAAGGCTCCCATGTCGGCTGGATATGAAGCTAGGTTAAATCTGGGTGGCCAGTTTTCTGGATCGGATCGGAATCAGATCAAAGCCAGTCAGGTCCGCAAGCTAGGAGGTACTGTTTCGGAGGCTTTCCCAGGGCGATCTTCATTGAAATTCTCGAAATCCTCTAAGCAGAAAGCTAATCCTGCAGGAAATTATGGGAAAATTAAATTTACTGTTTCAGAGAACGCGAAAAAATTTTCATATAGTGAAGCAGTCAAAATTGGAGCTGTAGGTGATCTAGGTAACCTAGATCTGGAATTCATTGAACCAAAAATATCTGGTGGCAAAAGGATAGGTTCTCTCTCAGCTGATGCTATCAAAGAAGCAGAAGGTGGATGGGACTTATGTATTTTACTGTATGTCGTTGGTTACAAACCGTGGCTTAAAACTTTTGAAGGGTACGCCAACAGAGTATGGTCTACTCAGAAGCCGTTTTCTGTTCATTCGAGGAATAATGGTTTTTTCGTGGTAAGATTTGGATCGGATGAGGACTGTAATAAGATTTTGAAATCTGGTCCTTGGTTTATGGATCGGAACTTGATTATTATGAAACGTTTGTCCCCAGACATGAATACGGATAGGGATCTTCTCACTTCTCTGCCAATGTGGGTAAGACTCCCAGGCTTAAGTTTTAAACTTTGGGGCAATAAAGCTATTAGTGCTCTAACAAGTACCATAGGCCTGCCTATCAAGATGGATGAGGCTACGAAATCTAAATCCAGGCTAGCATATGCCAGAGTCCTGATAGAGGTTAATGCCACCTATGGTATGCCGAATACCATTGAAGGTATGGATGAAAATGGGAGAAGGTTTGTGCAGACAGTGGAATATGAAAATCCCCCTCCTACCTGTGGTAAGTGCGTGTGTTTCGGACATGTTACTGAAGAATGTCCTATGACACAGACATGGGTTCCTAAGTAGACCAAAAAAGATATTGCTGAAAAGGAAAACATGGTTGAACCAATTCATGTTGATTGTTTGGAAACGGAGAGTGAGGAAGTCGGAGAAGTCACTAATATTCCATCTAGCAATCAAGAGACCAGTGGAAGCATTCCAGAGGAGAGCCTGCAGTCAGTCGAATCTTTTAAGATCAATGAAGTGGTGAGTTTAGGTGGAGAAGTTCTTCCTCGGGAGATCCAAGAGAATGAAGTCTATTTGCCCAATGATGGGGTTCAAATTGGAACTCAGATTGTGTCTAACTTGTTAGAGCAAGCAGCCCCCGCTGTTTCAGGAAATAAGGAGATCAATATTCTTGAGAGTCAAGAGACTTTGGGAGACAGAGAAGAGAGCCCTTTGAAGTCTCCTATGGCTCAGAAATCAATTCTCAAACGTCCTTCTTCAGTGGACACTCAAATAACTCCTTTTAATTTACTTGCTAACGATAATAGGATTGATGATTGTGTAATTAATAATGTGAATCTAAGGAGAGGTACTGATTTATGTTTTGATGTGCAGGTACAGGAGGCCTCGAATTTGGACTCAAGAAGGACAGAAGCGATAGGGGAACAAAATACATATGACAAGGTCGATCTAGCCCAGGAGGAGCAGGCCATTCAAAAGTCCCAGGTTACAGAATTTGAGAACATTCAAAAGGACAAGTTAGTCCGTAAGAACCCTAAGTGGGTGCAGATGTTAGGTATCTCAGCGGAAGATACAGGTGAGTCCTCTAGTAGTAGGTCGCAGAGGACTCGAAATAACAAGACGTTTTAATGTCTATTGCATGTTGGAACGTCAGAGGGTTTCATAACCCTAACAGATTGAAAGAAATAAGAAGACTTATTGATAAATTTAGTATTAGTTGTTTTGGTGTCTTAGAAAACAAGCTCCTGTTTTCGGATATATTGGATTTGGAAAGAGGTTTGCTGGATGGTTGGAAAGTTATCAGTAATGTCTCATGCTATTATAAATGTAGAATCTTTGTTTTACTGGATGGGAATACTTGGGATTACAATTTTATTAGCATGAGCGACCAACATATTTCTATTGAATTGGTTGATAACTTGAAGTTCAAAAGCAATTTAACTTTCGTTTATGCTCAAAACTTTGTTCATCTCAGGTCAAGATTATGGAAGAATTTACAGGAAGACGCGATTAATATTTATAGACCTTGGTTGGTTCTTGGGGACTTCAATTGTATCCGATGTCCATCAGAGAGAAAGGGAGGTAATCCAGTGCCTTTTAGAAACCTATTTGAATTAGATGATATGTCTAACGACACAGGTCTTAAGGAGATCAACATTAAAGGCTTCGAATATTCTTGGTGGTCTGGGCCTAACCGAAACATATTTTCTAAAATAGACAGGGTGTTTGCTAATCTAGACTGGATAAATTTGTATCAGGATCTATCTGCAGAATTCTTACCTCCCTCTGTGAGTGATCATAATGCAGTTCTTGTCTCTCTTTCCCCCAAGCCGAGTGTTAAAAATAGGCCTTTTAGATTTATGAATCACTGGCCCCTTTGTGATCACTACTTTCCATTGGTTGAGAAATTATGGTCAGCTGATCAGAATGATCGTCCTCTTTTTCAAGTATTGTTCATTCTCAAGAAAATTAAAAAAGAACTTAAGCTTTGGAGTGCTGGCAAAAGCAACACTAAGAAAGAGGTTAATGATCAGAGAGAAAACTGTTCTAGACTTCAGAAGATTCTGGAAACATCTAAAGATCACAATTTAGCTATGGAATTTCAAAATGCCAGAATCAAATTGGAGATGGCTCTCAACAAAGAATTCCTAGACACCAAACAAAAGGCTAAATGTGATTGGTTGTTGAAGGGTGACGAGGCTTCTGCTTTCTTTTATGCTAAAATGTCTAGTAGAAGAAGTAGAAAATGCTTGTCTAACATCTCAGTTGATGAGGCCATTAATTTTTATACACAAGTTTTCAATCTCTCCTTAACTGACCAGTTTCCAGAAGTTATTTGTAAATCGTTAATATCTGAATATGGCGCGAACTTCTTGAATGAGAGTATTTCTTTGGAAGAAATTAAAGTAGCTTTGTGGAATATCAGTGATTCGACTTCTCCAGGTCCACACGGTTTTAATTCAAAGTTTTTCAAAACTCACTGGTCTCTTTCAAAAGAGTTAATTTGTAAAGCTTTGAATGACGTCTTCCTTAAGGGTTCTATATTAAAAGAGTGGAATCACACTTTTTTACACTTGATTCCTAAAAAAGATCACGCCTCCAGAATTCAAGATTATAGACCGATTGCCTGTTGCAATACATTATATAAAGTTTTTACAAAGATTCTGTGTAACAGACTGGCTCCTTTTTTGGATAAGTTGGTATCCCCTAATCAGTCGGCATTTATAAGAGGGAGATCTATAGGGGATGGAATTTTGTTCGCTCACGAAATTATTAGAGGTCTTGGAAGAAAGGATAATAAATACATGTGTATCAAGGTAGATTTGAAAAAGGCTTACGATTCGATTAACCAAGATTTTGTTATACACATGTTATTAAGTTTGGGCTTCCCAGACAAATGGGTGAAAATTATTGGAGATCTCATTACCACTCCAGTGTTTTCGATTATTGCTAATGGGGAATCTCATGGTTATTTCAAGAGCTCAAATGGCCTCAGACAAGGGGACCCTCTTTCCCCAATTCTATTTTGTCTGGTTATGGAATATTTCACGTTACTGATGGATGGCAAAGTCAGAGAAGGTCTCATTTCTCCTATCTCAGATTTTAATAACAAGTTAACTCACATCATTTACGCCGACGATATTATAATGTTCACTAAAGCAAGTACTCTTAATGCTTCAGCCATTAGTGATGTTTTTCATAGTATGAAAAGAGTAACCGGATTGGAATTAAGTTGTGAGAAGTCTAATGTTTTCTTTGGTAAAGGGGTTACCAACAGTACTGATATTTGTTCTATTCTTAATATTCAACAATCAGTACTCCCAATTAGGTACTTGGGCATCCCTCTATCTAGTTCTAATTTGAAGGATAGGGATTGTGATCTACTGCTAGAGAAAATAAAGACAAGATTGGCAGGATGGGAAACTAGAATGCTTAGTCTAGCTGGGAGACTAGAACTTATCAAATCTACCATTTACCCTATCATTCAATTTTGGATGCAATGTTTTTGTCTCCCAAAAACTACGGTACATAAAATAAAACATTTAATTCTTAATTTTCTTTGGAAAAGCCGTAGTAGTAAGATTCCCTGGGAAATTTTGTGCAAACAAAAAGAAGAAGGAGGATTGGGTCTGAGGAATCTAGAAGAGCTGAATCAAGCGTTATTCATTAAATTAATTTGGAAAATACTCAATGCTGAAGGAATTTGGGCAGATTTCTTAAAACGAAAATATATTGGAAATAAAAGTTTTTGGGATATCAATCCGAGAGTGGACGACTCGGGAGTGTGGAAATATATTTTGAAGAACAGACAAGCAGCTCTGAAGTGCCTCTCCCTTAATATAAGTGATGGTAAAACTACGTCCCTCTGGTATGACCCATGGTTGAATGGTAGCTCCATTATGGAGAGAATTGGTTTAGATACGGCTTTTAGAACTGGTACAGAACATTTGACTCTTGATAGAATTGTAAAACAAGGAGAATGGAAGTGGGATGAGTTCAGTTTCCTTCGGCAGATTCATTCGGAGATTGAAGGTGTTAAGATTTTTAAAGACAGAGAGCGGGATTTTTGGGCTTGGAAATGTTCCAAACACGGTCAATATCAGTTCAAACTAGTGTGGAACTCTATTAGGTCAAGTTTTGAATTAAAATCCTGGTCGTCATTAGTTTGGAATAAAATTCACGTTCCTAAAATGGCGGTTTGCCTCTTTAAAGCCATTAATGACTATTTGCTAACGAAAGAGCGATTAACTTTCAAACAGATTGTCGTTGACCCCTTATGTGTTTTCTGTAATAACTACATTGAAAATGTAGATCACCTCTTTTTTCAATGTAATTATACAGGACAAGTCTGGTTATGGAGCTGCAAGAAATTTTTTAGCTCGCCGAAAAGAATGTTCTCATTTATTCTAAGGGAAGACTTGCATAAAATTGTTTCTATCTCTAAATTAAGAAATCTCAACTCAGATCTGTTCCAATTATCTATCTCAGTTTGTATTTGGCATATATGGAAAGAAAGAAATGATAGGATATTTCTTAATAGATTTAATGACACTTCGCAGTTATGCTCTAAGATTTATCAGACAGTGAGTATTAGAATGGTTAAGTCTAAGCATTTCAAGCACTTGAAAGATACGTCGAACACAATTGCTAACAAATGGGGATTTACCTCGATAAGCTAGTCAGGGTTTCTTCGGGTTGATCATATGTATTGCTCCTCCTCGCTGCGTCCTTCTTGTGCCTTGATTCAGGTTTTTCTGCATCCTGTATTATCTTTACATTCATCTTACATCTATTTAATTTACATCTTACTTAATTACTTTCAAGCCTATTTGACCTAGTCTGTAAGCCTAAGAATGCAGGAACTATTGCTGATCTGCCATCTCTCTATTTGGTTCTCCACCTATTTTAACATATCTCGAGTTATTTTCAGAAGTCATAATTAACTTTAACATAGGAGAGTCAAAGACTTAGCTTGTTTGTTCTGAGAGGACTGGTTTTCCTGTGGTTTCTTTCTCAGAGGCGAGTTCGAAGGCACCATATAGCGTCCAAAGATTCCATCTTTTGACAGTCGGAGACTCCTTGAGCTTAGTCCTTCTGATCTAAAGGCAGTGACTTCTAGAAATCGAAGCCTTCAGTGTCGATTGATGAATTCTTGTCTTCAGTTCCTGTTTTGCGTTCTATACCCTACAGATCTGTTGTTAGAATCCATTCCAAGATAAAAGGTTCTACCTTTACGGGTTTAGAACACTTATCTGTTGCTGCTCACTCTCGTGTAGGATCTGATTAGCGGAATAGAGTTCCCTGGCGTGCTTCTTGCTTAGTCGTAGTCTAGCTGAAGGTTTTTGAAGCTGATTAGAGTTCGAGTTTGTTTTCATTTCCTCGCCGCCATTAATGTTTCCTCACCTTTGTGTTCGAGAGGAGTAAATGAAGTGGCTTCTCAAGTGAAGGCTCGCAGTTTCTACTTTTTCGAGTAGTCTGGAAGCTTCTAGCGGGTTTGGGTGTTTGTTTTGTTTTGCTTATTTTGGTTTTGGGTCTTGTTTTTAGCTAATATAAGTTATTAGGCCCGGTTTTGTTGGTTGTTTGGGTTATGTCGGTTTTTGTATATTCTTTTGTTTTCTTGGTTATTAATAGAAAGTTTGAACCCTTCTTCAAAAAAAATTCAACAAATTTTCATAATATGAATAAAATTAACATTATTTCAAAATATTAATTTAATTTACATTAACATAATATTAAATTATAATTATTGAAATTTATTTCCAATTTAAATTAACAGGCTAAATAGATAGGTAACATACAATAATTGTTACCGTTAACTTTTAGTCACATTAATAAGCTTTTATTACTTACAAATCAATGTTACCATTTATTTTCATAATACTAATTTCATTCAATTTCCATTAACTATCTATTATTTCCTTGGTTAATCCAATATTTCATTTATTCAGTTATCTTTAATTTACAACCAAGTATAGCATTTTTATTATTTCAATTAATTGGAATTTCATTCAATTTATCAAAAATTTACTTTAATTAACATTGTTGGATTTCATTTTAGTATTCATTTCATTATTACATTACAACTTTTTATTTCTTCCAATATTAAATAACAAGATTCATTAAATTAACAAACTAAATTATCGAAAATTTACGGGTTGTTACACTCTCCCCTACTCAAAACTTTTCGTCGCCGAAAAGGAAAATGGAGGGAAAAGAAGAATTTTGAAATCAATATATCTTATTCAAAATATTAAATTTATAAACAAATAAATTACAAAATCAAATAATTTAAATAGAAGATATCAATTTATAACAATTAAATCCTTTTATACTCAAATTAATAAAGTTTGGAAAACATTTCATAAAATTTTCTAAGTCCAAAATTCACGAAAAATTTCGGCAGAGTTCCTTTGTACGGAGAGGTCTGGGAGAAATAATAATATAAATAAAACAATATATATCACATAATTTTCAAAATAATATATCCCAACAACAGGAAAATAATATAGTATCGCTATAAAACCGTAATCTGAGAACGTACCTATTTGTCGGGCAAATAACGCTTATTTTATGAAACCAAAAGCAGTAGCAATTGCTTCCATAACCTGTATTTCACTTATATAATCCAAAAAGAGTTAATAATTATATAAAATGAAATATTTAAAGTTGTTTCAACCACTAACAAACAAATCAATATAAACAACAATCACTGGCAATCACAGCATACAATCATCATATGAAATCAATACAACTCAATTATCCATCCATATCAACCAAAGCAAATAGTTTGTTCAGGTTAAGACACCTGTAATCACATAGAATGACAAATAACTACCAAGTATATCATTTATTCAACAGTCCTAGATAAAACTCAACAGATTATTCATACATTCAAACAATTAGAAGTATCATTTCCCAAACAATCCATAAACCAAACAAACAACAGATCCTAACATTATTTAAGTTTATTCTTATTAATTTCTTTTCCCAAGATTTGTTGTTCATTCATTTTTTTCATTCATTCAGTGATTACTTCCTTTAATTTTACATTTATTTCTTACAAAAATTTTATTCCCATTTATTCATTCGGCACTTATTTTCATTTACTTTCATTCATTACTTACAAAATCTCATTTTCATTTGTTCAAATAATGTCAATTTCTTTGCATTACTTTATATTCATTTCTCATATAAGTTATTCCATTCAATTGTTTATACTAATCACTGAATTTATTATTCAAGTATTTCTTACATTTTATTACAAATTTAGTTTTCATTAATTAATTTAGATACTTGATTTCAATCAGACCTTAATACTTAGTAGTGCATAAATTCATTCTTAAGTTTCTTGCTTTTGATTTACATTCATTTCCTTTATTTATCAATGGTTTCAAACATTTACTTAAGTTTATAATTCATTTTTTTAGTATTCATGTTCCATTCAATCACCTAGCATATCAATTCACTTACTTAAGTTTCTAATTACTTACTTTTCTATCTCATTTTATTATAGTAATATTTCAATTATAACTTAAGTTTATAACAACTACAACATCAAATTCTTATTTATTAAAGAATTTCATTGAATACTTTCATTACTTTAAGTTTTACTTGTATAATATCCTATTACATTTTCTTATTAAACATTTCAACTTTTTCATATTTGGTAAGTTATATATATGTTTTTAAGAATGTAATTGAAAGTTACACAAGTTTATCTCATTTCTTTTAATTAACTTAATGTTCAATAATCATATCCTTTGTTTTATAAGTTACAAATTTCAAATTTCTTGTAATTCTATTTATAACCTAGCATTTAATCTCCTATTTCATTTAGAGGTTCCAATTATTAATTAGTTAAATTCCATTTCATTAAATAAAATCCCTCATTAATAGAAATTTAAGAACTAAATGTCGGGTTCCATTTTTAAATCATTTAAAATAACATCTACATATAGATATACTCATAACTTTTATCCAATCATATTTAAACTTAAAATTTTTATTTGTTTATCAAAATAGATCTGTAGTAAAACTACAATAATGGCCTTCCCACTTTGAAACTCGAAAATGAACGTCGATGATGCGTGCACTCATCACCGAAATTATTTTCCAACGACAGAGAGGGGAGTACGGAACTTATTTCTTTCCAAAATTTCATTAAAACAATTCTTTCAAATTATATTGAAATATTAATATCAGAAAATACTTCCAAATAATACTACTATATTCCAAAATCCTTTGAATTGTTTTTTCAAAAATCCCGAACTTAAGTTCTAAATTTCCAAATTTCATTTATTTTTTTTCAAATCTTATTTCCAACTACTATTTATAAATTTCACTACCTAACAACCAATATATTACAACCAAATATATAATTTATAAAATTTATTATTATATATACAGAAAATATAATAGGCAAAATTATTTCATTTACCTATATTTTGAAATAATATTATGTCAGTCTGTCCTATTAAGTGTTTAGAAATCCCTATCGATGTCATAGCGTCCTATGCATCAACCAGAATTTATAAATACAAAACGGAAAAAATTAACACAATATAAAAACCTTTTATAACACTAACAAATACGCTCTCTTATATATATACTCTTAGCGACTCATCATGGGGTATTACTACCGTATTAATAAAGAGTCAGACCCCACAAAGCTAAGGTTATCGCTAAACCTGGCTACGATACCAACTGTAACATCCCGCCTTTTTGGACGCTTTAAGCAGACACGCATGCCAAACTTAAACCATTCAAAAGGGTAGATTGTTATTGGGGTAAATAAGAAAAAGAGAAAGAAATAAAACAAAACAGAATCTCACAACGGAATGACAAAATATAATAATCAAATAACAGTTCATGAAGCCGTTTATAAAACATTTGATTATACTTATATAATACAGAAATCAGAGTTACACATATCAGAGATAAATACATAACATTGTAGTGGAACAGTATGATGCAGTGGAATAATATGGTAAATAATAATAATACAATCTCCATCTTCGTCCTCCAGAAATAAGGTCTTCAAATCCTGAAATGCTCAGGCTGACCCGAGCGAATTGAAAAGACAAAACACTCGAGTCAGAACTAAAAGATCTTATGTGAGTTAAATCAACGGTAAATAAATATGAGTGTAAACGGTGTCGGAGATGTTTACGGGGTTTGACATCTCCTATCCAGTGTCTAATGTGGATGCAGTAACTTAAAAGATGTTCGGGATTCACATCTCCTAAGGATCCGTTAAATAATCTACTATGTAGTACAATACGCTATTATAATAGTGTCTAAAGTAAAGTATACTATTTAAAAATAGCGTTAAGGCTTTACATTTTCCACCTTAACACATTTTTAGGTATGCCAATAGTTTATACAGTACCGTAACTCCCCGTAAACTGGAGCCGCCAGAGGATACCACATAGGTACGACATAAAACAAACTCGTAGAAGGCGCGCTAGGGTAAGTGACACGGCACAACCAGACAATGCCAGGGTAGATATACCAATTACACTTTTGGACTGTTGGTAACGCATAGCCGCAACTACCGCCCAACTCGAAACACACTCCCGAGTAAAATCGAAGGGTAGCCACCGAATAAATCACAACGTCAGAATATTGATCGATGGAGTGTGTCCGATCAGAGGAGCTACCTCATTGGCCCATCGATTGCTCCTATTTTAGCCACCTTATGCCAACTCACGGGAGTCGGGCCCACGTATATACCTCGTATAGGATCATCGCCACCATCCTACTTCATTCTGGAATCTCCATAGCGTACACGGTTGTCAAAGTGGTTTTCGGTATCGACATAGAGTATGCCCATATCCGATCCTGGTCTCTTTACCAACCAATCGCTTATTACACACCGGATTGTTCTTTTACATTTCCAAAACCATTTCATAGTCGATATCAAAATATCATATTCAATTCAAATCATATCATTTTCGAAATCATTACTCATATTTACCTTTGAAATCATATCACATTCAAAATCATAGTTCGAAATTATATTTCCTTTCAAAAGTCATATTTCCAAAATAGGTTAAACTCTCATTTCAAAATTATCATATTAAACAAAATATGTTATTTAATTCCCAACTTAGGTTATAATGCCACTTAACCACATTCACTTTAATAATCGAGAATTTGAATATAAACCCATCCATTTTACTTAGTTTGGAATTTAGAAGAAAATAGTTTTAAATAGTTAATATAGATTTTAAAATAGGTTAAATATAATTAAAATAGATTAAATAGTTTTAAAATAGATTAATTAGATTTAAAATAAGTCAAAACAAGTTAATTAGTTTAAAAGTTGAAAATCTTAATAATTAAAGTCTTTAAAATAATATATTTTTAAAACAGTTTATATAAAAATATGAATTTGAAATTTATATCAATTTAAACTATTTATTCCATTCCAGTACATTTGGACCATTTTAATATTCCAAAACCCAATTTCAAATTTCCCAATTCCAATTCTCAATAAAATATTTAATTCAATATCGCCTCCAATCCATGTTCGAAATATCAATTTAAATTACTCCAAATTCAATATATTTCAAATTTATATTTCAAACAACTTAAAATAATTCAATTCTGACAAATTTCACTTTTTATTCCAAATTCAACTTTGAAATTTCAATTAAATCCTTTTAAAAATACCTTTAAACCAATTCCAATTTTTATCATAAACTTGAATTTCGATAATAATTCAATTCGTATAAACCAATTTTTATTTCAAAATATCATTTAAAAGGATTCAAAAATTTAAAGCTTTAAAATCATTTAATTTAACCAATCCGGTGTCCGTATATAATTCTCTACCCTAGAGTCAAGTGATACAGATATTTATCATTTCAATCCGCAATTTACAATGTTACGGTTATATATCATTTCAAACCGCAATCCCGAATTAATAATAAAATCCATAAAATCGCTCGAGTCTATCATTTCAACCCATAACGATTTTTCCTTAATCTATTGATCATTCGGGTATGTATCATTTCAACACATAGTGAACTTGTAGTTTATAACGATATAAATTAAAACACCCATTCATCCAATATCAACAAATCAAACATTTATTACAAACATCATCCAAATCAATCAATAAATATCAATATAGAACTGATAATCAATAATAGGTATTTAACTGGCAATTTATATTCAATAATAAATTAAATAATGATTTAATTCAAATAAATTCAAGTTAACTGAGATGATGATTTAAAATATATCAAACAGCCATAAATAAATTTCTAATCACATAAAAAATTAATTTAACAAACATAAGAAATTTTAGAAGTTGTGAGTGGGTTAAAACACTCATCTTTTTGAATTTAAATCGAATTTAAATCCAATTTAAACCCAAAATTTGAACGTTCTCAGAATTCGTCCAAACTAGCGTCAAAGTGTCCGAAATTCTGATACGGTCCCAATGCAAGAAACCGTACGTAAAACGGACCTCGTATGTGAAAGTTATTGATGATAGAGCGAGTTGAAAATTAAATTCAAATAAAAAAATAAAATAAAAGAAATTGCCAAAAATCAACACGTCACCTTCGTTGACTGGTTCGCAAGCCCTAACCTAGTCAACCTTGACATGCTAAGACCCAGAACGCACGCGCTCGAACAAGCTATCACCACCATACACGCCGTCGTTCGATCGCCGCCAGAAGCATCCGCCATCGCCGCGACCTCAGCTGTCACCTCGACCTCCCCCCTGCGCGGCCATGCCGACAACGAACGTGGCGAAAACGCCCAGCCACTGCTCGAAAATCAAGACCTAATTGAATTATTTCGCTCGATTTGACCGTTGAATCGACGAACCAATTACACTGATGAGTTGCGTGCGACGATCTCCACAGCCCAGTACCCTTCAAACGACGATCGATCGTAGTTGTTCGTGACTCGATGAACGACCGTGGTTTGTTCTTCCATTTATGGACAAACAGTGGTTCAACTTGGAAAATGAATTACAGATCTGAGATGCGCTCGTAGAGAGCTTCAAATCGATATATAATTCGATATAGTTTGAGGAGTTTGATTTTCAATTTGATTTTTGATTTGGATTTGCAATTTGGGAATTAGGGTTTGCAGCCATGGGAAGAGAGGAGAAAATGGAATTTGTACGTATAGAAATGAGGAATAAGAAGTGACTAGGGTTTATAACATGATATTTATAGACAAAGCTGGAAACAGAAAGAATGGACCAGATTGATTGAACGATACACGACCCGAAAAGCCCGTTTTGGCTCCGGAACGAAAATGGATCATCCCATATATCAAAATAGATATTTTTGATGATTTCAAATTCAATGGAACAGGTTTCAAGTCCTAATTCCATCGTATGAAGAAGTTATGTTAAAATCATCTTATTTCAAATTGATTTCAATTAAATTAATTTCTAGGCGTTTCGAGCCCGTGTGATCAACCGATAGGTCCGATCGACACGAAACTTGAAATCCTACAATAATTCACCGTTATGGATCCGATGGAACTTGTTTCGTCGGAATCCGAGTCAGTGGCCAAAATGGCTATTTTCACATTAATTAAATAAATTAATATTAAATTAATTAAATCGAATTTTCAATTCAAATTCTATAATTAGCCATCTTTATCATTTTTGATTTCTTAAACATTCACAAATAATTTAAACAAATTAAATACCAATTTAAAGTAGATAAACTTACCAATTACATTATTTAACTTAAATTTCAATAAAATCCAATTATTTAAAATTTAATTTCAATAAATCATTTTAATTTGATTTCAACCTTTATACTCACCCAATTTTAAATCTGATAACATAGTTAGCATTTGTTTTACATTTCATTACATTAATCTACCCAATTTTTCATCTTTATTTGTGTTAACCAATTTATTTCCATTAATCCATTTAATTGAACTTCCATCCTATTATTCAACCCATTATTATCAAATGGATGAAACTTACATTGGTTCATGATCTATTACATTAATATTCTCAAATTTCATCCTAATTTCCATTTACGCAATATTTAAATATTTAATTTCATTTATTTGCAATTAATCCAATTATTATAGTTTTAAATTCCAATAAATTGATAAATCTTTATTTCCATTCTTTTAATACAACAAATTTTCATAATATGAATAAAATTAACATTATTTCCAAATATTAATTTAATTTACATTAACATAATATTAAATTATAATTATTGAAATTTATTTTCAATTTAAATTAACAGGTTAAATAGATAGGTAACATACAATAATTGTTACAGTTAACTTTTAGTCACATTAATAAGCTTTTATTACTTACAAATCAATGTTACCATTTATTTTCATAATAATAATTTCATTCAATTTCCATTAACTATCTATTATTTCCTTGGTTAATCCAATATTTCATTTATTCACTTATCTTCAATTTACAACCAAGTATAGCATTTTTATTATTTCAATTAATAGGAATTTCATTCAGTTTATCAAAAATTTACTTTAATTAACATTGTTGCATTTCATTTTAGTATTCATTTCATTATTACATTACAACTTTTTATTTCTTCCAATATTAAATAACAAGATTCATTAAATTAACAAATTAAATTATCGAAAATTTACGGGTTGTTACACGAAGAGGTTAATCATGCAAGGAGAGATAAGCGACCAAATATGAAATGAGATTCCATTTATTATTACTACATAAAACCATGTCGTGTATTGGAATTGGCTACAAGCTGAAAAGAGATAAGGAAATGAAGAAGGCATTGGAAGAAGACCAAACCAAAAGGAAGAAATGGAATATAGCGATGATGAGGTGAAATTTGGTGAGGAAGTTGATGACAATGTCCAATGTGTAGGAAAATTCAAATTCAAAGATTGGTTACTTGATTCAGGTGCATGTTTCCATATATGTAAATAAAAGGAGAAGTCATTAACTTTAAGGAGCAAAAAGATAAGGTAGAATCCGCTAATGGTGGTGACATGGAGGTTGAAAGGACATGTTTGATTATGTTGAAGATCTATGATGGAAAGGTAGCGTTACAAGGATATGAAAATCAAATAGGGAAGTTCAAAGTAGGAAAGCAACAATTTATAATATATATTTTTTAACATGGCACATTAGTGTAAACAAGTGTCAATCTCAAGGATTAAACTTGTGACTTTCAAAGGAAAACCAAGAAGTTGGGTAGGTAAACTTGTTTGAATCAAGGTGTAGCATTCAAAGGAAAATTATAAAGTCTACATGGTGTCCTTTATGGTACTACAAGCAATTCTGAATGGGTTGTAGATAGTTGTTGAAATGGAGGACATGCATGTGTTTTGGTTAAGTTGAAAATTGAATATATATATATATATATATATATAGGAGTGGTGTGATTGCATTAAAGTGGAGTGTTGTTATTTTTGATACAAAATCACATTTAGAGGAAATGAACATAAAGATGGAAAACATATGTTTGATGTTGCCTAAATTAATAGTGCATTTTTAGATTCACATATAACGATTTAACCGCAAAGTAACATTTTCTCACCAAAGAGCATTCGGTAATGAAGATGGGTGCTTTTAAAAATCCAAAAAAGCTTCACTTTGATCGCATTCACCTGGAATTTGCTTTATAACACACACACACACATATATATGTATAAGATAATAAAAGAGAAGAAGTTCTGCTTTCAAATTAGATGGAACAATTTATTTGTTGTCATATACATAATGTCTTAATTATCTAGTAATTGATTGTTATAAATATATTTTTTCCTTTTATATTCAGGTAACTATTGTTTTAGGTATTTGGCTTTTGAGTTTGATACTAAGTTTAGAGTTTTGTATTTGTCTATGGAGATATTAATAAAATTGAGGTTTGGAGGAAATTATTTATGCAACGTTTTTCTTCATTTCTTATATCTCCTCTAATTAAACTGTATATGGACCTTGATATAACTCTAACAGATGTAAGCTATGTATTTCGAGTTTATCTAGCAAATATTGAAAAATATTATTAAAACAAATTACCACACGTTAAAATCTAACTTTTCACCATGTATAAGGTCCCTTCTTTTCTACTTCATTGTTGTTCAAATTAATAATAAAATTTCACATTTTCTTATTAAATCAACAATTGCTTCCACCTCATTCTCAAGCACCGGATCATGAAAATTTCATCACTTCAATATGATCTACAAATCCAGTTAGATTCAATGTTGATAATGCAATAAATCCAATTAAATAATATGAATTTTTTGTAGAATTTTGAATTTGTAAAAAAAACTTTTTACCACTAACAAATGTTTGATGTAAACAAAAACATAAAAGTAAATAGACTATGATGATTTCATTTAAAACTAACAATGACATGCATGATATGCACGTAAAATAAGAAAAACCAAAATAATAAAATTTAACTACGGTTGAAATGAATAATATTAGTAATCTTACACAATCATCTTTCTTAATTAATAGTAAGGACGTGTATGGAGTAGTAATACACTTTCATGGGACCGTTGTTCAAGATGTGTGTGCTAGTTATATATAGTACAATTGTTCAGCCACAAGTTTTTCAAGTACAGATGTATCCTGATGGAGTTGAAATTATTTTGTAAATAATAAATAGTTACGATTTTATTAGACATATTGGGACATACAAGAGGGGATTGAGGATTTGAAACTTATAGGTGAAAGTGAAATAAATATTGCAATAAAAATGATTGTTGATAGGCTATCACTTGATAATGGTTGTATCAGTAGAGATTTATTAATGAAACAAGAAACAAATTTTCTTTCCTTCTTATACTGGGGAAAAAGGAAAAAAATAAAGAGGGAATTAATTTAAAGGACAAAAATTTGTATATTTTTAGCCTCAAGGACACGACCTCAATATTTTAACCACAAAGACAAACATTCTCCTAAAAATTATTCATAAGGACAAACATTCTTTCAAAATTATTCATAAGGATAAACATTTTTCCAAAACTGCTACCGAATTAAAAACTGATACCTAAAAACTGCTACCGATAACTACAAACTGATACCTAAAAACTGATACCTAAAGAAAGTTGTCCTTCAGGCTAAAATATTAAAGGTCTGTCCTTGAGGCTAAAATGCTGAGAAATTTTGTCCTTGACAATAATTTCCTAAAAAAATAAAATACAAATGAAGATAACATACCTCTTTATTCCAATCACATCAGGATGTGAAAATGATTAGTATTAATGTCTGTATTGCAGTTCCACCAACCATTCCAGTCCAAATTCCCTATACAATACATGACTAATACAGTTACCTGCTATTTTTATTGTTATCTGATTTATATCTTCCATAACTAATAAACTTTTCAGTTATGCATAGTGACTAGTCACACACACGCACACACAATAGATGCATAGCCAGATAAAAATATACCTGTTGGATAAAATTATGAAAATTTCAGGGTTTAAAATTCATCTCCAAAACATAAACCTCTTTCGAATATTTTTATTACTTTGCAAGCAATGTCGCATTCAAAGTGTAAAATTTCAAATATCACCGTTTTATTCAACTTCATTGAGCACTTCAAATTATAATTACGAAAGCACCCTAAATAATGTTATCAATCTCTTTTGTAATAATTTAGCTTTTTGACATAGCCAAGACTATTTGTTAGAAAATTTTATTTACATGAAATGCAAATATATACAAATAACTATAAATAAAACTAGTAAACCATAAATTACTGATGCTATTGAATGAATCAATCAACCTTAATTGTTATTCATGTTGCATATAATTCACTATAAACGTCAACCTATTTACATCACCATACATGATAGAAGTATAGGGCATATTCATATTAGAATACAGCATGTTTAAACAGTAAAATGTGTCTACTTGGTCAATTGATTTTGCAATTAATTCATGATTACCTAACCAAGAATACTATTAAGAAATAATGTGCGCATGCAAATTCAATGTCTAATAACTGTTATATGTCTAGTATACCAAAATAGAGAATAATCAATTATAAACTCGTCTCACAAGTTTATTAATCAGATTTCCACTACTTTGGAAGTCTGTATAAGCTAATTTAAGCAATAGTTATGTCATAATTAAATTACAACAACAAACTAACAACTATAGCAATAACTATAGTGATAGATCAAATGTAATACTATTTGCAGAAATAGCACAACATAGAAAACGAAAATGATAGATATATATAAATATATAAATCAATTATAAACCTAACCGATTGATGAAGGAAATTCCGTCTGAGGCTTGTCGTAACAATTTCCTTAAGACTTTATTTAAAGTCTCCCAAGATACAATAGACGTAATCTGCACAAGATTATAATAAGTATGTCAACTTTGTAATATATTGTATAGAGCAGTAGAGAAGAAGAAGAAATTAGAACTGGAATTGAATGAGAATGCGATCAGTTTCTCTTCTATTTATAATTTCGTCTGCACCCCTTCAAACAGTCGCGTCTGCCTGACGGGTTGCACCGTTGCCTTTCATTGCTGTTGTTCGTTAACGGGCCGCACCCGTTTGCTACTGGTTCTGCGTTCGCACCTGCTCACGTCTAACGAGTCGCACCCGCTTCCGTATGCTAATGGATGTGTCTGTTCGCCAAAAAACCACGCCCGCTTCAGAAGTCGCACCCCCTCAGCCAATCCGCGTTCGCTTCTAAATAGATTCGCTCCTATTCGTATAGCCTGCAACTGTCAAAAAACCTAGCCCAGTTTTGCAGTAAAAATAGGATCATATTAGACCCAAACCCAAACCGAGCCCGACCCGGCCCGGTTCGGTCGGACGGAGGCGGCGCGCGCGCGTGTGTGGTGGTGATGCATGATCTCCTTCCTCACAACGAAGCAAACATTTGGGTTCCCAGGGGCCCCAACCCCTTCATTGCAAAGCTATTAATATACTAGAATAGCTTTGCAAATTTGGCGATGTGGGACTTTGTAATTTTCATTCATTTTAGGTATTCCAACAATCCCCCAAATGAATGATAATATACATATCCCCCACACAAAGCGAAATATCACAAAGTACATATGGAATAATGCTTTATCGTGGATAAGTAGATATTTCACTTTGAACTTTCCCTAGTTAAAACTTATCGGATATACTTGGCTAATCGGTAAATTATTTCATCTTGAACCGTCAGCCTTTATTGTATATCCAGACAATAAGCTTTATGAAGCATTGATTCCCTTCTCATCCATTCTCTTGGTTGTGTTCATTTTGGTCCTGAGCAAATTTGTTTGGTTCTGCGAGTGTTTATAGAAAATATAAGCCTTTAATATTCTCATAGAGCCGACCCAGCTCACACTAACATAGGTGATCGCAACCATTAAGAGTATCCTACATATACTCCACTTGTTATATTCAAGATATGGTCATCATTAAAAAACATAATTTTAACCTTTAAATACTTCTGTAGGCATCCATTTATATTGTGCACCATAGGAATGGAGTTGGACTATGTCCAAGCAAGTGCATTACGTCTTGAGTTACTCAGAACTGGTTTGCCTATTGATCCTAGTCCTTGGGATCTCCAGTCGCTAGGATAGGTTTCCGTATAAGGTAACTCTTGTTGGTTTAGGCTTTTAAACTCATTCCCCTCGATGCACAGTCAATTTTCTCTCTTGATAAACCTTTAGTAAATGGATCCGCTAGGTTATCATTTGTTCTCACATAATCTACGAAAATAGTTCCATTTGAGAGTAATTGCCTAACTGTGTTATGGAGTCGACGAATGTGTCGTGACTTTCCATTATACACAAAGTTGTGCGCTCTGCTTAGCGCAGCTTGGTTATCACAGTGTATGCATATGGACGGTACAGGTTTAGGCCAAAATGGAATATCTTCTAAAAATTGACGAAGCCATTCTGCTTCTTTGCCTGCTTTATCTAAAGCGATGAACTCCGATTCCATAGTGGATCGAGCTATGCATGTTTGTTTAGTAGATTTCCATTACACTACTGCCCCTGCTAAGATAAATACATAACCACTCGTTGATTTTGATTCCTCTGAATCAGCAATCCAGTTTGCATCACTGTATCCTTCTAAGACGGCGGGATATTTTTCATAATGTAAGGAATAATTTGTGGTATTTTTTAAATATCCAAGCACTCTCATTAGTGCTTTCCAGTGTTCCTTTCCTGGATTGCTTGTATACCTGCTCAGTCGACTTACTGCATAAGCTATATCTGTCTTGTGCAATTCATGAGATACACGAGACATCCTATTACACGAGAGTATTCTAGTTGCATTACACTCTCATTAGTGTTTTTATGCAGTACTTCTGATGGATTAAAAGGTGTTCTTACTCCTTTAATTCCAAAACGTTGAAATTTTTCAATCACTTTGTCTACATAGTGTGACTGAGATAATTCAATTTCATTAGGTGTTCTTATTATTTTGATTCCTAAAATAACGTCTACAACTCCTAAGTCTTTCATATCGAAATTGCTAATTAACATCTTCTTTATGGTCTCTATTACCTGAGTATTTGGACCAATTATTAATATATCATCTACATATAAACAAATCATCACATATGATTGTCCAATTTGTTTATAATAAACACATTTATCACATTCATTTATACGAAAATCATTTCTCATCATGACACTATCAAATTTTGCGTGTCATTGTTTTGGAGCTTGTTTTAGTCCGTATAATGATTTTACTAATCTACAGACTTTGTTTTCATTCCTTTGGAAACAAAACCTTCAGGTTGCTCATGTAGATCTCCTCATCGAGATCTCCATTTAAGAACGCTGTCTTTACATCCATTTGAAGAATTTCTAGATTATAGATTGATGCAATTGCTATTAGCATTCTTATAGAGGTTATTCGTGTTACCGGAGAATATGTATCAAAGAAGTCTACTCCTTCTTTTTGACGATATCCTTTGGCTACTAATCTGGCTTTATACTTGTCGATAGAGCCATCTACTTTCATTTTCTTTTTGAAAATCCATTTGCAGCCAATAGGTTTTATTCTAGGTGGAATATCAACAATTTCCCAAGTTTTATTACTTAGAATTGAATCAATCTCACTTTGGATTGCTTCTTTCCAACATGAAGATTCAGAAGATGACATTATTTCCTTGTATGTTTGAGGTTCATGTTCTAACACATATGTGAAAAAATCCGAACCAAATGTCTTGGAAGTCCTAGCCCTTACGCTTCTTCTTGGTTCAACTTCCTTAATCTCATGATGGGTTTCATTTTCATGTGAATTGCTTAATTCTTCTCTTGCCCTTTTAGGGACATTATTCCCTTCATTCCTTTTATGCGGAAACACGTCTTCAAAGAATGAGGCATCTCTAGATTCCATGATTGTATTTACATGAATATAAGCTATATCAGACTTGAATACCAAAAATCTATAGGCACTACTATTTTGGGCTGGCCCTAAATAGTAACAATCTACTGTTTTTGGTCCAAGTTTGACTTTCTTGGGAGGCGGAACTGGAACTTTTGCCAAGCACTCCCACACTTTGAGAGGTATTTAAAACTTGGTTTGTGTCCTTTCCATAACTCATATGGAATTGTTCCTGTTTTATTGTGAGGGACTTTGTTTAATATGTGATTAGATATATTTAAGGCTTCCCCCCACAAGTTCGTCGGTAGACCAGAGGTTAAAAGCATGGCATTTATCATGTTTTTTAACGTTCTGTTCTTCCTCTTGGCTACACCATTTTGTTGTGGTGAATATGGAGTTGTTGTTTGATGAATTATATCATTTTCGGCACAGAAATGTTCGAATGGTGATTCATATTCTCCACCTCGATCAGATCTCAATATCTTGATCTTTTTATTTAACTGATTTTCTACCTCAGCTTTGTACTTTATAAATGATGTAATTGCTTCATCTTTACTATTCAAAAGATATACATAGCAATATCGCGTATAATCATCAATAAACATAATAAAGTACTTTTTCCCACCTCTTGTAGGTAACGATTTAAAATCACATAAATCTGTATGAACCAAACCTAGTGGTTCGGTGCTTCTATCAACAGATTGAAATGATTTTTTAACCATTTTTGCTTCTACACATGTATCACATTTGTAGTTCTTATCTACCTGGAATTTCGGAATTAATCCCAAGTTGATAATGTTTTCATTTTTTGGAAATTTATGTGTCCCAATCTACCATGCCATAATAAAATTTCATGCTCAAGCAAGTAAGAAACTTCAATTTTATTAATAGCACAATCAGAATACATAGTTTTATTGCCGATAACGTCTACATTTGCCTTAAATAGGCCATCACATAAATATCCCCTTCCGATATACATTCCAGCTTTGGACAGAACCATCTTGTCTGACTCGAACACCATTTTGAATTCTTTCTTTGATAGTACTGAGCCAGAGATCAGATTCTTGCATATGTTTGGAACAAGGAGCACATCATTCAACTTGATAGTTTTTCCAGAAGTAAACTTGAGGACTACTGTGCCAGTGCCTTCGATCATGGAAACATCAGAATTACCCATGTAGAGTTTTTCTTTCTGATCGAATATCTGATATGTAGAAAACATGGATTTATCATAGCAGACATGACGAGTAGCTCCTGTGTTCACCCACCATTGGTTAGGATTCTGAACCAAATTTCATTCAGATATAACTGCTGAAAAATTGGACTCGTCCACTTCCATGTTGTCAACTATATTTGCCTCTGAGTTGCGTTCCTTCTTGTATCTGCAATCTCTAGCGGCGTGTCCCATTTTGCCATAAACCCAACATTCGCCATTAAACTTCTTGGTTTTATTATCTTTGGGTTTGTTTTCAGGAGCTTTCCTCTTCTTTGAGAAGTTTTTCTTTTTGTTGAAGTGGCCTTTATTCTTGTTCTTCGACCCTTCTGTTACCAATGCCTCCTCGCTTTGTTTGGTAATTCCACGGTTATCTGCCTCAACCTTTAATCGTACGATGAGGTCCTATAAAGAAATCTCTTTCTTTTTATGCTTTAGATAGTTGCGGTAGTCTCTCCATGACGGTGGCAGTTTTCCCATGATGGCTTCAACCAAAAACGAATTTCCAACCTTATGACCTTCCGCTTCGAGTTCATGAATGTTGATTTGCAGTTCATGCAATTGAGCAGTCACTGGTTTGGAGTCAACCATCTTGTAGTCCATGAATTTGTCTACAATGAATTTCTTAAGACTGATATTCTGCGTCTTGTACTTCGTGGAAGTGCATTCCAGAGTGCTTTTGCTGTCTTTAGAGGTTGATATACTTTGTATAACACCTTGTCGAGACAATTTAGAATATAGTTTCTGCATAGAAAATCGGAATGCTTCCACGTATCAACATATAATTCCTTGCCTGGTGCAGGAATCGGTTCCTCCTCCTCGAGATACCGTTGCAGACCGAGTGTGGTGATATAGAATAACATCTGATTCTTCCATGTTAGAAAGTCGTCACCATCTCCTTTAAAAGGATCGGGCCTGTTGTGTGTAGCCTTTGTTGAGAGCTCTACTGTTGCCATCTCTGTTTTAGTTAAAACAGGAAAGTCTTAAGATGTTATATGTCTAGTATACCAAAACAGAGAATAATCAATTATAAACTCATCTCACAAGTTTTGTTAATCAGATTTCCACTACTCTGGAAGTCTGTATTAGCTAATTTAAGCAATAGTTATGTCGTAATTAAATTACAACAACAAACTAACAACTATAGCAATAACTATAGCGATTGATCAAACATAATACTATTTACAGAAATAGCACAACGTAGAAAACGAAAATGATAGATATATATAAATATATAAATCAATTATAAACCTAACCGATTGATGAAGGGAATTCCGTCTGAGGTTTGTCGTAACAATTTCCTTAAGACTTTATTTAAAGTCTCCCAAGATATAACAGACGTAATCTACACGAGATTGTAATAAGTATGTCAACTCTGTAATATATTGTATAGAGCAGTAGAGAAGAAGAAGCAGAAGAAATTAGAACTGGAATTGAATGAGAATGTGATCAGTATTCTCTTCTATTTATAATTTCGTCTATACCCCTTCGAACAGTCGCGTCTGCCTGACGGGTTGCACCCGTTGCCTTTCATTGCCGCTGTTCGTTAACGGGCCGCACCCGTTCGCTACTAGTTCTGCGTTCGCACCTGCTCGCGTCTAACGGGTCGCACCCGCTTCCTTCTGCTGATGGATGCGTCTGTTCGCCAGAAAACCTGCGCCCGCTTCAGAAGTCGCACCCCTTCAACCAATCCACGTCCGCTTCTGAACAGATTCGCTCTTGTTCGTATAGCTTGCAACTATCAGAAAACCCGTCCCAGTTTTGCAGTAAAAATAGGATCATATTAGACCCAAACCCGAACCCGAGCCCGGCCCGGTTCGGTCGGATGGCGGCGGCGGCGACGCGCGTGTGTGTTGGTGATGCATGATCTCCTTCCTCATAACGAAGCAAACATTTGGGTGACCCAGGGCCCCAACCCCTTCATTGCAAAGCTATTAATATACTAGAATAGCTTTGCAAATTTGGCGATATGGGACTTTGTAATTTTCATTCATTTTAGGTATTCCAACAATAACTTCTCCAATATTGGGTGGACATGGTTAGGACATACCTCTACTTGAAGGTCATATACTAATCCTAATACAAGTCCAGCAGGAACTCCAATTAAGTAATAACTTCCAAGGTTAACATAAGCAACTAGTCCCTACCATCCTGAACCAATAGCCACAACCGCATTGATTCCATTGTCTAAAATGAATAGAAATAGGAAAGTAAAGGCAAATAAGAACAAAAAGGCAGCTTGTGCAAATTGTATTAGCTATCCTTGTACCGCTAGAAATATGCGCTGCTGCTATGGTAAATAATACTGATTGGGATAAGTAGTACAAACCAGATAAAACTGGAAGAATGCTGTTGAGAAAAGCATTAAATGCCAACAGAACGAACAATGGTTGAATAGCCTCAAGTACAAGAGAACTTGATTTGTACATGAGTGCTATCTTATCGGCAACTCCTAAAATCAAAGAAAATAATAAGAGGCCTATAGACAATGATGTTCCAATTGATACAATCGTTGCAAATTTTGCTGCCTTTTCGTTTTCTGCACCAAGTTCATTTGCAACACTCACTCTTCATTGTTAAACAAAGAGCAGGTGCGCTGTTAGTTACCACACAATCAGTAAAAACTTCAATGTTAGTTTATGCTTGTCATATGTATTGTTATGAGAATTCTAACTCGAGACCACTAAAATCAAAAGCCTGAAGCACGGTGTAAAACATATCGTGGTAAGAAGTGCAAAAACTGTTAAACATAACACAAAGAGCACTAAGAAGTTCTAGAATTTCTCTTGTTGTTTATTGAAACTTCAACTGGCTTTATATAAAGCCTTACAAATAACTACAGAAACAAAAACTAAACACGTTTATTGCCTAAAGACGTGGTAACAAACTACGACCTACTCAGATGCAACAATTATTCAAACTGCCTTGAAGAATTGGGCTACAAATTCTGACCTCTTCATTCCCTCTCCTAAACTAGACTGTCTAAAAAAAACTAGTTTATCTTAGGTGCATCACAAACTCCAAGCTGCTCTCTCATTCTTTGAAAAGACTCCAGTTTCAGTGGCTTGGTGAACACATCCGCCACCTGATCATGTGTACCACAGTGCCGCAAATTGACAACTCCATCATTTGCAAGATTGCGAAGAAAATGAAACCGCACCTGGATATGTTTGCTTCTTCCATGTAAGACTGGATTCATATCTAGCTTAATGGTTGAACTATTATCACAAAAAATGACTGTGCTTGCATTCCCTTCATACCCCAACTTCTCCAGTACCCTCTTCATCCATATTGCTTGAGTTGAACATGCAGCAGCAGCCACATACTCTGCTTCTGTTGTGCTTAAGGCAACGATCGGCTGCTTACGCAAGGACCAAGCTACTGCAGCTGAACTTAAGATAAAAACATAGCCAAGTTCCTTGTAGATAATGTAAAATTTGTTTGGCAGCCAAGAGATGAAGCTCCGTTGGTTTCGACAAGTATCGACTGATCAAACTAACTGCATACATAATATCTGGTCTTGTGGCTGTTAGATACATCATGCTACCCACCAACTGTCTGTAATACGAACCATCTACCTCCACTCCATTATCATCGCAAGAAATTTTGAAACCGGGGCAGCTTGGATTTTGAACAGAATTACAATGTTCCATGCCAAATTTCTTTAGAACTTCCAGCACATATTTCTTTTGGTGAATAAAAATTCCTTCACTAAGCTACAAAACTTCTATACCAAGAAAGAACCTCATTTTACCAAGATCTGTCATGTCAAATTCTTTCATCATCGATTGCTTAAACTCAACGACCATATTCTCATCATCTCCGGCATAAATCAAGTCATCAACATAAAGGCTAATGACCAAGAGTTTACCTTGTTTACTGATCTTAGTGAAGAGTGTTTGTTCACTTTCACACTTTTCAAAGCCTTCATTCAAAAAATAAGCTTCAATGCGGCTGAACCATGCCCTCGGCGCCTGCTTCAGCCCATATAATGCTTTATTGAGCTTATAGACTTTGTGCATTGCAGTTTTCACTTTATAGCCTTTTGGTTGATCATTATAAACATCTTCAGTTAAGCTGCCATGAAGAAAAGCAGATTTAACATCAAGTTGATAAACAGACCATCCTCTTTGTGCAGCTAAGGCAAGAAACATTCGAACTGTATCCATACATGATATAGGTGCATATACTTCTTCATAGTCAATGCCATACTTCTGTGCATAACCTTTGGCAACCAAGCGGGCTTTGTATCTTTCGAGCTCACCGTGTTCATTGACCTTTGTCTTGTAAACCCATTTAACCTTGATCCTTCTAGCACCTGCAGGCAGCTCCGTCAAGTACCATGTATTATTTTTCTGTATGGCGTTTATCTCCAAATCCATAGCCTTTCTCCATTTTGCATCAGCTACTACTTACTCATAGGTCGTTGGATCAGTGGTGGCAAGAAGTGCCAAATTTGCGACATCTTCATTAGAAAGCTCTTCACCTGAGACATAGTCCTCCATCCATACAGGGGTTCTTATCATTCTTGAGCTCGTTCTGACATGCAAAGGGCTAGTGGTTTTTGGATTTATAAAATTTTGTGCAGCCTCATCTTCATTGCTTCTTGCATTTTCATCTTCTGACTCATTCGGAGTATGCAGCTCATCATCGTCACCCCACTTCAAATCAAGAGCAATATTTTCTGCAAAACTATCATCCCAGTTCCATTTCTTGTCTTCCTCAAAAACAACATCCTGACTAATTATTACTTTCTTTAAAATAAGATCATAAAGTCGGTAGGCCTTTGATTCTTCACTTACTCCAAACAGAACACAACTCCAGCTTTTGTCTTCCAGCTTCATTCTTCGTGCATCTGGAACATGAGCATGTGCAACACTGCCAAAAACTCTAAAATGAGCTACTGAAGGTTTAATTCCACTCCACGCCTCTTCCGGTGTCATGTCTGGGACGGATGAAGTGGGACTTCTATTGAGAACATAGAAACTCCAGTTGACCGCCTCCGGTCAAAAAGTCTTAGGGACACCTTTCTCTGACAACAAACTCCGCACCATGTTCATCACTGTCCGATTATTTCTTTCTGCGATGCCATTCTGCTGCGGTGTGTATGATGCAGTCAATTGCCTTTTAATGCCATTCTCTTTACAGAAATCATTAAACGCATGTGAAGTAAATTCCTCACCACGGGCCGTTCGTAAGCACTTAATATCAAGACCTGTTTCTTTCTCTACGCAATTCTTAAATAACTTGAAAGAGGCAAATGCATCCGACTTATCAATCAAAAAATGCACCCAAGATTTTCTACTATGATCATCAATAAAACAGATAAGGTACCTCTTGTGGCTGTTTGAAATGGGAGTAACAGGCCCACATATATCAGCATGAATCAGTTCGAGTTTCTGAGAAGCTCTCCATGTACTCTTCTTTGGAAAAGGGTCTCGATGTTGCTTTCCTTTTAAGCAATCAGTACACACAGCCTTGGTATCGCTGATCTGAGGTAAACCCTTCACCATTTCTTTCTGCTGCAATGTTTTGAGATTTTAGTAACCAAGGTGACCATACATCTGGTGCCAAAGATCAGTCATGTCTTGGGTTTCTGCTTGCAAGCATACAACCTTCTTTAATTGCTTCTCGGCTGGCTGTGACTTGGATAACAATACAAACATTCTATTCGCAGTCATGTTGGTGTTGATAATCAAGCCTCTAGAGGGATGATAAATTTGACATCTATTGGATTGAATCAGCACAGCTAGACCTTTCTCTTGCAACTGACCAATACTAAGAAGATGAGTTTGTAAGTCAGGCACATAGAAGACTTCTGTGACAACATGACTAACGCCCTCCAGAAACAGTCTCACATTCCCTTTCCCAACCACATTCATCTTCATATTATTTCCGAGCTTCACTATGTGTGTGAAACTCTCATCCAAATCACAAAACAAGGAGCGATCACCACACATATGGTTACTACAACCAGAATCAAGGAACCATAAATTATTGCGATTACCTCCATGCATCTCCACATATGACATAAGCAGCAGTTCCTCTGATTTATCAAACTCCACATAGTTAGTCTTCTATTCCCACGTTGAACAATTATATTGATAATGTCCAAGCTGGTGACATTTATAACACTCAATCGTAGCTTTGTCATAGACCTGTCGACCTCTTCCTCTGCCCCTTCCTCCTCGAAAGCTTGTTCTTCCACGTCCTCTTGCATTACTTCCTTCAGCATGAGTGACTTTGAGTGCTTGTTCTTCCCCACTTGAATTCCTCCGAAATTTTTGCTCATGAACTAACAAAGAGCTTTGCAATTCATCAACTGACAAGCTCTTGATATTCTTTGACTCTTCAATCGAACATACAATATAATTGCATTTCTCAGACAAAGAACGTAGTACCTTTTCAACAATCTTTGCATCTTGCAAATCTTCTCCCAAATTACGCATATTATTTGCAACAATCATCACTCTTGAGAAGTAATCATTGATTGATTCCCCTAATTTCATTTCGAGCACCTCGAAATCTCTTCTGAGTGTCTGCAGCTGCGCATTTTAGACTCTCTCATTCCCTTGATATTTCATTTTCATCAAATCCCAAATCTGCTTGGCTGTGTCCTTCTGAAGAATGGTTATCAAAGTGGTCTTGTCTATGGCCTGGAAAAGGTAATTCTTTACCTTTAAATCCTTCAGCTTCATTGTTGCAAGATCTGCTCTCTGTGCATCACTAAGAACCTCTTCTCTTGCTGGTTCTGTAACTCCTGTCTCCACCAACGACCACCATTCCTTCGAGCGAAGCAAATTTTCCATGAGCATAGCCCAATGCTCATAATCACCATCAAGCTTAGGAATACTCAACAACAAATCCTTTTCTGCTGCCATCTACACTCTTTTATGTTTCCTCACTTTCCTTGTGTTTACACTCAAAACTTAACAATCAACCAGGCCCCTATGATATTGGTTCTGATACCAGATGTTAAATATAACACAAAGAGCACTAAGAAGTTCTAGAATTTCTCTTGCTGTTTTTATTGAAACTTCAACTGGCTTTTTATAAAGCCTTACAGATAGCTACGGAAACAAAAACTAAACACGTTTATTGCCTAAAGACGTGGTAACAAACTATGACCTACTCAGATGCAACAATTATTCAAACTGCCCTGAAGAATTGGGCTACAAATTTTGACCTCTTCAAAAACAACCAATCAATATCTCAATCCAAAACCAATCACAAGCACCAAATAAGCAATAGAGAAACAGAGCAATAAAGATAAAATAAATTACACACTGATTTATAGTGGTTCCAATAACGTCTTATTAGTGTACATCCATTTTGACAGAGAGCCTTTTTTAATACCAATGAGAAAAGTATAAGAGATTGATTACAATGATCAATATTCAAATAGAATAGATATATGTGGAGAAGAGAATTAAAGAAAACTAAGTTTAGATAAATCCTAGTTAATGGAGGATAAAACCATTAATTAAATCCTTTTAGTCTCCATGCTCTGAATCATGAAAATAGCTTATATAGTGAACCATCATTCATTGATAAATACCTGATTTTCCCCTTGAAGCCCTACAAGCGAATACACAAATTCTGGGCCGAAAAAACAAAACTGCACCACGTTAGACGTCTGTCACAACCTCTCAGACGTCTGCTACAACTTTTGGGCTGCAGTAAACCTACTGTCAGACGTCAAAGAATTCCTTTCAGACGTCTATCACAAATTTCAGCCTATGCATCTTCAAATCGCGATAACTTGAGCATCAGAGCTTCGATTTGCACGTCGTTTTCACCGTTATCAAGCTACTTCCAACCTCTTCAATTCTCCATAGAGTGCTGCCAAAATTCAACATTCGACCTCGACATTATATCCATCTCCAACAAAAAGAACCAATGGTGCCAAACTATCACCATTTCTACCTTCAACCAAATAAGTATGAATGCTTTCTCAATGAGCTCCGGCAAAGCCACCACCCATTGCACTCCATCAACGAGCTCAGGCAAAGCCCTCGCCCACTAACGAAGTGTTGAAAGCACCCAAATCCAAAACTGTCTCACCAAAAGAAAAAAGCACTAGGGAGTGTAAACTAGTACTCACCAAGAAAATAGAACCACAATCTGTCACCGATATTCTTCATCATCTATAACCAAGCTCCTTCCTCAACCGTACCACCTCATAGCACCTAGCACTTCAATAAGCAAATCAAGTTCGAGCAATGCTCGAACTTTCGAACCGGCAATGCCTTAGTAAACATATCTGTCACGTTATCCTTTATGTGCACTTTCCAAAGATATACTTGCTTATCTTCATCCATGGCTATTAAAAATGACTCTCTCACTTCAATATGCTTAGTCTGTGAGCTAAATGCCAAATTCTCAGCCAAGTGAATAACACTCCGGCTATCACATCGAACATCGATGCTATCATGTTCAAATCCCAAGTCACACAACAATCGCCTCAAGTAAAGTGCCTCCTTAGCCGCCTCCACCGCGGCTATCAACTCCGCCTCCGTAGTGGATAAAGAAACTACGGTTTGCAATCTCGATCTCCAACTTATGGCCGTACCACCAAGTGTGAAGACATACCCGGAAGTTGATATTCTCCGATCCCTATCACCGATGTAGTTCGAATCACAATAACCAACCAACTTGCAATTCATCCCCTCACTACCACCAAAAACAAGACCATAAGATGATGTACCTCTAAGGTATTTCAATATAAGCTTTACAGCTTCCTAATGAGATTTCCCCAGATTAGCCATATACCCACTAACCATCCCGATGGCATTTGCAATATTGGGCTTTGTATAGACCATAGCATACATTAAACTTCCAACCGCACTAGCATATATCACCTTTACCATATAAGCCTTGTCTTTCTCTAAGATAGGTGATCCCTTACTCGAAAGCTTCATATGCAAGGGTAAAGGTGTATTTGACGTCTTTGCATTCTCCATGCTAAACTGGCAAAGCACTTTCTCTATATACTCCTTTTAAGTCAACTTTAACTCAAAACACTTTAGATCCCTCTTTATTTCCATGGCTAATATCCTCTTTTCTTCTCCAAGATCTTTCATTTCGAATTCCGACTTTAGACTCAGTTTTAACTTGTTGATTTCATTCTTATCCTTAGAAGCAATAAGCATGTCGTCCACGTACAAGAGTAAATACACCCAACAGTCATTTTCCAACTTCTTAAAATATACACAAGCATCTTTAATGCTTTTACCGAACCATTTTCAAGCATAAAATGATCAAATCTCTAGTACCATTGTCTGGGTGATTACTTTAAATCATATAGTGATTTCTTTAACTTGCAAACCAAATTTGACTTACCATATACAATAAAAACTTTTCGTTGCTCCATTAGTTGTCTTCATCCAAGTCATCATGCAAGAAGGCGGTTTTCACATCAAGTTGCTCCAACTCCAAATCGTGAATAGCAACTATAGCAAGTAATGTTCGGATTGAAGTATAGCGCACAACCGGTGCGAATATCTCATCATACTCCTTTCTCTTCCTTTGTGCAAACCTCTTAGCCACTAGCCTAGCTTTGTATCTCCCATTATCCTTTACCTTATATATCCATTTGAACCTAATTGCACGGTTTTCTTTAGGAAGTGGAACCAAATCCCAAGTTTGATTCTTCATCAACGATTGCATCGCTTCCTCCATGGCACAAATCCTCTTTGAGCTATCACTTGCCTCCATGACACCGTCAAGGTCCATCGGCTCATCTTGGACTACGTAAAGAGCATAGTCCAAATTATCACAAAAGTTAAGATATTTCCAATTACCATATCTATTGGGTGGCCTTATAGCAGGATGACCCACCCAACTACCAATACCATCACCCAAACTCCTTTCGGCTCCACCTTGAATCAAATATATCCTGTCTAGAATCATGTACATCACCAACACTACTAGAGGAACCATGTGGATTATGCGTTGTTACATCAACTGCTTCCACCTCACAAGCATCTCCAACTACTTTACTCCTTGGACGAAGGATGGAAATAACTTCCTTCTCCTTTGATTCACCATGAACCAAATCCAGAACATCAGATATGCTCTCATTCTCCTTGAACAAAGCCGACTCATCAAAAGTAACATGACGAGAATTCACAACCTTCTTCGTTTTCGGATTTCATATCCGATAGGCTTTTACACTGCCCATATAACCAAGCCAAATCCCCTTGAAAGCTCTAGGTTCAAGCTTATCATTTCCCGAATCATGCATATAAACCGAACTACCACACATGAAGATAACTCAAGTCAATTCTCTTTCCCTTGCACACTTCCTTTGGAATATTGTTACCAATAGCCGAGCATGGAATTTGACTAACAATATGCACCGCGGTTGACAAAGCTTCGGCCTAAAATCCCTTAGACAAACCCGATGTCAATCTCAAGCGTCGAGCTTTCTCATGTAGAGTACGGTTCATCCTCTCCGTAGTACCATTCGACTGCGGATCTCCCGGTGTAGTAAAATGCCTCAGAATACCATGACGCTTGCAAAACTCCAAGAACTCTCTTGAAACATACTCTCCGCCATTATTGGATCTTAGAACCTTCAAAGACTTGCCACTCTCATTCTCATCAAGAGCTTTCCATGCTTTGAACTTTGCAAATGCCTTTGACTTGGCCTTCATTACATACACCCATTCCTTCTGAGAAAAGCCATCAATAAAAGAAATATAATACAAGCTCCCCCCAAAGAAGCTACCGGTGCCGATTCCCAAATATCCATGTAAACATACTCGTGAACTCTTCTCGAATTATGTTTTCCCTCACCGATTGATACTTTAGTTTGCTTTCCCAAGACACATTCCTCGCAAAACTCTAGTTTGTTGAAACTCTCACCATCAATCATCTCCCTCTTCCGAAGAATATCTAAACTCCTCTCCGAGACATGACCTAACCTCAAATGCCACAACATAATCGTATCCAAGCCACGAGAACTATCAAATCCTACACAAATTTCATCTTCTATAGGCACAACTTGAAGCAAATAAACACCATGAGTCCTAGCACCCTTCATTACCACAAGCACACGCTTCGAAACCCACAAACTATCACTCTCAATAGTGATCTTACATCTTAAAGAATCCAGCTGCTCCAAAGAGATAAGGGACTTTCGAAGTCCGAAACATAGCGTACATTAGTAAGGGTACGAACCACTCCGTCAAACATTCGAATTTGCACAGAACCAATGCCCTTCGACTTACAAATAGCACCATTACCCAAAACAATTGAATTTCCTTCTTTGTCAACATAAGAATAAAAACAAATCCTATTCGGCGTCATATGATAAGACACCCCCGAATTGAGCACCCATTCGCTACCTGAAACATCTGATGCTACCGCCGTCAACACATCTATGTCTCCCTCACTAACTCCACTCTCCACCGCTACGGATGAAAATGCTACTTCCTTCTTTACATTCTCCTTGTACGGACACTCATTCTTCAAATGAACAGGTTTCTTACAAATATTCCACTTCCCATTTCTTTCCTTTGACTTTCCTCTCCAACCGGGCTTCCTTGATCTAGAATGCCCCCGGTTCCCTTTCTTCTCATATCTCTCATTCTCCACAAATAAATCATGACCACTACTAGCACCACTACTTCCATCACCCAACTCCTTTATTTGATCACGCAACTTCTTGCTAAGAAGACCCATTTTAACATCATCAAGAGTCAAATTATCCCGGCTATAGGTCAAACTATTTGAGAAATCCGTATAACGGTTCAGCAGCTAATACAAAAATATCATCGCCTTTTGTTTCCAAAATCTTCAAATCTACTACTTTCATCTTCATTAGAAAATCATCAAAGATATTCAAGTGCACCTTAAGCGAAGTACCCTCATTCATCTTATCTGTGAAGAACGTTCGCAACAAGATCAAACGATTAGTTAGTGACTTCTTCATATAAAACTCCTCCAACTTGTCCCAAATACCCTTACCGATAGTCTCAACACTAATTTCGGAGATAACATTCTCCCCTATAGCAAGTTGAATTATAGTGAATACCCACTCTTCAATTTCCTCTCTCTCAACATCCGAGATTTCCGCCGGCAACAAATGTGCATCAAACACTACCCGATGTACTCGATTCCACCTTAGAACCGCTTTCATCTTCCATTGCCACTTTTCAAATCGTTATCGCCATTTCACTTGTCTATAACCAATTGTGATCCCAAAGCCGCGTACGATCCATGTACATACGACTCTACACCACTAGGACTAACCATTGAGGGACTACCTGAGGTATTATCTGATTCTAGCATTTCTACGACCACCTACCAACACCAAAGATCTGATACCAAATGTTATGGGAATTCTAAATTGAGATCACTCAAATCAGAACCCCTAAGTACAACGAAAAATGAGATCGTTGTAAGAAGTGCAAAAACAACCAATCAATATCTCAATCAAATCTCAATCCAATCCAAAACCAATCACAATCACCAAATAAGCAATAGAGAAATAGAGCAATAACGATAAAATAAATCACACATTGATTTATAATGGTTCTACTAACGTCTTGTTAGTATACATCCACTTTGAGAGAGAGCCATTATTAGTACCAATGAGAAGAGTACAAGAGATTGATTACAATGATCAATATTCAAATAGAATAGATTTGTGGAGAAGAGAATTAAAGAAAATTTGGTTTAGATAAACCCTAGTTAATGGAGGATAAAACCCTTGCAGTCTCTATGCTTTGAATCTTGAAAATAGCTTATATAGTGAACCATCGTTCATTGACAAATACCCAATTAGCCCTTTGAAACCCTACAAGCGAATACGCAAATTCTAGATCGAAAAACCAAAACTACACCGTGTCAGACGTCTGTCACAACCTCTCAGACATCTGTCACAACTTTCTGGCTGCAGTAAACCTACTATCGGACATCTGAGAATTCCTGTTAGACGTCTGACACAACTTTCAGCCTATGCATCTTTAAATCGCGATAACTTAAGCATCTGAACTCCGATTCGCACACCGTTTTTACCATTATCAAGCTACTTCCAACCTCTTCAATTCTTCATACAGTGTCACCAAAATTCAACATGTATGTTATACAAATGAATATCTATATCATTTTTATGCAAATATCTCATAAAGCTTTATATCTTCATATATTCATCTAACTCCTGAAGGAAATAAATAGATGAATAATACTGGTGTGAACATACCCTGTTCCAGCAATGAATGACAAATGAATCATCTCCACCCAACCGTCTATATTCATGCTGTAAATTTTAGGTATAAATTAAGGTATTGTTCCCATGTGGTTGGTTATCAATATCTGAAATTCATATTTGTAATAGAAGAAACATGATAACATGATTCTTTTGCATTTGATATGATACTAGTGGTTTACCATATGGAAAGGTCATCCACTACAAGTTTAGCATTTCTCAAATTGCCAGTCAACAGTATCAATATTCTATAATACCAAAATTCCAAACTGCACATGCAAATAAAAAAAAGAATAATGGAAAGTTTTGGATAAATTCTATGCAATCTCTGGTTTGAAGATTAATCTTAACAAATCTCAAACACTAATAGCTGGTCTTAGTGATGATTTAAAGGCTGAGATTATTTCGTACTCGGGTCTTGGAGAAGTGTAGCAAAATGCCAGATATCTTGGTTTACTTTTTATTACTGCAAGAATCACAACTTCTGACTATTTGCCCCTTTATGAAAAAATTACTGAAAAATTATCCATATGGCCTAACACTAAACTATCACAAGCAGGGAGATTAGTCATAGTGCAAAGTATTGCTACTACTATGGTCAATTATTGGATGAGGCATTACATTCTTCCATGTAAACTTGTATCAATGATAAATAGTGCTCTGAACAGATTTTTGTGGCATGGAGATCCATTCTCTAAAAAGTTAATTCCAATATCATTCAAGCTGATTCAATTGCCAAAGAATAAGGGTGGTCTGGGAATTACTAATATTAAAATGTGGAATATTGCAGCTATATCTTTATACTATGACAAAACTTTATCAAGAAGTCAAGACCTCTGGACACAATGGATTTTAAAAAATTTATTAAAAGGCAAGGATTTTTGGACTATGAATATTCCAAATTTATGCAGCTGGAGTTGGCGTAATATTCTGAAGTTAAGAACTACTTTTCTGCCTATTATACAATGCAACCCACTTGAGAACAATGAATTGAACTTCTGGACTTCTCCTTGGGCCAAGGCTGGTTTGATTATTTAGGAAATTCTTCCTTATCCTTTACAACTTCAGTCTGGAATTCCTTTAAATGCTAAAGTCAATTCCTACATCAATGATGGCTTAATTGATTTACCTTATTGCAGTTCTAAACAAGTCAGGGATTTATGGCAATATATATCATCTTTATCATTGACATCTTCAAACTTAAAAGTTCTTTGGACTAAGAAGGGAAAGAAGCATACAATTTCTAATGTATACAAAGCTCTGTTATATAATGCAAACACAGAAAGTTTTCCTTAGGCATCTAGAATTTGGATGGAGAAATCTCCAGCTAAGGAAAATCTTCTTCTTTGGAAAATCATGGCAAATGCTCTGAACACTAAGCAGAGATTGACTAAACTTGGATTACTAAGCAAAGAGGATTGTGTTTTCTATCATAAGCACCCTTAATCAAATACTCATCTATTTTTTGAATGCAAATTTACTTATGGAATATGGTGCAGATTACTCGCAAATGGAAACTTTCACAGACCAGATAAAAGCTCTAGAATAGAATGGTTTAATATTTTCAAAGCTACAAGGTGGAAATCTTCTAAGACTGAAATTCTTATGATTATTTTAAAGGTGTTTATGAGATTTGGAATGAAAGGAATAGAAGGATTTTTGATCAGAAAATGGAAAATGCAAATGCTTTATACAGTTTAACGCATAAGAAAATTTGTAAAAGAGTGAAGAGGCTGAATAGATTTTGATGAAATTTGTTTCATAATGTACATATGGTTCTTGATGTATGGCTGTGTTTGTATGTAATACATTTTTGAGTATATGAATATATTGGGCAGGGCTCCCTTAGCCCATTGCTTTTCAAAAAAAAAGAAGCTTAATTTCATCAATATTGATCTCTATAGTTTTGCAAATCCAATTTCAATTCACCCATCTAATTATTGCCATGACAGCAACTTGGCAGATTGTGTTTTAGAAGACTGGTGAGGAGAAACAAAATAAGGTATTCTGTTTATCAATTTATTTAGAGATATAGAATTAAATCATTGTTCTTCTATTCTCACTCACTAAACCAATAAACACAAGTGTTTTGTTGACACTCTGAATTTGACAATTCCATAAAGTAATGAGAGGAATACCTTGGTATAAATATTTGTATCAAACTTTTAATACAATCCCTCCAAATTATGGAAGTGTACTTAAAACAACATATATTTCTTTTTATATTACGTAATAAATATTTTCATTTGTCCTTTCGTACAAATGTCGGAATTTTCATAGAGACGTTTAAATCAAAGTTGTTGTTATTATTATTATTGTTATTGTTAGTGTTACTACTACTGCTATTATTATTCAAGTAACACTTAGGTTGCAAATGAGAGAAGAGTTTTGATACATCATGTCAAAGAAATAAGAGAGGTACACCATTCTGTACCAAGTTTTATTCAAATTAGAGATGAAGATGCCTAGTGTTCATTGACATTTGAGGAAAACGATTTAAAACACTATAAATATTAAAATTATGGATCAAACCTTACCACAACATTACGCCTGACCCAGCAGATAGCTTGATGAATTCCCAGAGTTCAAAAACAGCTTCAAACGAGAAGCCTGTCCAAGAATGACGACAACCTCCAAAAACAACATAACTAAACAATATAAACACTGTAACCCACAATGAAACATCTAAGGCAAGAGCAAGTGCTATAACTCAATATTTCCACCTCCCGACAAATAGCCATGTCAAAAATAAGTGAAAAACAAATCCAACTGAAGGTCCGTATGCATTAACAGCATTCTTTCTCTGGCAATGTAAAAACTTTGCAGTGGAAACAGTGCTACTAATGAGAAATGCAGCGGAATGAACCATAAACATAAATTTCCTGTTTTATTTGCTAGATTTGAAGGTTGGCCGAGTAATATAAGTAAAGGACTCGCAAAGAAGTAAATTGGAAGAGCTATAATTGCACAAATAAAAAAAACAATTCATGACCTTTGCAAGTAAAATCCTAGCATATGGTACTTATTTGGAACATAAGCTTGCCCACACAGTGTTTCCATTCCACTTGCCATTCCAAGCTGACAAAAATGGTTAACATGGTTCAAAAAATGGTATATGTTACACACACAAATGAAACATATATAACAAAATCAGCCATGAACATCAAATTATCAATGAAAGTACCAGGAGTCCGAAATTGAAGAGACCAATGACCTTAAGGGCAATTGTCATGGAAGCAAGTTCATGATCGCTGAGATGTCCGGCATATGAAATCGTGATGATCCACATGCCATACATTGTAACCGTCTGATCATTTCCGGTCCCACGATCTTCCATTGTTTCTTTAACTCTACTACGGTTATGCTTAACGAAACCGTTTATTTTGTTATCGTCCTTCTTTAACAATGGAAACTACTAGAAACACTATTTATTGCGATGCCCATTTTCAATGGCCGTTGACGGCTCGTCGTTTTTTTGCGACGGCTGCCAACAGCAAATAATCGTTTACTGAAAATAAAATAAACTAGCCGCCCGCAGCCGTCGGAAGCCGTCGCAAATATAGCCGTCGGCGGCCGTCGAAGAGTCGCAAATAAACTAGCCTCAGGCCAACAGTTCTTCTTCATTATCTACCTTCCCAAATCTCCCCTCCACCATCTCCTCTACGCCGTCAGCAAGCCTCCACGCCTCCAAGACTATCTCCATCTTCAATTTTCAAGTCTCTCCATTAGCTATTTCTCTTTAAGAAGGTTTAATTTATAAACCCTATTTAATTTTGATTTGGTAAATTAGGGTTAATTTGTTGTTATAGTTGTTTATAATACCACATTGATTGTTTGTTATACCCAATTGAATGCTAATTAGGTTGTTATTATAATTGTTTATCATTTAAATGTTGAGAAAAATAATATGTTAGTGTATATGCGCGTTAACTGGTGTATATGTGTTGATTAATTAGCGCATACACACATTATGGCTAGTTTGGATTTATTAGAGTCGATGCTCAGGATTTAGTGTATGCGTTTCTTAGAATGTAAATAAATTATTATTGTTGTATAATACGCTTTACTTTTTATAAATCTCTTAGATAGTTTTTGGTCCCGTCTGACAAGTATTGTATATGATCATTATGTGGATATTCGTTTTTATCACAGAACAGACATTTATATTCATCTAATACAATATTTGTTGGATTTGTCCCTGTATTGGACAAGTTACAAACACCATAAAGTAATTATATTTTGCAAACCATTTTGTTTTAAACGGTTCACAAAATTTCAACAACACTTTTTTTCCTATGTGCACGCATATGTGTATGATATAGGAAATAAAAGGGAAGTGCTGCTGAAATTTTGTTGAATCGTTTAAAATGAATGATTTACAAAATATAATTACTACTTTGTTTGTAATGGGAAGTAAGATGACCAACCATCGAAGTGTAAAACAATAACCTAAAAATTGTAGATTATATTCATATAATTTGTGTAAATCCATTTGAAAATAAAATTAAATAGAATAATATTATATATTTGCGAAAATTTAAATGTATGATTTAATTGAAAAATAAAATTTCAATACATAAACGATTAATATGTTTTTATGTTTTAAAGTAGGAAAAATGGTCAATTCTTTTATCGATCGGAGCTGGATGTACCAACAAAGAAGAGAAATTGGAGGCTCAATAAGTGAACATTTTCAAAATGATGTACACGTCTTTATTGAATTCGCTTTAAGTAATAATGGGAACGACGAAGAAATTCGTTGTCCATATAGTAGGTGCAAATTATCGAAGTATTTGATACTGGATATGGTAATAGTTCATTTGCGCCAATATGGTTTCGTGCCAAATTATTTGGTGTGGGATCGTCATGGAGAACTTATAGCACCTAATCCCGTACATTCAAAGGAGGACGTGGATAATGAAATTGTTTCGACAAATCTCATAGAAGATATGGTTGAAGAGGCAGCACGTTCAATGTTCCCTACTGTTGAATTCGATGGTAATGATGTTAATTTCGAAGGAGAACCAAGTATTGGAACAATTTTTTTTTGATTTATTGGATGCTGCTAAGAAACCCCTTTGGGATGGTTGTACAAGCGGTACTCAACTATCAGTAATTGCATAATACATTGCGATGAAATAAAAATACAAACAGAAATAGGGTTTACAACTATAGTACAAGCTGCAAAATGGCATATGCCACCTGATAATTTAATGTGCGAAAATCATTATGAAGTGAAAAAATTATGTTTGCTTTTGGTTTACCATATCAAAAAGTAGATACATGTTTAAATGGTTGCATGTTGTTTTGAAAGAAGACATCAATCTTAGAAATTGTAAAATATGTAATAAGAAAAGATACAAACAAAGAAAAAAGAAGGGAAAGGGAGTTCTGTACAAGCGTATGCATTACTTACCCATCACTCCTAAGCTTCAAAGGTTATATGCATTTTTTGTAACCACGCATCATATGAGATGAAACCGTGTGAGAACACAGGAAGAAGGTATGTTCACACACCCAGCTGATGGAGAAGCATGAAAGCATTTTGATAAGACATACCCCGCTTTTGCAACGGGGAGCCGTAATGTTAGACTTGGTTTATGTACGGATGGATTTTCACCATTCACTCAATTTGGTTCAAAATATTTATCTTGGCCTATAATCGTTACACCTTACAATTTACCTCCGTGGATGTGTATGAAAACTCCGTATATATTTCTCACTATTGTCATCCCTAGCCCTGATGATCCAACATAAGGAATCGACATATATTTACAACTGTTTACTGAAGAGTTGAAAACATTATGGTATGAATGTGTTGAAACATATGACATTACAAAAAAAAAGAATTTTCGTATGTTCGCCACTCTGGACTATATGCGATTTTCCTACGTTTGCAATGCTTTCGGGTTGGAGTACGGTTGGTCATCTAGATTTTCCTTATTACATGGAAGAAACACGAGTATTTTCTTTACCGCATGGGAAGAAAATTTTGTGGTTTGACTGTCATCCGTGTTTTCTCCATATTAATCATCCTTTTAGAAAAGATAAAAAAAAACTTTACAAGTAATAGACTTGAGACCTTACTACCACCAATAATTTGGTCAAGGAAGATATTTATGACCTTGTAAAGGATAATCCAAAGATACATGAAACTGGCAAACAAATTGAAATTCAAGGTAAATTGATGATTCATAATTGATACAAACAAAGTATATTTTGGGAGTTGCCTTACTGGAAAAATCTCCTAATTCGTCATAATATCGCGTGATGCACAACGAGAAAAATGTGTTCGATAATGTGTGTAACACAGTTCTGAATGTTAAAGGAAAGACTAAGGACGATTTGAAATCAAGACGTGATATAGAGGCAATATGCAATCATCCTGAGCTTCATATAAAGCCAAATGACACAAAAAACCAAAAGCATGCTATGAGCTAGACAGTAACCAAGTTAAGGTACGATTAAAGTGGGTGGAAGGATAAGGTTTCCTGAAGGGATTTCCTCTAAGCTTCGTAGATGTGTCGACTATAAGAACGGTGAACTGAGTGGGATGAAAAGTCATGATTGTCATGTAATGATGGAACATTTGTTACCCGTCGCTTTCAAAGAACCATTGCCCACAAAAGTTTGGATGGTTGTAACAAAACTTAGTTTATTTTATAAGGAGCTTTGTTTAACTACGTTAAAAGTTGATCGTCTACGTAAACTTGTGGAAGAAATTCCTATACTCTTCTGCAAACTGGAGAAAATAGTTCCTCCGGGTTTCTTTAATGTAATTAAGCATTTACCTATTCATCTTCCGTTTGATGCATGTCTTCGAGGTCTTATGCAATATGGATGGATGTATCCATTTGAAAGGTATTAATATTGAGTATGTTAAATTTTAGTTTAATTACATGCTACATAATTCAATTATAACTATTCTTAACAAGTACTTAAATCATCTAAAGAAAAAAGTGAGACAAAAAGCACTAGTTAAAGATTCAATATGCAAATCATATATCGAAGAAGAAGCTTCGTTCTTTTTCTCTCATTACTTTAGTGACCATGTGAACTTATCTTTTGAAAGTGCTACGCAAAATAATAAGGGCGTTGAACAAGATTCTTCAAAATCAATGCTACCTATTTTTAGACAGTAGGGATGCCCTGTTGGAAAATGTGTGGAAGTATGGTTAGACGATAAAGATTACCATGTAGCCCACACATATGTTCTTCTTAACTGTGCAGAAGTTGCGCCATTTGTTAAGTACTATTAAATAACACATCTAAATTTTTTTACTTGAATAATACACGTGTGTATTAATTATAATGCAATATATTATCTATATATGCAGTATTTACGAATCACAGCATCCAAGCGGCGATATGAGCAAAAGATTTGCTACTTGGTTTTCGAACCACGTATATGATCCGGTAAATTGTGTGATCGACGAAGGGTTGAAACATCTTGCGATGGGACCAAAAAGAAAAGTTAAGACATATCCAATATTCTTTGTCAATAGATAAAAATTCAACAACAAAGAATATGGGGCTGAAAAATTAACTAACAATACCGGTGTATATGTTAAAGGTAGTGATGATCAAAATGAACACATAAATGATTTTTATCGCGTGTTAACTCAGGTTTTACAATTAACATATTTCACCAGACCTATGGAAGAAGTACACATCAACATGCACCAAAAATATAATATTAGTGAAATAAAGCACACATCACATTATCATAAGTACGATCCGTTTTGTGACAACCCGCACCTGACGCCCTCTGAATCCGACATTAAACCACACATGTCTGACCCAAAGTGCACCGATTGCAGATAATCATGAGAAAGAAAGAAGAGAGAAGAAGAGAAGAAAGAGAAAAGAAGAAAACCAAATAGGACAATAACAACACAGAATCTCACATCGCAGCGGAAAAACATATAATATAATATAATATCAATGATCGTTACAAAAGAGAAACTGTAATATCATACATCAATCATATCAGAGTACATGAAACAAAATCATCAGTTGGATAGTTATAACAACCTGTCTGTATAAATGCTGAATCATAAACAATCATGCAGCAAAATATAAAAATATACGGGAATACGATCTGAAGACTTCCAGCTCGTCTTCTGAAGCTCAAATGCATCAAATTTGAACCTGAAAATATACTCGGTCTGACCGGAGCATTAAAAGGGGAGAACGCTCAGTTCAGTCTGGTAAACCAGTGTGAGAAAACATATCTCTACTGAATTTATAAAATTACCAAAACATTTCTTTTCAAAACAAAAGGTATCTCGTAAGACCAACGTCCACACATAAACACAAACGGGTTTTTACCTTACGATAACCAAAACACTTCATATCAAATCCTATTATATTATAATAGTGTCTATTTCACAAATAATATCAAATATAGCTGAAATGTTTCCCATGTAGCATTTCGGACCAAATCATTTAAGGCTCTAGAAAACAAAATGGTAGGCACGTATTGGAGTTGGATTTCCAACATGATAGGGAACTAGTGGAAAGATCAATATGTATCCACGGCTAACATCCAAGACTCAGACGCCTTTATACATCCACATATATGGCTAAAAAATGGATACCCTCTACGAATAACATCCAAGGACTCAAACATCGCTGTATCTATGCCATAAGGCCCAGAACATCTAGTAACCTAAATAAACATCCAATCGAAAATATGCATACACTTGACCACATAGTATCCCATCATAACCAGGACGTGAGGTTCGCGAGGTTATGATTACCTTTCTCATATCACATATAATATTTCTAAATGCCACATTGTCATTCCACGTCACATGACTGATTCCTAGAAAAGTATAACTTCCTGAGCTCGTATGTCTCGAGAAAGGGTGTTAAGCTAAGGGAGGCTGCCCACTCCGCCATCGACTGATATACATTTATAGAAACCACTCAAATGTGATTTAGAATACAATGTCAGATAAACGTCCATAACTAGTTCATTCTGGGAGTGAACAAAACCGAAGGAACTCTCCTACTACCACCAGTAGCGAGTAGTCCTTGCAATCCGAAAAATCTCCACAACGAGAAGACCACTACTATAAATATCTCTATAATGGGAGCGACCCAAAGAATGTCAACAAGTAGTCCTCACGCTATGAAGATCCTCGGTCTTCATAAATCATCATCAATAATCTACACTTCTAAACGCATACATTGGCCCAGAGTAGTTTTTGGATAAATCCGATCCCGGTCTCTCCGCACCAATATCGAAAAGTGGCTCTTAACCTCATACAGAAACTAAGTCTCATAGACTTATCACGGTTCCAACTTTCAACTTGCTATCCTTCAGCCAAGAAGGAAGCTCAGTAAATGGGAGTACAAAAGTATCTCTGCACTACATGAATCATCTCTCTCAACAACAAACGATAATCAGGCCTACACAGTTGGCCACGTGCTAAGTGCACGACTAATCAGTTTCCACATCAATTCAAACAACCGAAACTTTACCAATAGGCATAATCTAGTACTAAAGAAATTATTAGGCCCTTTTATAATTCTTATAAACCAAAACACTTTTCAATTATATATACTCCAAAATATCTTTAAAATGATATATACTCAAAACCATCTCAAATATTCAATAAATTGGGAAACATTTCCATATACTTGATATATATATTCAAGACTTCTCAAATATTCGATAATTGGAAAACATTTCCATATGCTAGATATATATTCAAAAAATTTCAAATATTTGATAATTGGAAAACATTTCCATATGGTTATCTCAATTGAATAAACATATTCACAAATCATTCTATTCTCAACACTTAGAAAATAACATCATATAATTAAATCAAAAATAAGTATATACATAAACCATTTTATGAAAGCTACAACATCTTCAAAACAATTTAAACTTCATTTTTGAAAATATCATTTCAAAACTATCGCCTTAAATATTATTCATTTCAATACATGAATATACTTACTTTATAAAAACCATACCTACCAAAATAAATCATTTACAAACAATGTTTATAACTTTCAATTCTCCAAAGTCCATGTATAAAACCATTTCTAAATATCAAGTTGCAAATCCCATTATTTTAGAACTTATTCGGTTGCAAAACCCTTTATTTAAATATTTACAAAACTTCTTTTATATAAAATCCTTTTGTTTACAAAGTTTCATTTATAAATCTATTCTTTTAAAATCTCATTATTTACCAAAATCCGTTTATAAAACCATTTACAAATTTATTGATGTTAAACCCATTTATAAAACCATCCTTAAAATATCAATAGCAAATCCAATTTATAAATAACTTATAAAACCATTTCTATACACATCCCTTTTATAAATCCATTACATAAAACAGTTTACACAAATATTGATTTCAAATCCATTTCTAATGCTTATAAAATTCCATTTAGAAATCCATTACTTATTCACAAAACGTTACTTATGAATCTTATATATAAAAACTGTTCAAAAACTTGATTTGCAAAAATCCATAAAATCGTATATTTAAAATAGCAAAACCCAATACTTTCATTTTAATTTAAAATAAACTCCTTTTCATGATTCAAAAAAAATTATAAACAAAAATACTTCGAAATCACTTGAAATCACTTTTAAACCAAAAATTACTTTGAAAACACTTTTAAAGCATTTCAAAAATTCCATCTTTATCCACTTGGCCATCCATTTCATGTTATCTCCCTCCCCCTTATTATCCGATCACTCTCTCCAACTAATATCTTTAAACCATGATGCCTTGAAAAGGAAAGCCGCTTTTAAATTTTTTAATGCTTGGACTCTTCATCCAGAATTTTTTAATATTGTTAAACAAGCTTGACTTTCTAATCACTATGGTTCCCCTATGTTTATTTTATAGCAAAAACTGAAGTCTCTTAAGAAAATCCTTGTTTCTTAAGCTGCTCTGAAATTTGGTAAAGGTAAAATTACTGTCATCTCAACTTGAAGTCAAACTTTCTCAAGCCCAAACTAACTCAGTGAACAACCCTCATGACCAACATGCTGCTACTGTGGAAAATGATATCCTTATCCAATATCAAAAGGCTCTGTTGATGGAGGATGATATGTATAAACAAAAGTTGAGGCAGTCCTGGAATAGTGATGGTGATAGAAACACTAAATTCTTCCATGATAGACTGAAAATCAAACAAGCTAGGAGTCATATTCATTCCATATCCGACCTTCAAGGCAACCATGTCTCTTCTCCTTTGCTTATTGATAAGGCCTTCACTGATTACTTCTTTGGAATTCTTGGCAATATTGGTAACTGTGTTCCTAACTTGAATATCATTGATGACCTTTAGCTTCCTTGTCTCAGCCATGTACATTTAAACCTGTTGTCTCTCCCATTACTAATGTTGAAATCAAGGAATGTTTTTTAAATATGAATAAAAATTCATGTGGTGGACCTGAGGGGTTTAATGCCCTCTTTTACATTCTTGTTGGGAGATAGTTGCCCCTGTGGTTTGCAAGGCTATTAAAAAAATTCTAAAAATTGAATGATCTCTGGCATCAATGCTATGAATCTTGCTATCATCCCCAAATCAGATCACCCCTCTATAGTCATTGAATTTAGGCCTATTGTCTGCTGCAACATCCCATATAAATGTATTTCTAAAATCATTGCATCAAGGCTCAAGGTTGTCTTACCTTCCCTTATTTCCAATAACCAAGCTGCTTTCCTCCCTAGTAGAAGCATTCTTGATAATGTTTTATTGACCCATGAATTACTGAAAGATTATAATAGGAAGTATATTTCTCCCCGTGCTATGCTTCAGCTTAATATCAGGAAAGCATATGACACTTTATAGTGGACAACTGTCACCAAGGTATTAGCTGCAATGGGATTTCTTGACCATTTTGCTGCTTGGATATGCACTTGCCTATCTACAGTTCATTTCTCCCTTTGTTTCAATGGTTCCTCCACTGGATGCTTCAGCAGTAAGTCATGCATCAGGCAGGGAGACCCAATGTCCCCCTGCCTCTTCATACTTGTCATGGAAGTATTTATTTCCATGCTTAATAAAAAAGTTGCAAGTAAACTTATAAGTATTCATCCCAAGTGTAAAGAACCTCTGGTCACTTGTCTTATGTTTGCTGATGATCTCATTGTTTTCACCAAACCTAATATTGAATCCATCTCTTCCATCATGGAGGTATTAAGCTCATTTCATTCTTTCTTTAGGCTGTCTATCAATCTCTCCAAGTCCAATATGCATATTTCCAGAGTCCCTCCTGACAATGCTTCTTCTTTAAGACTTATATCTGGCCTTTCTCATCCTCCTGATTCATCTTCCTACCTGGGTATTCGTATTGCCATTTCATCCATTTCCACTGCTCAATGCCTTGGGATATATGCTAAGATTACCAAGTCGATGAATTGATGGTCCAATCGTATGTTGTCTCAAGCAGGTAGACTTACTCTCATCAGGTCTGTTGTTCTTTCTTACACAACCTATTGGTGCAGAACTTTTATTCTGCCAAAAAAACTTGTTCTGATGATTAGAAGGGCTATATGCAATTTCCTCTGGCATGGTTGCATATTTTCAAAAAAACTTAACCCTATAAGATTTTAGAAAATTGAAATGTATAAGAAATGTGGTGGCCTAGGTATCTTAAACCTTGACACCTGGAATAAAGCTGCCTTTAGTACTTCCTTTGATAATCTGATCAGCAGGAAGAGTAACATATGGGTTGCCTGGACTGTCAAGCACAACCTTAAAAACAATCATTTCTGGATTATGGACATCCCTCAGTATTGCAGTTGGATATGGAGATCAATCGTCAAGCTCAGAAGAGAATTCCTGCCTCATCTTACTATCATGGCATCCTCAAATAGCCATTTAAGTTTCTACAATGATCCCTGGGCCAGGCAGTGGCTCATCCTTGCTGGTTTGATGCCATGCTGTCATAGAGTTCAAACTGGGATTCCTGCTGAGGCTTATGCAAGTGATTACTTTCTTAATGGCTGTATATCCCTCCTTTATTCCAGTAATCTTACTAACAGGAACATATGGCATGATATCGAGCAACAACATTACCCTACTGTTCATGTTGACAGGGTGATGTGGTCATTGGATTATAAACCTCACTCTGTTTCTATTGTCAACAAGTGTTTGATGATGCATGTTCACTCATATCAATTTGCTTAGTATCATAGAATTTGGAATAATATTGTCAGGGAGAAGATAACTTTCTTCTCTGGAAGGTGATAAGGAATGCGCTCCTCACTCGTGCTAAACTTGTTGATGTTGGAATGCAGATTGATACTCTCTGTATCTTTTGCCTTGAGGATACAAAAACTAATATCCATTTTTTTTTCAATTGTAAATTCTTATTTCCAATATGGCAGCAACTCATGCTCTTGATGGGTCGATCCAATGTTTCTAGTGTTAGCACCATTGAATGCAGTCACATTTACAAAGCTACAAGATGGAGAAATGGTGAAGGCATGCTGTTGTTGTTGATTCTTAAAAAATTCATCTTTGTCATATGGAAGCATAGGAACTTAAAGATTTTTAAGGGTCAAGATTTTCCCTGTCTTGGCATTTGGAATGACATAAGGAAAGAGGTTGCCTCTGGTATTAGAGATTGCTTTTTGACTTCAGGGATGCCATCAAATCTGCATGGACTTAGGCTTCATGATGTTGTAGTTGTTTTCCCTTTGTCGTTTATTTTTGTTTTCCTTTCTCTCCTTTCTTGCTATGTTTTGTAGCTTGTTACGGAGCATATTCACCTTTATTGTTTTGCAATAAACTGGTAGAAGCCCAGTTCACCTCGCTTAGCTTTGCTATAAAAAAATACTGAAATCATGGCCAATTGCTGCGTAAGCACTAAACAAAGGGATAAACATTCAATTCATAAACATGCCATCCAAACATATCATATATCACATATATATGAAAAATAATCAACAATAATGAGGAATCTAGTTGGATCCCTCCAATTTGTTTCCCTGCATCACAAATCACATGTTACGACATATCAATAAATATGCATACATAAATAATCAACAATGGTGAGGAATCCTGTTGGATCCCTCCAACCTGTAACCTGCAACAAATACAACATATGTGAAAGAATGTACAATGTCTGCTTCGAGGCAGACGCGCGTACAAAAGGTCATTCGCTCAAACACGGTAACGTATAGGGTCTCATCCGCTAAAATATGCAGGAATATATCCAACCAACCAACATATATTTAATATATCATATATCATACAAACAATCATCAATCATCATAAATAAAATATTTCCCACTTATATAAAAATATAAGCGAGATAGAGAGAGTGAGTTTTACTCACTTTGGTTGCATTCGCTGTTGTAGTGTTTTATTTCGATTAAAAACGAACTGGAGTTCGAATTTAACCAAAATTTTAGCTAGCTCCAAATCCATCCAACCAACTCTAAAATGAAGTGCTCGACAATATGAATCCAACGCAATTCATTTCGTGCGAAGCGGACCTCGTATGAACAGGTTATGGCAATTAGAAGATTACATGATTTTAAAATAATTATAACATTGACCACAGTAATTAGCATTAATTAATCACCATCTAATTATCTTCCTTTCGTTCGTGTCCAGGCAACTCACGAAACCCAACTCACGTACGCTTCCTTCGGTCGTCTTTCATCCTACACTCATCTATTCGACGATCAGACACTGCCATTCGAAAGCCCATAGCCCCACGCACCTATGCCCCTAGCCTCTTCCACTCCGGCCGCCCCCAAACCCGGCAAAACGCATCGACCAGCAGGCCAAACGTGGCTCAAATTCTACCACCCCTGGCTACTAGATGACGATTGACCCGTTAGATTTATAGTACTTGATGAGCTCTACAACTTTCTAATTGGAAGTTTTAGCTAAATGTTTGAGGATTGAGAGATAATTGAAGAAGAATGAGGCGCGTTTCTGGCCATTGAATTGAAGGGTGGCAGCTGAGAAGAGATGGGCTAGGGTTTTGCAAGTTAGGGTCCTCTATTTATAGGCAATATAAATTACTATTCACTCAAAATAATTCCTAACTCCAATCGAGGCGTACCGTCTGGCATTCCTAATGTTTTACCCCTATTCCGAACACAATGGAATATATATCGGGAGCCAATTCCATCATATACAGAAGATAGGTTTTCAAATTTGAATTATTTTAATTAAATTACTTAAATCAATTTCTGTGCGTTTTGAACTCGCACGATCAAACGGTAAGTCCAATCGAAACAAAATTTGGAATCCTATAATAACTCACTATTATGGATCTAATGAAACTGGTTTCATCGAAATCCAAGACTGTCAAAAGTAACTATTTTTACTCGTCTAATTAAAATTTCAAATTTCAAATTTCAATAAATTAACTTTTTATTCAACTTAAAAGTTTACTAACTTTATTCTAATTTAAATAGAATTTAAATCAACTTTCTAAATCATTTTTATTCACATTAGATTCCAGATTCAATTATTTAACCGATTTAACATATAAAATTCACTTTTCAATATTTAAATTCAATTAAATATTCTAAATTCGAACAACTGAAAAACTAGGTCATTACATACTTTCCCCCTTAAATGAATTTCGTTCTCGAAATTACTAAGTAGGAAAGATGCTATAACTCCATTAACTTTCAAAACAATTAGTTGAAATAGATTACCAAATTCTCTTAAGTGTTTAACTTTCCAAAAATCAATTAGTTAAACTTCTTATAAAACTTTTCGAAGTTTTCAAATCCATTCATAGTTATCTTTTCAAAACCAACTAATATCGTTTCATTCATAGTAATTAACTAATACTCTTTCAAAAATAACTAATATCATTTCTTCTTATAACTCAAAATCAAACTTTTAGTTATCAAAAGTTTTCCAAAATTCTCAAAAAAATTCTAAAGCCTTAAATTTACAAAAAATTTCGCCAGCGTCTCCTTTGCGCAGTTCGATCGTAGTAAAATCACAATATATATATCACAAATATACATCTCATCTTTGAGGATGAGGCATCCCGTAGGGAAAAAATGTAAAAGTACGATATGTAATCTGAGATATGTACCTTATATATTATTTAGCGAGCATATACGAGTAATATAGCGTGAAAGCGAGCTTCAAATGCGAAGCAAACGTCATCTGCACCTACTAAACACTCAACAAACAATGAGAACATGTATATAACATATAATATCAATGTATAACATATACTGCACAATAATCATATGAAAATGAAACACATGCAACATAAGCAACCATCAAACAACTAACATCCAACAAATCAATTAATTCGTTTACTATTTAGTTTTCATCAAACTAATTCACATTCAAGTTAACTAACAATCATTTTATTACATTCATTCTAATTTTACATTCATTTGATTCTCATCAAATTAGTTTGCATTCATTTACACTCATCACTTCAATTTGTTTACTAATATCCCATTAGTTTACATTCAACTAATTTACATTCATTCCAATTCGTTTATTAACATTCACTTTACATTTGTTAACTTTACTTCCAGTTCATGTTTAACAACATTTCATTATTCACTTATTATAATTCTTTTTAAATACTACTAACACTTAACAACTATTCTATAAAATTATTTACTTAAGTTTATAAGCATTTTATACAACATTTCTTATGTTTTTTCACTTCAAATCTTAAGTTAATTTCCAATTTTATCAAACAACATTTCAACTTATATCCAATTCATTTATATACTTAAGTTGAATTTATTTATTAACTCAAGTTCATAGTATTCCCATTAGTTCACTTAGCTCGTTCAATTCTTTTCATTTAACTTAAGTTAATCTTCATTCATTTACTTCATTTAACTCATTCATTTCATTAATCTTCGATTTAAATTTCAATTTTAATTTCATTCAACATTAATTAAGTTAGACTTCTTTCCAAACTTCATTTTTTATTACTTAAGTTTCATCTTACAATTCAAATTTGGATTTCCATGGCTTGACATTCATATTTTTAACAATTTCAAAATCTTGTATCTAACTTGCTGTTACTAAATGTATAACTTATATAGCTTAGTTATTTACAATTTCAAATTCATGGTTATATAATCACTTTAAAGCTTAAGTATATGTTCATTTCAAATTCAATTCGTTTAACTTTACTTAGGTTGAACTTCAGTTCATGTAATCCATTTAATTCAATTCACTAACTCCAATTTATTTGACTTCATGTAAGTTAAATTCAATTTTATATCTTTATCTATGCCACTTTAAATTTGATAAGTTCAAAACTCATTTTCCTTTATTTATCAAACCATACTTGGATTTTAAATTTCAATTCTTGTTTATCACAGCAAAACTTCAATATCAATTTACTAAGGTAGCAAATCCATCACACAGAAACTCGAAAATGATACTGATGATGCGGCCGTCATCATCCTTATTATTTCCCAACAACTGTAGTGAATTCAGTGCTTTAAATTCTTTTAAAATCCATTTATTTATAAATCACATTTATAAATTCAAACTTATATAATTTAACTTATTCACTTTACTTATATAAGATTCATTCCAAATTTGTTTACGTTGTTATTTAGATTTATAATAATATAACATCTTTGAACTTTGAAAATCAACTGTCAAAATCAATAGGATTCAAATTCTCAAATTCTTAGTTTAAATCCATTTTTATTTATGACTCATATTTATAAATGTACTCATGTAGTTTCATTTCTTATATATAAGATTATTTCACAATTGTAAATCATTTTAATTATAATTCCATACTTTATAATTAACTTGCTTATATAATTTAATCTTTTACAATTGTTGTCTTTATTTCGATTATTCAAACGGCTTTTATTTATATAGATTTACATTTTCAAACAACCAAACAATCAATTTATATGCACTATAATATTTTTTGAAAAATTGTTCCTTTATATATAAAATATAGTCGAGGTAAAATTATTTCATTTACCCAATTTAAAACAATACTATGTCGATTTGCCTCGTTTAACTGTTTAGAAACTCCTATCGATCGCATGGCATCCCACACACCGACTAGAATTCATAAACAACTCAATGGATAAGTAAACACAATATAAAACATTTTTATATCACTAACAAATACACGCTCATAAATATAATACACTCAAACTAAATCTAGGGTGCTACTGACCATATCTATACTGAGTACACATCAAAGCCTAGGGATATACTAAACCTAAGCTCTGATACCATGTGCGACGACCTGCACCCGACGTCGTCTGAATCTGACACTAAACCACACACGTCCGACCCAAAGTGCATTGATTGTGAATAATCATGAGAAAGAAAGAAGAGAGAAGAAGAGAAGAGAAGAAGACGAGAAGAAGAAAACCAAACAGAACAATAACAACACAGAATCTTACATCGCAGCGAAATAACATATAATATAATATCAATGATCTTTACAAAAGAGAAACTGTAATTCATACATCAATTATATCATAGTACATAAAACAAAATCATCAGCTAGACAGTTATAACAACCTGTCTTCACAAATGTTGAATCATAAACAATCATGCAGCGGAATATAAACATACACAGGAATAAGATCTGAAGACTTCCAGCTCGTCTGTTGAAGCTCCAATGCATCAAATCTGAACCTGAAAATATACTCGGTCTGACCCGAGCATTGAAAGGGGAGAATGCTCAGATCAGTCTGGTAAACCAGCGTCAGAAAACACATCTCTACTGAATTTATAAAATTACCAAAACATTTATTTTCAAAACAAAAGGTATCTCGTAAGACCAACGTCCACACATAAACACAGACGGGTTTTTACCTTACGATAACCAAAACACTTCATATCAAATCCTATAATATTATAATAGTGTCTATTTCATAAATAATAACAAATATAGCCAAAATGGTTACCTATATAACATTTCGGACCTAATCATTTAAGGCTCTAAAAAAAGGCAGGCACGTATTAGAGTTAGATTTCCAATAGTATAGGGAACTAGTGGAAACATCAATCTGTATCCACGGCTAACGTCCAAAACTCAGACGCCGCTAAACATCCACAAATATGGCTAAAAAAAGGATACCCTCTACGAATAACATCAAAGGACTCAGACATCGCTGTATCTCTGCCATAAGGCCCAGAACATCTGGTAACCTAAATAAACATCCAATCGAAAATATGCATACACCTGACCACATAGTATCCCATCATAACCGGAGTGTGAGACCGCGAGGTTACGACTACCTTTCTCATATCACATATCATATTTCTGAATGCCACATTGTCATTCCACGTCACATGACTGATTTCTAGAAAAGTATAACTTCCTGAGCTCGTATGTCTCGATAAAGGGTGTTAAGCTAAGGGAGGTTGCCCACTCCACCATCGACTGATATACATTTATAGAAACCACTCAAATGTGATTTAGAATACAATGTCAGATAAACGTCCTTAACTAGTTCGTTCTGGGAGTGAACGAAACCGAAGGCACTCTCCTACTACCACTACTAGCAAGTAGTCCTTGCAATCCGAAAAATCTCCATAACGAGAAAACCACTGCTATAAATATCTCTATAATGGGAGCGACCCAAAGAATGTCAACAAGCAGTCCTCATGCGATGAAGATCCTTGGTCTTCATAAATCATCATCAATAATCTGCACTTCCGAATGTATACATTGGTCCAGAGTGGTTTTTGGATAAATCTGATCCCGGTCTCTCCGCACCAATATCGAAAAGTGGCTCTTAACCTCATATAGAAACTAAGTCTCATAGACTTATCACGGTTCCAACTTTCTACCTGCTATCCTTCATCCAAGAAGGAAGCTCGGTAAATGGGAGTACAAAACTATCTCCGCACTACATGAATCATCTCTCTCTACAACAAACGATAATCAAGCCTACACAGTTGGCCACGTGCTAAGTGTACGACTAATTAGTTTCCACATCAAGTCAAGCAACCGAAACTTTCCCAATATGCATAATCTAGTACTAAAGAAATTATTAGCCCCTTTTATAATTCTTATAAATCAAAACACTTTTCAAATATATATACTCCAAAATATCTTTAAAAAGATATATACTCAAAACCATCTCAAATATTCAATAAATTGGGAAACATTTCCATATACTTGATATATATTCAAGACTTCTCAAATATTCGATAATTGGAAAACATTTCCATATGCTAGATATATATTCAAAACTTTTCAAATATTCGATAATTGGAAAACATTTCCATATGGTTATCTCAATTGAATAAACATATTCACAAATCATTCTATTCTCAACACTTAGAAAATAACATCATATACTTAAATAAAAAATAAGTATATACACAAACCATTTTACGAAAGCTACAACATCTTCAAAACAATTTAAACTTCATTTTTGAAAATATCATTTCAAAACTATCGCCTTAAATGTTATTCATTTCAAAACATGAATATACTTACTTTATAAAAACCATAATTACTTATCAAAATAAATCACTTACATTTACAAACAATGTTTATAACTTTTAATTCTCCAAAGTCCATGTATAAAACCATTTTTAAATATCAATTTGCAAATCCCATTATTTACAACTTATTCGGTTACAAAACCATTTATTTAAATATTTACAAAACTTCTTTTATATAAAATCCTTTTGATTACAAAGTTTCATTTATAAATCTATTCTTTGAAAATCTCATTATTTACCAAAATCCGTTCAAAAAACCATTTACATATTTATTGATGTTAAATCCATTTATAAAACCATCCTTAAAATATCAATAGCAATCCAATTTATAACTAACTTATAAAACCATTTCCATACACATCCCTTTTATAAATCCATTATATAAAATGGTTTACACAAATATTGATTTCAAATCCATTTCTAATACTTATAAAATTCCATTTAGAAATACATTACTTATTCACAAAACGTTACTTAAGAATCTTATATAAAAAAACTATTCAAAAACTTGATTTGAAAACATTCACAAAACTGTATATTTAAAATAACAAAACCCATCCTTTCATTTTAATTTAAAATAAACTCCTTTTCATAATTCAAAAATAATTATAAATAAAAATACTTCGAAATTACTTGAAATCACTTTTAAACCAAAAATCACTTTTAAAGCATTTCAAAAATACTGAAATCATGGCCCAATGCTGCTTAAGCACTAAATAAGGGGATAAACATCCAATTCACAAACATGGCATCCAAACATATCATATATCACATATATATGAAAAATAATCAACAATAATGAGGAACCCTCCAATCTGCTTCCCTGCATCACAAATCACATGTTACGCCATATCAATAAATATGCGTACGTAAATAATCAACAATGGTGAGGAATCCTGTTGGATCCCTCCAACATGTAACCTGCAACAAATACAACGTATGAGAAAAAATGTACAATGTCTTCTTCGAGGCAGACTCGTGTATAAAGGGTCATCCGCTCATACACGGAAACGTATAGGGTCTCATCCGCTAAATTATGCGGAAATATATCCAACCTACCAACCAATACATACATACATACACATATATATATATATATATACATATGCATATATATATATATAATATATCATCCAAACAATCATCAATCATCATAAATAAAATATTTCCCACTTAAATAAAGTTATAAGCGAGACAAAGAGAGTGAGTTTTACTCACTTTGGTTGCATTCGCTGTTGCAGCGTTTTATTACGATTAAAACGAATAGGCGTTCGAATTTAACCAAAATTTTAGCTAGCTCCACATCCATCCAATCAAACTCTAAAATGAAGTGCTTGACAATACAAATCTAACGCAATTCGTTTCGTGCGAAATGGACCTCGTATGAACAAGTTATGACAATTATAAGATTACATGATTTTAAAATAATTAATAACATTAATCACAGTAATTAGCGTTAATTAATCACGATCTAATTATCTTCCTTTCGTTCGCGTCCAGGCAACTCACGAAACCCAACTCACGCATGCTTCCTACACTCGTCTATTCGATGATCAGACACTGCCACTTGAAAGCCCATGGCCCCACGCACCTGTGCCCCTGGCCTCGTCCATTACGGTCGCTCCTAAGCCCAGCAAAACGCCTCCACCAGCCGGCCAAGCGTGGCCCAAATTTGAACACCCCTGGCCACTAGACCACGATTCACACGTTGGATTTATAGTACTCGATGAGCTCTACAACTTTCCAGTTGGAAGTTTTAGCTAAATGTTTGATGATCGAGAGATAATTGAAGAAGAAGGAGGTGCATTTCTGGCCACTGAATTGAAGGGTGGCGGCTGAGAAGAGATGGGCTAGGGTTTTGCAACTTAGGGTCCTCTATTTATAGGCAATATAAATTACTATTCACTCAAAATAGTTCCAAACTCCAATCGAGGCATGCCGCCTGGCTTTCTAATGTTTTAACCCTATTCCAAACACAATGGAATATATATCGGGAGTCAATACCATCATATACAGAAGATAGGTTTTCAAAATTGAATTATTTTAATTAAATTACTTAAATCAATTTCTGTGCATTTCGAACTCGCACGATCAAACGGTATGTCCAATCGACACGAAATTTGGAATCCTATAATAACTTACTTTTATGGATCCAATGAAACTGGTTTCATCCAAATCCGAGACAGTGTCAAAAATGACTATTATTACTCGTCTAATTAAAATATTAAATTTTCATTTTCTATAAATTAACTTTTTATTCAACTTAAAAGTTTACTAACTTTATTCAAATTTAAATAGAATTTAAATCAACTTTCTATATCATTTGTATTCACATTAGATTCCAGATTCAATTATTTAACTGATTTAACATATAAAATTCACTTTTCAATATTTAAATTCAATTAAATATTCTAAATTCGAACGACTGAAACACTCGATCGTTACACGTTTATACTAGCAAAACAAGCCCTATAAGTTTATTATGCTCATTATCCATCTGTAAAATGAGATAAAGCTGACTGGTCGGCAGTTTTTAAAACGAAGGCAAGATTTACGTTTGATGGAAAGAATATTCCAAATGAACAAGCGTACCAAGCGGATATCGAGGAAAATGGCGAAATTACAATAACATATGATCAAACCGATTTTAGTCCTCTAAATGATGAATCAAATGTATTAGTAGAAGCATTTGATACCACAAAGGAAAACAATATAGAGTACGAGATCGAGCCTGAATCAGAAAAAGACGAGGATTGATTAATAGCATACATGTTGAAAAAGGTAATTTATGGAAGTATTGATGTTACATTTTTTTTGTATGTTATATGCGATTATTAATGTTAAATCTAGATACGTTTACTCATAATTGAATGATATGTTCTGCCATAATAAAATAATATTTATATGACAGGTATTATAGATGTCTTTCTTCAGGCGTCGGGGTTCTTCGCAGTCCGGTTCCCCCACTTCGTCTCAGAGAGGGACCGTCCACTGTGGAGGTGATGGCAGCGGCCCATCTTAGGAGGCACCATGTATGGTGGTCAGATTGCTACCAAAGGCAGATGAATCGTAAGTATTAAATTTACTTCAGCATTATAAATATTTTGTATGATATATTTGTCATGATTTGTCTGTATCATATTTAATGCAGGGGTTCTGAGCTTGAGCCTTCGAATATAGTTCTCAGCATTTCTAAGCAAGCATACATGAGCCGTATGATTGCTTGCTGGCCCAAATGGAGTAGGATCCCAGAGCATGTACGGGAGGGTATCTGGGAGGACTTCCAAGTAAGTGTAAATTTATATATCATTATATATAATCACTTTACAATTTGCTTACAAGGTATAAATATATAACTTGTATTCTTTTAACATATATACAGGGGGCGGTAGACCTACAAGAAGAGGACATTTCTCTTTGCCAGTGCCATTGGAACTCTAAGGTTGCAAAGAATTACCGGGATATGATGTCTACCATTAGAAAATCTAGGAAGAAGCCAAGCTGGATGGGCGCCAGCGTATGGGATGCTTGGGTCACATGGTGGAGAAGCAATGAATTCAGGTAAGTCTATCAGATATCACCTTATTTTGTTCAGTAGAGAATATATAATTTATACCTGTAAAATATAATCTTAAATTTTAATTTGCAGGCGGAGTTAGACAAGAACTCAATGAACATGCATAAAAATCCAGTCACACACCATGGTGGCTCAAAATCATCATTTCAGCATCATCGCGAGGACCTGGTAAATTGATTAATTGCAATTACGAACAGTTATTACATTTTTATATATATTTGACAATAATATACACCAATTATTACAGGAAAGAGCGCATGGGGATCATGTCTCGTATATGGATATATTTGCACATACCCATGCCGTCAAGTAGACCGACGACGAAAGATCAGTGACGTATGCCTGACATAAGGTTGATAAAGCGTACGCCGCACATGTAAGTATATTTTAAGTTATAAGTTATTAATAATGATCATTTTAATTAATTAGTTATAAAATATTATAATAATGTCATGTAATATTTAATTGTATTTAATTTTGCGTTCCAGGAAAGGTTTATGCAAGCGCGTGCGCAGATGCTCGAGCAATCAGGATGGGAGCAATTGACTACCGATGAGGAGGATACTATCTTCAACTACGTTATGGACCTGACACAACGAAATAGGTACTATGGCTATGACAATCAAGCGATAATTTATAAAAAATTAACTAAGTTCTAAAAATTGCTTAATTTTTATAAAAATTACATAATAACTTAAACATATTTCGACTTGTTTTATAGGCTCGGGCCTCACACAAGGCTTATCAAAAGGCTTAGGACAAAGCTGAGATTAATAAGCTTCAACAGCAGATTGCACGGCTGTAGGAGCAGGACCGCCTCCGAGCAACGCAAATGGAGCAACTAAACCAGCGTTTAGCCGAGTACGTGAAGCAACATGAAGCATTCCCTTCGTGTAGTGGTTCCGGAGCCGATGACGAGTCATGAGGTACGTTTCGCAGTGTTTGTTTTTGAAACTTGTGTATATATACAATGAGAGATGGTGAGGTTGATTTGTGGACATGTGGTGTTTGATGTGGTGTTTGATGTTGATTTGTGAGGTTTATTTGTTCAACGGATGTGTTTGGTTGGCATTTTAGACGTTGTATATGATGTACAATATTGCAGTTGGCTGTGTGAAATTGATGATGGATGGTTTGTTTTGTACTGATGGTAATGTTTAACTTTGAGATTAAGATGGTAATGTTTGAGTTTTATATTGTCATTGATATTGATCTTAGCTTATATATTTGATATATATTAATTTTGATGTGTTGTGATATATATTGATATCGATGTGTTGTTTGGAATTTGAATGGCTGTTGTAATATAGAAAAAGTCGCCCAGATTTCCGATGGCTCCCGACTGTTTCCGACGGCTTATTGACCGAAAATCAGCGACGATTTTCGATGGCACCCGACGGCCTATCGACCGAAAATCAGTGACAGCTCCCGAAGGCTTTCGACGATTTTCCGAGGATTTTTCAAGCCACGTGGATGTCTTAACCGTTGAAAAGGGAATCGAAAATGTCATCGAAAATGTAACGATCTAGGCTTTTCAACAATCGACAGTTATAAAACCTTGACCTTACAAATGCCGATAGGTATACTGTAACGATACGACTTTTCGACGCTCGAAAGTCGACATTAATACGTCCGCTGTATCAAATGCCGCGCAATCAAATGCTGGAAAACCGAACCATTAGGGTTAAAAGAAGAGGTAGAAGAAGACAGAAGAAAAGAAAGAACAGAAACACAGAACTAGAGACAATATCAGAATCTCACATTCGCAGCGGAACAATATATAATAGATAATCACTAGTCTTTTAAACAAAGAACTATATCAGTTATACAATACATCATCAGAGTCAATATATAACTCGATACAATAATAGACAGTTATATAAACCTGTCCTCATACAGAATACGCAGCGGAAATAAATAACAAGTACGAGAGTACGTATCGCCATCCAGCTTATCCCCAAAGCTCCAGAATATCCAGAATATCCTGATAAAAATAACTCTAGGCTGCCCGTGTGGAAAATTATGGGCACCCAGAGTTTAGAAGGGAACAATAAACTCCGAGTCAGTCATTGTAATACCCCAAGATTTTGAGGAAAATTCTTTTAATAAATGATTAAAATTCTGGGGGAAAATCAGAATTATTATATAGGTGGGATTTTCAGTGGTGCAAGGTTGTGTGCATGTGTGCACGTGCACACTAGTTATGGCACTAAGAGAAAATCCAGAATTCCTGAATAATAAAACAAGGAAGGAAAACATTTAGATAAAATGTTTTAAATAAAGAAAATATAGACCTAGACATGAGTATTAAAAATTCCTGAGGATGTGTGTATATAAATATATCTATATATATATGCCTATGTATGACTTGTCTGAAAATTGAGGCAGAAGAGAACATTGACTTATAATGAATAAGTGAAATTTTTATTTGAATAATAGGTGTAGAAATGCACATAAGTATGCACATGTTTTCTGCAAATAAAAGGTTAAAGTTAAATTAACACCCATAGTTGTATAAATGTATATTTATATCCAGATATTATTTGAGCAGAAAATAAATAAAGGAAGCACTAAAACAGTAAGAACCAAAGTGCAAGAAAGAAAATGTACATAGGCAGAAAATAGAAAGTCACACCATTATCATGTTTGAAGTAAATATAATAAAAATACTTAAAGTTATCACTTTCTGAAAAGAAAGGAAAATAGGCACAATTTAGTCTTGTTTTAAAATATTGGCCGGGATATTAAGGGATTAGGAAGGAGGGAATATGCAATGCCAAATGCATGATTCTGATCTGGGCTAAAATAGGGATTTTGCATCACTCAAAACCCTAGACAGAACCCTTATTTAAACCAAGAGCCCAATCAGAAAACTGCTCTCTCACTAATTAATTAACCTAAGGAAGAAGAGGAAGATAAGGCTAAAGATTTGAAGGGTTTTCTGGTTTAAGTTTGTGTAAGCACTTAGGTGAGTATCCTCACTCATATACATGGCATTAAGACCTGGGATTAGGCAGCCAAGCTTTTATATGTTATATTTTGCATGTTTTGATTTACAAACTATGTTGGCTGCTGATGGTTTCATGAATGTTTGATGAGATATGATCTGCTATGCTGGATGTTTAACTTTGTTGTTCTATTTTCATCTCTGTATATTATACCAAAACCTTAAGGAACATATATCAGAGTATTTGTAACTAGTTTGAATAATGGCATAAGACAAAGAATGAAAAGATAAAGAAAACTATGAGCTGCATATACATTGGTATGGTGCTGAGGCTTGAAATAATTGGTTAAGGGTGCAATGGAGTTTTTCTCTATAAGTGCTGAGCCCTAAACTAAACAGAAACTTACAAGCCTAAAAACTATGTTTAAACAAGATTGAAAATCTGGCTAAATATAGTTGCTTGAAAAATCAAAATAAACTCAATAGAGCCATGTATTTATTCTCAGTTGCAAACATTCTGGTATATGCTTGAATAGGGTGTTTCTATGTTAAATAATGTGAGATGGAATGACTGGGGTGTTATATCTCTAGAAAGTAACCTTTAACTTGCTTGCAATATCATGGCTGCAAGGTAACTAGTATGTTTCATGAGTACAGGTGGTATGTACACCTAGCTATCATTGATAGAATGAACATAAATACACTTAGTGATATAACTAAGGATTTTGTGCCAAGAAGGCTGCTGGAATGCTTGTCCTATTTGAAGTAGACAAGTTGGCACATGGCTTGTTTAAGTCCTGAGATCTTTGTGCCATAATGTTAATTAGTTCATGGCAATGTGTCCCTTTGATTCCTTATAGCAGATGAGGCCAGGAATTTATAAGAAAAAGAAAAGGCAACCTAGTAGTTCCAGATAAAAGTTGTTTTGTTGCATATGTTTGCTCTTATGTATTGTACATGATAATACCTGTCAAGTATGCAAAGTATATTTATGCTGTATCCTTAGCTTAATATCATGGATATGTTAGAAATGCTCACACCAGATCATAGATCTGACCCTTATTTGCTCATGGCACATGGGGGTGTCTCATTTATAATGAGGCAGCCACTAATGCTTTTGCAGGTTATGATGGAGCTAAGTAAGCAAGATTAAAAAGATATGGAATAGAGGATGCTAAGATAATTAGAAATAAAAGCTAAAATGTGTTAATTCATGCATGTATTCCCTGATTGATATGGCTATCTAATGTATTAAGTAGGAAGAACTTGTAAGAGACATGTGCTATGTTGTTTCTGGTTATTTCTGATTTGGTATGAACTAAGGATATTGATGTTGAACTGATTTGAAAACCTATTTGCTAAAGTTGTTTTGATTTAGAGGTAAAACCTGGATTTTATAAGCATAATCATTTTATGATGATTTCAGTAATCCTGAGTTCTTTCAAAAAGAATATAGATATACAGAAAATAATATTGGGAAAACCAGAAAAGAATTAAACTGCTATATCTTCAATTTATGATATTGACATAAGTCCAGATGCAAGAAAAAGTGTTTATACTTTAAAGATGTATTTTTAAAAGAGAAGTATGATTAGGAAGAATGATATATATCTGATCACAAAATGTCTGATTCATACAAATATATATACATGCTTTTGAAAAGGAAAGGTATCAATGTTTTGTGTATAATCTGGGTTGTAAAAATGCAAACAAAAGAATGGCCAGAGTAACCACATGGTTAGGCATAGGTCAGGCCAAATGCTCCACTTCAGATCAATGAAGCAAGGGAACATATGAGCTCAGTTTTCTGGAAAATGAACAAAGACACTGACATGTACATGTATATCTGTGTACATGTTGAAATTAGGCAAAAATATAGATGTAAATTCTTAAAACAGTTGAAAGAATGGGTTTTAAAAATAGTTATGCAAGAAGAATTGTTTTGTATGTTAGGTTATAGGCAAAAATCAAATATATATGTATAATTATAGGTAGGTATCAGATTTCAGCCATACAGGAGAAAATAAAAAGAAAAACAAAAATTGTGTTTGAACCGACCAGCATAGTACTCGAACTAGTGACCTTGCATGAATAAGTTAGGCGCGTTTCCATTACGCCTAGATGTTGCTTGTGTTCACTTAGGATCCACTTCCTTTTAACCTGAGTTTGATAATATTCAGACTTTAAGACAATCATCTATATTATAGGCTTGCTTTCTACTGATTATTGCTTGGTTATTTCTTAAGTTTAATAACAGTCTAAGGTACATATTCCCAGTGGACACTATAGTCAAAAATCAGGATACATTAAGTTTTAATTTAAAAGGGAATTTATCACACTTTTGCAAATTTAAAAAGGATTTCTACTTATTACCATGCTCTGATTCAAGTAGAATATAACATAGATATCTTCATATATGTATGTTAAAAATGATTTAGAATTAAAACAATATTTCTATATTGTGAAAGATCCTGGATATATTTTTGTTCATTAGAGAAAGAAAAATGACCCTGGGAAATATATTTGTAATAGATGATATATCTATATATCATCTCTAAAAAAAAAATCACCAATAAAACTAGTGAGTAAATAGGAGGGTCATTTCATTTGGTATCAGAGCTATGTTTTAATTAACATAGCAAATGTTTGTATGCTTGTGTTTATACTAGGTTTGTTTGCATATTTGACTGTTTATAAGTATTCCCTGAATATATGTATGTGTGTGCATGTGACATACACAATGATTAAATAGGAAAGATACAATCAATTCAAAATTAAAGCTAAGTGTTACAAACTAATAAGATGAAATACATATACTTTTAGAAATATGGTAGGAAGAGGGTCTCATCATCAAGGAGGATCTAGCACACCACAAATGCTTGACATGCAGGAATTTGTGAGAGTTTTGAGAGATGGAATTGGGCACAGACCTGAGAACCCACATGAGGAGCTCTCCAAGTTAGTGAAGACTTATACCAACTTGGGAGGTAAGAGCTTTGAAGGAACTGAAAGTGTAATGGAGATTCAAGCATGGCTGAGGACATTAGAGAGGATCTTCACTGATATGCAACTAGATGACCAAAGGAAGAGGCAAGTGGCCTCAAGGCAATTAAAAGGTGCAGCTTTGAGTTGGTGGGAGGTGATCATAGCTGGCCGGAATGAAAATGATATTAATTGGAATCAATTTAAGGAGATGTTAGAGGCAAGGTTTGTTCCAGCCTCAGCAAAAACCACTTTACTTGAGGAGTTCATCAAACTTAGACAGGGGACTATGAATGTCACAGAATACACCCAGAAGTTTGAGGGATTGTCTACCTATGGGGCAATGTTAGTGGCTGATGAAGCATCCAAAAATGATAGATACATCAAGGGATTGAACCCAGGACTTAGCAGGGCTATACTACCTTATGCTGACAGAACTTTTGATCAAGTGATAGATTTGGCTCTGAAGATTGAGCAGCATGACAAGGAAAGAGATAAGTTCAGGAATTTCAAAAACAATAGTAACAAGAAGAACAAAGGGAAGTACCACCCTTATGATAAGAAGAAAGGAGAGGCAGATGGTAAGAAGGCAGTAGATGCAAAGCCCAATGAAGCCAAAAGAAAAATAGTTTGCAACCATTGTGGGAAAGAAGGCCATATTAAGCCAAGATGCCCAGAGCTAAAAGGGGGAGCTTTCAAATGCTATCTATGTGGGAAGGAAGGGCATATGAAAAGAAATTGCCCAGAATACAAGCAACAAGGAAAAGAGGCAAACCTGGAAGGTAGGGGCAAGGCCATAATTGAGGCAAATGCTGAAAACCATGGTCAAGTGGAAGGTACACTATTTATTTGTACCATACCTTTAGCTGTAATATATGATACCGGGGCAACCCACTCACTCATTTCCCATGCAATAGTTAAAAGGTTAAAAATGAACTGCAATTTGGCTGAAGTACCTCTGTTAATACAAAGCCCTTTAGGAAGTTCTAGTGTATTAGATATGATCTGTGTGGATGTGAATTTGAACATAGGAGGAAACACATTTGTTTCCAATTTATATGTTCTAAATTTCCCAAATATAGGAGTTATATTAGGGGCAGATTGGCTAAGACAATTCAAAGCCATAATTGACCTAGATGCATCCACCATTTCACTACAAAATTCTAAAGGCCAAAGGGTTACAATTCTATGTGAACCTATCAAAGAAAACAGTCTAAATCATTTAATTGAATTAGAAAATAATCCCAAGGAAATAGCTATTAATGAAATCCCCATAGTTAAAGAATACTTGGATGTGTTTGGGGAAGTAAAAGGTGTCTCACACCATAGACCTGTTGAATTCCAGATTAACCTTATGCCTGGGGCTAGCCCAGTTATCAAAAAGCCTACAAGGATGGGGCCAAGTGAATTAAAAGAGCTAAAGAACCAGCTGGAAGAATTAGAAGCCAAGGGGTTTATAAGGCCAAGTAATTCATGCTGGGGTGCTCCTGTAGTATTTGTTAAAAAGCATGATGGTACTTTAAGAATGTGTATAGATTACAGAGAATTAAACAAAGTAACCATCAAAAACAAATACCCATTACCCAGGATAGATGATCTCTTTGATCAACTCAGTGGAGCTAAAGTATTTTCTAGGCTAGACTTGGCATCTGGGTTTCATCAGATGAAGGTTGAGGAATCAAGTATTAAATATACAGCATTCAACACAAGATATGGTTTGTATGAGTTTCTGGTTATGCCATTTGGGCTAACAAATGCCCCTTCTTACTTTGTAGACCTAATGAATAGGATATTCAGAGATTACTTAGACAAGTTTGTTCTGATTTTTATAGATGATATTCTAATCTACTCTAAAACAATAGAGGAACATGAGAACCACTTACATTTGGTCTTATCTAGATTAAGAGAAAAAGATTTGAAAGCAAAATTTTCTAAGTGTGTGTTCTGGCAAGAGGAAGTACACTTTCTTGGACATGTTGTCTCTGCTAGGGGAATTTCTGTAAACCCCAATAAGATAGTAGCAATCCAAGCATGGAAGAAGCCTAACAATGTTAGTGAAGTAAGGTCATTCATGGGGATGGCAGGATACTATAGGAGGTTCATACAAGGATTTTCTAAAATAGCAATGCCACTCACTAACCTGACTAGGAAGAACCAAAAGTTTATATGGACTGATAAGTGTGAACAAGCTTTCACCCAGATCAAGGAGGCTTTGGTAAAATCACCAGTGTTGAGAGTACCAGAAGGCAATGAGGGATTGGTTGTATTTACAGATGCATGTGGGTCAGGGCTAGGGGCTGTGTTGATGCAGCAAGATCAGGTCATAGCCTATGCATCTAGACAACTAAAACCCCATGAAACTAGATATGCAACTCATGATCTTGAGTTGGCAGCAGTAGTTTATGCCTTGAAGCTTTGGAGGCATTACTTATTAGGTGCAAAGTTCATTTTATACACTGATCACAAGGCCTTAAAGTATCTCTTTTCACAAAAAGATTTAAATATGAGACAACACAGATGGGTTGAATTTCTTGCTGCTTATGACTTAGATATACTTTATACACCAGGCAAGGCTAATAAAGTGGCAGATGCATTGAGTAGGCAGCATGCAAAAGTGGCCATGTTGATGATGGAGGAGTTTAGAGACTTGACCATGCTCACTGATTTGGAAATAGATGAGAGCAGTGGGATGAGTATGGAAATAATTGAGGAAGAAAGGAGTAAAGGAAGGTTAAGTTTAATTACTTTACAATCAAACTTGGCCTTGAAGGTGGCAAAAATGCAAGAAGAAGATCAAGACTTAGCAGAAAAGAAGTCTCTCCTATTAAAGAAGGAGGAAGTGAAGGATTATCACATAGATGTAAAAGGATACTTAAGGTACAAGGGAAGGATATGTGTCCCAAACATCATAGAATTGAAAGAAGAAATCCTTAATGAGTACCATAGGAGCAAATATTCAATACATCCAGGCAGCACCAAAATGTACCAAAACTTAAAAAGGGACTATTGGTGGAAGGGAATGAAGTCTGATGTAGCCAGATATGTTGCTAAGTGCATGGTTTGTCAACAAATAAAAGCTGAGACCCAAAGACCTTCAGGGTTGTTGCAGCCACTTAGCATACCACAGTGGAAGTGGGAAGACATATCTATGGATTTCATAGATGGTCTTCCTAGATCCAAGAGGGGAAATACAAGTATTTGGGTGATTGTAGATAGGCTGACTAAAGTAGCCCACTTCATACCAGTGAAAGCAGACAGAAATGCACCTAGGTTAGCCCAAACTTTTATGAGAGAAGTGGTAAAACTGCATGGTGTTCCTAAAACTATAGTGAGTGATAGGGATACAATCTTCACTTCAAGGTTCTGGAGGAGCTTCCAAGAAGCTATGGGGAGTGAATTGTGCCTAAGCACTGCTTATCACCCCCAATCAGATGGGCAAACAGAAGTGGTAAACAAGATTTTAGAGGATTTTCTAAGGGCATGTGTGTTAGATTTTGGAGGAAATTGGGAGGACCACCTCCATTTGGCTAAGTTCACATACAATAATAGCCACCAAAGCACAATTGGAATGGCACCCTTTGAAGCCCTATATGGAAAGCCATGTCTATCACCTATGTGTTGGGCTGAGGCAGGAGAGAAAGCTATCCTAGGGCCAGAATATGTCAAAGACATCACAGAGAAAATAGGACTGGTGAGAAAGAGGATGGCAGTAGCTCAAGATAGGCAAAAGAAGTATGCTGATGCAAAGAGGAAGTCAGTGGAATTCAAAGTAGGTGATTATGTCTTCATTAAGGTTTCACCAATAAAGAAAGTCTTGAGATTTGGCAAGCAGGGGAAACTTAGACCCAGATATGTTGGACCATACAAGATTTTGGAAAGGATAGGCTCACTAGCCTATAAGCTGGAGCTTCCCGAGAAGATGAGTGCAATGCACAATGTGTTTCATGTGTCACAACTAAGGAGATGGGTACATGACAAGGAGGAAATCTTAGAAAAGCCTACTGAAGTTTAGATTAATCCAGATCTAATCTATGAGAAAGAGCCAGTGGGAATTGTGGCAAGGGAAGAAAAGAAATTAAGAAACAAGACATTGAAGCTTGTAAAGATTCAATGGAGTATAGATCCTAGTGATTGTACTTGGGAGCTAGAGGATAAAATCAGGATGGATTACCCTAGGCTCTTTGCAAATTTAAAAGGTAAATTCTTAGATTACTAAGAAAATTTGATATGTATGATAGACAGTGACTATTTGAATTGCTCATGCATATTTGAATAATTTTCCTAAGAAAGAAGGAGTACTCAAAGAATATGTTGTAAATTGTGAGGGCACAATTCCTAAAAGGAGGGGTGATTGTAATACCCCAAGATTTTGAGGAAAATTCTTTTAATAAATGATTAAAATTCTGGGGGAAAATCAGAATTATTATATAGGTGGGATTTTCAGTGGTGCAAGGTTGTGTGCATGTGTGCACGTGCACACTAGTTATGGCACTAAGAGAAAATCCAGAATTCCTGAATAATAAAACAAGGAAGGAAAACATTTAGATAAAATGTTTTAAATAAAGAAAATATAGACCTAGACATGAGTATTAAAAATTCCTGAGGATGTGTGTATATAAATATATCTATATATATATGCCTATGTATGACTTGTCTGAAAATTGAGGCAGAAGAGAACATTGACTTATAATGAATAAGTGAAATTTTTATTTGAATAATAGGTGTAGAAATGCACATAAGTATGCACATGTTTTCTGCAAATAAAAGGTTAAAGTTAAATTAACACCCATAGTTGTATAAATGTATATTTATATCCAGATATTATTTGAGCAGAAAATAAATAAAGGAAGCACTAAAACAGTAAGAACCAAAGTGCAAGAAAGAAAATGTACATAGGCAGAAAATAGAAAGTCACACCATTATCATGTTTGAAGTAAATATAATAAAAATACTTAAAGTTATCACTTTCTGAAAAGAAAGGAAAATAGGCACAATTTAGTCTTGTTTTAAAATATTGGCCGGGATATTAAGGGATTAGGAAGGAGGGAATATGCAATGCCAAATGCATGATTCTGATCTGGGCTAAAATAGGGATTTTGCATCACTCAAAACCCTAGACAGAACCCTTATTTAAACCAAGAGCCCAATCAGAAAACTGCTCTCTCACTAATTAATTAACCTAAGGAAGAAGAGGAAGATAAGGCTAAAGATTTGAAGGGTTTTCTGGTTTAAGTTTGTGTAAGCACTTAGGTGAGTATCCTCACTCATATACATGGCATTAAGACCTGGGATTAGGCAGCCAAGCTTTTATATGTTATATTTTGCATGTTTTGATTTACAAACTATGTTGGCTGCTGATGGTTTCATGAATGTTTGATGAGATATGATCTGCTATGCTGGATGTTTAACTTTGTTGTTCTATTTTCATCTCTGTATATTATACCAAAACCTTAAGGAACATATATCAGAGTATTTGTAACTAGTTTGAATAATGGCTTAAGAAAAAGAATGAAAAGATAAAGAAAACTATGAGCTGCATATACATTGGTATGGTGCTGAGGCTTGAAATAATTGGTTAAGGGTGCAATGGAGTTTTTCTCTATAAGTGCTGAGCCCTAAACTAAACAGAAACTTACAAGCCTAAAAACTATGTTTAAACAAGATTGAAAATCTGGCTAAATATAGTTGCTTGAAAAATCAAAATAAACTCAATAGAGCCATGTATTTATTCTCAGTTGCAAACATTCTGGTATATGCTTGAATAGGGTGTTTCTATGTTAAATAATGTGAGATGGAATGACTGGGGTGTTATATCTCTAGAAAGTAACCTTTAACTTGCTTGCAATATCATGGCTGCAAGGTAACTAGTATGTTTCATGAGTACAGGTGGTATGTACACCTAGCTATCATTGATAGAATGAACATAAATACACTTAGTGATATAACTAAGGATTTTGTGCCAAGAAGGCTGCTGGAATGCTTGTCCTATTTGAAGTAGACAAGTTGGCACATGGCTTGTTTAAGTCCTGAGATCTTTGTGCCATAATGTTAATTAGTTCATGGCAATGTGTCCCTTTGATTCCTTATAGCAGATGAGGCCAGGAATTTATAAGAAAAAGAAAAGGCAACCTAGTAGTTCCAGATAAAAGTTGTTTTGTTGCATATGTTTGCTCTTATGTATTGTACATGATAATACCTGTCAAGTATGCAAAGTATATTTATGCTGTATCCTTAGCTTAATATCATGGATATGTTAGAAATGCTCACACCAGATCATAGATCTGACCCTTATTTGCTCATGGCACATGGGGGTGTCTCATTTATAATGAGGCAGCCACTAATGCTTTTGCAGGTTATGATGGAGCTAAGTAAGCAAGATTAAAAAGATATGGAATAGAGGATGCTAAGATAATTAGAAATAAAAGCTAAAATGTGTTAATTCATGCATGTATTCCCTGATTGATATGGCTATCTAATGTATTAAGTAGGAAGAACTTGTAAGAGACATGTGCTATGTTGTTTCTGGTTATTTCTGATTTGGTATGAACTAAGGATATTGATGTTGAACTGATTTGAAAACCTATTTGCTAAAGTTGTTTTGATTTAGAGGTAAAACCTGGATTTTATAAGCATAATCATTTTATGATGATTTCAGTAATCCTGAGTTCTTTCAAAAAGAATATAGATATACAGAAAATAATATTGGGAAAACCAGAAAAGAATTAAACTGCTATATCTTCAATTTATGATATTGACATAAGTCCAGATGCAAGAAAAAGTGTTTATACTTTAAAGATGTATTTTTAAAAGAGAAGTATGATTAGGAAGAATGATATATATCTGATCACAAAATGTCTGATTCATACAAATATATATACATGCTTTTGAAAAGGAAAGGTATCAATGTTTTGTGTATAATCTGGGTTGTAAAAATGCAAACAAAAGAATGGCCAGAGTAACCACATGGTTAGGCATAGGTCAGGCCAAATGCTCCACTTCAGATCAATGAAGCAAGGGAACATATGAGCTCAGTTTTCTGGAAAATGAACAAAGACACTGACATGTACATGTATATCTGTGTACATGTTGAAATTAGGCAAAAATATAGATGTAAATTCTTAAAACAGTTGAAAGAATGGGTTTTAAAAATAGTTATGCAAGAAGAATTGTTTTGTATGTTAGGTTATAGGCAAAAATCAAATATATATGTATAATTATAGGTAGGTATCAGATTTCAGCCATACAGGAGAAAATAAAAAGAAAAACAAAAATTGTGTTTGAACCGACCAGCATAGTACTCGAACTAGTGACCTTGCATGAATAAGTTAGGCGCGTTTCCATTACGCCTAGATGTTGCTTGTGTTCACTTAGGATCCACTTCCTTTTAACCTGAGTTTGATAATATTCAGACTTTAAGACAATCATCTATATTATAGGCTTGCTTTCTACTGATTATTGCTTGGTTATTTCTTAAGTTTAATAACAGTCTAAGGTACATATTCCCAGTGGACACTATAGTCAAAAATCAGGATACATTAAGTTTTAATTTAAAAGGGAATTTATCACACTTTTGCAAATTTAAAAAGGATTTCTACTTATTACCATGCTCTGATTCAAGTAGAATATAACATAGATATCTTCATATATGTATGTTAAAAATGATTTAGAATTAAAACAATATTTCTATATTGTGAAAGATCCTGGATATATTTTTGTTCATTAGAGAAAGAAAAATGACCCTGGGAAATATATTTGTAATAGATGATATATCTATATATCATCTCTAAAAAAAAAAAATCACCAATAAAACTAGTGAGTAAATAGGAGGGTCATTTCAGTCATGGTGACTGGTGTGAGATCGTAAAACAGTTATTTTCATAAAGAAAATAAAATAGATTCGCAATGCTTTTGGAAAATGAAACTACCATAAGACCTCCCGCCACACACACAATGCAAACGCAGAATTGGAGGAGATTTCTTCTTATGATAGTCAAAAATGCTTACTACGCCAATCATTGGATATTATTATTAATGTCTAGTGTAGAAAACATTTCGAAAGTATAATATTAATCTTAGCCAGCATAGGTACCATTATACTATGCCTACTATAGCTGCTATGTTAAATAGCAGGTTCTACAACTAAAACCGTACGATTTTCGTATTTGGGAAATGGATTTCCAACAAATGGTCAGGCTAAGGAACTTCCTTTCCTACTGCCGAATGGGATCGCCTCTGGCTGGACGTCCCGAGAGACAAACTGCTCTCTGCCAAACAAGGCCGGGTTACCCCTATAACAGGTAACTCACGAATATGTCATCACCCGGTCCTTTGGGACCTTTATCCGAGCGCTCGGTAGCATCATCACACATAATAAATAAAGTGTGTCCACATGAGTAAGTATTTGGGCTCCATACCATGATACCACCCCTTTCCAGAAGGAAATGACATACCCTAAAGGGCGCGACCCTCATAACCTTGCCGCAACATTCCTGTTTCGACCATTTCCGGGTTGTTGAGGCCTTGACGAAGTCTCGTCCACAAAGCTACGCTTTTTCACAAAGCCGTGCTTTGATCACAAATGATCAAATAAATTATCATCGTCACAGCAACACTCAGCATGCCACATTACCAAATTAGGAATATATCGCTGATAAATTTCAACTACATAACCTCTGAGCTCATACGTCTCAGAGAAGGGTTGGAGCTAAGAGAATAAATTCTCCGCCACCAACAGAAATGTATTTGAAAGAAATCAGCTTTACATCTCAAATTGTAATGTCAGACACATAACCATACAAGTCTGTTCCGGGTTCGAACAGAACCGAAGGCACTTCCAAAGAAGCCCTTGCAAATCCGGATATTCACAATCCCGATAAAACTTCCCATCACAAAGGAAATCTCAATACCGTAGCTAACGGTGCAGAGACAATCGATAGGTCATTCTATCGTTTTTACAAATACCCGGTCTTCATCACCGGTCTTCAATACGATCCATATCGTCGTATTATTATTCAGAATGGGTTATCTGACACAAAGGTCCTTCCCCGGCTAAACCGAATAATAAGCGTTTGTTAAAAACAAATTCAAATGCCATTTCAAAGGAAAATATTGATAGTCGGTGATTTAACTATCAATAACATTCACAACAATCATCAGATTTAAATAATTCTCCCAAATTATTTATTTTCAAAATATCTTCACGATATATGGTTTATACTTCAACCATTTGAAAACAATTTCTAAATTACATTCATTTAAACCCCTTAAATAAATCCATATCGATTTATTTCAAATTTACATCCCAATCAGTAAATTTATTTCCACACTTCATCACTTTGAAAATAAATTTCAAATCACTTTTCCTTAAACGGAATATATTTCCAAATATATATTTTAAAATCCACTTAGAACTTTTAATTTATATTTTAAAAGCTACTTTGGAAAATATACTCGGCTTTATAGTAAAAATACACTTTCACTTCAAAATGGTCCATTTAAACCAATTAAATAAATCCTTATCGATTTATTTAAAATTTACGTTCAAATCCGTAAATTTACTTTCACACTTTAAAATAAATCAGTGTTTATTTTTTTTAAACAAATTTCACTTCCATTTCATAAATTCCATTTTGAATTTACATTTCCAAATATACATTTTTAATCCCAAAATCAAATTTCAGATTGATTTATAATTTTATCTCAATATCGAATCAATTACAAATTGATTTCAAAATTCATTTCAACACAAATCAATTACAAATTGATTTCTAAATTTATTTCAAACTCCAAATCATTTTAAAAATCGATTTTCAATTTATTCTCAACACAAAAATAAATTTTCCTTTAAATACCAAATAAATTTCCAAATCGATTTCTCAAGGATTTATTTACAATTACCAAATCAATGTTCAATTGGATTTCTACAAATTTATCGCCTTTTAAAATAAATTCTTTTATATCTCCCAAACCCTTTAAAATTCCATTTCAAATAAATTTTCCAACTTTCGAATAATACTATTCAAAATCCATTTATTAAAATCTTTTCCCATATCTTGGAATTTATTCAATAAGATTTCGAAAATCCATTTTAATACTTTAAAATTACTTCTTTCAATAAATTCAATTCTTAACAATAAATTCATTGAAAGTTTTCCATTTTAATTTCAAAATCCAATTTATATTCATTCCTGGTATCCAACGATACCAAAAATACTTTCGGCTAAATTTTAGCCTTCAACACATTCAATCACAGATATAATCATACACAAATTATAAATAATCAATCACACAACATATGAAATCAATTCAAATGTTTTGAGGAATCCTGTTGGATCCCTCCAACCTGTTTCCCTGCATCCACAGATGTTAGCACAATACCAATTCCACTTCAAGGTGGAATATCGCGGTATATAGGATTTATAAAATATCATCCGCTTACTAACGGCGCAATAGGGTCTCATCCGCTATATAGTGCGGGAAATCAATCAATCCAATATATACATATGCCAATATGTATATATTGCTATATATATATAGATATATCCTACTATATCTAATATCACATCCAATAGCAATCAACACAATCAATAACTATAATTCAATTTTAAATCTGAGTGAGAAGATCTCACCTTAGCTTTTTATTTTGCAATCCATTTTCCAATCCATTTCCATTTCAGCTTATTTCTCCTTTCTAGACCTTGTATAAAACAATTTATACAATTTATTAATATTCGAAATAATCGAATAATTAAATTTCCATTTTAAAATCTTAATTCAACCAATAAATTAAATTTCGAGCTAGAGATTTAAATTTAAACAAATTCCTTTTAACAAATTTATTTAACTAAAAATTAAAGTTAAAACTAAATTTTCTTTAATAAAATAATTTCTAGTTACCAAAGCAAGTATATAGGTTAACTAAACGATTTAACCACTATAATTTATTGTTTTATAAACTTACTGTACATATAAATCTCCTTAAACAGTTTCTAATTGCTATATATATATATTTGTAAATTTCTTATATATAGCATAAGATAAAAATACTTACTGTAAATTTCTATTTTCTGTATATTTACACATATATAGATTATTTAATTCAAAATCGAAAACTAAGATGGTTACCTAACAGCCCAGACTCTCATTTGTTGTCGTTACCACGCACCCGAAGCCCTAACTTCCACCGAACTCCTCGATCGAACTATCTCTATGACTTGCCTGAGATCGTCGAGCCTCTCTCACGTCGTTCACGTGAACTCGACTTCACCAGAGAAGCCCTAGACATCGTACCACAAACGAGCCCCATCCAAACTCGTCACTGCTCAAACCCTAAATCCTCCCATCGCCTCGCCATTTACCTGAATCCCAAACTCGACGCCTATTATCGAACTGCCGAGCCTCCACGCTAGCCTTCAACGCGTACGCACGCGAGCTTGAGTTCGAAACCCCATCCTCTACTGTCTACTGTCGACTTCGAGATCTATGTCCAAATATCAGTCAAAGTCGTCGACTTCCCTGTGACATCCTTGCGACGAATCGCCACCCAAATCTTGCTGCCTTCCCTGACTTGCGACCACGCGAACATCACTACAAGCTCGTACTCGAGCTGCTTGGTCTCTCGCGATTTCAAAACAATCGAACGCGAGTCCATCTCGGTTGAATTTCGAACAGAGAAAGGGGAAGAGGGAACTCGATTTGAAGAAGGGGAATAAACGAGGCGCCCTCATTTTTATTTTAAAATCGAATGAATGGCTCGAGATAAATACAATGTAACGGCGTGTTGATTAATTTAAAGCAGACGCGTGTTATTTGGAAGGACACGTGCTGACGAGGTGACAAAGTAGAGAAAAGGTAAGTCGGCTAATGGAAAAGAAACAATAGTTGTGGGGATTTGACCAGTTTTTTTTAGACCGACTATTTAAATTAAATTTCGATATAAATTCAGCGCGTTTACCTATCGTACGCTCACACGACAACTCCAAATGTTACGAAAATTGAAATCCGATAATAATACAATATTACATATCCAATGGAACTGGTTTCGTCAATTTTAGAGACTGTGCCCCGGTCCGCTATTTTTAAATTCAATTTAAACGATATAAATTCAAAACTGAACAGAACAGTTCCAAATTCAATTCTGAAAGTTCCAGTACCTTCAGAATTATAAATATAAATTTTCTAAGCCTTCAGATTATTTTTAATCAGCTTAAAACCGAAGATACAACATTTTACCCAGTTTCAATAATTAAATTCAATAATTTAATTGACAAATACCATTCTGATATTTGAATTTCAAATTAAATTGAATTCCAGATATTTAAAATCAATTAAATACCCCGATTTCCAATATCAAAATTTCAGGGTCGTTACAATCTTCCCCCCTTAAAAGAATTTCGTCCCGAAATTACAAGTAAAGAAGAATAATCCAATACCCGTTAACTATTTTCTTAAATTCAAATAGTTTTAACAAATTTTCAAACCCAAATCTTTTTATTAAAGATTTGTTATCATTTCAGTTAACTTTCCAAACACTTAACCATACTTTTCAAATAACTTTTATTTTACTTCACAATTCAAATTCAAATTTTGAATTATCCAAAATTTCTCAAAAATTTTCTAACTCTCGAAATTTTCAAAAAATTTCACCAGCGTCTCCTTTGCGCGGCTAATACGGTACGACTACAAAACGTCCCTACGGACTCTCAAATCCCAAAAGAAAACAAAATGCCAAGTGGCAAAACCAGAATCTCATTAAATTTCATATTGAAATTTAAATACATACCTTATTGTCGAGCAATTTCAAATTTATCTTCGAAATCCAAAATCCAATTCCATTTTCCTTTATACCCCTTGTATATTTTACTGAACTGTATTGTCCAAATTTCTTATTGGATTCCAAATACATATTTTACTTAAGAATTTCACCTTTCATTTCTTAAGTTCAGTACATTTATTTCTTATATTCAAATTGAATTTCACTTCCATGTAAAATCAACTTGTTTCAATAACAAAGTTATATATTCATTTTTCTTCAACTTTGCATTTTCAGTCCCATTTGAATTCATTTCAGATCTCAATATTTTTTTATTTCCAAAAAATTTCATTCAGATTTTTATTTCGAATTTTCCTGAATTCGATTCATCTTTAACTTCGAATATTAAGTTTTATTCACCTTTATTCCAAATTCCAATTTTAAATCTTTTGTCACTAGTGAAAATTTTCCAAAAATTTCAAAAATTTTCTAACTCCCAAATTTTCAGAAAATTTTGGCGGAGTCTCCTTTGTACGGAGGAGCTTTTGCAATTTGACAAAAGAGATAAATATATATACATCGACCCACTCGGTTGGAAAAGCAGAAAAACAGTTCATATTTCCTATTTTTATTGCGTAGGCGTACCTTTTAGCATTTTAAGCAAAGCGGTTATTTTATTTAGTTATTTGCGCAACCAAATGCAGCCAAACGACTTCCAAAAACCTGTACTTACTCAGTTTAAACAGGTCAGTGACAAATATAGGAAATCTATTAACATTTCTTTCATTTTCAATACCAAATATATATATTTCATTAGCAATTCATTCAAAATAAATTCCATAAGCAATCTATATGGTTTTGATTCAACTTAAATCGCTTCCATCTAATTCACATTCAATTTTTATTCAATTCAGGTGATTAACAACTCACTTTCTTACATTAAATTCATTTCTAAATGAAACGAATTTATACCATTTCAATTGATTCAAAAATCAATTTCTATTTGCTTTTATTAACTCGTAGAATTTATACAATTTCATTTTTTTTATCAAACGATAATTCTTTCTATTCAGATTTGTTAATATTCATGCAACTAAATGATTACTTGAACTAACAATCATTTAAATTGATTCCATATTCTCATTCATTTCATTTGAAACCATTTCACAATTTCTTTTCTTAAGTCGAGCATTTATTCAATATTTACTTAAGTTGTTTCACTTCAAAACTAAAATTCATTTCCTAGTAAACAATTTCCAATTTCAATTCTTGATTTGATTTTTATTTATCAAATTTATTCCATTCACTAATTTAATTCAATTAGTATATTCACTTATTCATTTTTTTGAATTTCAATTTCCATATTCAATTCATCATGAATTCATTTTATCAATAACAAGGAAATTACAATTTATTTCTGCTTACTTGAATTTATTTGCAAATTCAACCCATTATAAATTTAGTTCACAACTCAACTTAATTTAACTAACTTCCAATTCATTACTTTATGAATTAACAATTTATCAAGTTAGTTTACTTGAATTCAATCTATTTCATTATTCAATTTCGATTCACTAATTTACAAATGTAGCTTCATTGGTTCACTCACAAATTCATTTCTTTTCAATTTAAATTTCATTACAATCGACTCTCACTTTATTTAATCGATTCATTTATACTTTCTTTAATTTAACTTCATCCTTTAAGTTAAATTTATTCTATCAAAATTCAAATTGTATAAGTTATCAACTCATTTATTATTCCATTAATGAATTTATTTTCAAATATTCTCTCTGGAATTCTATTTGATTTTATAATTCACATTACAATTTACCTTTTACAAATCTTATTTGTATATGGATTCAATTCCTCATTTTTTTTAATCCATATTTATAAATTTCATTTGTTAAATGAATTTATCTTCAAATCTTTGGTTATTATTTTATTTCTTATTCAATTTCAATATAACAATGATAATATTTCAATGTTATCACTTCCTAACAACCAAACATCCATATACTATAATAATTCATAGAAAATCATTTCTTTTCTATACAAAAATAGTTTTGGGTAAAATTATCTCATTTACCCTATTTTAAAACAATACTGTGTCAGTTATCTTGTTTAAGAGTTTAGAAACCCCTATCGATTACAGTTAGCTAGACTGCACCGACCAGAATCTATAAACAATCAACCGATAAGTCAACACAATATAAAACAAATTTTATATTCACTAACAAATACGCGCTCATATCTATTATTACACTCACACTCATTCTAGAGTACTACTGACTCTATCTCTAATGAGTAACACCCAACAGAGCAGGGTTGTCGCTTAACCGGATGCTCTGATACCAAATGTAACGATACGACTTTTCGACGCTCGAAAGTCGACATTAATACGTCCACTGTATCAAATGCCGCGCAATCAAATGCCGGAAAACCGAACCATTAGGATTAAAAGAAGAGGTAGAAGAAGACAGAAGAAAAGAAAGAACAGAAACACAGAACCAGAGACAATATCAGAATCTCACATTCGCATCGGAACAATATATAATAGATAATCACTAGTCTTTTAAACAAAGAACTATATCAGTTATACAATACATCATCGGAGTCAATATATAACTCGATACAATAATAGACAGTTATATAAACCTGTCCTCATACAGAATACACAGCGGAAATAAATAACAAGTACGAGAGTACGTATCGCCATCCAGCTTATCCCCAAAGCTCCAGAATATCCAGAATATCCTGATAAAAATAACTCTAGGCTGCCCGTGTGGAAAATTATGGGCACCCAGAGTTTAGAAGGGAACAATAAACTCCGAGTCAGTCATGGTGACTGGTGTGAGATCGTAAAACAGTTATTTTCATAAAGAAAATAAAATAGATTCGCAATGCTTTTGGAAAATGAAACTACCATAAGACCTCCCGCCACACACACAATGCAAACGTAGAATTGGAGGAGATTTCTTCTTATGATAGTCAAAAATGCTTACTACGCCAATCATTGGATATTATTATTAATGTCTAGTGTAGAAAACATTTCGAAAGTATAATATTAATCTTAGCCAGCATAGGTACCATTATACTATGCCTACTATAGCTGCTATGTTAAATAGCAGATTCTACAACTAATACCGTACGATTTTCGTATTTGGGAAATGGATTTCCAACAAATGGTCAGGCTAAGGAACTTCCTTTCCTACTGCCGAATGGGATCACCTCTGGCTGGACGTCCCGAGAGACAAACTGCTCTCTGCCAAACAAGGCCGGGTTACCCCTATAACAGGTAACTCACGAATATGTCATCACCCGGTCCTTTGGGACCTTTATCCGAGCGCTCGGTAGCATCATCACACATAATAAATAGAGTGTGTCCACATGAGTAAGTATCTGGGCTCCATACCATGATACCACCCCTTTCCAGAAGGAAATGACATACCCTAAAGGGCGCGACCCTCATAACCTTGCCGCAATATTCCTGTTTCGACCATTTCCGGGTTGTTGAGGCCTTGACGAAGTCTCGTCCACAAAGCTACGCTTTTTCACAAAGCCGTGCTTTGATCACAAATGATCAAATAAATTATCATCGTCACAGCAACACTCAGCATGCCACATTACCAAATTAGGAATATATCGCTGATAAATTTCAACTACATAACCTCTAAGCTCATACGTCTCATAGAAGGGTGTTAAGCTAAGAGAATAAATTCTCCGCCACCAACAGAAATGTATTTGAAAGAAATCAGCATTACATCTCAAATTGTAATGTCAGACACGTAACCATACAAGTCTGTTCCGGGTTCGAACAGAACCGAAGGCACTTCCAAAGAAGCCCTTGCAAATTCGGATATTCACAATCCCGATAAAACTTCCCATCACAAAGGAAATCTCAATACCGTAGCTAACGATGCAGAGACAATCGATAGGTCATTCTATCGTTTTTACAAATACCCGGTCTTCATCACCGGTCTTCAATACGATCCATATCGTCGTATTATTATTCGAAATGGGTTATCTGACACAAAGGTCCTTCCCCGGCTAAATCGAATAATAAGCGTTTGTTTTAAAAACAAATTCAAATGCCATTTCAAGGCAAATATTGATAGTCGGTGATTTAACTATCAATAACATTCACAACAATCATCAGATTTAAATAATTATCCCAAATTATTTATTTTCAAAATATCTTCACGATATATGGTTTATACTTCAACCATTTGAAAACAATTTCTAAATTACATTCATTTAAACCCCTTAAATAAATCCATATCGATTTATTTCAAATTTACATCCCAATCAGTAAATTTATTTCCACACTTCATCACTTTGAAAATAAATTTCAAATCACTTTTCCTTACACGGAATATATTTCCAAATATATATTTTAAAATCCACTTAGAACTTTTAATTTATATTTTAAAAGCTACTTTGGAAAATATACTCGGCTTTATAGTGAAAATACACTTTCACTTCAAAATGGTCCATTTAAACCAATTAAATAAATCCTTATCGATTTATTTAAAATTTACGTTCAAATCCGTAAATTTACTTTCACACTTTAAAATAAATCAGTGTTTATTTTTTTTAAACAAATTTCACTTCCATTTCATAAATTCCATTTTGAATTTACATTTCCAAATATACATTTTTAATCCCAAAATCAAATTTCAGATTGATTTATAATTTTATCTCAATATCGAATCAATTACAAATTGATTTCAAAATTCATTTCAACACAAATCAATTACAAATTGATTTCAAAATTTATTTCAAACTCCAAATCATTTTAAAAATCGATTTTAAATTTTTCTCAACACAAAAATAAATTTTCCTTTAAATACCAAATAAATTTCCAAATCGATTTCTCAAGGATTTATTTCCAATTACCAAATCAATGTTCAATTGGATTTCTACAAATTTATCGCCTTTTAAAATAAATTCTTTTATATCTCCCAAACCCTTTAAAATTCCATTTCAAATAAATTTTCCAACTTTCGAATAATACTATTCAAAATCCATTTATTAAAATCTTTTCCCATATCTTGGAATTTATTCAATAAGATTTCGACAATCCATTTTAATACTTTAAAATTACTTCTTTCAATAAATTCAATTCTTAACAATAAATTCATTGAAAGTTTTCCATTTTAATTTCAAAATCCAATTTATATTCATTCCTGGTATCCAACGATACCAAAAATACATTCGGCTAAATTTTAGCCTTCAACACATTCAATCACAGATATAATCATACACAGATTATAAATAATCAATCACACAACATATGAAATCAATTCAAATGTTTTAAGGAATCCTGTGGATCCCTCCAACCTGTTTCTCTGCATCCATAGATGTTAGCACAATACCAATTCCACTTCAAGGTGGAATATCGCGGTATATAGGATTTATAAAATATCATCCGCTTACTAACGGCGCAATAGGGTCTCATCCGCTATACAGTGCGGGAAATCAATCAATCCAATATATACATATGCCAATATGTATATATTGCTATATATATATATCCTACTATATCTAATATCACATCCAATAGCAATCAACACAATCAATAACTATAATTCAATTTTAAATTTGAGTGAGAAGATCTCACCTTAGCCTTTTATTTTGCAATCCATTTTGCAATCCATTTCCATTTCAGCTTATTTCTCCTTTCTAGACCTTGTATAAAACAATTTATACAATTTATTAATATTCGAAATAATCGAATAATTAAATTTCCATTTTAAAATCTTAATTCAACCAATAAATTAAATTTCGAGCTAGAGATTTAAATTTAAACAAATTCCTTTTAACAAATTTATTTAACTAAAAATTAAAGTTAAAACTAAATTTTCTTTAATAAAATAATTTCTAGTTACCACAGCAAGTATATAGGTTAACTAAACGATTTAGCCACTATAATTTATTGTTTTATAAACTTACTGTACATATAAATCTCCTTAAACAGTTTCTAATTGCTATATATATATATATATTTGTAAATTTCTTATATATAACATAAGATAAAAATACTTTACTGTAAATTTCTATTTTCTGTATATTTACACATATATAGATTATTTAATTCAAAATCGAAAACTAAGATGGTTACCTAACAGCCCAGACTCTCGTTTGTTGTCGTTACCCCGCACCCGAAGCCCTAACTTCCACCGAACTCCTAGATCAAGCTGTCACTATGACTTGCCTGAGATCGTCGAGCCTCTCTCACGTCATTCACGTGAACTCGACTTCACCAGAGAAGCCCTAGACGTCGTACCACAAACGAGCCCCATCCAAACTCGTCACTGCTCAAACCCTAAATCCTCCCATCGCCTCGCCATTTACCTGAATCCCAAACTCGACGCCTATTATCGAACTGCCGAGCCTCCACGCCAGCCTTCAACGCGTACGCACGCGAGCTTGAGTTCGAAACCCCATCCTCTACTGTCTACCGTCGAATTCGAGATCTATGTCCAAATATCAGTCAAAGTCGTCGACTTCCCTGTGACATCCTTGCGACGAATCGCCACCCAAATCTTGCTGCCTTCCCTGACTTGCGACCACGCGAACATCACTACAAGCTCGTACTCGAGCTGCTTGGTCTCTCGCGATTTCAAAACAATCGAACGCGAGTCCATCTCGGTTGAATTTCGAACAGAGAAAGGGGAAGAGGGAACTCGATTTGAAGAAGAGGAATAAACGAGGCACCCTCATTTTTATTTTAAAATCGAATGAAAGGCTCGAGATAAATACAATGTAACGGCGTGTTGATTAATTTAAAACAGACGCGTGTTATTTGGAAGGACACGTGCTGACAAGGTGACTAAGTAGAGAAAAGGTAAGTCGGCTAATGGAAAAGAAACAATAGTTGTGGGGATTTGACCAGTTTTTTTTAGACCGACTATTTAAATTAAATTTCGATATAAATTCAGCGCGTTTACCTATCGTACGCTCACACGACAACTCCAAATGTTACGAAAATTGAAATCCGATAATAATACAATATTACGGATCCAATGGAACTGGTTTCGTCAATTTTCGAGACTGTGCCCCGGACCGCTATTTTTAAATTCAATTTAAACGATATAAATTCAAAACTGAACAGAACAGTTCCAAATTCAATTCTGAAAGTTCCAGTACCTTCAAAATTATAAATATAAATTTTCTAAACCTTCAGATTATTTTTAATCAGCTTAAAACTGAAGATACAACATTTTACCCAGTTTCAATAATTAAATTCAATAATTTAATTGACAAATACCATTCTGATATTTGAATTTCAAATTAAATTGAATTCCAGATATTTAAAATCAATTAAATACCCCAATTTCCAATATCAAAATTTCAGGGTCGTTACATATACAATATAATACAACGGAAAATAAAATACTACGATAGATGAATCTTCGGCTCCCCTTCATGGTCTCCAAAACTTCAAAGACAACCTAGGAAAATACTAGGTCTGACCCGAGCATTATAATAAAATAACACCTGGATCAATCTGGGAATACCAGCGTGAGATAGCTCAAATAATGGGGAATATATAAAATTTCTATGAGACCACGCCGCCAACGCCGAACGGGTTTTTACCTCACAAGAATAATATCCATACAAACAAGAGCAGAAATAAATATCAAGAACAAATCCAAATATGAATGAGCATAAATAATATTAAACCAGACTTGAAAGAATGAAAATAAAAAAAGTAAAATTCAAACTGGATAGAATGGATAGAACAAGGAAAATAGTCCAACTTGATAGAATGGACTAAATAAGGTAACAATCCAGACTTGAGAGAATGGACTGAATAAAGTACTTAAATGTCGTGATGAGGAGTTAGTTCTACTCATGACAATTTAAAGCTAAAACAGATTCAGGGTTTTTGAATCAAATAAGGAAAGGAAATTTTCCAACAAATGACAAGGGAGGTGCTCCACCCTTGAAGTATACCTCTAGCATTATACTTCTGAGAAGCTCATATATTCCGTGACACTTCTCTAACAATACCAAGCCGGACCCTGCCAAACCTTACCGAGAATCTGAATATTTCCACATCTAAGTGCACAACCGAATCCAAACTAGATGAGATGTGAAAATACCCTTTTGATGAGAGTAACCCACATAACTTGGCTTTCTCTCGTGCTTTGGATTTAGTCATTTCCAACAAATGATATCAACGCTCAACAGAGCAATAAACCATCTTCGAATGATGATAATAAAGTAGCTGAAGTAACCGATAATTGAGATACCAACTATCGAGGATATAAAACGATCGTATATGGAAATTAAGTCTTGTATACTTATCACAACTCATTGAATTCAAACTTGTACTTTTTCCTGGTTAACAATAATAGCTGACAAGTCAAGATAGTGTTACCTCAAAGTCATGTCCAATGATTATTCTTAACTTTCGAAATAGCGACAAGTTTACTTCTTCGATGTTTAGTGCTAAATATACAAATAAATCGTTTTCGTATAAGTGATTTGCTTTACGGAAATTAAATCATTTCCATAAATGAATCAAACTTTTTTTTTAAAAACGAACTGAACTTGTGCTTGATTTCCATACTTCCACATTGGTAAAACACTTTTAGAATTAGTTCCTAATTGCTAAAACGTTAAGAGAATAATTTTTCCATGTGCGCGACCCTGAAGACCTAAACCAACATCAGACCGAACATCCAAAAGATTATCCAACTTAACATCCCAATAATCTAGTTTCAATTCCTTTTTATAACTTTAAAACAATCTTAATTATCCCAAAAGATAATTAACCACATTTAAAATTTCTTAAAATAAACAAATCCACTATCTTTAATAAAATAGATAATTATTTCCAAACACTTTTATAACATTGGTAAATTAACTTTAAAATCTTTATTAAATCAGATTATTAACTTTAAATCAACTGGTTAAAGTAGTTTTATTATATTAGTTAATTTACTTTAATCACTTTTATTAAATCGATTAATTAACTTTAAATATGATTAATTACAAAGATTAATTAAATTCAAATAATCATTAGTTAAAAATGAATAAGTCATCTCAAACATCATTTATTAAAATGATAAATAATTTTAAATTCCATCAACATAAATTAACTTGATTAATTAAATTCAAACTTCATTAGTTAAAATGATTAATTAAAATATCATTTGTTAAAATGATTTATTTAATTATAAAACATCATCAATTAAAATGATTTAACTAAATTCCAAATATCATTAGTTAAAACAATTAATTAAATTTTAAACAATCATTAATTAAAATGATTAACTAAATTCAAATATCATTATTTAATATGACTAATTACCTTTAAATCTCATTAAGTAAAATGATTATTAATTTCAATTATCTGTAGAATACAGTAGCTTATGATTTTTATTTGATGATAATAAACATATATATATTCGTTTAAAGGTATTTGTTATTTTACTATTTTATTTTTCCACATAATTAAATAAATATCTATTGAATAAAATAAATAACTCGGAATTCATATTCAAACAAATATTTTATTACAGATTCAAATAGTACAAATTTTAGTTCTCACTACATTACACATTTTCGATTACAATACAACTTCAGTTACAACACAATTGTCACTATACAATTCACCTCACTACATATTTCACTCATCGCTCGTATTTGATCTTCAACTATGTTTCAGCTTGTATCCACCATCTGAACTATCTACAAAATAAACACTGACGTAGTAAAATTGAAAAAGAAAATATTTTGTAGTGCACAATAAAGTGTGTGTTTTGAAAATATTATTTTCCTCAGTTATTTGGGTTGTTCGTCATCATTTTTCTTTTAATTCATCATACATGAACAACTTGTGACATGCACAGTGTATCACTATACATGCCACAAGGTCGTGCACACCGATATGCACTTTCTTTTTAAAATCGCAGGGACATGCGAGCACAAGGTCAAACCCAAGAAAAAGCTGGATTCAACTCAAGTGAAAATGCTCAACCAAAAATTTAAAATGAAAGCATGACAATACATATGGCACCAGGGCATTGCACATGAAATAGAGGCAACAACAAAAGGCACCAGTCATGTATATGTTCAATGAAATGGTCAGGAGCAACAAAGGCAACAGGCTTTAGGAATTCAAAACAAAACAAGAACAGACCAGACCAAACAATATGTGAATCGGTTTACAAAAGAAATGACTCAAACATGATTCAGACATGAACACAAGTTAATGCAACCAGAGCACCACGTTTACTCAAACAGACCAGTGCAACCAGAAGTAGACATATCAAGTTAAAGCCATGAACACACTTGACTTCAAATCAGAATAGAGGTAGGAACACAGAAAGGCTAACACAGACCAAGAAATGAAATGACTCAAAGAAACTACACTCAACTCGAAGCAATGTAAGGGAATCATACATGGAAGCAAAAACTCGAGAAATAGAAAAATGGTTAGAGCATGGCACACACACAAGTGAACATAGCAACTCAATGAAATGACAGTGAAGCAGTTGTATGTACATATACAACAGAGAATACAAGTACACTCAACCAATATGCAATAATCAAGTTCAGTTTAAATAAAGCAATGGTTAGAACATGATAGCAGCTCTACACAAGTACAAGTCAACATGACATAGGTAAACATGACAATACAACAAAGTAGTGCAACAAATCATGGACTATGAAATGCCAGACCACAATGCACCAGATCAGTGAAGCAGCAAGCAAAGTGACATATGTATACATATGCATATGGTCAAGTACAAGCAAAGTCAGAATGCAAGCCACTTGGGTGAACAGAGCAAATAGAAATACACATGTATACAAATATGCATATATATGTATACACGTATATGGTCAATGCATAAGCAGTTCAGACAAAGTCAAGTCCAGATTATCAAAAAATTCAAAATGTCGAAGTCATAGGAGCACAGAACGGAACTGATTCAAACACTTCAACCAAATTCGAGTATATCAGAGATGAACGAGTCATGCATCATTCGATTAAAAAATCAACGCAAGAGATAAAATCATGAAGAATTCAAAGCAATATATACGAATGATAAAATAGGGTTTTGTTCCCTATAAATTCTCGTTATCATCAATAGAAAAATTATGAGTTCGAATACAAACAAAATAACAGAGCAAATAAAGTACAAAATCACATACCAATTTTATACTCCATTAGAACTCGTCCTCGAAGCAGCCGAAGCGAATCGAAGAGCACTGAACGAAGAAGCATCGAAGAGATTTGAGGAACGAAAACACACCAACAATCAATTTGAAATTCAATCTCCAAGTAGTGGCTTCAAGCAGTTCAAAATCCTAATTTTTAAAGAGGAACAAAGGAATCAGCCGAAGGAAGAAAGGGGATACTTCTCTAATTTTTTGACCGAACTTTTATTATTTATTTGGGCCAAAGAATTTACTTTTATTATTTGGGCTGTATTTTATTTTGGGCTTCACTTTTTAATATAGGGTTTTGTGTAAGTTAGTTTTAGTTTATTTTTATTTTGTAATTTCTTTTTAAAATTATGCAACTTTCTTGTTGTGTAACTAGGTACAAACTACGGGGCATAGTTTGAGAATTCGCAACACAGTGGCTAAGTTGTGGCAGTATTTTAAGCTTAGAGTTAGATTAGTCAAATTAGTGGGTGTCTCAAGTTTACGTGTGTTTGTAAGCATCCGACTGCTTAATTTCTAGTAAAAACCTTGGGGGCAGCGCGTAGGCAAATTTTTGCCTTAGCTGGGTAAATCTGTGTGTAACTTTTACTCCATTACTTTCTGCTATTGTTTTTATTTCCGCATTAATTTTAGTATCACCCTATTCACCCCCCTCTAGGGTGAAAAAGATCCTACAAGTGATATCATAGCAAGGAATAAAAACCATTTTGTGTTTTAAAAATTTGATTTTTAAATGGCTTCTTTTAATAATGATTTTGCTGAGGGTCAGTCCAAAGTTAGACCACCCATGTTCAATGGTGAAATTATTATTGGAAAAATAGAATGAAAATTTTTCTGAAAACCATAGATGCATGGAATATTGTTGAGATGGGATATAGCACACCAACAATAATGGTAGATAATCAAGAAGTTGAAAAACCTATGGATCAATGGACAGATCTTGAAAATAAACTACAAAATGCTAATGCTAAAGCTATGAATTCTATTATTTGTTCATTAGATCAAATTGAATTTAATCGTGTCTCACATTGTCTAACTATGAAGGAAATTTGGCACACGCTTGAAGTGAATCATGAAGGAACCTCCCAGGTTAAAGAATCTCGCCTTGCCATACTTAGTAGCGAGTATGAGAACTTCACAATAGCAAAGGATGAAAGTGTCAAAGAAATGTATGGACGACTTTCTAATCTTGTATACAAATCAAAATCTCTAGGAAGACCATACACAGAACTGGAAATAGTCCGAAAAATCCTCAGAATTCTTCCGCAAAATTTTGAAGCAAAAGTGACTACCGTTGAAGAATCAAAAGATCTGAAACAAATTAAAGTTGAAGAACTCATCGGGAATCTCACCATTTATGAGCTAGAAATCAAATTCAAGGAAGAACGTGAAGGAAATGATACGCGAAAGAAATCAGTAGTACTCAAAGGAACAATTGAAAGTGAAGATGATGACGATGATGATGGAGTAGCAGAACTGGCACTGATAATAAAGAGATTCAAAAGGTGGAACCGCAAGTATGGAAATCCAGCTCTAAATCAACAATTGAAGAACAGAATTGTCAAAGTTCTAGACAATTCAGAAGAGAGGAGATCATTTGTCACAAGTGCAATAAACCTGGTCATATCAAGCCAAATTGTCCTCAAAATTAATTCAGCAAAGGAAAGAAACCGAAAAGGAGAAGTTTTGCAGCTACTTGGGATGAAAGTGATGAAGTTGATAAAAGCACCGGCAGTGAGAGTGAAAAAGAAAATATGTGTCTTCAAGGAGAAACAAGTGACAACGATGATGACGAGCCAAGCGAGGTATCAAAACTTACTCACTCTCAATTACTTATATACTTTCATGAAGTAAATAGCTATTTTGAGAGACTTAGGGAGAAGTACACTAAACTTGAATCACAAAAAGACAGTTTGATAGAACTAAATATGCTACTTGATCAGTTGGTCCAAAACTATAGAAATAAGTGCCCTAAGTGTGATAAGTGTCCATCATTTGAAGAAGAAATAAAAAAATTAGAAAATAAAATCGCTTGAAAATGAAATTCTGATTTTGAAAGAAAGTGAAAATACTAGGAGAGAAAATTCTTTTAAAAAGTGTACTTCGTAATTGAATGAAAATGAATCTCTCAAGTTACAAGTCCAACAATTGTCTATAACTTTAGGAAAATTCTCCAAAGGAGAAAGATCACTAAATATTTTATTAGGAAAACAAACTGTTAATACTATTAGGCAAAGACTTAGGTATACTTAATCTTATAGAGTTAAAATTGAAACTAATTATTTTAATTCCAAGTGCACGATTTGTGGAAAAATTGGACACAATCACAACAATTGCTAGTATAGATCCAAACACGTGAAAATCATACAAATTTGGGTTTCTAAAGGCACGAATGTAAAATCCCTTAAAGTCAAACAAATCTGGGTGCCAAAAGGAACAAACATATAATGTCTTGGTTCTACTTGTTTTTCAAAATTTTCTGTCACTAACAATCGTGGACCTATAAAAACAAATAGGTCACAAAAATCTTTCCTCGTGTAGGTGTGTTGGCAGGCTAAGGAACAACAACAGTGGTACCTGGATTCTGGCTGTTCCAGGCACACGACGGGCGACAAATCAAAGTTCCTTAGCCTAGAGAAGTACAAAGGTGGCAGAGTCGCAATGGGCAACAACAATAAATGTAAAATTATCGGTAAAGGTAAAGGAGGTAACGGTACATTTACCTTAAATGATGTTTTATATATTGAAAATCTGCACCATAATCTGATTTTAATCAGCCAGTTATGTGATAAGGGATTGAATGTTGTTTTTTATTCCAATTTGTGCAAAACTATTGACCAATCTTCAAAAGAAAACTTATTTTCAGGTAAGAGGAAAATTATTTGTTGCACACTCACAGTTTGGTCTATGGTATCCATCTAATGATAACTTTGAGCTAAAAGGGTATTAAGATGCAGACTATGCTGGTAGTCTAGTTGATAGAAAAAGTACAAATGGAAATGTATTTTATGTTGGGGTATTCGTTAGTTGCATCATATTTCCAAAGAAAATATCTGCATAAATTTCATTTTAACTGATTTTCAATTGACAAACATTTTTACAAAACCTCTTCCATAAAATAGTTTTTTGTCGACTTCATCTCAGTTTAGGCATTTAAGAAATTTGATTTCATATTTTTGGATTTGATCTTAAATGCCTATGTTAACTAATCTGACTCCCTATCGATTATCAAAAAGATAAATAGTGACCGAAAAAAATGACGAGTGTTGAACTGGATCATACATTATGACTTGAGACAGTATATATAGTAAATTTCTTTAAAAATTTAACAAAATTTGTAATAACTTTGGTTGGTAAAAATTTCATGACCATCTCTATTTCTATCATATTTCTACGACTATCACTCATAAAAATCCAATATAGTATGTCAAAATGTGGTATTTAAATGGGAAAATTTTCATTTTTTCAATTAATTAGCAATAAAATCATCCAAAAGTACTCAATCTCATTTAAAAGTTCTCACGGTTATGCATCGGTGAACTATTTGGAATCTTTGATTATGTGCTTTCATGCTCATTTAAAAGTCCTAACGGTTATGCATGTATGGAACACATATCAAAATTGGTTGAAATAGGCGAATTGATTCTAACCTCATTTAAAAGTCCTCACGGTTATGCGTGGTTAGATGATGCTTGGAATTCATTTTTTAATAAAAATTGGGAATACTACTAATCTCACTTAAAAGCCCTAACGGTTATGCATGGTTAGTAAGTATTTAAATTTTTGTCATAAATATACCACAAATGGACACGACTATATGGTTTTTCTATGCCGACATCACCCCTATCACTCTAAAGTGGAGTATGCGCATAACCGAGTATTTATGATTTTTATTTTATTTTTTATTAAAATTTAATATTTATACTCGATTAAGTATTAATGTTGTATTAATGTCAATCACTTTATCACTATTTTCTAACATTGTTACTCTTTTGCTGATAACAAAATGTAACGACCCGTAAATTTTCGATAATTAAAATAGTTAATTTAATAAGATTTTATATTGAAAGAATTAAAAATTTAATTAGGTTTAATGTTGGAAGAATTAAAAATTTGTAATTTATTTATGATAATAATAACTAAAATGGACTGCGACAATATTTATCTAAGTTAATTATTAATGAATTGAATGAAAATCCACTCAATTGAAATGACGCAAATGTTTTAACTTGATTTTATAGGGAGTATAAGAAAAACAAATTTATATTATAGAGGAAATATATGGATAACTAATGAAATAATATATAGTCAATGGTAATGGAATCTAATTAGTATTATATAGGTAATTGTGACACTTGTTTGTAAATAATGAACTTATAAGTGTGATTTAAAAGTTAACGGTGATAATTATTATAAGTTACATGTTTATTTAGTTAGTCGAATTGAATTTGGGAACCAATTGGAAATGAAATGAAATTTTATATATTAGCTGGGTTCATGATCAATAACTGAAGTTAAATAATAATGTGGAATTCATTGGATGTAATAAAGTAATTGATTGATAAGTTCAATTCATTTAAAAATCCAATATTGAAATTTGTCGAATATTGAACAATTAAATTATATAAATTCAATATTTGAAATTAACTGGATAACTGAATGACGGGAATTGAATAATTGTATAACGGAATATAGTTGTTCTATAATTTGAATCTGTTTTAAAAGTTAAATCTTATAAGTTCATTTTCAAATATTTCAAAAGATAGTGAATTATGGATTAATCAAAATTGTTTAACTTTAATATTGCAAATATTTGAATAATTGAATTCTGAATGTAATATGATTGAAAATGAAATTGGAACTTGATGTAAATTTTATTTAAACAACAATGAATATTTTTAACATTTAAACTTGGATTTAAAACTGAATAATTTGAAACTGGAAATTTTATTTTGAAAATTTAGACGTTAAAATAGCGATCCGGGGCGTAGTCTCGGATATTGACGAAACCAGTTCCATTGGATCCGTAATAGTGTGTTATTATCAGATTTCAAATTTCGTAACTTTTGGAGTTACCATTTGGTCGTACGTGATATAAACGCGTCGGACTAAATATCGAAAATTTAATATTTTAATTCGATTCAAAAAGCTATCTTCCACATACGATCGAATTAGGCCCGAAACACGTTCCATTGAGTTCGGAATATGGGTAAAACATTATAAATGCCAGGTGGCACGTTTCGTTTGGGGATCGTTTGAAAAGCATGTAAATTTTGGAATTAATAATAAAATAATATATAAAAAAATCGTATATAAGTGCACAGTAACCCTAGGCCGAGAGTTGTTCGTAGCCACCGTTCTTCAAATCCATGAGCTTTCGTGGGAAACTTCTAACTAGATAATCATAGAGCTCTCCGAGCTTGCCATATCCAACGGTTGTGATTTGAAATGGGGCAGCGATGGGGGAGAAATGGAGCCGCGTTCTTCTTCATTTCGTGCACACATTTTGAGAGGAGCGGTGAGCTGAGTTCACCGCCGTTCTGGCCGGGGGTCGAGGTGAGGTAGGCGCTCCTGGTGGCAAGCTCTGATCGAGTTCAAGGTGACGATGGAGATGGCATTCGATCGGTCAAAGAATGGTTGGTGGGTTCGTTCGTTCAACCCTACAACGTGAGAAGGAAGAAGCTTCCTTCGGCCCAAATTCTCCAATTCAGAAATCAACGGCCACGATTTGTGTAGGTATAAAAAAAGAGATATTATTATTATAAATTTATTTCAAAAAAAATTCAAACTGTGTAACTTTGTCATATGAGGTCGAAATCGGGCAAAAGTGGCGGCGCCGCAATCGCAGCGACGAGATCTACGCTGCAGTGCAGATCCAGTGATGTTTGGAGCTCGTTAAAATTTTTGGTTAAATCGAACGTCGTTCAATTTGATTTAAATTTGAAAACTCAAGGTGAGTGTTTTATAATGCTCACAACGTACTAGAATATCTTGATGCTGGTTAAATTTGATATTATGAAGTGATATGATTTTATTAGTCGCTATTGATAAATTTAACTGTCATCTATATTGTCATTGAATTTAATGTTAGAAATTAAAATTGATGGTCAAATTGAAATGGAAATTTAATCGCAATTAAATTTCCGAACATTAATAACTATGAAATTTCCGTGAATTATATTGTCTGTTTGGATGATTGGTTGCAATGGATGCTATTGATTGATATTTGAATGTTGGATGTTTATTTGTTTGTATATATCCTGTCATCACCCTGTGTATTATTTACAGTTGTAAATTGAATCATTTCGGATAAATTGAGAAATAGGTTGAAATGATATATACCTATGACACTATGATTTGGATTGAATTGATATATATCTATCCCTGAAATTAGTTGAAATAACTGATCACTTGGCCATATGATAGAAAATTATATACGGACACCGGATTTGGTTAAATTAATAATTTTTAAAAACCTTTGATTTGAAATTTATTTAAATAGCTTTGGTTTAAAGGAAAGAAATATTTCAATTTATAGAAATAAAATTTTATCACGAATTTGAGTTTGAGATGTTGAAATAAATTTGGTTAAAAGACATTGTTAAATAATTAAAGTTGAGACTTTAAAATTTTAAAATCGGGATATGATTGAATTTCATAAATGGATTTGTTTTAAAAAAAATTGAACTTTTATTCGAACTTTGAATATTACTAAGTAACAGTGATATAAGAACGACATTTCGGAATCGAGCTCGGAATTGAATTTTATTGAAGATTGGTATTTTAAATTGAATATTAAAGGATAATTTGATTTAAATGTTTTGAATTGATATTTTGGAAATCGAGCTCGAAAAATCATTATAAACTGAAATCGAAATTAAAGAAATTGGATTTGAAAAATGGAATTGAATTAATTTGAAATCGAAGTCGAAATTTATTTGAACTGAAATCAAAATTGAATCGACTGAATGTAAAATTGAATTTGATTCGGATTGGGAAGTTGGAATTGAAATGGTTTGACTTTGAAGCTATTTCATTTTTTGGTTTTCCTAACTTATCCTGCTATTTAAACCATTTTAAAAGCTTAAACTATTTTAACCTAATGTAACGACCCGTATTTTTACGGATCGAAACATCGTAAAAACAGTTGTCATTGAGTCGCATTGTTGATAAGTCGTCCTGAGTCTAAGTCTTAGGTCGTAGTTGGCGACCTAAGAAAGATGCGAGCTAAGGAGTAAACGACCTAGTGGAATGAGCGACTTAAGAGTTAGGTCGTATGATAGCTTAGGTCGTGAAGGAAGTTATGTCGTAGGAGACCTAAGGATTGGGATAAGTTGTATGGTGGCTTAGGTCGTGGGATAGAATTAGGTCGGAGGGGCAACTTATAAAAGTTGGCGACTTATAGCAGTAAGCGACCTAGTAGTCTGGACGAGGTAAGGACTTAGGTCGTATAGCAGTTAGGTCGCGTAGTGGTTTAGTCGTGTGTTAGGTTGGAGCGACTTAAGGAGTGTTAGCGACCTAAGGTTGGAGCGACTTAAGGAGTGTTAGCGACCTAAGGTTGGAGCGACTTAAGGAGTATTAGCGACCTAAGAGTTAGCGACCTAAGGAATGAAGCAGCAGGAAGTTTGCGACCTAGTGGTGAGCGTGTTAGAGTTGTTAGGTCGCAGGTGTGTTAGGTCGTAAGTCGCGCATAGTTAAGTCGCGGAGTGTTAAGTCGTAAGTCGAAGGGTTTGTTAGTTCGCGAGGGAGTGAGTCTGCGTTAAGTCGCTGGGTTTTGGCTGAGTGTTAGGTCGTGAGTGACCTAGGAGTAGTTGTTGAGTCGAGTGTGTGCTAAGTCGCAGGATGTTAGGTCGTTGGATCTATAGGTCGCGCGCTTGCGCTAGGTCGTAAGTCGTAGACTGGTAGGTCGTGAGTGCGCATAAGCTTAGGTCGTTAGGTCGTAGGTCGTGGGGTTTCGATAGGTCGTAGGTCGCAGGGCTCTATAGGTCGTAGACGACCTAAAGGTGGACGACCTAAGGGTTTTTCAGCCTATAAATAGGAAGGTTCTTCTCCATTTTTGGGATCCGGATTTCGAAGCGACGAAGTGCTGCCATTTTGAGAGCTCGACTTCTACACTTCTTCACTTCTTTTCTCCACTCTAATCTTGTGATTCCTTCCATCCAAATCGAAGATCAAATCGAAGATCCAAGAGCTTAGATTGAAGATCTACATCCATTGAAGAAAGATTTCATCGTTTGAAGCGGATTTGTGATAGATCAAGTTAGATCCTTCGTTGTCCAGATCTGAAGTGTGTTGATTTGGGGTTGTTTAGGTGATTTGGTGAGTGGTGATTATCTCTCACACGGATCCAAAGGAGTATATCGGATCGTTGGCTTGATTTGATGTTAAAAAAGTGATTTCCATGCATTTTCCTAATCATAAGTATAGATCCATATAGATTCATTGTTCATAATGATTTGGCATCCATTTTACTACATGTTAACCTATGCAAGTTCATTCATCAAGGTTATAGAGATATTGCTCATGTTTCCATGCTTGTTAGACTTTTGACTCTTTAATTACGAAATTGTCATTATTGTTATAATTGTCTATTTAGATCATATTTGAATGCTTGTCTACTTGGATTAATGTTTGACTTGATTGATTTCTATGAATTAGATGATTGATGATTTGATTTAGACCAAAGATGATTCAAAAGCTAAGGGAAAGGCTCTTGAATTGGGAAAGCTGCTTGTGGCATATGTGGCGGATGAGGAAGCTCATATGGATAGATTTGATGATGATGTTGAGATGAAGCTTTGCTATGATGATGATGAGGCGAAGCATGATATGAGATAGTCTTGGTCTAATCCAGACGGGATCATTCCAAGCAGATTGATAACTCGGTGAAATGGTTCGAGTTTGAGGATAATGGTTTGCTCGAGAGGCGCTTGAGCTAGTATGGAAATAGTCGTCGAGGAGGATGACTAGAAGGCTGAGATCTCATCGTTGTTGAAGGTTCTAGCATGCTCAAAGCAAGAGTACGTTGGGCAGATTCGATAGTCCCTGAAGGCTACTGATTGGTAGTCAAGTACTCTGGGCAGATTCGATAGTCCTAGGCACGGGTCACGACGACGTGCGGGAGTAATGTCTAGAACCGGGGTTTCCATTAGCCCTTGACGGACGGATGAAAGAATGAGCCGGTCATTCAATTAACGATGATATCGAAGCAATGATAACAGTGATAGCTAGAGTCATGGATGTTTGGTTGTATCGTCATTCGGTCTCAAGAGCGGTATTTTCTTGGTGCTTATCTGATCTTGGTTTAGGCCTTGGGGGTTTGTACTTGGAAAACATCGTCCTTGACTCGAGTGATAATTGCTTTACTTTAAATTGTATGCTCTGCTATGTTTGCTTATGCTTAGTGTGTGTCTGGGGGCTATCACTGTAGAAAGAGGTGGAGTGGGAGGGTTGTATTCCTATTCCTTTTTCCTTTATGCTCTTTTGGTATGTTGTTAGTTAATTTACCGCTCACTAAGACTGTTGTCTGACTCAAGGCTTTATGTTTTAACTCTTATTGCCTTGGGCTGTTTGTCCATTTTGGGACGGGCAGACTAGGTAGCAGGTGACAGGTGTTGTTCTTGCTTTCCACGATGCTGATGACGAAGACGAGCTGGAGGATTGCATATTATTTCTTACTATATGTACTGGATGTTCCGCTGTTTGTATATTTTCTGAGTGATATGTAGTGAGGCTTGTTGTATTGACTATTCAGATGTTTGTATTCAACTATTATGAAGTTTTATTGATGAGATTCTATTCTGTGAAGCTTCACTATGTATATATTCTATTGTATTTTGTCCATGCGCTGTGAGTAATACGATAGATTCTGCTGTTTTTAATTTACCCTGACAATCGTCCATGGCTGCCTGGCACACTTTACAGCGCACTTTCTCTAGGTTCAGTGCAGGGGTCTTGGGCGGTCGTCATATTTGGTATCAGAGCTTTGGTTAATCGATTTTACCCAACGCTCGCTGACGTAAATACGTATGAGAGACGTAATTGTATTTTGATGGATGATTACTATATATATAATATAGTAGCTTAGTAGAGTTTGAATTCCTTATGCAGTTGTTTCTCAAGATGTGCTGATCATTCCTTTTTATAGATATTGAGAATGAGTCGAAGAGGGAGACCAGCTGCTAGGGAAGGCCGTGCTACTGAAGGGGCTGCTGATTATGCTGCTATGTTCGAAGCAATGATGACTTCGATCATGAGAATGATGCCAGCTCCGGGGCCATCCGTGGATGTTGGAGTTCAAGTTCAAACTCCAAGACCGGTGGATTTTGCTAAGCTGTGTAAGGATTATACTGCTCTTGGAGGGAAGGTTTTCTTTGGAACAGAATCAACCATTGAAGTCCAGAGGTGGATAGATGCTTGTAGAAGGATCTTTAGTGATTTGGGAATTGAGAATGCGACTAAAAGGAAGTTAGCATCAAGACAGCTTTAAGGGAGAGCTTCTGATTGGTGGAACTCTATCACCATTGATACTCCGGAGGAAGAGATTATTTGGGAGCAATTCCAAGTCAGATTTGAAGCTAAGTTCATTTCTACAGCTCAGAAGTCTGTTCTGTTCAAGAAGTTTGTGGAGCTCAAGCAGGGAGGAAGACCAGTTCTTGAGTATGTTTCTGAGTTTGAAGCTTTGTCCAAGTATGCCCGGTCATATATTGAATCTCCGTATCAGAAGAACGAGAAGTTTGTGACAGGCTTGGATAGTTATCTTGGGAGGCAGTTGGTGGATCATTTGGACGATTCATTTGAGAAGCTTGTGGAGAAAGCTCTTAGGCATGAGAATCTGTTTACTAAGGAAGGACCTGTTGTTGCTGTGACCAAGGAAGAGTCTAGACCACAGCAGAGTGGAAACAAGAAGAGGAAGCAGCAGCAACAGAAGGGTAAGGATGGCCAGAAGAAGCCGAAGGGCGAAGTGACCTGCTACAATTGTCAGCAGAAGGGCCATTTCTCCAGGGATTGCAAGAATCCGAAGGTGCCAATGAAGTGTCACAACTGTGACAAGCCGGGGCATGTTAAGAGGAATTGTCCAGAACCGAGGAGGGACAAGCAGATTGTGCAAGCTTATGCTTTAGGGGCTGTTCCATCATCTTCGAGAGCTCCTACCGTTGAAGAGAAAGGAAAGAGTGTGGTGGTTCAAGGTACTCTTTCCATATGTGGTGTTCCGGTTAGAGTGCTATTTGATACTGGGGCGTCACATTCGTTTGTTTGTAGTGAACTTGTAGGCCGGTTGGGTTTAGAACCGGATATTGTTGATAGGCCATTGGTTGTGACTAATCCAGTTGGGGGTTCGTCTTGTTTGTGTATGTTATGCCATGGTCTGATTGTATCGATTCATGATTGCTCTTTTGTTTGTGATTGTTTTGTACTGAACTTTGCGGGGTTCGGAATTATTTTGGGTATGGACTGGCTTAGGAAGTATGCGGCAAAGGTTGATTGTGAAAGGTTGGAGGTGACAGTCGAGAATGTGGAGGGGCGAAAGATTGTGATACGATGTAAGCATGAAGAAGGCGTCTTCATGAGCTTCATGTATTCACTGGTTGTTCCACGGGATGGACTGTCATCGGTGCCAATCGCGAATGGATTCGAGGATGTCTTTGACGAGGTCAAAGGGTTACCGCCGCATAGAGAGATCGAGTTTCGTATAGATCTAGTTGAAGGAGCCAAACCAGTTGTGATGCCTCTTAGGCGGATGGCGCCTAAGGAACAGCAGAAGTTGAGGGTGCAGGTTGATGATCTTTTGCAGAAAGGATTCATTCGGCGTAGTGTGTCCGAATGGGGTGCACCAGTTGTGTTCGCAACCAAAGCAGATGGATCGTTGAGGTTGTGTGTGGATTATCGTGAGCTGAATAAGGTGACTAAGAAGAACAAGTATCCATTGCCGAGAATAGATGACTTGTTTGATCAGCTTCACGAAGCTAAGGTGTTTTCTCAGATGGATTTGGCAACGGGATTTCACCAGTTAAGAGTGGCTAAGGATAGTGTGCCGAAGACTGCTTTTAGGACACCATCCAGTTTCTTTGAGTGGCTGGTAATGCCGTTTGGATTGACTAATGCACCAGCATATTTTGTGGATCTTATGAATAGAGTGTTCAGGGATCAGTTGAGCAAGTTCGTGCTAGTGTTCGTGGATGATATTCTGATTTATTCCAGAACTGAAGAAGAGCACAAGACGCACTTGCGTATTGTTTTGGAAATCTTATGAAAACATCAGCTGAAGGCTAAGTTTTCGAAGTGTCACTTCTGGAAGAGTGAAGTGAGGTTCTTAGGCCATGTTATCTCTGGAAATGGAATAGCGGTTGATCCCGCCAAGATAGCAGCAATCCAGGATTGGGGTAGACCTAAGAATGCATCGGATGTGAGAAGTTTTCTTGGATTAGCAGGATATTATCGTCGATTTATCAAAGACTTCTCCAAATTGGATGCACCGTTAAAAGGATTGACGAAGAAGAACCAAGTGTTCAGATGGGATGCTAAGTGTGAGCAAGCTTTCGGAATCCTGAAAGAGCGATTGACGAGTGCTCCTGTTTTGACTATTCCGAGTGGGAATGATGAGATGGTGGTTTACACCGACACATGTGGTACTGGACTTGGAGCAGTGCTGATGCAGAGGGATAAAGTTGTTGCGTATGCAAGTCGACAACTGAAGCCGCATGAAAGGAATTATCCGACTCATGATTTGGAATTAGCGGCGATTGTTTTTGCTCTGAAGATGTGGAGACATTATCTATTGGGAGTTCGATTCGAGTTGTTTACAGATCATAAGTCGTTGAAGTATCTTTTCTCCCAAAAAGATTTGAATCTTCGGCAGCAACGATGGCTAGAGTTTTTGGCATCATATGATTTTGGTATAGCTTATACTCCGGGAAAAGGTAACGCAGTGGCAGATGCGTTAAGTCGAAGACATGCAGGATTGGGAGCCATGTTTTCAGAATGGAAGATTCTCGAGTATCTAGCTGGATTTGACTTCAGGCCCAGATGTGAATTGGAACCTGAGATGTTGGCAAACTTATCGATAAGACCCACTCTTGTGGAAAGGATTGGCGAGAGCCAAAAGCGAGATGGTAAGCTTGTCAAGATTATCCGTGATTTGGAATCTGGATTGGAACCAGAAAAGGATAAAGGATTCGAAGTCGATCGAGAGGGTTGGCTTCGGAAGCAAGGATGACTAGTTGTTCCCGATATAGATGAATTGAGAAGTGAAGTTCTGAAGGAAAGTCATCACTCAAAGCTGACAATTCATCCAGGTGGAAATAAGATGTATCAGGATATGAAGAGAACCTATTACTGGGAAGGCATGAAGAAGGATGTTGGAAATTTTATTTCCAAATGCATGAACTGCCAGTTGGTAAAAGCCGAACAGAAGAAGCCAAGTGGATTGCTTCAACCATTAGAAGTTCCTACATGGAAGTGGGAGCAGATATCGATGGATTTTATTGATGGTCTACCTAGAACAAGAACGGGAAATGAAGGGATTTGGGTCATTGTAGATCATTTGACTAAGAGTGCAAGATTCATTCATGTTCGATCGACTAGGACTGCATCAAAGTTGGCAGAGCTGTATGTTAAGTGGATAGTTCGATTCCATGGTAATCCGAAGAGTATAGTGAGCGATCGAGACCCATTGTTCACTAGTGGATTTTGGAAGAGCTTCCAGGAAGTTTTGGGAACCGAGTTGTGTTTGAGTACAGCTTATCACCCTCAAACAGATGGTCAGACCGAGAGAGTCAACCGAGTTTTAGAAGATCTCCTCAGAGCTTGTGTTTTAAGATTTCGGAGGATCATGGGAAGATCACCTTCATTTGGTGGAATTTTCATATAACAACAGTTACCAGTCAAGCATTGGTATGGCACCATATGAGGCATTGTATGGAAGACCGTGTAACTCTCCGACATGTTGGTTAGAGACTGGAGAAAAGTTGATACTTGGGCCAGAGATGATTCGACAGACTTCGGATTGCATAGAGATCATTCGGCAACGAATGAAGGCAGCCCAAGACCGTCAGAAAAGTTATGCCGATAAGCGTCGTAAGGATTTGGAATTCGACGTAGGTGATATGGTTTTTGTGAAGATTTCTCCACTGAAGAATGTTATTCGATTCGGGAAGAAAGGAAAACTGACTCCGAGATTTGTTGGACCATTCCCGATCATCGAGCGAATTGGAAAGCTCGCTTATAGATTGGAGTTACCAGAGAAGATGTCGGGTGTGCACAATGTTTTTCATGTATCATATCTACGAAAGTATGTGCACGACTCGAATACAGTGGTTTCTGCTGATAGCTGTGAAGATTTCGAAGTTGATCCAGTCGATAGGAGACCTCGTAAGCCGCTTCGTGTTGTGGAAACCGACACGAAACAGCTTAGGAGGAAGGTAGTTAAGTTGCTTAAGATACAATGGAGTGATGATGATAACGACTGTACATGGGAGGTGGAAGAGAGGATGAAAGCAGCTCATCCCGAACTCTTCAAGGTATGGCCCTAAGGTGTCGTGTCATCTAACGACATTGTAACTTGTTCTAAGTTTTAGAATTCTGCATGCTAAGCTAGAATTGGATGCATGGTTTGTTGATTGCTATGGATGGTAGGCATGCAGAATAGTTTCTGATTGCTCTGTTTGTTTGGAATTTCGGGGGCGAAATTCCTAAGGGGGAGAGAATGTAACGACCCGTATTTTTACGGATTGAAACATCGTAAAAACAGTTGTCATTGAGTTGCATTGTTGATAAGTCGTCCTGAGTCTAAGTCTTAGGTCGTAGTTGCCGACCTAAGAAAGATGCGAGCTAAGGAGTAAACGACCTAGTGGAATAAGCGACTTAAGAGTTAGGTCGTATGATAGCTTAGGTCATGAAGGAAGTTATGTCGTAGGCGACCTAAGGATTGGGATAAGTCGTATGGTGGCTTAGGTCGTGGGATAGAATTAGGTCGGAGGAGCAACTTATAGAAGTTGGCGACTTATAGCAGTAAGCGACCTAGTAGTCTGGACGAGGTAAGGACTTAGGTCGTATAGCAGTTAGGTCGCGTAGTGGTTTAGGTCGTGTGTTAGGTTGGAGCGACTTAAGGAGTGTTAGCGACCTAAGGTTGGAGCGACTTAAGGAGTGTTAGCGACCTAAGGTTGGAGCGACTTAAGGAGTATTAGCGACCTAAGAGTTAGCGACCTAAGGAATGAAGCAGCAGGAAGTTTGCGACCTAGTGGTGAGCGTGTTAGAGTTGTTAGGTCGCAGGTGTGTTAGGTCGTAAGTCGCGCATAGTTAAGTCGCGGAGTGTTAAGTCGTAAGTCGAAGGGTTTGTTAGGTCGTGAGGGAGTGAGTCTGCATTAAGTCGCTGGGTTTTGGCTGAGTGTTAGGTCGTGAGCGACCTAGGAGTAGTTGTTGATTCGAGTGTGTGCTAAGTCGTAGGATGTTAGGTCGTTGGATCTATAGGTCGCGCGCTTGCGCTAGGTCGTAAGTCGTAGACTGGTAGGTCGTGAGTGCGCATAAGCTTAGGTCGTTAGGTCGTAGGTTATGGGGTTTCGATAGGTTGTAGGTCGCAGGGCTCTATAGGTCGTAGACGACCTAAAGGTGGACGACCTAAGGGTTTTTCAGCCTATAAATAGGAAGGTTCTTCTCCATTTTTGGGATCCGGATTTCGAAGCGACGAAGTGCTGCCATTTTGAGAGCTCGACTTCTGCACTTCTTCACTTCTTTTCTCCACTCTAATCTTGTGATTCCTTCCATCCAAATCGAAGATCAAATCAAAGATCAAGGAGCTTAGATTGAAGATCTACATCCATTGAAGAAAGATTTCATCGTTTGAAGCAGATTTGTGATAGATCAAGTTAGATCCTTCACTGTCCAAATCTGAAGTGTGTTGATTTGGGGTTGTTTAGGTGATTTGGTGAGTGGTTATTATCTCTCACATGGATCCAAAGGAGTATATCCGATCGTTGGCTTGATTTGATGTTAAAATAGTGATTTCCATGCATTTTCCTAATCATAAGTATAGATCCATATAGATTCATTGTTCATAATGATTTGGCATCCATTTTACTATATGTTAACCTATGCAAGTTCATTCATCAAGATTATAGAGATATTGCTCATGTTTCCATGCTTGTTAGATTTTTGACTCTTTAATTACGAAATTGCCATTATTATTATAATTGTCTATTTAGATCATATTTGAATGCTTGTTTACTTGGATTAATGTTTGACTTGATTGATTGCTATGAATTAGATGATTGATGATTTGATTTAGACCAAAGATGATTCAAAAGCTAAGGGAAAGGCTCTTGAATTGGGAAAGCTGCTTGTGGCATATGTGGCGGATGAGGAAGCTCATATGGATAGATTTGATGATGATGTTGAGATGAAGCTTTGCTATGATGATGATGAGGCGAAGCATGATATGAGATAGTCTTGGTCTAATCCAGACGGGATCATTCCAAGCAGATTGATAACTCGGTGAAATGGTTCGAGTTTGAGGATAATGGTTTGCTCGAGAGGCGCTTGAGCTAGTATGGAAATAGTCGTCGAGGAGGATGACTAGAAGGCTGAGATCTCATCGTTGTTGAAGGTTCTAGCATGCTCAAAGCAAGAGTACGTTGGGCAGATTCGATAGTCCCTGAAGGCTACTGATTGGTAGTCAAGTACTCTGGGCAGATTCGATAGTCCTAGGCACGGGTCACGACGACGTGCGGGAGTAATGTCTAGAACCGGGGTTTCCATTAGCCCTTGACGGACGGATGAAAGAATGAGCCGGTCATTCAATTAACGATGATATCGAAGCAATGATAACAGTGATAGCCAGAGTCATGGATGTTTGGTTGTATCGTCATTCGGTCTCAAGAGCGGTATTTTCTTGGTGCTTATCTGATCTTGGTTTAGGCCTTGGGGGTTTGTACTTGGAAAACATCGTCCTTGACTCGAGTGATAATTGCTTTACTTTAAATTGTATGCTCTGCTATGTTTGCTTATGCTTAGTGTGTGTCTGGGGCTATCACTGTAGAAAGAGGTGGAGTGGGAGGGTTGTATTCCTATTCCTTTTTCCTTTATGCTCTTTTGGTATGTTGTTAGTTAATTTACCGCTCACTAAGACTGTTGTCTGACTCAAGGCTTTATGTTTTAACTCTTATTGCCTTGGGCTGTTCGTCCATTTTGGGACGGGCAGACTAGGTAGTAGGTGACAGGTGTTGTTCTTGCTTTCCACGATGCTGATGACGAAGACGAGCTGGAGGATTGCATATTATTTCTTACTATATGTACTGGATGTTCCGTTGTTTGTATATTTTCTGAGTGATATGTAGTGAGGCTTGTTGTATTGACTATTCAGATGTTTGTATTCAACTATTATGAAGTTTTATTGATGAGATTCTATTCTGTGAAGCTTCACTATGTATATATTCTATTGTATTTTGTCCATGCGCTGTGAGTAATACGATAGATTCTGCTGTTTTTAATTTACCCTGACAATCGTCCATGGCTGCCTGGCACACTTTACAACGCACTTTCTCTAGGTTCAGTGCAGGGGTCTTGGGCGTTCGTCACACCTATATTAACTATATTAAATTATTTTTAACCTATCTTAAACCATGTTAACTTATTTTAATCTAATTTAAATCTACTTAGCCCAATTTAATTTATTTTAAACTAATTAACCCATATTAATTTATTTTACATCCACTTAATCTATTTTAAAGCTACTTAACCTATTTAATTATATTTAATCTATTTTAAATCTATTTAACTATATTAAATCAATTTAAACTATTTTTGAATCTATTTTTAAATATTTTAAAGTATTTTAACTATTTTAATTATTTAAAATAATTTTTTTAAACTATTCAAACTATTTTCTAACATTCAAGCGGGTTAATAGGGTAAAATGTTTATATTTAAATCTTGGATTTAAATACGAATTGGGTTAAATGAAGTATAACCTAAATTGAAATTCAAAATGATTTTGAAATTGAAATGGGATACTGAGGCGAAAATGATTTTTGAAATGGAATCATATATTTTTAGTAGATATGATGATTTCGAAAATGGATTTGATTTTTGAAGCGAATATGATATTTTGATATCAATTATGAATTGATTTTTTTGAGATGTAAAAGAGCCATCCGGTGTGTAATAAACGATTGGTTGTTAAAGAGACCGGGATCAGATATGGGCATACTCTCTATCGATATCAAAAACCACTTTAACAACTATGTACGTGGTGGAGATTCCAGAAATGAAGTAGGATGGTTTGACGACGATTATATATGGTATGACGTGACCCTGACTCCCACGAGTCAGCTTAGATGTGACTAAAATCAGGAGCCACGCCGGGCCAAGTGACGTCATTCCTCCGATCGGACACACTTCTTCGATACTATATTCTGACTTTGTGATTGATTTGGTGGCCACCCTTGATTTTGATTTGGGAGTGTTTTTCGAGGTGGGCGGTAGTAGCTGATATGCGTTTCCACCAGTCCGGATCTGCAAATGGTATATCTACCCTGGCATTTCCTCGTGTGCCGTGTTCACATGCCCTAGAGCGCCTTCTACGAGTTTGTTTTGTACCATACCTATGGGGTGCCCTCAGTGTAAACCTCTCGGAGGAGCGTATTGTATTGTATAGACTATGGGAATATATAAAATGTGTTAAGGGGGATATGGGTAACGCCTTAACGCTATTTTAATACTTTTACTTTACTGTAGACATATTATAATAGCTTATTGTACTACATAGTAGATAGTTTAACAGATCCTTAAGAGATGGAAAATCCCGTAACATCTCTTGAGTTATTACACTCACGTTGACACTGGATAAGAGATGTCAAATCCCGTAAACATCTCTGACGCCGTCACACTCATATTTATTTACGATCGATTTAACTTACATAAGGATATTATAGTCCTGACTCGAGTGTTTTGTTCTTTCATTACGCTCGGGTCAGTCCTGAGTTTTTCAGCTTATTGAAGATCTATTCTGGAGGACGAAGACGAAGATTTGTTATACTATTACTATTATTTTCTCTACATCATGATGTCTGCTGTATTTTTTGTTCTGTTGTATATGTATAACTCTGATAAATGTTGTATAAATGATAATCAAAACTATATTAAACAGCTTCATGAACTGTTTATTTGATTATTATACTTTATCTTTCCGCTGTGAGATTCTATGGTAGTTTCTTCTTCCTTTCCCTTATTTTCTCATTTACCCCATTAACAATCCTCCCTTTTGAATGGTTTGGAATCGGCATGTGTTTGATTGTCGATTTAAACTGTCCAAAAAGGTGAAAGAGAAGTTAAGATTTTGGCAAATAAGTCATATTTTTTATTTGCATATCATATTCTCATCTAGGCTCATTGTATTTATTTTTTATTTTTGCATGCATATGTGAAGGGAGAGCTTTATTGTAGGGGGAGCATTCAAATAAGGGAAGCTAATAGAATTCATCAGGACAAAATACATTTAATAGAGTCAAAATCTTAATATATGTTTGTTATCATCAAAAGGGGGAGATGAGTTCTAAATATCATTAGTTAAAACAATTAATTAATTTTTAAACAATCGTTAATTAAAATGATTAACTAAATTCAAATATCATTATTTAAAATGACTAATTACCTTTAAATCTCATCAACTAAAGTAATATATATACAAACTATATATATATAAACTTAAAATCTAGATATACAAACTTTGATATTCATAAGGCTATATATGTAAACTCAGTATATATAGCATACAACTAAAGAATATATACAAATAACTTTTTTTATAACTAATATTTTCTTTCTTTAAAATATACATACTATAAACATATATACAACTGTTTATATGCGACCAAAATAACACATATAGGAATAACTCCTACAAAACTTAAATACTTATATAACTAACATATCACCACCTGTACAAATATATATCAAACTTATATATATAGTTAATTATATAACTAATATATTGTAAGCCAATAGATTTTGCATGTATCTACTAATACATAAATGAATAATGAAAAAAGAAAAAAAATATAAAACTTATTTAAAATTCAAGGGTCAAAATAAATAAACGATATATATTTTACTCAACTTACAAAACTCGCATATATACATATTATATTCTAAAACCCAAAGCATAAAACGCAGTAACATATATTTTAAAATATATATATATACTAAAATATAAACTAAGATTATATATATAAATAAACTCACGAACAGGGAAGGCCAGAGGTGGAGTTCGAAGTGGTGGCGCGAGGAAAATGAGCGTGCGCATGGGTAGGTGGAGAGGGAAGACTGAGGTGGTGGGTTAGCTAAAAGTGAGCGATGGCAAGGTGGCGGTCGAAGTGGGAAGTGGTGGGCTCGGCAGCTCTTGGTGAAGAGAGTGGCTGTCGCGGTGCTTTGTGGAAAGGGAGTCGTTGAGGCTAAAGGTGGAAGGGTGAGTTTGCTTGAGTTTGATAGTGTTTCAAAGGTCAGTAATTGGTAGGTTTTTGGCTGTCAACGGGTGGTTGCCTGTCGCGGAGAGTGGCATGGCGTTTGGTCGAACGGTGGAGGATGTAACGACCCGTATTTTTACGGATCGAAACATCGTAAACTTGTTGTCATTAGATCGATAGTATTGTTAAATCGTTTGAAGCTTGTGTCGAGTGGTAGCTTAAGTCGTGGAGCGACCTAAGAGATAGAAGAGACCTAAGGAGTTTGGTCATGTTGGAGCTTAGGTCGTGAAGGAGGTTAGATCGTAGACGACTTAAGGAATTGGAACGACTTAAAGATTGGAGCGACTTATAGAATTGGCGACTTAAGATAGTGGTGACTTAAGAGTTAGCGGCATAGGGATAGCAACTTAGGAAAACTGGGCGAGTTAACGACTTAAGGAGATAGGTCGTGAGCGACTTAGGAGCGAGCTAAGGTTAGGTCGTAAGTCGCGCACGTGTGTTATGGCTTAGGATGTTGTACCGTTAAGTCTTAGGTCGGAGATAGTTAATTCGTTGAGTCGCTATAGCATGATTAGTTAGGTCGTGAGGTGTTAAGTCGTAACCCAGCTAAGTCGCAAAGATCGTTAGGTCGTATCCCAGTTAGGTCGCGACTTATGTTAGGTCGCGTGGATGCTTAAGGGGTTAGGTCGTGTAGCGTTAAGTCGCTAAGTCGTATCTCGTTGAGTCGAGTAAGTTGAAAGATCATTAAGTCGTATCTTAGTTAAGTCGCGTGAAGACTTATGTGGTTAAGTCGCAGGTCGAAGGGGATGGTTAAGTCGTAAGTCGTGGTATTTATGAGTCGTAGGTCGTGGATTTTCTTAAGTCGTGGACGACTTAAAAGCGAGCGAACGACTTAAGGATTTGCCTATAAATACCCGGTTTTACTTCACTTTTTGGGATCCGGATTTTGAAGCGATGAAGTACTGCTATTCTGAGAGCTCGAGTTCTACACTTCTTCACTTCTTTTCTCCACTTTAATTTTGTGCTTCCTTCCATCCAAATCGAAGATCGAATCGAAGATCCAAGAGCCTAGATTGAAGATCTACATCCATCGAAGAGAGATTTCATCGTTCGAAGCGGAATTTTGGAGAATCGAGTTAGATCCTTCGCTGTCCAGATCTGAAATGTGTTGCTTTTGAGGTGTTTAGGTGATTCGGTGAGTGGTGATTATCTCTCACACGGATCCAAAGGAGTATATCGGATTGATGGCTTGATTTTGTGTTAAAATAGTGATTTCATGCATTTTCGTAAACTTAAGTATAGGTCTACTGTTCATGATGATTTGACATCCATTTTACTACATGTTAACCTATGCAAGTTCATTCATCAAGTTATCGAGATATTGCTCATGTTTCATGCTTGTTAGATTTAGACTCTTATTTACTAGATTGCCATTATTGTTATAATTGTTTATTAGATCATGTTTGAATGTTTGATTACTTGGATTAATGATTGACTTGATTGATTGTTGTAAATTAGTTGATTGATGATTTGATTTAGACAAGTTGGTCGATGATGATTCAAAAGCTAAGGGAAAGGCTCTTGAATTGGAAAAGCTGCTTGTGGCATATGTGGCGGATGATGGAGCTCATATGGATAGATTTGATGATGATGATGTTGAGATGAGGCTTTGCTATGATGAGATGAAGCGAAGCATGATCTGAGATAGCCTTGAGATGAAGCGAGGCATGATATGAGATAGCCTTGGTTTAATCCAGACGGGATCATTCCAAGCATGTTGATAACTCGGTGAAATGGTTCGGGTTTGAGGATAATGGTTTGCTCGAGAGGCGCTTGAGCTAGTATGGAAATAGTCGTCAAGGAGGATGACTAGAAGGCTGAGATTTCATCGTTGTTGAAGGTTCTAGCATGCTCAAAGCAAGAGTACGCTGGGCAGATTCGATAGTCCCAAAAGACTACTGATTGGTAGTCGAGTACTCTGGGCAGATTCGATAGTCCTAGGCACGGGCTGCGACGACGTGCGGAGTTATGTCTAGAACCGGGGTTTCCATTAGCCCTTGACGGACGGCTGAAAGAATGTGCTGGTCATTTAATTAACGGTGGTATCGAAGCAATGGTAACAGTGATAGCCAAAGTCATGGATGTTTGGTTGTATCGTCATTCGGTCTCAAGAGCGGTATTTTCTGGGTGCTTATCTGATCTTGGTTTAGGCCTTGGGGGTTTGTACTTGGAAAATATCGCCCTTGACTCGAGTGATAATTACTTTACTTTAATTGTTTGCTTTGCTATGTTTACTTCTGCTTAGTGTGTGTCTGGGGGCTATCACTGTAGAAAGACGTGGAGTGGGAGGGTTGGATTCCTATTCCTTTTTCCTTTATGCTCTTTTGGTATGTTGTTAGTTAATTTACCGCTCACTAAGACTGTTGTCTGACTCAAGGCTTTATGTTTTAACTCTTATTGCCTTGGGTTGTTCGTCCATTTTGGGATGGGCAGACTAGGTAGCAGGTTACAGGTGCTGTTCTTAGTTTCCACGAGGTTGATGACGAAGACGAGCTGGAGGCTTGCATATTATTTTCTTACTATATGTACTGGATGTTCTGCTGCTTGTATAATTCTCTGAGTGATATGTAGTGATGCTTGATGTATTGACTATTCAGATGTTGTATTCAACTATTATGAAGTTTTATTGATGAGATTCTATTCTGTGAAGCTTCACTATATATATTCTCTATTGTATTTTATCCATGCGCTGTGAGTAATACGATAGATTCTGTTGTTTTAACTTAACCTTGGCAATCGTCCATGGCTGCCTGGCACACTTTCCAGCGCACTATTACCTTGTTCAGTGCAGGGGTCATGGGCGGTCGTCACAGAGGATATGGCATATGGCAAAGAAATGAAGGTAGAAGGTGGAGGTGGAAGATGGAGAAACGTACAGGTTGAAGAAGGGGAAGTCTGCTTCAATATTTAATTCTTTATACTTTCAGAACCAGGTGAAAAGGCTAAACCGAACCAAAACAATATAGAGAACCGGTTGGAAGGCTAATAGCCAAAGAATAACAAAAGTCAGAAGTCAGGTTTTCAGCAAATAAAAGTGACTGGTGGCTATTGGTTTAGACGGTAGGAAATGAAAGGGTATAAGAAACCAATAGACACAAACTGGTTACCGATACGGTTACCGTTTATGCGGATTCCGCTGCGTACCGGACTTCAAAACACATGATTGAATATACCGTAGAGATCAGCACGACGAGACGATTAAAATAATATACATATGTCAGTGGTACAATCATCGTATCAAAAGTCGATGTCGGTACCGAAAAATGCTGCAAATCTGTCGAAAACAAGATAAACGAAGCAATAGCAGTCCAAATTTGACGAAACGAAATATGACATCTCACTCAGAAGATGATTTACAAATTTATTATATAAGAATATTCAGATTTTGAAAAATATTTTATTATCATCAAATATTAACTGATTTAAACTTAAATAAAATTACACAAAAACTATGTTTAAATAGACGAAATCCAAATATCAAATTTTATTCCAAATTCAATTATTTAAAATTTCACAAAAATTCAGTTAATTACGATATTAAAATTAGTAAAAATTTACGGGTCGTTACAACAAAACACAAGCTCGAGAGTAAACCAAAATGTTTTAAAAAGATGGTATTTTCCAAAAGTGCCGATATAGCGATAGTCGCTATACGGACAGTTTGATAACTACTATAATGTAACATTGATTTTTATCCAAGCATCACATCACGTAACATATGTATGACATATATACAAGAGAAAATAATATTCATAACATGGAGAGCATAAGTTATATCACCTACTTAAACTTTTACAACTAGTTTTCAAATTACTTACTAACCATCAAAGGTGTCATCTTTTCAAAGCATAAACCAAGCCAACAACCATTACATTTCAATACATATACAACAAGCCATTATCAACTACTAGAATGAACAGTATTAAAATTAAAAACTTTTGGTTTAGAAGGTGAGATTTTACTCACTAAAAGTTGACTAAATCAAGGTAGCTTCTACTAGAACTTGAAAATGACCTAGATATTCGCTTTGTCTTAGGAAAAATGAAGTTTTGGAGGGCTTATGTGAGCAAAAGGGTTCGGCCTATGAAGGTATGGTGTACGGCCAAGAGTGGATGAGGTGTCTATGGACTTGTTTTGGCAAGGAGGAGTTGCATATGTGGATGGAAGGCTTTCAAACAAGGCTTAAGAGTTTTAAAAGTGAATGAAACTAAGGTTTTTAAACTTTGGAAATAAGAGTGGAAGCCATTAAATTTTTTTATGAAGCTTGGAGAAGCATTTAAAAGGTGTAATAATATGATTAAATGAGAAAAATATTAGGAATTTGGTAAATATACAAGGTAGATTAACAAATTACCAAAATACCGCTATGTACTTTACCCTTCACAATTTCATGCCACCTCACCATGCCTCCCTCCTCTAATGTCCTTCACGCCTCCTTATGGTCCACCTCCCTCCGTTTTGAGCCAACATGAATTAATGCCTAATGTACTTATTTTTCAGTATGTTTTATATGACATGACACTTACTTTTTCATTTATTTATTTACATAAAAAGTCATATCATCCATATTATATACACTTAAGTGTATATAAAAACCAAAATGTACCCTAATCTAAACTTATGCTATTTATAAATGCGTATATCCACGCTAAAGATTTTACAACATTCCGATAACTTTTAGCCGACGAAAAGTCGAAAATTCAAAAAACGAATTTCGGTCATATTTTCGATTTTTCTTCAAACTAAATATATTTGTAAACAAATTTGGAAAACTATTTCACCATCACTAATTATTATTTAAAAGAGTTTTATTTTAATTATAAAACCTATTATTTGGATATATAAATTAATTAAATATTCACAAATTAAAGCGGTGAAATTCTGGGTCGTTACACTGTTAAATGCTGAAATTTGATAGTTTGACCATACTGGATGTGACAACTATATATGTTAAAAATTGAACCTTTTTAGTCGAAAAGGTAGTAATAACATTGGGTAAATGCAATAGTAGCTATTGGCCTTGTTATAGATATTGGAAATACTATTATTTGTTGTTTTGGCTTGGAAATGGTTTTTGATTTTAAAGAATGGATTTTTAATATGATTTTTGGTAATTTCCGTGATATTTTATTAGAAAAATATTTTTTTCACCTCAACCTTTTATTTGTCTTTTCTAAATATATGGAAAGATTTTAAAATTATTTTGGAAAATATCTACCTTTTTAGAGAAGCTATTATAATGATGGATGCTTATTTTAAAGATAATAAAAGGGGTTTATCTTTATTCTAAACCGATTTTTTATTTTAAATGGAGATAAAAATATTTTGGAATAAATATTTATGAACATTTTATATAAAAGTGTTGTAATAAAAGAATTTTTTTATAAAGGGTATTTTATAAAGGAAAGAGAGATTTATAAGTGGTATTTTATAAATAAAAGGATAAGTTTGTAAATAGTATTTTATAAAGGGAAATATTATCATTTGATAAATTGGAGATATAAATTATAGTTGTGAATTTATTGTAATATATGGAATGATCCTGTTATGAGAAGTATATGAGATTTGTAATTATATGTGAATTTTTCTTTTATATTTGGAGTTTGTTTTGGAAAGGGAGTTTTGCAATTTTATTGAGGAATTTATAAAAGGAGTTCTATAAATGAATTCAGAGTTTTTATAAAAAGTGTTGCAAATAAATTTGGGGAATCATAAAATGATTTTTATAAATGACTATTTTATAAAAGAAATTTTATAAAGAATTTTATAAAATTATAAAGAAGTTTATTGAATAAGTTTGGAGATTTATAGAAGGAGATTTATAATTATGTTTATATATTTATGAAGGAAAATTTATAACTTATAAATATTGTTTTATAAAAGGAGTTTGTAAATATATGGAGTTTAACAAAAGCTATTATAATAAGGGATTTATAAAATGACTTAGACCCCATTTTCATAAATGACCATTTTAAATTACGGTGGTATGGAAAATGTTCTTTACATACTTAACGCCAAATTCCGAGGTATGAAAACTAGTCTCCATCTTGAGAATTAAGAATGTGTTTCAGGGCAAGAATAGTTTTTTAACTTATCTGATTTCATTGTAAATCAAGGGATATGACTACTCGAAATCGAAAAGTGGTGAATTTATCTAGTTTTATGCAATCTATATACTTACACCAAAAGGAAAGTGTTTGGGGTTATTGTTATCAATATTTTAAATGACATTACTTTTAGCCCCATTAATTATGATTTTGGAAATGAAATCTTTCTTAAGATTTGTGGATATACTTTTACCGTTGAGATAAGTATATGAGCATATTTTCTAAGTATTGAAAATGTAGGGTTTTATGAATATACTTATACTATTGAGATAAGCATATGAGAAAGTTTTTCTAAGTTTTCAAAGTGAAATGTTTTGTGAGTATACTTATATAGTTGAAATAAGTATATCAATATTTTTTCAAGCATTGAAAGGAGTACATAAGAGTTTGTGAATATATCTTTGTAAAAGTATTTTAATACAAGAATTTACAAAGTAGTTTTAATTAATGAAGGGATTAATTAAAGAGGCTTAGCGGGTGCTTATGTGCTTAATCAGTATTATTCTCCTTGTGGAATTACATCTCTGGTTGAATTGTTTGTTATTTGATAGTGAAATAACCGACTATCAAACCTTGGCCAGTTTTAAGACTATCATTGTCGGTTCAAAGAGACTGGGATCAGATATACCCTCCGAAAACCACTTTGAATCGACATAAGCATTCGAATTTGAGATATCTTGAAGATAATTGAAGACGGAGTTCTTTGAAGTGCAAGGGCTACTTGCTACTAATCCCTACTAATCCTGAGGGTGATTTTAAAAAGGATGTAGTAGAAGTAATGCCTTCGGTTTGTTCATATCCTGAACAAATTATATGGATGAATGCTGACACTCATTATTTCCTAGAAGGTAGTGTTAGCATTCCAAGTGAGATTTTCTAAAAGTTAAACAAAGCCTCTAGCCTCACCAACCGAGAATGACTAAAATATGGGATATGTTTCGGATCTATGTGGTTTGCTACCATTAGGGTATGTCATCACCCTTCTATATATATATATATATATATATATATGGATTTGGGTGTGCATGAGAGCTCTCAGGAAAAGGTTGCAAAGCAACCAAGGTGGTGACATATTCAATACTATCCAGTAAGGAGTAGGCCGGTCCTGATTCACAGGAGGTCTAGGCTGGGCCCTTGATAAATTTTTAAAGGTGTACTGTAGCAGGCGGTACCCTAGTAGCCTTGTCATTTTATGAAATCCATTCGCTGTACGGACTTAGTTGTGCCCAATTATGCTAGAACGTGAGATGCACCATTCCAGCTATATTCAATATTTATTTTAAACCCTAGATATTATTATGATATAATTGGATTTCTTATAGAATTGGTTTGGTTATCGTAAGGAAAAGACCCATCCATATTTATATGCAGCGCGGTCTTATGGGATATCTTTATTTTTGAAAGGTTTTATAACATTAAAAATCTATTAAAGTGTGTTTCTCACGCTGGGTTAGCAGATTGATCTGGGTGTTATTTTCTTATAATACTCAGGTCAAACCGAGCAAATTTTCAATGTCGGTTTTGGATGCTTTGGAGCTTCAGGAGACAAGCTAGATGCCTCCAAGACGTATTCATGTGTATTTGATTTTCGATGCATTATTTGTTTATATTTATCAGCATTTATGAGGATAGATTGTTATAACTGTCCAGGTTGATGATAAATTTATTTTCTCTGATTGATGTATGTATATTACAGTCGTCCTTTGTAAAGATCTATTGTATATTATACATTACTCATCACGATGTGAGATCTCGGTGAAAGCCGATGAGAAACTGATACTTGGGCCATATATGATTAGAGAGACTTCGGAGAAGATTGAAGTTATTAGACAACAAATGAAAGCTGCTCAGGATTGAAAGAAAAGCTACATGGATAAGAGATGAAGGGAGTTAGAGTTTTATGTCGGAGATATGGTGTTTGTAAAGTTTCTCTTCTAAAGACTGTAGTTCGATTCGGTACAAAGGGAAAGTTGGCATCGAGATTCGTATGACATTTTTCTGATAGTCAGGAGAATCAGGAAGCTAGCATATATGGTCGAATTACCTTAGAAGATGGTGGGCGTGCAAAATGTTTTACATGTCTCTTATCTATGGAAGTTTATGCATGACTCAGGCATGATCACACCGGATCAGCTAGAAGATATTGAGGTAGAACCTGAAGTTTCTATACTTCGTAGGCCACTTTGTATTATTGGATACGATACGAAATAGCTTAGGAGAAACACGATGAAGCTAGTGAAAGTACAATGGAGCGAAAGTAAGGACGGTTGTATGTGGAAGAAGGTAAAGAGCATGAGGACCTCTTATCCGAAGCTCTTTGAATGGTAAGATTACTATTTATTGTATCTACCATCACAATTGTATATTATATTTGATAGGTTAGTATTCCGTTAGTATTTCGCATGCTAGGATAGTCACTTATACTATTGATTGAATGGTTGCTTGTGTGAGATGTTTGATGGTTGCTTATGATTGATAGGCATGCGGGATGACCATGGTTGCTTGTACTTTTGCTTGTTTGGTGATTACGGAGGTGAAGTTCCTAAAAGGGGAGAATGCAACGACCTATATTTTACGTATCGGAGGATTGTAAAATATTTTATTTTATTCATATGAAGTTGTATGATTCTATAATTTTGGAATATGATTCTTAGGGACATTTTACACACCTATGAGTTTTTCCAAATTTCTATGTGAACATTTTAACCTTACAAATCTTGTTTGGGCTATAATTTTTGGTAGAAGTCAAATTAGGGTCACAAACCAGTCGCTTGCATCAGGATGTTGGTTTTCCATTCTGTAGAGTGGTCATAAAAGAAAATCAGACTTTTGGTTAGAAATTTATGCCTGTTTTAAGTTTTTAAAGCTGCTGGCCAGAATTCACATATAATTAGTGAAGCCCATTGGTTGGCCTATTAGTCTAACTAAAGAATACTATAAATAGAGGGCTAACAGGTCAAGTTAAAACTTTTCTCTCTTATACTAAATTAGGTCTAAACCCTAATTAACCCTAGATACATCCTAATTTCATCCAAAATCACAAAAAATGCTCTCTAGATCAACCTATTGCGGATTTGATATTAGATCATCACAAATAGATATCATCATTTTGTTTGATTTGAAGTGCATTCCATTGTTGCCCGAATTGGATTTGCATTCATATTGGTTGAGTTTGGTAATTTATGTGTGGTTTATGCTTTCTCATTGTACTATGCATGTTTGTATGGTAGAATCATAGGATTTAACGTGTATTAAATCGATTTATAGCCAAAAAAACTTTGCCAACTTCAATTACATGTTAAACTATGTATATGATTTAGATGGATTAGAAATCACCCTTGTTCATGCTCATATATTTATGCTATATATTGATCTATGTTAGAAATTGACTTATTTGTCTTATTTTGATGGATTGCATGTTTGATTGGGTGAAATTTCTTGTTATTCTATGTTGGATGATATGATTTGATGTTGTTTATTAATGTTGTGATTTCATAGAAAGTTAGGTAAGAGAATTGAGCAAATCGGGGGTAAAATTGGACGGAATTGGATGAAACTTGGATGAGAGGCTTTGGAATTTTGATAGAGCTCGTGGTTCAAGGCGCAGGCCCTAATTCATTAACTACACAAGTCGACATCAAGTTGAGAGATTGGTACCAACATTTGTAGTTTGGTTCATGGTGGTGGCGATTTTGGGGATAGTATGGATGTTGCTAGTAGAGGTTGCCTGAGGTGATGGATTGATGATTGGCTAAGCACAAAAACTTGTCCGACGATGGAAATTCTATCGGTTTAGAAAACCATCGAACGAATTTAGAAATAAAAATAACCGCAAGCGCACGGCGTACTATTGAAGTACGTGGCGAGTACGGGTCGATCCGTAGGGAATTGATGATTTTAAAATTCTATTCAATCAAATTAACCAAAGTTGAAAATGTGATTAGCTAAGAATGTAGAAAACTAGCAAAAGAAAATTGATAAAAATATGAGAGTGTGAAGGCAATTTCCACCCTCTAGATCACATAAATCAACAAAATGAAGTTATGATCTCTCTTTTCTTGTCATTAGTGTAATTAGTTGATGTGCTTATCATAGGTATGGTATATTTGTGCTATTAATTAGCACAATATAAACCATCAAACTATAACACAACCACTAATACACATTTAACTCTCATGAAATATGACAACAAAGTTGAAAGCAAAATCTATTTTAAGCATGGCCTATTAACTATCGTTTAGAAATATAAGCCATCAAATTTTAATTTCAACAATCACTTTATTACCATAATCATATGTAGATGAAGAGGTAATCATTGTTTGTGATTGTTTAAGCATAGCCTATTTGGTGTCAACTATACAGGCTATCAAATTCACATCAAAAACAATAAGTTAAACCACTTCAAATGATTCATTAAGCACAAAAAGAGAGCATAAACATCAAAATGTTGCATCTACATACTAGAAGCTTCTTTACCCCTGAATTGTAGGGATTAGCCTCTCATATTTGTTATCATATGAACAAATGTAGCTAGCAACATAAAAGCAAAAAGAAAGGAAAATGAAAGCTAATAAAAAAGAGAGCTAATTAACAAGAATTAGAACTATTCTACTTGCATGAAAGTAAATCTACAGTACAACATGAAAGGAAATAAACAAGAAAGGGAAAATATCATATATTAAATTGCATAAAAAAAAGAAAAGAAAATTACATAAAAATGGCTAAGTAGCCATGAAAAGAGAAAGAGAAGAGCTTGTTTATTTGTGAGCCTAAACTAAACTAAGAGGAACTAAGAGAGAAGAGGGTTACATGAAACATAAGGGGTACTTATACATGTGTTAAACCCTAATTCATATTTTTGGGAAATGTCCAAAATACGCTCTTAAGTAGTGTGGAAGCCAAGTAATCATTAACATCCACTAATCATCATTTAAGTGTACATGAAGCCATTAATTCCATAAGCATGTTCATTAGCCTCTAATTTGTACATTAAGGTAGGTGAGTAGGTGGGGTCCTCCATTATCTTCACTTTGAATTATTTCCATCTTCATTTCTTCTCTTCACTCTTGTGCATGCATATATCATCATGAAACCACTTGTATATGAATTCAAATTCCTACAAAACAATATAGAAATTTTCAATTAAATTTTAGAAAATTAATATATGCACAAAAATGACCATTTTGCCCTTGGATGACGATGAATATGTGACAATTTGAAAATAATATGAATTTTGGTCTAAACAAGTTAAAATATCCGATATGATCATTTATTTAATTTAAATAGATTAAATATGGTGGTAAAAATATACACATTTACGTGCACATCAAATACCCCCACACTTATCTTTTTATTCGTCCTCGAATAAGGAAAAACTAAGATAAATCCGTTTTCGTAGGGAGCACGATTGCATTGAGCATATGCAACAAGCCGTTAAACCTCTGGGTGTCCCCAATAGGACGAGTGCTGTCTCGTGAGGGTTTTCAGCGGATACTACCCACAAAATCCAAATGCAGAATGAAAATATTTACACAATGCAAGATTTATTTACAAAGAGATGAATGCAAGTTTTTGGAAATATATACAAATGAAGGGTTTACATTTAAATAGACACAAATAAGTTAAATATAAGTTTTGGTCGTTATCTTGAAAATTTAAGTCATTTACACGTCAAAATTTCGAACAAAAATCTAGTTATCATAACAAATAGACAATAGTTTAATTCGTTGTTTCAGTTGATAATAAAGTGTAACCATGAAATAGGTCCTTAGTTGATTATCAAAGTTTATCAAAGTGGTATTTCATTTCATTTCAATAACAAATCAAATCAAATAAGTTAAAATAGTGCTTGGATTTCATTTGCTTACTCTCTCCATTTTTTTGAAAATTTTATTGATATTTACAATATTTACATATGCCTAACTCAGATAAACTGTGACCAGATATATTACCCATGCACTGCCTTCCGGACTGATGTGAGGGGAATACAGAGCGTGGCGAGTGAACACACAAGTGTGAACACTTATTGACTATAGGTGTTATTAGTAAAATAAATTTTTTATATACATACACCTAACTCAGATAAACTGAGGCCAGATATACCGATCGTGCACTGCCTTTCGGGCTTACGTGAGAAGGGTACAGAGCATGGCGAGTGAACACACGAGTGTGAACACATGACTCTAGGTGTTTATTAAGTAAATATATACATATATACAAGAAATATCTTTTGTATTTTTTTTCTTTTTTTGAAGAGAGTTTTGCAAAATCATCTTAGCACCATTTAACTTAGAAGACAAAAAAATGTTATATCCTTTACTTTAAATTAACCACTTTTTAAAACAAAGATTTTCAATTAGGATGTATTTCATAATTAACACGTATGAATCTTCCTATATACTAGTTAAACCATCGTTATTTGTAATCAAACTTCATTTTTATTTTTGTGAAGACAAAAGAATTTTCAAAAATTTCAAATTAATAAACCAAAACCATATATTTATCCTATAGTGTTTCTTTAAAAATAAATCAAAATGCTTAATTTTTTTTTTTGAATTTTGGAAGAAAAAAATGAAAAATTAATCATGAAAAAAGAAAAAGAAGACGAGCCTACCCCCCACACTTGATTTTGACTGTGTCCCCACAGTCAACCCAAGTGAAAGGAGAAAAATAAAAATAAAAAACATGACCTTTATTTAAATGAAAATTAACGGTATTTACACGAGATCAGAAAGTATATTGTTAAAAGGTAAATGAAACGGTCTTCCAAAGACCGATTCATTTGCCTCGTCAAGTATACGAGACACAGCTTAAGCTCGAAAAACCAAACCATACAAGATTTCGAAGTTGAATTTGGATTTGGAAAAACGAATGCCGTTTTATTAAAAATTGTATGAGTCATTTTATTTTCAATGATTTTTGAGGTTGATAAAACGATTGATTGAAGTTCAAGTTTATTTTCACCAAATTGAAATTCAAGCTGTTCATTGAAAAATTCTTCAAAATTATTGGTTTCAAAATCAAATTGGTGATTTAAATCTTCCCCATTAGAGTTTAACGACCCGTTTTCAAAAAGTCCAGAAAACTTGTGTTCGTTAAATTCGACTTCCTTTGTTGGATTATCCACAACTTTATTGCATAAATCAAGTTCAAATTCAAAGTTGTTGTATTCAAATTTTCACAAAAAGGAAGATCGAAATTTAAATCAAGTTTCTCACCCTCAAAAGAATTGAAATCCAACTCAATTACCAAATTTTCAACAACTTCATTATGATCACCATTTTCAGTTTCAAAAGTTGTTATTTGGAAATCGTCAATTTTGGTAAAAGATGGATTATCGTTTGATTCTTCACACGTTAGAATTTGATTTTGTTTTTCACATTGTTTCATATATGTTTCAAACAACGAATCCGTGTGATCATCGTAAATTTCGTTCATTTGCTCAACTAAATCCAATTTATAGTTATTAGCATGAGGATTTTCACTTTGAAATTGTTGAGGACAAAAATTTTCAATTGTAACGTGGTTAAGATTATTCCCATTGCCAAATTCGTTTGAAAAGTTGTTTCCATTTTCATTTTGAGGTTGAAATTCATTTTGGAGTTCAAAATTGAATTGGCATGGGTTATAATCGAAATCGTTTGAATTTTGAGTTGAATTCAAACTTTGAAATCCTTGACTCGAGTTGTTACACAAATATGAATTACACAAATCATTTATCATTTGATTTTGTTGTGTAGAGATTTCAAGTAGAGATGAAATGCTATTTTCGAGATTCAAGGGTTGGTCATCGTTTTGAAAACTTTGTTGTTCAAAATTCGAATTGTTTAAAGAATAGTTGTCGTTAAAATATCCATACGAATTTGGAGTGAAATCATATGGATTATATTGATTTTCACAACTAAATTCAAGTGAGTAAGGGCAAGGAAACTCGGACATTTTCAAGATTTTTTTTGGTTTTTTTTTATAAAGGAAAAATATTTACAAATAGAATTTTTTTTTTCAAAATGGCAAATTGATTTTTGTTTTGTATTTTGGTTTTTCAATTTTTTCTTTTGTTTTTGAAAAGATTTTATAAATTTTTTTTTGGATTTTGGTTTTTTTAATTTTTTTTGGATTTTTGAAATTTCAAAGAAAAAGGATTTAAAAATTTCCAAGGAAAAGGAATATTTAATTTTTTTTAGTTTTGGATTTTGAAAAAAAAAATTGTTTTTTTTAAATATGCATGAACTAATGCAACTAAATGAATGCAATGGCTAATTACAAATGATTTATCCTAAGTTAACCCAAAATTGTATAATTACAAATTGTCTTAGTTCAACAAGATAGTTCTCTACCAGGTAACGGACAGGATTTATCGGTGCACCACGAATCACCGTAGCAATGTAGCCAAAAGTTTAGGTACCTTCAGAGGAACAACCACTATAATATTTACGAATCACCATAATATTTATAAACGGTTATTACTCTACCGTAGCCTAGACACCAAGAAATTAAATTGTTCAAAGAAGACAACTTGTCAATATACCATTAAGTGTTATCGATGTCTAATCGTTATTACTAATCAAAATTCTAGGATGAAATGCAAAGCAGAAATTAAACGTGTATTAACAATGCAACTACAAATGGATTTTGTTTTTGTTTGTTTTTTTTGCTTTTCTGAATATTTTTTTTAAATGCAAGTAAACAACAATGCAAGACAAACAAAAACAGTAGATATATACAATGCAAGGCAAATAAAGAGAAAATTATAAATAAGCAAGCAGTTTTTTTTGGCAAGCTCAGCACGCAAGCAATTTATTTTAGCAAGCACTTCTGCTCCTTCTGCAATTCTTCTTTGGCAACCTGAAATAAAAAAAAAATACAGTTTTTTTTTTCTTTTTTTGGAAACGGAAACAAAATTTAAAAGTCAAGTTTTACTTAAAAAATAATTTTTTTTAATATAAGGATGAAACTTAAGAACAACTTGAAACGAGACAAAACAAATTTACAACTAATTTTTTTTAAGGATAAAGCAAAACTAACTAAGAACAAATTAAACAAAACAAATAAAGCAAACTCTTTTTTTTCTTCTTTTTTTACAAGTCAAAACAAATAAAACAAAAACAAAATAACTCAATATAAACAACTAAAAAAATGCTGTACTAATTTTTACAAGAAGCCCTGGACCAAACTAATTATACCCGGCCCAGATTTATCCCGCTACCCAAAAACATTAATTCACTCTTTTTTTAATAAATAAACTCCTTCTTGTTTTGCAAAATTTTCAAATTAACAACATACAGTCTCAAATCACGAATGTAAATCTCAACTCGCCAAACAAAATTCAATTCTCAAGCTCAAGACAAACTGGTTGCAGATTCGAGTGAATGGTGGTTGCGATTGGCCTATGTTGTTCAATTGTTGAATCGAATGGGGTCGTGGTTTGGTTTCTTCGATTCAAAGAGGGGGGGGTTCGAGGAATTGGGAATTTGGTCGATGGGCGATCGATCGGCGATTTTGGGTTGTTGTGATGAAGCGTGGTCGAGGCTGTAATTGATGGTTCAGGCGATCAGTTTGTCTCTTTTTCTTTTCTTTTTCTTCGTGGTTGGAATATGAGGCGTGGTATGGTCAGGTATGGCACAGTGAAGGGGATGTCGGCGATTTGGTGATGAAGGTTGTTTGTTGAATTCTTGCAGTTGATCGGCTGGAAGCTTGTTTGTAGCAGTTTTGTACTGGTGGTTTTGGGTGGAAGAACTGGTGATGTAATGGTAGGAGGATGGTGTGAGACGTGGGGAAGATGCTTCAATGTTTGTTGTTATGAGCAGTAGTGTTCAGAGGTTTAGGAGGAAGTAAATGCGGTAGTTTGTAAATTGGTCTTCAGTTTGTTATGTGGTTTGCCTGTAGGGGTAGTTGTGTAGTGAAGGCTGCTAGATGAAGGGGATGGCTGGTAAACAGTGAGAATTTGAAAGTGTGGGGGTATTTGAGCTGCGGAGGGTTGTAGGAGAAGGTGTTGGAGTTGTTGAATGGATTAGCAGGCGGTCTCGGCTATTGGTTGCAGTTTTCCCCTTTTTTCTGGGTTCAAAATGATGGTTTTAGAAGGAATGAGGTAGGGTGAATTGAATGTATAAGGCAGGCAAGAACATCAGAAGATTGAAGTGAATGTTTGTGAAGAGGATGGATGAAGTTGGCAGCAGGTGAATGAAAAGTATAGTGTAGAATGAAGTTGAAGGGAGTGTTGTCGAGGCAGATAAAGAAGTTTTGGTAGTGATGTGAATGTCGAATGTATGTTATGGAAATGTAGTAGTTGTAGGGTGTTAGTGGTAGCGGGGGTTGTTGGACTGGTAATGATGTGGGTGAGTAGATATGATGGGTTCTGTGATATGGTCACGGCAGTTGTGTCAAAGCAGTGTTGTGATACTGACTGTTTGATGTGGGTGAGATGAAAGTAGATAAGAAAGTGGTAGTTGCAGAAGGGAGACAGGTAGGACTGTGTTGAAGTTTGATGATGTGTATGGTTGTGGATTTTGAAATGTTGCGTTTCTGGGTGATATAGCTACTGACAGTCTGGGTGGCAACAGTTTGTGTAGGCAAATGGTGATGGTAGCAGTAAGGGGAAGAGGTAGTAGTTGGTGACTTTGAGAGATGGTGGTTATGTTGGTGATGTTTATGTGAAGTTGTTGTTGTACCTGATGGAAGAAGCTGAAGTATGTTGCAAACGGTAGGATGTATGTATAGGTTTGATGATGAAATTTGAAGCAGTTCGTGGGTAAAAGGTGGTCTGTGGTGATGAATGAATGGGTAGCAGTGCTCGGGGAAGTGAGTTGCAGTTGTATGTCAGGTAGTTTGAACTTGGTTATGAAGGATGATTTTCAGTGGTGATTGGAACAGTGTTATGCAGGTTAGTGGTTCAAGGAAATGAGGCAGAAAAGTAGGTGATGTAGAAGGCTGTGATGTTATTGATTGTCTGGTGGTTGATATGATGAATGTTATGGGTAGTGAATTGAGTGTTGTACCAGAGGAGTGAATAGAAGTGCACAGTTAAGTTGAAGTGCACAGCAGTGTATAGAGAGTTCAACTGCACAGTTTAGTTGCACGGTTTTGAAATTTGTATGTAAAATGAAGAAGCAAATTCAAATGCAACTGTAAAATAAAATGAAATGGGATACAAATTTTTTTTTCTTTTGCAAATGAAATTGTGATGTTTTTTTAATATATACAAATGCAAAAATAACTAGAAAACAAGAAACAAGCACACAAACACAAGGCAAATAAAAATCACACACAAACACATAATTTTTTTTTTCAAATGCACAAACACAAGAAAACAAACACACAAAAACTAAGCAAAAATAATTCGAAGAATAGAAAATCAAAATCAAATCAATTCCCCGGCAACGGTGCCAAAAACTTGTTCGACGATGGAAATTCTATCGGTTTAGAAAACCGTCGAACGAATTTAGAAATAAAAATAACCGCAAGCGCACGGTGTACTATTGAAGTACTTGGCGAGTACAGGTCGATCCGCAGGGAATTGATTATTTTAAAATTCTATTCAATCAAATTAACCAAAGTTGAAAATGTGATTAGCTAAAATTGTAGAAAACTAGCTAAAGAAAATTGATAAAAATATGAGAGTGTGAAGGCAATTTAGAGGCAATTTCCATTCTCTAGATCACATAAATCAATAAAATGAAGTTATGATCTCTCTTTTCTTGTCATTAGTGTAATTAGTTAATGTGCTTATCATAAGTATGATATATTTGTGCTATTAATTAACACAATATAAACCATCAAACTATAACACAACCACTAATACACATTTAACTCTTATGAAATATGACAACAAAGTTGAAAGCAAAATCTATTTTAAGCATGGCCTATTAACTATTGTTTAGAAATATAGGCCATCAAATTTTAATTTCAACAATCACTTTATTACCATCATCAATGTAGATGAAGAGGTAATCATTGTTTGTGATTGTTTAAGCATAGCCTATTTGGTGTCAACAATATAGGCTATCAAATTCACATCAAAAACAATAAGTTAAACCACTTCAAATGATTCATTAAGCACAAAAAGAGAGCATAAACATCAAAATGTTGCATCTACATACTAGAGAGCTTCATTACCCCTAAATTGTAGGGATTAGCCTCTCATATTTTTTATCATATGAACAAATGTAGCTAGCAACATGAAAGCCAAAAGAAAGGAAAATGAAAGCTAATAAAAAAAAGAGCTAATTAACAAGAATTAGAACTATTCTACTTGCATGAAAGTAAATCTACACTACAACATGAAAGGAAATAAACAAGAAAGGGAAAAGATCATATATTAAATTGCATAAAAAAATTACATAAAAATGGCTAAGTAGCCATGAAAAGAGAAAGAGAAGAGCTTGTTTATTTGTGAGCCTAAACTAAACTAAGAGGAACTAAGAGAGAAGAGGGTTACATGAAACATAAGGGATACTTATACATGTGTTAAATCCTAATTCATATTTTTGGGGAATGCCCAAAATACCCTCTTAGGTAGTGTGGAGGCCAAGTAATCATTAACATCCACTAATCATCATTTAAGTGTACATGAAGCCATTAATGCCATAAGCATGTTCATTAGCCTATAATTTGTACATTAAGGTAGGTGGGTAGGTGGGGTGCTCCATTATCTTCACTTTGAATTATTTCCATCTTCATTTCTTCTCTTCACTCTTGTGCATGCATATATCATCATAAAACCACTTGTATATGAATTCAAATTCCTACAAAACAATATAGAAATTTTCAATTAAATTTTAGAAAATTAATATATGCACAAAAATGACCATTTTGCCCTTGGATGACGATGAATATGTGACCGTTTGAAAATAATATGAATTTTGGTTTAAACAAGTTAAAATATCCGATATGATCATTTATTTAATTTAAATAGATTAAATATGATGGTAAAAATATACACATTTACGTGCACATCAGAGGCTATGACGACTTATTTCTGGAATATGAAGTAGGGTGCTTTGAAGAGAGGACTTGTTTACTTGATTTGTGTAGAGAAGTCGGGGTCAAAGCATCTAGGCATGGAGTACTGGAAGCTAGGAATGAGTGGAAGAAAACATAGCCATAAATTAGCTAAGTGGAGTGGTCGATGCCAAGTAGAGAGGTTGGGGCCGAGTTCTAAGGTAAGCTCAAATGGGATGAAACTTCTTAAAGGTGAAGTAGAGGTTCTATAAATGGCGCTGGAGGTGTTGCTTGTTCGTATCAGGTTGGATGACGATATAATAGCATGATGAAAAGCTATGGTATTAGGATGTTGGCTCGTATTGGGAGTAGGTTCCGAAGATGGCAGCTCGCAAAGGGGATGGGTCGTTGAATCGGGAAATGTGGAAAGGTTCCTCGTGAATAATGGAAATTGGATTGAGCAAGAAGGGTTCGATGTCCAAATGAAGCAAAGAAGGGCTTGGGTGTATGTTCAAAGGAATCGTTGAAGCTCGGAGTGTTTTCTGTTGTACTCGAAGCAGGGGTATTGTAAGTGGGGACGCCCATGGGTCAATGAAGGGACCTGCAAACCCTGGACCTATGGCTTTCGGTCTACTGTCCAGCTTTGAGCTGCGAGACATGTATCCAGCTTTGGGCTGCGAGATACGAGAGTACGACGGAGTACTTGGATTTCTATTAGTCCCTGGTAGAAAGGAGGCCATACGATCTATCATATATTCAGAGCACATGGAGTGATAGTTAGGATTGTTTGATGGAGGCATGGACGCTATGGATGCTATGGTTGCTTTGGTTGCTCTCTTTAGTAGGCTATTTCTCATAGGTATTAGGGTTAGTAGGTATTGGAGATAGGAATACCTGGAAGACTGGTATCCTTTATCTAGTTTTTGGCATATCTTTATGATATTGTAGAGTAGCATATTATAGTGTTGTATGCTAACTCTTTGGTTGTAGGGACATGTTAGGTATGGTTTATTTACTCTTGTTTCTTACCATATTTACCTGTTTAGTATTTTGAGACTCATTTACCGCTCACGCTAGACTACTATCTGATCCAAGGTTTTATGATTTGCCTCTTATTATCTTAGGTACTCTTAAATGAGTAGACTAGATAACAGGTCTAGGTGATGCAGTAGATGTTCAGAGGATGAGCTAGATTGAGCTATCTTGTATTATATATATATATATAGTCTACGCTTATTCCGTTGAGCAACTCTATAGAGCCCATGGCAGTGCTTGCTTATACTATTTGTATTATAGACTGTTGTTGGGTTTGTTTTTCATTGTATAAACTCACTATTGATGTATAACTTTGTGGATATTATACTCTGGTGATGATGGTATGTTCACATTTTTATTACTGTCTCTTCTGTTATATTTTTGATATTATATTTTATCCATGCCTTGTGGATATGATAGGTTATATGCTATATTGGTTCATTCTAAACCCTGATAATTGTCCTATATCGGCTGGGCACGACAGTAGCGCACTATTTATATGCTATTGGTGTCAGTGATATAGGGCAGTCGTCACATTTAATATCAGAGCTTTGGTTACACGATTAACTGGAGTTGATACCGTGATCCAGTAGAGATTGGGAAGGTGTTACCGCCTTAGACTGGATTGAGAGTGTATATATGTATATACGAGAGTGCGCACTTGTTATAAGTTTGTTTTCAAAACTATATAGTAATATATATTATATACTGTAAGTCGCATGCACATGAGCACTATAGACATAGTTTTCTTTATTAGAGACTGTCTATTCTTGTTACTGATAGAGTTAGGGGTATGCCCTAGGGGCAATTATGTAATTTGTTACATATATCTAACTCGTTGACCAATATTGTTCGAAATAAAAGGTATTTTCTTCCTATTATATACTTGATATAATGTTATTATATTAATTAATTAACTTAATTAAAAGTATATTTAATAGAAAAATACATAAATTGTATTTTGTGATAGCAGTTACAAAGTGTTGTAACCATGAGTAATTTATCACAACGAAACAAATATACCATTTTAAATGTTCCTAGTCAAGATGCATCGAGACTGAATATCAATGTATCCATTGAGACTGGAGTACGTAACGCTCTCCAAATGTTGGGCAGTGTATTACTCATGACTGCTGGGGGCACCTAGGGTTTACGTACTAATAATTATTGGATAACTATGGAACGACTCACTCGATAGTTTTCTATTGGTTGATATAACTAAGGTCAAACAGAAAATATCGATGTGACTGATTTACACAGTTCTCTCGACTTAAGAATACTGTGGATCTTCAATATGAAAGCTCCGCTTTGATTATAACCAAATCATGGCATGGCGTCCATCGAGCGACTATAGTTCGGTTGAGTGGAAGTATTGGCAGTGAAGCACTATTCAAGAGAGGATTCGTCTCCTCGGTTATATGCGGTTAGTATCATAGTTAACTCAAGTCAACTCAAAGTCTCTGGCCAGAGCATTTCGGTTAATAATAATTGTTATTATTGAACCAAGGACTTTGTATTTGGACTATAAAGTTGAATGTGGATGAGGTTGGAATTTTGACCATTACCAAATTCCATAAGTCCAAAGCGATATAGTTTTGACGAAGAGAATTGGTGTAAACAAATGTCACAACCGAGTAACGCTCATTAAACTAAAATTGGATTTTACCGAAAATGAGTAAGCGATAAATTTGGCCATAATGTCACCACCTGCTAAGTGACGTGTGAACGTTATCATTAGAATAGTTTGATGTTAATCGCTGACCAAATTTACACCCAAGAGTTAAACAGCCGAAATGATGAATTCCCTTAAGACCGAACAATTTAACTAGTTTATAATTGTTATAAATTAATTAAATTAATTAATATTTATGAAATATTAATTATAAAATTTGAATATGATTATAGAAATAGATAATAATATATATATTTACAACAATTATAAATATATCGATCGATATTCAATATCGACAAGCGATTAAATTAGATTTAATTGCATAGTATTTTGGCTTGGGCTTGGATGGGTTTAAGACCCATCATTAGGGTTGAAAAATTTCGGTTTTAGAAAGGTCTAGGGGTGGCTAAAACATAGGGAATTGGCTTGGAGATAATGGGTTGAGATCTAGTGAGAATGAGTTAAAAGGTTTTCCTCGTTTCTCTCTAATACAACCCTATATATATATATATATATGTATGTATGTATGTATATTTATAAACGTATACGTATATGTATATATCTAAAATAACGACTAACCTTTTTATGGCCGCCATTACCTTCTATATTGCTGGATAAACATAGCTCTCAATCCACTCCAAAATTCTCAAATATATTTCAAATTAAAATAATAATATTCGATAGTTAGAGGTCGGTGATTCCGAACTTGCAATCTGACGAAACAAGAATAGTAAAAGGAAGGGAAGTCATTGCTTCAAAGTGTATTCAAAGGCATCATTAAATTGCTAATTTTAACTCATATTACAGTAATTAAATTATATTCTATGATCCTATAATGAGCAATTTCATATCTGTTTAAATATATTGCTACTATATGTTTAGTTAGGTGAGATTTTGTAAGTAGATGTAGTTGTCACAAATCAGTTTGGTTATGTGCATAATTTGTTTATTACACTATTTGATTTATGTATAGACAAATTTTGTTTACTATACAAAATCAATTTTTGTCATTAAGAATTGTTATATATATATATATATATATATATATTAATCAATTCATACATATATATATTAGTGTATATTTCTCTCTCATAATAACATATATGCATATATAAGATATATATGATTTAAAAAATTTAGTACACTTATTTATATATAATATGAATTTAAAAATTCGAAAATTAATTATCATACATATATTTATATTTTTAAATTAACATTTATTGAATTTTTGAATTGTTTATTATATATAAAATAATTATTACATTAAAAATTCAATTATATATTTTTTTAAAATATTATATCATTCCAGAAATGTATAGAAAAAATTAGGAATTTTTAAATAAAGTTTATTATTTTTAATAATTAATATTATTTTGAAAAAACTATTTATGATTTATTAAAAATAATAATTTAATTGAAAAATTCTTTAAAAATTTTTATAACCTTTCATTCATAATCATAGAATTTCTGAAATTCTAAAATTTGAATTTTTAATAATATTTTATTTTATATTAAATAGTTATTGTCGAAATCAATGTACTTGTTAAAAATAATATTTCAACTTTGAAAAATCTCTAGATTTTTCCTAAGCTCTATTTTATGATCCTAGATTTTCAAAAATTGTGAAATTTGAAGTTTCATCAATAGATTAATTTTATGTTAATTATTTATGGATGAAAAAATTATTTTATTCATAATATATACAAATTAAAATACTAAAATTATTATGTTTGCAAAAATGAGTTAATTTTGAATTATAAATAAGTTTTATTAATTGTTCTCTCTCTTTCTATATATATATTTATCTATATATAAATGTTTTATGTTCATATATTATATATAATATATTTATACATACATGTGTATGTATGTGTATTGTAACACATATACATGCACATGTTTGGACAACATACATGACATACAAAATGAGCTAATATGTTTGTTGCGATGTAAATCCCAACACCTACATATTAGCATATTACACCTTTCACGGATTAATATGTTACACATGCACTCACACATATATGTATATGATACTTTTATGTATAAACTAAATCAAATAAAATTAATTTCATATCTTAATATATTTGAATTTAAATAAAATAAATGATTTTATCTAAATGAAATTTAGAAATGTTCTAATTCTATTAGACTTCATAGGCCCAATAAAGATCCAATAGGGTAAATTTTTTGAAATTCACCCATAACTTCCGCTGCGGGCTGGTCTAGTTCCAACAATGGTATTGGAGCCCGATAGCCTATGCGGTCTAAATTAGTCATATTAGGGCTAACTAATTAAGCTTGCCTACTTAGTACGGTGTCTAGAAAGGTAATGTCTAGGATTGGAATTGGATAATCAAGTACCCTTTCATACTTGGTTACCGGCCTGGGCCGAAAGGTGAAGTGAGCCCAAAGGTTGCCCCTAATAGAAAAGGCCCAACTTAATTTGGGCCTTGGGTTAATTTTCAAAATCGTTTTGAAAATTAATGTTAAAGATTTTAAATTTAACAGTTAAATTTAAAATAAAACATGTTTATTATAATACTACATAAATTTTCAAAATGTTTGAAAGGATAATGATATTTTCAAAATGTTTGAAATTTTTATATAATAATTTAAAATTTAAAATTTATTAATAAGATTAATAAAATTAATTAATTAAATATGTTAATTAATTAATGCATATATGCATGTATTATATATGTTGATATATGTTATGTTATTTTAAAATGTTTAAGATAACATAAGTATACATGTATGTATACAAGATAAAATTTTAAATTAATAAATTTTAATAAAAATTGTTTAATTGAATAAATTAATTAAAGGTTAATTAATTAAATAAAATACACATATATATGATATGTGTGTGTTACACTATAAAGGTTATAGTATACACTATAAATGTTATAGTAGATATGTCCAATATAAAAGTTATATTGGAATACTAATTTAAAATTAATTAAAGAGTTAATTGATTGAAATTAATTAGATAAGATTTAATTAATGGTATATTATATGTAAGCCTATCATATAAGTAATATGAAATATAAAAGTTATATAATAATAAAACTTATATGATATGTGTATAAACTAAATGTGGAACATTAAAGAAAATAGACTTGAGAAATAAATACATATGTAAATGTACATATACCATGATTTCTGATGTATCTGAAACTTGAATCGCTGAGGTATTTCATAAGAAATATATTATTCTACAAGTCGATGTCACTCAATATATATATTGAAGATTATGAACCTTCAATATAATGTTGTCCTCTACCATATATATATATTGATAAATTACTTACATACTCCTTAGTTGTTGAGCAAACTCAAGCTAGGGATGTTATGCGTAGTATTTTTAATATATTGACCAGATGAGGTAAGATAACTATAAGTATTTATTGAGACCACTCAAGGTACATATACTATACTTAGTCCATCACGATATGGTTGGTATGAGTGAATAATCTCTTTCGATTTGTTGAGCAAGCTCAAGGTCGAAATGAGATTAGAACAAGGAAAAATGGGTTAGGAGTTCTGTAACAACCTGCATATTTTACGATTCGTATATTTAAATATTTTATTTAAATATAGCATCGTTAGTCGGATTAAGGTCCAAAAGAGTCACTATTCGTCAATGAACAGTCGAATTAGTGAAAGGTCTTTGTAGATCGAGTTTTTTTGGTGTCTATTTGTGAAAAATTGTCTTCCAGGGATTTAGACGTCTGAAATGAAGCATTCAGACGTCTAAAATTGTTCGAATAACACCAGAAAGAAAATAGGCCAAAATTGCCATTTTTAGATGTCTGAAATGGATGATTCAGACGTCTGAATATTTTTCTTGACAACATAAATTTTACCAGATTCAGACGTTTGAATCGTTCACTTCAGACGTCTGAATGAAGTTTGAAAACTCTTATTTTTTCAGATTCAGACGTCTGGTTTGGACATTTCAGACATCTGAATCAGGAATGAAATTGAGATTTAACATTTTGGACTTGAGACCATTTCCATTGAGTTCAAAATGTTGTTTGCAACTTTTTTGAGTATAAGCTTCGATATGTTTGGAGTTTAGCGAATTTTGCTATTTTCTATTGGGCTTTTGGGTTTGGGTTTCACCCCAACTCATACTATAACCTAACTCAGCCCCCTCTCTTCATCCATTCATTCTCATTTCATTTCTTTTTCTCAAGCTCAACTGAAAATGGGGAGAGGAATGGGAAATCAAAATTCAAAACCCTAGTTTCTTTTGCAAACTCCATTTCTTGATCCAAAGTCAAAGAGAAGCTTAGGTAAGCCTTCTATTCATCTTCTCCATCTCAATCTCCCTTCGATTTCTGAAATCTCCTAAACCCTAACTTAGGAAATATTTGTTCTTGAGCTTAGATTAAAGCTCCTTGGGTTATAATTGAAGAGTGATTGTTCTTGCCTTGCTCTATAGCTTCTCTCTTGAGTTTTTGGGTTAAAAGGTGAGTTTTTGGAACTCACATCTATGTCTAAATATTTGATAGTGTTAGGTAGCAATTCCTAACATATAATCCTTGTCCATTTGTTTTGAATTGGTTTAATGAATATTCCAATTTTTGGCATTTGAAGTCAAAATCTATGTAAATCCGTATATGGATGCTTGGGCATGTTGGTCGAAGTATATTGGCGAGTCTCTAAGGTTGGGTAATCGTTTGGCGTAAACCCCTAGCTATCATCACTCATCTGATTGCTTCCGATATGATTTGGCCATCTTTGGCCTAGGCAAAGTATTGCCTGAGCACCAGTTTCAGACGTCTGAAATATACAATTCAGACGTCTGAATCTGCTTGGCTCAGCCCAATTTTCCTATTTTGCTTGGTTTCCAATTTTAATCGGTTCGTGCCGATTACAATCAGTTGTTATCGCATTTTGACTATGATGATTTCTTTTTGATTTCGTACACGGGTTTTTATAAAATGATCTCTTTAAATTGTATTAAAAGCTCGTTTCTCTAATTTATAATTTCTATTTAAAACACACACACACAATCTTGCACTTCGAGCGAAGAGGGAGGAGAATTAAATGATTAGATAAAACGTGTGCTATGAACACATGTGTTCATCTTTTCAGTTAATTCCTAATCTATTCGTTTGACCGTTTTGATCTTTGGGTCTGGTTTACCAATGAGATGAGGTGAACTTTGTACTGCTTTGAGTGTGAAATTGACTAACGGTTAGTAAACCGTTTAGTGCGAACGTGGGGTATGGGACTCACGTTAACATTTTTCGGGTTCCTTTTTAAGAGTTGTGACACATTCCGCCGGGCAGTGGTGTCTAGTACCGCCACTACAGTTTGTTGCCTTCGGGCATATGGATCCTTGTTATATAGTACTGGGCTCGAGCATCTTTTGTTTCTTTGACAATTATATTTCCCTAGTGTATCGCCTTTCGGAGTAGGTTCTTTGAACCACACGCTATATATTGATTACGTTATGGAAACTTGTGTTACCTTTATTAGTATTTGTTATTTGCCTTTTGGCTTATTTTGGGATATGGTATCCTTTGTTATTTGAGTTGCCGATGATATGAGGCTTGTTATGATTCATCTTATGTTAGATGATTTGGTTATCTCTTTTGGAGATATTTGTGGTACTTTATGACCTTGTATGTTCATTATCATTTAGTTTATCTAAATGATTTGTTTAGCTAGACTGACCCGTGTATTTTATACTCGGGTCAGACTGAGATGTTTCAAGTTAGGTACTTTGGACTTAGCCTATTTTGCTTCCGCATGGACTATTCCGCTAGCTCCTTTTTGTTATAGCTTTTTGTGTAGTCCTTTTTGACTGTAACTCTGATATGTATTCTTTTGACTTGCCTTTATATTGTGGTTTGCTTACCACTTGACATGTATCATTTTGTATACTCTGTAATGTATCTGTATATGTGAAAATGTATGTGATGATCTACTGTTCTATGATGTGTATTACATTTGAGTTGTTATATTTTATTCTGATAGATCCTTCAGCCACCTATGGCTTTGTATTAAGTATTTATTGGAGATGTTGATCCACTTGAGTAAGAAGTGGCAATTGTCGGTGTATTCAATAGATAATTAAGACAAGGTTATAGATGGTCGCTCCTATCCAGCTCTTTTCTCCGCATTAGCAGACAGTGTTACTTAGTAATACTCTTTGCTAATGTGGGTCTCGGAGTGGGGCATTACAGCTTGGTATCAGAGCTGAGTGCAGAACAAAATATGATAAACATAGAACAGAGACACATATTATGGTACATTAAAGTGTAGTACGAATCTTTGAATCATCGTGCCTTTATTCTTTCCGTGCCTTTGGGGTAGATAGAATTTTTGGGAATACGTCCAGGAATGCATTTTTCCATAGTATTCCATATTGGAATTATTGATATCTACCTTGTGAATAATCGTTTTCTTATCTTATCTTTTAGCCAATGGCCGGAAGAGGCAGAGGACGACGCTCGAATGCTGGGCAATCTAGTGGCTCGCATCCGGACGACGTTTATATGTCTGCCGATCAGTTTTTGGAGTTATTTAGGAGCACTCAGCCTCCAGCTCCTATTCGTGCATCTCCTCCACGCAAGTCTGCCTTTCACGCTTGTGCAGTGATTTTTCTCATCTTGGTGGAGAGCCATTCAAAGGCTCCGAGTCCGTTCTTGAGGTCAAGCTTGGATTCGCACATGCGAGCGTATCTTTTCTCGTATGGATCTTTCTGACCATGATCGAGTTCTTGTAACTTCTAGCTTATTGCAAGAGCGTGCCCTTTATTGGTACGAGCTTCTTATAGCCGAACTTGATGAGTCTGTTCTTTCTTGGACTCAGTTTCGGGAACGATTCGAACTAAAATTCATTCCTAAATCTGAGAAAGTTTTATTGGCCTGTCGCTTCCTTAAGTTGAAGCAAGGGAAGTCCTCCGTCTCTAAGTATGTTGCATCATTCGAGGCTTTATCTAAGTACGGTCTTGAATTCATTAGCATAGAAGAATTTGAAGTTTGTCTCTGGTCTTAAGAAATATCTTAAGAAGTCTTTAATGCTTCAGCTTAAGCTTTCTTTTGAGGAGTTGGTTGACTCGGCACTTCATGTAGAAGCCATCGAGAAGGAGTGTGTTAGTGGTGATGATATTGAGGTTCGCGAGAACCCCAATAAGAAGAAGTTTCCATTTCATAAACAGGAATTTTTCCCTTCCAAGAAGAAAAGGCCTGTTGAATCTGGCTCAAACTCTCAATCTGCTGAAACACATTCCATTCGGAAGTGTTTCAACTGTGGTTCTCCTGATCATATGATCCGAGATTTTCCTAAGCCTCTCTTTTACCGTTATTGCAAGAAGGAGGTTCATCGTATTTCCACCTGCCCTACTGCTCCTGCTAGTGCCAAGTCTGGCAAGATTTATGTTGCTAAGGCTTTTGGAGGTTCCTCTCAGCCCAGAGGTATTTCTCCTGCTATCCTTGATGGCATTATTTTATTTCATGATTTTCCTATTTGGTTTCTTTTGATACGGGTGCGTCCCCCTCTTTTATGTCAAAAGAACTTGTTGATTCTTTTTCTTTGAATATTTTGGGTTTGATGACTTCTTGGAGAATTGCGAATTCGGTTGGTGGATCCGCAACACTCAGTTTGTTTCCTTTAGAAATGTCGAGATTATTTTTGTGATTATTCTTTTCGAGCCGATTTGCATGTTATGCGTTATTGAGGCTTCAAAATTGATTTTTGGGAAAGGATTGGCTTAATCATTATGAAGCCTATATCCTATGTCCAATGTGGACTATTCATCTTCGACATCTTCAATCTGTTAAGTATATTTCTTTTGTTTTTTAATGATTTTGATTTCCAAATTCGGTGATATCATTTTAATTCTTTAAACCCACTTGATGAGGAAAGTATTATTTCTATCATTCAAGTGGTTTGTGAATTTTCCGGTATATTTGAGCTTGTCTTAGGATTATCACCTAAGTAATCTTTTGAGTGGTGCTAAGGTCTTTTCAGTTTGACCTTGCCACTGGTTTTCATCAGCTACGAGTTGCGGAAGGTAGCATCCTCTTACCGCATTCCGCACTCGTTGTGATTTTTGTGTTTGGTTCGTTATGTCATTCAGTATGATGAACCTTCTACCTTATTTCATCCATTTTGTGAATCGAGTATTCTACGAATATCTCGATTAGTTTATCCTTATATATATATTGACTATGGATGAAAATAATAAATTTAAAATTTGCAAATCTTTTTAATAAGATATTTATAAGTATGATTGAATTTTGTTCTTAAAACGAGCAAAGAATATGTGGTGACCCTCATCTTTATAATCACTTAGATTTTTTTTTTAAAGGAACTCACCACTAAACCCCAGATACTTTTATATTTAAATTTTTATATAGTTTCCAAATATTTTTCCCAAGACCCTGGAATTACTAATATAATCATATCAGTATACAAAGATTAAACCAATTATATATTTGATGTTATACAATTGTTCCTTTATTATTATTTATATCAGAGTCAATTTAAATCAGTTTGAAAACAAAATATCATACAAGCTATTGACAAGCCACTTATTTCCTATTTAAATCTTATTCTACTGCCAGTGGTATATTTTTAGCAAATTATAATACCTAAACTTCTTATCTGGCTAAATATAAATATTAATTTGCCTAAATAAGGCTGTTTGCATTTATTTGTTCTTGTGACAGTTATTAGGCTTATGCATAAAATTATTTCAAGATCCTACTTGTAGTTAGGAACATTAAAAGTGATTTCCTAATCTCTGTCTCAAATTAAACAATTGAAGTTAGATTGCATTTCCATATTTGACATGATACAGATTTTTAGTTGCTTGGTATATCTCTAAAATTGCTTGGTGTTCTATGAGGGTTGCTTGGTGTTTTCTTTAATTTGCCCCGGAAGCACATTACACTTCATTGATTGAAATGAAGTGGTTCCAGGCATCCAAGGGTTTGACTCATGGCCATCTAGGCCGGCCATAGTCCCTCCTTTACCACTTGTAAACCCATATCCCTTATGTTAACAAACTTCTACAAAGTGCTACTCCTAAATTTCCAAGCCTTTTTATGTCCAGTTCAAGTTTTCTGGAAAAATCATTCTTATAGGTGTTCAATCATTTATCCAAAATTCAGTACCTTTCAAGTCTACTATTCTCAAAGATCTTTTTGAAAATTTAAATACTCAAATTCATACAAGATTCCAGAATTCATGCACATGCCGGTATCATTTACCTGCCATACACAAATTCATTTCACTTGAATAGTCTACTAAAATCTTGAGAGTTCATTTCTAAAATTAAATCCCCTTAGCTGTTCAATTCCCATAAGACAAAATATAAACAATAGAAATCAGAGGTTCAAATATATATGTATGTACATATTTCAGTATCAACTATCTGACAAGCATACATTTATTCCACTTGAGTATTTCTTATTCAAATCTTGTCAAATCTATTGTAATTTTTTTTAAGAAAATCATAGAATAAACTCAGGCAATAAAACCAGAGATCATTTTCATTCACATTTTATATTTATGTGTTATATCCATCCCCTTGTTTTCTCCAAATCAGATGATCATAAAATCAATAAAAATCAAACTCCATCAAATATCATTCAAAATGAATTTTACTTAAGTACAAGTTTTCAACCCCAAATACTTAGAAAGTTTCCTACAAGTACTTCAATTACAGAGAATAGAATTTGTCTAGTAATTCCATTACAAAGCAACTGCAAATTTAAAACAAGTCTCTCTTATTTATACTAGCAGCCAATGCCTTCTTTACTCATCAAGCCAACTTCAATTTCCTGCAAGCAAATCATTTAGCTGCCCCAAATAATTTTTGAGACACCCAGATGATTGCAAGGGCAACCAAAAGGGTCAGTTTACACTGGTATGAGCATTTATCAAATTTTGTATACATGTACATAATTGTAGTAATCTTGCAATGCCTTCCTAGATTAACAGGTCTTATACTTAGCATGTTTTGGTTCATTCAAAAAGACACAATACCACATTCAACAAATCAAACAATGCACAACAGTCAGTTAAGATTAAGCATGTGTACAAATTTTTAATTCATCCTCATCAATACTTGGATAAGTAATCTCTGATTTATACTCCAGATTTCCACCCAGCAATTAATCAATGAACAATGTTTATCTTGATTAAATCTAACACCAAATCTGAAAGTTTATAACCCAGATTTTTAAACCCCTACCCCCATTTATTTTATGGTCTTTAACTCCTTGTCAAATGAACACTATGTATGCATTGTGATGAAAACTCCCAGGTTGTTTAAATTATTCCAACACACAAAGGCCTCAGGGTGCAGTTGCACCATGCATATACTTGCTTCCACCTGAAGTAAGCAGATCATTGACTACCCCCAAGTGACCAATTTAGTTTTTCTCCTTTTTTTTATATCAGAGAAATATGACTGCCTGCATATTTTCTGGCTTAACCCCATGTTCCCCTATTAATCTTGATCCATGTTTAATGATGATAGAACAAGAATACTTAAAACAAGTTAACTCTGAAAGCCAAATTACAGATCAATGCTCCAAACAAAAATGCACAAACAAACATCCATATCACCCATAACAAATCATTTCAGAGGTTCAAATAACTCATAGTATTTTTAGGCTGCCTGCAATAGGACTTAATGCCATTGCATACAAAAGATAAATACTCACATAATGTTTCTCCTTTCACTGCCTTAATTTCTTAGAACAGCAAATCCCCCAAAGCCTCAAGCTAGTGTTTCTCTTTGTTTATTTTATTTTGTTTTTTGATCCCGAGAGAGTGATGGTTTTGGCTATGAGCAGTTATTTATAAATCCATTCTAGGGTTTTAGAAAATGGGTAATTCCCCTGATACCCTTAGATGTTTATGTACACATCATATTTCTATGTGATCATAAATTGGAAATGCACACTTTAATTAGCTATTTCGGGGATCATACATTTTTAGACACTCAATACTATTTTCATGACTCCTTTCTACTCATGCCATAAGCATGTGACCCTTAGTTTATTATTTCTTTTTATAAGTTTTAAGGAAAATCTGAAAATCTACTTTGTATATTTTTTTTTTCTACCTATCTATTACCTCCATTCTATCAAACATACTACCATACTTTGTAATGTAAAAAATCATTTACCCAAATTATTAGCTTGGAATAAATATGGTATGGAAATTTTATTTGATTCTGTATATATATATATATATATATATATATATATATATATATATTTCTGCCTTTTTGTCAAATCAGTCAACTCCCTTTTAAATTAAAAATCTCATATATTATGCTAATTATTTTCTGGCACAATTATAAGACATATAAACCTTTATATTAAACCTCATTTTATTTTATATAAAACAGCAAACACCCCATATATATTAAATGTGTATATATTTACATAATTCTTTGAATCATAAAACTATATTTATTTTGAGCTCCAATTTTTCTTCTAATTACCTTAATTCCTTGCATTTTATCAAACAGAAGCTCTCATTTAATTTTATTTATTGCCAAATTCTTTTCTGTTTTAATGCAATATATATATACTTATATATATATATCTCAGAATTTTCTAATATAAATATATGTATTATTTTATTTTATTTTAGGGTCATTACATACCCTCCCCCTTAAAGGAATTATGTCCTCATAATTTCACCTAATCTCTCCAATTAAAAGCACTAATCCATAGCCTGTTTTAACTCCATAACCCCATACCCATATTTTATGAAAACAAACAATGTATAAGTATATTTAGAAAAATTATCTTAGGCTGCTTAAACATACCTCTTCATCAGTAAACAAATTGGGGTATTTAGCCCTCATTTTATCTTCAACCTCCCATGTACAATCATTAGTGTCCAAGCTCCATTGGATTTTCACCAGTTTGATCACCTTGTTCCTCAACTTTTTCTCTTCCTTGGCAACTATCCCTACTGGTTCATTTATATATACCAAATTCTTCTGGACTTGAACTTGAGTAGGTGACTCCAGAATTGCTCCTTCATCATGCACCAATTTTCTCAATTGAGAAACATGAAATACAGGATGCACACCACTCAACTCCTCAGGTAACTTGAGTCTGTAGGCCATAGCACCAATTCTCTGCATAATTTCATATGGTCCTACAAATCTTGGTGATAGCTTACCAGATTTTCCAAACCTGAACACTTTCTTCATTGGTGATACTTTCAGAAAAACATGCTCTCCTACTTCAAATTCCATTGGCTTTCTCTTTCTATCTGCATAAGACTTTTGTCATGATTGTGCTGCCTTCATTCTATGCCTAACCAATTCAATCATGTTGGAAGTTTCTTTAACATGATCTGGCCCCAATAATACACCCTCTCCTGCTTCCAACCAACAGGCAGGAGACATGCAGGGTCTCCCATACAAGGCTTCAAAGGGAGCCATTCCTATGGTTGATTGATAGCTATTGTTGTAAGTGAATTCTGCCAAGTGAATATGATCCTCCCAATTACCCCCAAAATCAAGTACACATGCTCTAAGTAAATCTTCCAATATTTTATTCACTATCTCTGTTTGCCCATCACTTTGAGGATGGTAGGCAGTGCTTAAACAAAGTTGTGTTCCCATTGCTTCTTGGAAACTTTCCCAAAATCTTGAGGTGAACAAAGTGTCTCTATCACTTACAATAGTCTTGGGTATGCCATGTAGCCTCACCACTTCTTTAATAAACAATTGTGCAAGCCTAGATGCATTTCTATCTGACCTGACAGGAACAAAGTGAGCTGATTTGGTTAGTCTATCAACAATTACCCATATACTATCATTGCCTTTCTTAGTTCTAGGCAAACCATCCACAAAATCCATGGAAATGCTTTCCCACTTCCACTAGGGTACCTCCAAAGGTTGCAACATGCCAGAGGGCTTTTGGTGGTCTGCTTTAATTTATTGACATGTGGAACATTTTGCCACATATCTTGCCACTGCTTGCTTCATTCCTGGCCACCAGTAGCCTCTTTTTAAATCATGATACATCTTAGTACCACCAGGGTGTATGGTGTACCTGGTCTTGTGATGCTCATTCATGATTTCTTCCTTCAATTTTGCAATGTTTGGTACACAAAGCTTATCATTTTTCCTCAAATAACCTTGGGAATCTATTTTAAAATTTTCTGACTCAATGTTATTTAATAACATTTCTTTCTTCTCCTTCAGACTTTGATCTTGATCTTGCATGCTACCAACTTTCTCCACCAGATTAGACTTCACTGTGATTATTCCCAGTGTACCATACTCCACCATATCACCATGCTCTTTAAAATTCACTGCATCCTTACTGTATATATCTGCCTCCCCAAGCACTGCAAGATTTTTAAACTCATCAATCATCAAACTGGCTAATCTAACATGATTTCTGCTCAAAGCATCTGCTACTCTATTAGCTTTTCCAGGGGTGTACAATATATCTAAATCATATGCAGCTAGAAACTCCAACCACCTTGCTTGCCTCATATTTAAATCTTTTTGGGAAAATAAATATTTCAATGCTTGATGATCTGTGAATAATTCAAATTTTGCCCCAAGCAAATAATGCCTCCATAATTTTAGTGCAAACACTATTGCAGCTAATTCTAGATCATGAGTTGCATATTTGGTTTCATTGGGTTTAAGCTGTCTTGATGCATATGCCACTACCTTGCCATGTTGCATAAGCACTGCACCTAACCCAGACCCACTAGCATCAGTGTATACAACCATTCCTTCATTTGCTTCTGGGATTTGTAGGACAGGAGCTTCCACCAATGCTTGCTTCAATTTCTCAAAAGCTTGTTCACCCTGCTCAGTCCACACATATGGTTGGTTCTTCTTGGTTAGTTTTGTCATTGGTGCGGCTATTCTTGAAAAATCCTTGATGAACCTCCTATAATACCCTGCCAAACCTAAGAATGACCTCACCTCAGTCACTGTTTTGGGTCTACTCCATGATTGGACTGCAATGACCTTGCTTGGATCTGCACTTACTCCCTGCTGTGACACTATGTGTCCTAAGAATTTTACTTCATGTTGCCAAAATGTACACTTGGAATACTTGGCTTTTAATTCATGTTCTCTAAGTCTGGATAATACTAAATGTAGGTGCATGGCATGATCATTTTCTGTCTTTGAATAAATTAATATGTCATCTATAAATACCAAGACAAACTTATCCAAAAAGTCTCTAAAAATTCTATTCATCAAGTCTACAAAATAGGAGGGAGCATTGGTCAAGCCAAATGGCATTACTAGAAATTCATAAAGGCCATACCTTGTATTAAAGGCTGTGTACTCAATGCTTTCCTCTGCAACTTTCATCTGATGGAATCCAGAGGCTAAGTCTAGCCTTGAAAATATTTTAGCCCCATGCAATTGATCAAATAGATCATCTATTCTAGGCAGTGGGTACTTATTTTTAATAGTCACCTTGTTTAAATCTCTGTAGTCTACACATAACCTCATTGTTCCATCATGTTTCTTGACAAATAGCACTGCGGAACCCCAACTGGAATTACTTGATCTTATGAATCCTTTCTCTTCTAATTCTTCTAGTTGATGTTTTAATTCTACCAACTCTTTTGGACCCATTCTATAAGGCTTCTTAATGATTGGATTTGTTCCAGGAATTAATTTTATTTTAAATTCAACTGGTCTGTTTTGAGGAATTCCTTTCACTTCTCCAAACACATCTACATATTCATTGACTACTGGGATTTCCTCTATTTTTAATTCCTTTTGAACTTCATTAATACTCCAGATTTTATTAAAACATGTATTCTTTGCTATTTCACTTAAGATGGTAATTCTTTTGCCTTCATTTGTTTCCAAAGAAATAGTAAGGTTTTCTAAATTTAAAATTGCTTTATTTCTCATTAACCAATCTACCCCCAAAATAATCCCAATACCAGGATAATTTAAGGTATATAAATCTGAATTAAATTCATAACCCCCTATAATTAATTTCAGACCCATACACTTCATCCCTAACATACAATGAATCCCTATGGGACTGTGTACAACCAAGGGCTGATCAATGGAAACACATGCAAGTGTTAACTTCTTTACAATTTCCAAAGATATTAGTGAATGTGAGGCACCAGTGTCATATATTACTGATATGGGTTGGGTATGAATAAAAATTATACCTTCAAGTTGCCCAACATTCCCAGTGTTACCTGCTGCCAAAGCTCCTACCCTTGCTGTTCCCCTATTGGTTTCTGGGCAATCCTTCTTGAGATGACCCATCTTTCCACAATTATAGCAGCCTCCTCTGGGTATCTTGGGGTCAGGGCATTGGTTACTATAATGTCCAGCTTTTCCACAATTAAAACAATGAGTGAACTTCTTGCTTTCAGGTGTTGTTGCTCCTTCCCCTTTCTTAACTCCTTTACTTGCATTTCTCTTGTCATAAGGTTGCACTTTGTTCTGACCACCCTTCTTCTTATTGAGCTTCATATTCCTGAATTTCTCTCTTGCAGTGTCATGTTGCTCAAATGAGAGAGTTAGATCAATTACTTTATCAAAAGTTTTGTCCTTGTATGGCAACATTGCCCTTGACAAACTAGGGTTCAAGCCTTGAATGTACCTTGCATTCTTTGCTTCTGCATTCCCTATTAACACCAGTCCATACTTGGACAATGCTTCAAACTTCTGAGTGTATTCATTCACACTCATGCTTCCTTGCCTTAATCTAATAAAGTCTTCCAGCAGTGTAGCCTTGGCAGATGCTGGGACAAATCTGGCCTCAAGCATGTCCTTGAAATTATTCCAAGTGATGGTATCCTCTTGTCTTCCTGCTGTCACAACTTCCCACCAGTCCAGTGCAACCCCCTTCAATTTCCTTGAAGCTATCTGTCTCTTTCTTTGGTCATTGATTTGCATATCTCTGAAGACCCTCTCCATAGTTTTTATCCAAGTTTGAACACCTATAGCTCCTTCAGTACCTTCAAAATCCTTTCCTCCCAAAGTGGCACAAGTCTTAAGCAGTTTGGAGAGTTCCTCATGAGGATTGTCTTGCCTTGGTGCCATTCCATCCCTTTAAGCTCTCACAAAATCCTCCATGCTCATCACAGGTGGCTCACGTGATGATCCTGCACCTGTGTGATGCCTTGGTCCTACCATAATGCTATAAATATGATTTTTATGTTAGTTTATTTACCCCTATCAGTCTTTGGTGTCTTTACTTGGTTCATTTTTATTTCTGTGCACTCTGTGCATGTGTCACATGTACACACATATATTTCTTGTCATAAAGTAAAAATATTCAACACCAACAATTCAAACAATGCATTCAAACATCCATATGCATACAACAACATTTACTATGTTATTTAAAACATAGCTCTGATACCAACTGTGGTGACCCTCATCTTTATAATCACTTAGATTTTTTTTTAAAAGGAACTCACCACTAAACCCCAGATACTTTTATATTTAAATTTTTATATAGTTTCCAAATATTTTTCCCAAGACCCTGGAATTACTAATATAATCATATCAGTATACAAAGATTAAACCAATTATATATTTGATGATATACAATTGTTCCTTTATTATTATTTATATCAGAGTCAATTTAAATCAGTTTGAAAACAAAATATCATACAAGCTATTGACAAGCCACTTATTTCCTATTTAAATCTTATTCTACTGCCAGTGGTATATTTTTAGCAAATTATAATACCTAAACTTGTTATCTGGCTAAATATAAATATTAATCTGCCTAAATAAGGCTGTTTGCATTTATTTGTTCCTGTGACAGTTATTAGGCTTATGCATAAAATTATTTCAAGATCCTACTTGTAGTTAGGAACATTAAAAGTGATTTCCTAATCTCTGTCTCAAATTAAACAATTGAAGTAAGATTGCATTTCCATATTTGACATGATACAGATTTTTAGTTGCTTGGTATATCTCTAAAATTGCTTGGTGTTATATGAGGGTTGCTTGGTGTTTTCTTTAATTTGCCCTGGAAGCACATTACACTTCATTGATTGAAATGAAGTGGTTCCAGGCATCCAAGGGTTTGTCTCATGGCCATCTAGGCCGGCCATAGTCCCTCCTTTACCACTTGTAAACCCATATCCCTTATGTTAACAAACTTCTACAAAGTGCTACTCCTAAATTTCCAAGCCTTTTTATGTCCAGTTCAAGTTTTCTGGAAAAATCATTCTTATAGGTGTTCAATCATTTATCCAAAATTCAGTACCTTTCAAGTCTACTATTCTCAAAGATCTTTTTGAAAATTTAAATACTCAAATTCATACAAGATTCCAGAATTCATGCACATGCCAGTATCATTTACCTGCCATACACAAATTCATTTCACTTGAATAGTCTACTAAAATCTTGAGAGTTCATTTCAAAAATTAAATCCCCTTAGCTGTTCAATTCCCATAAGACAAAATATAAACAATAGAAATCAGAGGTTCAAATATATATGTATGTACATATTTCAGTATCAACTATCTGACAAGCATACATTTATTCCACTTGAGTATTTCTTATTCAAATCTTGTCAAATCTATTGTAATTTTTTTTTAAGAAAATCATAGAATAAACTCAGGCAATAAAACCAGAGATCATTTTCATTCACATTTTATATTTATGTGTTATATCCATCCCCTTGTGTTCTCCAAATCAGATGATCATAAAATCAATAAAAATCAAACTCCATCAAATATCATTCAAAATGAATTTTACTTAAGTACAAGTTTTCAACCCCAAATACTTAGAAAGTTTCCTACAAGTACTTCAATTACAGAGAATAGAATTTGTCTAGTAATTCCATTACAAAGCAACTGCAAATTTAAAACAAGTCTCTCTTATTTATACTAGCAGCCAATGCCTTCTTTACTCATTAAGCCAACTTCAATTTCCTGCAAGCAAATCATTTAGCTGCCCCAAATAATTTTTGAGACACCCAGATGATTGCAAGGGCAACCAAAAGGGTCACTTTACACTGGTATGAGCATTAATCAAATTTTGTATACATGTACATAATTGTAGTAATCTTGCAATGCCTTCCTAGATTAACAGGTCTTATACTTAGCATGTTTTGGTTCATTCAAAAAGACACAATACCACATTCAACAAATCAAACAATGCACAACAGTCAGTTAAGATTAAGCATGTGTACAAATTTTTAATTCATCCTCATCAATACTTGGATAAGTAATCTCTGATTTATACTCCAGATTTCCACCCAGCAATTAATCAATGAACAATGTTTATCTTGATTAAATCTAACACCAAATCTGAAAGTTTATAACCCAGATTTTTAAACCCCTACCCCCATTTATTTTATGGTCTTTAACTCCTTGTCAAATGAACACTATGTATGCATTGTGATGAAAACTCCCAGGTTGTTTAAATTATTCCAACACACAAAGGCCTCAGGGTGCAGTTGCACCATGCATATACTTGCTTCCACCTGAAGTAAGCAGATCATTAACTACCCCCAAGTGACCAATTTAGTTTTTCTCCTTTTTTTTATATCAGAGAAATATGACTGCCTGCATATTTTCTGGCTTAACCCCATGTTCCCCTATTAATCTTGATCCATGTTTAATGATGATAGAACAAGAATACTTAAAACAAGTTAACTCTGAAAGCCAAATTACAGATCAATGCTCCAAACAAAAATGCACAAACAAACATCCATATCACCCATAACAAATCATTTCAGAGGTTCAAATAACTCATAGTATTTTTAGGCTGCCTACAATAGGACTTAATGCCATTGCATACAAAAGATAAATACTCACATAATGTTTCTCCTTTCACTGCCTTAATTTCTTAGAACAGCAAATCCCCCAAAGCCTCAAGCTAGTGTTTCTCCTTGTTGATTTTATTTTGTTTTTTTGATCCCGAGAGAGTGATGGTTTTGGCTATGTGCAGTTATTTATAAATCCATTCTAGGGTTTTAGAAAACGGGTAATTCCCCTGATACCCTTAGATGTTTATGTACACATCATATTTCTGTGTGATCATAAATTGGAAATGCACACTTTAATTAGCTATTTCGGGGATCATACATTTTTAGACACTCAATACTATTTTCATGACTCCTTTCTACTCATGCCATAAGCATGTGACCCTTAGTTTATTATTTCTTTTTATAAGTTTTAAGGAAAATCTGAAAATCTACTTTGTATATATTTTTTTTTCTACCTATCTATTACCTCCATTCTATCAGACATACTACCATACTTTGTAATGTAAAAAAATCATTTACCCAAATTATTAGCTTGGAATAAATATGGTATGGAAATTTTATTTGATTCTGTATATATATATATATATATATATATATATATTTCTGCCTTTTTGTCAAATCAGTCAACTCCCTTTTAAATTAAAAATCTCATATATTATGCTAATTATTTTCTAGCACAATTATAAGACATATAAACCTTTATATTAAACCTCATTTTATTTTATATAAAATAGCAAACACCCCATATATATTAAAGGGTACTTTTGGCACAGGTCCTTATTAAGTTTCAAAATTCACGAAAAGTCCTTCACTAAATTTCAGTGTAAATTAGGTCCCTGTTTTTTATTCACGATTATTGCAGAGCATGATGCAACATTTCATAAAAGTTGCTGACATTTCCGCAACAATTCTGTACACTGTGAACATAATGTATGAAAGTTGCTGAAATATCAACACTTATTTATAAAAGTTGCGGATATTTCAGCAACATTTATGTACACTGTGAACACAGTTTATGAAAGTTGCTGAAATATCAGCACTTATTTATAAAAGTTGCTGACATTTCAGCAATAATTTTTCTTTGTTTTTACAATAAAACTTTGACACAGATAGTTGCTGAAATATCAGCACTTATTTATAAAAGTTGCTGACATTACAGCAATAATTTTTCTTCGTTTTCAGAAAACAGGGACCCGCTTTACAACGAAACTTAGACAGGGACCCGCTTTACAATATGAAAGTATGATAGGGATGCCTCCCTAATTTCCACTATATTAAATGTGTATATATTTACATAATTCTTTGAATCATAAAACTATATTTATTTTGAGCTCCAATTTTTCTTCTAATTACCTTAATTCCTTGCATTTTATCAAACAGAAGCTCTCATTTAATTTTATTTATTGCCAAATTCTTTTCTGTTTTAATGCAATATATATATATACTTATATATATATCTCAGAATTTTCTAATATAAATATATGTATTATTTTATTTTATTTTAGGGTCATTACAGAATATTTGTAAATTTTTTAAGAGACTTGTTTATCATATATGAGATGATTTTGTGTTGTTTTGCCCATTGAGTGCTTTAAGAACTCTGGTCGGTGCGCTTGATCAACGTTATCGATAGGAATTTCCTAAACGCTATGATGAGACAGTCAAACACAGTAAATTCTTGTAAAAAGTAAATTTTTCTAAAAAGATGAATGTATATAAAGTTAATTATAATTTTGAAAGTTTTAGCTTTCCGGGAAAGAGGATCAATTGAAAGAACTCTTTTCCGATGCTTTTATTCTTGCGGTTCCCGAAGGGAACCAAGACTTTATTGTTTGCACCGATACTAGTCGTATTGGTTTTGGTGTCATTCTCTTGCAAAGGGAATGTGTTATCGCATTTTCTTCTTGACAATTCAAGCTTGTCGAGACTAGATATGCCATTCATGATCTAGTACTCGCGGCTATTGTTTTCGCTCTTAGATTTTGGCATCATTATCTTTTGGAAGAGAAATTTGTTCTCTATACCAATCTTAAATCTTTGAAGTATGTATTTCCTTGAAAGGAACTTAATTTGCGTCAACAACGTTGGCTCGAGTTCCTAGCATCTTATGATCTTGATATTTATTTTTTATACTTCCGGAAAGGGCAATCGAGTTGTCGATGCCCTTAATCATATGCAACAAGCGGATGTTTCTTTGTTGATATCCGAATGGAGTGATCTCGAGACTTTATCCACTTATGAGATTCGAGATCATTAATCCAATTCATGTTCATCTCTTGTTTTGTGTAGCCTTGAGGCTCATCCTTTTTCTTTTGGACTATACCTCTTTTGGCTAAACTCTATGTCCTGTTAATTGCATGGAGTTCCTACTTCTATTGTTAGCAATCGTGATCCATTATTTTTCTAGTGGATTTTCATAGGGTCTTCAAAAGATTTGGGAACAAAGCTTAATTTTATCACCGCTTATCGTCCTCAATCCGATGGACAAATAGAGCGTGTGGATCAACTCTTGGAGATCTCTTTCGTGCACGTGTTCTTGATTTTGGTGGAAGTTGGGAAGATCATATGTCTCTTGTTGAGTTTTCTTCCTATAGTAAGCTTCCAATCTTGTATTGGTATGGCACCTTTCGAGGCACTCTACGGAAGGCCATGCCGATTTCCTTTGTGTTGGCTTGAAGCCGGTGAGAAGCTGGCTTTAAGTCTAGATTTTATTGGTGTTCATTGAGTTTCACCTTTGATGGGTGATGTGCGTTTCAGTTGATCGGGAAAATTAGCACCTTGATATGTTGGTCCATTTCCCATCACTGAACGCATTGTTTCCATGGCTTATCACCTCTTTTGGTACCGGCTCAATTCTATTGCTATTCTTGATGTGTTCCGCGTCTCTCAACTATGGAAATACCTTAGGGATTCAGATTCCGTTCTTGAGTCCGGTATTATTGTAGAAATTGAAGTTTCGCCAAATTTGACTTATGAGCAACCTTCTATTCGTATCGTTGCTTCGGAGGTTGAATGCCTTCAAAATAAAGATATTTTCTTGTGAAATTTCAATGGTCCTCAAATCCTAAGAATTGCTCTTAGGAATCTAGAGAGTTCATCGAGCGAACACATCCGGACTTTCGCTTTCGTGCTCTTTATGGTGAACTTCTTATTTCAAATTTTCTTTTGTGTTGATATGCTTTTATGGTTGTTACTCTTTATTTTCTTCTTAATTATTGTGAGGACGCAATTTCTTTAAGGAGGGGAGTCTTTAACAACCCACATATTTTACGATTCGTATATTTAAATATTTTATTTAAATATAGCATCGTTAGTCCGATTAAGGTCCAAAAGAGTCACTATTCATCAATGAACAATCAAATTAGTGAAAGGTCTTTGTAGATCGAGTTTCTGTGGTGTCTATTTGTGAAAAACTGTTAACCAGGGATTCAGACATCTGAAATGAAGCATTCAGACGTTTGAAATTGTTCGAATCAAACCAGAAAGAAAATAGGCCAAAATTGCCATTTTCAGACGTCTAAAATGGATGATTCAGACGTCCGAATATTGTTCTTGACAACATATATTTTTCCAGATTCAGACGTCTGAATCGTTCACTTCAGACGTCTGAATGAAGTTTGAAAACTCTTATTTTTCCAAATTCAGACGTCTGGTTTGGACATTTCAGAAGTATGAATCAGGAATGGAATTGAGATTTAACATTTTGGACTTGAGGCCATTTCCATTGAGTTCAAAATGTTGTTTGCAACTTTTTTGAGTATAAGCTTCGATATGTTTGGAGTTGAGTGAATTTTTCTATTTTCTATTAGGCTTTTGGGTTTGGGTTTCACCCCAACTCATACTATAACCTAACTCAGCCCCCTCTCTTCATCCATTCATTCTCATTTCATTTCTTTTTCTCAAGCTCAACTGAAAATGGGGAGAGGAATGGGAAATTAAAATTCAAAACCCTAGTTTCTTTTGCAAACTCCATTTCTTGCTCCAAAATCAAAGAGAATCTTAGGTAAGCCTTCTATTCATCTTCTCCATCTCAATCTCTCTTTGATTTCTGAAATCTCCTAAACCCTAACTTAGGAAATATTTGTTCTTGAGCTTAGATTGAAGCTCCTTGGGTTATAATTGAAGAGTGATTGTTCTTGCTTTGCTCTATAGCTTCTCTCTTGAGTTTTTGGGTTAAAAGGTGAGTTTTTGGAACTCACATCTATGTCTAAATCTTTGATAATGTTAGGTAGCAATTCCTAACATATAATCCTTGTCCATTTGTTTTGAATTGAATTGGTTTAATGAATATTCCAATTTTTTGCGTTTGAAGTCAAAATCTATGTAAATCCGTATATGGATGTTTGGGCATGTTGGTCGGAGTATATTGGTGAGTCTCTAAGGTTGGGTAGTCGTTTGGCGTAAACCCTTAGCTATCATCACTCATCCGATTGCTTTCGATATGATTTGGCCATCTTTGGCCTAGGCACAGTATTGCCTGAGCACCAGTTTCAAACGTCTGAAATATACAATTCAGACGTCTGAATCTGCTTGGCTCAGCCCAATTTGCCTATTTTGCTTGGTTTCCAATTTTAATCGGTTCGTGCCTATAACAATCAGTTGTTATCGCATTTTGACTATGATGATTTCTTTTTTATTTCGTACATGGGTTTTTATAAAATGATCTCTTTAAATTGTAGAAAAAGCTCGTTTCTCCAATTTATAATTTCTATTTAAAACACACACACAAAATCTTGCACTTCGAGCGAAGAGGGAGGAGAATTAAATGATTAGATAAAGCGCGTGATATGAACACGTGTGTTCATCTTTTCAGTTAATTCCTAATCTATTCGTTTGACCGTTTTGACCTCTGGGTCTGGTTTACCAATGAGATGAGGTGAACTTTGTACTGCTTTGAGCGTGAAATTGACTAACGGTTAGTAAACCGTTTAGTGCGAACGTGGGGTATGAGACTCACGTTAACATTTTTCGGGTTCCTTTCTGAGAGTTGTGACACATTCCGTCGGACAGTGGTGTCCAGTACCGCCACTACGGTTTGTTGCCTTCGGGCGTATGGATCCTTGTTATATAGTATTGGGCTCGAGCATCTTTTGTTTCTTTGACAGTTATATTTCCCTAGTGTATTGCCTTTCGGAGTAGGTTCTTTGAACCACACGCTATATAGCGATTACCTTATGGAAACTTGTGTTACCTTTATTGGTATCTGTTATTTGCCTTTTGGCCAATTTTGGGATATGGTATCCTTTGTTATTTGAGTTGCCGATGATATGAGGCTTGTTATGATTCATCTTATGTTAGATGATTTGGTTATCTCTTTTGGAGATATTTGTGGTACTTTATGACCTTGTATGTTCATTATCATTTAGTTTATCTAACTAATTTGTTTAGCTAGACTGACCCGTGTATTTTATACTCGGGTCATACCGAGATGTTTCAGGTTAGGTACTTTGGACTTAGCCTATTTTGCTTCCGCATGGACTATTCCGCTAGCTCCTTTTTGTTATAGCTTTTTGTGTAGTCCTTTTTGACTTTAACTCTGATATGTATTCTTTTGACTCACTTGTATATTGTGGTTTTCTTACCACTTGACATGTATCACTTTGTATACTCTGTAATGTATCTGTATATGTGAAAATGTATGTGATGATCTACTGTTCTGTGTTGTGTATTACATTTGAGTTATTATATTTTATTCTGGTAGATCCTTCAGCCACCTATGGCTTTGTATTAAGTATTTATTGGAGATGTCTATCCACTTGAGTAAGAAGTGGCAATTGTCGGCGTATTCAATAGATAATTAAGACAAGGTTATAGATGGTCGCTCCTATCCAGCTTTATTCTCCACATTAGCAGACGGTGTTACTTAGTAATACTCTTGCTAATGTGGGTCTCGGAGTGGGGCGTTACAAGTTGTATGTGATACAACCGATAAGGATTCATCCATCATTTATGGGGCTATGATTTGTTGAGCAAACTCAAGGTCAGAATACCAAAACAAACGAGTCCTAACACCCACTTGTGAAGTTGTAAGACTTCTAGGTTTCATCTTAGGGTTTGGAGAAACATAAAATACTAGTGGGAGCCTTATTAGAAAAATGAAATGATATCATTTAACCTTTCTAATATTGTTAGAACGTATGCTATATAATGTTATAATTATCTACAATGATAAATTTGTGCATTTAATATGATTGATAAAACGTTTGTCAATTAACATATATGTACAAATTGAATTGAAAGATGATAAATAGAAATATAATATATACTTACTAATAATTCTAATTGCATGTTATATAATGTTTCTATACCCATTCAAGTGCCTAATTTCAACTACTTAATACATTCATAAGTTGGTCACTTATATGTTTACTTGGTCTAGACCGTGTATTGTATTTCATGAGATTTTGAACTCTAAATGCAATTCCAGACTATTTATATTTGATCCATATACTTTCACATATAAATGTTATATGGTGAACAGTCATAGTTTGTGGGGTACAATATTTCGATGAAGTTAGTTCATTCGAAGTAAGCTAATAAACAGTATTTTAAGATCATGTATTCAACTTGAATGATTTCAAAAGGACCATATTATGTTAATGTAACACAAGACCATAAAATACGAGATACATCTAAGAACTCGATCGTTGAAATATCATCTTGATCGGTTTACATAAAGTGCTAATATTTAATGTCTTAAATGTTAAGAATAATCGAATGCGCTTTTGTAAAAGGTTTGTTATGATATTGTAGTAAGGTTTTCTTTTGAATAGTTTGACCATTTAAAAGAAAAACGAATGTATAAGAATAGATGTAATTTAAGGTAAAGTTGGAATGAAGAGAATGAATAGTCACTTCTGCTTCATAAAGAAACATTGGAAACAAGAATTGTAATATTAATTTATACTTAATATTGGAATATGAAATATGATTTTTATTCCGAAATGTGTTTTCATATAGAAAATTGTTTTCTATAACATTTATTTCTTTGAGTTCAGGATATTTGATCAAAGAACTCTCTACTGTAAACTAGTTGCAACATATGAAATAAGTAAACAATATTAAGTGAATGGTGGACCTCTAAATTTAGTAAGCTATTATAGTAATGGTGGAAATAGTGGGAGCATGCCATATAGCACCTAATGATTGCATCAAATTATGAAAATTATTTTCGTAAAATGTACCGAACATTATTTGTGAAATAATGTATATTTTTGGTATTGACTGAAAAATATATATAACTATATTTCAATATGAGTATTATGAATATTCATTATGAAATAGAACTATATTATGGAATTTGTTTTCATAGTAAAAGTAATGCAACAAAAATACATGTGTCTAATATTATTTGCAGTTGTTTTGGAATTATAGACTAACCCATAGTTTTGAGAAATAATTTTACTATATGATTATGAATCATATGATACGGGTTAATTATATCTCAAACAATTAATGGCTATGCACCCATTCAGTGGGAGCATCATAAGAGTTGATGAACTTTTTGAATCAATACATATTGATGTATGCAATCACAAGTCTATTAATACCAAAAGGGTTCCACATACTTTGTTATATTCATCGATGATTTATTACCAACATGTACATATGTATTGGATATACATGTAGTAAGTTTATGATAAAATCATAGAATATAAAAGAAAAGTAAATAAAATAACATGCAATGGAATAAAATGATTTGATTTGGTCGAGTAAGAGAGTATACTGGAAAGAGTTCCAAATGTACCTAAAAATGAATATAGATTCAATCTCAAAAGTCACTCCTCCATGTGATACATAATGATGCATCGATAAGGAGTAATAAGACATTGTTGGACAATTTATGATTAATTGTGAGTGAATTTGAGTTAGTTTCTTTCTATAAGGTCATGTACTTAAGTGTAGTACACAAGGTTGATATTATTTCATCTAAACTACAGTTTACAAAATCATACAAGATAAGGGTTTGTAAGAAATCCTAACATACCCTAGGCCAAGAAATTAGTAGGTTGTGCGAGTCGAATGATTGCACGTAATAATTGTTCATGAGGGATCTTGTATGAATCTCCAAAAAGTTTTTTGGAAATGTCTGTCATTAAATAACATATTTATGCTTTGAACATAATTTTTATAAATTATAATCAGTTTTATAAATAAAAAGGTTCATAAATCGTTTATGAATCACTATTCTATTTGCACTAAGAAACAATTGTTGTTTCAAGATATATATCAACTTCATTGTGAAGGAATTTCTCTGAGAAATATTTGGTAGTTAAATGGAATTGGATCTGATCCATAGATATAACTAATTATATGAGATAAAGTGAAATTAACTAACCTAAATAAACACATGGCATTAGAATGTCTAATAAGTATTCTCGTACATCGAAGAGAAACTATGAATTTCTTATTAATGTCGAAAATATACATTACCTCGGTTGTTCAATTAAACCAATAAGATTGTTGACTCTATATGGTATGATGAGCAAATCTGAAAGAATTCCAAGTACGCTATCAAAATATGATTTTGGTGGTTGTAACCAAATAGATGTGATCCATTGGCTGAGATTGTGTCTTTATTGGAAAGACTAATGTGGTTGGAATTAAATGAGCAATGTTGATAAGAATAATATCGCAAATTTCAATTATTGAAATTAACATAACAGATTCGGTATTCAACATGCTCAAGTTAATTCAGATTTACTCACAAAATTATCGCTCGATAAGATTTAGTGTTTGGTACTTATGTATTGAAACAAAAATTCAAAATAATGATTTAGAGTAAGCCATTTACACATATTAACCAAAAATGCCTCAAAGTCAGTGGGAGCGATATTGGGTTTGTGGGTCTTTGGATATGATCCAAGAAATGTTACGAATGTATCATTTTATAAGCATCAAGGAATAAGTATTTTGATAGAAATAACAAATATTTTGATTTTCAATCAAAGTGCAGAGGAAGCGTGTGTTCATAAGAAAGAACGTTAAAAGGTACATTGATATTTCTAAACTATAAGTAAACAACACGTTGTTGATTTTAACAATATGCTTGTATTAAAATCAACTTTAGTTGTTTTAATACTCAATTTTGGATTGTAAATGATGTCTTTTATGGTGAGTATAAAAGATATAGGGATTCTCCCAAAATGATATACAAGAGCACCCTATTAAAAAGAGAACATGTAAGTTGGATTCCTTATGCATTAGCAATAGGAATTATCATACAGGTTATGTTGTGTATGATATTGTGTTTTGTTTATGTATTTGATACATGGAGCAAATATAAAATCCAAATTGATAAATGATTGTTTGAGGTGTTCTCGCGTATTTATGAAATACTAGAGAATTGTTTATAGAAACAATGAACTCGTTACGATGGAACGTTTGAACACAAACTTTTATAAGTGATATTGAGTATAACATGTAAATGATAAAATTCAAGTTAAAATCTTTAATTTGAAAATGTTTCAAAATAAAGGTGATTGTGGTCGATTCAATGAAATGTTGAGAACATTAACTTGAATATCGCTACAATAAACCAATGCATATAGATATAAATGGACAAATTTATAATTGAGCCAAAGGTGATTCCAAATATTTAGAATCCCATAATATTGTTATAAGATAACAATGTCATGAATTGGTCATGATAGAACTTAAAGCTCACTAGAATTCGAAAGACATACTTCAAATTATTCCATATGATAAAGGCAGTTTATCAATGTCAGAGAGAGTTAATCGACAAAGTAGATAATTAAAACATAATATCATACCCATTCACTAAGGAAGTGACCTAATTGGTTTTGAGAAAACTGATTAGAGAAGTTGGAATTAGATTCCATAATTGACCCCAAGTGCAAGTGGGAAATTGATAGAGTTAGGGGTATGCCCTAGGGGCAATTATGTAATTTGTTACATATATCTAACTTGTTGACCAATCTTGTTCGAAATAAAAGGTATTTTCTTCATATTATATATTTGATATAATGTGATTATATTAATTAATTAACTTAATTAAAAGTATATTTAATAGAAAAATCTATAAATGGTATATTTTGTGATAGTAGTTACAAAGTGTTGTAACTGTGAGTAATTTATCACAATGAAACATTTTAAATGTTCCTAGTCAAGATGCATCGAGACTGGATATCGATGTATCCGTTGAGACTGGAGTACGTAACGCTCTCCAAATGTTGGGCAGTGTATTACTCATGACTGCTGGGGGCACCTAGGGGTTAAGTACTAATAGTTATTGGATAACTATGGAACGACTCACTCAATAGTTTTCTGTTGGTTAATATAACTAAGGTCAAACAGAAAATATCGATGTGACCGATTTGCACAGTTCCCTCGACTTGAGAATACTGTAGATCTTCAATATGAAAGCTCTGCTTTTATTATAGCCAAATCATGGCATGGCGTCCATCGAGTGAGTATAGTTGGGTTGAGTGGAAGTATTGGAAGTGAAGCACTATTCAAGAGAGGATTCATCTCCTTAGTTATATGCGGTTAGTATCACAGTTAACTCAAGACAACTCAAAGTCAAAGTCTATGGCCAGAGCATTTCGGTTAATAGTAATTGTTATTATTGATCCAAGGACTTTGTATTTGGACTATAAAGTTGAATGTGGATGAGGTTGGAATTTTGACCATTACCAAATTCCATAAGTCCAAAGCGATATAGTTTTGACGAAGAGAATTGATGTAAATAAATGTCACAACCGAGTAACGCTTATTAAACTAAAATTGGATTTTACCGAAAATGAGTAAGTGATAAATTTGGCCATAATGTCACACCACCTGCTAAGTGACGTGTGAACGTTAACATTAGAATAGTTCGATGTTAATCGCTGACCAAATTTACACCCAAGAGTTACACAGCCGAAATGATGAATTCCCTTAAGACCGAACGATTTAACTAGTTTATAATTGTTATAAATTAATTAATATTTATGAAATATTAATTATAAAATTTGAATATGATTTGAGAAATAGATAATGTTATATATATTTACAACAGTTATAAATATATCGATCGATATTCAATATCGACAAGCGATTAAATTAGATTTAATTGCATAGTATTTTGGCTTGGGCTTAGATGGGTTTAAGGCCGATCATTAGGGCTGCAAAATTTCGGTTTTTGGAAGGTCTAGGGGTGGCTAAAACATAGGGAATTGGCTTGGAGATAATGGGTTGCGGTCAATTGAGAATGAGTTAAAAGGTTTTCCTCGTTTCTCTCTAATACAACCCTATATATATATATATATATATATATATATATATATATATATAATAATGACTAAACTTTTTTGGCCTCCATTACCTTCTACATTGCTGGTTAAAACATAGCTCTCAATCCACTCCAAAATTCTCAAATATATTTCAAATTAAAATAATAATATTCAATAGTTAGAGGTCGGTGATTACGAACTTGCAATCTGACGAATCAAGAACAGTAAAAGGAAGGGAAGTCATTGCTTCAACGTGGATTCAAAGGCATCATTAAATTGCTAATTTTAACTCATATTAAAGTAATTAAATTATATTCTATGATCCTATAATGAGAAATTTCATATCTGTTTAAATATATTGCTACTATATGTTTAGTTAGGTGAGATTTTGTAAGTGGATGTAGTTGTCACAAATCAGTTTGGTTATGTGCATAATTTGTTTATTACACTATTTGATTTATCTATAGAAAAATTTTGTTTACTATATAAAATCAATTTTTGTCATTAAGAATTGTTTTTATATATATTTATTAATAAATTCATACATATATATATATATATATATATATATTAGTGTATATTTTTCTCTCATAATAACATATATGCATATATAAGATATATATATGATTTGAAAATTTTAGTACACTTATTAATATATAATATGAATTTAAAAATTCGAAAATTAATTATCATACATATATTCATATTTTTAAATTAACATTTATTTAATTTTTGAACTTTTTATTATATATAAAATAATTATTACATTAAAAATTAAATTATATATTTAAAAAAAAATTATACCATTCCAGAAACATGTAGAAAAAATTTAGGAATTTTTCAATAAAGTTTATTATTTTTAATCATCAATATTATTTCAAAAAAACTGATTATGATTTATTAAAAATAATAATATAATTGAAAAATTCTTCAAAAATTTTCGTAACCTTTCATTCATGATCCTAGAATTTTTGAAATTTTAAAATTTGAATTTTTATTAATATATTATTTTATATTAAATAATTATTGTCGAAATCAATGTATTTGTTTTTAAAAATATTATTTCAACTTTCAAAAATCTCCAGATTTTTCCTAAGCTCTATTTTTTGATCCTAGATTTTTGAAAATTGTAAAATTTGAATTTTCATAAATAGATTATTTTATGTTAATTATTTTTGGATGAAAACATTATTTTATTCATAATATATACAAACTAAAATACTAAAATTATTATGTTTGCAAAACTGAGTTAATTTTGAATTATAAATAATTTTTAATAATTGTTCTCTCTCTTTCTATGTATATATTTATCTATATATAAATGTTTATGTTCATATATTATATATAATACATTTATACACACATGTGTGTGTATATATGTATTTTGTAACACATATACATGCACATATTTGGACAACATACATGACATACAAAATGTGCTAATATGTCTGTTGCGATATAAATCCCAACATCTACATATGGACATATTATACCTTTCACGGATTATTATGTTACACATGCACTCACACATATATGTATATGATACATTTATGTATAAACTAAATAAAAAAAATTAATTTCATATCTTAATATATTTGAATCTAAATAAAATAAATTCTTTTATTTAAATGAAATTTAGAAATGTTCTAATTCAGTTAGACTTCATAAGCCCAACAAAGATCCAATAGGGTAAAAAATTTGAAACTCACGCATAACTTCCGCTGCGGGCTGGTACAGTTTCAACAGTTACAGATAAGAATGAGCCGGATACAAGGAACACTATGAGGAATTCTGCTTCTAGAGTAGAGGAAGGAGCAGGATCATGAGCTGTTATACCTGATGTCTAAGCCATGTTCAATACTATGATGGTTAATATGATGAGGAATGCTCCTGGAGTGGTGATAGTTGGGGGTGCTCTAGTGCAAGTGCCTAGGGCTGATTTTGTCAAGCTGAGTAAAGATTATTCTACTCTTAGAGGGAAGCCCTTTTATGGGACGGAGTTGGCCATAGAAGTGCAAGATTGGTTGGATAGTTATTAGTGCATCTTCGGTGATATGAAGGTGGATGATGCTATGAAAAGAAAGTTGGCATCGAGATAGCTTTAGGGCCGAGCCATGAATTGGTGGAATGCTATTACTATTGCTACTCTAGAGGATCAATTCAGTTGGGATCGGTTCAAGGCAAGGTTCGAAGAGAAGTTTATTCCGGCTGCTCAGAAGTCGGTTCTATTCAGAAAATTTGCTGATCTCAAGCAGGGAGAGATGACTGTTTCTGAATATATGGCAGAATTTGATGCTTTGTCTAAGTATGAGATGTTGTTCATCGATACTCCATTGAGGAAGAATGAGAAATTCATCATTGGTTTGGATGTCCACTTGGGGGAAAAGTTGGAGGACCATATAGATGAGTCATTTGAGAAGCTTGTAGGGAAGGCGCTTCGCCATGAGAGCTTATACCCTAAGGTTAAGGCTGCTATTGTTGTTTTCACTGAGAAAGAGGGGCCAAAGCCAAAAGCAAGGTAGTGAAGGCAAGAAGAAGTGGAATGGGAAGAGGAAGCAACCTCAGAGTAAGAGTGACAAGAAGAAGGGTAAATAGGAACTTGTTTGCTTTGGACATAACGAGAAGGGTCATCAAATTAAAGATAGTAAGACGAGTGAGAAGAGAAATGTTACAACTGTGATAAGCCTGGGCATTTGAATAAGAATTTTCTAAAACCGGTGAAGGATAAGTAGGTAGTGAAGGCATATGCTTTAGACGTAGTCCCGACATCATCGAGTGCTCCCTCGGTAAAGGAGAAGGGGAAGGGAGTCGTCATTCAAAGCATGCTTTTTATTGGTGATGTTCCTATTCGACTTTTGTTTGATACCGGTCATTCTCATTCATTCATCTATGGTAACCTAGTAGATAGATTGGGATTGGAATCTAAGATAGTAAAATGACCCCTAATCATGACGAGCCCTGTTGGAGGCTCTACTAGGCTTTGCATGGTTTGTCTTGGCTTAGTTTTATCGAGTCATGGATGTTCTTTGGTTTGTGATTGTTTTGTTTTGTACTTTGTTGGGTTCAGGATTATTTTGGGTATGGATTGACTTAGGAAGCGTGCAGCCATAGTGGATTGCGAGAAGCTTTTGGCGACAATTAGAGATGTGGATGGGCAAATGCTAGTGATTGGCTGCCTACTAGGGGATGGGGTGATGGTTAGCTTTCTATATTCGCTTGAGGTTCCACATGAGGGATTTTCATATGTGCCTATCACTAGAGAGTATTTAGATGTCTTCAAGGAAGTGACTGTATTGCCGACACATAGAGAGATCGAATTTCGGATAGACTTGGTTAAGGAAGCCAGACCGATAGTTATGCCTTTGAGGCATATGGCACACTGAGAGCAGAAGGAATTGGAGGTGCAAGTGAATGACTTATTAAGGAAAGGGTTAATTTAAAGAAGCATATCTGAGTGGGGCGCACATGTGGCCTTCGCAACGAAGGTGGATGGCTCTTCAAGATTGTGTATGGATTATCGTGAGCCGAATAAAGTCACGAGGAAAAACAAGTATTAACCCCATGCATTGATGACTTATTCAATTAGCTACACGTTGCGAAGGTGTTCTCCCAAATGGATTTGGCAATGGGATTTCACCAGTTGACAATCACTAAGGAGAGTGTGCCTATTACTGCATTGCGTACACCGTCGGGTTTCTATGAGTGGTTGGTGATGCCTTTTGGATTGGCCAACACTCTGGCATACTTTGTGGATCTTATGAGTTGGGTTTTCAAAGATCAGTTGAATAAACTCTTGCTTGTGTTTGTGGATGATATTCCGATCTATTTTAGAAATGAAGAGGAGCACGAGACGCAATTAAGGATTGTGCTAGTGGTATTGAGGAAGCATAAGTTGAGAGCGAAGTTCTCTAAGTGTTACTTCTAGAGAGAAGAAGTGAGATTCTTGGGTCATGTCATTTTGAGACAGGGTATAGCCATGGATCCTGCGAAGGTGGCTGCGGTCCAAGATTAGAGTCGGCCCATGAATGATAGGGATGTGAGAAGTTTCCTAGGATTGGTGTGATACTATAGACGTTTCATAAAGGACTTCTTAAGTAGCAGCACTGTTAACCAATTTGACAAAATAGAATCAGACCTTTGTATTGGATGCAAAGTGTGAGCATGCATCTGTGAAGCTGAAAGAGAGGTTGACGAGTGCACCAATGTTAACTATTCTAAGTAGGAATGAAGATTTGATAGTATACACCAATGATTGTGGTACTGGATTAGGTGCGGTGTTGATACAAAAAGGAAGGGTTGTCACTTACACGAGTCGACAGTTAAAGCCGCACGAAAGAAATTACCCAACTCATGATTTGAAATTAGCGACAATTGGTTTTGCTTTGAAGATATGAAGGCATTATTTATTGGGAGAAAGGTTTGAGCTGTTCATGGACCAAAAGTCCTTGAAGTGACTTTTCTCTTAAAAGGATCTCAACCTTTGACAGCAACGGTGGTTATAGTTTTCGGCCTATTACTTTCAGTATTTCCTATACTCTAAGAAAAGGGAATGTAGTCACTGATGCATTGAATAGAAGACATGTTGGGTTGGGAGCAATGTTCATGGAATGGAAGTAGATAGAATATATTATTTGATTTGATTTCAGGACTCACTACGAGTTAAAACTTAAAATGTTGGAGGGATGTTGGACATTCATCTCGAAGTGTATGAATTGCCAGTTAATAAAGGCAGAGTAGAAGAAACCTAGTGGATTGTTGCAACCATTAGAGATTCCTGAATGGAAATGGAAACAAGTATCGATGGATTTTATTGATGGATTGCTGAGGACTTGAGCATGGTACAATGGCATTTGGGTTATAGTGGATCGGTTGACCAAGAGCAGAAGATTTATACCCGTTATGTCAAGTAGAACGACATCTAAGCCGGCGTAGTTGTATGTAAAGTGGATATTATGATTTCACCATGTGCCAAAGAGAATTGTGAGTGACTGAACATGGTGTTCACTAGTGGGTTTTGGAAGAGCTTACAAGAGGCGTTAGGGAATGAGCTGCGTCTTAGTATATCTTATCACCCGCAAATGGATAGGCAGACCAAAAGAGTAAATCGTATATTGGAAGATCTCTTATGAGCATGTATTATAGATTTTTGAGAGTCGTGGGATGATCATTTGCATTTGGTGGAGATTGCATACAGTAACAGTTATCAATTGAGTATTGGTATGGCTCCGTATGAAGTATTATATGGCCGACCATGTAATGCTCCTTCATATTGGTGGAAAGCCGGTGAGAAACTTATACTTGGGCCAGATGTGATTAGAGAGACTTCGGATAAGATTGAGGCCATTCGGCAACGAATGAAAGCTTCTCGGCATTGACAGAAAAGCTACGTGGATAAGGGAAGAAGGGAGTTAGAGTTTTCTATTGGAGATATGATATTTGTAAAGGTTTCTCCTCTAAAGAACGTAGTTCAATTCGGTATAAATGGAAAGTTGGCATCGAGATTCATAGGACCTTTTCCAATAGTCAAGTGAATCGGGAAGATAGCATATAGGGTCGACTTATCTTAGAAGATGGCGGGCATGCACAACTTTTTCCATGTCTCTTATCTACAGAAGTTTGTGCATGACTCAAGCGTGAAGATCACACCGGATCAGCTAGAAGATATTAAGGTAGAATATGAAGTTTCTATACCTCGTATGCCAATTTGTATTATTGGATATGATACGAAACAGCTTAGAGAAAGACGATGAAGCTAGTGAAAGTAAAATGGAGCGAAAGTGAGGATGGTTGTACGTGGAAGATGGAAGAGAGCATGAGGACTTCTTATCCAGAGCTCTTTGAATGGTAAGATCCACTATTTATCGTATCTACTTTCACCGTTGTATACTATACTTGATAGGTTAGTATTCCACATGCTAGGATAGTCACCTATACTATTGATTAAATGGCTGCTTCTATGAGATATTTGATGGTTTCTTATGATTGATAGGCATGTGTGATGACTATGGTTGCTTATACTTTTGCTTGTTTAGGGATTTCGAGGGTGAAATTCCTAAAGGGAGGGAATGTAATGACCATATTTTACGTATCGGAGGATTGGAAAATATTTTTACTTTATTCATATGAGGTCGTATGATCTATAATTTTGAGATTTGACTCTTAGGGACATTTTACACACCTATGAGTTCTTCCAAATTTCTATGTGACCATTTCGTCCTTGGAAATCTTGTTTGGGCTATAACTTTTGATTGGAGGCAAATTAGGCTCTCAAACTAGTCCCTTGCTCCAGGATGATGGTTTCCCTTTCCTTATAGTGGTCGTAATAGAAAAATGGACTTACGGTTAGAAAGTTTTGCATGTTTTAAGTTTTTAAAGCTATTGGCCAGAATTAGTCTGTAATTAGTGAAGCCTATTAATTGGCCCATTAGTCTAACTAGAGAATACTATAAATAGAGGGCCGAAGAGTCAAGTTAAAACTTTTCCCTCTCATTCTAAATCAGGTCTAAACCCTAATTAGCCCTAAATCCATCCTAATTTCATCCAAAATCACTCAAATTTCTCTCTAGATCAAACTAGATTGCGGATTAGATCATGGACTAGAAGATAGAGATCATCGTTTTGCTTGATTTGAAGTGCATTCCATTGCTGCCCGGATTGGATTTACATTCATATTGGTTGAATTTGGTAATTGGTGAGTGGTTTATGCCTTCTCACTATACTATGCATGTTTATATGGTATAATCATAGGATTTAAAATGTTTTAAATCGAACTTTACCCAAAAAAAATTTCCAACTTTAATTACATGTTAAACTATGTATATGATTTAGATTGATTATAAATCACCCTTATATTTATGCTCATATATGTATGCTATATATTGATCTATGTTAGAAATTGACTTGTTTGTCTTATTTTAATGGATTGCACGTTTGATTGGATGAAATTGCTTGTTATTCTATGTTGGATGATATGATTTGATGTTGTTTATTAGTATTGTGATTTCATAGAAAGTTAGGTCAGAGAATTGCGCAAATTGGTGGTAAAATTGGTAGGAATTGGATGAAACTTGGATAGAGGGCTTTGGAGTTTTGGAAGAGCTCGTGGTTCATGGCGCAAGTCCCAATTCATTAACTACACAAGTCGGCATAATGTTGAGAGGTTGGTACCGACATTTGCAGTTTGGTTCATGGCGGTGGCGATTTTGGGGATAGTAAGGATGTTTCTTGTAGAGATTTCCTGAGGTGATGGATCGATGATTAGCTAAGTGTTGGAGGCTATGACGACTTATTTCTAGAATATGAAGTAGGGTGCTTTGAAGGGAGGACTTGTTTTATGACGGCTTGATTTATGTAGAGAAGTCGGGGCTAAAGCATCTAGGCATGGAGTATTGGAAGCAAGGAATGAGTGGAAGAAAACTTAGCCATAAATTGGCTAAGTGGAAAGGTCGGTGCCAAGTAGAGAGGTTGGGGCCGAGTTCTAGGGTTAAGCTTAAATGGGATGAATCTTCTAAAAGGTGAAGTAGAGGTCCTGTAGATCGCGCTGGAGGTTATGCTTGTTCGTATTAGGTTGGGTGATGATATAACAGTATGATGAAAAGCTGTGGTCTTCATATGTTGGTTCATGTTGGGAGTAGGCTTCGAAAATGGCGACTCAACAAAGGGGGTTGGCCATAGGATCGAGGAATTTGGAAAGGTTCCTCATGAATAATGGACACTGGATTGAAAAAGAAGGGCTCGGTATCCAAATGGAGCAAAGATGGGCTTGGATGTATGTGTTAAGGAATCATTGATGCTCGGAGTGTTTTCTGTTGTACTCAAAGCAGGGGTATTGTAAATGGGGATGCCATGGGTCAGTGAAGGGACATATATACCCTGGACCTATGGCTTTGGGTCTAGTGTCCAGCTTTGGGCTGCGAGACACGTATACAGCTTTGGGATGCGAGATACGAGAGTACGACGGAGAACTTGGATTTCCATTAGTCCCTGGTAGAAAGGAGGCCATGCGAGCTATCATATATTCGGAGCAAAGAAAGTGATAGTTAGGATTGTTTGATGGATCCTACAGATGCTATGGTTGGTTTGGTTGCTCTCTTTAGTAGGCTATCACTCATAGGTATCAGGGGTAGTCGGTATTGGAGATAGGAATACCTGGAAGAGTGATATCCTTTATCCAGTTTGTGGTATATCATTATGATATTGTAGAGTAGCATATTATAGTGTTGTATGCTAACACTTTGGTTGTAAAGACATGTCAGGTATGGTTTGTGTACTCTTGTTCCGTACCATATTTACCTATTTAGAATTTTGAGACTCTTTTACCGCTCACACTAGACTATTGTCTGATCGAAGGTTTTATTCTTTGCCTCTTATTATCGTAGGTGCTTTTAAATGATTAGACTGGATATCAGGTCTAGATGATGCAGTATCTGTTTAGAAGACGAGCTGGATGGAGCTATCTCGTATTATATACATATATGGAGTTTACGCTTATTCTACTGGGCAATGCTATAAAGCCCATGCAGTGCTTTCTTATTACTATTTGTATTAGAGACGGTTGTTGAGTTTGTGTTTCCGTTGTATAAACTCTACTATTGATGTACAATCATGTGGATTTTATACTCTAATGATGATGGTTTGTTCACATTGTTATTACTGTCTCTTCTGTTATACCTATGATGCTATATTTTATCCATGAACTATGAGATATGATAGGTTATATGGTATATTGGTTCACTCTAAACCCTGATGATTGTCCTATATCAATCGGGCATGACAGCAGCACACTATTTATATACTATTGGTGCTGGTGGCATTGGCGGTCATCAGAATAAATGTGACCTAACACTTGAGATAATTCAACACACATCCTTTTATTTTCCCTATTTTCACTGTTCTATCACCCATCTCCTAAAAAAAGTAAATCCATCTTCTTAAAAATTAAAAATCAAATGTTGTATTCATAAAAAATAATAATGTAAAACTTAGATCTTTAGACTCGGGTAGCCTAGATCAACACATCTCTACCAATTTTGTAGTGTTCGGTGTTGTTTGGGTTTACTTGGCAGTTGGACGTGAAGGAGTTTGAAACTAATGTTTGGTTTTAGGTAGAGCTTAGCTTTGTCGTGGGTTTCTTTGGGTTTATGGAGGAGAGTGGTAGCTAGTGGCCGAATTGAGGGAAGCTCGGTTGTTCCTAGTTGGATGTGTTCGTCAGGGAGCTATAGCAGGTCATGATTGGTAGCTTTTTTGAGGAGTGAATCGGGTGGAGCGAGGTAGTGTGGAATCGAGTGTATGCACGAAGAGAGATTATTCGATGAAGTCGGAATCTGTTTTCGTGTAGGGATTCGGGAGATTAGTAGTGTGTGAATGCGGCTGTGGTTATGTCTCATGCAGATGGAGGATGTTTGAATGGGAAGACGGTTTGGGAGGGAGATTTGTTTAAAGGGGTAATTAAGTGTGCAATTATATAATTAATTAGTTAAATTAATCTCAATAACTTATAAAATGAGTATCTTATTTATACGAGGTCCAATTGAGACGCGGTCTTTTGTGTTGCGCTCGTAATGACGATAAATATGCGATGGAATTGGTTTCGTTAAATTTGGAGCAAGTGAAATTTTAGGCTAAACTTGAACATTGTTTTATTTTTAGTTCATACTGGAACGCCTAAGCGTCCGTTTGAATTTCGATGAGTTAAACTCACCTTTTTGGATAATCGGTTTAATAAACAGTAGATAAAATTTAATGTTTGTGTTTAGATGAATTATTGGCTTGGTCTGGTTAAATATTCGCTTTTGAAAAGTGAATTACATTTAAAATGATATACAAAGAATTTTATAGAGCAATTTGGATTTCTCGTTGTTGTGATTTTTAATTCCAATTATGCGTCGGTTGATTTTATTTCATTTATACACCTGTTATAAAAATTGTTAAATGCTGAAGTTTAATATTTTGGTCATATTGGATGTCACGTCGACATATGTTAAAAATTGAACATTTTTAGTTGAAAAAAGTAGTAATAGCATTGGGTAAGTGCTATAGTAGCTATTTGCCTTATTATAGTATTTTGAAATACTATTAATTGTTGTTTTGGCTTGGAAATGGTTTTTGATTTTAGTGAATGATTTTTAAATATAATTTTTGGTAATTTCCATGATATTTTATTAAATTTTTTTTTTTCACTTCTCTATTTCACTTTAACCTTTTTATTTGTCTTTTCTAAGTATAAGGAAAGTTTTTAAATTATTTTGGAAAGTATCTATCTTTTTATAGAAGCTATAATAATGATGGATGCATATTTTAAAGATAATAAAAAGGGCTCACCTTTATTCTAAACCGGAGATAATAATATTTTGGAATAAATATTTGTGAACGTTTTATTTAAAAATGTTGTAATAAAATAAAAATTTATAAAGGGTATTTTATAAAGGAAAGACAGATTTTTAAGTGGTATTTTATAAATAAAAGGATAAGATTATAAATGGTATTTTATAAAAAGAAATATTATCATTTGATAAAATGGAGAAATAAATCGTAGTTGTGAATTTATTGTAATATATAGAATGATCATGTTATAGGAAGTATATGATATTTATAATTATAGGTGAACTTTTGTTTTATATTTAGAGTTTGGTTTTTTATTTGGAGTTTGTTTTGGAAAGAGAATTTTGCAATTATATTAAGGAATTTATAAAAGGACTTCTATAAATGAATTTAGAGTTTTTATAAAAAGTGTTACAAATAAATTTGGGGAATCATAAAATGATTTTTACAAACGACTATTTTATAAAAGAAATTTTATAAAGAATTTTATAAAAGTACAAAGGATGATTATAGTGAAGTTTATTAAATAATTTTGGAGATTTATAATTATGTTTATATATTTATGAAGGCAAATTTATAACTTATAAATAATGTTTCATAAAAGGAGTTTGTAAATATATGGATTTTTATAAAATCATATTATAAAAAGGGATCTATAAAAAGACTGAGACCCAATTTCCATAAATGACAATTTTAAATTACAGTGGTATGGAAAATGTTCACTACATACTTAACACAAAATTCTAGAGTATGGAAACTCATCTCTATCTTGAGAATTAGAACGTGTATCGAGGTTAGAATTGTTTTCTAACTCGTCAGATTTCAATGTTAATCAAGGGAAAGTACTGTTTGAATTCAGAAAGTGCTGATAAGTATATTTGATCTGGTTTCTATATGATCTATTTACATACACAAAAAGGAAAGTGTCTGGGGTTATTGTTATCAATGTTTTAAATGACATTTGTTTTAACCTGATTAAGTATGGTTTTGGAAATGAAATCTTTACTAATATTTGTCATATACTTATACCCTTGAGATAAGTATATGAGTATATTTTCTAAGTATTGAAAATGTGAGGTTTTGTGAATATACTTACACTATTGACATAAGCATATAGGAAAGTTTTTTTAAGTTTTTAAAGTGAAATGTTTTGTGAGTATACTTATACAGTTGAAACAAATATATCAATATTTTTTCATGTATTGAAAGGAGTAGAGAAGGGTTTATGAATATATTTGTAAAAGTATTTTAATACAAGAATTTACAAAGTGGTTTTAATTAATGAAGAGATTAATTAAAGATACTTAATGGATACTTATATGCATAACCAGTGTTATTCTCCTTATGGAATTAAATCTTTGGTTGAATTGTTTGTTATTTGATAGTTAAATAACTGACTATTAAAACTTGGCCAGTTTTAAAAACTATCATTGTCGGTTCAGATAGACCGGGATTAGATATATTATCTGAAAACCACTTTGAAACGGCATAAGTGCTCGAATTGGAGATATCTTGAAGGTAATTGAAGATAGAGTTCTTTGAAGTGCAAGGGCTACTTGCTACAATCCTAAGGGTGATTCTAAAAAGAAAGTAGTAGAAGTAGTGCCTTCAGTTTGTTTATATCATGAACAACTTGTATGGATGAATGTTGGCATTGCATTGTTGCTTGGAGGGAAGTGGTAGCATTCCAAGTGGGATTCCCTAAAAAGGAAAATGTAGCCTTTAGCCTCACCAACCGAGAATGACTAAACAAGGGGATATGCTTCAGGGCTATAGGGTTCGCTACCATTAGGGTATGTTATCACCCTTTTAGTGTGTATATATATACATACATACATACATATATATATATATGGATTTGGGTGTGCCTGAGAGCTCTTGGGAAAAGGTTGCAAAGCAACCGGGGTGGTGACATATTCGGTACTATCCAGTAAGGGGTAGGCTGGTCCTTATTCGTAAGGGGTCTAAGCGAGGCTCTTGGTACATTTTCTAGAGATGTACCGTGGCTAGTGGTACCCTAGTAGCCTTGTCATTGTATGGAATCCATTCTCTAATAAGCGTCGTATGGACTAAGTTGTGCCCAACTATGCTAGAACGTGAGATGTAAGCATTCCAGCTATATTCCATATTTATTTTAAACCCTAGACATTATTATAATATAAATGGATTTCTTATAGAAATGGTTTGGTTATCGTAAGGAGAAAACTAATCCGTGTTTATGTGCGACGTGGTTTTATGAGACACCTTTATTTTTGAAAGGTTTTATAAGATTAAAAAATCAATTTGAAGTGTGTTTCTCACGTTGGTTTACTAGATTGACCCAGGTGTTATTTTCTTATAATGCTCGGGTCAGACTGAGCATATTTTTAGGTTCAGTTTTTGATGCTTTGGAGCTTCAGGAGATGAGCTGATGCCTCCAAGATGTATTTATGTATATTTGATTTTTGCAACATTAGTTGTTTATATTTATCAGCATTTGTGAGGACATGTTGTTATAACTGTCCAAGTTGATGATAGATTTGTTTACTCTGATTGATGTATGTGTATTAAAGTTTTCCTTTCTAAAGATCTATTGTATATTATATATTACTCGTTATGTTGTGAGATTCTATTCTGTTTTTTTTATTTCCCCCAACAATTTGTCTTTTCGGCACTTGAATGCTCGGCACGTGAATACCGTGGATGTATTAGTGTCGACTTTTAAGAATCGAAAAGGCGGGTCGTTCCATACATGATTTTCTAGTATTAGTAGTATGTTAGGATATGTTAACTTCTTGGTTATAGGAGAGGAGAAAAATCAGGTATGATTCCCTATCCATTGGAACGAGTTTACTTTACTTATTTATGGACATTTTGGATTACCCTTGAGCCATGTTTGTTTAGAGGACCGACTGTATCTTCCTGTTTATATATGTATATAGTTTTGATATGGTATTTTGAGATTGTTCCCCTCATACCAGGCTTTGAGTCTGACCCTCGTTTTGTATTTGTCTGTTTATGTCACGACAACTCTCGAGTACTCGATTGAGTAGTTTGGGAGTCATGTTCTTTTTGGCAGGGCTATTATGATAATGGTAACCATTACCATTTGGTAAATACCATCACCGTACAGTTTTTATTTGTAAGCTAAAATTGCTTACCATTATTATTACCGATTGGTTGGTATACCGAAGTCTGGTCTACTAATAATCTGGTAACCATTACACTGGTAATGGTAAATTACCATTTGTCCATCAAATTTCGTAATTTGACATGATTTTACACTATAACACATCTTCATTATACTATTTATAGCGTTGCTTAATAAAAAACATAAATGAGAAAGAAAAGAAGTGTATTTAACATTATTTCACTTACTTGCTGAACTAAATTTAATCATCCTTTTGGTTTTAAATGCTTGTAATAAAGCATATCATATGAATATACATGTGTTTTAAATTGATTGGTAAAATTACAGTTACCGTTGGTTTGATGAAATGTTACCGATAATTTACCATGTAAAATGGTAAATTTATAGTTACCACACCGATTAAATTGATATACCAATTCAATCAAAATTGGTTATCGATTGACTGGTGATGGTATGGTAATGGGAAATCTATCGTTACCATAATATCCTTACTTTTAGGGATAGGCTAGCAGGATATCAGGAGTAATTTGGAGGCAAGGCGTTGGTGTTTTGGATATATATACTTGTGATATAGTAGTATATGATAGACATGTATTAGTATATATGTTTGTACCAAAATTGGGCACAACACTGAGATAAAATGAAGAAATTAAATGGAAAAGGAGGATTATCTAACAAAAACTCCAAAAACAGATAATGTAAACAATAAAAATGCACATAAACATAAGAATTTAGAGTGGTTCGGCATATTGCCTACGTCCACTATGAAGTTGATCACTTTATTGATGTTTCTTTGATGATTACAATTGATTGCAGCGGATTACAGCGATTTAAAGCTATGAAATTTGAGTACAACAGCAGTAATGGAGGTTAGGATTGGATCCGGTAGAGTCTGGGCATTGGAGCGTCAAAAAGATCCCTTTTTATGTAGGCTCTGGGGGGTCTATTTATAGGTGTAGGAGGCTGATATTTTGCTCAGATCTCGGGAGACTTCTTCTGGCACGTGAGTGGGCCCACGCGACCAAGCCTGTGATGTTTCGGCTCGATCCGTGATCGATATGAACGAATTTCGTATCGATCAAGATTTCATCCAATGTGGTCGAAACTTGGTGTGAATATTCTTTAGCACGTGCGGAAGCTCATGTGAAAATTTGGTGTCATTTGGACTTGTGGATCTCAAGTTATGATCGATACGAAATGGGGACTTTCGGCAGACAACACAGTTCGAATCGATCATTTTGACTCGATCACTTCGAATCGATGATTGCATGTGATCAGGTGGTGATGTGGCGAGCAATCTTCGGATCGATTCACCTTCTTCGCCGAGTCGACCGAGTCGTTCCTTGAACTTTGCCTTATTCGTATCAAAGGCCGTCGCCCTAGTTCGAGTCGATCAATAACATCCTCGTTCGTATCGATCTGTAACATGCCTTGTTCGAAACGATGAAGATGGCTAGGTCGTATCGATGATGGTGGCTCTGTTCGCATCGATGAAGGTAGCTCTTGTTCGTATCGATCAAAGTTACTTCGACTTGATGGATACGAACAAGCAACATTGTGATGGATACGAATAGTGTAATGCTCGATGGATACAAACAGAGGTCCTCCGATGGATACGAACAGTGTGAGTCGATGGATTCGAACAAAGGTACGTTGATGGATGCGGAGCTGATCAATACGAACAAAGACTTGTCGATGGATGTGGAGCTGATCGATACGAACAAAGACTTGTCGATGGATGCGGAGTTGATCGATATGAATTGTGGCTTTCCGATCGACACGAAGATGATCGATTCAAACTGTGGCTTTCTGATCGATACGAAGCTAATGGATTCGAACAGAGGCTTAGCAATGGATACGAAAATTGAGTTGTTTCCTTGACTTCGTATCGATCGTAACTCGAGCATACGAACTCGGATTGACTTGAAATTTGGAACGTTGACTTTCATGGCTTTGCTCGTCGTGTCTTATCAATTGTAGCTTGATCCGGACTAGGACGAAATTCGTCGATATCCATGGTGAGCCCACGTATAACCGATCTCTAAGACGAACCGTTAGTGGTTTCTAGTCAAGTTCTTGGTGTCACGGCCTTGCCAAAAGGCAGGATAACATTTGCCCCCCAAATTACGTCTTGTGGAAACATGATGTGCTTTGAAATGCTGCAATCTTCATTCTGAACAATTATCGCCTTTTCGCTAAAAGTTGTAATCTTTGACTGATTTTCTCGGTTATGTGAACCGTTGATTGTCAACTGTTGTACCCTGTACTGTTGTAACTGATTGCTGCTTGACTGGGATTAGCTGTTTGTTGTTGTAATCGCTATCAGATAAGTATCCAATTCCTGTGAATGTTAAAAATTGAATATTAGTCCGACGTGTATGCATATATGTTAATCTGATTCTCGTTAACGATGCACGTTCACGAGTCGTTGTCAGTTTATCTCATATCGAATTCTGTATCGATCCTCTCCTGAACCGATGTGAAATTCGAATTGTAACAATGATCAATGGTTTTTTTGAATGTTCCTTCGTAACGATCCTTTCATGAATCGATATAAAAGGTTGAAATATTGTCTTTGCATCAGTATACATCGTATTGATGGATACGAATTGAACATTTCGCATCGATGGATGTGAGGTTCGATGGATACGAAACGATCATTCGTATCGATGGAGTTCAATGCCTTCAGAACAGCCCTCGTTGTGTATTTCGAATCGATGGACCTTGTGTCGTTGGATACGAATAGACAATTCGTATCGATGGGTACTGGCTTCTGGGAGCTGTGATTTAATGGATTCGAACTGCACAGTTCATATCGCTGCATCGGGGATGGAGTCGAAAATGATCGATACGAACAATGGCTTCATATCGATGGATTAGGGTGACTTAGAAAAGCCTTCGTTGGCAATTTCGCTTCGATAAAGGCTCGAGTTGATCGATTCAAATAGCTTGTTCGAATCGATTCAGTGGTGTCATTTTGTAATCGGTCGAGTTCACTGGGATGTGAATCGCCTTTTACCTTCACACTCGAGTCCGTATAAATACTGTGGACTTAGCTATTTTTCACTTTTTACTTTTTACTTTTGCACTCCGTCTTCGTATCGCTTCGAGTAGAGAGAATCGAAACTGCTTTTGAACCAAAGAATCCATCGATCCTTCGAACTGATCGTTTTAACTAGGTAATTAAATAATCAAAATACTCCCAAGACGATGAGACTCGAGTTCGAACGCCGTTATGCCCACGATCGTCGCCAGTTCCGGTGTTGGCGATGCCGGAGTTGGGTCGAAGTGAGGTTAAGGAAGGATTAATGGCGCTTGCATCGATCGGAGAAGAAGAAGAGACGACAGATTCAAAATAGTTAGTGGGCAGCTTTTTGGCCTTAATCTCGTATCGATTGAGGAAGAAAATGTCTTGTCTTGTATCGATCCCGATGGGAAATCTCGTATCGTTACCTTGCTTTGGGCTTCGTATCGATCATGGAGCAGTTACTTAGCATCGGTTGTTTCGAAACGATACTGATTGATATGAAATAGGAGTCGAATGATCGATACGAAGTAGACGTTTTGTGATCGATACAAAGTAGATGTCTCCTGATCGATACAAAATAAATGTCTTATGATCGATACGAAACTACTGAGCTCCGATCGATTTGAAGCGTTGACCCTGCCGAGCGATACAAGAACACAGGCCGCGATCGATACGAAATGAGGGTTTCGAACCGATATGATCTAGCTTCAAGGCGATTGATTCGAACTTGTTTCCTCAGGTCTTCGATACGAAATTACTAAACATATGACTCCGATGAGCTTCATCCTTGCATATCTGGACTTAACCGTTAACCTGCATATTTGACTGCCTATCGAAGATCGTCGATGGAACTGTAACTTAGCAAAATTCTAACAAACTTTAACTCAGATCGGTCTCTGTTATCTGGATGGCACGGTTGTGACGGTCAGCGATGACGGTCGTTCCGACTGAGTTTCGAAGTCTTATCGTTTACATGCTTTCTTTAACTCTGTAGAATTTTTCAAGTGATATACAGCACTGCACAACACATTCACACACTTTACATTGGGGGAAGCGCGAGTGTTATTTTTGTCTAATGATGGTTTCTCATAAGCTAGTTAGTCATGGAACCTTCAAGTTCACAACAGCAGGAAGTTCAAGGTTCAATTCCTTCAATAATCGAGATACCGGCCATCGAGGCCGAAGTCATAGATCCGACTCCGAACGAGTTTCCAGGCGCCCAGTTCATTTGCAATCCACAATACTCTGTGCCGTCCGGCATTTTTGAAGATATGCTGGGACGGATTTGTTTAAGACATGGCTTGTCGCTTGACGACGTATTACTGCCAAGGCCAAGTGATAGACCACATGCTCCCCTGGAGGGGTTTACTGCTTTCAACCGTCATGCTTGCAAAACGGGGAGACTTCCTCCATTTAATCAATACATAAGGGAAATGCTGTCATTCCTTGGAATCGCTTCATCCCAGCTACACCCCAACGGATACGCCATATTGAATAGCACTTTCATTTTGTTTATGGAAATTCTCTTTCGACCACCAAAGTCGATCGAGATTAGATATCTCTTCAATATTAAAAGTCGCGGAGACAACCCTTCTTTCACATTCTTGGAAGCGGTTAGGAACTGTCAGATTGTAACGGGGTCCTGGGGAAGGCTGAGTTACTTTAAGACAGAATGGTCCTATGTTCGATGCCTCCTGGATTCGCTAGGCGATGGTTGGATAGACGTAAGTGTTGCAGTCTTTCTCATGAATTATCAAGACAATAGTAATCGTTCTCAAAGCTAACATACTTCACTTCTATTACAGCCGCAATCTCACGACCTGATGGTGGGTATTTCAGAGAGTTAGTTTGGATCCTCCAAGCAGTTCCACGTGAAGAGAGGAACATTGACTCGGTTCTAACCGGCAAAAACTTGAGAATTGTCTGGCTGATTGAACGGAGGCAAAGCATAAGGCTGGAAGGGACACTTAGAGCGGTCTCAAAGATACAGACAAAACACAAAGCGCCCAGTGTCGTAATAGCTGAAGAGGTTGATCCGGAGAGAATGCCCACTAATAACGAACTCCAAGCTAGGCCTTCTTCAAGTGTTCAGGATTCAGGAGGAAGGAGAAAAGGCAAGGCAGTTGCTCATAAGCATTCTAAATCCATGAGATTGAAATCCATGGTTATGTCTTTGCCTGTTCAAGGGATTAGAATTTCGGAGGCTCCACCCCCGCAAGTAGAGAATCCTTTCGACGGGCTTGCTGATATTCCGATTCCGGATTATGTGTCGTTTCAACACGACATCGGGATGGAGGAGCTTGACTGTGCTCTCGATCTAAGCGAGTCGCTTGCTATGAGTGCGGCCGATATTTCTGGTTGGTCGGGGGATTGCACATACATACACTTCACTACACTTCATGATTCATAATCGTAAACCATCCAATCCAAGAGGTCACTAACTTTTCTTTCGTTTCTAACTTTCAGGTATGATGTCCGTGAGAGGATCAATGTTTGGGAGCCTTCGCTCGGTTCGAAAGTCTTCTTCTTCTTATTATGATTCCCGCAGGAGAGATTCGGATAGAGACCGCGATCGCGGGTACTCTAGTCAAGAGAGGTACGAGCGGAATAGGGACAGAGAATATAGACATCGATCTAGGTCTCGCTCTCCACCTCCTAGAATCCCATCTCCACCTCCTATTCAGACTTCATATCCACCAGAGCCTCCATGACACCAACCGTCTTCTCACACTTCTAGGTCTGAGACTCATCGTCAGAGGGCTGATACTATAGCTCCCATAATTGCAGAGCAGGTCCTAACCGAGCCCACGTGGGAAGGGGCTATTAAAATCGCTCAGCAGAGGAAAGAGTTCCCAAACATATGCTTCGACGGCTATGTCTTTCCTCCTCATTTAAAGAGGATCCCCTCGGAGGCCGAAAATACAATGCATGATTATATTCATGATATATACTCCTAGTATAGAGAATGGGTGAAGGCTGCAGAGAAAGCTTCCATGGTGGCCTTTGAGGGGGCTAAAACTATTGAAAAAATGGAGACTGAACTCGCCCAAAGGGATCGGATCATTCAAGTACTCAATATTGAGACCGAGTCTTCTCGGAAATTTGAAATTAAGGCCACCAAAAAAGTTGATGAAGCGAATGTGGCGATAGAGAGGTTGACGTAAACACACGTTGCCTTGGTGGAGGAGATGGGCCACCGAAATACTACAATCACCACCGAACGGGATGCGGCGGTCAAGGAACTCAACGAGCTTAAGGCCAAATTCTCTGACATGGCCAAGGAAAGGGATGATGCGAACAACGTAGCCCAGGAAGCGTGCGAACAGGCTGTCTTGCTCCGGGGTGAAAGGGATGTGGCTATGGCTAAGGTCCGCGAGGTGGAGACTGAGGTTGAAGAGAAGGTGAAATCGGCAGAGTCCAGGCTAAAAGCCGATATTGAAGACCTTCTTGTTGTTTACAATGCTAACGTGCTGAGGCACAGGGGTCTAGCCTGGCTCGATGATTATCCGATACATCTATACAATGCCTGGGGCCGATTAGTTGAGGAGGAGAAAGCGGTGCATCTGGGTGAGTCTTTTGATGAGTTCGAGCTTGAGAACCGTCTGTTGAATGAAGATGAACGAAAGATTCTCCATGAATCTATGATTTCTTATGAGAAGGAGAGACTCGGCACCCAGCATCTAGAAGTAGGAGAAGGCTCTAGGGTTGAACACCACGATGCAAATCTTGAACTTCCAACGTCAACCCAGCCTTAATCTCTGCCTGTGGTTGATCCCCAAGTTGTTCCTGCTTATAATCCGGATCAGCCGCAGATGTCTCTGGCTACAGAGCAAGTCGTTGAAGTCGTCCAGCCGCTTATAAGCAAAACTGAGGAAGGTACTCTGAACATTCCACATATCTGTCTCAGGTCGAAATTTTCACTTGAATTAAGTTCTAACAGTTCTCTTATTTTTTATCCAGTGATTGATGCTACACCGGTCGCGCCTCCTGTCACTCAAGAATCACATCACATGCAGGAGGCTATCGTTACCGAAGAGACCACTGTAACTACAACTGCATCGCTTGATGATCTACAGGGAAGCACGCTCGTCTTTGATGAGAAGATGATGGAAGAACTCTTTCGCCATCAAAGCGATCCTTTTGCTGACCTGCCATTTGTTATGGGTAGAGACGCTCCTGCTACAAGCTCTTCGATGCCAACTATTGATGCCCCCAGCGAGGCCCGAGCAATTAATGAAGGTGAAATATTGGCTGAAATCGACACTGAAATGGAAGCAGCGGGTCGTGGTGGCAATTTTGGAGGTGGAATGGCGGCACCTAGCCCAGCTCCGCTTAGAATGATATCGCCCGGCGGTACAGTTTTTAACACTAGTGTGTCCATTCCGCCTCCTATAGTTGATCCTGTTCCTCCGACTCCGCTAGTAGGCAGTATCCCTATTCATTCGAGCTCGGAGGAGGACGTTGAGATTATGCCCCTGCCTGGAGACCGACCACCGAAAAGTAAAGGCTCAAAGAGGAAAGGTAGTGGCGTCTCCAGCGGGTCTACACCAAAGAGGAAGCCGAGGAAGAAGTAGGCTTCCTTGGTTTATTTTGATTTTCATATTGTTGGCCGTGTATAGATGCGGGTTCGGCCCCTGTTAGTAGGAATTTTTTGGGAACAAACTTGTACATGAATTTCTTTCACAAACAGTAGAAATGAAACTTTTCTTTTTTGGCTTCTTCTCAGTTATTGTGTATTCTCTTAAGTGTTCCTTTACTTGAAATGCACTTGTGAAGTTTCAGCTTAAGAGTCAAGTTTGTCTTCGTTTGTCAAGTCCGGAAACTGTGGACACGATTTACGACCGGGAAGTGAGTCGAATTTTTGACGTCGCACTACTTCAGTCAATGGTCGATGCTTAAGTCCTACCCCCCAGTCTTGGGGATGAATTGTTGAACATCAGCTAGCGATTGCATTTCACTTACAACACATTGAGTCTAGTGCTGCTGAACGGATGTTTGGGACAAGTGGAGATTGAGTGGTTCAACCCCACTCGTTTGAGTATCGATGATCATATCCGCACTCTGGGGATTCTCATTTGCTTACTGGCGGTTGGTCACGCAGGCTTAAGTTTTAATTATACGTCCGCGTTCTGGGGACTCGAAATTGATATTTATACTCCTACTCGCACTCTGGGAGTTCGGAGTTGGCATTTATACTCTGTTTCGCACTCTGGGAATTCAGAGTTAATGTTTATACTCTGTTTCGCACTCTGGGAATCCGGTGTTGATGTTTATACTCCAACTCGCCTCTGGGAGTTCGGAGTTGGTATTTATACTCCAATTCATGCTCTGGGAATTTGGAGTTGATGTTTATACTCCGTTTCGCACTCTGGGAATCCGGAGTTGATGTTTATACTCCGACTCCACTCTGGGAATTCGGTGTTGGTATTTATACTCCAATTCGCACTCTGGGAATTTGGAGTTGATGTTATACTCCGTTTCGCACTTTGGGAATCCGAAGTTGATGTTTATACTCCGACTCGCACTCTGGGAGTTTGGAGTTGGTAAACAGATGATTAGTCACATCTGCTGTATGTTTTTGGATTTCGCTCGCACTCTGGGAACGAAAGGTGTATCAAAATCGTGGATGGTCAGATCACATCCACCCTGAGTCAACAAGCGAGGTCGTTAGATGGGCGGGTCCACCCTCCTCAAACTTGGTTCAGATATGGACGAAGTCGTTAGGTGGACGGATCCACCCTCTTCGTAGACGTATTTTTATACTCTGGTTCGCACTCCGGGAATCTAAAGTTAAGTGAAGGATTGTCGTGTATCAATCCCTTTTTGACTTTGGTGTGATGGCTTGTCCCCGAGCTCGGGTTTCACTTAGCGAGTGACTGGTTGCATCACAGTCACTCCCTATTTGAATAAATCCCACCGTATGGTGAAACTTAGCTCTCCGTGCATGGTGACGTTCATATGAAGTATTTCAAGTAAATCACAGCTCTGGCCCGAAGAGACTGCATTTTGTTGCTGAAATAAGAAAATATGGCAAAGTCAGTTTCCTTATTACGAATTCTAATTTCGAAATGCAGAAACAAATTTCAAAATGGAAAATAAACTAAATGAATAAACATAGCCTATTAAGTGTAGTAGCGACGAGGACTCTCGCTGTTCCAGGCTCTTGGCAGAGAAGGTCCGCCAACGATCGCTGACTTAAATGTGTCATTTTCGGGCTTTTGTTTGATCACATATGGCCCTTCCCATGTTGGTTTCGCGTGCAGAGACATCGGGAAGATTCTCTTGTGGACAAAACCACCGAGTCTGAAGGTTTGGGGTCGGACTTTGACACTGTGCATCGGGGGACTTGATTTCGGTACGCGGCCGCTCTCGAATCAACCAGATCCCCTTGAACGACTCCAACTCCATTGGCGATAGGGAATTTTAAAGTTAAACACCACGGGGCAATAACAGCCCTAAATTCAGCAAGGGCCGGTCGGCCCAAGAAGGCGTTGTATGGCGAATCTATGTTCAATACAACAAATTGCAACGTCCGGACTCTCCAATGTTCTCCAGTTCCCAGCTCCACTGGTAGTTCCACTATTCCAGTGGGTATAGTAGCGCTCCCATTGAAACCATGGATTTGAGATTGAAAAGGTTTCAAATCTTTGGCTTCCATTTTCAGTTGGTCATAGGCTTTCTTAAATATTATATTCACAGAACTTCCACTGTCGACCAGAATCTTTTTCATCCAAGCATGACCTACTTGAGCTGACATGACTAGTGGATCAGTGGTTGGGGCTCCGACCCTGTCATCATCTCTATTTTGAAATACGATATCGTTAGTCATCGTCTTCTGTCGCTTGGTCGGAGCTCTATCTCCCAAATTAATACAACACTCGGGATCCACATGCCTAATAGAACCGACATACGACTCCATTTCCCTCCAGCTTCGGTCTGCTGGATGAGGACCACCACTAACTGCGTTTATCACCAACCTCCCGCCAGTACGAGCGGGTTCCTCCTGTCTTGCCTGGTCTGGCGCACGATTTTGATTTGATGGGCCCGCAACCCCTGACTGCGGTGCTTGCACATACTTATCTAACTTCCTCTCACGGATCAACTTTTCAATGAGGTCTTGTAAATGACGACACTCATTTGTGTTATGACCGTAACTCTCATGGAATCTGCAGAACTTCCCTGTTTGGACTTGTCTTTCCGTTGACGGCTTCAGGGAAGGTTTCTAATATTGCATGGTATTACAATTATGTAAATACACATTTTCCAACGACGTATTCAATGGAGTATAATTGTCGAACATGGGAGCTCTGCGCTGTGGGCCACGATTTTGATCTCGTTTTTCATTTTGATTTCCACTGTCCCTCTGCTGGTTCTATTTATTTTGAATATTCAACTGAACTTTTCCGGAACTCTCCCCGGATTGTTTAACTGCAATGTTACTTTGAATTCTTTCAATGCTGAGCCCTGCGTCATCCTGCTTCCTAGACTATTTCGCATCCTCCCTTCTCAAGAATTGGGCTGCCTTGGAATAGAAACGGTCCAATGACGCAGGCGGCTTCCTAGCTAACCAATTTCCGAACTCGGAATCAGGATCAATCCCCTTAGTCAATGCCATCAGGATAGAGTTGTCATTGGGATTGCTTATTTCTGCACACGCAGCATGGAATCGCTCCAAGTAAAGTCTGAGTGTTTCTCCGGGAGCTTGAGTGAAACTAGACAGAGTATTAACATCTTTAGGCCTTGCTACGTGCAGACGGAATTGTTCAACAAACTTGGTGGCCATCTGGTCAAAATTAGAAATGGATCGTGGTGGTAAACGAGTAAACCACATAGTCACAATGCCCCCCAAGGAAATGGGAAAACTATGGCATTTTACTGCATCATCAACTCTCGCAGCATTCATTAGCCATTCATACTTCAGGATGTGTTGATTGGGATCAAAACTTCCTTCATAGACTGGAAAAGTTGGCATCCTGAAGCGCCGAGGTGGTTTAGCATATAATATGTCATCAGTGAAAGGGGTATGACTCTGGGAGATTCCCTAGTCGTCATTAGTGAGACCCTGACTTTCACGGATCATCTGACGAATCATCATTGGTATATCTGGCATCCGAATATTTAGAGCATGTTGCGCCAAGGTGTGGTCGGGTTCCACAACGTGAGTCTGGACCGGACGCGGTCGACGGTCCGTGCCTTGCCTCCTTAGTTCAACATTTTCTGGGACATAAGGCTCTGGAGTGTGCTCTCGCTGGTTATGATGAGGATCAGCTTGATTTCTAGCATCAACCCCTTGTTCAGTAGTGGTGGTGGTAGCGAGGTTGCCTGTGACATGGTAAGGAGCAGCACCTCCTCGGGATGAAGGTCAAGTATGATGACTAGTGGATGGTCCAGTTCTGGGTTGTCCAAGATTCAAGGCAGGTTGGTGTCCCGTGGCTTGGGTGTAGCTTACATCCAGCCGTGGCACGTATATCGATGATGACCGTCGGATGAGGCGGAACTCTCCGTGGAAGAATAGGAACCTTGATCTCTTCTAGATCTTCTGTGCCTTTGGCAATTCAGCTGGTTGGTCAACTCTGTGTTGGCGCGTAGTTGTTCAGTATGCTGTTGCCGACTCTGGGTCAACTCTTGAAGCAGCATCTGAAACTCTTGTCTGGTGACCGGGCCTGATGGATCTGAAGGTCCGGCGGCATCTTGGTTAGATGGAGGCAATTGCACGGGGTTCTGTCTGTCCCGTCCTTCTTGATTAGCAACTGTAGAAGTAGTTCGTGTGCTTACCATGATGAATTGAAGAACTCCTTTCCCAGATCTGATGCAAATATGAATAGAATGGAAGGGCTTCAAAGTCTAAGATCTGGATCTTCTTCTTGGATTTTTGCAATCCGGTATCGATAGGAGATCCAAAGAGCAGGAGAAAAATTAGATTTTTTTTCTCAGTGAAAGCACCAAAGTATTTGTACCAAAATTGGGCACAACACTCTTCGGAAGTTTTTGAAGAGATAAAATGAAGAAATTAAATGGAAAAAGAGGATTATCTAACAAAAACTCCAAAAAAAGATAATGGAAATAATAAAAACACACAGAAACACAAGAATTTAGAGTGGTTCAGCGTATTGCCTACGTCCACTATGAAGTTGATCACTTTATTGATGTTTCTTTGATGATTACAATTGATTGCTGTGGATTACAGCGATTTAAAGCTATGAAATTTGAGTACAACATCAGTAATGGAGGTTAGGATTGGATCCAGCAGAGTCTGGGCGTTGGAGCGTCAAAAAGATACCTTTTTCTGTTGGCTTTGGGGGTCTATTTATAGGTGTAGGAGGCTGATATTTTGCTCAGATCTCGAGAGACTTCATCTGGCATGTGAGTGGGCCCACACGACCAAGCCCGTGAAGTTTCGGCTCGATCTGTGATCGATACGAATGAATTTCGTATCGATCAAGATTTCGTCCAATGGAGTCGAAACTTGGTGTGAATATTCTTTAGCACATGCGGAAGCTCCTGTGAAAATTTGGTGGCATTTGGACTTGTGGATCTCAAGTTATGATCGATACGGAATGGGGACTTTCGGCAGACAACACAGTTCGAATCGATCATTTCGACTTGATCACTTCGAATCAATGATTGCATGTGATCAGGTGGTGACGTGGTGAGCAATCTTCGGATCGATCCACCTTCTTCGCCGAGTCGATCGAGTCATTCCTTGATCTTTGCCTTATTCGTATCGAAGGTCGTTGCCCTAGTTCGAGTTGATCAACAACATCCTCGTTCGTATCGATCTGTAACATGACTTGTTCGAATCGATGAAGATGGCTAGGTCATATCGATGATGGTGGCTCTATTCGCATCGATGAAGGTAGCTCTTGTTCGTATCGATCAAAGTTACTTCGACTTGATGGATACGAACAAGCAACATTGTGATGGATACGAATAATGTAATGCTCGATGGATACAAATAGAGGTCCTCCGATGGATACGAACAGTGTGAGTCGATGGATTCGAACAAAGGTAGCTTGATCCGAACTAGGACGAAATTTGTCGATATCCATGGTGAGCCCGCGTATAACTGATCTCTAAGACGAACCGTTACTGGTTTCTAGTCAAGTTCTTGGTGTCACGGCCTTGCCAAAAGGCGGGATAACAATATGAGATTTGTATCATATATTATATATAGAATTTTGCATGTATGGAGTTGAGATATTCTAGTTTTCTATATTGATTTTTATATTAGTTACTTCTGCTATTGCAGTCTCATATATAATGTTTATCTTATCCTCTTTATGTATATTCAATATATTATATGTTATTGTTCTGAGAGAGGTTGTATCGATATTCCCTGTTTAGGATGTTGAGCTTTAACTTACCCAAATAGACCATCTTTTGTTGTATTCGAGAGTCGAGCGTTGTCATTCAACATTGACTCAGGGCAGTACGAATGGCCGATCGTCACAAAATTGGTGAAGATATAATCAAATAAAATTAGAATTACCTAAAGATGAAATCAAAGATTTTCACCTTGAATGAAAGAATAACCCCCGATTCGAGTGGATATGCCTTTGGATTTTGCAAGGATCTAGAGGCAAAGGCACCTCGAGTTCATTAATTTTATTTTGATTTGTTTTTGGGAATTTTTCTTCCATGAGAGTATGAAATTTTTGGCCATGATAGAGAGTGCAAGGAGAGCAGAAGAAAAAGAAATTGGCTCTAGAATAAGAGAATTAACGAAAGAGAATTTTGTTTAAGGGCAACATTGAAACCATTCAATTCCCTCCTTTAAAACCTTCACTATTTAATTTCTAGTTAAATCTCATCAAATACTCTCCCTCTTCTGTCATTTTGGGCTGACCATAAAAGGGCAATGTGGGCTTGAAATATTTCCGAAAATAACTTAGCAATTAATTTGTTTAGATCCAATTTAAATATTATATCAATAGCGTATATCGATACGTGCGTAAATAACTTTTATATACGAACTTTATTAAATACTAATGGTATTCAAACAAATGAAATAAAATTTAATAATTAAAATTTAATAATTAACTGAAATATTAATTAATTTAATTAATTTACAATGATTGTAAACAAATTAAATCATGTGATTTTTTGGAGTGTTCATTATGGTTATGCCACTCAAAGGTGTAAACTCAGCCAGCGATTAATATCAAACAATTCAAACATTAACGTTCACATGTCATCTTACCTTGCGGTGTGTTGGCTGAATTTACATATTTAATCAGTAAAATATAATTTTACCGTTATAAGCAGCACCCGATAGTAAGGATTAATTTCACCGATTCTCTCTTTAATACAATATTACATTAGGACTTATGGAATTTGGTTTTAGCCAAAATTCCAACACTGTCCATATTCAGCTTAATTCGTAAACACAAAATCCTTAGTTAAATAATAACAACTGTTATTAATTGCACTACTTCGGCCAAAATCTTAGACTTTAAGTTGATTGGAGTTAACTGTAATACTAACCCAGTATAACTGAGTAGTCGAATTCTCTATTAAATAGTGTTTCACTTCCAATGCTTCATCTCAGACCCAACTATAGTCGTTTGATGGGCGCCAAGCCATTATTTAACTATAATCAAAGTGGAGTGTTCATGTTGAAGTTCAACATTATTCTCAAGTCGAGAGAACTGTGTAATATCGTCACTTTAAGATTCTTTATTTGAACTTAGTTATCTATATATAATAGGAATACCCCAATTTGAAGCTTTTGAATTTACACAAATACCCTTTTAAAAATGCACTGGACCTAAGGATATTTTTGACCATCCTTAACCCACGTTCCCTGCATAATAAACTCCTTCTAACTGTGCCAGGCACAGATTTTTCATCGATTTCTATGGCATCTTTAGACTATTCATTTTGAGATAAAGTGTTGATACGAGATTGCGATGTGCTGAAACCGCTCGATCTTCAGGCCATGCCTACGTTTTTGTAGGTTATATTAAGTAAAACGCTTGGATTATGTATTTTCATATGAGAGGTAATTTTAGTTTCAGAATCACTAATTCTTTTATATTTGTGTTAATGGAGTTTTATATTTCTTCACCGAAAGTTTTCTGCTAGCAATGGAAAAATATGAAGGGTATACAAACTCTCCCTTTCCTTTCCGATTGATAACCCTTTTAAACCCCCCAAAGTCAAATTTTCCTTTCCGACTGATTATTTGTGTTAATGCACTGAATTGCTGCTTGTGCTATTGATTTGTACAGAGCCCAACAATGAATCCCCGTTGAATACTCATGTTGCAGCACGTTAGGTGCATCAAGAAGGTTTGTGATTTCAAACTCAATTTTGTTTTTTCAGATTTGTTACTGAATTGTTTGTGAGTTGTATACGTGAGTGTTTTTTTTGGGATGTGCAGAGTTTAGGAAAATGGTGGAGAAGTTGTACAAATCGAGTTGATATTGCTTGAGTTTGAATTTGCAGCAATGTTGTTCATTTAGAAGCTCTCAATAGTAAGGATCTCCTATTTGTTTTACAAAACATAAAATTGAGTCTCTGTCGAACCTAACATAACCCTATAAGACGCAGCCAACCAGTCTCCTTCACCATCATCTACACGTGTCAGTCTATTCATGGCGTGGATATCCAAGACACGGAAAGCCTTTTACGCTAGAAACTATATAAAGTGGAGATAAAGCAAAAGGTAGTAGTGCAGGTTGTTGTGCAAGTTTAGCTATGAAACATGCGTAACATAAACGGAGAGCTGAGACTGAGAGGTAACCGGGTTATTTTACAATTTTTTATTTTTAGGTTTATCTATTGTTATTTGGACATTTAAGATAAGATGAATGATGTAAGTGTCCTTAAACTAAGTCAAGATGAACTGAAACAGTTTGATTCTTCATATTGCGCAAACTTGCTTTGAACATGTCAGAAAATCTACTTTAATTTTATTTTATACGAAACTACATGTGAAATTACATGTCTTAAAGGTCCCATGTGCTAGCTGGACAGAAGTATGATTTTAGAGCTATATGTGCAGTTGAGTAAATTATGTCAATCTAAAAGCATGTAGACTTATAATGTAGACTTATCATTACATGCCATTCTCATTTTCTCACCTCCCACATATTAATTAATAAACCTGCCACCTCATTCTTTCATTTTCCAATCTTTTGCCTGAAGCATAGAACCTGAGACTCCACTTTATATTTTATCTTCTTTACTCCATTCTGTATTTTATTCCTCCACCTCCTTTCATCATGCTATCGTTTGTCTTCCTCTGTCAGCAACCCGCAGCCGCCTTACCCCTACCAACACCCACTTCACCTTGAACTACCAACCTCCCTTTTGCCCATTACACCTACCCAGAACAGACCCTCCATGGGTCCAGCACCTCCAACCTATGACTACGCTGCCCCTCCCATGCCTAACCAGATCTGCAAACCTCCTACCCGAAACCCAAAGTGCAAAATTATATGTCTTCAGTTGAGCAACAGTTCACATGGTAGCACAATTTAAAGCATCATCTCAGGTTGCAATATATCTTACCACATCAAAAATCTTGCAATCGCTCGAACCAAGTATATTCAAGCTACTGAGAAATTATTTAATTGCAACAATCACACCACCAATTCAAGTTAAGTTTCAGACAAATTCTATTATAACCAGCATGTGATGCGGTCCATATATATTTTACAGGACAAGATATCTAACAATATTTGTTTCACATTAAGGAAAAATAAAATGAAATAAAATTATACATAGGAAACTTTGCCTTGAACACATTGTTGCCAAATAGTCAGGGTGACGTAAATTATTACTGTTATTTTGAAGTTCAATTTTTCCATTTCTAAATATTATGCTAATATTGAAGGTTACAATAAAATAAATGAAAAGTACACATTTTCAGTAATCCACTGTAGTTCTTTCTATAAACCGAGAGACTATATCATGTTATGACCCACTCAGGCGGTAATGGTAAACAAAGAAAACACATCATAACAGGTAGCAGGCACCTACAAGTCTACAAAGAAATTGGAGGCAAAGCCACTGATTTGATGCAAATTGTGGAAGCAAGGACTATGCACCTTCTATAAGTAAGGCCTAAATTTGTTTTATAGGACACAAAACACCATTTACTCATGGCTGTTGTTTGTGCACTGAAATACCAAGATTATTGTAGAAATAGAATGTAGTAATAAGTTCAGGGTACATAACATGTTCAATAAGATTTATCACCGATTGTCAAATAACAAATGTTTCAGAGCTTGGTCGGATAGGATCATGTATTGTTAACCTTACTAAACTTTTTGATTTTTTTATTCTTTTAAGATTTGTCCTTCGTGCAGAATGAAAATAAGGCACTATCATTTTATCAGGAAATGAGTACATAAACATAAGCCTGTTAGCAAAGAATGAAACATAAATAAAAGTTTGAGCAATGCATTAAGTATTCCGAATAGTAGTTATGGTATTTTGTCCTGTTAGGAAGAAGCTTAGTCTTTACTTTGTAGGATTTTAAAGACATATCAATTAAAAGAGAGATTTCTAAGCTTAATAGTAATATGATATAAAGCCTAAAATCATTGAGAGTATTTTATGTTTTTAGTGCAAAGTAGTCAAAAGAACCAAAATATGCAGCAGACGGTTTGAAAATATATAAGTAGATCAGCTTCAATCTTTGAAGTTAGTATCCTATAATGATAAACAAAGTAATTTTACAACCAATCCAAAGTTACATGTAAAACAATGATATAAGGGATTATGTTGACCATACCGATTATTATCAATAAGATTTTTCTCCATTGATATTTTTCTCCATTTTAATCAATGATTAAATGATAAAACCAGTCTATTTACCAATTAATTTAATTGACATAGGCACTCAAAGAGATATGGAGACCAAATTGGAGGATGTATATTATGGAGTTTAAGAGAGCTGTTTATTTCCAAAAAGTTACCCTTATTTTCTAGGTTAATTGTGCATGTTTTTTTTACTATCAATCATGGTAAATTATTACAAAATGATGTTCAAACGTTTATTGCATTAAAGGCTGAGTTAACTCCATTAAATTCAACCAATGTTTTGGCAGAATAAGTTTTTTTTTTCCAATAGAAATCAGTACTTAAGAATATGTGATCAATACTTGAAAATGTGATCAGTACTTGAAGTTGGCAAGTTAACCAATAAATGTAATCCACTCCGTGAATTTGCACTGAATATTTGTGAACGGGATTGCTTTTCTAGAAAAATTTCATTAACCAATAAATTTTACATTAATAAGTAATTAAACTTACCAAAATTGATGCATGCATGTTGAGACAAACGATAGAAATAACGGGACTCCTCCATTCCAATTAAATTAGGTATGTGTACATTTGCATTAATTATTTCCATCCATTACCATTCCGTTTTAACTTTGAACCCTACATCCTAAATTGACCTATATTTTGATTTTGAATTCAATATAAAAATATGACATTGAAGAAGTGGACATTTTAAAGTAAAAAGGGAAAGTCCCTTCTCTTTTGCTTGCACTCCAAAGATAAGTCAAATCAGCAATTAATTTGTGGATTCAAAACTTTAATCAACACTACTGATATAATTAGTGTTGTTTTATTTTATTTTTGTAACATCCTTAATTTTTGATAACACTATTCAGGAAATCACCAATATAGTCCTGTTTTGTAGGTTACATTAAAACGAATTTAACTCACGGTTGTCTTTGAACACGTCCAACGGATGTGCCATACATACTGGTATTAACTAACACAAAACTCTCAAGTGAGTTATTACATAGTTATTCAATAACTATCAGTACGTAACTCCTTGGTGACCCCAACAACCATGAGTAATACACCCTCCAACATTTAGACAGTGTTATGTACTCTAATCTCAACGAACGTATCGATATTCTGTCTCGAAATACCTTGACTAGGAATATTTAAAATAATATGTTATTTTTAATGTGATAAATTTCTTAAGATTACAGCACAATGTAGCTATTATCACATAACATATCATTTAAGGATTTTCTATCTAATATGCTTTAAATTAATTACTTAATTAATCATATCATAATATAACAAGTATGTAATAGAAAAAACACCTTTTATTTTGAACAAGGTTGGTTGTCGAGTTAAATATATGTAACAAATTACCCTAACTCTATCAACTTCCACTTTCATTTTGAGTTAATTATGGAATTTTATTCCAACTCCTTCAATCATTTTTCTCGAAAACTAATCTGGTCCATCCCTTAGTGAATGGGTAAGTTATGTTTTTTAAATTATTTAGTTGTCAATTAACTTTCTCTGATGTTGATAAGCTGCCTTTGTCATATAGAACTTTTTAGAGTATGTTTTTTGACTTTTATTTAGCTTTAGGTTCTTTTACGAAATGTATCACATCATTGTTATCATATGAAAATATCATAGGATTGTCAACATTTGGAATCACCCTTAGCTTAGTTATAAATTTGTGAATTTGTTTTTAGTTCTTTAATTGTGGTGCTATTCAAGGCGATGTACTTAGCATTTGCTTAAATCAGTTATTACTTATTGTTTGGAACATTTCTACCTTAATTTACTTAACTTAAGATTTAATATGAACTTAGGTTGACACACTATACATGGTATCACTATAAGGTTCAAGTCTACACACTCCTTAATAAGGAGTTCATTATTTCTTTAAACAATTCTCTAGTATTTCTTAAATACTTGAGAACACTCCCAATTATCATATAGTAATCTTAATTTGAATTTGATACTTGCTCTACGTATCAATTATATAAGCAAAGTGGGATATTGTAGGGAATATAACATGTATGATAATTCCTATCGCCAATGCATAAGGAACTCATCTTACATGTTCCATATTAAACGATTTAATATAGTATCAGTGTATATCGTTATGGGACATTTTCAACGCCATTTTATACTGATTATAAAATATGACTTTTCAAGTCCTATATTGAGTATTAAACAACCAAACCGAAATGATTTTAATGCAAAAACATCGTCAATAATCATAAGGTTTTTGTTTACTTATAGTTTTAGAAATATTTTAGCACCTAAATCTTTCTTTCATACACGCGCTTCCCCTGCATTTTGATTGAAAATTAAACTACTTAATTTCTTTGTCAAAATACTTGCTTAACTTTGATGCTGATCAAATAATACGTTCTTATCATTTCTTGGACCGTATCCAATAACCCACAAACTCAAAATCGCTCCAACTAACTTCGAGATACTTTGGTTATTAAGTGCAAACATCATATTCTAACTCATTATTTATAATTTTCGTTTCAACATACACACTGAAACTCAAAAACATGTCGAACAATAATTTTGCGAGAAAATCCTAATTAATTTAAGTAGGTTAAACGATGAATTTGTTATGTTAGTTTCAGCAATTGAAATTTACAATGTTATTCAATCAACGTAGCATACCATATTCCAATAGCATTGGTCTTCTTCTCAGAACACTTTTGCGGTCGATGGATCATATCCCTTTGGGTATAACCATCAAAATCATATTTTGATAATGCATCTGGAATCCATTCCGGATTTTTGCATCATGCCATATGGCAGAGTCATTACTCTTAATGACTTATTGACAATTGAGGAAATTCTTTTCTCGCAATTAATAAGAAAATCATAGTTTATCTTTTATGCGCTAGAGTTCTTACTAGACAATCTAATTATTTGTGTTCATTTAGGCTTGGTAAGTTTCACTCAATCCTTTGTAATTAGTTTTATCCTTGGATCATATCCAATTCCATTTTACTATCAATGATTTCTAAAAGAAACTCCCTTGTGATGATGTTGGTGTTTCTTAATACAATAATTGTTTCTCACTGTAATGGAATATATTCACAAACATTTTATGAATTCCTGTATATATGTACAAAACTAATTTGGTTTTTATTTTAGGACACTTATGTTCATCACATAAATGGTCAATCAATATTTATCGCTCCCAACTAATTTGTGGTGGTCCACACAAGACCCCTCGCGAACAAGTATTACTATGAAATCTCTCGACTCACACAACATGTCAACTCCTTAACCTAGGCTATGTAGGAGTTTCTTATATGATTTTGTAAACTATTCTTTGGATGAATTAAATTTAACCTATGTACTTGTGCTTAAGTACAAGACCTTACTGAAAGAGGTTAACTCAACTTCACTCATCATTTATCGTACTTTATCAAACAAAGTCCGATTACTCCTTATTAATACTCATTCTATATTATAGGAAGGACTGACTTTTGGGATGGAATCTTATTCATTTTTTGGTACATTTTGGACTCAAATCCAATACACTCACCTATTCAATCAAATCAAACTGTTTTATTTTCTTTTGCATGTCATGTAATTTACTTTTGTATCATATTCTATGAACTTATCATAGACATACTACATGTGTATCAAATAAACCTGTTCATATTTGCAATAATTCATTTACAAACTAGACGAAGTAGATGGATCTGTTTTGGTTCATTAGACTTTTAATACATCTATCTTTATGTATCAATCCGAAGAGTTCATTAACTTATTTGTCGCTCCCATCGAATCGGTGCTTTACCCTTAATCTTCTGAGATATAATTCATGAGTACTAAATGATCCATAATCATATGATTATTGAACTAGTCTTCAAAGATATGGCTTAGTTCGTAATTTCAAAAATAATTGTTAAAATTTTAAATACTTCTGTGTTAGGTAGTTATTGCTACAATGTCATTATTCCAATAAATTATTTCATAATGAATATTCAAAATATTCATTAAAAAATAAAACTATATTTTTTTCAATCAATACCAAAAATAGTTATCATTTTATAAATAATATTTGGTATATTTACAAAATAATTTTTCGTATCTTAATGCATCCACTAATAAGTATTATATGGCATGCTCTCATTTTTTCCTCTATTACTATAATAGCATATGAAATATGAAGCTTCATTTAAATACTTATTATGGGCTACTTATTCTTTTACTGTAAATAGTTTACAGTCAAGAGTTTTTGATCAAATATCTTAAACTCGTATAAATAACCTTTATAGAAAACAATTTTCTATATTATAACATGATTATAGAAATCACATTTCTCATTAAGTATCTTTTACTATTTTATATAATTCTCATTTCTGATGTCCCATTATGAAGCAGGGATGATAATTCACTCTCTTTATCCCAACTATGCCTAAGTTATATCCATTTTCATGCATTAGCGTTTCTTTCAAATGGTCGAACCATTCAAAGGGAAACCCTTGTTAGAGGATAGTAATGAATTTTTTAAAAAACTGCATTTGGTCATCCTTAACTTTTAAGGATATTGAATAAGTTACACTTTACATAAACTAATCAAATTGACATTTTAGTAATCGAGTTCTTAGATACATCTTGTGCTCTTGGTCTGGTGTTATGTGTAACACAACAAGATCCTTATTTTAATCGGTCATATTGAATGCATGATCTCTCATTATGGTTTACTTGCTTATTTTGAATGAACTAACTTAACTAACATTTTGTACATTACGAGCTACGGCTATTCACCATATAACATTTATATGTGATCGAATACAGATCAAATATCCATACTCTTGTGTTAACCAGACTTTTGACCCGTCTATGTTTGGACTTCTTGGGCAAGTTATACTCGATGATAGACAAGGCATGCAGCTCAGAGAGGTGATCACAAAGACAAGAGAAAAAGCATTGACAATAATGTGAAGCAACGATCAAGCGAAGCTAAGAGATAGACTCTACTGAATATTCTAAGTATGGATTAGTGCTTCCCATAGGCATGGGATCGGATCAGATCAGATTGCTATGACAATGAACAGCTTGAACCAGCAGTTCAACACAACGAGAATCGATCCATATATCTATGAAAGCAACTACGCAAACAACTTTGAAAACAAGAAGCCAACATGGAGGGGAACCCCCCCATACCGATTATAGCATGCCACATGGGCATCTTGACCAATTGGGGTCAATTGCTCCATTATGGGAGTTGGACCTCGAAATTTTTTGGGTGACCTCGTCTACATTTGGAGATTCTACCGGTGAATTTTCAAGAAGATATTCGGTTGTCTATGCCTATAAATACAAGGTTCATAGCTCATTTGAAGGATCTTTACGCTGTTATTTTCTTTATGCTCTATTGTAACTAAGAATTTTGATTCGATCCCTCTGGTGCTCAGAAACTCAAGTGGTTAATAAAGCAATTTCATCAAAGTGGACATAGGGATTTAATGCCAAACCACTATAAATCTGTTTGTTATTGTTTTTTTACTTGTTTCTGCTTCTTTCCTCTGTTTTAATTTTGATTTCTTCATTATTTATCTACATATAATCTATTGGGTGTTTGTACCGACTTTTGGTGCAAATATTTTAGTGCTTCCACTGAGAAAAGAATTTTTAGCCTGATTGGATATCATCATCTACTGGTGTGTTCCAATATCCACGAGATATATCCAGATTTCTATCAATGAGTTTCCATTTCTACTTAGATTTGATGAAGGTCTACAAGGAAGCTCTTAGCCATGGCCAGAGAAAAGTCTACTACTTCTCGTGCTGTTGAAGGAAATGACAATGCTAGTGTTCAACAAGTTGATCAAAATGTACAATTGGCGGCTGCCAATACCCAGAATCCAACAGAATATATCACTAAAGCTGATTTTGAAGTCCTAATGAAGGAACTGATGGATAGTCATTAGCAGCTCAACCAACAAATCCAGGCTAACATCGACCCGATGAACTAGTTGAAAGACCAGCATGGAAAGACAAGGAGGGAGCCTACTCCATATTTAGGATTGGAAAATCCTCCTCATTTGACGACTATCACCAAAGCAGACGCTGCAAAACAGATGCATATGCAACTGAAATATCAGGATGGGATCAGGCGATCGGCCATAGTCGATTGGCAACGATCGGTACCGAAACATCTGGAGGATTGAAACTGAACCCTCTAATCAAGGGGGATTGGTATGTAGCTGGAGGAACTTACTCTAGAGGTGCCATGATCAATCAAAATGCTAGAGCTTAGGTGAATGTGGTTGAACCGCAGTTGAGAGATGACGATAGAACTGCTAATCAGGAAATGGATCAAGAGAAAGAGGAGCCAAGGCAATGTGGCATTGCTCGGAGGCATGAATCGAGTTGTTCATGCGAGGTGGAACACGACTATCATGTGGCACCAACTTTCCAAACAGCGGACTTAACAGCTATGGTAAGGCAGCTAGTGAAAGATAGTTAGAGCTTGACCAATGATGATTGGGGACTCTCCAAAAGTCATACTCTATTCATCGACAACATTCCACATGTGCAATATACGTGGAGGTTCCATATGCCTACAATGCCTGCCTATGCGGGAAAAACTGATCCCAAGCAGCATCTCTTGAAGTACAAATGGCACATGGACTTCACCAAAGCCCCTGATGCAGTCAAGTGTAGGTGTTTTCACATTTTTCTGGATGATGTTGCAGCCATGTGGTTCACCAAGATACCACCACCGTCAATCTCATTATTTGATGAGTTGGAAATGAAGCTCCTGGAGCAGTTCCATATGTATATGACTCCTCCTAAGGATGTAATGTCACTCTCCAGCTTAATCCAGGCACAGGGGGGTCACTAAAAGATTTTCTGAAAAGGTTTAGTACAGTTGTTATAGAAGTCGGTAATATGAATGATGATGCAATACTCATGGCACAGACTAGGGAAGTCGACCCTAATTTTGAGGTTGACGATTGGTTAGCAGGAAAGCCTTCTTCTATTAGTATATTTTCATTGTAAAGGCGGCTTAGTTTCTGAGGAAGGAGGAGACAAAGTGAACCAGGAAGATAGATGTTGCAGGCTCTAGCGCTGAGGGAGTACAAATTAATGTAGCAGTAAAGTAGTCTGGTGGTAGTTTTAGAAACGTTCAGATCAATGTTCAGAACAAACCGAATGAGAAGAAGAAAGGCGGCGATAGAAACCGCGATCGAAGATGGAATTCTGAGAGAGGGAAGCCGAGGACCCCATCATTTGATACATACACGCCATTGAATACTTCGCTAGAGAATGTTTGTCTATCGACCTATATACCACGCAGTGTAGGAAACCACCTCCGAAGGAACTAACGGAGAAGCAGAGACAATCTGGAAAGTACTGTAGTTTTTATGTAAGTTATGGACATACAATGGGCTAGTGTCACCACCTCCGTAACGTTATTGAGAAGTAAATTCAAGAAAGAAATTTGCACCAATTTGTTAAAGCCTCGTAGGATGGCAAGCAAGGGATATCCGACCCCAATCGAGGACAAGCTTCGCCCAGTGCTGAGGAACCTTGATGGATAGTAAGGAGATTAGTTATTAATACCATTATTGGAGGACCACATCCGGTCGATAAAAGCTGGAATGAGATGGAGCATTACATGAACGCTATGAGACATGTTGATATTGAATGTTGCTCGAACACGAAGAACAGTGCTCCGGACAGATGATATCGTGTTTCGGAGTAGAGATGTAGATAAGTTAGAGGCCCCTACGATTGACCCAATGGTGATCTCGGCCATGATCGGCCCCACCTTGGTGAGAAAGATTCTGAATGATTGTAGAAGTTCTATGAACATCATTTTCAAGAAGGCATACGACCAGATGTTACTGGAGCCAAAGAACTGAAACCATGCAAAGCCCGTTTTCATGGCTTTAACCATATTTCAACTGAAGCGGTAGGTTATGTCGAGCTACCATTGGAGTTAGGAGACATTAGCCGAAGGAGAGTGCGGGTGCTGCCGTTTGTTGTGATGGATGTGAACTCTCTGTACAATGCATTTCTGGGCCGATTGTCCCTTGATGAATTCAGGGCAGTAATCGCCCTTTAGTATCTGACCCTTAAATTCCTAATAGAGAATGTGTAACGACCCCGAATTTTATATAAATTTAAATTGATAATTTATTTAATTTTTGAATTAAAATCGTAAAATTAATTGACTAAGTGATGCGAGTTTCCCCGAATTAAAATAAATTTTGTATAAATCATTTAAATTTAAAAATATTATAAAATATTGTATATATGTGAATGTGTATATATTTGGGCATATATGAGTAAATTTGAAATAATATATATATATATATTTGATTTGAATTTAAATTGTAAATAAATGGTTTAATAATAAATGATAATAATAAATATTAGAATTGATGGTTAATAATAATTTGAATTTATAAATTAAATATGAGACAATAAATATTAAAGTAAAATAAATAATTGAGTTATAAATAGAAATAAATATTTTAAAGTGAAATGAAATACAAAGTAGAAACAACAAATATATGTATATGTAAGTGTAGACCTGGAAGAAAAATGATCAAGCAAAGGAAACAAATATATATGGGAGCTTATAAACAAGACAAGTATGAACAAGACTAAAGAAAGCAAATGGGTAAGTATAAGCTAAAACAAGTCAGCAAATATAAAGTTGAAACATAAAGGACTTAAGTAATAAATGCAAGCCATTACACATCATCTCAACCGAGTTAAAGCTTGCAAAGGCAAGTAAATATGTACGTGTAGTAGTATGATAGAACAAGTAAAAGAAGTATCTTGGTACATATACAAAATAGGCAAAGTAAAGTAAAAAGAAAATATAAATATCATAAGGAAACACAAAGTACTCATGCATTTAATGCTAGCACAAACAAGTCATTCGAAATGTTGAAAAATGTTTTCAGCCTAGGAAAATCTCTGATCAAATACAAAGTATCTTGTACTAGAGAAGAAAAATATATCATTTTGTACAAAACCAATAACATCACACTGTAAACTTCCATTTCTTTATATCTCCCTATTTCTTGTTCGTTCACTACACATAGCAAACCTGAAAACAACATGATAGTTAACAATTCAAACAAGTAAGAAAATATGAAACTACAATAACTCGACTCAGAAATCAAAAGAGGAAGTTTCAGCTTGCAAGAATTCACAGCTTGATTCAACAAAAAGGAAGCTCTGTTCTTTCTTCTTCAAAACTATGAGTAAACTTTTCTATAAAGCCTAAGTTGTTTGATAACCAATTGCATGTGATAATACTTGAAATTTTGTTGAGTAGTATGCTTGGAATGTTTGTTCAGAGGTGATTTCATGTGTATATGTATGTTAATACTGCTATGCATATCAGTGTACCTATATGTATGCTCTATTCTAGTTTCAGGCTTCAAAACCTGGTCAGTTTCCAATTCCTCTCTCCCTGATTTTCTTTAGACTTCAATGAATAAACAAATTATGCTTGTAACAACAAGATTTAGGTTTTTAAAAATATTTTTAAGTAGGAATTAAAGACAGTTTAACTGGGATGTAAGGATTACAGTAAAAAAACTCAAATATATCAAGCTTCCAGTTTGAAATCAGTAACAGTTCTAGATTTAAAAAGCTTCCCTCTGTTTTAACAATAGGTGAGTACACTTCACTTGAAATCAAATCTTTTTATCAATTTATAATTTGGGTTTAATGATAGAGTGGAAAGAACAACCTGAGTGGTTGTTACATAGAAACAAAAAGAATATGCCTGTTTATAGAAATATAAACCTGTACATGACTTGTCTCTGTTTTAACTTCCCAGTGTATACAACACTTCAAAAAATTCGATAACTCTTCCTCTAGTTAATTTTAGGGCAAATGGTCTGATAGATTTAGGTTGCATGTAAGTATATCTGATTTAAAAAAAATAATTATATAAAATATTTTCAAGTAGAAATGCATGAAAGGAATTTACAGTAAATTAGTAAATAATGTAAGGAAATTCGATTTTATTGATTCATGTTTTCTCCTATATGAATGAAATCGATTTGAAAAACGATGAATTTTGCTAGGTTCCTCTCGATTTTTTGGTTGAGTATTGATGGTGCAGTTCGAAGATGATCAGAATATGGTTTTTGGGTTAATTCTGGTGATCGACGAACTCGGGGAAGTCAGGGTTTTTGTCGAAGCTTGAATGATGATTGGCAATGTCAGGAAAAATGGTTTGAGTGACGATTATTCGTCGTGGCGCCGGAAATCGATAGAACTAGGGTTTAAAACCCGGTTTTGCTTGTAGATGATGTAGAGGCTTTTGCGACGTCTGGGTTGGGTCGGATTTGTTCGCGATGGGGGGAGGATCGGAACTGGAAGGGGTGACGAAGCTACGGAGAAGTCGGCAGGGTTCATCATGGTCGGGATCGATGGTGGTGGGGGGAATTTTCGATGGCGATGGTTCCAGCCATGGTTGATTTGGGTTCGATTTCACTTCGTTGAATAATTCGTCGACGTAGGTAGTCGCATTATTAGGTGAGGTCGACTTTGATCTGTCGATGATCAGGAGGTTGGCCAGAGGTGGTCGGGGAGTTGTGCACTGTGCACACGTGCACGTCGTTTTTGGAACGATTGATGCTACGGGGAAGTTCGAGTTATTCTCGAGTCGTTTGCGATATTGACTCGAAGAACTGTGGGTATTCGAATGTCTCGGGGCATGTCTCGAAGCAGGGGTCGGGATGTACCCGAAGTAAACGATTAAATAGTTTTTTTAGTTTAAATAAAGGTAAGTTTAAAAATTTTAAATAAAATCTAGTTTAAATCTTTTCTTAAATAAATTTCTTTTATACATAATAAATGTTGTTTAACATTTGATTTTTAACTTAATTTTGTAAGTTATTTTAAAACTTAAATTGGGAATATAATTAAGTGCTAAATAAAAAGTTAAAATCATAATTAAGAAATTAGTAAAGATAAAGATAAATGGCTTATCTTAAATAATGTTTTGATTATTAATTAACTTAAAGGTTTAAAATTTAACTATTGGTTAAATTATTTTATTCAATATGATTTAAAAGATGTAATTAAGGGATTAAGTAAGTATAGTTACTTTGTGTAATTAATTTAAGGATTAATTAATTATTGTGATTAAATTAATGAGTTTTTAATATAATTAATTAAAGGATTTATTAATTAAGTTAATAAATTACTTAATGATGATTACTTAATGAAAGTAATTAAAAGTAATTAATTAATGATTAAAGGTTGATAAAGCAAGGAATTAGACAATAATTAATTTAAGGATAATTAATTTATGTGATAAATTAATTAAGGTAATTGATTTGAGGATAATAAATTAATTAAAGGATTAATTAAGGGTGATTAACTAAGATGAATAATTAAGAATTGATTAATCAATTAAAATTTATAATGGAAGGTTAATTGTTTAATAATAATAAAAAGATAATTTATTTATGTGATCAATTAAAGGATGATTAATTAATTAAGAATAATTAATTAAAACGGATAATTGAGGTTGATTTATTTCATTAATCAATATCAAATGGTTTGTTATTAATTAAGATTAATTAAGCAAGAGTGAACGATTAATTCATAAGTAATTAATTTAATTTAAATTGAATTTAGTAAGGATTAAACAATTAATTAATATTGTTTATAAATGATTATTGTTGTTTGGATTGCTTATGAATGTTTGGATTGTACTGAATATTTGAATTGTTGATATCCCTGATGTGTGATGCTCTGTTTTAATTTGAGTTGTGATGGATATAATTTAATTATCTGCGATGAATGTAATTTATTTATCTGTGAATCTGTGAATGAACGATAAGCGATATAGATTATACCGCTTATCAATATTGCTATGCTTGAATCTGTGATGATTAATGATGTTGCACTATCATTGTGTAAAACCCTGGACTACACCTTTACACACACAAATATGGATTTCACATGGAATTCGGTTAAGTCACAGATAATTTAAATTTAATATTTTTGAAAATTGAAATTTTAATTTCAATTGATTTTGAAAATGAATTTGGATTAAATGTTAAAGCTTTTGAAAATAGTTTTTAAGAGAAAAGTTATTTTGAATAACTTGGTAAAATTTCCAATTTAAATGATTCAATTTGAATTTGAATTCTAAATAAGGAATTGAATTCCATGTTGAGATTTATGATTTAAAAATATTAAACAAGTTATAAATGAGTTTAATGGATTTAAACCATTTTAAAAGTATGGTTTTGAGAATTTGAATTAACCCAAAGAACCTTAACTCGTATAAATGAATCAGATTTTCCGAAATGAAAACTGTTTGTTTTCAAATGATAAAAGCTTTCATATAAGAAATGAATTTCCAATTTGAATTAAAGGAATTTCAAGTTTTAATTGAAAAATGGTTTTCCAAGTTATGAGTGAATTCTTTTTGAAAGCTATGAATTGAATCTGTTTATTTTTAACAGATTTAAAATGGTGATGTGTTTAAACCATTCGAAATGAATTGTTTTGAAAGCTATCGGTTAAATCTTTGTTTTAAAGATTTGACGAGTTAATCCAAATTGAAATGGAAAATTTATTTGGAAAATCTATGAATAAATCTTTGTGAAATTGGGTGAACTTTGTGAATTGAATCTTTTTGTTTTAAAAGATTAAAATGGTAATTTGTTTAAACCATTTGAAGAAAGTTTGGGTTTAAGTTGTGACTTAACTGAAATTCCATAATCCATATGTTTTTAAATATTACGCTCATTATTCGGTTTTGCCGGGAGAGGACCTTTGTGTCATATAACCCATCCCGGATAATGATACGTCGTATATGGATCGCATTTGAAGACCGGTGGTGAAGACCGGGTATTTGCGAGAACGATAGGATAACCTATCGATTGTCTCTGCACTGGGTAGCTCCCAGTATAGAGATTCCCTAAGTGATGGGAAATCCGATCGGGATTGTGAATACCCGGATTGCAAGAGCTTCTTCGGAAGTGCCTTCGGTTCTGTTCAAACCCGGAACAGACTTGTATGGTTGTATGTCTAACACTACACTTCGAGATATAAAGTTGATTCCTTACAAATAAATTTCTGTTGGTGGCGGAGAATTTATCCTCTTAGCTTAACACCCTTCTTTGAGATGTACGAGCTCAGAGGTTATGTAGTTGAAGGTTATCAGCGATATACTCCCAATTTGGTAATGTGGCATGCTGGGTGTTGCTGTGTGATGATTATTCATTGATCATTTGTTGATCAAATCACGGCTTTGTGAAAAAGCGTAGCTTTGTGGACGAGACCTCTTCGGACCTCACAACCCAGAAATGGTCGAAACAGGAATGATGCGGCAAGGTTATGAGGGTCGCGCCCTTTAGGGTATGTCATTTCCTTCTGGAGAAGGGTGGTATCAGATATGGAGCTCTGATATTTAACCTATGTGGTTGCTCCAATCTCATTTCTTTATGGTTGTTGCTTTATGATCGAGGGCCCTCGAATAAAGGTCCCAAAGGACCGGGGGATGGAATACTCGAGAAGTAGTTACCTAGTTACAGAGGTAACCCGGCCTTGTGTTGGCAGAGAGCCGGGTAGGTTCTCGGGACGTCAATCCAGAGGCGTACCCATGTGGCAGTAGGAAGTTCCTTAGCCTGACCATTTGTTGGAAAATCCAAAGAAACAATACGAACCTTTACGATTACAGTTGTATAACATGTCTCCTCAGGCAGCAGCTATAGCAGGCATAATATAATGGTACCTATGCTGGCTAAGATTAATATTGTATTTTTGAAATGTTTTCTACACTATGCACTAATAATAATATCAAAAGAGTTTCTTTTGCGTAGTAATCATATTTGACTATCATAAGAAGAAATCTCCTCCAAGTCTGCGATTGCATTGTGTGTGTGGTGGGAGGTCTTATGGTAGTTTCATTTTCCAAAAGCATTGCGGATTTCAATGTTTAAATTTCTTTGTTGTTTGTTTAAAGATAAACTGTTTTTGTTTGCTCATACCAGTCCCATGACTGACCTGGAGTTTATTGTTCCCTTCCTAAACTCTGGGTGCCCATAATTTTCCACACGGGCAGTCTAGAGTTGGGTTTTTCAGATAGTCAGGTTTAGTAGATTATCTGGAGCTGGTTCAATTCTTGGAGTTCATGACTGCACTTGCTTCTCTTAGTGGTTTGAGCTTGACATTGGAGTAGTTTGACTCAGCCTCTCTGGCTGATCATTTCGAGTTATCACTTCTGTTATTTCCATTGTATCATTATTTATCTCTGATATTGTTGTATCATATTGATATCATTATTGTATATCATTCTGGATATTGTATTCATTGGAGTTGTATATGATATCATTGATTTCTTTATTTCACTGTGTTGTTATACTTACTGTGTTATAAGTTCCGGGAAGCCAGATTCGGCATTTGAATCTACGGCATTTTGAGTACAAGTGAAGTATGGGTGCCGATTTTCGAAGGCCGAGTTTTTGGACTCTTACAGAATGGCATGGGAATTATCCATGGAGATCAACTGACTGGACGTGTCTATTATGTGGCTGAGTTGAGAGACGCTTAGCGAAGGGAGAAAGGAAAGGATGTAGAGAAACCTCTCTGCATTAAACCAATGAAGCTTAGCAATCAGCGTATGTGCCTTAGCTCGGGCACCATAGTCGGTTCTATAAAGATATAGATCCAAGAGATGAAGAAGAGGAGCCTAAAGAAACCAAGGCTGCACGATCGACATCATGGTCAGCTTCGACGACCCACCATGGGTCCTGAAGATCGGATCACAGCTCAGTGCAATGGTGATGAAGGAATTAGCTAGCTTTCTTCAAGTGAATCTTGATGTGTTCACTTGGACTCATTTTGACATGTATGGGATCTCGCTGACTATCACAAGCCATGCATTTAATATTGACCCAAGGCATGACCTGGTGAAACAAAAACGATGCAGCATGGATCCGGAGAAATTTGCTGCACTCAAAGAGGAGGTGGTCAAACTTAAAAACAATGGGTTTATCCATGACGCCCTCTACTTGAAATGGGTATTTAAACCAACTCTTGTGAGAAAGGCTAATGGGAAGTGACAGATGTGTGTCGACTACTCTGACCTGAACAAGGCATGCCTGAAAGACAGTTTTCCACTTTTGAGGATCGACCATCTGGTAGACTCCATTACTGAACATGAACTTCTTTCATTCATGGATGCGTACTCCAAATACAATCAGATCCTGATGCACATCCCCGACCAGAAACACACCAACTTAATTACCGAACTGGGATCATACTACTATGTTGTGACGCCTTTTAGACTAAAAACCGCTGGAGCAACTTACCAGAGACTGGTTAACCGGATGTTCAAAGACCATATCGAGCGATCAATGGAAGTATAAATTGATGATATGCTCATGAAGTTACGGCGATCAAACGAACACATTGATAACTTGGCGGAGATGTTCAGTGTCCTTTGGAAATATGGAATGAAACTTAACCCCTTGAAGTGCTCTTTCGACATTGCATCTGGAAGATTCTTGGGTTTCATCATCAACTCTCATGGAATTGTAGCCAATCCTGAGAAGATTCATGCAATAAGGAATATCTAGGCGCCGAAGGCAATCAAGCAAGTGCATAGTCTGAATGGGAAGGTCGCCACCCTGAGCCAGTTCATCTCCAAAGCCATTGACAAGTGCATTCCTTTCTTCGACTTAATTAGTAAAGAGAAGAGAAACTTTGAATGGACGTAGGATTGTATTGATGCATTTCAAGCTCTGGTACATCACTTAGAGAGACCTCCCATCTTGTCTAAGCCATTGGATCATGAAGACTTGTACATTTATTTAGCGGTGTCGGTACATGCCATAAGTGCCATACTGCTGCACGAAGAGAATCGAATCCAAAGGCCGATGTATTTTTTTAGCAAGCGGTTGATAGGTGCTAAAAGGAACTATCCGAAACTGGAAAAATTGGAAAAGAGGATGTCTAAGGTTTTATAAAGCTTTCGAATGGATACTTTCAATGATTTCGAAAGGTTTATTTTTAAGGTTTTGAAAGGTATGTTTTGGAGTTTCGTCCTAATGTTTCAAGGTAAAGTAGTGAACTTATTTTGAAAGGGGTACTTTCAATGGATTCGAAAGGGACTGTTTAAAGTTTTTAAACAAGGGGTTTGAAGGTTTTCATCAACATTTTTTATGTAAAGCTTATATCATGGCAAAGACATTTGAGTAAAGCAAAAAGTATATTTTCCTTTTTTAAGTATGATTTAAAGGGTTAAATCAATTTGAAAGAAATGTTTTCAAGGAATATTTGATGGGGTAACTAACCCTAAGTAAATGACTCAGATATTAGAATACCAGATGGGACTGGTATAGGGTCGCGCCCTATACTTTAGCTAATAAGCCCCTAGCTAATATAAGTCCAAAATTCCAATGTGTAGCACTTTATCACGGGTAAGATGTAACACCCCATATTTTTAGTGACATTATTTAAGAAATTTAATTAGTTAAATTAAATTAAATAATGTGGAATTGATTAATGGATTGAGATTTGTGATTTAATTAAGGGGTAGTCGTGCCATGTTAATGAGTAAACAATGAACCAAAGAATTAAGGTGTTAGGAAATGAAGGAGGGCAAAATAGGAAAAAGATTAAACTTATACCCTAAACCCTTAGGAGACCAAAACACCCGTTCATTTCATATTTTCCCAAACAAAAACACTTCTAAGGTCGGCCACCATTAGCAATCTCAAGAGAAGATAAAGCTAGGATTCAAGAGAAGAATCAAATCAATTAATCAAGACCAAATCTCACACCCTTAATCCCAAAGCTAAGGTGAATAATTACTATATCTCTTTTTTCTTATAGCTTTTAGTTTTAAGGATAATCCGAAGGGTTTTGCATGATAATGCCATATTTTGAATGATTAAATGTTTATATATAGTTGTTGGTGATTTATGTACGTTCATATTGATTTTTATTATATGTTTTGATAAGAAAACCTTGTTAAATGACATCTAAATGCATTGCAATTTTACATTTAGATCAAAAATAATATTTTAGAGATGGTTTTCAATTTTCATAATTTTCTGAATTAATGTGGATTTTATATTAATTTTCTAGTGAATAAAATGATTTATTAGATTATAAATTATTTACAGCCAAACAATTAATTATTTGGGCCTGAAATTCATATATGTTAGAAAACGTATTAAATAGGTTTTTCTTGAATTTTTATAGAATTTTCCTAAGTGTTTTGATGAATATATAAAATTATTTAAGGTATGAGACTCAAATGTTTTATATATTTAATAAGGAGAAGGGGTATTTTGTAGAATAAAATTATTGTTTATTTCTGAAAATATTGGTAGCACTTTTGAAAAAGGTATTTAGAAACCAACGAAAATTTGACAAATAATAGCAGGTTAGTTGAAAGTGATTCTCTTTTAAGTTAAAAACAAAAATAACCTGTTTTTAGTATGTTTTGCTACTTTCGGTACAGGGGGTTCCAACTAGGACATTTTGCCACCATGCTTTTGAAACCAATGCGCATGGTATCAAATTACTTGGTATGTAGCGTATTGGATAAAGGCGGAAGGTACATAGTCGAAACGTTGGGTTCCGAAGGTGTTGGAGTATGCCTTTGTTTTAAATAAAAAGTGGCACCTACTTTGCTTTCGAAGGGATAGCTTCTAACATGGTTGGCTTGCGACTGTGTCAAATATTTTAAAATAAAAGGTTTCGAATGGGTTGCGCTTTTTTGTTTTAAGTAATTCATTCGAAGGGTTCAAAACCCCTAGCCGTCGCCTTTCTACCTTTCGAAGTCAATGGTTTCGAAAGGTATACTTAGCTTTTAAAATTAGCCACTTCTTCAATGCTTTTGAAAGGGTGGTTTTGACACCATCGCTTCTTTACTTAGGAATACTTTTAAAAGGTTGGCTTTCGACTTAAATGGTTTTATAGGCCCTTTTGTTCTGTTGAGGTATAACCCAAAGGTTTCGAAAGAGAATGTTTAAATGGTTTCGAAAGGAGTTTTTCCACATGTTTTAAATTGAACCCAAATGATTTCGAAATGTTTGTGTCTATAAAGGTTGATGCTTTCGAAAGGTTTTAAAGAAAGGTTTTGAAGGGGTGGTTCCCCAATGGTTTTGAAGGAGTCGAAAGGAATGTTTTCTGACTGTGTCGAAAGGGTTGAAAGGGAAGGTTTTTTCATAGGTTTCTAAAGGCAATGTTTAAAGGTTTTAAGATGTGATGTCTAATGTTTTATGGCTTTCGAAAGAAAGGCTTTTCAAGGGTTTCGAAAGGTTTTGAATATGGTTTAGAAAGGAAGGTTTTGGCCTTTCGGCCTAAGTTAGAAAAAAATGGGGTTTTACTTAGTTTCGAAAGAGGTGCTTTCAATGGATTCGAAAGGGGCAGTTTCAATGGATTTGAAAGGGGTACTTTCAAAAGTTAAATGTTTTCATCAAAAAAGGTTTGAGTAAAGTATATATATAACATGGCAAGGTGATTTTGAGTAAAGCATAGAGATTATATATTTTCCTTGTTTAAGTTTGATTGATAGGTTTACATCAGTTTGAAAAGGTTTTCAAGGAAAATTTTGGGAAGGTATCCCTGAGTAAAATGACTCAGATATTAGAATACCAGATTGGACTGGTATAGTGTCACGCCATATACATTAGCTCTTAGCCCCAGCTACTTTAGTCCAAAATTCCAATGTGTAGGGCTTTGTCACAAGTAAGACTAAAATTATGATTTCATACAGAAGGGAATATATGTTTGTATACAGATAGGTTAGTGGTGAGCCCGCAAAACCATTAGGATCAGGTGACCCTGAGAGATGTTAAGTTAAGGATAGACCGTTCAGAAGAGAAGTATTTAGCAGATTGTTTATGATAGACCGTCCAGAAGAGGTGTGTCTAACAGATGTTAGATTATTTTGTTATATTGTCTAGTAGGCCCGAGTCAGCCAAAGGTTAATAGTAAGCCAAACAAAACTATAGTGTTCGGACAGATAGTCTGTTTGTTACCTGATATGTATGTTTACATGATAATGCTTTATAGTTTTAACCAGTTTTGGTTCCAGGATTATGATTTGCAAAAGATATGTTTTAAAAGGATGTTAGTGAGGGGAAACCCATTCCGCTAAGCGGCATGGTCTCACTTAACATTAAATAACCGAGATGCATAGTATTATTTACAACAGGCTTTATGTCTAACTCGGGTTTTATGTTCCCCCCTTAAACTCTCAGATGCTCAAAATTGATTTGAGTAGGCTGGGGGTTGAGGTTTTAGTAGGTTAACGGATAAAGCTTCTAGAGACGAGTAGGTGGCTAATGGATAGCTATTTAGGAGTTGCTGTTTTGTTTTGTTTTCTGCTAGGCTGTATCTAAGACAGATATGTCTATGTAGTACTCTGGTCAACCAAGGAGGCATCATCATATGTCGCTTTTGGTGTATTTATGTAATAATTATATTTTATCTGAACCTGGAAAATGATTATGGGATTATGTAATTTGAATGTGAAACATGTGTTTGAAATATAACGTGAAAAGGCATGTTTTTGAAATCTGTGATTTTGTTTCATACTCAAGTGCTTCTGATATTATGGATACCATTAACATAGCCGTATTTAGTCACCGGAAGTTAATACTATGGATGACTGCATCATCTGTAGCGCTTAGCTTTGGGCCTCTAGATAGGGATGTTACAACTTCGTATCAGAGCATAGGTTTACGAAATACAAAATGATTTTTGAAAACATAATCCTTAGGAATTAGAGTTAAGATCGGGCTAAGGGATAACGCTATAGTAAGGTACTTCTATTTGCTACATATATATATATATAATTATATGCTTTATCTCTAGTCTCCTATCTTTGTTAGGTTATTATTTTATATCTTATGAGGTTTGAATATAGATATGGATGGTAGAAGAGGTAGAGTTAACTCAGGAGGGGACATCACCACCACCAATGGAAATGCCCGACCAAATACAAGGAGGACTCAGGGTCAGGTTCAAGCTGAGAATGTTGGTGCTGGAGTCCCACAAGTAGATATGGGAGCTATGTGTCAGTTTTTCATAAACATGATGCAAGCTGGGATCGTTTCTCGGGTTGTTGGAGGAAATGATGCAGGAGGAGTTAAGGAAGCTCCAGTCATTAATCATTATGCCAACTTGAGTAGAGACTAGGCCAGGCTTGGAGGGAAGCCATTTATTGGAACTGAGGATGCGATAGAGGTAAAAAATTGGTTGTTGCACTGCGAAAGGATTTTTGCTGACTTGGGGCTCAATGACGAGCATAAGAGGAGACTTGCCTTGAGACAGCATCAAGGGGCAGCTTTGTTTTGGTAGAATAGTGTGACGGCTGGTGTAAACGAAGAGGAAATGACATGGGTTGAGTTTAGAAGAAGATTCCAGGAGAGGTTCATGTCAGTAATGGCACAGTATTTTTTGATCAGGAAGTTTACTGAGTTAGAACAAGGAGAAATGTCTATTCTGGAGTATGCTAGCAGGTTTGAAGAATTGGCTAGGTATGGTTATGACACTGTTGATACAGTGATGAAAAGGAATGAAAAGTTTATCATAGGATTGAAGTCTGAGCTGGGTAGCGCTACCTTACCGCATATCAAAGATCCTTGTGATGTGGTAGTGGAGATAGAATTAAGACATGAAGAGATGCTTGCTTGTTTGGAGAAGAAGAAGGAGAACAAGGTCCAAGTTGGGCAAAGTCAAAAGAAAACGTTCTTTCACAAGAAAGGTGCTCAGAAAAGTGGAGCAGTTAAGAAGGGGAAGTCTGAAGTGGTCTGTTACAAGTGTGATAAGAAACGCCATTATGCTCATGAGTGCCGGACAGGCAAAGGAAAGAAGACTGCTGAGAAGAAAGGAGTTAGATGTTTCAACCGTGATCAAATTGGGCACTACAAGAACCAGTACAAAGAGCCAGCTAAAGGAGATAAAGGCCAAGTATTTGTATTGGAGCCTGCTACTTCAAAGCCGACAGTGCAGGAGAAAGGAAAGGCAGTTTTGGGAGGTACGCTACAGATCCATGATACGTCTGTTAGCGTTTTATTTGATAATGGTGCATCGCATTCTTTTATATCTCGATGTTTGGTAGATAAACTTAACCTAGAACCCACATATTTAGTTACATCCTTAAGAGTTGCAAATCTGATAGGAGGGTATGCGACACTTGGGATAAAGTGTGACCACTTAGAGTTTGATTTGTTAGGTTATACCTTTGCTTGCAGTTTGCATGTATTTGACTTTGTAGGGTTCAAAATTATATTGGGTATGGATTGGTTAAGTGAATATGATGCTAGGATATTTTGCTAAGATAGGAAAATATCATTTAGACACCCAGACTGTATTGATCGGATAGTTTATACCGTAGAAAACCCTAACTGTGAGGTGAAGCTTTTCTGGTTGTTATGGAGTTAGAAGATGAGTTGAATTGCGTTTTTATGGTTAGAGAATTCGTAGATGTCTTCAAGCCGGTAGTCGTATTTCCACTGAAATGGGCCATTAAGTTTCGAATATATTTGGTGCATGGAGTAGAACTAGTAAGTAGGCCGCCAAGCAGGATGACGCCTATAGAAATGAAGGAGTTAAAAGCTCAGTTGGTGGATCTGGAAAGCAAGAGTTTTATCAGGCCGAGTAGTTCATCTTGGGGAGCAGCCGCAGTGTTTGCTAAAAAGCCGAACGGATCATTAAGGCTATTTATCGATTATCATAAGTTGAATGAGAGGATGATAAAGAATCGATACCCATTGCCGAGGATTGACGATTTATTTGACCAAAAGAGTGGAGCCAAGATATTTACTCAGTTAGATTTGGCAATGGGTTTTCATCAGCTCAGAGTAGCGGAGGATAGTATACCTTTGATGGCGTTTAGGAAAAGGTATGGATTGTACGAATGGTTAGTTATGCCGTTCGGACTGACTAATGCACTGGCATTCTTTGTGGATTTGATGAACCAAGTTTTCCGAGAGCACTTAGATAGGTTCGTATTGGTTTTCATAGATGATATCTTGATATACTCTAAGGATAAGATGGAGCATGAAGTTCAGTGGTGCTTGAGACGCTGAGGCGGCATCAGCTGAAGGCGAAGTTTTCGAAGCGTCATTTCTGGAAGAAGGAAGTGAAGTTTCTTGGTCATGTAGTCTCAGAAAAAGGGTTGTCAGTAGATCCGACTAAGACTGAGGCGGTGAATAGTTTGAAGAGACCCGAGACAGTGACCGAGACAAAGAGTTTCCTTGGGTTGGCTGGTTATTATCGGAGGTTCATTAAGGATTTTTTATGGATAGCGGCACCGATAGCCATGCTAACAAGAAAGGATGTGAAGTTTGTGTGGACCGATAAGTGTGAGGAAGCATTCTAGAGTTTGAAACACTTATTGACCCATGCACCAGTTTTGGTTGTTCCGAAAAGGAATCAGGATTTGGTGGTTTATACAGATGCGTGTGAAACAGGGTTAAGAGCTATGCTGATGTAGAGAGGTAAAGTGATTGCCTATTCTTCTAGACAGCTTAGACCGCATGAGGTCAGATATCCGACACATGATTTGGAATTGGCTGCAGTGATTTTCGCATTGAAGGTGTGGAGACATTACCTTTTGGGACAGAGGTTTGAGTTATATACAGATCATAAGTCGCTGAAATATTTGTTCTCTCAGAAGAAGCTGAACATGAGACAGCTAAGGTGGTTAGAGTTTACCGTTGCTTATGATTATAGGATTGATTACACATCGAGGAAAGGCAACAAGGTTACTGATGCACTTAGCCGGAAACATCTGAATGTAGTGTTGGCGATGATTGCTGAGTGGAAAGATTTGGAAGCATTAGCAGATTGTAGAGTGCAGTGGAGATCTGAGGTTGGGTCTATCGGGGAAACCATAGTGTTATCTTGTTTGGAAGTTCGACCAGTGATAATCGAAAGGATTGCTTCTAAACAGGAGGAAGATCTAGTATTAGCTGAACGGATCAGGAAGTTAAAAGATGGAACCGAGAGCGATGATTTGAAAGAATTCAATCTTGACAAGAATGAGTGGTTGAGAAAGAAAGGGAGATTATGTGTTCTGAGTGTAGGAAACATAAGGAAATAAGTCTTGGAGGAATGTCATCGTTCAAAGTTCTCTATTCATCTAGGAGGAACTAAGATGTAGCAGGATATGAAAAGAAGTTTCTTCCGGGAAGGTATAAAGCGGGATATTGGCTTATGGGTAAAGCAGTGATTGATTTTCCAATAGGCAAAGGCTGAATACCAGAAGCCAAGTGGGTTGCTTCGACCATTAGATATTCCGATATGGAAATAAGATTCTATTTCTATGGACTTCATAGACGTGTTGCCGAGATCTAGCAGAGAAAATGGAAGTATATGGGTCATAGTGGACAGATTGACCAAGAGTGTCTATTTCATTCTAGTCAAGTCAAACAGGACGGCACCTGTATTGGCTAAGTTATTTATGAAGAATGTGGTTAGACTACACGAAATTCCTATTAGCATTGTTACTGATAGAGATTCCTTATTCACTAGCGAGTTCTGGAAGAGTCTACAGGAAGTTTTGGGAACCAAGCTCAAGAAGAGTACCGCTTACCATCCGCAGACAGATGGGCAAACAGAAAGAGTTAAAAAAAATCTTTGAAGATTTGTTAAGAGCTTGTGTACTAGATTTCGGGGGATCATGGGAAGACCATCTGCATTTAGTCGAGTTTTCATATAACATCAGTTATCAGACTAGTATTGGAATGGCACCTTTTGAAGCTTTGTATGGAAGGCCATGCAAATCTCCCGTATGTTGGTTAGAGACCGGGTATAGGTCAGTTCTTGGTCCAGATTTGGTTAGGGAAGTTGTAGAAAAGATTGAGGTCATTCGGGCTAGAATGAAGGAAGCTCAGTCTAGGTAGAAGAGTTATGCGGATAAAAGACGAAAAGATTTAGAGTTCTCAGTTGGAGATCGGGTTTTTGTTATAGTGTCACTAATGAAGGACGTGATTAGATTTGGAAAATCGGGGAAATTGGCACCGAAATTCATTGGACCTTTTCCTATTGTTGAGAGGATCGGGAAAATTGCGTATAAAGTAGAGTTACCAAGTAGTTCGGCAAGAGTCCACGATGTTTTCCATGTATCTCATCTGAGGAAAAGTGTTAGGGATCCAGACAATACTATAGCACCAACTGTGTTAGAAGATTTAGTAGTGGAACCAGACTTGACTATAGTTAGGAAGCCTATCCGGATAGTCGCGAGAGCTGAGAAAAAGTTGAGGAACAAGACAATCAGATTAGTAAAGGTCCAGTGGAGTGACGATGCTAGAGACTATACTTGGGAGACTGAAAGCAGGATTAGAGACACTTATCCTAATTTGTTTGATGGTACGTTTTACCTTTGATTGTTTGATTTGTACCTTATCGTAATTTCGAGGACGAAATTCTTTAAGGATTGGAGATTGTAACACCCCATATTTTTAGTGACATTATTTAGGAAATTAATTAGTTAAAATAAATTAAAATATGGGATTGATTAATGGATTGAGATTTGTGATTTAATTAAGGGGTAGCCGTGCCATGTTAATGAGTAAACAATGAACCAAAGAATTAAGGTGTTAGGAAATAAGGGAGGGCAAAATAGAAAAATAATTAAACTTATACCCTAAACCCTTAGGAAACCAAAACACGCGTTCATTTCATATTTTCCAAAACAAAAATACTTCTAAGGTCGGCCACCATTAGCAATCTCAAGAGAAGATAAAGCTAGGATTCAAGAGAAGAATCAAATCAATTAATCAAGATCAAATCTCAAAACCTTAATCACAAAGCTAAGGTGAATAATTATTATATCTCATTTTTCTTAGCTTTTAGCTTTAAGGATAATCATAAGGGTTTTGCATGATAATGCCATGTTTTGAGTGATTAAATGTTTATATATACATGTTGGTGATTTATGCATGTTCATACTAATTTTTATGATATGTTTTGATAAGAAAATCATATTAAATGACATCTAAATGCCTTGCGATTTTAGATATAGATCAGAAATAATATTTTAGAGATGGGTTTCAATTTTCATAATTTTCAGAATTAATGTGGATTTTATATTAACTTTCTAGTAAAGAAAATGTTTTATTGGGTTACAAATTATTTACGGCTAAACAATTAATTATTTGGGCCTAAAATTTATACATGTTAGAATACGTATTAAATAGGTTTTTTTGGAATTTTTATAAAATTTTCCTAAGTGTTTTGATGAATATATAAAATTATTTAAGGTATGAGACTTAAATGTTTTATATATTTAATTAAGGAGAAGGGGTATTTTGTAAAATAAAATTATTGTTTATTTCTGAAAATGTTGGCAACACTTTTGAAAAAGGTATTTAGCAACCAATGAAAATTTGACAAATAATAGCATGTTAGTTGAAAAGTGCTTCTCTTTTAAGTTAAAAACAAAAATAACCTGTTTTTAGTATGTTCCGCTGCTTTCGGTACAAGGGGTTTCGACTAGGACGTTTCGCCACCTTGCTTTCGAAACCAATGCGCATGGTATCAAATTACTTGGTACGTAGCGTATTGGATAAAGGTGGAAGGTACATAGTCGAAACGTTGGGTTCCAAAGGTGTTGCAATATGCCTTTGTTTTAAATAAAAAGTGGCGCCTGCTTTGCTTTCGAAGGGATAACTTCCGACACGGTTGACTTGCGACCATGTCAAATGTTTTAAAAGAAAAGGTTTCGAATGGGTTGTACTTTTTTGTTTTAAGTAATGCTTTCGAAGAGTTCGAAACCCCAAACCGCCGCGTTTCTACCTTTCGAAGTCATTGGTTTCGAAAGGTATACTTAGCTTTTAAAATTAGCCACTTCTCCAATGCTTTCGAAAGAGTGGTTTCGACACCATCACTTCTTTACTTAGGAATACTTTTAAAAGGTTGGCTTTCGACTTAAATGGTTTTACAGGCCCTTTTGTTCTGTTGAGGTATAACCCATAGGTTCCGAAAGAGAAGGTTTAAATGGTTTCGAAAGGTGTTTTTCCACATGTTTTAAATTGAACCCAAATGCTTTCAAAAGGTTTGTGTCTATAAAGGTGTGATGCTTTCAAAAGGTTTTAAAGAAAGGTTTTGAAGGGATGGTTCCCCAATGGTTTCGAAGGAGTCGAAAGGAATGTTTTCTGACTGTGTCGAAAGGGTTGAAAGGGAAGGTTTTTTCAAAGGTTTCTAAAGGCAATGTTTAAAGGTTTTAAGATGTAATGTCTAATGTTTTATAGCTTTCAAAAGAAAGGCTTTTCAAGGGTTTGGAAAGTTTTGAGTATGGTTTTGAAAGGAAGCTTTTGGCCTTTAGGCCTAAGTTAGAAAAAAAAGAGGGGGATTTTACTTAGTTTCAAAAGAGGTGCTTTCAATGGATTCGAAAGGGGTACTTTCAAAAGTTAAATGTTTTCATCAACAAAGGTTTGAGTAAAGTATATATATAACATGGCAAAGTGATTTTGAGTAAAGTATAGAGATTATATATTTTCCTTGTTTAAGTTTGATTTAAAGGTTTAAATCAGTTTGAAAAGGTTTTCAAGGAAAATTTTGGGAAGGTATCCCTAAGTAAAATGAATCGGATATTAGAATACCAGATGAGACTGGTACAGGGTCGTGCCCTATACATTAGCTATTGGCCCCAGCTAATTTAGTTCAAAATTCCAATGTGTAGGGCTTTGTCACAGGTAAGACTAAAATTATAATTACACATAGAAGGGAATATATGTTTGTATACAGATAGGTTATTGGTGAGCCCGCAAAACCATTAGGATCAGGTGACCCTGGGATATATTAAGGACAGACCATCCAGAAGAGAAGTATTTAATAGATAGTTAATGACAAACCGTCCAGAAGAGGTGTGTCTAACAGATGTTAGATTATTTTGTTATATTGTCTGGTAGGCCCGAGTTAGCCAAAGGTTAATAGTAAGCCAAACAAAACTATAGTGTTCGGACGGATAGTCCATTTGTTACTTGATATGTATGTAATCAGAAAAGTTGTCTTAAATCCGTTCTAATTTTATTTCATACTCATGTGCTTCTAATATTATGGATACTATTAACATTACCGTATTTTGTCACCTGAAGGTAATACTATGGATGATTGCAGCATCCGTAGCGCTTAGCTTCGGGCCTCAAGATAGGGAATGTTACGACTTGGTATCAAAGCATAGGTTTATGAAAAACTTAAAAGAAATTTCAAACTTAAAGTGATTTAGAAAACATAATCCTAGAGAATTGGAGAAAAGATTGGGGTATGGGATAACGCTATAGTAACGTACTTGTATTTGCTATATATAAGCATACGCTTTATCTCTATTCTCCCATCTCTCTTAGGCTATTCTTCTGTATCTTACAAAGACACGGATGCAGAATTTACGAACGTAAGATATGGATGCTAGAGGGGGAAGACTTAATATTGGTGGAGGAAGTACCACAACTAATGGGAATGACAAACCAAACACGAGAAGGAATCCAAGTTAGGCACAAGCTGCTAATGTGGGTGCTGTAATGTCGCAAGTAGATATGGGAGCTATGTATCAGTTCTCTGTTAATATGATGCAGGCTGGAGTTGCTGCTGGATTAGTTGGAGGAAATGCTGAAGGAGGAAATTAGGGAGCCCCGGTGGTCAATAGTTATGCTGTGTTGAGTAAAGATTATGCCAGGCTAGAAGGAAAACCGTTTATCGGGACTGAGGACGCAATTGAAGTAAAGAACTGGTTACTTCATTGCGAGAGAATTTTTGCTGATTTGAGATTCAATGATGAGTAGAAAAGGAGGCTTGCTTCTAGGCAGTTATAGGGAGCAGCACTGTACTGGTGGAACAATGTTACGTTCGGAGTCAATGAGGAGACTATGACTTAGGCTGAGCTTAGGAGGAGGTTTGAAGAAATATTTATGTCGAAGATTGCAAAGTCAACTCTACTCAGGAAGTTTGTTGAGTTGGAGCAGGAAGATACGACTATGCTTGAGTATGAGACCAGATTTGAGGAGCTATCGAGATACAGATACGCTAATGTTGATACTATCATTAAAAAGGAATGAGAAGTTCATTCGCGGGTTGAAGCCTGAGCTTGCTAAGGCCACATTATCACATATTAGAGATCCATGTGATGTAGTTGTTGAGATGACTTTAAGGCGGAAGAGATGCTTGCTTTTCTTGAAGGAAACAAGGCAAGGTAAGCTCAAGGAGGGCAGAACCAGAAGAGGAAGTTTCTCCATAAGAAATGAGCTCAGAAGAGTGGAGCTGCCAAGAAGGGAAATGTAGAAGTTATCTATTATAAGTGTGATAAGAAGGGACAATATGCTCATGAGTGCCGGACAGGCAAAGGAAGAGAGCTGCGGACAAGAAAGGAGTGAGATGTTTTAACTGCGATCAAATTGGATATTATAAGAACAAGTGCAAGGAGCCAGCCAAGGATGGAAAGCGCAAAGTGTTTACATTGGAGCCAGCTACCTCGAGACCAACAACAGAGGAGAAAGGAGAAGCTGTGTGGGGAGGTACACTTTTGATTCATAGTGTATCAATTAGAGTTCTATTTGATACTGGTGCATCGCATTCTTTTATATCTCATTGTTTAGCAGATAAGCTTAACCAAGAACCCTCATACCTAGTTACTTCCTTAATGGTTGTGAATTCGATAGAAGGTTATGTGACTCTTGGAATGAGATGTGACCGCCTAGAGTTTGAATTGTTAGGTCATGTATTTGTTTGCAGTTTGCATGTGTTTGATTTCGTAGGGTTTGGAATTATTTTGGGCATGGATTGATTAAGTAAATACGATGCTAGGATATTTTCCATGATAGGAAAATATCACTTAGACACCCTGACTGTAGTGATCGGATAATATACTCTGTAGAAAACCTTAGTTTTGAGGTTAATGCTTTATTGGGTTTCATGGAGGCAGAAGACGAGTTAAATCGACTTTTCATTGTTAGAGAATTCGCAGACTTTGAGGCCGTAGTAGGACTACCACTGAAATGAGCTATTGAGTTTTGGGTAGATTTAGTACCTGGAGCAGTACCGGTGAGCAGACCGCCAAGCAAAATGACACCTACTGAGATGAGGGAGCTAAAGGTGCAGTTGGTGGATTTGGAAAGTAAGAACTTTATCAGACCAAGCAGTTCGCCTTAGGGAGCAGTCGTAGTATTTGCAAGAAAATCGGATGAATTGTTAAGGTTAAGTATTGATTAACGTAAGTTGAATGAGAAGATGATAATGAATCGTTATCCGTTACCTAGAATTGACGATTTGTTCGACCAGTTGAGTGGAGCCAAAGTATTTTCCCAGTTGGATTTGGCAACATGATTCCATCAGCTTAGAGTGGCTGAGGATAGTATTTCTTTGACAGTGTTTAGGACCAGATATGGATCATACGAATGGTTAGTGATGCCGTTCAAACTAACTAATGCGCTAGCATTCTTTGTAGATGTGATGAACATGATCTTTCGGGAGCATCTAGATAGATTCATGTTAGTGTTCATAGACGAAATTTTGATATACTCTAAAGATGAAAGAGAGCATGAAGTTCATCTTAGAGTAGTGCTTGAGACGTTGAGGCAACATCAACTGAAAGAAAAAATTTCAAAGTGTCATTTCTGGAGGAAGAAAGTGAAATTCCTTGGTCATGTACTCTTAAAGAAAGTGTTGTCTATAGGTCCAGCTAAGACCGAGGCAGTGAATTGTTGGAAGAGACCCGAGATAGTGACTGAGATAAAGAGTTTTCTTGGATTAGCTTATTACTGTCGGAGATTCATATAGGATTTTTCATGGATAACAGCACCGATGACTAAGCTAACATGGAAAGAAGTGAAATTTTTCCGGACAGATAAGTGTGAGGAAGCATTCCAGAAGGTGAAACACTTATTGAAAAATGCATATGTGTTAGTTGTTCCGAAGGGGAATCGGGGCTTAGTGGTGTATACAGATGCATGTGGAACAGGGTTAGGAGTTGTGTTAATGCAAAGAGATAGAGTGATTGCCTATGCTTCTCGACAGCTCAGACCGCATGAGGTTAGATATCCACCTCACGATTTGGAAGTTATGGTAATCTTCGCGTTGAAGGTGTGGAGGCATTACCTTTTGGAAAAGAGATTCGAGTTGTATATGGATCATAAGTCATTTAAGTATCTATTCTCTCAGAAGGAGTTTAATATGAGGCAACAAAGGTGATTGGTGTTTTTAGTCGTTTATGACTTTGGTATTGAGTACACTCCAGGAAAAGGCAACAAGTTTGCAGATGAACTTAGTAGGAAATATCTAAATGTAGTATTGGCAATGATGGCTGAGTAGAAAGATTTAGAAGCATTGACTACATGCAGAATACATTGGAGATCTGAAGCTAGATCTTGTAAGGAAACCACTATGTTGTCGTATTTAAAAGTTTTCGACCGGTGATGATCGAAAATATTGCTTCTAAGCAGAAGGAGGAACCATTATCGTTTGAACGGATCAGAAAGTTAAGGGATGGAATGGGGAGCGATGACTTAAAAGATTTCAGTCTTGACCAGAATGGGTGGTTGAGGAAGAATGGAAGACTATGTGTTCCAAATATGGGAAACATTAGGAAGGAAGTTCTTGGAGAATGCCATCGTTCAAAGTTCACCATTCATCCGAGAGGAACTAAGATGTATCAGGGCATGAGAAGAAGTTACTTCTAGGAAGGCATGAAAAGAGATGTAGGCTTATGGGTGAAACAGTGTTTGAACTGTCAATAGGTAAAAGCTGAACATCAGAAACCAAGTGGGTTACTTCAGCCTTCAATGTTCCAGTATGGAAATGAGATTCTATCTCAATGGATTTTATAGACGGGTTGCCAAGGTCAAATAGGGGAAATGAAAGCATATGGGTTATAGTGGACAGATTAACCAAAAGTGCCCATTTCATTCCAGTTACGTCAACCAGGACGTCACCTATTTTAGCTAAGTTGTTTATGAAGAATATAGTTAGACTGCATGGAATTCCTAGTAGTATAGTAAGTGACAGAGATTCCTTATTCACTAGCGAGTTTTGGAAGAGTCTACAGGAGACTTTAGGTACCAAGCTTAAGATGAGTACCGCTTACCATCCATAGACAGATGGGCAAACGAAAAGAATTAACAAAGTCTTAGAAGATTTGTTACGAGCTTGTGTGCTAGACTTTAGGGGATTATGGGAAGACCACCTACACTTAGTTGAGTTTTCATATAAAAAAATTTATCACACTAGTATAGGGATGGCACCGTTTGAAGCTTTGTATGGAAGGCCATGCAAATCTCCTATTTGTTGGTTAGAGACCGGGGATAGGTTAGTTCTTGGTCCAGATTTGATTAGGGAAGCTGCAAAAAAGATTGAGTTAATTCGAACCAGAATGAAGGAAACACAGTCTAGGCAGAAGAGTTACGTCGCTAAAAGACAAAAAGACTTAGAGTTCTCGATTGGAGATTATGTTTTCGTCAAGGTATCACCGATGAAAGGTGTAATCAGGTTCGGAAAATTAGGAAAATTGGCACCAAGATTTGTTAGACCATTTCCTATTGTAGAAAGGATCGGGAAACTCGCATATGGATTAGAGTTGCCGAACAAATTGGCAGGAGTCCACAATTTTTTCATATATCTCATCTAAGGAAGTATATTTGAGATCCTGAAACTATTATTGCACCGACTGTGTTAGATGATTTAGTAGTGGAACTGGATATGACTATAGTTAGAAAGCCAGTTCGTACAGTCGTGAGAGATGAGAAGAGACTAAGAAACATGACAGTCAAATTAGTCAAAGTCTTGTGGGGTGAAGACGAGAGAGACTGTACATAGGAAACTAAGAGCATGATTAGAGATACTTATCCTGACTTGTTTTATGGTACGTTTACTTATATGATTGATTATTATGAGTGCCTTATCATAATTTCGAGGACGAAATTCTTTAAGGAGGGGAGTCTGTAACGACCCTAATTTTGACTAACATTATTTAGGACATTTAATTAGATAAATTAAATGAAATAATGTAAATGGTTAAGGGATTGAGATTTATATGATCATAGGGTAGTTGTGCCTAATTAATCTAAAGCCAAAGAGGATTAAAATGAAGTAAGTAAAGGTAATAAGATAAGGGTAAAGTAGGAATATGTTATATTCTTATACCCTAAACCCTTATTCCAATTTCATTTACAATATTCACAAACAAAACTAAACCTAGAGCTTGGCCGGCGACCATTAGAAGTAATCTAAAGGAAGATAAGCAAGGATTCAAGTAGGAAGCTTAGTCAAATCAATTCAAGAGCAAATCTCAACCTTCTTAACAATCAAGCTAAGGTGAATAATAGATTACATCTCATTTTCATTATTTTCGGTTTCTAGATAAGATCCAAAATTATTTTGCAAGTAAAATGCCATGTTTTAATTGTTTAAATGGATATATGTGCTTTTTGATGATTTATGTTGTTTTATATAGATTTTATGATAATATTTGATTTGAAAAACCTATTAAATGACATCCAAATGGTTTGCGTTTTTGATATAAGGTCAGAAACATTATTTTAGAGATGGGTTTCAAGTTCATATATTTCTAAGTTAATGTGGATATATTATGAATTTTCTAGTAAAGAAAATGGTTAAATTAGGTTTAAATTATTTATGGCTATTATATGTTAGTTTTGGGTAAGAAATTCAAATATGTTAGAAAACGTATTAAAAGTGATTTATGGGAATTTTTGGAGAATTTTCCTAAGTATTTTATTAAAGATATAAAATTATTTAAGGTATGGGACTTAAATGTTTTATATGTTTATAAAAAGAGAAGGGACAATTTGCTAAATGTTTTAAATTATTAATTACTGGATTCGGCAGCAGTTTTAGGAAGGATTTTTGAAGAAGAATTGGCAACCAATAGTATTTTTAAAAATATGGAAAGTTAATTGAAAAGCAATTACTTTAGTTAGCTATAAAACAGTTTTGATAATATTTACAACTTCGCCACTTCCCTGCAAGCTTTCGACCCCATACTTCCACCCTTGACCAAGTCGAAACCAATAGACATGGTATCAATGCCTTGGTACGTAGTGGATTGGAGAAAGGTGGAAGGTATAGAGTCAAAACATGCTTTCGAAGGGGTAGAAGTTGTGCTTATAAACTTTGAACTGTTTCTGCTTACAAAGGATGCTTTCGAAGGGGTTATATTAGCTTTCGACTTAGTCTAATATGCCTTTGTTTTAGAAAAGGGCTTTTGAAAGAGGTTGCTACCCTTTTTAAAAAAATAAGCATTTGAAGGGTTAGAAACCCTTGCTGCCACATTCAACCTGTCGAATCAATGTCTTTGAAAGGGTTCTTTTGCCTTAAACTTTGAAGCCGCTTCTCTATGCTTTCGAAAGGGTTGGTTTCGAAACCAACCACTTTCTTTTACTTAGGAATTATGCTTCCGAAAGAGTTGCTTTCGCCCTAGTTGTTTTAAGACCCTTATATATATTGAAAGTTAAACCCAAAAGTTTTGAAAGGAATGGTTTTAAATGGTTTCGAAGATATGTTCCACAAACTTTTACTTGAACCCAATGCTTCGAAAGGTATGTTTTATGTAAAGGACTTTAATGCTTTCGAAAGATATATAATGAAGGTTTCGAAGGGGAGGTACCTCAATGTTTTTGAAAGGTTTACTTGAGTCTTTAAATGGAAGGTTTCCAATGCTTTCAAAAGGAAAGTTTGAAGTGTTTTGAAAAGAGGATGTCTATGGTTTTATAAAGCTTTCGAAGGGGGTACTTTCAATGATTTCAAAAGGTTTATTTTTAAAGGTTTTGAAAGGTATGTTTTGGCCTTTCGGCCCAGTGTTTCAAGGTAAAGTGGTTAACTTATTTTGAAAGGGGTACTTTCAATGGATTCGAAAAGGACTATTTAAATTTTATAAACAAGGGTTTTGAAGGTTTTCATCAACATTGTTTTGTGTAAAGAATATATTATGGCAAAGACATTTGAGTAAAGCAAAATGTATATTTTCCTTGTTTAAGTATGATTTAAAGGGTTAAATCAATTTGAAAGAAATATTTTCAAGGAAAATTTGATAGGGTAGTTAACGCTAAGTAAATGACTCAGATATTAGAATACCAGATGGGATAGGTATAGGGTCGTGTCTTATACTATAGCTAATAAGCCCCTGGGTAATATAAGTCCAAAATTCTAGTGTGTATGGCTTTATCACAGGTAAGACTAAAATGATGTTACACAACGAAAGGAATATACAGAGAGAAGATAAGTTATTGGTGAGCCCGCAAAACCATTAAGTTCAGTTGACCCTAGGAGAAGATAGTAAAGGGTGGATAGCCCAGTAGTATGTCTAATAGATGTTAGATAATTGAATATGTCTGATAGACCCGAGTCAGCCAATGGTTAATAGTTAGCCAAACAAAACTATATTTATAGGGACAAATAGTCCATTGATTACCTTATTTATGTGCATATATGATATTGCTACTATTGCTTTAATCAGTTTGATTGTAGGTTTTTGATTTGCAAAAGATATGTTCTATAAAGGGATATTAGTGAGGGGAAACCCATTCCACTAAGCGGCGTGGTCTCACTTAATATCAGGTAATCGAGATGTATAGTATTATTCACACCAGGCTTTATGTCTGACTTGAAGTTTATGTTTTCCCCTTAAACTCTCGGGTGCTCAAAATATAATTTGAGTAGATTGAGAGTTAAGGCATTTCAGGTTTATTAGGTTGGACGAATTAGCTTCCGAAGACATGCAGGAGGCAAAGCTAGCTATATAGGAGCTATTTTGTTTTATTTCTGCAGTGGTATTAAGACTAATATGTATATTTAGTACTCTGATCATCCAAGTGGGCATCTTCATATGTCGCTCTTGGCGTAATTTGTGATAATTATATTTGATCAAAACATGGGAATCGTTTGGGATTATGTATCTGAATATGAAATATTGATTTGAAACGTAATCAGAAAGTTGTTTTAAATCCGTGTTGATTTTGTTTCATATTCATGTGCTTCAGATATTATGGATACCATTAACAGTACTGTATTTTGTCATCGGAAGTTAATACTATGGATGACTACATCGTCTGTAGCGCTTAGCTTCGGGCCTCAAGATAGAGGATGTTACATCTACCTCTGCAAGTTGATTATTGGCCATTATTTTAGCTTACTGAGCCTCGACGATCTCCACGCAGTATCATGAGACTCTAGCCGAGCCTAAAGTTTCTCCTACTTTCCTTCTCGAGTTCCTCCACAAGCTACTTAATACAAAGGGCCAAAGCATCATTGTCTTTTTTAGAACATCCTTCTCCTTCTGTAAGACGTATTTCTCAAGGGCTAAAGTACCACCGCGACGAACGGCAGTGTCCAGTTCAGCCTGACGCACCTCTATTAAATGCTCGATGGCTTCAGAAGACTCACTGGCTTTTTTCTCAGCATTGAACAGCTTCATACCCAACTGCTTGACCTCCACGTCTAAGTACTTGATGAAGTCTTTTTCATGGATCGCCTCAAGAGTTAAGTGATCAATTTCGTGTTTCCTTTATTTCAACACCTCAGAAATTCTTGCAACCACACAAAGAGTTGTACTATAATGGACATTGACATCATTAACATAAGAGATCACTATGTCCTTGGCCTCTAAAGGAATAGAATGCAAAGTGGGAACAAATTTGAAATCGTCAAAGCACAACTAGTAGTTTGTTCGGTACCCATAGCAGCTAAAAGCTCTGAGAGTCTAGAACCCATAGCTATCAAACTCAGTAGATAGTAAAAATTAACCTGTTAACACTGTGCTAAGTGTAAACTAGTGCCGTGTGATGCAATGTTGTGCGGTGCAATGATAAACAATATTAAAATGACAGTTGTGACAATACTTTGGGAATTGACTGAACTGACCGTCATCGCTGACCGTCCCAACCGACTTTCACGTCGGTCGGTTGTGGATTTTATCTAAGCTCTAGGATCAGTCATCGGCATATCGGAGTACGATATTGACATTCAATTTCATTTGAGACCATATGTTATAATTGTTCAAGTTCAAATCATATTCGTAAGTGTGCGGCTTTAAGTTCCATATGCTCAAATCATATGTCATATGCAAGTTTAAAAGGCAAATGCTTATGTTAGAGTGAGTTTAAGTATTCAAATTCAAGTGCACATATTCAACAGCTGAAAATGGTTAAATCCCCCTAAGTAGAGGGCTCATACCCGATCCCTCCTCTTGGCATTTTTTCCTTATGCATCTTCGAACTCCCAAATGCCTAAACAAAATCCCTACATTCATCTTCTCAACACCTATAAACGATAGCCTCCTATCATCGATCCCTCAATGTCATGAAACTATCTCCTTCCATCACCGACCGCCTTCCATCATTCCACTTCCTTCCCTCTGGTCATATCCATAACCAATCCCTTCATGCAACCAATTCCACACTTCAGTTCATCTCCAACATACTAACACCGAACCCTACATTTTCTCCACTCCACATCACAACCGATAGCTCCATCACTGATCACCTCCAACCACTCCATCCCATCTTCATCTAACACTACGACCATTCCAACGGTAGTATGCAATTCCACTTCATCCTCCTTATGTCCACATCGGCCCATCATGTGAAACTTAGCATAACAACTTTAGGAAGATGAAGACCAAATGAGAAGTTAGGCTAAAATCCGGAGAAGACCACAAGTCGGTATTGACTTGTAATGGTCAACTCGGTACTATGTTGACATTGTAAGTGCTGAGTTGGCCATGATCTTCCTCTGGAGCCTTCTGTTGGATGAGTGGAGAAAGTTTCGAAGCTTACCTCATTGATCATCGTCTATAAATAAGGGAAGAGAGGCACTAAAACAAGATCTTTTATTGACTTTCTAAATTCATTGACCTTAATCGGACGCTCTGTTGGATTCTTACCAATTGTAAGCAACTGAGTTGTAAAATAACAATTGTAAAGATCTTAAAAATCATTAGCAAAGTTTAAGTAAATGTAAATTAGAGTATTTACTGAATCACTATATATTCTTCTATGTTATTTACCTCATTTTCCATTTATTTCTTAATTAGTCTCTTCTTATAATACGATTGGGTGTTGGTCTAACTTTTACTGTAAACATTTTTGTGCTTTCATTAAAAGATCTCAAAATTCTCACCCTTTGGATCTATCTTAAACCTTTGGATATGACGATCCACGAGTTAGATCTAAAAAGTTTCTATTGAAAGGTTCTTGATTACTTAGATTTTCGTAAAGTATATAATAGGATCCAAGAAAGCCATGACACCTAGGAATCCTAAAGAGATGTCAACCATGTCAAGACCCGCTAATGACATAGGGAACAAAAGTTCTCAACACGAAGAGAAGACAAAGCAGCTCATGGCTACAGAAATTTTGAGTGTACCGCAGATGGTGACTGAGGTTGATTTATACAGGATGATGCTTAAAATGAATAAAAAGTTGTTATAGAGTTAGGAAGCCATTCTGAACTGAATGAATGATAGTATAACTTCATTAGGTCAGCCATTCCAAAGGCAAAGGAGAAGCCGAAAGGGGCTATCACATTCTGATTTGGAAGAAGAGAGTTCTTCATCATCGAATAAAACATAAAGGGATGGAAAATAGGAGGTGAAAAGATGGGAAGCTGGGACTTCAAAAATTGGAACTGGAAAAATTCAGGGTAACAATTCATAACTCGGCATTGAGTTAACTTCATAGCTTGGCACAAATTTGTGACCTCAAGTGATGATTGATAATATTTATAATAAGCTACAAGATGTTCTTGATGTTGACGTTGGTTATGCTACTAGCGGACAAAGTGGTGGAGCTCAAATAAAAGTTTTTCAGCCATCACATATAGAATGTATGAGTCAAATGACTAGACAATGGGCTCTCCCATAAACAGGGGAACCCAGACATCAAGGAACTAACCGTGAGCATTTGTGTAATGATCGGTAATTTTTAAGTCTTCGAATTTGAATATTTAATCTATTTAAATATTTGAATTTGAATTTAAGTATAGTAAAATATATGTTTCAAATAACTGCCTGAATTTTACCAACGTATTTTTTATTCAACTCATAGAATTTTTCCATATTTTTAAATTTGAAAAGTAATTAAATTATCGTTTGATACATTTTGCGGCAAACGATGATATTTTTGAAATTTCACAGAATTAGTTGACATGTGTATTTTATTGTTGTTTTGGGATTGTGTCACATTGTTGTGCACGATCGTATTTTAATTTATGTCGTTCATAGATCATACGCTAACGTGATATTGTATGATGGGATACCACAAAACTTTTTCAAAACAAAAATTATAGATGCATGCACGCACATAATCTTTCCCATATCTTTTTATTGCCTTGTACTTGACTTTTGTTTTCTTAGCTTTTATGTATGTTTGGTAGCTTAAATTGGAAGGAATTAGTTATATGTATGTATGTATATGTGTGTGTGTGTATAAAAATATATATATGCACATTCACACATAAAAAAGATGGAGGGGTATACATTCATTTATACACATATTTTCTTCTTTGCATATTCAATGGAAACATCAAACATTCTCATTCCCATTTCATAAATTAAATAACTTCCACTAATAAAGAATAAGCCAAAACACCCAACATGAAAGTGGTAAAGGATCGAATGGTCTATGCTTTTCGTTCTCGTTGCACTCGAGATGGTGGCATGTGGAGGTTGTTGTGGCCAGGGAAGATGAGAGATGCTAATCTTGGGATGGTGGTGTCCGTTGTGAAGAGAATGCGTAGTGGAGTTCGTCGGAGCTGACGACATGCGATTTCGTCGAGCGGAGAGGGATATATGGAAGATAGAAGTTTCGACTATGGTACTTGAATGCATGGCCGTGAATATGTGTAAGCATTAAAACGTGAAGAAGAAAGTGGATGCGGGTTTAGGCCTTGGGGTAAGAAAGATTTGAATTTTTTGTTATTTAGTTAGTTAATTAATAGTTTAGTTAATAATTTAGATAATTAAAATATTTAACTTTGAAAAACTGTAACTCACTCGCATGAAATCTGATTAACCTGCTAATTTTTACATTAGATTAGTATTGACCAGTATAATATTTTGGTATAAATAGTTTGAAGTATAAATTAATGATAAAATATAAATACGTTGATTTAAATAATAACATGGTTAAATTGAATAAATGATCATGGACATTTGTTAGCAGAATAAATCCCCATTCTGCTATTATATATAGACATTTATTTATATGCTTGTTATTTCAGTTGATGTGTTGTTGTCAATTTATAATTGTTGATAATATTGTGTTTGCCATTATTTTTTGTTTTGTTGTTTGCATTGTGCTTAGATAGTTTATAAGCAATTACCCCTTTTTATTTGAAATGGGTTGGGTAGAAAACAATTTTAGGCTAACATCTTGTGATCTATTCCACAATTTGACTATAAGATGTTTAGCAATAATATTGGTTTATTAAATTATTATGGTTAGTTATAATAATTTAATATTTAAATTTTGAACTTTAATTTAAATAAGTTGCTTTGAAAAGTGATTTATATTTGCGAAAGTGCTTTCCCTAATTAAAATATTATCACAAGCAAATATTTTAGGAATAAATATTAATTAAAATATTTTGTTAAAAATATATTTATAAAACTATGTTTTATTTGAACTTAAATCTTGGTGATTTTTAAATTATTTTGAAAAGAGTTTTGAAATGATTGTGGAAAGAAATAATAATAGTATGATTTGAAGTATTTGAGAAATATTATTATTTCGATAAGAGTTGGAATTTATTTCAATAAATATTTGGAAAGTGTTACAAATATTTATATTTATTGCGGTGAATGACTAAAGTAAGGGCGACTGGGAGTTTCCCCATTTTGGAAATCGCCTGGTATATTTACTCTATTGTTTTTAGGAGGAACCAGAATACCATTGGAGGCTCCATTTATTGTTTAGAGTTGTACCGTGCTCGGTAGGGGTCGCCACCTCCTTGTCATATTGGTTATAGTTTTGAGACATTCCTTTTTGAAGGAGTTTTGAAATATTTTTGTAATAGAGGAAAAAGTCGGGTATTTTGTTCTAAATTCATCTTCTGAAAAGTTTTAAATGATTAAGTCCAAGTGGGTAGATTTGGAAGCCACAATTTGCATGCTATATGCTATGTAGTTTGGGAATTTCCTATATGTTTGTGCGTCGTAGGCTCATTGATTCCTATTTTGGTAGGAGATGTACATTGACTTGATTCTGTATCTAACTGGATACCCAATTAGATAGGGTTACATAGGCAGTCACAAGTGGTAGTGATGCAGCCCCAATAAAAATATAACATTTTCCAAGTTCGGTGTTTGCTATTTATTGTGTTTTTATGTTTCTTTCCTACTTGTCATTTTATTCTCCATTGACATGTTTATTGAGTTTGCAGGAATGACTACTGTTGTCTCTCACATCAGAGTTGTGCAACGGTAGATTTATAGTACTTGAGTTTTGTATGTATTAAAGCACACCCTGTAGAATAAATGATTACTTTGATAAGTTGTATTATTGAAATTGTATCCTATACATTTAATAGTGTATCTCCTCCATATGATATATAATGATGTATCGATAAGGAGTAATCGAACTTTGTTGGACATAATATGATTAATTGTGAGTAAAGCTTAGTTAATTTCTTTCTATAAGGCTATGTACTTAAGAGTTGTACACAAGGTTAATAATATTTCATCTAAATAATAGTTTACAAAATCATATAAGATAAGGGTGTATAAAAAAACCCCAACATATCCTAGGCCAAGGAGTCGGCAGGTTGTGCGAGTCGAAAGATTGCACGTAATAATTGTTTGTGATGGATCTTGTATGAATCCCCTAAAAAGGATGTGAGATTGATTGTCATTGGATGACATATTTATGTTTTGAACATAAGTATGTAAACTAAAACTAAATTGGTTTTAAATAAAAGGAAATTCATGAAATGTTTATGAATACATGTTCTATTGCATTAAGAAATAATTGTTATTTCAAGAAATACCAACTTCGTTGTGAAGCAATTTTTTGAGAAATTATTGATAGTAAAATGGAAGTGGATATGATCCAAAGATAAATAAAGTCATTTGGATATCATATGATAGGCTTTCACACTTAAACTTATTAATTAATTTCATAAATAAATCCAAATATTCATCAGTAAAGCATATAATCATCTAAATAAGTAAAACATGGCATAATATAAGTAAAAGGTTTGAATTTATACTTAAAACTAAAAATAACAATAAAACTTAAGATACATAATTATTATTCACCTTGAATGGTTAAAAAAGTTTAAGATTTAAGTGTTGATTGATTTCCCTTAGCTTTGGGTCTTTCTTCCTAGCTTTTCTTCTTCCTCTTTGCTCTTTGTAATGGCCGACTTTAGTTTCTAATTTTCATTTTTATGAATAAAGTGAGGGCAGAATGAGAATGGGAAGGATTATGTTAAGTAAATGTGTTATTTTCCTATTTTTCCATCCTCGTATAACCTCTGTATTAGTGTTCTAAATAATCCCATTAATTCATTAATTAAGGCTCGATGCGTATTGATTATTAAATTTCAATCTCCCTATCATTTTACATTATTTTATTTTATTTATCTAATTAAATATCCTAAATAATGTTAATCAAAATTAGGGGTGTTACACCTTTTTATTCCATACCAATTACGTACCTTCAGCCAATTTTTTTGAAAACTCCTGAGTAATGTCTTCCGCACTTAAAGGATTGTCAATGATAACATGGACAAATTTCTCCTTAAGGGTAGTAATAGGGGAATCACAAGGAGGATCCAGGTTGGCAAGGGGGTTGCTGTTGCCGACCGGGAAGGGGGAGGTTGGATGGGCGGTCGGGAGGAGTGGAAATTAGGAATGAAGGATCTACAAAGATCGGACTATGGGGATGATGAACACTGACTTTCCATTTCTTAGACGAAGGCCTGGGGAGGGACTACTTGGGGGAAGGTTGTCCAGGCCAGCGACAGAATGTGGGCAGGCTGAGTTAACATGGCCAAAGGAGTGCCATAGGTCGTAAATAGGTGGATTCCATTGGTAAGTGACATCAACGCATGCAACTCTACCCTCGGTGAGGGAAACAAGAATGCGAGAAGGAAACTGCCTAGAAGGGGAGATCTCAATAAAAACCTTGGCATAACGGAAAATTTGTCTACACTTAATGGAAATATCAAAGCAGATTAACCTACCAATAGGGTTTGCTAACAAGTTTACCACCTCTTAAGATTGAAAAATTGAAGGAATTTTCAAGATATGCGCTCGGACTGGAATAAAGAGCACCTACTGACGCGCGACCCCTTAGCTTAAAGTATTTGTTTGCAATTACCTTGGCAAGGTTAACAGAAGCGCCCCATTAGGTAATAATAAACACTTTCCCTTCAACAATAATAGGATCAGATTCAAAAATACGCGTTCTCTCTTGACGGCAAGAGAATTTAAAGAAGTACAACGAGTTATCACACCTGACATTTACCGTACCCTTCAAACGCCAAACTCTAAGAACATGATTTTTCACAAAAGAAAAATGGGAGCCTCATCTAAAAAGAAACCAACCAAGTAGTATTTCCAAAATGTGATTCTCACATTAATAATTTCTTTTGGAAGGGGGACAGGTTTATCAGAAAAATCAACGTCATATTGTTTGGGCGAGAAAGAACCCGCATTTGCTGGTCTATTTTTGAATAAGGACGACCAACTACTTACAAGAGTAGATTTATCAACACCAATCTTGGGAAGGGGAATAGTAGAACGAATTACATGCGAATGCAGAGTACACGATAGGATGTGAAGACCCAAATTATTGAGATAAAAATAATTTTAATAAAATCAGAAAATGAGAATTTTTAAGAAAAGAAAATATAGTCTGATAATAATAATATTAGGAGTAAGTGAAATGATTAAATAAGAGGATAGAGATTTTTCAATAAAATATAATGGGAAGAAAATGATCAAATATGAGTGAGTTTCTATATACAGATATCTCATATATATATATACATATATATAAGTATATATGTATTAGATATGAGTAGCCAAAGAAGTATAAAATGATAAAGTCCTTTTGATAACTAAATTGCATGAGAACCAGTTTAGAATTATTGTGCATAAATACCTTCTTAAAAATAAATCAGGAAATAAATGGTTTGAAATAATATAAAAGAACCATTCAGGCCTAACAAGGTATACAATGTATCTGAGTCACACAAAGATGATGTGTAGGTGGATCATGCAAATAGCATGTGCACAGAAAAGCAGAGAAGCAACTGCTTTTACTAAAAATAGAAATCAAGAGAAAATGGCACATTTAGCCATAACAACACACACATAATTCTCTGAGTAATGTGAGGATAAAATGGGTTTTTCCTTTAGTAAAACCCTAGCAAAATGATTTAAATCAAGAGGGAAGCAGAGGTTTTCTCGGAGGGAAAACAGAAACACACTAAAAAAAATAGAAAGGAGAGCTCACCCTGTTGTCAAGCTAAGGCATTCTCGGGGAAGAGAGGAGGAAGGTGAGTGATTAATCACTTATGATCTGTAAGGCATTAAGACCCATGTTAAGGGCAGCCAAGTTATTTTATATAAACACTACATTATGTTTTTCTTTTTGATTTTATTCTCTGGATGAAAATATGTTGATCATGGATGGTATTCTGGTTGGGTTTTTTGATGAGATTTTAACTTGTTTTGACTTGTTGTGATGGTTTCAGTTTTTGTTAAACAAATACACTAAACACAGAAATAGATTTTATATATGCTAGTTTTGATATGAAAAATGAATCAAATGTTTTACTGTGGAATAGGGTATCAATGAAAGAAAAGAAGTAGGCAGTGTGAATAATGAGATTCATGCTTATGTCTAGTCTATATTAAAAATGATATGAACAATGCAATATTACAAATATGTGCTGATTTGTTCAGATCATAAACCAATAAGTTTTTATGGGTTTTTCTCAAAAACCATTCCCTATGTTCACAATAAAAGAATAAATATAGTTTTGCATATGACTTCTTCAGATTGTGTAAGCAATGGAAAATTTCTAGAAATAAAAATATAAGCAGGTTTTAGAAAAATGTGATTAAAGCAAAAATGACTCTGAAATAAGGTGTGCAATTTTACATGAATGCTTTGTATGTCTGGATATGATCTTTGGGTGATTTTAATAATTCTTGACCTATATGAGGAAGGAAAGAATACGAGTATCTCTGGAATCAAAAGAGAAATTCCCCAGAAAGAAATAAATAAGCATGGTCTCTAAATTATAAAATAATTTAGGAGTAGTGCCTTGATCTACTCATCAGCAGGTGGTTGATGGGTATGTGCATGACTTGTTTAAGTCCTGTAGGCCTCTATGTAAAGGGTTAACAGAACTGAGCCCCTTTGCAATGCACACATGGTGTTCAATGGCAAGAGTTCAGACCAAACAAAATGAAAAGATGAGAAAGAGAAATTATGCTATGGAATTTAGGGAGTTAATCCATAGGAGTTTGTACATGTGCGACTAAATGAAGTAAGTGGATGAATGCTTGGGAGTATGTTTATAGATAAACTTAAATATACACATTCTCAGATTTTAATTGGGATTTGAATAGCATTTAATAGAAAGTTTCTCTGTACAGCCTTAAGAGTTTACAAGATATTTTGCATACTTGATTTCACTCACACCAGAATTTATTTCTGACCCTATTTGTTGCCTTTGCAATACTTGGGGTGTCTCATTTTATTGGGGTAGTTCAAAGTTTTGCTGCAGGGAAAGATGTATGAATTGCTTGCTTGCTTGCATGGATAATTGGAGATCTTGAGGAATTTAAAGTGTTTAAGAGGAGTAGCAGTGTCATTGTAATAAATAAGTTAGACAAACTCTAATATGTTCTAAGTATTTTCATGAGTGTCTTTTGCTTTGTTATCTGGAAAATAGTATGTAAGAAGAAAAAGAAACTTAAGTGTTATATGTGTTTGTGAGCTGTGGACTTAAGTAACAAGTTCTGAAATAGTTTTAATAGATAATGCTGAAGGAGAAGATGCCATTTAATCTGATGTGTGAACATGTTTTTCTTGACAGTCTTGAGGCACTTCAGTTACGATTCTATAAAACTGATACTAGGTAGGAAATATCTGATACTATAACTACTGATCTAATACTAAGTAGGAAAAGTCTGATACTATGGCTTCAAAACTGATACTAAGTGGCAAGATAAAAATTAAGAGTAGAAAACATGTATACCAATCAGTAGGCAGGGAAAGGTTGCAAAGTGTTTATAGGTTCAGAACACCATTTCTATAAGTTTTTAGTCCAGAAGAGTGCAAATATCTTTCAAAAACCAGATTCAACACTTTTCTAGCTCCAGATATAAGAAGTTGTATGATTTATAAAGTAGATCACAACACCATCACTCATGTGATGATTATTTGCTCTGTTAACCAGGAAATATGCATTTTGTCTGTCATGATTGGTTTGTGCTTGTTGTGTCTAAACCTTGATCACATGTGTTGTTTTTCTTTGCTTAGACTTCGACCTAGTTTATCACCTCAGTATTCATATGATAAGTATCAAATCACAAAGAATTCCGGAAATTAAATGTATGGCTTGTAAACCCAGAGACCAATTAATTTGAGAAGTAAGTAAGAAAATAATAAGTGGCAATATTTGAATTTAATATCAATCAAGCTTGAGATCAAAAGGAGAATGTAAAAATAGAAATGGCTATGTGACACCAATTCTCTGAAATATGAGAAATATAGTGTGATTGAATTTTCCTTGTTAATTTTAATACTATGATAAGCAAGGAAACATTTATATATCTTCATATATATAAATGACTTGAATTGACTTATATACTAATATTTTTATATTGGTAAGAATTTGGATCTTGGGTGAAATGAATTAAAGAAGTGATCACTTGGTTTGGAATAAAAAAAAATCTCAACAGTAAATTATTGAAAAATAACAATCCAAAAGAAGTGGGTCACTTCAGTTGGTATCAGAGCCAAGTTATTAAAACATAGCATAAATATATTATCCAATTTTCTTGTATGGATAAAATTCTAAAAATATATATATATATATAATAATGATAGAAGTAAATTTCAGAAAATAATTAAATTAGAAATATGACTAACTAGCTATGCAATTGAATAGTGAATCATGGTAGGAAGACCACCAAGTCATGGAGCAGGACCCTCCAATACAACACCAATGGTTAACTTGCAAGATTTGGTGAGGGCATTTAGAGAAGGAGCAGTGCAGAGGGAAGAGAATCCTCATGAGGAATTAGCTAAGTTATTGAAGACATTTTCAAATTTAGGAGGTAAGGATTTTGAAGGCACTGAGGGAGTTATGGGAGTGCAGACATGGTTGAGAACTTTGGAAAGGATATTTGCAGATATGAAAATTAATGACCAAAGGAAGAGGCAGGTAGCTTCTAGGAGACTCAAAGGAGCAGCATTAGATTGGTGGGAAGTGATCATCACAGGAAGGCCAGAAAATGAGATAACATGGGATCAATTCAAGGAGATGCTTGAGGCAAGATTTGTTCCAGCAACAGCTAAGGCAACATTGCTTGAGGAATTCATAAGACTGGCAAGGGCCAATGAGTGTGACTGAATACACTCAAAAATTTGAGAGTTTGTCCAAGTATGGAACTATGCTCATAGGGGATGAAGAATCAAAGAATTCAAGATTTATCCAAGGGTTAAATGCAGGTCTGAGTAGAGCAATGTTACCATACAAGGATAAAACATTTGATCAAGTCATAGACCTTGCTCTTTCTTTTGAACAACATGACAATGCAAGGGAAAAATTTAGGAGCATGAGGGCTAATAATCAAAAGAAGGGGAAAAATAGAGCACATCCCTATGACAAAAAGAATATGGATAAGAAAATGGAGGGAGCAGCCACTGGGGAAGCTAAGAAGAAGGCTACTTGTTATAATTGTGGCAAAGAAGGACACATGAGTAATAGGTGTCAAGCAGCCAAGAAGGCATTGTTTAGCTGCTATAACTGTGGGAAAGAAGGTCATATTAAAAGAAATTGCCCAGAGTTCAGAAAGGGAGCAAAGGTATGAGCACTTGAGGGCAAAGCAAAAGCAACTGCAGTTGGAAGTTCCGGACAATTGGAAGGTATACTACTAATTAAAGATCACCCCATCTCAGTTATATATGACACTGGAGCAACACATTCACTAATATCCCAAGACATAGTGAATAAATTAACTCTCACATGCTATTTAGTTGATAATCCCTTGTTTATTCAGAGCCCACTAGGTAATTCTTGCATGCTAGAGATTAAATGTTTGGGAGTAGAGTTAAACATAGGTGGAAATATGTTTAGTTCTGATTTGTTTGTGCTAAAATATCCTGGAATAGGAATTATTCTAGGAGTAGATTGGCTAAGAAAATACAAAGCAATTTTAAACTTAGAAAATCTTACTATTTCTCTGAAAACAGAAAATGGTAAAAATATTATAGTTATGAGTGAAATTGCTAAAATCAATTACTGTAACCACATATGTAGCATGAATGAGAAAGAATTAACATTGGAAGACATAAAGATTATAAATGAATACCCAGATGTCTTTGGTGAAGTCATAGGTGTTCCAAAAAATAGGCAATTAGAATTTTAAATAAGGCTAATCCCAGGAGCAAGCCCAATCATCAAGAAACCGACTAGAATGGGTCCTAAAGAATTAGTGGAGTTGAAACATCAGTTGGAAGAACTGGAGCAAAAAGGCTTCATAAGGCCTAGTAGTTCAAACTGGGGTTCCCCAGTTGTATTTGTGAAGAAGCATGATGGTACTTTAAGGATGTGTATTGATTATAGAGAACTAAATAAAGTTACCATCAAGAACAAATATCCACTCCCCAGAATTGATGATCTATTCGATCAATTAAATGGAGCAAAGATCTTCTCCAGGCTAGATTTAGCCTCTGGGTTTCATCAAATGAAGGTAGAGGAAGAAAGCATTAAGTATACTGCCTTCAACACAAGGTATGGATTATATGAATTTTTGGTGATGCCTTTTGGATTGACAAATGCACCATCATATTTTGTAGATTTAATGAATAGGACATTTAGAGATTTTCTAGAAAAATTTGTGGTTGTCTTTATATATGACATATTAGTGTATTCTAAATCAGAAGAAGATCATGCAAAGCACTTGCATCTGGTTTTGTCTAGACTGAGGGCACATGATTTAAAGGCCAAATTCTCTAAATGTACATTTTGGCAAAATGAAGTAAAATTTTTGGGGCACATTGTATCACAACAAGGAGTTAGTGTAGATCCAACTAAGGTGATAGCAGTGCAGTCATGGGGTAGACCCAAATCAGTGACTGAGGTGAGATCATTTTTGGGAATGGCAGGCTACTATAGAAGGTTTATAAAAGACTTTGCAAGAATAGCCATCCCATTGACCAAGTTAACTAAAAAGGAGCAACCATATGTGTGGACAGAGAAGTGTGAACAAGCTTTTTCATCACTAAAGAAGGCACTGGTGGAAACTCCAGTCTTACAAGTTCCAGAGGGTAATGAAGGGCTAGTGGTTTACACAGATGCTAGTGGATCTGGATTAGGGGCAGTGCTTATGCAACATGGTAGAGTCATAGCATATGCATCAAGGCAACTCAAGCCAAATGAAACCAGGTATGCTACACATGACTTAGAACTAGCTGCTGTAGTATATGCATTGAAACTATGGAGACATTACTTGTTAGGTGCTAAGTTTGAATTGTTTACAGATCACAAGTCACTTAAATACTTGTTTTCCCAAAAAGACTTAAACATGAGGCAACATAGGTGGGTAGAATTTCTAGCTGCCTATGATCTTGATATATTATACACCCCAGGAAAAGCCAATAAAGTGGCAGATGCATTGAGTAGGCATCAAGCAAAAGTGGCAAACTTAATGATGAGTGAATTCAAAGATTTGACAATCCTCAGTGAAGTAGAAATAAGAGCAGAAATTAGAGTAGCAGATAAGGTACATAGTGATATGATTGAATATGGGAAACTAAGCCTCATTTCTTTAAAGTCAACTCTGGTTGATAAAATAGGAGAAATGCAAAGTCAAGACTTAAATTTAAAGGAGAAAAAGGACATGTTATCACAAGGCATAACAGTAGAGAATTATGAAGTAGATGATAAAGGATACCTAAGGAAAAAGGGGAAGCTCTGTCTGCCAAGTGTAGAGGAACTGAAGCAAGAAGTTATGGATGTGCATCATAAAACAAAATACACCATCCATCCAGGTGGTACAAAAATGTACCATGATCTCAAGAGAAATTACTGGTGGCCAGGGATGAAAGGAGCAGTAGCAAAATATGTGGCAAATCGCTTGACATGCCAACAGGTCAAGGCAGATTATCAAAGACCCTCAGGTTTACTGCAACCTTTGGAAGTGCCTACTTGGAAGTGGGAAAGCATTTCAATGGATTTTGTGGATGGTTTACCAAGAACAAGAAGAGGCAATGATAGTATTTGGGTAGTGGTTGATAGACTCACAAAAACAGCACACTTCATCCCAATAAGTTCAAACAGAAATGCTCACAAGCTAGCTCAATTGTTTGTGAAAGAGATAGTGAGATTGCATGGCATCCCCAAGACTATCATTAGTGACAGAGATACTTTGTTTACTTCAAGATTTTGGAGTAGCTTTCAAGAAGCTATGGGGACAGAACTAAGCCTAAGCACAGCCTACCACCCACAAACAGATGGGCAAACTGAGATTGTTAATAAGGTTTTAGAAGATTTGCTTAGAGCATGCATACTTGATTTTGGAGGCAACTGGGAGGATCATATTTATTTAGCTGAATTTGCTTATAATAATAGCTACCAGTCCACCATAGGAATGGCTCCATTTGAGGCTTTGTATGGAAAGCCTTGTTTATCTCCTGCATGTTGGATGGAGGCTGGTGAAAGGGTGTTGCTTGGACCAGATAATGTGAAGGAAACTTCTGCAAAAATTGAATTAGTGAGGCAAAGAATGAGAGTAGCTCAAGAGAGACAGAAAGCCTATGCAGATAAAAGAAGAAGGCCAGTAGAATTTGAGGTGGGAGACTATGTGTTTCTCAAAGTTTCACCAATGAGGAGAATACTGAGATTTGGCAAAACAGGGAAACTATCACCAAGGTATATAGGACCATATGAGATTGTTCAAAGAATAGGAACTTTGGCTTATATGTTGAAGTTACCAGAGGAATTGAGCAAAATACATGATGTATTTCATGTATCCCAATTGGGGAAATGGGTGCATGATAAGGAGGCCATTCTTGAATCTCCTACACATGTTGAAATTCAAGAAAATCTGGTTTATAAAAAGGAACCAGTGGGCATTGTGGCTAGAGAAGAAAAGAAACTGAGAAATAAAATAATAAAACTAGTTAAAATCCAATGGAGTTTAGATGAAAATGACTGCACCTGGGAGGCTGAAGATAGGATAAGGGATAAGTATCCTAATCTGTTTTCTACTTAAAGGTATGTTTAAAAATTATGATGAGACCTTAAAATTATTTATGTATGTTTGATTGATTTGGAATGAATGAGTTTCTGAAATCTCATTCAATTGAAATTATGCTTTGTATACATTTGGATGGAAATGTATGAGAGAATAATTGTGGGACACAATTCCTTTTAGGAGGAGAGTATGTGAAGACCCAAATTATTGAGATAAAAATAATTTTAATAAAATCAGAAAATGAGAATTTTTAAGAAAAGAAAATATAGTCTGATAATAATAATATTAGGAGTAAGTGAAATGATTAAATAAGAGGATAGAGATTTTTCAATAAAATATAATGGGAAGAAAATGATCAAATATGAGTGAGTTTCTATATACAGATATCTCATATATATATACATATATATAAGTATATATGTATTAGATATGAGTAGCCAAAGAAGTATAAAATGATAAAGTCCTTTTGATAACTAAATTGCATGAGAACCAGTTTAGAATTATTGTGCATAAATACCTTCTTAAAAATAAATCAGGAAATAAATGGTTTGAAATAATATAAAAGAACCATTCAGGCCTAACAAGGTATACAATGTATCTGAGTCACACAAAGATGATGTGTAGGTGGATCATGCAAATAGCATGTGCACAGAAAAGCAGAGAAGCAACTGCTTTTACTAAAAATAGAAATCAAGAGAAAATGGCACATTTAGCCATAACAACACACACATAATTCTCTGAGTAATGTGAGGATAAAATGGGTTTTTCCTTTAGTAAAACCCTAGCAAAATGATTTAAATCAAGAGGGAAGCAGAGGTTTTCTCGGAGGGAAAACAGAAACACACTAAAAAAAATAGAAAGGAGAGCTCACCCTGTTGTCAAGCTAAGGCATTCTCGGGGAAGAGAGGAGGAAGGTGAGTGATTAATCACTTATGATCTGTAAGGCATTAAGACCCATGTTAAGGGCAGCCAAGTTATTTTATATAAACACTACATTATGTTTTTCTGTTTGATTTTATTCTCTGGATGAAAATATGTTGATCATGGATGGTATTCTGGTTGGGTTTTTGGATGAGATTTTAACTTGTTTTGACTTGTTGTGATGGTTTCAGTTTTTGTTAAACAAATACACTAAACACAGAAATAGATTTTATATATGCTAGTTTTGATATGAAAAATGAATCAAATGTTTTATTGTGGAATAGGGTATCAATGAAAGAAAAGAAGTAGGCAGTGTGAATAATGAGATTCATGCTTATGTCTAGTCTATATTAAAAATGATATGAACAATGCAATATTACAAATATGTGCTGATTTGTTCAGATCATAAACCAATAAGTTTTTATGGGTTTTTCTCAAAAACCATTCCCTATGTTCACAATAAAAGAATAAATATAGTTTTGCATATGACTTCTTCAGATTGTGTAAGCAATGGAAAATTTCTAGAAATAAAAATATAAGCAGGTTTTAGAAAAATGTGATTAAAGCAAAAATGACTCTGAAATAAGGTGTGCAATTTTACATGAATGCTTTGTATGTCTGGATATGATCTTTGGGTGATTTTAATAATTCTTGACCTATATGAGGAAGGAAAGAATACGAGTATCTCTGGAATCAAAAGAGAAATTCCCCAGAAAGAAATAAATAAGCATGGTCTCTAAATTATAAAATAATTTAGGAGTAGTGCCTTGATCTACTCATCAGCAGGTGGTTGATGGGTATGTGCATGACTTGTTTAAGTCCTGTAGGCCTCTGTGTAAAGGGTTAACAGAACTGAGCCCCTTTGCAATGCACACATGGTGTTCAATGGCAAGAGTTCAGACCAAACAAAATGAAAAGATGAGAAAGAGAAATTATGCTATGGAATTTAGGGAGTTAATCCATAGGAGTTTGTACATGTGCGACTAAATGAAGTAAGTGGATGAATGCTTGGGAGTATGTTTATAGATAAACTTAAATATACACATTCTCAGATTTTTAATTGGGATTTGAATAGCATTTAATAGAAAGGTTCTCTGTACAGCCTTAAGAGTTTACAAGATATTTTGCATACTTGATTTCACTCACACCAGAATTTATTTCTGACCCTATTTGTTGCCTTTGCAATACTTGGGGTGTCTCATTTTATTGGGGCAGTTCAAAGTTTTGCTGCAGGGAAAGATGTATGAATTGCTTGCTTGCTTGCATGGATAATTGGAGATCTTGAGGAATTTAAAGTGTTTAAGAGGAGTAGCAGTGTCATTGTAATAAATAAGTTAGACAAACTCTAATATGTTCTAAGTATTTTCATGAGTGTCTTTTGCTTTGTTATCTGGAAAATAGTATGTAAGAAGAAAAAGAAACTTAAGTGTTATATGTGTTTGTGAGCTGTGGACTTAAGTAACAAGTTCTGAAATAGTTTTAGTAGATAATGCTGAAGGAGAAGATGCCATTTAATCTGATGTGTGAACATGTTTTTCTTGACAGTCTTGAGGCACTTCAGTTACGATTCTATAAAACTGATACTAGGTAGGAAATATCTGATACTATAACTACTGATCTAATACTAAGTAGGAAAAGTCTGATACTATGGCTTCAAAACTGATACTAAGTGGCAAGATAAAAATTAAGAGTAGAAAACATGTATACCAATCAGTAGGCAGGGAAAGGTTGCAAAGTGTTTATAGGTTCAGAACACCATTTCTATAAGTTTTTAGTCCAGAAGAGTGCAAATATCTTTCAAAAACCAGATTCAACACTTTTCTAGCTCCAGATATAAGAAGTTGTATGATTTATAAAGTAGATCACAACACCATCACTCATGTGATGATTATTTGCTCTGTTAACCAGGAAATATGCATTTTGTCTGTCATGATTGGTTTGTGCTTGTTGTGTCTAAACCTTGATCACATGTGTTGTTTTTCTTTGCTTAGACTTCGACCTAGTTTATCACCTCAGTATTCATATGATAAGTATCAAATCACAAAGAATTCCGGAAATTAAATGTATGGCTTGTAAACCCAGAGACCAATTACTTTGAGAAGTAAGTAAGAAAATAATAAGTGGCAATATTTGAATTTAATATCAATCAAGCTTGAGATCAAAAGGAGAATGTAAAAATAGAAATGGCTATGTGACACCAATTCTCTGAAATATGAGAAATATAGTGTGATTGAATTTTCCTTGTTAATTTTAATACTCTGATAAGCAAGGAAACATTTATATATCTTCATATATATAAATGACTTGAATTGACTTATATACTAATATTTTTATATTGGTAAGAATTCGGGTCTTGGGTGAAATGAATTAAAGAAGTGATCACTTGGTTTGGAGTAAAAAAAAATCTCAACAGTAAATTACTGAAAAATAACAATCCAAAAGAAGTGGGTCACTTCAGCTTGCAACCTAGATCTAGGGTCGAGAGTCAACTTGCCAGCAGAAAAACTGTTAGAGCCATCAACTGACAAAGGCTACTGGGGAAAATTACCCAAATCCATCGCATTTGCTGAAAGGTCATTCACAAAAACCCCAACTAGAGGAGCGACCACCAGCCAGTCGCCATACTTCGAAGGAAGCGGGGGGAAGTCATCGAGTGTGTCCAATGAAGGTCGTGCCACCGTCAAATAGGAAAAACGCAACAACTGGTCAAGACGACAGTTAGGATCTAAAATTAAGCGAACACAGGAATTTGCGAACCAGAAAATTACTTCGGGAATCGCAAATAGAAACGTGCGATTAGCAGCAGACGTGATCGAACAATTAAGAATAAGCCGGCTACGAGGAGCGATTAGAATCAAAGAGGAGCAAGTTGCAGAATCAGGGACGAGAGACAGAGATTTTAAATTTCAAAATCGCCATTCCAGAATTTATAGTTCTTGTTATTTATATATTTAGAAATTAGTAATTTTGAAATTTAAAACAAACATTTAGATATATTTTTATGGTTTCGAAACTTTTTTAACACACATACATATATATATGCATATGTATATTTGTATATATATTTATATATATTAAATATAATAATATTTAAATTTGAATTTTAGTTTTAAATAAGATATTATTTTGGATCTTGATTAGTTTTCAAATTTGAATTTTTCTAAATAAGATATTATTTTTGATCTAGATTTATTTTCAAATTTGAATTTATCCTAAGCTATTTTAAATGTTAGATGGTTGAATTGGTTTATATATTTAAATTTATACATCTTTTTTTTTATATACATAAATAAATTTATTTGTATGTTTATATATACATATATATATATATATATATATGTATGTATACTAAATTTCAAAAAAATAATATATTTATACTTTATATTATATTAATATTAATATTAAATTAATAACAGACAACAAATATATATACAAAGAGGCTAATGTGTCCGTTGCAGTATAAATACCAGCACTTATACACAAGCACATTAAACCATATACACATTGATTTGTTATACGTGTACTTATACATATGTATGTATTTGATATACATATACACTTCATATATCACAATATATACAAATCAAATCTTTATATTAATCAATTAAATAAAATAAATATTTTATTTAAAAGTTATTTAGATTAGATTTATATCAATTTAGAATTCACAGACCTAATAAGATAAAAAATGGAATTTTTTTATTGCAATTCACTCATTTAACCCGCTGCGTGCTGATCCAGTTTCCAACGATAAGCCCCTTCTTAAGCCCTCTAAATTTGGACCTAAACTTATGTTTACCTTCACCAAACTTGGACATGTCCTTTGTTCTCTCCCTTGCTAAACAAAGCTTTTGAATAATCATCATCACCCTCACTACCTACCAACTTTCCCTTTAATACATCATTATGCAATCTTGCCTTAATATCATACAAACTTAAGATATCTCACCCTAAAACATAGAGTTAATAAATTCATATCCATATAACAAAATATAGTCCATGCCTCATATTTATTTTTCACATTAGCCTAGTTTAAATTCATAATTAATGTATTGAAAGTACCTAAATGCTTAGAGCATCTCCAACCCATTTCACAAATAATGTCATGTAAAGCTTATGTGTCAATAGGTTGTAGACAATGTTAATTCAATGTTTACATACATGACAATGATATTTACAACTTCTCTTCAATGCAAATGTAGAATATGATCATTTTTTGCATATGTGTCATTCTGTTATTTATAGAAAATTAAAGTAATTTACATAATTTGTTAATAAGAACTTAGGTCTAATACTTTACATTGTGATGTGCAATGTCCAAAACTAGACATTGCATTTCATAATGTCATCTTAAAATTATAAATTACATTAGCATTTGAGAATATATTTTAAAAGACATTTTCAAATTGCTAGTGTGGCTTGACATTACATCTAAATTAAAGCTGGGTTGAAGATGCTCTTAGGAAGTGTGGTAACTAACTTCATTCTAAATTTGCAAAATTGTCGCTGTTGAATAATGACATGTCACTGGTGAGAGACCTACCCTAATATGCATTCTTCGATGCAACACTTAATTTCTTCGCCTCCATGACATAAGAAAACTCCCCAAGTACGATACCAAAAGACATGTTTCCTAATTATCAAAACCGGATCGGGCAAAGGTTGAACCACGGTACATCCAATAGCACAGCCCGGAAGTGATTCGGGCCTCAATGTGTGCAAACCACACACGAACAGTGCAGAACAGGGTCCGAACGGTTGGTTCAGAGGAATAAAATTAGGATCTTTCAATAAATTTGTATATATTTATACCCTTTGCACATGCTAAAGGCTTAGGCCCATGTTCAAGCAAAATATTTGTTGCTAAGATGGGAGAAGATGGCTCTTTATATGGGTAAGTGGTCAATATACTACTGCAATTTTCAGCGATGTGGGACAAAATAGAACAACTATTTTACTAAAATGAAGGATACAGACTTTACTATTACATGTTATTTTCATTCTTTTGTTGTTTTAAATTGTACCGTTTAATTTGTAAACATCTTACTTTCTCATATTTAGATTATATATCCCAAAAAAATTGAAAATCAACCCACTTTAACAGAGAAAGTTACAAACGATTTTCTTTATTTAGTTTATTTATAATATATTTAATCACAACATTTCGTTCATTAATGTACTAGCTAGAAACAAATATCAAAGAATAAAAAAAATTGGATCCATCTTTTCCTTGTACGTGAAGTTTGAGGAGATACAAAAGAGAATACAGTTAGATACAGATTTCTATGGTAGAGAGCAAAAATCTCTAATTACTAATACAAGAAAAAATGATTTGATGTAGAAAATATATGTGTAGTGGATGGATTTCCTTTAGACTTTAGCTGCAAATTTAAGTAAGTTGTTTGATGATGTAATAATTTTAATATAGATCTATTTGTTGATATCTAGTCCGCGCATCCCTACGTGGGGCAACATATGAGTTTGAGCATCTTTTAACAAAATAAATCCCTTGTTGTTAGATGCAATCAAATTTTTATACACACACACACCACTACACCTTCATTATTTTTCACGATGTGCAACTATTCTTTTTTCCAATATGCGTCCATTAACCACACACAATGCGACACACCCCAACACTATTTATGTCTCCTTCAAGTAAAACATCTTTTTGCAAGTATTCATCACTAACCAGTATCATTGTACATTTGGAAAAGATTTTTATGTTTACAAGTGCATTTGCAAATGATTTGATTCATGATGCTTGTTTCTTTGCACATCAACGCTGATCATTATTAGGAAGAAATAAAGAAAGAAAGAAAGAAAGAAAAAGGAAACGCATGTTAATAAGGCACACCTAAACCATGGAGCTTAACAGGTGATATAGAAGAGTTGTATCAAGTTTGATACAACCTCCACAGGACAAAAAATATTTGTTATAATTTTATTTGATAAATTAAAATACTTGACATTTAGTACACATGGATGAAGTTAAAGTGAGATGCATCTAAATTTTGATACATCATTCTTTATCATATTTTTTTTGTAAACCATGTTGGAAATTTTCAAAATTAGTTTTGGGTTTGGGTTTGTTTTTGAAGAGGGAAGAAGTGGGAAGAAGTGGGAAGAAGATGGAAGAAGAGAGGTGGAATGTATAGTCCCACATCTTGGAAAATAAGGGATTATACTTAGTTAAATATATGATTCTCTAAGGAAGGTTGGGCCCTTTGGGCACCCAAAGCTTTGCTTTGATGTGAGGAGGGAAGTTATGCATCACCACCACACGCGCGCAGCCATCCGTCCGTCCGACCGGGTCGGGTTCGGGTTCGGGTCTAAAATGATGAATTAATTTTTGTTAACGGGTCGGATGCAGAATTTTAATTTGAACGGACAGATTTTTGGCGGGTCATTTGAATGAAGGGACGCGACCGTTTAGTAACAGTTTCAAACTGTTACGAAAAGGCATGACCGTTTGTAACGGTTTCGGACTGTTGGAAAGGATGCAACGCTTGACTAATGGACACTTCCTCTTCTACTATAAATAGTGAAGCCCTGGAACCATTAAAAATATATAAAAAATCTCTTTTCTTTGTACCTTCTTCTTCTTCCTCCAGATCTGCGACGCCTAGAAAGTGTTGCAGAACACTGCCTTTTCACCGCAGTTTGCGACGCCTGTAAGGTGTTACAAACGCAGAAACGTTGCATATCAATTCTCTTCTTCTTCTTCATTCTATTATCTACTAAATTGCATCATCAGAGATCAAATTTGAGTGTTCTTGGTCGGATCAAAATCGTACAAGTTTTGAATCTGATTACGCTGTTTCAAGGCTTCATTGAATCCTGAAGTCGATAGTTCAATAACCCGTTTGTACCTGTTGGGTTGAACTATTGTCTAAAAGAATATACGCAGTAGATCCTTGAAGTCAGAAGTACAGTAGTTATCATCTTCATCATTCTCGAATCATCGACACAAATATTCAACAATTTTAGACAATATTTCAACCATGGATGGTTCGAGTTCAATCAATCTCAATGCTCTTCAAGTTATGAATCAACATTTAACGCGATTGGAGCGGTTTGATGGTGAAAACTTCACTCGTTGGCAAGAGACGATGAAATTCTTTTTGATCACGGTCAAATTGTTCTATATTCTTGAAGGTAACTTGAAGGAAATACCAGAGGAAACTGGTAAAGATACTGACGAATTGAAAGCAAAACGTGCAAAGCGCAAAGAGGATGATTTTCTATGTAGATGGCACATTCTGAATGCATTGTCTACTCCTGTCTACAACGCATATAGGACTTTGGAAACTACAAAGGCACTTTGGGCTACACTAGAAAGCAAATACTGCATATCCGAGGTAAGTAACAAAAAATTTCTTATTTGCAATTTTATGGATTTCAAAATGGATGCAAATAAGTCCGTAGTTGGACAAGTAAGTGAAATTCTACTGTTAGTGAATCAACTTAAAGATGCTGGAATAAATCTCCCAGAATCTTTTGTTTTTGGAGTTATAATTTCAAGACCTCCTAATTTTTGGAATGATTATAAGAAAAAATTAAAGCATGCGGAAACGGATTATGATTTAGACGGTTTACAGCGTCATTTTCGTATTGAAGAGAACTCTCGTAAACGCGAACTAGATGATAATCCACAAACCGAGTCCCATTCTAAGGAAAATAATGTTCAAATTACTGACAAGCTGAAGCCTAAGAATGAGACACGGTTTAAGAAGAAAAATTCCAACAACAAAAAGAAAGGTGCTTGTTACTACTGTAACAAGCCTGACCACTATGCCCGAGACTGCCGTCAGCGGAAGAAACAACAAAAGATGAATGTGGTCGAAGACTCGCTTGTGGTTGTAGTGCAAGAGGCGAACTCCGTTAGAAAAACCCATAATGATTGGTGGTTTGATACTGGAGTAACCATTCACATTTGCAAAGACCATAATCTGTTTAAGACTTACGAAGAAAATAATGGAGAAGCCGAAAAGGTTACTGGAGCAAAAAAGGTTCCAAGCAAAGTTTTGGGAAAAGGCACCATAGAACTTACATTTACTTCTGGAAAATTTCTTACATTAGTTAATGTATTTTATGTACCTGATATATGTAAGAATTTGGTCTTCAGATACCTTCTTAACAAAGGAGGATTCAAGATGGTGTATGAGTCTGATAAGTTAGTGTTGTTCAAGAACGGCAAATTCATTGGTCAGGGATACTCTTGTAATGGCTTGGTTAAGTTGAATCTAATAAAGAAATCTTCTATTTATATTGTTGATTCTGTTAGTTTATGGCATGGTAGACTAGGACATGTTAATTATAATTCCCTTAAAAATATGCATAAACTAGAATTAATTTCTGATTGTGATTTCGATACTATCTTTAAATGTGAAATATGTATTCAAGCAAAAATACACCGAAAATCCTTTAAATCTATAGAAAGGAAAACTGGCTTGCTTGATTTAGTATATAGTGATGTGGGTGACTTAAAAAATCATATCACCTATGGTGGTAACCAATACTATATAACATTTATTGATGATTATACTAGATATGCATATGTGTATCTAATGAAAACTAAAGATGAGGCCTTTGATAAATTTAAAATTTACAAAGCAGAGGTCGAAACACAATCAGGAGTTAAATTAAAAGTATTACATTCAGATCGAGGTGGTGAATATTTCTCAAATGAATTCAACTTATTTTGTAAACAACACGGCTTAGTTCACCAATGCACTGCCCCATATACACTGCAACAAAATGGTGTTGCTGAAAGGAAAAATAGAACTTTAGTAGAAATGGTTAATGCCATGCTCATAAGTTCAAACTTACCTTATAACCTATGGGGTGATGCTATGTTATCTGCATGTTATATCTTAAATAGAGTACCACTTAAAAAGAATAATGTTTCCCCTTATGAATTACGGTTTAATAGGAAACCTAATCTTACAAAACCTAAAGTTTGGGGTTATTTAAAACCAGACCCTAAGCGACCAAAGTTAGGAAATATGGCATTTAAATGTGTTTTCATAGGATATTCACTTAATAGTATAACTTATAGATTCCTAATTCTTGACACCTTAGAAGTTATAGAATACGTAGATGTAGAATTCTTTGAAAATCAAACTGTTAAGATTCCATTGAAATCATCTAGTACAGAACCTAATACGATTGATGATATCAATACCGATGACTATGCTCCTGCTCAAAACAGCAAGGAAGTATCAGTACCAAATAATAGTACTGAACAACGGAGAAGTAAAAGAGTAAGAATAGAGACGGACTATGGTCCAGACTTCATTACATATCTTATAGAAGGCAGTAAGGACGAAGTCCTTAATGTGACTAGATATGTCATGAACATCGATGATGACCCCAAAACTTATTCTGATGCTATGAGTTCCAAAGATTCAATATTCTAGAAAGAAGCTATTAATGATGAAATGAATTCCATATTGTTAAACCAAACTTGGGTTTTAACTGATTTACCTCCTGGTGCTAAACCTATTGGATGTAAATGGATATTTAAGAAAAAGTTGAATACAAATGGATCCATTGATAAGTTTAAAGCTAGATTAGTTGCTAAGGGATATAAGCAAAGACATGGAGTAGATTATTTTGATACATATGCTACAGTTGCTCGCATATCTTCTATACGCTGTTTAATAGCACTTGCATCAATTCATAAATTGATCATACATCAAATGGATGTAAAGACTGTGTTTCTAAATGGAGACTTAGAAGAAGAGATATATATGGAACAACCTGAAGGTTTCAAAACCCCAGGCCAAAAAAAGAAAGTTTGCCAATTAGTAAAGTCTCTTTATGGCCTGAAGCAAGCTTCCATGCAATGGCATGAGAAGTTTGATAAAATAGCATTGTCATATGGATTTATTGTTAATGATGCTGATAAATGTATTTAGAGCAAATCGGGCAACAACGATTATGTTATAATATGTTTATACGTTGATGACATGCTAATATTTGGTTCCAATATATCCTGTGTGAATGAAACTAAGAAGTTTCTATCTTCTAAATTTGATATGAAAGATTTAGGAGAATCTGACGTAATTCTGGGAATTAAAATTATTAGGAAAGAGGGGGAGTTGTTACCAACACAATCTCATTACATTGAGAAGTTCCTCCGAAAGTATGGTCATTATAATAACAAACCAGCACCTACTCCTTTAGATCCTAGTATTAAATTAGAAAAGAATATTGGACGTACTATTTCTCAACTTGAGTATTCCAGTATTATTGGGAGTCTTATGTATGCTATGCATTGCACTAGACCAGACATAGCACATGCTATAAGCATGTTATGTCGATTTACGAGTAATCCAGGTTTTGAACATTGGAAAGCTATTTCCAGAGTTTTAGCTTATTTGAAAGGAACTGTTACCTATGGTTTATCTTATAAAGAATATCCTGCTTTAATAGAAGGATACAGTGATGCAACCTGGAACAATGTAGAATCCAAATCCAAGTCTACGACTGGATGGATCTTTACGTTAGGAGGTGTCGCTGTGTCTTGGGTTTCCAAGAAATAGACCTGTGTATCCGACTCAACAATGTTGTCAGAGTTGATTGCATTAGCATATGCTTGTAAGGAAGTGGAATGGCTTAGGAATTTATTAATAGAAATCCCATTATGGAAGAATCCATCTCCAGCGGTCTTGATTAACTGTGATAATCAGGCTACAATATACAATGTCTCTAATAAGACATATAATGAGAAGTCTAGACATGTGAGTCTAGGACATCAAATGATAAGACAGTTACTCAAATGTGGAGTAATAATTGTTGATTACATAGAAACAAAGAAAAACTTGGCTGACCCACTTACAAAGAGTCTTCCAAAGGCAATGGTTTCTATAAAATCAAAGGAAATGGGACTAAGCTCTGTGAATGAAGGTTGATCATCTTTAACAGAAATCCAACTTATGTTTTGAAAGGGATAGACAAAGTTCAATGGGTACCAACAAGTTAAGAGAATGATTATGGAACACTAAATCAATAATCCCATAATATTAGTGTTGGATTCTGCAAGAATAGAGGATGGATAATATATCCTTAATAAGTCTAGTTACCTTAAAAAGGGTGTATCGCAGAAACACCTTAAGAGACTTACCTATATGAATATGGAAATCAGGTCGTTTCCTAAGAAAGTAAGACCGTTTTCTGACGTAGACTCATGAACCCAGGATCAAGCACATGGTCATTAATGTGCTAAGCATACAGAACACTCTATATACGGAAATCAGTATGTGTGACTGTTCCGGTACTAGCACTAGGGGTACTTGGTTCAAGATACGTTCACCATAGACCCCGATAGAACTTTGAATGGTTTACACTAAGTGAAGGTTCAAATCCAAAAGATACCTATCATTTATGTATTAGTTTCCACGATGATGCAAAACTTGATCTTGGAACTACATTGGCTTGATCCCACTTGGGTATGTAGGTAGTCACTCTAGTGATGCAGCCGTATATTTTATTTATTTTACTTATTTTGAAAATGGGGGGAAATTGTTGGAAATTTTCAAAATTAGTTTTGGGTTTGGGTTTGAGTTTGAGTTTGTTTTTGAAGAGGAAAGAAGTGGGAAGAAGATGGAAGAAGAGAGGTGGAATGTATAGTCCCACATCTTGGAAAATAAGGGATTATACTTAGTTAAATATAGGATTCTCTAAGGAAGGTTGGGCCCTTTGGGCACCCAAAACATTGCTTTGATGTGAGGAGGGAAGTTATGCATCACCACCACACACGCGTGCGCCGCCGCCGCCGTCCGTCCGACCAAGTCGGGTTCGGGTCTAAAATGACGAATTAATTTTTGTTAACGGATCGGTCCATAATTTGAACGGACAGATTTTTGGTGGGTCATTTGAATGAAGGGACGCGATCGTTTAGTAACTGTTACGAAATGGCGCGATCGTTTGTAACGGTTTCGGACTGTTGGAAAGGATGCAACGCTTGACGAATGGACACTTCATCTTCTACTATAAATAGTGACGCCTAGGAACCATTAAAAATATATAACAATCTCTTTCTTTATACCTTCTTCTTCTTCCTCCTGATCTGCGACGTCCAAAAAGTGTTGCAGAACATTGCCTTTTCACCGCAATTTGTGACGCCTGTAAGGTGTTACAAACGCAAAAACGTTGTAGATCAATTCTCTTCTTTTTCTTCATTCTATTCTCTACTAAATTGCATCATCAGAGATCAAAATTGAGTGTTCTTGATCGGATCAAAATCGTACAAGTTTTGAATCCGATTACGCTGTTTCAAGACTTCATTGAATCCTGAAGTCCATAGTTCGATAACCCGTTTTTATCTGTTGGATTGAACTATTGTCTAAAAGAATCTACGCGGTGGATCCTTGAAGTCAGAAGTACAACAGTTATCATCTTCATTATTCTCGAATCATCGACACAAATATTCAACAAACCATGTTCAATCGCAGACAATATAACATTCTTTCAAAAATTATGTTGAATTTTCATAAAGAAGTGGAATTCATCAAAATATCATACTTCTGTCAAGATCCTTATTGTCTGTTGTAAGTGCAAAATTACATTAGACAGAGCTATGGCGAACAGAGAGATGTATACGCTTTTGTTGGCACTTTATCCTTTTCTTCTCTTGGACGTGTAGATGTCCATTTCTTCAATCTAGCCGCTGCGACCTCAGCCTATGATCAACACCCAAGATGAAAATTTCATACTCCCCAAAACAAAAGTATGAAGAAACTGGTATGTAAACTCGGAATACAGTGTGCATTCTACTAAATGAAGTTAAATTAATTTACTATGCTGTAGATTAGACAAATGTTGTCGCTTCAAAGCATTTGATTAAAAAAACAAAGTGTGTGTGTATATATTCGAAGTAATAGTAGAATTTTCCATACCTCTTTACCCCAATCGCATCGTATGGTGATGAAGATAAGTATAATTGTTTGTACTGCTGTTCCACCGATCATCCCACTCCAAATTCCCTGCACAAGTCTGAAATGTTAAATTGAACTGCATGACTTCAAACTCCTTTTCTTTCACTGTTTATTTTTTTTTCATTTCTTTTATTTTTCCAATTTAGTTCCTCAGATATTTGATTAAATTTCTAGTTATGTCATGCAATCACTTCGACAAACAATAGGTCTTATTCTTGTCAAGTAAAATATAATAGAAAGTATTGTGCATACCACAACTTGAAAGCCGAATATCCACCCTAATGTAAGACCAGCAGGAACACCAATTAAGTAATAGCTTCCAAGATTGATAAATGCTACTAGTCTTTGCCATCCCGAACCAACTGCTACCCCTACATTAATTCAACAATTTGGTATCCATAAGTGTCAGATTATATTCCAGGAGCATATATAATCAGTTACACAATAAAGTTCATAAATAAAGCATTCAATATTACGTGGTTATATTTGATCCTTATAATAGATTTTTTATGGTGTACTTATGCATTTTGTAAGGACAACATATAGGGAATTAGCACGAACCAGATAAAACAGGCTGCACGCTGTTGAGTAGAACAGTGAAAGCCAATAGAACAAACAAGGGGTTCACAACCTCAAGCACTGGAGGACTTGATGTATATATCAGTGCAATTTTACCCGAAAATACCAAAATTATAGACCATAATATGAGGCCTATAGATAACGATGTACCAACTGATACAATTGTTGCAAACTTTGCTGCCTTTCCGTTTCCTGCACCAAGTTCGTTTGCCACCCTCACTCTTTGTTTTTATACATAAATCAGGTGCGTGGTTAGTATATAAAATTTTTGCTATATAACTATATTTTAAATATACATAATTCTAAGTTATATAAAATCACTAACACAAAATTTGACATACCCAGTTCCTGCAACGAATGATGTAGGAACCATCTCCACCCACCCATCAATGCTCATGCTGCAGAATTAATGGTAAAATTAATTTGATTTTGCATACTAATTTTCTGATTCAAGAATAAAAATTATAAAGAAAAATTAGTAGTGTGCATAATTTACCATATAGATAAAGCATCCACTGCAATTGTTGCATTTCTCAGATTCCCAGTCAACAGTATTAATATTCTATAATACCACATTTCCAAACTGCACATGTAAACACATTAAGCTTCTGTTAAATTTGTCTGGGTTATAATATATTGAATGAAAAAACTAATCATAATCTAGTCACTAAGATTTGTACTTGGAGCAACCCTCATTGTCTTTGTTATGGCAGAGCTTATTTCAGGGATTAAATATATTAATGATTTGTTGATCCATTGTTTACTTCAAACTACATATTTAAACTTGTCTACTTTTACAACGCAATTCAACTATGAAGAGGGTTGTTACCTGAAAACATACAATGACAGCTAGGCTACAAGAAACGTGGAAACTCACTATTATAATACTGAGATAAGACAACTTAGTTATGTCAAGTAAAAGGTGAAAGTGTCGAAGTTTCAATGGCAGTACAAGTCTATTTGAACAAGAATCTACGCACTGTCTAGTTTACGTCTCTTGTTTTTTGAGTGCGTGTGTGTGTAATGGACTTATCCAGGAGCAATTAGTGGGGACTGAAGCCCTACCAAATCATAACTCCAGAACCAACAGAAAGCTTAACAAAATCCCAAAGCCCGTAAACTGCGTCAACTGAAAACCCATTCCATGAATTAGGACAACCTCCGAAAACAACATAGCAAAACATTACAAACACTGTAATCCACCAAGATGTGTTCAGAGTTAATGCAAGTGCAGTAACTCCATATTTCAACTTGCCAACAAATAACCAAGTCATCAATATATGAAAAAATAAGCCAATAGCTGGTCCAAATGCATTTAGAGCATTCTTTTTCTGGCACTGCAAAAACCTTTGTAGTGGAAACAGCGCTGCAAATGAAAAATGCAGTGGAATGAACCACACACATAATTCTCCTGTTCGATTTGCTAGTTCTGAAGGTTGGCCGAATAAAGTAAGTAATGGAGCTGCATAGAAATAAACTGGAAGAGCTAAAATTGCACAAAGGAAATGAACAATCCAAGATCTTTGTAAGTAAACTCCGAGCATATGGTACTTTTTTGCACCATAGGCTTGCCCACATAGAGTCTCCATTCCACTTGCCATGCCAAGCTTAAAAAAAAAATAGTTCAGGTTATTCTTTAACAGTTGAAATTTCTAAACTATGTTGATTGAAGGTGTGAATTGTATACTGAAATCAGACCAACATGACATATCAGTTTAGCTAAGTATATAGATTTATTTACCAGTAACCCGAAGTTCAAAAGCAAGATGACATTAAGTGCTATGGAGGTGGAAGCAAGCTCAAGATTGCCAAGATGGCCAGCATATGATATGGTGATTGTCCACATGCCGTACAATGACAACCTCCCGATCATTTCTGGCCCTACGATCTTCCATTGCTTCTTCAACTCGTCAGAAGTTCTGCTCAATAAACCTTTTTCTTCTTGCTTCACTCCACAATTCTCTAACAAGGGAACTTTTCCTTCTGCTACTTCCATCTTTATATTTTCCTTTGGATTTCCAGCTTAGAATTGGATTTGTGATTCAGTTAAATTGCTTATATAATATGTGTTGTGGGGTAAATGTTCTATGTCACACTACAAATGCAGCAAATATATATTTTGTATGATTTGTGATTCAGTTAAATTGCTTATATAATATGATTTGTGATTCAGTTAAATTGCTTTTCTTACAGCGTACATTATTTGCCCTCAGGCAAATCGTCACTCAAAATATAATGGATGTATGACTTTCCTCCTCACAAAAGAACAAGTATTGAATGTTCCAATGATCCAATATTTTTTTGAGAAACCTATATTTAAACAATTACAGTTCTTTATTTTCTAAGATGTGATACTATTCCAATCTCAAATTATTCCTCTTATATTTCTCTTCTTCTCATTTTAAAACAAAAACAACTCAGGCTAATATTTTATACAAAATTCCACTAACAGTCAATATGGTTGTTTTGATTTGCATATTAAATATATGGTGCTCGCAAATTCATGAAGGTTTAACAAAATTTGTGCTATAACAAAGCTATGCCTTTGTTTTTGATAACTAGCTAAAACAGACCACATTTGCCTGTAAACTACCAAGGAAGTGTATTGCACAGAATTTCCCCACATTAGATTATCAACAAAGAATATTATTGTTATCATGGAGATTGGATGCTATCGCGGGCGTATGTAAAATACTATTAAACTCATAATAATCAGAAAACAGTAGTCACGGACTATATTGAATTGATTGGGTAATAACTGTTGCTGTATTGCTGCAGGACTAATGATTCACTGTAGAACAAAATTTTAAAATGGACATGTCAAAAAAAGCTAATGAAAGAATAGACTCAATAGAAAACTATTTGCAGAAATAAATCTGCTTTCAATATAGCCTAGGCATTTATGTAATTCACAAGATATATTTTAAAAAAAAATAATTATTTAACTTGCGCGTAAAATATATATTTCGTATTTGCACATTCATTGGAAGATGCAACACATATTTTAGTGTTCCATAGAGGTTACTATTTGTTTACGGGAGTTATGTGCTGCGTGTTACTTTGTATATATAACGCACGCCTGCATATGTGGACTTTGTGGCTTATTTTATTTTTATATTTTTATATTATTATTTTTTCCCAACTTGAGCTCGTGTTGCATGCTTCAAGTAGCTTTCATTTTGAGTAGATTAGTGCAATATGTGTTGTCACTAAAACAGTAGCTTTCATGTATTTCAGACCTCTATAAATTAGACCAAAGAAAATAACCTATTTCAATTTTAGGTCTCGATCAAAATTTATTACAAAAATATGCATCGTTTTGCTTCATACGGCATTTTATACTTGCGCATTCCAAAAATGCACAAGCATAATTTTTTTTTCGAAAATAACACTTGCGTGTTCCAAAAGTGCTAAGTACAATTTTTAAAACAAATAACACTTGCGCATTTCAAAATTGCACAAGTACAAAAAAAATTTTAAATAACACTCGCGCATTTCAAATTTGTGCATGTACAAATTTGTTTCTTTTAAAATACATTTGCGTAATCCATATTTGCGCAAAACTAGGCCTATTTTTGTAATAAGTTATCAACGGGGCCTAAAATCGAAATAAATTATTATTTGTGGTCTAATTGAACGTTTGTCATATTGTATCCTCCACGTTTATAGCATGTGCAAGTTAAATTTTTCTTTTTCAAATATAGCTTGCGCATTCCATAAATACACATGCTATATGAAAATGAGACATATTTGTCCGCGGGTACGGCGCAGTGGAAAAGAGGTTTGGGTTCTGGTAAAAAGACTCAAGTTCAATTCCTACCGTGCGCTTCCCTATCCTATATAAATTTACCAGGGGTATGGGGGCTTGGATCGGCGTACGGCTTTACTATACTCTCCTCAGGAGTTTACCGACTCGCCGGATTCTTCTGGGTTTTAAAAAAAAAGTGTTTTTCATTGAGTCTATCCTAGCATTAACTATTTTCTGAATGTCCATTTTAAAAATTTGTCCTTACTATACTCTCTCGTGTATCCGATAATTATAAAGTGAAATGTGCTATAATCAGTTCTTATGTTGCCACTAATATGATATGCGGACCAAGTATTCACTTCTTATGTTGCCGTAACGACCCGGAATTTTGATCGTTCGTTTTTTAACATTTAATTTATTTTAAATGTTGAATTTGGATTATTAATTGATTTTGAATATGAAGTTTTTGGTTGAATTAGTTAAATGGGGTAAAATTTCAAATATAGCGGTTAATTTTATTTGGTAAATATGAATTTAATAATTTATATTGGAATAATAGGGGAATCTGGAAATAGATGTATATGAAAATGATTTCTAGGATTTATTTAATCCTATTTGGATTAGAATTATAATACTTGACTTTAGAATGAAATTAAAAGTCGATAAGTTATAAACTGGAATTTTTATATTAATTCAATAGTGGAATTTAAAATAGGATAGTAATGTAAATAATCGAATTTTGGTTTAATATGAATCAGGGTGATTTCTAATATGAATATAAATTCTATTTGAATTTTAATGGAGTTGGTAATTTTTAAAGATTGAAACTTTAAACGATTTCGACGATTTTGAAAATCGCTCGATTGAATCGACGAGTTAAAATAGCCTTCCGAGACACAGTCTCGTAATTCGATGAAACCAGTTCCATTGGATCTGTAATAGTATATTATTATCGAATTTCAAATTTTGTAACGTTTGGAGTTATCGTTTGGGCGTACGGGATAAAAACGGGTTGAAATAAATATTAAAAATTTAATATTTTAATTCAATTCGAAAAGCTATCTTCCACACACAATCGAATTAGTCCCCGAAACATGTTCCATTGTGTTCGAAATGAGGGTAGAACATTATAAACGCCAGGCGACATGTCTAGTTTGGAGTTCGTTTGAAATAGCACGTTAAAATTGAAAATAATATTAAAATAATTAGTATATACGTATATAAATACGTATTACACAGTGAAACCCTAGTTCTAGTAGAGCCACCGTCTTCCTTTATCAATGGCCGATAAGTTTCTGTCTTTCAAAGCACCAACTGGAGAATCGAAGAGCTCGTCGAACTCGTCATATTCAACGGTCGAGATCGTAAATAGTGGAGTGGATCAACGACAAGGCGGCCGCGTTCCTCTTGCGTTCGTTCACGTTTTTCGGTGCAATAGAGAGGCCGAGCTCCTCGTGACTCACGGCATGGGTGTGGCAATGGTACGCGCTTCGTTAGTGTTCCCTGATTGTCTTATAGATCGTCGTGGTGGTAGCGGCACGCTTTGGGATGTTGGCGATGGATGGGTTCGTGCATTCGAATTCAACTGGAAGGAAGAATGAAGTTTGCGGCCTGATTCTCTTCTCTTGAATGTACGGCCGATCTTGATTTAGGTTAATAAAAAAAGAATTTAATTATATTAACTTATATTTAAACTTTAAAACCTTGTATCTTTTCCATACGAGGTCGAAATCGGACAAACTGACGGCGTTGGAATCACAGCGACGAGATCTACGCGCTGGAGCAGACTTGGAGGTGTTTGGGGCAAGTGAAAATTTTAGGTTAAATCGAACGTGTTCGATTTAATTTAAAAATTGGAGCGTTTGGCGATTTAAACTCAAGGTGAGTTAATCTCACTCAATTTTGGACTGCCGGTTTTAATTTTAAATGGCTAAAATTAATAAATGATTGATTGGTTAAATTGATGAATTTTTATCAGTTGGATGTGATTATATATATATAGTAGTTTATATATATTGGAGTGATTGATATTCCCGCATTATATAGCGGATGAGACCCTATGCGCCCCGCATAATAGCGGATGACCCTTTATACCGCGATATTCCACCTCGAAGTGGAATTTGTATTTTTATGTTGTGCTAACATCTGTGGATGCAGGGAAATAGGTTGGAGGGATCCAACTGGATTCCTCAAATGTTGAATTTAATTGCATATATAGCGATATATGTTTTGTTGAAATAATCTGTGGTAGGTTATTGTGTGATTTGGATTGGTTGGATGTTGTGATAGGTTTTTGACCTAGATTCTAGTATTTTAAATACCAGTAATATATGTTTAAATTGGAAAAGAAAATTAAAAGGGGTTTTGAAGCAAAATGTTTTATAAAGAAATTTTGGGTTAACCAATTGGATAAAATAAATGTTTTTTTTAAAATTGGTACTTAGCCAAATCGGAGTATTGTGAATAGGATTTTGGAATAAAAGTATTGAATAAAGGATTTTTAAATAATAAATCTGTAAACGGTATTGTTTAAAAATATAAAGGTTTTAAAATTGAGAATTTGACCTTGTTTTTAAAAAAAAGAGGATTTTTCAAGTATTAACCCGGTGTTTTCAAAAGTGTTAAAAATATTCTGGAAATTAGTTATTTAATTATTTTAATTTTTTTAAAGCATATTTAATTATTTATTAGTAATCTTATAATGGATTCTTAAAGATTTATTATTTTAGAAATAGTCAGCATTTTGTTTTAAAAAGATAATTTTTAGATACTAATATGGTTTGGTATAATAACTTCTTATTTTAGTATATTTTCCAAGATTAAAACTTGGAATTTATTTTGGAAACTTATAAGCATTATTTTGAGATAATTTTTAAATAAGGGTTTTGGAAAGTAATGGTATACCCACGTGGCGAAATCGGAGGAAGTGAGTGCCTGTAGCTAAGTCTTGAATTTCTCTCGGATAGAGACGTAACCATTGAGCTGTGAGCCATGGTTTGATACCGCAGTGATACTTTCCACATTATTTTAAAAATGGTTTTCAAATATTTTTGAAAGTAATACTTTGTGAATATACTGATTTTGATAAGATAAGTACATGACCTTTGGATAAAGAGATTTAATTTAAATAAAGACTTGGAGTTTTCGATGAAATTGAAGTATTTGGTTGAATTGATTGTTTATTTGATAGTTAAATAACCGACTATCAAATCTGGACTCAAATATAACTTTGGGAATATCTAGAAGAGGTATGGGAATTATATGGTACAGTTACCGTTCGAGGTGCTATACTGTATGTATAAACTCGTTCGTTCTTCTAGGACGTGTTTAAGGAAATCCATCCACTAACAGTTAGGAGGTGATCTCCGATCTTATTCACGTCTGTATATTTCCTAAAGAACCGGGGTTGAGTTTACCGGGAAATGGCGAACGTTGTTTTGGAGAGACCGGGATCGGATTTGCGATCCGAAAACCACTTCGATCCAACAAGTATGTTTTCGTAATGAAGACAAGAGCATGTAGTCGAAGATGGAGCAGTGAAGTGCAAGGGCTAATCGCTACTAATCCCGAGGGTAATTCCAAAATGGAGGTAGTAGGAGTAGTGCCTTCGGTTCCGTTCGGATGGGGAACAGACTTGTATGGATGAATGCTATCAATACATTGTCATTGGAGGACAATGAGCATTCTAAGTGAATATTTCTAAAAAGGTAACACTTAGCCTCAAGCCTCATCAACCGACAATGACTGAAAATCATGGGAGATGCAGCAAGGCTAAGTGGGTCGCACCCAAGTAGGGTAAGGTTACCCCTATATAGAGTCCCTTTTCTTTTATTTGGTTATTTTCTGCGGTTGCTGATCCCAACCATGGGGTAATCTTATTCGGGCTATCCCGTTTAAGGGATAGTCCGGTCTTGTGTTGCAGGGGACCCCGGAGTGGTCCTCGGTACGGTGTTTCTAAACAGGTACCGTGACAGGTGGTACCCCAGTGCCTAGTCATTCAGTTGGAATCCATTCTCCAATACATGCCTTTACGGTTTTGATTGTAGAGCTTAGTATTGCTAGAATTTAATTAATGTAACAATTTAAACTATTTGAATAAGTCTTTGTACTTAGACACTATTATAATATCAGAGGATTTTGATATGAAATTTTTTGGTTATCGTAAGGTAAAAACTCAGCATGTTTATTTGTGTCGTGGTCTTACGAGATACCATTGATTTTCAAGGGATTTTAAAACTTTAATAATTCAATTTGAGTGTGATTTCTCACGCTGGTTTTCCAGACTGACTCGGATGTTATTTTATTATAATGCTCGGGTCAGACCGAGTATTACAGGTTCAGGATTGGATACTATAGAGCTTAGGAGACGAGCTGGAGACCGAGGCGTATTCTTGTACTTGTTTATTTCCGCTGCAGTGTTGTTTGAAATTACCAGCGGTTGTGAGGGAAGGTTGTTATAACTGTCTAGGCTGGTAATTATTGATGTGTGTACTCTGATGTGAGATATGTATATTACAGTTTTGTTTTGTGTAAAGAACTATTGATATTATATATTGTTATGTCCGCTGTGAGATTCTGTTTTATTTTAGTTTTCTTCTTCTTCTACCTACTTTCTTTTCCCTCAACAATCTGTCTTTCCGGCACTCGATCGTTCGGCATGTTATACGAGGAGCGTATTTATGTCGATTTTCGGGGTCGTGAAGTTGGGTCGTCACATGTGGTATCAAAGCTTAGGTTGGCAATATACCTAGGCTTTGGTGGGGATTACTCATTAGAAATAGAGTCAGAAGTACTCTAGAATGAGTTTGAGTGTATTAATAGACATGAGCGCGTTATTGTTAGTGAATATAAAATCTTTTTATATTGTGTTGACTTATTGGTTGAGTGTTTATGAATTCTGGTCGGTATGGAAAGTACAACCGTATCGATAGGGGTTTCTTAACTCTTAAACAAAGTAAACAGACATAGTATTGGTTTAAAGTGGGTAAATGAAATAATTTTGCCTAAAATTATATTTTAATATAAAGGAAATAATTTTCTAAAATTATTATAGTATATATATTTGGATGTTAGGTTGTTAATATTAAAATCAAAACACAATTATAAAATTTGAAACGGTTATATATATATAACCAAATAGGAGTTTATAAGAATGATTATACAAAGAAGTATAACTAAAATTTGATCTAAACCAGAATTTAAATCCCTGAAATTTTGGGAGATGGTTAAAAGAAGTTGGAACTAAGTGTTGGGAGTTTTAAATCTTGGAAATTTTTGAAGTGTTTTCCAAAATGGTTTATGAGGAAAAATGGAGTAGTATTTGAAAATATCTTTGAAAAAGAAATTGTTTAAAAATGAATTTTGGAAGTAAGGAAGCACTGAACTCACTTTAGTCGCTGGAAAATAATTCTGGTGATGATGGCCACATCATCAGTATTCATTTTCGAGTTTCTAAGTGATGGTTTGCTACCGTGGTGGTTTGGTATGATTAATTGTTTTGGACTTGTTTGATAAACAAGTTTGATTTAGAAGTTCCAAAGGGAAATTGTTTTGGTAAAACCAAGTGGTTTTGAGATTTCAAGGGTATGATTTGATATACAAAAGTGAATATATGCATATTTATGATTTCAAAATGATTTTGAAATAAAAAAACCGGGTAATTGAATTCTGGGATTTCTATTTAAAAGATTTGAAAGGTTGAGGAAAATCAGTTATTGAACTTATGATGTGGAGTTGGTATAAACAAAAAAGGAAAATGAAAATTTTAATCCTGGAATAAAAATTTAACTTACGAAAGTAAAGTGAATATTATGGATTGGGATTTAACTTGAGATAAGTTAAATAAAATAGAAGTTGGATTTGAATTGAAATGAAATATAAAGTTGAAGGGTAGGATAATTATATAACTAAAGTTATAATTATTGAATGAGATAGATATACTTAAGCTATTAAGTGATATAGATAATCCAGAGTTGTGATTATAAAATGTAAATGGACTCCAACAAGCAATATGAGATATTAAGAAAATAAGTTTTGAGCTTATGAAATGAAAAATGAAATGGTGAAACCTAAATGAAAATGGTTTGGTATTATGGTAAAAGAATTGGAGATTCAAAATTTGAATTTTAAATGAAGGATGAATTGAAATGGAGTAAATTGAATGTAAATAGGAATTGTGAAGTGTTTATATAACTATAGGTTATAAATATTGAATGAGAGTAAACTTAAGTGGAAATTACAGAAATTGCGAATAAATAAGTTATACAACCTATTAAACTGGAAAAGTGGAAAGGTATACCAAGTTAAATGGTTAAGTAATTGATAACGAGAAATGGATTCAATTTAAGAGTAAATAAGTGGATATGATTGGGATATGGGTTGGATAAGATGGGGTATGAACTTAAGTTTAAAAACTGGATATAACTTAAGTAACAATGTGGAATGTCTATAATAAACCTTGGAAATAACTTTGTGAAATGTTTATAATAAATTAACTTTAAATGAATTGTCGTTCACTCTAAAATGAAGTGAATAGCACTATGTAGATTAAATGTGAAGTGAATGGAAAGCTGTAAAATGAGTTGGAAGTAAAGTTAATATGAAATGCAAGTGCAGGAACTGTGTTATGGTATAATAAATTGTTCGAGGGTTGACTATATGAAATAATTCCCTAAAGTAATAGTATAAATGGGATATACTAAGTAAATGAAAGCAAATAAATTGAATGAGATCAATTTAAAATGAATTAAAATTTGATTGCAATGGAAATTTAACTTAAGTGGTTATTTATGGAATGATTCATAAATGGAATTAACATGGATTGGAATGAGTTAATGCAACATAAAACAAACAAGGTTTGGTGAATAACATAAATAGGAATCAAATGGAAAGTTGATAAATTGGTTTAAGGTCAATTTAAAAAGGGAATAGATTGAAGTTTAATAAAATGGATTTGCATATAATAGAAGTGAATAATGAATGGAATGCGAATAAACTGATTGTAATCAACTTGAAATTGAATAAAGGTGAATTTATGCAAGTAAGGCACATATAAATCAAATTTGAGTGAATATGAGTTTGGTTGTTGTAAATATAAATTGAATGTAATAGATTTGGGTGTAAATCATTTCAAATTGAATGAAATGATATATGGGTCCATGGAAAGGGATTAAATTGGGGTTGGGACCTTATAATTGTTTGAAATATATTTGATTTGCATGTTTGGGTTATGAAGTTGATGTGTTTGGCTAGTAGGTATATGAAATGTTGTTAAAATTTCATGATTTTGAAAACTTATGTGCTTATTTTGAGTAAGTACAGGTACTGGGAGTTGTTTGGGTAGATTTTGGGTTGCATAAATACATATAAAATAAGCTGCTCGCTTAAAAACACTAATAAAGGTACGTCTACGCAATAAAGTAAAGAAATGATCATATATTGATGTATATTTGTTTTCCGACCGTGTGGGTCGATGTATATATATTTCTCTTTTGTGATATTGTAAAAGGCTCTCCGTACAAAGGAGACGCTGTCAAAAATTTTCGAAAATTTAGGGTGTTAGAAATTTTTTGAAAGGCTTTGGAAAAAAATTTGTTAACTAGAAAAGGTTGATTTTTGGAACGGTGTTAAAATCAAGGTTTTTGAGTTGGAAATATAAACAAATTGTTTTGTATTAAACTAAAAGGGTTTTGAGAAGTGAATGTAGGATTTTAATTAAGTGGATTTTAGAAAAGTTAATGGGTTGGGGAGCATTTTTCTTACCTTATCAAATTTCGAGGACGAAATTTTTATAAGGGGGGAGGAATGCAACGACCCGGAATTTTGGTCGTTCGTTTTTGAACATTTAATTTATTTTAAATGTTGAATTTGGATTACTAATTGATTTTGAATATGAAGATTTTGGTTGAATTAGTTAAATAGGGTAAATTTTCAAATATAGCGGTTAATTTTATTTTGTAAATATGAATTTAATAATTTAAATTGGAATAATAGGGGAATCTGGAAATAGATTTATATGAAAATGATTTCTAGGATTTATTTAATCCTACTTGGATTAGAATTTTAATATTTGACTTTAGAATGAAATTAAAAGTCGATAAGTTATAAACTGGAATTTTTATATTAATTTAATAGTGGAGTTTAATATAGGGTAATAATGTAAAAAATCGAATTTTGGTTTAATATGAATCGAGGTGATTTCTAATATGAATATAAATTCTATTTGAATTTTAATGGAGTTGGTAAATTTTAAAGATTGAAATTTTAAACGATTTCGACGATTTTGAAAATCGCTCGACTTAATCGACGAGTTAAAATAGCCTTCTGGGGCACAGTCTCGGAATTCGACAAAACCAGTTCCATTGGATCCGTAATAGTATATTATTATCGGATTTCAAATTTCGTAACGTTTGGAGTTATCGTTTGGGCGTACGGGATAAAAGCGCGTTGAAATAAATATTGAAAATTTAATATTTTAATTCGATTCGAAAAGCTATCTTCCACGTACGATCGAATTAGGCCTCGAAACATGTTCCATTGTTTTCGAAATGCGGGTAGAATATTATAAACGCCAAGCGGCACGTCTAGTTTAGAGTTCGTTTGAAATAGCACGTTAAAATTGAAAATAATATTAAAATAATTAGTATATACATATATAAATACGTATTACTCAGCGAAACCCTAGTTCTAGTAGAGCCGCCGTCTTCCTTTATCAATGGCCGATAAGTCTCTGTCTTTCCCCTTGATTTCTTCCAAATCCACTCACCTATAGCAAAAATCACCAACTGCAGAATCGAAGAGCTCGTCGAACTCGTCATATCCATCGGTCGAGATCGTAAATAGTGGAGTGGATCAACGACAAGGCGGCTGTGTTCCTCTTGTGTTTGTTCACGTTTTTCGGTGCAATATAGAGGCCGATCGAACTCCTCGTGACTCACGGCATGGGTGCGGCGGTGGTACGCGCTTCGTTTGGTGTTCCCCGATCGTCTTATAGATCGTCGTGGTGGTAGCGACATGCTTTGGGATGTCGGCGATGGATGGGTTCATGCGTTTGAATTCAACTGGATGGAAGAATGAAGTTTGCGGCCTGATTCTCTTCTCTTGAATGTACGGCCGATCTTGATTTAGGTTAATAAATAAAAAAATTTAATTATATTAACTTATATTTAAACTTTAAAACCTTGTATCTTCTCCATACGAGGTCAAAATCGGACGAAATTGGCGGCGTTGGAATCGCAGCGATGAGATCTACGCGCTGGAGCAGACCTGGAGGTGTTTGGGGGCAAGTGGAAATTTTAGGTTAAATCGAACACGTTCGATTTAATTTAAAAATTGGAGCATTTGGCGATTTAATAACTCAAGGTGAGTTAATCTCACTCAATTTTGGACTACCGGTTTTAATTTTAAATGGTCAAAATTAATAAATGATTGATTGTATAAATTGATGATTTTTTATCAGTTGGATGTGATTACATATATATAGTAGTTTATATATATTGGAGTGATTGATATTCCCGCATTATATAGCGGATGAGACCCTATGCGCCCCGCATAATAGCAGATGACCCTATATACCGCGATATTCCACCTCGAAGTGGAATTGGTATTTTTTATGTTGTGCTAACATCTGTGGATGCAAGGAAATAGGTTGGAGGGATCCAACTGGATTCCTCAAATGTTGAATTTAATTGCATATATAGTGATATATGTTTTGTTGAAATAATCCATGACAGGTTATTGTGTGATTTGGATTGGTTGGATGTTGTGACAGGTTTTTGACCTAGATTCTGGTATTTTAAATACCAGTAATATATGTTTAAATTAGAAAAGAAAATTAAAAGGGGTTTTGAAGCAAAATGTTTTATAAAGAAATTTTGGGTTAACCAATTGGATAAAATAAATGTTTTTTTTTGAAAATTGGTACTTAGCCAAATATGGTTTGGTATAATAACTTCTTAGTTTAGTATATTTTCCTAGATTAAAACTTGGAATTTTTTTTGGAAACTTATAAGCATTATTTTGAGATAATTTTTAAATAAGGGTTTTGGAAAGTAATGGTATACTCGCGTGGCAAAATCGGAGGCAGTGAGTGGCTATAGCTAAGCCTTGAATTTCTCTGGAATAGAGACGTAACCATTGAGCTATGAACCATGGTTTGATACCGCAGTGGTACTTTCCACATTATTTTAAAAAGGGTTTTCAAATATTTTTAAAAGGAATACTTTGTGAATATACTGATTTTGATAAGATAAGTACATGACCTTTGGATAAAGAGATTTAATTTAATCAAAATTTAATTTAAATAAAGACTTGGAGTTTTCGGTGAAATTGAAGTATTTGGTTGAATTGATTGTTTATTTGATAGTTAAATAACAGACTATCAAATCTGGACCCAAATATAACTTTGGGAATATCTAGAAGATGTACGGGAATTATATGGTACAGTTACCGTTCGAGGTGCTATACTATACGTATAAGCTCGTTCATTCTTCTAGGACGTGTTTAAGGAAATCCGTCCACTAACGATTAGGAGGTGATCTCCGATCTTATTCACGTCTGTGTATTTCCTAAAGAACCGAGGTCGAGTTTATCGGGAAATGATGAACGTTGTTTCGAAGAGACCGGGATCGGATTTGCGATCCGAAAACCACTTCGATCCAACGAGTATGTTTTCGTAATAAAGACAAGAGCATGGAGTCGAAGGTGGAGCAGTGAAGTGCAAGGGCTAATCGCTACTAATCCCAAGGGTGATTCCAAAATGGAGGTAGTAGGAGTAGTGCCTTCGGTTCCGTTCGGACTGGGTAAAGACTTGTATGGATGAATTCTATCAGTACATTGTCATTGGAGGACAATGAGCATTCTAAGTGAATATTTCTAAAAAGGTAACGCTTAGCCTCGAGGCTCATCAGCCCGGAATGACTGAAAATCAAGGGAGATGCAGCAAGGCTAAGTGGGTCACACCCAAGTAGGGTAAGGTTACCCCTATCTAGAGTCCCTTTTCTTTTATTCAGCTGTGTGGTGCGATTGCTGATCCCAACCGCGGGGTAATCTTATTCGGGCTATCCAGTTTAAGGGATAGTCCGGTCTTGTGTTGCAGGGGACTCCGGAGTGGTCCTCGGTACGCTGTTTCTGGACAGGTACCGTGACAGGTGATACCCTAGTGCCTAGTCATTCAGTTGGAATCCATTCTCCAATACGTGCCTTTACGGTTTTGATTGTAGAGTCTAGTATTGCTGGAATTTAATTAATGTAACAATTTCAGCTATTTGAATAAGTATTTGTACTTAGACACTATTATAATATCAGAGGATTTTAATATGAAATGTTTTGGTTATCCTATGGTGAAAACCCGACATGTTTATTTGTGGCGTGGTCTTACGAGATACCTTTGATTCTCAAGGGATTTTGAAACTTTAATAATTCAATTTAAGTGTGATTTCTCACGTTGGTTTTCCAGACTGACTCGGGTGTTATTTTATTATAATGCTCGGGTCAGACCGAGTATTACAGGTTTAGGATTGGATACTATGGAGCTCAGGAGACAAGCTGGAGACCGAGGCATATTCTCGTACTTGTTTATTTCCGCTGCAGTGTTGTTTGAAATTACCAGCAGTTGTGAGGGAAGGTTGTTATAACTGTCCAGGCTGGTAATTATTGATGTGTGTACTCTGATGTGAGATATGTATATTACAGTTTTGTTTTGTGTAAAGAACTATTGATATTATATATTGTTCTGTCCGCTGTGAGATTCTGTTTTGTTTTAGTTTTCTTTTTATACCTATTTTCTTTTCCCTCAACAATCTGTCTTTCCGGCACTCGATCGTTCGGCATGTTATACGAGGAGCGTATTTATGTCGATTTTCGGGGGTCGTGAAGGGCGGGTCGTCACAGTTGCCTTTAATATAATATGCGGATTAAGGCTCGGTTTGTTAAAAATGCTGAATTATGACTGCTAAAGTTTGAATGTTGATTGCTGAATTCTGAATAATCCCTTGTTTGTTTGCATTCAACATTCAGAACAAAAAATAAGCACTAAAAAGTTCTGAATTATTTTTTCGGAATAGATGACTTTAGTCAGAACACTGATAAAAAATAAACAATGTAGAAAGTGCTGATTTTTAAATCAGAACTTGGATTCAGAACCTTTTATTAAAAACAAAAGCAGCCTAAGTATTCACTTCTGAGTTCAATATGTAGGAAAGTTTATTACTCACAGTCAAATGAATGCAATGTACAGGTTAAACAGTGTAAGTTATCCTTCTCTCTATTAATCTTTTTTTTTTCTTTTTTTTCAAAGGTTTGCATGCCTAAAATTTAAGCTATTTATGCATATCATTGACTACAAATATTCCGATGGACAAGTGTTTTGGTTCTGAACATATGTACGTCTATGAAAACCAGTGAACTATAACTCATTTTGGTCAACATTCTCCATGTTATAAGATCTAAAAAATATCGTGGCCAATTAATTAAACAAAGCATTATTTTATTCTTGAAAAAAGCTATATTATGGGTCATTTAGTGGTCAATGTTAGCTTTATTTATTATGTGAACTATGTTATTATTGTGCCTCAATTTCATTTAAAGAATCAATGAAAAGGCATCTGAAATTTTGATGAAAAATTTCAGATCGCTATTCATTGAGGAACTTATTCGTCCTCCAACTCCTACATTAAGTGTGAAGTAAGTAGCGTGCTAATTACTTCAATAATTTGAATCAACAAAACTAAGTAGTCTTAAATTTTCTCTAAAGCGGTGATTATGCCGCTGATGCTTACACAATCAGATAGTTGCACTTTAACTGTTTGTTAAAATGTCAAGTCCAATTAATATTTAATTCAAATACAAATAAGGTAAGACCTAGTACTGTAAACTAAAGAGGAAAATAACAAAAATAAGAAATAGTAAAGGACACCGAAGATTTATGTGGTTCGGATCTTAAGGAATCCTACGTCCATGGGAAAATTTTCTCTTTCTTCCCTTTTTAGTATTGTGGTACAAATTTTCGTCTATTTGTGTTGTCTATTTGATATGTTTGGATTGCTGACATGTCTTTGGCAGGAAGCTTGAGTAAAGGTGGAAACTCCCAAAATCAGAGCGGGAATATTTGAAATGATGGAGGGAAAATTCAAATTTGAATTGATCTTATATGCGAGTCCTTAAAAGGGCATTAGGTGTTGCTTGTTGGTCTCAATGTACTACCACCGTATTGGCATTGACTGACATAAGGTCCTCGCATGATATGTGATGCAGCAGCGGATTACAAAAAATGGATGTATCGGTGAAAGTAGCAATCAGTGGAATAGCAGATACTGAACGGCCCAAATCCGTTGATCCAAAATGCCGGATTCTAGGTATCCCAAACACGTTGATCACGCACGATACCGTGTTTAAAGATCTACGATTCTTCGACGTTGATCAAGCGCACTTGATTCCGTGAATCGGCTTCAGCAGTCGTTGATTCGAGCGCACTCGAATACCGAATGTGGAGATAAGAGATCACACTCAACTACCAATTGGAGAAGTGACACAAAGCACACAAACAAATTTTATTCAAAATCAACTTTTTTTTACAAATGACACCACCCGCCTATTTATAGGCTTACAACCCAACACTCACAACACTTACAACACAACACTTAGGTCGTTGCCGACCTAACAAATACAATATGCGACCTACACATATACAACACAACTCAAACCAACACGACTCAACTTAGGTCGCGACGCGACTTACGACCTAGACGTAATCAGTACAAAATAAGCTAAAACATTACAACATGACGCGACTTAACATGTTTACAACACAAGACATATTACAACATAACGACATAACAAATACAACATACAAATGACATAAGAAATTACTACATAACGACATAACAATTCAACACCACATGGCATAAGCTTCAGGGACATGAGGAGGATCAGCTTCAGGAAGGTCTTATGCGACCTATTGGACGAGTGACTTAAGGACTTGAACGACTTTGGCTTGAGCGACCTAAATTTGATATGGCTTCTGGTCGAGCGACTCAAGATAGGAGCGACATAAGTAACACGGCAGCGACCTAAGAAAGATAGCATCATAAACAGGAACGACATAACTTCATGCGACCTAAGGAATAGCATCTTCAGCGACCTAACATGAAGTGGCATCTGCAAGCGACCTAACATAGGTCGTAGCTCGCTCGTATGTCCTGAGCGACTTAAAGCTTCTCGCGACCTAAGGATGGAAGGTCGTTCGCAACCTAAGTCATGCGGAAAATTGGAGCGACTTATCTGCATAGTGTCGCGACCTATCTTGTTAAGTCGTAACTCTCTAGGTCGAAGCACTTTAGGTCGAAGCACTTTAGGTCGAAGCACTTTAGGTCGTAGTTCTTTAGGTCATGGCATTTTATGTCGGAGTTCTTTAGGTCGTAGCTGGAAGATAGAGTTAGGTCGTAACTCCTTAGGTCGGAGTTCTTTAGGTCGTAGCTCTTTAGCTCGTGACTTGTTAGGTCGTGTACGACCTAAGGAAAAGTCCTTTAATTCGTTAAATCGTAGATCGCTTGGACAGCTCATCATCTGGCTTGGTCGATCTTCATAGCTCGTTGGCGATCTAAAATGGCGCGACTTAAAGGAAAATGTGCTAGGTCGTAGATCAGGGGAGTTAGGTCGTAGGCGACCTAAGTCTTCATCAGTCTGGGCTGCATCATCCTCCCCTGGTTGAAAAAAATTCGTCCTCGAATTTGCGCCCTCCTCTTCCACAATAAACTCATTCCCATGATCATAGAGATGTGTGTGGTGATAACCACTCTTGTGATTAATCTTGTCTTGATTCTTTGATGATGCGGCTCGACATAAGGAACACATTGCATAAAACAGACGTGGCATTAGACAGGCTGCATAAGGAAGTGATCTGAGAGAGATGACGTATGAAAAAGTGTGAAATGAACTAAGCACAAGGTGCCCTATCCAATTCATGTAACTCAGAACTTCATGAGAATAGTGTCGTATACCATATTGCTTGTGACAATAGGAAGATGTGATATAGAACCAAAACATGTCGAAAATGTGAGACGATATAATGAAGTTTAAAATCATGGAACGACTTAGGAAATTACGACCGAAAAAATGTGAGGACTCATGCTCAGACTCTCGTCTTTCCTTATGTTGTTCAGGTGTGTCCTTATTTAGAATCTTCCCTTGATGTGTTGCATCAAATTCCCCTGACTGAAATGAATTCCCACTCGCTTCTCCTTCAACATGTTTATTTTCATGAAACGAATCCAAGCAATTGACGCTGCTAACGTTAGCAGTGCGGGCATGATCAGGCAATTCCAACTGACAATCACTCTCTTCATTCTGTCTTTTCAATTCTTCCTGTTCTTTCTGATTCTGAAGATCATACGATCCCTGTAGTAGAATAGCATCTGGTACTAGTTCAGTGTGAGGTTGAATGTCCTGTAGTGGTGGTAACTCTTCGGGCAGTTTCCTTAGGATATTCGACTTCAGACTCATCGAATTCTGAACCAACCTCCTCAAAAACATCAAGATCTTCACTTGTTCCTTGCCCGGTCAATACAAACAATTCATTACTATCTTTCACCTTTTCGACAGGCTCTTCCGGAAATACAAGACTAGTTTCTTCAGACAGCTCCTCTGAACTCTCCTCCTCAAACTCTTCGAATTCTTCAACCTCTTCAGGTGTCTCTAACTCAGAATTTCCCCAGATTCAATCAACATTGATAATTCATCACAAGCTTTCATTTTATTGATGAACTCTTCCAAAGATAAACTATCTGATTCTGCCTTCTCTTCTGTTTCACTTTTACTTTGTTCGGGCTTCTCGGAGATTATGGAATTAACATTTAGCGGGCTCTCGTCCATAAGCTCAGGGGTTAAACAAGAATCCTCCATCATCAAGTAATGTCCTTCAACTCCGAACACAATTTTTTCTTCCATACTATCAACATCAAACTTCGGCGGTGAAGAATATTCAACTTCTACATCCACATACTTTGACTCAATTTCTTCATCATCATCAAATTTTGGCGGTTGATAAAAGTCAAATTCAGCAGTCCTCCACAACGAGTTACATCCTTCATCTTCCAACAAAACTCCTTCACCGTTGTCAGATTGCGGTGGTAATTCTTCGAACGACTCTGTAGGACCGACCTCTTCAAATTCTTCTAACATTGGTTTAACCTCCTCGAGAGTTTTAAGCTCTTCACTTGCCTCATACCTAACCAACGTTTCAGCACTACCTTCCGTTTCTTCAACACTCTTACTGAAAGAAAATGGACTAGTCGGTTCCTCTTCCTCTTCCGGTTCGCTTTCAGTAGAATCATCCACATCTTCGTTTTCACAATCCTCGACAACTAAGGTTTTCATCTTGGGCTCTGTACATTCAATACTTCTATGGCCAGACTCCTGATAATGATAGCGCTTAATTCGGTCATCAACACTTGTCTTAGTGATTCCATGTACAACTGGTTCGTTGACTCTCTTAGAAACATTTATACTGCAATTAACGCCTCTATTCTGATTGCTGGAGTTTGTAACCACACCCTTTCCTTGACTCCCTTGTCTCAACTTCTGCACTTGTTGGTTCACACGTGTTTGATAATTGTAAGGTAAGAAATTTGCCTTCATCATCCTTTTCATTTTGTCCCACGTGACAACTTTGGATTTTCCCATTCTCTTTCTGGTTGATTTAGTTTGTTGCCACCAATCCCTAGCTCTTCCTTTCAATCTGGTAGCAACTAACTTAACTTGACGATCCTCAGACACGTTGTTGAGTTTAAGAATCTTTTCAACCGCTGATAACCAATCCAAGAATTCGTCTGCTTGCAGACCACCTCGGAATTCTAGAATCTCCATATCCTTCCTTGACTCCCGTGTATGATCATCCTCTTCAACATTTCTATACCGATTTTGCCCTTGACCTGGATATCGAAAATGACTACGATCACCATAACTATCTTCTTCAAAATTAGATGAGTTTCGATGTCGATTCTGAACGTTGACTCTTCTATGACCATGCACGTCCTCTCTACTTCTTTCCTCTACTCGACATCTTTCATAATTACAATAGGGCTCATGCTCGTAACCACGATAAGCTCTTCTTTCTTTATCCTGATAATCACGATTGTCTCGAACTCCACGATCTCGATTTATGGACAAAGATGATTCTCTTCTTTCTCTATCATAACGTGGCGTTACTCTCTTTTGATTTTGATTCATATCCGACTTCATTCTCTCCACTCTTCCAAAATCTTTATTAAATCTTTCATCGATACGTTGCTTCAACTATTCAGGATCTTCACTCCCATACAAATCTGCAACATTATGATGGCGATTAACATATCTCGGAGGCATGATCAAATCTTCAACGGATCCAAACACAAACTTTACTTTGATCCAAAAATTTCCCGAATCAAACTTCCTACTTGTTTGAAATCTCACGAACACCGCAAATAAACAAACAACTTAATTTGAACTCCCCAAACTTCAAATCTCAAAATTGACGTCCAACGAACTTGGATAAATTCGTCTCCTAGCTCACGACTTGAACAAATCTCGCACAATCTTGAACAAGTTCGCTTCTAGCTCCAATACTTAAACTCTCGGCCTTGACTTGCAAAAGTGATCTTCAATGCACGGCCTGGACTCCTCAACACAATGTGATGTACAACTTCAACTTCTAGCCCTCGGCATTAACTCTTCAAAAGAATTGGCTCCAAGGCTCGGATTAGCTATGATTGGCTAAGTCTAGCTCTGATACCAAATGATGCAGCAACGGATTACAAAAAATGGATGTATCGGTGAAAGTAGCAATCGGTGGAATAGCAGATACTGAACGGCCCAAATCCGTTGATCCAAAGATGTCGGATTCTAGCTATCCCAAACACGTTGATCGCGCACGATACCGTGTTTAAAGATCTACGATTCTTCGACGTTGATCAAGCGCACTTGATTCCGTGAATCGGCTTCAGCAGTCGTTGATTCGAGCGCACTCGAATACCGAATGTGGAGATAAGAGATCACACTCAACTACCAATTGGAGAAGTGGCACAAAGCACACAAACAAATTTTATTCAAAATCAACTTTTTTTTACAAATGACACCACCCGCCTATTTATAGGCTTACAACCCAACACTCACAACACTTACAACACAACACTTAGGTCGTTGCCGACCTAACAAATACAATATGCGACCTACACATATACAACACAACTCAAACCAACACGACTCAACTTAGGTCGCGACGCGACTTACGACCTAAACGTAATCAGTACAAAATAAGCTAAAACATTACAACATGACGCGACTTAACATGTTTACAACACAAGACATATTACAACATAACGACATAACAAATACAACATACAAATGACATAAGAAATTACTACATAACGACATAACAATTCAACACCACATGGCATAAGCTTCAGGGACATGAGGAGGATCAGCTTCAGGAAGGTCTTATGCGACCTATAGGACGAGTGACTTAAGGACTTGAACGACTTTGGCTTGAGCGACCTAAATTTGATATGGCTTCTGGTCGAGCGACTCAAGATAGGAGCGACATAAGTAACACGGCAGCGACCTAAGAAAGATAGCATCATAAACAGGAACGACATAACTTCATGCGATCTAAGAAATAGCATCTTCAGCGACCTAACATGAAGTGGCATCTGCGAGCGATCTAACATAGGTCGTAGCTCGCTCGTATGTCCTGAGCGACTTAAAGCTTCTCGCGACCTAAGGATGGAAGGTCGTTCGCGACCTAAGTCATGCGGAAAATTGGAGCGACTTATCTGCATAGTGTCGCGACCTATCTTGTTAAGTCGTAACTCTCTAGGCCGAAGCACTTTAGGTCGAAGCACTTTAGGTCGTAGTTCTTTAGGTCGTTGCATTTTATGTCGGAGTTCTTTAGGTCGTAGCTGGCAGATAGAGTTAGGTCGTAACTCCTTAGGTCGGAGTTCTTTAGGTCGTAGCTCTTTAGCTCGTGACTTGTTAGGTCGTGTACGACCTAAGGAAAAGTCCTTTAATTCGTTAAGTCGTAGATCGCTTGGACAGCTCATCATCTGGCTTGGTCGATCTTCATAGCTCGTTGGCGATCTAAAATGGCGCGACTTAAAGGAAAATGTGCTAGGTCGTAGATCAGTGGAGTTAGGTCGTAGGCGACCTAAGTCTTCATCAGTCTGGGCTGCATCAATATGTGTCTTCGAGAAATACTGTACGTAAACCGAATTATATTCGTCGGTACCAATCATGTGCATGTATGTACTTTTCTCTCAGTTTTCAAGGACGTAGGATTACTCGCCTCAGTATTAGCTCGAGTATCCGACACTGCCGTAGTTTTAAGTTCCAGTTTGACTTCTTTTTTTATCATTACCAATACCAGAAGGGATAGGAGAATAGTTTGGAACAATTTTATTCCTAGAGTTAAGAGTTACATTGTATAGTTTTCTAACTAAAAATTGTTCCCCTCTCACTGATCCTATTCCCGCTGGAGTACTGAATTTCATGAGCAGGTCCTTATGAGAGATGGTTGCCTACTATGTCAATCAAAGCAGGTCTTTTCAAGATTGCATTTCTCAGATTCCCAGTCAACAGTATTAATATTCTATAATACCACGTTTCCAAACTGCACATGTAGACACATTAAGCTCTGATAAATTTGTCTGGGTTATAATATATTGAATGAAAAAACTAATAATAATCTAGTCACTAAGATTTATAGTTGGAGCAATCCTCATTGTCATTGTTATGGCAGAGCTTATTTCAGGGATTAAATATATTAATGATTTGTTGATCCATTGTATACTTCAAACTACATATTTAAACTTGTCTACATTTACAACGCAATTCAACTATGAAGAGGGTTGTTACCAGAAAACATATAATGACAGCTAGGCTTAAAAAAAGAATAGTTCAGGTTATTCTTTAACAGTTAAAATTTCTAAACTACGTTGATTGAAGGTGTGAAATGTAAACTGAAATCAGGCCAACATGACATGTCAGTTTAACTAAGTACATAAACTTATTTACCAGTAGTCCGAAGTTCAAAAGTAAGGTGACATTAAGTGCTATGGAGGTGGAAGCAAGCTCCAGATTGCCAAGAGATGCCCAACATATGATATGGTGATTGTCCACATCATATGCCGTACAATGACATCCTCCCGATCATTTCTGGCCCTATGATCTTCCATTGCTTCTGCAACTCGTCAGAAGTTCTGCTCAACAAACCTTTTTCTTCTTGCTTCACTCCACAATTCTCTAACAATGGAACTTTTCCTTCTGCTACTTGCATTTTTATATTTTCCTTTGGATTTCCAGCTTAGAATTGGATTTGTGATTCAGTTAAATTTCTTATATAATATGTGTTGTGGGGTAAATGTTCTGTGTCACACTACAAATGCAGCAAATGTTTCGACATTTACTGATTTCAAAGTGATTTTTTTTTAAAAGCGTTATTTGCCCTCAGGCAAATCGTCTCTCAAAATGTAATGGATGCATGACTTTTCTCCTTGTAAAAGAACCAACATTAAATGTACAAATGATCTAACTTTCTTTGAGGAACCTACTTTTAAACAAATATAGTTCTTTATATTCTAATATGTTATACTATTCTAATCTCGGATTCTTCCTCTTCTCTTTTTCTTCTTTTCATTTTAAAACAAAAACAATTCACGTTAATATTTTATAAAATATTTCCACTAACATTCAATATGGTTGTTTTGATGTGCATATTAAATATATGGTGCTCGCAAACTCATGAAGGTTTAACAAAATTTGTGCTATAACAAAGCTATGCCATTGTTTTCGATAACTAGCTAAAACAGAACACATTTGTCTGTGAACTACCAAGAAAGTATTGCATAGAATTTCCCCACGTTAGGTTATCAACAAGAATATTTATTGTTATCATGGAGATTGGAAGCTATCGCGAGGAATGTAAAGTACTATTAAACTCATAATAATCAGAAAACGGCAGTCACGGACGATTTTTAAAATGGTCATGCAAAAAAAACTAATGCAAGAATAGGTTCAGGAAAAAACTAATTGTATAAATGACGCAGCGGATTAAACAAAACGATCTTCAATCGGTGAAAGTAGTAATCGGTGGATTGGAAGATACTGAAATGCCCGAATTCGTTGATCCGAAGATACCGAACTCTAGCTATCCCGAACTCGTTGATCGCGCACGATACCGGGTTCAAAGATCTTCAATTCTTCGAGCGTTGATCTAGCGCACTAGATTCCGCGAATCGGCTTCTACAATCGTTGAATCGAGCGCACTCGATTATCCGAAAGAGGAGATAGGAGATTACACTCACCTACCAATTTAGATGAAAGCACACAGCAATCAAAAAAGAATTTTATTCAAAAATCAACAACCTTTTACAAATGAGACTCACGGCCTATTTATAGGCGTTTTACAACTCACACGAAATTACAACAAAAATTTACATCTCCTAAGTCGGTTCCGAGTTATAGCTTCCGACCTACGACCTATCATAACTCGGTGACGACTTAAGACAACACAGTTACAACACTTGCCTTCAGCGACTTAACAAACAGAACGACTTATGAAAAAGACGACATACGACTTACAAAACATACGACTTAAAAACAGGTACGAGCTACGAGTTAACGAATACAAACAGATTACAACACTTAAGTCGTAGACGACCTAACAACTTCACACGACTCAATCTTCAGACGACTTAATATGATGCGACTTACGACTTAGTATAAGTCGGTGGCGACTTAACATCAGCTTCTTCACGACTTAAAGAATCAACGGTTTTAGATTAACTCGGCATAAGATTCTACGGCATCCAGAGCTTCAGCGACTTGAAACATAAGCGGTATCCCGAATCAACGTCTTAAAGAGATCAACGGTCTTCATACTTCAGCGACTTAAAGAATGGACGGCATCCATAGCTTTGCGACCTAAAACAAAAGCGGCATCAGGAATCAACGTCTTAAGGAGATCAAAGACAGAGATTAACTCGGCAGACACATCAACGGCATCCAGTGCTTCGCGACTTAAAACATGACTCGTTAGGTCGTTCAGACGACTCAAAGGACTTGTTAACTCGCAGGTATCTTCCTTAAGTCGTTGCCGAGTCACACTAGGTCGTTGATACGACTTAAAGACTTCGTTAGGTCGTGAACTCAACGTACTCTCTTCCTCTGGCTTCCAACTAAGTCGTGGACGACTTATAATCTTCCCTTTAGGTCGTAACCGACCTAGGCCTTTGTTATCTCGTGGCGCTCCCTTAAGTCGTAGGCGACTTTTGTCAGTTTCCTTAAGTCGTGACCGACTTATACCTTGGCTGAGCTGCATCATCCTCCCTAGGTTGAGAAAAATTCGACCTCGAATTTGTAAATTCTTCTCCATCAGCTCGTTCATCTCCGTGAAATGGTACGAGATGTTTAACATTGAACACGTCAGACGTATACACATCATTTGGCAGCTTCAATTTATAAGCATTTTTATTAATTCGTTTCACGACTTCTACCGGACCAATTTTTCTGGCTTTCAACTTGTTGTAAGCGCCCACTGGAAAACGATCTTTTGTTAACACCGCATAAACTAAATCACCTTCGTTAAATTCAACACTTCTTCGTTTCAAATCTGCAGATCGTTTATACTTTTCATTGGCTTTCTCCAATCGTTCCTGAACGATTTTATGACATTCCGTCAACTCTTCAACAAAATCAGCAGCTTTCTTAACTGTCTTCTTTGATTGTGGTATTATCGTTAAATCCAACGGCCCTTTCGGTAAGCTTGAATAAACAATCTAGAATGGACTGAACCTAGTACTTCGATTCACAGCATGATTATGGGCAAACTCTGCTTGACATAGTTTCATGTCCCAACTTTTCAGATTGTCCTGCACAAGACATCTCAACAGGTTCCCCAACGATCTATTAACAACCTTGGTCTGTCCATCCGTTTGCGGATGATAAGCACTACTGAACTTCAGCTTCGTTCCCACCATTTTCCACAAACTCAACCAAAAGTGACTCAGAAACCGAGTATCTCTATCCGACACAATAGATTCTGGCAATCCATGAAGTCGATAGATCTCCTTGAAAAACAATTGAGTAACATGAACAGTATCCGCCGTCTTCTTACAAGCAATAAAATGTGCCATCTTCGAAAATCTGTCCACCACAACAAATATAGAATCATTCCCCCTTTGAGTTCTAGGTAAACCCAAAACAAAATCCATACTGATATCCACCCATGGTTTTATAGGCACGGGTAACGGCGTATATAAACCAGCATTAGTCGCAGTTCCTTTCGAAACTTGACAAATATGACAACGCTCCACAAACCTCTCTACCTCTTTCCTCATCGATGGCCAAAAGTAGGACTGTGAAATCAACTGTAAGGTACGGTCTCTCCCAACATGTCCCTCTTCGTGTAACTCCTTGATAATCTTCATTCTCAGACTACCCTCCGGTATGCACAATCGATTTCCTTTAAAAAGAAAACCATCTACCATCACGAACTCATCCGTCTCTCCCTCCTTGACTTTATCAACAAACTTTGCAAAGTAAGGATCATCGGTAAATAATTCTGGCAATATTTCAAACCCCGTCACTTCAACCTTCAATGTAGTTAACAAGTGATTTCTTCTACTCAACGCATCCGCAACACGATTCGTCACTCCCGACTTGTGTTTCACAACAAATGTAAATTGTTGCAGATATGCAATCCACGATGCATGTCTCGCTGAAATCTTGTCTTGCCCTTGCAAATGCTTCAATGCTTCATGATCAGTATACAGAACAAACTCCTTCTGAAATAGATAGTGTCTCCAGTGTTTAATAGATTGTGCAACAGCATAGAATTCCACATCATACGTACTGTACCTCATCTTCGCTCCTGACAACTTCTCACTGAAATATGCAATAGGACGTCCCTTCTGACTCAACACTCCTCCAATTCCAACCTTGGATGCATCAGTATGTAGTTCAAACACTAACTGAAAATCTGGTAATATTAGAATTGGTGCAGACGTCAAAAGTTCTTTGATTCGCTCAAAAGCAACCCCGGCTTCCTTCGTCCATGCAAACTGTTTACCTTTCATGCAATCTGTCACAGGTGCCATCACACTACTAAAGTGTGGAATAAACCTTCGATAAAATGAAGCCAACCCGTGAAAACTACGAACTTCCGTCATCGTCTTGGGCTGCGACCAATCTCTAATTGCTTCGACTTTACTTTGGTCAACCTGTATTCCTTTTTTCGACACAACATATCCCAGAAATAAAACGCTATGCGTCATGAACACGCATTTCTTCGTTGCAGCATAAAATTGTTCTTGTCGCAATACCATCAGTACTTCTCTAAGATGATTCAAATGTTCCTCTGGACTCCTACTATAAATCAGAATATCATCGAAATACACCACCACAAACTTCCCAATGAATGGTCTAAAAATTTGATTCATCACCCTCATGAAAGTACTCGGAGCATTTGATAGGCCAAACGGCATGACCAACCACTCGTATAGACCCTCCCTGGTTTTAAAAGCAGTCTTCCACTCATCTCCTGGTCTGATACGAATTTGATGATATCCACTCTTCAAATCAATCTTCGAAAATATAGTAGCTCCGCTTATTTGATCTAACAAGTCATCCAACCTCGGCATTGGAAATCTATATCTCACAGTAATCTTATTCAATGCTCGACTGTCAGTGCACATCCTCCACGTTCCATCCTTTTTGGGTACCAATAAAGCTGGTACAGCACAAGGACTTAAACTCTCCTGCACACGCCCCTGCTCAAGCAATTCCTCTACCTGCCTCCGCAATTCTTCATGTTCCTTCGGACTCATTCGATAATGTGGTCTGTGTGGCAACACAGCACTTGGAACAAGATCTATCTGGTGTTGTATATCCCTCAACGGTGGCAACTCCATTGGTAACTCCTCTGGAAATACATCGTCAAATTCTTTCAAAACTGGTTTAACTTCTTCTGGAATTTCAACCACTTCCTGACTCTCTCGCCCAATTAACAAAAACACTTCAGGTTCCTCCTCTACTTCCTTCACAAACTCCTTCAACGATAACAAAGTTTTGAGCTCTTCAATCTCCTCCAACTTGTGTTCCTCCTGTTGTCGCTTCTTTGGAACTAGAGTAATCTTTGTGCCTTCAAACATGAAACTGTAACTGTTGGTACGCCCATCATGTTGCACCGCTCTATCATACTGCCACGGTCTCCCCAACAACAAATGACAAACGTCCATGTCCACAACATCGCACCAGATTTCGTCTTTATATTTCTTCCCAATGGAAAACTTCACACGAGCCCTTCGTCCAACCTTCACCTCCCCGCCTTTCCTCAACCAAGCTAGCTTGTATGGTTTCGGATGTTTTTCAGTCTTCAATGCCAACTTCCTCACAGCTTCTGACGAAATTATATTATCACAACTTCCAGCATCAATAACAAATTTGCAAACTTTCCCCAGAATAGTACATGTTGACTGAAAAATATTGCTCCTTAACCAACTACAATCCTCCTCTTGCTTTGGTGTTAAACAGGACCTCTTCATCATGAGATTATAACCTTCGTCTCCAGACACTTCTTCTTCCTCCTCATCAGGTGGTGAATTGGAACATTCAGCTTCTTCATCCTCATCCTCAACCTCCGCTATCATAGCTCTCTTCTTCGGCTTTGGACATTCATTACTTTTGTGGCCCAACTCTTGGCAATTATAACATTTGAAACTGTTATTGACTTTCGCCTTCCCAACCTCATTCACAACTGATTTTGCAACAGTTTTTGAAACATTAGAATTCCCACTAACTCCCTTCACTGGATTGTTGGAATTTGTAAACAAACCACCTCCTCGTCGTCCCTGCTTCTCCCAAGCCAACGCTTTCTGATGTGCTTCCGCTACAGATCTTGGATCGAACATATTAACCATATCCTGAATCTGCATTCGCAATCCCCCAATGAACCTAGATGTCAGCTGCTCTTCCGTTTCCATAATATCATTCCTCGCAATAAGTTGATAAAATTCGTCAGCATAGTCATTCACAGATTTCATCCTTTGTCTCAAGTTTTGCAAACGTTGATACATCAAAGATTGATAATTGTAAGGTAAGAACGTTGCTTTCATCAATTTCTTCATCTTCTCCCAAGATTCAACTTTTGACTTTCCCATTCGTTCACGTGTAAGTTTGGTTTGCTGCCACCATGCCAAAGCTCTTCCCCTCAGCCTCGTAGCAACCAACTTCACTCTACGTTGTTCTGGAACTTCTTTGAAATCAAAAATCTCCTCAACATTAGCCATCCAATCTAGAAACTCCTCCGCTTGCATACCACCTTTGAATTCAGGAATTTCAGTCTTCATCCCCGACTCCCACTTGTGATCATACTCAGAGTTATTTCTTCCTTGTCCTCATCCTTGCCCTTGAACACTACCACCATCATACTCCTCTTCAAAATCAGATGTATATCGTTGTCTATCTCGTCCACCCACATCTCTACTACCATTACGTCTTCCACCATCATCCCTTCTATCTACATTCCTCCGTTCTCGATCATTCACGTTCCTCCCACGTCCTTGATCATTTTCAACACTTCTGTCTCGATTGGAATGTGGCGAGATCCTACTATCCCCATGATTAGATTCAGGTGAAACCCTTCTCCGATTTTGATTCATCTCCGTCATAAGCTTCTCTAACCGGCCAATTCCTTCGTTAAGCTTTTCACTAAAGTTCTCATTGATTCTTTGCTCCATCTCATCAGCTTCTTCTCTTCGATACAAAGCTTCTACGTTTTGGTGGCGATTAGCTCTTCTTGGCGGCATACTTGAAAACTTCCAAACTCTTCAATACTTCAAAATTCAAACACTTTTCAGACTTTGATCCAAAATGAAACGGATCGAAAACTTCCACTTTGTAGCAAATCGCGATGAACACGATGGACAAAGTTTCGGCTTCCAATACAAATTCGATCAATCAATCTTCGAACAAGCTCTTCTTACTCTCGGCCGTGATAAACAACCTCTAATCTTCAAACTCCAAAATGATTAGGTTCCAAGTCTCGATCCAGCTATGATTGGCTAGAACAAGCTCTGATACCAAAACTGACGCAGCGGATTAAACAAAACGATCTTCAATCGGTGAAAGTAGTAATCGGTGGATTGGAAGATACTGAAATGCCCGAATTCGTTGATCCGAAGATACCGAACTCTAGCTATCCCGAACTCGTTGATCGCGCACGATACCGGGTTCAAAAATCTTCAATTCTTCGAGCGTTGATCTAGCGCACTAGATTCCGCGAATCGGCTTCTACAATCGTTGAATCGAGCGCACTCGATTATCCGAAAGAGGAGATAGGAGATTACACTCAACTACCAATTTAGATGAAAGCACACAGCAATCAAAAGAGAATTTTATTCAAAAATCAACAACCTTTTACAAATGAGACTCACGGCCTATTTATAGGCGTTTTACAACTCACACGAAATTACAACAAAAATTTACATCTCCTAAGTCGGTTCCGAGTTATAGCTTCCGACCTACGACCTATCATAACTCGGTGACGACTTAAGACAACACAGTTACAACACTTGCCTTCAGCGACTTAACAAACAGAACGACTTATGAAAAAGACGACATACGACTTACAAAACATACGACTTAAAAACAGGTACGAGCTACGAGTTAACGAATACAAACAGATTACAACACTTAAGTCGTAGACGACCTAGCAACTTCACACGACTCAATCTTCAGACGACTTAATATGATGCGACTTACGACTTAGTATAAGTCGGTGGCGACTTAACATCAGCTTCTTTACGACTTAAAGAATCAACGGTTTTAGATTAACTCGGCATAAGATTCTACGGCATCCAGAGCTTCAGTGACTTGAAACATAAGCGGTATCCCGAATCAACGTCTTAAAGAGATCAACGGTCTTCATACTTCAGCGACTTAAAGAATGGACGGCATCCGTAGCTTTGCGACCTAAAACAAAAGCGGCATCAGGAATCAACGTCTTAAGGAGATCAAAGACAGAGATTAACTCGGCAGACACATCAACGGCATCCAGTGCTTCGCGACTTAAAACATGACTCGTTAGGTCGTTCAGACGACTCAAAGGACTTGTTAACTCGCAGGTATCTTCCTTAAGTCGTTGCTGAGTCACACTAGGTCGTTGATACGATTTAAAGACTTCGTTAGGTCGTGAACTCAACGTACTCTCTTCCTCTGGCTTCCAACTAAGTCGTGGACGACTTATAATCTTCCCTTTAGGTCGTAACCGACCTAGGCCTTTGTTATCTCGTGGCGCTCCCTTAAGTCGTAGGCGACTTTTGTCAGTTTTCTTAAGTCGTGACCGACTTATACCTTCTTCTCTAGGCTGAGCTGCATCAATAAACATGTGTAGTTTCAATATAGCTTATGTATTTATGGAATGCGCAAACTATATTTAAAAAAATAATAATTATTTAGCTTTGCGCTTTACACAAATGGGCAAATATATTTTTTGTATTTGCATATCCGTGGAAAGCGCAAATACATGGAGGGTGCAACCCATATTTTAGTGTTCCATAAAATATTACTATTTGCTTTTGGGTATTATGTGTTGCGTGTTACTTTGTATATATAACGTACACCTGCATATATACGTGGCCTCCGTGGTTTATTTTATTTTTATATTTTTATGTTATTATTTTTTCATAACTTGAGCTCGTGTTTCATGCTTCAAGTTGCTTTCATTTTGATTAGATTAGTGAAATATGTGTTGTCACTAAAATAGTGACTTTTATGTATTTCATGCATGCCTCTATATTGTATCCTCCTATGTATTTGCGCATTCTATAAATGCTCAAATACTAAATATATATTTGTGCATTTACGGAAAGGGCTATGCACGAAAGGTACATATTTCTGTTGTTGTTATAAGAAAAATTCATGTAAAAATGAGTATGTAAACTAAGTCCTTGTTTTTTTCTAAATCAAAAAGCGCAAGTTAGCTTGCGCTTTTTGAACATTAAAAAAATTTCAAAAATTTTAAAAATATTTCAAAATAAGAAAGCGCAAACTAGCTTGCGCTTTCAAAACGCAAGTTATCTTGCGTTTTTCAAAAATTTCAAAATCAGAAAGCGCAAACTAGCTTGCGCTTTCCTGATAGAAAGTGCAACTTAAATTGCGCTTTTCAAAATTTTGAAAATTTAGAAAAAAATTCCAAAATCAGAAAAGTACAAGAAACCTTGCGTTTTTTATTTTTCAAAATTAGGGACCAAATTTACATGTTCATTTCTGCAGGAACTTTTACTATAACTACATCAAAAATAGGGCAACCTGTATCTCTTTTTTTGTTTACGGAATGCACAAGCTAAATATTTTTTTTTTAAATATAGCTTGCGCATTCCATAAACGCGCAAGTTATATGAAAACGAGGTCTACTTTTGCAATTAGTATTTTATTAAGTCTATTTTTGCATCAATTTTTTTTTTGAATGCCCATTTTAAAAAGTTGTCCTTTTTGATAAGAGATTGGAGCTTCGCGATTCATGTGGAAGCTATAACACATGATGTATGGACGTTTGAACTTGAGATTGGTTTTTGAATTGCAGGTTGAAAACAGTTTGATACTCACGGTCGATCACCTAGCAATTTCATGACCAATGATGAAACCTACACACATCTGAGAATGAAAACCAGTCGGCATGCAATTTTATGGTGATCATTTGTTGATGAATCCACACTGCTTTTGTCAGATTATTCAGTTTTTTTAGACACCTGACTTTGTTTTCTCCACAGTTAGTGTTTACGTACCTTCTAATTCTCTGGTTGAGGTAAAAAAAAAGCTAGTTTCATTAATAACCTAGCTTCCTTTACCTAGTATAAGATTTTGTACCATTATTAGAGTAAAATAAAGAAATCCTATTTTCCATCACTAAAAGTGAATTGAAGTTTTTACCTGGGAAACTATCCACTTGTGTTATTGACAATTCTAAACAAGATTGTAGGTTAGTTGTTGCACAATTGTTAAACTTGTGATTTGATTTGTGTTATCTTCCTTGCACTTCACTATAAAAGCGAAAGTTGTTGGGTTCTGATATGGCTCGACCTAAACGCAACATACACAGGCCTGCATGCTACAGTGACTAAATGCAACATTGGATGTCAGGAATGGAGAAGCACTGCATTGTCTACTTTTAGCAAATATAACAACACTACAATAACAAACTTAATGTTTTATCAGTATGAATATGTGGCTAAGAATAATTCTATAATTGAAATGGACCGCATGTCATTTTATTAGTTACAAGATAGTTGTATGAATCTTTAAATAGTGGCATGAGTAATGAAATTGTATGCGATGTTTTGCAATTTTCCCTTTTCATGAAGTCTTTTCTTCTTCTTCAAGCCTCTTTTCTTCCACTCTGACTCCTCCAATATTTTGCAAACCCTAACAAATTGGTTCTTTCATTAGATTCGAACCATGGTTGAGACCACAGCCACTCGTAACCACCAAATCGACGACACTCTACACCATAACCGAGCCTCCATTGATAAACTCGATACCACCTTAGCTTTTCAAACAAACAACCCGTCAACACAACAATCCAACATAGCCGACACTAAATCCAACAATAATCTCAACAACTTGTCGAAATTTCCTCTAAACTTTCATCCAACTCTCCATCACCACAACATACACCATTGCTTCGGCCTCCACTACCCCCACCCCTCCTTACAACACAAATCCACTCCACTAACCCATATAACTCAATCTCTATCCATACACCGTAATGCGAATTATCCCACTTTAATGGTACTAACGCACATGTTTGGATCTTCCAACTGGAACAATTCATCGCCTACCACTCAACTTTGGAAGACCAATTCATCCACCTATCAAGGTTTTATATAGCTGGCCAAGCTCTCGTTTGGTTTCAATGGACGTGTAGAAACAACCAACTTACTTCTTGGCAAGAACTTACTTAAACCATCAAAACTCGTTTGGCCCTTCAAACATCATCAACCCCCAAGCCGCCTTATTCAAACTTCATCAAACCACTTCTGTTAATGAATATCAATCCACCACCAAACCCATCTCGAATCGAATCAACAACCTTCCTCTTGACGCTATTCTTATCTTTGAACTAATATTCTTATCTTTGAACTAAAAACACAAATCAAAATTGAACTACTCGCATTTCGCCCAACCGCACTCCAGATGCCATAGGGGTTGCAAAAATTATTGAAAACAAAATTTCAAATACCAAAAACTATACCGATACCATACCAATTTCATTAAAACTCAACCCAACCACTTCTTTTCTTACCACCAATACCATTTCCAAATCAGCCAACCTATTCCAATCTCCCAATTAGAAAACTTGATGTTAACTGCGTTTTTAACCTAGCAGAATTCAACAGGAGTTAGAACATACAGACTAAGCCAGAATGACTTGAAATTTGAGCAAGGCATCAAAACGAACAAGCCAATGGAACTTAAGAGAAATAAGAAAAAAATCTACTAAGTAGATGGATCCATCATCCATGGATCGCTAGCAATCCAAAAGGAAGCATTATGAGTTACCAAAGCCTCTTGCATCATGATCTACTACCTCTTTTAAGAATACTTATCAAGTTTCATGGCATTCTAAGCTGCGTAGTTCAAGAAGTAAAGACTCATCTGATTCAAGCTGTTTTGACCAAAAGCAGCTAGCTTAAAATGGACCTAGAGAACTCTTATATAATCAGATTGACTTGAAATTTGGAGGGAACACTTAGAAGATATAAAAGAAGGCTCACAGAAAAAATGAACACGACTGGAGAAGATTTGATGGATTGTTGGCAATCCATCTTGATGGGTCACTAGCGACCCATGTAGGTTGGGCTCCACCACTTGAAATTCATATGGTAGGTCCCCCACACACACTAGAGTGTACCTGCAAAATTTTATTTGATTTGTTAAGTTTTGAGCGAGTTATGGATGATTCTTCTGGACCAGATGACCCATGAAGACGGATGATCAAACTAACTCCAAATGACTTAATACTTGGAATACACACTCAAAAGAAAAAGTGAATGGACCTCAGGAAACTTAAGCCAAAAATATGCTAAGCGGATGGATAGCTAGCGATCCATCCCCTATGGATAGCTAGTGATCCATCATGATAGGTTGGATCATCCTTAAACTTTCCAAGCTCCTTCGTAGCACTAAATAAAGGCTTCTGGTAGAAAAATATGCTAATTTGATGGATAGCTAACGATCCATCCCTTATGGATAGCTAGCGATCCATCCCCTATGGATAGCTAGTGATCCATTGAAATGACTCATATTGGTTTTAGATTTATGGTGATGACTTGGCATAAAAACTGGACTCTTCTGCACTTGGACTTCTGGCCCAATACTCACTGAATTCCCTTATAAATACTCATCTATCTGCAACATAAAGAAGACAATCTTCTGGACTGGCTGTTGGAACTCTGCAGAGATTATTCTTCACTCTTTTCCTCCCAACACAATAGCTATCTTGGGGTTCACTGTGATTCTCCAGTGAACTCTTATACTTGTGACTTGATTTAACTTAGAAGATTCAATCATATTGTAATCCGATTCAGCTTGTAACAGTAGTCAGTTAATAGAAAGTTATAAGGTGGACGTAGGCTTTATTAACAGCCGAACCACTATAAAATCGTCTTGTCCTTTTACATTTATTTTCTATATTATTGCTCTATAAGAACAAGGCTTGTGCTTTAACACTTAATCTAGGGTGTTGATCCATTTTTTGGGTTAACATTTTGGTGCTTTCATTGAGAACCCAACTCAAGCTTAGATCTAGCTATCTACTTTGAAACAGATAAGTTCAGAAGTTAGATCCTCAAACTCTACGTAGAAGATTTGCTATTGAGAATCAATGGCCCCAGAAAGAAAGAGAACTACCTCCAAAAGATCCTTAAGAGTTACCATTTCTAGAGAAGAAACAAACCCTCGGCAAATTGAAGTCAACAACCCCAACAACATGCTATTAGAAGCTAACTCTGGAGATCAGGTTCTAGGATCCTCCACACAGCATGAAGTTGTGACTAAGGGAGAATTGAACAAGACGGTTGATGAAATTACCATAAAATGGAAAATAGTCAAAATGCACTTATGGAAAAGATAGATACTCTCCTAGCGCTCCAATTACTAACTGCTCCTAGAACCGTGCCTGAAACTGTGGCTACTATGGAGCAAGAGCATTCTTCTATTTTTGGCTTGAATGGAAGAAATAGAAGGCAAAAGAAAAAGGAAGTAGTAGGCGGAGCTCCAAGAATCATGACGGAAGAAAACGTTAACACTCCACCCACTATAAAAGCACCTACTACAAACCCGAACTTAGGAGTGAAAACCCTACGGGAAGATATAACGCTGGCTCTCTCTGGCTCTGAAGGTTATAAACAATTTGAGGAAGACAAACTGGATGAAAATGCTAACGTGCAAAAAACTAGAAGAAGCTCTAAAACCTATGCCACAACACAGTACCAAGCAATGGACGAGGAACTGCTACTCAAACGGTGCTCCTAGAGGCAGGAGAACCAAGAAGATATGACACAAACTAGGATCGATTACAAGGCCAAGCTCCTGTGGTATATTGTGACTACTCCCAATTGACCAGCTTCAAATCCCATCATGGAGCTCCCATCGTTGAATCAGGAATGGTCGTCGTCGAAAATCACCAAAAATCATCAAAATATTTGTTGAAAAACTCACTTCAGGATTGACTCGAAGTCGAACTCGGGTAATCGCCGATTTGACTCGAAGCAGATTCGGGAAGCCCTGACTCGAAGTCGAACTCGGATAATCGCCGATTTGACTCGAAGCAGATTCTGGAAGCCCTGACTCGAAGTCGAACTCGGGTAATCACCCATTCGACTCGAAGCAAACCTAGGAAATTCTGACCCGAAATCAGACTCAGTTAAAACCAAGATTTTCTCCAAACAAACATGCAAATGACTTCAAGCACCGTTCGTCACCAACCCAGCACTTCAAATTCAGTGACTCCAAGCGAACCATGTGCTGCCTCCAACTAAATGGCAAAAAAATTTGGGTCGGACTCCAAGTAAAATACCACCAATCCATCAACGTCGATCCATCTTCTTTTGCCCATAACTCGAACATGCGAACTCCAAATGCCTTGAAATTTTGAATGCAACCTTTTAGGACCTTCCTTGTCGCTCCAGACCGATCTCACCTAGTTTGAAATTTTTTGGAGATCGTCACTGATCCATGACCCCATTCTAAGTGATTTGTCATCCAATCGACATTTCCAATCATTCAAGCATAGGACAATCATGCATATATCGTTCTCAAGCATTATAAAAAGCTAGAACTCGAAAATGGTCCGGACTGACAATGATTATAGCATCTTCCCCAATCGAAACCCATTCACCGAAGCCGTTCAGCATGTAGAATATCCAAAGAAGTTTATCATGCCAACTATACCTTCCTACAACAGTACAACTGATTCAAAATTGCTTTTTTATAGGTATGACTAGCATATGGACGAAGCGAGGGTGACGGATGCAGTCTACTGCAAGACCCTCGGGAACCATTAAAGGATGAAACAACTAACTACCCTGGAAGAGTTCTATAGAAAGGCAAACCAGTTCTAAAGACTAGAGGTAGTGCAATTGGCAGATGGCAAACCCGACAATTTGCCAAAGAACATACCAAACGGTGAAGGGGCTATAGGACCTCAGGGACCTTCTGCATAAGCAAGGCCGCTGAGACCTAGTAGAAAAGCACCTCAGCTAACTGACAAAATTAGACAAAAGGATGATTATCAAACACTAAGGAATGGGGCAGCAACCTAAAGCAATGCCTTCTCATCCATCCTTGTCTACTTTCCTTTTCCAAATGAGCTGTACAGAGATACCGGGGGCATTGCAGACAGCATGGTGAAAAAAAATGCTTCTATGCCCTCGATGAGTCATGTCGATCCCACTTCTGAGAACCGGCTTTGCTCTGGTAGCATCGAGAAGACTTGCCCAAAGGATCATCGAACAAACAGATCCAACCCCCTAGTCTCCAAGAACTAATAAAACTATGTTCCCGCAAGCCGAATCTCAAAAATTCCTCTTGAAGTCGATAAATCATTGCTTTAATACCGTTAGACCATTGGATGCACGACCCGGAACTCTTCTAGGAGTCGATGAATTATCGTTCCAAGGCTGTCTGGTCGTTGGACATCTAAACAAAATTGCTCTTGAATTCGATGAATCATCTGTTTAAGATCGCCGGGCCATCGGATACACGACCCAAACTTTTCTTGGAGTCGATGAATTATCGCTCCAAGGCCGTCTAGTCGTCGGACATCCGACCAAAATTCCTCTTAAAGTCGACGAATCATCGCTTTAAGACCGCCGGGCCGTCGGACACACGACCCAAAACTCTGTTTGGAGTCGATGAATAATCGCTCTAGGATCGTCTGGTCGTTGGACATTTGACCAAAATTCCTCTCGAAATCGATAAATTATCATCCTAAAGCCATCTGGTCATCGGACATCCAACCAAAAAAACTCCTTCACGAACTAAAGCATTATGAAGGTCCTTCACGAACTAAAGTGTCGTGAAGGCAAACTGGTAGATCAGTAGTCATCTGATCCAAAAATCCTTCACAAACTAAAGCGTCAAGAAGACCAATTGGAAGATCAACGGTCATCTCATCAAAAACTACCTAAAGTTAGTGAAGTCATGCTGCGGGGCCACGAATTGACAATCACATCAGTCACTCCACAAAATTAACAAAATTACTTCCAATGACCAATGAGACAAATAGTGCTAAATTCCAGAGCTTTAAAGTCGCTCAAAGAAACTAAGCCAAAACTGAACCGACCTTGTGGTCAATCAGAGACCGACTTGAATTAAGCCAAGATTTGGCACCTAAGAGAACCAAGTATCTCAAACCCCTAACATATAAGTCTCTGAAGATAGAGGCTTTCCCATGCTTTAATCATGTAGAAGACACAGTTGCATCCACTGGACCGTGTGCAACCAAATGGGTTGTGGAGAAAACCCGGATACAATTTAAGCGCACGAACAGCCCTATGGCATGGGGGTACCACACATACATAAATAGCTATAATGATAGCCAAGAATAATCATACCACGGTTCTGTTTTGCCCGATCGAAAATTCTGACATTTTGACAACTACGGACTTAACGACCTAGCTAGCGCAACAAACGAAATAGAAGCATAATACTTGCTTACTTCTTCCCAACTCCTCCTTTATCACCCATGGTGACCGGTTTCTTTTCCTCTTAGACTATATGCTAGTTGAAGACCAATTCTCTAGAGGAAGTTTGGATCAAAAACTAAAAGTCTTGCCCTGAACTCCTATAAGCTCTTTCTTCATAACCATCTCCATGCGATCGGCTGTAGTATCTCCACCATGGCAACCTTATCTATTTAGCCGTGCACATCTTTTCGAAATACGGGAGGATCATCCAAGCCATGGTTACCCGATCCAAAAAACCACTTATCTTTTAGAACTGACGAAATCGCATTCCAGCGAAGTCAAATCGCCACATTAATGGGAAAACTTGATCCTTACCTTCTAAAAACTGGTATCGCTCTAAACCATTGTGCGCATCCCATAAACCGCGCATCACTTCTTGAGCCATGGAACCACGCTCTCGAAGCACGAATTCCTCATGTTACACGAAGATTGGCAACATCAAGAAGTTCCTAACCATTCCGGATCGACGGGTCGTATCGATCCCATAAGTCGCACACTTCCATAAGCCGCGCATCACTTCTTGAGCCATAGAACTAGGCTCTCGAAGCACGAACTCTTCACGTTACCTAAAGATTGGCAGCGTCGAGAAGTTCCAAACCGTTCCGGATCGATGGGTCATAACGATCTCATAAGCCGCACACTCCCATAAGCCGCACATCACTTCTTAAGCCGTGGACCACACTCTCGAAGCACGAACTCCTTATGGTACCCGAAAATTGGCAACGTCGAGAAGTTCCAAACCGTTCCGGATCAACGGGTCGTCTCAATCGCATAAGCCGTGCACTCCCATAAGCTGCGCATCACTTCTTGAGCCATAGAAGTAGGCTCTCGAAGCACGAACTCCTCACGTTACCCAAAGATTGGCAGCATCGAGAAGTTCCAAACCGTCCCGAATTGATGGGTCGTACCGATCTCATAAGCCGCGCACTCCCATAAGCCGCACATCACTTCTTAAGCCATGGAACCACGCTCTCGAAGCATGAACTCCTTATGGTACCCGAAAGTTGGCAACGTCGAGAAGCTCCAAATCGTTCTAGATCAACGGGTCGTCTCAATCTCATAAGCCGCGCACTCCCATAAGCCGAGCATCATTTCTTGAGCCATGGAACCATGCTCTTAAAGAATGAACTCCTCACACTAGCCGAAGATTGGCAATGTCAAGAAGTTCCAAACCGTTCCAGATCGACAGGTCGTATCGATTCCATAAGTTGCGTAGTTCCATAAGCCGCACATCACTTCTTAAGCCATGGAACCATGCTCTCGAAGCACGAACTCCTTACATTACTTGAAGATTGGCAACGTCGAGAAGTTCCAAACCATTCTGGATCAATGGGTCATATCGATCTAATAAGCCGCGCACTCCTCCTTAAGCCGCGCATCACTTCTTGAGCCGTGGAACCATGTTCTAGAAGCATGAACTCCTCACATTACCCGAAGTTTGGCAATGTCGAGAAGTTCCAAACCGTTTCAGATCGACGGGTTATATAGATCTCATAAGCCATGCACTCCCATAAGCCATGCATCACTTCTTGAGCCATGGAACCACGCTCTCGAAGCACGAACTCCTCACAATACCCGAAGATTGGCAATATCAAGAAGTTCCAAGCCGTTTTAGATCGACGGGTCGTATCGATCCCATAAGTTGCGCACTACCATAAGTCATGCATCACTTCTTGAGTCGTGGAACTACACTCTCCAAGCACGAACTCCTCGCGTTACCCGAAGATTGGTAACGTCGAGATGTTCCAAACTGTTCTGAATCAACGGGTCATATCGATCTCATAAGCCGCGCACTCTCATAAGCCACGCATCACTTCTTAAGCTGTGGAACCACGTACTCAAAGCACGAACTCCTTACGTTATGCAAAGATTGGCAACGTCGAGAAGTTCCAAATCGTTTTGGATCGACAGGTCATATCGATCTCATAAGCCGCGCACTTCCATAAGTCGCGCATCACTTCTTGAGCCATAGAACCACATTCTCAAAGCACGAACTCCTTACGTTACCCGAAGATTGGCAACATAAAGAAGTTCCAAACCATTCCAGATCGATGGGTCGTATCGATCCCATAAGCCACGCATTTCATAAGCCGTGCACTCTCAAAAGCTGTGCATTTCGTAAGCCACGCACTCTCAAAAGCCATGCATTTTGTAAGTTGCACACTCTCAAAAGCCGTGCATTTCGTAAGCCGTGCACTCTCAAAAGTCGCGCATTTCGTAAGCCGTTCATTTTCATAAGCCACACATCTGATAAGCCGCACAAACACTGCTTGATGTTGCTCTGGCATCATCAATGAATCGTTAAAATTTTTGAAGTATCGGTGTTGTCCCGAAAACACCGGGAAACTTACCTATTGTAGGACTAAAAAGGATCAACTTCTGCTATCCGAAAGAACCGACATTGCTCCAGTAGTGCTGCAAAGTTCACAAACCAAGAAGCAGCGAATAATTTTGATCTTTGACCAAAGTTAATGTACAAAATGTCTAAATTCAAGACATCCAAGTCACAAGTTCTCAGAGATAGGAGTTGTAATACACCTTTGATTGGGGGCATCCAGGGAGCAGCCCAGAACATCAAGTCTCACATCAATTGTTCAGAATAATCAGCCCTGTGGACAAAGGGTCACATAACACATTAACACTTGGTCGGGATAAAAAATCGCTCCAACTTGCAATAAAAGGAGGAACTTACCATTGTCCAGAGATAGATGACGATGGAAGGTATTTCCAAAATCAAATCATCAACGCACCAGTTTCCAAAGACCAAAGCAGGTGCTTGACTAAGGTCTTAAACCCCAACTTGCAGAAAACCAACTTTTATCCGAAGACAGACAACGACAAGGAGAGAACGCTTGAAATCAAGCAGCTAAACCATTGATTCCCAAAGATTGGAACCAACGAGTAAGGTTGATATCCACAACAATGCTATCAGCCCAGCATAATGCATATGGCCTGAAACAAGCAAGGTTAAGTATCACAGATTCAAGATAAACACTACCGAACCCTACCAGTCCGTGATCGGGATAGGAATGAGCGTAGTCGTACCGAGGGCAATGTGATGGCTTGCTCCACAATTTCTAATTTTCTATAAGAACCTAGAATTTGACAACTAGAAATGAAGGATTTCGCCTAGAAATGAAGGGTTCCGCAGATAGAAGTCAGATCATAACAAAAACCGATTAGAGGAAATCTGAATTTTCGTGAATAGGAATAACCATGGAATTGGTTAAGCAATAACCCTGCATTTCTAAGGGTAACACTTGATGGTGATAAATACGTCTAGGCAATGGAAACGCCTGGGACTCCGATCCTTCCAGAACATGGCGTATCCCGAAGTTAAGCAACGTTGAGAAAAACAACCACATTGGGTTAAAAGGGATCTACCCAACTATACAAGATCAGATGAATGATTCAATCCTAACCCACATGACTTTAACATTGCCCGAAGATAGGCAACATTAAGAAAAGACTTCTGCAATCCAATCATTGAAGTGCATGTTTTCGAAGACCGAAACTAGTGCCCACCTAGATTAAAAGCATTGCTGGATCGCTGGGGAAAATTGATCCCAACTTCTTGAGTGTCGGTGTTTCCTCGGCAACGCTAAGGCCATTTCTCATTTCCTAAGTATCGGTGTTGGCTCGGCAAGTCAAGAAACTTTCTATTTCATAAAGTATCGGTGTTCTCCCGGCAACGCCACGAAACACTCTATTTTCTAAGTACCGACATTGTCGAGAAATTTACTATTCACTATGTACCGGTATTGCCTCGACAACGCTAGGAAAACTTTAATCTACAGGTTCGATGAGAAACACTCATCATAGTAAAACATCAATGCAGTAGCTTTCGGAGATAGAAGTTGGTCCTTAACTGAGATTCTACCCTTGTCTTCAGAAAACTACCGTTGCCCAAAAATGGGCAATAATAGGAAGACATAACCTTTCATAGGTCAGCCAGATAGTTCGACCTTTCATCATGGGAATCATCCACTGCACAGGAATAAAGCATCGTGGAAAGGAAATCCTAGGATTGAATTGCTCGTGTGCTAATTTATAGGGATGAAAGCTGGTGCACAACCGAATTTCCTGAATTCAACTTAGAAAGAATTTAGATATAGCCAAAAGATAGGCAGCCTCGAGAAAATATTGCTTGGTACCTAGCAGCTAGGTTATCAATTCCCGAAGATAGGAATTGGCGTATGAACAGTTCTTTCATGACGACATCAATCAAGTAAAGCATGCACAACTAAGAACATGCAGGGACGATCATGGAAGGTCGGAACTAAAACCATCGGACTTCCTTAATTCTAGAATAGGATTGAGAGCCAGACCAGGGGCAACCGAATCATTTGTCCCAAGCCTCTCCACCTCTGACAAACTCCCAAATACAGGTGTTCGAAATAGCTAGTCCCTCGAGAAGGGATAGATGCACAGATACTTGATCGAAAGAAATGTTGCAAAGTCCAAATAGGAATAACCACGAAGTTGGTTAAATAACGGTTCTGCATCGCAATACAGAGCATTCTGGCAATAAAATGACCAACAAAGTAAATGAAGGATTTAACGTTTAGAAATTAACCGTCGCTCGTAGTCTGGCGATAATGAGAAGGATCGATAACCTACTTACGGTCTAACTAGATCATTTGGCTCCAACTTGCAGGAATATGCCATTACTGCAACACCCCTTATTTTTGATAACATTATTTAGGAGATTTAATTAGATAAATTAAATAGAATAATGTAAATGAAAGTGATAAGGGGATTGAGACTTGAAATAATTAATTATGGCCGCCCAAGGACCCTTACCTATATATATATATTTTCATTCCTACCATTTTTTTGTACCAAAAATGGGCACAACACTCTTCAGAAGTTTTTGAAGAGATAAAAGTGAAGAATGAAAATTAAAATTGTTGATTATCTAACAAAAACTCCAAATAGCAGAAAGTAAATTGCAAAGACAAGCGATTTAGAGTGGTTCGGCGTTTCTCCTACGTCCACTATGAAGTTTGATGATTTTATTGCTCGATACTTGAAGATTACAATTTCTTATAATGTAATACAACTGACTTTATGAGCTAAATCTGAGTCTAGGGCAGCAATGGTGATTTGGAGTAAATCTCACAGAGTCTGGGCGCTCTTTAGCTTTCAAAATTGTCCGACCCCTTTTCTGAATGACCAGGGGCTCTATTTATAGGTGTAGGAGGCTGATATTTCGCCTAAAATTCGGGGAGACTACTTTTGGCACGTGAGGGGGCCCACACGCCTGGATTCTGGAAATCCGGGCCTACATTGGGATCGATTCGAACTCGGGTTCGAATCGATCAAGAAAGCGTCCAATCGAGGTGAAATTTGGTGTGGACATTCTTCAGCGTGTACGTAAGCTCCTGTGAAAATTTCATAGCATTTTGACTTGTAGATCTCAAGTTATTATCGATTCAAGATTGCATTTCCGGTCGACCATCTTGGTTCGAATCGATCCCCTTCGAATCGATAGGGTCGAATCGATGGTTTGCGCGTGTGAATGGTGATGTGTCGCACGGGTTTCTCGGGTTGATCCAGCTTTTTCTCCGAGTTTACTGAGTCGAATCCATGGTTTTAGCCGCTTTGACTTGGTGGATTCGAAGTAACGGATTCGAAAGTATGCTCCTTCGAATCGATCGAATGGATGTTTCCTTCGTATCGATCAAGGTAGGCCATAGTTGATCGTTATGAAGGCTTCTCAGCTGAATGGATTCGAAGATAGTCGTGGGATGGAGTCGAAGTTCTTCAACTACATGGATTCGAAGACCTTCCCTTTGATGGATTCGAAGCAGGGTTATGTTTCATGGATCCGAAGCAGAGGAAGTTCGATGGATTCGAACAAAGGCTATCCCATAGATTCGAACTAGAGCTTGGCCGATGGATTCGAACAAAGGATTTGGCCGATGGATACGAAGCTCGGCCACCTGATGGATTCGAACATAGGCTTCGCCTATGGATTCGAACTTAGGACTGTCTACTCCATTTTTCGTTGGTGATATCTTGAGCATACGAACTCGAATTGACTTGAAATTCGAAATGTTGGCTTTCACGGCTTTGCTCGACATATCTTATCAATCGTAGCTTGATCCGGACCTGGATAAAATTCATCGATATCCGTGGCTATCCAGTAACTGTCCAATGCTGAGGTCGTATGATCCTTATTTTCCAGTCAGTTCCTTGGTATCTCGGCCTTGCCAAAAGGCGGGATAACACCATTTCTTCCCATTCACGTCATTATAAAATGCAAACTAAAACTGAAGAGAACGGCCGACCATTAAGAAAAAGAGAAAAATTCAAATTAAAGCTAGAGATCCAAGCTTAGGGAAATCAATCTCAATCCAATCTCCTTATCAAGAGCAAGGTGAATAATAATTCCATCTCTATTTTGGTTTTAAATCATATATTTTTGAATTTAAGGGATAAATTCGTTTTTATGATATATTGGATGATGATATGCTTGATTCATGATTTATTTGATTTAAACAAGGTTGTTTAAAAGAGGTTTTATACGGTTTTAGATCAAAACCGAGATTAAATGATGTTTAAATTCCATGGGAGAATTTTATGTTATGAGAACATGATTTTGGAGTTGGGTTTCAATTTTGAGAATTTTCCAAGCTATGGAAAGATTATTATGAATTTTCAAAGGAAAATATGGTTATTTGGGTTTATAATTTATTTCGGAAAATATATTGAGAATTTGGATCTGGAATTTTGATATGTTAGATAACATGATTAAAGTGAATTTCTAGAATTTTTGGGGATTTTTCCAAAGTGATTTGCTGTGCAACATAAATTGTTTTAGAAGAGGGACTTCTTTGCAAAAATTGAAAGGGCTAGTTTGATTAACTTAACCATGGTTTAGATCTGGATTAGCGGCAGTTATTTTATGAAAAAGAGTTTGAAAAGTTAAGGCAACCAATCTGGTGTTGACACGTGGCAGGTTAGTTAGAGAAAAGTTTACTTATTTAAGAACTAAACCTGGTTTGTTCAGAAAATAGGTTCCGCCTGTTTTGGAAAACACCTTTCGACATGGTAGCTTCTGCAATCATCCTTGTCGAAACCAACTATGTCAAAACCAATACACAAGGTATCACTATGATGGTACATAGTGGATTGGAGATAGGCGGAAGGTAAAGTGTCGAAAGCATAGCTTCCGAAGGGGATGAAACCTTGCTTCGTTTAAAAAAAGGAAAGTGCCTGCCAATGTTTTGTTTTAAGCCTTCGACAGGGTCGAAATAGAAGGTTTCAAAGGAGGTTTTAAAAGGGTTTCGAAAGAGGTTGCTATTAACTTAAGATTGCTTTTGGCTGGGTTCCTTACTTTTAAAAGAATGTTTTAAAAGAAGGGATTACGACCTAGTCGATACCCTGCTGCCGTTTTATAGCCTTTCGATGGTGTTGAAGAGATCAATGCTGTCGGAAGGTATTTTGTTTTATAAAGTTAGAGCCACTTCCTAAAGCTTTCAAAAGGGGATTAAGGGTTTCGAAGGTGATGGTCTCGAAAGGGGTTTCGACTCCAACCTTCCAATGTTTTACCCAGATGTTTTATAGGATGGATCCAATGCCATCAAGTTTTCCCCAATATTTTTATATGATAAAAGATGGTTTCGAAACAAATGCTTTCGACAATATTCACTTTGACCCAAATAATGTTTTATGTATAAACCCAATGTTTTCGAAAGGGATACTATCAATGGTTTGGAAGGGTTACTTCTATAAGTGTCGAAAGTGGTACTTTCAACTGGTTTTGAAGCTAAAGCTTCTAAAGTTAAATGTTAATACTTTAATATATTCGAAAGGTTTTAAAAGGTAGAATTTAAAGTATTATAAGGTAAAATCCTAATGTTTTTAAGAGCTTTCGAAGGAGGTTATCCTATGAAATCGAAAGCTAGGTTTCGAAGGTATCAAAAGGTTTTATGACCCAAACTCTATTTTTAAAGGAAAAACCCATGGCAATATTAAAGGGGTTTTTTAATGGTTTTAAGAAGAAGCTATGTTTGATAAAGAAATAGGTTAAGGAGATTAATCATGTTTTATTTTAAACCAACAGGAGTGGTATTGCTATGTTTTATATTGCTTCTTCTAATATGAATATATTCACTTTATAATGGACCCACAATTGCATTTTAGGGATAAAGGGTTGGAGAACCAGTTAGGTTAACCCAATAGTGAATATAAATGGAACAAACTCCTGAATGAGTAGAATTGCATCTAGGAGGTCAGGAAGACCCGAATATAGGTAGCTAAATTATAAAGGAAAGATATTGGCAGTGGCCAATAGGTTCACAGTAAGCCCATGAAAACTGTATGATATTGGCAGGGTTCAATAGGTTCATAGTTAGCCCATGAAAACTATGTATAAGAAAAATGTCAGTTAAACAGGTTCATAGTTAGCCCATGACAACTATGTATAAAGGAATATGTCAGTTGGACAGGTTCATACTAAGCCCATGAAAACTATGATTGGATACTGGCAGGGCTATAGGTTTGTAGTTAGCCTATGAAAACTATATCCAGATGAAACATTGACAGATGTCAATAGGTTCCTAGTCAACCCATGAAAACTAGGGTAAACAGAAAGGATATTGGAGTCACCAATAGGTTCCTAGTCAACCCATGAAAACTAGGATAAGACTAATATTGGAGTTACCAATAGGTTCATAGTGATCCCATGAAAACTATGTAATTGGACAGGGAGTCCTTAAATGTTTAACCGGTTATTAGTCAGCCCATGAAAACTAATAGGTTAATAGTAATCCTAAAAACTATAACTGAGACAGATAGTCTAAAATTGAATGGGGATGGGTAATCTAGAATTTATTCAATTGTTTTGCATATCATCATATTATACTATTTTGAATTGTTTTAACCATTGTGGATGTAGGAAGCACAATATATGGTTTTGTAAAGGTTTTAAGGTACTAGTGAGGGGAAACCAATTCACTAAGCGGTGTGGTCTAAATAGATATCTAAATAATTTGGGATGGTAGATTATTACTCATACCAGGCTTTATGTATGACTCGAAGATTATGTTTTCCCCTTAAACTCTCGGGTACTCAATTGATTTTGAGTAGTTTGAGAGTTGAGGTTTTCAGACGAATAAGCTTCCAGAGACGTGTAGAATGCATGATAGCTATTTAGAGTTCTCTTTTCTTTTGATTCCCCTGTGTTGATTGTAATGGAAAAGTTGTTATATTTCCTGTATATACTCTGATCATCCAATGGGGCATCTTCATTTGTCGCTCTTGCGCGTATGTTGTAATAGGTATATTTTCTCTGAACATGGTTTATGAATATTGGGATTATATAATAAATTGGTAATGGTTTGATATGGAATGTGATTTTGTTTGAAGTTTAAAATTTCCATATTTTTGTTTTTGTGTATCAATGAATCTAACACCGTCGTATTTGGTCGTCGATGATTAATAACTATGAATGACTGTAGCATCCATAGCCGTTAGTTTTGGACCTCCAAGTAGGGGGATGTTACAAGTTGATATCAGAGCATAGGTCTATGAAACTTTTAAAGAAAGTTTAACCTAAAGGATTTTCAAACATAATCCAATGAATTTGAAAATATGATTGGGGTTTGGGTCAACGCTATAGTAACGTACTTGTATTTGATATATATATATAAGTACGTGTTCCCCTCTCTCTTAGACCGTTCTTCTATATCTTACTAACGCTCATATGCATATTTACGAGAAAGAAGATATGGAAGCAGGAAACGGAAGAGGAAATCTAGGTGGAGGAAGCACCATAACCAACAGAAATGCTTGACCTAACACCAGGAGGAATCAAGGTGGATAGACTAATGCTAATCCAAATGCTGAAGCCAATGTAGGTGCATGAAATCCACCAGTAGATGCAGGGATGGTATATCAGTTATTGGCCAATCTTTTACAAGCTGGAGTTACCGGTAATGTTGGAGGAGCTAATCATGTGGCCCCAATCGGGAATAACTATGCTAAGCTAATCAGAGATTGCACCAGTTTGGGTGGGAAGCCCTTTGTTGGAACGGAGGATACCGTTGAAGTAGAGAATTGGCTACTGAGTTGTGAGAGGATCTGTACTGATCTAGGCTTGGATGATGGGCAAAAGAGAAGGCTAGCCTCTAGACAGTTGCAAAAGGCAGCGCTTCACCGGTGGAATGGTATTAATGCCGGGGTTCCGGAGGAAGAGCTGACATGGGCTGATTTCAGGAGAAGATTTGAGTAGAGATTTCTGTCTGAAGTTGCTAAGTCTGCATCAATGAGGAAGTTCAGGGAGAGATGTTAGTGGTCGAGTATGCTGCTAAGTTTGGTGAGCTGTCTAGATATGGATATGCTTTAGTAGACACTGATATCAGAAGAAATGAAAGGTTCATTCGAGGGTTAAGACCTAAGCTTGCTAGAATGATCATGACCCATATCTAAGATCCTTCTAATGTGGTGGTGAAGATGGTCATTCGCCATAAAGAGATGCTTGCTATTTCAGCTAGAGAGAAGCCAGTTGAATTCAAGAGTCCTCAGGGGAAGAAGAGGAAATTCTTTAAGAAGAAGGGATCCCATAAAGGGGATGCTGCCAAGAAGGTAAAGGCTGATTTGATTTACTACAAATGTGACAAGAAGGGTCATTATGCTAATGAGTGTCGGTCGGGCAAGGGAAAGAAGACTGCAGACAAGAATAATGTAAAGTGCTTTAACTGTGACCAAGTGGGGTGCTACAAGAACCAGTGTCCAGAGGCAGCTAGGGTGGACAAGGGAAAGGTTTTTGCTGTTGGAACATCAGCTAAGCCTACTGCAATAGAAAAAGGGAAGGCTGTGATGGAAGGTACGTTTTTGATTCAAAGTATACCAGTTAGGATACTTTTTGATACCGGTGCATCGCATTCATTTATATCCCAGTGTTTGGTTAACAGGTTATGCTTAAAGCCTACATACCTTATTACTTCCTTAAGGGTTGCAAATCCAATAGGAGGGTATACAACTCTGGGGATAAGATGTGACTAATTAGAACTTGATTTGTTAGGTCATAAGTTTGCATTTAGTTTGTATGTGTACGATTTCGTAGATTTCAGAATCATTTTGGGTATGGATTGGTTGAGGAGATATGAGGCCAGGATATTCTGCCAGGATGGGGAGATATCTTTGAGACACCCAGATTTTCATAACCGAATTATATTCTCAGTAGAGAATTCTGACCAGAGTTGTTGTGCTTTGTTAAGTGCAATGGAAGTGGGTGAAGAGTTAAATCATGTTCGGATTACAAGAGAGTTTGTGGATGGGTTTGAGCCAATCATAGGACTACCACCGAAATGAGCTGTTGAGTTTCAGATATATCTTGTGCTAGGAGTTGACCTTGTGAGTAGACCACCTAGTAGGATGACACCGACAGAGATGAAGGAACTGAAGGTGCAACTAGTGGACCTAGAAGGAAGGAATTTTATTAGACCAAGCAGTTCGCCTTGGGGAGTGGCTGCGGTATTTGTGAAGAAACAAGATGGGTTGCTAAGGATGTGTATCGTCTATCGTAAGTTGAACGAAAGGACGATAAAGAATAAGTATCCTTTGCCGAAAATTGATGATCTATTTGATCAGTTGAGTGGAGCCAAAGTGTTTTCCCAGTTGGATTTGGCGACGCGGTTCCATCAGTTGAGAGTGGTGGAGGATAGTATTCCTTTGACTGCATTTAGGACTAGATATGGTTCGTATGAGTGGTTAGTGATGCCATTCGGGTTGACGAATGCACCTACTTTCTTTGTGGATCTGATGAATCGAGTCTTCCGAGAGTATTTGGATAGATTCGTATTGGTGTTTATAGATGACATTTTGGTATACTCTAAGGATGAGAGAGAGCATGAGAATCATCTTAGAGTTGTGTTAGAGACGCTGAGGCAGAATCAGCTAAAGGCAAAATTTTCCAAGTGTCATTTTTAGAAGAAAGAGGTTAAGTTTCTTAGTCCTAGGGTTTCAAAGAAGGGATTGTCAGTAGATCCAGATAAGATCGAAGTTATAAACAATAGGAAGAGACCAGAGATGACTGAGATTAGAAGTTTTCTTGGACTTGCTAGCTATTACCAGAGATTCATCAAGGATTTTTCATGGATAGCAGCGCCTTTGACTAAGCTTACCAGGAAGGATGTGAAGTTTGTTTGGTCCGACAAATGTGAGGAAGCATTCCTTAAGTTAAAGCATTTGTTGACTAATGATCCAGTATTAGTAGTTCTAGATGGAAAACAAGGGTTGGTGGTATACACAGATGCATGTGGGATTGGATTGGGAGCAGTGTTGATGTAGAAGAGCAAAGTTATAGCTGACGCATCTAGGCAGGTTAGACCGCATGAAGTACGATATACTGCCCATGATTTGGAGTTGGCAGCGATGATTTTTTCCTTGAAGTATCTTTTGTGGGAGGGATTTGATTTGTATACCGATCATAAGTCTTTAAGATACCCATTCTCTCAGAAAGAGTTGAATATGTGACAGTGAAGATGGCTGGAATTTTTGGCTGCTTATGATTTTAGTATAGAGTATACCCCAGGGAAAGGTAATAAAGTAGCAGATGCTCTTAGCAGAAGACATCAGAATGTGGTGTTAACTATGTTGGCAGAATGGAAAGATCTAGAAACTTTGGCCAGTTGTGGTGTGTAGTTAAGATCGACTGTTAGTTCTAGTTAGAATGCTGCCATGTTGTCCTATTTAGAAGTTTGACCAGTGTTGATCGAGAGAATTGCTTCTAAGAAGAGGGAGGATCCATTATTAGCTGAGAGGATCAGAAGGCTTGAGGTTGGAACTAAGGTCGATGACTTGAAAGATTTTTGTCTTAACCAGAGTAGATGGTTGAGAAAAAAGGGACGGTTATGAATTCCAAATGTTGAGAACTTAAGAAGAGAAGTTCTTGAGGAATGTCATCGATCCAAGTTTATGATTCATTCTGGAGGACCAAGATGTACCAAGATATGAAGAGGAGCTTCTATTGGGAAGGCATGAGGAGGGATGTTGGCTTGTGGGTTAGGCAGTGTGTAAACTGTCAACAAGTGAAAGCCGAACATCAGAAGCCGAGTGGGTTACTTCAGCCTCTAGATATTCCAGTTTGGAAACGGGACTCGATATCCATGGATTTTATTGATGGGTTGCCAAGGTCAAGGAGAGAAAATGAAAGGATATGGGTTATTGTGGACAGGTTGACCAAAAGTGCCCATTTCATTCCAGTAAAGTCGATGAGGATGGCACTAATTTTGGCAAAGTTGTTCATAAAGAACATAGTTTGACTTCATGGAGTTCCTAGTAGCATAGTCAGCGACAAAGATGCTTTATTCACTAGTGAATTATGGAAGAGTCTACAGGATGTGTTAGGCACTAAGCTCAAGATGAGTACCACATATCACCCACAGACAGATGGGCAGACAGAGAGGGTCAATAAGGTACTCGAGGATTTGTTGAGAGCTTATGTGTTGGACTTTGGTGGATCTTGGGAGGATCACCTTCATTTGATTGAGTTTTCCTATAATAATAGTTATCAGACCAGCATAGGAATGACGTCTTTTGAAGCTTTGTATGGAAGGCCATGCAAATCCCTTACATGTTGGTTGGAGACTGGAGACAGATTGGTCTTAGGTCCAGATTTGGTAAGGGAGGCATCAGAAAAGATTGAGTTAATCCGAGAACGGATGAAGGAAGCTCAATCCAAAAAGAAGAGTTATCCAAATAAGAGGCGTAAAGACCTAGAGTTCTCAGTGGGAGACAGGGTTTTCATTAAGGTATCACCTATGAAGGGTGTGGTACGGTTTGGGAAATCGAGAAAGTTGGCCCCGAGATACGTTGGTCCATTCCAGATTATAAAGAGGATTGGAAAGCTCGCGTATAGAATTGAGTTGCCGAGAAATATGGCAGGTGTCTATAATGTGTTTCATGTGTCTCATCTTCGCAAGTATGCGCATGATCCAGAGTCCACCACTCCTTAGACAGAGTTGGAGGACTTAGTAGTAGAGCCTGATTTGACTTTTGTGAGACAACCAGTTTGGGTTGTCGCGAGAGATGAGAAAAGATTGAGGAACAAGACAGTCAAGTTGGTGAAAGTTCAATGGAGCGACAACGAGAAGGACTGTACTTGGGAGACAGAGGACAGGATTCGAGATACTTATCCTGATCTGCTTTGAGGGTATGTCTATATTAGATTTATATAGATATTTCCTAGTCAGGTAGACTAGTATGGTTGTTAGGATCGTTACAAATGATTCCTATGTTCAATATTTAGTCCTTACTGAATTTCGAGGACAAAATTCTTTAAGGAGGGGAGCATGTAACATCCCTAATTTTTGATAACATTATTCAGGAGATTTAATTAGATAAATTAAATAGATTAATGTAAATGAAAGTGATAAGGGGATTAAGACTTGAAATAATTAATTAAGGTCGTGCCTAACGAACTAATTAATGGGCTAAAGAATGGTTTGTTGGTTAAATAAATTACATAAGGGTATAATTGGAATTTGCCGCCCAAGGACCCTTACCCATATATATATTTTCGTTCTGATCATTTCTTCCCATTCATATCATTTTAAAACACAAACTAAAAGTGAAGAGAACGACCGACCATTAAGAAAAAGAGAAAAATTAAAATTAAAGCTAGAGATCCAAGCTTAGGGGAAATCAATCTCAATCCAATCTCCTTATCAAGAGCAAGGTGAATAATAATTTCATCTCTATTTTGATTTTAAATCATATATTTTCGAATTTAAGGGATAAATTCGTTTTTATGATATATTAGATGATGATATGCTTGATTAATGATTTATTTTATTTAAAAAAGGTTGTTTAAAAGGGGTTTTATACGGTTTTAGATCAAAACCGAGATTAAATGATGTTTAAATGCCATGGGAGAATTTTATGTTATGAGAAACATGATTTTTGAGTTGGGTTACAATTTTGAGAATTTTCCAAGCTATGGAAAGATTATTATGAACTTTCAAAGGAAAATATGGTTATTTGGGATTATAATTTATTTTGGAAAATATATTGAGAATTTGGATCTGGAATATTGATATGTTAGATAACATGATTAAAGTCAATTTTTGGAATTTTTCCAAACTGATTTGCTACGCAAAATAAATTGTTTTAGAAGAGGGACTTCATTGCAAAAATTGGAAGGACTAGGGCAGATACACCAACACTTTGTTGAAACGAACTCAATTGAGCATAAGTAGGGATTAGCCACAAAACTGGCTAGACCAAGCTACCTCATAGTTCTGAACAAAGCTATGAAATAGAATATGCCAAAATGATCGCAGAATTAATACTTGCATGTACAAAATTACAGTAAATGAGTATGCTGCACATGAATACAAGAGGTGCAACAGCGAGAAAAAGCAATGCTCGGAACCGAGCAATTAAACCAATAGTCCACGAAGACAGAGGTTGGTGTGCAGGTTGAATTCCGAAAAAAGCAAAGGAAGGATAATCACAATCGAAAAAGTCATGCGCTAGTTTTCGAAGGCTGAAACTATGCCTGATTGAACTTCAACTACAACTCTACAAGAGCAGTCGTGCCTTGTAATTTAACTGTAATTAATCGTCCCAATATGACAGGAATAATAAGCGAAGCCTAAGTTGCAAAGGATCCAACTTCCAGAGGAGTGGAAGTCCCTCCGCCAGACTAAAGATTGGATGACTGAAAAGTCATTTTCAACAATAAAACTTGGCATTCAACCCTGTCAGGTATGTTTTACTCGTATAACCAATGCCCAAAATCCAAAGGAAGTCGGCATATATTGACCAGTCGGGTTCTGAGCATTGACCGGGGCAGATGCAGTGTGTTACCTACATAAGAAGAGTCCAGTATCTCGAATACTACAAACGAACAATCTAATGTAGATAGCTTTCTTACATTTGAAAAACAATCCATATTGTTCTTTGAAATTATCTTTTCCACACTTACCCGATATCGATCAACGATCGATAACGGAGCCGCTGTTCGAAACGACGTTGGAAGCTTTTCTTTTCAGGATCACTGGAGTACAGAAACGGGAATAGCGATACGATTGAATCATCCACTATATCTGATTTTGGAATAAATCATCACATTAGAATTCAAAATGACGACATGAACTTAACCAGATCCTCAAAAAGAAACAGTTATAGACAAAGAGCAAGACTTTGCTCCATAACGTCGTACAATCATTCCAGACAAAACTTAGATTCACCGCCGGTCGAGTTAAAACTATATAGGTCAAATCCAAACCTATGTCATGCACCCACTTACCGACCTAAACCCTTGTGTAAACTACGGAGCAAAGTTTGCATCATTAATACCATGAATTGAAATTCAAAAATCAAAAAACGAACAGCTATCAGAACTCAGTCAATTGAAAACAACATCTTGAGATGGACTCTGACAATTCACTGAAATCACGGAATAGTAATCGAAACTTGTCTTGTTACAGAGCACACTTTGTTTCCAGCGAAAGCATATTCTGGGGGGCAAATGTTAACTGGGTTTTTAACCCAACAGGATTCAACAGGAGTTAGAATATCCAGACTAAGCTAGAACGACTTGAAACTCGAACAAGACATCTAAAAGAACAAGCCAATGGAACTTATGAGAAACAAGCCAAAAATCCACTAAGTAGATGGATTGCTGGCGATCCATCATCGATGGATCACGAGCAATCCAAAAGGAGGCATCATGAGTTGTCATAGCCTCTTGCATCATGACTACTACCTCTTCTAAGATTACTTACCAAGTTTCATAGCATTCGAAGTAGCGTAGTTCAAGAAGTAAAGACTCATCTGATTCAAGCTATTTTGACCAAAGCATCTAGCTTAAACTAGACCTAGAAAACTCATACGAAATTGGATTGACTTGAAATTTGGTGGGAACACCGAGAAGACATAAAAGAAGGCTCATAGTAAAAATGAGTATGATTGGAGAAGATTTAATGGATCGTTGGTGATCCATCTTGATGGTTCACTAGCGACCTAGTTAGGTTCGGCTCTACCACCTGAAATTCATATGGTAGGTCCCACATAGCCTTTAGAGTATACCTGCAAAGTTTCGTATGATTTTGTTAAGTTTTGAGCGAGCTATGGATGATTCTTTTAGAACAGATGACCCATGAAGACAGATGATCAAACTAACTCCAAACGACTTGATACTTGGACAACACACTCAAAAGAACTAGTGAATGAACCTCAGGAAAATTGAGCCAAAAATATACTGAGTGGATGGATAGCTAGCGATCCATCCCCTATGGATAGCTAATGATCCATTATGATAGGTCAGATTGCCCTTAAACTTTCCAAGCTCCTTCGTAGCACTAAGTAAAGGCTTCTGGTAGAAAAATATGCTAAGTTGATAGATAGCTAACGATCCATCCTCTATGGATAGCTAGCGATCCATCCCCCATGGATAGCTAGCGATCCATGAACTGGATCGGATTGATTTGAGATTTTCGGTGATGACTTGGCATAACAACTGGACTCTTCTGCACTTGGACTTCTGGCCCAATACTCACTGAATTCCCCTATAAATACTCAACTATCTACAACATAAAGAAGTCGATCTTTTGGACTGGCTGCTGGAAATCTACAGATATTTTTCTTCACTCTTCTCCTCCCACACAATAGTCATCTAGGGGTTCACTGTGATTCTTCAGTGAACTCTTGTACTTGTGACTTGATCTAACTTAGAAGATTCAGTCATATTGTAATCCGATTTAACTTGCAATAGTAGTCAGCTAATAAAAAAGTTATAAAGTGGACGTAGGCTTCATTAACAACCGAACCACTATAAATATCTTCTTGTCTTTTTACTATTTCTGCTCTTTTTACATTTATTTTCTATATTATTACTCTTTAAGAACAGTGCTGGTGCTTTCACACTCAATACAGAGTGTTGATCCATTTTTTAGGTTAACAGTTACACAAGCCAAAATCCAAACTAGGAAAGCGCAAGGTCTCTACTTTAATTTTGAAGAGAGATATCACCCCGGTCATAAGTGTAAACTACGGTGCATGCTTCTTTTACTATCTGATGAAGACTCGGATCTAGATTAGCAACCTCAGCAACAACTTGAACCACTAGATGAACCAACTCTAGAGATCGCCTTTCAAGCTTTAATTGGCTCTAACCACCTCCAGATTGTTCTGATTAGCTACTCGCATCAACAGCCACCCGCTTGTCATCCTTATTAATATGTGAACACTCATAACTATATCCACCCATGAGTTGCTCCTTCAATTGCAAGTTGATTTTAGTAGCAACATTTGGGTAACCGTTGGCCATGGCGAAAAACTTCATTGTCGCGGAGTTTGCAGGAAAGTACCAGTTTCAATGAATGATAATATATTTACCGTTGACTTTAATTTTTAGGAGCTTGCGAGAGTTGATGCAGTTTTCGACATGCAATGGCTTGAAACTTAGGGCCAATTATCATAGACCACAAATTAATGACCATATCCTTCTAACTTAATCATAAGCCCATTACCCTAACAGGCATGTATGCACCCAACACCCACGTTGAGATTTTCTTGCACCAATTAAAAAGGCTCACCTCTACATGAGCACTTTGTTTATTCCTGCACATTGAATCAACTAACAGCCCAAGCGCATCATTCCTCGACCCAACTGATAATACACACCCCAAAGTCCAACAATTCCAAGCCCTTTCCCTCACTTTTCTCACATCCCATTGGCCTACCTTCTCATCGAGAATCAGACCACCACACAAATTTGCCACTATCAGAAAACACTTCAATTTCCTATATAAACTTCCTAAAGGCATAGGAAACTAGTAGAAAGAGTTTAATGCGTATAAAACGTAGGAAATATCCTATGTTTTACTTACGTCTACTTAAATCTGTAGAATAATAATCGAGGCTTAAGAAAAACATAGGAAATCATCTAGAATGAAATTTGTAACGTAGGAAAGATGTAGAAAATTTTCCATGTCATTTATGCGTCTCCGTTAATTTTCTACAAATCTAAACTTGGGTAGGAAAGATGCATAAAATTTTCTAGTTATTCCTACGACCATAGACTTGGGTTAAGAATTTTCTACGTCATTCTCACGTTCATTATATACTCTTGTATAACACTATAATAAATATTATTACATATATTTTTATTTTATGAATTTTTAACTTTAAAATATATTTTATTTTAATTTAATAATTATCTATCCAAAATAAAACGCTAGAAAATATTACTCATTTTTCCATTAATTAAGCATAATTTCATAAATAATAAATATTATTTTTACGGTATATTAAGTACTTGTTTATTCGTATAACGGGTTAGTATTACAGATATGTAGTATGCCTTTTATATATTGCCTACAATTTAAATGATATAATGAAGTCATATTTTTCGATTAAATAATATTTAAACAAATGTATACAATAATTTGTATTTACTTGACATAAATGGACATCTCAGAACTGCTTTACTGGTGCTGTAATAAAACCAAAATTTTGCGGTTGATTAATGTTGGTGTGGATTTCTGAATTTCTGGTGAACTGGTCTCCCTTCTTACAAAAGAACAAGCATTGGGCATTGTAACACCCCTAATTTTTAATAACATTATTCCGGAGATTTAATTAGATAAAATAAATAGAATAATATAAATATTAAGTGATATGTGGATTGAAATTTGAATAAATACTTAGAGGTCGTGCTTAATTAATTGATTAAATTGGCTTAAGAATGGCTTATAGGCTAATTAATTTACACAAGGGCATACTGGGAATTACCCGCACTTTATTACCATAACCCTTATATATTTTCGTTCCTTATACTATTCATGTTCATTTTTCTCATTTTCACAAAAACAATCAAGCGTAAATTGATAGAGGAGCCGGCCATTAACAAAGAAAGAAAAAGAGGAATTCAATCTAGAGCTATGGATTCAAGCTTAGGGGAAATTAATCTCAATCCAATCTCCTTATCCTGATTAAGGTGAATAATAATTTATACCATCTCTATTTTGTTTCTAATCATTTCTTTTCAGGTTTAAGATTAAATCCCTTTTTATGATGATTTGGATGATGATATACTTGGATCATAACATGTTAGATTTAAACAAGATTGTTTAAATATGATTTTCACGGTTCTAAGGGTAAAACTGATTATAATTTATTTCTAATGCCATGATGAATTTATATCTTATGTAAAGCATGATTTTGGATCTGGGTTTTAATTTCGATAATTTTCCAAGCTATGGAAAGATTATTATGATTTTTCAAAGGAAAATGTGGTTAATTGGGTTTAGGAATTTCAGAAATTGTATTGAGAATTTGGGTCTGAAATTTAGATTTGTTAGATAACATGTTAAATGTGAATTTCTGTGATTTTTGGGGAATTTTCCTAAGTGATTTGCTATGGAAATTAAATTATTTTAGAAGCAGGACTTATTAGCATTATTGGTTTTGCTTAATGGAAGGACTTATTTGTTAAATTAATCTTGGTTTAGATCTGAAATTATGTGGCAGTTATTTTGGTAAAGAATTTGAAAAGTTGAGGCAACCAATCACTTGTTTACACATGGGCATGTTAGTTGGAAAGTATTTTCTTTAATTGGCATTAATCAGTTTTTACCCAGAAAAGCAGGTTCTGCCTCTCTTAGAAGCACCTTTCGACTCATAGCTTCCGCCTTCAATCAAGTCGAAACCCCACAAAGTCGAAACCAATACACAAGGTATTAACGTTAGTACGTAGTGGATTGGAGAAAGGCGAAAGGCATGGTGTCGAAGCATTGCTTTCGATGGGGTTGATACCTTTGTTTTTTTTAAATGTTAAGCGCCTGCCTTTGTTTTATTAAAGTTTTCGAAGGAGTCGAAACATAGTCTATCAAAAGGGGTATTCTATATAGCTTTCAAAAAAGGTTGCCATCTTTCATTTTAAAGTATAAGCTTTCGAATGAGTCCCTTGTTTATAAAACAATGCTTTCAAAAATGGTGGTTCCGACCTAGTCGAAACCATGTTGACGTTCTTTCGCCTTTCGAGTGTATTGAAGTCATCAATGCTTTCAAAAGGTAGCCTTTGTTTTAAACTTATGTTAAGCCACTTCCTAAATGCTTTCGAAAGATTTTTGAAGGCAATGACTTCGAAAGAGGTTTCAATGCTATCCTTCAAAGTTTTTCTTAAATGTTTTGAAGCTTTCGAAAGGATGGTGCCGACGCCATTAAATTTTCCCCAAACAATTTTATATGAAGTTTAAAGGTTTCGAAAGGGATACTTTTGTATATATTCATTTTAACCCAAAAGATGTTTTTGAGTAAACCCAATGGTTTCAAAAGGAGTACTTTCATTGGTTTCGAAGCTATGTTTCTAAGGATTATTAAGTAATGTTTGATACTTTCGAAAGGTATATTTTGATTTCGAAAGAGATGATTTAAAGAGCTTCGAAAGGTTTATATGTAATGTTTTGAAAAAAAGTTTTCTATGCTTTCGAAGGAGGTTATCCAGGGGTTTTGAAAGTAATGTTTTAAGGTTTCGAAAGCCTTAATTTTCAAAACGAATAGCCCAAGTTCATTTTAAAGGAAAACCATGGCATAAATAAAGATTATTGGAAATGATTTTACGTATGTAGTTTTTGAAGAAGTTTTCCTTGATTAATAGGTCAAAGGGATTAACCAATTTATTATGTTTACTTCTTCATATATATATATATGTGTGTGTGTGTGTGTATTCACATTGTAATGGACCCATAACTTTATTTTGGGGAAGGGCAGAATAACCAGCTAGGTTAATCCAGTAGTGAATATAAATTAAGTAAAATCCTAAATGAGTAGAATTGCATCCAAGAGGTCAGGAAGACCAGAATAAAGGATGCTAAAACCTTGAATATTGAAGTTGTCAAATAGATTGGTTCATAGTAAACCCATGAAAACTATGTTTGGGAAAAGTTATTGGCAAGGGCCAATAGGTTCATAGTAAACCCATGAAAACTATGTATAGAAGAAGTTGTCAGGGAGACATGTTCATAGTAAACCCATGAAAGCTAAGATTAGATTGAGATATTGGCAGGGGCCAATAGGTTTGTAGTGAACCCATGAAAACTATTTTTGGATTAAGTTATTGACAGATGTCAATTAGTTCCTAGTCAACCCATGAAAACTAGGATAAGAGGGAAGTTACTGGAGTTACCAATAGGTTCAGGGAGAACCCATGAAACAATGATGTTATTGGCATGGGCCAATATGTTCTTAGTGATCCCATGAAAACCATGAAATAGGGCAAGGAGTCCATAAATTTAAACAGGTTAATAATAAACCCATGATAACTATGAAACTAGACAGGGAGTCCATAAGTATTAAACAAGTTATTAGTAAGCCCATGAAAACTAATTGGTTAATAGTGACCCTAGGAACTATAAATGAGACAGTTCGTCAGAATGAATGGGGATGGGTAATCTAGAATTGATTTACTTGTTTTACATATCATCATATTAGTCGAGATCTTTTAACCACTGTGGATGCAGGAGCACAGTATATGATTTTATAAAGGTTTTAGGATACTAGTGAGGGGAAAACTGTTCCGCTAAGCGGCGTGGTCTCACTAGATATCTAAATGGTTTGAGATGGTAGATTATTATTCATACCAGGCTTTATGTCTGACTCGAAGTTTATGTTTTTCCCTTAAACTCTCGGGTACTCAATTGATTTTTAGTAGTTTGAGAGTTAAGGTTTTCAGGTATCTCGTTAGACAAATAAGCTTTCGGAGACATGCATGAGGCATGATAGCTATCTAGAGTTATCTTTTATTTTTATTCCGCTGTGTTGTTATTATAAAGGCAAAATTGTTAAATTTTCTATATATACTCTGATCATCCAAGGGGGCATCTTCATATGTCGCTCTTGGCATATGTTGTAATAAATATGTTTTCTCTGAATGTGGTTCTCGTATTGGGATTATATAATGAATTTGAAATGTTTTTGGAATGGAATGTGGAACTTGTTTGATGTTCTAAAAATTTTCCGTATTCATGTGTTTCTGTTATATCAGTGTACCTAACATTATCGTATTTGGTCACCGAGGATTAATAACTATGGATAACTGGAGCATCCATAGCCGTTAGTTTTGAACCTCCAAGTGGGGGATGTTACAAGTTGGTATGAGAGCATAGGTTTATGGAAACTTAAAAGAAATTTAAACCTAAAAGAATTTTCAAAACATAATCCAATGAATCAGAAAATAAGATCGGGATTTGGGTTAACGCTATAGTAACGTACTTGTATTTGATATATACATATATATATATATATATATATATAAGTACATATTCCTCTTTCTCTTAGACCGTTCTTCTATATCTTACTAAGGCTCGTATGCAGATTTACGAGAAAGAAGATATGGAAGCAGGATCATCCTATTCTCTCAGAAGGAACTGAATATGAGACAACAAAGGTGGCTGGAGTTTTTGGCTACTTATGATTTTGGTATAGAGTATACTCCTAGGAAAGGAAATAAAGTGGCGGATTCTCTTAGCAGAAGACATCATAATGTGGTGTTAGCTATGTTGGCAGAGTGGAAGGATTTGGAAGCTTTGACTACTTGTAGTGTGCAGTTAAAATTGACTGCTAGTTCTAGTTAAAGTACCGCTATGTTGTCCTGTTTGGAAATTCGACCAGCGTTGATCGAGAAAATTGCTTCTAAGTAAAAGGAGGATCTAGTATTAGCCGAGAGGATTAGAAGCCTTGAGGTTATAATTGAGATCGATGATCTGAAAGAATTTAGTCATGTTCAGAGAGGATGGTTGAGAAAGAAGGGACGGTTGTGTGTTCCGAATGTTGAGGACTTAAGGAAAGAAGTTCTTGGAGAATTTCATCGATCCCAGTTTACGATTCATCTTGGAGGGACCAAGATGTATCAAGATATGAAGAGGAGCTTCTATTGGGAAGGTATGAAGAGGGATGTTGGCTTGTGGGTTAGGCAATGTGCAAACTGTCAACAAGTGAAAGACGAACATCAGAAGCCGAGTGGATTGCTTCAGCCTTTAGATATTCCAGTTTGGAAATGGGATTCTGTTAGCACCAAAATTGGTCACTAACCTCGTTGAGAAAGATTGTGTAGAGATGTAAGTGATGAAGTTAAATTAAACAAGGAAGAATATGCTAATCTAAATGCAGAAAGTAAGAACACTGGATTTATAGTGGTTCAGCGTAACTGCCTACATCCACTTTGAGTTATGATTTTTATTCCTTTCATAAGTAGTTGAATACAGATATAATCCATATATTAATGACTTGAATACAAGTTTGAATTAAAAAGAGGAGAGTATAAAAAATGGCAGAGTCTCCCCATTGTTCTCCCAAAAAGGGTCCCTTTTCACTGTGACCCTGCCCCTCTATTTATAGACAAATATGGGTTGGACTTCCCAGGTGGGCTTGGTGGTCGAACACTCTAGCCCAAGTGTAGTGGTCGCTGTATGCCGAACCAAGTAGACCGACCACGTTGACGCCGAACCACCTTGTCAATGCCGAACGGTACGTTTGATGGGTGGGAAGTGCAGAATAGTTGTCAGTCGAAGCCGAATGTGCCTTCTGGCTGAACGATGCTTCTTAGCCGAACGATCCTTTGGCCGAACGATGCTGCCATGTAGAGTAGTTATATACGCCGAACGTCTTCTAACGTGGAGTACCACTGGATGCCGAGTACTACGCCGAGTACTCCTTTATGACGGGTACCATGGATGCCGAGTACCATGGATGCCGAGTACTTCGCCGAGTACTATGAGATGCCGAGTGCTACCTGATGCCGAGTACTACGCCGAGTACTCCTTGATGCCGAACACTCTCTGATGTCGAGTTCCACTGGGATGCCGAGTACTACGCCGAGTACTCCTTGATGCCGAACACTCTTCGATGTCGAGTTCCGCTGGATGCCGAGTACTCCTTGATGCCGAACACTCTTCGATGTCGAGTTCCGCTGGATGCCGAGTACTAGTTGCCTGGTCAAATCTCCAGGAAACACTTGCCCCCCAAAGTGTGTCGTGTGAAGCAACACAACACGCTTTGAATCAGCAAGTATTCCTTGTCTTCAGAGAGAAATCCACCATGTTTCTTGAATCATTATCCTCCAATTTATCCTCCCAAGGTGTTGTATCCTTCTTTGGTCATCGTGATGCTTGGTCGATTCCCAATATTATAAATCCAGGGTTGTAGTTCATTAGTGGCCATCCGTGACTGATTCTGCAGTGCTAATAAGCTTCGGCTATCTGATCTAGTCTTTTCTTAATAACCCTTAGTGAGAATTCAATTTCTGTTGATTTCAAGAAGTCGAACTTTTTCGGATGTACACATGCACGTTCGGGTACATGTTCTTGCCATTGGCTTTCGGATGCATTTTATATGCTCATAAGTCGTCACCAACTCCGTCTAGTTTAATAGAAATTCAATCGCGATTCCTTGTTTGTATTTTCTATGAAATAAAGGTTGCAATCAGCCACTTGAGGAGTTTTCCAAACCTCTCTTCAGTACAGACTCTATGATTTTGTTCATAGCTTCAACCTGTCCATTTGCAGTTATAATGGATCATGGAAGGTCATAAGGACAGATGACGTTACGGATAAAGGAGTTGATTATTTTCTTCATCTTGGTCGTGGTTAAGAGTTCTTCATGATGAAACAGACTAGAGATTGTGCTAGCTTTTGTAGCTTTGGGTTGATATTCAATGCATGGCTCGCGATAGTTAATGAAATCACATATGCATGTCAGAATGGGTCCAAGGGAACATGTCATCATTTATTCAGAAAAATCCAACTAATTCTTTTATCATCACTGCACTGAGCTGTGATCCGATATTCAGCACCCGGAAAGGGTCGCCATGGCTGGCTGTAATGTCGACCGTCAGCTTGGCAGGTGCCATCCCAGATTCTTTGAGTAAAGATGTAACTATTTTGCATAACATTCAATGTGAAATATGGTTGGGATGGTCAATGTTGATGGTTACTCTGGTCAAATCCTTGAGTCTTGTCATGAGTTGTTAAGTCAAATAATGAAGGGCTCTGAATGTTCGAATTGATTATCTGCAAATGGCCAAAGATCAGGTTTAAAAGCACGTTGAAGGAAACGTCGAGTAGGGGCTAGCCTCGAGTTGCGTGCAACTGCATAGTTGGATCTTGCTATGAGTTTGAATTTGCTTGTATATTCGAGTAACACATTTTCTATTCAATGCATTCATGATCCTTCACTCGCCCTTCAGGTTGGAGTGACAGTCAGTTTCCCACAAGCATTGGCATCGATTTTATGATTCTACCTCTAGGCATCTTTTCGGTCGTTTCCTTGAGTAGCTGTAAGCACTATATATAAGTTTTAATACTGAGCTATCGTAGCCAGTTTTTGGATGACCATGCGTCTTCCCCCAGTCCCGGGTTGATAAATGTACTGCATGGACGGTTGAGTCTCGTCCTAGCTATGTTTATGTTTTCACCTAAACTCCAAAGACATAGAGGTGATTGGTGAATAGTCAGTTCACATTCATCTTGCTTCTCGCTCGTGCCCCCAGGTCTGGGGCATATACCGATAAGTAGGAAGGCCAGCCACGCCCACTTAGCTTTACTCTCCTTCCCGTTGGATCGTGGGATCATGTCAGTCGATGGGAGACTAGGTCTCGCCTATCTTGGATTTTATCGTGGTTTTTCATTCCAAGAGGAATACTTCGATGCCACATAAGTTTCCGGGAGTAATTTGGATAGTGGATGGTCATCCACGTCCACTTTGGTTCATGCTCTGTAATCAGATCTCGGGGTAAGGTTGGCTACAAATGCAGTCGGGCTATGCTCATCCAGTTTCATACTCCTCCTGACGAATCGAACGAGGGTGTTGGATAATTTTTGACCAAGTATTCGTGGTTTACCCTCCTTTCCATACTTTAGGGGTCATAGTTTTTCAAAAAACATCCGAGTCACATTCGTATGTGCTTGGTGCGGATCGGCATTGACCTTTGGTCTGAGGTATGATATAGTAGGTTGCTCGTAGCTTTGGACGCCGTTTCGATTGGGTCTGTATTGAGGCCTCCCTGTAGTCGCTGCCTCAAGTTATAAAGAACGCCATGCTAGAGCTACAATAAGCTGTTGTATTCATCTTTTTAGTGTTTTGTACCCCTGCCCCCAGTAATGATTTGGCCAGGTCATTGGTTGGATGGTCGAACTTCATCCTCAGCGGGTTAATAATCCTCCTGTCGATTCCAGGTCGAAGTTTGCGGAATAGAAAATGGTCGAAATCCACTCGTCTATTTATCGATGTTTATACACCACTCTGCACTCTGGTGACTTAGTGTTATTCTCCCCCCCGATTGACTCGCGCCCAATTTGTGTTCATGCTTCGGTCCACGCTCCGGGGACTTAGAGATTTGTCGAACGGTTTACGCTTTAGTCCACAGTTCGAGACGCAGAGACTTTCGTCAACTCGTTTATACTCTAGTTCGCACTCTGGGAACTTAGAGTAATCTGGTCCGCTTCTGGGATTTAGGGATTTTTCTGAAGTCGTCTATAATCTAGTCCATGCTCTAGGGACTGAGAGTACTGTAGTCCACACTCTGGGGACGTAGAGGTTTTTGAGTCATTTATACTCTAGTCCGCACTCAGGGACTTAGAGTACTTTAGTCCGCATTCTGTCTTCCATTCCAGAGGGTGAGACCTCTCGGATGGCTGAGAGTTTGCCCGAACCTGGTAGATAATCCTTCTCTTTAAGGTTCTCTTTAAGATTTCGAAAGTCGTTATTCTTTATGTAGGACTATTGCATTCTAATGCTTGTTTCCATGATCTTGTGCAGGCCGTTCTGACCCCGAGCCCACTCCGAGGAGCAATGACGCCAAGGAAGTGTGGGAGAAAACAAGTGAAGTCACTAACGCAGGGGAGGCTCCTGGTCCAGACGCTCAGGTGATCGGAGCGCTTGATGAAGACAAGTCTGAAACCTCCTCTCCTACCGACGGGGGTTATGAAGTAGAAATTACAGGCGCCTCTGAGCACACATCTGAATTGAGCATGGAGGAGCGGCTCGAGAAAGAGAAGGAGGAGACGGTCAAGGTCATAGTAAAGCCCCGAGTTATGGACTTGGACGATCCTTTGAACAAGCCGTTGAAGGTCATCCTTCCTGGCGGGTCCAAGCTCATGGAAGGCCCCCGTACTCCTTCAGTTACCCCTCTATCAAAGAAGAGTACCAAGGGTAAATGCTCTGGAGAGGAGCCGTCTGGAAAGAAGTTGAAGAAGCACAAGAAGTGATTACTATCCTCGTTCAACGAGAGTCACTTTAACTCATGTAATTATTTTCATCTATTTCCTTAGTCCTTGTAAATAGAATGTCGACTTCGAACTTTGGAGGGGTTGTAATAGAAACTCATTTCTGAATAAGGTTTAGTTCCTTTTTCTGTCTTACAAAAGACTCTTATTGTTCAGTTTTCTTTGTGATTGTGATTTTAATCCAAGCAGTTGTGAGTAACATAGACTTCTCAGGCCATCTTCATATAACTCGGAAACTCTTCGGGAGTCGTTGAACTTCCATTCTGTGCTTCGATCACTTAGAACACTTTCTAGCCCGTATGTCAGGGATTTGACAAATTCAAGTCATTTGTGTCATAGTTCATATTCAAGGAACTTGGAGATCCGATTCTATTATATTCGAGTCCGCACTCTGGGGACTTGGAGATTTAAGTCGTTTATACTCTATCCACGCTCTGGGGACTTAGAGTACTCCAGTCCGCACTCTGGGGACTTGGAGGTTTAAGTCGTTTATACTCTAGTCCACGCTCTGGGGACTTAGAGTACTCCAGTCCACGCTCTGGGGACTTGGAGATTTAAGTCGTTTATACTCTAGTTCACACTCTGGGGACTTAGAGTACTCCAGTCCGCGCTCTGGGGACTTGGAGATTTTAGTCATTTATACTCTAGTCCGCGCTCTGGGGACTTAGAGTACTCCAGTCCGCACTCTGGGGACTTGGAGATTTAAGTCGTTTATACTCTAGTCCGCGCTCTGGGGACTTAGAGTACTCCAGTCCGCACTCTGGGGACTTGGAGGTTTAAGTCGTTTATACTCTAGTCCGCGCTCTGGGGACTTAGAGTACTCCAGTCCGCACTCTGGGGACTTGGAGGTTTAAGTCGTTTATACTCTAGTCCACGCTCTGGGGACTTAGAGTACTCCAGTCCGCGCTCTGAGGACTTGGAGATTTAAGTCGTTTATACTCTAGTCCACGCTCTGGGGACTTGGAGATTTAAGTCGTTTATACTCTAGTTCACACTCTGGGGACTTAGAGTACTCCAGTCCGCGCTCTGGGGACTTGGAGATTTTAGTCATTTATACTCTAGTCCGCGCTCTGGGGACTTAGAGTACTCCAGTCCGCACTCTGGGGACTTGGAGATTTAAGTCGTTTATACTCTAGTCCGCGCTCTGGGGACTTAGAGTACTCCAGTCCGCACTCTGGGGACTTGGAGGTTTAAGTCGTTTATACTCTAGTCCGCGCTCTGGGGACTTAGAGTACTCCAGTCCGCACTCTGGGGACTTGGAGGTTTAAGTCGTTTATACTCTAGTACGTGCTCTGGGGACTTAGAGTACTCCAGTCCACACTTTGGGACTTGGAGGTTTAAGTCATTTATACTCTAGTCCGCGCTCTAGGGACTTAGAGGTTTAAGTTGAGAGCAGTTGTATTTCCAATCTTTAATTTGTATTCATCTACTGTATCGAGGCTAATGTCGTCGAATGAACAATCGAACCACGTTTGCTCACGGAATGGGATTCTGCCCCCCAGGATGAGGGACGGAATTTGAAAAATGGACGATCGATTCTCGTCCGCTTGGTGATTATAGCTCTTCCAGTCAAATCAAGGAAGGATGTATATGACAGATGGTTGGATCACATCCATGTTGGGTTAGATAGCCAAATCTCTTACAATTTGCTCCGTATCTCCTTCTAGAAAATAAGGATAATAGATTGTTGAGTAGACAAAGTAAGTTGCATATGTTCCAAGGTGTAGTCGTGTCCATATATTGACAGCGATGGTTAGCAAGTACGCAGTCTACCATAGCTACTTCAAGTTGGGCTTTCGAACAACCTTTCGTGTTCAGGGTAGGATTTGATGTGTAGATGATCAAATCACGTCCACTTTAGACGGATCCCGGCGTCACTGAGCTTCATGAGGGGTATCTGTATTTTGTCGAACTTTGTTCTATAACTCGATTGGAGTGGATGATTGGGCCATATTCATTCCAAGCAGTTTAGGTCTTCAAGTCAAATGTGGAGGTTGATGGATGGATGGTCGGTCGTTCGAATTGATCATAAGTTGAGTATACGAACTCGGATCGTCTTGAAACTTGGAACGTTGGCTTCCCTGGCTTTGATTGTTATGTCTTGTTAACCGTGGCTCGATCCAGACTCGGACAAAATCCATCGATATCCATAGTGAGCCTTTGTGTAACCGATCTCCAAGACGAACTGTCACTGGTTTCTAATCAAGTTCTTGCTGTCACGGCCTTGCCAAAAGGCGGGATAACATTTGCCCCCCAAAGGACGTCTTGTGTAAACATGACGTGCTTTGAAAAACTGCAGTCTTTCATGCTGAATATTTCCGTTTAGTTGATTGCTTGACAGTCGTCTTTTAATCGTTTCGTTGCAATCTTCTTTTAGACAAATGTTCAACTAGCATGCTTTGCTTTGGTTCTGCCCCCAGTTTTGGGGATGAGTATGGAGTTGATGTATGTTTATACTCCGTCTCGCACTCTGGGAGTACAGAGTTGAGTAGATGTTTATACTCCGTCTCGCACTCTGGGAGTACGGAGTTCAGTAGATGTTTATACTCCGTCTCGCACTCTGGGAGTACGGAGTTAAGCGAATGTTTATACTCCGTCTCGCACTCTGGGAGTACAGAGTTCAGTAGATGTTTATACTTCGTCTCACACTCCGGGAGTACGGAGTTGATTAATGTTTATACCCCGTCTCGCACTCTGGGAGTACGATGTTAAGTAGATGTTTATACTCCGTCTCGCACTCTGGGAGTACGGGGTTGTGCGAAGGATCGTCGTGTATCAACCCATTTTTAGCCATGATGTGATGGCTTGCCCCCGAGCTCGAGTTTCACTTAGCAAGTGGCCGGCCGTATCGCAGCCGCTCTCTACTTGAATAAATTCCACTTGCAGGATGGAATTCAGCTCTCCGTGCATCGTGATGTTGTACATTGTATTTAATCCATAGCCCCAAATCAAAGGCATATGGTTGATGATGAGCGATAGAATTATGCTCGTCCAGATGTAACTCCATACGTCCGATCACGGTCTGCGTAGATTGGTTGGCAACCAAATCTGAGTACCTGGTCACCTGCATCGTTTTGAAAGTAGTTTAGTTCAAGCTATTCGTAGTTCATAGAACAATTGAAATAGAGATGGAAATGGAAATAATTCAAAGAAGATTATGGTAAATCTCATTGATATATAAAGTAGCATCGTGTGCTCGCTATTCGACTCTGCCCTTGGCTCCTTTCAAAGGGATGTCGGCCGTCAACCGTCCAATTGATAATCATAGCCCTTTATTAATAGGCATCTGATATTCGCTGCCCGCAATTCTGCAGGACTTTTACATACTATTGAAGCTTTCCTTTCCAGGTCATCTTTTCGATCACACCTCGGAGGTGTTTGTAATCGCCCGTGTTAGGATCAGTGAGCATCTGGGAATATACAACATTCCCCTGATTTTCTTTAGACTTTGGTGTACTCTCTTGAGGTTGGTTTCTAGTATCACTCCGAGTCGTGAGTCTTCAAGTAGAGGTTGTCAATTGAATCTTTCAAAGAGAATATGAGCTGAATTCTGAAGTCTTGTTTCGGCTACTGGGATCTACATCCTTAGCCAACGGGCCTTCATTGTTATTTTTCTTAGTCTGCTCCACTCCTCCTCACTTTAGTTCTGATTCATTTTGTAAAAGAAACGATCCATAGTCGTAGGAGGCTCTTTAGCTAACTAGCTGCCAAAATATATCTGGAGGTCGACTTTCCTCAAACGCGATCAGTATAATACCCTTGTTAGTATTTGGAATAAATTGCTTAGAGCATTGGTTTGCTTGGAGTCATCTTGGCGTTTGCTAGAGTCATATCATCTATGTTCTCCAACCTTTGGGAGTACCGCTTGAATAGCGGTTGCTTGTTCGTTCCCTTGATGCCGTTCATAAGCTACCGCTAGATCCTCTATGCCCTGGTCGATCATGGGATGTCAAGGAAGTGGATAGAATGTTCCTTTATTAAGTTGAGTTTTGAATTCACTATCCGGAGGCACTGCGCTGCGGCTAGGGTTCGGCACAGAAAATAAGGGTCGTACCCGATCCATATACTTTTTGTATAGGGACCAGTCAGATTGTTTTGTGAGAGAGAGATTGGTATACAGTGCATGGATCTGTCTGGATACTTCGTTCGGCACAGAAGTACCGTTCGGCATACAGAAGTATCGTTCGGCATTGGGGCGTTCGGTGTTGGCATGTGGCTCAGCCAAAGCTGTTCGGCCAAGGCTGTTCGGCAGAGTGGATCGGCCTGGAGTGGTTCGGCCAAAGCTGTTCAGCCAAGGCTGTTTGTCCAAAGTGGATCGTCCAAAAGTGGTTGGGCCAAAGCTGTTCGGCATCCACACTGTTCGGCATTCCACACGTGTTCGGCATTCACACTGTTCGGCATTCACACTATTCGGCACAACCGAGTCGTTTGGCATACAATACCGTTCGGCATTACAGAGGCGTTCGGCCTAGAGTTATGTTCGGCCTGGAAGGGCGTTCGACCTAGAGGTATGGTCGGCCTGGAAGAGCGTTCGGCCTACGCCTTTTCTGGAGCGTTCGGCCTACGCCTTTTCTGGAGCGTTCGGCATACGCCTTTTCTGGAGCGTTCGGCATACGCCTTTTCTGGAGTGATCGGCCGATTTGCCTTCAGAGGAGGGTCGGCCTTCATTCAACTTGAGTGCAAACTTCAACGTCCAATCCCCAGATCTTGCGTACATCAGTGAATCCGATCTACGACTATCAGCTTCCCTTAGATTTCTTTCAAATCTGAGTAGAATAGGAAGTTTTCTAGTAAACAACTGGATCTATCTCGCGAATATGGAAATCCACTAGTAGATGATGAGATCCAATCAAGCTGAGAATTCAATTCTCAGTGAAAGCACCAAAGTGTTAGCACCAAAATTGGTCACTAACCTCGTTGAGAAAGATTGTGTAGAGATGTAAGTGATGAAGTTAAATTAAACAAGGAAGAATATGCTAATCTAAATGTAGGCAGTTACGCTGAACCACTATAAATCCGGTGTTCTTACTTTCTGCATTTAGATTAGCATATTCTTCCTTGTTTAATTTAACTTCATCACTTACATCTCTACACAATCTTTCTCAACGAGGTTAGTGACCAATTTTGGTGCTAACAGATTCGATATCCATGGATTATATAGACGGGTTGCCAAGGTCAAATAGAGGAAATGAATGTATATGGGTCATAGTGGACAGGTTGACCAAAAGTGCCCATTTCAGTCAAGTAAAGTCAACCAGGAAAGCACCTTTTTTAGCTAAGTTGTTCATGAAGAACATAGTTAGACTATATGGGATTCCTAGTAGCATACTCAGTGACAGAGATGCTTTGTTTACTAGCAAATTCTAGAAGAGTCTACAGGATGTGTTAGGCACTAAGCTCAACATAATTACGACATACCACCCTCAGACGGATGGATAGACAGAGAGAGTCAATAAGGCACTTGAGGATTTGTTGAGAGCTTGTGTATTGGACTTTGGTGGATATTGGAAGGATCATCTACATTTAGTTGATTTTTCCTATAATAATAGTTATCAGACTAGTATAGGAATGGCGCCTTTTGAAGCTTTGTATGGAAGGCCATGCAAATCGCTAGCATGTTGGTTGGAGACAGATTAGTCTTAGGTCCAGATTTGGTTAGAGAGGCATCACAGAAGATTGAGTTAATCCGAGAAAGGATTAAGGAAGCTCAGTCCAGATAGAAAAGTTACGCAGATAAGAGGCGTAAAGACCTAGAATTCTCAGTTGGAGATAAGGTTTTCATTAAAGTATCACCGATGAAGGGTGTGGTACGATTTGGAAAGTCAGGGAAACTAGCACCGAGATAGGTTGGTCCATTCCAGATTACAAAGAGGATTGGAAAGCTCGAGTACAGAGTAGAGTTGCTGAGCAGTATGGCAGGTGTCCATAATATATTTCAAGTATCTCATCTTCGCAAGTATGTGCATGATCCAGAGACTACTATTCCTCCAACAGGGTTGGAAGATTTGATAGTAGAGCCTAATTTGACTTTTGTTAGACAACCAGTTCGGGTTGTAGCGAGAGATGAGAAAAGATTGAGGAACAAGGCAGTCGGGTTGGTGAAAGTTCAGTGGAGCGACAACGAGAGGGACTGCACTTGGGAGACAGAAAACATGATTAGAGATACTTATCCTGATATGCTTTGAGGGTATGTCTATATTAGATCTATATAGATAGTTGCTTTTCAGTAGACTAGTATGGTTGTTAGGAGTCGTTACAGATGATTACTATGTTTAGTATTTAGCCCTTACTGAATTTCGAGGATGAAATTCTTTAAGGTGGGGAGCCCGTGATACCCCTAATTTTTAATAACATTATTCAAGAGATTTAATTAGATAAATTAAATAGAATAATGTAAATATTAAGTGATAAGGGGATTGAGATTTGAATAAATACTTAGAGGCCGTGCATAATTAATTGATTAAATGGGCTTAAGAATGGCTTATAGGCTAATTAATTTACCCAAGGGCATATTGGGAATTAGCCGCACTTTATTACCATAACCCTTATATATTTTCATTCTTTATACCATTTACATTCATTTTTCTCATTTTCACAAAAACAATCAAACACAAATTAATAGAGGAGCCGACCATTGACAAAGAAAGAAAATGAGGAATTCAATCTAAAGCTAGGGATTCAAGCTTAGGGAAAATTAATCTCAATCCAATCTCCTTATCCTAATTATGGTGAATAATAATTTATACCATCTCTATTTTGTTTCTAATCATTTGTTTTCAGGTTTAAGATTGAATCCCTTTATATGATAATTTGGATGATGATATGCTTGGATCATAACATGTTAGATTTAAAAAAGATTGTTTAAATACGATTTTCACGATTTTAAGGGTAAAACCGATTATAATTGATTTCTAATGCCATGAGGAATTTATATGTTATGAAAAGCATGATTTTGGAGTTGGGTTTTAATTTTGATAAGTTTCCAAGCCATGAAAAGATTATTATGAATTTTCAAAGGAAAATATGGTTAATTGGGTTTAGCAATTTATTTCAGAAATTTTATTGAGAATTTGGGTCTGAAATTTAGACATGTTAGATAACATGTTAAAAGTGAATTTCTATGATTTTTGGGGAATTTTCCTAAGTGATTTGATATGGAAATTAAATTATTTTAGAAGAAGGACTTAATAGCATTATTGGTTTTGCTTAATGGAAGGCTTATTTGTTAAATTAATCTTGGTTTAGATTTGAAATTATGCGACAGTTATTTTGGTAAAGAATTTGAAAAGTTGAGGCAACCAATCACATGTTTACACGTGGGCATGTTAGTTAGAACGTATTTGCTTTAATTGGCATTAATCTTCTTTTACCCATAAAAGCGGGTTCCGCCTCAATTAGAAGCACCATTCGACTCATAGCTTCCGCATTCAATCAAGTCAAAACCCCACAAAGTCGAAACCCCGCAAAGTCGAAACCAATACACAAGGTATCAACATTGGTATGCAGTAGATTGGAGAAAGGCGGAAGGCATGGTGTCGAAGCATTGCTTCCGATGGGGTCGATACCTTTGTTTTATTTTAAAATGTTAAGCGCCTGCCTTTGTTTTATTAAAGTTTTCGAAGGAGTTGAAACATAGGCTATCGAAAGTGGTTTTCTAAATAGCTTTTGAAGAAGGTTGCCATCTTTTATTTTTAAGTATAAGCTTTCAAATGAGTCCCTTGTTTATAAAACAATGCTTTCAAAAATGGTGGTTCCGACCTAGTCGAAACCCTGCTACCATTCTTTCGCCAAGTGTATCGAAGTCATCAATGCTTTCGAAGGGTAGCCTTTGTTTTAAACATATGTTAAGCCACGTCCTAAATGCTTTCGAAAGGGTTCAAGGGTTTCAAGGCAATGGCTTCGAAAGACGGTTTCGGTGCTATCCTTCAAAGTTTTTCTTAAATGTTTTGAAGCTTTCGAAAGGATGGTGCCGACGCCATCAAATTTTCCCCAAATAATTTATATGAAAATTAAAGGTTTTGAAAGGGGTACTTTTGTATATATTCACTTTGACCCAAAAGATGGTTTTTAGTAAACCCAATGGTTCCGAAAGGGGTACTTTCATTGGTTTCGAAGCTATTTTTCTAAGGATTATTATGTAATGTTTGGTATATTTTGGTTTCGAAAGAGATGATTTAAAGAGCTTCGAAAGGTTTATATGTAATGTTTTGAAAAGAAGTTTTCTATGCTTTCGAAAGAGGTTATCCAAGGGTTTTGAAAGTAATGTTTTAAGGTTTCGAAAGCCTTAGTTTTCAAAACAAATAACCCAATCTCATTTTAAAGGAAAACCATGGCATAAATAAAGAGTACTGGAAATGATTTTAAGTATGGATTTTTTGAAGAAGTTTTCCTTGACTAATAGGTTAAAGGGATTAACCAAGTTATTATGTTTGCTTCTATATATATATATATATTCACATTATAATGGACCCATGACTATATTTTAGGGAAGAGCAAAATAACCAGCTAGGTTGACCCGGTAGTAAATATAAATTAAGTAAGCTCCTAAATGAGTAGAATTGCATCCATGAGGCCAGGAAGACCAGAATATAAGATGCTAAAACCTTGAATATTGAAGTTGTCGGATAGGCAAGTTCATAGTAAACCCATGAAAATTATGTTTGGGAAAAGTTATTGGCAGGGGCCAATAGGTTCATAGTAAACAATCAATATGGTTGTTTTGATTTGCATGTTAAATATATGGTGCTCGTAAATTCATGAAGGGTTAACAAAATTTGTGCTATAACAAAGCTATGTCATTGTTTTTGATAACTAGCTAGAACGTACCCATTTGTTTGAAATTACCAAGAAAGTATTGCACAAAATTTCCCCACATTAGGTTATCAACAAAGAAGATTTATTATTATCATGGAGATTTGATGCTATTTCGGCATATGTAAAGTACTATTAAACTCATAATAATCAGAAAACGGCAATCACAGACAGTACTGAAGTGATTCGGTAATGACTGTTGCTGTATCGCTGCAGGACTAATGATTCATTATACTCTCTTTATGTGCTATGTCCAATAATTATAAAGTGAAATGTGTTATAATCAGCTTCTTATGTTGCCTTTAATATGATATGCAGATTAAGTATTCACTTCTGAATTCAGTATATGGGAAAATTTACTACTCGTAATCAAACGAGTGCAATGTTGCGTGAGCAGATGACATGTTAAAAAGTGTAAGTTGTTCTTTCTCTCTATTAATCTTTTTTTAAGAAAAGAATTAAAGGTTTGAATACCTAAAATTTATGCTATTTATGCATATCATTGGCTACACATATTCTGACGGACAAGTGTTTTTTTTGTTTTGATACATTTATGAAAACCACTGAACTACAATCTCATTCTGGTCAACATTGTCCATGTTATAAGATCTAAAAAATAAGTGGAAAATTAATTAAACAAGGCATTGTTTTATTTTTGAAAAAAGCTATGTTCTGTGTCATTTAGTGACTGATAGTTCCACGCATGTTCTACTTCCAAAATATTCCAGTAAATACTACTCATATCGCCATAGTTATAATGCCTCTATGTACTGATATTCAGAGACAATTATGAATGTAGAACATGATGTATACCTACTTGCAATGTTGTGTTCAAATGATTATTTTATTTCGAAAGATGCTACAGTGTCTGGAGCTGTTTTTTTATTTTATCAGAAGAGAAAGGATTCATGGTGGGCTCCCTTATTTTATTCTTCTCCAATAGAGAATCAGGGTATTTTACCCGGTTGAATCAGCAATTTATGTATTCAGTCGTACAATGGATTCTACAATAAGGACCTTGACCTTTAGGTTATGAACTCTACTAGATTCAGTTGTGGACTCATTATGTATTCGGTTGAGATTGATTTTTTGATAGGAGACTGGAGATTCACAATTAATGTGGAATGTAGTTAGTAGATCAAATCTATAACAAATGATATATGGACGTTTGAGGTTGAGAATGATTTTTGAATTGCAGGTTGAAAACAGCTTGACACTCACGATCAATCACTTATCACTTTCATGGTAGACTAATGATGATACCTTCTAATCCTATGGTTGAGGTAAACTAAAGCTAGTTTAATTATTAACCTGGCTTCCTTTACCTCAATATGACATTTCTATATCATTATTAGAGGCTAGAGCAAAATAAAGAAATCCTATTTTCCATCATCAAATTGAATTGAAGCTTTTACTTGTAATTGACAATTCCAAACAAGATGGTAGGTTAGATATTGCACAATTGTTAATCTTGTGATTTGATTTATGCTCTCTCCCTGTACTCTATAAATATAAAAGTGAAAGTTGTTGGGTTCTAATACGGCTCGACCTAAACGCAACATACACATGCAACATTGGATGCTAGGAATGGAAAAGCACTGGAGGGTAAACTTTTAGTAAATATAATAAAACAAGAATAACAAATTTTTTGGTTTTATCGATATGAATATATGGATAAGAATGTTCCTATAATTGTAATGGACCACATGTCCTTTAATTGGTCATAAGCTAGTTGTATGAATCTTTAAGTAGTGGTATTGAGTAATGAAAAAGCATGCTATGATTTTCAATCCTCTCTCTTCATGTATTCTTTTATTCTTCTTAAAGCCTCTTTTCTTCCTCTCTAATCCATTTCTTTTTCTTTAATACTGCAGACCTTAACAAATTGGTGCTTTCATTAGATTTGAACCATGGTTGAGACCACCGCCGTCCGTAACCACCAAACCAATGACACCCTACACCATCACTAAGCCTCTATTGATGAACTCAATACCACCTTAGCTTCTCAAACAAACAACCTATTAACCCAACAATTCGACATAGCCGACATTATATCCACACTTGTTTCACAACACATGCCATATAACAATTCTCCCAACAACTTACCAAAATTTCCTCTAAACTTTCATCTTACTCTCCATCACCACAACATACACCATGCTTCAGCCTCCACCACCCCCGCCCTTCCTTACAACACCACTCCACTCCACTAACCCACATAACCCAATCTCTATCCATACACCCAAATGCGAATTATCCAATTTTGATGGTACTAACGCACATGCTTGTATCTTCCAAGCGGAACAATTATTTGCCTACCACTCAACCCTAGAAGACCAATGCATCTACCTATCAAGTTTTTATATATTCGACCAAGCTTTCATTTGGTTTCAATGGATGTAAAGAAACAACTAACTTACATCTTGGCAAGCACTAACTCAAGCCATCAAAACTCGTTTTGGCCCCTAAAACTTCATCAACCACCAAGCCGCTTTATTCAAACTTCATCAAACCACCTCGGTTGACGAATATCAATCCACCTTTGAACCCATCTCAAATTGAATCAAAAACCTTCATCTTGATTCTCTTCTTATCTTCGGACTAAAACCCCAAATCAAAATTGAACTACTAGCATTTTGCCCAACCACACTCATCACTGCCATAGGGCTTGCCAAAATTATTGGAAAAAAATTCCAACGCCAAACTATACTAGAACTGTACCAATTCCATCAAAAATCAAACCCTACCACTTATGTCCTTACCACCAATACCATCTCCAAATCCGCCTTCCTCTTCCAATCTCCTAATTAAAAAACTTCCCAAGCCGATAACCAAACTAGGAAAGCGTAAGGTCGCTTTACTTGTGAAGAGAGAATCACCTTAGTCACAAGTGTAAAATGTAGTGCATACTTCTTTTATTGCTTGACGAAGACTAAGATCCAGATCAGCCATCTCAATGAATTGAAACATAAAATGAACCACCTCCTCTAATTATCTCCAACAACCCCAGATTGTTCTGACTAGCCGCTCACATCAACAACCACCCACTTGTCATCATCCTAGATAGGAGAAGCACTCATAACTATATCCATCCATAAGCTGCACGGTTCCTTTAATTGCAAGTTAATTCTAGTAGCAACTTTTGGCTAAATGTTGGTAATTATGAAAACGTCAATGTCGTGGAGTTTGGAGGGAGGTACAAGTTTCAATAAATGGTAATTTACCGCTGACTTTAATCTGTTAGAGCTTATAGGAGTAGATGTAGTTTTCAGCGTGCAATGGCTTGAAACTTTAGGGCTTGTTACCTAGACCACAAATTAATAACTGTATCCTTCTAGTTTAATCATATGCATGTAGCCCTAGCAAACTTGTATGCACTCAATAGCCAACAAAGATTTCCTTACACGAGTTAAAAGGCTCACCTCTACCTCAGAACTTTGTTTAACCCTACACATCGAATCCACTACTAGCCCAAGCCCATCACTCCTCGTCCCAACTGATAATACACCCCAAAATCCAACATATCCTAGGCCATTTTCCCTTACTTTTTACACTACCTATCGACCTTCCACGTTATCGAGAATTAGGCCACCACATAAATCTCCAAACCAGTGCACAACCAATAAATTTATAACCATACCGCTATCCACAATTCCAAATAGATGAAATCGAAATCCAAGTAAAAGAAATGCTCCAATCCAAAATAATAAAACCATCCACAAGCCCCTTTTCATCCCCCGTTCTCCTTGCAAAAAGAAAGATGGGTCTTCGTGATTTTGCGTTAACTATAAAACCCTAAACGTCACAATCTAAGACTGTTTTCTCATCCCCACCGTTGATGAATTATTAGATTAATTACACGGTTCCACTTACTTTTCCAAATTAGATTTATGTAGTGGTTATTTTCAAATGAGAGTACAACCCTCCCCTCCTTTCCGACACACCTAATGGTTTTCCTAACTCATGAAGGATAGTATGAATTACTAGTCATGACAATTGGCCTCACAAACGTCACTTCCACATTTCAAGCTGCTATGAACATGATTTCCAACCTCACCTCCGCCTAGTATTTTTTTGACGATATTTTAATTTATAGTAGCTCATGGGAATTGCATCTCTCCTACTTACACACCACTCCCTCCATTTTACTACAACACTAACTTTATGCCAACTTATCCAAATGTGTTTTCAACCTCACCAAACTACATTATTCGAGACATATTATTTTCGGTCAAGGCACCTAAGCCGACGCTGCCAAAATTGAAGCTATAACTAATTGGCATACTCCACTTCGACTACTCGTGGATTCCTCATCCTCGCAGGTTATTGCCATTTTTTATCAAGAATTATGCTCATTTAGTCGGCCCTATAATCGATTTACTAAAAATGATCAGTGACCCTTCCACTGGTCCAATTCGGCCCACTCAGCCTTCCTCAAAGTCAAAACAGCCCTCACCCAATCACTTATCCTAGCTCTACTCGATTTCATCTAGGCATTCAATGTCACCACTGATGCTTCGACCATAACTATCGAAGCTGTGCTTCCCTTGAACCGACGTCCCTTGGCCTACTTCAATGAGTGACTACCGCCTCTTCTCCAGTTATCCTCCACTTGTGCAAGGGAGATGTTCGCCATCACTTTAACTGTTAAAATTTGGTGAAACTATCTGCTTGGCTAACGATTTATTACAACAACCAATCATCATAGCTTATGGCAGTTACTCACGTAGACTATCCAAACTCTGAAGCAACAAAAGTGATTGTGGAATTACTTAGGTTTGACTTTATCATATTTATAAATCGAGTATCGAAAATGTCATCGTCGATGGGTTATCTCCTTGGTCATACGAAGCAACGATGAATGCATTCTTTTACCTACATTTTCAGATTATAAATAGAGTTCACATGAGCATTCTAACTGATAAACGCATCCAACAACCACTATCAAGTAGGCTACAACACTGTAATTGCTAAGCTCTCTGAACACAAAGGCTTATTATTCTGGGAAAACCAACTATATATTTTAGAGGACAAGGCACTATGGCAGCCTATCATTTAAGCATACCACACATCCATGTCAGGTGGGCACTCGGGCATGAAGGGGACTATAGCAAGAATTGCCATCAACTTTATTGGCCTGGTCTTTTGCGATCATTTCATGATTTTGTTGGTAGTGCTCCATTTGTCTTCAATCGAAACCGGAATCAACACCACCAAAGGGGTTTCTACAATCTCTGCCTATTCCTAATCAAATATGAAAGGGCATTTCGATGGATTTTTTCACTCACTTACCACCTTCTTCAGGAAAAACATTCATTTAGGTTATCGTAGGCCGCCTCTCTAAATATGCATACTTCATTGTACCTCATACCTCCATCACGACAACTCAATCAACAAGTTACATTGTTTAAGAATATGTGCACCTATATGGATTTCCATGATCTATCATTTTCGATCGAGATAGATTTCTCATTAACCATTTTTGAAAAGAGCTTTGTCACTTACATGGCACAGATTTCCAAATGAGTAGTGCATATCATCCGCAAACTGATGGGCAAACAAAAATCATCATCCATTGTCTTAACGTACTTAAGAGCAATCACCAAAGATTTACATTCACATTGGACCAAATGTTACCCTGGGTGGAATATTGGTATAATATGTGTAAGCATTCGTCTATTAGAATGTCCTCATTTTAAGCCGTTTATGACCATGCAACACCAATAATCTCCAATCATATATTAGGCAAGTCTACATCCAACGAAATTGAAGATTAGACTCTTGCTCATGATCAAATACACCAAACTTTGAAAATAAATCTTCAAAAAGCACAAGCTCGTCTAGAGAGTTATGTTGATCAACATCAAAGAGACTAAAAATATACTATTGGGTCTTGAGTTTTCGTCAAGCTCCAACTATACCACCAATACCCACTTCATCCACATCATCATAATATATCCAAAAGGTACTTTGGTCCCTTCCAAATAGTCGAATCCATGGACCGGTTACATGCAAACTACTCTTGCCACCGAATGTACAAATTCATCACATTTTGCATATATCCATACTTAAGCTTTGCCCAACCTACCTAATGCTACTCCATCCCCATTGCCACAAACTCTTGCTATAGATGATGATGACCTGAAAGACAAGGTCGCCTCTCATAGGGGAGGCAATGATATAGCTCGACCTAAATGCAACATACATTGGCTTGCATGCTATAATGACTAAATGCAACGTTGGATGCTCGGATTGGAAAAGCACTACACTATTTACTTTCAGAAAATATAATAGCAACATAACAACAAACTTTTTTTTTATTAAATATAAATATACGACCAAGAATGATCTTATAATTATAATGGACCATGTGTCATTTAATTGGTTACAAGATAGTTGTATGAATCTTTAAATAGTGGTATGAGTAATGAAAAAGCATGTCGTGTTTTGCAATTTTCTCTCTTCATAAATTCGTTTCTTCTTCTTTAAGCCTCCTTTCTTCCACTCTAATTCTCTACTTCTCTAATACTACAGACCCTAACAGGTCCACAGACGTATCTTGTTTAGGTCAAACCATGTTATATTGTGTGTTTTTATGTTTCCTCTTTCTTTGTACTGGTGACTACAATTATTTGAAATTAATCTTCCTTGATATGTCGGTTATTAATTAAAAGTTGTAACTTGGTACTCTATGAATTTCCACATAAATGTTTAGTATTGGTGTTGATGGTCTTGGCAATGGTTGGTTATCAATGGTTGGTCCATCGCGTAGTGCTGGTAGTCAAAATTTGAACAATTATTTCGTCACTCCATTTGATGAAAAATGAGATTTTGAAACTTGAATGATTAGGATGGAAAACACATTCAAAGCTATGTCGGTGCCTTAGATATTAAAAGACAGGACCCTATTGAGATAGTAGAAATGGAAGAAGGAGCATTCGCGTCTATTTAACTATTGTTTTCAAATGTAGTGCTTAAGAAATTCTCTCATATGGAGATGTCTAAGGAGCTTTGAGATCAGTTACACATAGTTTTTTAGGATATAAGTACCCCACTGCTCACATCATCTTACAACAACAACTTCATAAGTTCAGAATGGAGCCCATAACAACACAGTTGAAGTACCTTGATTCCATAAGTTCTTTGGTAATGAATCTAAATATGATATAAGGTTGAGGCACAAGTAGTAACTTTTTTATGTTCACCCACTAAAGTTTATATTAAAAGTTTCATAAGCTATCATGCACCAATAATGTGGTGTAAAATTAAAAAAGAAAACTGTACATAAATTTGAAAGAAAACCTTTTATCCATAATATTTTGAATATTATATTATAATATATTTAGTAATCAAAATTTGAAATTATTAATTAGTTTTTTTTTCTACAGTACTCAACCAGAAATTATATGTACATATATCCTTATAAGTATTGTAATGGTGCAACTCAAGTACATGTCAAATTGTATGTTATATTGAATAGGAGATCGAGAGTTTAACAAATTTCAGTTGGAGTTATAGTTCAAAAGTTGCATCGGTTTAAAGTAAAATGAAGAAAGAAGCAGGCAACAAGAATGTGCTATGCACATGTAACGACCCGATATTTTGGACCATTCGCATCCGCAGATGTCGGACTTGAATAATTCAAAATACCGCGTTGTTAATTTAAATTTGGCAAAACTAAGATATACAGTAAATAAATAATCACAGAATCACAGACACAGAGTAATAATATGCAGCGGAAGTAAAAGAGATAGTAGTTCATGAAGCTACTATATGAATATATAAGATACATCAGAGTTTACAACAGAAGAGTAATACGATACATCAAATACAAATCAGAATACATCACTTGAATCATCAAATACTGAAAGCAGAATAGATGGCTGGATCTTCAAGCAAAGCTCCAACTCCAAAGGTGAGTCTCGAATACTGGTACACTCAGTCTGACCCGAGCGTAAAGCAAAACACAAAACACTCGAGTCAGGATTAACATTCTTATATCAATAAATCCAACTCAAGTGAAATAGCAATTGAAATACAAGTAACTCAAAGGATGTTTGGAATAACCATCCTTAAAGGATCCGTTAAACTATCTACTATGTAGTAGTGTACGATAAGTAGATAATGCCTATCAGTAATATAAGATATCAAAATAGTGTTAAGGCACCATTATCCCCCTTAACACATTTTATATAAGCGTTATAGTCTATACAGCACTGTAAACTCCACCGTAAACTAGTGGGCTATCAGGGAGTACTCCATAGGTATAACACAAAACAAATCGTAGTGGTCGCGTATAAAGGGATACAAGTATGACAAGGCACATGAGGCAATACCCAAGGTAGTGAAACTACCGTTTGCCTGATCCGGACTGGTGAGAACGCATCGCCGCAGCGACCGCAACACCGCGAAACAACACTCCCAAATCAAGGGTGCACCAATCGACAACAAGTAATGAGTAGTTCGAAGAAGTGTGTTCGCTTGAGGTAGCTGACCTCCATTGGCCCGGCACGGCTCCTGTTTTAGACATTTCCAATTTGACACAAGTGTCAAGGCTATCCATTATCGTTCTCTTCCTTCAGTCATCACGTACATCATTCCAACCACTTCATTTTGGATCATCACTCCGCGTATAGTTATTAAAGTGGTTTTCGGTTTAGACAGAGAGTATGTCCATAACCGATTCCGGTCTCTTTAATAACTTTCGTAATTATTGCCCCGATTGGTCATTTAATATATTTCAAAACAAATCAATTTCAATTTCAACTAGAATTCGTAAATCGACATTTCATTGGTCTTTCTAAAACAATTTCCATAATTTATGTCTTAAAATTTCCAAATTACCATTTCAAAATCTTATAATTCAATTTCAATTTTTGTTTAAAACAATTCAAATATTGATTCAAGTTCGATCTAAGTTTCATTCCAGTAACATTTAAATTAATTTAATTTAACATTCAAATCAATCCAAATTCATTTATCGATTCCATTCAATGTTTGTTACGTTAATTATCATACAAACAAATCCTATTCGATTTTCAATTCAATAAATCAATTACTTAAGTTTAACTTCATTATATCAAACTTCAAATTTAATTAAATTATATTCGTCGAATCAAATTCTTTAAATTATAAGCCTTACATTAATTTCAATAAATCACATTTTATTCCTTGTTAAAGAAATTCAATTCCACTTATTTATTTACTTAGTTACGAATTACCAAACTCAATTTATAAAAAAACTTAATCTTACTTATTCAAAAATTCAATTTCATTTAATAAAGAATATTCAATTTAATTTAATCATTAAATAATTCAATCTTATTCAATTATCAAATAATTTTAAATCTTAATTATTACTACTTCCAAAACTTAATTATTAATAATTCCAAAACTTAATTATCAAATAATTCTAAATTTAATTATTAAATAATTAAATTTTAAACAATGTTCTTTCATCAGTTACTACGTTAATATTTTGTTTCAAATTTCAAATATTCACATTTTCCTTTTATTAAATTCCAATTCCAACTTCATTTCAAAACTTATTCTTTACTCGAATAAAATCATTATCTTATTTTTAAATCAAATTATTGACCAAATCGGGTTTATTTAATTTCTCTATCCTAGGTCAAAGTTCAATTTGGGTATTTATCATTTCAACCCGATTCCAATTCAATTCAAAATCAAAACATAGCAAAGGGAACTTGCAGTGTGATAACTGGGATGGTGTCAAAGTAAATAAACAAGCAATAACAACAACCAATATCAATCCAATAATCAATTCAAATAATCCCGAAATAATCGTATTAATTCGCATTGTTGTTTGTGCAAATTAATATAATTATTTCTAGAATCTACACTATCATTTCATGTAGATTAAAGATTATTACAATAATATAAATACGGTTCTTCACTTGATATTCAATTTCAATTTTACACTACAACAATTAATCCAATATACGTCGATGGTTCAAAGTGTAATTATTACTATTCTACATGTCAATTAATTTAACAAATAAAAGGGGTCATATTCAACTAATCAAATTCGACATATATGTCGATTCAAATTTAAATTATCCTACGTCAAATTTACTTGCATAATATTTATCACTTTATACATTTCAATTTAACATCCAATATAAACAACAAACAATCAATCAATTATCAATCAAACAGGATTATCATCGTATAATTAACAAATAATGGTGTCAGATGTCACAGGTGAACTGATACAGGTAATAGCATACATATAACAGTGTAAATAACTGACAGCAGCATATTTCAATTGTCGTTCCAATTGAAATCAAATTTAATAAATAAAAGAACGTTAATCGTGAGTGAGTGCTCACCTTTCGAGGATAGAGATGGACGATAATGAGATGAGTTGCGGATCTAAGCATGAACTTCAAAGCGAGGCAAAGTTGGCACAAATTTTGCCAATCAAAGCAAAGCTGGAAGTTGGAATTGACGGAATAAATTAACATAATTTTGATATAGACAAATCAGTCGTTTGATAGAAACAGAGAATGCAAATTTTATTATTATAATTTCCTTAAAATTAATATTTTAAATTTCAGATAAATATTAATATAACATATATATATGTGCATATATATAATAACAAAATCATTATTCCTAAAATACCTATATTACAAGTCAATAATAATGTTAAAACACATAAAACTTAAAGTCAAAATATTTTATATTTTCAAAACAACACCTAGGCAATATATGTAAATTTAAGAGAAAAATCAAACCTAGAACATACAGTATCGCCCTTGTAGAAGTCCAGACTACCCTATATATAGATAATACAAATTGTACGCACACTATATAAATTAACATACTATGCGAATATTTAAAGTACTATACTAATATAAGCTGATAAATATAAATACTACATATAATAATACATACTAAGAAAAAAAATCCAAGATAGTTTAGGCTAGAAACAAAATTGAAACAGAGCAAGGTAGACCAACATTTTTCTGGAAACAAAGTATATCCTTTTAATAATCTATTATAAATTTTAGCATTGAAAACTCAATAGTCTAGCGTATATATACATCAACACCACTGTATTATAAAATTAGCTTATATGCATATGCTGTACAACATAAAATACTGTTTTCCATGTTAACTATCACACCCTCTGTAGTAAAGTATATCCAACCTATAAACAACATGTAGATTACAAAGGCTTATGCAACTTTACACGTATGTACTAACAACAGGTTATACATATTATAGATATTACAAATCATATATACATATATTCATCTTGAATTACGCATAGCTTACATGCAATGTATCTTAAAGCAATATATATAAAATCATAGTTTAGCTTCTTCTTTTTTTTTCTTTTTTTTATATAACCAGATAACCATCTATATTTTCAAATCTATAAAATTTAGAAATCAATGCTTAAATAGACAAACATCTCCTTTATTAAAACTGAATCAAGAACCAACTGCATACATTATATAACACACTGTCTTCCATGCATAAAGTAAAACAGCATAATGAAAAGAGTTTACATATAAAGTGACTCGTATGGACTGACTTTATATAACTTCAAATTACTATATGCGATACAATACTATATGACATAAGTACAAATGTTACCTTCAAAATTTTCTGTACGTATATATATAAATATATATACACTGAGATATGTGTTAAGGCCGAGACAGGCAAGGAAGATGAGGAGTGAGGAGGAGGGCGATCTCGGCAGGCAAGGCCGTGAGGTGGGCGAGCTGCTGGGTCGGTAGAGTGGGGAGAGGCAAGGCGCCGAGTGCTAGAGGAGAGAGGCCGGTGCATGGGTGGGAGATGTGTGGCTGGCGGCGGGTTGTGGGCTAGTTGAACAGAGCAGGTGTTATGGCGACAGGCGTAGGAGGGAGAGGGAGCACGGTAGCTTGTCTCGGCAATCAAAGAAATGAACCGAGCTCAATAACATTTATATATGAAATATATAATATATCATAAAAAATTTCTCAAAAGCGAAAAGGAGAAAGAAAAATGTCAGAACAAAACAAAAAAGGTTTCGGCAATTGGAAAAACAGAATGATAAACAGGAGGGTTGTAAACGAAAAGGGAAAGCAAGCTTTGAGACCATATAAAGTTTCAGAAAAATATATACAACTTTATATTATATTATTTTCGAAAGCAAAAAGGCAGGACCAAAGAGAAAAGAGGCGTAGCAAGGGAGGTCGGCACGTGCATTGCCGGAGGTGGCTAGGTGTGTGTGCTCCGGTGGTGGAGGGGATGGTTTCACGGTGGAGCCTTGGTGGGAATGGGTTTCCGTGTAGGGTTTGCGATGTACACGAGGCTAAGCGACTGCGATAGGCAGGAGGTGCGTAGCTTGTTCTTGAGTTGGTGGCTTATGTTTTGAAGCATGCTTGCAAAAGAAAGGGAGGTGAGAAGAGAAACAAAAGAAGCCAGTGGATTTGAAAGAAGCAGGCAAAGAAAAAAAAATGGAAAGAAAGAATTGTTGCCAGTGTAGCTAAATTTTTAAGGGATGAATAGGTAGGTATAAGGAGAATGAAAAGGCAGAGAACGAATCGGAAATGTATTAAATTGGAATGGGAAATAGGAAAAGTTAGCAATAAATTTGGAGGAATAAACAAAAGTTGGTGGCTGTTGGATTTCACAGTTTATAAATGCTAATGGCCATTTGTTTTCCAACCGTTGGGAAAATTTTAATGGGCACAGGAATCAAAACGTTGAAATTTTGTAACCGATACGGCTATCCGTTTGCGGTTATCACTGAGAACCGGACTTCAAAACACAGAAGCGAATATACCGTAGAGATCAGCATGACGAGACAATCAAAACGGTATACAAATATTGGTGGTACGATTGAATTATAAAAATTCGAATTTTCTAATAGCGGAAAATGCAAGAAAAACACTGAAAAATAAGATCGACGGAGCTAAAGATGTCCGAATTTGGAAAAACGAAAAATGACGTTTTGCTCAAAAGACGTTTTAGAATTTTTCTATGTAAAAATATTTAGGTTCCGAAAACATTTATTTCCATCGCTTCTTAACTGATTAAATTGAAGTAAATTTATGCGCGAAATAAACTTTCATATTTTCGGACAAAAATTTACCAGTTTCTATGTTTAACTAGACGCATTCCAAATATCAAATTTTTATTTCAAAATTTTATCGTTTAAAATTTCACAAAATTTTAACTAATTACGTTATTAAAACAGTTGAAATTTACGGGTCATTACACTCTCCCCCACTCAAAACTTTTCGTCCCCGAAAAGGAACAAGGTAGGAGAATAGAAACAACCAGAAAGAAAAACATATTTTGAAATATAAAATAACAATTAATTTAAACCATATAAATTAAAATTTAAATTAATTGATATTCAATAATTGATTTAATCCATTTGATTTCACTAAAATCAATCTTACTATTTCTAAATTCATTATCTTACTATCCAATTATCCTCAATTTACAATTTCTAAAACCATAAATTTGAATAATCTTTTATTATAATCATATTTTATTTTCAACAAATTAAATTCTTCTTTATTCCAAATTATTGTTAAATTTATTCTACTTAATATATCTAACCACATATATTTAACCCATATAAATTAATTTAAACCATAAAAGTTTCGATTTAAATTAATTTATATTTACTAATTGCTTTCAAATTCAAGGTATTTTCATAAGTTGATAAAATTTCAATTTATTAATTCTTTCAAAACAAATTTATTAATTCTTTCAAAACAATTTATTTCATTATTAACTGAGTTTTATTTATTATCCTATCTAACTCAATTGACATCTTTATAATCAAAATTTAGTGTATAACATTTATTATAAACACTCAAATTTTATTTATAAAATTATTTTATATTGTATATTATCCAATTACATTTTTAACTTATGAATAATTTAGGTAAGTTATATTAGAATGCAGTTGAACAATATACAAATAAAATTTTCCCAATTCAATTATTCAAGTTTAAATACTTATTCAAAATTTAGCTTTATTTATAATTGAAAACATCCTTTAACATGATTTTTAAGAATTAAATTTTCATTTAATTTCAAACCCTTTAGAAATAATTATGTATATATTATATGTATTAAATCAAATTAAATTTTTAAAATAATATACCCATATATATATAAAAATCAAGTCATACTTAAGAAACTCAAACCAAAAATATTTTTCCAAAACAAAACCGTAGCAAAGCTACAGAATGGTTTCTCCACTTCGAAACTCGAAAATGAATGTCGATGATGCGGCCGCCATCACCGAAATTATTTTCCAGCGACAAAGAGGAGAGCACTGATTTCAACATTTCCAAAAATTCTTTGAAAACAATTTCTATTCGAAAATACTTTCAATAATATATACTTTAAAATTCAAAAAAATAAAGTTCGAAATCACTGGAACTAAATTCTCAAATTCCTGAATTAAATTCATTTAAATTTCCAAATCAATTTATAAACCAAGTTTTATAATTCCGTTTATTTATATGTTGGTAAATCGATGGTTTACAAAACAATAATTGAAAATCAAATAACATCATTTAGTTAACCAATTCATTTAACAATTATCAGAAAATTTACTTATATATATAATATAATCATACAAACTTTATTTTATTTACCAAATTTGAAAACAGTATTGTGTCAGTTTGCTCTACTCAAGTGTTTTAGAAATCCTATCGATAGCGTTGATCAGACGAATCGATCGGAAACCCAAATCAACATCAACAACTCAAACAACACAATATAAACACATTTTAAAATTAATTTACAAATACACTTCCTCACTTAACGATACAATAATGGATTTCAAAGCAAGGATAGAGATTCAAATTTTTGATAGACTCAAATCAAAGAGAATTTCGATTCGAAGATAGGTTTGAAACAAAGACGAGATAATTTAAATAACAAATAAGAAGATGGATGAGTTTATATAAATCGCGGGCAACCTTATCCGGGTCAACCGTGACTTCAAGAACAAGATCGGTGTAGAATTCCGAGGTAAATCGACATTCGATCTCAAGAAATAGAATTCAGGTATAGCAGGAAATAGATAGCATCGTAAACCGAGGATACAGAAATCTCCGGTAAATCAATGCCTATTGTAAAGGAGTTTCACCCCTTTACAAATCATTCGAAGATTGGCGAGACCGCCGATCTATTATAGATATCATTCAAAATGGAGTTATGGGGTGCTCCAGAATTGAAAGAAGGCGAATAGTGAGGGACACGAATGAATTTTTGGAACCGCAGGGAACGTTCCAAAATTCAAAGGAATCGAGTCAAAAGGAAGAGATTGAAACTCGAATGAGAGTGATTATGTAAATACATTTACCCTATATGCTAAGTTTTGCCTAGAGCTACCAAAGCTCTGATACCAACTGTAAAGGACCGCGTCAGTGGGGTAACGCCCACCGTAGCATACAGCAGTACCTGTGTTCTGCCTTTATAGCCAGCCTCTCGACTGCACCAACCCCGCAGGGACATGTAGGAGTAAGAGTCATCCGCTCGCTACCAAACCAAATGCGAGAACCCCCTATCATGCTGCACCCGCCAAGTGCATAGGCAGACACACATGTCGGAGTTGAATAATTCAAAATACCGTGTTGTTAATTTAAATTTGGCAAAACTGAGATATACAGTAAATAAATAATCATAGAATCACAAACACAAAGTAATAATATGCAGCGGAAGTAAAAGACATAGTAGTTCATGAAGCTACTATATGAATATATAAGATACATCAGAGTTTACAACAGAAGAGTAATACGATACATCAGATACAAATCAGAATACATCATTGGAATCATCAAATACTGAAAGCAGAATAGATGGCTGGATCTTCAAGCAAAGCTCCAACTCCAAAGGTGAGTCTCGAATACTGGTACACTCAGTCTGACCCGAGCGTAAAGCAAAACACAAAACACTCGAGTCAGGATTAACATTCTTATATCAATAAATCCAACTCAAGTGAAATAGCAATTGAAATACAAGTAACTCAAAGGATGTTTGGAATAACCATCCTTTAAGGATCCGTTAAACTATCTACTATGTAGTAGTGTACAATAAGTAGATAATGCCTATCAGTAATATAAGATATCAAAATAGTGTTAAGGCGTTACCATTATCCCCCTTAACACATTTTATATAAGCGTTATAGTCTATACAGCACTGTAAACTCCACCGTAAACTAGTGGGCTATCAGGGAGTACTCCATAGGTATAACACAAAACAAATCGTAGTGGTCGCATATAAAGGGATACAAGTATGACAAGGCACATGAGGCAATACCCAAGGTAGTGAAACTACCGTTTGCCTGATCCGGACTGGTGAGAACGCATCGCTGCAGCGACCGCAACACCGCGAAACAACACTCCCAAATCAAGGGTGCACCAATCGACAACAAGTAATGAGTAGTTCGAAGAAGTGTGTTCACTTGAGGTAGCTGACCTCCATTGGCCCGGCACGTCTCCTGTTTTAGTCATTTCCAATTTGACACAAGTGTCAAGGCTATCCATTATCGTTCTCTTCCTTCAGTCATCACGTACATCATTCCAACCACTTCATTCTGGATCATCACTCCGCGTATAGTTATTAAAGTGGTTTTCGGTTTAGACAGAGAGTATGTCCATAACCGATTCCGGTCTCTTTAATAACTTTCGTAATTATTGCCCCGATTGGTCGTTTAATATATTTCAAAACAAATCAATTTCAATTTCAATTATAATTCGTAAATCGACATTTCATTGGTCTTTCTAAAACAATTTCCATAATTTATGTCTCAAAATTTCCAAATTACCATTTCAAAATCTTATAATTCAATTTCAATTTTTGTTTAAAACAATTCAAATATTGATTCAAGTTCGATCTAAGTTTCATTCCAGTAACATTTAAATTAATTTAATTTAACATTCAAATCAATCCAGATTCATTTATCGATTCCATTCAATGTTTGTTACGTTAATTATCATACAAACAAATCCTATTCGATTTTCAGTTCAATAAATCAATTACTTAAGTTTAACTTCATTATATCAAACTTCAAATTTAATTAAATTATATTCGTCGAATCAAATTCTTTAAATTATAAGCCTTACATTAATTTCAATAAATCACATTTTATTCCTTGTTAAAGAAATTCAATTCCACTTATTTATTTACTTAGTTACGAATTACCAAACTCAATTTATAAAAAAACTTAATCTTACTTATTCAAAAATTCAATTTCATTTAATAAAGAATATTCAATTTAATTTAATCATTAAATAATTCAATCTTATTCAATTATCAAATAATATTAAATCTTAATTATTACTACTTCCAAAAATTAATTATTAATAATTCCAAAACTTAATTATCAAATAATTCTAAATTTAATTATTAAATAATTAAATTTTAAACAATGTTCTTTCATCAGTTACTACGTTAATATTTTGTTTCAAATTTCAAATATTCACATTTTCCTTTTATTAAATTCCAATTCCAACTTCATTTCAAAACTTATTCTTTACTCAAATAAAATCATTATCTTATTTTTAAATCAAATTATTGACCAAATCGGGTTTATTTAATTTCTCTATCCTAGGTCAAAGTTCAATTTGGGTATTTATCATTTCAACCCGATTCCAATTCAATTCAAAATCAAAACATAGCAAAGGGAACTTGCAGTGTGATAACTGGGATGGTGTCAAAGTAAATAAACAAGCAATAACAACAACCAATATCAATCCAATAATCAATTCAAATAATCCCGAAATAATCGTATTAATTCGCATTGTTGTTTGTGCAAATTAATATAATTATTTCTAGAATCTACACTATCATTTCATGTAGATTAAAGATTATTACAATAATATAAATACAGTTCTTTACTTGATATTCAATTTCAATTTTACACTACAACAATTAATCCAATATACGTCGATGGTTCAAAGTGTAATTATTACTATTCTACATGTCAGTTAATTTAACAAATAAAAGGGGTCATATTCAACTAATCAAATTCGACATATATGTCGATTCAAATTTAAATTATCCTACGTCAAATTTACTTGCATAATATTTATCACTTTATACATTTCAATTTAACATCCAATATAAACAACAAACAATCAATCAATTATCAATCAAACAGGATTATCATCGTATAATTAACAAATAATGGTGTCAGATGTCACAGGTGAACTGATACAGGTAATAGCATACATATAACAGTGTAAATAACTGACAGTAGCATATTTCAATTGTCGTTCCAATTGAAATCAAATTTAATAAATAAAAGAACGTTAATCGTGAGTGAGTGCTCACCTTTCGAGGATAGAGATGGACGATAATGAGATGAGTTGCGGATCCAAGCATGAACTTCAAAGCGAGGCAAAGTTGGCACGAATTTTGACAATCAAAGCGAAGCTGGAAGTTGGAATTGACGGAATAAATTAACATAATTTTGATATAGACAAATCAGTCGTTTGATAGAAACAGAGAATGCAAATTTTATTATTATAATTTCCTTAAAATTAATATTTTAAATTTCAGATAAATATTAATATAACATATATATATGTGCATATATATAATAACAAAATCATTATTCCTAAAATACCTATATTACAAGTCAATAATAATGTTAAAACACATAAAACTTAAATTCAAAATATTTTATATTTTCAAAACAACACCTAGGCAATATATGTAAATTTAAGAGAAAAATCAAACCTAGAACATACAGTATCGCCCTTGTAGAAGTCCAGACTACCCTATATATAGATAATACAAATTGTACGCACACTATATAAATTAACATACTATGCGAATATTTAAAGTACTATACTAATATAAGCTGATAAATATAAATACTACATATAATAATACATACTAAGAAAAAAAAATCCAAGATAGTTTAGGCTAGAAACAAAATCGAAACAGAGCAAGGTAGACCAACATTTTTCTGGAAACAAAGTATATCCGTTTAATAATCTATTATAAATTTTAGCATTGAAAACTCAATAGTCTAGCGTATATATACATCAACACCACTGTATTATAAAATTAGCTTATATGTATATGCTGTACAACATAAAATACTGTTTTCCATGTTAACTATCACACCCTCTGTAGTAAAGTATATCCAACCTATAAACAACATGTAGATTACAAAGGCTTATGCAACTTTACACGTATGTACTAACAACAGGTTATACATATTATAGATATTACAAATCATATATACATATATTCATCTTGAATTACGCACAGCTTACATGCAATGTATCTTAAAGCAATATATATAAAATCATAGTTTAGCTTCTTTTTTTTTCTTTTTTTTATATAACTAGATAACCATCTATATTTTCAAATCTATAAAATTTAGAAATCAATGCTTAAATAGACAAACATCTCCTTTATTAAAACTGCAATCAAGAACCAACTGCATACATTATATAACACACTGTCTTCCATGCATAAAGTAAAACAACATAATGAAAAGAGTTTACATATAAAGTGACTCGTATGGACTGACTTTATATAACTTCAAATTACTATATGCGATACAATACTATATGACATAAGTACAAATGTTACCTTCAAAATTTTCCGTACGTATATATATAAATATATATACACTGAGATATGTGTTAAGGCCGAGACAGGCAAGGAAGATGAGGAGTGAGGAGGAGGGCGATCTCGGCAGGCAAGGCCGTGAGGTGGGCGAGCTGCTGGGTCGGTAAAGTGGGGAGAGGCAAGGCGCCGAGTGCTAGAGGAGAGAGGCCGACGCATGGGTGGAAGATGTGTGGCTGGCGGCGGGTTATGGGCGAGTTGAACAGAGAAGGTGTTATGGCGACAAGCGTAGGAGGGAGAGGGAGCATGGTAGCTTGTCTCGGCAATCAAAGAAATGAACCGAGTTCAATAACATTTATATATGAAATATATAATATATCATTAAAAATTTCTCAAAAGCGAAAAGGAGAAAGAAAAATGTCAGAACAAAACAAAAAAGGTTTCGGCAATTGGAAAAACAGAATGATGAACAGGAGGGTTGTAAACAAAAAGGGAAAGCAAGCTTTGAGACCATATAAAGTTTCAGAAAAATATATACAACTTTATATTATATTATTTTCGAAAGCAAAAAGGCAGGACCAAAGAGAAAAGAGGCGTAGCAAGGGAGGTCGGCACGTGCATTGCCGGAGGTGGCTGGGTGTGTGTGCTCCAGTGGTGGAGGGGATGGTTTCACGATGGAGCCTTGGTGGGAATGGGTTTCAGTGTAGGGTTTGCGATGTACACGAGGCTAAGCGGCTGCGATAGGCAGGAGGTGCGTAGCTTGTTCTTGAGTTGGTGGCTTATGTTTTGAAGCATGCTTGCAAAAGAAAGGGAGGTGAGAAGAGAAACAAAAGAAGCCAGTGGATTTGAAAGAAGCAGGCAAAGAAAAAAAATGGAAAGAAAGAATTGTTGCCAGTGTAGCTAAATTTTTAAGGGATGAATAGGTAGGTATAGGGAGAATGAAAAGGTAGAGAACGAATCGGAAATGTATTAAATTGGAATGGGAAATAGGAAAAGTTAGCAATAAATTTGGAGGAATAAAAAAAAGTTGGTGGCTGTTGGATTTCACAGATTATAAATGCTAATGGCCGATTGTTTTCCAACCGTTGGGAAAATTTTAACGGGCACAGGAATCAAAACGTTGAAATTTTGTAACCGATACGGCTATCCGTTTGCGGTTATCACTGAGAACCGGACTTCAAAACACAGAAGCGAATATACCATAGAGATCAGCATGACGAGACAATCAAAACGGTATACAAATATTGGTGGTACAATTGAATTATAAAAATTCGAATTTTCTAATAGCGGAAAATGCAAGAAAAACACTGAAAAATAAGATCGACGGAGCCAAAGATGTCCGAATTTGGAAAAACGAAAAATGACGTTTTGCTTAGAAGACGATTTAGAATTTTTCTATGTAAAAATATTTAGGTTCCGAAAACATTTATTTCCATCGCTTCTTAACTGATTAAATTGAAGTAAATTTATGCGCGAAATAAACTTTCATATTTTCGGACAAAAATTTACCAGTTGCTATGTTTAACTAGACGCATTCCAAATATTAAATTTTTATTTCAAAATTTTATCGTTTAAAATTTCACAAAATTTTAACTAATTACGTTATTAAAACAGTTAAAATTTACGGGTCGTTACAGCACACATAGCATCTAGCGGCCAACCGCTATATCCCAGACGGTCAATCGCTTGAGGAGGCGAATCAAATTCAATTTAGGAATTTTATCAGCTTGTCGACTACTAGACCTAAGCGGTCAAATAGTTGATGCTTTATATTATTCACAAGGTTGCTACTTGTATGCAATTTTCAGTATGGCTTTCGCTATTTCGACGAAGTTGATTTAATTCTTTTAATCCTGTGATTAGGATTTATTGTAGCCACTATATATGATCTAACCTCCATCCATTTTGGCAAATGAAATATCACACCTTCTATTCTTTTTTGCAAACCCTGGTTTCTAAAACTAAGGTTTTTGAGTGTAGATAATCTATGGTGAAACTGATCATCAAATCAGTGATAGTAACTTAGTCTCTTTACTATTCTACATGTAATTTGGTGATTTGATTGTAACTCTCTCTATTGTACTTTGATTGAAAGAATAATAAATTTAAGCTATGGTGCCTGTGACGTAGAATAATTTGGTGAACCACCTTAAATTTGGTGCTCTCTATTTTCATTGTCATTTGATTTGTTGATTGGATCTTGTGAAGATCACAATTTTTTTATTTCTTGAACCTAAGAGTCAATTAGGGAGCCTGAACTGAACTCATAATTCAACTCTAGTTAAGTGAAAGTGGGTCTTGCATTATTGCCTAAGAATAATGTGACATATTGGGATTGAACTTGCAACCTCCCCTATGTTATTTATGTGCCTTACCAGTTGGCCAACCTAATGGGTTTGAGATCAAGCTTTGTTGATATTATTGACAATTAATCAAAAAGATAGATTTTGAGTGTTTCCACGATAGTTTCACATCAAATTGTATTATATTTATTTGTATTACTATAAAGTGGTTATCGATAGTTGTTACTTCGGACGTGGAGGTTATTTTGATTATGAAGTCATTGAATTTGATGGAAAATGATATTTTTAGACATGGAAATTGAAGTTTGAGGCAATATTGAAGAATGAGAAGGTTTTTTAGATAGTTTCAAATCTAGATAAGTTGAAATCCCAAGAAGTTGATGTTTGGAAGAGATAGAGATGAAGCGTTTGCATCAATTTAGCTAGCCTATTAGATGAGGCACTTGGGGACTTTTTACATGTTAAGATTGTAAAGAAACTATGGTGTAACAACTTGCAATTTTATACATAGTAATTTCCACATTTTGAAACATTCATAAAAATAATTCTTTTAAAAAATGCATAGTTGGAAGATAATGAATTTTGACACGAAAGCCGTTTCATTTATAGGTGAAGGTATTGTATTTATATTAATGATTTGGAGTTAAGGTTAGAATAATCAAAGAAGTAAGGATGACATATTTTTGCAATTTTTAGCAAATTGCATTTTATGGCCCATGGATAACATAACACTTTAAGAGATAATAGATAATACCTAATGTTAGCTGGCTCCCTTTTTGTCATTTCAAAAGCTCCTTAACTCTGCTAATGAAAGATTAGCAATATTAGCAATTTTCTTCATTCGATAATCAAATAAAAATCTCTAGAAATCTATTCAAGATAAAAGCTTTCGAGGAATATTAACAAAACCCAATTTCAAGCAACTTGATTTTGAACCCGAATCATTTCCTTTGTTAAGGATGAATTCAGATGCATTTTTGAGTTGCAATATACTCAACAAGTGAGTAGAACAAATACTTATAGGTTAAATTATATATATCATGTTACATTTAATGTATGCATGTCAATTTTCTTAGTTATGTTGATATTAGAGCTGTTTGGATTGCCTTAAATGTTTATTAGTATTAAATGATTGATAGGATCATTAGAAATTATCAGATGATAAGTTAGAATATTAAAACATAAATTCACATGCAAATGGTGATATTTTATGTGTTTGCCTATGTTTGCTTCATTATTATTATAATTTTCTTAATTATGTGTATGATCGTTTGTCGTTATCGGGTCAATCGTTCCATTCATTGGAACGATTTTACAAGATACCCCATCGAATGCCTTAAAGACAATCATTGAAATGCAGCCATATAGAGTGGGTTGGCTAAGCGAATATGATGTTTAGGAGTATAGGTTTGATAGTCATAACCTAGCTAAAAGTAGCTTGAAGCAAACAACCAATTTTTTTAGTAGAAACCCAAAGAAGAACCCTTGGATCCCTTTCACAAATCCAAAGCATGTAGCAAGGGCTTAAATCCAAAGAAAATTAAGAAAACTAGGAGAAAAACATGATATTTTAGTGGCTCAACCCGGGTCAAGGGTCAGTTAGGCCATTGGCTTGGCTAGATCTGATACCGACCCTATTATATTGGTCGGTTAGAATGGCTTAGTTAACCGAGCTAATGCCTAACATAGCCCCCTATGTGATCGTGGAGTAATCTAGGCACAAAAATGGGTACTACTTGGAGTATACTAAGAGAAGGCTCAAGAGAAGCCGTTGGCAACTCTTTATATAACCTGAGGCATACCTTGGATTGAGAAAATATCATATAAGAACTTAACCATGCGACTTCATCCAAAAATCTAATTTCAACTCTAATTGGAACGGTGTTTATGATGCTTTCCAAATTTGATTTATCAAAGTTTCGGTGACTTTTAGAGAAATTTTATTTTCAATATGACTACCGATATATTATCCACCTTGGGCAAACTTAGGGCCAATGATCATCCCTTATGTGAGATAATGTACAAATTAGAACTTCAGATCTTTGTGATTTCTTCCATATCGCTTGGATTTGATGCAATATCGGCTAGATTTCATTTAAATACCAAGAGTAAGTCTTGTGAAGATTTGGTCACATTTCAAAAAATTGGAATAAAGGGATAACAAAGGGAGAGCCGCTATGTAAATGACCATAACTGAGAAAGTTAGGGATATGCCATTGGGAGAATTCTGTAATTTATTATAATTATTAACTCTATAACAAAATCTCGATCGAAATAAAAGGTGGTTTTTACTATTATACACTTGTTATATTATGATATAATAATTAAGTAATTAATTTAAGTATATAATTAGAAAATCCTTAAATGACTTATATGATAATAATTACAAGGAGTAGTAATCATGAGAAAATTATTGTAACACCTCATAATTTGGAGGGTCCACAACATGGGGAATTAAATTAATAAATTAAATTAAAAATATGTATTATTAATTAAATTAATAAAGTGATTTAATTGCAAGAGTTGCCTAAGGTAATTTAATTAATCAAGTGTAGGACACTTTAAAAAGTTAATTGGATGGACCAAAGGTAATTAGAGCAAGCATGGTTAGCCTTGTTAATAAAATAAATGAGTGTTTTGAAGGGAAAGGTGTGTGTTAAAGAAAAATGAATTAGCATGGCTAGGCCCAAAACTACTAGCCCATTTACCTTAGCCCCATCCTCTCATTCCATCCCCTTATTCTTCATTTCATTTTATACGCTAAACAAATCTTAAAATACCAATCAAAGAAGAAGGAGAAAATTCAAGGGTAAAGAAGAGAAATCCAAGCTAAAGAAGATTAAAAGTTAAATCAAGTTTTCTTGAGCTAGGTGTGTAAAGTCTTCCTCTAAATTCTTCCCTAACATGTTTAAATTCAAGATTTATTATAAATGAATGCTTGAATTATATTTCAAGTGTTTGGATGATTAAATGTAATTTCTAATTATGGTTTAGAATTTAATTAAGCATTAAGGTTTTAGGGTAAAACATGGTCAAATCATGTCTGAATACCATGAAATTTTAATATGATATGCTTAATGATGAAATAAAGATGGGATTTTAATTTCATAATTGTTAGAGATAATATGAATATATTATGAATTTTCTAAGATTGAAAAAATATTTAATTATGGGTTAATTAATTATTAAAAATACTAAAATTAATTATTTTGACTTGAAATCTTCATATGAGATAAAATATGATAAAAGTGATCATTGGTGATTTTTTTGGATTTTTACCATCAATCTTCCACTTTATATGAATTATTTAGTGAAGGGAAGTACTAGTTAATTAAGGAAGAATTAAGTAATTGATTAGTTAATTAATGGTGTGGTTAACCAATTCTGAAAAGAGAACTGAGAAGAGAACTGAAAAGGGAATTAAAAAATATGAAGATAGCCAATGAGAACTCAACATCATTTGGGGTTAGGTGAAGAGAAAATACTAAACAACATAAGAAATTAGTTTTCAGTATTATTACAAGTGTTCCACTTAACTCACCATGGCCCTTACCAAATCACTATAGCACGACAATACTTGAATAACGATGACAAATAAATGGGCTGACATGCGTTGGTGGGCCAACTGTCTACCCATGATAGCTTAGGAAAAATTATTATCAGGTAACCTTATTGAACTATGCACATAAAGGCTAAATAATATAGCACATGAAAGCATGAAAATTAGACAAAAAATGAACTCATTAAGGCAAAATGGGGAAGCCACGAATTGCAAGGTGACGACATATGCACACGAAAACGTAACATACAAAAGCTAGCAGGAGTTAGTATACGTTAACACGTTAGCTCCATACAAATATGACAACTCACGAAGGCAGAAAGAAAAAAATGAGATGGCTTTAATTGTGTCATCTCACGAAAGCAATTAGTATAACTTAGGCGATGGGGGAATATATCTAATGCTAAATGTAGCAATTTAACTCATGAAAGCAAACAATATAACTCATGAAAAAAAGTAGGACAGCACACGAAGGCTAAATGGGAAATTTAACTCATGAAGGTATTAACAAGTGCTGGACACGATGACCCAATAGGGACAGCTCATGATGGTCAAACAGGATAAGGTTACAAGGATAATAAATGCAACGACACATGAGGGCTTTTGATGATGACACACTAGGACTAGGATAGATATAATGTGACGCCCCACCTCTATACCCACGCTAGCCAAGAACACTACGGTGTAGTGCTGTCAACTAGCGTGAAGAATAAGGCTGTTGAGGAGCGACCATCTATGTAATTACTTTGTGCGAGCACCGATATGTCAGATAGTATAACATGCATTTTTATTTCAGGAGGAAATCCGACATACCGATACAAACTCGAAGCTATTACACAGTGGCTATAATAGTTTAGGACAATAAATATAATAATAACAGAGATAACATAAATGCGGAACACAGATAAAACAGAAAGTCTCATATATATAATAACTGATGTCAGTTACAATACATTTGACACAATACATATGATACAACTACAACTGTCGACTCTGGAAGTTATATATATACAAGTACATTATCGACTAATATACATGAATACATATCAACCTAAAACAATACACTGACTACTACAAAAAGACGAAGACCCCTTCAAAAGATATGAAAAGTCTTCATAGCTCAACAGCAACTCAAAGCAGGAAATCTACAACCTGAAATAACTCGGGTCTGACCCGAGTATTAAATTCAAAAGAAAATAATACACGGGTCAGTCTAATTCAAACTCAGTCATTAATGCAAGGAAACAATAATAATCAATATCAAAAAGACGACAGTCACAGAAATCTCATATATCCGACTCCTCGATAAGAGAATCGGATAACGACAGATATAACACTAAACAGTGTTAAACAATAAATCAGCTAATCCAAATCACCAATCAAAGATAGATAAAAGATTACCAATGCAAATAATTTCAGAAAAACAACAGAATTGGCTAAACGACAATTAATAACAAAATCTAAGTGTTAAATAAATATTCAGAAACTCATAATCTAATTATCTAGAAGATAATTAGACAACACAAAATAATCAATTTAAAGCATCAATTCTGGTAGGGCTGCAGTATACGCACGCGTATACTGCCTCGCCACTACTACCCGAAATACACAAAAGATCAACGAACCAAAATCAAATGGAGATTCAAATTTCAATGCCACGGCCTCAAATGTCAAAGCAGGCATGTTCACAAGGTCAAATCCAAATCAGATTCAACTCAAGTGGTTGATTGGAAAAATCAAGTGGCCTAGACAGTCTACACAAATAACAAATTGCACCAAACCAAGACCACTGACTCAAGTAAGTCAAGACAAAGAAATAGTAACACAAAAATTCTCAATTCAACATGATGGCCGATGAACATCAAGACAGAATGCAATGGAGAATTGCACAAGTGAAAGGGAACAAGCCCAGACCAAATACATGAATGCACGAAGCACTGTAAATCATATATGTGACGCCCCACCTCTATACCCACGCTAACCAAGAACACTATGATGTAGTGCTGTCAATTAGCACGGAGAATAAGGCTGTTGAGGAGCGACCATCCGTGTAACTTCTTTGTGCGAGCACCGATATGTCAGATAGAATAGAATGCATATCTTTTAAAGAGGAAATCCAACATACCGATACAAACACAAAGCTATCACACGGTGGCTATATATAATCTTCGGAAACAAATATAGAAATAAACATAACACAAATCTGTCACAGACAATTCATATCACAAAGGCGGAATAAGATATGAATATTACACCTAAAAGTGTATATCAGAGTAGTGGTCAAAAAGATCCACAATAACACAAAAGAATAGATACAAGTGCAGGACAATAGAATACGTATACATCAAGGAGTCTAATCTCAAATGCATACAACAAAAACTACTAAACTAGAGTAGTTATCCAAAAGTCAGAAGATGGCTCCAGATAAGAAGTCATGAGGAAGCACCTATAAAATCTCAGTCTGACCGGAGTATTATTTATAAGAAAATAATAAACGGATCAGTCTAGCTATAAATATCAGATGATATGGTATAAAGTAAATGGTATGACATGAACATGTAATAACCATAGCGGCATACTACTATAAGTATGTAAATGATAATCAACAAAAGATTAATCAATATCACAAGAATCTTCTCAAAGATAAAATAGGGTATCATACCCTAAACTTGTATTCATAACAAGTCAATAACACATAAATTCACCAATGCACAAAAACTGATATCATATCAATGAAAATCATGAAAATTGGTGAAGTACAAAATTCCAGAAATCATCACCAGAAATCCAGAAAACACATAAAAGGGGGGGAAGGCCTAACACATGAATGGGAGCATGAAAACTCACATACGCGTATCACACAGGACGAGAAGCTATCTCATGGAAGCTATCCATTAAATTTCCACACAGAAATGGCCCAAAGACCATGGGGTGCTACCCCATATTTCACACAGGAATGGCCCGAAGACCATGGGGTTTCCACACAGAAATGGCCCGAAGACCATGGGAGACATCGCTCAATCGCTAGTCTAAATCATAAAAATGATCGTCATGATCATAAGGAAGTGTCGATTACACTAAGCTAGTAAGTATAATAGTTTAGCTTCATGTCCCATAACCACTTGCTTAACTCAAATATTTACGAACAGATTGTAGATCTGCACTAGAAAATTGTCACAAGAGTTTCAATATGTGTGAATCGAAATCACAACAATGAGGTATAGACTAACCTTGAAGCTAAAGAGATATGTGTGAATCGAAATCACACAAATGGTGTCTAGTCTAACCTCGCAAACAAAGAGACATCGCACATTGCTAGTCTAAACCATAAAATGATCATCATTGATCATAAGGAAGTGTCGATTACACTAAGCTAGTAAATATAAGAGTTTAGCTTCATGTCCCATAACCACTTGCTTAACTCAAATATTTACGAACAAACTGTAGATCTCCACTAGAAAATTGTCACAAGAGATTCAATCGAACAAGTCCATAAATTAACCGACGAAGTAAACGCAAGCGTTTCATACCACTTGTTTTGCTAAGCCGTTTAATTATATTTTCTCATACGAATGAGGTAAAGGTTTGTATATACTAGTAGATTGGAAAACAGTTTTATAAACGAGTTTGATATTGAAAATAGAGTTGAAATCGTTTTGATGAAAGAGTTTTGATATTTACTACTAGTATTGAAACCTTTATATTTTTAAAGTGACAAGTCATAGAAGTGATTGTAGAAACAATCAATTATAAAAGTTCACATTCGAAGACGTGAATAAAATCCAAAGAAATCAATTCCCAAAACCATCAAGGTAAGAAGTTCTGTTGAATGTTTTACAGATAAGATTTGCCTACGCAGAGTTGTACGGGGTTCGACCTGTCCGGTCAGGTTGCGGGGGTCCAGGGGGCAGCGCCCCGTCAAAACGGTACGACCTAGAGAGGACAAAATGAGGTCTAACGACCTAAGGGGGATAGGGTCGATCGACCTAACGGGGTACCATCCCGAAAGAGGAGTCATCAAAGTCTTAGAGATGATAACAACAAATAGGAGACCACACGAATCGATTAAAGTTGGAAATTCAAACAAATAAGCAATATAGGAAAAACTGGCAAATAGGAGCAGGTCGGTCAACCGGACTCCCTGAGTCGGTTGACCGGACCAGAGACAGAAGTGCTCGGGTAGCAGGTCGGTCGACCGAACCCTGAGGTCGGTCGGCCGAAGCCTGTAATCTGCACTTCCAAACAGAGGCAGGGAGATGCTAGAGTAGTAGGTCGGTCGACCGGACTCTGAGGTCGGTCGACCGGAGCCTGTTTCCAGCACTCCCATGCCAATCAAATGAATACCAATTCCTTCCGAAATGCAATCGGTCGAGCAACGACACTAAGGGTTTACGCCAATCGACTACCCGGCCATATACGCTCTTCGATTCATCACCATAAACATGATCAAAACATCAAAGTTAGGATTTTCAAAGAATTGAACTCAAAACACTAAAAATTGGAATATTCACCAAATCAATCCAAACCAAAAGCAATTGCACAAGAATAAGTATTAGGAATTCATATCTAACAATCGAAGATAAATATAGATTAAGATGTGAGATAAAAATCTCACCTTTGAACCCAAATGTAACGACCCGGAAATTTCGAACCCGAAATTTCCAGATAGTTAGAAGAAAAAGAAAAGAGATAGAAGAAAGAAACAGAAGAAGAAGAAGATCAGAAACAACAACATCTCACATTCGCAGCGGATAAAATATAATAATAATTGATAACAGTTTTACAAAACAATATTATATCTGTCGATTACATTTTAATACATCAGAGTTACATATTTATACAGACACTGGATATACACAATTATCAAGTCTCAGATATACAATAATATAACACAGTAGAAACACTCCATACGTTCCTGCCATCCAGCTCGACTCCTGAGCTCCAGAACGTCCTTACCTGAAAATCTGTAATACTCGGTCTGACCCGAGCATTACATCAAAGTAACACCCGGGTCAGGCTGGAAACCAGCGTGAGTAAACCCATATAATTTGAAATACTAAACCCAAACCATGAAAGAAAAACCCGGGTAATTCGTACTTCACTACTAGTTCATTACTTGTTATGTTCAATACTTACTTCACATATCGATCTATAAAGAATCGAAGTGGTTTCGGATATTTCTGATACCCGACTCCGGTCTCTTCGAATACAATATCATCCTAAATCCAAGTTGTTTAAGTGGATTCACTTTAATTTATATACAGGATGTCACATTCACACAGCAATTTATCATCGATAGATAACCCACATTATCACAGTTCAAATCAAACATATTATTTCGCATAACATCACAAATCACATATCAGGGATATCAACTAATCTAAGCATACAATATCATTCAATTCATCCATAACAAGTTGATTCATTCTTACTTAATTTAATTAATCTCAAATTAAATTAATTACTAACCATTTATCACTTGGATTACCTTAATCCATCTTACTTAACATTAATTAATTACAAATTAATTAATCATTTCTTAATTATCTATCTTAATTAATCTTCCTTGATTAATTATCCCTTAACTACAATAAGTAATTATCCTTTAATTATCCCTTTTTATTAATCATTCTTGATTATTTACTTTACTTTTTTTTTTACATTAACTAATTAAACCTTAATTATAGATTAATTATCCTCAACCATTCTCAATAATTAACTTAAATTACTTTCATTAATTAATAAATGATCTTCAGATTACTTCATTAATTAATTACTCTTTTAATTAATTACCTTAACAAGTAATTAATCACATTATTAATTTACCTTAACCCTTTAATTAATTATATTAATTAATCCTTTAATTAATTATACTAAGTGATTAATCCTTAATCACTTCCATTTAATTACTTCCATAAATGATTTCCCTTTTTACTTAATTACTTCAGTAAATTTTTTTATATTAATTACTTCTCTAAGTAATTCTACTTAATTAATTAATAAGTGATTATCTTTAATTAATTAGACAAATTAATTAACTTAAAATTAATTACATTAATTAATCAATTAATCCCTTAAATCTCTAGTTAATGATTCATCTCTTACTTCATTAACTACCCATTAATTACTCCATTAAGTAATTATTCTTAATTACAAATAGTAATTAACCTTTAATTACTCTTATTAATTACTTTTGAAATCAACAACCTTAAACATTTTAGATTTGAAAATATATTCAATTTAAATATTCCTGAAACTTGATTGACATTTAATTTGAAAAGAACTTGCTTTTAAATTGTAAACTTGATTTTCTTTTACAAAATTTTTGCTTTTACTTAAAACCAGAATAATCCAAGCCTACCCCGAGTCAAACTCTTATTAAACCCGAGCCTACCCCGAGACAATCACCCCACTCAACTGCTTCGAGTCAAACCACGATTTCCACGAGCCAGACCCGAGAAGTCCTCGTCTTCCCCAAATCAAACATCAATCCAGATGTCCAACTGCACTCGTGCACATGCACAGGAGATCGCCGTCGCTCCGACCATTGCCAAGACTATCGCCAAGTCGCAAATGAACTCATCGACAACCCCGATCAACCAATATACTCAAACTCGCCGTGGCTCAAAATCGAGCACGACAGCACCAACTAGAACCAAACATCGATCACAAAATTCGAATCGCCTCGCCGACCAAGGCCCTCTGAAGCCTCGCCACCTCGTCCACAGCTTCACCATACGACGACGAAACAATCCCCCAAGGTCCGATCGATTCCGGTTCCACGATGACAATGATCTATCTCTTGAAACTATGACGAGCAGAACTAGGTTTAAAACCCTAAAATGACATCGCCTGATCGCTCCGATCATCAAAAAGACTTCGCACTATTTTTCATCCACTTCCCATTCTTCATCCTACCTCCGACATCAACCCTGAGCCTCCACTCCACATTGATCATCAGGAATTGACGAAAAACAGTTTCCTGATCAACTCGAGAATCCACACTATTTTTAAATCTAAAAATCTTAATCTTTAACATTAAAATTCCTCATTTTACAACTCGAATCAGTTTATCAATTCAAAACAAAAGTTTGCAAGTATTGATTTTTGATTTATTTTGATTTCCTACTATGATTTATCATTTTATAAATAAGTATTCAACAACATAATTGAATTTATTTTTTTTAAATTGATATCACATTGTTACTATCATTTTTCATTTAGAGATCGTAACCAGAAAAGGATTGGAAAGAAAGAAATTGATTTTTAAAACTTATTTCTTTAGCCTGTGAAAACAAACAGAGGAATGTTCATCAATATACAGGCATGCACACAGATATATCATAATTACATACATGCAAACATTTCTTCAATTCTTCTTTAATCAGTTATCACATACAATAACAGATTAAAACAGATTAATCTTTAAAAGGTGTAGTTTACTCACCTGTTTTGAACAGAGAAGCCTGTTTCTTTGATTTAAAACTGGAAACTTAGTTGACCTTTTACTTTGAAAACTGGAGATTGCTTGCTGTTATAATTTGAGTTGAATCTACTTTGTTTTGACAAGAATCTGGACTGAAGCTTGATTTTTGAACTGTTCTTGAATCTAATCTGTTTTGAACTTCTTTGTTGAGTTGAACTGGATTGAATTTGCTTCACTTCAGGTTTGAGGATAATTGATTACAGAGTTGAATTGTTAGAGGAGATGTTTTCAGGTTTTGATTCTGGTTTTATAAATGAATTACAGGGTTTTGGTTTGAGAAGATTTCAGTTTGGTTTGTGAAGATTCTCTGGTTTGATAAATTTCCAGTTTTTGGTTTTATTTTTGAAAACGTGAAAAATGAACAAAGAAAATGGAAGGAGAGAAGGATATAGATTTATATAGATTTGTTTTAAAATTAAAGAAAATAGAAATAAACTATGACACTTGTCTTTAACCTTATTTATCTTGTTAACACATGTATTTAACATGCTTAAAAATTCAACACTTGTCATTTATTTATTTTCATTTGTTTTAAAATTATTAAAAAGCCTTTATAATGAATTTTCCAAATTAATTAATATATTTCTTAATTAGTAAATGCTTTCCTATATTATACATAAATGAAACCTTTAAAAGAAAATAAAATAAAAACCCATTTATATTTTAATAAAATCATATATAATATTTAATTCATTTTTAAGTGTAAACATAAAACTTTTATATTTATTACTATTAAATAAATACTTCCCAAATTTATATAAAACAAAATCTTATTTTAAATAAAAACCTTATCCATATATTTTATATCTAAAATATTTTAAAGATATATATATCCTTTAAATTCAAGTTTAAATCCAAATTCAAATGCAATTTAAAAATCCAATTTAAAATCAACTCAACATATATTTATTTAAACACACATAAATTAAATTTGCAAACAATAATTCTATTAAAAATCTATTTATATTCATTTTTAAAAACATCATATTATTATTCTTGTTTGAAAACAACAAATTTACCAATTTTAAATAATTTATAAAGAAATTTTCACATTTTAAATTGCTTGAAGTTCCGGGATATCACATTCCTTCCCCCTTAGAATCTTTTCGTCCTCGAAAAGGAACGAAGCAAGAATTTTATTACAATGTTGATTATCAGTTAAATTATTCCTTAGACATCTTAATTCTTAACTCTTTTTATATAAAAAAAATTTCAAAAAATTTTAAAATCTATATAATATTATCAAAATAGTTTTTAAAAAAAAAATATTTTTTTTTTTTTTATAACTCGATGTCTCAACCAGTCCATCCTTGTTCTCACAGAAATTCAGTCATACGTTGATCAAGCGTAAGACTGAAAATCTATCAGTACTTGGTAAACCCGTTTTCAACACCTAGTGAAAATATTTGGAAAATAATTTTATTGAAAATATGGAAAACATTTTTGAAATCGAGGAAATATCTTTGATGAGAATGCTCTGGAAATCATCACCCCCATCCATGGTCACAGTTACATCACGGGTTACGTTGCCATCGCAGCAAAAGTCCATGTAACTGATTACACCATGGAACCCACAACAGATCGCAGTTACATCCAGGGTTACGTTGCCGTCGCAGCAAAAGTCCATGTAACTGTTGGCTCTCAGCGGCACACACGATTTCGCTGTCAAAATGAAACTCCTCCACATAGGTCGCAGTCTACCGATATAAAATCAAACGTAGACAGTTGGCTCTCAGCGGCACAAACGACTTTCGCTATGTTACCATAGTGTCACAGTCTACCGATATAAAATCAAACGTAGACAGTTGGCTCTCAGCGGCACACATGACTTTCGCTATGGTCTGCAGTAGATCGCAGTGACATTGAGTTAAATTGTTGTCACAGCATAACTCAAATGCCTCTGTGGGCACCAGCCCCTCGACTTTCGCTACACAAATAATCCTCAGGAACTAGTTTTGTCCGGACTCCTCACAGGATCAACTTTAGAAACCCCCCTTGGGGCTCAAGGCAGTACCACCCAGTGGCACTCCTGAGAAGTTCATTTCAAGGAAGCGCCTTTTTCCCCAGAGCTATACTCAAAACATTTTATACTATATATTTATAGTATCTTCAAATCATACCCTTTATGATTTATCAAAATCTCCTTTACACAAAATCGATTACCAAAAATCGATAATTCTCAAACTAGGCTTTCCAAAATCCAAAATTGATTTCTCAAAAATCAAAAGCCCTTTCCAAAATCCATAGGTTCCCAAAACCTTTTTCCAAAATCATTCTCATAAGATCCTTTATATATATATATAGATATAGATATATATAACTTTGAAAATCTTTGGATCATTTCAAACTTTGTATAAAACCTCTTTTATACTTCAAATATTTCAAAACCCTTTTTATTCTGGCTAGATTCAATAAGGGAAGTTTATCATATTACAAAATATAACTTTATTTATTGCCAAATCAAATATTCAAGTTTGATTTCTTTATAAAGTTATTTACCATTTACTTACCTCCATAAAGTAAATTTCAACCAAAGAAATATCCAATTCCATTATATTTCACATAATATACCTTTCATTTCAAAAACCACTTCAAATTTCTTATCCACAAATTTTAAATGCCAATTTCATTCAAACCCGTACGATGTACACATATCATCCGTACGCTATATCAATCTGATCGCTCAATCGATCACACAATTTCACTTCCGAACTAGTATCGTCCACCCGACTTCCTAGTGCGGACTCAGATCTGATTTCTTGATCAGAAACCGTCATTCTCCTTGCATAGTCACAACTATGATAGAGAATATCCAGAACCAATCAACAATCCATATCCAGGTTCGCCGTCGAAAATCGAACGAAAAATCCCAACTCGGATCGATAATACTATCTCGAAATTCTGTGTTCGAATCTGGATCAAATCACTATGCGAATAGAATAATATACGTATATCCTACGTATTTATCTTTATTGGTTATTAGCCAAATCAATTCTCTTTTCTATTCACATTTCCTTTAATTCCATTCACTTATTCTCAATTTCTTCCATTTCCAATTGAGTTATTACTTTAATTACCAGCAGTTTGAACTCTGATCAATTTAAATTTAAAAATAGCTTGAAAAAAAAAAATTTAAAATAGATAAGTAGTTGAAAAATAGCTATTAGTTTATAAAATAGCTGTAAAATAGTTAAGTAGATACAAAATAGTTAGATAATTGCAAAATAGTTTTTAAAATAGTGATTAGATATAAATAACTGAAAAATAGTAATTAGTTTATAAGACAGTTTCAAAATAGTTAAATAATTTTAAAATAATTGTAAAATAAGTATAGATAGTTTGGGGTTTAAGAAGAAAGATTGTATAGTAAATAGTTTGGAAACATATACTTGTATTAAAACAATTTGAAAATAATCCAGAGCCAAACTGTTTAATTTCCCAATCTCCATTTCCAATTAATTTCCCATTAATTCAATTTAAATTTCCACTTCCATTTAAATTGATTCAATACTTCAATTTCCATTGAATTTTATTCAATCCCAATTCAAGTTGAATTAACCTTAATTCCTTTTCAATTCAAATCAAATTCCAAATTCCATTTTAAAATTATTTTTACTTAACTTATTACAAAGTTCAAATAAGAATTCAAAACAATTTATTCTTCAGATTCCAATTTATTATCCATTTTCAATTTCCAGATCTCAAACCCATTTTGAGATCACTCACAACTCCCTTTTAAATTAACCATTTAACTACCCAAGTTAAATTTAAATTTTCATCTTGAAATTTCCAATTCAAGTTATTTATTCAACTTATTTAACTTCCTTCAAGTTAAATTTACTTAATCCGGTCAACTTTTCACAATTTGAATTCCCATTCAAATTTTAAACTTTAGATTAATAGTCTTTCCCCTTTTAAGTTTAAAAACTTACTTTACTTTGGGTTTTACATCACATTCCAATTTAAAACTCAACACTAAGTGTTTATTTCAAATCATCATTGGTATTATATATATTCCTCATATATACATTTTCTTTACACACCAAGTTATACTTTAAATTTTTAAACCACCTTTGGTTTTAATTCAAAACAACTTCTTTTAAAACAATTTCAAGTTTTCTGGATTTAGGTTTAAAATTTCACAATTTTAAATTCTCTTCAATTCCAATTTATAAGTTATACTCACTTAAATGTTTACTTCCCTAAACATTTCATTTAGCTAAATCATTAACAACATTCATTATTAAACACAATTACCATTTATGATAATAACCAAGATTATCATATCTGGAAACTAATTCATTATTACCTTTATTCTTGATAACATTTTTACAAATTCAAGATTTTAATTTTAGTTTGAATTCATTTCAAACTTATCTTCATTCAATTTCAATTTGGTTGTTTACCACTTAATTCTTATTATTTTATTTAATTCCAATGATTCAACAACCAATTTCTTTAATATATTTAATAATTAGAAAATTATTTCTATATATATCAAAAGATAAACTTATATAAAAATCATTTATTTTTAAAACCATTTTAAAACCTTTGTATAAGAAAATAACAAATACGCTCTCATATATATATATATATATACACACACACTCAACTCATCTTAGGGTACTATTGACCCTATCTTTAATGAGTATACCCACCAGAGCCAAGGTTCTCACTTAACCTTTGCTCTGATACCAAATGTAACGACCCGGAAATTTCGAACCCGAAATTTCCAGATAGTTAGAAGAAAAAGAAAAGAGATAGAAGAAAGAAACAGAAGAAGAAGAAGATCAGAAACAACAACATCTCACATTCGCAGCGGATAAAATATAATAATAATTGATAACAGTTTTACAAAACAATATTATATCTGTCGATTACATTTTAATACATCAGAGTTACATATTTATACAGACACTGGATATACACAATTATCAAGTCTCAGATATACAATAATATAACATAGTAGAAACACTCCATACGTTCCTGCCATCCAGCTCGACTCCTGAGCTCCAGAACGTCCTTACCTGAAAATCTGTAATACTCGGTCTGACCCGAGCATTACATCAAAGTAACACCCGGGTCAGGCTGGAAACCAGCGTGAGTAAACCCATATAATTTGAAATACTAAACCCAAACCATGAAAGAAAAACCCGGGTAATTCGTACTTCACTACTAGTTCATTACTTGTTATGTTCAATACTTACTTCACATATCGATCTATAAAGAATCGAAGTGGTTTCGGATATTTCTGATACCCGACTCCGGTCTCTTCGAATACAATATCATCCTAAATCCAAGTTGTTTAAGTGGATTCACTTTAATTTATATACAGGATGTCACATTCACACAGCAATTTATCATCGATAGATAACCCACATTATCACAGTTCAAATCAAACATATTATTTCGCATAACATCACAAATCACATATCAGGGATATCAACTAATCTAAGCATACAATATCATTCAATTCATCCATAACAAGTTGATTCATTCTTACTTAATTTAATTAATCTCAAATTAAATTAATTACTAACCATTTATCACTTGGATTACCTTAATCCATCTTACTTAACATTAATTAATTACAAATTAATTAATCATTTCTTAATTATCTATCTTAATTAATCTTCCTTGATTAATTATCCCTTAACTACAATAAGTAATTATCCTTTAATTATCCCTTTTTATTAATCATTCTTGATTATTTACTTTACTTTTTTTTTACATTAACTAATTAAACCTTAATTATAGATTAATTATCCTCAACCATTCTCAATAATTAACTTAAATTACTTTCATTAATTAATAAATGATCTTCAGATTTCTTCATTAATTAATTACTCTTTTAATTAATTACCTTAACAAGTAATTAATCACATTATTAATTTACCTTAACCCTTTAATTAATTATATTAATTAATCCTTTAATTAATTATATTAATTAATCCTTTAATTAATTATACTAAGTGATTAATCCTTAATCACTTCCATTTAATTACTTCCATAAATGATTTCCCTTTTTACTTAATTACTTCAGTAAATTTTTTTATATTAATTACTTCTCTAAGTAATTCTACTTAATTAATTAATAAGTGATTATCTTTAATTAATTAGACAAATTAATTAACTTAAAATTAATTACATTAATTAATCAATTAATCCCTTAAATCTCTAGTTAATGATTCATCTCTTACTTCATTAACTACCCATTAATTACTCCATTAAGTAATTATTCTTAATTACAAATAGTAATTAACCTTTAATTACTCTTATTAATTACTTTTGAAATCAACAACCTTAAACATTTTAGATTTGAAAATATATTCAATTTAAATATTCCTGAAACTTGATTGACATTTAATTTGAAAAGAACTTGCTTTTAAATTGTAAACTTGATTTTCTTTTACAAAATTTTTGCTTTTACTTAAAACCAGAATAATCCAAGCCTACCCCGAGTCAAACTCTTATTAAACCCGAGCCTACCCCGAGACAATCACCCCACTCAACTGCTTCGAGTCAAACCACGATTTCCACGAGCCAGACCCGAGAAGTCCTCGTCTTCCCCAAATCAAACATCAATCCAGATGTCCAACTGCACTCGTGCACATGCACAGGAGATCGCCGTCGCTCCGACCATTGCCAAGACTATCGCCAAGTCGCAAATGAACTCATCGACAACCCCGATCAACCAATATACTCAAACTCGCCGTGGCTCAAAATCGAGCACGACAGCACCAACTAGAACCAAACATCGATCACAAAATTCGAATCGCCTCGCCGACCAAGGCCCTCTGAAGCCTCGCCACCTCGTCCACAGCTTCACCATACGACGACGAAACAATCCCCCAAGGTCCGATCGATTCCGGTTCCACGATGACAATGATCTATCTCTTGAAACTATGACGAGCAGAACTAGGTTTAAAACCCTAAAATGACATCGCCTGATCGCTCCGATCATCAAAAAGACTTCGCACTATTTTTCATCCACTTCCCATTCTTCATCCTACCTCCGACATCAACCCTGAGCCTCCACTCCACATTGATCATCAGGAATTGACGAAAAACAGTTTCCTGATCAACTCGAGAATCCACACTATTTTTAAATCTAAAAATCTTAATCTTTAACATTAAAATTCCTCATTTTACAACTCGAATCAGTTTATCAATTCAAAACAAAAGTTTGCAAGTATTGATTTTTGATTTATTTTGATTTCCTACTATGATTTATCATTTTATAAATAAGTATTCAACAACATAATTGAATTTATTTTTTTTAAATTGATATCACATTGTTACTATCATTTTTCATTTAGAGATCGTAACCAGAAAAGGATTGGAAAGAAAGAAATTGATTTTTAAAACTTATTTCTTTAGCCTGTGAAAACAAACAGAGGAATGTTCATCAATATACAGGCATGCACACAGATATATCATAATTACATACATGCAAACATTTCTTCAATTCTTCTTTAATCAGTTATCACATACAATAACAGATTAAAACAGATTAATCTTTAAAAGGTGTAGTTTACTCACCTGTTTTGAACAGAGAAGCCTGTTTCTTTGATTTAAAACTGGAAACTTAGTTGACCTTTTACTTTGAAAACTGGAGATTGCTTGCTGTTATAATTTGAGTTGAATCTACTTTGTTTTGACAAGAATCTGGACTGAAGCTTGATTTTTGAACTGTTCTTGAATCTAATCTGTTTTGAACTTCTTTGTTGAGTTGAACTGGATTGAATTTGCTTCACTTCAGGTTTGAGGATAATTGATTACAGAGTTGAATTGTTAGAGGAGATGTTTTCAGGTTTTGATTCTGGTTTTATAAATGAATTACAGGGTTTTGGTTTGAGAAGATTTCAGTTTGGTTTGTGAAGATTCTCTGGTTTGATAAATTTCCAGTTTTTGGTTTTATTTTTGAAAACGTGAAAAATGAACAAAGAAAATGGAAGGAGAGAAGGATATAGATTTATATAGATTTGTTTTAAAATTAAAGAAAATAGAAATAAACTATGACACTTGTCTTTAACCTTATTTATCTTGTTAACACATGTATTTAACATGCTTAAAAATTCAACACTTGTCATTTATTTATTTTCATTTGTTTTAAAATTATTAAAAAGCCTTTATAATGAATTTTCCAAATTAATTAATACATTTCTTAATTAGTAAATGCTTTCCTATATTATACATAAATGAAACCTTTAAAAGAAAATAAAATAAAAACCCATTTATATTTTAATAAAATCATATATAATATTTAATTCATTTTTAAGTGTAAACATAAAACTTTTATATTTATTACTATTAAATAAATACTTCCCAAATTTATATAAAACAAAATCTTATTTTAAATAAAAACCTTATCCATATATTTTATATCTAAAATATTTTAAAGATATATATATCCTTTAAATTCAAGTTTAAATCCAAATTCAAATGCAATTTAAAAATCCAATTTAAAATCAACTCAACATATATTTATTTAAACACACATAAATTAAATTTGCAAACAATAATTCTATTAAAAATCTATTTATATTCATTTTTAAAAACATCATATTATTATTCTTGTTTGAAAACAACAAATTTACCAATTTTAAATAATTTATAAAGAAATTTTCACATTTTAAATTGCTTGAAGTTCCGGGATATCACACCAAATCAATGAAGAAGAAGCTTGAAAGCAATTGTAATGGCAATCACTCTTCAATTCCAACTCAACAAGCTTGAATCAAAGCTTTAAAGAAGGACATTCCCAAAGTTAGGTTTAGGAATAAACTGAAATTGATAAGAGAATGAGTTGGAGAAGATGAAGAGGAGGCTTACCAATGGGTTCTCTTTGAATTTGGAGCAAGAACAAGAATTTGCAAGAGGAACTAGGGCATGGAGTTTTAATTTCCAATCTTTCCCACCATTTTTGCTTTGAAACTGAAAAGAGGAGGAAGTGAGGATGAATGGGGAGGGATGGTTCAGTTTGGAGGTTAAGTGGGGTTAAGGGCTGAACCCAAACCCAAGTCCAAAGTGAAAAGTAGCAAAAATTCCACTAACTCCAAACATATCGAAGCTTACACTTAAAAAGATTGCAAACGACATTTTGAACTCAATGGAGGTGGTCTCGAGTCCTAATTCGACTGTTTGCAAAAAGTAGCTTTTTGGACATCAATCCGATTAACGATGAAATATTTAAATAAAATATTTAAATATAAAATCGATAAATATGCGGGTTGTTACAAAATACATCAGTGACTAATGCACAAATACTCAAGTCAATGCAAAATAAGAAGTGCACCAGCATAGTTAAATATGCAGTGAAGTCAAAGAAGTGCAACTAGGCAACAAGCAAAGAAATACAAACATGTACCAATGGATCTGCATACATGAACATCAAATGCTCGAGTGGATGAACTATCAATGCACATGAATGCACAGCTACTAGTTAATGCACAGACTACATGAAAATATCACAGGAGAAGACTACAAGGTCAAGGAAGCAAGCATTGATGATATGTAAATATAAACTGAATGACTTAAGTGGTAAAAGTAATATGCACAATGCTCAGTGAAACTCAAGTGTCCAATATCTCGAAACCCATTTCACTTAAATAGAAAATGCACATGAACGTTGTGGCAACAGTTCAAGGCAACAGTAACAACTCAAATGCAAACTATGTCATACGTGATACAGTGACAAATTGCATAAACAAGCTCAAGTGTGCTACAAAGAATATGCAACATGAAAGACATGAAGGCCGTGAAATGCTGACTGGAAACAAACTACAAAGACATCAACAAGTATGACATAAGGCAGTGCAACAAAGACCACCAATGTTCAATGTAAATGCTGGCTAGTAGCTCATACTTCACATCAGGTCAGAGACCATGTAAATGCAGACTACACATAAATGCAGACTACACGAGCTCAATGCATCAGTGAAACAAGTTCAAGAGGGGTGGCAACAAGTTCGACCAAGAAACTGTTGTTAACAGCAGTTAAAAAAAATAGTGTAACAAATGTAAATGAAGACACAATCATGTATCAACCAAAGTCAGAGACGTGTTGACCAGAAAAAGATCAACAACTAAAAATCGAAGGCAGCGAACAAAATCAACTGACGAACCCAACAAAAATCTCAGAGAATTCAAAGCCGAGAAAAATCAGTCAAACAAGAAACAAAATCACAATTTTGAACAAACTAGAAATCATTCAAAACTCGAATTAGATGTGAGTAAATAAATTTACTCACCTTGGCCTGTAGCAAATTGAAGCAATTCGGAGACGAGACCGAAGCAATCGAGGAAAACGAACGAAGTTAGCAGCCGAAGTCCAATCGAGCACGACCAACGTCGAAGCAGCCATGAGCAAATTGAAGGAGCCGTTGAAGTCAGCGCCTTCGAATCCCAGAAGCCCTAATTTTGGAGACGAACGAAAACGAGAATGAACGAGCGAGCGCCATCTATCCTCTTCGATTTCTATGCCCTAGTTTCACGGAGAAATGAAGGAGAGACGAGCCGCCATTATTCTTTCGTTCGATTTATTTTGATTAGGGTTGCGAAGGATGAAAAATGGATAAGAGGGACGGGTTAATTGCTTTGCAAATTTTCACGGCCGCAATTAAAACATGGGCCACAATTTAATTTCAAAGCCCACTATTCTTTTTAACAATTTATAAAAGAATTTTCACTCAATTTAAAAAAAACTTCAATTAGCCATTAGTAATCGATTAATCGTTTAATGACGATAACCAACAGATGCAAAATACTGGGTTGTTACATATAAAATACGACAGATTGCATTATTTAGCACACGAAGGCTCGTGATAATTTGTTGGAACCCAATAATTTTGCACACGATGATTTAATAAAGAGCACGCACACAATGACTACAAGGTAGATAACCCACGACTATTACCTAAAATTAGTATGTGATAGCTTAGGAAGCTATATTTTTTCCCAACTAAAATAACGAACACTTGGAGAAACTTGGAAGATAGTTTCTACATGTTAATGAACCATTTCATAGAGATGAAATCAAAGTGGGATTTTCTTAAGTTAAATTTGTGTTAACTGTCTTTTAAAATAGAGAAAGTTTAGAGAGGCTAATAGATGATAGAGAATCATTTAAATTGAAAGATAAAAATGTTTTATCTAAATGTGCAGGATACACAATTAAAGAATGAAAGAAAAACATTAAAGCACAATCATAAAAATATACCGACTCCAAAAGTTATTGGATGGTAGAGTTCCCTACCTATCAATCTAAAATCCAACAGTATATGGTAGGGCACCACGATAGGGATCAATCTTAAAAGACTAATTGACTCTAAAGTGAGTTATAGAGGACGCTTATAGAATGTATCCAGGGCACATACATTCAGCTGCTTAGGAGAGTGAGGGTGACTATAGTTAGGGTGGCTCCCATTGAAAAATGATTTGAAATTTCTACCAAGCGATGTTGTTCGAACCAAAGTTAAATTATCCCAAATAAAGAAATTAGGGATGAACGAATGAATTATGACTAACTGTATGACTTGGTTCATAATTGAATGATAAGTGTAGGGTACACTTCTTGACTAAATATATATGTATGGGCTTTCTTTGGTGTTTTGCTGTCACGAATTGTGATGTATATTGGTGATGATAAAGTGAGAGGAAACCTATTCCGCGTTAACAACATGGTCTCACTATGGATGCTTAGGGAAAAGGTTTTACTCATACCAGGTTTTATGTCTGACTCGTGTATTTATTATTTCCCATAAACTCATTGGTACTATTCTGAATAGGCTTAGTTTATGGATTAGACAGGTATCTCTTTTGGAAAGACCAATAAAGATTTCGACGATCAAGCAGTATGCTTGCTATTTAAATAAAGATATTTTGAATTCCGCTGTGTAAAACCAACATTTATATTTGGTTATGTGTCGTGTTGGCATGTGTCGTGTTGGCATGTGTCAGGTTGGCATCTTCATATGTCGAACACATACTACTTTATTTTCTATTGTATGTACCCCCTGCATGGGAATGATTTAGGATTAATGATGTAATGGATTATATAAAACAAATCTATGTAATGGAATAGGTATTTTTCTGCTCTATTTACGTAATGTTGTGAAAAATATTTATATTGATCTCACTTTATCGCTTGAAAATAATTATGGTGATGACTGCAGCATCATAGGCGTTCATTTTTCGGTCTCGAAGTGGGGATGTTACAATGTGGTATTAGGGCTTAGGTTAGGGAACATCTAAGTGAAACCGAGCTAAGTAAAATTTAGATAGCTAGAAAAAGAACATATTAGGAAGGGTATATGCTATATATATATATATATCTGTGTATGTGTGTGACGTACTTGCATATTGATATAGATATATAGGTGGATAGATCTACCCGTTTATGATTGATCTCACTCTCTTTACTTCCTTTTCTTATGAACCCTTGCTTATGCAAAGGCAAGAATGGATCTAATAAATGAAGTTTGACAATAGGAAGTGTGAGAGCAAACCTTAGTCGAGGAACTGATAGTACCCAAATCAATGGCCGAGGAGGGGAGGCGAACCCGGAAGTTCATTACTTAAACCGATACACATGCCCCGCCTGAAGGAGGAATGTATATGAATGCTTTGTTCTGCCAATTTATGATGGAGATGATGAGGTAACAGCTAACTGGAGTTATTGAGCTGAGATAGGAAGTAGTAAGAAAAGCAAACTTTTCTAAGATGAACAAAGATTTCAAGAGCTGTAGAGGAAAAGAGTTCACAGGAAAGGAGTCTGCCTTGGAGGTGTTGAATTGGTTGAAAGTATGTGAATGTATTTTAGAAGACTTAGGATATAACAATGTTCAAAAGAGGAGGTTGGCTTGTCGTAGGCTATAGGAAGATGCATTGGACATGTGGAAGGCGATGGTTGCTGAAGTCCCAAACTACGAGATAACTTAGGAGCGGTTCGAGGCTCAGTTTATCATCGTGTCTCAGAAAAGTGCTTTGTGTAGGGAGTTCATTGACCTGAAGTAGGGAGAGATGACTTTGGTAGAGTACATCCACTGAAGAAGAATGAGAAGTTCATTGAAGGTCCGAGGAAGGGCTGAATCACAAGGTGATGGCTCATCTATTAGCTCCATTTGATATGGTGGTTAAAATGGCAAGGAGGTATGATCACTTGTTCTAAGAGGAGGAAAAAGAAAATGTTAGACACAATGGTAGGCAAAAGGAAAGATTCAATCTATATTAGAAAGGCGGAAAGAATTAGAAGGGAGGACAGACCTTCGGAGGAAGAACTCAGAAGCTGAATATAGCTTATGTTACTTGTTTTTAGCTATGGCCAAAAGTGGTACTACTCCACCAAGTGTACCAAACTGGAGAATAAGGACAAGGCCAAGTGCTTTATCTGTAATTGGCCAGGCCATAAGAAGAGGGATTTCCAAAAAGCTAAGCAGACAAAGGTTTATGCTTTGGAAGGACCTTCGTATGGACCGACTGCTGAGGAGAAAGGAAAGGGTATGCTTGGAGGTTCGATTTTGATTTCCAGTATGTTAGTTAGAGTTCAGTTTGATATTGGTGCTACTTACTCTTTTGTTTTAAGGGATTTGGTTGATAGGTTAGAATTAGACACTACCCATTTGATTATGTCCTTGCATGTGGTTAGTCCAAGCAGTGGGTATGCTAGGTGCACTGATCTTTAATTTGACTTGTGTGGACATTTTTCTGTTTGCGACCCATATGTTTTTGACTTCGTAAGGTATGTGGTAATTTTTAGCATAGATAGGTTGGAGTAAAATGAAGCTAGGATCTATAGTGCGGATAGAATTATCGCCTTACAGAACCTAGAGGGGGAAAAATGATAGCATTTTATATAATGAAGGAGAAGTCAGATTTGATGTTATGTGCTATGGAATATCAAGAAGATGACATCAGTCGAGTATTGGTAGTTCGAGAATTTGCAGATGTGTTCGAACCTGTAATGGGATTACCACTGAGAAGGGCAATCGAATTTCGAATAGACTTAATACCAAGGGCGGAACCTGTTAGTAGACCGCCTAGTAGAATGTCATCAAGGAGATGGAAGAATTGAACAAGTAATTGGTGAAACTCGAGTGTAAGAGTTTCATCAAGTCGAGTAGTTCACCATAGAGAGCATCTGCGGTATTCGTTTAGAAGTCGGATGGACCTTTATAGATGTGCATTGTTTATCGGAAGCTGAATGAATTGACAATGAAGAATCATTATCCTTTACCGAGGATAAGCGACTTGTTTGACCAGTTGAGTGGAGCTTGAGTGTTTTCACAGCTAGACTTGGCAAAGGGTTTCCATCAACTAAGAGTAACAGAAGATAATATTCAATTGACCACGTTTCGATCAAGGTATAGTTCATATGAATGGTTAGTGATACCATTTGGACTGACCAATGCCCCTGCCTTCTTCGTTGATCTTATGAGCTGAATCTTTCATGATCATTGGAAAGATTTTTGTTGGTCTTTATTAATGATATTCTAGTATACTCTAAGAATGAGAGAGATCATGAATCCATCTGAGATTGGTGTCGGATAAATTGAGACTACATAAGTTGAATGCGAAGTTTTCAAAGTGCCATTTTTGGAAATGAGAAGTGAAGTTTCTTTGGCATGTTGTTTCAAAGAATGGATTGGCAGTGGATCCATCGAAGATAGAGGCTGTTAATGGTTGGAAGAGGCTAGAAATGGTTACAGAGATGAGAAGTTTCTTGGGATTTGGCTAGCTATTACCGTAGATTCATTAAAGATTTCTACCATATAATTGCATCCTTGACTAAGTTGACCAGGAAGAACGAGAAGTTCATGTGGATCGACAAGTGTGAAGAGTCATTTAAGGAGTTGAAGAAGTTACTGACGAATGTTCCTATTATGATCGTGTCTGAAGGGAACTAAGATCTAGTAGTGTACACCGATGCTTGTGAAACTGGATTAGGGCGGTGTTGATGCAAAGAGGGTGAGTGATAGCTTATGAATCAAGGCAGTTGCGACTGCATGAAGTTAGATATCCAACTCATGACTTGGAGTTGGCAATGGTGGTGTTTGTGTTAAAAATTTAAAGACATTACTTATTGGGAGAATGATTTTAATTATATACTGATCATAAATTCCTTAAGTATCTATGCTCTTAAAATGAGTTGAATATGAAGCAGCAGAGATGGTTGGATTTCTTGACGGCATATGATTTCGAGATAGAATATACCCCGGGAAAGGGGAACAAAGTTAAAGATGCTTTGAGTAGGAGGCATCAGAATGGAGTGCTAGCCAAGGTAGAAAATAGAAGCCATTAGAGATGTTAGCCTCGTGTGGATGCATTAAAGGGCAGAAGTGGGATCGAGTCGAGATTTCGAGGTATCAGCAAGTACGGAGCTACGTCCAACACTTGTGGATAAAATTGCTACAAGGAAGAAGGAGGACCCACCAATTGTTGAAAGAATTAGGCGACTAGAGATAGTGGCAGATGTTGAAGATCTGAAAGGATTCGAGATAGACTCGAAGAGATGGCATAGAAAGAAGGGAAGACTGTGTATTCTATATGTAGGAGACATTCGGAATGAAATCTGGGAGGAAAGTCATCGATCAAAGTTTATTATTCATCTTGGAGGCATAAAAATGTATATTGATATGAAGAGAGTTTTCTTTCGGGAAGGGATTAAAAGAGTTATAAGAGAATGTGTGAAGAAGTGTATTAACGCCAAAAATGGCACCAACACCTAAATATCAGATGAAAGCACCAAAAATTTAGAAATTTAAACCAAGCAAGCAAGAAAAGAAAGAAAAAAGATCACACAATTTTTTTATAGTGGTTCAACAAATACTATGGCCTACGTCCACTTTAATCTTACTATTTGTTGTTCTCTCTAAATTACAATGAATTCAATTAGATCTGATCACAATCTAATGGATCACGGATTCAAGAGTCTTTGGAGCAGTTGAGGAAGAAGAATATAAAGAAGGAGAAGTGCCCCAAAGTGGAGAAAGATCCTCCTTTAGTTGTTATGGGGTTGATATTTGAAGAGGAAACTGCTCTACAGATCCATAGGCTCGAGTTGTATAGGTGCAGATGCAAGCCCATGGGTGGAGGAGAGAGCATGCCGACCCAATTCTCAATATGGACCTCTCAGTACTGAGAGGTTTCCATTGGTTAAAACCTCTCCTTCTCATTTTCTTTGCTCTCCTATCTCTAATTCAATGTATTCCAAACTCTTTTCCATGAAGGTTGAGTCATTCCTAATAATTTCCTTGATTCTACTTATCTCGTCCTGTTTTCTTTGCTTTCTTCTAATCAATCCATATAATTGCTCTTTTATGCTATGAAGAAATTACTTACAAAGATCTATAGAGGTTGTGCATCATGTATGAGGAGTTTGGGGGTGCTAAGTGGAAGAAATACCTTTGGGTATCTAGAGGTCCTTTCGGGGCCGAGAGGTCCACTTAGCCTCATTTTGCTTCAAACCTATTGAATGTCATCTTCTTGCCCTTTTGAGCGCGTTTCCAAGTTCGTAAATCTTTTTCCTTCATCTTAACGTTCTGATTCCAGTTGAAAATCCGCTTGGTCAAAAATCCGATTAACACTTGCCCTTCAAAGTATGTCGTATGAACGTAAGTGTGCTTTGCTCAAGAATAAGTTTCAGTAGTAGTCAATCTTCAGTAGTTAAGCCCTCCAACCATCCATCGATTCAAGTTATGGTAAATCATCCAATCCTTTGGATTCTTTTGTAAATCCAAGGTCATTCCAGACCGTCATAGCTAAAGACTCTAGCCCTTGCTTAAGTGTTAGTCATAAATCACAATCAATTCGTTTTCATCCGAAGTTATCATATTATATATCAAAATGTTTCATGTTCATTGGGTATTTATCTATTCTAGTCTAATCATATGGCGTTCAAATCCTAAGGTCAAGTCAATGACCATTCTAGGGTCCGATCTCTCCAGAACGTTTAACCATCTGATCTAGGACCTAATCCAATCTAGGCTCTCATCCAATCTAGGGTTCGATCTCTTCGGATCATTTATCATCCAATCTAGGGTTCAGTCTCTCCAGACCATTTAATCATCCAATCTATGGTTAAATCTCTTCGGATCGTTTAACACCCAATCCAGGGTTCAATCTCTCTGGATCCTTACTGAGCCCAATCTACTCGCTCTCCGACGAGGGGACTCAATGACAAGCAAGTTCATCCCCTCACTCTTTGGTGGGGGGACTCACTTTTGATCTTTCCAGATCCTTGTTGAGCCCAATTTGCTCGCTCTCCAACGAGGGGACTCAACGACAAGCAAGTTCATCCACTTACTCTCCTCTAAGGGGACTTGCTTCTTTCGGCCACTGCCCCATCTCTTTGGACGGGACTGCCATGATCAATCGGTATCAACCATCACATTTTAGTGGTATATAAAATCCTAATTAATTTCAGGGGGTCATCAATCTCCATTAATGTTTGCGGATCGGTGTCGGTCATCACTCATGAAGCCTAAGTCAAGGCATCTGGCAAACATCAAACCATCTAATCCTATCAAGGATCACCTTTATTCGTCCAACACATAACGTGCTTAGAGACCGATCAGGATCCCATACATGTGTAAGCGATCTAATAGTAATATTGCATCAATTAATTATAACAAAAGGCAAGGTAAGGGAATTGAACCTGACTCCAATCCATCTCGATTATGTGGTTATCATCCAATGGAAGTCTCCGACCAATAACTGCATTCTGCCCTCACATTCCTATGGCGAGCTTTTGGTTCCAGCTCCTATTTTTGTGCATTCACATTCTGATGAGCTCTCAGCAAGAGAAAGTTGGGCATCAGATGTAAGTATGGACATAGAAGTGGGACTCTTTATCTATAGATTTTATTGACAAACTGGCTAGATCGAGGATGGGGAATGATATCATTTGGATGATAGTCGATAGAATGACTAAGACTGCCCATTTTTTCCCTGTAAAGTCGACAACGACAACATCTAGCATAACAAAGCTATACATGAAGAATATAGTGATACTATATGGGATAGCATGTGGTATCATTAGCGATAGGGACACGTTGTTTACTAGTGAGTTCTGGAGAAGTTTGCAGAGTGCTTTAGGTGTGGATTTAAATATGAGCATGGCCTACCACTCTCAAGTAGATGGTCTGACGGAAAGGGTGAACCGTATATTGGAAGATTTGCTAAGAACATGTGTCTTGTATTTTTGAGGATCTTGGGAAAGATCATTTGCATATGGTAAAGTTTTTATATAACAATAGTTACCGAACGAGTATCAGGATGACACCATTTGAGGCGATGTATGGTAGACCATATAAGTCATCGGTATGTTGGATGGACACAGGGGATAGACTCATTTTAAGACCCAATTTGATAAGAGATGATATTGAGAAAGTAGAGTTGATTCGCATAAGAATGAAGGCAGCGCAATTGAGGTAGAAAAGTTATGTCGACAAGCGAAGAAAAAAGCTTGAATTTGCATTGGGAAACCATGTATTTATGAAGGTTTGACCGATGAGAGGAGTTATGAACTTTGGAAAGGCACGGAAGTTGGCACCTAGATTTGTAGGACCATTTCCTGTAATTGAGTGGATTAGTAAACTCCATATCGAGTCGAGTTACCGAGTTGTTTAGCGGGTACATATTATGTTTTTTATGTATCGCACTTGAGGAAATGTTTGCACAACCCAAGTTCGGTAGTTGAACCAAAAGCGATCAAAGACTTACTTGTAGAACCAAATTTGACGCATGTGAGACAGCCGAAAGGGATGGTTTATCATGATACGAAAGAGTTAAGAAACAAGGTTATCAGGCTTGTTCGCATCCAATGGAGTGACGAAAAGGAAAATTATACCTGGGAGGTAGAGGATAAGATTAGGAACATCTATCCTAAGTTGTTTTAGACATTCATGTATATAACAGTGTGCTTTGTTGTCTATTGAATGTACTAGTAGAATACTAGTATTTCATTTTGTGTAATGATTGAGTAATAGTAGTCGCATTGATAAATTTTGATTGATGGTTGATAGTTTACATTAGCAGGGTACTAGTGTAATCTTTTGTACTTGTGTGTTTTATATAATGATGACTTTACACTTTCAAGGTGTTGGAGTAAAATTTTCTTTTCTTATTGAAAATTTCAGGGATGAATTTTTATAAGGAGGGAAGGCTATAACACCTCATATTTTGGAGGGTCCATAATATGAGAAATTAAGTTAAATTAAGAATACGAAGATATTATTTATTAAATTAATAAAGTGATTTAATTGCAAGAATTACCTAAGGGACATTTGATTAATAAAGTGTGGGACATCTTAATAAGTTAATTAGATGGAACCATGGTAACTAGAGCAATTATGGTTAGCTTTGTTAATAAAAATAAATGAGTGTTTTGAGGCGAAAGATGTGTGTTAAGGAAAAATGAATTGGTGTGGCTAGGCCAAAAACTACTAGCCCATTTACCTTAGCCCCATCCTCTCATTCCACCCTCTAATTCTTCATTTTAATTCATACGCAAAAAAAAATCTAAAATACCAATTAAAGAAGAAGGAGAAAATTTAAGGGAAAAGAAGAGAAATACAAAATAAAGAAGATTAAAGGTTAAATCAAGTTTTCTTGAGCTAGGTGAGTAAAATCTTTCTCTAAATCTTTCCCTAACATGTTTAAATTAAGGATTTTCTATAAATGAATGCTTGATTAATATTTAAAGTGTTTGGATGATTAAATATAATTTCTAATTATGATTTAAATTTAATTAAGGGGAATTAGTTCATGTTTTAAGGACAAAATTGTCAAATCATGTCCAAATACCATGAAATTTTAATATGATATGCTTAATGATGAAATAGAGATGGGTTTTAATTTTATAATTTTTGGTGCTAATATGAATGTACTATGAATTTTCTAAGATTGAGAAGTTAATTACGGGTTAATTAATTATTAAAATTAATATTTATTATTTTGACTTGAAATTGTCATATAAGGTAATATGTGATAAAAGTGATTTTTGGTAAATTTTTTGGATATTTCCCATCAATTTTCCATTTTATATGAATTATTTAGTAAAGAAAAGCACTAATTAATTAAGGGAAAATTAAGTAAATAATTAGTTAATTAATGGTGTGGTTAACTGATTCTTAAAAGGGGACCGAAAAGAGAACTGGAAAATATGAAGCTAGCCAATGAGAACTTAGCACCAATTGGGGTTAGGTGAAGAGAAAATGCTAAACAAGGTAAGAAATTAGTTTTCAGTATTATTACAAGTGTGCCACTTAACTTACCATGGCCCTTAACAAATCACTATAGCATGAAAACTAGACTTGGGATGACAAAAAAATAGGCTAACATGCGATGGTGGGTCAGCTATCCATCCACGATAGCTTGAGAAAAATTATTATCACGGTAGCCTTATTGAACTATACTCACGAAGGCTGAATAAAATAGCACACAAAAACATAAAAATTAGACAAAAGAGGAACTCACGAAGGCAAAATAGGGAAACACACAAATTTCAAGGCGATAGCTCATGCATACAAAAACATAACATAACAAAGCTAGCAGGAGTTAGCACACGTTAACACGTTGGCTCAATAGAAATATGATAATTCACGAAGGTAGAAAGAAAAAAATAGGACAGCTTCAATTGTGTCAACTCACAAAAGAAAACAATATAAATCAAGTTATAAGAAACGTAACTAATGCTAAATGCGACAAGATAACTCATGAGAGCAAAAAATATAACTCGCAAAAGAAAAAGTGGGACATCACACGAAGTTGGTTCAACACCTAAGATATTGTCCAAGATGGTATTATTTGAAAATGTTCCAATAACACCCGTCAGTTTCAATATAATCACGAAGTATTCCAAAAATTCAATTCATATTTTCGAGGGTGAATCTCATAAATATGCAATAGTCCTTCATTCATATGTCAATAGGCAATAATATGCAATTCACCTATGTTATGGTCCCTTGTCCATATGTCAATGGGCATAATAGGCAATATGCAAGGTAAACTTCAATTTAAATAAAGGAATAAGTGGCCTTGTGCAAATTAATAATATTCACGTCCAAGTTCAAGTCCAAGTCAAAGAACAGAGTTATATATGTCTATTGTCACATATAGATAAATAAGCATGCACAAAAGAAGTATGCTATGTATGGTTAAATGTCCAAGTCTTTATTTGCAAAGAGTCCATCAGTTACATGTGGCTTTAGAAATCCCCAAATTGATTTAGGGTTTAGAATTTACAATTTAAAATTGAGAAATAGAGAAAGAAATAATTCGCCACTCTCAAAGTGACGGAGGGGATTTATGTGGCACCCCACCTCTATACTCACGTTAGCCAAGGACACTACGGGGTAATGCCGTCGACTAGCGCGAAGAATAAGGCTGTTAAGGAGCGACCATCTATGTAATTGCTTTATGTGAGGACCGATATGTCAGATAATATAACTTACATTTCAATTCAAGAGGAAATCCGACATACCGATTCAAACTCAAAGCTACCAAACAGTGGCTATGTGGACCTCAGAAACAAATATAGAAATAAACATAACACAAATCAGTCATAGATATTCATATCACAAAGGCGGAATCAGATACGAATATAACACATAAAAGTGTACATCAAAGTAGTGGTAAAACAAGATCCACTACATCACAAAAGAATAGATACAAGTGCTGGATAAAGAATAATTATACATCAAGGAGTACTTATCTCAAATGTATAATAACCAAAAACTACTAATCTAAATTAGTTAGCCAAAAAATCAAATGGTAATCCCAGATAAGAAGTCAAGCGGAAGCACCTGTAACATCTCGGTTTGACCCGAGTATTATTTAAGAAGAAAATAATAAACGGATCAGTCTAGCTATAATTATCATATATAAAAAATGAGATATAACAAAAACGTATGATAACAATGATGTCATACTGTGACAAGTATACTTTAAACAACAACAAAATCATACAATATCTCAAGAATCTCAAAGCACCAAAAAGAATATCATATTCTTTATTTTATTCACCAAACCCAAATATTAACAAACATAGCATTGCCAATCATAAAAAGAGGTGAAACACAAATTCTAGAAATCATTAACTAGAAATCCAGAAATCACAAAGGGGGAGGCCTATCACAAACGGGAGCATGAAAACTCACCAACACGTGCATCACAAACGGAACGCTATTCCATGGTCGCTAACCATCAATTTTGAGCCGAAGCTCCACAAACGGCCCGAAGACCACGGGTCGCTACCCCGCCAAATTTGAACTGAAGTTCCACAAACCGGGTTTTTAGTCCCCGCACAAACAAATAGACATCGCACATCGCTGGTCTAAATCACAAAATGATCGGCATTGATAAAAAAAAAGTGTGAACCACACTAAACTAGTAAATAAATGAGTTTAGCTTCATTTTCCATAACCACTAGCTTAACCTAAATATTTAGGAACAGATTGTAGATTTCCACTCGAAAAATTGTCACAAGAGTTCAATCGAACAAGTCCAAGAATTAACCGACGAAGTAAACGCAAGCGTTTCATACCACTTGTTTTACTAAGCCGTTTAATTAGATTTCTCATACGAATGAGGTAAAGGTTTGTATATGCTAATAGGTTGGAAAACGGTTTTATAAATGAGCTTTGTATTAAAAATAGAGTTAAAATCATCTTTGTGTAAGAGTTTGAATAGTTACTACTAGTATAGAAACCTTTGTATTTGAAAGTGACAAATCACAAAAATGATTGTAAAAACAATCAATCACCAAAGATTCACATTCGATGACGTGAATCAAAAACATAGAAATCGATATCAAATCCATCAAATGGATATTCCCAAAAGTCCAAGGAAAGAAGTCATCAAAGTCGATAACAAGTGATAACAACTATCCGGATCAACAAAAATCGATTAAAATAGGAAATCCACACAAAACAACCTTAATAGGCAAAAATAAACATTTCCAGACGTCTGGTTTGGAATCCAGACGTCTGGATTTGTTTTCTGAAAAATAGTTCAGAAAGCCACCCAGGCGTTTGGAATTATCAAAACAGACGTCTGAGCCATGTCCAGATGTCTGGTTTTGAATCCAGACGTCTGGTTTCATTCTCTAGAAATTATCCAGAGAACCCCCAGACGTTTGAAACTTCAAGTCAGACGTTTGAGACTGATCCAGACGTCTGATCTTTAATTTCAGACGTCTGGAAATAGTCTCTGACTTTTTTTATATATTTTACGTGCATATAATTTTGCTCCAGGTCGCTTGGACTTGGTCACCAGACGTCTGGTCACCTGGTCTGGGCAACATTTTGCCTAGGACAAAGTTGTAACAACCCGCATATTTGTCGATTTTATATTTAAATATTTTATCGTCAGTCGGATTTTAGTCTGAAAAGCTACTTTTTGCATACGGTCAAATTAGGACTCGAAACCACCTCCATTGAGTTCAAAATGACGTTTGCGATCTTTTTAAATATAAACTTTGATATGTTTGGAGAAAGTGGAATTTTCGTCACTTTTTGCTTTGGACTTTTGGTTTGGGCTGAACCACTTCTAAGTCAGTCCCAACCCCTTCTCCTCTTCATTAATTCTTTCTTCATTTTCCTAACACTTAAAGCTTCTTCAAAAATGGTGGAGGGAATGGGAAATTAAAACTCCAAAGCTCTTGTTCATTTGCAAATCCAACAACTAACTCCAAATTCAAAGTGAAGACATTGGATTCAAGCTTTTGGTTGATTCTTCCATCACTTTTAAGCTGCTCCATCATCAATTTCATGAAAAAGGTGAGATGTTTATCTCACATTCTTGCCTATAACTGTCATTGGATTGTTGGGAATGATTCCCTATCACTTGTGCACATGCATTTGCATTTGGTTTGGATCGAATTGGTGAAAAACTCCAAATTTCGTGTGTTTTAGCATTTGCCTGGCATTAGGTCGTTCTACCGAAAAGTCGCACTGAGCATAGCTCGTTTCCGGCCTTAATTCGCTCGCATGAGTTAGGTCGTTCGTACGAGTTAGGTCGTAGGTCACATACGGCATATAGGTCGTAACTCTTTAGGTCGCTTGGCCAAGAGTGTTCCACACTAGGTCGCATGCCTAGCTCAATTTCTTAAGTCGCGCACACTTTAGGTCGCGTACCACCTTAGGTCGCGTACCACTTAGGTCGCGTACCACTTAGGTCGCACCATTAGGTCGTTAGGTCGCATGACCTCAATGTTGTTAGGTCGCCTGACCTTAATTTCTTTAGGTCGCCTGACCTTAATTTCTTTAGGTCGTTAGACCTTATTCCCTTTAGGTCGCGAGTCTCTTTTCCTTAAGTCGTTAGACCTTATTTTCCTTAGGTCGTTAGGCCATGCTTCACTTAGGTTGTTGGACGTTATATCCCTTAGGTCGCTCGACCTCACAATCCCTTAGGTCGCTCGACCTCACAACTCCTTAGGTCGCGCCACCATTAGGTCGTTCACCTCTAAGTCTCTCGGCCATTAGGTCGTTCCACTACTTAGGTTGCACCCTTTTAGGTCGGCCATGCTAGCTCAGCACTAGCTCGTTTCACCTAGGTCGCTCGGCATGATATGCCTTTAGGTCGTTCGACCTGTTTCCACGTTAGGTTGCTCGATCCTTTTTCTTAGCTCGATTATGAGTTAGGTCGCTCGACCTGTCTTCCCCTTAGGTCGCACGCCCCTGTAACTGTTTAGCTTGGCCAAGAGTTAGGTCGTAACTTGTTGGTTTTAGGTCGCAACTCCCTGGTTCTAGGTCGTGATTCCTGGAGCGCTACTTTGTTAGGCCGCGACTCACTCCTAGCTCGCCATTTAAAGTTATGCATGTGATGTGCTGCATCGTATTACCACTTTGATGGATTCATACTGATTTCTTTGGACTTTACTCACGTCTTCGAATGTGAATTTTGTGATTCGATTTGTTTCAACAATCGTTTTTGTGGTTTGTCACTTTAAAAATATGAAGGTTTCAATACTAGTAGTAAATATCAAAACTCTTTTATCAAAGCGATTTCAACACTATTTTATTACAAAACTCTTTTTCTCAAACCGTTTTCCAATCTACTAGTATATATAAACCTTTACCTCACTCGTACGAGAAATCTAATTAAACGACTTAGTAAAACGAGTGGTATGAAACGCTTGCGTTCACTTCATCGGTTAATTCTTGGACTTGTTCGATTGAACCCTTTTGTGACAATTTCCTAGTGAAGATCTACAGTTTGTTCGTAAATATTTAAGTTAAGCAAGTGGTTATGGGACATGAAGCTAAACTCATATATTTACTAGCTTGGTGTGATTGACACTTCTTGATGATCATGACGATCATTTTTGTGATTTGATTTAGACTAGCAATTGTGCGATGTATCTTTGTCTACGAGGGAGACTAAACCTCGTTTGTGTGATGTTTCTACATCACGTATGTGGGGTAGCGCCCCACGGTCTTCGGGCCATTCTTGTGGAGCTTCGGCTTAAAAATTAATGGTTAGCTACCATGAGATATCGTCTCGTCTTGTGTTACACGTGTTGGTGAGTTTTCATACTCCCGTTTTGTGATAGGCCTCCCCCTTCTTGTGATTTCTGGATTTCTTGTGATGATTTCTGGAATTTTGTGCTTCACCAATTTTCGTGATTTCCATTGATAAGTTTTATCAATTTTTGTGCATTGGTGAATTTGTGTGTCAATGACTTGTTATGAATACAAGTTTAGGGTATGATACCCTATTTTATCTTTGAGAAGATTCTTGTGATATTGATTAATCTCATGTTGATTTTCAATTACATACTTATAGTAGTATGCCGCTATGGTTATTACATGTTCATGCCATGTCTTTTATTTTATACCATATCATCTGATATTTATAGCTAGACTGATCCGTTTATTATTTTCTTATAAATAATACTCGGGTCAGATCGAGATGTTACAGGTGCTTCTACTTTACTTCTCTTCTGGATTATTCTGACTTTTGGCTAACTACTTAGATTAGTAGTTTTTGGATGTACACATTTGAGATATAGACTCTATGTTGTGTACTTATTCTTTTGTATAGCACGTGTTGCTATTCTTTTGTATTATCGTGGATCTTTCTGACCACTACTCTGATGTACACTTTCATGTGTTATATATATATTCATATCTTTTTCCGCCTTTGTGATATGGATGTCTGTGACTGATTTATGTTATGTTTACTTCTATGTTCATTTCCGAAGAATCATATATAGCCACTGTGTGATAGCTTTGAGTTTGTATCGGTATGTCGGATTTCCTCCTTAAATGAAATGCATGCTATACTACCCGACATATCGGTGCTCTCACAAAGAAGTTACATGGATGGTCGCTCCTCAACAGCCTTATTCTCCGTGCTAGTTGACAGCATTACACCGTAGTGTTCTTGGCTAGCGTGGGTATAGAGGTGGGCGTCACAGCTTGGTATCAAAGCCAAACTTCGGAACAATGTAGAATAACTTAACAAGGATCATCGTCCTAAGTCCAACTTAGGAGTCGTGCCTTAGGATTTAATTCGAGTCTTCGTACCGATTTATCCTATTTCCTTTTATGTATCCTTGTTCTATCTATCAAGATTTGCTTGATATTTAATTGGAGAATAACTTTTCTTCTTTTCTCTTCCTTAAAGAAGAGAATGTCTAGACCAGGCCGTCCCAGAGCTGGACCATCTACTGTTACTCCTCAGGATGGAGTTTTTATGACTACTCAACAGCTTCTTGATTTAGTAAAGAATGCTCAGGCAGCTGGCCCTAATCAGGAACCTACTCATCCCAAGTCTGGATTTGCACGCTTGTGCAACGATTATACCAACTTGGGTGGGAAACCATTCAAAGGTTCCGAAACTATTATCGAGGTCCAGGCTTGGTTAAGAACATGCGATCGAATCTTTTCTCGCATGAATCTTATCGATCTTCACCGTGTTCAGGTGGCCTCCAGTATGCTCCAAGAAAGAGCATTGGATTGGTACGAACTTCTTATTTCTGAAATTAATGAAGCGGATCTCACCTGGGAGCAATTCCGAGAACGCTTCGAATTAAAATTCGTACCAGAAGCAGAGAAGCTAACATTGGCTCATCGTTTTATAGACCTTGTTCAAGGTGAATCCTCTGTGATAGATTATGTCGCATCCTTCGAGTCACTGTCTAAATATAGGGTTGAATACATCAACACCCCATTGAAGAAGAACCAAAGATTTGTCTATGGCTTGAATAAAAATCTTAAGAAGCCATTACTTATAAAATTGGAAGTTTCTTTTGACCAGCTCATTGATATCGCTCTTCGTCTTGAAGAGGCGGATAAGGAAAGTGATGTTGAAGTTTTGGGTGCCAAACCAAACTTCAACAACAAGAAGAGGCCAAACAAATTCAAAGGTCCTTATCCTAACAAAAAGGGGAAACCTGCACCTCCAACAGCGAAGACTTCTACCCCTAGTAGCGGGCAATGCTATAACTGTGGTTCTAAGGACCATTTTGCGAACAAGTGTTCGAAGCCGCGTTCTTGTCGCTATTGTAAGAGCCCGGATCATTATATACATTTATGCCCCAGGCTTCAGGGAAAGAAGGAGGGAAAGCTTAATGTGGCTCAAGCCCCTGGCAACACATCTCGTGGTCAAGGTATGTCTCATTCTGTCCTTGATGGCATTATTATATTTCGTGGTCAACCTATTAGAGTTCCCTTTTATACGGGTGCATCTCATTCTTTTATATCAAAGGAACTTGTAGACACTCTTTCTTTAAGTGTTGTTGCTTTAATGACTTCTTTAAGAATTGCAAATCCGGTTGGTGGATCCGCAACTCTTAGTTTGCTTTGTAAAGATGTGGAGATTATTTTGTGTGATTTTCCTTTCCTAGCCGATTTGCATATCATGCATTACTTAGGCTTTGGAATGATTTTGGGTATGGATTGGCTTAACCGTTATGAAGCTCATATCCTATGTCCTGAGCGGACTATTTATCTCCGACATCCGTAATCTGTTAATCAGATTTTTATTATTCTTAAAGATTCAGATTCCGCTTTGGTTGCATCTTTATATTCTTTAAATCCTCGTGATGATGACAATGATGATGAGGAGGATGTCATTTCTCTTATTCGCGTCGTTCGTGAATTTTCCGACATATTTGAGCCCGTCTTAGGATTACCACCTAAGCGAGCAATTGATTTCAAAATTAATCTTATACCTGGAGCTCAACCTATTACCCGTCCTCCTTATCGCATGTCCAATAAGGAGAATGAAGAGATGCGCAAACAGCTATCCGAATTAGAGACGAAGCAATTTATTCGCTCTAGTTCCTTGCCTTGGGGAGCTTCAGCTATTTTCGTAAATAAGTCTGATGGTACACTTAGGCTTTGCGTCGACTACCGCAAGCTTAATGATCTAACTATTAATAATAAATATCCTTTTCCTCGGATTGATGATCTATTCGATCAGCTTAGTGGTGCTAGAGTCTTTTCACAATTGGACTTGGCTACCGGTTTCCATCAGCTTCGTATTGCAGAGGATAGTATTCCTTTGATTTCGTTCCATACACGTTGTAACGACCCAGAATTTTGGACCATTCGCATCCATTATAAGTGTATAGGAAGACACTCATGCCGGAGTTGAATTGCTCAAAATACCGCGTTGTTAATTTAAATTTGGCAAAACTGAGCATATACAGTAAATAAATAATCACAGATCACAGACACAGAGTAATAAGTGTAGCGGAATTAAAAGAGATAGTAGTTCATGAAGCTACTATATGAATATATATAAAATACATCAGAGTTTACAATAGAAGAATAATACGATACATCAAATACAAATCAGAATACATCACTGGAATCATCGAATACTGAAAGCAGAATAGATGGCTGGATCTTCAAGCAAAGCTCCAACTCCAAAGGCGAGTCTCGAATACTGGTACACTCAGTCTGACCCGAGCGTAAAGCAAAAACAAAAAACACTCGAGTCAGGATTAACATTCTTATATCAATAAATCCAACTCAAGTGAAATAGCAATTGAAATACAAGTAACTCAAAGGATGTTTGGAATAACCATCCTTTAAGGATCCGTCAAACTATCTACTAGGTAGTAATGTACGCTAAGTAGATAATGTCTATCAGTAATAATAAGATATCAAAATAGCGTTAAGTCATGGCCCATTCCACCCTTAACACATTTTTATTCCCAAAAGCATATACAAGACCGTAGTTTCCCCAAAACCGGAAGTCACCAAAGGGCAATCCATATACTAAAGGTACAAATCAAAATCGTAGTGGTCGCGCATAAATGGAATACAAGTATGACAAGGCACATGAGGCAATACCCAAGGTAGTGATACTACCGTTCGCCTGATCCGGACTGGTGAGAACGCAACGCCGCAACGCCCGCAACACCGTGAAACAACACTCCTAAAATCAAGGGTGCACCAATCGACAACAAGTATAAGTAGTTCGAAGAAGTGTGTCCACTTGAGGTAGCTAATCCTCCATTGGCCCGGCACAGCTCCTGTTTTAGTCATTTCCAATTTGACACAAGTGTCAAGGCTATCCATTATCGTTCTCTTTCTTCAGTCAACACGTACATCATTCCAACCACTTCATTCTGGATCATCGCTCCGCGCATAGTTATTAAAGTGGTCTCGGTTCAGATAGAGAGTATATCCATTACCGATCCCGGTCTCTTTAATAACTTTCGTAATTATTACACCGATTGGTCGTTTATTTATTTCAAAACCAAATCAATTTCAATTTCAATTGAATTTTGTAAATCAACATTTCATTTGTCTTTCAAAACCAATTTCCAATAATTTACGTTTCAAAACTTCCAAATTACCATTTCAAAATCTTATAATTCAATTTCAATCTTTATATTGAAAACAATTCAAATATTGATTCAAGTTCGTACAAAAGTTTCATTTCGAAATCATTAGAATCAATTTAGTTTTAACACTCAAATCAATTTACATTCATTTATCGATTTCATTCAATATTCGTTAAGTAAATTTGTCATTCAAAACAATTTCTATTAAATTTCCAATTCATTAAATCAATTTCTTAAGTTCAACTCCATTATATCAAAACTTACAATTTTGAATTAAATTAAATTCGTCAAATCAATTTCTTTAAATTTCAAGTCTTACGTTAATTCCAATAAATCCCATTTTCTTCTTGTTAAAGAAATTCAATTTTCACTTATTTACTTATTTGAATAATTTCCCAAAACTTAATTAATAAAGAAAACTCAATTTCAATTATTTACGAAGTAAATTCACTTATTCAAAAGTTAAATTTTCTTAATTAAAAATCCAATTCAATTTAATCATTAAATAATTCAATCTTATTTAATTATTAAATAATTCAAAACTTAATTATTAAATAATTTCAAAGTTTAATAATTTCAAACTTAATTCAATCATTTCTCAAATTAAACAACATTGTTTCATCAATTTCATTTTTAATATTTGTTTCAGATTATTAAATATTAACATTTTCTTTCATTAAAAATTCAAATTTCACTTCATTTCAAAACCATATTATTTATTCAAATAAAATCTTCATTTTATTTTTAAATCAAATTATTGACCAATCGGGTTTTTATTTAATTTCCTATCCTAGGTCAAAGTTCAATTGGGTATTTATCATTTCAATCCGATTCCAATTCAATTCAAAAATCAAAGTATAACAAAGTGAACTTGCAGTGTGATAACTGGGATGGTGTCAAAGTAAATAAACAAGCAATAACAACAATCAATAACAATCCAATAATCAATTCAAATAATCCCGAAATAACCGTATTAATTCGCATTGTTATTTGTACGAATTAATATAATTATCTCTAGAATCTACACTATCATTTCACATAGATTAAAGATTATTATATTATGGTTTTCACTTGTCATTCAATTTCAAATTTTTACACTACAACAATTAATCCAATATACGTCGATGGTTCAAAGTGTAATTATCACTATTCTACAAGTCAATTAATTTACAATTAAAAGGGGTCATATTATACAAATGTCATTTAATCAAATTTAACACATATATCAAATCTAACTATCCTACGTCAATTTCAATTTCAAATTATTTATCACTTACAACATTAACAAATTTAACGTCCAATTGTAAACATCAAACAATCAATCATTTAACAACCAAACTGGATTATCATTGCATATATATCAGATAATGGTGTCAGATGTCACAGGTGAACTGATACAGGTAATAACAGTGTAAATATCTAACAGCAGCATATTTCAATTGTCGTTTCAATTGAAATCAAATTTAATAAATAAAAGAACGTTAATCGTGAGTGAGTGCTCACCTTTCGAGGCTATAGAGAATAGACGACGAATTGAGTAATGGATCCGAGCATGAATTCCAAATCAAAGCTAGATGGATACGGACTCGACGGACAAGCTGATAGATAAGGATCGATGAAAAGAAAATCAGTCAATTAAGATGTACGGAAAATGTATTTATATTACTATTATTTTATAAAATCAAGGTTTAATCTTAAGACAAATATAAAAATAGAATATATAAATCATTATTCTTAAGACACATACATTTAAAGGTGATATATACAAATTATATTTAAACTCATCATTTAAAATCCATATAAACGGATAAACGTTATAGTATATACATATAATATCCCTTTCCATAATTATCGTAAATACATATACATCCAGACGTCAGTATAAATTATATTTTAAAACAACAGATTGTATAACATTGCAGCACTATGTATATATAACTATACTTTGTTTATTCAGTTCAAAACCTTGCTAAACTCATTTATCTGCATTCGTACATATCTAAAAGATAAACTACAGATATATAGCTATAGATATTAGCTCAAATATAAACTTTTTGTAATCAAACTTGTATAAAGCATATACTTGTATAATAGGTACCTAGAATATAAGCTATCATTAAACATGTACGACAACGTAGACATATGTATGACGTGTGAACACATTTCTATATTTTAAAATGCAACTGTATAAACTTATATATATAACTAACCCATAAATAAACAACAAAGCCTAAATACACACTCAACTAACCATATAGCAGGTGTACGCATATGAATATGTTCTGTCACACATATAGAACTTCAAAATATACTAACTGTATAAATATTTATATAGAAATAAACTATCCTCTAACTTACTGTTATTATTAATATTAACATCTATATACTTATATATATACATAAAATTTAATAGACTAAAAAAAATATACCTTACAAACAAAATCGAATGAACCCAGCATAACAGCAGCACCTTAACCTTCCCACTGCATCCGATGCATCATCCAATCGAAGACTCGACTTCGGCTAGCTTCCCATCGCCAGAGCGCTCTGCCCCTCCACGAACCATGATGTCGCGACCTCGAGAAGGTTCCATTCGTCGAGCTCGATACCTCCCTGACGCCGCTGCGCGAGAGCGCCTCCTTTGATTTATGCTCGCACGCCATTTTTTTTTTAAAAAAAAAAATCGAATAAACTTGATTTGTGATTTAGGTTTTGAAGGTCTGGAGAATAAAAATGAAAAGGATACGGTTTCGTGAATTAAAATTTGGGAAGGAAGTGTAGTCGCTTGCGTGTGTGGTGGGCGATGGAATAGGAGGCGGGTGGCTGATGATAGTCATGGCGGAAGCATGAGTTTCAACAGTTTTAAAATTTAAAAATTCAAAGTGAAAATATATGGAAGTGGCCATGAATTAGAAAGCTGGAGGAAGTAAATGAAAATGAGAGGTCAGTAGAGAACAGAAGAAGTAAAGTATACGGGATGAAAATGAATGGCCGACCTGGATTCCAAGGTGAACGTTGGAATAACAAAACGGTTGAATTCTGTGTATTATTAATTGTTAGTTACTGATAGCTTTATCTCTATGAATAACGAAGGGACGTAGGAAAACAAACGGGTTTAAAAACGAGTACCGATACAGCTAACCGTTTTACGGATCCCGTTGTGTATCGAACTTCAAAACACAGAAACGAATATACCGCAGAGACTAGTACGACGAGCCGATCAAAACAGTATACAAATATTAGTGGTATGATTGAATTATAAAAATTCGAATATTTTTTTTATAGCGGAAAATGCAAGAAAAACGCTGAAAAATAAGATCGACGGAGCCAAAGATGTCCGAATTTGGAAAAACGACAAACTGACATCTTGCTCAGAAGATGGTTTTGAATTTTCCTATGTAAAAATATTTAGGTTTCGGAAATATTTTATTTTCATTGCTTTTTAACTGATTAAATTGAAGTGAATTTACACGCGAAATAAACTTCCATATTTTCGGACGAAAATTTACCAGTTGCTATGTTTAACTAGACGTATTCCAAATATTAAATTTATATTTCAAAATTTTATCGTTTAAAATTTCACAAAATTTCAACTAATTACGCTATTAAAACAGTTGAAATTTACGGGTCGTTACACTCTCCTCCACTCAAAACTTTTCGTCCCCGAAAAGGAACGAGGTAGGAGAATAGAAACAACTAGAAAGAAAATAGATTGGAAAACAAATAAAATAATTAATTTAAACCATACAGTTTCAAATTTTTAAATTAATTTATATTCAGTAATTTGATTTTATCCATTTGATATTTCTTAAGTTAAATCAAGCTTTAACTATTTCTAAATTGATTTTCTTATTACCCAATCATCTTTAATTAACAGTTTCAAAATTATAAATTTGAATAGTCTTTTATTATAATCATATTTTTCCAACAATTTAAATTCTTCTTTATTCCAAATTATTGTTAAGTTTATTTCACTTAATATATCTTATTACATATATTTAACCCGTATAAATTAATTTAAACCATAAAAGTTTCGATTTAAATTAATTTATATTTACTAATCGCTTTTAAATTCAAGGTATTTTCATAAGTTGATCAAATTTTAATTTATTAATTAACCTTCAAAACAAATTTATTAATTCTTTCAAAACAAATTTATTTCATTACTAACTGAGTTTTACTTATTATCCTATCTAACTCTATTAACATCTTTATAATTAAAATTTAGTGTATAACATTTATTATAAACACTCAAATTTTATTTATAAATTCAATTTATCTTATATATTATCCAATTACATATTCAACTTCTGAATGATTTAGGTAAGTTGTATTAGAGTGCAGTTGAACAATATACAAATAAAATTTTCCCAATTCAATTATTCAAGTTTAAATATTTATTCCAAATTTTGGTTTTATTTATAATTAAAATCATCTTTTAACAAAATTTAAGAATTAGATTTCCGATTAACTTTAAACAATTTAGAGATATATATAATATATTTATAACAAATCAAATTAAATTTTAAAATAAGATACCTATATATATATAAATCAAATTATATTGAAGAAATTCAAATCAAAATATTTTTTCAAACAAAACCGTAGCAAAGCTACAGAATAGTATCTCCACTTCGAAACTCGAAAATGAATGTCGATGATGCGGCCGCCATCACCGAAATTATTTTCCAGCGACAAAGAGAAGAGCACTTGATTAAACATCTAAAATTTCTATGAAATAATTTTATTCGAAAATACTTTAGATAATACATTTTAAAACCTTTAAAACCAAGGTTTGAAATTTTCGGAAATTAAATTCTCAAATTTTTTTGATTTAAATTCATTTTAATTTTACAAAATCAATTTATAAACCAAGTTTATTATTTCCATTTATTTTTATGTTGGAAAATCAATGGTTTGCAAAACAATAAATGATAATCAAATATTATCATTTCTGACAACAAATTCATTAATAATTTAATTTTAGAAAACTTATATTTATATATAATATAATCATTCAAAAATTTATTTTGTTTACCAAATTTGAAAACGATATTGTGTTAGCTTGCTCTGTTAAAGTGTTTTGGAAATCCTATCGATAGCGTTGATCAGACGAATCGATCGAAAACCCAAATCAACATTAGCAACTCAAACAACACAATAAAGAAAACATTTTAATATTAATTTACAAATACACTTCTTTGCTCGATGATACAGGAATGAATTTTCAAAATAAGGATAGGGATTCAAATTTTTTGTTGACTCAAATCAAAGAGAATTTTGATTCGAAAATACGTTTGAAACAGAAAATAAGATAATTCAATTATCACAATCGGGTTGGATAAGCTTATTTAATTCACGGGCAATTTTAACCGGATCGTCCGTAACTTCAAGAATAAGATCGATGCTGAATTCCGAGGTAAATCAACACTCGATCTCAAGAGATAGAATTCAGGTATAGCAGGGAATAGATAGCATCGTAAACCGAGGATACAGAAATCTCCGGTAAATCGATGCCTATTATAAAGGAGTTTCACCCCTTTACAAATCATTCGAAGTTTGGCGAGACCGCCGATTCACTATAAGGGTCATTCGAAGTGGAGTTATGTGATGCTCCAGAATTGAAAGGAGACGAATAGTGAGAGACACGAATGAAATTTGGAACCGTAGGGAACGTTCCAAAATTCAAAGAAATCGAGTCGAAAGAAAGAGATTGAACTCGAATGAGAGTGATTCTGTAAATACATTTACCCTATATGTTAAGTTTTGCCTAGAGCTACCAAAGCTCTGATACCAACTGTAACGACCCAGAATTTTGGACCATTCGCATCCATTATAAGTGTATAGGAAGACACTCATGCCGGAGTTGAATTGCTCAAAATACCGCGTTGTTAATTTAAATTTGGCAAAACTGAGCATATACAGTAAATAAATAATCACAGATCACAAACACAGAGTAATAAGTGCAGCAGAATTAAAAGAGATAGTAGTTCATGAAGCTACTATATGAATATATATAAAATACATCAGAGTTTACAACAGAAGAATAATACGATACATCAGATACAAATCAGAATACATCACTGGAATCATCGAATACTGAAAGCAGAATAGATGGCTGGATCTTCAAGCAAAGCTCCAACTCCAAAGGTGAGTCTCGAATACTGGTACACTCAGTCTGACCCGAGCGTAAAGAAAAAACACAAAACACTCGAGTTAGGATTAACATTCTTATATCAATAAATCCAACTCAAGTGAAATAGCAATTGAAATACAAGTAACTCAAAGGATGTTTGGAATAACCATCCTTTAAGGATCCGTCAAACTATCTACTAGGTAGTAATGTACGCTAAGTAGATAATGTCTATCAGTAATAATAAGATATCAAAATAGCGTTAAGTCATGGCCCATTCCACCCTTAACACATTTTTATTCCCAAAAGCATATACAAGACCGTAGTTTCCCCAAAACCGGAAGTCACCAGAGGGCAATCCATATACTAAAGGTACAAATCAAAATCGTAGTGGTCGCGCATAAATGGAATACAAGTATGACAAGGCACATGAGGCAATACCCAAGGTAGTGATACTACCGTTCGCCTGATCCGGACTGGTGAGAACGCAACGCCGCAGCGCCCGCAACACCGTGAAACAACACTCCCAAAATCAAGGGTGCACCAATCGACAACAAGTATAAGTAGTTCGAAGAAGTGTGTCCACTTGAGGTAGCTAATCCTCCATTGGCCCGGCACAGCTCCTGTTTTAGTCATTTCCAATTTGACGCAAGTGTCAAGGCTATCCATTATCGTTCTCTTTCTTCAGTCAACACGTACATCATTCCAACCACTTCATTCTGGATCATCACTCCGCGCATAGTTATTAAAGTGGTCTCGGTTCAGATAGAGAGTATATCCATTACCGATCCCGGTCTCTTTAATAACTTTCGTAATTATTACACCGATTGGTCGTTTATTTATTTCAAAACCAAATCAATTTCAATAGAATTTTATAAATCAACATTTCATTTGTCTTTCAAAACCAATTTCCAATAATTTACGTTTCAAAACTTCCAAATTACCATTTCAAAATCTTATAATTCAATTTCAATCTTTATATTGAAAACAATTCAAATATTGATTCAAGTTCGTACAAAAGTTTCATTTCGAAATCATTAGAATCAATTTAGTTTTAACATTCAAATCAATTTACATTCATTTATCGATTTCATTCAATATTCGTTAAGTAAATTTGTCATTCAAAACAATTTCTATTAAATTTCCAATTCATTAAATCAATTTCTTAAGTTCAACTCCATTATATCAAAACTTACAATTTTGAATTAAATTAAATTCGTCAAATCAATTTCTTTAAATTTCAAGTCTTACGTTAATTCCAATAAATCCCATTTTCTTCTTGTTAAAGAAATTCAATTTTCACTTATTTACTTATTTGAATAATTTCCCAAAACTTAATTAATAAAGAAAACTCAATTTCAATTATTTACGAAGTAAATTCACTTATTCAAAAGTTAAATTTTCTTAATTAAAAATCCAATTCAATTTAATCATTAAATAATTCAATCTTATTTAATTATTAAATAATTCAAAACTTAATTATTAAATAATTTCAAAGTTTAATAATTTCAAAATTAATTCAATCATTTCTCAAATTAAACAACATTGTTTCATCAATTTCATTTTTAATATTTGTTTCAGATTATTAAATATTAACATTTTCTTTCATTAAAAATTCAAATTTCACTTCATTTCAAAACCATATTATTTATTCAAATAAAATCTTCATTTTATTTTTAAATCAAATTATTGACCAATCGGGTTTTTATTTAATTTCCTATCCTAGGTCAAAGTTCAATTGGGTATTTATCATTTCAACCCGATTCCAATTCAATTCAAAAATCAAAGTATAACAAAGGGAACTTGCAGTGTGATAACTGGGATGGTGTCAAAGTAAATAAACAAGCAATAACAACAATCAATAACAATCCAATAATCAATTCAAATAATCCCGAAATAACCGTATTAATTCGCATTGTTATTTGTACGAATTAATATAATTATCTCTAGAATCTACACTATCATTTCACGTAGATTAAAGATTATTATATTATGGTTTTCACTTGTCATTCAATTTCAAATTTTTACACTACAACAATTAATCCAATATACGTCGATGGTTCAAAGTGTAATTATCACTATTCTACAAGTCAATTAATTTACAATTAAAAGGGGTCATATTATACAAATGTCATTTAATCAAATTTAACACATATATCAAATCTAACTATCCTACGTCAATTTCAATTTCAAATTATTTATCACTTACAACATTAACAAATTTAACGTCCAATTGTAAACATCAAACAATCAATCATTTAACAACCAAGCTGGATTATCATTGCATATATATCAGATAATGGTGTCAGATGTCACAGGTGAACTGATACAGGTAATAATAGTGTAAATATCTAACAGCAGCTTATTTCAATTGTCGTTTCAATTGAAATCAAATTTAATAAATAAAAGAACGTTAATCGTGAGTGAGTGCTCACCTTTCGAGGCTATAGAGAATAGACGACGAATTGAGTAATGGATTCGAGCATGAATTCCAAATCAAAGCTAGATGGATACGGACTCGACGGACAAGCTGATAGATAAGGATCGATGAAAAGAAAATCAGTCAATTAAGATGTACGGAAAATGTATTTATATTACTATTATTTTATAAAATCAAGGTTTAATCTTAAGACAAATATAAAAATAGAATATATAAATCATTATTCTTAAGACACATACATTTAAAGGTGATATATACAAATTATATTTAAACTCATCATTTAAAATCCATATAAACGGATAAACGTTATAGTATATACATATAATATCCCTTTCCATAATTATCGTAAATACATATACATCTAGACGTCAGTATAAATTATATTTTAAAACAACAGATTGTATAACATTGCAGCACTATGTATATATAATTATACTTTGCTTATTCAGTTCAAAACCTTGCTAAACTCATTTATCTGCATTCGTACACATCTAAAAGATAAACTACAGATATATAGCTATAGATATTAGCTCAAATATAAACTTTCTGTAATCAAACTTGTATAAAGCATATACTTGTATAATAGGTACCTAGAATATAAGCTATCATTAAACATGTACGACAACGTAGACATATGTATGACGTGTGAACACATTTCTATATTTTAAAATGCAACTGTATAAACTTATATATATAACTAACCCATAAATAAACAACAAAGCCTAAATACACACTCAACTAACCATATAGCAGGTGTACGCATATGAATATGTTCTGTCACACATATAGAACTTCAAAATATACTAACTGTATAAATATTTATATAGAAATAAACTATCCTCTAACTTACTGTTATTATTAATATTAACATCTATATACTTATATATATACGTAAAATTTAATAGACTAAAAAAAATACCTTACAAACAAAATCGAATGAACCCAGCATAACAGCAGCATCTTAACCTTCCCACTGCGTCCGATGCATCATCCAATCGAAGACTCGACTTCGGCTAGCTTCCCATCGCCAGAGCGCTCTGCCCCTCCACGAACCATTATGTCGCGACCTCGAGAAGGTTCCATTCGTCGAGCTCGATACCTCCCTGACGCCGCTGCGCGAGAGCGCCTCCTTTGATTTATGCTCGCACGCCATTTTTTTTTTAAAAAAAAATCGAATAAACTTGATTTGTGATTTAGGTTTTGAAGGTCAGGAGAATAAAAATGAAAAGGATACGGTTTCGTGAATTAAAATTTGGGAAGGAAGTGTAGTCGCTTGCGTGTGTGGTGGGCGATGGAATAGGAGGCGGGTGGCTGATGATAGTCATGGCGGAAGCATGAGTTTCAACAGTTTTAAAATTTAAAAATTCAAGTGAAAATATATGGAAGTGGCCATGAATTAGAAAGCTGGAGGAAGTAAATGAAAATGAGAGGTCAGTAGAGAATAGAAGAAGTAAAGTATACGGGATGAAAATGAATGGCCGACCTGGATTCCAAGGTGAACGTTGGAATAACAAAACGGTTTAATTCTGTGTATTATTAATTGTTAGTTACTGATAGCTTTATCTCTACGAATAACGAAGGGACGTAGGAAAACAAACGGGTTTAAAAACGAGTACCGATACAGCTAACCGTTTTACGGATCCCGTTGTGTATCGAACTTCAAAACACAGAAACGAATATACCGCAGAGACCAGTACGACGAGCCGATCAAAACAGTATACAAATATTAGTGGTATGATTGAATTATAAAAATTCGAATATTTTTTTTATAGCGGAAAATGCAAGAAAAACGCTGAAAAATAAGATCGACGGAGCCAAAGATGTCCGAATTTGGAAAAATGATAAACTGACATCTTGCTCAGAAGATGGTTTAGAATTTTCCTATGTAAAAATATTTAGGTTTCGGAAACATTTTATTTTCATCGCTTTTTAACTGATTAAATTGAAGTGAATTTACGCGCGAAATAAACTTCCATATTTTCGGACGAAAATTTACCAGTTGCTATGTTTAACTAGACGTATTCCAAATATTAAATTTATATTTCAAAATTTTATCATTTAAAATTTCACAAAATTTCAACTAATTACGCTATTAAAACAGTTGAAATTTACGGGTCGTTACACACGTTGTGGATCTTATGAATGGCTAGTTATGCCATTTGGTTTAACGAATGCTCCGGCTTATTTCGTTGACCTTATGAATCGAGTTTTCAAAGATTTCCTCGATCGATTTTTCCTCATCTTTATTGATGATATTCTTGTGTATTCTAAAACCGAGGAGGAACATGAAAAGCATCTTCGGATTGTATTGGAAACTCTTAGGAGCAATCAATTAAAGGCAAAATTTTCTAAATGCCACTTTTGGCAATCTAGTGTGAAGTTTCTCGGTCATATTATTTCCGAATCTGGAATATCAGTGGATCCTTCAAAGATTGAAGCGATTCAAAATTGGAAGAGACCGGAGAGCATGACTGAAATCCGTAGCTTTCTCGGATTGGCAGGTTATTACCGCCGCTTCATAAAAGACTTTTCTAAGATAGTCGTGCCTCTTACTGGCTTAACCAAGAAAGGTATTAAATTCATTTGGTTGGACAAATGTGAAACTTCTTTTCAGAAATTAAAAGGACTCCTTTCTGATGCTCCCATTCTTGTTATTCCCGAAGGGAACCAAGATTTTGTTGTTTATACCGATGCTAGTCGCGTTGGTTTAGGTGCCGTTCTTATGCAAAAAGAACGTGTTATTGCTTATGCTTCTAGGCAATTGAAGCCGGCTGAGACTAGATATGCCATACATGATTTAGAACTCGCGGCTATCGTTTTCGCCCTTCGAATTTGGCGACATTATCTTTTAGGAGAGAAATTTATACTTTACACCGATCATAAGTCTTTGAAATATTTATTCTCTCAAAAGGAACTTAATTTGCGTCAACAGCGTTGGCTCGAATTCCTTGCCTCTTATGATCTTGATATTCTTTATACTCCCGAAAAGGGAAATCGAGTTGTCGATGCACTTAGTCGCAAGCAACAAGCGATTGTTTCCATGATGATATCCGAATGGAAGGATCTTGAGGTTATATCCACTTGTGAAATTCGAGATCGCGTCTCCGATTTATGTTCATATCTTGTTTTATGTAGCCTTGAGGCTCATCCTTCTCTTTTTGACCGCATTCTTGAAGCTCAAAGGCTAGATCCTGAATTGGCTTTGCTTGGCCAAAATCTTAAGGATAAAACCGATATTGAAGGTTTGAAAGACTTTGAGATTGATTTTCATGGCGGCATTCGAAAATTTGGTAGACTTATAGTGCCAAATATTAGTGATCTTCGTAAAGATATTTTAGAAGATTCTCATCGTTCCAAATTTTCCATTCATCCCGGTAGTAGTAAAATGTACGCAGACATGAAACGACTTTATTACTGGGAGGGAATGAAATCTGATATTGCTAACTTTGTTAAGTGTTGCATGACTTGCCAACTTGTCAAGGCTGAACATCAAAGGCCCGGTGGGTTATTGCAACCATTGGAAATTCCAATTTGGAAGTGGGATCAAATTTCCATGGATTTTATTGATGGTCTTCCCCGTTCTCGTTCGGGTCATAATAGCTTATGGGTAATTGTAGATAGACTTACTAAATCCGCCCACTTTATTCCCGTTCGGTCAAACCGAACCGTTCCTCTTCTGGCCAAACTCTTTATCAAAGAAATTGTTAAATTGCATGGAGTTCCTACTTCCATTGTTAGTGATCGTGATCCATTGTTTACTAGTGGATTCTGGAAGAGTCTTCAAAAATCTTTGGGAACGAAGCTTAATTTTAGCACTGCTTATCACCCCCAGTTCGATGGACAAACTGAGCGTGTGAATCAAACACTTGAAGATCTTCTTCGTGCTTGTGTTCTTGACTTTGGTGGAATTTGGGAAGATCATATTTCACTTGTTGAATTTTCCTATAATAACAGCTTCCAATCTAGTATTGGTATGGCTCCTTTCGAGGCACTCTATGGAAGGCCATGCCGATCTCCTTCTTGTTGGCTTGAGGCTGGTGAGAAGCTGGTTTTAGGTCCAGATTTTATTCGGGATTCCACAAAGAAGATTGACCTTATTCGACATAGGATGAAAGAAGCCCAGAGTAGACAAAAATCCTATGCCGATAACCGAAGAAAGAAATTAGAATTTTCTGTTGGAGATCTTGTATTTATTCGTATTTCACCTATGAAGGGTGTTGTACGCTTCAGTCGATCGGGAAAATTAGCGCCTCGATATATTGGGCCATTTCCTATCACTGAATGTATTGGTTCTATGGCTTATCGCCTTTTATTACCGGCTCAATTTTCTGCTATTCATGACGTATTTCATGTTTCTCAATTACGGAAGTGCCTTCGGGATTCCGATTCTATTCTTGAGTCCGGTGTTGTGGAAGAGATTGAAGTTTCGCCTAATTTAACTTATGAGCAGCAACATATTCGAATTATTGCTTCGGAGGTCAAACGACTTCGAAATAAAGATGTTCCGCTTGTTAAAGTTCAATGGTCCTCAAATCTTAAGGATTGCTCTTGGGAATCTAGAGAATACATCGAGCGAACACATCCGGACTTACTTTCTCATGCTCCTTGAGGTTAACTTCTTATTTCAAATTTCTTTTGTGTTAATATGCTTTTATGGTTGTTACTTTTTATTTCCATCTTATATATTGCGAGGACGCAATTTCTTTAAGGAGGGGAGTCTGTAACAACCCGCATATTTGTCGATTTTATATTTAAATATTTTATTTAAATATTTTATCGTCAGTCGGATTTTAGTCTGAAAATCTACTATTTGCATACGGTCAAATTAGGACTCGAAACCACCTCCATTGAGTTCAAAATGACGTTTGCGATCTTTTTAAGTATAAACTTTGATATGTTTGGAGAAAGTGGAATTTTCGTCACTTTTTGCTTTGGACTTTTGGTTTGGGCTGAACCACTTCTAAGTCAGTCCCAACCCCTTCTCCTATTCATTAATTCCTTCTTCATTTTCCTAACACTTAAAGCTTCTTCAAAAATGGTGGAGGGAATGGGAAATTAAAACTCCAAAGCTCTTGTTCATTTGCAAATCCAACAACTAACTCCAAATTCAAAGTGAAGACATTGGATTCAAGCTTTTGGTTTATTCTTCCATCACTTTTAAGCTGCTCCATCGTCAATTTTGTGATAAAGGTGAGATTTTTATCTCATATTCTTGCCTATAACTATCATTGGATTGTTGGGAATGATTCCCTATCACTTGTGCACAGGCATTTGCATTTGGTTTGGATCGAATTGGTGAAAAACTCTAAATTTCGTGTGTTTTAGCATTTGCCTGGCATTAGGTCGTTCTACCGAAAAGTCGCACTGAGCATAGCTCGTTTCCGGCCTTAATTCGCTCGCATGAGTTAGGTCGTTCGTACGAGTTAGGTCGTAGGTCACATACGGCATATAGGTCGTAACTCTTTAGGTCGCTTGGCCAAGAGTGTTCCACACTAGGTCGCATGCCTAGCTCAATTTCTTAAGTCGCGCACACTTTAGGTCGCGTACCACCTTAGGTCGTGTACCACTTAGGTCGCACCATTAGGTCGTTAGGTCGCATGACCTCAATGCTGTTAGGTCGTCTGACCTTAATTTCTTTAGGTCGCCTGACCTTAATTTCTTTAGGTCGTTAGACCTTATTCCCTTTAGGTCGTGAGTCTTTAGGTCGCGAGTCTCTTTTCCTTAAGTCGTTAGACCTTATTTTCCTTAGGTCGTTAGGCCTTGCTTCACTTAGGTCGTTGGACCTTATATCCCTTAGGTCGCTCGACCTCACAATCACTTAGGTCGCTCGACCTCACAACTCCTTAGGTCGCGCCACCATTAGGTCGTTCACCTCTAAATCGCTCGGCCATTAGGTCGTTCCACTACTTAGGTCGCACCCTTTTAGGTCGGCCATGCTAGCTCAGCACTAGCTCGTTTCACCTAGGTCAGTCGACATGATATGCCTTTAGGTCGTTCGACCTGTTTCCACGTTAGGTCGCTCGATCCTTTTTCTTTGCTCGGTTATGAGTTAGGTCACTCGACCTGTCTTCCCCTTAGGTCGCACGCCCCTGTAACTGTTTAGCTTGGCCAAGAGTTAGGTCGTAACTTGTTGGTTTTAGGTCGCAACTCCCTGGTTCTAGGTCATGATTCCTGGAGCGCTACTTTGTTAGGCCGCGACTCACTCCTAGCTCGCCATTTAAAGTTATGCATGTGATGTGATGCATCGTATTACCACTTTGATGGATTCATACTGATTTCTTTGGACTTTACTCACGTCTTCGAATGTGAATTTTGTGATTCGATTTTTTTCAACAATCGTTTTTGTGGTTTGTCACTTTAAAAATATGAAGGTTTCAATACTAGTAGTAAATATCAAAACTCTTTTATAAAAGCAATTTCAACACTATTTTATTACAAAACTCTTTTTCTCAAACCGTTTTCCAATCTACTAGTATATACAAACCTTTACCTCACTCGTACGAGAAATCTAATTAAACGACCTAGTAAAATGAGTGGTATGAAACGCTTGCGTTCACTTCGTCGGTTAATTCTTGGACTTGTTCGATTGAACCCTTTTGTGACAATTTCCTAGTGAAGATCTACAGTTTGTTCGTAAATATTTAAGTTAAGCAAGTGGTTATGGGACATGAAGCTAAACTCATATATTTACTAGCTTGGTGTGATTGACACTTCTTTATGATCATGACGATCATTTTTGTGATTTGATTTAGACTAGCAATTGTGCGATGTCTCTTTGTCTACGAGGAAGACTAAACCCAGTTTATGTGATGTTTCTACATCACATATGTGTGGTAGCGCCCCATGGTCTTCGGGCCATTCTTGTGGAGCTTCGGCTCAAAAATTAATGGTTAGCTACCATGAGATAGCGTCTCGTCTTGTGTTACACGTATTGGTGAGTTTTCATACTCCCGTTTTATGATAGGCCTCCCCCTTCTTGTGATTTCTGGATTTCTTGTGATGATTTCTGAAATTTTGTGCTTCACCTATTTTCGTGATTTCCATTGATAAGTTTCATCAAATTTTGTGCATTGGTGAATTTGTGTGTCATTGACTTGTTATGAATACAAGTTTAGGGTATGATACCCTATTTTATCTTTGAGAAGATTCTTGTGATATTGATTAATCTCATGTTGATTTTCAATTACATACTTATAGTAGTATGCCGCTATGGTTATTACATGTTCATGCCATGTCTTTTATTGTATACCATATCATCTGATATTTATAGCTAGACTGATCCGTTTATTATTTTCTTATAAATAATACTCGGGTCAGACCGAGATGTTACAGGTGCTTCTGCTTGACTTCTGTTCTGGATTATTCTGACTTTTGGCTAACTACTTAGATTAGTAGTTTTTGGATGTACACATTTGAGATATAGACTCTATGTTGTGTACTTATTCTTTTGTATAGCACGTGTTGCTATTCTTTTGTATTATCGTGGATCTTTCTGACCACTACTCTGATGTACACTTTCATGTGTTATATATATATTCATATCTTTTTCCGCCTTTGTGATATGGATGTCTGTGACTGATTTATGTTATGTTTACTTCTATGTTCATTTCCGAAGAATCATATATAGCCACTGTGTGATAGCTTTGAGTTTGTATCGGTATGTCGGATTTCCTCCTTAAATGAAATGCATGCTATACTACCCGACATATCGGTGCTCGCACAAAGAAGTTACATCGATGGTCGCTCCTCAACAGCCTTATTCTCCGTGCTAGTTGACAGCATTACACCGTAGTGTTCTTGGCTAGCGTGGGTATTGAGGTGGGGCGTCACAAAAGTGGCCAAAACGTATCGGGAGCGAGCAGACGAGCAACGATGACTAAGGATTTATGCCAAGCGACAATCCGGCCTTATAGGCTCTTCGATACACCCCGAATATCAATGTCCAAACACCCATAGTAGGATTTTCATAAAATTGGACCAAACACCAAACTTTGGAAAAATTCACCAAATCAATTCAAATCAAAAGCAAATGAATATGCACAAATGTTAGGAATTCGTACTAACAACAATGATAGCTATAGACATAGATGTGAGTTAAAGAACTCACCTTTAAACCCAAGAACGAAGAAGGAGAAGCTTGAAAGCAAAGGAAGACCAATTACTCTTCAACTTCAACTCTAGAAACTCCAATCTAAGTCTAGAAGCAATAATTTCATAAATTAGGTTATAGGAAATCTCTGAAATTGGAGAGAGATTGAGATGGAGAAGAAGAAGGAGATGCTTACCAAAGCTTCTCTTTGATTTTGGAGCTAGAACTTGAATTTGCAAAGAAACTAGGGCTTAGGATTTTCTAATCTCTTTTCTCTTCCACCATTTTGCTTTAGCTAGAGAGTATTAGGAAAATGAGAGTGAATGAATGAACTTGAGTGGAGTTAGGGTATTAGATGAGTAATGAGCTGAAAACCCAAACCCAAAGCCCAACAGAAAAAATAGCAAAATTCACTCAACTCCAAACATATTGGTGTTTATACTCAAAATAGTTGTAAACGCCATTTTGGACTCAATGGAAGTGGTCTCGAGTCCCAATTCGACTATTTACAAAAAGTAGCTTTTCGGACTTTAATCCGATTAACGATGCTATATTTAAATAAAACATTTAAATATACAATCATAAAATATGCGGTTTGTTACAATTTATTTATAGAGATGGCAAATAGGCAGGATGGCTAACACGTGTCCCTTTGCCATCCCTTCATATGGTAGATACTTGGTAACCCTTATGTCTTCTGAAGTTCGGCATCTCTTTCGCTTGTAAAAGCTTGTCTTCATTCTAATGTTGTGTAATGACCCACCTTTTTGGACGGTTTAAATCGATAATAAACCACACATGTTAACTCAATCCATTCAAAAGGAAGGATTGTTAATGGGGTAAATAAGAAAATAAGAGAAAAGAAGGAAAAACAAAACCCAGAATCTCACCGCGGAATGACAAAATATAATAATAAAATAAACAGTTCATGAAGTTGTTTTACAAATAACATTTGATTACACTTTTACAATATATCAGAGTTATATATACAACAGGAATAATAATAAAATAAGGCGGTCGAACAACATGATGCAGTGGGATAAAGTAATAATATAATACTAAACTCCATCTTCGTCCTCCAGAATAATGTCTTCAACACTGAAAAACTCAGGCTGTCCCGAGCATAATGAAAAACAATACACTCGAGTCAGAACTTAAAAAATTCCCATGTAAGTCAAATCAATCTCAAATAAAATGTGAGTGCAATGGCTTCATAGATGTTATGGGATTTTCCATCTCCTATCAGGTGTACAACGTGAATATAATTATTTAAGAGATTTCAAATAATTCGAAGTACTAATTTTAATCACTTTAATTAAAATAAATCCAAAGTTTAAATTAAAACTTAAACCTTTCAAATAATTAAATTCCAATACATAATCCAAATTCAAGAAATTGTATGGGCATAAATCATTTCAACCCATAATTTAAATGTCTTAGTTATCCAATTCTTAAATGATTTAGATGACCATTTAAATGATGTCGATAATATACACAGTGATAACGGTGACTGTTGGGTGAGTTTCAGCCGAACCAACCCACTACCGAACCAACCTTCTCCAAGTGCCTGCCGAACCAGCCTTCTCCAAGTGCCTGCCGAACCAACCTTCTCTAAGTGCCTGCCGAACCAACTACCACCGGACCAAGACATTCCGAACCAAGCTCCTACCGGACCATCTACCACCGGACCAAGACATTCCGGACCAACACTACCAGGCCAGATCGCGTCAGCCCAAGCCCATCAGCAGCTGTATACATCCAAGACCCCTACCCCCAGCCTCACTCTATAAATAGAGGAGCAGGGGTACAACAATGGAGACAAGTTTGAGAGCTCAAGCACGGAGAGAACTTTCAAACAACTTTCAGATACTTGTATCAAAGTTTTGTACTTGTAATCTAAACAAGAAAAAGAGAAATAATATATAAAGTGGACGTAGGCACATTTTGGCTGAACCACTATAATTCTGCGTGTCTTTTACAGTTTAGTCCCTGCTTTTCACATATTTGCATAAATCACCCAAATCACTAAGAACAACATAAAATCAATTAAATCAAAAGACTTTGAGGTGTTTGTCCATTTTTTGTGCAAACATTTTTGGTGCTTTCACTGAGAATTGAACTCAGGGAGCTTCAGCTTCTTCCACTTAACATTCTTCCTAACAGCATAGTTCATTGCTTGGAAAGAATGACTCCCAAGCAGAAAAAAGATGTTAACTAAGGGAAAAACATAGCAACTAGCAGTCTTCCAGATCCATTGGTCACAGACCAGGTGAATCGTCCCCTTCCAGCAGCAGTACCAAATGAAGGATAGGCTAATCCGACCACTCCTGCCGCAGAACAGCCTGCGGCAATTACTAGGGCAGATCTAGACAGGGTTGTGGTTGAAGTAACTAACCGCTTCACGTCCCAGCAGGAAGCCTTGGTGGACCATCTCATGTCATGCTTAAGGGATGCTGAAGAGTCCAACCGCAACACTGAATCATGGGGTGAGTCCTAGTCTGGAGGATCTCAGAGGCAACAAAGATCTTCCCTCTTCGAAGGAGCTAACGGCAGAAGCAGCCATGGTAGGAGCCGAAATCGAGCACATCCCGAAGTTAGGCCTGAGGAAACGCTTGGAACCGAACCCAACGGGGGAGGTACCAGGCGGAGGTCAACTGTAGCTGAGCCGGTTGTACTGCCTAACTACGGAAACACCAGCGAGAGGGGCCGAGCTAGAGTCCAGCCCGAAGTTGGACCCGAGGAAGTGCTCAGATCAGAACCCAGCAGGGAAAGATCAAGGCAAGGGCCAACTGTAGCTGACCCTAGCATGCTCCTAGAAGACCAAAGGCAGCCACTGGAAAATGTGAGGAATGATAGACGATACCATCCCTATAGGTCATCTGGACGGAATCAATCCCACAGAACAGAACCAAACTCATTTCTATCTGCTCCAAATTCAGATGAAAGGATGGCACGCTTATTCAGAGAGTGCGTCCAACGGGAGCAAAGAGATCGAGTGATAGGCGCTAGGGTAACCAGCCCTTTCGCCCGCAATATCGAAATTGCTATCACACCCCGAGAATGGAAGATGCCAACAATGGAACCTTACAAAGGAACCTCTGACCCTATTGTACACTTACAGAGATACACACAGCATATGCTCATGAGTGGAGCAACGGAGGGAGTACTGTGCAAATGCTTTCCACTATTCTTAGCAGATCTAGCTACCTCCTGGTTCTGTCATTTACCCCAGGGGTCCATCAGCTCGTGGGAAATGTTGAAAGAAAAGTTTATCAGTCAGTTCCGCATTCATGTGGAACACCCCAAGGACGCTTATTCCTTATCCAGCATCAAACAGAAACCTGGAGAGAAACTGCAGCAATACCTAACCCGATTCAACGCCGCAGCGGCCGCAGTCCAAGATGCCGATGAGAAGCTTATCCTAATGGCCCTCTGTAGTGGTGTGCATCTGGATACAAAATTCGCTAGAAGGTTGATGAAAGAAAAACTAGCTACTTTACCCGATTTCTTCCATGAAGCCGGGAAATATACGAGGCTTGAAGATGCTGCCACTAAGGGGCAGTCAGGGTAACAAAACAAGGCGGCTCACGGCAACACGCCCGCTGCAGCAAAGGACATTCGAAGAAATGATTCTAGAGACAACGCTGGGGGCAAGAAGGGAGAAAAGCGCCTATATCGGCCAGGACCAAGGTTCGACACTTACACTCCTTTGAACGAAACCATTGAAAAAATCTTCCTTGCCACCCAGGACGAAGTTAGATACAAACGTCCACCATACAAGAAGGAATCAGATAACGCACAGAAATCGGTAAAGTTCTGCCGCTTCCACGAATCTCATGGGCATGATACCAATGAATGCCATCATCTCCGGGACTTGATTGAAGAACACATCAGAAGGAAAAGACTGGAACGCTATGTAAGAGGTCAGAACAGGACTCTAGCTCCTGCCAATGAGAACCCAAGGCTACCCTCACCAGAGATAGGCAGAGGAAATCGCAACACTAGCAGCTCTAGTCAAGAGAAGATAGTGGTCCATACCATCTCGAGAGGACCGCACATCGCCGACAGAAGCTGGAAAGAGATGGAAAGATATGGAAAGTCACTTAGAAACAATGAAGACTGTGTCTATTCGGTTATAGAAGAGCGCCACCCAAAGCGGAAAGGAAGTGATGACATCACATTCGGTAGGCGTGACCTAGAAGGAAGGCAATACCCTCACATGGATCCCATGGTTATCTCTGCCCAGCTTGGTCCCGCCGAAGTTTTCCGAATTCTAATAGACACTGGAAGCTCAGTAAATATCCTGTTCAAACATGCATTCGACAAAATGAAACTATCAATGAAGGATGTATCTCCCTGCAATAAACCACTACACGGTTTCACCGGAGATGCGAAGATGCCCCTCGGGCAACTGGATCTCTTTGTTGAAATTGGAAGCCATCCTCGCTCCGTTGTACGGAAACAGACGTTTGTGCTGATAGAAAACCACTCGGCCTACAACGCCTTCTTAGGAAGGCCAGCCTTGTCTGACTTCCAAATTGTCCTAGCCCCATGGTGCCTAAAGATGAAATTTCCAACGGACAATGGAGTAGGGGAAGTAGAAGGAGACCAGGACGTTGCTCGAGACTACTATGTGACTGAACTTCGCAACAACCACAGGAAGGATAAAGGGAAAAGTGTAGAGGTTGCCCTCTGCATAAAAAGTTTGGAAGCATAGCAACTAAAGAAAGCCCCTCCTCTTCGATATACCAGCGACCCTTTCAATGAATTAGACCCCAGGGACAAAGAGGAGGAGGCCACCGCCGAGCCTGCAGAGGATATGGAATTTGTATCTGTAGACAAGCATGACTCGAGTAGACTATTGAAAATCGGGTCCCAACTAAAAGCCGAGTTGAAGGAGCAACTCGTGGACTTTCTCCGCCACAACTTGGATGTATTCGCATGGTCTCATGCTGACATGACCGGAATCTCCCCTGACATAGCATGCCACGTACTAAACATTGATCCTACCAAGGCGCCCGTAAAACAAAGAAAGAGAAGTATGGGGGCAGAACGATCAGCAGCCCTCGATGAAGAAGTAAAGAATCTACTTGCCAATGACTTTATACGGGAAGCCAGCTACCCAGAGTGGATCGCCAGCCCGGTGCTGGTAAAGAAGGCTAATGGGAAGTGGCGAACATGCATTGACTTCTCCAACTTAAATGATGCCTGCCCGAAGGATTACTTCCCACTTCCCCGAATCGATCAACTTGTAGATAGCACAGCCGGACACGAGCTCTTATCCTTTATGGACGCGTACTCAGGATATAACCAAATTCCTATGCATACTCCCGATCAAGACCACACTAGTTTCATCACTGACTGGGGTTTGTACTGCTATAAGGTAATGCCTTTCGGACTTAAAAACGCAGGAGCCACCTACCAGCGCCTCGTCAACAAGATGTTTGCAGGGCTAATAGGAAAAACTATGGAAGTGTATGTGGATGACATACTGGTAAAGTCAAGGAAAGCCGACGATCACGTAAGCCACCTGGGCGAGATGTTTCAAGTACTTCGCCAGTATGGAATGAAGCTTAATCCTCTAAAATGCTCCTTCGAAGTATCATCAGGAAAGTTCTTGGGATTCATCGTCCATGCCAGAGGGATTGAAGCAAATCCTGAACAAGTCCGAGCTCTAAAAGATATCAAGATACCTTCCACTCGAAAGGAAATGCAAATCCTGAATGGGAAAGTGGCCGCCCTAAGCCGATTCAACTCTAAAGCAACGGACAAGTGCGTCCCCTTCTTCGAAGCTCTGAAGAAAGACAAAGGAAAGTTCGAATGGACTGATGAATGCTTAACCGCTTTCCTTGACTTAATCGAACACCTCCAGAAACCACCGGTACTCTCGACTCCAAGCAAAGGCGAAGAGTTATACCTATACCTTGCTGTGTCATCTCACGCCCTAAGCGCTGCTTTGGTAAGAGAAGACAACCGCACGCAGCGGCCAGTATACTTTGTAAGTAAGAGGTTGACGGGGGCAGAAGTCAGATATCCTAAACTTGAGAAGCTAGCATACTGTTTACTAATCACATCACGGAAACTGCGTCACTACTTCCAGTCCCATTCCATCAAAGTTCTGACCGATCAGCCACTGAGGCAGGTACTCCATCGTCCCAACACTTCTGGGCGACTACTTAAATGGTGCATCGAACTAAGTCAGTATGATATCACCTATCACCCTCGCACCGCCATCAAGGGACAAGCCATGGCCGATTTCATTGCAGAATTCACTACCAACGAAGGTAAGGAGCAATCGGAAATAGCAGAAGACATCAAGTGGAATCTCTTCGTGGATGGGGCGTCAAACGATCAAGGCTCGGGGGCAGGTGTGGTAATAGTCACTCCTAGGGGAAATAAGCTGCACTATGCTATAAGATTGGAGTTCGCTGCCACTAACAACGATGCAGAGTATGAAGCGGTGATAGCTGGATTAGAACTTGCCTTAGAAATCGGAGCCAATTCTTTGTGTCTTCATAGCGATTTTCAACTTATTGTTAATCAAATACTAGGAGAATTCCAGGCTCGAGAAGAACGACTCATGGCATATTTAAAGAAGACCAAGTTACTTCTCAATCGATTGGACCACTACTTAGTCAAACACATTCCTCGGGAGGAGAACCGAGAGGCCTACGAATTGGCGAAGCAAGCAAGCATGAGAGACGACACTATTTCCGGAGCAGTAGCCATCTCAAATCAACTAACCCCAAGTTTTGAGCAAGTGAACCTGATAGCTGCAACCGGAGAAGCAGTTTGGATGACTCCCATCCGAGACTACTTACAAAGCGGCACACTACCCAATGGGCGTAATGAAGTCAAGAAAATCTTGAGGAAAGTTCCCGCTACACAATACAAGAGGACATCCTCTATCGGCATGGATTCTCTAACCCCTTATTAAGGTGTGTCGCTGGAAGGGAAGCCAAGGAAATCTTATCCAACATCCATCAAAGAAGCTGCGAAGATCACACCGGAGGGCAAACTTTAGCAAAAAAGATACTCCGATATGGATATTTCTGGCCCACCTTAAGCAAGGACGCCTTAGATTTCGTCAAAAAATGTGATAGATGCCAGAAATTTGCTAAGATTCCGCGGCTACCAACAACTGAGATTACTCAAATGACCAGCCCTTGGCCCTTCGCAGTATGGGGAATTGACTTAATCGGCGAACTACCAATGGGACGAGGCGGGGCCAAATATGCTATAGTGGCAGTCGACTATTTCACCAAATGGGTGGAAGCAAAACCTCTGAATAAAGTATCTTCAGCAAAAGTTATTAACTTCTTGATCAAAAATGTTCTGTGCAGGTACGAAGTCCCATTCAAAATCATATCAGACAATGGACTTCAGTTTGACAGCGAGGAATTCGCCAACTGGTGCCGAGAGCACGGAATTCACAAAAGCTTCTCATCCGTAGCATATCCCCAGGCAAACGGAAAAGTCGAAGCCATCAACAAAATTCTGAAAACTCTAATAAAAAAGAAACTCGAAAAGTCAAAGGGCGCTTGGGTGGATGAACTCCCTACGGCACTGTGGGCCTATCGCACATCTTTCAGAACATCAACAGGGCATACTCCTTTCTCTTTGGCATACGGATCGGAGGCTATGCTCCCAGTTGAAACCATCATGCCTTCCCACCGTAGGATCCACTATAACCCAGAAGAGAACGAAGAACTCCTTCACATGTCTTTGGATCTAATTGAGGAGAGAGGAAATGATGCAGTCCTCAAAACAGCAGCCCACAAGCAAAAAGTGGCAGCACAATACAACTCCAGAGTCAAGCATCGTACCTTACAAGAAGGGGATCTTGTCCTCAAGCGAATCTTCCCTCGCCCCGGAGCACTAGATCCAATCTGGGATGGACCATATGTAATTCATAAAGATCTCCACAATGGAGCTTATATTTTGTCAACAGTGGACAGAGAGGTGTTCCAGAGGGCATGGAACATCCAACACCTCCGTCGATACTTTTCTTAACTTGTACTGCCCATATGAAGTGAATTAACAAAGAGAATCAGTGGACGTAGGCATTTTCATGCCGAACCACTTTAAAAAACCTTGTCTCTTTTTTAACTTGTCCCTTTATATCTTGGCTGCTTGTTAACTTTATCCTTTTCTGTTGAACAAAATCCTATGCATGTAGCATTTCCATTCAAAGCACTCCACAGCGCAACTTCACCCGGACAAGACCTAACAGGTACTATGTGAATCTATGCCCTCGCTAATGAGACACTTTTGCTCCGGCATCCCTCTGCTGCGGGTTAACTCATTGCTCGCGACGGCCCTTAAAGCCAATTGTAATGAGCCGATTATAAGCCACCGAGAAGGCCGACTATAGCCGAGGCAGCTCATTACGGCGTTCGGCTCGCCGACAACTGTGAACCGACTATAAGCCCCAACATAAGGTGTGGCCAGCTAGGGGCAGTTCACGGTTGACGATCGGCACCCACGCTAGCCGGCCACAGTAAATCGAATGATACCCACGATTACGGGCCATAATGGCCCGGGTAGTTACTGTGCGCGATCTCGGCTCCGATGTGTCTTAAGTGTGGCTGTGGTAAAAAAGAATTAACTCCCCGCGGAGGCGTAAGATGGGTGACAAATGTCTCCAAGACCCACAGCTAGGAAAAGTGACTACAAAGCCCGTTTGCCACGAACTTAAGCACATCGAAGGCCTTCCGTGATTGGAAGTTTTACTATTTCACATATTTCAATTTTATTTAAGAAACTTTTCTCCTATCCTCTGTAACAATCCCTGAAGTACAGGACACAGAACAGGAGACATTCACTAATGGAATCGGATGCTCACAGCAAGATACTAGACCGCATCCCATACTCGGTCACATAGGATATTCAAAGCTGCCATCTACAAGCAAAATATAAAGGGCGGTATTTCCTTCTTTCGTGTGTAAACACGTGACTATAATTTACTCACACCTCACGCTAACATTTGCAAGTCATGAAATTATGTTTTAAACAAGAACCTGACATCAAACACAATTTAACTACAAGAATATGCATAGCTATATTTCTCATACAACATGTCAAAATAGCAAAAACATTCAAAAGACAACAAAATCAGCTTAAGTTAAAGAATTACATGTCAAGAATAGTGTTGTTTATTACAAGTAGCATAATTACAACCTAAGAGTTACGTTACTGTTTTGAGACTAACATATACAACAATGTCAAGTCTACAAAAAGATATCCAGGTCTAATCAAGGAGCTGGCTGCGTCGGAGTCTTATCCTTATCCTGTTGCCCACCTGTCCAGTCAAGGAAAAAAATTCATTAGTGATAAGCAACCAAGTTAACAGGAGGACTGAAAAGAAAAAACTTACCAGCATCTACTCCTTGATCATCTTGACCATCATCCTCTACTTCCACACCTACCTCCTCGACGGCAAGTAACCACATGCCCTCCTTCACCGCCACTTTCTCCTCCTCAGTAAACCGAGCTGTGACCACGTCCATTCGGAAGGCCACACCACCCTCTTTATCTGCATCAGCCCTAGCCTCCTCCAGAGCCCGGAGATAAACCCTAGCCATGACCCGGGGATAATCATCCATCTAGGAGAGGTTCCCTGCTTCCAAGTACGGAAGTACATATCCTGGAGCATTTCGTCCATCATCCCCACGTTCTCCTCAAACTCCCTCGTCCGGGCCTCGAAAGCCGACAACCTTACAACGGCAGCATCTCTCTCCAATTGGTATTTCGAGCAGTCAGCCTGAAGGGATTTCCGCATCGCCTCCATCTCCTCCTTCAACTTGGCTTGAGCAAGCTCTGCGGCCTCAAGCCTCCCAGATAACTCCTCTATCTGCTCAAGATCCGCTTTCCGAACCTCATCCACCGTGGCAATGGGCATATCGATCCGTTCCTTGCAAATAGCCTCCATTTTCCGCAGTTCGGCCCGACTGGCCTCTTCCATAGTTTTCTTTAGTCGTCCGGAGGCGGCCTCGTGCTGAGAGATCTGGATGGCCTGATCGGCGAGTTGCTTGGCCTGGTCGGAAACCACTAACCGCAGTCTTATGTTGGCACTCCCAATTTCCTCCCCGGCCTTGACCAGTCGGGCATGATGCCCCATAAACTTCCTGGCCTCCTCGGCAACCCGGTCGATATTTGGCTTAGCTTCGTCCCCCATAGCGACAATCCGAGTAGTAAGAAAATCAAGGTCCAGGGACTTGGCCTCATCAAGCACCCTTACCATCGGATTGCGAGGAAGAAGGTGCTCACCAATAACCTCATCAAAAGAGATGTCATGAGATGCCGGGTCCAGGTCCGGATGACCCGCAAACGGATTGCGTACTACGCCAGGATGATCTATTAGGATGACGGTTGGATTCTCAGACGGATGGGGGGAGGGCATAAGCTCGGTATCCTCCTCTGTAATGTCGTGAATAGGCTAGAGTGGGGCCGGCGGTTCAAGAAGAGGTTCAGACGAAGATCGACTCTTCTTCCTCTTCTATATATCTTCTTCAATAACTCCGAGAAGAGGACGATAGCCGACTATGTCTCCCGGGCGGTTAGTAGAAGGCTTCGGCTTGGCGGAAGCTTTGAGGAGTTTGTATTGCTCAAGCCTGTGCCGAAGATCTGAGGTCTTGGCCGTTTTGCCCACTCCTGGAGTAAAAATCAAGTGTCACCAGTATGCATTGAGCCATCATTCGAGAATAAAAAAGAACAGAGGGAAATTCACCTTGAACCGCAGAGGTTGCCTTAGTAGAAGCGCTCCCGAAAGATATATCGATGCCGGTCCCAACTTTCCCAGCTTTCCTGGACTTCTCTGTTCCCTCCAAACCTTCGAAGGCTTGGCGGAAAGCGTCATCCATCCACTCTTGCATCTCGCCCACTCGCCCAGAAGACAAAGCCCCGACACCGTCGCCACCTCCAACGCCTTCTCCTCCATCTCCGCCTTGCTCCTCCTCCACATCTCCCTCCTCCAGAATATCTGGACATGTGCTGGGAGAGGGACCGTCAGACTTTTTGAGCTTCTTCCCCCCGGCAACCGGATGTTTCGGAAAGGGCCTCCTTTTGCTGTTCTTCGACTCGGCCCCTTCTTTAGCTTGGGCAGCCTTCTCCTCGGTCGTGTCCCTCTGCTTGACCACGGACTGCTGTGGAAGGATCAAGTTGTGCTCCAAAAGTGTAGCGTTCCTGATCAGGTAAGCAGCCGACCTATCTCTTCCAGTAATAGCTTCTATTTCTGCTGCCGTCTGAACCAGGCGATCATTCCCCACGACCGCTAAACCACCTGTCGCTAGCAAAAAATAAAAGCACATAAGAAGGAGCATTGCAACCAGAACGGGAATTAAAAATAAAGCTTTGACTTACATCTGGAGGTGAAGCACCGAATAGAAACGGAATCATCCCTGACAAAAAACCATTCCTTCTTGAACATGTTGTACTTGGAGTATAAATCCAGGACCGGCTTAAAGGATACGGCTGATTCCAAGCTGATGTAGGGAGACCCCTTCTTATAGCCTCTCAAGTTGTACAAATACCGGATCTCCCGGTTGGAAGGAGGATGCCCATATCTCCTCTGGAAGATGATGAAGAGACTCACCAGAATGGCATAGGAGTTGGGCTGAAGCTGGAATGGAGCTACCTTTAGATATGTGAGAAAGCTGACTACCCAGGCGTTGAGAGGCGGGATGGCACCACACATGCAATGGTATCTGCTGTAGGCAAAATATCCTTCGGGAGGATCATACGGCATCACTCCCGCATCCGGCAATAGCATGCGCGCTCGATCGATCCTGAAAGAGCGAGATATAACATCAAGTTGCTCGCCCTTGAGTGAGCTAGGGAAGCAATCAGGAGGCAAGCTCAGAAGTTCCTGAGGACCGTATCCATCTACCAATGATCTCGGGGTGGGCCCATGACGGGCAGATCCTGGCTGAGCTGGGGGCACTGAGGAAGGCTCTTCTCTGTCCTGAGATCTCTTCTTCTCCGATCGGGTTGCCACTTTGTGAGACATTTATCTGCGAACACAAGAGAGCACGTTGTTAGAACAAAGGATGCAGGAATATAAAACGGAAAGTTTTCATACTCATCCGGTATTGAGTCCACTCGGCATAAAGTTCATTCGGTACTAAAATTATGCTCACTCGGCAAAACAAAGAAAATCTCATTCGGAAATCAGACACGTCGTGGTTCATTCGGCATAAGGTCCAATCGGTATCAAATTTTTAGGTTCATTCGGTAAAACAAAGTAAATCCAAGAAGCCATTCGGCAATCACCTGATCTGGCGGTACGATTGATTCGGGAAATATGACTGATTCGGCAGGAAGTTCTGATTCGGCTATTTCATTCGATGGGAAATAACGGAAGCACTAGGCCCTTACTTATAGGCGAAGGTAAACCACCGGACCAACCGGTTCGGTACTAGAAATCAGATGGAAGCGTCAAAACTGGATAACCTAAAACAAAGCATGCCATGTGCATGCACATGCCCTACTTTGGGGGGCAAGTGTTGAGTGAGTTTCAGCCGAACCAACCCACTACCGAACCAAGTGCCTGCCGAACCAACCTTCTCCAAGTGCCTACCGAACCAACCTTCTCCAAGTGCCTGCCGAACCAACCTTCTCCAAGTGCCTGCCGAACCAACTACCACCGGACCAAGACATTTCGAACCAAGCTCCTACCGGACCATCTACCACCGGACCATCTACCACCGGACCAAGACATTCCGGACCAACACTGCCAGGCCAGATCGCGTCAGCCCAGGCCCATCAGCAGCTGTATACATCCAAGACCCCTACCCCCAGCCTCACTCTATAAATAGAGGGGCAGGGGTACAACAATGGGGACAAGTTTGAGAGCTCAAGCACGAAGAGAACTTTCAAACAACTTTCAGATACTTGTATCAAAGTTTTGTACTTGTAATCTAAACAAGAAAAAGAGAAATAATATATAAAGTGGACGTAGGCACATTTTGGCTGGACCACTATAATTCTGCGTGTCTTTTACAGTTTAGTCCCTGCTTTTCACATATTTTCATAAATCACCCAAATCACTAAGAACAACATAAAATCAATTAAATTAAACGACTTTGAGGTGTTTGTCCATTTTTTGTGCAAACAGTGACATATTAAAATAAATAAACAACCATACATCCAACATATCAATCAATAAGTATCCATTTCAAACAACATCCAAATCAACCAATATATTACAACAATTAATAGTTATCAATATCGAGGTTTTAACAATCAGTTAAATCCCAATATAAAATTAAATGTCAATTTAATTTAATGTAAATTCAGATTCAATATCAATTTAAATGTCAATTTAAACCAACAAACAACAATAATTTTTTTTATATATCTCATTATAAATTTTATTTAACTTGCAATGGAAATTTTAGTATTGTGTGAGTGGGTTGAATTACTCACCTTTTTAGCTTTCCTTCCTCTAATTAGGTACGGATCCGCCATTACTTTCTTTCTTTTAACTTTGATTTTCTTTCTTGTTTTTTGTTATATTTGAAGGTTATGCAGGAGACAGAGAAGTTTGTATAATCTAAATTTGAAGGACAAATTTTGAAAAGGCGAAGAAGAAGAAGAAATAATAATGTAGATCTGAAGAAATTTTTGTTTGGAAAAGAGAAGAAAATGAAGTAGAAGGAGGGAGGAAAAAGGGAGGTGAAGAAAGGTTAAACAAATTATATATATAATATAAAATCAAACTCAGGTTTGAAAAAATGTAGCTTCAGAGAAAAGAAGAAGGAACAACCGAAAATGAAGAAACAAAAAAAAAATGAGAAAAGATATGTGGTAGGTATTAAATAAAGAATGAAAGATACACATTTGAATTTTAAAAGACATGTTTACAATGCAAGCAAAAATTTGGTATAAAATTTCATAACGTGTGCTACCTCAAATAATTTCTTTAACAGGAATCATTTCAAGGCAAAGCTCACGCGTAAATAAATGAAACTCACAAAAAAACCAAAAGAGGCATGTATTAATAAAAGAAGTAATAGAAATAAATAAAAGAAAGGGGTGGTTGAGATCTGAGAAGATAAATAAATGAAAAGATTAATGAACGTGAATAGTGGAATATGAAATTCTAACAAATTTAAGACTATTTATTACACAAAGAAAATATAGAGCATTTAATTCAGTTTAGACAGACGTGATAGGTGAAAAGTTTTTTTTTATGAAGGGAAATGAATACATGCATGTGTGAATTGTGTATGTAAATAAATTCATGAATTAATGCACATACACATTTCATTCAAATGCAAAGTAATGTCTCATTATAATTCAATTTACGGCAAGAAGTGAAAGAACAAATGGAATGAAATATGCAAAAGAGAGAGGTCAATGAAAACGTGAGATGGCGGAAGAATAAAGTAAGGTAATAAATTAATGAGAATGGAAGAATTAGTATACTGCAAATAACTTTTGAAATTTAATTTTAAAACGTATATTCCCTTCAATACATTTCATTAACTCCAAATATACATATAAATATATATTAATTTAACCAAATTTTTTTTTCACACAATTAATAATATTGAACACACCAATTAACTTAATATTTCTCATTAAAATACTTATTATATTTTTTTAAAACAAAATGTTCGTTACTAATTAATTACAATTCACTTCTCTTTCTTATTCATGGAAAGATTTTAATTGCTATTAATTCCAATAATTAAATTTCAAAACATACGTTGATTACTGGGAAGATGGTTAATCCAATTGAGAAAATGAAAAGAAATAAAAGCTTTAAATTGTAATTCAAACATATCTATTAATATTATTGGTTACAAACATGAGTTAAAAATTTACTTACAAATAATTAATTTGGATGTTCATATTAAAAATGGAAAAAAGAAGAAAAGGAAACAGCTTTAGGTAAAGCACTTGAAAGGAGAAAACGAACAAATGAGAAACAAATGAAAAGAATGCGGAAATTATTAATTATAAATAAATCAAATGAAGCAACTATTAATTAATAAGAAACGAATGAGTAATCTAACAATTAAGTGGATGCTCAAATGAAACCTACATGAAGAACTTGAAAATGAAAAGAAAGAGAACGTGGATGTCACAATAAATGTAAAGTAAATGAAGGGACCACTTATATACTGTAAACAAATCTTTGGGATCCAAATTCCAAAACTTCCACCTATTAATTCATTTCAACATATCCAAATATACACATATTTATCATTTACTTCTCTATTAAAACATTCGTTTTACGTTAATATATGTCCACACTCCATTAACGCAATCAATCAATTAACAATCAATCAACCAATCAATCTATTCATTTATTTATGTTACTCAAACCAATTTTATTAATTAATAAATATATATCTATCTATGCATTATAAAATGATTTACTTTTTTTACTGTAACGGTCACATTAATGCAACAAATTTAAAAGTTTAACCATATATGAAATGGAAAAATAAATGTATGTGAACATGTGTAATTAATGTACAATTGTTAATAAAAGGTAATTTCTAATTCATGTAACAACATTTATAAAACCATGAACCCTCTGGTATATTTTAAAATTTGAATACTGATAAGTGTGTTTATATGTATATTATTCTAAAATCCAATTTTTCTTCCAAAACCATACTTATTCAAAATGAAAATTTTATTTTTATACGTCTCAAAACATGCAATTATCTTAATTAAAATGTTCATTCCATATTAACACAAAATGCAAGTTCCTATATTAACTCATTCATTACAGTTTCATTTATGTTTCCTTTTAATTGAAACATTTCAATTAATCAAATTCTAATTCATTTCATCACTAATTTCAAACAAATTCTAATTATAAAAAATTGTTTTCTTTTCATTTATACCACTTCAAACATGTTTTATAAAATTTCATATACAACAAAATTTACACACTATTTACAAAGTAAATGTTTTATCTTATTGAAAATCAACTTCTCCAAGATGCATTTCAAATAACAACTTATGTTATTCTTTCATTAAAGCATTCACTCCATCCTTTATTCAAATTCAATATTTATTATTCCGGTTAGAGACGAACATACAATTTCACCATTTATTACAACATTTGGTTTATTTACTTATTTGCAATTTATAACCAAATTTAACTTTACACTAATTTTAATCAATTGAAATTGCATTAAAATAGTTGTCAATTGCCTTAAATTAAGATTACTAACATTACATTCTAGTTATTTCTATCATTATTAAATCTTAAAATTTTAATTTTTTAGAATATTAAATTCCAAAACTTACTAATTAATAAATTTAATTATCGGAAATTTATGGGTCGTTACACTCTCCCCCACTCAAAACTTTTCGTCCTCGAAAAGGAAAAGAAGGAGTTAAGCAATTAATATATCTTATTCAAAGCATTAAATTTATAAACAGTTAATTTACATAATTAAATATTGAAATAAAATATATCAATTAATAACCAATTAAATCCTTCATATTCAAGTTAATAAAAGTGTGAAAATATCTTTACTTTTACAAAAAATTCTAAGTCCAAAAATTCACGGAAAATTTCGGCAGAGTCTCCTTTGTACGGAGATGTCCGGGAGAAATAATATTAGCAATAATAAACGTATATATATATATATCATATCTCGAAAATAAATATCGCAAACCATGGGAAAACAATAAAATATCGCTGTAGAACCGTAATCCGAAAACGTACCTATTTGTTGGGAAAGCAACTTTATTTATAAAACCAAAAGCAGTAACTATTGCTTCAATAAACCTGTATTTCACTTATATAATCCATAATAGTGAGAATTATGTATTAAAGAGACATTTAAGTTGATTCAATTTGCAAAAAAAGCAAATCAATATAAAACATAATCAAACAAACAATAGAACCATTTATGCAACCAAAGAATCCATCATACATCCATAGCAACCAAAACCAATGGTCTGTTTAGTTCGGAAACTTTTAATCATGCAAGGTGATAAATAAACTATCAAGTGTACCCTATGCACAATAGCCTTAGATAATTACGTAATAGATTAGTCATACAACCTCAAACAACTAGAAGTATTCTTTCCTAAACTTCCCATCAGCCAAACAACAAGAATTTTAAATTTATTTAAGTTTATTCGATTGGTTTTTTTTCATCATTTACCATTCATCATTTATTTATATAAAGATCAATCGCTTACATAATTTGGTTTCCATTAAAGATTTAAGTCATTAATGAATCATTTCAAAAAATATTACTTAAGCTTATACTGCCTTACTTAAGTTTATAACTTAATTATAAAAATTTAAGTTTTTGGTATTCACCCCTGAAGAGAAAAGAAATATTTTAATATATCTAAAAATTCAATTAAAACATTTAACCTCTTTCACTTAGTAAAAATATAAGATATATTTAAAACATCCTCATAGTATTATGCAAAGATTTTTCAAAAGTCTAAACAATGTTAGAAATTTATATCAAAACATTATAATAAGCTTTAAAATAAAGTTCCTTAAATCTGATAATTTATTAGACTCGTTATTTTTAAAATAAGTATAAACTCAAGATTATTAAACTGAAACTAATAGTATACTCAAATCTTACATTAAATTTCTAAATCAAAGTATAAAATTTCATATCTTCATAATTAATTTTACACACTTGTTTTAAAATGAATATTCAAATCATGGAAAACATTTATTACGGTTTAATACAAAATTCAAATAGTAAATAAACCAATAAATTTACTATTAGTACTTCGAAATCAAGTAAATATTTCAGACTATACTTTCAAAATAGAGATTCAAATTTATTTGTCAGGTATATTACTATAAATAAACTTCGCAAATCAATTTTTTTCCATTTATATCATATCTTTAAATTATACATTCAAAGAAACTTATATAAATTTTACTTCAAATATTCATTTGAAAACTTCATTTGCAAATCAATCATCTTTAATACTTTAATACTTTCTGGAAAAATTCATCTATAAAATTTCTTGCTTCATTTATAAATACCATTTAAATTTTTTAAATAACATCTTTATAAATATGTAAACTATTTGAAAACAATTATTTACATCATTTCTTATATTTAAAAAGGAGTTATTGAAAACCTTAAATCCATTATTTATAAATTTTATTAGTTTTAAATTTCAAAATACTTTTAAACATCATTATTAATAAATCAATAATCATTAACTTTAAATATGTTTTATTGAATTAATAATTTCTCACGATATTTACAATACTAATAATTAACTAATAAACCATGTTGTATATAAATAAACAATATTAGAAACATTTTAAAGTATTTAGAAAAGAAAAAAATGACCAAAATATCCTTTATATAATACTTTATCAAAATACTTTTATAACTCGATGTCTTAACAAGTTTATCATCGTTCTTGCAGACTCTGGTCATACGTTGATCAGGCGTAAGACTAGAAATCTCCAAGTGCTTAGTAGACCTGTTTCAACACCCAGTGAAAAATACTTAGAAACAGGTATGAGAAGTACCGCTCAAAATCTGATGTCAAACGATGATGTTACGATAGCAGTGGCCCATTGCTGATCCAGTATTTACGCAATGGACAAAAAACTTTCCAGAAGATCCTTCCACCTTTCAGATTCCAGAAAAATATTGTAGCCATTTCGTAAACAAGGGACCATCGACCCCTGCTGTGACGACCGCCCATGACCCCTACACCGAATCTAGAGATAGAGCGCTGTAAAGTGTGCCAGGCGACCATGGACGATTGTCAAGGTAAGATTAAAACAACAGGATCTATCGTATTACTCACAGCGCATGGACAAAATATAATAGAACATATGTATAGTGAAGCTTTACAGAATAAAATGACATCATATAAAACTCCATAATAGTTGAATACAAGCATCCACATAGTCAATACATCCAGCCTCACTACATAACTCTCAGAGAATACAAAACAGCGGAAAAATCCAGTACATATAAGAAGATAATATGCAACCCTCTAGCTCGTCTTCGATATCAGCATCGTGAGAAGAGAACAGCACCTGTCACCTGCTACCTAGTCTGCCCGTCCCAAAATGGACGAACAGCCCAAGGCAATAAGAATTAAAAACATAAAGCCTTGAGTCAGACAACAGTCTTAGTGAGCAGTAAATTAACTAACAACATACCAAAAGAGCATAAAGGAAAAGGAATAGGAATACAACCCTCCCACTCCAACCTCATTCTACAGTGATAGCCCCCAGACACACACTAAGCAGAAGCAAACATAGCAGAGCGTACAATTTAAAGTAAAGCAATTGTCACTCGAGTCAAGAGCGATGTTTTCCAAGTACAAATCCCAAGGTCTAAAACCAAGGTCAGATAAGCACCCAGGAAATACCGCTCTTGAGACCGAATGATGATACAACCAAACATCCATGACTCGGCTATCACTGTTATCATTGTTGCGATATCACCGTTAATTGAATGACCGGCACATTCTTTCAGCCGTCCGTCAAGGGCTAATGGTAACCCCGGTTCTAGACATAACTCCCGCACGTCATCGTGACCCGTGCCTAGGATTATCGAATCTACCCAGAGTACTCGACCATCAACTTAGTCTTTTGGGCGTCCCCATGTACTCTTGCTTAGAGCATGCTAGAACCTTCAACAACGATGAGATCTCAACCTCCTAGTCATCCTCCTCGACGACTATTGCCATACTAGCTCAAGCGCCTCTCGAGCATCCATTATCCTCAACTCGAATCATATCACCGAGTTATCAACATGCTTGGAATGATCCCGCCTGGATTCGACCAAGTCTTCATCATATGATTGCCTCGCTTCATAACATCCTCGCGAAGCTTCATCTCAACATCACATCATCAAATCTATGCATAAGAGCTTCATCATCCCGCTACATATGCCCCGAGCAGCTTTCCCAATCCAAGAGCCTTTCCTTTAGCTTTTGAATCACCTTTGGTCTAAATCTAATCATCAATCATCTAGTTCATAACAATCAATCAAATCAAACATCAATCCAAGCAATCAAGCATTCAAATATGATCTAAGTAGACAATTATAACAATAATGGCATTTTCGTAATTAAAGAGTTGAAAGTCCAATAAGCATGAAAACATGTATTATATCTCTACAAACTTGATGAATGAACTTGCATAGGTTAACATATGATAAAATGGATACAACATCATCATGAACAATGGATCTATATGGATCTACACATAGGATGAAGAAAATGCATGGAAATCTCTATTTTAACACCAAAACGAGCCAACAATCCGATATACTCCTTTGGATCCGTGTGAGAGATAATCACCACTCACCAAATCACCTAAACAATCCAAAAGATATCAACTTCAGATCTGGACAGCGAAGAACTAAGCTAGATCCGACAAGATCTCACTTCAAACGATGAAATCTCTCTTGAAAAGATGAAGATCTTCAATCTAAGCTCTTGAATCTTTAATCTTGATCTTCGATTTGGATGGATGGAAGCACTAGATTAGAGTGGAGAAAAGAAGTGAAGAAGTGTAGAAGTCGAGCTCTCAAAATGGCAGCACTTCGTCGCTTCAAAATCCGGATCCCAAAAAGTGAGAACAACCCCTCCTATTTATAGCTGAAAACTGCCTGAGTCGTAACTCGGCTATCTCCTTAAGTCGTTGCCGACCTAACATATGCCGACCTACGACCTAAAAACCCCCACGACTTAACAGAGCCTCCGACCTAACCCTTAGCCAACAACTCCGACCTAACAGATACGCGCGCCTCAACTCCTACGATCTAACACTTCTGCGCATACGACCTAACTATTAAGTCGACCTACGACTTAACACATACTTCGACCTAACACTTAGACGAAACCCAGCGACCTACGACTTAACAGGTTACGACCTAATTCCTTAAGCCTCCACGCGACCTAACACTTAGCCTAACTCCTAAGGTCGCCAACTTGTTAACTCCTTAGGTCCTTAGGTCGCCCACACTAGGTCGCTAACTCGGCAACTACTAGGTCGCTAACTCGGCAACTACTAGGTCGCTAACTCGGCAACTACTAGGTCGCTAACTCGGCAACTACTAGGTCGCTAACTCGGCAACTACTAGGTCGCTAACTCGGCAACTACTAGGTCGCTAACTCGGCAACTACTAGGTCGCTAACTCGGCAACTACTAGGTCGCTAACTCGGCAACTACTAGGTCGCTAACTCGGCAACTACTAGGTCGTTAACTCGCCCTGCCGACCTAATTACTTAACTAAATCCTAGGTTGCACAATTTTATAGGTCGCTCCAACTAACCCACGACCTAACACTAACTCGCAAGTCCTTAACTCGGTCACGACTTAGCTCTTAGGTCGTCCACGACCTAGGACTTAGACAAATTTCCCCAAAAATCTGAAATGACTTAAAAATGCAAAAATTCCAGATTTGACGAACTTTTCGATCCGTGAAAAAATACGGGTCGTTACATTCTCTCCCCCTTAGGAATTTCGCCCCCGAAATTCCAAGCAAACAAAGCAATCAAAGACTATTCTGTACGCCTACCATCCATAGCAATCAACAAACAATGCATCCAATTCTAACTTAGCGTACAGAATTCTAAAACTTAGAACAAGTTACAATATCGCGAGATGAGACGACACCTTAGGGCCATACCTTGAAGAGTTCAGGATGAGCTGCTTTCATCCTCTCTTCCACCTCCCACGTACAGTCGTTATCATCATCACTCCATTGTATCTTGAGCATCTTAACTACCTTCCTCCTAAGCTGTTTCGTGTCGGTTTCCACAACACGAAGTGGCTTACGAGGTCTTCTATCAACTGGATCAACTTCAAAGTCTTCATAGCTATCAGCAGAAACCACCGTACTCGAGTCGTGCACATACTTCCGTAGATATGATACGTGAAAAACATTGTGCACACTCGACATTTTCTCTGGTAACTCCAATCTGTAAGCGAGCTTTCCAATTCGCTCGATAATCGGGAATGGTCCAACAAATCTCGGAGTCAATTTTCCTTTCTTCCCGAATCGAATAACATTCTTCAGTGGAGAAATCTTCACAAAAACCATATCTCCAACGTCGAATTCCAAATCCTTACGACGTTTATCGGCATAACTTTTCTGACGGTCTTGGGCTGCCTTCATCCGTTGCCGAATGATCTCTATGCAATCCGAAGTCTGTCGAATCATCTCTGGCCCAAGCATCAGCTTTTCTCCAGTTTCCAACCAACATGTCGGAGAGTTACACGGTCTTCCATACAATGCCTCATATGGTGCCATACCAATGCTTGACTGGTAACTGTTGTTGTACGCAAACTCCACCAAATGAAGGTGATCTTCCCATGATCCTCCGAAATCCAAAACACAAGCTCTGAGGAGATCTTCCAAAACTCGGTTGACTCTCTCAGTCTGACCATCTGTTTGAGGGTGATAAGCTGTACTCAAACACAACTCGGTTCCCAAGACTTCCTGGAAGCTCTTCCAAAATCCACTAGTGAACAATGGGTCTCGATCGCTCACTATACTCTTCGGAACACCATGGAATCGAACTATCCACTTCACATACAACTCAGCCAACTTTGATGCAGTCCTAGTCGATCGAACAGGAATGAATCGTGCACTCTTAGTCAGACGATCCACAATGACCCAAATCCCTTCATTTCCCGTTCTGGTTCTAGGCAATCCATCAATAAAATCCATCGACACTTGTTCCCACTTCCATGTAGGAACTTCTAAGGGTTGAAGCAATCCACTTGGCTTCTTCTGTTCAGCCTTTACCAACTGACAGTTCATACACTTGGAAATGAAATCTCCAACATCCTTCTTCATGCCTTCCCAGTAGTAGGTTCTCTTCATATCCCGATACATCTTATTTCCACCTGGATGAATTGTCAACTTCGAGTGATGACTTTCCTTCAGAACTTCACTCCTCAATTCATCTATATCGGGAACCACTAGTCGTCCTTGCTTTCGAAGCCAACCTTCTCTATCGACCTCGAATCCTTTATCCTTTTCTGGCTCCAATCCAGATTCCAATTCACGGATAATCTTGACAAGCTTATCATCTCGCTTTTGACTCTCGCCAATCCTTTCCACAAGAGTCGGTCTTATCGATAAGTTTGCCAACATTTCAGGTTCCAATTCGCATCCAGGCCTGAAGTCAAATCCAGCTAAATACTCGAGACTCTTCCATTCAGAAAACATGGCTCCCAATCCTGCATGTCTTCGACTTAACGCATCAGCCACTGCGTTACCTTTTCCCGGAGTATAAGCTATACCAAAATCATACGATGCCAAAAACTCTAGCCAACGTTGCTGCCGAAGATTCAAATCCTTCTGGGAGAAAAGATACTTCAACGACTTATGATCCGTAAACAACTCGAATCGAACCCCCAACAGATAATGCCTCCACATCTTCAGAGCAAATACAATCGCCGCTAACTCCAAGTCATGAGTTGGGTAATTCCTTTCATGCGGCTTCAGTTGTCGACTGGCATACGCAACAACTTTATCCTTCTGCATCAGCACTGCTCCAAGTCCAGTACCACATGCATCGGTGTAAACCACCATCTCATCATTCCCACTTGGAATAGTCAAAACAGGAGCACTCGTCAATCGCTCTTTCATGATTCCGAAAGCTTGCTCACACTTAGCACCCCAACTGAACACTTGGTTCTTCTTCGTCAATCCTGTTAACGGTGCAGCTATCTTGGAGAAGTCTTTGATAAACCGTCGATAATATCCTGCTAATCCAAGAAAACTCCTCACATCAGATGCATTCTTAGGTCTAACCCAATCCTGGATTGCTGCCACCTTAGCGGGATCAACCGCTATTCCATTTCCAGAAATCACATGGCCTAAGAACCTCACTTCACTCTTCCAGAAGTGACACTTCGAAAACTTAGCCTTCAGCTGATGTTTCCGTAAGATCTCCAAAACAATACGCAAGTGCGTCTTGTGCTCTTCTTCCGTTCTGGAATAAATCAGAATATCATCCACGAACACAAGTACGAACTTGTTCAACTGATCTCTGAACACTCTATTCATAAGATCCACAAAATATGCTGGCGCGTTAGTCAATCCAAATGGCATTACCAGCCACTCAAAGAAACCGGATGGTGTCCTAAAAGCAGTCTTCGACACACTATCCTTTGCCACTCTCAACTGGTGAAATCCCGTTGCCAAATCCATCTGAGAAAACACCTTAGCTTCGTGAAGCTGATCAAACAAGTCATCTATTCTCGGTAATGGATACTTGTTCTTCTTAGTCACCTTATTCAGCTCACGATAATCGACGCACAATCTCAACGACCCATCTGCCTTGGTTGCAAACACAACTGGTGCACCCCACTCGGACACACTACGCCGAATGAATCCTTTCTGCAAAAGATCATCAACTTGCACCCTCAACTCCTGCTGCTCCCTAGGCGCCATCCGCCTAAGGGGCATCACAACAGGTCTGGCTCCTTCAACTAGATCTATACGAAACTCGATCTCTCTATGCGGCGGCAACCCTTTGACTTCGTCAAAGACATCCTCGAATCCATTAGCGATCGGTACTGATGACAGTCCATCCCGTGGAACAACTAGCGAATACATGAAGCTCATGAAGACGCCTTCTTCATGCTTACATCGTATCACAATCTTTCGCCCCTCCACATTCTCGACTGTCACTTCCAACTTTTCGCAATCAACCTTAGCCGCATACTTCCTAAGCCAGTCCATACCCAAGATAATTCCGAACCCCGTAAAGTTCATAACAAAGCAATCACAAACAAAAGAGCAACCATGACTCGACACAACTAGACCACGGCATAACATACACAAACAAGACGAACCCCCAACTGGATTAGTCACTACCAATGGCCTATCAACAATATCCGGCTTCAAACCTAACCGGCCTACTAGTTCATTACAAACAAATGAATGCGACGCTCCAGTATCAAACAAAACTCTAACTGGAACACCACATAGGAAAAGAGTACCTTGAACAACCACACTCTTTCCCTTTTCTTCAGCAGTAGGAGCTTTCGAAGACGACGGAACAGCTCCCAAAGCATAGGCTTGCACAATCTGCCTGTCCTTCCTTGGTTCTGGACAATTCTTCCTGAAATGCCCCGGCTTGTCACAGTTGTGACACTTCATCGGTGCCTTCGGATTCTTACAATCCTTAGAGAAATGGCCCTTCTGCTGACAATTGTAGCAAGTTACCTCGCCTTTCGGCTTCTTCTGGCCATCCTTACCCTTCTGCTGCTGCTGCTTCCTCTTCTGGTTTCCACCCTGCTGTGGTTTAGATTCTCCCTTGGTAACAGCAACAACAGGTCCTTCCTTAGGAAACAGACTCTCATGCCTAAGAGCTTTCTCCACAAGCTTCTCAAATGAATCGTCCAAATGATCCACCAACTGTCTCCCAAGATAACTATCCAAGCCGGTCACAAACTTCTCATTCTTCTGATAAGCAGATTCAATATACGACCGGGCATACTTGGACAAAGCTTCGAACTCAGAAACATACTCAAGAACAGATCTTCCACCCTGCTTGAGCTCTACAAACTTCTTGAACAGAACAGACTTCTGAGATGTAGAAATGAACTTAGCTTCAAATCTAGCTTGGAATTGCTCCCAAGTAATCTCTTCCTCCGCAGTATCGATGGTAATAGAATTCCACCAATCAGAGGCTCTCCCTTGAAGCTGCCTTGATGCCAACTTCCTCTTAGTTGCATCATCAATTCCCAAATCACCAAAGATCCTTCTACAAGCATCTATCCACCTCTGGACCTCAATGGTAGATTCTGTTCCCAAGAAAACCTTCCCTCCAAGAGCAGTATAATCCTTGCACAGCTTAGCAAAATCCACTGGTTTCGGAGTTTGGACTTGAACTCCAACATCAACTGCCGCCCCCGGAACTGGTATCCTTCTCATGATCGAAGTCATCATAGCTTCGAACATGGCTGCATAATCAGCAGTCTCTTCAGTAGCACGACCTCCCCTAGCAGCTGGTCTCCCTCTTCGACTCATTCTCAATATCTATAAGAAGGAATGATTAGAACATCTAGAGAATCAACTGCATAAAGGACTCAAATTCTACTAAGCCACTATATTATATATAGTAATCATCCATCAAAATACAATTACGTCTCTCATACGTAGTTACGACAGCGAGCGTTGGGTAAAATCGATTAACCAATGCTCTGATACCAAATGTGACGACCGCCCATGACCCCTACACCGAATCTAGAGATAGAGCGCTGTAAAGTGTGCCAGGCGACCATGGACGATTGTCAAGGTAAGATTAAAACAACAGGATCTATCGTATTACTCACAGCGCATGGACAAAATATAATAGAACATATGTATAGTGAAGCTTTACAGAATAAAATGACATCATATAAAACTCCATAATAGTTGAATACAAGCATCCACATAGTCAATACATCCAGCCTCACTACATAACTCTCAGAGAATACAAAACAGCGGAAAAATCCAGTACATATAAGAAGATAATATGCAACCCTCTAGCTCGTCTTCGATATCAGCATCGTGAGAAGAGAACAGCACCTGTCACCTGCTACCTAGTCTGCCCGTCCCAAAATGGACGAACAGCCCAAGGCAATAAGAATTAAAAACATAAAGCCTTGAGTCAGACAACAGTCTTAGTGAGCAGTAAATTAACTAACAACATACCAAAAGAGCATAAAGGAAAAGGAATAGGAATACAACCCTCCCACTCCAACCTCATTCTACAGTGATAGCCCCCAGACACACACTAAGCAGAAGCAAACATAGCAGAGCGTACAATTTAAAGTAAAGCAATTGTCACTCGAGTCAAGAGCGATGTTTTCCAAGTACAAATCCCAAGGTCTAAAACCAAGGTCAGATAAGCACCCAGGAAATACCGCTCTTGAGACCGAATGATGATACAACCAAACATCCATGACTCGGCTATCACTGTTATCATTGTTGCGATATCACCGTTAATTGAATGACCGGCACATTCTTTCAGCCGTCCGTCAAGGGCTAATGGTAACCCCGGTTCTAGACATAACTCCCGCACGTCATCGTGACCCGTGCCTAGGATTATCGAATCTACCCAGAGTACTCGACCATCAACTTAGTCTTTTGGGCGTCCCCATGTACTCTTGCTTAGAGCATGCTAGAACCTTCAACAACGATGAGATCTCAACCTCCTAGTCATCCTCCTCGACGACTATTGCCATACTAGCTCAAGCGCCTCTCGAGCATCCATTATCCTCAACTCGAATCATATCACCGAGTTATCAACATGCTTGGAATGATCCCGCCTGGATTCGACCAAGTCTTCATCATATGATTGCCTCGCTTCATAACATCCTCGCGAAGCTTCATCTCAACATCACATCATCAAATCTATGCATAAGAGCTTCATCATCCCGCTACATATGCCCCGAGCAGCTTTCCCAATCCAAGAGCCTTTCCTTTAGCTTTTGAATCACCTTTGGTCTAAATCTAATCATCAATCATCTAGTTCATAACAATCAATCAAATCAAACATCAATCCAAGCAATCAAGCATTCAAATATGATCTAAGTAGACAATTATAACAATAATGGCATTTTCGTAATTAAAGAGTTGAAAGTCCAATAAGCATGAAAACATGTATTATATCTCTACAAACTTGATGAATGAACTTGCATAGGTTAACATATGATAAAATGGATACAACATCATCATGAACAATGGATCTATATGGATCTACACATAGGATGAAGAAAATGCATGGAAATCTCTATTTTAACACCAAAACGAGCCAACAATCCGATATACTCCTTTGGATCCGTGTGAGAGATAATCACCACTCACCAAATCACCTAAACAATCCAAAAGATATCAACTTCAGATCTGGACAGCGAAGAACTAAGCTAGATCCGACAAGATCTCACTTCAAACGATGAAATCTCTCTTGAAAAGATGAAGATCTTCAATCTAAGCTCTTGAATCTTTAATCTTGATCTTCGATTTGGATGGATGGAAGCACTAGATTAGAGTGGAGAAAAGAAGTGAAGAAGTGTAGAAGTCGAGCTCTCAAAATGGCAGCACTTCGTCGCTTCAAAATCCGGATCCCAAAAAGTGAGAACAACCCCTCCTATTTATAGCTGAAAACTGCCTGAGTCGTAACTCGGCTATCTCCTTAAGTCGTTGCCGACCTAACATATGCCGACCTACGACCTAAAAACCCCCACGACTTAACAGAGCCTCCGACCTAACCCTTAGCCAACAACTCCGACCTAACAGATACGCGCGCCTCAACTCCTACGATCTAACACTTCTGCGCATACGACCTAACTATTAAGTCGACCTACGACTTAACACATACTTCGACCTAACACTTAGACGAAACCCAGCGACCTACGACTTAACAGGTTACGACCTAATTCCTTAAGCCTCCACGCGACCTAACACTTAGCCTAACTCCTAAGGTCGCCAACTTGTTAACTCCTTAGGTCCTTAGGTCGCCCACACTAGGTCGCTAACTCGGCAACTACTAGGTCGCTAACTCGGCAACTACTAGGTCGCTAACTCGGCAACTACTAGGTCGCTAACTCGGCAACTACTAGGTCGCTAACTCGGCAACTACTAGGTCGCTAACTCGGCAACTACTAGGTCGCTAACTCGGCAACTACTAGGTCGCTAACTCGGCAACTACTAGGTCGCTAACTCGGCAACTACTAGGTCGCTAACTCGGCAACTACTAGGTCGTTAACTCGCCCTGCCGACCTAATTACTTAACTAAATCCTAGGTTGCACAATTTTATAGGTCGCTCCAACTAACCCACGACCTAACACTAACTCGCAAGTCCTTAACTCGGTCACGACTTAGCTCTTAGGTCGTCCACGACCTAGGACTTAGACAAATTTCCCCAAAAATCTGAAATGACTTAAAAATGCAAAAATTCCAGATTTGACGAACTTTTCGATCCGTGAAAAAATACGGGTCGTTACACCTGCTGTAGTGGTAACTGCTGATTCAATGATTTACGCAATGGATGCACTTCCTTCCCGGAAGATCCATAAACAACAGATCCCAGGATCGAAAGCGCCTCCATTGGGTAAACTAAACAAGCATCTACCTTGGAAAAAAAATCGAGGAACTCTTGAGTTTAATGGACAACCATATCAGTTCGAATCCATTTCTGAATTCACCAAGTATATTTGGGTTTATCGGTCGAATCCATTCCTGGATTCCCCAAGTCCATCTGGGTCGAAGCATATCATACTATACTTCTTCACGGAGGGTACTTCCCCGTACCTCTTACTTCAAAATATAACATACCATATATAGTACCCTTTCAAAATCATAGCTTTAAATATCGCACTTATATAAATTCCATTATATATAAGATTTCATTTTCAGATAAAGTACTTTCCAAAATCAATAGTCTCGAATATATCAAATCATTCTTATATAAATTCTGTTCTATATAAGATTTATCTCTTTAGATCGAATACCTTCCAAAATCAATAATCTTCAAAATCACCATATACTTATATAAATTCAATCTTATAAGAATCAAATTTTCCCAAAAATAGCCATATGGGATTGAACATCTTTGCTTTATAAAAGGTTTTGAATTTAGAATAGTTTTGTATATATATAATAGTTTGTAATAGTTTGTATATAAAATAGTTTGAAAAATAGTTTGTAAATAAAATAGTTCATAAAATAGTTTGTAAAATAGTTTGTAACATAGTTTGTAAATAAAATAGTTTGTAAAATAGTTTGTATATAAATAGAATAAACTAGTTTGTATAAGAAAAATAAAAGAAAATAGTTTTGTAAAATGGTTTTAAATTAATAGTAGTTTTGCATAAAAGAAAATTTCCAATTAAATTAAAAAGAATATCCAACCCAACAACTTTCAATTTCAACGTCAAAGCATATAAATAATATTAGAACATAAGATGTACATATGTCTTCATTTTGCAAAATCACATTCGATCGCTCGCTCGATCACACAAGTTCGCTTTCGAACTAGTATTGTTCATTCGACTTCCCAAATGCGGATTTCGATAAGGTTTCTTGACTAGAACCATCATTCTCCTTGCATATCCATACACTATGATAGAGAATTTTAGAATCAAATCAAAAATCCATATCAAATATTCTCCATTAAGAATCGAATGAAAAATCCTAATACGAAATGGTGTAATTCACCTCGAACTTGTGTACTCAAATCCGGATCAAATTAATTATGCGAATAAAATAATATATGTACAACTTATGTACTTATTCCAATTTGTTTTATCCCCATTTCATTTTGATTTAAATTCATTATTAATCTCATTGATTAACATAAATATCACTTCATACTTTAATATTTGTTTCATAGAATTTCTCCATTTAATATAAAACATTAATATATTCATTCTCATAACATTGCTTGTATTTCTCTTCATTTTTAAACTAAATTCAATTTCACATGTAAAATTTCTCATTTAATACTACATTTATTGCAACATCCATTTATTTCATAAAAAATTTACAAATCATGAATTTATTTAAAGTCATTTCACTTTTAGTTCATATTTGTTTATCCAATTAGTTTTCACTTACATTTCAAATTTATATATGCCACATTTCATAAATTTAATTAAGTTCATAACACTTTTTTTAAATCTCATTTACAGCTTTTCCTTAATCACAATTTCGAATTAAACATGCCAAGGCTCAAAGTTCACACTTGTATATTATTACATTACATGCCAATAATGTATACAACAATTTTATTCATTTACTAACATAGACACAACAAATTTAACCTTGTTTCACTTGCTTTCAATTTAAGGTTACCAAATTCAACTACATAATTCAACAAAATTTCTACATTTCAACTCATATATTAATTCAAAAGTTTCGAATATCCAAATATCTAGATATTCCATTTTATTTCAATAGTTGAAACTACCAATCAACAAACAACAATAGTCACAACCAAACATTTCAATTTCATAACCAAATATCCTAATTATTCATTTTATTCTCTTTAATACACCATTACTAAACTAGTGTTTAGTCCATAAATTAAATCAACAATAATTAGCCAATGCTTATAAACTGACTAAATACAACAAATCAACAATAAATGATAATAATTAAATATTACCATTTCACAAATCAAACACATTACAAATAACTATATTAGTTATAAAATTTTCCTTTATATATAACATATAATATTAGGAAAATTATTTCATTTCAAAACTTATATAAAACATTTTTATAACACTAACAAATACGTGCTCTCATATACACACACACACACACACAGACTCATTATAGGATATTACTACCCTATCTCTAATGAGTTAACCCCAACAGGCAAAGTTATGTCTAAACCAAAGCTCTGATACCAACTGTAATGGCCCACCTTTTTGGACGGTTTAAATCGATAATAAACCACACATGTCAACTCAAACCATTTGTAATAACCCGGATTTTTGAAACATCTGTTAATTGATAATTAACTGGATTGAATTAATAAAATGCTGATTTATAAGTGAACAAATAAAATTCTGATAATTAAAAATATCTGAATTATATATAAATGGATGTGAGTTATAATAAATGCTGGATTTTAAATATCTGAAAATAATAACTCTTATAGTAAATCAATAAATATATATATATATAAATAGATATATGTAAACTCTATAATGATGGAAATCTTAAGTATATACATATATAAATCCATTGTGAAAATATATGCTCAGTAAACATATTAATATAATAATTTGACAATAATAATTTAATAATCTTCTTTATAATATTAAAATATTCTCTATATACATTGTGAATAGGAAGTTTTGGGTTGAATTTAAAATAATAATTTTCAAAAGCTATTTCCAGTTAAAATTTAAAATTTTAAAACTCTAGAGATAAATATTTATTAATTAAAAATATGATAGTTAGATAGGATTCAATAAAAAGGGTATTATACTTTCTTTTTAAATTACACATGAACTAAATATAGTTTGTATAAAAAAAAAATATATATATAAAAACAATAAAACATAAATTAATAAAAAACATAAGAAAATATATAAAATATTGGTTTTGACATTTGTGAGCTAGGAGTAACATGCAAAGACAAGTGGCATTTGTTTCTTTTAATTGAGAATTTTTTTGAGAAGAAGGCTGTATTCAGCTCAATCTCTTCTTTCTTTCATCTTCTAAAATCTAAAATTAAAAAGAAAAACTAGATCAAAACAATTACAACAACTTCCAGCTTTTAACCTGAGTAAAAGCAAGCTCAATAGATTCAAGTTCAAACTCAACATAAAGAAGATCAGTTCCAAATCAAGTGTTGTTTCCAGATCAATTCAAAGTTTGCTATTTCAAAATCAAGAGCATTTCCAGTTTTCTATTTCAAAAGGGCTGCTCTGTTCAAACAAAATATACGGTGAGTAAATTTTTTTTTTAAAAACAGTTTTAACAAATCTATAGTTGAATTTATTACTGCATGAGGAATTTGCTATGGTGTTGAATAATGGTTTATATGAATACTGTTGTATATCCATGGTTGAGAGTATGGAATGTTGGGTATAGATGAAACTGTTTCTGTACATCACTGTATAATTACAGAGGTTGTTCTTCTTAATGAAAGATGCAAAAATCTTTCAAATCTAAGCCTTATTTGAACTTAATATGTAAATGAAAATTGTTTGTTAACGTTTGATGGTAATTCTAAAAATAGTTTGTGTAATTCTAGTTTACTAATAATTTTAAAAATAAGAATAACAGTAAAAAAATTACTGTTATACAAGATAGATCAAAAATCTTGATTTAAAATTTGGATTATACGAATAAATCAGGGGGTAAAAATCATGATTTTTAGTTTGACGAATTATGAGAATTTGGGTTTTGTTAAATTTGGGAACTTTTGTGAATTGCCAATGATCAAATACACAATTCGAGTTGAAATCTTGGGCGAGGCATGCTTTTGTATCAAGGATGTGGGGAAAAATACTGTTGAATTTTTCCTATGGCCAATTTGTTTGGGAACGATCGAAATAGGGTTTTAGGTTGCTTACGTTTAGGTTGAACTGTAGTGGCATTCGCGACTTGGTTGTTCGACCGGAGGTGATCGCGACGTGGAGGAAACATGCTTGGGACGTGAACGAAGAGGTGGCCGAAGTTCCAGAGACTCCGGTGGTCGGCATGGGTGATGCGAGGAAGTTTTTCTGGTGAGGTTGGGTTTCCAGGTGATGGGTTTTTAGCTCGATTTTGTTTTCGTACGAATCGAGGAAGATGGGTTGGTCGATCGTGATATCGTGGTGGAAGACGACTTGCTGGAGGCCTGATCGGAGTTAGTCGACGATTAGGGGTGGTGTGCACGTACACGAGCACATTCGCGTGCATCAGGAAAGTTGGAATTGGGGAAGAAGCTAAAGTTAAGGTTTCGTTCGGGGAAAATCGAGTTTTACTCGAAGCAGGATGTTACGTGGGTGTGACGTGAGTGTTACTTCGAGTTTCTGATGGTTTTACTCGAGAGCTGCTTCGGGTTTTCTATGGTTTGCTCGGGCTTGAATAATAGCAGGCTTAAAGAATTTACAGGGAAATATTTCGAAGTTTTTAAAATCAAAGAAATTTATAGGGTAGTGTTTCTAAGTTTTTAAAACAAAAGTAAAACAAGTTTTTCTGTAAAACTAAATTGTTTCAAGAATATAAGTTTAAATAAGTTTTTATATTAAGTAGATAAGTTTTAAAAAGGTTGAATAAGTGGGTATTAATAAATGAGGTTTGTTTAAAAATTTATTAAATAACTTTGGAAAGTTTATTTAATATGATTTTTAATGATAAATAAGAAGTTAATTAAGATAATTACTTTTTTTTGAAAGTAATTAAATGGAAGTAATTAAGAATTAATTACTTAAGTGTAATTTATTTAAATATGGATTAATTGAGGTAATTAATTAAAGAATAATTAATTAATGGAAGTAATTAAAGGATCATTTATTTATTAATTAATTACTTAATGGGATTGATTAAAGTTTAATTTTTATAAATGGTTAAGGTTAATTCGTTTATATAATTAATTAAAGGCTAATTATTTAATGTAATTAAAAAGAAATTAATCAAGAATGATTGATAAAAAGGGGTAAGTAAAGAATAATTACTTATTGTAATTAAGGAATAATAAATCAAGGAGGATTAATTAAGATAAATAATTAAGAAATGATTAATTAATTTATAATTAATTAATGTTAAGTAAGATGGATTAAGGTAATCCAAGTAATTAAAGGTTAGTAATTAATTTAATTAGAGATTAATTAAATTAATTAAGAATGAATTGACTTGTTATGGATTGGTTGAATGATATTAGATGCCTTGGATTAGTTGATATATCTGATATGTGATTGTGATATGAGATGTTTTGGATGAATTGTGATAATGTAAGTTATCTATCTGTGATAGATTTGTTATATGAATATGATATCCTGAATTTAAATTAAATTGTTTAACTGAAAAATCTTGGTTTAAAGGATGACTTTTGATTCGAAGAGGCCGGGGTCGGGTATCAGAAATATACCCGAAACCACTTCGATTTGTAATCTATAATTCTTTATAGATTTGTTTTGTAAATCGAATAGGCTGGAATGAAATAAATCGAGTAATCTGGATTATTGGAACTAAGTAACGATACTTAGATATTATTTTGTGAAATAAATTGTTTGAATATAATAAGTAAGAACTCGTAGAAGATACGAGTTACCCTGATTTTATATAAGATCTATGGATTGAAATTTCATGTTAGATGAGTTACTCACGCTGGTTTCCAGCCTGACTCGGGTGTTACTTTGATGTAATGCTCGGGTCAGACCGAGTATTACAGAATTTCAGGTAAGGACGTTCTGGAGCTCAGGAGTCGAGCTGGATGGCAGGAACGTATGGAGTGTTTCTATTGTGTTATATTAATGTATATCTGAGACTTGATAATTGTGTATATCCAGTGTCTGTATAAATGTGTAACTCTGATGTATTAAAATGTAATCGACAGATATAATATTGTTTTGTAAACTGTTATTATTTATTATTATATTTTATCCGCTGCGAATGTGAGATGTTGATGTTTCTGTTCTTCTTCTTCTTCTTCTATCTCTTTCTTTTTCATAACAATTCGGAATTTTCGGAGTCGAAAATTCCGGGTCGTTACATTTGGTATCAGAGCAAGGGTTAAGCGAGAACCTTGGCTCTGTTAGGGTTTACTCATTAAGGATAGGGTCAATTGTACCCTAGAATGAGTTGAGTGTATATATATATGAGAGAACGTACTTGTTATTTTTCTATATAAAGATTTTAAATGGTTTAAAAGGTAAATGATTTTATATAAAATTATATTTGATATATAAAGCAATATTTCTATTAAGATAATTGGTTGTTAAATTATTGAATTAAATATAAGTAGTAATATTAATACAACCAAATTTAAATTAAATGAAGATAAGTTTGAAATGAATTCAAACTGAAATTAAAATCTTGAATTTGTAGAAGTGTTATCAGAATAAAGAAAATAATGAATTGGTTTCCAGATATGATAATCTTGGTTATTATCATAAATGGTTGTTGTATTTAATAATGAAATTTGTTAATGATTAAGTAAAATGAAATGTTTTAGGGAATTAAACTTTTAGGTAAGTATGACTTATAAATTGGAATTGAAGATAATTTAAAATTGTCAAATTTTAAATCTAAATCCAGAAACTTGAAATTGTTTTAAAGAAATTTGTTTTTAATTAAAACCAAAGGTGGTTTAAAAATTTAAAGTATAACTTGGTGTATAAAGAAAATGTATATATGAGGATATACATAATATCAAAGATGCTTTGAAATAACTCTAAGTGTTGAGTTTTAAATTTTTTCCTGGGAATGTGATGTGAAAACCTAAGTGAATTAAGTTTTTAAACTTAAAAAGGGGAAAGATTATTAATATAAGGTTTAAAATTTGAATGGAAATTCAAATTGGGTAAAGATGACTAGATTAAATTGAATTTAACTTAAGGAAGTTAAGTGAGTTTGGAATGAACAACTTGAATTGGAAATTTCAAGATGAAATTGAAATTTAACTTGGAAAGTTAAAATGGTGAATTTGATTAGTTTGAATGAATGAAGAAATGGATTGTGATAATATATCCATTATAAAGATAAATGAAAATTAAACCTTAATTTGAAATTAAGGATATGGAATCCCTTTTAACTTAAGATTTGAATATTAAGAATTGAATTTGTAACTTAAAATTGTTTAAGAATCGGTTTCAAAGTTGGAAGATAAAATTGGGCAATAAATTGAATTTTGAAGATAAAAATTTCTTTGAACTTTTAAATTTGAAATTTAAAATAAGTTAAGTAATGATAGTTTAAAATGGAATTTTGGATTTTGGATTGATTTGATTTAAAAGTAAGGGTTAATTTGACTTAAGTGATTAAATCAATATTTAAAATATTTAACTCGAATTTATATAATTCGAGATGGTTTTAAGTTGAGATTTAAATAAAATTTGTTCAAATTGAAATTGATTTGAAATAATTTGGAATTGTAATTAAAGTGAATATGTTTAAAATCAAATGGAATTTGATTTGAAATTTGGAAAGGAATTAAGATTAATTCAACTTGAATTGGGATTGAATAAAATTCAATGGAAATTGAAGTATTGAGTCAATTTAAATGGAAGTGGAAATTTAAATTGAATTAATGGGAAATTAATTGGAAATGGAGATTGGGAAATTAAACAGTTTGGCTCTGGATTATTTTCAAATTGTTTTAATACAAGTATATTTTTCCAAACTATTTACTATACAATCTTTCTTCTTAAACCTCAAACTATCATATACTTATTTTACAATTATTTTGAAACTATTTAACTATTTTGAAACTGTCTTATAAACTAATTACTATTTTTCAGTTACTTATATCTAATCGCTATTTTAAAAACTATTTTGCAATTATCTAACTATTTTATACCTACTTAACTATTTTACAGCTATTTTACAAACTAATAACTATTTTTCAACTACTTATCTATTTTAAACTTTTTCAAGCTATTTTAAAATTTTATAGGTCAGAATTCAAACTGTTTGTAATTGAAGTAATAACTCAATTGGAAATGGAAGCAATTGAGAATAAATAAATGGAATTAAAGGAAATATGTATAGAAAAGAGAGTTGATTTGGCTAATAACCAATAAAGGTAAATACGTAGGATATACGTATATTATTCTATTCGCATAGTGATTTGATCCAGATTCGAACACAGAATTTCGAGATAGTATTATCGATCCGAGTTGGGATTTTTCGCTCAATTTTCGACGGCGAACCTGGATATGGATTGTTGATTGGTTCTGGATATTCTCTATCATAGTTGTGACTATGCAAGGAGAATGACGGTTTCTGATCAAGAAACCAGATCTGAGTCCGCACTAGGAAGCCGGGTGGACAATACTAGTTCGGAAGTGAAATTGTGTGATCGATTGAGCGATCAGATTGATATAGCGTACGGATGATATGTGTACATCGTACGGGTTTGAATGAAATTGGCATTTAAAATTTGAGGATAAGAAATTTGAAATGGTTTTCGAAAATGAAAGGTACATTATGTGAAATATAATGGAATTGGGTATTTCTTTGGTTGAAATTTACTTTATGGAGATAAGTAAATGGTAAATAACTTTATAAAGAAGTCAAACTTGAATATTTGATTTGGCAATAAATAAAGTTGTATTTTGTAATATGATAAACTTCCCTTATTGAATCTAGCCAGAATAAAAAGGGATTTTGGAAGTATTTGAAGTATAAAAGAGGTTTTATACAAGTTGAGGTGATCCAAAGATTTCCAAAGTTATATATATCTATATCTATATATATATAAAGGATCTTATGAGAATGATTTTGAAAAAGATTTTGGAAACCTATGAATTTGGAAAAGGCTTTTGATTTTTGGGAAAATCAATTTTGGATTTTGGAAAGCCTAGTTTGAGAATTATCGATTTTGGTAATCGATTTTGTGTAAAGGAGATTTTGATAAATCATAAAGGGTATGATTTGAAGATACTATAAGTATATAGTATAAAATGTTTTGAGTATAGCTCTGGGGAAAAAGGCGCTCCCTTGAAATGAACTTCTCAGGAGTACCACTGGGTGGTACTGCCTTGAGCCCAAGGGGGGTTTCTAAAGTTGATCCTGTGAGGAGTCCGGAATAAACTAGTTCCTGAGGATTATTTTTGTAGCGAAAGTCGAGGGGCTGGTGCCCACAGAGGCATTTGGGTTATGCTGTGACGACAGTTTAACTCGATGTCACTGCGATCTACTGCAGACCATAGCGAAAGTCATGTGTGCCGCTGAGAGCCAACTGTCTACGTTTGATTTTATATCGGTAGACTGTGACACTATGGTAACATAGCGAAAGTCGTTTGTGCCGCTGAGAGCCAACAGTCTGCGTTTGATTTTATATCGGTAGACTGCGACCTATGTGGGAGAAGTTTCATTTTGACAGCGAAATCGTGTGTGCCGCTGAGAGCCAACAGTTACATGGACTTTTGCTGTGATGGCAACGTAACCCTGGATGTAACTGCGATCTGTTGTGGGTTCCATGCTGTTATCAGTTACATGGACTTTTGCTGCGATGGCAACGTAACCCGTGATGTTACTGTGACCATGGATGGGAGTGATGATTTCCAGAGCATTCTCACCAAAGATATTTTCTCTATTTTCAAAACTGTTTTCTATATTTTCATAAATTATTTTCCAAATATTTTCACTGGGTGTTGAAAACGGGTTTACCAAGTACTTATAGATTTTCAGTCTTACGCCTGATCAACGTATGACCGAATTTCTGTGAGAACGAGGATGGATTTGTTGAAACATCGAGTTATAAAATGATATTTTTACAAACTATTTTGGCAATATTATATAGATTTTAAAGTGTTTTAAAAAAAAAAATGTTCAAAGAGAAAATTTAACTGATATTAAGTATTTTAACAAATTCTAGTTTCGTTCCTTTTCGAGGACGAAAAGATTCTAAGGGGGGAGGAATGTAATAACCCGGATTTTTGAAACATCTGTTAATTGATAATTAACTGGATTGAATTAATAAAATGCTGATTTATAAGTGAACAAATAAAATTCTGATAATTAAAAATATCTGAATTATATATAAATGGATGTGAGTTATAATAAATGCTGGATTTTAAATATCTGAAAATAATAACTCTTATAGTAAATCAACAAATATATATATATATATAAATAGATATATGTAAACTCTATAATGATGGAAATCTTAAGTATATACATATATAAATCCATTGTGAAAATATATGCTCAGTAAACATATTAATATAATAATTTGACAATAATAATTTAATAATCTTCTTTATAATATTAAAATATTCTCTATATACATTGTGAATAGGAAGTTTTGGGTTGAATTTAAAATAATAATTTTCAGAAGCTATTTCCAGTTAAAATTTAAAATTTTAAAACTCTAGAGATAAATATTTATTAATTAAAAATATGATAGTTAGATAGGATTCAATAAAAAGGGTATTATACTTTCTTTTTAAATTACACATGAACTAAATATAGTTTGTATAAAAAAAAAATATATATATAAAAACAATAAAACATAAATTAATAAAAAACATAAGAAAATATATAAAATATTGGTTTTGACATTTGTGAGCTAGGAGTAACATGCAAAGACAAGTGGCATTTGTTTCTTTTAATTGAGAATTTTTTTGAGAAGAAGGCTGTATTCAGCTCAATCTCTTCTTTCTTTCATCTTCTAAAATCTAAAATTAAAAAGAAAAACTAGATCAAAACAATTACAACAACTTCCAGCTTTTAACCTGAGTAAAAGCAAGCTCAATAGATTCAAGTTCAAACTCAACATAAAGAAGATCAGTTCCAAATCAAGTGTTGTTTCCAGATCAATTCAAAGTTTGCTATTTCAAAATCAAGAGCATTTCCAGTTTTCTATTTCCAAAGGGCTGCTCTGTTCAAACAAAATATACGGTGAGTAAATTTTTTTTTTAAAAACAGTTTTAACAAATCTATAGTTGAATTTATTACTGCATGAGGAATTTGCTATGGTGTTGAATAATGGTTTATATGAATACTGTTGTATATCCATGGTTGAGAGTATGGAATGTTGGGTATAGATGAAACTGTTTCTGTACATCACTGTATAATTACAGAGGTTGTTCTTCTTAATGAAAGATGCAAAAATCTTTCAAATCTAAGCCTTATTTGAACTTAATATGTAAATGAAAATTGTTTGTTAACGTTTGATGGTAATTCTAAAAATAGTTTGTGTAATTCTAGTTTACTAATAATTTTAAAAATAAGAATAACAGTAAAAAAATTACTGTTATACAAGATAGATCAAAAATCTTGATTTAAAATTTGGATTATACGAATAAATCAGGGGGTAAAAATCATGATTTTTAGTTTGACGAATTATGAGAATTTGGGTTTTGTTAAATTTGGGAACTTTTGTGAATTGCCAATGATCAAATACACAATTCGAGTTGAAATCTTGGGCGAGGCATGCTTTTGTATCAAGGATGTGGGGAAAAATACTGTTGAATTTTTCCTATGGCCAATTTGTTTGGGAACGATCGAAATAGGGTTTTAGGTTGCTTACGTTTAGGTTGAACTGTAGTGGCATTCGCGACTTGGTTGTTCGACCGGAGGTGATCGCGACGTGGAGGAAACATGCTTGGGACGTGAACGAAGAGGTGGCCGAAGTTCCAGAGACTCCGGTGGTCGGCATGGGTGATGCGAGGAAGTTTTTCTGGTGAGGTTGGGTTTCCAGGTGATGGGTTTTTAGCTCGATTTTGTTTTCGTACGAATCGAGGAAGATGGGTTGGTCGATCGTGATATCGTGGTGGAAGACGACTTGCTGGAGGCCTGATCGGAGTTAGTCGACGATTAGGGGTGGTGTGCACGTACACGAGCACATTCGCGTGCATCAGGAAAGTTGGAATTGGGGAAGAAGCTAAAGTTAAGGTTTCGTTCGGGGAAAATCGAGTTTTACTCGAAGCAGGATGTTACGTGGGTGTGACGTGAGTGTTACTTCGAGTTTCTGATGGTTTTACTCGAGAGCTGCTTCGGGTTTTCTATGGTTTGCTCGGGCTTGAATAATAGCAGGCTTAAAGAATTTACAGGGAAATATTTCGAAGTTTTTAAAATCAAAGAAATTTATAGGGTAGTGTTTCTAAGTTTTTAAAACAAAAGTAAAACAAGTTTTTCTGTAAAACTAAATTGTTTCAAGAATATAAGTTTAAATAAGTTTTTATATTAAGTAGATAAGTTTTAAAAAGGTTGAATAAGTGGGTATTAATAAATGAGGTTTGTTTAAAAATTTATTAAATAACTTTGGAAAGTTTATTTAATATGATTTTTAATGATAAATAAGAAGTTAATTAAGATAATTACTTTTTTTTGAAAGTAATTAAATGGAAGTAATTAAGAATTAATTACTTAAGTGTAATTTATTTAAATATGGATTAATTGAGGTAATTAATTAAAGAATAATTAATTAATGGAAGTAATTAAAGGATCATTTATTTATTAATTAATTACTTAATGGGATTGATTAAAGTTTAATTTTTATAAATGGTTAAGGTTAATTCGTTTATATAATTAATTAAAGGCTAATTATTTAATGTAATTAAAAAGAAATTAATCAAGAATGATTGATAAAAAGGGGTAAGTAAAGAATAATTACTTATTGTAATTAAGGAATAATAAATCAAGGAGGATTAATTAAGATAAATAATTAAGAAATGATTAATTAATTTATAATTAATTAATGTTAAGTAAGATGGATTAAGGTAATCCAAGTAATTAAAGGTTAGTAATTAATTTAATTAGAGATTAATTAAATTAATTAAGAATGAATTGACTTGTTATGGATTGGTTGAATGATATTAGATGCCTTGGATTAGTTGATATATCTGATATGTGATTGTGATATGAGATGTTTTGGATGAATTGTGATAATGTAAGTTATCTATCTGTGATAGATTTGTTATATGAATATGATATCCTGAATTTAAATTAAATTGTTTAACTGAAAAATCTTGGTTTAAAGGATGACTTTTGATTCGAAGAGGCCGGGGTCGGGTATCAGAAATATACCCGAAACCACTTCGATTTGTAATCTATAATTCTTTATAGATTTGTTTTGTAAATCGAATAGGCTGGAATGAAATAAATCGAGTAATCTGGATTATTGGAACTAAGTAACGATACTTAGATATTATTTTGTGAAATAAATTGTTTGAATATAATAAGTAAGAACTCGTAGAAGATACGAGTTACCCTGATTTTATATAAGATCTATGGATTGAAATTTCATGTTAGATGAGTTACTCACGCTGGTTTCCAGCCTGACTCGGGTGTTACTTTGATGTAATGCTCGGGTCAGACCGAGTATTACAGAATTTCAGGTAAGGACGTTCTGGAGCTCAGGAGTCGAGCTGGATGGCAGGAACGTATGGAGTGTTTCTATTGTGTTATATTAATGTATATCTGAGACTTGATAATTGTGTATATCCAGTGTCTGTATAAATGTGTAACTCTGATGTATTAAAATGTAATCGACAGATATAATATTGTTTTGTAAACTGTTATTATTTATTATTATATTTTATCCGCTGCGAATGTGAGATGTTGATGTTTCTGTTCTTCTTCTTCTTCTTCTATCTCTTTCTTTTTCATAACAATTCGGAATTTTCGGAGTCGAAAATTCCGGGTCGTTACACCATTCAAAAGGGAGGATTGTTAATGGGGTAAATAAGAAAATAAGAGAAAAGAAGGAAAAACAAAACACGGAATCTCACAGCGGAATGACAAAATATAATAATAAAATAAACAGTTCATGAAGCTGTTTTACAAATAACATTTGATTACACTTTTACAATATATCGGAGTTATACATACAACAGGAATAATAATAAAATAAGGCGGTGGAACAACATGATGCAGTGGGATAAAATAATAATATAATACTAAACTCCATCTTCGTCCTCCGGAATAATGTCTTCAACACTGAAAAACTCAGGCTGACCCGAGCATAATTAAAAACAACACACTCGAGCCAGAACTAAAAAAATTCCTATGTTTGTCAAATCAATCTCAAGTAAAATGTGAGTGTAATGGCTTCAGAGATGTTACGGGATTTTCCATCTCCTATCAGGTGTACAACGTGAATATAATTATTTAAGAGATTTCAAATAATTCGAAGTACTAATTTTAATCACTTTAATTAAAATAAATCTGAAGTTTAAATTAAAACTTAAACCTTTTAAATAATTAAATTCCAATACATAATCCAAATTCTAGAAATTGTATAGGCATAAATCATTTCAACCCATAATTTAAATGTCTTAGTTATCCAATTCTTAAATGATTTAGATGACCATTTAAATGATGTCGATAATATACACAGTGATAATGGGAACATATTAAAATAAATAAATAACCATACATCCAACATATCAATCAATAAGCATCCATTTCAGACAACATCCAAATCAACCAATATATTACAACAATTAATAGTTATCAATATCGAGGTTTTAACAATCAGTTAAATCCCAATATAAAATTAAATGTCAATTTAATTTAATGTAAATTCAAATTCAATACCAATTTAATGTCAATTTAAACCAACAAACAACAATAATTTTTTTTATATATCTGATTATAAATTTTATTTAACTTGCAATGGAAATTTTAGTATTGTGTGAGTGAGTTGAATCACTCACCTTTTTAGCTTTCCTTCCTCTAATTAGATTCGGATCCGCCACTACTTTCTTTCTTTTAACTTTGATTTTATTTCTTGTTTTTTTTATATTTGAAGGTTTTGAAGGAGACAGAGAAGTTTGTATAATCTAAATTTGAAGGAGAAATTTTGAAAAGACGAAGAAGAAGAAGAAAATTAATGTAGATCTGAAGAAATTTTTGTTTGGAAAAGAGAAGAAAATGAAGGAGGGAGGAAAAAGGGAGGTGAAGAAAGGTTAAACAAAAATTATATATATATAATATAAAATCAAACTCAGGTTTGAAAAAATGCAGCTTCAGAGAAAAGAAGAAGGAATAACCGAAAATGAAGAAACAAACAAAAATGAGAAAAGAAATGTGGTAAGTATTAAATAAAGAATGAAAGATACACATTTGAATTTTAAAAGACATGTTTACAAAGCAAGCAAAAATTTGGTATAAAATTTCATAACGTGTGCTACCTCAATTAATTTCATTAACAGGAAACGTTTCAAGGCAAAGCTCACGTGTAAATAAATGAAACTTACAGGAAAACCAAAAGATGCATGTATTAATAAAAGAAGTAATAGAAATAAATAAAAGAAAGGGGTGGTTGAAATATCAGAAGATAAATAAATGAAAGGATTAATGAACGTGAATAGTGGAATATGAAATTCTAACATATTTAAGACTATTTATTACACAAAGAAAATATAGAGCATTTAATTCAGTTTAGACAAACGTGCTAGGTGAAAATTTTTTTTTTCTAAAGGGAAATGAATGCATGCATGAGCGAATAGTGTATGTAAATGAATTCATGAACTAATGCACATACACATTTCATTTCAAATGCAAAGTAATGTCTCATTAATAATTTAATTTATGGCAAGAAGTGAAAGAACAAATGGAATGAAATATGCAAAGGAGAGAGGTCAATGAAAACGTGAGATGGCGGAAGAATAAAGTAAGGTAATAAATTAATGAGAATGGAAGAATTAGTATACTGCAAACAACTTTTGAAATTTAATTTTAAAACGTATATTCCCTTCAATACATTTCATTAACTCCAAATATACACATAAATATATATTAATTTAACCAAATTTTTTTTCCACACAATTAATAATATTGAACACACCAATTAACTTAACATTTCTCATTAAAATACTTATTATATTTTTAACACAAAATGTAAGTTACTAATTAATTACAATTCACTTCTCTTTCTTATTAATGGTAAGATTTTAATTGTTATTAATTCCAATAATTAAATTTCAAAACATACGTTGATTACTGGGAAGATGGTTAATCCAATTGTTTTCCTTTAAATTGTAATTCAAACACATCTATTAACATTATTGGTTACAAACATGAGTTAGAAATTTACTTACAAATAATTAATTTGGATGTTCATATTAAAAATGGAAAAAAAAAGAAAAGGAAAAAGCTTTAGGTAAAGCACTTGAAAGGAGCAAACGAACAAATGAGAAACAAATGAAAAGAATGCGGAAATTATTAATTATAAATAATCAAATGAAGCAACTATTAATTAATAAGAAACGAATGAGTAATCTAACAATTAAGTGGATGCTCAAATGAAACCTACATGAAGAACTTGAAAATGAAAGGAAAGAGAACGTGGATGTCATAATAAATGTAAAGTAAATGAAGGGACCACTTATATACTGTAAACAAACCTTTGGGATCCAAATTCCAAAACTTCCACCTATTAATTCATTTCAACATACCCAAATATACACATATTTATCATTTACTTCTCTATTAAAACATTCGTTTTACGTTAATATATGTCCACACTCCATTAACACAATCAATCAATTAACAATCAATCAACCAATCAACCAATCAATCTATTCATTTATTTATGTTACTCAAACCAATTTTATTAATTAATAAATATATATCTATCTATGCATTATAAAATGATTTACTTTTTTTTAAACTGTAACGATCACATTAATGCAACAAATTTAAAAGTTTAACCATATATGAAATGGAAAAATAATTGTATGTGAATATGTGTAATTAATGTACAATTGCTAATAAAAGGTAATTTCTAATTCATTTAACAACACTTATACAACCATGAACCCTCTGATATATTTTAAAATTTGAATACTAATAAGTGTGTTTATATGTATATTATTCTAAAATCTAATTTTTCTTCCAAAACCATACTTATTGAAAATGAAAATTTTATTTTTATACGTCTCAAAACATGCAATTACCTTAATTAAAATGTTCTTTCCATATTAACACAAAATGAAGTTTCTATATTAACTCATTCATTACAGTTTCATTTATGTTTCCTCTTAATTGAAACATTTCAATTAATCTAATTCCAATTCATTTCATCACTAATTTCAAACAAATTCTAATTATAAAACATTATTTTCTTTTCATTTATACCACTTCAAACATGTTTTATAAAATTTCATATACAACAAAATTTACACACTATTTACAAAGTAAATGTTTTATCTTATTGAAAATCAACTTCTCCAAGATGCAATTCAAATAACAACTTATGTTATTCTTTCTTTAAAACATTCACTCCATCCTTTATTCAAATTCAACATTTGTTATTCCGCTTAGAGACGAACACACCATTTATTACAACATTTGGTTTATTTACTTATTTGTAATTTATAACCAAATTCAACTTTACAATCATTTTAATCAATTGAAATTGCATTAAAATAGTTTTCAATTTCCTTAAATTAAGATTACTAACATTACATTCTAGTTATTTCATTCATTATTAAATCTTAAATTTTTAATTTTTCAGAATATTAATTTCCAAAACTTACTAATTAATAAATTTAATTATCGGAAATTTACGGGTCGTCACATGTTGAAACTTGTCATTCTTTTGGAATTCGTTATCCCTTCTATTTGTAGAAACTCGACAGCACTATTTCGTAGAAGCTCAATATCATTTGTTGTTTATAGAAGCTCGACAATAGTTATTGTTGATGAGGCTCGATAAAAGTTGCTGTGTCAAAGGCTTGTTATCCATAGTCTAATACCCCGTAAAATCAACCATAAATGAATTGAGTGAATTAAATTAAATTAGGTATGGTTGAAAAATGGAAATTTTATAAAAGTTGGAATTTGACTATGAAAGTTTTCCGTTGCATTCGTGGTAAAATTTTGATCTGTTTTCATATATAATATACTAAAAATGGAGCTCAAATAAAGAAATTATAAGCGTTTGAAGTTTTTAGATTTAAATTAATTTAGTTTTAATTCAAATTCAAATGAGTATTTAAATTTAGGGTTTGAATTTCAAAAATTAACCATAGGTTTACTTGGAGGTTAAGTAGTCGTTAAGTTAAATAATTAATGTTAAAAGTTAATGAGGGAATAAAATAAACAAGCAACAGAAACAAATCAGCGCACCCCAAGTAGGACTAGAGGTCGACACCTCCGACCCCAAACGGTCGAGTGGTGTATGGGGGCGATTGACCCCTACTCAGTGTGGCGGCTAGGGTTTTTCCTCGTTTAAACGCTCTGAATTTATCTGTTTTTCACCGAGCTTCATCCTACGTTCTGGTGCGTTTTAACTCCTATAAATTGGACCCTACCCTCTCCACTATTTATTCATAAATATTTGGGAAATACCTCGAACCACTGCCATTTTCTCTATTCAGTTAGATTCAGAAATTCTTTTAGGAATTCAGGTAAGGTTTCTAATCCTTTTTTATTCTTCTTTTAATCTATTTTCTTCTCCTCAAATCTGTCTGATTCTAACAAAATTATATATATAGCTATCTTTTGATGTAGGTATACATCAAAAGAAGGAAATCTGGAAAAGAGTAGCTTTGGCATTGCAAATCCATACATGAGAAGGAAAGGATAATATGTAAATGGAAACCTTAGTATTTTTTACTCCATTAATTGATTAGTATATATCTATTAATTTGAATATGCCTTAGGGATTTTGGGATTCTGAAAAAAATAGATAAAATCCCCCAAAAATTCCTTTATATACCATGATGACAATTCTAGATGAAGATCCTCAGTTATTTATGTGAATTTGATGGAGTTTATATTGTTTTGCAATTTTTGGTAATTTCATAGTCTATTTCACTTCTCCTTCTTCTTCGGTTCAAATTGTGAGTTTTCGGTAATATATAAGGGTTTAAAGTACGAGTTCTATTCGTAGTTTACACCACTTATTCCACACAAAATTCCTTCATTTATTTCTATGTAAAAGAGGAGTTGAATAGAATATGAAGTAAGGATTGCAATTCCTATTGTTTAGGATATTCCATTGGATTGATGTAATAAATTGGTTTTTTTTATTTTTACAAGTCTATTTATTGTAGTTTAAGTTATGGATATTTCATCCTTGTTATGAATATTAGAATCAATTTTTATGGATATTGAAATCTACGGAATTTGAAGGAAAGGGACTTGTATTAGTATTATGGTCAAAAAAATTGGCATCTAACGCTAATTTAGGGTGTATAAACCGCATGCTAGAATTGATTAGGCAGAATATATATTTATTTCTATTAGCATAATCAACGTATAATTACGGTGTATGATTACGTAGTTAATTAGATAGTAATTGTCATTAATTTCCCCAATTAGTAAGGTAACTGATATTTTAAGGCATAATAAAGAAGATTCCTTATAAGTCCTTAGTTATGAAACGATGAGATAAGTATTATATATATGGAGAGTATTTAGGTCATGGCTAACTCATAGGGATGCGAGGTTAGTAGAGTAGCACGATAGAAGTTTTCCCTTCACTTTGAGGCTAATAGTAGTTGTGTACACTTTCTATTGATGTGTGACATCTCCTATGATAAATATTTGTGATGACGTGAGGTTAATCCCAAATTCTGTAGGGTAAACCTGCCCAGTTAATCTGGCTACCAGTTCCTACGAATAGTAGGACTAATGTGAGATGTCATTATGAGTATCAGCTATAATATGAAGGGCTTGCTTCGGGGTCTTGATGTTTTAGTGGTTGTTTGAGGGTCCGCCTCTTTTCCCTAAATGAAGTATTAAATGGCCAAGGGGTTAGTTATTAGGCACGATAGGTGGTATCTCGACAGGGGTCCACTTCGAGATAAGGTATTAAGTGACTGATTGAGGGTCTGCCTTTCCCTAAAGATGTATTAAGTGACTCAAGAGGTCCTATGCGATGTCAGCTAAATAGTCGCCTTTGAGGGGTCTACCTTGAGAATAGGTATTAAATGATGGGTCTTCCTCGGTTGAGGTCTTAAATGACTAGAGTCTGCCTATTTTTCAATAACAGGTATTCGAGTACTATCTCCCACATTGTTAGATGTTATGATGTAGGATTTGGGTCATGGGATTTAGAAACCTGCTTCTGGAATAGAAGGTATTAAGTTGTTGATTGTGGACCCGCCTCCTATTTTCTAAGAAGTATTAAATTGTTTTTTGTACGTTAGACATATTCTTATTTTTAAAATATACTGCCCAAGTACCGAAATGGTAAGACTTGAGGTTTTTATCCACCAGGCATTTGTTGTTCTGACTCCCTCCTCATTACAACACAGGTTAAGGATGGAGTGATGACGGTGACGATGCTCGAAGGTGGTGTGGCTTATGCTTATGGTAGTTATTATTATCCTTTATGATATTTTTATGTTGTACCTATGTTTTTAGACATATGATGTAATGGATCTTATGTGATAATTTTATGATGTTTTGTATTATGACATTTCAAATGGTTTTGAAATAAATAGGTATAATTTGATATTATATTTATTCCTCCACTATGGGTTTTGAAAGAACAGTTACTGCTCTATATTGTTACTTCTTTTTCCAACCAATAACCTGCCTTAGAATGGATTTAAGTTTCGATGGGCCTTTTCTGGGTCAAAATTTAGGCATGTTCCGAGGTGGGTTGTTACATTTTGGTATCAATTCCTAGGGTACCCGATCAATGGAGAAACTATACGTATGAGTTGCGTACTTGTTATTTTTGAAAAGGTTTTTCAAAAAGAATTTTCAAAAATTCTTAATATATGTATATATACACACACATCCCACTATTTCTTTGAACATACGCGCACACACTAGGCAACTTTATGTATATAATACTATCTTAGGAAATCGTCACTACAGATTTAACCTACCGATAATTGATATGGTTGATAATCAATCTTCTTTCGGAAATGAGATCCCTACACATGGAAGACCTGCCATTCGTGGAATACCTGAATGGTTTAGACAATATCTTAGGACTGTTGATCAATTTCCTATTCCTCTAGCTGCACTGGTGGCACTTGCTGCTCTGCCTGTTGATGAGGCACCCCTCCTATTGATTTCCCTAAGTTGTGTAAGGACTTTCTTAATATGAGAGGGAAGATATACTCTAGACTGAAGGATATCTAGAGGCTAAAGCATGGGTTAATGACTTCAAAAGGATATTTAGAGAGCTTGGTTGGGAAGATTAGCTAAAGAGGAGGATGGCAGTTTGGCACCTCAAAGGAGAAGCTTTAGATTGGTGGAACTTGATAACTGAAGAAAATACTATAAGGTTTTTGTCATGGGAGGAATTCTAAAATAGATTTGAGATAAAGTTTATGTCTAGGGCAGAAGTGAGCCGACAACTGGAGAAATTCATTCAGCTTAGGCGAGGGGACTCCACTCTTAAGGTATACATAGCTAAGTTCGTAGAGTTGGCAAAATTTAGGATGAGCTTGATAGATACACCTATGAAAAGGCTATGAAGTTCATGAAGGGCCTAAATTCCCTGTTAAGAGAAATGTTGTTGACCCAAGTAGCCTTTGGTGCCATGTATGAGATATTAGTGGAGATGGTAATGCTACATATGGCCAATGTAGATGATAAGAAGGCAAAAAAAGAGAAGGATACACCTACCCAAAAGCAAGAAGGTTCCATGAAGGGAAACTTTTAGGCTAACAAGAAGTCGAGGGGGAAATTTAAGAAGGAAGGTATGATATGGAAGCGATGCTAGAAGAAAGGTCATGAAGCAAAAGATTGTATGGTGAGTCCGATGAAGGAAGCTTTTAAAGGGAAGTGCTTTAATTGCCACGAGGAATAGCACCTCAAGAATCAATTCCCTAATTTGGCAAGGAAGGATCAAGTGGACAAGCTTATGCCATCCTTATTGCTAGTAGGCCACCGAGAGACCAACGGAAGGCATCATTAGAAGGTATAACTCTTATCTCTTGGGTTATAGTTCGTACCTTATTTGATTCAGGCGCATCGCATTCCTTTATAGTTAGGAACGTAGTAAACTTCTTAAACCTTCAATCTTGATTATCACCAGCCCAATAATGGTTTCTTATCCAATTGAGGGTTCGACACATCTCTATTTTACTTGCAAAGACCTAGTGTTGGACATATATGACAGTGATTTCATATGTAATGCATACGTTCTAAATTTTGAGGGATATGAACTTATCTTGGGTATGAATTGGTTAGCATATTATGGAGAAATTCTTAATGGAGATAGGAGGGTGGTACGATTAAGAAGTTGTGGAGGCCGTGACCCAGAAATTCTTTGTACACCCCAAGATTTAGTTGAGTTAGGCCACCTACACACACTAAGTCTATCCATTGTTGGAGAACCATAATCTGTACCCATAGTTTGTGAATTTACTAATGTCTTTGAGGAAGTCTCGGTTCTCCTACCCTATAAGTAGATCGAGTTTCGAATAGATTTTGAGAAGGATGTTAGGCGATTCGTCCAACCTTTGAGACATATGGCTCCTAAAGAAAGAAGGGAATTGGATAATAAAATCTCTGAGATATTAAAGAAAGAATTACGTAAGGGTACTTCGGAGTAGGGAGCCCCTGTTTTTTGGCCATCAATGTAGGTGCTTCTTTGAGACTTTGCGTCGATTATAGGGAATTGAACAAGTTGATAAGGAAGAACAGGTACCCTTTACCTAGGATAGATGACTTGTTTAATCAGCTTGGAGGAACTAAAGTCTTTTCTCAACTAGACTTAGCAACTGGATTCCATCAATTGAGGATTTCTGAAGGAAGCAGTCGAAGACTTCATTTCACACACCGGATGGACTCTCTGAGTGGGAAGTGATTCCTTTTGAATTGACAAATTCCCTAGCATACTTTGTGGATTTGATGAGTAGGGTATTTAGAGGGAAACGCTCGTTGTTGTGTTCGTTGATGATATTTTGATTTTCTTCAAGAGCAAAGATGAGCATGAGGATCACCTAAAAGATGTATTAGGGACCTTAAGAAGGCATCAGCTTGTTATATGCCACTTTGGGAGAAAAGAAGTTAGATTTCTTGGGCATATTGTTTCTAAGTAAGGATTGGCAGTAGACCCCACTAAATTAGAAGCAGTTCAAGAATGGAAGACTCTTAGGAATGCATCAAAGGTTAGAAGTTTTCTCAGGTTAGTAGGGTAGTGTAGATAGTTCATCAAGAACTTTGCAAAAATAGCAGTCCCTTTCACCTAATTGACTAAGAAGAACCTAGTTTTTTCTTAGGATGATAGATGCACTAAGGCATTTGAGAAGCTTAAGGAGTTATTGACTAGTGCACTTGTGCTCACTATTCCCGACGGGACCGAACCATTTACAATTTTCACAGATGCTTGTGGCACAAGGTTTGGAGCAGTTCTAATGCAAGAAGGAAAAGTAGTTGCTTGTGCTAGTAGACGACAACTGAAGGATCATGAGAAGAGATTTCTAGTTCAAAACTTGTAGTTGGCAGCTATCTTTTTTCCCTTGAAGATGTGGAGGCATTATCTTTTGGGAGAAAGGTTTGAGTTATTCACTAACCATAAATCACTCAAATAACTATTTTTACCAAAAAGATTTAAATCTTAGGCAGTAGAGATGGATGTAATATATAGCATCGTTGGACTTTAGTATTCAGTATACCTCTGAAAAAGGGAATGTAGTTGTCGACTCCTTTACTCGGAGGCACGCTACCATAGGTGCTATATATGAATGGAGGCAGTTGGAGTTCCTCTCAAATTTTAACTTCCAACCGCCAACCGAACACACCCAAGGCTTTTTACCAGTTGTGGAGATTAAACCAGCCTTGATGGACCGTATAGGGTTTGAGCAAGTGAAGGACAGAAGTTAGTAGAGATTTTAGGGAAATTGAGGAGAGGAGAGTACTTTCCCTACGCTAGTAGATATTCAGTTGATGAGAAGGGATGCTTAAGAAGGGATGGATGCTTTTGTGTCCCCGTAGTTGATAGTTTGTTGAGAGAGGTGTTTATGGAATGTCACTACTCAAAGATGACCATTCACCCTGGAGGAGATAAGATGTACAAGGAAATGAAGAGGGTTTGCTTTTGGCCTGGAATGAAGAAGAGTGTAGCTGATTTTGTTGCAAAGTGCTTGACATGTCAGAGAGTAAAAGTTGAGCAAGGGAAGCCTAGTGGATTACTATTACCTTTGGAAATTCTGACTTGGAAGTGGAACACATTTTGATGGATTTTATGGAAGGATTGCCAAGAAGTCAAGGGGTAATGAAGCTATTTGGGTTGTTGTGGATAGACTCACTAAGAGTGTCCATTTTATTCCGGTTAGGAACAATAGAACTGCCACTTCTCTCGTGTAGATCTACATAAAGGAGGTAGTTCGGTACATGGAATTTTAGTGAGCATAGTTAATGATAGGGATCCCTTGTTCACCAATGAGTTTTGGAGGAGCCTGTAATCAGCTTTGGGAACTTCTTTGAATCTCAACACCGGATATCACCCAAGACTGATGCTCAAACGAAGAGGTTGAATATGATCTTTGAAGATTTGTTGAGGAATTGTGTTTTGGATTTCGAAGGACATTGGGAGCGGCACCTACTATTGGTCGAGCTCCCATATAATAATAACTATCAACGAAGATTGGTATGTCCCCTTTTGAAGAACTTTATGAGAGGTCATGCAAATCGCCAAGTTGTTGGTGGGAAACCACCGATAAAGTATTACTTGGACCTGACTTGACAGTGATACCGTGAAAAAAGTAGAGTTGATCAGGCAATGAATGAAGGCAGCGCAAGACTGTTACAAATCTGATATGGACAGAAGATGGAAAAAGCTTGAGTTTGAGGTTGAGATATGGTATTTGTCAAAGTATCCCCTCTTAGAAAAATGGTTAGGTTTGGCAAGTTTGGAAAATTGGCACCAAGATTCATTGGGCCATTCATAGTTTTAGAAAGGATAGAAAAACTTGCTTATCACGTGGAACTTCCTGACATTTGTTAGGAGTCCACAATGTTTTCCACATTGCTCACCTTAAGAAATTCCTTCATGACACCGCTATTAGAGTTGAGCTTGATCAATTGGGGGAAATATAGATGGAGTTGACAATGCCTGTGCCACCGCACGCATTGTGGAGTATAAAACTAGGAGACTCCGCAACAAAATAATTAGGTTGGTCCGAGTAAAATAGGGAGATACACCAACGGAAAGCACATGGGAAACCGAGGAGAAGATGAATATCACTCATCCAAAGCTTTTCACTCATAAATTCTCTCTTTAAAATTAGGATTTTGGTTAGATCGTGGTTGCTGGATTAGATGGTAGGAGTTGGTTTCCATACCTTTTGACAACCACTTTACACTCATATAGAAACTTTTATGCATGTTTAGGGTATTTGCATACATACTTGCATGACACAATTTGCACACTTACGCTATGATTGAGCTAATTTTAGTATATCTGCAGTACATAATCACATTACACAATAGGAGGCCCGAGCAGTCAACCAACGGATGTGAATGCTGAACCAGTTAAAGTCCAGAATCCAACTGATTCTAATAAAAAAGATGAACTCCATAATCTAATGAGAGAGCTAATGGATAGCCGTTGACAATTAAATCAGCGGATTCAGAACAATATCAACCTAGTGAACCAACTCAGTCAGCAACAACAAGGAAAAGCTAGGAGGGACCCTACCCCTTACTCGACATCGGAAAGTTCTAGTTCATCGGATGAGTATCACAAGCATAGGCATCGCAGAACAAACGTATATCGTGCAGAAACTTCGGGGCGTCAACCAGCAGACCAATGTGGTCTGCCAGGATCGATTGGTGCCAATCCCTCCATAGGGATCAGTACCGATCCCTCCTCCAGAGGAGGCAACTTGTCTATGCACACTGGGATTAAAGGTGGAGCTACTACGGTCGATTTAGATGATGGAGTTTAGTTAAATGTTGACCAAATGCTTCCTTGGAATAATGATGAAGTGAATTTATGATATATACATCGGGAAGATGTTGAACCAAGAAGGCATGGAACGGCCCGTAGACATCTATCAGACCACTAACATGAGGTGGAACACGACCACTGCTTGGCACTAACTATCCAAACGCCGATCTTGTCGGCTATGGTAAGATAGTTAGTGAGAGAGAGCCCAGGCTTGACCAATGATGACTGGGGAATCTTGAGAACCATACTTCGTTCATTAATAATGTCCTACATGTAGAGTATCCAAGGAGGTTCAACATGCCATCCATGCCTACCTACAAGGGAAAAACTGACCCCAGGCAGCACATCATGAGTTATGAGTGGATGATGGATTTCGCATGAGCAGATAATGGAACAAAGGGTAGATGTTTTCCTACAACTCTCTCTGGAATAGCAACGATGTGGTTTACGAGGTTACCCCCATGGTTGATCTTTAGATTTGATGAGTTGGCAACAAGGTTTGTGGAGCAGTTCTGAATGCACGCAACTCACCCCAAAGATGTGATGTCCTTGTCCAACGTGATCCAGGCTCCCGGAGAATCATTGAAAGATTATTTGGAGAGATTCCGCACAGTTGTTACAGAAATTAGTAATCCAAATGACCATGCAATATTGACGGCCGTAACAAGAGGGATTGATCCAGAATCTGATTTTGGCGATTGGTTAGTTGGTAAACCACCCAGCGTTGGAACGCTGTTACGCAAAGGCGGCTCGATATTTGAGGAAGGAAGAAACGAGATCCTCTAGAAAGAAGAATGTTGTGGGACCGAGTGGAGAGGGAGTACAGAGTAATATTGTTGTAAAGCAGCCTAATGATAGCTCTGGAAAAGTTCAAGTCAATGTCCAGAACAAACCGAATCAACCAAAGAAAGGCGGAGATAAGAGCCGAGAACGAAAGAGGGATTCTGGAAGAGGGAAGCCTAGGATTCTGATGTACAATTAAACACCACTGAATACATTCCTAGAGAATATCTATTTGTCTACCTGTAATACCATGCAGTACAGGAAGCCGCCTTCAAAGGATCAATGGAGAAGCAGAAATAGATGGGAATTTTTTTTGGTTTCATGAATGTTATGGTCATAACATAAATGAATGCATGCATCTCTAGTATATTATCGAAAAGCTGATTCGAGAAAGGAAGATACAATAGTTTGTAAAAACCCCGCAGGATGGCGGGCAAGGGACATCCGACCCCAACCGAGGACAAGCACCACACAGGACTGATGAACCTGCACAGACTGGTGGAAGATTATTAATCAATACAACAGGCGGAGGACCGTATCCGGTTGATAAAAGTTGGCATGAGATGGAGCACTACGCTAGTGTGATTAAGCATGTGGACTGTGAATATTGTTCGAATACGGAAGATGGATCTCCGGAAAAACAACAACGTACAATGGTAGGTGATATTGTTTTTAGAAATAGAGATGCAGACAAGGTGGAGGCTCTGACGATCGACCCAATGGTCATTTTGGCCATGATCGGCCCTGCTTTAGTGAGAAGGGTATTGATTGATTGTTGAAGTTCTGTAAATATAATTTTCAAAAAAGCTTATGATCAGATGAGGATGGAAACCAAGGACTTCAAACCGTTTAAAGCCCACATTCATGGCTTTAATAGTGCTGCAACTGAAGTTGTTGGTTATGTTGAATTACCTATAGAGTTGGGAGAATGTGACCATACAAGAGTGTGAATTGTGCCTTTTGCTATTTTGGATGTTGACTCTCCATACAACGCTTTTTTAGGCCGACCGACCCTGGCTGAGTTTCGAGCAGCTCTTGCCCCACGGTGTTTGACTTTGAAGTTCAGGACAGATAATGGCGTTGGAGTTGTTCATGGTGATCAGGCTACCGGACGGGCCTGTTATGTAGCTGAGTTGAGGGATGCTCAACGGAAGGAGAAAGGTAAGGGTGTGGACAAGTTAGTCTGAATCCAAGCCGCTGAAGATTAACAACTAGCGCCTGAGCCTTGGCTCGGGTGCCACAGTCGGTTCTATAGAGATATTGATCTGAGAGATGACAAGGAGGAGCCTAAAGATACCAAAGTTGCACTGGCTGAGCTGATGATTGACATCACAGTTAGCCATGACGACCCGACACGGGTCCTAAAGATCGGATAACAGCTCGGCCGCCCGATGATGAAAGAACTTGCTGGATTTCTTCGAGCAAATCTAGACGTGTTCGCTTGGACTCACTCTGACATGTGTGGGGTTTCTCCAAGCGAATCTAGATGGGTCCTAAAGATCTCCTCTTAGAATTTCTAGACTTTATAGATGAGAAGCGTGAGGAAGCTGATTTGAGGACAACTGCACACCAACTTCGAGTCGCCTGATAGTACAACACTAAAGTTTGACCTAGAACTTTTGAAATCGGCGATCTTGTCTTAAAATGGATTTTTCCTGCCCCGTCACATATGAATCCAACCTGGGAGGGACCGTATTTCATTGAGTAGAGGCTCGAAGAGGGAACTTTCAAGCTAGCGACTGTTGATGGCATCACACTCCAAAGGGCGTGGAATAACGAGCATTTACGACACTATTTCACTTAGTTTTTTTATTTTTCATTCAATTGTATTTAATTTTAGGATTTTCTTTAGCATTTGCCTTTTCAAATATGTAATAAGACAAATTATGTCATTTCTTTCCATTCAGCAATAGAGCTTTGAATTTTCCATTATATTTGTGACTTGCCATTGCAGTACATATTAGTTGCGTTATACGACCGACTAAATCCCGCTTTTCGATAGGACCGACATAACTCGAAAGAGATTGAGATTCAACCGGTCACTTATTGAATCAAACCCCATACTTGAAGGCAGAACGACTGACCAAAGAGAACTGAACTCGACAATTTTCCAAATAACTTACATCCCCAGAGTGCAGATATGAGTATAAATGCTAAATGGGTGTTGCTGACCACCTATGAAATAACTCACGTCCCCCAGAGTGCGGATATGAGTATAAATGCTAAATGGATGCAGCCGGCCACCTATGAAATGACTCTCATCCGTAGAGTGTCAATATGAGCATAAAAGAATAAAAAAGTGTGATCAACCACTTATTATTTAAATAACTCAAACTTGACTTTGGCAGGATGAGAACAAAGTTAGTGGAAATGGAACTCGACCATACGCTAATCAACCTTGCCAACTCAAGTTTGGGGGCAGAGAAACGATGACTTGATCGCTGAATTCGTAAGCGTAACGTCAGGGATAAAGCCTAATGTTTGGATACGACTCAAGGCTATGACCTCAGGGAGGCCTTGGGATGGATAAATTGGATTGATATTCGACCTAACGAGCAACGAATCACAAACATTAAATGGAAAATGTAATAGCTCGATCATTTAAAAAAGCATGTACGATAATTCAACACAAGAACAAAAGAATTTTTTATTCACACTAAACTTGCTCTTTGCAATATAAGTTTATCCAAAATGAGAAATAAAAGTGGGGGTTGTACCCAAACAAACACGACCAACAAAAAGAAAAAGTAGCCATCCAAGCTATTTACACATCACATCAACCCAACAATTACTTCTTGGATTTTCTGTTGTTTCTTGGGAGTGGTTCCATCCGAACTGCCACTCGATCCACTCTTCGATCCTTTTCAATCTCGGCTTTTCTTCGAAGAAGCATCTTCAGTTATGGGGATCAAGGCGGCATCATCTTTAGAAGCAGGAAGGATCAAGGCACTCTCAACATCGAAAGCAGGGGGCATCATCTCGAGGAATTGTCCCGCTAGAAGGGATTATCTGAAGCGGGATAGGAATTGGTTCATTGGAATCCACATCAACAGGCTCAGCTTTCGCCTTCTTTTTCAACAACTCTTCCTTCTCAACACGCTCTTTCAAGTTGAGCTCATTAGTAAGGTCGGAAGAGCCCGTGATTACGACATCCTCATCAAAAGTAATTTCATGGTATGGGTTGCCTCCTTCCTTGAACAGTGCCTCCATGAATTTCTCATCGATAACGAAGGTTTCTTCTTGAGCACCCTGAGTAGTTACTAAAGTTGTAACTATAATAGATTCCATCACGTGCGCTTGTGATCCCAATTGATGCTTTTATGAGGAAGGAGGAATGACACCCGACAGATCTAAAGCTGAGGGAAAATAGGTGAAAAGATTAGAAATATCAACTGGTGACACCCCAACCTTTTGAAAGACGGGAGATGTCAGCGTAATACCTTCCTCGGTATGGCACCTAAGTTGAGTCGAAATACCCACAGAACTGCGTTCAGGAATTGGAGAAAGCTGAGGCTCATCCGGATCATACTCGGGGATGGTAGAAGAATATGCCATGGAGCTAGGGATAGCCTGGGATGCAAGAGGTAATTCAGTTGTAACATCGGGTTGTGCCGACCCGGATCCTTCACCCACTTCATGCAAAGAGGCAGTAGCAGATTCTTTCTTAAGTATAAGCTGGATATCATGCAATGTTTTGGATTCATCGCCCAATAGCATTTCACCTTCAAGCCTAGACAAGTCGACTTCCTCATTAATAATACGGCTTTTCCTCTACAACAAGAAATTCCCACGCACGCCAGAGCTGGTAGGGATAGTCATTGCCAAGCCATGTTAGATTTATGTGCTTGAGAAGGTTGGCATTGTAAAGAATAAGAAGTGGGTCGAGCTCGTTTGTCATCTCTTCCCTAGCTTTATCCTTGGCAGCTTCTACTTCGCGCTGAATGAGTGCATCAACATCTTTGGCCCTTCCAACGGCCGTATTTCTCTTTAGTTTAACATTCACCGGCTCATCACAAACATCTTGAGCAATTTTCTAAGCATCATCTTTCTCCTTGTTTGCATACATGAGCTTAGCCTTGAGTTCCACTATCTCCTTCAAGGCTGCAGATTCATTACTTCGAGCTGTATCTCTCTCGAGTGCGATTTCTTGATTTCGATGATGTAACACCTGGTCCATATCTAGATGACTGGACTTCATCTCCTCCATAGATTTGACGACAGCGTCAGTTTTACCCTCGACCTCCGCTTGAGAGGTCCTAGAAGCCTCTAACTCGTTTTTCAAAGTATCGATAATTCTTTTATTCTGAGCCTCCTGGCGTTTTAACTTTTTGATTTCCACTGCACGCTCGAAAGACACTTTCGATATCTTCTCAGCTGCTTTCATCCATTCACAGTACTGTTTATGGATATCAGTGACACAATCGATAGTAATTTTTTAGACATGGTGTGGAGCCTCTTAAGATTAGGAGGGAAAAAGAACCCTTCAAAGCATAGGTTTGGAAACTCTTCTTGAAGCTGTGTCAGGCGAGAAACTAGATCGATTGCAGGATCTTTGGCAGCGATTTCGATTTTAGTGCTTTCCTTGCCGGGCCTGGGAGCAGCAACATGTTCACTATGGTGACAACGATCTCTAGTTCGCTAAGAATGAGAAGAAACTGAAGACTATGGAGGAACATAAATAGGAGGGGGACCACGAGAGGAATCGACAGGTGGGTCCCGACGACCAGTTGGCTTATTGGAACCCTTTGGGAGGAGGGGACCTAGATCTTGATCAATGCTTATCTTGAGATGTTTTATCCCTATCATCCATATCCTGATGACCCTGGTCCTGACCTAAGCGATAACTAGAATCATAATACTCTCGACCTCCACCTTAACGGTACGAGCTAGAGCAGGAACCAGAGGATTGGTGGTGTATATCCCAAAGGGAATCGAACATATACCTTTTCTTCACCATTGTTCATGCAAAGGAAAAAAAGTTAATCAACTTGAAGCATTAAAGGGCACAAGTTGAGCACAATGCAATGTTGAGGGGTGCAAGTGTGTGCAAGTGTCCTTGTGTTTCCCCATGACGGACCAAATGCAGGAGCTTTGCTCATTTAAGTAATTTTCCCTTTAGAAGTTGGAATTTCAGTGCCAGTTCTGGTGGGACATCCCGACCTATCAACACTCACGTCAATGAAGTAGAAAGTGTCAAAGTCATGTGGTATTGGCAGACCAGACAAAGAATCCAGCGGCAAACTTGAACGCTCTGACGGTTGAGAAGCGGATTCATCTTGAACAACCTTGGGAGTGGTCGACACCTTGAGTTGATCATAAAGACAACTTTTGGGAAAATTTATAAACAAGTGTCTTCTCTTTTCCTTTATCGAGAGCCAAAGGTTATGACGTCTGCGAGTATCCGAACTCGAATCCAAGACTAGATCCATCATCAGTGCGACCGTGCACATTGCATTTATCTCCTTTGACATCAATGTCGGTGAATTCTTGAGCACCCATAGCTGGGGGCACAGCGAGATCAATTCGATTTCCCCTTTGGTCGGGTGCAGCCCGTGGTCTTACCCCTATAGCTCGAGCAACTTTTGTTAGCCCTATGTTGAGGCCCTCTTCCATGAAAAAAAAGTAACAAGGGGTTCGTCCATGAGAAGATAATCGATGTCCCTATCTTCAGGGGGTGCATTTTTAAGAGTCGTGACCGCCTCCTCATAAAGATTACCATTGGGCCGTGTGACGGTGCTTGTAAAAAGAATTACTTAGTCCAGAGTACGGCCTAGATATCGGTTTTCCATGCTAATAAAAAAATGATATATAACACATACTTCTTTCCGGAATTGTCGAGAAAAACCAGGAGGAAATCGAATAAAAAACCACTCGCTTTTGAAAGCGCTTAGTTTATTCCATGCGCCGGTTAGAATCTAATACTTTTTCGCTGACTCAAGAAATGTAAACGAAAGACTCCCCGTCCATCGCTTGAAAGAGAATATGAATCAAATGTCATCGATGGTCGGAGTACAATGTAGGAACTCCATAAATACCATATATGTACAATTGAGATGAGCATAGCCGTTTGGATGAAGCTGCGCTGGAGCTATCCTCAAATAATGGAGAATTTCCTGAATGTATGAGTTAAATGGCGAAACACACTCGACCCAGCACATGAATTTATTGCACGATGTATATCCTTCTAGAGGTCTTTGAGCACTATCGTCCTGCAATGGAACAAGTACATCATCAAGGAATTCCATGCCTTACGCAGATTCGGCGAATGGCTTCTTCCTTCATTTTAGAGGCTACGGAATTAGCTGGGTCCTCCAGAATAACTGCATCCTCCAAAGAGTTGGGAGCAAGATTAACAACTTCTGGTGGAAGAATGGGAACTGTAGAGAAAAAATGAAACTGTGGACCTGGGCTCTTCGGTTGTTCTGAATGATGACTAGAGGATAGACTATCAGACTCGGTTGCAGAACTTGATTTCATTCTAGGATTATCCTGCTGAGAAGATGGTCCAACAGACATAGCCACGAAACACTCGGAACGTCTGGGATCCATTGCTACTAAACTCAGTAAAAATCATGATTAGATAAAGTAACCTGTACCCCATAGTGCATAGTTAGTGCTAGTGTTGTGTGGTGAAGTGATGCGCAATATAGTGGTAAGTTATACAATATTAAAGATGGAAAATATGATGAAACTTCGAGGTTCGACCGGAGTGACCGTCATTTCTAACCGTCTCAACCATTTCTCTACAATCATTAGGGAACGACTCAGTTTGAGCTTTACGATCGATTATCAGCAAATAAAAGTTCGATTTTTATATTCAAGTCACTGATGATCTCCAAGAGAATAGTCGAAGGCATTGGTTCGTATCAAAGATCAAATGTCATCTATGTCCATAAATGAAGTTCCAGTCGTATACAAGTCATATGAGTTCACTTGAATATGCAAGGCCGAAGCTCATTATTAGGTTCAAGTCTATTTTATTAAGTTCCACTTTTAAGGTTCATGTGTTGACAATTGATCATTCATTTTAGCATCACCAATCATCTCCCATGCCTCACTACCGATCGTCCAACTCAACTCTCCTAAACCAACCGTTCAAGCCTCACTCCCACCGATCGTTCCTAAGCCCGGTCCTACTGATCGTTTTTGGAACCCATTCTCACCGATCATTCCATTCTAGCCATTCCTCAAAATTCTCTAACTCTAGGGCACCATCGATCATTCAAAGACGATCGTTAAACAACCAAACGTCAACATCACTGCACAACGATCGGTACATCATCACCATCACCCACTCTAGAGTCATCTTTGTCCAAATCTTTATCGATCGTCCAAGGACGATCGTCATGCATCAATCTGCATCATTTCCCTTACTTAGCAACTCCATCTTCCGCAATTCCTATCCTCTCCAACTTGATTCAGATCAAGCAACTCCACCAACTAAACTAACTAACACGAGATTCATGACACTCAAAGTCTCGTACTCAAATCACAAAACGTATATGGATCGACCTACCTAATAAAAGTCTGAAGAAGAGAGATTGGTTTCAATTTAGATCTAAGTGAGATATGGGAGCTAGAACGATAATGAATCAAGAAGGGGTGGGATTGATTTTGAAAATCGAATCGTTCTTAGATCGGTAGAGGAAGAGCGTGGGGCAACTTATTTTTTCTTTTTCTATTCGAAGTCAGGATGATACGAAATGAAAGGAAAAAATGGTTAAGTATGAAAGCTTTTATAGGAAGAGTGTATACCGATCGTTCAACCCATGAGATATAATGATCGTTCAAACTGGAAATCCTACCGATTGTTCCACCACCTAGAACGATATGAAAATCCTCTGTATGTACTAATGATCGGTAATGATCATTAAAAAAAGAAAAAAAAAGAGAAAGAATATCGATCGGTGACGATCGTTTTTATAAACAATGGAAATAATGATTGGTGGATATTGTTTATAAAAATTTCAAAACTTGACAATGACCCGTGAACGTGTAACCATGATTGGGAGTCAGGTACAAACATGTATACATGCTAGAATATGTTCCAAAATTCAATTTTTTGAAATCGACGAAAATTGAATGTTCAGTTGAAATCGACTAGATAAAAGTTAAAACCAGATTGATGGAGCTTAGATATCACCAAAAACAAAATAAGATGATCATCAACAAGTTGTGATCCTGTATTTACACTATTGGAAATCTACCGATAGTCACAACGAATAACAGGATTACCACCCGTAACAAGAAAGCAACTCAATGACGACTATTCAATGAACTGAATGGAATCCTTTTTCGACGATTGAAGTTTGCGACTTTTCAAAGCATGTCATGTTCGAATAAGACGTACTTTGGGGGGGAAATATTATCCCGCCTTTTGCAAAGCTGTTATATCATCGACTTGGTTAGAAACGGATGGTTACTAGCCTTGAGAATCAGCTATATACAATACTATGAGCGATGGTTGAACAGATCCGGACCGGGTTCTAATCGAGGTGCAATCAGTATGAAGAGACAGGCATAGCCCTATGAAGCTACATTTAAATTTTGAGTCAATGGAGGTCATATGCTCGAGTTACGGACAAAACAAGGATTCATATGGATCGATCGAGAATGATCCATAAAACAACGCAAATCAACGAAGATCGATCGATATCTCAAAATTCACAAAGCTAATACACTTGAAACTTTCATAGCATTAATATATTAAAGAGTGGTTCCCACAGGAATGATCGCAGGGCATAATTCACCAAATTACACTTCCACCGATCATTCATTACCGATCGTTCGGAACGACCGGTATAAGACTGCCAATGTGCCATTTCAACAAAGATCGATGGATATCTCGTAAACTACAACTCAGAATGGTACCATATTTTAGGAGCAAGGTCTAAAGGCATATATGACCCCCCATAAATGATCGCACGCTAATAAGATGCCAGAAAAACGATCAGTATAACTCTTATCGATCATTCCAAAACAATGAATTATGACCATCTGGTGGGCCCCTATGGACTTGGAGAGCTCTCTGCCGAAATCTTAGCGAAATATCTCATCATCTGACCCTATAAATACAAGCCTATTGGTTCAGTTTTAGGATCCTTACGCTGCTTGTTACCTTATACTCCATTGAAATCAAGGGCTAGCACCATTCTACCATTGTAATTCGATTTTCAAGATAGTAATAAAGCATAATCTTCAAAGTGGACGTAGGCATACAACGTCGAACCATTATAAACCTCTATGTTATTGATTACCGCTTATTCGATGTTGCTTACTTATTCAGTTACTCAGTTTAATTTTACTTCTCTTCGTTTACTTCTCTACAAAAACTACTCTTGGGTGTTTGTGATCATTTTTGGTGCAAACATCTGGTTACCAGTTCCTACGAATAGTCGGACTAATGTAAGACGTTATTATGAATATCGACCATAATACAAAGAGCCTATTTCAGGGTCTTGAGGTATTAAGTATTTGTTTGAGGGACCGTCTCTTTTCCCCAAATGAAGTATTAAATGGCCAATGATGTGCACGTAAATATGCATATTTTTACCACCATATTTAATCTATTTAAATTAAATAAATGATCATATTGGGTATTTCAACTTGTTTAAACCAAAATTCATATTATCTTCAAATCATCACATATTCATCTTCATCCAAGGGCAAAATGGTCATTTTTGTGCATATATTAATTTGAGAAAATCTAATTGGAAACTTCTATATTATTTTATTGGAATTTGGCTTCATATACAAGTGGTTTCATGAAGATGTATGCATGCACAAGAGTGAAGATAAAGAAATGAAGATGGAAATAATTCAAAGGCATGATAATGGAGGACCCCACCTACCCACCTACCTTAATGTACAAATTAGAGGCTAATGCACATGCTTATGCAATTAATGGCTTCATGTACACTTAAATGATGATTAGTAGAAGCTAATGATTACTTGGCCTCCATACTTTATCAAGGATATTTTGGGCTTTTCCCAAAAATATGAATTAGGGTTTCATACATGTATAAATAATCCTTATGTTTCATGTAACCTTGCTTATTCTTAGTCTCTCTTCTCTTAGTCTCTTCTCTTAGGAAAATAAAAAGAAAGCTCTCTTTCTCTTTTCATGGCTACTTAGCCATTTTTATTTTATGTAATCTTCTTTTCTTTTTATGCAATGTTAATTATTGTTTCCGTTTACTTACATGTTCATTTCCTTTCATGCTAGTAGTGTAGATTTTCTTTTATGCAAGTAGATTAGTTTTTTCTTTCATTTAGCTCTCTTTCCCTCTTTGTTTTGTTCTATGTTGCAAGCTATATTTGTTGATATGATAACAAATACGAGAAACTAAACCCCTTCAATTTAGGGGTAATGAAGCTCTCTAATCATATAGTTTCAATATTTTGATAAATGTTATGCTCTCTTTTTGAACTATATGGAAAATGATGTTTATGTAATTTTGTGCTTATTATTGAGTTTTCTAGCTTATGTTGTTCAAAACAAATAGGCTATGCTTAGTCATATGAATCACAAATTGCCTCTTCATCTATATATGTTCATGGCAAAGAAGTGAATGTTTAAATCAAAATTTGATGGCCTATATTTCTAAACAATAGCTAATAGGCCATTCTTAAAATAGATTTTCATTTTCAACTTTGTTGTCATTTTCATAAGAATTAAAAGTGGTTTAAAGGTTGTGTTATAGTTTGATGGCTTATGTTGAGCTAATTAATAGCACAAATGAGCCATACTTATGATAAGCACATCAATTAAGCTAACTAATGATAAAGAAAAGAGAGATCATAACTTCATTTTGTTGATTTATGTGATCTAGAGAGTGGAAGTTTCCCCTAAATAGTCTTAACACTCTCATATTTTTATCTATTTTCTTTTAGCTTGTTTTTACTTTCTTTTAGTTAGTTAACAATCCCTCGACTTTGGTTTAATTTGATTGAATAGATTTTTAAAATCATCAATTCCCTACGGATCGACCAGTATTCGCCACGTATTACAAGTGTACGCCGTGCATTTGCGGTTATTTTTAATTTAAATTCATTCAGCGGTTTTCTAAACCGATAGAATTTCCATCGACGAACAAGTTTTTGGCGCCGTTGCCAGGGGTTGGGTCGTGGTTTGGTCGCTGCTGTAACTGCTGTTAGAGGTTGAATTGTCAATAGGCGATTGAAATGATTGTAGGAGCTGGCGATTGGTTTGATGGTCAGAGGGATGCAGTGGTTACTGGCTTCGGTTGCTTGGTGGGGGGCTGCACTGCAGAGGTGGTTGTTGAGGCAAGAAAGAAGTGAAGTAGAGGCAGGTTGGAGAAAATGGATTATTTTGGTCGAAGTCAGTGTGCTATAGCAGGGTTGCAGTATCGAAAATATGCAGGAGAGTTTGACAGTATGGATGGGCTGCTTGGTGGTCAGTGATGATTGAGGTGGATGGTGATGACTGAAAGAATGCAGTGCTAGCAGTTTTAAAGTGTTGTATTGAACAAAAGGAGATGTGGTGGTAGCAGTCGTTCATTGAAGTGATGTGAAGAAGGCTTTGGGTGGTAGCAGTCTTGTAGTTGGATTGTTCGAGATGTTGGCATTTGAAGGTGAGGTACAGGCAGGCAATGGAAAGGTGGTGATCGGAGCAGTAGTATTGTGGTCGAGTATTGCTGAAGTGGGGAGAAATGGAGATACTGAGGGTTGGATAATGTGTTGCAGCAGAGGACAAATGTTGGTTACACACAGATGGATGTGGTCAAAGATGTTAGAATTTTTTGAATGATGGTTGTGAATTATTTGAGGCAATTGTATAAAAGTGGGTTGTATGGTGACGCGGTTTTATTGAAGCTGGTGGGGGAGGTTATTGATGAGTGAAGTGGTATGATGGTCAGGGAGTTGTATGTTTGTGTGAAGAGTAGTTATGTTATTGAGGAAGAATGGTTTGATGAATTCTATTGGCGCAGATAAGAGAAGTGATGGAGGAGTAGTTGCAGCAGTGGTAGTGGGTAGAAGCAGAGGCAAGATTGCAGTAATGAAGACAGGTATGTGAGGGAAGTTCGATGTGGTTAATGTAGGGGAGATTGTTGACATTGTGAACTGGTTGACTGAAATGGGTGTAGTGGTGTTCAGTTTGCAAGAGGAAGAAACAGTTGCGATTAGAAGTGGCGGCAGGCAGTTTGCAGTGGGTATGTGTGTAGTGATGTTAGAGTTTGGAGTAGTGGTCGGGAACTGGTTAAATTTTTTTTAAAGTAAAACTTCACTTTTAAATTTTGTTTCCTTTTCAAAAAAAAAACAAAGAGTCTCTCCCTTAAAAAAAGTTTATTTTAGTTTCGTTTGTTTTATTTCTTCATAAAAAAACCCAAGTTGTTTCATTTTTAATTTATTTTACTTCTTCCTTAAAAAAACAAAAAAAAGCAAACAAACTAACAAGTTAGATTTAATGTTGTTTTCTTTTGTATAGTTTCATTCATTTTGTTTTAGGTTCATTGCTGTTCTGTTTTCATTTTTCTTAGTTTCTTCTTTGATATATATATATATAATCTATGTATATATCTTTGTTTTATCTTTACAGGTTGCAAAAACAGAAGGAGAAGGATTGCGCTGCTAAGCTTGCAAAAAAAACTGCTCTGCTTGCTTATAAAATTTATTTTTTGCTTTTAACCCTTATCTATTGTTTTTAGTTGCCTTGCATCGTTGTTTGCTTGCATTTAAAAAAAACCAAAAACAAAAATCATTTGTAGTTGCATTGTTAATACACGTTTTTTTTTCTGCTTTGCATTTCATCCTAGATTTTGATTAATAAAAACAATTAGACATCAATAACACTTAATTGTATATTGACAATTTGTCCTCTTTCGACAATTTAATTTCTTGGTGTCTAGGCTACGGCAGAGCAATAATCGGTTATAAATATTACGGTGATTCGTAAATATTATACTGAATTGTTTCTCTGAAGGTACTTAAACCTTCGGTTGCATTGCTACAGTGATTCGTGGTGCACCGATAAATCCTGCCCGTTACCTGGCTGAGAACTATCTTGTTGATTTAAGACAAAGTGTGATTATACAATTTTGTGTTAACTTAGGATAAATCATTTGTAATTAACCTTGCATTCATTTAGTTGCATTAGTTCATGCATATTTAAAAAAACTTCAAAAAACAAAAAACAAAAAAAATAAAAAAATTGTAAATATTCCATTTCTTTTTCTTTGAAATTTGTAAACCCTTTTCCTTTGAAATTTTAAAAATCCAAAAAAAATTAGAAAAAAACCAAAATCCAAAAAAAACAATTAAAAACTTCTCAAAAACAAAGAAAAAAATTTGAAAAACAAAAATCAATTTTCCTTTTGAAAAATAAATTCCTTTTGTATATATTTTTCCTTTATATAAAAAAACTCGAAAACATTCTTGAAAATGTCCGAGTTTCCCCACTCACTTGAATTTTACAATGGTTGTGAAAATCAATATAATCCATATGATTTCACTCCAATTTCGTATGGATATTTTAACGACAACTATTCTTTAAACAATTCGAATTTTGAACAACAAAATTTTCAAGACGATGACCAACCCTCGACTCTTGAAAATAACATTTCATCTTTACTTGAATTCTCTACACAACAAAATCAAATGATAAATGATTTGTGTAATTCTTATTTGTGTGATAACTCAAGTCAAAATTTTCAAAATAATCAAATTTGAATTCACTTCAAAATTCAAATGACTTCGAGTATAGCCCATGCCAATTCAATTTTGAACTCCAAAATGAATTTCAAAATCAAAACGAAAATGTGATCCACTTTTCAAATAATTTTGGCAATGTGAATAATCTTAACAACGTTATGATTGAAAATTTTTGTTCTCAACAAATCCTAATCGAAAATCCTCAAGCTAATAATTATAAATTGGATTTTGTTGAGCAAATGAACGAAATTTACAATGATCACACAGATTCGTTGTTTGAAACTTATATGAAACAACGTGAAAAACAAAATCACATTTCAACGTGTCACGAGTCAAACAATAATCCATCTTTTATCCAAATCGACGATTTTCAAATAACAACTTTTGAAATTGAAAATAACAATCTTAATGAAGTTGTTGAAAACATGGTAATTGAGTTGGAATTCAATTCTTTTGAGGGTGCGGATCCAAATTTAAAATTCGATCTTCCTTTTCTTGATTTCGAAAATTTGAATACAACAACTTTGGATTTTGAACTTGAGATACGCAATGAAGTTGTTGATAATCCAACAAAGGAAGATGAATTTATTGAACACAAATTTTTTGGACTTTTGGATGATGAGTTGTTAAATTCTGAAGGGGAAGATTTAAATCACCATTTTTATTTTGAAATCAATAATTTTGAAGAAGTTTTCAATGATAAATTTGAATTTCAATTTGGTGAAAATAAACGTGAACTTCAACCAATTGTTTTATCGACCCGAAAAATCATCGAAAATAAAACAACTCGTACGATTTTTAATAAAACGACATTCGTTTTACCAAATCAACGTTCAACTTTGAAATCTTTTACGGTTTGGTTTTTCGAGCTTAAGCTGTGTCTCGTATACTTGACAAGACAAATGAATCGGTCTTTGGAAGACCGTTTCATTTACTTTTTGATGATATACTTTCTGATATCATGTAAATACCGTTAATTTTCATTTAAATAAAGGTCATGTTTTCATTTTTATTTTTCTCCTTCCACTTGGGTTGACTGTGGGGACACAGTCAAAATCAAGTGGGTGGGAACCTCATCATCATTTTCATGGTTTATTTTTATTTTCTTTCCAAAATTTAAAAAAAAATCTCAAATTTTTTTTTTTTTAGCATATTTGTTTTATTGTTAAAGAAACACTATAGGATAAATATATGGTTTTGGTTTATTAAATTGAAAATTTTGAAAATTTATTTATCTTAACAAAAATAAAAATGAAGTTTGATTACAAACAACAATGGTTTAACTATTATATAGGAAGATTCATACATGCTAATTATGAAATACATCCTAATTGAAAATCTTTGTTTTAAAAAGTGGTGAATTCAAATAAAAGGATATAACATTTTTTTGTCTTCTAAGTTAAATGGTGCTAAGATGATTTTGCAAAACTCTCTCTTTCTAAAAAAAGAAGAAAAAATTTTGTATATATGTACATATTTTTAACACCTAGAGTCATGTGTTCACACTCGTGTGTTCACTCGCCATGCTCTATACCCTTCTCACGTAAGCCCGAAAGGCAGTGCATGATCGGTATATCTGGCCTCGGTTTATATGAGTTAGGTTTGTGTAAAAAAAATTCTTTTACTAATAACGCCTACAGTCAATAAGTGTTCACACTTGTGTGTTCACTCGCCACGCTCTGTATTCCTCTCACATAAGTCCGCAAGGCAGTGCATGGGTAATATATCTAGCTTCAGTTTATCTGAGTTAGGCATATGTAAATATTGTTGATATCAATAAAATTTTCAAAAGAAAAAATGGAGAGAGTAAACAAATGTAATCCAAGCACTATTTTTACTTATTTGATTTGACTTGTTATTGAAAAGAAATGAAAATACCACTTTGATAAACTTTGATAATCGACTAAGGATCTGTTTCATAGTTACACTGTGTTATCAACCAAAACAACGAGTTAACTATAATATATTTGCTTTGATAACTTCGTTTTTATTGGAAATTTTGATGAGTAAATGGCTTAAATTTTCAAGATAATGAACGAAACACTACTACAAAACAGGCCATTTGCATCGGTTGTTTACCCCCCTTTTGCATCAGTTCAACAACTGATGCATATGCAACCGATGCAACAGGTTTAACACTTTTGCATCAGTTCTGAAACCGATGCAAAAAGGTCCTTTTTGCATCGGTTGTTACTAACAACTGATGCAAAATATCATGGTTGGTTGCTTGAACACAACCCCCATGTTGCATCAGTTGTAATGAAAACCGATGCAACAAAGTAACTTGTTGCATCGGTTTTTTATAACAACCGATGCAAACTAATCCCTCTATTGCATCAACTATTTATACCTGATGCAAAAAAGCCATTCTCAAAAACCATTATTACAATACTCAAATAGACTCTCTATATATATATTATTGATTATAACAAACAATTATTGCATGCAATATTACAATCATTCAAAATTAAATTTGATGGCAAATACAAACTGAATAACATAATACCAAAATAAACATATATCAATTAAAGTGTTAATAATCTATACAAAATAATGGTTCATACATTCATTTTTGCAGCATAATTCAGATCTTTAGTATAATCGTTAAGTGATATAGTCTTAATTCAGATCTTTAATTAGTACAACCATTAAGAAATAGTATAGTAAAAACCTTAAAAACTTCATGGGATCTTGAAAACCCAAATTTTTAGGCTTCAGCTCAAATTTTTGCAGATCTGCATTAAAAGAGAACACTAATTTCATTAATCAGGTTATCCAACAAAAATTCAGTATACTAACTTTGAGGGAAACTGAACTTTCTTTCTGTACAGGTAAGGAACAGTTGCGGCAAGGAGAAGCTGCAGTTATAGAGTATAAAGCCCTGAGCAACATGATACAATGTGCATGAAGGACTAAAAAAATACCTACTCTACAATTTAGCTAATTTACCATCTCGTTATAAAGATTTAACTTGTTTCACATTCAAACTATGTTCATAAAATTTAATAACAAAAGTTAGAGAAAATTGTTAAGCATAACCAATGTTCAAACGATACATCAAGTTAAAAGAGACATCATTAATAAAATATAGTAAACAACAACTTGTGTTTATAACTGAATTTTTTTTTGTCCTTGAAGATGGCAGAAGCAAACCTGAAGAAACCTGAAAAATCGAAAGCTCTTTCTGCTTCAGTGGCAATGGTTGATGAGTTCACTGAAGAAACCTGAAGTTGAGAAATAATTATTTTTCAAAATATCAATTGAAATTGATGTGGAATTAAAAAGTTTGAGCTACTACAGTACAGACAATGAGAATAATTTCCATAATAAATGAAACTGTACTTATCAATGATATAGTGCAAGGGCCCTTTCTATACTTAGATCACCGTCCAATATACGAGTATACAGTGGTCGACGTAAATGTAAATAAAGAGCAGTCCATCTTCTACAAAATAATTGATGATGTGTACCCATTCAATAAATAACAATTATGTTTCATGCTATGCACATTTAGAATTTAGAATATTTCTAGAATCATGTCCTTTATTTATTTAAAGTGGAAAATAGATACCGGGTAGAGCAATGAAAGCATTAGCCTGTCGAGCCATCTCAGCCTTCCTTTGGTGCATTCCTCAAACTGCTTTAACCTCCCCTACTGTCTCCCCAGTAATCTGAACATGAATTTTCTTTTTAATTTTCTTACTTTGTTTCTAAATAAAGCATTGCTATATACACCACAAAATTTATTCTAATAAATTTACACTATGTTCAACAATAGTTTATAGACAAACAAACATGAGTAAAATGAAGTAGAGGTAAATTGTAATAAATTTTGTACGTATATAAAAAAATTATTAACATAAGAATAATGTAATGATTGGAGAGCGTCCCAAGAAAAAGACTTGAATGGGATTTAAAAAAATGCACCTCTCTTGGCATCAGAGTTCTGGGTATCACTCTGCAAAATCAAGAAATTACAACATCAGAAACAGGAAAAAAAATAAAAAATAAAAAAAGCGGGGAAAAACATGAACAGATAAGAGGGATAAGACTGAAATATAGTACCCAAAACATGACGACCACCATCATAAACAGATTGGGAAATAAGTCCCATAAGTCCAATGCTTCCTCCTCCATAGACCAAATCTATATTTCTTTTTACCTACAAATATATCAATATATTGCTTTAATCATCATTTTGCGATAAACACAATTTAACTTGATGTAAACTATAGACATTGAAGCCAAAAACATTAGTTGAAGTTCAAATTTCAGATAAATTTGGTGGAAAATTTTGTCAGTTTGAACATAATTCGGCAAAATTCAAAACAAAGATACATGAAAGCAATAGAATACGCGAAGAGAAAAATCATTACAGAACTAAGCAGTTCATGTCCAAGCTCAATAGCAACAACCTGATAGCTTTGTTTCTTGCCAGGACTGCTCCCACAGAACACACAAACTCTCTTGTATAGTGTTCATAGATCCATTGTTCAATTCCTACCTGTGATACCATTGTTTTCGACACTGTGGGCAAAAAAAGAATTTCTGTCTTGTGTAACCCACAACATAGAGCCGGCCCTACTTACATAAGTTGTTACTTGCCAATGTTAAATGCATGTCCACATACAGATATACTGAAAGCAGTACTGGTATAAAGGACCACTAATAATTTAGTTTGACATATTTTGTATTGTTTGTTCATTTGTGTAGTCATAAACCAGCAACTTAAATTGATAAAGGCACAAGTACGCTTATATATTCAGTTATACATGTCTAAACTAAGGCATGGTACTTTAAATGTTTTGGACATGTGCTACATGAGACCAGACATAGGTCCATCTATAATTTCATACAGTTTAATTTAATCTAAGAGCACCAAATACTGCATGCTAGCATGAATACATATTGACATCATGCAAATCAAGGTTTTATAGTTTATCTTATTGACATGGTAATTATTTTAGTGCTCAGGCATCACTTGCATGTTGGTTTCGGCAAGTGAAGTGCGTATCTAATTGGTTTGATCACCACATACACACGAATTAGTCAATTTTGTTGAAGATCCTATGTCCACCGCTATTAAAATTAAATAAATTATGCACAACTGTACATACAAAATATTTGATCTACTGTAAATGCGAACGAAAAATTATGTTTACAATAGTCAATGGCTGTAAAAAAAAAAGGGGAAAATAGGAATCAATGTTAGATTAAAATTACATCTTGTGTCATGGGATGTGGATTGTCAGAAGTCGTAGGTATCCTGTAGCTAGAACACTTGATAAGTCTTATTAAGACCATTTCACAAGCATTAAAAGAAATTATGAGGTAAGTGTGTATGAACTAGAGTTATAAAAAGGTATAGTGTAAAGAGCAAAACAACCTAGTGGTTTAATGAATTTTTCTTCTTACCACGTGCCTGTGATTCGCGTATGTAATAAATAACAGACAGATCAGTATGTTTACTAATTATAGTAAATCTCATCTTCATTGGAAAAATATATACGTAAAATAGAGTTCTACTTAAAATGCCTTATTTCTAGCTTTCAACACTCGCCAGAATAGTTATTCATTTGTTTACAATGCATATCAATCTGAATATCCTAAAATGTAGATTTTAAGCCATATGCTTTTAAAATGTGCTGTTGAATACTTCTTCGTCACCACAAAATTGATTTATGTAGATCTACATATAATTCTCCTTGATGTTTCATTGTCCTAAGGGATACTTTTTCAAAGTCTGATGCACCTAAAATATAATTAAATATGGATTATTCTAACTGGCAACTTGGAAATAACATGATGTGGCCATATGGCTCCATTCCAATATAAATAGGCAGAAATAACCTATGTTTAATTCATCAGAAAAAAATCAAGTTCATAAATCATAGTGGCTATTAATCAGAAATTTATGAGTCTTGTTGTACTGTTGGCATTGTGCTTGATGGTAATGGCTGCTGAAGCTGGCCATTACAAATGGCCACACTACAAGCGACCTCGCTATAAACCACCGCACTACAAGCCCCCCATTACAAACCCCCACACTACAAACCACCGCACTACAAACCACCTCATCACTGGCATTTATACTAACAGCACATTCATCATTCAAGGACTTCAGCCTTAGATGTGAAAGACAAATATGTCAAGAAGCTGATCACCATTACCAAACTATGACAAAACTCCTACCATTAATTTCTTTTCCAATAATTTTTTTTTTGGGCTATAGTTGAATGGGAAAATCATAGTGAATAATCAATGATGATGAGATAGCAACATTTAAAATGCTCCTTTTTTTTACTTTACTTTTATGCAGACTATGAAGCAAAAGAGATGCATATTTTTGCAGTTAGAAATTCTTTCACAGACATCTCACAACTTCAATTTTAATTCTTTTGATTCAATTTCAATTCTATTGATTCAATTTCAATATCCATAAATAAGGTTTGTTATAATTCAATTGATGTAGTGTTAAACAGGCTAACAAGAGTTATGTTTGTATAGATTTTGTACTGACCGACGAGAGTTACAATTATCAGTTATGCATAAGAATATAGCATGTAAATTCATTAATACACATGAACCTATGGTTAGTCTCACATCAAACAGTAAAATATTACAACACCTAATTATATAGATTTATCAATTACTTTCTGATGCCTCTGAACTGTTTTCAGAATAAAACAGTTGAGAATACTATAGGTATATAAAAGAAAAAAATAATCATATTTTGGAAGTTCATACAATGCACTTGGTGCTTATCAACAGAAAAGAATCTGATTAGATAATCCCTTTATTAGATGGCCCAAATTAGGTAGAGTTACGGCTTTTTATCATAGAATAGGATCTAAGTCCAAAATAATACAAACTTGTGAAATAGCCCAAATAAATTTAAGCAAACCGTTCTAAATCTTTGAAACAAAATTTACTCAAAAATTAAGACCTCAATATGATGTCCACACACACATGTTGAACTGACAACGATGAAATGGAATAGCTTACAAAAGCTTGGCCCAAAAAAAACAAACAGTAATAATATTCTTTAACTAACTTGGAAAAAAACGTAACTGTAAGTTACAGTACATTCATAGTGCGAAGAAGCCACCAGCAAACTAACAGGAAGCGTATAATATATTTTATCTCAATAAATATTAACAATAATAAACCCCTAACCCAAACGTGGCCGGAAACAATGTGCAGAGAATGTGATCAACACTAATATATTCATAGCCAACTGAACATGTTGGCTAATCATTGATAAAATTTATGTGTTCTTTTATTTTATTTTATTTTTTTATTAAATGATTTTTCTGCTTTAAATTTCATGGTTCAGTATACAAAAGGATTGAATTGGGTCCCAAAACCAGTGCTTTATAAAGCAAATGAATATGGAAACTAAGGGCATAACTATATTCCTTCTAATTCTTATTCTATTTTTCTTTCTTTTATTACTTCTTAAAAAGAAAAAAAACGATGAAATTCTTGTTTCAGTGCCCTTACTGCTCTTGCTTTTGCTTCATGAAAGCCAAGAAGAACCCTCCTAAAGAAGATGAAGCCAAAGGAACCTAGATATTTTATCTTCTGCTTTCCAAGTTTAATATGTATGTTTGGTTATAAGTGAATGTTTTAGTCGGTTATTTTTTCATTCATTTTCTTTTATTTTCTCGGTTTCTGTAACAGTTGAAGATTTCACATCAACGGTCTTCTGATGTATGGAACTACTTCAAACCTGTTGCCATTCTTCATTTTGCAGTGATGCAATGTTTAAGTTGGTTAAATGATATGATAAGCAATAATTTGATGCAATTTCAATAAATTGACATATTTTCTTTCCATGTTCATTGATTATTTTGAATGTATAAACATGTCTTGTTAATAAACAATATTATCTTGGATGGACTTCTTGTGTACAATGTTATTACTTAAATTTTCCAGATGTAAGTTTCTTCCTAAACTCCTTGGGAAAATTATCTCACTGGTTGTTATTTTTAAGTTATTCTTCTTTCTCGTAGTAAAAATGTGTGACTAAGTAGATGTATTGTGCTTCCAAATCTTCATCATTTTACTCTATCTGTTCTCTTTAAACATAGTATTCCCTTAAAAATCATATTCTAGAAGATAAGGTTTTATGTGACTGCACAACCTCACTATATATATCCATCATATATCTCATTGCTAGTTAATTCATTGTAATTACAGAATTGAGTTACACATGCAGTGTCCTGTGGTATATGAACAATTATTTTGACAGAGTTAGCACTAGGTACGAGGTCCCCCTAACACACACTAATTACTTTTTGCTTAGGGGATTACTTCATACGGTTAACATTCTTGCCTGAATTGGTGAGGAATTTAGCGTGTGAATAGGCCTAGTGATAGTACAAAAAATAGCTAACAAATGGCAAAGGTTCATCTATTTTAAATGCATCACCATACTGAAATAATGTTTTTTTACTATGTATTATCAGGTAGGTTCACCTGCTTCTGCTTTAACAAGCCCTCTATAGTGCCGCACCCTTCCACAGTCTCAAACCACACCATAACTGCTTCATCACCTCATTCCCATACACCTCCACACAGTTCAACTTCATCCACTCAAACATCAAACTACCCTATACATCACACTTACATCTCTGTTTACATTCAACCTACTTCTACATACAAAACAGTGCCGTTCCCCTTGCCTCGACCTGCAATTTGCAACTACTGCTACCGCTTCGACCAAACATTCCATCGAGAAAAAAACTCAACACTTCAAACCGCCCGCCATAGACTTCCCAATTCGAACCACCCTCAACAGCCATGAAATCATCCACTCGAACTCGAACTAACGTCGAACCCATAATGAACCGAACCGCTTTCACCAATTAGTGTGGCCGGATCAAGAAATTGGTTGAATTGTGAAAGTTTGATTGAATTGTGAAATTGGGGCTAATCGTGAAAGTTTGATTTCGATTTTTTTGTATAAGCTTTCTGATTATATAAACAAGTACGCGTGTATTTTTGTTTGAGCAGGAGAAGATTTATTTTTTGGGGAGTGGATTACTGAGGAGGAAGGAGTACATTTGTCCAAAGTAGGAACTTTGGAGCCAATTTTTCATTATTTCCCACCTAAATTTCATATTGTCATCAACATGTAGTTGCATCGGTTGACTTTAAAACCGATGCAACTAAAACTATTTGCATCGGTTGTTGCTGAGAACTGATGCAAATTTGATTTTTTTATTATCTATTGCTTTCCTCGTATCAGTTGCATCAGTTATTAAGATAGAACTGATGTAAATAGTTCTATTTACATCAGTTTTTACTTCAACCGATGCAAATGAGGCGAAGCAATATGCACTTTTTGTACTAGTGAAACCTATATTTAACTTATTCGTGTCAATTTAAAAATAAATCCTTCATTGTAAATATTTTCAAAAACTCGCATTCATCTCTTGGTAAATAAATCTTGCATTTTGTAAATATTTTCATCCTGCATTTGGATTTTTTGGGTAGTATCCGCTGAAAACCCTCACGAGACAACACTAGTCCTACTGGGGACACCCAAAGGTTTAATGGCTTGTTGCATACGCTCAATGCAATCGTGCTCCCTACGAAAATGGATTTATCTTAGTTTTTACTTTATTCGAGGATGAATAAAAAGATAAGTGTGGCGGTATTTGATGTGCAATGTGCATATTTTTACCACCATATTTAATCTATTTAAATTAAATAAATGATCATATTGGGTATTTTAACTTGTTTAAACCAAAATTCATATTATCTTCAAATCATCACATATTCATCTTCATCCAAGGGAAAAATGGTCATTGTTGTGCATATATTAATTTGAGAAAATTTAATTAGAAACTTCTATATATTTTATAGGAATTTGGCTTCATATACAAGTGGTTTCATGAAGATGAACGCATGCACAAGAGTGAAGATAAAGAAATGAAGATGGAAATAATTCAAAGGCATGATAATGGAGGACCCCACCTACCCACCTACCTTAATGTACAAATTAGAGGCTAATGCACATGCTTATGCAATTAATGGCTTCATGTACACTTAAATGATGATTAGTAGAAGCTAATGATTACTTGGCCTCCACACTTTCTCAAGGGTATTTTGGACATTCCCCAAAAGTATGAATTAGGGTTTCATACATGTATAAAGACCCCTTATGTTTCATGTAACCTTGCTTCTTCTTAGTCTCTCTTTTAGGCTCTCTTCTCTTAGTCTCTTCTCTTAGGAAAATAAAAAGAAAGCTCTCTTTCTCTTTTCATGGCTACTTAGCCATTTTTATTTTATGTAATCTTCTTTTCTTTTTATGCAATGTTAATTATTGTTTCCTTTTACTTACATGTTCATTTCCTTTCATGCTAGTAGTGTAGATTTTCTTTTATGCAAGTAGATTAGTTTTTTCTTTCATTTAGCTCTCTTTCCCTCTTTGTTTTGTTCTATGTTGCAAACTATATTTGTTGATATGATAACAAATATGAGAAGCTAAACCCCTTCAATTTAGGGGTAATAAAGCTCTCTAATTATATAGTTTCAACATTTTGATAAATGTTATGCTCTCTTTTTGTGCTTCATGGAAAATGATGTTTATGTAATTTTGTGCTTATTATTGAGTTTGATAGCTTATGTTGTTCAAAACAAATAGGCTATGCTTAGTCATATGAATCACAAATTGCCTCTTCATTTATATATGATTATAGCAAAGAAGTGAATGTTTAAATCAAAATTTGATGGCCTATATTTCTAACCAATAGTTAATAGGCCATGCTTAAAATAGATTTTCATTTTCAACTCTGTTTTCAGTTTCATGAGAATTAAAAGTGGTTTAAAGGTTGTGTTATAGTTTGATGGCTTATGTTGAGCTAATTAATAGCACAAATGAGCCATACTTATGATAAGTACATCAATTATGCTAACTAATGATAAAGAAAAGAGAGATCATAACTTCATTTTGTTGATTTATGTGATCTAGAGAGTGGAAGTTGTCCCTAAATTGTCTTAACACTCTCATATTTTTATATATTTTCTTTTAGCTTGTTTTTACTTTCTTTTAGTTAGTTAACAATCCCTCGACTTTGGTTTAATTTGATTGAATAGATTTTTAAAATCATCAATTCCCTACGGATCGACCCGTATTCACCATGTACTACAAGTGTACGCCGTGCACTTGTGGTTATTTTTAATTTAAATTCGTTCGACGATTTTCTAAACCGATAGAATTTCCATCGATGAACAGCCAAGTGGCTAGTTATTAGGCACGATAGGTGATATCTTGACAGGGGTTCGTTGTGGGATAAGATATTAAGTGATTGATTGAGGGTCCACCTTTCCATAAAGAAGTATTAAGTGACTCAAGAGATCCCATGCGATGTCAGCTAGATAGTCACCTTTAAGAGGTCCGCCTTATGATAGGTACTAAATAATGGGGTCAACCTCAATTGAGGTGTTAAATAATCAGAGTCTGCATATTTCCAATAAAACGTATTAAGTTGCTTGGGTACTATCTCTCGCATTATTAGATGTTATGACATGGGATTTGGGTCATGGATAGAGAAACCTACTTCGGGAATGAAAGGTATTTAGTGGTTAATTGTGGATCCCCCTCCTTTCCTTATAAGAAGTATTAAATGGTTTTATGTACGTTAGACATATTCTTATTTTGAAATCTATTGCCCAAATATTAATATGGTAAGACTCGAAGTTTAATTCACTATACATTTGTTGTTTTGACTCCCTCCTCATTACAACACAGGTTAAGGATGGAGTTATGATGGTATGATGCTCGAAGGTGCAGTGGCTTAAGCTTGTGGCAACTAGTAGTATCTTTTATGATATTTTTATGTTGTACCCATGTATTTAGACATATGATGTAACAGATCTTATATGAAAGTTTTATGATGTTTTGTATTATGATATTTCAAATAGTTTTGAAATAAATGAGTACAATTTTATACTATATTTTATTCCATCCACTGTGAGTTCTGAAATAATAGTTATTGCTCTATCATGTTACTTCTTTTTCCAACCAACAGCCAGCCTTTGAATGGATCTAACTTTTGATGGGTCTTTTCTGGGTCGAAATTTAGGCATGTTCAGAGGTGAGTTGTTACACATAGAAACTCGATATTGTCCCCTATTGTTAAATGCTTGACATCACATTTTCCTTGATGATACTCAATAACGTCCTCTTACGTTTAGATGCTCGACATCACCTTTTCCTCGATGAAACTCGATAAAGTCCCTTTGTGGTTAGACGCTCTACATCTTCTAGTGGTGCGACATTCTTCCTTTGTTACATGCTATACAACACTCTATGTTATAGAGGTTCGACATCCTTTTTACATTTTTAACAGCCATGTTATCTTTAGGCTTAACAACCTTTGTAGCGTAGAAGCTCGATATCCCTTAGAGATTTGGTACCTCTTCACTCTTTGCTGGGGCTTGCTAACTACTTGGATGCTCGACATCCCTATTGTTGCAGTGGCTCGACACCACTTTTATGGTTGTAAGGGCTTGATAACCTTACTGACTTCAAGTTCGACAACCCATGTAGCACGATAACTCTCATTATTCAATGATTCCTTTATGCTACTTAACTCTTGAGTAGGAGCTCGACATAGTTTCGTTAGATGTTCAATACCCTTGTTGATGGAGCATTGTTAGAGGTTTGCTACATCATTGATTTGGAAGCTTAATATATCGTCATGGATTTATTAGCTCGTCGTATCACCATGCATTTATACTCGATACCTATTTCTTCCAGTATTTCCATATCCTCCTTTGGACTTAGTCGCTTCTTTTCCTCTTGATGATTTGCGAAGCATATTTGATAGTCAGACAATATGTGGATAATATTTGCCACCCTCCTTGTAAAAGAAACTTTTTACACTTTAGTGTAAAACCAAGTATCCTCTTACTTTTCCATCTCTCATTTCTAATGAGACTTTCTCTTTAAATCGTTCTTTTTTTTATAAATTAAATGGTGATGAATTCCATAAGTTTAACAAATTATTTCTTTCTCAAACTGACCATTTTATGTTGTAAATGCCAAAGGAATTTTTGAAAATGTTTTGTTGTTGAACTTTGAAATTTTGAAAGCTCGGTTTTAAAAGTCACTTTTGGAATGATTATTGAACCGACAGAATTTTAAATAAACCTTTCAAATTTGGAAAAAATGTGGATCAATTTGCCTTCTCATCTTTCTAGATTGAACGACCTCATAGGCGAATCTTTGTTGCTTAAATATTATTACCATGGTTGGTTTTCAGAGTAAACTTCTTTCATTCGGTCTGAGTTTATTGGATGATTATTCGATGATTTTTCTTTGCTACATGAGATTATATGAGCATGAAAAGTTACCTAACTTTTCCTTTGAATGTTGCTTTAACTTTGCCTTGGGGCAAGATTGATCGTGTTTGATTGCTCTTCCTTTAAAGGATTGATTTGGCCCAAATTTAAGATGGAATTAGACTCGTCCAATTAACTTCTTTATTTATGGTTGCCCCTTCTATACCTTTTAGGTAAGGCTTTAGGCTAGTCGATGCTCTGACCAGGCCATCTTAGGTGGAACCAAAGTCTATCCCATCCTCCCTCAAGGAGGCGCTATGGACATGCCTTATAGGTGGGACCTAAGGCCGTTGGTCGGTGCTTTGGCCAGGCCATCTTAGTTAGGACCAAAGTCTAACCCATTCTTCCTCAAGGAGACGCACTGGGCATGCCTTATAAGCAGGACCGAAGGCTGTTGGTCTGTGCTTTGGCCAGACCATCTTAGCCGGGACCAAAGTCAAATCCGTCTTCCCTCTAGGAGGCGCTCTGGACAGGCCTTATAGGCAAGACTGAAGGTTGGTCGATGCTTTAGCCAAGCCATCTAAAGTAGGACCAAAGGCTTGCCATGCTCTAACCTGGCTTTATAAGTAGGACTAGAGGCTTACTCCGACCCTCTAGGAGGTGTTGCGGTCAAGCCTTATAGATGGGACCGAAGGCTTATAATGCTTTGACCAGGCCCATGTCGTGGGATTATAGGCTTTGCCTTTATTTTATGAGTTTATTTCTTTCCATTAATTATCGGTTCCGTGGATATACTTGTCTCAATTTATTTATTTATCCATTGTAGAAAAATAAGGTCTCAAATGCTCGACATTCCAAGTTCTTGCTATTACATCACCATCAGGTTGGCTTAATCGATAAGTTCCCAGTGTAATGAGGGGTCCTTCCCAGTTTGATCCGAGTGGTCGATCTGGTGAATTTTTGGTATTTCCCATGAACTTTTGGAGCACCAAATCTCCTTTTTGAAATGATCTCCCTTTGACTTTAGAGTTGTAGTATCTTGATATCCTTTGTTGATATTCAACCGTTCGTATGGCCGCTTCATCCCTCAATTCATTGATTAAATCCAAGGATTATTTTCTTAACTCTTCACTAGGATCAAAGGCATATGCAATCCTTCGATAGGATGGAATGTCAACTTCGATTAGAAGCATTGCTTCACATTTGTGTGTTAAAAAAATACAGTATGTACTATTGCAGTCTTAGTAGAAGTTCGATATGCCCAAAGCACAAGTGGTAGTTATTCTACCCAATTTCCTTTTTCTTTGCCTGGCCGTTTTTGAGGATAGTCTGAAGGTTTTGTTGGCAACTTTGACGGCTCCATTAGCCATGGGATGAGCTACACAAGAAAAACTTTTCATTATCCCATTCTCATTGTAGAATCTGGTGAATTCCTCACTTTCAAATTGGATCTCATTGTCGGATATTATCTTATTCGGTATTCCAAACCGAGTGACCATGTTCTTGATCAGAAACTTTAGCACTTTTCCTTGACGTTATATTTGGCAATGGTTCTACCTCCACCCATTAGGTAAAGTAGTCAATGGCTACTACTACAAACTTGGCTCCTAATTTTATTATAGGAAATGGTCCTATTAAGTCGATTTCCCACACATCAAAGGGCGAAGGACTTGAGATCAGGGTTAACACATTTGCTGGTATATGTGAGATTGTTGAAAACCTATGACCTTTTTCACATCTCTTTACATAATTCACAGCATCATTATTTATATGGGGCCAATAAAAACGTTAGTCTTATAACCTTTTTGGCCAACTTCATGCCATTAGAATGATCCTCGTAGAACCATTCATGGGCTTCTCCTAACAATTTTAAGCTATTCTCTGGACTAATGCACCTCAAATAAGGGAGAAAATATCCTCTTTCATAAAGTATTCCATTGAACATAGTAAAGGTTGGAGCTTGGTATCTTATCCTACTAGCTTCTCTTTTATTTTTTTGTAGTTTCCCTTCCACCAAGTATTCAACAATGGATGTCATCCAATTGTTCTTATATTAATTATTTATTTTAGTATTAATGGTTCCTTCCTGGTTTTCACTAGTATTACTTCTTGGTTCCTTTTATTTTTCCATGTGTATAAGAACTTGGGGCCTAGTCAATACCATAGTTTCATTTTTTGGTTCGGAGGCTTTTTCCTTAATACTGGGATTTTGTTGAAAGCCTAGTAATAGGCACAATTTGAGTTTCTATGACTCCTCGCGAGCTAGCTAACTTAGTCAAAGAGTCGGCTTGAAAATTCCTCCCTTTGGGTACTTAGTGTATCGAAAAATCTTTAAACTGGGCTAAAATTTACAATATCTTCTTGACATAAAGGATCAATCTTGCATCCTTCTTTTGATAAGTTTGATTCAACTAATTAACCATTAATTAGGAATCACTAAAAAAATTAATCCTCGCTATTTTTAACTGAAGTGCTAAGGTAAGTCCTGCTATCATTGATTCATATTCAGACACGATATTGGTAGCGAGGAAACCTAACTTAATTGTATAATGTATTCGGTGTCCATTAGGAGTAATGATTACATGACTCCTTGCTCGTTCGAAGCTCCATCAATGAATATTTTCCATTTAGGCTTTAGATCTATTTCCGTTTTCAATTGTTCTTTGTTACACTAAAAATCAACCTTTCGGCTAAGATGAAAGGTCTTTCAATAAGCAAATGGAAAAGATCACAGCCCAAACCTTCTGGAGGAATCAAAGGGATGCAGTCATTAAAATTTACTAGCATCAAACCTTTTGAAGGAGTCGAAAGGTTCCATCTCTAGTATCCAAAGTGTTCAAAGAGGATGAAGGAGGCAAAGCAAGAGTGAGCAACTACTTGATGACCTTTTTCGAACACATATCAAGCCTTTCGAACCGGTTGGAAAACATACAAAATACCTTTTGACAATGTCGAAAGGTTTATGAAGAAGGCAACAATCATGGGTCAACAAAGAGTGAAGGGCAACCTTCCAGCAAGGTCGAAAGGTTCAAAATAGCATATAGAAGGCAGACCCTTCGACATAAACGAAAGGTTCATGAAGGCACAGAGAAGAGCATACCCTTCGACAATGTTCAAAGGTCTGTAATGGCATATGAAGGACAAACCTTTCGACAAGGTTGAAAGGTTTACAACTGGATATAATGGGTGACCTTCCGACCCTGTCGGGAGCATGAAGCCGAAATGAGGGCCACATACATCTATAAATAGGACCCAAGGAGTCCAGTTTGGGGGCTGAATTTTCTCGCATTTTTACACTTGTAACTTCTTAATAAAAGTATTGTAACCCTAATTGGAAACTGATTTGGGGATTTATTAATAAAGAATCAATCATGAATAAAAAAGGAAGTCTTATGCTTATTTAATTACTTATTGTTTTGATTAAAGCCTTGTTGGATTAACTTATATTTTCAGTTCAGCCTCATCGAAAGGTTCTTATCGACAAGGTCGGAAGTATTCTTGTACAAATAATAACTACAACCTTCCAATGTCATCAACCTTACAATCCAAACCTTTTGATAAGGTCAATAGTTTATTTGGATCAATACTAACTGTAACCTTCCGAAGTAGTTAACTTTGAGGTCTAAACCCTTCAACGTGATCAAAATATACTCTTTGAGTAAAGATAACCAAACCTTCAAGGTTTAATCCAAAAGAAACTATTCTCATACCCTTCGGTAGAGATCAAATATATGTCATAGAAGTGATCAAACCCTTCGACAAGGTCAAAAGCTCCTACATATCCACTAAGAAGTCTGATTCACTACCTAAAATCAAAGAAAGCTTTTATCTTAACCTTTCGACGAAGTTAAAACTAGCCTTTGAGGAATAGATTTAGGAGATTTTATTTCAGCAAAGGAAAGAAGCATTATAAGGATACTCATCCTACTTCAACTGAGACGAAGGGTTCTCTATTTCAAGGAGCAAACATTTCGACGACATCAAAAGGTTCAAGTTAAGAAATAATAACAAGCAAAGTTAAATACAAAGGCAATTCTTAGGGATATCAATCCCCTCAGTCAAACAAACCTTTCTATTGCTGTTGAAATGATTTTTGGGGTGTTGATCATAAATTTGGTTAACATTTTTGGCGCTCGAAGGAGGGCTCGAACCTCCGACCTTGTGGATAATAGCCACAGCACTTCTCTAACCCCCTCTTGGATTAATTCTATACCAAGTTCGCCCACTTTAGTTTGATCATGGCTAAAAGATTCAAAAGACAAAACAAGGGTCCTCGGAACCACATTTATCAAGACTCTCCCAAGTAGACATCAAAAGCTCTAATCAAGATTAAGAACAGAGGCTGAGACTCGAAGCCTTAAGCATTATAAACAAGAAGAAAACAAAATCTTATGATCCAGAGAAATAGAGTCTAAATCCCTTTCTTGTTGGCCCTACCCAAATATTTGTACATGGAAAGAGAACAAATGGATGTGATAATATTTTTAATCAGATGAGAAGAACAATCCATCATTATCCTAAAGGCACAATCTTTGAGAAAGAGATAATGAATGGTTACAATGCTTTTGCGCACAAGTGGCAACCAATTACAACAAAAGCACTTTCAACCCGAGAGATTCGAAGGGTAGCAAAAAGAAAGATAATTGAAAAGCATGAAATAATAAAGCCAAAAAGTAAAAAGCAAAAGAATTATCCTCAAGTGTCAAGTTTTAAGTTTAGACTTTCAAAAGAATGCAACTTAACTACATCAACGGAAAATGTTTACTTGCTTACAAAGAATGAACTTAACTATTGGGAATCACAAAAGAAAATGCCAAAACGTAAAAGGAACATAAGAGGGTCCTTCTGTCACTATCATATGATGAATGGCCATAAAACTATCCATTGCAAAGCCCCAGAGGATATGATCATCAATTTCTTTAGACAAGGAAAGATTGGCGAATTTGTAAAAAGAACTTGAGAAAGGATTAATAAAGGTCAATTTTTTGAAAAGAAAAAGTCTACATGGTTGGAAGCAAAATTCTCCTTAAAACTTTGACTACCTAAAATGGTAGGCTACCAATAATGGTAGAAAGCCCTTGGTCGTGCCAAGATGGTCAGGTCAAGACACCTCTTATAGGGAGGGCGTAAGCCTTTTGCCGCGCCAAAGTCAGAAATGGCCAGGTTAAAGCAGCATAAGCCCTTATCCGCGCCACGCTATGGCCATGATAAGGCGCCTTTTGGAAGGAGGACGGGTAATCCCTTTGTCCCGCCACGCTATGGCCTAGCCAAGGTACCAAACAAGCCCTTATCCGCGTCACGCTATGGCCAGGATAAGGCGCCTCCTGAACGGAGGATAGGTAATCCCTTGGACCCGCCACCCTATGGCCTGGCCAAGGTACCGAACAAGCCCTTAACCGCATCATGCTATGGAAAGGTTAAGGCACCTCCTGGAGGGAGGTCAGGTAAGTCCTCGGGCCCTGCTTCAGAATAAACTAATCGAGCGCACTGGAAACCCGGATGAAATGTCCAGCGGACTAAGAAAAGTCCCTGCTTGAAATGCCACCGCCAGAAATCGGCACCGCCTAAAACGACAACTGCTTTGCCTGAAATTGGCCAAAACAAACGAATAAAGAAACTCGGGCTCGAAAAATAAAAAGCATTCAAAATATCATCAAAGCCCGGAGATGGCACATTCAACAAGAAAATTAGAGAGAAGTCACTGACTTCCTCTTGCAAACATCTTCAAAATTGGTATTTTGGTCTTCTATTACTTATTACCAGAAATGGTATTCTGGTCTTCTATTAATTATTTCCAGATTGGTTTTCTGGTCTTCTGATACTTATGGTCGAGAATGGTGTTCTAGTCTTCTATTATTAATACCAGATTAGCAAATATGGTCTTCTAACCTCTTACCGTTTACCAGAAAGGGTATTCTGGGCTTTAGGATTCTCATATATGAATTTCAAAATCTAAAACCCAAATATGGGTTTCGAATCATTATCAATTGCTATACCTAAATTTGGGTATCAAAGACTGCTATTCATTTAAATCCTAATCTGGGTACAAGGTCTTTAAATTACTACTCATCCCAAATGCCCGAATCTGGTCCAAAGAATATTGTTAAAATGATAAGAGAATGGATGAAAGAGTTATTACTCCAAAATCTCAAACATTGACTCCTAAACCAGGTTCTTTAAAAGTTATATTCTAATGTTCATGACCTTATGGCAAGGTAAAATCTACTTGCGACAAGCTTTATGAATTCTGAACAAATGGAAGGAGTTAAATCCTTGGTCATTTCTCATTGTGGTTAAAGATAAGATCTCAATATTTTGAATAAATTACTTTTCATGCAAAGGACATACATAGACAAAAGTATTAATTTTAAAGCTAACAATTAGAAGCATTGGTTGCTACATGTTCCGAAGGAAAGTCGAAATGGCAAAGGATAACAAAAGACTCAGCCAGCATAAGAGTCGTCAAACGAGCAAATCAAAGGCATATCGAAAGTTACACTACAAGGGACCACACATCAGGTGATATTTAAATGATTATCATAATTTACATAAGTAATAAAGTTATTTACAAACTATAAAATTATGTACAATATGAATTTACATGGCTCAAGTATGTCAACTATAAATCTTGGGATGCTTTATTAAGGGATTCCGCCACTGTAGGATCAATGACGTAGTTAATTGCGGCACAAAGAACTTTCTTAAGCTTCTTCTCCTTTTCCCTAATTGTGTTTTCATTATCAATTCCATCGATATTAGTTTTCATGGCACGGTTAAAAGCCTTATTTGATGCCTTAAGGGTTTTGTTTTCCCTTTTCAACTCCGTAGCATGCTTGTCGAGCAAGTAGTTATCGTATTCCAATTTTTGATTTTTGGCAGCATTGTCGTTGATAGTTTGGGAATACTTGTCTTTTTGTTGTTCATTAAAATATTGAGTGATTTCAAATATCACCCTTCTACACCAGTTCCCTACCACATTGTCATCTAAGTCTAGAGGAGGATTGAGCTTAGTGGGAAATTTTTGAGTTGTGAGATGTTTTGATTTAGTAGTCTTTATAGCTGAATAGGTTGCTTGAAGGGCCGGAAGTTCAATCTTTGAAATTTTATCGCCAAAAATGAATTCTAGAGAAGCACATTGTGCCTGACAATCTTTCAATTTTAACTCTAAGTCACTTATTCGTTGGATGAGCTCAGACATTTTCTCACTAAATTCAATTCTAGGATTTGACTTTACTGGTCGTTTAAGCATAGTAATCACTTCATCTTTCTTTTTGATTTCGGCCTCAAGATGGTCGATGTAATCTTTGTAATTTCTATTGATGGTTTTCTAGGTGAGATATCTTTTATACCATTGTACGGCTCCAACATTACCACCAAAACGTTTCAATAATACTTCATCTTGAACCACAATTGCTCCACTCTCTGTCAATAATCTTTCCCTTGTGATATCAACATGGGATATTAAGTTTTGAGTGTGAGAGGTTGAAGATGACTGTGGCTCCTATTTAAACAAAAGAAATAAAATAAAATCAAAGTTGGAATAAAAGATATCTTTATTTCTATAGTGATGAATTACAACTCAAATAGAAGAAAAGTTAGAAGATACAACAATCATTTCCTTCACATCTAAAGTTGAGAGACTACATTCCTAACTTTGCCTAAAGTGTTAACTGAAAGCATAACTATGGGTTAAAAGGGTATAGTGACTCCTTAGGGGTAATAACCGGTGGACATTTGCTGTAATCCTACATCCCGGCCGGAGGGCTATCATGACCGCAAATAAAATTTGATTGAAATGTTCCGATTAATTTTAAGAAAGATTCTTTCTCTTCGCCAAGGAAGTCAAAATGGAGGCGAGGGAATTCCAAGTGTAATTTTTGTAAGTCTCGAAGAAAGCAATATCTCGCTAACTTCGAAGTCTTTAGGAGTGGTACATTCTTAGAGTAAAATCTTCTCAGGTTAACATATTGACTTAGGTGATCTCTTGGAATGACATGACCTAAAGAACTAATATTCTGAAATAGCATAATAAAAAGAGCCTAAGCATAAAGAACATTACAAAAACATGTATTCATAAATCTACTACTTTTTACATATTTACAATCGTTCATCAGGTTCATACAAAATAGACTTAGAGAATAACTCAGAAACAAATTTGTTCTTATAATACTTAAACTTTTCAGCGGGAAGATTCTGGGGAATCGATCTGAGCCGAGGTAAATTCCAGCATGCTCCAAGATGCGAGTCAGATCCAAATTCATCTAAATATCTTTTATGGAAGTGTCTAAGTAGACCCCTACTGAATTCACTAAGTATGAGAAGTCTATAATTGAATGTCTGCAATATTCTTTATACAAGAAGTTGATTAAAATGTCTCTTTCTTCAATCACCATCTAGAATAGAGTTATTAATTCTCCATTTTCCTTCAAAAGAGGATCGTGTCGGAGACGCGCTTTATTTAATAAAGGATCCGCTTTTTGAAATTTAAAAGATGCTAGTGCGGAGGTACTCCTATCAAGACTGTAGTATTTTTCAGATAAGGCATTGTGCTCCTTTATTAATATGTCTAATTCCCTATATAACTTGTTAATTTCTTCTTGTTTTCTCTCAAGTTTTGCGCTATAGGGAAATATTGACTTCTTCTTTATCTAAGAAAAATAATTTATTGCTAATTATTATCTTCCAAGTGTAAAACATTTAAACAAAGAATCCCATACCTGAGAAACTAGAATGGAAACTTGAGGAGCTCATTCTTCCTCTTGAGGACCCTCGGAATGAACGGGAACAATTTCCTCCTCTAGAGGAGCGTTTGGTCCGGGGATGTTGGAGGCAAATCATTGTGAGGGGATGGTTCCTTTTCAGAGGATTTAGTTGGACCATCCCCATCCTTTTCCGAAGCACCAGAGGGACCCCCCTTGTCTCCACCATGGCCTTGACCTCCAAGGGGGTTATCATCATCGTCGTCGTCATCAGTATCCCAGTTTATAGGATCATCACCCTCCTTCTCCTTAGGATCTTTACTTTCATCATCCTCTTCCTCAGAGTCAGATTCAATATAAAAGGAGGGAATATCAAAAGAAAGAGCTTTCTTGAAATCAACTGTCCCTCTTCACCTTCGGGCTCAGGACCCTGCTTATATCATTCAATTTTTTACATAATTATTTTGGCTATAGTTGGATGAAGTGAAGGAAAACCAAAGTCAGGACATTTATCACGATTGTCAACATAGGCAAGCATGAGGGCATCTTTATAATGGCTCAGTATCATGGGCCCCAAGGTGGAGTCAACAAAATCAGAAGCATGCTTTTGGAAGTCAGAAAGGGTTTGAATAGTTAGCTTGAGTAAAGCTCTGGACTGCTTGAATTTATCTTTCAGTAGAGTATTCTTGGAAATCAAACGAGCTTTTTCCTCCTCTGAATCCTTCAAAGCCAGCTCCCTCGCAAATTTTTCATCGGAGGTGAGATAATAAGCTCGCCTCTCTACTTCTAGATCACCTTCGGCCCTAGCGAGGGGGGACTTGATTTGCTCTAGTTCAGAGGAAGCGGTATTTTAGGTAGTCGTCAATAAGGCTAGCTGATGTTTCAACTCAGCATCTTCCTCTTGAAACTTGGAGGACCCAGCAGAGAGTTTGGAAACATGTTCATTAAGGGAGACCCGGTTCGTAGAAATCTAAAACAAGAGAAAAGACATAGGTTAGCAATTAGAAAGACCCAATGATGATAGAATTAATTGGACAAGAGCTTACCAAGAGTTGGTGCTCCACGAGAGAGCGATGATTTTCTGCTAAGTCTGGGCTAAAAGACAGCGGAGAAGAGGAAGTAAAAGATTCTGCGTGAAGAATAAGCTTGACGAGTTTGTCAAAATTAGTTGGTAGAGGAGAGGAGGATGACGACTCTAGAAGAGTACAAGACTTAGAAGGAGTCTCAAAAGGAGCAATCTACATCTGTGCCAATGCTGTTGGAGAGTCAGAAATTGAAATAGGCGGAAGGGGAGCAAGTGTAGGTAGAGTTGGCTCCACAATATTTTTTGAAGCTTCAACAGTCGGACTTTTTGTAGCTTTGTCAGGAGACATACGCTCTTCTCCCTCCTCGTCATCAGTGACCTTTACTATTTTAGCTGGAGGAGCCTCCTAAGGATGCACTGCCAGTTTTCTTTTCAAAGATCTCTTGGAGCTAGAAAAATTCCCAAAACTAATGTAACATCCGTAGATGATGAGGGAGGAGCAACGTCGCTTGTAGGCACGACAACCTTGGAGAGAGCTAAAGCAAATTCAGGCAGATATGAAGTTGGTTAGAGCAATTCAAGGATTCTATAGACAAAAAGAAGAACACTAAGCTAACAGTATACCTGAAACGTAAGAACAAATGGGCAACAATGACGTAAAGTGTTCAACATCACCTGAGGAAAAGAAACGATTTCCTCGAGAGTTGTGCAATATGGCAGGCGGAGTGCCAAGGATTCTTTGACTAGTTGGTAGAAAAGAATGATTCCTTAGATTTGAAAGAGTTAGGAGCGTCAACCTACTCCTGAGACATTCTGGAGCTACAGTTAAAGAATTGACGATTCTTTGGTCTACATCGCTGAGTGTCTTGGAAGGTTCACCTGATGAAGATCAGAGATTAGTTAACAGAAAGCATAGGGAAAAGCAAAGATGTAAAGACCCAAAAGTCGACCTTCGAAAATCGGCATTTGTACTTCACTTGTACTCAAAATGCCGTAGATTCAAACGTCAAATCTGGTTCTCCGGAGCTTATAACACAGTGGAAGAAAAAGAATAATACATTGATATCATATGCAACTCCAATGAATACAGTATCCAGAATGATATACAACAATGATATCAATATGATACAACAATATCAGAGATAAATAATAATACAGCGGAAAGCAGAAATGATAACTCCAAAAGATCAGTCAGAGAGAATGAATCCAATGACTCCAGTATCAAGCTCGAACCATAGAGAGAAGCAAGTGCAGTCCTGAACTCCAAGAACTGAACCAGCTCCAGATAATCTACTAAACCTGAATATTTGAAAAACCCAACTCTAGACTGCCCGTGTGGAAAATTATGAGCACCCAGAGTTTAGGAAAGGAACAATAAACTCCGAGTCAGTCATGGGACTGGTGTGAGCAACAAAAACAGTTTATCTTTAAAACAAACAACCAAAAGAGTTTTAAACATTTAAATCCGCAATGCTTTTGGAAAATGAAACTACCATAAGACCTCCCGCCACACACACAATGCAAACGCAGAATTGGAGGAGATTTCTTCTTATGATAGTCAAAGATGCTTACTACGCAAATCATTGGATATTATTACTAGTGCATAGTGCAGAAAACATTTCGAAAGTATAATATTAATCTTAGCCAACATAGACATTCCGAACTATGCCTACTATAGCTACCATCTAAACAGTGGTGACCACCATAAGTAAATGGCAGGCTCTACAACTAATACCGTACACGGTTCGTATTGGAAGATGGATTTCCAACAAATGGTCAGGCTAAGGAACTTCCTTCCGCCGCATGGGATCGCCTCTGGCGGGACGTCCCGAGAGACAAACTGCTCTCTGCCAACACAAGGCCGGGTTACCCCTGTAACAGGTAACTCACGAATATGCCACCCCCCGGTCCTTTGGGACCTTTATCCGAGGCCTCGATAACCAACATCACACATAATAATAAAGTGTGTCCACATGAGTAAGTATCTAGGCTCCATACCATGATACCACCCTTTTCCAGAAGGAAATGACATACCCTAAAGGGCGCGACCCTCATAACCTTGCCGCATATTCCTGTTTCGACCATTTCCGGGTTGTGAGGTCCGAAGAGGTCTCGTCCAGAAAGCTACGCTTTGGCACAAAGCCATGCTTTGGGTCAACAGATGATCAACCTATGATCACAAAGATAAATGATCAAACAAATGATCATATCACAAATGATCAAACACTGATCATCACGCAGCAACACTCAGCATGTCACATTACCAAATTGGGAGTATATCGCTGATAACCTTCAACTACATAACCTCTGAGCTCGTACGTCTCAGAGAAGGGTGTTAAGCTAAGAGAATAAATTCTCCGCCACCAACAGAAATGTATTTGAAAGAAATCTGCTTTATATCTCAAAGTGTAATGTCAGACATGTAACCATACAAGTCTGTTCCGGATTCGAACAGAACCGAAGGCACTTCCGAAGAAGCCCTTGCAAATCCGGATAATTTTCTAATCACGTCCGGACTTCCCATCACAAAGGGTGCTAAAATCTCTATATCGGGGACCAGTCGATGTAGAGACATTCGACGAGTTGTCCTTTCGTTTTCGAAAATATCCGGTCTTCACCACCGGTCTTCAAATGCTATCCATATACGACGTATCATTATTCGGAATGGGTTATATGACACAAAGGTCATCTCCCGGCTAAACCGAATAACGAGCGCAATCTTTAAAAACATATGGATATTGGGATTTCAATTAAGTCACAACTTATTACCCAAAATCTTTCTTCAAATGGTTTAACAGATTACCATTTTCAAATCTTTAAACAAAAAGATTCATTTTAACAACCTTCAACGGTTTAACAATTTCCACACTTTAATCTTTTAAACAAAAGATTTATTCATAGATTTTCCAAATTAATTCCCATTTCAATTGGATTAACTCGTTAAATCTTTAAATCAAAGATTTAACTCATAGTTTTCAAAACAATTCCATTTCAAATGGTTTACACAAATCATCATTTTAAATCTGTTAAAAATAAACAGATTTACTTCATAGCTTTCAAAAAGAATTCATTCATAACTTGAAAAACCATTTTTCAATTCAAACTTGAAATTCCTTTAATTAAACTAGAATTTCATTTCTTATTTGAAAGCTTTTATTCTTTTAAAACAAACAGTTTTCATTTTGGAAATCTGATTCATTTATACGAGTTAAGGTTCTTGGGTTAAATCCAAATTCTCAAAATTTTACTTTTAAAATGGTTTAACTTCATATAAACACATTTATAACATTTTTAACCGTAATTTCCAAACATGGAATTCAATTTCCAAATTATTTTGAATTCAAATTCAAATTAAATTATTTAAATTGGAACTTTACCAAGTTATTCAAAATAGCTTTTATCTTTAAAAACACCTTTTCAAAAGCTTTAACAATTAACCCAAATCCATTTCTTAAATCAATTGAAATTAAAATTTCAATTTCAAAAACATCAAATTTAAATTATCTGTGACTTAACCGATTTCCACGCGAAATCCATATTTGTGTGTGTAAAGGTGTAGTCCAGGGTTTAACACACAATAGTGCAACATCATTTAATCATCCCAGATTAAATACAATAATATAGTTGATAAGCGATATAAACTATAACGCCTATCGTTCATTCACAGATCATAGATATATATCGCAGATAATAAATTACAGATCACAGCGCAAATCATGATGTATCACAAACATCATATATCAGGAAATATCAAACAATCAAGTCATCCAATAGAATCCAAACATTCATAAGTAGAATCAATTAATTGTCTGATTAATTCAAATCAGATTAATTTCTTATGAATAAATTTCTAATCCTGATTAATTAATATTAATTAATTACAAAACATTAATTTATTATCCTTTAATCATTAAATAATTAATCTTTAATTATTTAATTATCCTTTAAATTAATTACCCTTGATTCATTCCTTAATCATTAAATAAATAAATCTCAATTATCAATTAATTAACCTTTAATTGATAAATTTTCTTTAATCAATCACATTAATTAACTAGCCCTTAAACAAATTATTGTTTAATCACTTGAGTAATCAACCTTTAATCATTAAGTAATTTTCATTTAATTACTAATATTAAAAAAAGTCATAAATTTCCTAATTAATTTTAAAATAATCCATTTTATCTTTTATTAATCACTTTATTTATCATAAAAATCTTTATTTATAATCTTTGAAATAAATTCATCATTAACTTACAACCTTTAAGTTAAATTAATAATTAAAAGACCTTTTAACCAAATTCAAAACTTGGGTCAACATTTACAAAAGAATCTGGTTTTAACAAAAATTGTTTTCAATAAAACCTGATTTTTCTTATTAAAGTTTAAAACCTGCTTTGTCTTAAATCCACTGACCCGAGCCAAATGCTTGAATACCCGAGCCTTACTTTGAGTTTTCCCTCACCTCACTCGTCTTCCAGTTCCCTCACGAATTACTTCGAGTTCGACCCCGCAAGATTCTCGAGCAACACACGCAACTTCGTCTTCCCCAAACTTTCACGCAAACCAGATACACGCATGTTAACGTGCACGTGCACCACTGCTTGGATCACCTCCGATCATCACCACGTCAACGAGCAAGTCGACGATCAACTCTGAATCACATCCCGATCATCAAACAAATTGCAGAACTCCAAAATCAAAAACGAGCTTTCAAGCTCAAAACTGGAAAAATGTCGATTACTGGAAATCGCTTCAACATCAAAATCCGACCACCAGAGAAGCTTCACCTCCGGCCACTACTCCTTCCACACTCCATCAATCTCCTACTCGAATCTGGGAAAGCTCAATCCTTCATAGGGGCCGCGACAATAAATTTTTTCGAGCAACAGAAAACTAGGGTTATAAATTTCAATCCTAAATCACCATCACCACAATGCTTAAATCCCCTTCCCCATAATTTTCCCTGAAACCATGATCATGCTTCTACCTCCAGATCAAACCTCAACCACTCGGATCAACGATAATTCCAGAGGCAACCCAAAATGCTCGAATTGATCAACCCAGTAAAGCATGTTCAAAGCTCAACTAAAAAATGTGATTTTAGTTTTAAAAATCCTAATTATAGGCAAGAATTCAAGTTATAATCTTGAATTGATATTTTAAAATGTTTGAAATTTCCCCTATATCAAACATGTCATGTTCTTTAAGTTGCTACAGAGCAGTTCTACTTTGCACACTCAAATACAATTTTTAAAATTTGCTTTATGATCATACAAACTTATCTTGCTTAGATATTAAGTCCTATCATCCAACAGATTTAGCAGAGATAAATTTTGTTACGATCTGAGCCTCAAATTTTATATACAGAGATTGTTTCCAGGCTATTAAACAGACAGGCATCATCTCACCCAAAAATACAGTACAATGCATATACTTCATACAACCAATTTCAGATATTAGTCATGCAACTAAATAAAAACTTAAGTTATTAAAATATGAAGTTACTCACAGAAACAAAGGATTAAGGTGGGAAATTTTGCTCACCTGACTTCCAGAAATGAACAGAGTTTCCTTTTTGAAACTGGCCTTGTGATGATTTCAAAACTGAAATTTTGATTTGAAAATTTGTATGCTTTTGTTGTTTTGATTCCAGAAATTTGTTGTTCAAGTTTGAACTTTGTTTAAATTTAGTTGATATTCACTTTAGTTTTTCTTGGCTTTGAAGAAATGAAAATGAACTGAGAAGCTTGATGTAAAGAAAGAGAAAGCGTATATGCATATACATATAAAAGGATAGTTGTACAGGTGATGTGTATTTTAATTAGTTTGTACAAGTTTTTAGCAGTGATATTTTCTTGCTTGTGGCCGGCTGAAATCTTGCTTGTATGATATGAAGTGATGTTGTAGTGTACAAGCATTTATTATCTTGTACAATATGAAGATATTGTTTTGTTTAAGTGTACATAGATACCTATAGTTGAATATATTTATTGCTATCTTCCTTTGCAAGCTTCATGCTTATAAAAAAAATTTCCTTTCGCAGGCTATATTTTTATTTCTTTTCAATACTTTATACATACTCACTTGTTTACACTCTTACATGTTTACTTGTTTATTTTACCTGCCTACATATGTTTGTTGTCTCCTTTCTTTTGCAAGTGTATATACTTGAATATATTTCCTTTGCTTTGTCATATTATTTTATAATATGAATGAATTCTATTTCTAATATGTTGTTATAATTTTAGCTAATATATCTACTTTATATCCTACAATATAGCTTATTTATATTTATTTTTTCTAGCTTAAATTTTTATTATAATCTATCTTATATTTATTTTGTAATATAAGTGGGTTTCTAGTTTTTAATTTGCTATTAGATTTTATCCAATGTATTTATTTTATATTTCTATATCTTATAAAATTTGTATCCTTTTAATTTAAAACCATCTACTTACGATTTTAAATTCAAATCAAATATATATTATATTATTTCAAATTTACTCAGATATATTCAAATACATATCTATTCACATATATACATATATATACAATAATTTAAATTTAAATGATATATGCAGAATTTAATTAGATAGGGGAAACTCGCTTAATTTTCAATTAGTTATACAATTTTACTTCAAAAATTCATTTAATTATCAATTAAATGTAATTAAAATTCGGGGTCGTTACAAAAGACGACATTGAAATGGACTTACGGGGAAAGGCAAAGGCCCTGCGGACATCTGCAAAGCACTTGACAAAAAAGAATTGGTTCTCCCAATCCTTAAACTTATTGATACCGTCCAATATCACCTTCTCATATACATTCACTCTAAAAATTTGGTCAGGGAGGTCAGAATTTCAGGGCCAAGCAACGGAAGTCCGGATTCCAACGCTAGCATCTCAAGGGATAGGAGATGGGTATACACATTAGGAGAAAGTTGAATTGGAGCAACTCTAATGTAAGACAAGAAAGAATGCAAGAAACGGAAGAAAGCCACTATGCCATATGTGGATGGCCGTGAATGCAAAATTCCCTTCTGGAGGGTTGTCAATAGTATCGGTGGACTTGGGAGGGATGGCTTCAACATCGGTGATACCAAACTCCTTCAATATAGCATCCACCTCATTTTGTAGTTCGATGGAAGATTGCTTGGCAGTAGCTTCGATCTTTAGAGAGCTCATTGTTCTGCCAGGTGAAAGTGTTTTAATTAGAAACCTTTAATCAGTTATAAATTTAGATAGCAATAAAAGATACAAAAGTCAATAAGTTTGCTTAAATGGATTAAGCATAAAAACATGCACAAGGCTTTAGAAATGATGCAAATTTTCAGTCAAAAACCTAGCGGATTAAGCCTTCGACAAAGTAAAAAGGTTTACAGCTTGAGCCTTCGACAAAGTCGAAAGGTTTACAGCTTGAGCTTTCGACGAAGTCGAAAGGAATATAGTAAAACCTTTCGACGATATCGAAGGGATAACAAGGTAGACTTTCGACAATGTCGGAAAATGACTTCATCTTTGACTACTATACATCAACAAACTTTAAAAATAAACAAAATGTAACTTTCTTAAGCTATCGACAGGGTCGAAAGGAAAAGGTGAAATATTCACCTATTCACTACCTTTCAGCAATGTCGAAGGTTCTACGAAAACCTGGACCTATTCCAAGTGTAGCCTAAAGTTAAATGGCAAGACCTTTCGATACGAATAAAATTTAAAATTTAAAATTTCCTAAGTTGGAAAACATAGACATTGTTAATATTATCAAAAGGTCTGGTCAAAGTTATTAAAATATAATATACCCATTGGAGTCGAAACATCCCAATCATGACTCATATGTGCTTAAAACGTTTCTACAAAGATGGATAAGGGCAACTCTATGGTTGAAGAATTTCAACCTTATCAGAAGCAGGTAGTCGAAAGGTTCAAACACTTCAACCTTGTCGGAAGCTTGTCGTCGGAAGGTTTCACTATGGTGTTACCTAACCTTTTGACCACAATGAAAAGGTGGCATCAAAATACCTTCCGACTTCATCGAAAGGTACAAAAAGGGGGTAAACCTGGTTTTTCCGCCTCAATCTCTTTCGAAGGAGTAGGAAGTCATTTTGCATTGCCCAATTGTACGCTTGTGGGTCCTAGGTCATCATATCGGGTTTAAGAAAACCTAAACCCAATAATAAATGCGGTTTTAATTTTTTCTTGAGAAATAAGCAAAACAAACCCATTAACAAAGCTACCTTCATTTGGAATCGATCTAGTTTGATTCCGAAAAAAAATGCAATATTATCAATAGGTCAAAAACCAGGTTTGAAGAACCAAAAACTAAATTTAGAGGCTTTGGGATTAAAATTAAACCCGATAAGGGGATTTTCCTATAACAAACTTCACCAACATAAGATCTAAAACCGTAGATGAATTTTGTCCAAAAAACTGATATAGGAAAAATGAATTTTCGGTAAAACCAAATTCGATTTTGGATTTAGGAAACTGTAATTTTGATTAGAAACTGTAATTTTGATTAGAAACTGATAAAGATGGAAATTAAACTGAAATTTGTAGAGCCAATTCGAGGAATATCTTGTGGTAGTAAGTCGAGATTTAGAAAATTTTTGAGGATTTTTTTACTTGTATGCAGTTTTTTTAATTTCAGGTGAAAGAGAAAGGAGGAGGAGTAAGCTATATAAGAAAAGTTGCCCAATTTTTCAACCATTGGATTAGGTTTGAGTGAGCATTCCAGATCAACGCAACAAGACCAAAAGGCGGAATTTTTTTTGTAGCTTTTGACATAAATGACTTGAAAAGTCAAGAGCATCCCTTTGAATGGGGGGCAAATGTTACACTAAAACTCAATCTTCGGCTAAGATGAAAGGTCTTTCAACAAGCAGAGGGAAAAGAGCATAGCCCAAACCTTCCGAAGGAATCAAAGGGATGCATTCATTAAAATTTACCGGCATCAAAGATAACGAAGGAGTCAAAGCAAGTGTGAGCAACTACTTGATGACTTTTTTCGAAAGCATATCAAGCCTTTCGAACCGATTGGAAAACATACAAAATACCTTTTGACAATGTCGAAAGGTTTATGAAGAAGGCAACATTCATGGGTCAACAACGAGTGAAGGGTGTTAGTCCATGAGTTGATGGTTTTGATGACAACAACCTTAGAATAAGATTATAAAATATAAATACTAACATTATTGTTTAGATATATATGTATATGCAGGATTTAACCATGCAGGTACCAAGAATGAAGACTGTACAGTATAGAGATTCAAGATATCAAGATTGAAGACTCATGAGTATCAAGATAATCAAGAGTTCAAGATTTCAAGATAAGTATTGAGTCTAGGATTATGTTAAAACTTCACAATAGCACTGAAATCTTCACTCCATTTTTCTTTTGGGATGGAACCCATTTCTACATTTTTAGTGGCTTACAAACCCACGACAAGTAGCTTACAAACCTACGACAAGTGGCTTACAAACCCACGAACATCCTGGTTTTGTACAAGTTCTCGAGTCCTGTCATGATGAGATATTCTGCAGGAAGAAGCTTGCAAAACTACTTCAAAATGATTTTCAAAACTACTTCAGAATGATTTTCAAATTTTTTTTTTCAAAATGTTTTAGCCTTAAAAATTATATTTTCAAATGATTTTCAAAACGATGTTTTAGCCTTAAATATTCTTGTTTTTAAACTTCGGTTGTTTTAAACTATCTTTTAATTATAATATATTTATACTTAGATTTAAATATAAAATTATAAGTAAAATTATATATATATTATTCTTTATATTCATCTATGTATTTTATCTATAGTCAAGTATATTTATAAAGTTTAAAATAGTTTTAATATAAGATAAAGGTTATTTTCAAAGAAAAACAAAACATCAAAATTTCCTTTGGGATGTCGACATGCCCTAGTACCCCATGTCGACATAGTGTTAGCTAGATTCAAAAATTTGAATTTCAAAAGAAGTGTCTATTCTCCATAACCTTTCACAAATGGACATGACTGTTGTTCTTCTATAAATAGGGGTTAGTTTCAACGAATTTTATATCAGATTTTCTGGTTTTTCACTTCTCTTCTTCTTCCACATTTTCTTATTCAAAATCCTATCATTACTCTGCCGAAATCAACATTGAATCAAACTAGATTATCTCTGGTTTGATTCTCTATCACTATCTCAACAAGATCCAAGTGTTATTCAGAGTTATAGGCTTCTTTGTAATCTATCTAGCGAGAAAAGGTGTGATTGTAGCCTTGGAAATCAATTAAGCGAGAAAAGGTGTGATTGTAGCCTTGGAAATCAATTGGGTGAACTTGTTGCACCAGAAATCAAGTATCTCTACCCAGAGGATTGTGATTTTGGAGGGTGTACCTCGTAGCCTTGAAACCGAGGGTTGTAATTGTTGAATTGCTTTTGAAAGGAAATCCGTACTTAGTTGTGCGGGACTGGATGTAGGGTAACCCCGAACCAGTATAAAATCCGGTGTGTTCTTTCCTTTACTGCATTTACTTTATTTCTGCATCTGTGTTTGTTTCTGTGATTATATTTGTGTCTGAATATTACATACATTTATGTTCAAATTAACATAAATTCAAAAAGATTTAGTAATTTCTTATAAACACTATTCACCCCCCTCTAGTGTTATTCCTAGCCTTAAGATCCATAATCCGCATTCCTCACAAAGGGCAACCTTCTGGTAAGGTCGAAAGGTTCCAAATAGCATATAAAAGGCAGACCCTTCGACATAATGAAAGGTTCATGAAGGCACATAGAAGAGAAAACCCTTCAACAATGTTCAAAGGTCTGTAATGTCATATGAAGGACAAACCTTTCGACAAGATCAAAAGGTTTACAACTGGATATAAAAGGTGACCTTCTGACCCTGTCGAGAGCATGAAGCCGAAAGGAGGGCTGCATGCATCTATAAATAGGACCCAAGGGGTCCGGTTTGAGGGGCCGATTTTTCTCTCATTTTTATTCTTGTAACTTCTTAATAAAAGTATTGTAACCCTAATTGGAAACTGGTTTGGGGATTTATAAATAAAGAATTGATCATGAATAGAAAGGGAAGTCTTATGCTTTTTTAATTACTTATTGTTTTGATTAAAGCCTTATTGGATTAACTCATATTTTCAGGTTCAGCCTCATCGGAAGGTTCTTGTCGACAAGGTCGGAAGCACTCTTGTACAAATAATAACCGCAACCTTTCGATGTCATCAACCTTACAATCTGAACCCTTCGGTAAGGTCAATAGTTTATTTGGATCAATACTAACTGTAACCTTCCGAAGTAGTTAGCTTTGAGGTCTAAACCCTTCGACGTAATCAAAATATACTCTTTGAGTAAAGTAACCAAACCTTCAAGGCTTAATCCAAAAGAAACTATTCTCATACCCTTCGGCAGAGATCAAATATACGTCATAGAAGTGATCAATCCCTTCGACAAGGTCGAAAGCTCCTACATATCCACTAAGAAGTTCGATTCACTACCTAAAATCCAAGAAAGCTTTTATCTTAACCTTTCGACGAAGTTAAAACCAGCCTTTAAGGAACAGATTTAGGAGATTTTATTTCAGCAAAGGGAAGAAGCATTATAAGGATACTCATTCTAGTTCAATTGAGAGGAAAGGTTCTCTATTTCCAGGAGGAAACCTTTTGACGACATCGAAAGGTTCAAGTTAAGAAATAATAACAAGAAAAGTTAAATACAAAGGCAATTCTTAGGGATATTAGGCCCCTCAATCAAACAAACCTTTCTATTATGTTGGAATGATTTTTGGGGTGTTGATCATAAATTTGGTTAACATTCTTTAATAACCTCTACATTTATTAATGAAATCAGCAAGAGCTTGTCTTTTGATTGCCACTCGGGGCTGGAATTCAATCTTCTACCGACTCAGCTCTATTCCCCAGTTTACTAACCTTCCTGACGTTTTCGGTTTACTGAAGGTTTTCTCAAGTGGAAAATTAGTTAAGACCTTGATTGGGTGAGCCCGAAAGTAGGCTATTAGTTTTTTAGCAAAGAGAATTAGAAAGTATGCCAACTTCTATATAACTGGATATCTAACTTCTGCCTCTTTAAGCCTTTTATTAGTATTTTACCCCAAAAGCCGAGTCTTATTTTCATCTCTTACTAGAACCGAACTTACTGCATGTTCGAAGACTGCCTTGTAAAGGCACAAGTTTTCTCCTTCTATGGGACTAGGTAAGATTGGAGGTTTTTCAAGATGGTCTTTAAATTCTTTGAAGATTTTTGACAATCTTCTCCCCACTTTTCAAGATTTTCAAGATTGGAGGTTTTTCAAGATGTCCTTAATTGGTTTGATATGGTAGGGATTGACCTCAATTCCTTAAGCACGAACGATATATCCTAGAAGTTTCCCATACTGCATTCCGAAAGAGCACTTTCGGGGATTCAGCTTCATTTTTTTATTTCTTAGTACTCCAAACATTTCCTCAAGATATTTAAACTGGTTAATTTCCTCTTAGGACTTAACTAGCATATCATTCACCTACACTTCCATGTTTCATCTAACTTGTTATTTAAACATTCTATTTACTAACCTTAAATATGTAGCCCCTTCATTCTTCAGCCCAAAAGGCATAACTTTGTAGCAGTAGGTTCCCTAATCCACTATAAAACTTATGTTTTCTTCATCTGGTTTGAACATGGGATTTGATTGTATCCTGAGTATGCATCCATAAAGGATAACAACTTATGTCCACTGGTGGCATCAACCAATTGGTCTATTCTAGGCAAAGGATAACTATCTTTGGGGATGCCTTATTCAGATCAGTACAATCGATACACGTTCTCCATTTCTCATTGGACCTTTTAAATAGTACAGGCTTAGCCAACCATTTGGGGTAGAGCACTTCTCCATTGAAACTATTCTCAATCAATCTTTAACATTTCGTTTAATGCATCATCTCGAATTTATCAAACTGCCTTTTTATTTTTTCAAACAAGGATGATATTTGGATCTATATTTATAGCATGGTTCATAATTACTGGATATATTCTAACCATGTTCGAGTGGGTCAGGAAAAACACATCTTTGCTAGATTGGAGGAATTGATTAAGCTCTTTTATGCGATTATTCCATAGTTCTTTTCCAATTTTTACTATTTTGGTTGGATTAAGTGACTCTACCTCTTCTCGATCTTCAACAAATATCATTCTTTTTTGCTTAATTTTGCACTCTAATTCGGTAATGGGTTCTTTACCCTCTATTTCATCGGTTATCTAGTTTGCTTCTTTTCGCTTTCTTTTTCTCTCGGAGAAGTTGAATCTTTTCAGTACATTCACATGCTTTTCAACTACTTCTGCCTTTTTCTTTGCTTCAGATGTTAGGCTTTAAAAACTACCACTCAAAGGCCTCTTAGTTTTAGTTTCGTTCATCTTACTTTTCACTAAGTTGTAACAAGAAGTGCCATATTTTTTGAATTGCTCAAGTGTAATAAAATAAAGTTCTCGGGAGCTAGACTACTCCCCATTTATAGTTCCCCAGCCATTCTTAGTTAAGAACTTCACCATTAGCTGTTTAGGTGAAACAAATGCATCCACTTCGTTTAGAGCAGGCCTTTATAGAAAGCGTTATAATAGGAGGGTTAGTCTATTATCATGAAAAGAGTTTCGAAGGCTTTGTAGTATGGTGGAATTCCCACTCGCGCAAAGAGGTTTGTTTTCCCACAATGGAGTAGATCCTTTATTATTGAACCTAAAGAAGGGCTCAAGGCTTGGTTCCAACTTCCCCTTCGGAATATTCATCTGGTCAAACGCATGTTTGAAAATGACATTTACTGCACTTCCAATGTCTACCAAAATCTTCATCACAATAGAGAGCCCAAATTGAGCAATTATCAATAGCTGGTTGTTATGTGTGTAACGGACTTCCTTTTGTTCTTTTTGATAGGCATTTGGAGTTGAAACCTACGATTCTTGAATGATGGCTCTTCCTAGATGGAGAAAATTCCATCATTTTCTTCCCTTACATATCTGCTTTTAGCTCCTTTGCTACGTCCGGTGATGTGGGGACCTCAGTGAATGACATCTATGCGATTAACTGGAGGAATAAAGTCCTACTGGGAATCATTCTCCACAAAGTCTGTAGTGTTGCTTGGAAGCCTTTGACTAGTCCTCTCGATATGGGAAAACTTCTGAGTTTCCTTAATTGTAACGACGCCCTATTTTGGACCATTCAAATCGACAATAATCCACACATGTCAGACTTGAATAATGCAAAATAACAGATTGTAATAAAATTTGGAGCAAATAAAATCATTCACAGAATCACAGACACAGAAAATATCAGAATACTCGCAGCGGAATTTAAAGATAACCATAGTGGTTCATGAAGCCACTAAATACATAGTCTCAAAATAAGTACAAATTACATAGTCTAAAAACCAATACAGTTTGAACAACCACAGAAAATCCCAAATTCATTTGTCTCAATTACATAAGCTAAAATAAAAGACTGAATAGCAAAACAAATAGCAGCTTGATAAAGATGATCTCCAGTAGTCCTAGCTCCGTGAAGATGAAGTCCAACTGATACTCAGGCTGACCTGAGCGTAAAATAAAACATAAACACTCGAGTCAGGACATACATACTTATACAATGTAAACCAACTCAAGTGAACTGTAGTAAAGGTACAAGAAACTAAGAAGATGCTTGGGACCGCCCATCCTCTAAGGATTCGTTAAATTATTTACTATATAGTAATATACGCTATATACAGTAGTGTCTAATCAGTAAAGTATAATCATATAGAAAAGAGCGTTAAGGGGATGGAGAACCTTAACGCGGTCGGATCTTTAAATCAAAATCATAGTGGGTTCGATATGGTAGGTGACACGGCACACAAGGCAATGCCAGGGTAGATATACCAATTACGCACACGGACTGATGGATACGCATAGCAGCCACTACCGTTCCACCTCGAACAACACTCCCAAATCAAGGGTGGCCACCAAAAATCACAAAGTAATAGAATGGTATCGAAGAAATGTGTCCGAGAAGAGGTGCTACCTCACTGGTCCGAGATCGCTCCTGTTTTAGCCACCTTATGCCAACTCACGGGAGTTGGGTCCACGTATATACCTTAGGATCGTCGCCACCATCCTACTTCATTCTGGAAACTCCACCGCGTACATAGTTGTCAAAGTGGTTTTCGGTATCGACAGAGAGTATGTCCATATCCGATCCTGGTCACTTTAACAACTAGTCGTTATTATAACCCGTGGTTATGAATTTAAAACAATTTATATCAAAATACTTCAAATTAAACCATTTTAAAAACAAAGTCATTATTCTTTTAAATCCAATATTAAATTCCCAAAAATTTATCCTTTTTTGAGTTCATTTATTCACTTAAAAACAATAAAACGTTAAAATTTCAGCTTTCACAGCATTTAAAAAGTGCTGCGGTAAGTTATATTTGAAAACAATTTAATTCAGCAAAGACAGCTTTTATAAACTGTTGTAACAGTTCAGTTTTAAACAAAAATCATATTTCAGCCTACTGCAGCTCTTAACAAGTGCTACAGTAGCCCCTTTATTAGTTTCAGGTTCAATTTTAGTTCCTGCTACAACAGCACTTACCAAGTGCTATCATATCCTTAGTTTATTTTAGTCTTTTGGTTCATTTATATAACCACAACACTTAACAAGTGCTGCAGATTCTACTTGGTTCAGAATTAGTTCATTTTAGAGATGGGAGCATTTCTGAAGTGCTATAAATTAAATTTCCAAGTTTTAAGTGCAATTCCAGCCATAAATAAACTTCCATTTGAATCATTTAAACTTATAAAAATCATAAATTTTCACATTAAAAATGTTCATTTAAATCCTTTAACTTATGATTTTTCTAAAGAGAAATTTTACAAATAAAAACCAAAAATTTACAAAGTTCACTTATTAAATTCAAGTGTGTCAATTCCCATTTTCATTTAAACAATTCATTTCAACACTTAAACTTAAATCTCCATTTTACACCATTTTAAAACTTAATTTTCATTTTAATTTAATTAACTTAAGTTTCCATCTTTTCTTTTCAGTCAAATTTTAAAATTTAAGTTACATTTTAAAGTCAATATTTTTATCCATTTATTTACATTTACCACATAGAAAAATCATTTCTACTCTAAATAAATCATTTTTTATTTAAAATTCAATTTAAATCAATTTAATATTATTACAAATATTTAAAATATTTAAAAGTATCCAGAAGAAAAATACAGAAAATAACCACGGGTCTGTATAATATTTTCTAGCCTAAGTCAAGTGATACGGATAATATATCATTTCAATCCGTAGTTTACAAAGAAAAATCCGGGTTTTATCATTTCAAACCCGCAATCCCAAGTAAATAAAATTAAATTGAAAATCGTTCAGGCCTATCATTTCAGCCCATAACGATCTTCACTTATTCTAAAGTCTGTTCGGGTATGTATCATTTCAACCCATAGTGATTCTATTCTACAGGGAACTTGCAGTGTGATTTAACAGAATATAATAACAGTAAAATAAGAACAAAATATAACAGATGATATGTTATGCAATTTTAACCAGTTTACAATATATATAAATAATCACAGGTAATTATAACATCATTTTTATTTATTTATTTATTTATTTATTTTCTACACATTCAGTTGCGGTCGTTTCACAATCATATAAGTATGAATATTCGTGTGAGATTTACTCACCTCTACGGAGCTGGAGATTCGAAAAAAAGGAAATACGCTATCTATCGAAAGCACGCGGAAAGCATGATCAGTTGTTAGAGGATGCGCCAACTAGATTCAAATCTAAAGCAAAATGAATAAACAAATCTAAGAATGCACGAACAATTATTTTTCAAATGAAGCAAACAAACGAAAAAAAAACAAGTTGAATACTAGGAAGAAATAGCTCGACCACTTCACCATATTCAAGATTTTAAAGGCTCGGAGGGATTATAGGCTGAGACTTCAACAATACAAAGGTGACAAAACAAATTTTTGTTCATTTCTTTTTTCAAAACAAAGGCCAGTGGCATATAGACTAAAGTTTCAAAATACAGAGGTGACAAATAATTTTTTTCATTTCTTTTTTTTTTCAAATACAAGGGCTCGGTCGAAAATATAAACTACAACTTCAAAATAGACTATAACTTCAAAACAAAGGCTCGACCACTTTTAAAATATACTATACTTCAAAAATAGGCTATAACTTCATCAATACAAAGGCTCGATGGCAATATGCTTCAGAAATAAAAATACAAAGGTGACAAACAAAATTTGTTCATTTCTCTTTTGTTCTCAAACAAGGCTCGGTCTGCCTGGGTTCGTGGTGGTCTGGCGGAGGGGTTGGAGGCGTGACTGGTCTCGGTGGTGGTTCATGGTGGCATGGGTTCGGCATGGTGTTGGAGGTGACGTGGTGGCTGGTCTCGGCATGGGGTTGGAGGCGTGATGTGGTGGCTGGTCTTGGCATGGGGTTGGAGGCGTGACGTGGTGGCTGGTCTCGGCATGGGGTTCATGTCTGGAGGAGTTGGAGCCGTGGAGTTTGGTCGGAAAATATGGTGAATGGGAGGAGCATGAGGTGGCAGGCAACATGGAACAAAGGAAAACAGGGAAGGAGAACAAACGAAACAAAAAAAAGAAAAAAAAGAAAAAGAAGAGTGCATGCGGCCATACCTAAAGGAAGAAGGTCACGCAAATTTTGATAGAAGCTAAAGAGAAAATTTGTAGTTTGGAAATATTTGTGAACGTGGAAAGATATAACATGACTGAGAAGGCAAGATATAAAAGGTTTGAATGGTAGAAAAATTTAAGGCATTAAATTTTATTAAATTGGAGGAAACGCACGGAAGGCAAAGGGATGGAATAATCTTTCACGTGCAAGATTTAAGGCAAGATTTTGGGCAAGATTTTGAATTCTCAAAAGAGAATATACGGCTAAAACTTTGCATTGTTAACGCAAGAAAAATCAAATAGACAAAGAAAAGGCAAGAGCAACAAATAAACATATGCCCAAAGTAACGTACAAATGTTATTTGTTTCTTTTATTAAATAAATTTAAAAATGATAACGTTTCAATTAGGAAAATAACCCATCACTTTAAACCACAATTTAATAGCTATTATACCATAATTAATAAAATTAGATTGTTTAATATGAAGTTAAGAACCGGATGTAAATATACGTAAAAGAAATGTAAAGTTAAATTTCCCGTTTCACACTAATTATTACAACTTTTAAAAGTATACAACAAATCTGACCAAAACAAAAGTGAAACAAATGTTACACAATTGTATACAGTTCAAAATGAAAATTTGACAGTTTAGAATTATAAAATTTAAAAATTAAAAATTTCTATTAAAGTTGCACTTTTTATCCAAATCAAAATTTCAGAAATTGTTTATTTTTATTTGGACAAATGATCAGAAATCATTTCAAGAAAATTTCCAAAATTAGATTTTTAAGAAACCAAAAGCTAAAGTCTTAAAATAAATGAATAAAATACTTGTAAAAATTTTGGGATGTTACACTAATGAACTCCTTTAGAGACCTGACCTGATCGTATTTTGAATTATACCTGCTAAGACACGGCATTCATTAGTCTTATGCCCATTTGCTTTGTGGTAGGCACAAGAATCTCCCCCTCTCTTAGGTTCAGGATGGTTCCTTGCTTTGTAGGAGGTGGGAAATTTTCCACTATCCTCGGCCACAGCAAAAATGTAGGAGACGAGTTTGTTCAAGTCTACATAATTGGATTTGGGGATCCCCTTCCATCTTCCTCTTCTATTTTCATCCCATTTTGACTATTTGTTGGGATGATCAAAACTAAACTTTCCTCCTTCTTTCTTTAGTTGAGACTTCTTCCTGGCATGGTATATTTCATCCATGCGGGTGAATTTATCAGGTTGGAAATGGAAGTCTTGCAAATCTCTACACTCATGAACATAGAGCTCTTTCCAGAAAGGAGTCTGCTCAATTATTTGTGAACGTACTACCATTAGCTTATCCTTACCAGTCATTTTTTCTGATTTTACCGATTCGCTATTGAATCTCCTTAGATATTCACCAAGTAATTCCCAGGTCTCTTCTTGACATTAGTTGGCATACAAGAATCTATGGTAGGGTCTTCGCATAGGCAAAACTGTGGCAAAAATTCAAAAGAAAATTGCTCCAAGAATAGATGGTCTTTTCTCTGTAGTGTCTATACCATTTGGCAGCTGCGTGCTCCATGAAATGTTGTAGGGAAAAGCCTATAACAAGCTACCCTAGAAGCATTATGCAAGTCCATTTGGCTCTCGAAAGCTGAAAGATGATCGTCAGGATCAGTGATTCCATCATACTTCAACAAAGGAATTTTAATGTAGGATAGGATTCTGACAGACATTATCTTCTTTGTGAAAAGGTTCTTCCCAAAAATTATTATTAACCTTTAGTTAAGGGTCCTCTTCCCTTTAAGGTCAAGCATATCCTTCACTATTTTGTTGGCCATGTCGTTTTAGGTCGGATTCATCGTCACGGCAGTCCCTTCTGTAGGGCTTATATTCTTTATATGAGATCGAGCTATCTAATTGCTCAGGAGATCTTCCTACCAGCCTTTCTTGGTTCTCCTTTCGATGGTGCATCTTAGCTTTGTTATCTTCTTTTGCTTGCGATTTTGTAGAATACATTGTTGGTTCTTTATTTTGGTTTTCTCTCTTTCTTTGTAGGCCCTTTGTACATTTGCCCTTATCCTTATTTTTGAGCACTGAGGTGTCTAGGTTTCTCCCTGGAGACTCCACTTCTTCTTCCCCATCGGTAAGTTTGTTCGTCTTAGAGGATTTTTAAGAAAGAACTTTCTCAAGAAGCTCTTGCATAACTATAAGTCGTTGTGTTAAGTCTTGAATTTTAGTTTCATTGCATGTAGGCTTTGGTGGGATTGAAGGTTGTCCCATCTCTATTATCTCCAAATTGAATTTCGGAGTGACATTATCCTCTAAGGCTGTCTACTGTACAACTTCTTAACATTATCCTCTAAGGCTGTCAACTGTACAACTTCATTCGGAACATTGACTTTATGGTCTTTACCATTTTCCTGAAACAAAATTTTACTTAGTCAGCTTCAAAGTAAGGAAATGATCATACGGAGGTTCGAGCCCTCCTTCTATCACTAAAAATGTTAAACCAAAAGTTGGTTCAACATCCAAGATGTTGTTCAAGGTGGTATTATTTCACAATGTTCCGATAATACCCATCGATTTCAATATAATTATGATGTTTTTCAAAAGTTCAAGTCATATGTTTGAGAGTGAAATAGGTGAATCGTAGAAAAATGCAATAGTCCTTCATTCATATGTCAATCGACAAAAACAGACAATTCGCATATGTTACAGTCCCTTGTTCATAATTCAATGGGCATAATAAGCAATATGCAAGGTAAGCTTCAATTTAAACAAAGGCTTAAGTGGCCTTGTGCAAATTAATAATATGTTAGTTCAAGTTCAAGTCCAAGTCCAAGAATAAAGTCATATATGTCCATTGTCACAGATAGCTAAATAAGCAAATACAAAAGAAGTATGCTATGTTGGGTTAAATGTCCAAGCCCTTGTTTGCAAAGAGTCCAAGATTTACAAGTGGCTTTAGAAATCCTCAAATCAATTTATGGTTTACAATTTATAATTGAGAAATAGAAAAAGAAATAATTCGCCCCACTCAAAGTGGCGGAGGGGGTCTATTTATAGAGATGGAAAATAGGTAGGATGGTGGTATGTGTCCCATATCCATCGCTTCATATGGTAGATACTCAATAACCCTTATGTCTTCTGAAGTTCGACATCTCTTGTCGCTTGTAAAAGCTCATCTTCCTTCGCTAACATTGAAACTCGTCATTCTTTTGGAATTTGTTATCCGTCCTGTTTGTAGAAACTCAGCAGCACTTCTTCGTAGAAGCTTGATATCATTTTGTTGTTTATAGATGCTCGACAATAGTTACTGGTGTTGGGGCTCGATAACAGTTGTTGTCGTTATCTATAGAAACTCGATATCCTCCCCTATTGTTAGATGCTTGACATCACCTTTTCCTTGATGAAACTCGATAATATCCCATTGTGGTTAGATGCTCAACATCACCTTTTCCTTGTTGAAACTCGATAACCTCCTCTTACGGTTAGATGCTTGACATTACCTTTTCCTTAATGAAACTCAATAACCTCCCTTTGAGATTAGATGCTTGACATCTTCTAGTGGCAAGGCATTCTTCCTTTGTTACACGCTCTACAACACTTTGTGTTATAGAGATTTGACATCCTTTTTACATTTTTGACAACACTGTTATCTTTAGGCTCAACAACATTTGTATTGTAGAAACTCGATATCCTTTAGAGATTCGGTACCCCTCACTCTTTGTGAGGGCTTGCTAACACTTGGATGCTTGACACCCCTATTATTTTATAGGCTCGATACCACTTTTATGGTTGTAAAGGCTTTATAATCTTACCGTCTTCAAGTTCGACAACCCTTGTAGCTCAATAACTCTCGTTATTCATTGATTTCTTTAAGATACTTAACTCTTGAGTAGAGTTTGACATATTTTCATTAGATGTTCGATACCCTTGATGATAGAGCACTGTTAGAGGTTCATTACATCATTGATTTGGAAGCTTAATATATCGCCATGGATTAATTGGCTCGTCGTATCACCATGCATTTATAGGCTTAATATCCATTTCTTCCAATGTTTCCATATCCTCTTATGGACTTAGTTGGTTCTTTTTCCCTTAATGATTTCCAAAGCATAGTTATAGTCGGAAAATATATAGATAACAATAGGGTACACTACTTGACTGAATATATGCATATGGCTACTTTTTTTGGTGATTTGTTGTTATGTATTATGATGTATATTGGCGATAAAGTGAGGGAAAACATGTTCCGCGTTAATGGCATGACCTCACTATGGATGCTTAGGGTAAAAGTTTACCCATACCAGGCTTTATGTCTGACCCGTGTTTTTATTATTTTCCGTAAACTCACAGCTACTCTTATGAGTAGGCTGAGTTTATGGATTAGACAGGTATCTCTTTTGGAAAGACGAATAAAAATTTCAAAGATGAAGTAGGAGGCTTGTTATTTAAATAAAGATGTTTCGAATTCCGCTATGTAAAACCTAGATTTTTATTTAGTCATTTGTGGTGTTGGTATCTTCATATGTCTAACACACACTGCTTTATTTTCTATTGTATTTACTCCTACATGGGAACGATTTGGGTTTAATGATGTAATGGTTTATTTAAAACAGTTTGATGTAATGGAAAAGATATTCAACCGCTATGTTTAGTTAATATTGTGAATTTTTTTATATTTTTCAGCATCAGCAACGTTCATTTTTGGTTCTCAAAGTTTGGGATATTACAATTATTACAATATAAAATAATATATTATTTTAAATATTCCTTGTCAAGATGTTTCGATAAAGGATATCGATACATCCTTGAGATCGGGGTATGTAACGCTTTTCAAATATTAGGCAGTGTATTACGCATGACTACAAGGGGCACCAAGGGTTACATATTGATAGTTATTGGATAAATATAAAATGACTCACCTAATATTTTCTAGATGGTTAATAACAACTAAGTCAAATAGGAAATCTCGAAGTGACGATATTACATAGTTCTCTTGACTTGATATTGCAGTCAAGCTTTAATTGGATACTGCACTTTGATTATAGTAAATCATGGCATGACGACCATCGAGCGACTATAATTAGGTCTAAGTTAAAGCATTAGAAGTAAAATACTATTCAATAGAGAATTCATCTCCTTGGTTGTATGAAGTTAGTATCACGGTAAACTGTAGTTGTAATGACCTGCCTTTTTGGACGTTTTAAGCAGACACACATGTCAGACTCAAACCATTCAAAAGGGCAGATTGTTATGGGGTAAATAAGAAAAAGAGAAAGAAATAAAACAAATATAGAATCTTGCAGCGGAATGACAAAATATAATAAACAAATAACAGTTCATGCAGGTTTTTACAAATAAATTTGATTATACTCATACAATTACAGAATCAGAGTTACAGACAACAAGAATAAATAAATAAATAAATAAATAAATGCAGCGGAACACATGATGCAGGGGAATAATTATAATAAATGATAATAGTACAAATCTTCGTCTTCGTCCTCCAGAAATAAGGTCTTCAACCCTAAAACGCTCAGGTTGACCCGAGCGAAATGAAAAAAAACACTCGAATCAGAAGTAAAAGATCTTATGTAAGTTAAATCAATGGTAAATATGAGTGCGACGGCGTCAGAGATGTTTACGGGGTTTGACATCTCCTATCCAGTGTCTAATGTGAGTGCAATAACTTAAGAGATTTTCGAGATTCACATCTCCTAAGGATCCGTTAAACTATCTACTATGTAGTACAATATGCTATTATAATATGTCTACAGTAAAGTAAAAATATTAAAATATCGTTAAGGCGTTGCCCATATCCCCCTTAACACATTTTATATATTCCCATAGTCTATACAGTACCGTACGCTCCTCCGTAAACTGGAGGTTTACCCAGAGGGCACTCCATAAGTATGTTACAAAACAAACTCGTAGAAGGCGCGCTAGGGCATGTGAACACGACACTCGAGGCAATGCCAGGGTAGATATACCAATTGCGGATCCGGACTGGTGGTAACGCATAGCAACTACTTTCACCCACCTCCGAACACACTCCCATAATCAAAATCAAAGGGTGGCCACCAAATCATCACAAAGTCATAATATGGTATCGAAGAAATATGTCCAATCGGAGGTGCGACCTCACTTGGCCCGGCGTGGCTCCTGTTTTAGTCACATCTAAGCTGACTCATGGGAGTCAGGATCACGTCATACCTTATACGAAAATCGTTCACCAAACCATCCTACTTCATTTCTGGAATCTCCACCACTTACACAGTTGTTAAAGTGGCTTTCGGTATTGGCAGAGAGTATGACAATATCCGATCCCGATCTCTTTAACAACCAAACGCTTATTTCATACCGGATGGTTCTTTTACATTTCAAAAGTCGATTCACAATTTATATCAAAATATCATATTCGATTTTCAAATCATATCTCTTTCGAAATCATATTCACTTTCAAACTGTATCCACTTTCAAAATCATATTCACTTTCAAATCATATTCACTTTTGAAATTATCGATAAGGGAGGTTAATTAAATCCTTGTTCCAAAATCATCAAATTACTCAATATGTCAATTTTCAAAAAGGTATCAATTCCAAATTTCAAGTTAGGTTGTATCATCATCAAGGATTTAAATAATAATAATTCAACTTTACATAGTCTGAAATTTTAAAAAGGAGTTTAGGTAATTATAAATAATTTATATAGTTTTAAAATAGTTTAGTTATATTCGAATTAGTTTAAATGGTTTAAATAGATTTAAATTTGATTTAATTAGTTTAAAATGATTTAAATAGATTTAATATAGATTTAATAGATTTAAATTATATTAAGTAGATTTTTAAATAGATTAAATAAATTTAAAATGGATTAAATAGATTTAAATCATATTAAATAGATTTAAAATAGATTAAATAAATTTAATTAGTTTAAAATAGGTGAAATAGATTAAATTGTATTAAATAGGTTATAACAGATTTAAAATAAATTAAAATAGTTTAAGTTGATAAAATAGTTTAAATTAGTTTAAAATAGATTTCAAAGTTATATTCAACCATTTTAATAACTCAATTCCGATAGATTCATTTATTTATGCCACTTCAACTTTGAAATTTCACTTCAAATCCTTTGAACAAATCATTAACTCAATTCAAATTTCAGACTTTACATTTGGATTATAAAAAATAATTCAGTTTATATAAATCAATTCCAATTCAAATTACCAGTTAACTGAATTCAAAGTTTTAAAGATTCAAAAATCACTTAATTTAACCAATCCGGTGTCCGTATATAATTTTCTACCCTAGGGTCAAGTGATACGGATATTTATCACTTCAATCCGCAATTTAAAATTTTATGGTTATATATCATTTCAAACCGCAATCCCGAATTTTAAAAAAATCCATAAAATCGCTCGAGTCTATCATTTCAACCCATAACGATTTTTCCTTAATCTATAGATCATTCGGGTATGTATCATTTCAACCCATAGGGAACTTGAAATATTATAACTATATAAAGTACAATATCCAGTCATCCAATATCAAAAATCAAACATACATCACAAATCATCATCCAAATAAATCAATAAACATCAATAGTTAACTAATAATCAGTATAGGTATTAAATTTGACAATTTGAAATTCAATATTAAATTAAACAATAATTAAATGAAAATAAAGTCAATTTAACTAGAATGACAATTTAACATACCAAATAGCAATCAATAAATTTCTAACCATATCATAAATTTAATTTAACTAACATAGGAAATTTTAGAAGTTTTGAGTGGGTTAAAACACTCACCTTAAATTTTAAATCGAATAAAAATCCAATTTAGGCCCAAAATTCAAATAGTCTCAAAATTTGTCCAAACCTACGTCAAAATGACTGGAATTTTGATACGATCCCAGCGGAAGAAACCGCGTGTGAATTGGAGTTAGTATGCAAAGGATATGTGAGTTAGAAGTTATACGATTTAGATTAAAATTAAATATAAAAAAAGACGAACCAGTGGGAAATCGCCACGTCATCGTCTGGAAGAGTGCAAGCTCAAGAAACCCTACCCAGTATCGAACGCGAACGAGACCGGGCCGCCATCTCTTCACCGTTGTTCCACGACGCGTGCGCTTGCCACCGACCTCGTCGACCACCCCGCGCGACTCCCTCATGGCCGCCCACGCCAACGCACGTCGTCCCCTATCGCCTAATGCCCAGCCGCCGCCTCCATGGTTGCAAACCCTAATGAATTTTTGCCACAAATCCGCCCACTGAAACTCCAAGCATGCCGCACCGATGAACTCCGCCCAACACTCTCTACAACCCAGTGTCCTTGATTCGACGATCGGTTGCAGTCGATCGCGACGAATTGAACGACCGAGAATTCTTCAACGTTTACTAATCAAACGATGAACCAAAACGAAGAACGAATTATTGCAGAAGATTACACTCGTCAAGAGCTTCGAAACGGTATATCATTCGTTAGGGTTTGGAGGAGTTTGATTTTTGGATTGAAATTTGGTTTGAAATTGAATTGGGAATTTGTTTGTCTGCCATTGAGAAGGAGAAGTGGACAGATGAAATTGTACGTACAGACAAATGGAATAAGAAATAGCTAGGGTTTATAATGGGCTATTTATAAGCAGATCAGAAATAGAAATGAATGGATCAGATTTGATTTGGAAGTTGAACGATAAACGACCCGTAAAGCACGTTCAGTTCCTGAAACGAAAATGGGTCATCCCATATATCAAAATAGACGTTTTTGATAGTTTTAAACTCAATGAAACAGGTTTCAAGTCCTAATTCCATCATATGAAGAAGTTATGTTAAAATCAGCTTATTTCAAATTGATTTCAATTAAATTGATTTCTGGGCGTTTCAAGTTTGTACGATCAAACGACAATTCTGATCTCTACAAAACTTGAAATCTTACAATAATTCACCTTTACGGATCCGATGAAACTAGTTTCGACGAAATCTGATTCAGTGGCCCAAATGGCTATTTTCACGTTAATTAAATTAATTAATATTAAATAAATTAAATCGCTTTTTCAATTCAAATTCAATAATTTACAATTTCTATCATTTTAGATTACTTAGTATTTTATAATCTTTTAAAACAAATTTCTATATCAATTCAAAATTCAATATTGCCCAAATTACAGTATTTAAATTCAATTCCAAATAATTCAGTAATTATAAAGTTAAATTTTAATAAATCCATTTATTTGATTGTCAATCTTGTTATTCGATCAATCATCATCTTATGGGTAAAATTAACATTGGTTTTTATCTTATTACATTAATATTCCCAATTTCATCTTAATTCCTATTAACGTAATATTTAACTTCATTTAATTGCAGTTGGTTTCCAATTTAATTTAATAGACCAAATAAATAGGTAACATATAATAATTGTTACCATTAACTTTTAATCACACTTATAAGTTCATTATTTACAAATAAATGTTACAATTTCTTACATTACACAAATTTATTAAATTACCATTAATTATCTACTAGTTCATTAAATTATACAACATTTACACTAATTTACTTGTACTCAAATTATAACCAAGTATAACACTTAAATTATTTCAATTGATTGGACTATCGTTAAAATATTTAATAATTAACTTAAATTTGCATTATTACATTTCACTCTAGTTATTATCTTAACTCCCATTAATGTAACATTTATTTACATTTATTTGTAATTGATTAATTTAAATTGGTAACAAATAACTATTGTCACCCTATTTACATTTAATAACATTTGTAAGTTCATTATTTACCACCAATTGTTATAACAACTTACACAACTCTACTTTTATCAATTAAAATTAAGTACACCTTATTTCATAAATTTACACCTTTTACATTACCAATTTCCCTTTAAATCCAATGATCAATTTATACACACATCATTAATCCAATAAATTTCCCATCTATAACTAATTATAACTTTTTAATTATTTCAATTAATTAGAATTAAATTCAAAGCAATTGTAAATTACCTTAAATTAATACTATTACCTTTTAATCCAATTACATTCTTATTATTTAATCACAAAATTTCATTTCTTCCAACATTGAATCACAAAACCTTATTAAATTTATAATTTTTAATTATCGAAAATTACGGGTCGTTACAGTAGTCAACTCAAAATCAAAATCCTCTTTATTTTCCACCATCATTTCCTTATTGATATAAGGGTTTGAATTAGTGGAGAAAGAAAGCGTAAAAGATGAAATCTATATCCTATTATTCCTCTCTATTTGTAACAACCCGGAATTTTAGTCATTCGAATTTGGAATATTTGATGATTTTAAATATTGAAAAGTTAATTTTATAAGTTAAATAAATTATATTTCAAATATAATGATTTATTTGATAATTAAATTGTTAGATTTAATATTTGAAATTGTTTAAATAATTGAACCTTGAATTTAATATGAATGAAAAACGATTTCTAAAGTCGATTTAAAATCTATTTGAATAAGAATGAAGTCAGTAAACTTTTAATCTGGATTTAAAAGTGAATAAACTGAAATTGGAAATTACGCGTTTTAATATACGTGTAAAAATAGCCTTTTTGGGCACTGTCTCGGATTTCGACGAAACCAGTTTCATTGTATTCATAATAGTGAATTATTATATGCTGTCGAATTTCGTAGCGATCAAACCTATCGTTTGATCATGCGAGTTCAAAACGCATAGAATTATTTAAAAGAATTAAAATTTAATATAATTCAATTTTGAAAAGCTATCTTTTGAATATGATGGAATTGGCTCTCGATATATATCCGATTGTGTTCGGAATAGGGATATAACAAATAGAACGCCATATATATTCCATTGTGTTTGGAATAGGGGTATAACATAATAGAACGCCAGGCGGCAGCTTCGTTTGGAGTTCGAAATTTTTACGGATGAATAGTGCCGAGTTTATTTTATATAAATAGCTCTTAAGTTCCTTCCATTATCAAACCCTAACCCTAAATAAAATTTCAGCCGTCATTAAAACTCCACCATCCAAAGATGGACAACGATCGGAGCCTCTAGATGCCGAATTAGCCTTTGACTTCAACTAGAAAAATGTAGAGCATGACCATACGAGCTTAACCAATGGTTGGATTGAGCTATCATCGACCGAGGCGGCCGAAATCGCTCGCATTTGAGCTGCAGGTGTAGGTTTTGTCATACATACGAGCGCTGGGAAGAGGGCGTGGCGGCGGTGGAGGGCGAGGCGCGGTAGGCGGTGTTGGCGATGGGGTGGCGGCGTGTCGTTTTAGTGGTGCGTTCATTCAAAAAGAAGAGAAGTGGGAGAGCACGCGCAAGCCTGGGCGTGAACAAAGGGAGAAAACGTGGTGATGGAAGAAAGGTTTAAATTTTTTAAGTTAATTAAAAATTAATTATATCGAATGTTCATTGATCCGTAACTTTCTCGTACAAGGTCTGTTTTGAGCGCGACAAGTTTCGTTGCATTCGTATTAGCGAGCACTACGCTATGGAGTTGGATTGGACAAATTCGACGCTAGTTGGAATTTTGAGTTAAATTGAATGACCATTCAATTTTAATTCAAACCGAAGCGCTTAGAAGGTTTCTGGCATTTTTTGAGAAAACTTGCCACTCTTGCATGTTTATATTTTTATATAAGTGGAAATAAATTTATTTATGTTGCTTTTTGTTTGTTTAGATGATGCACTATATATGTTAGTTGGTTTGGATATATTCCTGCCTATTGGAGCGAATGAGACCTTATTACGTTCACGTGTAAGAGAAGATGACTCTTTGTATACAAATCCCGCCTCGAAGCAGTTGATTTATATTTTTATTATTATATGCTGTCTGTGATGTAGGGGGACAGGTTGGAGGGATCCAACAGGATTCCTCACCACTGTTGATTTACTTTTCATATATATGCTAATATATGATGTATTGGATGTCATGTTAGTGTCTTTGATATGGTTTGACTTATTTAGTGCTTTAGTAGCACTGGGCCTTATTTTTTGCATTTTGAAATACTAAGTATGATGATTTTGATTTGAAAAGGATTTCGAAGTGACTTTGGCAGTAGAAATATGTTTTAATGATTTTTAAATTTTTCAAAGGAAAGGAATTTGTTTTAAAGAAATAAAAAGTTATGGTTTTTGATGTTATGAAAGTATAGTTACTTAATACTTTGAATAAAGATGTTTGAATAAGTTTATATAAAAGATTTATAGAAGTGATATTTTATAAATAAAAAAATGGATTTATAATTGAAATTTGTAAATATTTCGTAAATGGTTTTGAAATTGATTTGATAAATGGATTTTATAAATAAATTTGATTTATAAAGAAATGGATTTAGAAATGGATTTTGATAGTAAAATTTTTTTTAAAAAAAGAATGGATTTGTAAATAGAATTTTATAGATAAAGGAATTTTATAAATAGAAGTTTTATAAAATCAAAGGAGATTTATAAAAATAGTTTAATAATATGGATTTTTATTTATAAGGAACGTTGAAAGAAATATTTTGATGAAGTTAAATGTTTTAAAAGTAATTTATCTTTTGGAAGTAAAAGTTTTGGAAAGTAATAATTCCAAATGGAGTTTAAATGGTTTGAAAAATGTTTTAAAATGTGATAAGTAACGTAAACATAGATTTCAATATTTATTGTTGTAATAGACATTTTTGGGGAAGTATGGAAGACATGGACTATAACATTGTTGTGCAAATGATTTCCAAAAGAAAATGTTTTATATAGTATACGGGATTTATATATATATATATATATATATATTAATTGAATCCCTATACAAATATTTATGGGGTAGTCGTAATGATGTTTTACGCAATATTCGTTTTGACCCAATAAATTATATTTTGACTTTCCATGGTGAAATACACGAATCAGTTCTTATGATTGTACTAAAGGCTTGGTGATGTAGGAGCATTGCATCCTATACTTAACACCCGTCCCGAGGGATACGAACTCTATAGTTGTACGGTTATAGAAAACTATTTAGCATGTCTCCAAATGGTAGTGTTGTTAAATATATTTATACCATTGATATAAGTATATGGAAATATTTTCTAAGTGTTGAAAATGAAATGATTTGTGAATATGCTTATACTGTTGATATAAGTATATGAAAATGTTTTCCATTATCGATATTTTGAAATGGTATTGAGAATATATCTTTCTAAAGATAATTTGAAGCAAATGTTTGGAAATTTGATTTAATTAATGAAAGATTAATTAAATGGGCCTAGTGATTGCTTATAGTGCTAGATATTGTTTGTTTGCTTTGATAGTTAAATAACCGACTTTTAAATATTGGCCTTTTTATCGTTGTTGATCCGGAGAGATCGAGGTCAGATTTATCCGAGAAACGCTTCGGACCAACGTATATGCATTCGAATGTGCATGTTTGGAAGACATTGATATTAGAAATTTTCGTAATGAAGGACTAGTTGTTGATCAGTTGGGGATAAACTCCCAATATACATATAGTAGCAGTGGTCTCTTCGCTATGAAGTATCCAATGCAAGGACTAATCGCTACTAATCCTAGGTGTGATTCCCGACAGGATATGGTAGGAAAGTGCCTTCGGTTTGTCTGTTCCTGGGCAACTCATATGGATGTATGTCTGACATTGCATTTTTGAGATTACATCGTTGACTTTTATAAACGTACATCGGTTTGGTGGCGGAGAAGGCAACTTCTCTTAGCTTAACACCCTTCTCTGAGACGTATAAGCTTAGAGGTTTTATGTTTGTGAAAGTCAATAGTGATCGAAGGAATGGCAATGCGGCATTCAAAGAGGAAAGTTATATGTGCTATGTGAACGGTAAACATGACCTCAAGCCTCACACCCAGAAATGACCAAAACAGGGTAGATGCGGCAAGGCTATGTGGTTCGGAACCATTAGGGTATAATCATCCCCTTCTAGATATATTTATTCCCGCTATGACGTTCATGTTTTAAATTACTATGGATGTATGCTATGAGGGCCCTAGGATTGGTCGGTAACGACTAGGGTGATGACATATTCAGTAGGCTCTAGTTAGAGGTAGGCCGGTCTTGTGTTGGTAGAGGACCATCAGTTGGGCCTTGGTACATTCTTCTAAAGATGTACTACCAAAAGGTAGTCCCTTCACATTGTCATTTGTATGGAAATCCATTCTCCACTACGTGCTTGCCATTTTGTTTGTAGAACCCACGATTGTGGCTAGTATGTTGGAATTTAATCAATGTAACAATTTCGACTATGATTAATATTATTTGTATTCTTGACACTAGTATAATATAGTTGAATTTGACATGAAATGTTTTGGTTATCGTAAGATAAAAACCCGTTCGTATTTATATATGGACGTGGTCTTACGAGATACCTTTATTTTGATAATGAAAAGTTTTATAACTTTAAAATTCAGTTGAGATGTGTTTTATAACTCTGGTTTACTAGACTGATCCGGGCGTTCTTCCCTTTCAATTCTCGGGTCAGACCGAGTATATTTACAGATTCGTATTTGGATTCTTTAGAGCTTCAGCAGACTAGCTGGAGGTCTTCTGGTCATATTCACGTATATGTTTATTTTTCCGTTGTATTATTGTTTAAATTATCCGCATTTGTAAGGACGGGTTATTATAACTCTCCAAGCTGATGATTAGTGATTGATTGTTGTACTCTGATGAATGTATATATATTACAGTTTCTGTTTTGTAAAGATCATTGATAATATATTATACGTTGTTCTGTTGCGATTGTGAGATTATGTAATTGTTTTATTTTCATTTTCACTTCTCTCTTCTCTTCTTTCTTTCTCATGATTATTCGTCTTTCCATCCGGTTTGGGTTGGACATTTGTGGTTTATTGTCAGCTCTAAACGGGTCGGATTTGCATGGCGTCACATTTGGTATCAGAACTTAGGATTTTGCAATACACCTAGGCTTCGATGGGTACTCATTATAGATAGGATCAGTAGCACCCTAGATTGAGTTTGAGTGTGTGTGTATGAGAGCAGATTTGTTAGTGATTATAAAAATGTTTTATGTTGTGTTAATTTATCTGTTGAAGTGGCTTAAGAATTCTAGTCGATATATGGGACGCCATGTTATTGATAAGGGTTTCTAAACGCTTGAACAAGGAAAACCGACATAGTATTGTTTTATAATGGCTAAATAAAATAATTCGATCTAAATTATATTTTATATATACAGAGGAATAATTTTTCAGAAATTGTTATAAGTTAAATATGGTGTGTTTGGTTGTTAATGAATGTAATATTTGATTATAATCATTTGTTGTTTGCGTTTCAATATAAAGTTGCTATTATTATAAATATAAACAAAGATTAGAAAAATAAATGGTTTCATATAACCAAGGTGAAATAAGTAAAATAATATATAAGCATAAATTTATAAATGTAATTTATAAATAAAAAAGGGAATTCAAAAGAAATAAAAGCACTAAACTCACTTTCGTCGGTGGAAAATAATTCGGGTGATGATGGCAACATCATCAGTATTCATTTTCAAGTCTCTAAGTGATAAATTTCTACCTCAATATTTACTATTAAAGTTTTATTTTGATAAAACAAGTTTTAATTGTAAAATTCCAAGTATACTTTGATGAATATATGGAAAAAAGCTTTTGAACTTATAATTTATAAATAGTATAGATAAGGAATAAGTTTACAACTTATGAATTTGAACAGGAAAGTAAAATCAAATTTTGAAATGGTTGAACATTTTGGTTAAGCAAACAAAAGTGAAATTTGAGTTTGAGATACAAAATGAAAGAATTAACTTAGGTAAAGATAAATAAATTGAGTAAATGAAATGAAGTTTATCTTAAGAAGTTTAAATGAAAGTAAATTTAATTTGAAATGAATTATATAAAATAATGAAATGATTATACACTTAAGTCATAAAGTGATTATAAAATCCTGAATTGTAAATATAGTATGTGAATAAACTTAAGTCAAATAAATTCATGAAATTTTAAGTAAATAAGTTTGTATAACTTATAGATTTAAAGAATATTTAGCTAAAACAAAATTTAAATTTGTTAAATGAGAATGTTAAGACGAAAAGAAATCTAATTCTGAATTCGAATTATGAAATGAAAAAGAACTTAAGTTATAAAATGCAATTCAATTTGAGTTGTAAAATGAATTTAATATGGTTTAGGATGTTGTTTGATAGAAACAAATATGAACTTAAGTATTAAAGTGAAACAAAAATAAGAAGTGTTGTATAACATGTTTAAAATAAACTTAAGTAAATAATTTTATAGAATGGTTGTTAAGTGTTGTTAGTATTAAAGGAAATATACTAAGTAAATTGAATATGGAATGAAATGTTGTTAAACATAAATTGAAATTGAAGTGAAGATAACTAAGTGAATGTTAATAAATTGAATGTAAGTGAAATTAATACGAATAATTGAATTTGATTTAAATTGAATGCCGATCAAATAAATATAAAAAATGGAAGTAAATGAATGAGTAAATAAAGCATTCTGAATAAAGGAAAGAAAATAAAAGGATCAAGAATAAAGAAATGGTATATAACAAGAAAACTGACGTAAATTAATACGTAAGTTGTACGTATATTATTTTATTCGCATAACTGTTGATCCAGATTCGAATGTACGATTTCGAGGCGATTTACACCGATCCGAGTTAGGATTTTCACTCGATTTCTTGATGGTGAACCCTGGATATGGATTTTTGATTGATTCTGATATTCTCCACCATAGTATATGGCTATGTAAGGAGAATGGCGTTTTTCTAATCAAGGAACCCGATCTGAGTCCGCACTAGAGTGGTCGTGTGAACGATACTAGTTCGGAAGTGAAATCGTGTGATCGAGCGAGCGATCAGGTATGGTTTTGCATACGGATGATATATGTACATCGTAAGAGTTTAATAAATTAAATGTTGAGATTTGAGAATGCAAAGTGGTATAGTTATGAATTAATTGGACGAATATTAACTGTTTGATGGTTCCTCTTATTGCAATTGCTATATTTGCGTATAGTTATTGTATTGGTACGTGTTATATATTGATACTGCTTTCTATATACATGTTCTCATTTGTTGTTGAGTGATTAGTAGGTGTGGATGGTGCATGCTTCCCATTTGGAGCTCGCTTTCGCATTATATTCGTTGTATATGCTTGCTAATATAATAAAAGGTACACATCTCGGATTACATATCGTACTTTTACACTTTATTCCCGACGGGATGCTTCATCCTCGAAGATGAGATGTATATTTGTGATATATATATATATATATATTGTGATTTACTATGATCGAACCGCGCAAAGGAGATGCTAGCAAAGTTTTCCAGAAATTTAAGGCGTTAGAAATTTTTGAGAATTTTGGGAAAATTTTTTAGAACTAAAATTTGATTTTGAGTTATAAGTTGGGATGGTTTTAGTTGGTTTTGGAAGTTTAATTATGAATTTAAAGATTGAGAAAATGTGATAACAATGTTCCCACTAATTGATTTCGAAAAGTTAAAAGGTTTAAATGAATTTGGTAATCTATTTTAACTAATTGTTTTGAAAACTTAATGGGTTTTGTGGCATTTTTCTTACTTGGTGATTGCGAGGACGAAATTCTTTTAAGGAGGGGAGTCTATAACAAACTATAATTTTAGTCATTCGAATTTGGAATATTTAATTGATTTTAAATGTTGAAAAGTTAATTTTATAAGTTAAATAACTTATATCTCAAATATAATGATTTATTTGATAATAAAATTTATAGATTTAATATTTGAAATTGTTTAAATAATTGAATCTTGAATTTATTATGAATGAAAAACGATATCTAAAGTCGATTTAAAATCTATTTGAATAAGAATGAAGTTAGTAAACTTTTAATTTGGATTTAAAAGTGAATAAAATGAAATTGGAAATTACTCGTTTTAATTAACGTGTAAAAATAGCCTGTTTGGGTATTGTAACGATCCCGAATTTTTTAAATTTAAAATGATAATTAAATTAATTTTTGAATTAAAATTGTGAAATTTTGATTAAAGATAAGTATAAAAATAAATATATCTATGTAATTCATTAAATATGTATTTGATTTCAAAACATTGTCTTTTAATAAATGTGTGTGAATACAAACAAAAATATATTACAAAGTAAAATAAATAAAGTAAAATACAAATACAATGTAAATACATTACGATAAGTATTTAAGTTGGAAATAAATATGTAAGTAAAAATCAAACCAATAAAAGACAAGTATGTAGACATAACAAAACAAACACATAGGTAACATGAACACAACATATGAAGTAAACCAGATAAGTATGTATACTTAAACAAACAAAGAAACAAAAAAATACATTCAAGTATATCTGGTATAAGTATGAAGGCAAAGCAAAGGATAAGTATGAAGTCAAGTGGTTCGAATATGATGGGTATGCAGTCTTGAGTACCATTAAATCTAAATAGATATGCAGGCTGGAAGTAAATAAACATTCATAAGGACAAGGTCATTTAATGCTTGCTAAGACAAATATCTTTTCTAGTACATGAGCATGTAATCTCGGCCACCAAACCATGAAATTATCTCTGAAAATTGTACAACTTGTACACTATTTTGTATAAAATATGTTATACCCTGCAGCTTGTTTTATACTTCAACCTGTAAGCTATTTTTCCCCTATCATCTTTCATTTCCATTCGAGCTAGATAAAAACTAAGATAAAAACTTCATTTAAAAACCTAAACAAGCATTCTACAACAACCAGCAACTCAATACAACAGAGAATCAAGTGGGAAGATTTCAGCTTGTAATTTTGAAGTCTGTTGCCAAAACAAACCATGCTTTGTTCTTTCACAAAATCTTGGTGAGTAACACTTTAAAATTTTAAGTATGAGAAATTGGTTGCATGATAAAAAAAATCTGGAATGTTATGCTTTATATATATACATACTTTTTCTGAGTATACATATGTATGTCTGGACGATTTTGTATGATGTTCCTCTCTGCTTTATATTATAGAGTTTAATTTAAATTCAAACTTCTATTCTTTCACCTCTGATCTCTGATAGGCTCTAAATTCCAGCAGATTCAGTTTGTTTAAGCAATGAACTAGGATATAAAAATAGTATAAACATGTGTATATCTATATAGTGCCTGGAACCCAGATTTTTTTACAGTAAAACTTTTAAACATGTTGAAACTCATTTGATACCATTCTCTGTTTCAATATATATTCCAGGTGAGTGAACATATTCCCCCAAAATGTTTTCATCTAGCTACTTTATAGCTTTGAGTTTAAAACAAAATATGTTGTTTAAACATAAATCAAGCTTGTAAGATTTGTTTTCAACCTGTTAGTGAAGTATATTAACTGACATCTTGTTGTACAGTTCAACATCCAGATTTTCTGTTGAATTCAAGTATTTTAAATTGCCAATTAAATTTTACAACTTGAATCCACAAAGCAAAATAAGATTTTTGAAACAAAATTTGTGATTTTTAGTGAAATATTCTCAGAGAAATTTGTATATGAAAAAAATGGTATTTTTACCAATTTCTGATGATCAAATCATTTATAAATATGGAAATTCGTATTGAAGCATGCTTTAACATCAGGGATGTTGGAAAAATTGTTGAAATATTTTTCAAAAACAAGAATGGGTTGAACGAGATGGATTTAGGGTTTGAGTTCCTGTTTTTGTTCATGTTGAAAGAATGGGTCGCGAATGATTCCGGGGTGCATCGAGTTGGACGAGGTCCGGGGGGACAGCTTCGTGGATGACCGGAAATGGTAGGGACGCGGTGGCACGAGGTCAGGTGGACGGCGTCGTGGGGTCGAGGTGGATTTAGTAAAACAGTGGGTTCCAGTTTCTGGAGTGAATGGTTCGATTTTAATTCGAGGGGAGTTAGGGTGTTTTGGTGATTAGAAATGGTTGCGGGGTTGGTGGTTGACGTGCGGGGATGTTCGCCAGTGGTCGGAGTCGCCCCCGGTGCCGGTGCATGTGCACATGGGGGTGATGGTATCAGTGGCCATCGTTTGGGAACTAAGGAAGACGAATCGAAGCGAACGCGAGGGAATTGGAAAAAAAAACTCGAAGCAGATCTCGTGCCGTTTTGGAACAGCATCGAGTAGATTTTCGAACTTAAACAAATTTACTCACGCGGGTTGATTCGAAAGGGAACTCGAAGCACAAGGAGTTTGTCCTGGGGGACGACTCGAGTATGTCTCGGGTCAGGCTTGAAAGGAGAGTAAAGATCAAGTTTTGACAAATTTTGAAACATCGATTTAAAAACCTGTTTTTGGAGTAATGGTCCGGGATAAATAAAGTGTTTTAAAACTTAGATTTAAAGAATAAAATGGTTTGAAATTTAACTTGACAAAATGTTTAAGGAGTAAATAAATATTAAAGTTTTATTTAAAAATAAATTTCTTTAAATAATTAAATAAGGATTTGAACCATTTAAATTTGAAATTTTCTTTATACTTAAAAGTTGATTGATTTAAAGATGATCAAATAAATAAAAATAATTAACATTTAAATAGTTAAAATTAAGGGTTAATTAATTAATATAATTAAAGGTTAATTAATTTATTATTAAAGGATAATTAATTAAAATGGTTTGTAATTAATTAATTAACCAGGATTAGTAATTAATCTGATTTAAGTTAGTCAGATAATTAATTGACCTTAGTTATGATGTTTGGATTCTATTGAATGTGAATTATTTGATATCCCTGATTTGTGATGCTTTGTGATATGACTTACTTTGTGCTAAGCTGTGATTTCTATTTCTGTGATATATTACTATGTGAATATGAAAACCCTTGACCCGTAAACGACATTTGAATTTCGATGCGACAGGGAGTCGGATTCCAGTTGGTTATCCGAAACCCACATCGAATTGTAATGATGAATCTTTGTGACGGATAAATTTATTTTATCTATGAATCTGTGAATGAAGATAAGCGTTATCGATTATACCGCTTATCGATGTATTTGTGATGATTGATGTTGTGCACTATTGTGTGAAAACCCTGGACTACACCATACACACACAAATATGGATTTCACGTGGAAATCGGTTAAGTCACAGATGATGTAAATTCAATGTTTTTGAAATTGAAACTTTAATTTCAATTGATTTTGAAATTGGAAGTTTGGGTTAATATGAAAAGCTTTTGAAATGGAATTTCAAAGATAAAAGTTATTTTGAATAACTTAATCGAGTTTTGGAAATTTAAATAATTTGATTTAAATTTGAATTCAAGTTTGAAATTGAATCCTATGATTTGAAACTAGGGATTACAGATGCTGTATAAGTTATATATGGGTTAAACCATTTTAAAATTATTGATTTGGGAATTTGAATTTAATTCAAGGATTTTAACTCGTGTAAATATAACTGGATTTTTCTGAAACGAAACTATTTGTTTTCAAATAGTAAAAGCTTTCACATAAGTAAAGGATTTCCAAATTGTGTTAACAGATTTCAAGTTTGAAATAGAATTGAAATGTTTTGAAAACTATGAAATGAGTCTTTGATTCAAAGACCGGACGAGTTAATCCAACTTGAAATAGAATTGTTTTGAAAGGCTATGAATGAATCTTTGGAAATGAATTTTGAAAGCCATAAGTTAAATCTTGATTTAAAGATTTAACGAGTTAATTCAATTGAAATGGAAATTTTTTTGAAATCTATGGATGAATCTTTGTGAATGGGGTTAACTTTGTGAATTAAATCTTTTGTTTAAAAGATTAAAGTGTGGAAATTGTTTAAACCATTGAAGGTTTTTGAAATGAATCTTTTTGTTTAAAAGATTAGAAATGGTAATTTGTTTTAACCATTCGAATGAAAAGTTTGGGCTTTAAGCTGTGATTTAACTGAGACCTCAGTATCCATATGATTTTTAATTGCGCTCGTTATTCGGTTTAGCCGGGAAAGGACCTTTGTGTCATATAACCCATTCCGAATAGTGATACGACGATATGGATCGCATTTGAAGACCGGTGGTGAAGACCGGGTATTTGCAAGAGCGATAGGATGACCTGACGATTGTCTCTGCACTGAGTAGCTACGGTATAGAGATTCCCTAAGTGATGGGAAGTCCGATCGAGATTGTGAATACCCGGATTGCAAGGGCTTCTTTGGAAGTGCCTTCGGTTCTGTTCGAACCCGGAACAGACTTGTATGGATGTGTGTCTGACGTTACACTTTGAGATGTAAAGCTGGTTTCTATCAAATACATTTCTGTTGGTGGCGGAGAATTTATTCTCTTAGCTTAACACCCTTCTCTGAGACGTATGAGCTCAGTGGTTATGTAGTTGATGGTTACTAGTGATACATTCCCAATTTGGTAATGTGGCATACGAAGTGCTGATGATCATTTGTTGGTCAAAGCGTTGCTTTGTGAAAAAGCGTGCTTTGTGAAGAAGCGTAGTTTTGTGGACGAGACTTCGTCGAGCCTCACAACCCGGTAATGGTCGAAACAGGAATGTTGCGGCAAAGGTTTGTAGGGGTAGCGCCCCTAGGGTATGTCATTTCCTTCTGGATAAAGGGTGGTATCATGGTATGGAGCCCAGATACTTAACTCATGTGGACACGGTAATTTATTACTGTATGATGTTGCTTTGTTGGTTTTCGGGATCCCGGGATAAAGGTCGGTAACGACCGGGGGATGACATGACTCGTGTGTTAGTTACCTAGTTACAGCTGTACAGCGTGAGGTAGCGTCGGCCTTTTGTTTGCAGAGATCCGGTTAGGATCCGGGGCGTCTTTCCAGAGGCGTTTCTATTTCGGTAAGGAAGTTCCTTAGCCTGATCATTTATTGGAAATCCAAAGAAACAATACGAACCCTGTACGGTTTTAGTTGTATTACCTGCTATGGAATGTGGCGGTAACCTGCTATTGAACATGGTAGCTATAGTAGGCATACGATGAAATGTTGTATGCTGGCTAAGATTAATATTATATTTTCGAAATGTTTTCGACACTATGCACTAATGATAATAATATCGAATGATTTTGCGTAGTAAGCATTTTTGACTATCATAAGGAGAAATCTCCTCCAATTCTGCGATTGCATTGTGTGTGTGGCGGGAGGCCTTATGGTAGTTTCATTTTCGAAAAGCATTGCGGATTTCAATGTTTAAAAGCCTTTTGTGTTTGTTTAAAGATAAACTGTTTTTGTTGCTCACACCAGTCCCATGACTGATCCGGAGTTTATTGTTCCCTTCCTAAACTCTAGGTGCCCACAATTTTCCACACGGGCAGTCTAGAGTTGGGTTTTTCAGATATTCAGGTTTAGTAGATTATCTGGAGCTAGTTCAGTTCTTGGAGTTCATGGACTGACGTTGTTTATCTTGGAGCATTCTATTGGAGATTATCCGCTGCTGATGATACCATTTTCTTTTCCGCTGCTATTTGTTGTATCATATCTCTGATGTATATAGATATTCATTGTATCATCATTGTATCTGGATATTGTATCAGATGTTGTATATCTATATTGTTTTCTTTCTTCCGCTGTGTTATTTACTTAATTGTGTTATAAGCTCCGGCGAATCGGATTTGAACGGTCGAATCTGCGGCATTCTAGTACAATGTGAAGTACGGATGTTGATTTTCGAACGCGAAAATCCGAGTCGTTACAGGTATTGTCTTAGATTTCGACGAAACTGGTTTCATTGGATCAGTAATAGTGAATTATTATATGCTATCGAATTTTGTGGTGATCGGATGTATCGTTTGATCGTGCGAGTTCGAAACGCATAGAAATTATTTAAAGGAATTAAAATTTAATATAATTTGATTTTGAAAAGCTATCTTCTGAATATGATGGAATTGGCTCTCGATATATATTCCATTGTGTTCGGAATAGGGGTATAACATATAGAACACCAGGCGGCACGCGTTTTTCGGAGTTCAAAATTTTTACGGATGAATAGTGCCGAGTTTATTTTCTATAAATAGCCCTTAACTTCCTTCCATTTGCAAACCATAACCCTAAATAAATTTTTAGCTGCCATTAAAACTCCATCATCCAACGATCGAAGCCTCTAGGGGCCGAATTAGCCTTCGACTTAAACTAGAGAAATGTAGAGCATGACCATACGAGCTTAACCAACGGTCTGATCGAGCTATCGTCGACCGAGGCAATTGGAAATCGCTCGCGTTCGAGCTGCATGCATGGGTTTTTTCATGCGTACGCTAGTACGGAGGAGGGCGCTGCGGCACTGGGGGGCGAGGCGCGGCAGGCGGCACTGGCGATGGGGTGGCGGAGTGTAGTTTTGGTGGCGTGTTCATTCAAAAAAATAAAAAATAAAAAAAGAGAAGAGGGAGCGTGCGCGAGCCTGGGCATGAACAGAGGAAGAAAACTTGGTGATGGAAGAAAGGTTTAAATTTTTAAGTTAATTAAGTTAAGTTAATTAAAAATTAATTATATCGAATGTTCATTGATTCGTAACTTTCTCGTACGAGGTCTGTTTCGAGCGTGATAAGTTGTGTTGCATTCGTATCAGCGAGCACTACGCTATGGAGTTGGATTGGAAGAATTCGGAGCTAGTTGGAATTTTAAGTTAAATTGAACTACCATTTAATTTTAATTCAAATCGGAGCGCTTAGATGATTTCTGGCATTTTTGGGAGAAAACTCACCTCTATAGCTTGCTTATATTTTTATATAAGTGGGAACAAATCTTTATGTTGTTTGTTACTTGTTTGGTTGATATACTATATATATATTAGTTAATTTGGATATATTCCCGCCTATTGGAGCAGATGAGATCCTATTATGTTCCCCTGTAAGAGCGGATGACCCTTTGGATACGAATCCCGCCTTGAAACGGTTGATTTATATTTTTATGATTATATGATGTCTGTGATGTAGGGGGAAAGGTTGGAGGGATCCAACAGGATTCCTCACCACTGTTGGATGTCATGTTGATGTCTTTGATTTGACTTATTTAGTGCTTTAGTAGCACTATGCCTTATTTTTTGCATTTTGAAATACTAAAAATGATGATTTTGGTTTAAAAAGGATTTCGAAGTGATTTTGGAAGTATAAATATGTTTTAATGATTTTTAAATTTTTAAAAGGAAAGGAATTTGTTTTAAAGAAATAAACAGTTATGGTTTTTTATGCTATGAAAGTATAGTTTTACGTAATACTTTGAATAAAGATTTTTGAATAAGTTTATATAAAAGATTTATAGAAGTGATATTTTATAATAAAAAATAGATTTATAATTGAAATTTATAAATATTTCGTAAATGGTTTTGAAATTGATTTGATAAATAAATTTTATAAATAAATATGATTTATAAAGAAATGGATTTAGAAATGGATTTTGATAGTAAAATTTGTTTTTATAAAAGAATGGATTTGCAAATAGAATTTTATAAATAAAGGAATTTTATAAATAGAAGTTTTATAAAATCAAAAGGAGATTTATAAAAATAGTTTTATAGTATGAATTTTTATTTATAAGGAATGTTGAAAGAAATATTTTGATGAATTTAAATGTTTTAAAAGTAATTTACCTTTTGGAAGTAAAGATTTTGGAAAGTAATAATTCCAAATGGAATTTAAATGGTTTGAAAAATGTTTTAAAATGTGATAATTAAAGGAAAGACAGACTTCAACATTTATTGTTGCAATAGACGTTTTCGGGAAAGTATGGAAGGCGTGGACTATAACACTACTGTTATAGTAAATAATTTCCGAAAGGAAATGTTTTATATAGTATACGGGATTTATATATATATTAATTAATCGAATCCCTATACTAATGTTTTTGGGGTTGTCGTAACGATGTTTTACGCAACATTCGTTTTGATCCAATAAATTATATTTTGACCTTCCATGGTGAAATACACGAATCGATTCTTATGATCGTACTAAAGGCTAGGTGGTGTAGGAGCAATGCTTCCTATACTTAACAACCGTCCAGAGGCATACGATCCCTGGAGTTGTATGGTTATAGAAATCTATTTAGCGTGTCTCCAAATGGTAGTGTTATTAAATATACTTATACCGTTGATATAAGTATATGGAAATATTTCTAAGTGTTGAAAATAAAATGATTTGTGAATATGCTTATACTGTTGACATAAGTATATGGAAATGATTTCCATTATCGATATTTTGAAATGGTTTTGAGAATATATCTTTCTAAAGAAAATTTGAAGCAAATATTTGGAAATTTTATTTAATTAATGAAAGATTAATTAAATGGGCCTAGTGATTGCTTATGGTGCTAGATATTGTTTGTTTGCTTTGATAGTTAAATAACCGACTATCAAATATTGGCATTTTTATCGTTATTGATCCGGAGAGACCGGGGTCGGATTTATCCGAGAACCACTTTGGACCAACGTATATGCGTTCGAATGTGTAGTTTTGGAAGGCATTGATATTTGGGATTTTCGTAATGAAGGACTATTTGTTGATCATTTGGGGATAAACTTCCAATATACATATAATAGCAGTGGTCTCTTCGCTATGAAATATCCAATGCAAGGACTAATCATTGCTGATCGAAGGGGTGATTCCCGATAGGATGTTGTAGGAGAGTGCCTTCGGTTTGTCCTGTTCCTGGGCAACTTGTATGGATGGATGTCTGACATTGCATATTTGAGATTACATCGTTGACTTTTATAAACGTACATCTGTTTGGTGGCGGAAAAGGCAACTTCTCTTGTCTTAACACCCTTCTCTGAGACGTATGAGCTCAGAGGTTGTATGTTTGTGAAAGTCAATAGTGATCGAAGGAATGGAAATGTGGCATTCAAAAAGGAAAGTTATATGTGTTATGTGAAAGGTAAACGTGACCTCAAGCCTCACACCCGGAAATGACCAAAATAGGGTAGATGCGGCAAAGCTATGTGGTTCGCAACCATTAGGGTATGATCGTCCCTTTTAGATATATTTATTCCCGCTATGACGTTCGGGGTTTATATTATTGTGGATGTATGCTATGAGGGCCCTCGGATAGGTCGGTAATGACCGGAGTGATGACATATTCGGTACTATCTAGTTAGAGGTAGGCTAGTCTTGTGTTGGTAGAGGACCATCATTTGAATCTCGGTACATTCCTCTAGAGATGTACTGCCGGAAGGTAGTCCCTTCACCTAGTCATTTGGATGGAAATCCATCCTTCACTACGTGCCTGCCATTTTGTTTGTAGAACCCACAATTGTGGCTAGTATGCTGGAATTTAATCAATATAACAATTTCAGCTATGATTAATATTATTTGTATACTAGACACTAGTATAATATAATATAATTTGATATGAAATGTTTTGGTTATCGTAAGGTAAAAACCTGTCTGTGTTTATGTGTGGGCGTGGTCTTACGGGATACCTTTATTTTGATAAAGAAAAGTTTTATAACTTTAAAATTCAGTTGAGATGTGTTTTCTCACGCTGGTTTACCAGACTGATCTGGACGTTCTTCCCTTTCAATGCTCGGATCAGACTGAGTATATTTACATATCAGATTTGGATGCTTTGGAGCTTCAGCAGACGAGTTGGAGGTCTTCTGGTCGTATTCACCTATATGTTTATTTTTTTGCTGTATTGTTGGTTAAATTATCAGCATTTGTAAGGACATGTTATTATAACTGTCCAGGCTGATGATTAGTGATTGATTGTTGTACTCTGATGGATGTATATATATTACAATTTTTTTGTAAAGATTATTAATATTATATTATATGTTGTTCCGTTGTGATTGTGAGATTCTATAATAGTTTTAGTTTCTTTGTGACAACCTACCTTTTTGGACGGTTTAAATCGACAATAAACCACACATGTCTAACTCAAACCATTCACAAGGGAGGATTGTCAATGGGGTAAATAAGAAAATAAGAGAAAAGAAGGAAAAACAAAACACAAAATCTCACAACGGAATGACAAAATATAATAATCAAATAAACAGTTCATGAAACTATTTTATAATATACATTTGATTACACAATTTTTACAACGATCAGAGTACAAACAACGACATACCAATAATGATGCAGCAGAAAATCAATAATAATATAATATACCAAACTCCGTCTTCATCCTCCGGAAATAATTTCTTCAACAATGAAATGCTCAGAATGACCCGAGCATAATGAAAAGTGTGACGACCCACCTCCTCGATCCCCAGAAATTGACACTAATACATCCTCTGTATCCACGTGCCGTAAATCCAAGTGCTAGAGAGGCAGATTATAATGGGGTAAAGAAATAAAAATAGAAGGTGAACAATAATAGTATCTCACATTGTATTCAACACATAATTATACATATGAGTAGTACATGCAATTACTCCAAATTATTCCAACAAAGTTACGACAGGTACTAACCCAGCTAGGATAGTTATAACGACCTATCCTTACAGTGCTGGTAGATACTAATACATAATACAAACACAGCGGAAAGTGATAGATGACTTCAACAAAAGACCCAAAATGCTCCAAGCTTACCTAACTAGTTGGTTGCTCAGAAAAATAGGGAACCCAGAGTTTAAGGGGAAAAGAAAATAAACTCTGGGTCAGTCATGGGATTGGTGTGAGAAACTCAAAATACGATGTTTGAAAACAAAAGGTATCTCATAAGACCACGCCGCACATAAACACGGAACAGGTTTTTTCCTTATGATAACCAAAACATTTGCTACACAGAATAGGTGGATATTATTTTTAATGACATTCTTTTGAAAACACTTTTCAATTAAGTATACATAATCTTAGCCGAAATTGTTACATTATTAAATTCCATCATACTAGGCTCTACAATCAAATCCGAAGGCACTTATTGGAGAACGGATTTCCATACAATGACAAGGTAAGGGACTACCTTCCAACGGTACATCTATAGAAAAATGCACTTGAGGCTCCAACCTCTACCAACACAGAACCGACCTACCTTTACCATAGATAGTACCGAATATGTCATCACCCCGGTCATTCCCGACCTACCCGAGAGCTTTCTTTGCATACACCACGTTAATTTAAAACCCGACGTCATAGCTGTAATAAATATATCTAGAAAGGTGATGACTATACCCTAATGGGAGCGACCCACTTAGCTCTGCCGCATCTACCCTGTTTTAGTCATTTCCGGGTGATGAGGCTCGAGGTAACGATTACCTTACTCATAGCACATTCCACTTTGAATGTCACATTGCCAATCCAAAATCACACAACTGATTTCTACAAACGTATAACTCCTGAGCTCGTATGTCTCAGAAAAGGGTGTTAAGCTAAGAGAAGTTGCCTTCTCCGCCACCAATCAGATGATACGTTCATAAAAATCAACCAATGTAATTACAATTGCAACGTCAGACATTCATCCATATAAGTTTTCCAGGAACAAGACAAACCAAAGGCACTCTCCTACCACATCATGTCGGTAGTTACTCCTAGGATTAGTAGCGATTAGTCCTTGCATTGGATATTTCATAACGAAGAGACTACTGCTACTATATGTATATTGGGATTTTATCCCCAAATTATCAACAAGCAGTCCTTCATTACGAAAATCCTTAATATCATATCCATGTCTTCACTTCGAATACGTAAATTGGTTCGAAGTGGTCTTCGGATAGGAATTACCCAAATCTGACCCTGGTTCCTCTGAACCAATCATCGATTAAAAAGATGTTAAGTTCATATGTGATTATCAATCATCATTCAATTTAATTCATATTGTTTATTCATTCATAGATATACCTTAGAGATATATCCATTGAAATATTTCTTTATCTTTTTCAGAGTGTATGGAATCATCAAGCCTCATTTATCAAATCCTTTTGGTTAATTTAAACCCTTTTAAATCGTGGAATAATTCCAAACCCATTCATATTTTACTTAGAAAAATATTTGCCATTCATTTCATTTAAATTTTGACAAAGAATTCCTAATTCAAAACTCATAATTTTAATTCGGTTAAAAGCATGTTATCTAAGATGTTAATCCAAAACCAGTAAATGTTAAGTGAGCAGAATCTATAGAAATCATCTAATTCTACTCAATATCAATTCCCGCATTCAACAAATACTATGGATGGAATAACGGTGAAAGCACCCTTTAAATTTCATGAATAGTATGAGTTCCCTCTTCAGGCTTTAACACCGAGTACAAGAAGATTTTCTCCATAAAATTCAAGTTATTTATATTTGGAAAATTATATCCTTTAACTTTGGAAAATTTTGATCCGAGTAAATCAAATTTACTATCTCATCTATCGGGCCACTCCGGATAGCTAGTGAGAGCAGGAAACTGGTTTCCAAACTCAAGCCTATACACTATCTCTTTGACACCCATAAGGCGGTCAAGTAATTTGATCGACTCTAAATCATTTAATATTTAACCATTCCATAAATCCTTCAAATCATATTTAAAATACTTTATTAATCATTTGAACGTATTTACAAAAGATTTGGAAAAGAACGGTTGCGTTTAAAACTACATTTCAAAAGTTATATATAAGTGCTGCGGAAAGTACTTTTTAAGCTATATTGATCAAAACAACTTTTTTTATCATTTGGAAACTCATTTTTTTATCACTTTTAAAACATTTTAAAATAATTGTAGAATTTATTTCATATTTTTAAACAATTTTAAAGAGGTTTAACATTTCATATACACTAATTCATCAAATAAAAGAAAGTGATTTCCTTTGTGCTTATTGACGTGTATTTCCGTGACTTGCATATATATTCAACATTCATATTAAAAAACTATCATCAATAATCATAATAAAACATATATAACATCCAATAGCATATAATACGATAGTCTAGGAGTTTACTCACCTCGGGTTTAAACGACTAACAAAAAATTGGCTATAGCTTTGCTAACTCGAACTTTTAGCTCAGGATCACTTGGATTATTGCTTCTAGATGGCTCGGCCTATGGATGAGAGGATGGAGGAGATGGAAGCCATTAAGGTAGAGGTGAAGAAGAAGAAGAATATGGAATGAGATGTGTGAATTTGTGAAGCCTTAGGGTCCTATTTATAGCCTTAGGAAATTGTGGCAAATTACTAAATTACCCTTAGATATTATTAAAATATCTCTTACACCACATCACTTCAACATCAAATTGTTGTCCCCATACTCAAGTGCATGCATTAATGAGATGTAATGTGATAAGACATATTGCAAAAATATCTTAAGATGGAATGACATGCATTAATAGTGGATTTGATGTTTGTTTTCATGTTTTAATGGTGATTTGATGTTACCTTTTTCACTTACTTTTTGTAAAATATCTTAGATATTTTCTTTAGCTTTTATTTGACTAATTGTGATACATATATGTGTGTGTGTATGTGTATGTGTATGCATGTACAAACAATGTTGCAACAACTTAAAACAATTTCCATTTGTCAAACCGTTGAGATTTCGGGATCCAATTTCTGATCATATTTTTAGTTTTTTAATTCAAAATATTTATATATGTAAACAAAAGTTGAAAATAAATTTCTTATCATCTTTAACTAATTAAAATAAGTTCATTTAACTTATAAAGTTATATTTAAAATTAATTAAATACTCCATTTTAAAGTGGTAAAATTACGGGTTATTACACACTTCCCCCCTTAAAAGAATTTCGTCCTCGAAATTAAGGATAAGAACAAAATAACTCGAAGACAAATATATATAACGAAGTGATACACATGTATAAGATATAGCAAGTGACATCACAACAAGCTGGTGAGTACACCATACACATACAACTATGTACCCATTCTAAACTCAGGGTAGGCTTTACGCATTATTTCCTCTATCTCCCATGTGCAGTCTGCTGCGTCACCGCTCCATTGGACTTTAACCAATCTTACAACCTTCCTCCTTAATCGCTTCTCGTCGTGATCTACGATTCGCATTGGTCGCCTGCTAACCGCCAAATTAGGTTCAACTTCTAAATCTTCTTGGACAACTATTTCTATAATTTGCTATGGATCATGCACATATTTTCGTAGGTGAGATATGTGAAAGACATTGTGCACACCAGATAACCTTTCAGGCAGTTCCACATGATAAGCTAATGGGCCAATCCTTTCGAGAATAGGAGAAGGTCCAATAAATCGAGGTGATAACTTCCCTGCCCGACCAAATCTTACCACTCCTCTCATTGGAGAAACTTTTAGGAATACATAATCTCCAACTGAGAACTCTAAATTTCTTTGCCTTTGATCAGCATAGCTCTTATGCCTACTCTGCGCTTCTTTTATTTTTTTTCCTAATCATGTCAACCTTTTCTGAAGCTTCTCTAATCATGTCAGGACCTAGTACTAATCGATCTCCGATCTCGATCCAACATGCTGGGGATCTACACGGACGACCATACAAAGCTTCATACGGGGCCATACCAATACTAGCATGATAACTATTATTGTAAGAGAATTCTATCGGATGAAGGTAGCTTTCCCATGAACCTCTGAAATCTAAGATGCAAGCTCTTAGAAGATCCTCCAACACTCGATTTACTCTCTCAGTTTGTCCATCAGTCTAGGGGTGATATGCGGTGCTTATGTTTAGCTTAGTTCCTAAAGTTGTTTGAAATGCCTCCCAGAACTTACTAGTAAAGATAGGGTCTCGATCACTGACTATACTATTGGGGACACCATGCAATCGAACTACTTCCCTCATGTATATTTCTGCCAGACTTGCAGCAGTTCTCGTGGGTTTTACTGGGATAAAATGTGCGCTCTTGGTTAATCGAACTATGATAACCCAAATGCCTTCATTTCCCTTTCTCGATCGGGGTAAGCCATCGATGAAATCCATCGATATTTGGTCCCATTTCCAAGTTGGAATTTCAAGAGGTTGGAGTAATCCAGTGGTCTTTTGTTGATCACTTTTGATCTGTTGACAATTTGCACATCTGCTAATATGGATAGAGATATCCCTCTTCATGCCATCCCACCAAAATTTCTCTTCATATCTCGATACATTATAGTAACTCCGGATGTACAGAAAGTCGAGAATTATGACATTCTGTTAAAACTTCTTACCTTATCCCATCGACATTGGGAACGCATATCCTTCCATTAATTCTTAAGATTCCCTGCTCATCTACTTTTAATGTTATCCATCTTCCTGGTATTATATTCTCCTTTACTTCCCTAGCTATTCTTGAAATGATTGGATCCTTGAGCTGACTCTCTTTTATACGATTAATCAAGGTTGGATGTACCACTAAATAAGCTATAACGGCATGCCTTCTGCTTAGCGCATCAGCCACTACATTGTCTTTCCCAGGTGTGTATAAGATATCAAGATCATATGATGCAAGAAATTCTAACCAACGCTGTTGTCTTATACTTAAGTCCTTCTGAGTGAAAAGATACTTCAAAGATTTGTGATCTGTGAAGAGCTCGAAATTTTCACCCAGTAGATAATGCCTCCATATTTTTAATGCGAACACAACGGCTAATAATTCTAAGTCATGTGTTGCATAATTCCTCTCATGAATCTTTAGTTGTCTTCTTGCATAAGCGATGAGCTTTCCATGCTGCATCAGAACAGCACCTACTCCTTCCCCACAAGCATCAGCATATATAGGTAAACCGCCACCTTCATCAGCAACAGCTAGGACTGGAGCGGTAGTTAACCTTCTCTTGAGTTCCTTGAATGCTTCTTCACATTTTGGTGTCCATCAAATTTAACATCCTTCATAGTCAATTTTGTTAGATGGGAGGAAATTTTGGAGAGGTCTTGAATGAATCTCCGGTAATATCATGCCAATCCTAAAAAGCTGCGGATGTCCTTCGGGGTTTGTGGTTGCTTCCAATCTTGTATAGCTAAAATCTTTTCTGGATCTATTGAGATCCCTTCTCCTGACACAATATGCTCAAGGAATCTTACTTCTTTCTCCCAAAAGTGACATTTCTAGAATTTAGCTTTAAGTACATTTTTCCGTAATATTTCAAACATAATCTCCAAATGCCTTTTGTGTTCTTCCTCGGTTTCGGAATAGATAAGAATATCATCAATAAAAACCAACACGAATTTGTTAAGCACATCTTTGAATACTCTATTCATAAGGTCTACAAAATAGGCGGGTGCATTAGTCAACCCAAAAGGCATAACTAACCATTCGTAAAAGCAATCCGGACCCCTAAATGCAGTTAATGGAATGCCATCCTCAGCTATTCTTAGTTGATGGAATCCTGTGGCTAAATCCATTTGTGAGAATACTCGGGCATCATGAAGTTTACCAAATAAGTCATCTATGTGGGGTAGAGGATACTTGTTTTTAATCGTTTGCTTATTTAGGTCTCGATAGTCTACACAAAGCCTTAAGGAGCCGTCAAACTTAGCTACAAAAACTACCGCTCCGCCCCAACTTGAGCGACTAGGTCTAATTAGTCCTTTTTTTAACAACTCATCAATTTGGTTTGACAACTCAATCTTTTCCTTCGGGGCCATCCTTCGAATAGGGTGAATAACGGGTCTTGCACCAAGAATTAAATCAATTCGAAACTCAATTTCCCGATGCGGGGGCAAACTTTTAACTCCCTCAAAAACATTCTGAAATTCCTTGACAACTGGTATTGTCTCCAAATCTTTTTGAGACGAGTCTAGTGCATACATGAAACTATCCCTTATCGGATTAGGTTCTTCACAAGATATTTCTATAAACTTCCCGAAGCTGGTCCACAAAGTTACCGTCCTTTTAACACAATCAAGGACAGCTTTATTCTTGGATAACCAATCCATACCGAGCAAAACTTCAAACCCAATAAAGTCAAGAACAAATAAGTCGCATGAAATTTTTTGGGAGAGGTGAGTAACTCTGACATTTTCACAAATCATACAAAGATTAATTGTACCGCCTATAGGATTTGACACGCAAATAAGGGTATCTACTATTTTTGTGATCAGTTTTAATCTATCAACCAATCCTTTAGCAATAAAACTATGGGAAGCCCCAGTATCAAATAATACTTTAACTAAATCATCATTGACATAAATATTACCTTCAAGAACTCCCTTGCCTTTTACATCAGTAGATGTTGAAGGCTCGTCTTTGATAGCATAGACCTTAACCTGCTCTCCTTTCTTCATTACGGGCACTTGTTCTTCCAATGGCCGGGTTGATGGCAATTATGGCAGAGGCTATTCTGCAACATAGGAGAGATGGTTCCTTGCTGTTGCCTTTGAACCTTGGGACTCTTGCAGTACTTTGAATAATGTCCTTTCTTTCCATAATTAAAACATTCAACATCTTTAAAACGGTTTTCCTGAGATCCTCCTCCGGGCTTGCCTTGCCATGGATTCTTTTCGTTGTTATTGAACTTCCTCTTATTGTTGTTGTTTTGGGTTGCGACTGGATTCCTCTTATCCAAAGATTCATAATGGAAACCCATATCTATTAAATCCACAAAGGTTCCTTTAACATGGGCGGTCATCCTATCCTGATACTGCTCCTTTATCCCAGAAATGAACATCTCGTTTTTCTTCAGAGGCATGTCTATCAATCCAGGCCCAAAGCGAGACAATTCATTGAATTTGTGCAAATACTCTTCCATAGACATCTCTTCTTGTTTTAGATCCATGAAACTTCTATAGAGGCGGGATTTGCCAGCGGTGGGCATGTATTGTTCTTCAAAAACTTCTTTAAATCTTTCCCAAGAGAAATTACCTTTAGATTCATTAATAGTAACGGACTCCCACCAAGCTAGAGCCCCATCCTTCAATTGCATGGACGCCAAGAACCTATTTCGATTATCATCAATGTCTAATCCTTTAAAGATTTTTTCACAGGATCTTAGCCAGGCTTTAACTTCAATAATAGATTTTGTGCCTTTGAATGGCTTTCCTCCCAAGCGGGTATAATCTTTGCAAAGAGTGGCAAAGTTAACTTGAGGTGGCACGGGAATAATCACTTCCTCCATTACCGTAGCATTTGATCGACCGTTAGTGGTCGTAGTGTTGCTACCACCCCTTCGTCCTCTTCTATTACTCATCTCCTACTATTTGCATATAGTAAGGGAACATCTTTAAAAATATAGATGAAATTATTTTAGGGAATTGGTATATATTTGAATAAACTTATTCGGATAAAAATTTCAAATATGCGCTCTCTCAGACTAAACTCATTCTAGGGTAATACTAACCCTATCTCTAATGAGTTGACCCCATCTAGGCTTAGGTATTCACTCAACCATAAGCTCTAATACCAAATGTGATGACCTACCTCCTCGACCCTCAGAAATTGACACTAATACATCCTCGGTATCCATGTGCCGTAAATCCAAGTGCCGGAGAGGCAGATTATCATGGGGTAAAGAAATAAGGATAGAAGGTGGACAATAATAGAATCTCACATTGTATTCAACACATAATTATACATATGAGTAGTACATGCAATTACTCTAAATTATTCCATCAAAGTTACGACAGGTACTAACCCAGCTAGGATAGTTATAACGACATATCCTTACAGTGCTGGTAGATACTAATACATAATACAGACACAGCGGAAAGTGATAAATGACTTCAACAAAAGACCCAAAATGTGTGAGAAATGTGGATTACGGAACTTAAGGCTGGAATAACACTAGAGGGGGTGAATAGTGTTTTATGTATTTTTTAAATCTTTTTGAATTTTGTTCAATTTAAACACCAACAAATTCAATTCACAAACACAGATATAATCACAGAATCAGACAAATATGCAAATACTAAATAAAAGTAGTAAATGAAAGAACACACCAGGATTTTATACTGGTTCGGAATTACCCTACATCCAGTCCCGTACAATCGTACGGATTTCTTTTCAAAAATAATCTCCCAGATTACACCCTCGGTTTTAAGGCTACGAGGTACACCCTCCTGTATTCGATTTCAGGGCAACTCCCTTGATTTAACCATGCTAGAAGATCACCTAATTGATTTTCGGGGCTACAATCACACCCAATTGATTTCAAGGCTCAATCGCACCTTTTACTCAACAGTTTGATTTACAAAAGATTCTATAACACTGAATAGCACTGAGATCTTATGGAGAGAGTGGAAGAGAATCAAACAAGAGATAATCAAGTTTGATTCACTTGGTATTTTGGCAGAGTATAGTTTAGGATTCTTTAGAATAAACGTGGAAGATGAAGAGGAGAGAAAATAAATGAAAATCTGGTAAAAATTCGTTTAGAACTTACTAGTATTTATAGTAGAGCAACAGCCATATCTATTCGTGATAGGATACGACGAATAGACACTTCTTTTGAAAATTGAAATTTGAAAATAACGGACACCATGTCGACATGGGGGGTTGAGGGATGTCGACATGCTCAAGGCAAAATTGATGTTTTGATTTTCTTATTAAAATTGGTTTCTATAATTTGTCAAAACAATTTCTAAACTTTGTAAATATATTTGAATATAGTTTAAACATATAAAAGAGTTTAGAAAATAATTTTTAATATATATAATCTTAATCTATAAAGTGATTTAAAATCTGAGTATATAAATATTTTAAAACTAAATATTTAAAACAAGAGATGATTTAAAAACAAGGACAATTTTGAAATCAAAATATTAAAAATGATAAAAATAGTTTTGAGGCTAAAATATTTTAAACAAGAGAGATGTCTTTTTGAAAAGAAAGTTTTGAAAACATTTTTAAAAACAAGAGATATATTTTTGAAAACATTTTTATGAAATTAGTGGATATCAAAATAGGACCACTATATGTTCCACTAGATATTGTCGTGTAGGGTTCCATCCCTTTAACAGGCTCGAAGTGGATTCCATTCCATGAATAAATTTCGAATAAAGATGTAAGTGCTTTCAAGAAGTTTTAACATAATTCTAGACTGACTACATTATCTTGTACTGTTTGAAATCTTGAACTCTTGATAACTTGATTTCTTGATACTCATGAGTCTTCAATCTTGATATCTTCGATCTTTAAATTCATCAGTCTTGTATCTCTATATTGTACATTCTTCATTCTTGGTACCTGCATGTTTATATTCTGCATATACATACATACATACATACATATATATATATATATATATATCTAAACCATAACGTTAGTATTTACATTTTATAACAAGTCCTAAGGTTGTTGTCATCAAAACCATCATCTCAAGAACTAACAATCTCCCCCTTTTTTATGATGACAACCTATGTTTATAAAATATACTTCACCTTCACTATAACTCCCCCTAAAACTAATAACTACCCCTTAATCTAAGCCTAACTACTCTATTTTATACTTCTCCCCCTTGGTCATCAACAAAAACTAATTCTAAACTTATATATAGCTCCCCCTTAATCTAATACTATCTAAACTAAATACTAATAAGGAAGTATAATAAGAGAAACAAAAAAAATATTATATACGATGTTATATTTACATATATATATATATATATGGAACATAAACACACAAATATATTCAAGTATATAAATTATAGAATAACACTACTAACGAGAGTTTTTGACAATTGGAGATTTGTAAATCGAACAATTTGGATAATGAAAACAAAAGTTTCCACGTTGTTCGACCAAATTCCCATCTTTGTCAAAACAGACTTCACCTACGCAGACCACTTTGTCTTCTTCTTCCATAGATGCTTCTTCTCTTCTTCTTCCTCTTCATTGTGCTCTAAGGGGTTATGCACTTGAATGTTAGGAGAATCTTCTTCAATCACAATAGGATTTGCATTATTATCCAATAGAAATTTTTGCAAATTCCGAAGAATTTTGCCTTGCTTTTCTTGTTCTTTTTCCATCCTTATTTGCACGACTTGAAGTTCAGTCAACATTTGCATGGCATCCTTCATAGGTTCTTCATTCTTTATCACACGTGCCAGTGTTGTGTGTTAAAATGGACCAGAATGAGGAGAATGGAAAGAAACGATGTCATTTTGGTTTGGTTTAGTGGAGGAGGCCATAAATTTTGATTTTCTAAAGTTTATTATAGAGAAAGAGAAGTGAGAAGACAGAAAAAAATTGAAATACATAGGCTTATATAACTACCAAACTGATTTTAGAGGGAAAATCAAATTTTCAAATTTTACCATTGTATGTCGACATGGGTGGTAGGGGTATGTCGACATCCCTATGAAAAAATTGGTTTTCTTGTATATTTCTGTTTATTAAAAATATATGTTATTATATCTATATTCTATATCTCAATTATTGAACAAATGCCTAGTTCTCTTCTTAATTTAGTAAATATAGATTGATTTAAGCGTTTGGTTAAAATTTCAGCAATTTGATTCTCGGAGTTGATAAATTCAAGAGAAATAATCTCTTTACTTATACTATCTCCGAGAAAATGATGTTTGATATCAATATGTTTAGTCCTAGCATGATGAGTAGGATTTTTAGATAAATTTATTGCACTAGTATTATCACAATAAATTGGTGATTTTGAAATTGTTAATCCAAAATCTTTTAGGGTTTGTTGCATATAAATGACTTGAGAGCAAGCCAAAGCAGCAGAGATATATTCTGCTTCAGTTTTTGATAAAGAAACAGTGTTTTGCTTTTTAGTAAACCATGAAACAAGAGAATGCCCTAAAAAGTGACAAGTTCCACTTGTACTTTTTTGGTCAGATTTGCAACCAGCATAGTCAGCATCACAATAAGAGATTAAATCAAATGAATCATTTTTAGGATAGAATAAACCATAGTCAAAAGTATGTTTAACATATCTTATGATATGTTTCACAGCTTTTAAGTGAGTCTTTTTGGGTTGAGATTGGTATCTTGCACAGAAACAAACACTGTGCATGATATCAGGTCTACTCGCAGTGATATAGAGTAGTGATCCAATCATTCCCCTATATAGTTTTTGATTTGCATCTTTTGAAGGATCTTCTTTATTTAAAGCTTCATTGGTTGCCATGGGAGTGGGTTTTCCACTTGCAGTAGTCATACCAAATTTACTAACTAGATCCCTAGCATATTTTTCTTGACTAATAAAAATACCATTATCTAATTGTTTTATTTGTAAACCTAAGAAGAAAGTAAGTTCACCCATATGACTCATCTCAAACTCTTTTGTCATTATTTCAAAAAATTCTTTATTCATTTCATGATTAGTTGAACCAAGAATAATATCATCTACATAAACTTGTACTAGTTGGATATCATTTTTATTTCTTTTATTGAAAAGAGTATTATCTACTTTACCAATTTCAAATTTTGATTGCAATAAAAAAGATCTTAGTCTGTCATACCATGCTCTAGGATCATGTTTCAGACCATATATGGCTTTATTAAGTTTGAAAACATGGTTTGGAAATTTTTCATCTTCAAAGAGTGGAGGTTGTTCAACATAAACTTCCTCTTTAACAAATCCATTTAGAAAAGCACTTTTTACATCCATTTGAAATAATTTGAAATTATTATAGTTTGCGAAAGCAATTAGAATTCTAATGTTTTCTAATCTTGCTACGGGTGCAAAGGTTTCATCAAAATATATTCCTTCTTCTTGACAATAACCTTGTGCGACTAATCGAGCTTTATTTCTAACGACCTCACCTAGTTCATTCATTTTATTTTTATAAACCCATTTAGTTCCTATTATAGTTTTATCCTCAGGTCTAGGAACAAGTTCCTAAACATCATTTCTGGTGAATTGATTCAGTTCTTCTTGCATAGCCAGAATCCATGAATCATCAGATGATGCTTCCTTTGGATTTTTAGGCTCAATAGATGATATAAAAGCTACATTACTCATGTTATTTAGTTGATTTCTAGTTCTAACAATAGATTCAATATTTCCTAGTATATTTTCTATAGGATGATCTTTTAAAAGCTTAACCCTTTTATTTGGATGAATAAGATTTGTTTCAATTGATTCATTATTTAGGGTAGCAAATTCTTCTTCATCATTAATTTGTTCAACATTTCTGAAATTTTCATCAAACGAAACATGCATTGTTTCTTCAATGGTATTAGTTCTTAAGTTGAAAACTCTGTATGCTTTACTTCTATTAGAATATTCGATAAAGATTCCTTTGTTGGATTTAGGATCAAATTTATCCAAATTGTCTTTTGTATTTAGAATAAAACATTTACTTCCAAAGATTCTAAAATAAGATACCTTTGGTTTCTTCTTGTAAAGAAGTTCATAAGGTGTTTTATCAGTTAACGGTCTAATTAATATTTTGTTCAAAATGTAGCAAGGACTGCTTCAGCCAAAAAATGTTTTGGTAAATTACTATCTGAAAGCATTGTTCTGGCACACTCTTGAATCATCCTATTTTTACGTTCTACCATTCCGTTTTGTTGTGGAGTTCTTGGAAAAGAGAAATTATGAGTTATTCCCTTTTTATTGCAAAATCTCTCAAAATTTTCATTTTCAAATCCCCCACCGTAATCACTACGAACTGTTACAATTTTTAAAGAAAGTTGGTTTTGGAGTCTTTTTGTAAAAAATTTAAATGAATCACATGTATCACTTTTATGTTTCATAAAAATTGACAATGTAAACCTAGAATAATCATCTACAATTACAAAGACATATTTATTGTGATTTATTGATTGAATTTGAGATGGACCAAACAAATCTAGATGAAGTAACTGAAGAGGTTTTGAAGTTGAAATCATATCTTTTAATTTGAAAGAACTCTTCCTAAGTTTTCCTAATTGACAAGCATCACATATACTATCTATTTTAAAATTCATTCTAGGGAGACCTCTTACTAGATCAAGTATAGAAAATCTAGATAAGAATTTAAAATTAAAATGCCCAAATCTTTTATGCCAAATCCAAGGGTCACTTGTATTAGCCAAAAGACATAGATTATCATTTGAGATTTTCATACTAAAAATATAAATATTTTTCTTCCTAATTCCTTCAAATATAATATTTGAATTATTATCTTCGATGTGACACTTATCTTTTTCAAATTTAATTTTGTATCCTTTATCGCAAAGTTGACTAATGCTAAGCAGATTGTGTTTCAGATTCTTAACTAATAAAACATTAGAAATAGTAAGAGTTTTAGAGTTACCGACATTGTCGATGCCAATCACATATCCTTTTGAGTTGTCTCCAAAATTAACCAATCCTCCATCTTTATAGATAATATCATTCAGCATATCTGGATTACCAGTTATGTATCTTGAACATCCACTATCAAGTATCCACTTATTCTTCTTGATTTGCACAATTTTTCCATTGAGTGTTGATTCTTCAAAGGCCATATAACATTTTTCTTTCTGCATAGAATACAAACTCGATAGATAACTTGAACTTCTATAATAACTATATGTAGACTTATGAGACAATGATGATTTGAACAGTTTTAAACTAGTGTTAACAAAATCCCCAAAAATAGCCATTTTAAAAACTTTTAAAAAATTCAGATTATGTAAATTATGAAAACCAATGCTCTGATACCAAATGTGAGAAATGCGGATTACGGATCTTAAGGCTGGAATAACACTTTAGGGGGGTGAATAGTGTTTTATGTATTTTTTAAATCTTTTTGAATTTTGTTCAATTTAAACACCAACAAATGCAATTCACAAACACAGATATAATCACAGAATCAGACACAGATGCAAATACGAAATAAAAGCAGTAAAGGAAAGAACACACCAGAATTTTATACTGGTTCGGAGTTACCCTACATCCGATCCCGTACAATCGTATGGATTTATTTCAAAAATAATCTCCTAGATTACACCCTCGGTTTCAAGGCTACGAGGTACACCCTCCTGTATTCGAGTTCAAGGCAACTCTCTTGATATAACCAGGCTACAATATCACCTAATTGATTTTCGGGGCTATAATCACACCAATTGATTTCAATGCTCAATCGCACATTTTACTCAACAGTTTGATTTACAAAAGATTCTATAACGCTGAATAGCACTGAGATCTTATGGAGAGAGTGGAAGAGAATCAAACAAGAGATAATCAAGTTTGATTCACTTGGTATTTTGGCAGAGTATAGTTTAGGATTCTTTAGAATAAACGTGGAAGATGAAGAGGAGAGAAAATAAATGAAAATCTGGTAAAAATTCGTTTAGAACTTACTGGTATTTATAGTAGAGCAACAGCCATATCTATTCGTGAAAGGATATGACAAATAGACACTTCTTTTGAAAATTGAAATTTGAAAATAACGGAAACCATTTCGACATGGGGGGTTGAGGGATGTCGACATGCTCAAGGAAAAATTTATGTTTTGATTTTCTTATTAAAATTGGTTTCTATAATTTGTCAAAACAAATTCTAAACTTTGTAAATATATTTCAATATAGTTTAAACATATAAAAGGGTTTAGAAAATAATTTTTAATATATATAATCTTAATCTATAAAGTGATTTAAATCTAAGTATATAAATATTTTAAAACTAAATATTTAAAACAAGAGATGATTTAAAAACAAGGACAATTTTGAAATCAAAATATTAAAAATGATAAAAATAGTTTTGAGGCTAAAATATTTTAAACAAGAGAGATGTCTTTTTGAAAAGAAAGTTTTGAAAACATTTTTAAAAACAAGAGATATATTTTTGAAAAACATTTTTATAAAATTAGTGGATATCAAAATAGGACCACTATATGTTCCACTAGATATTGTCGTGTGTTCCATCCCACTAGGGTTGCATCCCTTTAACAGGCTCGCAGTGGATTCCATTCCATGAATAAATTTCGAACAAAGATGTAAGTGCTTTCAAGAAGTTTTAACATAATTCTAGACTGACTACATTATCTTGTACTGTTTGAAATCTTGAACTCTTGATAACTTGATTTCTTGATACTCATGAGTCTTCAATCTTGATATCTTCGATCTTTAAATTCATCAGTCTTGTATCTCTATACTGTACAGTCTTCATTCTTGGTACCTGCATGTTTATATTCTGCATATACATATATATCTAAACCATAACGTTAGTATTTATATTTTATAACAAGTCCTAAGGTTGTTGTCATCAAAACCATCATCTCAAGGACTAAAAAAATGCTCCATGCTCCAAGCTTACCTAACTAGTTAGCTACCCAGAAAAATAGGGCACCCAGAGTAAGGGGAAAAGAAAATAAACTCCGGGTCAGTCATGGGATTGGTATGAGAAACTCAAAATACGATGTTTGAAAACAAAAGGTATCTCATAAGATCACGCCGCACATAAAAACGGAACGGGTTTTTTCCTTATGATAACCAAAACATTTGCTACATAGAATAGGTGGATATTATTTTTAATGACATTCTTTTGAAAACACTTTTCAAGTAAGTATACATAATCTTAGCCGAAATTGTTATATTATTAAATTCTAGCATACTAGGCTCTACATCAAATCTGAAGGCACTTGTTGGAGAACGGATTTCCATACAATGACAAGGTAAGGGGCTACCTTCCAACAGTACATCTCTAGAAAAATGCACCTGAGGCTCCAACCTCTACCAACACAGAACTGACCTACCTTTACCATAGATAGTACCGAATATGTCATCACCCTGGTCGTTCCCGACCTACACGAGTGCTCTCTTTGCATACACCACGTTAATTTAAAACCCGACATCATAGCGGGAATAAATATATCTAGAAAGGTGATGACTATACCCTAATTGGGGCGACCCACTTAGCTTTACCGCATCTACCCTGTTTTAGTCATTTCCGGGTGATGAGGCTCGAGGTAACGATTGCCTTACTCATAGCACATTCCACTTTGAATGTCACATTGCCAATCCAAAATCACATAACTAATTTCTACAAATGTATAACTCCTAAGCTCATATGTCTCAGAAAAGGTTGTTAAACTAAGAGAAGTTGCCTTCTCTGCCACCAATCAGATGATACGTTCATAGAAATCAACCAATGTAATTACAATTGCAACGTTAGACATTCGTCCATATAAGTTGTCCAGGAACAGGACAAACCGAAGGCACTCTCCTACCACATCCTGTCGGGAGTTACTCCTAGGATTAGTAGTGATTAGTCCTTGCATTGGATATTTCATAACGAAGATATTACTACTACTATATGTATATAATGGGATTTTATCCCTAAATGATCAACAGGCGGTCCTTCATTACGAAAATCCTTAATATCATATCCATGTCTTCACTTCGAATACGTAAATTGGTTCGTAGTGGTCTTTGGATAGGAATTGCCCAAATCTGACCCCGGTTCCTCCGAACCAATCATCGATTAAAAAGATGTTAATTTCATATGTGATTATCAATCATCATAATTTAATTCATATTTTTTATTCATTCATAGATATACCTTAGAGATATATCCATTGAAATATTTCTTTATCTTTTTCAGAGTATATGGAATCATCAAGCCTCATTTATCAAATCCTTTTGGTAAATTTAAACCCTTTTAAATCGTGGAATAATTCCAAACCCTTTCAAATTTTACTTAGAAAAATATTTCCCATTCATTTCATTTAATTCTTAACAAAGATTTCCTAATTCAAAACTCATAATTTTAATTCGGTTAAAAGCATGTTCTCTAGGATGTTAATCCAAAACCAGTAAATGTTAAGTGAGCAGAATCTATAGAAATCATGTTATTCTACTCAATATCAATTCCCGTATTCAACAAATACTATAGGTGGGGTAACGGAGAAAGCACCCTTTAAATTCCATGAATAGTATGAGTTCCCTCTTTGGGCTTTAACATCGAGTACAAGAAGATTTTCTCCATAAAATTCAAGTTATTTATATTTGGAAAATTATATCCTTTAACTTTGGAAAATTTTGATCCGAGTAAATCAAATTTACTATCTCATCCGTCGGGCCAGTCCGGATAGCCAGGGAGAGCAGGAAACTGGTTTTCCAAACTCAAGCCTAGACACTATCTCTCTGACACCCAAAAGGTGGTCAAGTAATTTGATCGACTCTAAATCATTTAATATTTAACCATTCCATTAATCCTTCAAATCATATTTAAAATACTTTATTAATTATTTGAATATATTTACAAAAGATTTGGAAAAGTACGGTTGCGTTTAAAACTAGATTTCAAAAGTTATAGAAATGTGCTGCGAAAAGTGCTTTTTAAGCTATATTGATCAAAAACGACTTTTTTAATCATTTGGAAACTCTCTTTTTATCACTTTTAAAACATTTTAAAATATATGTAGAATTTATTACATATTTTTAAACAATTTTAATGCGGTTTAACATTCCATATACACTAATTCATCAAATAAAGGAAAGTGATTTCCTTTGTTCTTATCGACATGTATTTTCATGACTTACATGTATATTCAACATTTATATTAAACAACCATCATCAATAATCATAATCAAACATATATAACATCCAATAGAATATAATACGATAGTCTAGGAGTTTACTCATGTGACGCCCCACCTCTATACTCACACTAGCCAAGGACACTACGGGGTAATGCCGTCGACTAGCGCGAAGAATAAGGCTGTTGAGGAGCGACCATATGTGTAATTGCTTTGTGCGAGTACTGATATGTCAGATAATATAACTTACATTTCATTTCAAGAGGAAATCCGACATATCAAATACAAACTCAAAGCTACCACACAGTGGCTATGTGGACTTCGGAAACAAATATAGAAATAAGCATAACACAAATCAGACACAGATATTCATATCACAAAGGCGGAAACAAATATGAATATATCACATAAAAGTGTATATCAGAGTAGTGGTCATACAAGATCCACTACATCACAAAAGAATTGGTACAAGTGCTAGACAAAAGAATATGTATACATCAAGGAGTCTCTATCTCGAATGTATAAAACCAAAACTACTAATCTAAATTAGTTAGCCAAAAGTTAGAAGCTAGTCCCTACTAAATAGTCAAGTGGAAGCACCTGTAACACCTCGATCTGACCCGAGTATTATTTGAGAAGAGAAATAATAAACTGATCAGTCTAGCTATAAATATCATATAAAGTGAGATAGGATAAGAGATATGACAAAAACGTATGATAACAATAATGCCATGCTGCGACAAGTATACATCAAATAACAACAAAAATCATACAATATCCCAAATCATTTCAAACATCCAAAAAGAGTCGCATTCTTTAAATTATTCACCAAAAACACAAATAATTGATAGAGCTCATCAATGCCTATCATCAAAATTGGTGAAACACAAATTCTAGAAATCATTAACTAGAAATCCAGAAATCACAAAGATGGGAGGCCTATCACAAATGGGAGCATGAAAACTCACCAACACGTGCATCACAAACGGGTCGCTAACCCATGGTCGCTAACCATAGAGCCGGTGCAACGACGTAGTACAACGGTACGCCCGAGGAACCTGAAACTCAAATAAGCCGGAACAACGACGTAGTACAACGGTACGCCCGATGAAACGAACTCCATAAAACCTATAGGTCGCTAGCCTATAAAAATGAGATGAAGCTCAACAGAACGGGGTACAGTCCCCTATGCGAACAAAGAGACATCGCATATCGCTAGTCTAAACCACAAAATGATCATCATCGATCATCAAGAAGTGTCGATTACACTAAGTTAGTAAATAAATGAGTTTAGCATCATGTCCCATAACCACTGGCTAAATTAAATTTTTACGAACAAATTGTAGATTTCCACTCGAAAATTATCACAAGATTTTCAATCGAACAAGTCCAAAAATTAACCGACAAAGTAAACGCAAGCGTTTCATGCCACTTGTTTTGCTTAGTCGTTTAATTAGATTTCTCATACGAATGAGGTAAAGGTTTGTATATACTAATAGGTTGGAAAACGGTTTTATAAACGAGCTTTGTATTAAAAATAGAGTTGAAATCATCTTTGTGAAAGAGTTTGAATAGTTACTACTAGTATAGAAACCTTTGAATTTTAAAGTGACAAATCACAAAATGGATTGTAAAAACAATCAATCACCAAAAATTCATATACGACAATGTGAATTAAATCCATAGAAATCGATACCAAATCCATCAAAATGGATATTCCCAAAAAAATCCCGAGAAAGAAGTCATCAAAGTCGATAAATGATAACAACAAATCGGATCATCAAGAATTGGTTAAAAATCAGAAACCCACACAAAACTGCCTTAAATAGGAAAAATGCACATTTCCCAGATTCAATCGACTGGACTGTATGGTCAGTCGACTAATACATGCCTAGAAACTCTCGGTTTCCAGGTTCAGTCGACTAATAGATGGACAGAAGCTTTCTGTTTCTAGGTTCAGTCGACTAAACTGTATGGTCAGTCGACTGATACAAGGCCATAAAAAATTTTGTTCTCGGATTCAGTCGACTGATCTTACGGTTTAGTCGACTGAACTATCATTTGCAATATTTTCAGTCTAGCCCAAGAAGGGCAAAAATCCAAACCGGAAGTGATCGGGCAAGTAAAGGAGACTAGGGATTTATGCCAAGCGACAACCCAGCCTTATAGGCTCTTCGATACACCCCAACAACATGTTCAAACATCAAGAGGAACATCTTTATTTCGAAGGCATTTAACCTCTGTAGCAATGATACGAATAGGATGTTGCTCATAAGTCAAATTAGGCAAAACTTCATTTTCTTCAATAACACCAGGCTCAAGAATAGAATCGGAATCTCGAAGGCATTTCCGTAATTGAGAGACGTGGAATACGTCATGAATAGCGGAAAATCGAGCCGGTAATAAAAGGCGATAAGCCATGGAACCAATGCGTTCAGTGATGGGAAATGGGCCAATATATCGAGGTGCTAATTTTCCCGATTGACTGAAATGCACAACACCCTTCATAGGTGAAACACGAATAAACACAAAATCTCCCATAGAAAATTCTATTTTCCTTTTTCAATTATCGGCATAGGATTTTTTTCTACTTTGAGCTTCTTTCATCCTATGACGAATAAGGTCGATCTTTTTTGTGGCATCACGAATAAAACATGGACCTAAAACCAGCTTCTCACCGGCTTCAAGCCAACATGAAGGAGATCGGCATGGCCTTCCGTAGAGTGCCTCGAAAGGTGCCATACCAATACTAAATTGGAAGCTATTATTATAAGAAAACTCAACAAGAGAGATATGATCCTCCCAACTTCCACCAAAGTCAAGAACACATGCACGAAGGAGATCTTCAAGAGTTTGATTCACAGGCTCGGTTTGTCCATCGGACTGAGGATGATAAGCGATGCTAAAATTAATCTTTGTTCCCCAAGCTTTTTGAAGACCTTTCCAAAATCCACTAGTAAATAATGGATCCCGATCACTAACAATAGAAGTAGGAACTCCATGCAATTTAACAATTTCTTTAACATAGAGTTTTGTCAAAAGATCAGGTACGGTCCGATTGGACCAAACGGGAATAAAATGGGTGGATTTTGTAAGTCTATCAACTATCACCCATAGGCTATCATGACCTGAATGAGAACGGGGAAGACCGTCAATAAAATCCATGGAAATTTGGTCCCACTTCCAAATTGGAATGTCCAAAGGTTGCAATAACCCACCGGGCCTTTGATGCTCGGCCTTTATGAGTTGGAAAGTCATGCAATGCTTTATAAAGTTAGCAATATCAGATTTCATTCCATCCCAATAATGAAGTCGCTTCATATCTGCTACATTTTACTACTACCGGGATGAATGGTAAATTTAGAACGATGAGAGTCTTCTAAAATGTCTTTACGAATATCACTAATATTTGGCATGATAAGTCTACCAAATTTTCGAATACCTCCACGAGCATCGATATCAATGCCCTTCGAACCATCATCCTTATTTTTATCCCTACAACTTTGGCTAAAAAGAGCCAATTCGGGATCTAGCTTTTGAGCTTCAAGGATGTGGTCTAAAAGAGAAGGATGAGCCTCAAGGCTACACAAAACAAGAGATGAACATGAATGGGATTCACGATCTCGAATCTCACAAGTAGACAAAGTCTCGAGATCATTCTGTTCAGATATCATCATGGAAACAACCGCTTGTTGCTTATGACTAAGGGCATCGGTAACACGATTGCACTTTCCAGGAGTATAAAGAATATCAAGATCATAAGATGCAAGGAACTCGAGCCAACGTTGTTGATGCAAATTAAGTTCCTTTTGAGAAAATAAATACTTCAAAGATTTATGATCGGTGTAGAGAACAAATTTCTCTCCCAAAAGATAATGACGCCAAATTCTAAGGGCGAAAACAATAGCCGCGAGCTCTAAATCATGAGTGGCATATCTAGTCTCGGCAGGCTTTAATTACCTAGAAGCATAAGCAATAACACGTTCTCTTTGCATGAGAATGGCTCCCAAACCAACACGACTAGCATCGGTGTAAACAATAAATGCTTGGTTCCCTTCGGGAATCACAAGAATAGGAGCATCAGAAAGGAGCTCTTTTAATTTCTGAAAATAAGTTTCACATTTGTCTGACCAAATGTACTTAACTCCCTTCTTTGTCAAACTAGTAAGAGGCACGGAAATTTTAGAAAAGTCTTTTATGAACCGACGCTAATAGCCCGCCAATCCAAGGAAGCTACGAATTTCAGTCACACTCTCCGATCTCTTCCAATTTTTAATTGCTTCAATCTTTGAAGGATCCACGGAAATTCCGGATTCAAAAATGATGTGTCCTAAAAATTTCACACGAGATTGCCAAAAGTGGCACTTAGAAATTTTTGCTTTCAATTGATTGCTCCTAAGAGTTTCCAACATAATCAGAAGATGTTCTTCATGCTCTTCCTCGGTTTTAGAATAAACAAGAATATCATCTATAAAGATGAGACCAAACCGATCGAGGAAGTCTTTGAAAACTCGATTCATAAGGTCAACGAAATAAGCAGGAGCGTTCGTTAAACCAAATGGAATAACAAGCCATTCATAAGATCCATAACGAGTACGGAATGATGTTAAAGGAATACTATCCTCTAGAATACGAAGCTGATGAAATTTGGTTGCTAAGTCTAACTGTGAAAAGACTCTAGCACCACTAAGTTGATCGAATAGATCATCAATCCAAGGTAAGGGATATTTATTCTTGATGGTGAGATCATTAAACTTGCGGTAGTCAACGCAAAGCCTAAGTGTACCATCAGATTTCTTCACAAAGATAGCAGAAGCTCCCCAAGGAGAGGAACTAGAATGAATAAACTATTTAACTTCCAATTCGGGTAATTGTTTAGGCATCTCCTCATTTTCCTTATTGGACATACGATAAGAGGGACGAGTGATAGGTAGAGCTCTAGGGATTAGATTAATTCTGAACTCGATTTCTCGCTTAGGTGGTAATCCTAAAACGGGCTCAAATATATCGGAAAATTCACGAACAACGTGAATGAGGGAAATGACATCTTCCTCATTATCATTATCGTCATCATGCGGATTTAGAGAATATAAGGATGCAACCGAATTGAAATCCGAATCTTTAAGAACAATAGAAATATGCTTAACAGATTGGGGGTGTCGAAGAAAAATAGTCCTCTCGGGACATAGGATGAGGGCTTCATAACGATTAAGCCAATCAATTCCAAAAATCATTCTGAAACCTAAGTAGCGCATAACATGCAAATTTGCTCGGAAAGAATAATCACATAAAATAATCTTGACATCTTTACAAAGTAAACTAAGTATTCCGGATCCACCAACCAGATTCGCAATTCTCAATGAAGTCATCAAGCCCATAACATTTAAAGACAATGTATCAACAAGTTCTTTCGATATAAATGAGTGAGATGCACCTGTATCAAAGAGAAATCGAATAGGAAGATCACGAAATATAAAAATGCCATCAAGGATAGAATGAGAACTACCTTGACCACGAGAAGTGTTACTAGGGGCTTGCACCACATTTAGCTTACCCTCTTTCTTGCTTTGAAGTTTGGGGCATGAAGATAAAAGATGACCCGAACTTTTGCAATAGCGACAATAAAGAGGTTTTGGGCACCTATTTGAATAATGGTGCTTAGAACCACAATTGTAGCATCCTCCACTACTCGAGGTAGGAGTCTTTGCTATAGAAGTTGCTTGCTTCCCTTTCTTGTTGGGATAAGAGCCTTTGAACTTAATAGGCCTCTTCTTGTTATTGTTGAAGTTCGGTTTGGCACCCACAACTTCAACATCACTTTCTTTATCGGCCTCTTCAAGTCAAAGAGCGATATCAACAAGCTGATCGAAAGAAACTTCTAGTTTCAAAAGTAATGGCTTTTTGAGGTCCTTATTCAACCCATAGACAAATCTCTGATTTTTCTTCAATGGGGTATTAATATACTCGACCCCATATTTAGATATAGATTCAAAAGATGCGACGTAATCCATCACAGAAGATTCACCTTGAACAAGGTCAATAAAGCGTCGAGCTAGAGATACTTTTCAGCTTCCGGCATAAACTTTAACTCTAACCTTTCCCATAATTGCTCCCAAGTAAGATCCGCTTCAATAATTTCTGAAATCAGAAGCTCATACCAATCTAATGCTCTCTCTTGGAGCATGCTAGAAGCCACTTGGACTCGATGCAGATCAATAAGATTCATGCGGGAGAAGATGTGATCGCATGTTCTAAGCCAAGCTTGGACTTCTATAATGCTTTCGGAACCCTTGAAAGGCCTTCCACCCAAGTTGGTGTAATCACTGCACAAGCGTTCAAACCCAGATTTAGGATGAGTAGGCTTTGGAATGGGTCTGATAGCTTGAGCATTCTTCACAAGATCTAAGAGCTGCTGGGCAGACTACTCCATCCTGAGGAGTCGCACTGGATTGACCGGCGCTGGGACGGCCTTCTCTAACCATTTCTCTTCTTTAAGAAAGAAAGTGTAATGACCCGCAAAATTTAATGATTTTAAAAGTATATTTAACTGGAAATTTGTGAAATTTTAAACAATAAAATTTGAAATTTAAAAAAATTATTATTTGGAATACGTCTATTTTAATATAGCAACTGGTAAATTTTCATATGATAATATTGAAGTTTATTTTCTTGTGAAATTTCATTTCAAATCAAACCGGTTAATAACAGTGAATTTAAAAGTTTTCCGAAACCAAAATATGTCAACATGAGAAAATTTATTCAGAATATTCTGAATCAGACTGCGAAATTCGTTTTTCCAAATTAGGGCTTCTACTGCTCCGTTTATCTTAATTCTGGCAAAATAGCAGCATTTCTGGTACCGATTATCGACTTTCGATCGGATGATCGTACCACTAGTATTTGTATACCGTTTTGATCGTCACGTCATGCTGATCTCCATGGTATATTCATTTGCTTGTTTCGACGTCCGATGGACAACGGAATCTGTAAAAACAATTCACCGTATCGGTACCGTATCCGTGACCTTTTGTTTTCTATTGCCTTTCAAACTTTAGCCGTGCTTTCCAAACAACAGAATTTATTGCCTTAATAATCTTCAGTGAATCAAGGGGATTTGACCGTGCCATTTCTTTATTTTTCATCTGACTGTTCATTTTTGAACGGTTCAAATGTGCATTGATATTTGCATTTATGAGATTTGCATTTATATTCTCCCCTCTCTTCTAGCATCTCTAGCCCACGCTTCCACCTTTCCACCTTCCCACTTTTCTTCTCTTCGGCTCTCTCTCCTTTCTACGCTTTTGCTTCTAAAACAAAGAAAAAATATATATAATAATAATGATGCAACTTGTTTTTATTCTGAAACGTATATATTTGTTTTGGGCTTCTCATTCTTGTTCCTATAGGCTAGCTGCATGCTCGTCCTCCTATTGCCGTCGTCGATCAACCTCAGCCTTCCCATCAACCCACGCCATCAATCTCCAAACCACCCAAACCCGTTTCCTCAACTCAACCAAGCCCACGTCCACTGACACCCCTCTCTCACCCGGCCTTCAGCCACCATCAGCCTCGACAAACCCTGAGCACATCCCTCCAAGCACTCATCTGCCGCCTGCACCACCACATAGCCGATCACCATCTTTCTCCCCTTTCTCCCCTTCCTCCACGGCCACAGCAGCTCACCCCGACCCATGTCATCACTAACGCACCATCGTTCTCGGCCTCTTCCTTCCCCACCGAGATCTCCCCTACCTCCCCACATCGCACCAACCCTAACTGAAACCAACGCCAATCCCATACCCTCCACGTCATCAGACAGACCCAAAAACCCCAACCACTATGAACCACCACTCGTCTTCCTCCTCCGCTCCCCAGAAAATCTCGCCGAGCACAGCCGTGTGCGACCATCCACCCGAGCCACCAAAGTCGAGCTCAGCCGCTTATATATCGAGGTGATATATACTGTCCTTTCCTTTGTCTCTTTGCTAAGAAAAATATACAAATCCACATATATTTAATTTTGTATCAGAATTATATAAACTGTTCGTTTGCATAAAAGTTTTATACATTTATATGTATGAACTGCTGGGCCATATAGGTATACATAATTCAATTTATAATAAGTCAGTTATATATTTTCTCTGTTATTTTATATATACAGATTTATGTACGAGTTTTTCAAGTTGTATGTACTAAAATGTTTCATTTTCTCTGGTGTATGAACGAAGTAAAGATATTACATGTTTATATTACTTATATATATATATATATATCTTTATAAGTATTGTATTTTGCAGAAAATAATATGGTATGTTATATTGTATAAGCTGTACTAGATGATTTATATATATTCGTTTTTAAATGTAGATTTCATATACGATCTGATTTTTGTAATAGGATAGTACAGATAGCATTTTTAATAATATACATTTGTTTTGTGATATTCAAAGTTACATATGTTAGATTTTATAGAGTAGTGATGTCAGCTAGCTATGTATACTTGGTTTTGAAGGAAGTATGGGTATGCCAGTTTTGTCAAAAGGGTGTTGTTTAATCTATTTATAAATAGGTTAGTGGGTACGCATGTCTATATTTCATGTTTTCATTTGTCTACCTTATTCTGATAAACTGATTTCATATTATTTTGTATATATATAATATATTTTAAAAATATCCAGTTTTGTAAATATGGAAATTTATATGTCTACATAATATATGCGAGCACTTGCTTGCTGCTGTCTCGTTTTACTTTGTATATGTACAGATTTGTAAACAAGTTATATATGAGTATATTATGATTTAAGTGTCAAATTTTTGTACAGTGTTTGTGTGTAAATAATTCATAATATAGGCTATATGACTTCGGGAAAAATAAGTATATCACGATTTTATTTTTATAGATATATTGATATATATATATATATATTATGTACAGTTTATGTATATATGATTGTTTGAAAACTAATATTTCATTCTGGTCATGTTAGATTTTGGAACCTGTTATTTATATTTATGCTATGTGCGTACTGAGTTTTAACTAGGCCTAGGTTTGTTATAAACACTGTTTTAAATGTGATTTGTGTAAGTACATATGTATATTTTATTTTAAATATGAGTTCCAAATTTAATATTGGTTTAAAAAAAATTAATATAATGAATAATATATAATTCATTTCAACCTGTATCAAGCAAATTCTGATTTGGTTTCGTTTGTTCCTGTTTATCAGCCTTGTCCACCGAATTCGTGCCCAATCTAACTTTGCTTCGAAATTCGTGCTTGGAGTCGTAATTCATTCCATTGTCGAATATCTCTAGCCTCGGAAGGTGAGCAATCACTCACGATTAACGTTCTTTTATTTATTAAATTTGATTTCAATTGAAACGACAATTGAAATATGCTGCTGTAGTTATTTAAATATATGCTATTATCTGTAACTGTTCACCTGCAGGATATGACACCATATCCTGTTGTTTGTATTATACTGTTATTGATGATATATGCCTGTTATTTTATTGTATTATCTGTTATCACTCTGCAAGTTCCCTGTTAGTATAGAATTCACTATGGGTTGAAATGATACATACCCGAACGGACTTTAGAATAGGAGAAAATCGTTATGGGTTGAAATGATAAACCCAAGCGATTTTCATTTGAATTGAAATTGGGATTACGGGTCGAAATGATATCTACCCGTATATATTTAAATTTCGGATTGAAATGATAAATATCCGTATCACTTAACCATATGATAGATATATATACAGACACCGTTGGTCCATATATATAAATATTTTGAAAATAAATTCTACGGATTTGGGAAGAAATATATTGTTTTTAAATAAAAGTTGATTTTTATTTATTGCATAGTAATGATATAGATTAAATAATGATATTTAATTTAATTAAGATGGATTTAATACATATAATATGTTTAAGTATTAAATTTATGTTTCAAAACAGATTTCAGTAATAATTTGAATAAGTTAAGGTTAGGAAGAAAATTTGAAGTTAGTTGAAATTGATTCAATAAAGAATTTTATTTAATTAAACCGATTAGAAACTTATTGAAATTGAGATGTAAGATATGATTTATAACTTGGGTTTGATTTATAAGAAATTTAATGAATATTTCTTGTTTAAATAAAGTTTAAGAAAATATTTAGAAAATGTGATTTAAGGCTAGTAAATGATATTGAATTTATTAAGTGAATATTCCCTGAAAAAAAATGAAGTTAAATCAAGAGCTATATGAAACTGTTAAATTAACTTTGAAATCGTTGAATATTAAAGCTTTGAAATATTGGAATTTAAATGGTTTATTTTGTGATTTAGATCTACATTGGAAATCAATATAATTTGAATTTGTTATTTAGAAACTGAATTGAATTAAAATGGAAAAAATTTAGATTGGATTAAATTGAAATTTAGAATTTGGGTTGATTTGAATCGATTTGCTAGACTTGAGGAAATTAAATACTTTACTTTTTAAATCATTATATATATATATATATATATACTATTTTGGAAAATGGATATATTTGAAATGAAATGGTATTTGGGTTTTGAAGTATAAATTTAATTGAAATGACCACGGTGTTAAAATGTATATTTCCACCTTGTAGATAGTTTTGAAGATCCTTAGAGGATGGTTATCCCAACATCCTTTAAGTTACTTGTATTTCAATTGATATTTCACTTGAGTTGGATTTATTTATATAAGAATGTTAATCCTGACTCGAGTGTTTTGTGTTTGCTTTACGCTCGGGTCAGACCGAGTGATACAGCATTTGAGACTCACCCTTGGAGTTTGGAGCTTCCTTTGGAGATCCAACTATCGCCTCAGCTTTCAGCTCTTCTAGTTGATTTGTTCAGAGAAGTCATCTGTTGTACTGGAGACTTCACTGCATTTGAGATATTCTGTTGTATTTTATTTCTAACTCTGATGTTTATATAGTAGCTTCATGAACTACTATTTTATCTATTCCGCTGCGTATTATTGTATTACTCTGTGTCTGTGATTCTGTGATTGATTTATTTACTGCATATGCTGAGTTTTGCCAAATTTAAATTAACAACGCGGTATTTTGAGCAATTCAATTCCGGCATGAGTGTCTACCTATGCACTTATAATGGATGCGAATGGTCTAAAAATATCGGGTCGTTACAGTTGGTATCAGAGCCTTGGCTCTAGGCGAAACTTAGCATATATTGTAAATTTATTTACAGAATCACTTTCATTCGAGTTTAATCTCTTCCTTTTGACTCGATTTCCTTTGAACTTTGGAACGTTCCTTACGGTTCCAAAAATTCATTCTTGTCTCTCTCTATTGGTATTCTCTTGATTCTGGAGTATCCCATAACTCCACTTCGAATGATCTCTATAAGAATAGGCGATCCCACCAATCTTTGAATGATTGTAAAGGGGTGGAACTCCTTTACAATAGGCATTGATTCATCGGAGATTTATATATCCCTCGGTTGATGTTGCCATCTCTTGATAAGCCGAATTCTATCTCTTGCGATCGAATGTCGATTTGCCTTAGATTTCCGCATCGATTATATTCTTGAAGTCACGGTTGACCCGGTTAAGGTCGCCCGCGATTTATATAAGTGTATCCATCTACTGTTTTGTAATTAATTATCTCATTTTCGTTCGAACTTATCTTTGAATCAGAATCCTATTTGATTAGAATCCCTCTAATTTGAATTTCTATCTTTGTTTTGAAATCCATTCTTGAATCATCCTTTGAAAATCGGGTTTGTTTGTATTTTAGAAATTACTTTCTAAACCAAAATTATTATTTTGATAAGTATGATTTTATTTTATATATAAAAGTGAAATGCTTTCGATAAAGATTATATACTTTTTTTTTAAAATGATAATTTGAGGTTTCGAAAGGATTCGTAATTTCGAAAAAACTATATAAGAAATTTGATTTATAACTAAAGGATTTTAAATTGAAATTCGAGAATTGAACTCCGGTATTTTGGAATTGGTTTTAAGATTTTGAAATATATAAGAATAATATGATTTAAAAGTATTTTCCGAATAAGAAATGTTTTAAATGATTTTAATAAGTTTCAAAGAAATTTCAAAAGAAGTTTGAGAGAATAGAAGTCCAGAACTCACTTATGTCGCTGGAAAATAATTTCGGTGATGAGTGCACGCATCATCGACATTGATTTTCGAGTTTCAGAGTGGGGGATAGGCCACTTTAGTAGCATTGCTATGCGAGTGATTTTGCGAAACCAATTTTGATTCCAAATTCCGAAGTAAGATTTGATATTCAAAGTATATATATGTATATATATTTGAAATGATTTGAAGTAAACCGGTGTTCATTCCTCGAGTTTCGGATTTGATATAACCCTATCTATTAAAATTGATTTACTGATTTATTGCTGATTTCCAACTCTTGAATTTGAAAATGATTTCTTCAACTATTTTGAAGGTTCGAGCTCTTCCAAATCAAGGTTAACTTCAAAGCTAAGAAATTTTGAAAAGTATGAATAAATTAATAAAGTATATAAATTTGTTCGAATGTTTAAGTATGAAGTAATATGATTTAAATAAGTTGAAACCGTTTGGTTAAGTAAATGAATAAGGAAATTTTAAATTTTCTAATATGAAATTTAGATTTGAAATGTCTTGAGAAGAATTTGGTCTTCAAAATATTTTGAATAAAATTTAGTTTAAATGTTTTAACTTAGTGACATCTTTATGAAACTATATATTTAACAAGTTGGAATAAATATATAAGTTGTACGTATGCTGTTTTATTCGCATAATTAATTTGATCCAAGTTTGAGTACACAAGTTCGAGGTGGATTACACCATTTCGTGTTAGGATTTTTCATTTGATTCTTGATGGCGAATATTTGATATGGATTTTGGGCTTGATTCTTGAATTCTCTATCGTAGTATATGGCTATGCAAGGAGACTGATGGCTTCTAGTCGAGAAACCATATCGAAATCCGCATTAGGGAAGTCGAATGGACAATACTAGTTCGAAAGCGAACTTGTGTGATCGAGCGAGCGATCAAATGTGATTGTGCGAAATGATGACGTATGTACATCTTATATTCTAATATCATTGATATATTTGACGCTGAAATTGAAAGCTGTCGGGTTAGAATATCTTTGCTTACTAAAAGAAAATTTCCAAAATAAATTACAAAGATATATAACCCATAAAAGCAAAGATATTTAATCCCATATGGCTCTTCATACAGCGAAATTTATTTTGAAAAATTTGATCCTTATATAAGATAGACCTTACGTAAGTATAAGATGATTTTGAAAACCATTGATTTTGGAAATGAATTGTTTGACTTAATTATATTAATTTGGAAATTTGGATTTATTTACTAAATTTATTATTTTGGAAACTTTGAAACTATAGATATTTAATTTGAGAAGAAATAATTTGGTGAAATTGTATATGATTTTGAAATTGAACTGATATTGAAACAAATTGAAATTTGAGAACCTTATGTTACTAAAAACTTGATTTGGGAGTTGTCGAACTTATATAAAAAAAATTGATTTGTATGAGTATGAAATTGATTCGAAGCTATAGATTTGAAAAGGTACTCAATTTGAAAGTGAAATCTTATATAATTGAAGTCTATATAAGTATGATTTGATATACTATTGATTTTGGAAAGTATTCGATTTGAAAATTAAATCTTATATATAATGGATTTTATATAAGTACGATATTTGAAAGTGATTTGAAAAGGGTACTATATGATACATATTTTCGAAGTAAAGATATGGAAAGTGCCTTCTGCTTGATATCCGATTTGTGGCCACATCTTGGATTCATTCTATCGATATTATTCTCTCTGATTTTGGTTTTCCGGATATGATACTCGAGTGTCCTTCGAATTCCATGGCGTTACCCATGGTCTTATTGTTCTCTCGTGACTGCATAGCGCAACTGCCTGGCTGAGTCTTGCCTAGGGGTACGGATTGTTTCCTGGGGGATCCAGGCGTAATCATTGTGTATCCTGCAATCTGTGTAGGTCGCGAATAGTAGCGCAAATGCCTGGCTGAGTCTTGCCTGGGGGTACGGATTGTTTCCTGGGGTATCCAGGCGTAACCATTGTGTATCCTGCATTCTACTAGTCATCATGGCGTAACTCGCAGGGCTGAGAAAGCCTACAGATATGGATTGTTTCCTGGGGGAACCAGGCGTAACCATTGTGTATCTGCGAACCATGGTTAGACAAAGGTATTGTTCGTTTTTGTTTGGATTGTACTTTCCATATCTGTTTTTAAAAGTTTTTCCAGTATTTTCACTGGGTGTTGAAACAAGTCTACTAAGTACCTGGAGAATTCTAGTTTTGCGCCTGATCAACGCACTACCAGAGTCTACAGGAATAAGGATAAACTTGTTGAAACATCGAGTTATAAAAGTATTTTCGAAAGGAAATTTGTTTCGACTATAAAGGTATTTTATTATAAAAGTGTTTCCAATAAAGAAATTCTGTATTAATATTTGAAATTGAAGTTCTTATGGTTTGAATCAATTATTCGTGCCCGATACTATTCTTTTGAATCTACCTTATCTGCTCAGCTTTATTTATTCACATATATTCTGTTTTTCCAAGTCCTCCTTCTTTTCCTTGTTGACTATATCCCTTTTAAATATTGTTTATTTATATACTACTTGGTTTAAATAAAAAGATTATCAATGTATAAATATTTTAGAAGTATTAATTAAATAAAAACAATTTAAAGGTAAATGATTATTGATTCATTAATAATACTTGAAAAGTAATTTTGATAAAATTTATAAATTAATAAATTATGAATTAAATGTTTTCAATAGCTTCTTTGTAAAAATAAGTAATAATAATTGTTTTCAAATTAATATTTCAAGTAAAATTTGTATAGTTTTAAATTAATTGTTTAATCTTGACCTTCAATCTATCTTTTCTGTCTGGTTGTTTCTTTTCTTCTACCTCCTTCCTTTTCGGGGACGAAAAGTTTTGAGTGGGGGAGAGTGTAACGACCCGCAAAATTTAATGATTTTAAAAGTATATTTAACTGGAAATTTGTGAAATTTTAAACAATAAAATTTGAAATTTAAAAAAATTATTATTTGGAATACGTCTATTTTAATATAGCAACTGGTAAATTTTCATATGATAATATTGAAGTTTATTTTTCTGTGAAATTTCATTTCAAATCAAACCGGTTAATAACAGTGAATTTAAAAGTTTTCCGAAACCAAAATATGTCAACATGAGAAAATTTATTCAGAATATTCTAAATCAGACTGCGAAATTCGTTTTTCCAAATTAGGGCTTCTACTGCTCCGTTTATCTTAATTCTGGAAAAATAGAAGCATTTCTGGTACCGATTATCGACTTTCGATCGGATGATCGTACCACTAGTATTTGTATACGTTTTGATCGTCACGTCATGCTGATCTCCATGGTATATTCATTTGCTTGTTTCGACGTCCGATGGACAACGGAATCTGTAAAAACAATTCACCGTATCGGTACCGTATCCGTGACCTTTTGTTTTCTATTGCCTTTCAAACTTTAGCCGTGCTTTCCAAACAACAGAATTTATTGCCTTAATAATCTTCAGTGAATCAAGGGGATTTGACCGTGCCATTTCTTTATTTTTCATCTGACTGTTCATTTTTGAACGGTTCAAATGTGCATTGATATTTGCATTTATGAGATTTGCATTTATATTCTCCCCTCTCTTCTAGCATCTCTAGCCCACGCTTCCACCTTTCCACCTTCCCACTTTTCTTCTCTTCGGCTCTCTCTCCTTTCTACGCTTTTGCTTCTAAAACAAAGAAAAAATATATATAATAATAATGATGCAACTTGTTTTTATTCTGAAACGTATATATTTGTTTTGGGCTTCTCATTCTTGTTCCTATAGGCTAGCTGCATGCTCGTCCTCCTATTGCCGTCGTCGGTCAACCTCAGCCTTCCCATCAACCCACGCCATCAATCTCCAAACCACCCAAACCCGTTTCCTCAACTCAACCAAGCCCACGTCCACTGACACCCCTCTCTCACCCGGCCTTCAGCCACCATCAGCCTCGACAAACCCTGAGCACATCCCTCCAAGCACTCATCTGCCGCCTGCACCACCACATAGCCGATCACCATCTTTCTCCCCTTTCTCCCCTTCCTCCACGGCCACAGCAGCTCACCCCGACCCATGTCATCACTAACGCACCATCGTTCTCGGCCTCTTCCTTCCCCACCGAGATCTCCCCTACCTCCCCACATCGCACCAACCCTAACTGAAACCAACGCCAATCCCATACCCTCCACGTCATCAGACAGACCCAAAAACCCCAACCACTGTGAACCACCACTCGTCTTCCTCCTCTCCTCCTCCGCTCCCCAGAAAATCTCGCCGAGCACAGCCGTGTGCGACCATCCACCCGAGCCACCAAAGTCGAGCTCAGCCGCTTATATATCGAGGTGATATATACTGTCCTTTCCTTTGTCTCTTTGCTAAGAAAAATATACAAATCCACATATATTTAATTTTGTATCAGAATTATATAAACTGTTCGTTTGCATAAAAGTTTTATACATTTATATGTATGAACTGCTGGGCCATATAGGTATACATAATTCAATTTATAATAAGTCAGTTATATATTTTCTCTGTTATTTTATATATACAGATTTATGTACGAGTTTTTCAAGTTGTATGTACTAAAATGTTTCATTTTCTCTGGTGTATGAACGAAGTAAAGATATTACATGTTTATATTACTTATATATATATATATATATCTTTATAAGTATTGTATTTTGCAGAAAATAATATGGTATGTTATATTGTATAAGCTGTACTAGATGATTTTTATATATTCGTTTTTAAATGTAGATTTCATATACGATCTGATTTTTGTAATAGGATAGTACAGATAGCATTTTTAATAATATACATTTGTTTTGTGATATTCAAAGTTACATATGTTAGATTTTATAGAGTAGTGATGTCAGCTAGCTATGTATACTTGGTTTTGAAAGAAGTATGGGTATGCCAGTTTTGTCAAAAGGGTGTTGTTTAATCTATTTATAAATAGGTTAGTGGGTACGCATGTCTATATTTCATGTTTTCATTTGTCTACCTTATTCTGATAAACTGATTTCATATTATTTTGTATATATATAATATATTTTAAAAATATCCAGTTTTGTAAATATGGAAATTTATATGTCTACATAATATATGCGAGCACTTGCTTGCTGCTGTCTCGTTTTACTTTGTATATGTACAGATTTGTAAACAAGTTATATATGAGTATATTATGATTTAAGTGTCAAATTTTTGTACAGTGTTTGTGTGTAAATAATTCATAATATAGGCTATATGACTTCGGGAAAAATAAGTATATCACGATTTTATTTTTATAGATATATTGATATATATATATATATTTATTATGTATAGTTTATGTATATATGATTGTTTGAAAACTAATATTTCATTTTGGTCATGTTAGATTTTGGAACCTGTTATTTATATTTATGCTATGTGCGTACTGAGTTTTAACTAGGCCTAGGTTTGTTATAAACACTGTTTTAAATGTGATTTGTGTAAGTACATATGTATATTTTATTTTAAATATGAGTTCCAAATTTAATATTGGTTTAAAAAAAAATTAATATAATGAATAATATATAATTCATTTCAACCTGTATCAAGCAAATTCTGATTTGGTTTCGTTTGTTCCTGTTTATCAGCCTTGTCCACCGAATTCGTGCCCAATCTAACTTTGCTTCGAAATTCGTGCTTGGAGTCGTAATTCATTCCATTGTCGAATATCTCTAGCCTCGGAAGGTGAGCAATCACTCACGATTAACGTTCTTTAATTTATTAAATTTGATTTCAATTGAAACGACAATTGAAATATGTTGCTGTAGTTATTTAAATATATGCTATTATCTGTAACTGTTCACCTGCAGGATATGACACCATATCCTGTTGTTTGTATTATACTGTTATTGATGATATATGCCTGTTATTTTATTGTATTATCTGTTATCACTCTGCAAGTTCCCTGTTAGTATAGAATTCACTATGGGTTGAAATGATACATACCCGAACGGACTTTAGAATAGGAGAAAATCGTTATGGGTTGAAATGATAAACCCAAGCGATTTTCATTTGAATTGAAATTGGGATTACGGGTCGAAATGATATCTACCCGTATATATTTAAATTTCGGATTGAAATGATAAATATCCGTATCACTTAACCATATGATAGATATATATACAGACACCGTTGGTCCATATATATAAATATTTTGAAAATAAATTCTACGGATTTGGGAAGAAATATATTGTTTTTAAATAAAAGTTGATTTTTATTTATTGCATAGTAATGATATAGATTAAATAATGATATTTAATTTAATTAAGATGGATTTAATACATATAATATGTTTAAGTATTAAATTTATGTTTCAAAACAGATTTCAGTAATAATTTGAATAAGTTAAGGTTAGGAAGAAAATTTGAAGTTAGTTGAAATTGATTCAATAAAGAATTTTATTTAATTAAACCGATTAGAAACTTATTGAAATTGAGATGTAAGATATGATTTATAACTTGGGTTTGATTTATAAGAAATTTAATGAATATTTCTTGTTTAAATAAAGTTTAAGAAAATATTTAGAAAATGTGATTTAAGGCTAGTAAATGATATTGAATTTATTAAGTGAATATTCCCTGAAAAAAATAAAAATAAATGAAGTTAAATCAAGAGCTATATGAAACTGTTAAATTAACTTTGAAATCGTTGAATATTAAAGCTTTGAAATATTGGAATTTAAATGGTTTATTTTGTGATTTAGATCTACATTGGAAATCAATATAATTTGAATTTGTTATTTAGAAACTGAATTGAATTAAAATGGAAAAATTTTAGATTGGATTAAATTGAAATTTAGAATTTGGGTTGATTTGAATCGATTTGCTAGACTTGAGGAAATTAAATACTTTACTTTTTAAATCATTATATATATATACTATTTTGGAAAATGGATATATTTGAAATGAAATGATATTTGGGTTTTGAAGTATAAATTTAATTGAAATGACCACGGTGTTAAAATGTATATTTCCACCTTGTAGATAGTTTTGAAGATCCTTAGAGGATGGTTATCCCAACATCCTTTAAGTTACTTGTATTTCAATTGATATTTCACTTGAGTTGGATTTATTTATATAAGAATGTTAATCCTGACTCGAGTGTTTTGTGTTTGCTTTACGCTCGGGTCAGACCGAGTGATACAGCATTTGAGACTCACCCTTGGAGTTTGGAGCTTCCTTTGGAGATCCAACTATCGCCTCAGCTTTCAGCTCTTCTAATTGATTTGTTCAGAGAAGTCATCTGTTGTACTGGAGACTTCACTGCATTTGAGATATTCTGTTGTATTTTATTTCTAACTCTGATGTTTATATAGTAGCTTCATGAACTACTATTTTATCTATTCCGCTGCGTATTATTGTATTACTCTGTGTCTGTGATTCTGTGATTGATTTATTTACTGCATATGCTGAGTTTTGCCAAATTTAAATTAACAATCTGATATTTTGAATTATTCAAGTCTGACATGTGTGGATTTATTGTCGATTTGAATGGTCCAAAATAGTGGGTCGTTACAGAAAGAAAGAAAGAAGAGGAAAAAGGTTATTCTTAGAATGAATATCAAACAAATTTGATAGATAAAACAAGGCATCATAAAAAGAAATAGGATAGAACGGTACGAAGACTCGAATTAAATCCTATGGCATGATTCCTAAGAAAGACTTAGGACAATGATCCTTGCTAGATTATTCTACATTATTCCGAAGTTTGGCTCCGATGCCAAGCTGTGACGCCCCACCTCTATACTCACACTAGCCAAGGACACTAGGGGTAATGCCGTTGACTAGCACGAAGAATAAGGCTGTTAAGGAGTGACAATCTGTGTAATTGCTTTGTGTGAGTACCGATATGTCAGATAATATAACTTACATTTCATTTCAAGAGGAAATCTGACATATCAAATACAAACTCAAAGCTACCACATAGTGGCTATGTGGACTTCGGAAATAAATATAAAAATAAACATAACACAACAAGACACAGATATTCATATCACAAAGGCGGAAACAGATATGAATATATCACATAAAAGTGTACATCAGAGTAGTGGCCATACAAGATCCACTACATCACAAAAGAATAGGTACAAGTGCTAGACAAAAGAATAAGTATACATCAAGGAGTCTCTATCTCGAATGTATAAAAGCAAAACTACTCATCTAAAGTAGTTAGCTAAAAGTCAGAAGCTAGTCCCTACTAAATAGTCAAGTGGAAGCACCTGTAACACCTCGGTCTGACCCGAGTATTATTTGAGAAGATAAATAATAAACAGATCAGTCTAGCTATAAATATCATATAAAGTGAGATAGGATAAGAGATATGACAAAAACGTATGATAACAATAATGCCATGCTGCGACAAGTATACATCAAATAACAACAAAAATCATACAATATCCCAAATCATCTCAAACATCCAAAAAGAGTCGCATTCTTTAAATTATTCACCAAAAACACAAATAATTGATAGATCTCATCAATGCCTATCATCAAAATTGGTGAAACACAAATTCTAGAAATCATCAACTAGAAATCCAGAAATCACAAAGGAGGGAGGAATATCACAAACGGGAGCATGAAAACTCACCAACACGTGCATCACAAATGGGTCGCTAACCCATGGTCGCTAACCATAGAGCCGGTGCAACGACGTGGTACAACGGTACGCCCGAGGAACCTGAAACTCAAATAAGCTGGAACAACGACGTAGTACAACGGTACGCCCGATGAAACGAACTCCATAAAACCCATAGGTCGCTAGCCTATAAAAATGAGATGAAGCTCAACAGAACGGGGTATAGTCCCCCACGCGGACAAAGAGACATCGCATATCGCTAGTCTAAACCACAGAATGATCATCATCGATCATCAAGAAGTGTCGATTACACTAAGTTAGTAAATAAATGAGTTTAGCTTCATGTCCCATAACCACTGGCTTAACTTAAATATTTACGAACAAATTGTAGTTTTCCACTCGAAAATTATCATAAGATTTTCAATCGAACAAGTCCAAAAATTAACCGACGAAGTAAACGCAAGCGTTTCATACCACTTGTTTTGCTAAGCCGTTTAATTAGATTTCTCATACGAATGAGGTAAAGGTTTGTATATACTAATAGGTTGGAAAACGGTTTTAAAACGAGCTTTGTATTAAAAATAGAGTTGAAATCATCTTTGTGAAAGAGTTTGAATAATTACTACTAGTATAGAAACCTTTGAATTTTAAAGTGACAAATCACAAAATTGATTGTAAAAACAATTAATCACCAAAAATTCACATACGACAATGTGAATTAAATCCATAGAAATCGATACCAAATCCATCAAAATGGATATTCCCAAAAAAAATCCCATGAAAGAAGTCATCAAAGTCGATAAATGATAACAACAAATCGGATCATCAAGAATCGGTTAAAAATCGGAAACCCACACAAAACTGCCTAAAATAGGCAAAATGCACATTTCCCAGATTCAGTCGACTAGACTGTATGGTCAGTTGACTGATACATGCCTAGAAACTCTCGGTTTCCAGGTTCAGTCAACTGGCCATATACGTCAGTCGACTGATAGATGGACAAAAGCTTTTTGTTTCCAGGTTCAGTCTACTGAACTGTTTGGTCAGTCGACTGATACAAGGCCATAAAATTTTATGTTCCCAGATTCAGTCGACTGATCTTACGGTTCAGTCGACTTAACTGTCATTTGCAGTATTTTCAGTCTAGCCTAAGAAGGGAAAAATCCAAACCGGAAGTGATCGGACTAGCAACGGAGACTAGGGATTTATGCCAAGCGACGACCCAGCCTTGTAGGCTCTTCGATACACCCCAACAACATGTTCAAACATCAAAGATAGGATTTTTAAAGATTTGACTTCAAAACACCAAAAATTGGAATATTCATCAAACCAATTCAATTCAAAGGCAAATGGACAAGGAATAGATGTTAGGAATTACTACCTAACAACTATCAAAGATATAGACATAGATGTGAGTTCAAAAACTCACCTCTTAAACCTAAAACAACAAATGAGAAACTCTAGAACAAGCAAAGATTGATTTCTCTTCAACAACACCTCTAGAATCTTCAATCTATTATCAAAGGTGAAGTTTTTTCTAAGTTAGGTTATAGGAATTTCTGAAAATTGAAGAGGGATTGAGATGGAGAAGATGAAGAGGATGCTTACCAAAGCTTCTCTTGGATTTTGGACTTGAATTTGAGTTTCCTAATCAAAGCTAGGGTTTAGAAATTTTAATTTCCTCTTCTTTCCTCCATTTTTACTTTAGCTTGAGAGTGTTAGGAAATGAGGAGTGGAATGAATGAAGAGGAGTGGAGTTGGGTTATTTGTTAGGTTGGTGGACTGAAACCCAAACCCAAAGCCCTAAATGAAAATATCAAATTTTTACTCAACTCCAAACATATCGATGTTTATACTCAAAAAGGTCGCAAACGCCATTTTGGACTCAATGGAAGTGGTCTCGAGTCCTAATTCGACTGTTTGCGAAAAGTGACATTTCGGATTTAAATCCGACTAACGATGCTATATTTAAATAAAACATTTAAATATACAATCGTAAAATATGCGGGTTGTTACAACTCACCTCGGGTTTAAACGAATAACTAAAAATTGGCTATAGCTTTGCTAACTCGAACTTTTTGCTCACGATCACTTGGATTATTGCTTCTAGATGGCTCGGCCTATGGATGAGAGGATGGAGGTGATGGAAACCATTAAAGTAGAGGTGAAGAAGAAGAAGAAGATGGAATGAGATGTGTGAATTTGTGAAGCCTTAGGGTCTTATTTATTGCCTTAGGAAAATGTGGTAAATTACAAAATTACCCTTAGATATTATCAGAATATCTCTTACACCACATCACTTCAACATCAAATCGTTGTCCCCATACTTAAGTGCATGCATTAATTAGATGTAATGTGATAAGACATATTGCAAAAATATCTTAAGGTGGAATGACATGCATTAATGGTGGATTTGACGTTTTCTTTTCATGTTTTAATGGTGATTAGATGTTACCTTTTTCACTTATTTTTTGTAAAAATATCTTAGATATTTTCTTTAGCTTTTATTTGACTAATTGCGATACACATATGTGTGTGTATGTGTATGTGTATGCATGTACAAACAATGTTGCAACAACTTAAAACAATTTCCATTTGTCAAACCGTTGAGATTTCGGGATCCAATTTCTAGTCATATTTTTAGTTTTTTAATTCAAACTATTTATATATGTAAACAAAACTTGAAAATAAATTTCTTTTCATCTTTAACTAATTAAAATAAGTTCATTTAATTTATAAAGTTATATTTAAAATTAATTAAAAACTCCATTTTCAAAGTGGTAAAATTACGGGTTGTTACAAAAAGATAAAACACTCGAATCAAAACTAAAAGTTCTTATGTAAGTTAAATCAACAATAAGTAAATATGAGTGTAATAACTTTAGAGATGTTTATGGGATTTCACATCTCCTATCTAGTGTATAACGTGCGTGCAATAACTTAAGAGATGTTACAGGATTTTCCATCTCCTAAGGATCCGTTAAACTATCTATATATAGTAAAATACGTTATATATATAGTGTCTATCAGTAAAGTAAAGTATTAAAATAGCGTTAATGAGTTATCCATATCCTCCTTAACACATTTTTATAGGCATTGTAATCTATACATTACTGTAAACTCCACCTTAAACTGGTGGGCTATCAGGGAGCACTCCATAGGTACGACACAAACCAAAATCATAGTGGGCTCGATAAGGATAATATGACAAGGCACGCATGACAATGCCCAGTGTAGGATTCTACCGTTTTACACTCGCGGACTAGGGGTAACGCGTAGCAGCCACTACCGCTCACCTTGAAACAACACTCCCATAATCATGGGTGGCCACCAATCAATCACAAAGTAACAGATATGGTTTCAAAGAAGCATGTTCGATCAGGGGAGCAACCCCACTTGGCCCGGTATAGCTTTTTTTTAGTCATTTTAATTATGACTCGAAAGTCAAGGCTATCCATCATCAATCTCTTTCTTCAAATCCAGCAAACGCCTCTAATTCAACCTCTACATTTTGGATAACATCCACCGTGTACACAGTTGTTAAAGTGGTTCCAATATTGATAAAGAGTATGCCAATAAGAGGACCCTGTCTCTTTAACAACCAAACGTCATTTTTCACACCGGTTGGTTATTTTACATTCCAAAACCAATTCATTTGATATCAAAATATCATATTCAATTCAAAATATCCTTCATTTCAAAAATACCATATTTACTCAAAATATGTCATTTCCACTTAAAAATATCATTTCAAATTCCTACTTAGGTTATAAGCTCATTTAACCACACTTGCCTTTAAATCAACGATTTAAATATAAACATCTCAACTTTACACAGTTTGAAATTTTAGAAAATAGTTGAATAGATATAAATAGTTTAAAATAGTTTAAGGATTTAAAACGGTTTAATATAAAATGGTTTGACTATTGAAAATGGTTTATATGTAAAATAGTTTGGAAAATCTAAATAATTTTAATATTAAAAAGATAGAATTTAAATAGTTTATATCAAAAAAAAGTTATTTTGAAAATAATATCAAATCAAACTGTTTCTTTTCCATTTCAACAATCTGGACCCATGTCCAATTTCAAATCAACAATTCAATTTCCAAAATTAAAGTCATATATCAATTACAATTTTCACATTTCCAATTCAATTCTTTAAAACAATTTCCTTTTGACCAATTTTAGTTTCAACATTTCAAAGCTTGAATTGGAAAATAGTTCAATTCATATAAATCCAAATTTTTATTCCTTTAAAACAATATCATTTAATCAAAATCCAAATTTCAAGATTTTTAAAACCATTTAATTTAACTAATCCAGTGTCCGTATATAATTTTCTACCCTATGGCCAAGTGATTAGTTATTTTAATTTTAATTATAGGTATGGATATATATCATTTCAATCCAAATCAAAGTGTCATAGGTATATATCATTTCAATCAATTTCTTAATTTATTCGAAATAATTCAAATTACAGTTTATGTGCTTTCAATTAATATGCAGGGTAATAGTAGGGATACATATAAATAAATAAATAAACACCCAATCATCCAAAATGTCAGCAAATAGACATCATTCATAGTCAACATCCAAATCAGCCAATCAATCACAACAATTAACTGGTTATCAATATTAGGTATTTAAATAGCAATTCAATTAAATATTAATATAAATGTCAAGTTAATTCAATATAAATTTAAATTAAATTTAAATGACAATTTAAATTACTAAACAACAATCAATAAAATTCTAATCACTTCATATATTTAATTCAACAAACATAAGAAGATTTAGTATTACGTGGGCGGGTTAAATCACTCACCTTTGATTTTTAACCAATAAAAATCCTAACAGAAGCGCAAAATCCCAACAGTCTCCAAATTCAACCAAATCAGTTTCATGTTGTTCGGAATTTTGATATGAACCCATAGAAGAAACCGTGCGTGAATCGGGCAAGAATTAAATACGCGAAAATTCGCAAACCAAAGGAAAATGAAATTTTGTATACGCGAAAATGAGGTGGCAAACCAAAGGAAAATGAAATTTTGTATACGCGAAAATGAGGTGGCAAGAATTAAATACAACCTAAAAGTCTAGGCTCGGGTATTAAACAGAAGGAGAAAAGAACGGATCAAGTATTAATAATGAGGCAACTATTTTAAAACGTACATGCAACAATTAATAACAAAAGAAAAGAAGGGACCATGTACATCGCACAACCCTTTGAAATTCAATTTTTGAAACGTAACCAAATTAACTTCATTAGCTCAAATAATATTTAAATTTGTACGCATTTAGTATTTTTTATCCATGCATAATAAATAAAATTATACTTACCTTAAAAATGAAAACGTTCAATTTGGTTTTCCCAAAATGATCTTTTATTTCCATTAAAATGCTCTTTCTGTTTAACAAGCTGTGACGCCCCACTCTAAGACCCATATTAACAAAGGGTATTACGAGGTAATACCGTCTGCTAATGCGGAAAATAAAGCTGGATAGGAGTGACCATTTTCAAAATCTTTGCAATATCTATATATTTTTGCATTCAACATCCATACTAGTAAATATTATTTATTTCCATTTCAAAAGCACGTATCACATCGCCCCGTAAGGGTTTCGGAATCCCTATCGATAATGCTGATCAGACGCATCGACCAGAATTCTTAAAATACTTATTAGCCAATTGACACAAGAAATTATAAAACCTGTTTTGATTTCTAAAGGAATCTTAAACTTGGTTGAACGTGCGTTTCTTTTATTAAATCTATTAATTGCAAACACGTTTATATATTTGCTGTTTATACACTAGAGTAATAAATAACCTACTTAAATAAATTATTTTCTTATTCTTGTAATCAATCTGTAAATTATTTTCCTTTAAATCAATCATTTTATTGTTTATTTTAATGAAATTAAACATACATTCACAAATGAAACATTCATTTTTTTTATTCAAATGTTCATTGCACTAAATCAAACTTTCCTTATATTTTCACAAAACATAAGCTACGTTTAATTACACTTATTAATTTACAATTTATTGTCCTCTCTCCTATTAATTGAAATTATTCAATTACATTAATTTCGATTGTTTACAAAGGTGAATTTCAAAATGGACTAAATGAATGTAATGACAAATGGAACAATTATTTCCTGTCTAATAGTAATTTAAACATATTCATACGTACAAACAGGAGTTATACATTTCTTACTAAATAATAGTTTCTCATCCCTATAATTATTTTGTAAGCTAAAATACATTTCAAACAAATAAACATATGTTTACACATTTACTAAACTTATTCATTTTATTCTTTATTAAATTAACACTTATTCATAATGATTGATTTAAAAGTCTTTTATATTAAATCAACAAGTTTTTATGTAATCTATTAATATAAGTTTCCATTTTATTTCACTCAAACTCTATAGTTAACATCTTTCCTTATATTAACTACAACATTTAATTACATCAAATTTCATTGATTTCCAAATAAAATCCAACATGGATTTAAAAATAAGATGAGAAATGAACAGTTGGTACATTTAAATAATTTGAACATATTAATACATTTATTATTTACAAATAAGGAGTATAAACTTACTTACAAATGTTAAAACCAATTCAATTAAATAACATATTATTTCACTATTAATACATCATTTATTTTATTCCTTACTGAACTTACAATTATTACAATTGACTGAAATTACATTAAAACTGTTGTCAAGTTCATTCAATCAACATTATTAAATTAAATTCTAATAATTTTTTCCATTTATAAATCATAAATTTTAATTTTTTAAAATATGAAATTCCAAAATCTCATTTAATTTAATATTTTTAATTATCAAAAATACAGGTCTTTACAATCCTCACTCAAAACTTTTCTTCCTCGAAAATGAACAAGAAGGAATCAAGAAATTTGATATATTTTGTTCCAAATAATCAATTTACCAACAATTAAACTTACATATTTAAGTTTAATAAAAATTTGACAATGACACAACTTCTATGAAAAAATTCCTATGTCTTAAATTTATGAAAAATTTCGGCAGAGTCTCTTTTGTGCGGTTAAGTCCGAAAAAAATAATAATATCCATAATTACAATAAATATATCATATTACAATAATAAATATCCCAAATCATGGGAAAAACAATAAAATAACGTTCCAAAAACCGTAATCCGAAAACGTACCTATTTGTCGGGCAAACAAACTTTATTTACGAAACCAAAAGCAAATGCTATTGCTTCCATAAACCTGTATTTTACTTACATAATCCAAAAGAGTTTAAACTATGTAAAAGAGTAATATATTATTTGTTTCAATTAATAGTACAAGCAACATATAATACATAATAATCATATGCAAACAAAAGCAGTACAACCATTATATGAAATAAAGAATCAATCACACATCCATAGCAACCAAAACTAATGGTTTGTTCAGGTTTAGAAACTTCCCATTGTACAAGGGTGATAAATAAACTACCAAGTGTACCTTACGCTCAACAGCCTTAGATAGCTACTTAATGGATTATTCATACAACCTTGCACAAATAGAAGTATCATTTTCCAAACTTTCCGCAAGCCAACAACATAGAATTTTAAATATTATTTAAGTTTGTTCTATTTGTCTCTTTTTACACATTCTTTACTTTCCATTTATTTCCATTCATTCGTACAAGGTCATCTTTTATTAATTGCATTCATTACTTACATAATTTATTTCCCATTTAATATTTGAAATCATCAATGAATAACTTCTTAAGGTATTACTCAAGTTTCCTGCAGTTTAATTCACATTTGTTATTCACTTATATAACTTAGTTAATAGTCATTAATGAATCATTATTCAAGTTCATCTAAATTTAATTCACGTTTATTCTTTCATATATAGTATTATTGAATATTAAATCTATTTATGAATCATTTTTGTTACTTAAGCTTTTAATTGTATAATATTCTATTACATATTCATAATTAACATTTCAACTTTTTAAAAACTTCCGGTAAGTTATATATATATATATATATATATATATATTTAGAATGTAATTGAATGTTATACAAATTTATCTTATTCATTTTAGTTAACAAAAATGTTCAACAGTTTACATCTTCTTAATTCCCATTATCTTTTAATTTACAAGTGACAAAACTCCAATTTCTTTACAGTTTCATTAAACACTTAGCTTCTAATTTCTTATTTCTCATTTTAGAAGTTTCCAACTATTAAAATAGTCAAGATTCCATTTCATTACAATAATTGAAATCCTAATTTATAGAAACTTAAGAACTAAATATTGGGTTCCATTTCAAATCATCTTAAAATCATATATATATATACACATATATATATACACACTCATATCTTTTATATATATCAAATCATATTTAAAAAAATTAAATTTAAATTTGTTTCACCAAATCAACCATGTAGCAAAGCTACTATAGTGGTCTTCCCACTTTGAAACTTGAAAATGAACGCCGATGATGTTGCGATCATCACCGAAATTATTTTTCAGCGACAGAAGTGGGGAGTACAGAATTTGTTTCCTTTCAAAAATTCTTTGAAAACATTTTTTTCAAGTGCATTTTGGATACATTCTGAAGACATTTCTATTTGCAAAAACTTTCAAATAATACTAATATTATTTTTTCTCAAATCTTCAAAAACCAAATTCAATACACCGAAATTTAAATTCTCAAAATTTCAATTTATTTATTTATTTGTAAATCTTAGTTAATACCATATTTATAAAATACACTTCCTATAACATACAATAGTCAATAGTTTTAACAACTTTGACTAACCAAACAATAAATGATAATAATCAAACATTATCATTTCCTAACAAACAACACACCAAAAATAACAATATCAATTTATTAAAAATTATATATATATATATATACACAAAATATAATACTAGGTAAAATTATTTCATTTACCTATTTCAAAAAACAGTTGTGTCGGTCTGTCCTAATAAGTGTTTAGAAATCCCTATCGATGCCATGGCGTTCCATGTTCCGACCAGAATTCATAAATACTTAACAGAACAAATTAACGCAATACCAAAACATTTTTATAGCACTAACAAATATGCTCTCTCATATATATACACTTAGACTCATTCTAGGGTATTATTAACCCTATCTCTAATGAGTTTAACCCAAACAGGCTAAGATATATCTAAACCAAAGCTCTAATACAAACTATGAAGACCCACCTTTTTGGACGGTTTAAATCGACAATAACCACACATGTCTAACTCAAACCATTCAAAATGGAGGATTATCAATGGGGTAAATAAGAAAATAAGAGAAAAGAAGGAAAAACAAAACACAAAATCTCGCAGCGGAATGACAAAATATAATAATCAAATTAACAGTTCATGAAGCTGTTTTATAATATACATTTGATTACACAATTTTTACAACAATCAGAGTACAAACAACGACATACCAATAATGATGCAGCGGAAAATTACTAATAATATAATATACCAAACTCCGTCTTCATCCTCTGGAAATAATTTCTTCAACACTGAAATGCTCAGGCTGACCTGAGTGTAATGAAAAGACAAAACGCTCGAGTTAGAACTAAAAGTTCTTATGTAAGTTAAATCAACAACAAGTAAATATGAGTGTAATAGCTTCAAAGATGTTTACGGGATTTAACATCTCCTATCCAGTGTATAATGTGCGTGCATTAACTTAAGAGATGTTATGGGATTTTCCATCTCCTAAGGATCCGTTAAACTATCTATATGTAGTAAAATACGCTATATATAGTGTTTATCAGTAAAGTAAAGTATTAAAATAGCATTAAGGCATTACCTATATCCCCTTTAACACATATTTACAAGCATCGTAGTCTATACAGTACAATAAACTCCACTGTAAAGAGGTGGGCTATCAGGGAGCACTCCATAGGTACGACACAAACCAAAATCGTAGTGGGTTTGATAAGGATAATATGACAAGGCACGCGAGGCAATGCCCAGGGTAGGATCCCGGACTGGTGGTAACGCGTAGCAGCCACTACCGCCCACCTCAAAACAACACTTCTATAATCGCGGGTGACCACCAATCAATCACAAAGTAATAGATATGCTTTCGAAGAAGCGTGTTCGATCGGGGGAGCGACCCCACTTGGCCCGATATAGCTCTTGTTTTAGTCATTTTAATTATGACTCAGAAGTCAAGGCTATCCATCATCGTTCTCTTTCTTCAAATCCAGCAAACTCCTCCATTTCAACCTCTACATTCTGGATAACATCCACCGCGTACATAGTTGTTAAAGTGGTTCCAATATTGACAGAGAGTATGCCAATAAGAGGACCCGGTCTCTTTAACAACCAAACGTCATTTTTCACACCGGTTGGTTATTTACACTTCAAAACCAATTCATATTTGATATCAAAATATTGTATTCAATTCAAAATATCCTTCATTTCAAAAATACCATATTTACTCAAAATATGTAATTTCCACTGTCATTTCAAATTCCAACTTAGGTTATAACCTCATTTAACCACACTTTCCTTTAAATCAATGATTTAAATATAAACATCTCAACTTTACATAGTTTGAAATTTTAGAAAATAGTTTGAATAGTTATAAATAGTTTAAAATAGTTTAAGGATTTAAAACAGTTTAATATAAAATGGTTTGACTATTGAAAATGGTTTATATAGTAAAATAGTTTGGAAAATCTAAATAATTTTAATGTTAAAAAGATAGAATTTAAACGGTTTATATCAAAAATAATTTATTTCGAAAATAATATCAAATCAAACTGTTTCTTTTCCATTTCAACAATCTGGACCCATGTCCAACTTCAAACCAACTATTCACAATTTCCAAAATTAAAGTCATATATCAATTACAATTTTCACATTTCCAATTGTTTTCTTTAAAACAATTTCCTTTTTACCAATTTCAGTTTCAACATTTCAAAGCTTGAATTAGAAAGTAGTACAATTCATATAAATCCAAATTCTTATTCCTTTAAAACAATATCATTTAATCAAAATCCAAATTTCAAGATTTTTAAAACCATTTAACTTAACCAATCTGGTATTCGTATATAATTTTCTACCCTATGGCCAAGTGATCAGTTATTTCAGTTTTAATTATTGGGGTGGATAAATATCATTTCAATCCAAATCAAAGTGTCATAGGTATATATCATTTCAATCAATTTCTTAATTTATTCGAAATAATTCAAATTACAATTTATGTGCTTTCAATAATATGCAGGGTAATAGTAGGGATACATATAAATAAATAAACACCCAATCATCCAAAATGTCAACAAATAGACATCCATCACAGTCAACATCCAAATCAGCCAATCAATCACAACAATTAACTGGTTATCAATATCAGGTATTTAACTAGCAGTTCAATTAAATATTAATATAAATGTAAAGTTAATTCAATATAAATTTAAATTAAATTTAAATGATAATTTAAATTACTAAACAGCGATCAATAAAATTCTAATCACTTCATACATTTAATTCAACAAACATAAGAACATTTAGTATTGTATGAGTGGGTTAAATCACTCATATTTTATTTTTAGCCCACAAAAATCCAAACAACAGCGCAAAATCCCAACAGTCTCCAAATTTAATCAAATCAGTTTTGTTTTCCGGAATTTCAATATGAACCCAAATGAAGAAACTGTGCGCGAATCAAAATTCGTATGAAAAAGTTATTCATGTTATAAGAAATATTATTAAGAGCAAACTAAGATGAGGGCAGGACGTGTTGGAAAAATGATAAAAATGGAACTCATGTTTCCTAAAAGAAAGCTTTTGAATTTGCAAAAATGAGAGCTTTTTAATTTGCAAGCTCACGTTAAAATGATTCTGGGAAAGGAAGATTTGAAATGGAGATCTGAACATAGGAAATGAGGTGGTGACAAAAAAATGAAGGGACAAGTTTAAAACGTGAACAATTTTATGATAAGAATATACCTTCAGCAAAGAACAATTTGAACTAAATGAATATGAGGTGTCAGGAGAAATAAAATTGCAGATTATTTAATAATAAGGAAATGAAGGTGGAGGGACAAAAATGAATGTCACATTTTTTTTTAAAGCTTCAGACATTAATAATGCATAAGGAAATGTACGTGGAAATGGGAAAGTTTGCAAACCAAAGAAAAATGAAATTTTGTATACGCAAAAATGAGGTGGCAAGAATTAAATACAACATAAAGTCTAGGCTTGGGTATTAAACAGAAGGAGAAATGAACGGATCAAGTATTAAAAATGAGGTAACTATTTTAAAATGTACCTGCAACAATTAATAACAAAAGAAAAGAAGGGACCATGTACATCGCACAACCCTTTGAAATTCAAATTTTGAAATGTAACCAAACTAACTTCATTAACTCAAATAATATTCAAATTTGTACACATTTAGTTTTTTTATCCACGCATAATAAATAAAAGGGGTTTTGGACCAAAGGTCCCTATTTTCAAAGCTCATGCACAAAAAGTCCCTGCTCATAAACACATGTAAATTAGGTCCCTATTTTGTTATTTTTTACCAAACTGTCCTCTTTTAGAAAATCGACTTAGCATTCTTTTCAGGGGCAAAAGCGGTATAAATTAGCCAAAATCTAAAAATAGGGACCTAATTTTCACAACTTATTCGGGAGGGACTTTTCTTACATCATCTTTCAATTATAGGGACTTGACAGCGATTCCTTGTAAATAAAATTATACTTACCTTAAACATGAAAACGTTCAATTTGGTTTTCCCAAAATAATCTTTTATTTCCATTAAAACACCCTTTCTGTTTAATACAAACGTGCATTTCTTTTATTAAATCTATTAATTGCAATCAACGTTTTCTTTCCTTTTAATTGAAATATTTCAATTATAATAATTGCAATTACTTACAAAGTTAAATTTCAAAACAGACAACTAAAATGGATGAAAAATAGAACAATTGTTTCCTTTAGTCATTTAAACACGTTTATAAATTTGCTGTTTATACACCAGAGTAATAAATAACCTACTTAAATAAATTATTTTCCTATTCCTGTAATCAATCTGTATGCTAAAACACAGTTCAAATAACATATATTTCTTCCTTTAAATCAATCATTCTATTGTTTATTTTAATGAAATTAAACATACATTCACAAATGAAACATTCATTTTATTTGATATAAATGTTCATTTCACTAAATCAAACTTTCCTTATATTTTCATAGAACATAAGCTATGTTTAATTACACCTATTGGTTTACAATTTAGTGCCCTTTCTCCTATTAATTAAAATTATTCAATTACATTAATTTTGATTTTTTACAAAGGTGAATTTCAAAATGGACTAAATAAATGTAATGACAAATGAAACAATTATTTCCTGTCTAATAGTAATTTAAACATATTCATACATACAAACAGGGGTTATACAGTTCTTACTAAATAATAGTTTCTCATCCCTATAATTAATCTGTAAGCTAAAATACATTTCAAAAAAAAACATATGTTTACACCTTTACTAAACTTATTCATTTTATTCTTTATAAATTAACACTTATTCATAATAATTGATTTAAAAGTCTTTTATATTAAATCAACAATTCCTTATGTAATCTATTAATATAAGTTCCCATTTTATTTCACTCAAACTCTACAGTTAACATCTTTCCTTATATTAACTGCAACATTTAATTACATCTAATTTCATTGATTCCTAAATAAAATCCAACACGGATTTAAAAATAAGATGAGAAATGAAAAGTTGGTACATTTAAATAATTTGAACATATTAATACATTTATTGTTTACCAATAAGGAGTATAAATTTACTTACAAATGTTAAAACCAATTTCAATTAAATAACATATAATTTCACCATTAATACATCATTTATTTTATTCCTTACTAAACTTACAATTATTTCAATTGACTGAAATTACATTAAAACAGTTGTCAAGTTCATTTAATCAACATTATTACATTATATTCTAATAAAAAAAATTCCATTTATAAATCATAAATTTTAATTTCTGACAATATTAATTTCCAAAATCTCATTTAATTTAATATTTTTAATTATCAAAAATATGGGTCATTACATTCTTTTTATCTTCTCTCTTCTCTTTTTCTTTCTCATGATTATCTGTCTTTCCATTCGGTTTGGGTTGGACATATGTGGTTTATTGTTAGCTCTAAACGGGTCGGATTTGCGGGTCATCACACTATTCCTTTTCTTATTCAAACCTTACACCCACTTTATTTTAGATTTGATTTTTTCTTTCCTCTATACCTCCCGAAGGCTAAAACCATTTGTCATCTCTCCTTTCAATTTTCAAATCAAATTCAAGTTTAAATCAAATAAGATAAAATGTATGTAGATCTCCATGATTACTAGCATTTTCTGAAAGGGATTGAACCAGATTCACGAAGTTCATTCGATTCAACATTCAAGGTGTTTCTTCAAGGCTATAGTTTAGGTAACATCTTATTTCCTTATTTTCATCAATTTATACACACATACACACACACGGTTATGTTGTTTTATATGATTAGGTTAGAATCATATTAGTAATTCATATATTTGCTGTCAATTTACATATGAATATATTATTAAAAACATTATATATATGTATATTATTTGTTTTCGACCAGAGTGTAAAAATAATCAAAAACAAAATTTATTTAAATTTTGAATTTTTAAATTATTGTTAACATACATACATACATACATACATACAAATATATATAAAAACTAATTTAAAATTTTGTATATGCATATATATATATAATATATATAATACACATATATTATTTAAAAATTGAAATGTAATATTAAATAATTTAAAAGTATTAAACTGTATTCCTTAATATATATATGGTAAGGATCAGCTACACCTCATTTTTGTTACATCTCATATCCTTTCTAATTCAACCACATGTTCTGAATTAAATAATATAATGAAGTGATAAGAGAGAGAAAGTAGAATTATTTAAATCGGAAGATGTGGTTGAAATCTAAAGGATTGAGGTAAAGCAAAAGTGATGTGTAGCCGATCCTTGCCTATATATATATATATATATATATATATATATATATATATATATATATATATATATATATATTTGTGTGTTATACAATTAAATTTTCTATGGAAAAAATCATTTTGTATGTACGTATGTATGTATGTGTATATATGTATACATAAATATATGTTATACAATTAAATTTTATATTAAAAAAGTTCATTTTGATTTCCATACGGTAATTTTAAATTATAACTAAAAAATTTAATTCGTGCAGATTAAATTTAAAAAAGTTGATTTTTTCAAAAGTTTGTATGGCCGAAAATAAATAAATTCATATATATTTTATTTTATGTAAATTATATAATACTATTTATATACATATAAATTAGGATTTTAAAGAATTTGTCAAATATATTGTTTTATGCATTTTTGAAAAAAAAAACTTTTTACGTATATACATATAAATATAATTTTGAATTAATTTAAAATAATTAAAATTGAATTTGAATTTTAGATAACATATTTTAAATCTAGATCTAATTGCTTTGAATTTTTCTTAAAGATTTAAATTTTAAATTAGTTTTATATTTAAATATAATTCTTTTACATATAAATATATAAATACTGATATAATTGTTTTATAATTATATGCATATATATAAGTAGGTTTATATAATAGACATCAAATACATATATCGAGGTGCTAATATGTTTATAGCGGTGTAAATTATAGTACTTAGATAACCATGTACACATTTTATGTTGCACATACACATACATGTGTATTTGACATACGTTTATATATCATGTGTCATTTATATAAATAAATAAAATCTTTATATTAATCAATAAAATAAAATAATGCTTTATTTAAAATTTATTTAGATTGGATCTAAATTAATTTAAACTTCATAGACACGATAAGATCCAAATAGTAAACTTTTTTTGAAATTCATCTAACTCGCTACGTGCTGGCACGGATCCAACATTGATAATATTATTAATTATATTACTAATCAAATAACATTATTAATTTTATTATTAATTTAAATAAAATTATTAATGTTATTATTACATTCAATAACATTATTAATTTTATTATTGATTTAAATAACATTATTAATTTAGTATTAGATTCAATAACATTATTAGTCTTAATTAATTTAAATAAAATTATTAATTTTATTATTACATTCAATAATATTATTAATTTTATTTTTAATTTAAATAACATTATTAATTTTATTATTAACATATAATTATATTATTAATTTAGATAACATTATTGATTTAAGTATTACGTTCAATAATATTGTTAATTTTATTATTAATTTGAATAACATTATTGATTTTAGTATTACATTCAATAATATTATTAATTTTATTATTAATTTCAAAAATATTATAAATTTTATTATCAAATAGTGGAATTCACAAATAACTTCAAAGTTATATAACCTAGGGATATCTACACATTTTCTAGTTGCTGACCATTCTATTTCTCATTACAAACACAATGATAAATCATTTCAAACCAAACAATTGACAAAAAGGAGCACATTCCCTCATTCCATATCATACGGAAAAGAGCATAGACGGGAACAAAAAGAATGTGCTGTCAAAATTCTGTTAACCATTTGATTTGAAATACTGATTTACGAAACAAAAATATTATTATGTTTATAACTTGTCCAATACTAGAACAAATTTGACAAATAACATATCAAATGAATATTGATTCTGTTTTAGTTAAAAAAACGAATATATATATAACTATCATATATAGTACTTGTCAGACGGGACCAAATTAAACATCTAGGTGGTTTCATTAATAATACCATATCGGTAATAATGAATTTATCGAACAATTTCGTAACAATACCAACTATAAACTTGTATACAAACGATAATATATATCAACTACTATTTGCCAATGAATTTATAACAATTAATTTTATATCAAATACTAGCATTGAACAAAAGATGAATCAGAACATTAAATCATACCGACGGAGGCGAGGTGCTTGTGGTGGCAGTTGCTTGCGATGGCGTTGATTACGGTGGTTGCTTGAGGGATGCCTCCGGTGTCGGGGTGTTTGCGGCTAACTAAGGGAGGCTAGGGCTATCCGACAAGAAGGGATAAGGGATAAGGGATGCGTGTGACGGTGTTTGCGATCAACAATAGGGGAGGCTAGGGTTATGTGATGGGTAGGCTTCGACTGCTTGGGGGAGGCAACGATGTGGGGAGGTTTTGTTTTCTAATTTGTGAATAGTGAAGAAGGAAACGACGTTGGGGGAGAGATAATTGGGAGCGATGCCATATCGATGTCGCGCCAACACCATATATAACGTGTCGGAGGGGCTTCCTTAATTGTCCATAGGTAGTAAACTATAGACGCCCAACACATGCCATGCCGACACCAAAAAAATAGGTGTTGACTTGGCATTGGTATCACCAAGTGGGTATTTGCACCGTTTTCTACTAGAGTTAGTATAAGGCACTAAAGAACCAAGTTCAAAAGAAAATTCCTTTATTAATTATCGTTGACAAATGTAATTCAATGTGAATTTAAGATCAAATTGTATTTTTTTCTTATTACATTATTCCTTAAAAAATAATATGAGAGGCAATATTCGTTTAGTTTACATTACAAATCTATTGTTAAAATATAAAGTTTGTTGTGGATTTGAGAGAGAAATATTTTATCCTTAATAAAAAAATTGATATATTATTAATTTATTTAATAATTCAATAGTTAAAAGTTAAAGCGTACGTATTTGAGAAGAAATTTTGTATTTTTTTTATTTTTTATGGATTTGTGATGGATAGCTATTGTATAATAATAATATTATTTCTCACAAATTATAATTTTAGTTGTATTAAATGTTATTAATTAATACATGTTGTTAAATGTTAACAGATTTGTTTCTAAAAAACCGAAGAAGGGTGCCACAAATTTCCAAACGTGTCATTTTTAATATAAGTTACCTAGAGTTTTGTCGATAACGAAAACTCGCATCTTTTTTTGATAGGAAGGATGTATAACCAAAGGGTCATACAGCCACAAATATATAAATACATAATAGGTAGCAACCAATAAGGCTTGGCCGGTAGCCCATCGGTTTTTAAGGTGGACTGACCACCCTCACAAAAACTGAAAAGCATAGGTATGAGGCAAAAATGCCTCAGCTGCTACAAATCACAAACTACAGGCATGATAACACAAAATACTCAACGAAACAAACAACGTACCCATAATCTACAATTCCAAAGGAAGAAGAGCTTTATTCCAAATTTCAAAATAACTATCATTTCTAAGGAAGAGCGAAAACTTCCTGAATTTCCCGTATGAACTAAAAGCCTAAATTTTCGCTATCATATTTTCGAAGATGCAAATACCAACATTCGCCGCATGTCCATATCCAAAAATTTAGCCTTAGCAAGTACACCCAACAAACAACCATGACGCTTATGAAGCACGCATATAACAAGCTCACACCAGCTACCCAAAGCAATCCCCTTGGAGCAAATGATATAAAGGAATCAAGGTTGAGACTAAGGCATAACTCACTAAGGCAAAGAAAAGCAACCATCTCAATCAACATGATCACCTCAGTACCCCGTTTCAAATATTCTTATGTACAATAATTACACCTAACGAACATTCACAATATTAGACAACCAATTACAATTACCGAAGAACATGACAAATGCTTTCAAAACAAAGCTTCCATGGAAAAATTTGGAAACTCAATGACAACATGGACCCAAAGAGCACCAAATATATGCATAGATTACAATAGCTACTACGAGCCATATCAAAGGTCCACACAGAAGCATAGTAACCTTGCACAATCACACACCATAACACTCAATATACCCAACCAGTGCTCAGCATAGAACATGACAACAATAACCGATAATAGATAAGGATCAAAACAAGACATAACCATATTACCAGAAGGGATCCAATTAGAAGAAGCACCAACACCAGTAGAGAAGTGGACGATACCATGGAGACAGAATACCCAAACTGAACGAGACTCCTTGAAAACCCTTTGACACCTCACAAGCAACAACATAACGTCGCTTTGTTTCATAAGCAATCACTGAGACAACCATATAAAGTTATGAAATAATGGTAAGGAAGTAAAACTCAATCAAGTAAAAAAGCACCATAGTAGCAGAGCCTAAAGTGAAAACAGTACGCGAAGGCACAGGATCCGAAACTTTTACTCCTAGCAAACATCACCGTCCAAACAAAAAAAACCCAGAACTTGACAGAGGAAAAGACACCGAAGATGTAACATCCCGTATCTGGAGGCCAAAATCTAAGCGCTATAGATGTTGCAGTCATTAATAGTATTAACTTCTGGTGACAAAATACGGTAATGATAATGGTATCCATAATATCAGAAGCACTTGAATATGAACAAAATCCCAGACTTCAAAAACAAAATTTTACTGATTACATTTCAAAACAAATTTATATCCAAGTTACATAATCCCATATCGTTTCCCAAGGAAAGATTAAATATAATCATTACAAAAATACGCCAAGAGCGACATATGACGATGCCCCTTGGTTGATCAAAGTAATATAGTCATATCTGACTTAATATACACAGTGGAATCAAAACAAAATGAAACTACAAATCCTAATTGGCTACCGTCAGCCACCTGCTCATCTTCAGAAGCTTTATTCGCCAAAAGACAAAAACCTAAAAATATTAACCCTCGGTCTACTCAAATCAATTTTGAGCACTCAAGAGTTGAAGGGGAAACAAAAACTTCGAGTCGGACAAAAAGCCGGGTGTGAATAATTTTGTTACACTCGGTTTACTAATATTAAGTGAGACCACGCTGCTTAGCGGAACGGGTTTCCCCTCACTAATATCCTTTTCAAAACATATATTTTGCAAATCCTTTCCTGCAACCAAACCGGTTAATCAAACAGATTATATCAAAATAGCAATAACCTTTAGGCTAATAAATGGACTATCTGTCCGTAAAACAGGTAATATGTGAACTATATGTCCACAACAAAATAGCAATGTCTGTTATGCTACAAATGGACTATCTGTCCATACAACTGGGCTGACTACCCGCAAACTAGACTAATAGTCCAAAATCTAGGCCGACTGCCTGCAAACTGGACTAACTGTCCGAATCAAAATGGACTAACTGTTCGAATCATTTTCTTAGGGTTAACTACCCTTTAAATTTTCCTTGAAAATCCTTTCAAAATGATTTAATCCTTCAAATCATAATATGAAAGGAAAATATATCTTTAGCTTTACTCTAAGCTATTTTTGCCATGATATATATACTTTACTCAAAATAATGTTGATGGATTTTAATGAGAATTAACTATCCTTCCAAAACAAGTTAAACCCTTTTTAACTTGAAAACACTTAGGGTATATTGCCTATTTAATACATTTGAAACCTTTGTTTAAAACCTTTAAACAACCCCTTTCGAAACCATTGAAGGTAACCCCTTCGAAACCATTAAATATTGCCTTTCGAAAATATTGGAAAACCTTTCCTTTCTTTTCTCCGAAATCTTCAAAATATCAGACATCCTCCTTTAAAACCTTTTAAATATTGCCTTTCGAAAACATTGGAAAAATCCTTCCTTTCAACCCTTTCGAAACCCTAGGGAACCACCCCTTTCGAAACCATTCATTAAAACTTTCGAAACAGTCAAAACTTAATCCTTTCGAAAGCACTTTATGTTCAATTTAAAACATGTGGAAACCTTTCGAAACCTTCAAAATTTCATTCCTTCGAAACCTTTGAAAATCATCTCGGTTGAAACCATTTGGATTATGCCTTCAAGTAGAGCAAAAGGATTAGAAACCCGTTGAAGTCGAAAGCATTTCTTTCGAAACCATTTAAAACTGTCTCTATCGAAACCATTTGGGTTTTACTACAATTATAGAAAAAGGGACTTAAAAACATTTAAGTTGAAAGCATCTGTTTCGAAACCATTTCCTAAGCAATGAAGTGATGGTGTCGAAACCATTCCTTCCAAAGCATTGGAGAGGTGGCCATATTTTAGAAAACAAAAGGCCCCTTCGAAACCATCTAGATCAAAAGGTAGGAAGCGACAACTAAAGGTTTCGACTCGGTCGAAAGCAAACATTTAAAAACAAAGTCGTAACCCAATTGAAACCATTCTTTTAAACCATTTGACCTAGTCGAAAGCCAACTAAGTCGAAAGCATCTTAGTCGAAAGTAAGCAGGTGCATTTTCATTTAAAACCAAAGCAATGCTTCGACCCCTTCGGAACCCCTTGGTTTCGACCATATACCTTTCACCCTCTTCCAATTCACTACGTACCAGTTGCCTGATACCATGTGCATTAGTTTCGACTGTATTGAAGCGAAGGAATGGAGGTGGAACCAGGTGCCGAAAGCTTCGAAACAGTGAAAAACCTATTTATTTTTACTTTTTAACTATTTTTTGTACCTAACCTGCCTTGTTTGTCTAAATCCGATTGGTTGCATGGTTTCTCTTTTCAAAAGTGTTGTTGACTTTCTAGATTTAACAATTTAAACATTTTTCAAAAAGCCCCTTCTCCTCTTTTAATTGTATAAAACATTTAAGTCCCATACCTTAAATAATTTTATATAACCATTAAAACACTTAGGAAAAATCTTGAAAAATTCTAGAAAATCACATTATATTTTTTTTCTAAGTGTTAGCACCAAAATTGGTCACTAACCTCGTAGAGAAAGATTGTGTAGAGATATAAGTGATGAAGATAAATTAAACAAGGAAGAAAATGCTAATTTAAATGCAAAAAGTAAGAACACTAGATTTATAGTGGTTCAGCGTAATTGCCTACGTCCACTTTGAGGTTAAACTTTATTGATCTTCTTAATGATTGATTACAAATACAATTCGTAGATCAAATGCTTGAATGGAGTTGCTAAGTAAAGAAGATGACTCTGGAAAATGGCAGAGTCTCCCCAGTGTTCCCGAAAAAAGGTCCCTTTTCACTGTGCCCCTGCCCCTCTATTTATAGACAGAGATGGGATGACTTCCCAAGTGGGCTCGGCGGCCGAACGTCCTGGCCCAAATAGAGTGGTCGTCGTATGCCGAACCAAATAGGCCGAACACTTGGATGCCGAGCCACATGCTCCTGGCCGAACGATCCTTTTGGCCGGTCGATGCTCTCTGGCTGAACGATGCTCTCTGGCCGAACGTGCCTTCTGGCCAAATGATGATTTCTGGCCGAACGATCCCTTTGGCCGAACGATCCTCTCGGGCCGAACGTGCCTTCTGGCCGAACGATGCTTTCTGCCCGAACGATGCTCCTGGTCGAACGATCCTTTTGGCCGAATGATACTCTTTGGCCGAACGATGCTCTCTGGCCGAACATGCCTTCTGGCCGAACGATGCTTTCTGGCCGAACGATCCCTTTGGCCGAACGATCCTTTCTGGCCGAACGTGCCTTCTGGCCGAATCGATGCTTTCTGGCCGAACGATCCCTTTGGCCGAACGATCCTCTCTGGCTGAACGTGCCTTCTGGCCGGACGCTTGTTAATGTCGTACAACCCGGGAATTCATCATCCACGGACTTAATAAATACCGTTCCATGGGTAGAGTACACGAGAAAATTTATTATTACCGAGTACTCTTAGATGCCGAGTACTCCCGGATGCCGAGTACTCTTGGATGCCGAGCACTAGTTGCCTGGTCAAATCTCCAGGAAACACTAACATATAAAAATTTCAGACCCAAACAATTAATTATTTACCGGTAAATAATTTATAAACCAAAATACCATTTTCTTTTCGAGAAAATTCATATTAATTCCATGAAGAATCCATCTCCAAAATAATATTTATAATCTTCATAAAAATTCACAAGTCATTTGGATGTCATTTAATAGGATTTTCACCTTAAAACATATCATAATTTTAATATGAATAACCATAATTCATCAACAAGTATATATATTCATTCCATCATTCAAAAATATGGCAAATCATTGCAAGCATTCTGAATTCATCTTAAAACCGAAAACACGATCAAAAATGAGATGGAAACATTATTCTCCTTAGCTTTAGAGATTAAGGAGCTTGAGATTTGGATGAATTTGATTTGTATTAGCTTTTCCTTTAGCTTTTCTTACTCTTCTTCCCCTTTTCCTTATTAATGGTGGTCGGCCTCTTGTTTCAAAATTTTCAAAATGAAATAAACGTGATTCCAATACACGGCTAAGGTTTGAAGGATATAGGACTGGCCTCTTTCCTATTTTACCCCTCCTATATTTCATTATATCTCTTTCTTAATTCATTGGCTTAAATGGCACGGCTACACTTAATTAGAATCAAACCTCAATCCCCTAATCAACACATTATTTTATTTTATTTAGCTAATTAAATATTCTAGATAATGTTACCAAAAATATGGGGTGTTATAGACTCCCCTCCTTAAAGAATTTCGTCCTGGAAATTACGATAGGGTACACAACAAATCAAACAAGAAGGTAAAACATACCATCAATAAGTCAGGATAAGTATGTCTAATCCAGCTCTCAACCTCCCAAGTACAGTCCCTATCATCGTCGCTCCACTGGACTTTGACTAATCTGACTTTCTTAGTTCTAAGCATCTTTTCATTTCTCGCAACAATACGAATAGGCTTCCTCACTATAGTCAAATCAGGTTCTACTACTAAGTCCTCTAGCACAGTCGGTGCAATAGTAGTTTTTGGGTCTCTAACACACTTTCTGAGATGAGAAATATAAAAAACATCATGGACACCTGCCAAACTGATCGGTAACTCAACTCTATATGCGAGTTTCCCGATCCTCTCAACTATAGGAAAAGGTCCAACGAATCTCGGTGCCAACTTTCCCGATCTTCCAAACCTAATCACACCCTTCATCGGTGTCACTTTGATGAAAACTTGATCTCCAACTGAGAACTCTAAATCTTTCCATCTCTTATCTGCATAACTCTTCTGCCTAAACTGAGCTTCCTCCATTCTAGCCTGAATGACCTCAATCTTTTCAGTAGCTTCTCTGACTAAATCTGGACCAAGAACCAACCTATCCCCGGTCTCTAGCCAACATACAAGAGATTTGCATGGCCTTCCATACAAAACTTCAAATGGTGCCATCCCAATACTAATCTGATAACTGTTGTTATACGAAAACTCGACTAAATGCAGATGATCCGCCGAAATCTAGAACACAAGCTCTTAACAAATCCTCCAAGATTTTGTTAACTCTTTCCGTTTGCCCATCTGTATGCGGATGGTAAGCGGTACTCATCTTAAGCTTGGTTCCCAAAACTTCCTGCAGACTCTTCCAGAACTCGCTAGTGAACAAAGAATATCTATCACTAACTATACTACTAGGAATTCCATGCAGTCTAACCACATTCTTCAGGAATAACCTCGCCAAAACAGGTGACGTTCCGGTCGACTTAACTGGAATAAAATGGGCACTCTTGGTCAATCTGTCCACTATGACCCATACACTGTCATTTCCTCTGTTTGACCTTGGCAACCCGTCAATAAAATCTATGGAAACCGAATCCCACTTCCATACTGGAATATCTAATGGCAGAAGCAACCCACTTGGCTTTTGGCCTTTGCCTGCTGGCAAATCAAGCACTGCTTTACACACAAACCAATATCCCGCTTCATACCAGCCCAGAAGAAACTCCTCTTCATATCCTGATACATCTTGGTACCTCCTGGATGAATAGAGAACTTCGAACGATGGCATTCCTCTAAGAGTTCTTTCCTTATGTTTCCTACACTCGGAACACATAATCTTCCTTTCTTTCTCAACCTCCCATTCTAGTCAAGACTGAAATCTTTCAAGCTCTCGGTTTCATCTCATCACTTCCTGATCCGCTCAGCTAATATCGGATCCTCTTCCTATTTAGAAGAATTCCTTTTGATCATCACTGGAAGAACTTCCAAACCGGATAACACTACGGTTTCACCGCTAGACCCCGACTTAGATCTCCACTGCACTCTATAGTCTGCTAATGCTTCTAAATCTTTCCACTCATCAATCATCGCTAATTCTGCATTCTGATGTTTCCTGCTAAGTGCATCTGCAACCTTGTTGCCTTTCCCCGGTGTGTATTCAATCCCAAAATCATAAGCAGAGATGAACTCTAACCACCTCTGATGTCTCATGTTCAACTCCTTCTGAGAGAACAAATAATTCAATGACTTATGATCGGTATATAACTCAAACCTCTCTCCCAAATGGCAATGCCTCCACACCTTCAAAGCAGAAATAATTACGGCCAATTCTAAATCATGCGTTGGATATCTGACCTCATGCGGTCTAAGCTGTCTAGAAGCGTAGGCAATCACTTTACCCCTTTGCATCAGCACAGCTCCTAGTCTTGTTCCGCACACATCGGTATAAACCACCAAATCCTGATTCCCTTCTGGAACAACCAACATAGGTGCATGGGTCAATAAGTGTTTCAAACTCTAGAATGCTTCCTCACACTTATCAGTCCACACAAACTTCACATCCTTTCTTGTTAGCTTGGTCATCGGTGCTGCTATCCGTGAAAAATCCTTAATGAATCTCCGATAATAACAAGCCAACCCAAGGAAACACTTTATCTCCGTCACTTTCTCGGGTCTCTTCCAACTATTCACTGCTTCAATCTTATTCAAATCTACTGATAACCCTTCCTCTTAGACTACATGACCAAGAAACTTCACTTCTTTCTTCCATAAGTGACACTTCGAAAACTTTGCCTTCAGCTGATGCTACCTCAGCATCTCAAGCACCACTCTAAGATGAACTTCATGCTCTCTTTCATCCTTAGAGTATATCAAGATATCATCTATAAAAACCAATACGAACTTATCCAAGTGCTCTTGGAAAACTCGGTTCATTAAATCCACAAAGAAAGCTGGTGCATTAGTCGGTTAGAACGGCATAACCAATCATTTGTACGACCCATATCTGGTCCTAAACGTCATCAAAGGTATACTATCCTCTGCTACTCTGAGCTGATGGAAACCTATCGCCAAATCCAACTGTGAGAATACCTTGGCTCCACTCAACTGGTCGAACAAATCGTCAATCCTCGGCAATAGATATCGATTCTTTATCGTCCTCTCATTCAACTTACGAAATGGATACATAGCCTTAACGATCCGTCCGGCTTCTTAGCAAACACTATGGCTGCTTCCCAAGGCGAACTACTCGGCCTGATAAAACTCTTGCCTTCTAAATCCACCAATTGCACTTTCAACTCCCTCATCTCTGAAGGGGTCATCCCGCTTGACGGCCTACTCGCTGGTTCTGCTCCCGGAACCAAATCTATTTGAAACTCAATGGCTCGTCTCCGTGGCAATCCTACTACAGGTTCAAACACATCTGCGAATTCTCTAACCACAAAAACTCGACTCGACTCGTCTTCTAATTCCATAACACCCAACAAGACATAAATCTCATCGCAAGAACCTTCTATGGTACAAACTATTCGATCACTACAATTTGGGTGTCTAAGCGATATTTTCCTATCCAGGCAAAATATCCTAGCATCGTACTCACTTAACCAATCCATACCAAGAATGATTATGAATCCCATAAAATCAAACACATGCAAACTGCAAACAGAAGCATAACCGAACAAGTCAAACTCTAACTGGTCACACCTCAACCCTAGAGTTGCGTACCCTCCTATTGGATTCGCAACCCATAAGGAAGTAACTAAATATGTGGGTTCTATGTTAAGCTTATCTATCAAACATCTAGCTATAAAATAATGGGATGCACCAGTATCAAATAGTACGCTAACAGACATACCATGAATCTTAATCGTACCTCCCTAAACTACCTTTCCCTTCTCCTGAGATGTTGGCTTCGAAGTAGCAGGCTTCAATGCATGCACTTTGCCCTTTCCATCCTTAGCGGGCTCCTTGCACTAGCTCTTATAGTGGCATATCTGGTCACAATTAAATCACCTGACATTCTTCCTCCTAGCCACTTCCTTTGCCTTTCCAGCACGACACACATTAGCAAAATGTCCCTTCTTGTCACACTTGAAGCAAACAATCTCAGCCTTTCCCTTCTTAACTGCCCCACCCTTCTGAGCACCTTTCTTAGGAAAGAACTTCCTCTTCTGACCTTACCTGACCTGGACTTCTTTAGCCTTACTCTTCTCTAGAGAATCAAGCAACTCCTCATGCCTTAAGGCCATCTCCACTACAAAATCAGAAGGATCTCTAATATGAGGTAATGTAGCCCTGGCTAACTCAGGCTTTAATCCCCTGATAAACTTCTCGTTCCTCTTTATTACTGTATCAACTGAAGCATACCCATATCTGGCCAACTCCTCGAACCTTCTGGCATACTCCAAAATAGACATCTCTCCTTGCCCTAATTTAGCAAACTTTCTGATCAGAGTTGACTGTGCCATTGCAGACATGAATCTCTCCTGGAACCTTCCCTTGAAATCTTCCCATGTCATAATCTCCTCATCCACCGCCACAGTCACGCTATTCCACCAGAATAAAGCTGCTCCCTGAAGTTATCTAGATGCCAACCTCCTCTTCTGCTCATCATTGAGCCCCAGATCTGAAAAAAATCCTTTCGCAGTGCAACAACCAATTCTCTACCTCGATGACATCCTCCGTTCCAACAAACGGCTTCCCTCCAAGCTTGGTGTAATCTCCACTCAACTTAGCATAATACCAGAACTTCTAGCACCCCTGCTCCTGCAACATTTCCTCCTAACACTCGAGCCGCAACTCCCACTTGCACCATATTCTTGAAAAACTGATACATAGCTTCCATTCCAACTTGCGGGACTTCTGCACCCACATTCTCTGCTTGTGCGTGACCTTGACCTCTTCTCACAGTAGGCATGGCATTCCCATCGGTGCCTTCCCCTCCTGGGTTAACTCTTCCTCTTCTACCTTCCATATCTGTAATCAACACTCATGAGATACAGAAAAATAACCTAACAAAGATAGGAGACTAGAGATAAAATGTATACTTATATATAGCAAATACAAGTATGTTACTATAGCGTTATCCCATACCTCATTCTTACACTAATTCTTTAGGATTATGTTTTAAAAAACCCATTTTTAGTTAAAGTTTTTCATAAACCTATGCTCTGATACCAAGTTGTAACACTCTGTATCTGGAGGCCAAAAGCTAAGCGCTACAGATGCTGCAGTCATCCATAGTATTAACTTCTGGTGACAAAATACGGTAATGATAATGGTATCCATAATATCAGAAGCACTTGAATATGAACAAAATCACAGATTTCAAAAACAACATTTTACTGATTACATTTCAAAACAAATTCATATCCAAGTTACATAATCCCATATCATTTCCCAGGTAAAGATTAATTATAATCATTATAAAAATAAGCCAAGAGCGATATATGACGATGTCCCCTTGGTTGATCAAAGTAATATAGTCATATCTGACTTAATATACACAACGGAATCAAAACAAAATGAAACTGCAAATCCTAATTAGCTATCCGTCAGCCACCTGCTCGTCTTCGAAAGCTTTGTTCACCAAAAGACTAAAACCTGAAAACCTTAACCCTCAGCCTACTCGACTCAATTTTGAGCACCCGAGAGTTTAAGGGGAAAAAAACTTCGAGTCAGACATAAAGCCTGGTGTGAATAATTCTGTTACATCTCAGTTTACTGATATTAAATGAGACCACGCCGCTTAGCGGAACAGGTTTGCCCTCACTAGTATCCTTTTCAAAACATATATTTTGCAAATCCTTTCTTGCAACCAAACTGGTTAATCAAACTGATTATATCAAAATAGCAATATCCTTTATGCGAATAAATGGACTATCTGTCCGTAAAATAGGTAATATGTCAACTATCTATCCACAACAAAATAGCAAGGTCCGTTGTGCTACAAATGGACTATTTGTCCATACAACTGGGCTGACCGCCCGCAAACTGGACTAATTGTCCGAAATTTAGGCCGGCTGCCTGCAAACTGGAATATCTGTCCGAATCATTTTCTTAGGGTTAACTATCCTTTAAATTTTACTTGAAAACCCTTTCAAAATGATTTAGTCCTTCAAATCATACATATGCAAGGAAAATATATCTTTAGCTTTACTATAAACTATTTTTGCTATGATATATATACTTTACTCAAAATAATGTTGATGGATTTTAATGAGGATTAACTATCCTTCCAAAACAAGTTAAACCCTTTTTAACTTGAAAACACTTAGGCTATATTGCCTATTTAATACACTTGAAACCTTTGTTTAAAACCTTTAAACAACCCCTTTCGAAACCATTGAAGGTAACCCCTTCGAAACCATTGAAAGACATTTTCGAAACCATTTAATATTGCCTTTCGAAAATATTGGAAAAACATTTCCTTTCTTTTCTCCGAAAGCTTCAAAATATCAGACATCCTTCTTTAAAACCTTTTAAATATTGCATTTAGAAAACACTGGAAAAATCCTTCCTTTTAACTTTTTCGAAACCCTGGGGAACCACCCCTTTTGAAACCATTCATTAAAACCTTTCGAAACAGTCAAAAATCAATCCTTTCGAAAGCACTTTGGGTTCAATTTAAAACATGTGGAAACCTTTCGAAACCTTCAAAATTTCATTCCTTCGAAACCATTGAAAATCGTCTCGGTCGAAACCATTTGGATTATGCCTTCATGTAGAGCAAAAGGATCAGAAACCCGTTAAAGTCAAAATTATTTGTTTCGAAACCATTTGGGTTTTACTCCAATTATAGAAAAAGGGTCTTAAAAACATTTAAGTCAAAAGCATCTGTTTCAAAACCATTTCCTAAGTAATGAAGTGATGGTGTCGAAACCATTCCTTCAAAAGCATTGGAGAGGCGGCTATATTTTATAAAATAAAAAGAACCCCTTCAAAACTATCTAGATCGAAAGGTAGGAAGCGACAGCTAAAGGTTTCAACTCAGTCGAAAGCAAGCATTTAAAAACAAGGCGCAACCCAATCGAAACCATTCTTTTAAACCATTTCACCATGCTGAAAGCCAACTAAGTCGAAAGCATCTTAGTCGAAAGCAAGCGGGCTCATTTTAATTTAAAACCAAAGCAATGCTTCCACCCCTTCGGAACTCCTTAGTTTTGACCCTATACCTTTCACCCTCTTCCAATTCACTGCGTACCAGTTGCCTGATACCATGTGCATTAGTTTTGACTGTGTCAAAGAGAAGTAATGGAGGTGGAACCTGATGCCGAAAGCTTTGATACAGTGAAAAACTTATTTATTTGTACTTTTAAACTATTCTTTTGTACCTAACCTGCCTAGTTTGTCTAAATCTGATTAATTGCAAGGTTTCTCTCTTCAAAAATGCTGCCGACTTTCCAGATTTAACAATTTAAACATTTTTCAAAAAGCCCCTTCTCCTCCTTTAATTATATAAAACATTTAAGTCCCATACCTTAAATAATTTTATATAACCATTAAAACACTTAGGAAAATTCCAGAAAAATTCTAAAAAATCACATTATATATGTTTTCTAACATATAAAAATTTCAGACCCAAACAACTGATTATTTACCCGTAAATAATTTATAACCCAAAATACCATTTTCTATACTAGAAAATTCATATTAATTCCACGAAAATTCAGAAAAACTTAACATTGAATTCCATCTCCAAAATAATATTCATGATCTTCATAAAAATTCGTTAGGCATTTGGATGTCATTTAATTGGGTTTTCACCTTAAAACATATCATAATTTCAATATGAATAACCATAATTTATCAACAAGTATATATATATATATATATATATATATATATATTCATTCCATCATTCAAAAACTTGGCAAATCATTGCAAAACATTCGGAATTCATCTTAAAACTGAAAACACAATAAAAAATGAGATGTAAACATTATTCACTTTAGCTTTAGAGATTAAGGAGCTTGAGATTTGGATGAATATGATTTGTATTTGCTTTTCCTTTAGATTTTCTAACTCTTCTTCCCCTTTTCCTTCTTAATAGTGGCCGGCCTCTTTTTTTTAAATTTTCAAAATGGAATGAACGCGTATTCTAATACACGGCCAAGGTTTGGAGGATATAGGAATGGCCTCTTTTCTATTTTACCCCTCTTATATTTCATTATATCTCTTTCTTAATTCATTGGCTTAAATGGCACGGCTACACCTTAATTAGAATCAAATAGCAATCCCTAATCAATACATTATTTTATTTTATTTAGCTAATTAAATATTCTAAATAATGTTACCAAAAATCTGGGGTGTTACCGAAGACCAAGTTTTCTTCTTCAAAGATCAAGTCCACAAAATCAAAAGAATTTTTCAAGTTCACTAGAGGAAGACCATAAGATTTTGTAGGATGGAAACACCAGATCCGAGCAAGAAACATGATCAGAAATTGCAGCAGACGATGAATATGAATCAGGAGTCCTGAAGGAGTAGGCTTGCAGCAACAAAGAAAATTTGGGAAAAGAGAGAGAAGAGGAGAGAAACACACGAAGGGTTGAAGATTACAGTAGACGAAAGGGGAAAATGAAAAGAGACAGAATGGCGGTAGAAGAATGTGGAACCCTAGTCCCCATTGATGCAAGCTTTAAACTATTCCTTAGCCGTAGAAAGCTCGCTTCTTAAACTACACTATTTATCTGTTTTAATTTAATGTTAAGTGTTATTCTTTAAATAGTAAACAATTTTATAATAGTTTTAGTTTTATCAGGTGCTAAATTATTTTATAAAGAATATGAATATAAATTGAAGAAGGCATCACAAAAGCATCGCTAAATTTCTTTGGCACTACAAAAGCATAAGTAAATCTCTACTGCTTTTGTGACGGCAGGAAAATAAAAATAAATAAAGGTGGCATCACTATCGCGTCACAAAGGCATAGGTAGTTTCTGTAACGCCCCTCTATTTTAAACGTCAAAAATTAATTACAAATGCCACATATACACTGCAACTAATTTTCAATATTGAAAACAGTGGATTGTTTATATTATTATTTTAAACTTTTCAAAACGATGAAAATAAAAGAAAACCTCGCGGCGGAATCAAACATTAATATAAATATACATTAATTAATAATACAATTATCTTACAACATCGTCACAATAATTTAAATCAGTTAATATTAATGCATTAACAATAAAACAATGGAATAAAAGAATATACCAATCAGCTATCCATGACACGGTCTGTATCCACTTTCCATTCCGTCTTTTGCTCCTTTATGCAGCTTCACACATGTACAGATATATGAAATAAAAAGGAAAAAGTTTCAACTATATTTGGACTGCGCCTAACCATATACACCGTAGCCTAACCTAAGGGATCTAGTGGCTATTGCATAGAAAAGACAACCTACGTACCCCTTTTAGAGGATCAAACAGACATAGTTATATTTCCTGCTCTTCTCGTGCATCCAAATTGTCGTTAGCACATAATAACCATAGTATCCATGCAACAATCGCAACCAATGCAATCAAAACAACTACTACAATCAACACAATCAATGCAACTACTACAACCAACGCAATCAGTGCAACTACTACAACCTAGGTAATCAATGCAACTACTACAACCTATGCAATCAATGCAAGCAGGAAACACTACTCCTATTAAATCGTTTCAATTAATCATCATAAATATGGGATAACAACAATAATAACACTCTTAGTCATCAAATATTACAATCATTTGACAACACACAATGTTAACCCTAAACATCAAATAAGCCAATTACATCATGCATATACTTACATATACTAATTATTAACCATTAGTAATACACATTCAATGTTGATATAAATCAATCAAATGTGTACTAAACGACCATATTATAACACAAATACCAATCATTATACAATATTATTATTCATAAAATCTTATTTTATTAAATAATAATAATAAACTTCTCTATCTTAGTTTAAAATTTTATTTTCCATTATTACTATGAATTTTCAATTCATAATTAATAACTTTATCGGATTTCTTCCATTAATTTCATTTGATTCGTTTAATGACTATTATTTATAAACATAAAAAAATATAAATAATTATGTCTATCATTTATTTGTCTAATCTTCTTATTATTATTCATTTTATTTCAATTAATTATTTCCAATTCGAATCAATAGTTAACTATAATTAAACACCCGAAGATGCTATAGTTAACGGTAAACTACAAAATCAAGGCATAAGGTATATAGATAACTACAACATCAAACAATCACCAATATATCACAACACATACTAATAATTATAACTTATGATCAATATATATCTATTTTTTAATTAAATATTCAGTTAATTAAATTAAATAAACCATACCAACGCACTTTCCAACAGTTTTCAAACTTAGCAAAACTAGTGTCAAAACGTCCGAAATTTCGTCACGGGTCCAATGGAAGAAACCATGCGTAAATCGAAGTCTATATGCAAAAGATATCGTGATTATAGTAAATTTACATTTAAATAATAAAATTAATAAAACATAATGGCACAATTGTAATAATTACCACCTTCATATTTCACGTTGCCAGCCACATCGGCCAACCAACCCCCGAAAATCATCACTTTGATCGAGAAATTTGACCAACTCCGACCACCATTTACCTCATCATCACATGCCTAAACTCGTGCCAGCATCCTCTCTCCAACTGTCACCCCCATGCCATTCCCAACCACCGGATCCGCCACCCGCCGTCACGAAAAACATGGCTTCCAAGGGAAATTTCAATCGATTCATCGAGCAATTAAACCACCGACCAACGGCGTTTGACTCCTATCATCGACCTCTACAATCCTGCATCTTTAATTTCACAAATTGGCTCATGGATCAAAAAGCCCCAATTGGAACCCGAATTTCATATTTCCTGATTTTGACCATCGATTTTGTCGCCTTGAGCAAATTTTCGAAAAATGAACACTAATCGTTGACTCGGTTCGTCAAGAGGTTCGTGGTGATGTATAATTCGATAGGTTTTGACATTTTGATTTTTAAAACAATATGTAATTAGAGATAATCATCTGCCATTAGCAGGTGATTAGAAAATTTTCGGATTAGGGAAGAAAATTGAAGGTAGAGCTGATGGCTAGGGTTCCGTAGCCTACCCTAAATAGTCGTTAGCTTGGGTTATAGGTTGTTTATCTAGTTTGGTCCAAAATAGCTACGCACGTTATTTAAAACGCTATAAATTCTCTTTTTCGCAAACCGAACCTCTAAATTCATCAAAACTATTTATCGAACTGATCGTATAGGAAAGACTTTCGCAAGGGTTATAAACATGATACCCAATTGACCATTTTATTAAAAATTCACTTTTAATTACTTTAATATTCTGTAGTGTCAAATTTGTGGGCCGTTACATTCTCCTCCCTTAATGAATTGCACCCTCGCAATTTCTCAAATACAACCATAAACCAAATCAATAAAGTCATTTCATAGGTTTAATCACAAAATACGAGGAAGTATATTAATCAAAATCAACCATCTTTAATTGTAGTACACGACATTCGCATAACACAATCAATCATGGCTCGCAAAAATTAATTCACAATAATGAATTCAACACACATATTATAGTAATACCTATAATTCCTCAATCATGAATCCAAACTATAATATATAAAAATAACACTCCATCAATAAAGGGTGAAACAAACTCAACTATAGATCAATCTCCATACACAAGTTACAACATGCATCTCAGCAATCAAAACTCAATCAACCCTAGCAGAAACACATAATAAAATTTAGGTTGGTCTAAACATACACGCATAATAAGAATATACATAAATCGATAATCAACATCGCTTATTCAAGTAAAGCATGCACATACCCCAAAAATGATAATCATTAGATCATCATACCAACAAATAACTCATGTGTGCTAATCCTACACTGATTACACTTCCACCATAATATGTATATCTTTCAAACATATCGATGAACTTCCTCATAGTCTCATCCATAACAATCGGTGTACCATCTCATGCCTATACCTTCCAAAATAATAGTTGTGCCAACTTATGGCTACCTCCTTAAAATAATGTTGCACTTGCATCAATTCTCGATCTCCCGGTTACTCACTTATAGTAGGGAAATATAAACCATCACTAAAGTGAATTAGACCATCACCAAGTCTTCACATTATATTAGCTATTACCAAGGTGTCACCTTACCACGCATCATTATCGAAGTCTCACTTCACCACATCCTCACCAAAGCCTCACTTCTTCAAGTTCATTACCGAAGTCTCACTTTGCCATGATGAATTCCAGAGTCTCACTCCATTTTGACTTTCTCAAAGTCTCCATTCACCACGACCTCCTCAAAGCATCCTCGAACTCTCACTTTGCTATGATCATTTCTGGAGCCTCACCCCATTATGATTATTTCTGGAGTCTCAATCCAGTATGACTTTCTCAAATGGCTCCTTTATCATGACCTTCTCAAGGTCTTTTGGATACATGATAACTCACTCTATGACCTCTCAGGCCGGCGACATGTCATTCCGCAATTGAATCTGGAATTATTTCCGAGTATCTGTCCCACAAGTATTGTCCTCTCAAGACAAGCCATACTGTCTCACGGTCGAGGATACACAGGTGAGAGTCCTAACATACTCATGCCCCTAGGCAAAACCATCCTATGCTGAGTTAACAATGATCTCTTCAACATCCAAATTGATCCATAACATCTCATGCCTCTCTGCATCGCTTCACCTTGTCGAACGTTCTTCTTCGGCCTACTCTACTCTTATACATTCACTTCCCACTACTTGATCAAACATGTCAGATCGTCGATTCGTCCAAGTTTAGAACACTTCACTTGGCTCTTAGGATTTCCTTGCACTTCATTCACCTTTTTACCTATGCATGCCCTCAAGTCAACTAGAGAAAATCTCACATCATCCACCATGACCAATCCAAGTTTATCCTTTATCATCTCATTAGTTTTCCCAATGCACATCCCTCGAAAAGTTAACGTTGGGTAACTAGCTCATCATAAGAGTATTAACACTAACAAGCATTTATCCTACCATACAATGTACATAATCATAACAAGGCAAACAATAAGAAATCAACAATTAAGCCGATTGAAACAAAATAAACAATCAACAAAAATATTATGTAAGCAAAATAATTAACTCAAAACTGCATAAACGTAACTAATGAACAACCATTATCAAACAAGTAAACAATAATAATACAATACAAATAGAAAATAATACAATACAAATAGAATACTTTAATTTAAACAATCATGCAATAGATCATAAAACAAATGTAGTAAGAAGAAAGTCAAATTAACAGAATTATGTCAATGAGCAACAAAACAACATACTAATTCAACTAAAACGAACAAACACTATTAAGTAAAATATCCCAACCCCATACACCAAAATGGGTTTTGCACCAACTTAAAATTCACATTACCAGGCAATCCACATCTCATGTCACACAGCCTAGTCTTAAAATCTTCAAATTGAGTTTTTTTTTTCCAAATAAAATACACCTCCAGAATTTTACTCAGACTAAATATTTTACTTCTTTGCTTTCCAAAAATCTACTTTTGATTCAAATTATTTACATCGTTGTAAACTATTTTTCCAAAATTATTTTCTTAATATATTTAGCAATATTTTACGATACACCTTTCTTTTTCAAAAAGAGAAACACCTTCACATATATTCTTAATAAAACATTCTCTTTTAAAAATTGGATACTCTCCAAATCAAAATCCTTTTGAAAAACTAGATTTCTTTTCAAACACCGTTTATCAAAAATGTTATTTACATAAAAATAATTACAACCAAATTTTACTTCTACACAAAATCTTTTCAAACTTCATGGATGTTCTTTTAAACAAAACAAAAATAAAAATGTTCCTCTTACTCTTTACTCAAAAAGAAATTTTAACAAAGATACTTTCAATTATTTTCTCAATCAAAATACCTTCTCAATAAAAATGTTCTAATATCTTTTTATCAAAATATCTTTTTTCATAAATATCCTTCAACAAGTTTTCATCTAAGTCAAATATTTATTTTCATTTGTTTAAAATTTTAGCAAATTCTTTTAAGTCCAAAATATAAAAAAATTCATAAATAAAATACCTTTCAAAAATCCAAAATGTATATATTTTTTTAATATAACTTCTCAAGTTAAATTCTCATAAAAATAGAACAACTCTTTAAAGTTAGGTTCTAATGTCAATGGTGTGCCACTTGGCTTAAAACCAGCACTTAATCCATCCTAAAAGAGCTCATCCTACCCCGCTCCTATGATATTTATTTCTCATACAAAGGTCATTATAAATAACTAACATCTTAGTAGGCCTGACCCTGTAGAACTTGAGGCCATATGCCAATTTTTTATTTTGGTATAATAGCATAATGAAAAATGGTAATGAACAAGTAAAAAATTTGGATGCAACTTCTATGATGCTAAGACAAGACTAGAACCTAGGATTTCAACGTGAACAATCATGACCTTTACCGTTGTGCTACACATGCTATTTAATTTTGAAGCATGACATCTTTTATATATACAAGAATCTGAAATTTGAGGCCCTCTCCAGGTCTAGGGCCCTAGGCCATTGGCCTATTCCTAGGGCCGGGTCTGTATCTTAGGATGGTGTAATGGTGGTTATGCACACAACTCATATGCACAAAACATAAAACAGCAATACGAATGCTCTCTCGTTCTATATTTTTAATCCAACCAAAAGTGTGAATTAACCTACCTTAAATTGTTAAGTCTACCTAAGGCTCAAGGAGTCGCTAAACCTAAACTCTGATACAAAGTGTAACACCCCTCTATTTTTAATGTCATAATTCAATTATAAACGTCACAAAATACATAGCAATTAATTTCCAATATTAAAATCGGTGGATCGTTCATATTATAATTTTAAAACTTTCAAAACTACGAAAATAAAAGAAAACCACACAACGAAATCAAACATCAATATAAATATACATTAACTTAATAACACAATTATCTTACAACATCGTCAATGATTTACATCTCAATACTTCAGTTAACATTAACAATAAAACAGTGAAATAAAAGAATATACCAATCAACTATCCACGATATAGTCTGCTTCCACTTTTCATTCCTCTTCTGCTCCTACCTACAGCTTTACACTTGTATAGATATATCAAATAAGAAGGAAAAAGGTTTCAACTATGTTTGAACCACGTCTAACCGTATACACCACAATCCAACCTAAAACGGTGGCTATTGCATAGGAATAGACTGCCTACATACTCCTTTTGGGGATCAAACCCATGTAGTTCTATTTGTTTTCTTGTCTTCCATCCAAATAGTCGTTAGGACATAACAACCATAGTATCTACGCAACAATCACAACCAATGCAACCAATGCAATAATTGAACCCAACACAATCAATGCAACTACTACAGCCAACGCAATCAATGCAACTACTACAACAAACACAATCAATGCAACCACTACAACCAACGCAATTAATGCAAGCAGGAAATACTACTCCTACTAAACTGTTACAATCGATCATCATAAATATGTGATCATAACAATAGTAGCATACTTAGCCATTAAATATTACAATCATTTAACAACACTTAACGTCAACCCCAAACATCAAATAAGCAAATCACAACTTGCATATACTCATGTATATGAATTATCAACCATCGGTAATACACATTCAATGTAGGTATAATCAATTAAATGTGTACTAAACCACTATATCATTAACACAAACACTAACAATAAAACCATATTATTATTTATAAAATCTCATTTTATTAAATAATAATAATAAACTTCCCAATCTTAGTTTAAAAATATATTTTCCGTTATTATTTATGAATTTTTCTAGAAATTCATAAATAATAACTTTATCAAATTTCTTTCATTAATTTCATTTAACAACTGTTATTTATAAACATCGAAAATTGTAAATAATTACGTCCATCATTTATTTATCTAACATTTTTCTTCTTATTTATTTTGTCCCAATGAATTATTTTTCAATTTAAATCAATAATTAATTATAATTAAACACCCAAAGATTCTACAATCAACAGTAAACTACCCCATTCAAGGCACGACATATACAAATAGCCACAATATCAAACAATCGCCAATATATCACAACACATACAAATAAATATAATTTACCATCAATAGATATCTATTTTTAATTAAAAATTCAATGAATTGAATTAAATAAATCATACCAAAGCGCTTTCTCAACTATCTCCAAACTCAGCAAAATGGGTGTCAAAACATTCGAAATTTCCTCACGAGTCCAATAGAAGAAACCACACATGAATCAGAGTTCGTATGCAAAAAATATCGCGAATAAAGTCAACTAATGTTTAAATAATAAAATTAATAAAACATAAAGAAACAATCATAATAGTTGTCACCTTTATATTTCATATTGCCACCCACGTCCGAACCCAAGCCACCGTCGAAAATTGCCACTTTGACCGAGAAATTTGGCCAACTCTGACCACCGTTTGCCTCACCGTCACCTGCCCTAAATTCACGCCAACGTCCTCTCTCCGATCGTCACCCCCGTGCCATCCACGACCACCGATTTGCCATCCACCGTCATGAAAATCGTGGCTTTCAAGGGAAATTCCGATCGATTTGTTGAGCAATTGATTCTCTAACCGCCAACGTTTGACTCCTAACATTGAGCTCTACAATCCTGCATCTTCAGTTTCACAAATTGGCGCACGGATCAGAAAGCCCCAATTGGAACCCAAATTTCATATTTTCTGATTTTGACGTCGATCTTGGTTGCCCTGGAGCACTGTTTCAACAAACAAACACCACTCGTCGACTCGGTTCGTCGAGAGCTTCTCGATGATATATGTAATTCGATAGGGTTTGAAAACTTTGATTTTTAAATCATTTGTAACTAGAGATAATCATGTGCCCATTAGTAGGTGAATATAAGAGAAATTTCAGGATTAGGCAAGAAAACTAATCATAGAGGTGACGATGGCTAGGGTTCCTTACCCTTCCTTATATAGTCCTCACGTTGGATTATGTGTTGTTTATCCGATTTAGTCTGAAACAGCTACATGTGTTATTTAAACGCCGTAATGCCTCTATCACGCAAACCGTAATCAAAACTATAGATCAAACTGATCGTCTTGGAAAGACTTTCGCGGCGGTTATAAACACGATATCCAATTCATCTTTTATTAAAAATTCACTTTTATTTACTTTAATATTATGTAGTGTCAAACTTACAAATCGTTACAATTTCCTACGCCTTTATGGCACAATAAAAATTACTTATAAATTGAGTAAGGCATCACAAAAACATTGCTAAATTTCAACGACGTCACAAATGCGTATGGATTTGTGGCACCAAAAAAATTTAAAAAAATAGGACGTCACAAAGGCGTCATTAAATTTCAACAACGTCACAAAAGCATAGGTAAATCTCTACGGCCTTTTAGCGCCAAAAGAGTTAGAAAAATAAACCGAAGACGGCATCACGATGGCATTGAAAAATTGTAAATAATTTTTAGCACATTTGCGACGCCAGTTTGAGTACATTGTAATATTCATGGCATCATCAAGGCATAGATAATTAATGATGCCCGATGTCTTACTAATGTAATTAAATTTGGCAGCGCTGCGCCATGCCGAACCACTATGATGCCTTACCGACGAAATTAAATTAAGCTGCAATTAACATAATGCTGCTACAAAATTACATTATAAGTAGAAATTTACATAACTATTTTTTCTCAAATATACATACATACATACATACATACACACACACATATACATACATATGTGTGTGTGTATCTATGACACTAGATGGTACATTTATCATTGTTATTTCATTCTTTCCCAATTTGAAGCTATTTCTCCTTAACCATCATCACCACATCATCTTCAAACAATAGCCGACCTCTTCATTGTCATCGACAGTGCACTCCAACCTCAAAAATGTCATCGTCGTCCAATTTTAAAACCCTAGCCAACCTCTTTTAATCCATCCCCACCTTCGTTGCAGCTATCATCCATCTCCAAACTTGGATCGATGTTCTCTCCATTAGCCGACGATATGGGCTGAAGCCCCAATTTTTTATCGACACCGTCGTGCTCTCCTATTGTACACTCTAATTTTGTCCTTGTGACAAAGAAATAAATGTGATGTTTCTATGGTCAAAAAACATCAAGTTTGCCCTTAAAACAATTTTCCTAATATATAATCCACAATAGTCATAGCAACATTAAATCAATGCATAGAAGCAACGGTAGATATGACAGCTTAGACATAAACGATGTTAAATGTGTTTTAACCATGTTTATCCACCATTGTAAAAGTATTTTCTTTTTGCAGTGTCCGTTGCGGGACACAAAATCGTTATTTTTGATTTTGCAGTTCGGATCAACAACTAATTGAGGTAACCATGGTAGTGAAAGAAGAAATTATTTAGATAGAAGAAAAATAAAATAAAAGGATGATCCAAATATGGAATAAGGGTTCAAATTGATCAAGAAGAATTACAAAAATGTTGGTATGCTGAAATGTATGCTGGCTCCGCCACTGAGAGCATAGGTTTGAAAGTTGAGGAATAGCAGCGATCCAACTTAGCATTCAAACAATCCAAACATAGCTTTAACTGTTTAAACAAACTACAAGCATATGTTTCCACCATAAAATAAGGTAGCTAGATTCCAACTTACGTCCATTTTGGTGAACCGTATAATTGGAAGAAGGAATCAAAACATACATATAACCGGTTGTTCATAATTCATAAACTCTACTTTCAATGTTCAACTTGCTATTTTGGATTTTACCCTGTTTTAAACACTGAAACCAAGCCTGTTCTTTTCCATCTTAATCCACGACATTAGCTCGCCAATTGTAACAAAAAATTACGTTAACCATACATTATATCATTATTTTAAAAAAAATACATACATCATATTTTAATCTCCACATGATTGAATGTTTCCCTTCTCTCAAAATTTGGGTGTTGAAAATGTTCTCGGTATATTTAAAAAAAATGTAGAGAAACCGTAGAAGCATCCATATATAATTGTCCCACTTCTTCAACTTTCAACACCAAAACCTCACGATATTAAACTCAAATTTCAATGGAGATAGAATCACAAAAAGAAGAAGAAAGTGAAACAGTACATGAAACTCCGAAGAAGAAAGGCAAAGGTCTGCTGATTCTAAACATAATAATACTATCTGTAGGTGCCTGTGGCTCACCTCTCATCCTTCGCTTCTACTTCTTAAAGGGAGGCTCGAGCATATGGCTCACCAGCTGCCTTCAAACAGCAGGCTTTCCCTTCGTCCTAATTCCCATATTCATTTCCTACTTCAACAGCAAACCAACTTCAAAACCATATCTTATAACTTTCCCCGTACTCGTATATTGTACACTTCTTGGTATTTCATTCGGGTTGGATGATTTTCTCTATGCATATGGCATAGCATACTTGCCTGTCTCCACATCATCTCTTTTGGTCGCGACCCAACTTGTATTCACTGCATTGTTTGCCTTCTTCTTGGTGAAGCAAAAATTCAGTGCATATTCCATAAATGCAATAGCATTGCTTAGTATGGGTGCAGTTGTACTGGGTATTACTTCTGACGGTGATAGGCCAAAAGGAGAGAGTGAAAGGAAATATTACGTAGGATTTGCAATGATGATTTTAGCTACTTCTTTGTATGGTTTATTACTGCCATTAGTGGAGTTGATGTATGCAAAGGTGAAAGAAGGAGTGATGTGTTATCGGTTGGTTATGGAAGTACAGTTTGTTCTTGGTTTTTTCGCTACTGCATTCTGTGTTGTCGGAATGTTTGTGAACCGTGATTTTCAGGTTAGTTTTACAAATTATTTTATGCTGTTAAAAATATGTGAATTATGCCATTATAGTTGTTGGCTGAAATGCAGAATATAGGACGTGAAGCAAAAGCGTTCGAAAAGGGGGAATCGAGTTACTACATGGTTCTCGTTGGGATTGCTATATCGACTGAGTTTTTCTATCTGGGAACTGTAGGTGTGATCCACTATGCTTCAGCTTTAGTTGCAGGAATCGTTTTTGCAGTTCTTATTCCGGTAACTGAAGTTCTTGCTGTGATCTTCTTTCATGAGAAGTTTGATAGTGGGAAGGGTGTTGCTCTTGCGCTGTCTGTATGGGGATTTGTTTCTTATTTCTATGGTGAGTTTAAAGCTGACAAAAAGAAGAAGAAGAAGTCGATTGTTTTAAAGGAGACCAGTGTCATAGGTATTACAAATTAATTAGTATAGATGCATTGTATGTTTTCATATTAGCTCTGTTCAGTTCATTGATGGGTTGCATTTTCTTAGCCGCAATATAACATAGCAAGACATCCATAAACAAATTCCAAAAACAGAGAAAAATTATATCTCAGACCAGTTTAGGTTTCTATCAACTTCTCTTCAAGAACAACTCTTTCTTTTTCCCTGTCCTTGTTATGCAAATACTCCCCATAACTGTAAGAAGCCAAACCCCATAAAGCAAGAGCAAGCGAAATCCCCTTCTCGCTAGTGAACTTCTCATGGTAAAACACAACACCCAGTACTTCAGTTATCGGTATACACACAGCAGTAATAACAGCAGAAAGTAAAGTATCCGCAGTAAAAATAACCCCAACAATGCCTAAGTAGAAGCATTGCCAAAGCGCTGCAGTAGCTACAAGAACAATGCAGTACTTTGTTTTGCCTAGTTCATAATGTTCTGCCTCGTTCGGTATGGCCTGCAACAAAAAACACGCATAAAGATCTATATAAAGAACATCATTTATTTTTTCCAGTTATAATCAACTACAACCGTACCTGGATGTCCTTACTAAGAATCATGCCAACAAAAGAAAACAAAGTCGCGAAAAAACCCATAATCATCTGCATCTCCATCACCAATCTGTAACTCACATTCTTAACCTTTGCTTTTATGTAAGTCAATTCGATCAAAGGCAGAACCAAACCATACAACAAAGCTGCTCCTACAGTCAAAGCAAAGCCAAGATAATACTGTCTTTTTGTCACTCCATTAGGTCTATCAGAACTCGCATGAGTTCCCAATATAACTGCTCCCACAGTCAATAGACCAATGGCGTTTATGGAGAAAGGAGTGAACTTTTGCTTTACTATTAAAAAGGCGAAGAAAGCAGTGAAGGCTAAATGCGTTGACAGTAGCAAAACAGAAGTTGAAACTGGAAGAAAAGACAGGCCGTAAGCGTATAAGAAATCGTCTATGCCCGTTAAAAGGCCAAGGAATGCACAAGCATAGAATATTTTAGGGGTAGTGAGTATGAATTTTGCATCGGGGGATTTGCGTAGGGTGGAAAAGAAGGAGATGGAGAGAGGTATGATGATTAAAGGGAAGGCGGAAGTTTCTAGAAGACTGGATAGCCATTTGAGGTGTCCTCCGTGTAGGAAGTATAGGCGTGACACTAAGGAGCCACCGATGTAGCCTATGGACATCAACAGGGAGTTGATTGCGATGAGAGTACAGTTCAACCTTGAACTCATTATTTCCTCTCTTTTTAGCTGTTTATTAAGGAATGGTTTGGGATAAAAAGATGAAGCGAGGATGCGTACAAAATTGTGGGAATGTGATTCGACAAGCAGAGGAGGGACCGGTTTATGGTATGTCGTTTTCTTGAAGGATAAAAGACAAAGACAAGGGCATTTTCAGAGGTAGAGAAAGTCCAAATTGCTTCAGTCATGATGGTTACGTTCCCTCCGGTAAGAACAGAGAGAAATGATTCAATAATTTAGGGGAACATCAACTATCAACGTATATTACCTAGTACAACCACACAACGATGGAAAACCGATCGTTCGGTTATATAATTTCGGAAAACAATATTTATTACAATTTTTAATTTTAAGTAAACATCAGCGGATAACATGTTGGAAAAAATCTACGAATTTAGGAATTGAATTTGAAATTTAAAAATATGAAAATATGAATTTTAGTTTTGAAATATTGAAATTCAAATTTTGACGTTTGGTTAGAAAGTCAAAATTAAAGATTTAACTTTTAACTTACAAAATATTAAAATCAAATTTCAAATTTGGAACTTGAATTTTAAAAATTAAGTTTAAAAGAATTGAATTTTGAATCAACTAATTTTTAATTTGAAACTGAATTTGAGAAACCTTATTTGAAAATTTGATTTATTATGATAATTTGAATTTTAAAATAAGTGCAATGTTCAATTGGCAAACCATTCTTCAAAAATGTGAAAACTTTATATGGAATTTGAAATTTTGTTTTCAGATTTTAAAACTTTGAATTTGAAATTTTGAATTTTTCATTTGAAACTATTAAATACGAAATTTTGGATTGAATTTTTTCTATGAATTCAATTTTTTTTATTTTGGTTTTAGATACAAATGTTTGCATTTCAAATTCAAAATTTTACACATTTCCAAATTCTGAATTTGAAGTATGATTTTGAAATATGTACGTATGAAAATTTAAAATTTTATGAAAAAAGTTAAAACTTTTCGAAAAGAAAACCAGTCGTCATTTAAATATGAGACAAAGTATAAAAAAATAATTTAAATTTAAAATACTTGTAGTAAATAATATTGGAGAGATTTATGGAGACAGACAATATTTTAAATGTTTCTTATTTTTTTGGTTTCACATAATTTGATTTTGCATCGCAGTAGACAAACCAACTGTTACTCTATGGTAGACAAACATTTTTGACGATCGGTTTGGTTAACACACACAAGTATACATAAGGCTACTTAGTCCTATGGAAGAGTGTTATTATCACTTCAATCTCTACAAGCTGCTGGAGATCAAATCTCATTCCCAAAATATTGCCTACATGTTCCTGTTACAGCACTATCATCCACTAATTAATCTATTGAATCAATTAATATAAATAGTTAAAGGATAGAATGCATTGCAAAACCTGATGCATGCATCAAACAATAAATTGGGATCATATTCTAATATATTAGAATCTAATTACATACAAACCAAGGTTCGAGAACTCGGATTTCGTCTCGGTTTTGGTCTTTTTAAATTTTGTTAGTTTCGGTCGGTTTCAAAAATTTCGCTTGTTTCGGTTTTTGTTTCGATTTCGGTCCTAATATCGAAGATTTGCATTTGTAATAGAAAAGTAACTATAAACGATGTAAATTCATATAAAAATATAGTATACAACAAAATAATAATGATACACACAACACTACTACGTCCAAAAAATATTTACCGAAGCTACATATGGATTGTTTTCATAATTTCCTTCATCGTCTTGTGTTGTATAATACGATGAATAACCATATTGCATTTGTCCTGAACCCATAAATGTCGCCGTCATATTATCAAAAAACGATGGTTCGTCATTTTGTGTTGAATACGTAGCTTGACTGTTTTGATCACTCGAGATATCACTATATGTTTCGTTTGTTCCATAATATGAGTTACCACTCGTATAGTCAGAAGTAGAATGTCTATAGGTTGGTGGATCATTTGAAGCATATGGATTATGAGCATAATAATGTTGATGTTCGTATTCAACATTTAAATCACTGTCTCTTCAGTTAGGATTGTTGCTCGCACCCCTTCTTTTTGAATATGTTTGTGTTGGTCTATATAATGCACCATCATCACTAGAACCAATACCATAATTACGAGTTAAACCCACACCACTTCCACCAGCATTACCATGATCATCATTTAAGGAACTACTACTATTTTCTTTGCTTTGACTTATTGTTGCTCGTGCAGGTATATACCATCAACCGCAGCGACTGCATCATTCAGTGTACTGGTCATTCAAGGCTCGTCGTCCAACAAGGGTGGTTCAACTTCAGTAGTCCATTCTGCTAATGGATCCTCTTCATGAAGTATATAGTCCAGATCGATCAACTGATTTTCAGTATCGCGGTGTCTTGAATGTTTTGCTCTTAATCTCATGTTGTAATGCACATATACTAATTTTTCTAGATTTTTCACTTTTATTCTATTGCGTAATTTTATATGGATCATTGAAAATGTAGTCCAGTTTCTCTCGTAGTTTGAAGAGGAAACTATTTGACTTAAAATGGATATTGCTAAACGTGTTAAATTTGGAGCATCCTCTCTTTCAATTATTGACCACCATTGAGCAGGAAAACATGTCTTTACGGCTGCGTATGCTTTTGCAGAACCAAATGCACCAATTTTCATTCTATATTTTTCTACTTGTGATGTTAAGTTAAATATTTAATATGTCTTAATCGTTAAATGTTTAACGTAATTATTATATATGTTAGTTTTACCTCTTTTCCAATTTCAATTTTTGTTACAATGTCTGGCACCATTCTTTCAACGACGTTGTTAAATCTGTTTAATACTTCTCCATCGTTTGTTGCATCCCCATATTGAATGATGAGATTAAGAAAATAACCTATATAGGAAAGATTTAAAGTATTATTGAAATGTTATATATTTCATTATTTGTATGACGATAAGATAAAACAAATTACCTGCGGCGTGAAGAGGTCGATGTAACTGTCTTTCCCATCTTTTGTCTATTATATCCCACCATTTTTGGCATTGCCTTCCACCAACATTTTTTCTAATCGATTCTTTTGCTCGATCTATTGCTTCATAAAGATATCACATATCTGCTTTATCATCACTATCGACCATTCGTAAAACTTTCACCAATGGCTCTAAAACAAGGATGACGGAAGCAGCACCAGTCCAAAAAGCGGTGTTGTAAATTAGTGTAGAGACAATATTTGTTGTTCTTTTGTCTTTAGTATTGAGTCTGGGAACTCTTGATGTCCACTCTTTCGAAGCAATCATCCTTCTTAGGTCATCTTTATGTTTATGAATAGAGTCTAGTGCGATGAAATGGGTTGCAAACCGTGTTACCGCCGGTCTAATCAATTCTTTATTATTGGTCCCTTTCCTCGTGATGGAAAGTAACCAACCATGATTGTATATAAATGTTGTTATTAACTGGCAGTTTGTGATGACGGTTGTTACCTCTGGCCTTTGGATCTTCCAAAATCAAATCAATGTAATGTGCTGCACATAGTGTCCAATATAAATGCCTTCTTTTTTGCATCAATAATTGACCGACAGCTTTGTAGTTTGCTCCGTTATCTGTAACAACTTACACTATTATATTTTCACCAATCGTTTCAACGACATCATCCATTAATCCACAAATATATTATCCACTTTGGAATTCATTCGTGGCATCCACGGATTTAATAAATACCATTCCATGGGTAGAGTACACGAGAAAATTTATTATTTTTCGTCGATTCTGTGTACTCCAGTCATCACACATTAATGTGCAACCATATTCATCATAGAAATTGTGCAATGTTTTAATATATTGTCCAATTTCTTCTATTTCAATTTCAACATACGAGTGTGATATTTCATATGCAGTTGGTGGATCAATTCCACGTCCGCATTCTACAATCGCGTCAACCATTGTTGTATAATATGGACTATTAGCAACGTTATGTGGAATATGGTTGAAAAAAAAGAACTTAGAAAATGCCAGACCTATATATTTTTTGGCATCTTTAATACCTTTCATTGCAGATTTAATAGAAGGTTAAGTTCTACCTCATCGTTTTTGCATATATGAGTCGATTCGTCCAGCAGCATGAGTGCCAAAATCACCATCTACTCCAGTAGATTTTCCAACAGTATGAGATCCGTGCAATGGTTGACTTGAACCACCCGATCGTCCAACAGTATGAGATCTATGCGACTCTTCGTTTCTAAATACATTCTGCTTTACTGCATGACACGTTGAAGTTCATCATCTTCATTTTCATTGTCCGATTGTTGTTGTGGTCTGCTCATTAATTTCTCTTGTAAACGTTGCTTGTCTAGCTTTCCTTTGTTTCGTTCATTTCTCTTCTGAATAATATGTGATTGTATAAGTTGTTTAACTTCTTTAGGGACAATTAAACATGCTGATATGTCGCCGCACACTTCCGTCAGATGTTCTTTCAAACGTGTCACACCACCGCCATTAATTATTTTATTGCAAAAGTTACATTTCATTTTCCGATGATTGTCATCGAGCGCAATACCATAATTCCAACCAATTTCAGTTGGATTTGCCATAGTGTACCTGAAATTATAATTTAACAAAAGTTAGCAAACAAATTAATAGTTCAAATGTCAATGTATTCAAATCAGAGTATATAGTATGCAAGGTCAGGTCAGTTCAAATGTCTCTAGTTAACTATATATGTAAGAATAGATTCATTGTTTAACATAGTACCATATTCAAAAAAAAAATTGAATATATTTTAGTTCCATATTCAAAAACAAAACAAAAAACCACCAAACTTGTTCAGCCCAAAGCCCACAAGCAACACACAATCCAATTAAATAATGAAAACTAAACATGAAGGACTATATACTAAAAGCAAACAATTCTTAAAAGTGTATTAAATAGTGTATTTGATAAAATAAGACCTAACATATAATTAACGATTTTCATATAAATAATCCACGAGTATATCAATTTAAAAAATACATCACAAACAATAACCAATACCCGATAAAATTCAATCCACGATAATTTGGATCAAATCTGATTTATGTATCAAGCAGATTAGATGCGCATCAAAAATTTAATATTCAACTATAAATTGGATCAGATCAACTATTGTCTAAATTAATTGGATCTAATCCGTTGTGCATCCCTGGTTATCAAAATTACAATAGCCAAATTAACTTTCATAAGTCAAGCCGGAAAAAAATTGCAAAGTAAATCACGGCATCTAGTTAACTAAATATGTTGACAAATTACAGTCCAAAACCCCAAAAGCCTCTCGTATTTTTTATTCACGGCATCATTAATTCAGCAACCAAAAAAAACGAACGCAGAATGAAAAAAGAAAAAACTTACTACTCCTCGACTTCGACTTCGTCCGCTCCTCGACTTCGTCCGCTCCTCGACTTCGACTCTCCTCGACTTCGCCTTCTCCTTCTCCTCGACTTCGCCTCCGCCTTCTCCTTCTCCTCAAATTCGCCTTCTCCTCGACTTCGCCTTCGCCGCCTTCGACAGTGAAGAGAATTAGAGAAAGGTTTCAAACAAGGTAGTGTTTTTATTATTTCTTACACGGTTTCGACTTAACTTATACATGCAAAATCGAATCTTCACTGTGTAATCACGTTATTTCTATTGTTGATCGAACGTGCTTGCTTTTGCTTTTGCTCTTGTTCCTGTTTTTCAATCTCGTGCTTGCTTTTGATTTTGCTTTTGTTTTTCAACCCGTGCTTGCTTTAATTTAGGGTTACGTGTTTTTTTGAACAGGCGATGGCCGAAACCGAAATTAGGGTTTAATTTCGGTTCGCCGTTTGCCGAAAACGATACGAGATAACCGAGATTTCGCTGTTTCGAACGATACCTCATAACATGATACAAACTAAGCTTAGAGTACTAATTTCATAGAATACAAGTCTGAGTTTAGAGCTTTTAGACATAGGTTGTATGTGCAAATATAACGGTACAACAAAGAAACATTTCATTTACAAAAGATATTACTTTCCAGACACTTTCATTATTGCTTCATCAGTGATGCTTAAAATCAAAGTCGTTCTGGACTTTATTATCTTCCATGCATTGCAATAAAAAATGGATTGTCTGAGAGGTTTATGTGCTTCCATTCTATTTGCAGGATCATATTTCAATAGACCTTGTAATAAATCTATCAGATCCTTTGCTGAGTGGTCTACCAGCTACATCACCAAATTCTGCAACATTAAGTTGCTCTTAAGAATAAATGCACAAATATATACACCTTAATGGCTACAAGTATATATCACATGTAATATTTACTATTTATCAAACTATTGGTTGATAAATAATGATTTATGCAAGTAGGACTAATCTTCCTGGGTTTATTACCCAATCAGAAAACATTTTGTTTGCACAAAAGAAAAAGGTAAACAAAATTAGCCCTCCAGAAGTGCCTTCATATGATTACCAAATATTGATAAACTGAGAAGACGGTGGTCTAAGGTCATGGATTTTGAATCCTCTTCGCATACATATTAGTCAAGTTAATAGGGTAGCATGCAAAAGACAAATCATTTCACTTCGCTACAAGATTAAAAGTAGGTTCGTAAAAATAATCAATATTTGTCCAAGGTCATGGAATACCCGAAGACATAGTAATTTTTGAACAGCCTTCATATTCTCTCGTGATACCGCACCCTCAACCCAATTCTGGCGGTCTCTCCTCACATATTTGTCAGCATGTTGACTTCCAGTAATTGGGGATAGAGGTTATATAATTTGTATTTTGTTCCAAAAACATGTTCTTAACTACCTTAATGGCAACTTGGAGGTTCAATGCAACCCAAGGGTTCATTAAGTGGATGTCTTAATAAGGAATTAGAAACCTGATTACCTTTTTGTTTTTATCGTCAGAGTCTTCTAATTTTTTATTTAGACTCCTGTAGTCTTTCTGTCTAGGTATTAGATTTTTACCAGTCATGGTAAAGATCCATATCAAAATCATATTCGGCAGATATGTTTCTTTCCTCATATTCTATTAACATATTCATCCATTCTTTATGGAATTGTTTTAGAAATCTTTGGCTTAAGGTTATGTTTTATTTTTTGTTCGCGTAAGATAATGAAATATATCTATTTCATTTATTATATTGTATAAATTTATTGTAGAGTCTCTTATGTCTATAAGTTCTGTTACATATTTGTTTTTAAATATGTTTGCAATGGTATATTGGTAAAGCAGGCGCTATTTTGATATTTACTCGTTTTCCTACTCAGTCTAATGCTTTTTATTTAAAAGTTATTAAAAACTTTTATGTAATTAATTCTCACACATTCACTCTAAGAACTTCTTCCCCTAAACGGCTAACGTCCTCATGACAAACGCCTAAGACAGGTACTTGGTTCCTTCAAACGAGTTTACATCTTTTGAATTGACTTACATAAACGATATTTTTAACTTATAAATATAAGCATAAACAAGGAAGATATATGAGTAAAAATCATACCTAGACCGCTTTACTATTTCTTCTTTGATTCACGCTCAAGGAGTTTAGCTCATTTGTGCAGAAATTGCCATTAAAACAAAAACTTGCATAAGGAGGATTTTATTTCACTTAAACAAACATGAATTTACATCACATTATATATTTACAAAGTTTGGTTACACCCCTTGCGATACATCCCCTTAGACTACAACCTCTTTCAATACAACCTCAATATATGTTAAATTTATACAATTTGAAGGAAAACAAACTTTGTTGTATGTCCTCGTACCATTTCAAAATTCATATCACAAAAAATGAAGCCATATTAAAATGTTAAAGCTAACATTAGCTATTCAATAATTTAATCATCAATTCGAAATATTACTTTTGAACATTTTAAGATTATCCAAATGATCATCGTTTCGAAATATGACTTCAGTCTAATTGCTTACAAAAACCAGTGTAAATATTGACAATGTAGTTGAACTTAAGTTCGTTTAAAAAAAAGTAGTCAGTTGTGCACGACTAGTGACCACTCATTGTGCTTTCTCTTCGAAAGTGCTTGCGATGTTCCTTGACAATACCTAGCTACCAGTTTTCAAATCATTACTACACTTCCCAGTTTCACCTGATCGGGATCTTCAGTTGATGCATGTAATACTTACATCAACTCAGGTTATGTAACGTCAGTGCTACTTTGTTGAAACATATTTGCACTGCTTTTCTTGATACTAGCCAGTGCATTGTCATGATTGTTGTAGTTTATATCTAATTCATGAACTGCTTCAAGATCGCCATATAAGTCTATGTGTTATTGTGACGCCCCACCTCTATACCCAAGCTAACCAAGAACACTACGATGTAGTGCTGTCAATTAGCGCGGAGAATAAGGCTGTGGAGGAGCGACCATCCATGTAACTTCTTTGTGCGAGCACCGATACGTCAGATAGAATAGAATGCATATCTTTTAAGGAGGAAATCCGACATACCGGTACAAACACAAAGCTATCACACGGTGGCTATATATAATCTTCGGAAAACAAACATAGAAATAATCATAACATAAATCAGTCACAGACATCCATATCACAAAGGCGGAAGAAGATATGAATAAATATATAACACATGAAAGTGTACATCAGAGTGGTGGTCAGAAAGATCCACGATAATACAAAAGAATAGCAACACGTGCTATACAAAAGAATAAGTACACAACATAGAGTCTATATCTCAAAGGTGTACGTCCAAAAACTACTAATCTAAGTAGTTAGCCAAAAGTCAGAAATATCCTGAAGAGAAGTCAAGCAGAAGCACCTGTAACATCTCGGTCTGACCCGAGTATTATTTATAAGAAAATAATAAACGGATCAGTCTAACTATAAATATCAGATGATATGGTATACAGTAAAAGGCATGACATGAACATGTAATAACCATAGCGACATACTACTATAAGTATGTAAATGATAATCAACAAAAGATTAATCAATATCACAAGAATCTTCTCAAAGATAAAATAGGGTATCATACCCTAAACTTGTATTCATAACAAGTCAATAACACATGAATTCACCAATGCACAAAAGCTGATATCATATCAATGAAAATCATGAAAATTGGTGAAGCACAAAATTCCAGAAATCATCATCAGAAATCCAGAAAACACATAAAGGGGGGAGGCCTAACACATGAATGGGAGCATGAAAACTCACCTACGCGTAAACACATGACGAGAAGTTATCTCATGGAAGCTATCCATTAAATTTTTACACATGAATGGCCCGAAGACCATAGGAAATGTGATGGCGAAACATCACATAATCGGGGTATAGTCTCCCACGTAGACAAAGAGACATCGCTCAATCGCTAGTCTAAATCACAAAAATGATCGTCATGATCATAAGGAAGTGTCAATCACACCAAGCCAGTAAATATATGAGTTTAGCTTCATGTCCCATAACCACTTGCTTAACTTAAATATTTACGAACAAGCTGTAAATCTTCACTAGGAAATTGTCACAAAAAGGGTTCAATCGAACAAGTCCAAGAGCTAACCGACGAAGTGAACGCAAGCGTTTCATACCACTCGTTTTACTAAGTCGTTTAAGTCGATTTCTCATTCGAGTGAAGTAAAGGCTTGTATATACTAGTAGATTGAAAATCGGTTTGAGAAAACGAACTTTTGATACTTAAAATAGTGTTGAAATCGCTTTGATGAAAGAGTTTTGATATTTACTATTAGTATTGAAACCTTCATATATCTTTAAAGTGACAAGTCATAAAACGATGGTAGAACAAATCAATTCACGTTCGAAGACGTGAGTAAAGTCCAAAGAAGTCAATCCCAAAACCATCAAAGTAGAAATTCTGATAAACGTTTTTCAGAAGAGATTGCCTACGCAGAGTAATACGGGGTTCGACCTGCCCGGTCAGGTCGCGGGGGTCCAGGGGGCAGCGCCCACGGTGGGGTGCGGGGCAGCGCCCCGTCACGGTACGACTTAGTGAAGGCAAGCTGGTCCAACGACCTAAGGAGAAGTAGGTCATACGACCTAAGGGAAGACTGCCGTGCAACCTAGCTGAAGAACAGGTAAAATGACTAAGTACAAACTCGCGAACGACTTACGACTTAGGGGATAAGGTCATACGACCTAAGTGGAGAATGCCACGCGAGCTAGCAGAAGAACAGGTCAAACGACCAAGTACTAACTCGCGAACGACTTACGACTTAAGGGAGGAAAGCGACTTAAGAGAAGCAGCGACCTACGACTTAACGATTTAAAGCCAACGACCTAGGACTTAAGAGTCATACGACCTAGGACTTAAGGGAGGCAAGAGACTTACGACTTAAGGGAGGCAAGCGACTTACGACTTAAGGGATAAGGTCATACGACCTAAGTCTTGAACGACTTAACGACTTAACGACTTAAGCCTTTAACGACTTAACGACTTAAGCCAGGGCGAGCGAGCTAACTGCAAAACGACCTACGACTTAAGGCCTTTAACTCCTGAACGACTTATGCCTTTAGCTCCTGAACGACTCAAGCCTTTAGCTCCTGAACGACTCAAGCCAGTAACTCGCGAACGACTCAGCCTTTAACCCCTGAACGACTTATGCCTTTAGCTTCTGAACGACTCAAGCCTTTAGCTCGTGGACGACTTAGCACACCCAGAACGACTCAACGCCTGGAACGACTTAACACTTTAACTCGAGAACGACTCAGGCCAGACGAACAGAAATACACGCGCGCGACCTAAGCCCTTAACTCGTGAACGACTCACGACTTAGGCTTAACTCGTGGACGACTCAGCGAAGGCAGAAACGACTTAAGGCCAGAAAAATCACCAAAGCGCTGAAAATCGAAGTTTTTCGCCAATCCAATCCAAACCAAATGCAAATGTTGATGCAAATACAATAGGGGATCATTCTCAACAGTCCAAGATAGATATAGGCAAGATGTGAGATCAAAAATCTCACCTTTTCCACGAAATTGATGAAGATGAAGATTGAAAGCAAGGGGAAGCAATCCAAAGCTTGAATCCACAGTCTTCTACTTGAATTTGATGTTGAATCTCGGATTTGCAATAGAATTTGAGTTGGGAGTTTTAATTTCTCTTTCCCTCCACCATTTTTGAAGAAGCTTGGAGTATTAGATGAAGTGATGAAGAGAAGAGGGGGTTGGGCTGAGTTAAGAAGGTGCAGTCCAAACCAAAGTCTCAAGCGGGAAAAGTGACGAAAATTTCACTATCTCCAAACATATCGAAGTTTACACTCAAAAAGATCGCAAACGTCATTTTGAACTCAATGGGGGTGGTCTCGAGTCCTAATTTGACCGTATGCAAAAAGTAGCTTTTCGGACTAACATCCGACTAACGATAAAATATTTAAATAAAATATTTAAAGATAGAATCGATAGATATGCGGGTTGTTACAGACTCCCCTCCTTAAAGAAATTGCGTCCTCGCAATATATATGGTGGAAATAAAAAGTAACAACCATAAAAGCATATTAACACAAAAGAAATTGGAATTAAGAAGTTTACCTCAAAGAGCATGAGAAAGTAATTCCGGATGTGTACGCTCGATGAATTCTCTAGTTTCCCAAGAGCAATCCTTAGGATTTGAGGACCATTGAACTTTAACAAGCGGAACATCTTTATTTCGAAGCCTTTTGATCTCCGAAGCAATAATTCGAACAGGATGCTGCTCATAAGTTAAATTAGGTGAAACTTCAATCTCTTCCACAACACCGGGCTCAAGAGTAGAATCGGAATCCCGAAGGCACTTCCGTAATTGAGAAACGTGAAACACGTCATGCATAGCAGAAAACTGAGCCGGTAATGAAAGGCGGTAAGCCATGGAGCCAATACGCTCGGTGATAGGAAATGGCCCAATATATCGAGGCGCTAACTTTCCCGATCGACTGAAACGTACAACACCCTTCATTGGTGAAACACGAATAAATACAAGATCACCAACAGAAAATTCTAATTTCCTTCTTCGGTTGTCGGCATAGGATTTTTGTCTACTCTGGGCTTCTTTCATCCTATGTCGAATAAGTTCAATCTTTTCTGTGGAATCTCGAATAAAGTCTGGTCCTAAAACCAGTTTCTCACCGGCCTCAAGCCAACAAGAAGGAGATCGGCATGGCCTTCCATAAAGTGCCTCGAAAGGAGCCATACCAATACTAGATTGGAAGCTGTTATTGTAGGAAAATTCAACAAGTGAAATATGATCTTCCCAACTTCCACCAAAGTCAAGAACACAAGCATGAAGAAGATCTTCAAGTGTTTGATTCACACGCTCAGTTTGTCCATCGGACTGGGGGTGATAAGCGGTGCTAAAATTAAGCTTCGTTCCCAAAGCTTTTTGAAAACTCTTCCAGAATCCACTAGTAAACAATGGATCCCGATCACTAACAATGGAAGAAGGAACTCCATGCAGTTTAACAATTTCTTTAATAAAAAGTTTGGCCAGAAGAGGAACGGTTCGGTTTGACCGAACAGGAATAAAATGGGCGGATTTGGTAAGTCTATCAACAATCACCCATAAGCTATTATGACCCGAACGAGAACGGGGAAGGCCATCTATAAAATCCATGGAAATTTGATCCCACTTCCATACTGGAATCTCCAATGGTTGCAATAACCCACCGGGCCTTTGATGTTCAGCCTTAACAAGTTGGCAAGTCATGCAACACTTAACAAAGTTAGCGATATCAGATTTCATTCCCTCCCAATAATAAAGTCGCTTCATATCAGCGTACATTTTACTGCTACCGGGATGAATGGAATACTTGGAACGATGAGAATCTTCTAGAACGTCTCTACGAAGATCACTAATATTTGGTACGATAAGTCTACCAAATTTTCGAATGCCGCCACGAGAGTCGATATCAAAGTCTTTCAAACCTTCAATATCGGTTTTATCCTTAAGATTTTGGCCAAGCAAAGCCAATTCAGGATCTAGCTGTTGAGCTTCAAGAATGCGGTCTAATAAAGAAGGACGAGCCTCAAGGCTACATAAAACAAGAGATGAACACAAATCGGAAACGCGATCTCGAATTTCACAAGTGGATAAAAGTTCGAGATCGTTCCATTCAGATATCATCATGGAAACAACCGCTTGTTGTTTTCGACTAAGTGCGTCGGCAACACGATTCCCCTTTCCGGGAGTATAAAGAATGTCAAGATCATAAGAGGCAAGAAATTCGAGCCAACGCTGTTGACGCAAATTAAGTTCCTTTTGAGAAAATAAATATTTCAAAGACTTATGATCAGTATAAAGTATAAACTTTTCTCCCAAAAGATAATGTCGCCAAATTCGAAGGGCGAAAACAATAGCCGCGAGTTCTAAATCATGTGTGGCATATCTAGTCTCAGCCGGCTTTAATTGCCTAGAAGCATAAGCAATAACACGTTCTTTTTGCATAAGAACGGCACCCAAACCAACGCGACTAGCATCGGTGTAAACGACAAAGTCTTGATTCCCTTCGGGAATAATAAGAATAGGAGCATCAGAAAGGAGTTCTTTTAATTTCTGAAAAGAAGTTTCACATTTGTCTGACCAAATGTATTTAACACCTTTCTTTGTTAAGCCAGTAAGAGGAACGGCAATCTTAGAAAAGTCTTTTATAAAACGGCGGTAATAACCAGCCAATCCGAGAAAACTACGGATTTCAGTCACGCTCTCCGATCTCTTCCAATTTTGAATCGCTTCAATCTTTGAAGGATCCACGGATATTCCGGATTCAGAAATAATATGACCGAGAAATTTCACACTAGATTGCCAAAAATGGCATTTAGAAAATTTTGCTTTTAGTTGATTGCTCCTAAGAGTTTCCAATACAATTCGAAGATGCTTTTCGTGTTCCTCCTCGGTTTTAGAAAACACAAGAATATCATCAATAAAGATGAGAACAAACCGATCGAGAAAATCTTTGAAAACTCTATTCATAAGGTCAACGAAATAAGCCGGAGCATTCGTTAAACCGAATGGCATAACTAGCCATTCATAAGATCCATATCGCGTACGGAACGAAGTCAAAGGAATACTATCCTCTGCAATACGAAGCTGATGGAAACCGGTAGCCAAGTCCAATTGTGAAAATACTCTAGCACCAGTGAGTTGATCAAACAGGTCATCAATCCGAGGTAAAGGATATTTATTCTTAATAGTAAGATCATTAAGCTTGCGGTAGTCGACGCAAAGCCTAAGTGTACCATCAGACTTACTTACAAAAATAGCTGAAGCTCCCCAAGGCGAGGAACTAGAGCGAATAAGTTGCTTCGTCTCCAACTCGGATAGTTGTTTGCGCATCTCTTCGTTCTCCTTATTAGACATGCGATAAGGAGGACGGGTAATAGGTCGTGCTCCAGGTAAAAGATTAATTTTGAACTCAATTGCTCGTTTAGGTGGTAATCCTAAAACGGGCTCAAAGATGTCGGAAAATTCACGAACGATGCGAATACGAGAAATGACATCCTCCTCATCATCATTGTCATCATCACGAGGATTTAAAGAATATAATGATGCAACTAAAGCGGAATCCGAATCTTTAAGAATAATAGAAATCTGATTAACAGATTGCGGATGACGGAGATAAATAGTCCGCTCAGGACATAGGATATGAGCTTCATAACGAGTAAGCCAATCCATACCCAAAATCATTCCAAAGCCTAAGTAACGCATGACATGCAAATCGGCTAGGAAAGAAAAATCACATAAAATAATCTCTACGTCTTTACAAAGTAAACTAAGAGTTGCGGATCCACCAACCGGATTCGCAATTCTTAATGAAGTCATTAAAGCAGTAACACTTATAGAAAAAGTATCGACAAGTTCTTTTGATATAAAAGAATGGGATGCACCCGTATCAAAGAGAACTCTAATTGGTTGATCATGAAATAATATAATGCCATCAAGGACAGAATGTGACATACCTTGACGGCCAGATGTGTTACCAGGGGCTTGAGCCACATTAAGCTTTCCCTCCTTCTGTTGAAGCCTTTTGCATTGGTGCATATAATGATCTGTGCCTTTACAGTAGCGGCAAGAGCGGGGCTTTGGACACTTGTTCGAATAATGGCCCTTAACACCACAGTTGTAGCATTTGTTATCATCAGAGGAAAAAGTCTTTGCAGTAGGAGCTGCTTGTTTACCCTTTTTGTTCGGGTAAGGACCTTTAAATTTGTTGGGCCTCTTTTTGTTGTTAAAGCCAGGTTTGGAAGCTACTACTTCAACATCACTTTCTTTATCAGCCTCTTCAAGACGAAGAGCGATATCCACAATTTGGTCGAAAGAAACTTCTAACTTCAAAAGTAATGGCTTCTTGAGGCTTTTGTTTAAGCCATAAACGAACCTCTGGTTCTTCTTCAGTGGAGTATTTATATATTCGACCCCATATTTGGAAAGGGATTCGAATGATGCGACGTAATCCGCCACAGAAGCCTGACCTTGAACAAGGTCAATAAATCGCCGAGCCAATGTTACCTTTTCAGCCTCGGGTACGAATTTCGATTCGAAGCGTTCTCGGAAGTGCTCCCAAGTGAGGTCCGCTTCATTAATTTCGGAAGTGAGAAGTTCATACCAATCCAATGCTCTCTCTTGGAGCATACTGGAAGCCACTTGAACGCGGTGCAGGTCGATAAGGTTCATGCGAGAGAAAATTCGATCGCATGATTTTAACCAAGCTTGAACCTCGATAATAGGTTCGGAACCTTTGAAGGGCTTCCCACCCAAATTGGTGTAATCGCTGCACAACCGTGCAAATCCCGACTTTGGGTGAGTAGGTTCCGGGTTAACTCCAGCTGCTTGGGCATTCGTCACTAACTCAAGAAGCTGTTGAGTTGTCATAAAAACTCCATCTCGAGGAGCCGCAGTAGATGTCCCAGCTCTGGGACGGCCTGGTCTTGACATCCTCTTCCTTTAGAAAGAAAGAAGATAAAGGAGAAGGTTATTCATCAATGAACATCAAGCAATCTTGAATGATGAAACAAGGAATCATAAAGAAAATAGGATAAATCGGTTCGAAGACTCGAACTAAATCCTGAAACACAACTCCTAAGGTGGACTTAGGACGATGATCCTTGTTAAGTTATTCTACATTGTTCCGAAGTTTGGCTCTGATACCAAGCTGTGACGCCCCACCTCTATACCCAAGCTAACCAAGAACACTACGATGTAGTGCTGTCAATTAGCGCGGAGAATAAGGCTGTGGAGGAGCGACCATCCATGTAACTTCTTTGTGCGAGCACCGATACGTCAGATAGAATAGAATGCATATCTTTTAAGGAGGAAATCCGACATACCGGTACAAACACAAAGCTATCACACGGTGGCTATATATAATCTTCGGAAAACAAACATAGAAATAATCATAACATAAATCAGTCACAGACATCCATATCACAAAGGCGGAAGAAGATATGAATAAATATATAACACATGAAAGTGTACATCAGAGTGGTGGTCAGAAAGATCCACGATAATACAAAAGAATAGCAACACGTGCTATACAAAAGAATAAGTACACAACATAGAGTCTATATCTCAAAGGTGTACGTCCAAAAACTACTAATCTAAGTAGTTAGCCAAAAGTCAGAAATATCCTGAAGAGAAGTCAAGCAGAAGCACCTGTAACATCTCGGTCTGACCCGAGTATTATTTATAAGAAAATAATAAACGGATCAGTCTAACTATAAATATCAGATGATATGGTATACAGTAAAAGGCATGACATGAACATGTAATAACCATAGCGACATACTACTATAAGTATGTAAATGATAATCAACAAAAGATTAATCAATATCACAAGAATCTTCTCAAAGATAAAATAGGGTATCATACCCTAAACTTGTATTCATAACAAGTCAATAACACATGAATTCACCAATGCACAAAAGCTGATATCATATCAATGAAAATCATGAAAATTGGTGAAGCACAAAATTCCAGAAATCATCATCAGAAATCCAGAAAACACATAAAGGGGGGAGGCCTAACACATGAATGGGAGCATGAAAACTCACCTACGCGTAAACACATGACGAGAAGTTATCTCATGGAAGCTATCCATTAAATTTTTACACATGAATGGCCCGAAGACCATAGGAAATGTGATGGCGAAACATCACATAATCGGGGTATAGTCTCCCACGTAGACAAAGAGACATCGCTCAATCGCTAGTCTAAATCACAAAAATGATCGTCATGATCATAAGGAAGTGTCAATCACACCAAGCCAGTAAATATATGAGTTTAGCTTCATGTCCCATAACCACTTGCTTAACTTAAATATTTACGAACAAGCTGTAAATCTTCACTAGGAAATTGTCACAAAAAGGGTTCAATCGAACAAGTCCAAGAGCTAACCGACGAAGTGAACGCAAGCGTTTCATACCACTCGTTTTACTAAGTCGTTTAAGTCGATTTCTCATTCGAGTGAAGTAAAGGCTTGTATATACTAGTAGATTGAAAATCGGTTTGAGAAAACGAACTTTTGATACTTAAAATAGTGTTGAAATCGCTTTGATGAAAGAGTTTTGATATTTACTATTAGTATTGAAACCTTCATATATCTTTAAAGTGACAAGTCATAAAACGATGGTAGAACAAATCAATTCACGTTCGAAGACGTGAGTAAAGTCCAAAGAAGTCAATCCCAAAACCATCAAAGTAGAAATTCTGATAAACGTTTTTCAGAAGAGATTGCCTACGCAGAGTAATACGGGGTTCGACCTGCCCGGTCAGGTCGCGGGGGTCCAGGGGGCAGCGCCCACGGTGGGGTGCGGGGCAGCGCCCCGTCACGGTACGACTTAGTGAAGGCAAGCTGGTCCAACGACCTAAGGAGAAGTAGGTCATACGACCTAAGGGAAGACTGCCGTGCAACCTAGCTGAAGAACAGGTAAAATGACTAAGTACAAACTCGCGAACGACTTACGACTTAGGGGATAAGGTCATACGACCTAAGTGGAGAATGCCACGCGAGCTAGCAGAAGAACAGGTCAAACGACCAAGTACTAACTCGCGAACGACTTACGACTTAAGGGAGGAAAGCGACTTAAGAGAAGCAGCGACCTACGACTTAACGATTTAAAGCCAACGACCTAGGACTTAAGAGTCATACGACCTAGGACTTAAGGGAGGCAAGAGACTTACGACTTAAGGGAGGCAAGCGACTTACGACTTAAGGGATAAGGTCATACGACCTAAGTCTTGAACGACTTAACGACTTAACGACTTAAGCCTTTAACGACTTAACGACTTAAGCCAGGGCGAGCGAGCTAACTGCAAAACGACCTACGACTTAAGGCCTTTAACTCCTGAACGACTTATGCCTTTAGCTCCTGAACGACTCAAGCCTTTAGCTCCTGAACGACTCAAGCCAGTAACTCGCGAACGACTCAGCCTTTAACCCCTGAACGACTTATGCCTTTAGCTTCTGAACGACTCAAGCCTTTAGCTCGTGGACGACTTAGCACACCCAGAACGACTCAACGCCTGGAACGACTTAACACTTTAACTCGAGAACGACTCAGGCCAGACGAACAGAAATACACGCGCGCGACCTAAGCCCTTAACTCGTGAACGACTCACGACTTAGGCTTAACTCGTGGACGACTCAGCGAAGGCAGAAACGACTTAAGGCCAGAAAAATCACCAAAGCGCTGAAAATCGAAGTTTTTCGCCAATCCAATCCAAACCAAATGCAAATGTTGATGCAAATACAATAGGGGATCATTCCCAACAGTCCAAGATAGATATAGGCAAGATGTGAGATCAAAAATCTCACCTTTTCCACGAAATTGATGAAGATGAAGATTGAAAGCAAGGGGAAGCAATCCAAAGCTTGAATCCACAGTCTTCTACTTGAATTTGATGTTGAATCTCGGATTTGCAATAGAATTTGAGTTGGGAGTTTTAATTTCTCTTTCCCTCCACCATTTTTGAAGAAGCTTGGAGTATTAGATGAAGTGATGAAGAGAAGAGGGGGTTGGGCTGAGTTAAGAAGGTGCAGTCCAAACCAAAGTCTCAAGCGGGAAAAGTGACGAAAATTTCACTATCTCCAAACATATCGAAGTTTACACTCAAAAAGATCGCAAACGTCATTTTGAACTCAATGGGGGTGGTCTCGAGTCCTAATTTGACCGTATGCAAAAAGTAGCTTTTCGGACTAACATCCGACTAACGATAAAATATTTAAATAAAATATTTAAAGATAGAATCGATAGATATGCGGGTTGTTACAGTTATGCACGCTTCATCAATAATTTAAAATTTTCTCTATCAATAAATATAAGTCTATGCTAAACATATCCGTGTTCCAATGCATATTTTTTTTTTTGAAAATGGTAAAATGGGCCAAGCCCAAAAACTTACAACTCGGGTATGAAAATATGATCACCCGATACAAAGCCAAAACAATACAAACCAAACCCTATCTAGGGTTGCCGACATAAACACAGAAAAACAACAAGCTTCAATCACGAAAAAAAAATGGCGACCTTCTCCAAACAAATCCACCCAAATCAGCAAACGAACAACTCAATACTTCAATCGAGCTCCTTAAGGAGGCTTCCAGATCCTTACGGTCTCTCTAATGTCATCTTTCTCGTTGCTATTATGAAGATTAATACTGCGGGGTTGAGAAACAGAGATGTTAAGACTCTCTTTCTTCCAAAGCTTGCTACTTTTCTCCAAATCCTTGCTTTCCTTCGCGTTTTCGTTGCTATTTACCAGATTATCTGTTGAATAGCAGTGATTGGGTGGATTGCATTTGGAAGGATTACAGTCGAATTGAGCAGTTTCATCTGCAGTCTTGCTACTTTCTCCTTTACACCAGCAAGATAAGTGATAGACTTTGTTGTTTAGCATGCTTTTGTAGTAAATACAATTACTTTGATTGTCACTGTTTTTTGAATTGATGTAATCTTCCTTGGACATCAACAACGTCTCCTTAGACACGATACCGGACGCGCGGTCGCTCCACTGAGCTGCGACAGGTAAATGACCAGTGTCATTATTCATAATATAGTAAGAGTTAATATTAATATTACTAAAATATTTGTGCACACTTCCCTTGCAGGAAATAGAATTGATTGCAGCTCTGGGATGACTGCTTCCATTGATGTCGAGTGAATCTCGATTTACTTTGTCCAAATCAGATAAGTGAAATTCATGATTAAATGGTCGTACTATTGCGGAATTCAATTGAGTCATTCTGGTTATTCATGTCCAATTGCAATGACCGGTCTTTATGCAGGATATACTCAGATTTATCCTTGTGCTTGAGTGTGCGGTATCCTCCGCCCCTACCAAGTAAGTAAGAAAAACCATCTGTATGAGTATTATTATAATTGTGAATAGCTTGGTTATTAATAATTTTACTTCCCTTTTCATGACTATTGTAGGAATTGGTTAGATGGTAGAGGTGGCCGCCATCATTATGCACAATCTTCGAATTGAGACTGGTGAGGCTACTAGTATTCTTCATCCAGTGATAGCCACTGTGGTGAAGAATATTGCCTCCAGGAAAGGCTAAGTTCTGCTTCTCGTTTTGTAAGAAAGATTCTAACTCTTGCTCATAACTGTCAGTTCTCCAGGGTTTATGATTGAGATTGTCAGAATATTTATGCCTACTATCGAATTTTTTGAGTAGAATTTGACTCTCCATATCTATTGTTTTCCATAATTGAATGCTTTCTGTTTCCTTTTGAGTATGGAGTCTTTGGTTTCTTTCTTTCCAAATGTGAAAAATGGTTGCTGTGAGAATGATGCTAGCATGTTTGAAATCTTTTGATTTTTCTTTAAAATTATCCTGAATGAATTTGATGCTCTCTCTGATGCTTTGCACAGCTTGATGCTGATTAATTTTAAGCTTTGCCTTGGCTATGAACCAAATATGCTTTGAGAAAACACAATCAAAGAATAAGTGGTTTATGCTTTCAGCCTCTTGTTTGCAAAGTAGACATATTGATTCCCCACTTTTATTCCATTTCAAGCACCTGTCCCTAGTAGGTAATCTGTTAATAACAGCAAAGAAAGCACAATGTGACATTTTTAGGCAATTCGATTTGTTCCATATAACATTGTACCACTCTACTTCACTTTCATGACCACGAATAAACTTCCAAGTTTTTTTAAAAGAAAAATTCCCTTTTTTTGTAAGCCTCCATTCCCAAATGTCATTCTGCAAGATTGGGTTAATAGTAATTTCTTTAATGGCTTCATTAAAAATGGAAGTAGCAAAATGATTAAAAGTATTCCAAGAGTTATTTTGAATAATGGTGCTAACTTTGTCAAAAGTCCCCCCAAAACTTAGTAAATTATCCCAACCCACAAGACTAACCAGAGATTTACCATAAATCCATGGGTCAAACCATAAGCTGGTCTGATTCTCATCCATAAATTTCCTATCCAAAAGCTTAAGACCAGTGTCCCTGCAATCCAGAATGTTTTTCCAAGAGAAAGAGTGATGATTTTCAGCTTTTGCAGTCCGAAAATTCTTATTTTTAAGGTATTTTGCTTTCATCCATCTAGCCCATAGAGAATTCCCATTAATAAATTTCCAAAAAAGTTTAAGCTTACAAACTTCTCTCAGATCATTAATATTCCTAAGACCAAGGCCACCAGACTTCTTTGGTTTACAAACCGTGTCCCAAGCAATTTTATGATGTTTACCTTTCCAAATGAAATTAGCACAGGCTTTTTCTAATTTATGTGTAGCCTTAACAGGGATATTGTGGGCTTGAATCCAATACATTATGATTGCTATAATGACAGTATGTGTTAATTCAACCCTACCAGCTAGGGACAGAAGCTTACAAGCCCAACCATCAAATTTCTTTTGAATAATGTCCAAAAGTCTAGTGCAGTCTATATCTTTGATTTGATTTACACTCAAAGGCAAGCCCAAATATTTTACTGGTAGATTGCCCTCTTTAAATTTAAGGATATTAAGAATTTCAGTTTTTTTGTTACAACCTTTACTGAAATAAATTTTGCTTTTAAGGTCATTAACTTTCATACCCACATGCTCCTCCAAATTCATAAAAATCTTAGATATTGCATTAGCACTATTAGTGTCAGCATGTAAAAATAATAGAAGATCATCTGCATAAAGCAGATGAGTAATAGCAGGTTTGATTCTATTAATGGGTTTAATATTTTCCTTAATGGACTCTGTTTCCATAAGAATAGAGAAATACTCCATAGAAATAGTGAATAAATAGGGAGAGAGAGGATCCCCTTGTCTTATACCCCTATTACTATGAATAAAACCCTTAGGAGAACCATTAACCAAAATTGAGTAGGAGACATTGTTGATACATTCTAGAATAAGAGCACAGAATTTTTTTATCAAAACCCATTTGTTGCATCATATAAATAATAAAATGCCTATTAATTTTATCAAAGGCTTTGTGTAAATCAATCTTGACACACATAAGATTTCTATTGTTAGTATTAAAGTTTCTAATAAGCTCATGAGCAAGGAGAGTATTATCCACAATAAGCCTGCCAGGAATGAAAGCGCATTGATTTTCAGAAATTAAGTATATTAAGAAAATTTTAATTCTATTGCATAAAATGTTAGCAATAATTTTATAAATAAAATTGCAGCAGGCAATAGGCCTGTAATCATCCAGACTATTTGGAATTTGGACTTTAGGGATTAAAGTGATAAAAGTGTGATTGAATTTTTTTAAAAGTTTATCAGTTCTAAAAATTTCAGAAATAGAATCAAATAAAAAACACTTTATATCTTCCTAGTGAGTTTTATAGAATTTTGCACTGAACCCATCAGGGCCAGGGCTTTAATCATTATTAGCTTGAAAAATAATGTTTTTAATATCCTCTAAGCAGATAGGGGCAAGAAGAATGTCTTGACTATTAGAATTCAAATTATATTTAGTTTGAATGATAGGAAAATTCTTAGAGTAGCTATTAGTATTGTATAGACTAGTAAAATAGTTAATAGCTTCCTTCTCAATGCTAGAAACTTCATTAATAACATTGCCATAAATGTCTATAATTTTACCAATGTCATTCCTAAATTTTCTACTAGACATCTTGGCATAATAAAATTTACTGGATTCATCCCCTTGAGTGAGCCAGTCTACTTTAGCTTTCTGCCTCAAATTTATAGACTGCACTTGCAAGGACATGATTAAATTATTTTGGTCTTCAAAAAAATTGTTGACATTTTCAATGTCTGAGCAATCAATGTCCAATAGATTCTGCCTTAACTTACATTCCTCTCTAAAATGAGATACATCATTTTTATTTCTATGTTTGTTCCAGTTTTTCAAGTTTTCTTTGGCAATTTGAAGGAAGTTACTAAATTTGTACTGGGCAGTGCCCTGTACTTTAAAAGACATACTATTTTTAATGATATCTTTGTAATTGTTTTCATATACCCACCCATTAATGAATCTGAATGGGGAGTTATTCTTAGAAGTATTGTTTTGAGTGAGAAAAATTTGAATTGGGGTGTGGTCACTAGAGGCTTGAGGAAGAGCGTAGCATTTAAAGTCTTTAAAACAATTAGTGAAGCTAAGATTAAGCAAAATTCTATCTAGTTTGCAATGAATGTTTCTGAACTTTCCAGATTTCCAAGTAAATTTGTTACCAATAATAACTGGTTCATATAGACCAGTTTTAAGAAGGAAATTGTTTAAGAAGTCCAGTTTTTTTGAAGGGAAGGGGATCCCCCCCTTTTTTCATTAGCATGCATAATAGTATTAAAATCCCCTAAGATAATCCAAGGGGAATGCATATTGGAATTAATTTGTTCTAGATTGTTCCAAATATTAAACCTTTCAAGCTCACTATTTGATGCATAAACAAAGGTAATTTCAATTTGGAAACCACCTTTATTTGTACATTTACAGTGTATAAACTGAAAATTAACAAAATGATGGGTGATATCCCATATATTAGGATCCCACATGACCATTATTCTACCATTTCCCCCCATCTGATTATTATTAACAATATTCCAATTAGTTAAGGTTTTGATATGATAATATTTTATCTTATGATCATCTAATTTATGCTCAAGTAAACCAACCATACTTGGGTTTTCAGTTTTAAGAAGATAAGACAGGTCCAATCTTCTTTCAGAAGAATTGAGACCTCTGATATTCCAAGAGATAATAGACATTATATTATAAAGTATAAGGATACAAAAAGGATACATGAAGCAGCAACAGTTAAGCACTGTGACTGCTCTCCTCTTCAAAGGTTTCTATCCTTTTCCCTTTCTTCTTGTAAGTGATTTTACTGATTGCTTTTAAATGATCTTCCCATTTGAGATTTTTGGAGATGTATTTCTTTCTGAATTCACTGTCTTCTGAGTTTTCAGGATTGTCATTGTCAACTATTTCTTTGATGCTTTTCATTTTACCTTTCTTCTTATCCTTGCTGTATTTTTTGCTTTTCCTTGAGACTGAAACAGAGTTAGCAATCAGATTAACTGCCTTTTGTATATTGCCTTCATTATTTGTATTTAAATTTTTGATAGCTGGGGAGAGATGAGAGGGAAGGTGACTGATATTGGGGTTATCAGATGGTTCTTTATTTAAGATGCTATTAATATAAGGACCATCATCAATAATCATAACCTCAGTAGCAGTTGAATTCTCCTTTGCTTGCAAAAGTGTGGTTTTAACTTGGGAAATTTCAATGCTTTTCTCTGGAGAAACATAAGTTTCAAAAGTGATTTCAGTTTCTTTGCCTTTATTTGTCAGGACTTTGAAGCCTTCCTGTAAACCATTTGCAGGGGGGAGTTTTGGAAATTAACTGCATCTTCAATATTTATATTTTCCCCTGAATTAACAACTGAGTTCTTTTTGTTGAAAAGATCTGCTAATGGTTTTCCAGTAGTGACATTTTCCTCCACTTCACTGCAGTTGACTTCTTTATTTGCTAGATTGCTTTGCTTTTCTTTCCAAACCAGATTAGTTTCACAACTTTCTATTGTATGTCCAAAGCAAGAGCATTTTTTACATATGGGGGGAATCCATTCATACTCAATGTTTTGTACTAAGTTTTCTCCATCATGCATAGAAATAGTAACCTCATTTGGAAGCACTGTGTCTGCATTAATTTCAACCAGTATTCTATCAAAAGAAAGTCTATATTCTCTTGCTGTGTGTTCATCCAATTTGAGAGGAGCACCCACCACACTGGCAATTGCACTTAGAATTTCACTGTCCCACAATCTGAGATTTAATCCAGGCAATTTAATCCATATAGGCATGGTTGAGAGTAAATCCCTTTCAAGATTGATTTTACTGCTCCATTTTTTCATGATAATGAGCTTTCCATTAATGAAGAATGGACCTCCATTAATTGCATTGTTACAGTCTGTAGCATTAGAGAATCTGATTAGGAAAAAACCATTATTGCGGGTGTAGATGTCAAAATTACCAGTGGGGTTACATGCTCTATCAATAACTACCTTAAAATGATGATAAGCAGGTCTATTGCCGAATACATAGGCAAGAACAGAAAAACTCCACTTACTCTCAGCCCTTCTACTGGCCTCCGCGCTAACAACCACTATTTTCTTCTCATTGATGGATAAAGGCGCCACATATTTCAGGTCAAAGTCAGAATTTGAACCTCCTTTTTTGATCATTTCTGCCCATGTGGAAGGTTTGATTAGGTTAGAATTAGATGCAGTTCCATTATTATGAATGTTTTTTGCATTGAATCTTGAGTTTCTGAATTGATTTTCTGCATTTGTCACATGCTGATTGGTTCTTGACCAGTTTCTTGCAAGATTTCCTCCATTTACTGCATTTCTTGAATTGAATAAGCCTGGTTTTGCAATTTTGAGATTCTGATTAGGGTGTTGTTTCAGATTGAATTGATGGGACCCATTTTCTACATATTGCAGGGTAGATTTTTTTTCTCATCTGATTAGATTTCCTGCTCTGAACGATCTGAAAACCTTCCGAATCAGAATCCGATGCCTTATCTAAATGAGGAGGTTCTTGCGGCGAAGATTGAGGTGGTTCTTGCGGCAATGGACTCAGTAGGGGTGGATGAGAGAGAGGTGGAGAAGAATGAGAAGACCCATCGTTCTGATCAAGGCAAAAGATAGGATTATTGAGAAGCTTAGTGTAGGCAGCCATGGCTGCAAAGCTTTTTAAGTTTTTTTTCTCTTTTTTAGGGTTTTGTACTTGTTTCTAGGTTTCAATGCATAATTATTCTTGAATCTTACAACTTTCATTATAAAGAAAAGACAAAATTGATCTTACATTGCTGGTAGTTTGCACTGATAAGAACAAGCCTCTTGTTTCAAGCACATTGTGATGTCCCTAAAAATAAGTGTTAACTCAGTGTTTCTTTTTTTCATAAATCATAATAATGCTTAAAGATTTGTTCCTTGAACTTGATGAGTTTTGGAGACACAAAAGAGGAAGTTTGGTTTCTGATTCCCTCAACATCCATACTCCTATCCACACACCCATAGGTGATCACTGTAAATTAAGTCAAACGAAAAGATAAAGGTCTTAATACCTTTTTCCAATATAGTTTTAGCTTTTTCACTTAGTATTAGTGATTTGAATCAAAAAGCTTATTGTTTAAATAAACATGAGTAGTACCATTATAAAAAACTATACTAATGAAAAACATTTAAAACTACAAATAGGATCCTACCTATATATGAATTATAAATATTTAAAGCTACAACAAGGCATAGAAATAAAATATCGCAAGAGTTTATGAAAAATGAATTATAACAAGATCAGTTGATCAACCATTTATAAATTACATTAACATATTTTAAATCTGGGATAAAAGATACCTACCTCAAGTACTTTGCTACGGTCACTGAAAATATCGAAAGAGCAACATTTTCTTATTCTCCAATCACAAACAAATAAAATTATCAACCTGATGGTGTGGAAAATTATTAAAAGGGTGTCTACAGAAAATTGTAAAAAAGGCATCCTGAGCATTTTATCATTGAAAATTATTGTCATAAAAAAACAGCAAGCAACAACTCAATAAAGATACAAATTCAATATGCGTTTGACAGTTCCATATTTATTGTTTAATGGGTTCCTTCTTATTAGCATCTTCTCTTCCGTTGCATCTTTTAAACACACACATATGCATTATATAACAAAGATCATTCTAAGGTCATGAATTGTGCTTCTAGAGTGGTTTTTTTTCACTTACCACGAAGGGAAATAATTAATATTTCACATGTTATATAAATTAAAAAACAAAGTAGCCTCTATTTGGACATATTACAGGTGTATCTCTGTCCATCTAGTATAAGCTATTTATCTGCAAAGGGTCCCATCGTATAAGTGTATGATGACAAAAGTAGCCATTAAAAGAAACCAGCATAATTTATTAGATGCAAGTCTTACAAACCATATTAAAAATGAAAATTTTAAGCATCATTGTAGCACAAAGTTCATAATATTTGTCGCATGCTTATTAAAATTCAGATGAGTGGTCCCTTAAATTACGCTGCTATATCCATACCACCTTATGAATAGACCCTGCATCAAGACAATCATGCAACTTAAATTTGGGTAAGAACTGTTTGGGACAGCAAAAAAATGGGCAAAAAAGTTTTAATAGATTTTGGGTTTTCATACCTTTCTTTACATACAAGAAGAAAAATAATTGGAATACATCCATATAGAATTCAAGAATAGGGACAAGTATACAGAAATAAAGATATCGACGAGAGTTGAAGGGAAAAGTTGCACCCAACAAGATGAAAATGGTCCTACGAAATTGTTAACATTTTTGGTAATCTATAGCTAAATCCTGAGAAAACATGGAAAAAAAAGAAATTAACTTGAAACCAGGGATGGTGAGATAGAGAAGGTGAATTATATACAAATGAAAATTAAACCATGCCATATTACAAAATGATGATAAATTGTAATTGATATTCTTTTGTTAAAGTAGAATTGATACAGATTGAAGAATCGTAAAATAATTCGATACAGAAACAATAGCTAACTACAAGTATTTATATAAAGAAGTAAACTGGGCCTTGATGTAGCAGCCCAAGCAAGTGGTAATCCGCACCAATAAGAAGAATGAATCTCAAGCGTTGAAGCAGATGGATGACTGTGATCATGTCCATATGACAGCACGGATTGATAAAAGAAACACACGCAGAAGCACATTCACAATACTCACCCTCAATCGAAGCTAGGGTTTCCATCTCCTTTCCTCTTGCCGCCATAAAATCTGCTGCCATCAATAATATTCATTTCCTCTCTTAATCTTGCAAATTTTTTGAAAGAAAGTGGCTTTGTAAGCACGTCAGCACGTTGGTAGAAGGAAGGAACATGCCTAATATCTAGTTTTCTCGCTGCTGTCCTTTCACGCACGAAAAATAGGTCAATTTTAATGTGTTTGGTGCGAGAGTGTTGGATCGGGTTCAAAGATAAGGAGACGGTGCTCAGATTATCGCACCAAATCAGCGGTTTTCCTTTCAGCTCAAGCCCTAATTTATGAATTAGGGTTTCTATCCATATTATTTTGGCCACTGTACTTGCTACTGACCTGTATTCAGCTTCGGTGCTCGAACGTGATATAGTTGATTGCTTTTTGGTGCACCAAGAGACTAGGTTGCCACCTATATAAACACAGTAGCCTGAGGTAGATCGTCTATCATTAGCGTCACTAGCCCAATCGGCATCGCTGTAAGCTTGTATATTTACCTCTTTACTTTGAGTTAATAGCAAACCATAGTCTTGAGTACCTTTTACATACCTTAAAATACGCTTAACCGCCCTCCAGTGGCTATCTAGGGGGTTTTGCATAAATTGGCAAACTTTGTTTACACTATAGCATAAATCTGGTCTAGTAATGGTTAAGTACTGTATAGCTCCTACAATGCTTCAATATTGTTTAACATTATCAATAGGTTCCCCCTTGGTTTTGGATAATTGTAAATTGCTGACCATGGGCGTAGGTAGAGGCTTAGCCTGATCCATGTTGGCACGAACCAAAATTTCTGAAGCATATTGTCTTTGAGATAAAAACATTTCTGTTTGTGATGGTCTACTAATTTGAATTCCAAGAAAATAATCAAGTGTCCCCAAGTCTTTGATTGCAAAGTTTTGATCCAACAGTTGTATGACTTTAATGATGTCACTCTCATTACTCCCAGTGATGAGGATGTCATCAACATACACTAATATATATGTGACTTCATGATTAATGGTTTTGGTATATAATGAGTTGTCAGCCTTGGTTGGATTGAATCCCAATTTTGTTAATGTCGTTTTGAGCTTCTCGTACCAAGCTCTTGATGCTTGTTTGATGTAAAGACCCGCAAATCCGTCTTCCGAAAACCCGACATCGCTACGTCCACTGTAGCAACTGTAGAGCAAACGGATGCCGGAAATGCGAACTTTAATGTTTAAAAGAAGAGGTAGAAGAAAAGATAGAATAAAAAGAAAAGAAGAACAACAGAACAACATCAGAACAGAAAACAATATCAGAATCTTACACATCGCAGCGGAACAATATATAATAGATAAATGAATAATCTTTAAAACAAAGAACTATATCAATTTATTCATACATCAATCAGAGTCGATATACAACAATGGACAGTTATATAAACTTGTCCTCATACAGAATACACAGCGGAATAAATAAACAATTACGGATATACGTCTCGCCATCCAGCTTGCTTCCAAAGCTCCAGAATATCCTGATAACATAACTCTAGGCTGCCCGTGTGGAAATTGGTGGGCACCCAGAGTTTAGAAGGGAACAATAAACTCTGAGTCAGTCATGGTGACTGGTGTGAGATCGTAAAACAGTATATTTTTAAAACAAACAAGGAATTATTTTAAAATAGATTCGCAATGCTTTTGGAAAATGAAACTACCATAAGACCTCCCGCCACACACACAATGCAAATGCAGAATTGGAGGAGATTTCTTCTTATGATAGTCAAAGATGCTTACTACGCAAAATCAAATCAAATCGTTTTTGATATTTTTATTAGTGCATAGTGTAGAAAACATTTCGAAAGTATAATATTAATCTTAGCCAACATACGACCAGTATCGTATGCCTACTATAGCTACCATCTAAACAGTGGTGACCACCGTACGTAAATGGCAGGTTCTACAACTAATACCGTACAAGGTTCGTATTGGAGTTTGGATTTCCAACAAATGGTCAGGCTAAGGAACTTCCTATTCCACGAACAGAACGCCTCTGGAATGACGTCCTGAGAAATAACCTAACATTACGGTTAGATCTCTACCAACACAAGGCCGGGTTACCTCTGCAAAAATAGGTAACTACTGACACGCGTATGCCATCCCCCGATCGTAACTGATCTTCCCGAGGATCCCCGATTCGCAACAAACCACATAATAAGCAGTATCAACATAGGTTAAGTATCTGGGCTCCATACCATGATACCACCTCTATCCAGAAGGAATGACATACACTAAGGGGCGCTACTCCCTAGAACCTTGCCGCATCCTTCCTGTTTTGACCATTTCCGGGGTGTGAGGCTCGACGAAGTCTCGTCCACAAAGCTACGCTTTTCAAAAGCCATGCTTCGGGTCAAGCAAATGATCAACCTATGATCACAAAGATATAAGATCAAACAAATGATCATATCGCAATTGATCAAACACTGATCATTTCACAGCAACACTCAGTATGCCACGTTACCAAATTGGGAGTATATCGCTGATAAATTTCAACTACACAACCTCTGAGCTCGTACGTCTCAGAGAAGGGTGTTAAGCTAAGAGAATAAATTCTCCGCCACTAACAGAAATGTATTTGAAAGAAATCAACTTTATATCTCAATTTGTAACGTCAGACACACAATCCATACAAGTCTATTCCGGGATCGAACAGAACCGAAGGCACTTCTCACGAAGCCCTTGCACATCCGGATAATTTTCAATCACGTCGGGACTTCCCATCACTAAGGGTGATAAAACCTCTAAACCGGAGATCAGCCGATGTAGAGTAACTCGACGGTAATCCTTCCATTTTCAAAAATATCCGGTCTTCAACACCGGTCATCAAATGCAATTCATAACGATGTATCACATATTCGGAATGGGTTATACAACCCCATGGTCCTTTCCCGGCTAACCCGAATAGTGAGCGTTTATTCAAAAATAAGTGTGGCATTCAAATTCATCCAATTCACAACAAATACCCATTCAAGGTAATTATTGATAGTCGGTTATTTAACTATCAATAAAGATGCGCGACATCATCAGATTCCAAATAATTTTCCAAATTATTTATTTTCCAAAATATCTTTACTAGATATATAATTGCCATACTTCAAAAATAAATCAACGTTTATCTTTTCTAAACAGTTTCCATTTCCTTTATAAATTCCATAGTGAATTTATATTTCAAAATATTTACTGATATACGATTTTCAAATCGATTTCAAATATTCAATTTCAATTTATCTTTAAGAAGATAAATTCTCAAAATGTTCATTTCATATTGGAAAAGCATTTCCATTCTTATTCAAAAATAAGTAATTCACAAATCTATTGATTTTCAATATTTGAAAATATTCAATATACTTAAATCAATATTAATTATATATCCATTCTTTAAGGAAATCATTCTTTTAAGCACATTCATTTGAGTCAAAACGAATGTTACGTAAAACATCGTTACGACGACTCAAAATCACTAGTATAGGGGTTCGAAATTAAGATAGATATATAAATCCCAATACTAGACAAAAACATTTCCTTTCGGAAATCATTTACTATAACAACAGTGTTATAGTCCACCATTTCCTTATTTCTCGAAAACGTCTATTTCAACAATGAATGTTGAAATCTATTATTTCGATATTTAACACATTTTAAAACATTGTTAAAACAATTAACTTCGCTTTTAATGTCACTTTTCCAAAACTATCCATTTTACTTAACAATATATATTCACTATCCAAAATCGTGAATATACTTCACTAACCAAATCTCAATAGTTTCTACACATTTTATTTCAAGAATTATCCACTATCCAAAATCGTGGATAAAATTCCCTTAATCACTTTCTATATTAAATTTATCAAATTTGATTTATTTTCGAATTTATAAAACAACGTTTATAAATTACATTTCTATTTTATAACAACTTCGATTTATAAATTTCTTTTATTTACAAATTCGATCAATATTCCATTTAAAGGCAAAAATCCAATTTATAAGTTAATCTCTTATAAATCTTTTATTCTACAGTTTCATCCATTTTATAACTTCACGATTTATAAATCTATAAATTCCATATCTTCACGATTTATAATTCTATAAATTTCATTTTTAACACTTATAAACTCGTTTTAAAATTCCAATATTTTAAATTTATAAATATCAACTTTTTAAATCTTTTAAATAAATTGTTCACAAAAATTCGAAAATCTCAGTTCAAACCATTTTATAAATTGCTTAAACTATTTATTTCAAAAATCACCTTACGGTCATAATTCACAAAAATCTTAACTTTTATAACTTTAAAATTTTAAACGTTTATTTATTTAAAATAAATCAATTCAACAATTCAATAAAACGTCTACTTTCAAAAATTACTTTAAAATCCTTTTAAAGTAAAAGTCGTTATTTTTAAAGTTCAAAACTTAAATCCGATGATGCAACAGCAACAATTAGTCAATCACAACAACAAACATCATATATCAACATATGATAACAGAATATACATCACAATATCTATAAATAAATAAATACTGTTGAAGAATCCAGTTGGATCCCTCCAACCTGTTTCCCTGCATCCACAGATGTTAGCACAATACCAATTCCACTTCGAGGTGGAATATCGCGGTATATGGGTTTTATAAAAATCATCCGCTTACTAACGGCGCAATAGGGTCTCATCCGCTATACGAGGCGGGAAATCAATCAATCCAATATATACATTATGTATAATACATATGCCAATATGTATATATTGCTATATATATATATATATATCCTACTATATCTAATATCACATCCAAATAGCAATCATATCAATCAATAAATAACTACAATACAAAATTGATTTTTTTGAGTGAGAAAAATCTCACCTTAGCTTTTATTAGCAATCCATTTTCCATCTTGACTTGTTTTCTCGATTTATAGCCCTTGTATGAATATTATACAAATTATTAATATTCGAATTAAATTGAACTACAAATTTCCGTTTGGTAATTTTTATTATCCCAAGATTTTATTTTAAACCAGTTTCTTTTAAATAAATTTGTTTAACAAAAATACACTATTTATTATTTCACTTATATACATTTTCTGTTTAGCCTATATATTAAACACTAATAGGATAAAATTTTCTTTTAAATGAGTATACATGTATCAGATTAAAAATAGATCAAAGTTGTTTACTAAATCTTACTGCTATATGTATTTATCTTCTTTGAAACAGCGTTAACTAAGCCAATAATTCACTGAAATGAACTAACCATCAAATATACCTTTGCTACTGCCAAGCCATCCATCATCACTGCCCAAGGTTACTGCAGCCCTAAAACAACAACCCAGACATCTGAACGCAACTGCATCATCCCTGAATCTTCGACGCGATTGATTTGCGGCCTTGCTCACCCTTGCTCAGATCCGACATTCGATAATCCTCAAGAACGAGGTCGAGCACATCACGACTGACTCGAAGAACCACTTCGTGAACCCTAAATCATACGAGGTTCACTGCTCCACTTCCGTCGTATGTCGATCTCCGCTAACCTCGCCCACACGGCATTTCCCGACTACCTGCTCTCGCGATGGAGTCGCGATAGACCCCGCCTCCTCCTCGCTCGAATCGAAAAGATCGCTTCAGGCTTCGACTACACCTCCATCGAACCCTCCTACCACCACGCTACCTCGCGCCTCGACTTCACCACCATCTGTACGCCTCACGATCGAACTCGAGTTCGATCCTCCAAAACCCTAGGCACTGCAATCCTCCTCATCGCCCCAATTTCTTTTCTCCCGTGGCTATGCGATTTTGAACGAAAGAGGAATTTCGATCGGCCCTTAGATTTTCCTTTATATCGAACTTAAAGATTTGAGATACTCGCGATTCTATTCAGAGGCCACCATTATTTTGAATTCAAACGAGATTTATTTATTTCTTTCATTGTTTTGGAACTAAGGAGGGAGAGGAGTGTTTAAAACTGAACAAGTATGGGTATCATGATTTTTTTATCGTGATTTCTGGCGTATTTCTCGGCGTGTTCAGAGGAAAAAAAATCGTGGTGATGTTAACTGATAAAAATACCAATTTTAAATTGAAATTGATTTGAAAATTTCCAACGCGTTTATACGGCGTGTGCTCACATATAAACTCCAAAAAATACGGAATTTGAAATCCGGTAATAATTCAATATTACGGACCCAATGAAACTGGTTTCGTCGAATTCCGAGACTGTGCCTCGGACGACTATTTTTAAATTCGATTCGAACGATTTAATTTCAAAACTGAACAAATCATTTTCAAACTCGATTCTGAAGCTCCTATTATCTTCAGTATTATCAATACGAATTTTAAAAGCTTCTGAAATGTTTTCCTTCAGCTTAAAATTGAATATTCAAATTTTTATTCAGCATTCAATAGATTAAAATTTAAAGTTTAATCGCAAATTTCAAAGTTATATCGGGGATTCAAATTAAATCATCGATCAAATATTTAAAATTAATTAAATATTTTCAATTTAATTTGTTCAAAATTCTGGGTCGTTACATTTGATACCATAAATAGCTTTACGTAATTTGCAGACTTTATCTTCACTTCCTTTTGTGATGTATCCTTTTGGTTGATGCATGTATACTTCTTCTTGTAAGTCTCCATTGAGAAAAGCATTGTGCACATCCAGCTGTCTAATTTTCCATTGATTGTTTAATGCTATGGTAAGTATGATCCTGATGGTAGTGGGTTTGACTACAGGAGAAAAGGTTTCGTTAAAGTCAAACCCAAATTGTTGAGAGTAGCCTTTAGCAACTAGCCTTGTTTTAAACTTTGCTATTTTTCCACTAGCATCCTTTTTGACCCTATAGGTCCATTTGCATCCAACAATGTTTTTATCCTTTGGAGGTGACACTAGATCCCATGTTTGATTTTTTATTAATGCTTCATACTCATCTTTCATGCATTTCTCCACTCTATATTTTTAACTGCCTTCTCATATGTGACTGGTTCCATGATATCAGCACTTGCATTGTATATTTTAGGCTTGAAAATGCCACTTTTCGACCTTGTCATCATATAATGCCCTGTTTCTTGCACATTATGTCTAATATCTGTGACTACTGGTGTATTACTGCTGGATGTTGAGTTATCAGGTGATTGCACTTCATCATTTTCGTCAACTTGTTGTGCTGGCCACTCATGTGTATCACTTGCACTATAATCAGATTTTATTTCTGCAATAGATTGTGATCTTTCAAGTCTTCCATTGTTTCCTTGTTCTTCCTGAATAGTTAATTCTGGTATGGTGGGAAAGCATACTTTGACATAATCGGTGCATTGATTTGTTGTGTCTTTATTGTCTATCAGTCTTTTATCTGCAAAAGGAAAATTATTTTCATTAAACATAACATGTCTTGATATATAAATTCTACCACTTTTGTCAAGACATTTGTATCCTTTTTGGTTTGTAGCATATCCTAAAAAGGTACATGGACTTGACCTTAAATTCAATTTATTTTTGTTGTAAGGCCTAAGACAAGGGGAACATAAGCATCCAAATGTTTTTAGACTATCATAATCAGGTTTAATGCAAAATAATTTTTCATAAGGACATTTATAATCAAGCACTTTACTTGGCATCCTGTTTATAAGATAAACGGCTGTGGTGAATGCCTCTTGCCAATATTTTAAGGGTAATGACCCTTGAGATAATAGTGTTAGGCCTGTGTCCACTATGTGCCTATGTTTTCTTTCGACAAGCCCATTTTGCTCAGATGTGTAAGGACAAGTGATTCTATGTAATATACCCTTGTTTTGAAAATATTTTTTAAGTGGGTAAAATTCAGCCCCTCCATCAGTTTGCACAATTTTTACCTTATAATTAAACTTTTTTTCAGCCAATGAAATAAACTGAACTAAGGCATCATGAGTTTCAGATTTTGATTTGAGAAAAAATATCCATGTGTATCTAGTATATGCATCAACAAAAGATAAGTAGTATCTGTGCCCTTGTGTGGAATTCAATGGGGCTGGTCCCCATAGATCTGCAGCTATCAATTCAAAGGGATTTTTATATATAGTTTCAGAATTGCTGAAAGGCAATTTGTGGCTTTTTCCTAACTGACAGTGTGTGCATATATCAGAAATATCATTACTTTGAAAAGAAATTTTATTATCTATCAAAAATCTTTTTACAATTTTCATACTAGGATGCCCTAGTTTACAATGCCAATGATCTAAAATATTTTTCCTATTTTGAACACTGGTGTGAACACTGTTGCACCAATACTTCTTCACTGTAGGTTCAGATTTCTTCACAACATTAAATTTGTACAGTCCCTTATTCAAACTACCCTGCAACAATATATCTTTACTTAGCAAATCTCTAACTAAACAAAAAGTTGGGTGAAACTCAAAGTATACTTTATTGTCATTAGAAAATTGAGATACACTAATTAAATTCTTTTTAATTTCAGGAACTCTCAATAAATTGTTTAAATATAATTCTCTTTTACCTTGAATAGTTCCTATGCCAACATGTGATATACTTGTTGTTTCACCATTACCCAAATGTATAGCTTGCATACCTGTGTAACTTTTGTTGCCTAAGTTGAGGTTTTGAAGGTTACTTGTCACATGATTAGTTGCTCCCGAGTCTGGGTACCAATCATCCAGGCTTGTGTTATCTAATTTGGCTTCATTTGAATTGATTGAGTTCTTGAACCTCCATTGTTGCTTTTCTGCTGTTGATCCAGTTGTGTCATATTAATATTGGGATTCCTTTGAGTTTGCTGTGTAACATTGAAGTCTTTATTGAATCTGAAATAGCACTTGCTAGCTATATGACCAAATTTTTCACATATTTGGCATTTTACTATATTATTGTTGCTCCATCTTCCTCTTCCCCTTCCTGTTTGTGTGTAATTATTTCTTTGACCGTCCTGTTTGCTTCCTTGATTTGCTGTGTTGCCTTGTTGCATTCTGTTTCGTGAACTGCTAGCATAGTTAATTGAAAATTCACTTTGCATGGCTTTTCTTTGTTCAATTCTGCCCTCATGGGCAAGTAAAGCAGACTGGACAGACTGTAAATCTGGTAGAGTTTGTTGCGATGCTATGAAAGTTACCACTGATTCATACTCATCATCGAATCCATTTGTAATGGTGAGAATTTGCTCGCTTTCAGAAATTTTGTGACCAACTGCATTAAGTCTATCACATAAAGCTTTGATCTTTGCAAGATATTCTCTCATTGGCATTTCATTTTTTCTTGAATACTGCAACTGTCTTTTAAAATGCATAATTCTTGCGGCTGACAGTGAGCTGAATATCTGCTCTATTGATGACCAAATTTCATACGACAAGTTGCAGCCAACAATTTGTGATAATAGACTTGAGCTGATGGATGATAGTAACCATGATGATTGTAAGTTATCTCGCTTTAGATATCTTGTGTATTCTGGGTTGCTAACTGTTGCTCCATTGTCTTCTTCTATGACTACAGGTGGTATAGCTATTGTCCCTTTGATATAGTCTTGAAGGCCATATCCCTTCAAGGCTGTTTCAATCTGATATTTCCAGACTATATAGTTGTCTTCATCAAGCGGGATGGAGATAATTTGACTTTTGGGTTTGATTAATGTTGTTTCTGATACAGCAGTTTCCCTTTTGTCATTTCTTGAAGTGGTTTATGATCTTTCATCACCTGTTTCTTTGTTTGCCATCTTTATAAGTGACTAATCTGGTTTCTTGAATGTGTAATGCAGCCAAACAGTATTGGCGAGGTATTGCAGATTCACAAGGAAATGAAAAAGAAATAGAATGTGGGAAAGAAAGAACTTCGAAGACGATTCTGATCTGAGGAGAATCACTAAGAATTGCTACAGAGAGTTAAGAATTTGAACTTGTTCAAATTCTTGCTAGGCGTGGCACAATGAATTGGTGAAGAGGATGCTGGTGGTGCAGATACGCTTGAATCGGGAAGGGTACAACTCTCCGATGATGAAACTTAACTGAGGAGAGAATGAAGAGCAATCTTCAAATGAGAGAAATTATGCAAAAGATTGCGGATCTCAAACTTATGCCGTTAGGCTCTTAAAAGCTCGGATACCATATTACAAAATGATGATAAATTGTAATTGATATTCTTTTGTTGAAGTAGAATTGATACAGATTGAAGAATCGTAAAATAATTCGATACAGAAACAATAGCTAATCACAAGTATTTATATAAAGAAGTAAACTGGGCCTTGATGTAGCAGCCCAAGCAAGTGGTAATCCGCACCAATAAGAAGATTGAATCTCAAGCGTTGAAGCAGATGGATGGCTGTGATCATGTCCATATGGCAGCACGGATTGATAAAAGAAACACACGCAGAAGCACATTCACAATATAGAGCACCCTATATCCATTCTTCCTTATGAATAGATATTGCACTAAGACAATCAAGAAACTTAAAATTGGGTGAAAAGTATTTGGGTCAACAAAAAATTGGACATAAAAGGTGCAGTACATTTTGGGTTATGAGACTTTTCCAAATGCGCAAGAAGAGAGTAATTTGGAATACCATCCATATATAACTGGAAATAATCAACCATGGACAAGGTTTAAGAAATCAAGATGTCTTTATCAGTAATGTATGCCTTATAGTATAAGAGAACATTGAAAACTCAGAAACCTAAAAGAAGTGAACAAGAAAATATATTTAGAACAATATAATTGGGTACAAATTTCGCACTTAGCATATTGTAGTGACTGGCCAAATTTTTGCAGTTAACATAATTGCTATGAATTTTACACTCAATTATCAGAGCTTTTACAGCGAAAGCAGCAATAGAAGCCTTGTAATTTTACGACTTAGGTTGTAGGAGGCGTAGATTTCAAAAGGGAACTGGCTCTGAAAGCAGGTCTGTAGGAGGCATTGAGGCCAATGAAGGGATCGTCATCGCTAGAGAAGCTGAAAGAGGAGGAGACAGGGATTTAGGTTTTCCACCAATGCTGTTGTAGGAGGAGAGAGAGGATTTAGGGTTTCGCGAAATTGGAGTTTGAATAGGTTTGATAAAAATTAAAGACGAGAAAATAAGAACGTTGATCATAGGAGAGGAGATATTCGCGGAGCATGCGAGATGAAAGTGCAGTGCTATTTGATTTTAGACAAGAGGGAGTTAGAGAAACCTCTCTGCTCTAACTGTCGGATTGATAAATGTAATACAATGGAATCATCTTTTAAATTTTCTAACACCCTTGTATGATATTAAGTAGTTTATATGCTTCCTTAACATCATCGGTGATTGGTAGTTCTAAGAGCACTATGTTTTATACTTTTTAATACCATATGTGATATAAGTAAATGTAAAAAACGGTACTTTTAGAACTACACTAATAAATGTATATGGTTGGATATTCCAACCTATCATGTAAATTAATGTGTTTGATTGGATAAATGCACATATATGTATTGTGCTGTTGGTGCTCTTTGGTAAGGGTCCAATTATGTGGCTTTCATTAGTTTCAACGGATTCCAAAATGCATGGTTAGGAATATTTTTTCCTGTTCTATTCCATCTCATCAAACTCTAAACCATTCCTTCCTTGGTGAGATGATAGTTAAAAAAAGTTAAGATACATGTAACTAAAACCCAAGAAGCTAGGAATTTATACTTTAAACATTAATTGAACATTTTGTGAGTAGATATCAAACCATGGCGTAACTATTGTGTACATATTTTTTTTTGTACAAGTTTACCGTTCAAGTGATATCCACATGCTTTGAAGTTCAAAAAAATTAAGAATCCATCTTGTTTGATGTTTAGAGTTTGTATTTTGCACTTTCAAGATATATTTTACAAAGTACGAGAGAAAGAAAGAGATGTAAAACCGCAAATTTGAAAAATAGTTCTAACACATCAATTAGACTAGATTTTTTTCTACCTTTTCGAAAATATCAAAAGGCTAGATTTTTCTTTCTTTCTCCTTTTGTTATAATAACTAAAAAATTCACATTCTCCTCCTCTCCCACACATTTTAAAACACGCATTAAAAACCAAAAACACAAATCAAAATTTTAACAAAAACATGTTCTAGTTGTTCCAAACATAAATAATGATTCAACACTGTATTTTAACTTGGTGTGCCCATTTGTGTGTATATTAAACTTGGATCCACATCAAAATAAGAGGTTTAATGACCACTTGAATAAAAAAGCATTTCTTTTTCCAAAACTTGCTCCCATTTGATTTAGTAATTGTTTACTTATGTTAGGGTGAAATTTAGCTCCAACTCAAAATTTCAATTGAAAAGTCAAAGGCCATTATCTGAAATGACAAGTGTTATGATGCTCTAGACTAAAATTTTAGAAATTATGAATTCAAACTTCTGGGACATTAAAATAAGTGCTCTGATTGAATAAAGTACCACTGTTACAAAAATGAAAAGTAGATATTTGAATGTGAGCTAACTTTTCCGCAGAAAGAAAAAAGTAAGAATAGTAATACAGATAACGAAAATCAAATAAAATTTAGAATGATTTATAGAAAGAATTCTCTGACAACCACTTTGCAAATATCATTTACTTTATTCCAGGATGACTGCAAATACACAAAGGAGCATCTGCTCCTAAAGTCATCAAACTATATAAAAACTTTTACAAAATAGTTCCATAGATGCAGATGAGTGAGGAAAAGAAAAGGAAGTTTTAAGGTGTGCAGAGACACATCGTAACATCCCGTAAAAATTAATAAAAAATTAATTAATTAATAATAAGGCTAAAAATGGAAATTTTGTAAATTTCTAAATTTGGCACAGAAGTTGCATATGCGTTCTTGACAATTTTCTAATCAATTATCATATATAAAATTTTGTAATCGAAGCACAAACGGAAAAATTATTGATGTTTCGAATTTAAAATAATTCGAATGGAATTCAAATTGAAATTCTAAATTAATGATAACATTATAAATTTAAAAAATTATAAATATGTTAACGTTCATTAGAAATTGGGGATTTAAGGAAACGTTAAAATATATGTTAACGTTAAAATAAATAAGGAATTAAATAAAATTAAAACGACAATAGTTAATAAGTTCCAAAAACGCTAAGACCAGTTAACCGCCTTCCTTGGGCCGGTCAACCGCTAGCGGTCGATCGCGTGAGGAAGGACGTTCGACCGGTGAATAGTGTAGGGCTAGATTTTTGTGAGCTGCGAATAACCCATATTTTATTATTTTAAAATCGATTTAAATCTGACGGTTCTGGTACATTCTAACTGTAACGACCCGTAAATTTTCGATGATTAAAAATGGTTAATTTAATAAGGTTTTGTGATTTAATGTTTGAAGAAGTAAAATTTTGTGATTAAATAATAAGAATGTAATTGGGTTAAAATGTAATAGTATTAATTTAAGGTAATTTATAGCTGCTTTAAATGTAATTCCAACTAATTAAAATGATTACAAAGTTATAATGGGTTATAGATTGTAAATTAATTATAATAATGTGTGTATCAATTGATAATTTGATTTAAGAATAATTGATAATTTAAATGTTGATTAATCAATGAAATAGTATATAACTAATTGTAATTGATAAAAATAGTGTTGTGGTAGTAGTTATGACATTTGTGTGTTGATAACAAACTTACAATTGTTATTAAATTAAGTAAAGGTAACGATTGTCCTTTGTTACCAATTTGTTTAATTGTTGAATTCGATTTGAAATCAAATACAATTAAATGTTACGTAAAATGAGTTAAGACAATAACTACAAATTGTGAATGTAATAAAATATATAGAAATGTTAATTATATTCACAAGACAATAATTGATTTAATAAAAAGAGTAAGCCTAAGATAAATTAATTTATTGGGATTTTAAATTATAACAAAATTGACAAAATTCAATGCAATTGAAATATTGCAACTAATATGGTAAAATATGATAATTGTAGAATATTAGTGGAATATTAGTATAATAAGATATAAAAAAATGTTAACTATGTCTATAGAGTAATAATTTATTGAATAAAAATATTTAAATCGAATTAAATCAATTTATGGAAATTAAATATATACTTAGTTGGATTTTATTACAGTTGAAATTGAACGTGGTAATTAGTAAAATAATTGACATTGAATTGATATGTAATTTTTTTAAAATTATTGTAAATATCCAAGTAATCAAAAAGGATGAAAATTGTTAGTTATTAAATTTGAATTGAAAAAGTGATTTAATTAATTTAATATTAATTTATTTATTTAACGTGAAAATATCCATTTTGGCCACTGACTCGGATTTCGATGAGACCAGGTTCAACGGATCCGTAACAGTGAATTATTGTAAGGTTTCAAGTTTCGTAGCGATCGGACTTGTCGTTTGATCGTACGACCTCGAAACGCATGGAAATCAATTTATTAAATTCAATTGAAATCAATTTGAAATAAGCTGTTTTTAAGGTAACTTCTTTATACGATGGAATTAGGACATGAAACCTGTTCCATTGAGTTAAAAATATCAAAACATCTATTTTGATATATGGGATGACCCAATTTCGTTCCGGAGAATGAGCGGGCTTTTCGGGTCGTTATAATCAATTCAAATCTATTCGGATGTTCATTCTTTCTTATCGGGCTTCGTAAGTATATATTATTCTGTTCTAACCCTAGCAGTATTTCTATTTCTTATTTCAATACGTACATCAACTTCTGTCTGCTCCTTTCTCCAATGGCAGAAACCTAATTTGCATTAAAACCCTAAATTTCAATCTCCAAATCAATTTCAAAATCAAACTACTCCAAACCATAACAAATTATATATCAATTCGAAGCTCATGACGAGCGCAAGTCAGATCTGCAATTCTTTTTTCAATTGGGTTCATCATTTGTCCAGAAATCGAGTATGAAACTCTACCATAATTTCGATGGTTTACGATCCAACGGTGGATCGTCGACCGTTTGTCGATCAGGAAGCGGCGTTGGGAAGAGGGAGTCGAGCAGGTGTTTAGGGTAGTGGCTGCTCGTCTCGGATGTGATTGAATTCGCTGGAAATGGCGTTTAACGTGGCGGCGGCCCCATGCAGGCGGAAGCAACCAGAGTGGCTCGAGTGGGCATCAAACTAGGCGGCTCTGGGAGAGGAGGTCGACGGTGTGTCCTGATAGTCGTGAAAGTAAGCGAAGCGGCGGCGTTTTGATTGAGAAGGCGGCGGCTGGAAGGTCTGTAGCGGGTTCGAATTCGTGGTCATGGGCTGGAGATGTGATGTTAGGGTTTAACGTGGATAAGGTGACGTGTTTTATCTGTTTTATTATTTTATTTATTTTTCTAATTTAAATCGTATAACTTCTAAGTAGCATACCTTTTGCATACGAGCTCGAATTCACGTACGATTTGTCTCGTTGGGATCGTATAGAAATTTCGGACATTTTGACGCTTGTTTGGACAAATTATGAGACTGTTGAATTTGGAGCACTATTTTGGATTTCAAATCGATTTGAAATCGAAGGTGGGTATTTTAACCCACTCACAATTACTAAATTATCTTATGTTAGTTAAATTAAAATTTTGTTGTGTTTTGAAATTTATTGGTTGATGTTTGGTATGCTTAAATTGTCATTCTAGTTAAATTTGACTTTTATTGCATTTAATCATCGTTTAATTTAATATTGAATTTAAGTTGTCAATTTAATACATGTTATTGATTATCAGTTGTCTATTGATGTTTATTGATTGATTTGGATGATGATTGTGATGGATGTTTGATTGTTGATATTGGATGACTGGATGTCATATTTTATATTGTTATAACACTGCAAGTCCCTATGGGTTGAAATGATACATACCCGAACGATCTATAGATTTGGGAAAAATCGTCATGGGTTGAAATTATAGACTCGAGCGATTTTATGGATTTTATTTAATTCGAGATTGCGGTTTGAAATGATATACAACCGTAAAATTTTAAATTGCAGATTGAAATGATAAATATCCGTATTACTTGACCATAGGGTAGAAAATTATATGCAGACACCGGATTGGTTAAATTGAATGATTTTTAATTCTTTAAATTTTGAATTCAATTAACTAACATTTTGAACTAGAAATTGATTTATATATATTGAATTATTTTCGATAATCCAAGCGTTAATGTTGAAATTGGAATGGATTTAATGAATTGTTCAAAGGATTTAAATTTGAATTTCAAAGTTGAAGTGTCAAATATAAATGAATTATCAGAATTGAGTTATTGAAATGTTGGATATAACTTTGAAATCTATTTTAAACTAATTTAAACTATTCTAATTAAATTAACTATTTTAATCAATTTAAAACTATTTTATTTTATATTAATCTATTATAACCTATTTAATCCAATTTAAATCTATTTTACCAATTTTAAACTAATTAAATTTATTTAATCTATTTTAAATTTATATAATATGAACTGAATCTATTTAATTTATTTTGAATTTATTTATTCTATTTTATATCTATTTATTGTAATTTAATTCTGTTTAATCTATTTTAAATTTATTTAATCTATTTAAAATCTATTTAAGATAATTTAAATCCATTTAATCTATTTTAAATCTATATAAATCATTTTAATTCTAATTAAATCAAATTTAAATCTATTTAAACTATTTTTACTATTTAAACTATTTAAATCTATTTTAAACTATTTTTAAAACTATTAAAACTATTTATGACTACCTAAACTATTTTCCAAAATTTCAAACTGTGTAAAGTTGAAGTATTTATGTTTGAATCCTTGATGATGATACAACCTAAGTTGGAATTTGGAATTGATACTTTTTATGAAGTGACATATTTGAGTAAATATAATGATTTTGGAATGAGGATCTAATTTACCTATTGTATTGATAATTTCAACAGTGAATATGTTGTCGAAAGTAAATATGATTTTTGAATGTGATATAATTTCGAAAGTGATTTTGAGAATATGATATTTTGATATCAATTATGAATTGAATTTTGAAATGTAAAAGAACCATCCGCTGTGAAATAAGCGTTTGGTTATTAAAGAGACCGGGATCAGATATTGTCATACTCTTTGCCAATATCGAAAACCACTTTAACAACTGTGTACGTGCTGGAGATTCCAGAAATGAAGTATGATGGTTTGACGAACGATTCTGAATGAGGTATTTACGTGACCCTGACTCCCGTGAGTCGGCTTGATGTGGCTAAAACAGGAGCTACGCCGGGCCAAGTGAGGTCATTCCTCCTATCGGATACATTTCTTCGATACCATTCTATTACTTTGCGATTGATTTGGTGGCCACCCCTTGATTTTGATTTGGGATTGTGTTCCGAGGTACACGGTAGTAGCTGCTATGCGTTACCACCAGTCCGGATCCGCAATTGGTATATCTACCATGGCATTGCCTCGAGTGCCGTGTCGCATGCCCTATCGCGCCTTCTACGAGTTTGTTTTGTGTTGTACCTATGGAGTGCTCCCTGATAGCCCACCTACGGGTGGAGTTTTCAGTATCTGTATAGACTACGGCATTATATAAAATGTTTTATGGGGGATATGGGTAATGTCTTAACGCTATTTTAATACTTTACCTTACTATAGACATTATTATAATAGCATATTTTACTGCATAGTAGATAGTTTAACGGATCCTTAGGAGATGTAAATCCCGAATATCTCTTAAGTTATTGCACCCACGTTGACACTGGATAGGAGATGTCAAACCCCGTAAACATCTCTGACGTCGTTACACTCATATTTATTTACTGTTGATTTAACTTACGTAAAATCTTTTTAGTTTCCACTCGAGGGTTTTGTCTTTTCGATTCGCTCGGGTCAGTCTGAGCTTTTCAGATTATCAAAGATTGCTTTCTGGAGGATGAAGACGAAGATTTTGTACTATTACTACTTATTATATGTATTCCACTACATCATGTTGTTCCACTGCATTAATTTATTATTTATTCTTGTTGTATGTAACTCTGATCTGTGTTATAAAAGTTTAATCAATGTAATTTGTAAACAGCTTCATGAACTGTTTATTTGATTATTATATTTTTGTCATTCCGCTGCGACATTATGTATTTGTTTCTTTCTTTCCTTGCTTTTTCTTATTTACCCTATAACAATTTGCCCCTTTGTATGATTTGAGTCTGACGTGTGTGGTTTATCATCGATTTAAACCGTCCAAAAAGGGCAGGTCATTACAATTGGTACCAGAGCTTCGGTTTAGCGATAACCTTAGCTTTGTTGGGTCTGACTCATATAAAATAGGGTAGTAATACTCTAGAATGAGTCACTGAGTGTATATATATATATGAGAGAGCGTATTTTTTAGTGTTGTAAAGGGTTTTGTTGTATTAATTTGTTCCGTTTTGTATTTATAAATTCTGGTCGGTCCATAGGACGCTATGACATTGATAGGGATTTCTAAACACTTAATAGGACAGGCCGACACAATATTGTTTTGAAACATAGGTAAATGAAATAATTTTACCTATATATATTTTGTACATAAAAGAATAATTTTATAAATGATATAGTTGGTTGTAGTATATTTGTTTGTCAGGTAGTGAAATTTATAAATATTGGTTGAAAATAAGATTTACAAATAAAATGAATATAAATTGGAATATTAGAACCTAAGTTCCAGGATTTTTGAAATTTCTTTCAAAGGATTTTTGAATATGATATTAGTATTATTTGGAAGTATTTTCAGATATAATATCCCAATATGATTTGAAATTTTGGAAGGAAATAAGTTTTGTACTCCCCTCTCTGTCGCTGGAAAATAATTTCGGTGATGAGTGCACGCATCATCGACGTTCATTTTTGAGTTTCAAAGTGGAAAGACCGTTGTAGTAATTTTACTGCATAATTGTTTTGATAAATTAATCTTAATTTTGAATTCCAAATATGATTTGATATATATAAAAGATATGATTATATATATTATTTTAAAATAATTGAAATGAAACCGGTTGTTTTGTTCTTAAGTTTCTGTAAATTAGAAATTGAAATGAATGAAATCTTGACTATATTAATAATTGGAAACTTCTAAAATAAAAATAAGAAATTGAAAATTTGTAAACTGTAAATAAAGTGGAAATGGAAATAAGGAATGGTAACTATTGAACATTTTGTTGACTAAGTATATAAGAGAAACTTGGGTAATATCCAATTGCATTCTAAAAGACATATATATAACTTACCAAATTATTAAAAGTTGAAATGTTAATAAGAATATGTAATAGAATTTAATACAAGTAAAGCTTAAGTATAATGAAAGTGTTCAAGGGAATTACTTCTATAAATAAGAATTCTAATGTTATAAATTGCTATAAACCAAAGTTAATAGTTTGAAATGCTATTGATTAAACGTAATAAAGGTGCATAATGTAAGAAAAATGATTATAAGCTTAAATTAACATTTAAGCTATTTATAATCAGATTTAATGGTAAAGGTGAATACTATAAGTAAATAATTATCAACTGGAATTAATATTGAAGCCATTCATAATTAAAATGAGTACCATAAATAATTGAATGGTTATAACTTCAGAAACCATTGAAATGATGTAGAAATGAATTTAACATTCAATAATGATACATACAGAAGAAATGAATGTGAAAAAAATCTATTAATGGTGAATTTAATTATAAAGAGACTTTCATAATAATGGATAATCAAATAAGTGAAACATAAATAAATTATGAAAGAAATGAATATAAGGTAATGAAAAGAAAATGGCACTGTATGAAGAGTGAGGAATGAATTTTGTAAGTAATTAATGTAAACTAAAGAAAATTTCCATTGTATGAATGGAAAAATGAACAGTAAATGATAAAAGGAAATCAATGTAAGTAAGAAATGTGAAGCAAACTAAAATAAAAAGCATGCAACACTTAAATAATGAATTCATTGATTATTCCAAATAATTGAAAAAGGTGATCATGTAAGTAAATGAATGTGAAGAAATGGAAATTAGCATTTATGTGTAAATGAGAAATGGAATTTTTGTAAATAATGAATGTAGATTAAAGAAAATGATCACTGAAAAAAAGAGTAATAAGAATAAAACTTAAATATTAATGGAAATTATTATTTGTTTTGGCTTATGGATGTTTGGGAAGTGATGATTTAAATTGTTTAGGATGTATAAATAATCTATTAAGCTTTATCTAGGATTGTTGAGTGTAGGGTATACTTAGTAGTTGTTTATAATCCTATACGATTAAAAGTATCTAAACCCAAACAAACAATTTGTTTGGATGCTATGGATGTATGATTGATTTCATGTGATGATTGTATGCTTTGGTTGCAAGTGATTGTTGTTATGTTATATTGATTTGCTTTGTTATTAATTGAGACAACTTAAATATTTCACTTTTATATAATTATTAACTCTTTTGGATTATATAAGTGGAATACAGGTTATGAAAGCAATTGCTACTGCTTTTGGTTTCATAAATTAAGCGTTGTTTGCCCGACAAATAGGTACGTTCTCGGATTACGGTTTTCTAACGAAATTATATTGTTTTCCCATGGGTTGGGATATAATATTTTGAAAATATGTGATATATATTGTATTATTGATATTATTATTTCTTCCAGACCTCTCCGTCACTACACCATACCAGCCGTTTCGCAAACCCCGAAGGCGGAAAATTTGCAACGGCTCTTAGCCGTTGCTATTAAGCAACGGTTAAAGTCCGTTGCAAAACCTTATAATACGGCTCATAGCCGTTCTAAATTTTGGAACGGCTCTTACACGTACTACATTTTAGTACAGCCTTCCATACCCCCCGTTCCCAACTAGCTACGCCCTATTCTATCATTATCCACTTCGATAAAAAAAGGATAGATCCAGATCCAGATCCACTTCGTCCATCATTTACGTGCTTCTTCGTTCAAATCTACCGCCTCGTGCTCACATCTTCTCAATCGACTTGGAAGCTCTTCGCTCTCCTGTAGGTCCGCCTTCGTGCTCAGGTCATTCTGTTTAGGGGTTTGAAAGTTTATTAGGTAATTAAGTGATAACATTAAGATTACCTGTCGACTTTGTTTTCGTTGGTTTTTTAATAAAATCAATAAACGTGAAAGCACACGGATTGCGCTTGATGTATTTTAAAATTAATAAAAATGAATTTTTGTCAGTTTACGTTCGTGTATGTTTAATTTGTCAACTATTTTTAATTGATGTTTGTAATGAAATATTGGGCAGGAAATATGAAATGTTATTTAGGTACATAAAAAAAATTAATACTTAAAATTATAGTTTACCTGTTCAGTTGTTTGGAGGGAAAAATCTATTGTAAAGATCAAATTTATACCTTATTTGAAGGTTGGACAACAATTTTTTAAGTAATTTATATTCCCATTTATATACCTTAAGTTTTTACCTATTTATATTGATGTTATTTCTCGCTCTTTTTTGAAAAATTTAGTAGATAATGGTTTTAGATTAGGCTGTATGAGAAGTGAATATATTACATGCATTGCACGAAGTGAATATATTAAGTTTGGTATAAGTGAATATATTTGAAATAGTGGTTTGCAATGGTGCCTTCCACTTCAAATATAATGGTGCACTAAGAACAATCAATTTTTAACTTGTCAGTAAGCAAAATTTGAAACAAAATTTTAGATTAGGCTGTATGAGAAGCAAAATTAGTGCTGTCTGAATTACCCCAGTGGTCCAAAATCCAGCGTGAAAATAAAGATCTGCGATTAACGTCGATGAATGAAATTCTATCGAAATTTTCCGTGAATTTTGGACTAATAAAATTTTGTGAATTGTTTTCCAAACTTTTGTTAACTTGAATATAAAAGGATTTAATTGTTATAAATTGATATATTTTATTTAAATTATTTAATGATGTAAATTGATTGTTTATAAATTTAATATTTTGAATAAGATATATTGATTACTTAATTCATCCTTTTCCCTTCTTTCCCTTTTCGAGGTAGAAAAGTTTTGAGTAGGGAGAGTGTAACGACCCGTAAATTTTCGATAATTAAAAATGGTTAATTTAATAAGGTTTTGTGATTTAATGTTGGAAGAAGTAAAATTTCATGATTAAATAATAAGAATGTAATTGGGTTAAAATGTAATAGTATTAATTTAAGGTAATTTATAGCTGCTTCAAATGTAATTCCAACTAATTAAAATGATTAAAAAGTTATAATGGGTTATAGATTGTAAATTAATTATAATAATGTGTGTATTAATTGATAATTGGATTTAAAGATTAATTGATAATTTAAATGTTGATTAATCAATGAAATAGTATATAACTAATTGTAATTGATAAAAATAGTGTTGTGATAGTAGTTATGACATTTGTGTGTTGATAACAAACTTACAATTGTTATTAAATTAAGAAAAGGTAACGATTGTCATTTGTTACCAATTTGTTTAATTGTTGAATTCAATTTGAAATCAAATGCAATTAAGTGTAATTGAATGTTACGTAAAATGAGTTAAGACAATAACTGCAAATTGTGAATGTAATAAAATATATAGAAATGTTAATTATATTCACAAGACAATAATTGAATAAAAAGAGTAAGCCTAAGATAAATTAATTTATTGGGATTCTAAATTATAATAAAATTGACAAAATTCAATGCAATTGAAATATTGCAACTAATATGGTAAAAGATGATAATTGTAGAATATTAGTGGAATATTAGTGTAATAAGATATAAACAAATATTAACTATGTCTATAGAGTAATAATTTATTGAATAAAAAGATTTAAATCGAATTAAATCAATTTATGGCAGTTAAATATATACTTAATTAAATTTTATTACAGCTGAAATTGAAAGCGGTAATTAGTAAAATAATTGAAATTGAATTGATATGTAATTTTTTTAAAATTATTGTAAATATCCAAGTAATCAAAAAGGATTAAAATTGTTAGTTATTAAATTTGAATTGAAAAAGTGATTTAATTAATTTAATATTAATTTCTTTATTTAACGTGAAAATATTCATTTTGGCCACTGACTCGGATTTCGATGAGACCAGGTTCATCGGATCCGTAATAGTGAATTATTGTAAGGTTTCAAGTTTCGTAGCGATCGGACTTGTCGTTTGATCGTACGAGCTCAAAACACGTAGAAATTAATTTAATTTAATTCAATTGAAATCAATTTGAAATAAGTTGATTTTAAGCTAACTTCTTCATACGATGGAATTAGGACCTGAAACATGTTCCATTGAGTTTATAAATATCAAAACATCTATTTTGTTATATGGGATGTCCCATTTTCGTTCCGGAGACAGAATAGATTCAATTCAAATCTATTCGGATGTTCATTATTTCTTATCGGGCTTCGTTAGTATATATTGGTCTGTTCTAACCCTAGCAGTCTTTCTATTTCTTATTTCTATACGTATGTCAACTTCTGTCTGTTCCTTTCTCCAATGGCAGAAACCCAATTTGCATTAAAACCCTAAATTTCAATCTCCAAATCAATTTCAAAATCAAACTCCTCCAAACCATATCAAATTATATATCAATTCAAAGCTCTTGACGAGCGCAAGTCAGATCTACAATTCGTTATTCAGTTGGGTTCATCGTTTGTCCAGAAATCGAGCATGAACCTCGGTCGTCATTTCTAGGGTTTACGATCCAACGGTGGATCGTCGATCGTTTGTCGATCAGGAAGCGGCATTGGGAAGAGGGAGTCGAGCAGGTGTTTAGGGTAGTGGTCGCTCGTCTCGGATGTGATTGAATTCGCTGGAAATGGCGTTAACGTGGCGGCGGCCCCATGCAGGCGAAGGCTACCAGAGTGACTCGAGTGGGCATCAAAGTGGGCGGCTCTGGGAGAGGAGGTCGACAGTGTGTCCTGATGGTCGTGAAAGTAAGCGAAGCGGTGGCATTTTGATTGAGAAGGAGGCGGCTGGAAGGTCTGTAGCGGGTTTGAATTCATGGTCGCGGGCTGGAGATGCGATGTTAGGGTTTGACGTGGATAAGGTGACATGTTTTATCTGTTTTATTATTTTATTTATTTTTCTAATTTAAATCATATAACTTCTAAGTAGCATATCTTTTGCATACGAGATCGAATTCACGCGCAGTTTGTTTCGTTGGGATCGTATTGAAATTTGGACATTTTGATGCAGGTTTGGATGAATTCTAATACTGTTGAATTTGGAGCCCAATTTTGGATTTCAAATCGATTTGAAATCGAAGGTGGGTGTTTTAAACCACTCACAATTACTAAATTATCTTATGTTAGTTAAATTAAAATTTTGTTGTGTTTTGAAATTTATTGGTTGATGTTTGGTATGTTTAAATTGTCATTCTAGTTAAATTTGACTTTTATTGCATTTAATCATCATTTAATTTAATATTGAATTTAAGTTGTCAATTTAATACCTATTATTGATTATCAGTTGTCTATCGATGGTTATTGATTGATTTGGATGATGATTGTGATGGATGTTTGATTGTTGATATTGGATGACTGGATGTCGTATTTTATATTGTTATAACACTACAAGTTCCATATGGGTTGAAATGATACATACCCGAACGATCTATAGATTAGGGAAAAATCGTCATGGGTTGAAATTATAAACTCGAGCGATTTTATGGATTTTATTTAATTCGGGATTGCGGTTTGAAATGATATACAACCGTAAAATTTTAAATTGCAGATTGAAATGATAAATATCCGTATTACTTGACCATAGGGTAGAAAATTATATACGGACACCAGATTGGTTTAATTAAATGATTTTTAATTCTTTAAATTTTGAAATTAACTGGCATTTTGAAATAGAAATTGATTTATATATATTGAATTATTTTCGATAATCCAAGCGTTAATGTTGAAATTGGAATGGATTTAATGAATTGTTCAAAGGATTTAAATTTGAATTTCAAAGTTGAGGTGTCAAATATAAATGAATTATCAGAATTGAGTTATGGAAATGTTGGATATAACTTTGAAATCTATTTTAAACTATCGGACACATTTCTTTGATACCATTCTATTATTTTGTGATTGATTTAGTGGCCACCCCTTGATTTTTGATTTGGGAGTGTGTTTCGAGGTGGGCGGTAGTAGCTGCTATGCGTTACCACCAGTCTGGATCCGCAATTGGTATATCTACCCTGGCATTGCCTCGAGTGTCGTGTCGCATGCCCTATCGCACCTTCTACGAGTTTGTTTTGTGTCGTACCTATGGAGTGCTCCCTGATAGCCCACCTGCGGGTGGAGTTTACAATATCTGTATAGACTATGACATTATATAAAATGTGTTAAGGGGGATATGGGTAACGCCTTAACGCTATTTTTATACTTTACCTTACTGTAGACACTATTATAATAGCGTAGTTTACTGCATAGTAGATAGTTTAACGGATCCTTAGGAGATGTAAATCCCGAACATCTCTTATGTTATTGCACCCACGTTTACACTGGATAGGAGATTTCAAATCCCGTAAACATCTCTGATGTCGTTACACTCATATTAATTTACTGTTGATTTAACTTACATAAGATCTTTTTATTTCTGACTCGAGTGTTTTGTCTTTTCGATTCGCTCGGGTCAGTCTGAACTTTTCAATTTATCGAAGATTGCTTTCTGGAGGATGAAGACAAAGATTTTGTACTATTACTACCTATTATATGTATTCCACTACATCATGTTGTTCTGCTGCATTTATTTATTATTTATTCTTGTTGTATGTAACTCTGATCTATGTTATAAAATTTTAATCAATGTTATTTGTAAACAGCTTCATGAACTGTTTATTTGATTGTTATATTTTTGTCATTCCGCTGTGAGATTATGTATTTGTTTCTTTCTTTCCCTGCTTTTTCTTATTTACCCCATAACAATCTGCCCCTTTGTATAATTTGAGTCTGATGTATGTGATTTATCGTCGATTTAAACCGTCCAAAAAAGGCAGGTCGTTACACTAACTTTTATAAATAAGAGACTAGCCCCCTCACTTTTATTCACAAATTATTTAGAACAACAACGTAGTTCTGTCAGTTTCTTCTATACGATTCGGAATTTCTTAGGATTTCCAAGTAAAGAATTTTAGATATTTAATATTCGATCTCTAATTCTTTTCTTCTCTAATCCTTGAAATTTTGAATCTAGTTCATATATAATCCAATTGTTGTATATTTCAAAAGGAAGAAGTTTGAAAAGAGCTAAGAAGTAGGCGTAATCAAATCCAAAAGAGAGCTGGGAATCATCTGCAAATGAAAATCTTAGTTTTTCTAATTTTTGGTAATTGTATAGCATAAGTTGGATTTGTTGTATGCCTTAGAGAATTTTGTGCATGAAAACACCGCACTAAACCTCCAAAATTCCCCCAAATCGAAATATCAATTCTTATGTTATCGAATTCCCAATTATTTTATATTAAAATAGCAGAATTTGTGTAGATATTCCAATTTTAATATTTTAAATTCTATTCCACTTCCGACTTTTCTCTTTTGATGCGATTCAGGGTTTAGAAAAGAAAATAAATTAGGAAATGACGTTAAAGTACGGATTCCTTTATTCGTAGTTTGCACTACCTAGCTTGTGGCTCGCCGGCTCAACTCGGCACGGCCTCAGCAGCTAGCCCATCTTAACCCCGACTTTTCTGCACCCCTTTTGGGTTTTAGGCCGTCAATCTTGTCGCATCACACTCGACTTGGCATGTCATGAACAGTTTGAATCTTGACAACTTTCTGTTTTCTTCACGTCTTCAGCTATTCTACAGACAGCTTGACAATTCTTGCCACATCGGCACGCAAAAGTAAACGGTAAGAGGCACAACTATATATGCCTTTATGTGACAAAAATACAACATACTCTCGTAGTATGCCACCATATTACATATGCATTAGATGTGTAGTAAAGGCATGGAATGCGCTTTGTACAGTTCCCTTTTGGATACTCATCTCGGTTGCACATTTCTTTCACTTCTTCAGCCATCTCCTCTATGCCCGTTCAACCAGATCAATGGCCAAGCGTGCTCCGCCTGATTTATAATGCAATCTTAACCATCCTAGTATTGGTTTAAGCTATACTAAAATTACCCCATACATTATACCTTCAAATGTGAAGAAAGGTTAAAGAAACACTAGCTTTCAAGTATCTTAGTACGATCACTATCTTATAATCTAGGCTGTTGTAAAAGAAGCGTAAGTATTAAGACCTTTCTCATAGTGAATATAGATCATCTTTGGTCGAATGACTCAAAACTCTTGTCTCTCTACTTTCAGTATACTAGTATCTCTTCATTTTTCATTTTTAACCAAGGTGTTAGTAACCAATCTATTTTTAATGTCATCCCTCGAATACACTTTCGTGATTGGTTAGAAATCTAGTCAACATTATTCTTTTCTCAAATCACCTTAACAATGAACATTTTGTTGGGACGAGATTCCAACTGGAGACCACTCAAATCGAAACCCCACAAGCACAGCGGAAGACGGGATCGTGGTAAGAAGTGTAAAAACAACCAATTAATAACTCAATTCCAATCTCAACCAATCCAAAAACAATCACAATCCCAAACAAGCAATTCAAAAATCAAAGCAATAATAAAAATAATTCACACAGCGATTTATAGTGGTTCCACTAATGTTGTGTTAGTGTACATTCACTTTAAGAGAGCTTTTATTAATATTGATGAGAAGAGTACAAGAGATTGATTACAATGATCAAAATTCTAATTATAAATCGATTTGTGGAGAAGAGAATTGAAGAAAATTAGGTTTTGATAAACCCTAATTAGTGGAGGCTAATCTCTTGCAGTCGCTTGCACGCACACCAGATCTGGAACCTGAAGCTAGCTTATATAGGAGAATGGAAACCCTAGGCAATGTTCCGAAATTTCCCCTGCAGATATCACAAATCTTCACGTCAAGTCCACATGTGAAAAACAGGAAGAAACCACCTCAGACGTCTGACCAAAGTGGTCAGACGTCTGACTTAAGTTACTAGAAAATTTCTCTTCGGCTCAGTTGTTTGACCATTTGGTCAGACATCTGACTAAAGGCTCTGCAATCAATTCTGCACAGGCTCAAACATCTGACCCTTTTGGTTAGACGTCTGACCTCATTCTCTGGAATAGGTCTGGTGCAAATTTGTTGAAGCGCCAGACGTCTGACCATTTTCCTTAGACGTCTAACCCTGCCAATTCAGCCCACTTCACCTTTTCCCTTATAACTTCCACCTCCAAACTCCGATTTGTGAACCGTTTTCTCCGTTACGAAGCTACTTCCAACCTCTACAATTCTCTATATAGTGTCGCCAAAATTTTGTTAGTCCCTGAGGAGTTGGTTTTGATGACAACAACATTAGAATAGATTATAAAATATAAATACTAACATTATAAGTTTAGATATATATGTATATGCAGGATCTAACCATGCAGGTATCAAGAATGAAGACTGTACAGTATAGAGATAGAAGACTCATGAGTATCAAGATTATCAAGAGTTCAAGATTTCAAGGTTAAGTTTGTTTTATTAGGAATATTGTTAAAACTCATAGAAAGGCACTAACATCTTAATATCCAATTTATTCGTGGAATGGAATCCACTTCGAGCCCGTTAAAGGGATGGAATCCTAAGTAGGATGGAACCTACGAAAATCTAGTGGGACATTGTTTTGTATCCACTAATTTTAATTCAAATGATTTTACAAAATTATCTTGTTTTCAAAATGATTTCAAAACTTCCTTTTAAAAGATTCAAAACTCTCTATCCTGATTTTAAATAATTTTAGCCTCAAAAACATCTTTAATTTCAAAGTCAAATTACTCCTGATTTTAAACTATCTTTTCAAATAATATATTTAACTTTTAAATTATACTTTGATTTAAATTATAGTTAAATAATATGTATATATTGGTCTTTATATTTACTTATGTATTTTAACTATAGTTAAGTATATTTATAAAGTTTAAAATAATTTTAATATAAGATAGAGTTATTTTCAAAGAAAATCAAAACACCAAAAATCTCTTTGGGATGTCGACATGTCCAAGTACCCCATGTCGACATAGTGTCAGTTGGTTTCAAAATTCAAAATTCAAAAGAAGTGTTTATTCGCCATAACTCTTCATGAATGGTCATGGCTGTTGCTCTTCTATAAATAGGGGTCAGTTTCAATGAATTTTTAAGCACTTTTTGCTATTTTCGGAAATTATGATATCAATTGGGCGCAATTTATTTTGGATGAACTTCGTCCTAAAAATTTTGAAATGGGAGAAACACTTTATATCATGGAATTTACCTTACTCGGATTTTCAACTATTTTGGAGTAAATTTCAAAGGAGAAGAATTTATTTCAAGAAAAGTTTTTAATATCTCAAACATTTCTCTCATGAAAATCCCATATGTTTTTCAACCTTATGAAACCCTTACCGAAAAGGAAGAGCGTTTGGCTCATGAAGAAATGGAAGAGGAAGAAGAAGAAGAAAGGGATGAAATGGAAATAGAAGAAGAAGAAGAAGAAGGTGAAACATCTCTAGAAAGTATTGAATATCCATCCAATCATTCAACCAAAACCCTTCTAAAAAATCAAAAGATAATTGTGGAGAATCAACGGATTTTAAAACGATCCGTTAGTAAGAAATTGGATAACATTTCTTCGAAGATGAACAAGTTTTTCAAAAGTCAGCAAGAAACTTGGACTATCTTCATCATCTTCATCTTCTAACTAGTTTTATCTTTTAGTATCTTATTGTATTTGTCTTAGTTTGTTTTTTTTCGAATGTTCGTGTAGTTCATTATGCTTAATCTTTGTGTTATCGTAATGAAATGAAATTTCCTTTCTGTTATCTACCTTATCTTATCTCTAGAATAAATGTTAGTATATTATATAAATATATACATATACACAATTATTCACAAAATCAAAGTTGTCATAAATTTTCACTAACCCATGTCGACATCCCCTAGAAGACCATGTCGACATGTACTGGTCAGAAGTGATTATTGATTTTGAATTTGAAATATGAATAACTACCAAATGTCTATTCATTTCAAACGAATTTCTACACCTATATATACCTTTTTCTTCCAGAAATCTTCACTAAAATTTATTTCTCATTATCTATATCCTTCATTTCTTTCTCTATTTCAATTATGGCCAATCCTATTCACAATCTATCTGAAAATCTTGAAGAAACACTCAAATCATTCAAGAACATTCTCTCTTTTATTCTACGAAACCAGCGTCACTTAGAGTTAAGTCAAATGCAGATGATCAGGGAGTAAGAAAGGCATTTCGATGCAATACGATGGATGATCTCCTCTCTACACAAGGATGATAATGAAGAACATCCTCCTGTCTCTCTCACCAATGACAATGAGAATTGGGATGCAATTAAAGCAGACCCTATATTTGGAGAAGATGGATGGGTAGATGTTCCTCGAAACATTTAATTTTCTTTCTTTGTTTGATTTGCTTGAATTAATTTGTTTGATTTGGTTTGATTTGATACTTTGTGTGAATTGATTTGAAGTTTGATGTGTGAAACATATATATATACACTGAAATGAATATAGTCTTTAATTAAGTTATTATGCTTATAAGTATCATTATTTCTTAATCTATATATTATATATTCCGTTGTATAGTTTATCAATGCGGGTACTGAAGTCCAAGAATAAGGGGGAGTAAGTTTTTTGTTGATGACAAAGGGGGAGAAGTATAAAATAGGATAGTTAGGCATAGATTAAGGGGGAGTTGTTAGTTTTAGGGGGAGTTATTAGGATAGAAGGAATATTTTATAAACAAAGGTTGTCATCATCAAAAAGGGGGAGATTGTTAGTCCCTGAGGAGTTGGTTTTGATGACAAAAACCTTAGAATAGATTATAAAATATAAATACTAACATTACAAGTTTAGATATATATGTATATGCAGGATCTAACCATGCAGGTATCAAGAATGAAGACTGTACAATATAGAGATTCAAGATATAGAGATTCAAGATATAGAAATAGAAGACTCATGAGTATCAAGATTATCAAGAGTTCAAGATTTCAAGGTTAAGTTTGTTTTATTAGGAATATTGTTAAAACTCATAGAAAGGCACTGACATCTTAATATCCAATTTATTCGTGGAATGGAATCCACTTCGAGCCCGTTAAAGGGATGGAACCCTAAGTAGGATGGAACCTACGAAAATCTAGTGGGACATTGTTTTGTATCCACTAATTTTAATTCAAATGATTTTACAAAATTATCTTGTTTTCAAAATGATTTCAAAACTTCCTTTTAAAAGATTCAAAACTCTCTATCCTGATTTTAAATAATTTTAGCCTCAAAAACATCTTTAATTTCAAAGTCAAATAACTCCTGATTTTAAACTATCTTTTCAAATAATATATTTAACTTTTAAATTATTTATACTTTGATTTAAATTATAGTTATATAATATGTATATATTGGTCTTTATATTTACTTATGTATTTTAACTATAGTTAAGTATATTTATAAAGTTTAAAATAATTTTAATATAAGATAGAGGTTATTTTCAAAGAAAATCAAAACACCAAAAATCTCTTTGGGATGTCGACATGCCCAAGTACCCCATGTCGACATAGTGTAAGTTGGTTTCAAAATTCAAATTTCAAAAGAAGTGTCTATTCGCCATAACTCTTCATGAATGGTCATGGTTGTTGCTCTTCTATAAATAGGGGTCAGTTTCAACGAATTTTTAATCACTTTTTTCTGGTTTTCACTCCTTTTCTTCTTCCACATTTCTTAATACAAAATCATACCATTACTCTGCCAAAATCATCATCGAATCATACTCGATTACTTCTAGTGTGATTCTCCATCACTATCTCTACAAGATACAAGTGCTAATCTGAGTTATAGACTTTTTGTAATCAATCGAGCGAGAGAAGGTGTGATTGTAGCCTTGGAAATCAATCAAGCGAGAGAAGGTGTGATTGTAGCCCTGGAAATCAGTTGGGTGAACTTGTTGCCCCGGAAATCAAGTATCTCTACCCAGAGGATTGTTATTCTGGAGGGTGTAACTCGTAGCCTTGAAACCGAGGGTTGTAATTGTTGAATTGGTTTTGAAAGGAAATCCATACTTAGTTGTGCGGGACTAGATGTAGGGTAACTCCGAACCAGTATAAAATCCGGTGTGTTCTTTCCTTTACTGCTTTTACTTTATATTTGCATCTGTGTTTGATTCTGTGTTCATATCTGTGTCTAATTAGTGCATACATTGTTAACAAATTAAGTTAAACTCAAAAAGATTAACAAATTTCTTAAAACACTATTCACCCTCCCTCTAGTGTTAATTCTAGCCTTAAGATCCTTAATCCGCATTTCTCACAAATTTAACACTCTACCTCGACACTATATCTATCTCCAACTCCAATGGTACCATACCATCAATGATAACCGATAGCACCAACTATCACTTCTACCTTCAACCAAACATGAATGCTTTCCCATTGAGCTCCGGCAAAGCCACCGCCCATTGCACTCCACCAACGAGCTCAGGCAAAGCCCCCGCCCGCTAATGAAATGTTGAAAACATCCAAATCCTAAGCTATCTCACCAAAGACTAGCACTTACCAAGAAGATAGAACCTCAATCTCTCACCGATACTCTTCCTCATCTACTGCCAAGCTCCTTCCTTAACCGTGCCACCCCGTGGCACCTAGCACTTCTCCAAGCGAATCAAGTTCGAGCAATGCTCGAACTTCCCAATCGGAAATGCCTTAGTGAACATGTCCGCCGCGTTACCCTTTGTGTGCACTTTTCGAAGATATACTTGCTTATCCTCATCCATGGCTACTAGAAATGACTCTCTCACCTCAATATGCTTAGTGAGCTAAACGCCAAATTCTCTGCCAAGTGAATAACACTCTGGCTATCACATCGAACATCAATACTATCATGCCCGAATCCCAAGTCACACAACAATCGCTTCAATAGAGTGCCTCCTTTGTCGCCTCCACCGCGGCTATCAACTCCGCCTCCGTAGTGGATAAAGCAACTACGGTCTGAAATCTAGATCTCCAACTTATAGTTGTACCCCCAAGTGTGAAGACGTATCCGGAAGTTGATTTTCTTCGATCCCTATCACAAGCGTAGTCCGAATCACAATAACCAACCAATTTGCAATCCATCGCCTTACTACTGCCAAAAACAAGACCATGAGATAATGTGCCTCTAAGGTATCTCAATATAAGCTTCACAGCTTCCCAATGCGATTTCCCCGGATTAGCCATGTATCGACTAACCGTCCCGACGGCATTTGCAATATCGGGCCTTGTATACACCATAGCATACATTAGACTTCCAACCGCACTAGCATATGACACCTTTGCCATATAAGCCTTGTCTTTCTCCAAGATAGGTGATCCTTTACTCGAAAGCTTCATATGCAAAGGTAAAGGTGTATTTGACGCCTTTGCATTCTCCATGCTAAATCGACAAAGCACTTTCTCAATATACTCCTTTTGAGTTAGTTTAAACTCAAAATGCTTTCGATCCCTTACAATTTCCATGCCCATTATCCTTCTTGCTTCTCCAAGATCCTTCATTTCGAACTCCGATTTCAAACTCAGTTTTTGCTTGTTGATTTCATTATTATCCTTAGAAGCAATGAGCATGTCGTCCACATACAAGAGTAAATACACCCAACAATCATTTCTCAACTTCTTGAAATAAACAAAAGCATCCTTGATTCTATCAAAACCATTTTCAAGCATAAAATGATCAAATCTCTTGTACCATTGTCTAGGTGATTGCTTTAATCCATATAGTGATTTCTTCAACTTGCAAACCAAATTTGACTTACCATCCACAACAAAACCTTCTGGTTACTCCATGTAGTTGTCTTCATCCAAGTCACCATGCAAGAAGGCGGTTTTCATATCAAGTTGCTCCAACTCCAAGTCGTGAATAACAACTATAGCAAATAATATCCGGATAGAAGTATGGCGCACAACCGGTGCGTATATCTCATCATACTCCTTTCTCTTCCTTTGTGCAAATCCCTTAGCCACTAGTCTAGCTTTGTATCTTCCATCGCCCTTCACCTTGTATATCAATTTGCACCAAATAGCACGGTTTCCTTTAGGAAGTGGAACCAAAACCCAAGTTTGATTCTTCAACAATGATTGCATCTCTTCCTCCATGGCACAAATCCATTTCGAGCTATCACTCGACTCCATGACGTCATCAAGGTCCATCGGCTCATCTTGGACTACATGAAGAGCATAGTCCAAATTATCACAAAAGCTAAGATAGTTCCAATCACCATATCTTTCGGGTGGTCTTATCGTACGACGACCAATACGAGTAGCAATACCATCACCCAAACTCCCTTCGGCTCCACCTTGAACCGAATCTTCTGTAGAATCATGCACATCACCAACACTACTATAGGCACCCAGTGGACTATGTGATGTAACATCAACTGCTACTTCCTCACAAGCATCTCCAACTACTCTACTCTCTCTACTCCTTGGACAAAATGTGGAAATAATTTCCTTCTCCTTTGATTCACCATGAACCAAATCCGGAACATCCGATGAGCTTCTATTATCCTTGAACAATGCCGACTCATCAAAAGTAACATTACGAGAATTCACTACCTTCTTCGTTTCCGGATTCCAAATCCGATAGCCTTTTACTCCATCCGTATAACCAAGCAAAATCCTCTTGAAAGCTCTAGGTTCAAGTTTATCATTTCCTGGATCATACACATAAACCGGGCTACCAAACACACGAAGATAACTCAAGTCAATGCTCTTTCCCTTCCATACTTCCTCCGGAATTTTGTTACCAATAGCTGAGCACAGAATTCGATTAATAATATGCACTGCGGTTGACAAAGCTTCAGCCCAAAATCCCTTCGCCAAACCCGATGTCAATCTCAAGCATCGAGCTTTCTCAAGTAGAGTACGATTCATTCTTTCTGCAACACCATTTGACTGCGGATCTCCAGGTGTAGTAAAATGCCTCCGAATACCATGATGCTTGCAAAACTCCAAAAAATCTCCGAAAACATACTCTCCGCCATTGTCGGACCTTAGAACCTTCAAAGACTTTCCACTCTCATTCTCAACTAGAGCCTTCCATGCTTTGAACTTTGCAAATGCCTCCGACTTGGCCTTCATTACATACACCCAAACTTTCCAAGAAAAATCATCTATAAAAGAAATATAATAGCGAGCTCCACCTAAAGAAGCTACTGGTGCAGGTCCCCAAACATCCATGTGAACATACTCAAGAATCCTTCTCGAATCATGCTTTCCCTCACCGAATGAAACTTTAGTTTGCTTCCCCATGACGCATTCTTCGCAAAACTCTAACTTGTTAAACTTTCTCCATCGATCATCTTTCTCTTCCGAAGAACATCAAAACTCCTCTCAGAGACATGACCTAACCTCAAATGCCACAACCTTGTCGCATCCAAGCCACGAGAACTATCAACTCCTATACAAGTTTCACCTTCCACAGTTACTCCTTGAAGCAAATAAATGCCATGAGTCCTAGCACCCTTCATCACCACAAGCGCCCCCTTCGAAACCCTTAAGCTATCACTCTCAATAGTAATTTTACAACATAAAGAATCCAGCTGCCCCAAAGAGATAAGAGACTTCCTAAGTCCCGGAACATAGCGCACACTAGTGAGAGTATGAACCACTCCGTCAAACATTCGAATTTGCATGGAACCGATGCCTTTCGACTTACAAATAGCACCATTTCCCATAGCAATTGAATTTCCTTCTTTGTCGATGTAAGAAGAAAAAAATTCCTATTTGGCGTCATATGATAAGACGCCCCCGAATCGAGCATCCATTCGCTACCCAAAACATCTGATGCTACCGCCGACAAAACATCTATATCTTCCTCACCAACTCCACTCTCCACTGCTACTGATGAAGATGCTACTTCCTTCTTTGCCTTCTACTTTTCCGGACACTCATTCTTCCAATGACCGGGCTTCTTGCAAATATAGCACTTGCCTTTTCTTTCCTTCGACTTTCAACTCCAACCAGGGTTCCTTGATTTAGAACGCCCCCGGTTCTCCTTCTTCACATACCTCTCCTTCTCCACAAATAAACCATGACCATTACTAGCACCACTACTTCCATCACCTAACTCATTCATTTTATCCCGCAACTTCTCACTAAGAAGACCTGTCTTGACATCATCAAGAGTCAATGTATCCCGGCTATAGATTAAACTATTTGAGAAACCTGTATAGCGGTCCGGCAACGAACATAACAATATCATCGCCTTTTGCTCTTCCTCAATCTTCAAATCTACCGCATTCATCTTCATTAGAAAATCATCAAAAGTATTCAAGTGTGTCTTTAGCAAAGTACCTTACTTCATCTTATAGGTGAAGAATGTTCGCAATAAGATCAACTGATTTGTCAGTGACTTCTTAATATATAACTCCTTCATCTTTTCCCAAATACCTTTAGCGGTTGTTTCACCCCTAATTTCAGAGATAACATTCTCCCCTATAGCAAGTTGAAGTGTAGTGAATGCCCACTCTTCCATCTCCTCTCTCTCAATATCAGAGATGTCCGCTGGCAACAAATGTGTGTCAAACACTACCCGATGGACCCGATTCCTCCTTAGAACCACTTTCATCTTCCATTGCCATTTTTCAAAATCATTATCGCCATTCCACTTGTCTATTACTAATTGTGATCCTAAAGCTGCATACGAACCACGTACATAAGGAGCTACACCACTTGGATTACCCATTGAGGAACTACTTGAGTTACTACTTGATTCAAGCATTTCTATAACCACCTACTAACACTAATGCTCCGATACCAAATGTTGGAACGAGATTCCAACTGGAGACCACTCAATCGAAACCCCACAAGCACAGCGGTAGATGGGATCATGGTAAGAAGTGTAAAAACAACCAATTAATAACTCAATTCCAATCTCAACCAATCCAAAAACAATCACAATCCCAAACAAGCAATTCAACAATAAAAGCAATAATAAAAATAAATCACACAGCGATTTATAGTGGTTCCACTAACGTTGTGTTAGTGTACATCCACTTTAAGAGAGAGCTTTTATTAATATTGATGAGAAGAGTACAAGAGATTGATTACAATGATCAAAATTCTAATTAGAAATTGATTTGTGGAGAAGAGAATTGGGTTTTGGTAAACCCTTATTAGTGGAGGCTAATCTCTTGCAGTCGCTTGCACGCACACCAGATCTAGAACCTGAAGCTAGCTTATATAGGAAAATGGAAACCCTAGGCAATGTTCCGAAATTTCCCCTACAGATATCACAAATCTTCACGTCAAGTCCACACGTGAAAAACAGGCGGAAGCCGCCTCAGACGTCTGACCAAAGTGGTCAGACGTCTGACTTAAGTTACTGGAAAATTTCTCTTCAACTCAGACGTCTGATCATTTGGTCAGACATCTGACCAAAGGCTCTGGAATCAATTCTGTACAGACTCAGACGTCTGACCTCATTCTCTGGAATAGGTCTGGTGCAGATTTGCTGAAGTGCCAGACGTCTGACCATTTTACTCAGACATCTGACCCTGCCAATTCAGCCCACTTCACATTTTCTCTTATAACTTCCACCTCTGAACTTCGATTTGCGCACCGTTTTCTCCATTACGAAGCTACTTCCGACCTCTACAATTCTCTATATAGTGTCACCAAAATTTAATACATTTAATGCTGAATGTGTTTGTGTGTCAATTCATTAATAATAATTACGAATTCGTTCATAATTGCAACTGTTCTGCTAGAGATTCTTTTTTACACAGAAAAGACGAATTATAGTGGTTGTACCATTTTTATAACAATTATTATAGAGGAGAGGCAAAGACACCTCATCAACTATAACCTCAGCCACTTCGGCACATATGCCAAAAATGCACTTACACTTAACAAGTTGTAAAAAGAAATCTCACTAAACAATCACTCAAGAGTAAGACATATCACTTGACATCTCTAAACATTAGTAAAATCATACATTTACAAACATGAGTTAGATGACATAGGTATAGTATCATGACATGACATCACACATTACATAGCAAAAAATACCATTACATAGAAGTTACAACAAAAGTCCCAGATCAGATAGAAGAATCCGAGTACCAACAAAACCATGAGTAACTAAACCCAAAGCAGAATGGAAACGATCACAAAAGGCACATAGAATGCCTTCCACCATTGAAAAAAGAAAATGCCGACAACATAAAAAAGCGCCCAACATTTGTTGAATAGGCAATCACGAACTATCGGATGAAGAAATATTAGCAAACAGCTATACAAACAAGAAACTCAAATCACCCAACACCATCCAAACACCAGTGGGCATAATAACTAAGACATGAAACATAAATAATACCAAAACAGCTGAAGCCCTATTACTACCCTAGTTAGAGCATGACTCCTAGTAAATTCTAGTAAATTGGAAAGTCTAGCTTAAGGCGGGTTCACTGAAAGCTACATCGAACCTAAGATGTTTTAGCAAATGTAGGAGATAGACATAAGAGGAGACGATGGGCTGGCGGATGGAGCGTACAGTCCAGTCGGGGACGCCACTAGAGGGGAAGATGTGCAGGTGGGAAGCATAAATAGGCAGTAGATCTAAAATCAGAGGCACCAAAATAAATGTAAATAATGGAAAAGGGGGAGTAACTGAATGGAGAGGGAGAAATAATTGGAAGATGAGAGTTGGAAGGGAGTGACAAAGATAGTGGATTTAGACGAATTAGGTGAGGAGAGGCTGAAAAGTGAAGAGACGATGGAAATATTTACTAAACCTTAGACTCCATTAATCTACATTTTTTAAAGGCTGTATATACGAATCTTAGTGGTAGGGATTTCTTGTATATTTAAAATGTAAACATGAACATTTAACTGTAAATATATTCACATACAGTAGAAACAGATACCAGAAAAGCATATTTCATTTGAACAAGATTTGTACATAAGGGTTAAATGTACAATTACATAAACAATATTACATAATTGCCCTTAGATCATACTCTCAACTTTTTAAATCTCTCACTTGCACTTAGGGCTAATTATGGTGTCTCATGATAGAGTTAAGGGTAGCCATAGGAAAAATTATGTATTTTGTTGTGTAATAACTCTTATAAAATAATCTCATTCGAAATGAAGTATGTTTTTGGTCTTATTTTCTTTTATATACGTCGTTATATAGAGATATAAATAATGATAACAATGCATTAAGCATATATAAATATTGATAACTATTACTACAAGTCCTTCTTAAACTCAGTTGATGCTTGCTTGCGCTACTTCCAGCCTCCTCCTATGAAAATCCCTCTTCCTAGGCCTTCAAAGTAATCATGGATTTTAAAGAAAACAAACAATCCTGCTGTTTATGACATCGATTCTCTTGTGCAACAATTTCCTGAGATTGTCTTGGTTACTATTGGCGAGGTAGTCATTGTTGATCCCTCCGTACATTCCTCTCCTGCTTATGAGTCTCCTTAGTGTGAGGTTGAGTGCTTGCAGGTGTTGATGTTTGGATTCATCGCTATAGTTTGTGTTACGAACTAACAAAGTAGCATTTTTTTCAAATTCATCACTGATGACACTCGGGACCTCAGCTGTCAATACCGTGTCCTTGTCAAGGAAGTGTCGACTCTTGCAGTGGAAGGAGAGTTGGATGAATACAACATAAGGCTTTTGTCAGACGATAGCTAGAATGGGAAAGGGATTTACACCTTAGGCACTACTGCCTCTTTGTGAGATATTGTTCGTTTGTTATTGAAAGTAGTTGGAGTGAACCGGTCGAATGAATCCTCTGGCTCCGGTTCTTCCGAGGATTTGGATTATTAGTTATTCCCTTTTGACCTTATTGATCGGTGTTGTAACTTATGTCTTTTCTTTGTTGTATCTTTGCTAGTTGGTGTAGCAGGCACAAGTATTGCTTTTATTTCTCTGTAGCTGTAGTGGCATGTCAGCCCTACACTTGTTTCTTATGATTATAAAAATGATTTAGCGACTTTAGCCACTATAAAAATGGTTTTCCCAAAGGGGAAAAAATATTATATACATAACTTGGCACCAAACAATCAATACAAACCATTTTGATTATTGGCACTTTAAATCTATAATTGGATTTAGAGCCATGGAGATTCATTTAACAAAAAATATACTTTGCGTCAACTACAGGGAAATCTTCCCTGTAATTATTATATAGAAAAGACCAAACTATTATTAGTAGGGCTAACTTTTCTCTTTAAAACTACAACACAAGTGTATCTAAAAGGAATAAACGCAAAGCGATATACAGAGTTGTATCGTTTAAGAGAAAAATGGTGACCGATGGAAACCATAGCCTCCCCTCTTCTTCCCAATCGCCACCCCCATCCCCCCCCCCCGCTCCTCCAGATATGAACGCGCCATCGCCACCTACAGCTACAGGCCCTAACAAAGAGGGCTTCATCTCTGTTATGTCCAAACAGTCGCAAAAAGCTCTAAGGAATACTAATCGGATGAATATTGAAGCTCCTAGGATTCCGTCTAGGAAAGTGATACTGGAATTGAAGATACGAAAGGATACTGCTTTCTCAAGATCTGTTTTAACTAATGAAGCTCAAATCTCAGCCATCAGTATTATATTGAACAGAACAAATGCAGAGGTCCAAATACAAGCATACGAAGCAGTCTGGGCCTTCACACTGAAGCCCAACACATTTGTATAAATAATTGTTGTATCATGTACAAATTCATTCATTTCAGTATTGTATCAAATACAAAACTTCTGTATCAAATCATTGATCAATAAAATCTTATTTTCTTCAAATTTATCCTACTGTCATCTGTAAAATCCTAACATGGTATCAGAGAAAATCAAGGCTTAATAGTCAAATCATAAGATCAATTAAACTCATCAGAGAAGATTCATCATCTGAGTAATCTCCACTCATCAGAAGACAGAGTCTCATCATCTGAGTGGGCAGATTCGATTGAGAAAATCAACTGTCATGCCCCAGTCCAAAGAACTAGACTGCATCAGGCCTTTCTCATCAAATCTTAAAGAAATCAATCAAGGAAATCTTAGAAAACAGTTAAAAGAAATCAAGAATCATCTCAAAACTAAAGAAAGTGCCCACCAGCAAGACTTATCAGATTATAGACAAAGGAAAGAAAGTTACACATCATTTAAGCCTTGCAGTAGCATCAAACCTGGTTGTGAGCAATTCTTGTTCTCTAATTCTTGATTTCTGTCTTTGATTGATTTTCCTTTTTATCACTAGCCTTGTTTGTCTTTGCTCTGTCTGCATATAACTTGAAATCACCATGACTGATGATACTACCTCCGCCACATCTGTTAATATGAGTAGTAATCATCAATCCAATAGTACAGTTGAAAAACTCGTTAACACTGTAGTTAGCCCTCAAACCAATCTTGTAACTGCACACTTGAGTGAGGATAACTATCTTCTCTGGAAACTGCAGTCCAAGGATATGGACTTGAAGGTCACATCTTGGAACCATTCCAATTTCTCCCAAATATATAACTGTTGAAGGAAATAAAACTGTCATTAATGAGGAGTATACGAAATAACATAGACAACACAGACTCATCTGTTCTTGGCTATTATCGTGAATAAATACAAATTTACTGTCTCATGTTATTGGATGCAAGACAACAAATGACATATGGTCAACAATTGAAAAGGTGTTCAACACACAATCAGCTGCCAAGGTAATGTATCACAAGAAACAACTACACAGCATAAGGAAAGATAACAATACTATGAGAGAGTATCTTTTCAAGGTTAAAACAACTTGTGATCTTTTAGAGGCTGCAAATCACAAAGTGTCAGATTCTGAACAAACTTTAACCATTCTGAATGGATTAAGTGATGATTATGAATCAGTAGTTGCTGTCATTGCATCTCAGAAGGAGTTACCATCTATTGATGATGTTTACTCCATATTACTTGCTCATGAAGCCAGAATTGATAATAAGAAACCACAAGACTCTGACTTCTCCATCAACTATACTACTCATTCCAAGAACAAAGGCCAAAACAATAACAAGTCAGATCAAAGTATACAAAGAGGAGGAAATTCTAACAGATTTAGAGGAAGAGGCAGATGGAATAATAATAATAGACCTAGATGTCAGATCTGTGAAAAGGTGGGTCATACAATAGTCAAATATTACTTCAGATACTCAAACCAAACCAGTGGTCAAAGAAGTAATAACCCAAGTGCTAACATGGCTCAAGCTAATTCAGAAACACAAACAAATTGTGATAAGAGTCACAATTCTAATGACACAGCAAGGCTAGAAAGCACTCAGGATGACTGCTGGTACCCAGACTCTGGTGCAACAAATCATATCACAAATAATCTTGATAACTTGAATCTTGGCAACAGGGAGTATAGAGGTAAACAGTCAATTTGCATGGGAAATGGTAAGTGTATCAATATTACTCATATTGGTAATGCTTATATTAAAGGCAAGAAACAACTATTCTTACATAATTTATTAAGAGTACCTAAAATAAAGAAAAACCTCATTACTGTATCCCAATTTGCTAATGACAATAAAGTCTATTTTGAATTTTATCCTAAATACTGTTTGGTTAGAGACATACTGACAAAAGATATTTTGTTACAGGGTGATGCTGAAAAAGGACTTTATAAATTCAGATCAGTCAATAACAATGTGTCCTCAGACAATCAGAAATCCTGTAACATGTGTGTGGAGCAAGACTCCAAAAGTGTATTTGATATATGGCATTACAAACTTGGTCACCCAAGTGTGAAAGTTGTAAAGCAGGTTCTTAATGAAAATAGAATATCTTTTGATAATGTCTCATTACCCTATGTTTGTACATATTGCCAAATGGGCAAAAGTCATAAGTTGACATTCAATGACTCTTCAACAATTTACTCAAAACCTTTAGACTTGATTGCCATAGACTTATGGGGGCCAGCACCCATATGTTCAGATTTTGGATATAGGTACTATTTCTCTTTTGTTGATGCACACACTAGACACACATGGATTTATTTTTTAAAATCCAAGACTAAAACCTATAATGCTGTTATAAATTTTATAGTCATGGCTGAAAAGCAAATTGGCAATCAAGTTAAAGTAATTCAATCAGATAGGGGAACTGAATTCAAAACTCTCAGTGGTTATTTTAAAGGGAAAGGAATAGTGCACAGAATTACATGCCCATACACTTCTGAACAGAATGGGTTAGTAGAAAGAATGCATAGACATATAGTTGAGACTGGACTTACTTTGTTAGCTCATGCATCACTACCACTAAAGTTTTGGCCTGAGGCCTTTAATACTGCTGTATATCTCATTAATAGATTACCAACAAAGGTAACTGGTGGGATAAGTCCAGTAGAGAAACTATATGGGATAAAACCTGACTATCATAATTTGAAAACTTTTGGATGTTTATGCTTTCCTTATTTAAGACCCTACAATGCTAACAAACTAAACTTCAGATCTAAATCTTGTACCTTTCTTGGATATACTACTAATAAGAAGGGTTACAAGTGTTTGGATGAAAATGGAAGAATATTTATTAGTAGACATGTTGTATTTAATGAAAATGTCTTTCCTTACAATAATTCAGAGATAAAAACCACAAATAAAGTATACAATCCAAAAGTTTCAATACCTGACTTACCAATTTATTCTGAATATGAGTCTCAGAATAAAGAGGTGAGGTCTACTAGAGATCACTGCACTCAATCCACTGTATCTAATCAACATAGCTCTGAGTGGACAGGTGATCCTAGTCATGCCATTCACTCTCATGTACAAACAGTAAGTGAAAAGAATCAGACAGAAAAAGATGTTCATCAAAGTAACACAAGAAATATGTTAAGTCAAGTAAATGAAGAAAGCTCACCTCATACTGAAACCCATACAAGGCCCAGTCATCCCATTATTACTAGGGCTAAAAGTGGTATCTTCAAGCCTAAGATATACAGTACACGCATAATTCCGCATGAGCCAGAAACATATGAGCAAGCTGCAAAAGACAAGAACTGGACAGCAGCTATGGATGAAGAGTACAAGGCTCTTATAAATAACAATACATGGAATCTTGTATACCCTCCAGACAACAAAAACATAGTTGGATGCAAGTGGACATACAAATTAAGAAGAATCCTGATGGCTCAATTAGTAGATACAAGGCAAGACTTGTTGCCAAAGGATATACACAGCAATATGGGTTTGATTTTAAGGAGACTTTTTCTCCAGTAATCAAACCAGCCACTATAAGACTTATTATTACTATTGCTCAACACAAAGGGTGGCGTATAAGACAATTAGATGTCAATAATGCATTTCTGAATGGCATCTTACAGGAAGATGTATACATGCAACAACCACCAGGATATATCAAGCAGGCAAACTATGTGTGCAAACTGAATAAAGCTATATATGGACTCAGACAATCTCCAAGGGTCTGGTTTGATAGACTAAAAGTAGTGTTATCAGATATGAAATATCAGTCTATCAAATCAAACAACTCACTATTTGTTAAAATTAATGATTCAGTAACTGTTTACATACTTATATATGTTGATGACTTGATTATTACAGGAACAACAATGATGAAATCGACAATGTCATCAATTTCTTGAATAAATAATTCTCAATTAAAGACCTGGGGGATATCAACTACTTCTTGGGTATAGAAGTATTGAGAAAAGGAAATTCAGAACTAATGCTATGTCATAAAAAGTATATTCATGAACTACTTGTCAACACAAAAATGGATGGTGCAAACCCACAGCCAACTCCCATGGTCAGCAATCATCAATTATCTAAAAACAGGGGAGAAGCCATACACAATATCAAACAATATAGAAGCGTTGTAGGAGCATTACAATATGCTACTATAACAAGACCAGATATTACTTATAGTGTTAACAAAGTGTCTCAATTTATGCAGGACCCTCTGGATGAACACTGGAAAGCAGTCAAGAAAATACTCAGATATCTCAAAGGAACACTAGACTATGGACTGTTATTCAAAGCATGCAACAACTTAAACATAACTGGTTATTCAGATGCAGATTGGGCAGCAGATCCAGATGACACAAAGTCAGTCAGTGGATACTGCATATATGTTGGAAACAATCTAATATCATGGTGCTCAAAGAAACAAACTACAATATCCAGATCTAGCACAGAAGCAGAGTATAGAAGCATAACTAATGCTACAGCAGAAATAATGTGGTTACAGTCCATACTGGAAGAAATGAAAATAAAGAATAAAGCAAAACCAGTGCTATGGTGTGATAATCAGAGTGCAGTATTCATGACTGCCAACCCAGTACTACACTCGAGAACCAAACATATCGAAATCGATATATTTTTCGTTCGTGAACAAGTACAAAAAGAGAATCTGCAAATCAATCACATACCTGCTACTTACCAAAGGGCAGACATGCTCACTAAAGCTCTAAGCACAAAGAACTTCATAAAGTTCAGATCTGACCTTCAAGTAGAGCGTGTCGAAGACAAAGCACTCAACAAGGAATCAGATCTAAACATTTTCGCAAAGATCTGTAAGATCTGAGTAGAGAGCAGCTACTTTCCACCATATACGCTCTGACGCTCAAATGTTCAGCTCAAAATCTCAGCACTGAAACTCAAATTGAAGGAATTTAAAGTGACAAAGTATCGAATAGAGTTGTAGTGAGGATATCTTGATGATTCTTTTACTTTCGAATTGAATACAGACCTGAATCTTGCAAATCGCCATCAAACCCTAACCCTAGCAGCTCGGGTTTGAGGGGGGCAATTGAAGATACAAAAGGATACTACTTTCTCAAGATCTGTTTTAACTAATGAAGCTCAAATCTCAGCCATCGGTATTATATCGAACAGAGCAAATTCAGAGGTCCAAATACAAGCATACGAAGCAGTTTGGGCCTTCACACTGAAGCCCAACACATTTGTATAAATAATTGCCGTATCATGTACAAATTCATTCATTTCAGTATTGTATCAATTACAAAACTTCTGTATCAAATCATTGATCAATAAAATCTTATTTTCTTCAAATTTATCCTACTGTCATCTGTAAAATCCTAACAACTGGTTTCACGTAACTTTTCTCCATAACAACCACGTTTCCCCTCATTCCCTACCTCTAGCCCGCGTCAGTCTGAATTCAACCTGCCCAAAGCTCCAACTCCACCTTCTAATTTTAATTATTTTCCTACTGCTGTGCCTTCCACCGGAACGTGGATGGCGGTAATCACCGAGGAATACTTACCTATATCTACCCCCCTAGAAGTATTACAACCTAAGGGCTTTCATTCAAAAACGCTGTGCGAGGATGAAAAACACGAAAGTTGATACAGCTAAAAGATACTGGGAGAACTCGATTATTATTTATGTGGTTGGTTCGCATCCATATTATCACTACTTTAGAGATTACATCGTAAGGGTTTGGAAACCAACTGGAGAATTTTTTATTCATACCATGGAGAATGGTTTTTACGTTATAAAATGTAACAATAAAGATGATTGTAAATGAATACTAGCAGGGGCTCTATTTATACGATAAAAAGCGCATGATGATGAAAAGATGGACACCGGAGATTTCCTTATTCCAATCTAGGTGCGCCTCCCAGGACATAGACTAGAATTTTGATCTGAAGAGGGCATTAGTTGAATTGCATCAGTGTTGGGTTATCCACTTAAAATGGATCACTACCTATGCTATGGTTCTAGTAGAAATAAGCAATGATTTTAAGTTCCCAAATGAAGTGACAACGGTGACTGACAATAATGAGGTGTTCTCCCAACCTGCTGAGTATGAATGCTGGCCTACTGTCTATCCAAACTGTTGCTGCTTCGGTCATGCAGTGAAGTTCCGTACTTATGGAAAAATATGGGTTGCCAAGGCAACAACAGCCAATGTCATAATAACGCTATTGTGGATTCACATTTGAAAAACTTTGCAAGCCCAGTTCAAAGTCCAGCAGACATCCCCACCCAGAATATGTACACTTCTAATGCACAGAACAGAGAACAACAGTTTGAAAACGTAGAGAATATTTCATCTCAATAGGAAGATAATGCAATGGATCTAGAGTGTTCAAAAATATTTTTTGATTCGGCCACTGACCCACAAAACAAATTGAAAACATTGCAAAAACACAGTGCCATAACTCATAATATTACAGTTTCTGGTAACAGTGGAATAAGTGATAGGTCTAAACTGAGTAGGGAGCAACGACGGAAAGAAGTCCCTCTCGAGTTTACTAAAAAAATACATGATGGTGTGATCGGTAACCCTGCGTGGCGAAATACGGTATCACAGTTAAAGTCAAAAGGTAAGAAAATAAAACGAACAAAAAAAGTCGCAAGTATTTTTTCATGTGGCATAAGTAAAAATGCTGACTTCTCATAGGGAAAGTAGTAATGTATCTACTCATTGGTGTGAGATAAATGCCATAATCGACGAGTTTTGAGGGAAGGACAAACACCATGGATGCCATGAATTCTTGCTTAGATGTGAAATTTGTTATACGTCTAGTATCCCAAAATAGAGAATAATCAATTATAAACTCGTCTTACAAGTTTATCAATCAGATTTCCACTACTCCGGAAGTCTTTATTAGCTAATTTAAGCAATAGGTATGTCGTAGTTAAATTACAACAACAACGTTATACCATCGTAAAAAATAGCACAACGTAGAAACCGGAAAGATAAAAGAATGATGTATAAGAATATACAAATAGACTAGAACCTGACTAGTTAACTGAGGAAATTCCGTCTGAGGCTTGTCGAAACAATTTCCTTAAGAATTTTTTATTCAAATTCTCCCAAGATACAACAGACGTAATCTCCACGAGATTGTAATGATTATGTCAACTCTGTGATTTATTGTATAGAGCAGTAGAGAGGAAGAAGCAGAAGGAATTAGAATAAGAATGTGATCAGTATTCTCTCCTATTTATAATTTCGTCCGCATCCCTTCAAACAATCGTGTCCGCTTGACGGGTCACACCCATTGCCTTTTTAACTGCTACTGTTTGTTAACGGGTCGCACCTGCCTGCTACTCGCACCTGCTTCTGTTCGCTGCTACTCGCATTTCCGTTCGTACAGCCTGCAACTGTCAAAAAAACCCGGCCTAGTTTTGCAGTAAAAATAGGATCATATTAGACCCAAACCCGAGCCCGGCCCGGTTCGGTCGGACGGACGGCGGCGGCGCGCGCGCGCGTGTGGTGGTGATGCATGATCTCCCTCCTCACAATGAAGCAAACATTTGGGTGCCCCAAGGCCCCAACCCTCACTACAACAAAAATACCCTATTACAACTGCCAAAAACAGTTGTAATACGTCTATTACAACGGGCGGCAGCCAGTCGTTATATCCAGAGTTGTAATAGAGTCCTAACTTTTGACAACTATTTTTGATAGTTGTAAAATAATCTTTCACAACAAGCTAAAGCAGTTGTAAAAGATTTTTTACAACTGCTATTGGCAATTGTAAAAGCTTTTTTTATAACTGACAGTCCACGGTTGTAAAAGCTTTTTTTACAACTGACAGTTGGCAGTTGTATAAGATTTTTTACAACTGGTATTGGCAGTTGTAGAAGAATTTTTACAACCACTATTGGTAATTGTAGAAGACTTTCTTATAACTGTGATTGACAATTGTGGTAAAAAATGCAAAATAAAAAAATTAATTTATACACATTGTTCAAATATAGCAAGAAACAGATACTCATAAATAATAGGATAAAAATAACAATATAAGCAATTCAAACATTACATTATTAATTATTATCTACAAAACTTAAATATCAAACAAACCAAATAACCAAATCAATGCAGTTGTAATCATTGTGATATTCAATCAAATTGTAATACATCTGAAGCTTGCACTACTCCGTAGCAACTATAGACAACATCTGAAGCTTGCACTCCAAAACTATAAATGCAACTCCAAAACTATAAATGCAACTCCAAAACTTTAACAACCTCCGAAAGAGGCTATAGCTAGCAGCAGCAATCTCTAAAACTACAACAGCAGGGGCTATATCACGGACACAAGCATGTTGTTCAGGTGGAATGTCATCGGCCTATAAAAACAATGTACATTTACAATGATATTGTCATATAGAATATTTAGTCCAACCATCCATTCACAAGTTTGTGACTCTGTGTGTGTGATACATACATTAATGATTGATATAAATGTATTGACTAAACATATATATAAATATGAAGTTTGGATTACATCAACAATGTTTCATTCATAAGCATTACAGTTACGGGGGAGTGATAGTTTTGAGGTAAAAGATGAACGACTTGAAATCAAGTAAGTTAAGCTTAAACTTTAAATATGTTGGTTAACCCTTTACATCTATTGATGGTGTAGGTTTTTTGAATGCTGAGAAGCTCAAAACTAAAAGTAGAAAAAGATCGACTGATTAGTATTATGTTTATCCAATTGACTAGAAATACATAATTATAAGTCGCACTGTCGAACAAACAAAGTAATTAACTCACTTTTTAACAATTAGCACAATGCAACTGCAAGTCACAACGCAAAACGATATAAATGGCTTTCAATATGAAAAATTCAGTCAAGTTAGTACTTTTGTGTGGCATATCTAATGCAATGAATGATGCAATAAATGGCTTTCATTGTTGAGTTGGCTCTTTATACTTTTATCTTTTGCAATGAATGATGTTACTTGTGTAAATGGTAATAACCAAAATAGCGTGCATGTGTAATGATAAAAAAGAAAAATTACAACACCATAGTGATAATATTAGATATGTGGTTGTCATCCTTTTCTATAGAACCATATAGTATCAAACTTACGTGCACAGATGCATATTTTCATCAAAAGAGCATGGACGTTGCCACTTTTAGCTTCAATGGTTAGACTTATTGATTAAAATCCATAAATCTAGCTCCTCAAACCTAAAGGTTCTAATACACTCACAAGGAGCACCCAAATCTTTATCATTTAAATAGCACTGATAAGTAAAACTTAAGCTTAATTATATTTTGCTTTTAAACTTTTAAAAGTTCTAAAAGTTTTAAAACTTTCAGCATGGATTGGAGCTTGCTTCCTTTCATATTCTTCCTCCTACCCATGAGCCGTATTTTTTTGTTTCTCTCCTCTTATATGGGCTTGACATTAATTTGTTTTGTTTTATTTCTTTGTAGTTTTTCTCACATGTTTTGCAATGCTGACCCATATGCCATGCTTGCTTATAGCCGGAAATAAAACTTTGATTCAATTTGGGAGTTATAGACCATAGATGTTACTCTAATTTTGAAATAATAACACAATATCATGATAGTTTAGTAAGTATTATTTTCTGAAGTTCCACATCTGAAATAAAGAACTTGTTATGTTGCTCTATGTTAAGTAGATCTAGCAAAAAATTAAAAAAACGTAATATAATTATATATATTAAACCCTTTTAGATATCAAATAGTGTAGATTTCAAAGTATAAACTATTTCATACTCTGCCTATTAAATATAGCAAGCATTCGATGTAAATAAAATGGAAATATGCTTATTATCTTTCCATAATTTGTTTTGAACTTAGAAAGATTACTGCCAGACAAAAATGAGAATAGACATCAGTACAATACCTGATAGTAAAATTATTGCTTTGACCCTTAAGAGCGTATCAGATATTCAATGGTGGGATAAAATCATCAATCATCAAGCGAAACCCTAGTACACAAAAATAAATCAAACGGATCATCAAATCATTCGCGCTTAACCCTAGGTACTATTAGTTAGAAGCAAACGAGATAAGTAAGAAATAAAAATTGATTTTACCTGATTTTGGGATAAAAGCTAAAGAAGAAGGCGATTTTGCTCCTCAGATAATTTCAGATTTCGCAGCCACGAAAGAGGAATAAGGGATTGAACGCGTTCGTTTTGCATTTAAGTTTTGGGTTTTGGGCTTTTCAATTTGGGCCAAAATTGGGAAAACAAAAAAAACTGTTTTCAATTCTCATTGTTAAGCCTTTTTTCCAAAAATGACTATTTTCAAAAATGAATTTTACAAAATGGTAAAGCAAATAAGTTTTCACTATTTTGCAAAATAAAAACTAAAAATACTTTGAAAATGTGTAACTAAACAAGCCCTTAGTTTCTGGCACCACGTACTAATAAATCCTTAATTATCAATTGTTATTTATATGGTAGTGTTAAAAATTATTAATTATAATTTCCTAATTGTAACCTATAAATTATTAAATATAAATTATTAATTATCAAAAGTTAATTAATAAATATTAAATATTACTTCTTAATTATTAATGATTGCTTATCAATTATTATTTTTAAATATAATTTATTTAATTTTATTTTATTAAATTAATATTATTTCATTTTAATTATTATTATTTAAATTTAACTATTAATTATTATTATTATTTAACATTGATTTTTAACTTTTATTATTACTATTTAATTTTTATTTAGTTAATTGTTCTTATTACAAAAAAATTATTATTAATAATTAGTTACTATTATTCGATAGTAATTATTATTTATAAATTATCAATTAAATAGTTAGTATATAATTATTAGTTATAATTACTTCATATTTCAAATTAATTATTGTTATTTAATAGTATTTATTGCTTATTATTAATTTTCTTATTAATTATTAATTATTATTATTGATTATTATATTTTTAATATCAATTATTAAATATTAATTATTAATGTTATTTTTTATTTTTTAATTATTAATTATTAGTGTTAATTATTAATTATAAAAAATTAATTGTAATTTATTAATTATTAGTTACTATATTAATTATTAATTATATTGAATAGTAATTATTAATACTAATTATTTCATATTTCAAATTAATTATTATTATTTAATAGTAATCAATATTTATTATTAATTATTGATTATTATATTCTAAATATCAATTAATAAATATTAATTATTAATATTAATTATTATTTCTTAATTATTAATTATTAATGTTAATTATTAATTATTAATTATTAAAAATTAATTCTAATCTATTAATTATTAATTATATCGAATATTAATTATTAATATTAATTACTTCATATTTTAAATTAATTATTATTATATAATAGTAAATATTATTTATTATTAATTTTTGAATTAATTATTAATTATTAAGTGTTAATATTTAATTATAATTATTAACTAATTATTACAATTGGTAAACAAAAAGTTGTAATCGACACCTATTACAGTTGAAAAAAAGAGTTGTTAAAAATATGCATCTATTATAACTAGCAGAAAAGGTTGTGATAGGCATCTATTACAACTGACAAAAAAGAAGAGTTGTAAAAAATAGGCATCTATTATAACTAGCAAAAAAATGTTGTAACAGGGATCTATTACAACTGACAGAAAAGAAGAGTTGTTAAAAATAGACATCTATTACAAGTGGCAAAAAAGAAAGGTTGTAATAGATATCTATTACAATTGGCAAAAAAGAAGAGTTGTTGAAAGCAAGTTTATTACAACTTTCTGAAAAAAAGAGTTGTAAAAACATCTATTACAACTGAAAAATTGTGACAGTTGTAAAAATACAGTTGTAATATGGTCTTTTTGTAGTAGTGCCTTCATTACAAAGCTATTAATATACTAGAATAGTTTTGCAATTTTTGGCGATGTGGGACTATTTTATTTTCATTCAATTTAGTATTAGGAATTCCAACAATCCCCCACATGAATGATAATATACATATCCCCCACACAAAGTGAAATATTACAGAGTACATATGGAATAATGCTTTATCGTGGATAAGTAGATATTTCACTTTGAACTTTCCCTAGTTAAAATTTATCGGATCTACTTGGCTAATCGGTGAATTATTTCATCTTGAATCGTTGGCTTTTATTGTATATCCAGACAATAAGCTTTACGAAGCATTGATTCCCTTCTCATCCAATCTCTTGGTTGTGTTCATTTTGGTCCTGAGCACATTTTGGTTCTACGAGTGTTATAGAGAATTTAAGCCTTTAATATTCTCATAGAGCCGACCCAGCTCACACTAACATAAGTGATCGTAACCATTAAGAGTATCCTACATATACCCCACTTGTTATTTCCAAGATATGGTCATCATTAAAAAACATAGTTTTAACCTTTAACTACTTCTGTAGGCATGCATTATATTTTGCACCATAGGAATGGAGTCGGACTAAGTCCAAACAAATGCATTGCTCATTGAGTTACTCATAACTAGTTTGCCTATTGATCCTAGTCTGTAGGATCTCCAGTTGCTAGGACAGGTTTCCGTATAAGGTAACTCTTATTGGTTTAGGCTTTTAAACCCATTCCCCTCGATGCGCAGTCAATTTTTTCTCTTGATAAACCTTTAGTAAATGGATCTGCTAGGTTATCATTTGTTCTCACATAATCAATGGAAATAGTTCCATTAGAGAGTAACTGCCTAACTGTGTTATGTCGACGACGAATGTGTCATGATTTTCCATTATACACAAAGTTTTTTGCTCTACTTAGCGCTGCTTGATTGAATACATATGGCCGTTACAGGTTTGGGCCAAAATGGAATATCTTCTAAGAATTGACGAAACCATTCTGCTTCTTCGCCTGCTTTATCTAATGCGATAAACTCGGATTCCATAGTGGATCGAGCTATGCATGTTTGTTTAGTAGATTTCCATGACACTGCTGCTCCTACAAGGGTAAAGACATAACACTTGTGGATTTTGATTCCTCTGAATCTACGATCCAGTTTGCATCACTATATCCTTCTAAGACCGCAGGATATTTTTCATAATGTAAGGAAAAAATAGTGGTATTCTTTAAATATCCCAACACTCTCATTAGTGCTTTCCAGTGTTCCTTCCCTGGGTTACTTATATATCTGCTTAGTCGACTTACCGTGTAAGCGATATCTGGTCTAATGCAATTCATGAGATACATTAAGCATCCTATTACACGAGAGTATTCCGGTAGCATTACACTCTCATTAGTGTTTTTATGCAGTACTTCTGATGGATTAAAAGGTGTTCTCACTCCTTTAATTCCATAGTCTTGGAATTTTTCAATCACTTTGTCTACATAGTGTGACTGAGACAATTCAATTCCAGTAGGTGTTCTTATTATTTTGATTCCCAAAATAACGTCTGCAACTCCTAAGTCTTTCATATCGAAATTGTTGATTAACATCTTCTTTATGGTCTCTATTACTTTAGTGTTCGGACCAAAGATTAGCATATCATCTACATATAAACAAATCATAACGTATGATTGTCCAACTTGTTTGTAATAAACACATTTATCACATTCATTTATACGAAAGCCATTTTTCATCATGACACTATCAAATTTTCGTGCCATTGTTTTGGAGCTTGTTTGAGTCCGTATAGTGATTTTACTAACCGACATACTTTGTTTTCATTTCCTTTGGAATAAAACCCTCAGGTTGCTCCATGTAAATCTCCTCATCGAGATCTCCATTTAAGAATGTTGTTTTTACATCCATCTGATGAATCTCTAGATTATATATGGATGCAATTGCTATTAACATTCTTATAGAGGTTATTCGTGTAACCGGTGAATAGGTATCAAATAAATCTACACCTTCTTTTTGACGATATCCTTTGGCTACTAATCTGGCTTTATATTTATCAATAGAGCCATCTGGTTTCATTTTCTTCTTAAAAATCCATTTGCAGCCAATTGGTTTTATTCCAGGTGGAATATCAACTATTTCCCAAGTTTTATTACTTAGAGTTGAATCAATCTCACTTTGGATTGATTCTTTCCAACATTAAGATTCAGAAGATGACATTGCTTCCTTGTACGTTTGAGGTTCGTGTTCTAACATATAAGTTAAAAAATCCGAACCAAATGTCTTGGAAGTTCTTTCCCTTACGCATCTTCTTGGTTCAACTTCATCTTTGTCCTGATGAGTTTCATCTTCATATGTTTCATCTCTGTTATCTCTTGTCCTCTTTGGGACAAGGTTTCCATCGTTTCTTTTATGTGGGAACACATCTTCAAAGAACGAGGAATCTCTTGATTCCATGATTGTATTTACATGAACATTAGCTATATCAGACTTGAATACCAAAAATCTGTAGGCACTACTATTTTGGGCTGGCCCTAGATAGTAACAATCTACTGTTTTTGGTCCAAGTTTGACTTTCTTGGAAGGCGGAACTGGAACTTTTGCCAAGCACCCCCACACTTTGAGGTATTTAAAACTTGGTTTGTGTCCTTTCCATAACTCATATGGATTTGTTCCTATTTTATTCTGAGGGACTTTGTTTAATATGTGATTAGACATATTTAAGGCTTCCCCCCACAAGTTCGTCGGTAGACCAGAGGTTAAAAGCATGGCATTAACCATGTCTTTGAACGTTCTGTTTTTCCTTTCGGCTACACCATTTTGTTGTGGTGAATATGGAGCTATTGTTTGATGAATTATACCATTTTCGGCATAGAACTGTTCAAATGGTGATTCATATTCTCCACCTCGATCAGATCTCAATATCTTGATCTTTTTATTTAACTGATTTTCTATCTCAACCTTGTACTTTATAAATGATGTAATTGCTTCATCTTTACTATTCAAAAAATAAACATAGCAATATCGCGTATAATCGTCAATAAACGTGATAAAGTACTTTTTCCCACCTCTTGTAGGTAACGATTTAAAATCACATAAATCTGTATGAACCAAACCTAGTGGTTCAGTGCTTCTATCAACAGATTGAAATGGTTTTTAACCATTTTTGCTTCTACACATGTCTCACATTTGTAGTTCTTATCTACTTGGAATTTCGGAATTAATCCCAAGTTTGATAATGTTTTCATTTTTCGGAAATTTATGTGTCCCAATCTATCATGCCATAGTAAAATTTCGTGCTCAAGCAAGTAAGAAACTTCAATTTTATTAATAACACAATCAGAATACATAGTTTTATTGTTGATAACGGCTACATTTGCCTTAAATAAGCCATCACATAAATATCCCCTACCGATATACATTCCAGCTTTGGATAGAACCATCTTGTCTGACTCGAACACCATTTTGAATCCTTTCTTTGATAATACTGAGCCAGAGATCATATTCTTGTTTATGTCTGGAACGTGGAGCATGTCATTCAACTTGACAGTTTTTCCAGAAGTAAACTTGAGGATTACTGTGCCACTGCCTTCGATCATGGAAACAGTAGAATTACCCATTTAGAGTTTTTCTTTCTGATCGAATTTCTGATATGTAGAAAACATGAATTTGTCAGAGTAGACATAACGAGTAGCTCCTGTGTCCACCCACCATTGGTTAGGATTTTGAACCAAATTGCATTTAGATATAACTGCTAAAAAATTGGACTCGTCTACTTCCATGTTGTCAACTATATTTGCCTCTGAGTTGCGTTCCTTCTTGTGTCTGCAATCTCTAGCGGCGTGTCCCATTTTGCCACAAACCCAACATTCGCCATTAAACTTCTTGGTTTTATTATCTTTGGGTTTGTTTTCAGGAGCTTTCCTCTTCTTTGAGAAGTTCTTCTTTTTGTTGAAGTGGCCTTTATTCTTGTTCTTCGACCCTTCTATTACCAATGCCTCCTCGCTTTGTTTGGTAATTCCGCGGTTATCTTCCTCAATCTTTAATCGTACGATGAGGTCCTACAAAGAAATCTCTTTCTTTTTTTGCTTTAGATAGTTGCGGTAGTCTCTCCATGACGATGGTAGTTTTCCTGTGATGGCTTCAACCAAAAACGATTCTCCAACCTTATGACCTTCCGCTTCGAGTTCATGAATGATGAATTGTAGTTCATGCAGTTGAGTAGTCACTGGTTTGGAGTCAACCATCTTGTAGTCCATGAATTTGTCTACAATGAATTTCTTAAGACTGATATTCTACGTCTTGTACTTCGTGGCAAATGCATTACATAGTGCTTTTGCTGTCTTTAGAGGTTGATATACTTTGTATAGCACCTTGTCGAGACAATTCAGAATATAGTTTCTACATAGAAAATCAGAATGCTTCCATGTAACGACTCGGATTTTGCCCGCTCGAAAATCGACATCCATACTTCACATTGTACTAGAATGCCGCAGATTCGACCGTTCAAATCCGATTCGCTGGATCTATAACACAATTAAGTATAACAACACAGCGGAAGAAAAAGAATATATCAATATATGTAACATTGATACAATGACAGATACAAAAATCTGATACAATATGATACAACAGAATGATACAACAGATATCGATATACATCAGAGATATGATACAACAAATAGCAGCGGAAAAGAAAACGATAACACCAGCAGCGGATAATCTCCATCTTCAAAACACCGATCCAGAAATAGCTCGAACTCCCAATAACGAGGCACAAAGATAAGCAAGTGCAGTCCATATCCAAAGACTGAACTAGCTCCAGATAATCTACTAAATCTGAATATCTGAAAAATCCAACTCTAGACTGCCCGTATGGAAAATAGTGGGCACCCAGAGTTTAGGAAGGGAACAATAAACTCCGGATCAGTCATGGGACTGGTGTGAGCAACAAAAACAGTTTATCTTTAAAAACGAACAACAAAAGAATTTTAAAGTCAATTCGCAATGCTTTTGAAAAATGAAACTACCATAAGACCTCCCGCCATACACACAATGCAAACGCAGAATTGGAGGAGATTTCTTCTTATGATAGTCAAAAATGCTTACTACGCAAATCATTGGATATTATTACTAGTGCATAGTGCAGAAAACATTTCGAAAGTATAATATTAATCTTAGCCAGCATAGACATTCCGAACTATGCCTACTATAGCTACCATCTAAACAGTGGTGACCACCATAAGTAAATGGCAGGTTCTACAACTAAAACCGTACAAGTTCCGTATTGGAGAAATGGATTTCCAACAAATGGTCAGGCTAAGGAACTTCCTTTCCTCCTGCCGAATGGGATCGCCTCTGGCTGGACGTCCCGAGAGACAAACTGCTCTCTGCCAACAAGGCCGGGTTACCCCTGTAACAGGTAACTCACGAATATGCCATCCCCCGGTCCTTTGGGACCTTTATCCGAGCGCTCGGTAACCAACATCACACATCATAAATAAGGTATGTCCACATGAGTAAGTATCAGGGCTCCATACCATAATACCACCCTTTTCCAGAAGGAAATGACATACCGTAAAGGGCGCGACCCTCATAACCTTGCCGCAACATTCCTGTTTCGACCATTTCCAAGTTGTGAGGCTCTGACGAAGTCTCGTCCACAAAGCTACGCTTTGTCAAAAAGCCATGCTTTGGGTCAACAGATGATCAAAGAAATGATCACACAGATAAAAAATCAAACAAATGATCATATCACAAATGATCAAACAATGATCATCACACAGCAACACTCAACATGTCACATTACCAAATTGGGAGTATATCGCTGATAACCTTCAACTACATAACCTCTGAGCTCGTACGTCTCAGAGAAGGGTGTTAAGCTAAGAGAATAAATTCTCCGCCACCAACAGAAATGTATTTGAAAGAAATCTGCTTTATATCTCAAAGTGTAATGTCAGACATGTAACCATACAAGTCTGTTCCGGGTTCGAACAGAACCGAAGGCACTTTCGAAGAAGCCCTTGCAATCCGGGTATTCACAATCCCGATCGGACTTCCCATCACTTAGGAAATCTCTATACCGACGCGACTCAGTGCAGAGACAATCGATAGGTCATCCTATCGTTCTCGCAAATACCCGGTCTTCAACACCGGTCTTCAAATGCTAACCATATACGACGTATCATTATTCGGAATGGGTTATGTGACACAAAGGTCCTCTCCCGGCTAAACCGAATAATGAGCGCAATATTTAAAAACATATGGATATTGGGATTTCAATTAAGTCACAACTTATTACCCAAACTTTCTTTTAAATGGTTAAACAAATTACCATTTTCAAATCTTTAAACAAAAAGATTTATTTTAACAACCTTCAACGGTTTAAACAGTTTCCACACTTTAATCTTTTAAACAAAAGATTCATTCACAGATTTTCCAAATTAATTCCCATTTCAATTGATTAACTCATTAAATCTTTAAATCAAAGATTTAACTTATAGCTTTCAAAACAATTCCATTTCAAATGGTTTAAACAATTCATCATTTTAAATCTGTTAAAAATAAACAGATTTAATTCATAGCTTTCAAAAAGAATTCATTCATAACTTGGAAAATCCATTTTTCAATTCAATCTTGAAATTCCTTTAATTAAACTGGAATTTCATTTCTTATATATATGAAAGCTTTTATCATTTGAAAACAAACAGTTTTCGTCTTTAGAAAATCTGATTCATTTATACGAGTTAAAGTCCTTGGGTTAGATTCAAATTCTCAAACTAATATTTTAAAATGGTTTAACTTCATATAAACACATTTATAACATCTTTAATCCCTAGTTTTCAAACCATAGGATTCAATTTCAAACTTGAATTCAAATTTAAATCAAATTATTTCAAAACTCGATTAAGTTATTCAAAATAACTTTTATCTTTGAAATTCCATTTCAAAAGTTTTTCACTTTAAACCCAAATTTTCGATTTCAAAATCAATTGAAATTAAATTTCAATTTCAAAAACATCAAATTTAAATTATCTGTGACTTAACCGATTTCCACGTGAAATCCATATTTGTGTGTGTATGGTGTAGTCTAGGGGTTTTACACAGTAGTGCAACATTATTCAGTCATTACAGATTAGAATACAGAAATATAGTTGATAAGCGATATAAACTATAACGCTTATCGTCCATTTACAGATCACAGATATATAAAGGTTACAGAGAATAATAAATTTCATTCACCCCAGATAAATAACTACATTACAGATTACACACAAATCAGGGTATACCACAAAGTATCACGATTCAGAGATATCAAACAATTCAACTATTCAGTCAAGTCCAAACATTCACAAGTAAATTTATTAATCAACTGATTAATTTAAATCGGATGTATCAATTACTAATCTGGTTAATTATCAAAATTTAATTACAAATTATTTGAAATAAATCTTTTTTTCAAAATTTATTAGTTAACCTTTAATTATTAACTAATCATTTCTTAATTAATGAATTAGTTAATCTTAATTAATCACAATTATTAGTTAATCCTTTAATTTATTAACAAATAATTTACTCCAATTTCAAATCATCATTTAATTAATTACATTCAGTAATTATCTATTAATTACTTTTCTAAGTAATTTTATTCTTCCAATTTGTTAAATGATTGTTCTAGATTAATTAACTTAAGTAATTAACTTAAACTAATCCGATTAACTCAATTAACTACACTGAACAATTCATTCCTTAATTACTTAACACTTCCACAATTGATTATTATTATTAATTAATCTAAATTTATTGTTAAAATAAATCACATTGATTAATTATTCAAATAATCTTTAGTTAATTATCTTTATTAACTAAAAAAACATTTCTTAATTTACTTCTTAATTAATCTCTAATCATAAATTAATTATATAAGTCATTCTTAATTATCTTATTAATTAATCCACTTCAATATTTTTAATTATCGCTAAGATAAATTATTCCTTTATTAACGACTTCATTAACATTTAAGTGTAAACCATTTCACACTTGAATTTAAATTTTAAATTTACATTTATTACTTATATAAGAAAAAGCTTTTAAACTAACAACTTCATTTAAACATTCAGATTTAAAAACTGATTTAAAATTTCAGATTCGAATTCAAGAAAACTTGAATCTATAAATTTAACTTTGATTTAAACTTGGCTTTAAGCTTTGATTTAAAACTTTGATTTAAACTTGCTTTTAACACCTTGATTTTAAATTCTTGATTTAAAATCCAAATTCAATTTCAAAAACTTCAAGATTTAAAAGTTTATTTGAAATCAAAACTCAACTTTTAATTTAAACCCCGTTTAAACCTTGCTTGACATATTTAATTTAGTTAAAAAAAACTTAAAACAGAAAACAGTTTCACCCTGAAACTGTTACCATCTTTGACCCGAGCCCCCTCGAAATTACTTCGAGTCTCCCCATTCGCTACTTCGAGTAAAACACTCGAACTACTCGAGTAATCTCGAGTAAAATCTGAAGCACTTAGGCAACAACTTCAGATCCACCAACATGCTCGTGCACGTGTACGCCCCCGTTCGCCACCTCCGGTCACCACCAATACTTCGAGCAAGTCGAAGACCATTCCCAGCTCCGATCCCATCCACCAGACCCCCTCCAGTTCGACTCGAACGCAAATTCGTGAAAAGAACCAAAGCCTGGAAACACTCGCAGCCTTCACCCCACAAACCTGTCAACGCTCCGTTCTCCGACCCCCGACCACTGGCCAACCTACAACTCTGGCCATCGACGCGTCAACTCGACCCCTACCATCACCCAGAACCCCGAGACACTCGGTGCTTTCACGAGACAGTGGTGCACAAGTTTCTGATGTGATTAAAAACTAGGTTTACAAAACAAAATCCCACGCCGCCGTTGACGCCGTTATTTTCACCACCTCCGACCATTTTTCCTAGCATCCCCATAGCCCCCTCCATCTCCACAACCAACCCCGATATCCACGAACCTATCGCTTGCCAGAAATTGATCAAAACTCGATTTTTAAACAAAAATCAACTGATCTTAAATCACGCAGCTAAAAATCATCATTTTAGTTTTAAAAATCATAGTTTGGTCTAGGGATTCGATTCTTGTTCTTGAATCAATGTTTCGTGATACTAGAAATTTTCAGAGACAAAGTCCTTTACTGTAAAAACTTGAGCTTTCATTCCATATGCATTTTTATGTTATGCAACTATTTTTAGATGGCAACTCAAACTAAAACATACATATTTGTTTTTTTAGAAGCAAGGCTTAACATTGATCAGAGAGGAAGAAGTGAAATTTTTCTTGGTGATCTGATAGTTTGGAACTAAGCAGAGAGATGAACAAACAATAGATACACAGAGCCAATGCAACATATTTTAAAGTAGGAAAAACTAGTTGCTACTCACAGCATAAATAAACAACAAAATAGGTTATGTTTAGGTAGGAGTTTACTCACAAGCAACAAAAAAAATCAAAACAGGGTAAGCTCTAAAAATAGGAGATGCTCACAGTGGTTTTGAAGAAGGAACAGATTTCAAGTTTGAAGCAGGTTGTAAAGATTTGCAAGTTGAAAGCTTCTCTTTCTTTGATTCTCTGGCTTTGAAGTTGATTGTTTTCAGTTGAGCTTTTGTTTAAGTTTTAAAATGATGCTTGCTTTAGATTTTTCCTCAGTGAAAATGAACGAAATTGAAGTGAAGGCTGGTATATAGAAATTTGTTGTACAGGGATATATATTTTTATTGGTTTGTACAGTATAAGATCAAAGATCTTTTCTTTGGAGGCTGAAGTGATAACATTTCGTGCGTGCATTAAATGCAAAAGTCCTTTCTTGTTTACAACTTATGCTGTTTGAATTATGTATGTACAATAGGCAGAGATATTTGTTTCAAATTGTTGGCTGAAATCTTGCTTTGCTTATTTTACTCAGTTGATGCATACTATATGGTGTACTAGAGGCAATGGCATTAAATGCCTTGGTACTTTATACCTCCTTGTATACTTATATTCTTTTGCAATACTTCATATACTTGTCTTTGTACTTAAATGTATTTGTTCAAATTGAATAGATATCATCTTCATTTGAAATTATTTTTATTTGTTTTTCTTTCTTGAATGTATATTAGTTTTTTTTTCTTTGGTCTTATTGCTTTGTATTATAAATGAATTTCTATCTTTACATGTTGTTAGATTTTAGCAAATTTGTTTACTATATATGTTTTCTATAATTTATCTTATATATTTTCATTTCTTAAACCATTTACTTACAATTTAAATTCAAATCAAAATATATATATATATATATATATTTCATTTTTCAATTTGACTCGTATATACCCAAATATATATATTCGCATATATACAATATTTAAAATATTTTAAATTTTAAATGATTTATACAGAATTTAAAATGATTCGGGGAAACTCGTAATAAATTTATCGATTAATCTCACAGTTTTATTCAAAAATTAATTTAATTATCAATTTAAATTTAATTTAAATCCGGGGTCGTTACAGACTTCCCCCCTTAAAAGAATTTCGTCCTCGAAATTGCCAGGAAGACAAAAGATAGATGGAGAATATTTCATCAACTCAAACAGAACATCTATTCTGCATTTGGCTTACCAAATCAGAATATCGATAACAGATACAAGAAAGATTCTGTTTAACACTTCACAAAATACTCGGGTTATCCAGATCTATGAAATATGCAGTGGCATTGGTTAGTTCGAAGTGATAACTAACCATTCGTAGAATATACTGGGACCCAAAGAATAGATAGATATATGGATACGATTTCAAAGCTTTCAGTTTAGAACTAAAGTATACCTATCAACCATAGCAATCAAAGCAACTAATTCATCCATACAAACAATTTTGGCTTATTCGGAGTTTATGTCCCATATTAATATATCGAATCTTCTTCCTGGATCTACCAGAAATCATCGAAGAATAGAGAAGAGATGCTGAACAAAAGAGATTGATAGAGAAAAGATTGTTTCCTTGTTATTACAGAGTATTGACCATTTATAGTCGTATTCTCCCGTCCCCTATCTCATCCTCTTCTTACACTCATACTCACTATCAGTGGATAGCAAGAGAATTTACTGAGGCATACGGACGGATATTTGAGAATTACTCATCCTAGAGTTTACTTCACTCTATCTCTAATGAGTTACTTAATGTGTTATACTCTTGAGCTAAAGTTAACCCTCAGCTCTGATACCAAATGTAACGATGCACAGACAGTGGCAACCGGTAGGCTTTGCAACCATCCCAGCCCCACCGTGGCTTACACTGGCACCTCGCATTTACTTTTACGGCCAGCCTCTCGACTATCACGGCCTTCGCCTAACCAACCCATCCCTCTCAGGGACATGTAGGGGTAAGAGTCCCCCGTTCGCCACCAAACTGCGAAGCGAGAACCCCCTATCATGCTGTAATATAGCAAATGCGATCCATATACGACATATCATTATTCGGAATGGGTTATGTGACACAAAGGTCCTCTCCCGGCTAAACCGAATAATGAGCGCAATATTTAAAAACATATGGATATTGGGATTTCAATTAAGTCACAACTTATTACCCAAACTTTCTTTTAAATGGTTAAACAAATTACCATTTTCAAATCTTTAAACAAAAAGATTTATTTTAACAACCTTCAACGGTTTAAACAGTTTCCACACTTAAATCTTTTAAACAAAAGATTCATTCACAGATTTTCCAAATTAATTCCCATTTCAATTGATTAACTCGTTAAATCTTTAAATCAAAGATTTAACTTATAGCTTTCAAAACAATTCCATTTCAAATGGTTTAAACAATTCATCATTTTAAATCTGTTAAAAATAAACAGATTTAATTCATAGCTTTCAAAAAGAATTCATTCATAACTTGGAAAATCCATTTTTCAATTCAATCTTGAAATTCCTTTAATTAAACTGGAATTTCATTTCTTATATATATGAAAGCTTTTATCATTTGAAAACAAACAGTTTTCGTCTTTAGAAAATCTGATTCATTTATACGAGTTAAAGTCCTTGGGTTAGATTCAAATTCTCAAACTAATATTTTAAAATGGTTTAACTTCATATAAACACATTTATAACATCTTTAATCCCTAGTTTTCAAACCATAGGATTCAATTTCAAACTTGAATTCAAATTTAAATCAAATTATTTCAAAACTCGATTAAGTTATTCAAAATAACTTTTATCTTTGAAATTCCATTTCAAAAGTTTTTCACTTTAAACCCAAATTTTCGATTTCAAAATCAATTGAAATTAAATTTCAATTTCAAAAACATCAAATTTAAATTATCTGTGACTTAACCGATTTCCACGTGAAATCCATATTTGTGTGTGTATGGTGTAGTCCAGGGGTTTTACACAGTAGTGCAACATCATTCAGTCATTACAGATTAGAATACAGAAATATAGTTGATAAGCGATATAAACTATAACGCTTATCATCCATTTACAGATCACATATATATAAAGGTTACAGAGAATAATAAATTTCATTCACCCCAGATAAATAACTACATTACAGATTACACACAAATCAGGGTATACCACAAAGTATCACGATTCAGAGATATCAAACAATTCAACTATTCAGTCAAGTCCAAACATTCACAAGTAAATTTATTAATCAACTGATTAATTTAAATCGGATGTATCAATTACTAATCTGGTTAATTATCATAATTTAATTACAAATTATTTGAAATAAATCTTTCTTTCAAAATTTATTAGTTAACCTTTAATTATTAACTAATCATTTCTTAATTAATGAATTAGTTAATCTTAATTAATCACAATTATTAGTTAATCCTTTAATTTATTAACAAATAATTTACTCCAATTTCAAATCATCATTTAATTAATTACATTCAGTAATTATCTATTAATTACTTTTCTAAGTAATTTTATTCTTCCAATTTGTTAAATGATTGTTCTAGATTAATTAACTTAAGTAATTAACTTAAACTAATCCGATTAACTCAATTAACTACACTGAACAATTCATTCCTTAATTACTTAACACTTCCACAATTGATTATTATTATTAATTAATCTAAATTTATTGTTAAAATAAATCACATTGATTAATTATTCAAATAATCTTTAGTTAATTATCTTTATTAACTAAAAAAACATTTCTTAATTTACTTCTTAATTAATCTCTAATCATAAATTAATTATATAAGTCATTCTTAATTATCTTATTAATTAATCCACTTCAATATTTTTAATTATCGCTAAGATAAATTATTCCTTTATTAACGACTTCATTAACATTTAAGTGTAAACCATTTCACACTTGAATTTAAATTTTAAATTTACATTTATTACTTATATAAGAAAAAGCTTTTAAACTAACAACTTCATTTAAACATTCAGATTTAAAAACTGATTTAAAATTTCAGATTCGAATTCAAGAAAACTTGAATCTATAAATTTAACTTTGATTTAAACTTGGCTTTAAGCTTTGATTTAAAACTTTGACTTAAACTTGCTTTTAACACCTTGATTTTAAATTCTTGATTTAAAATCCAAATTCAATTTCAAAAACTTCAAGATTTAAAAGTTTATTTGAAATCAAAACTCAACTTTTAATTTAAACCCCGTTTAAACCTTGCTTGACATATTTAATTTAGTTAAAAAAAAACTTAAAACAGAAAACAGTTTCACCCTGAAACTGTTACCATCTTTGACCCGAGCCCCCTTGAAATTACTTCGAGTCTCCCCGTTCGCTACTTCGAGTAAAACACTCGAACTACTCGAGTAATCTCGAGTAAAATCTGAAGCACTCAGGCAACAACTTCAGATCCACCAACGTGCTCGTGCACGTGTACGCCCCCGTTCGCCACCTCCGGTCACCACCAATACTTCGAGCAAATCGAAGACCATTCCCAGCTCCGATCCCATCCACCAGACCCCCTCCAGTTCGACTCGAACGCAAATTCGTGAAAAGAACCAAAGCCTGGAAACACTCGCAGCCTTCACCCCACAAACCTGTCAACGCTCCGTTCTCCGACCCCCGACCACTGGCCAGCCTACAACTCTGGCCATCGACACGTCAACTCGACCCCTACCATCACCTAGAACCCCGAGACACTCGGTGCTTTCACGAGATAGTGGTGCACAAGTTTCTGATGTGATTAAAAACTAGGTTTACAAAACAAAATCCCACGCCGCCGTTGCCGCCGTTATTTTCGCCACCTCCGACCATTTTTCCTAGCATCCCCATAGCCCCCTCCATCTCCACAACCAACCCCGATATCCACGAACCTATCGCTTGCCAGAAATTGATCAAAACTCGATTTTTAAACAAAAATCAACTAATCTTAAATCACGCAACTAAAAATCATCATTTTAGTTTTAAAAATCATAGTTTGGTCTAGGGATTCGATTCTTGTTCTTGAATCAATGTTTCGTGATACTGGAAATTTTCAGAGACAAAGTCCTTTACTGTAAAAACTTGAGCTTTCATTCTATATGCATTTTTATGTTATGCAACTATTTTTAGATGGCAACTCAAACTAAAACATACATATTTGTTTTTTTAGAAGCAAGGCTTAACATTGATCAGAGAGGAAGAAGTGGAATTTTTCTTGGTGATCTGATAGTTTGGAACTAAGCAGAGAGATGAATAAACAATAGATACACAGAGCAAATGCAACATATTTTCAAGTAGGAAAAACTAGTTGCTACTCACAGCATAAATAAACAACAAAATAGGTTATGTTTAGGTAGGAGTTTACTCACAAGCAACAAAAAAAATCAAAACAGGGTAAGCTCTAAAAATAGGAGATGCTCACAGTGGTTTTGAAGAAGGAACAGATTTCAAGTTTGAAGCAGGTTGTAAAGATTTGCAAGTTGAAAGCTTCTCTTTCTTTGATTCTCTGGCTTTGAAGTTGATTGTTTTCAGTTGAGCTTTTGTTTAAGTTTTAAAATGATGCTTGCTTTAGATTTTTCCTCAGTGAAAATGAACGAAATTGAAGTGAAGGCTGGTATATAGAAATTTGTTGTACAGGGATATATATTTTTATTGGTTTGTACAGTATAAGATCAAAGATCTTTTCTTTGGAGGCTGAAGTGATAACATTTCGTGCGTGCATTAAATGCAAAAGTCCTTTCTTGTTTACAACTTATGCTGTTTGAATTATGTATGTACAATAGGCAGAGATATTTGTTTCAAATTGTTGGCTGAAATCTTGCTTTTCTTATTTTACTCAGCTGATGCATACTATATGGTGTATTAGAGGCAATGGCATTAAATGCCTTGGTACTTTATACCTCCTTGTATACTTATATTCTTTTGCAATACTTCATATACTTGTCTTTGTACTTAAATGTATTTGTTCAAATTGAATAGATATCATCTTTATTTGAAATTATTTTTATTTGTTTTTCTTTCTTGAATGTATATTAGTTTTTTTTTCTTTGGTCTTATTGCTTTGTATTATAAATGAATTTCTATCTTTACATGTTGTTAGATTTTAGCAAATTTGTTTACTATATATGTTTTCTATAATTTATCTTATATATTTTCATTTCTTAAACCATTTACTTACAATTTAAATTCAAATCAATATATATATATATATATATATATTTCATTTTTCAATTTGACTCGTATATACCCAAATATATATATTCGCATATATACAATATTTAAAATATTTTAAATTTTAAATGATTTATACAGAATTTACAATGATTTGGGGAAACTCGTAATAAATTTATCGATTAATCTCACAGTTTTATTCAAAAATTAATTTAATTATCAATTTAAATTTAATTAAAATTCGAGGTCGTTACATTCCACATATCAACATCTGATTCCTTGCCTGGTGTAGGAATCGGTTCCTCCTCGTCGAGATACCGTTGCAAACCGAGTGTGGTGAGATAAAATAACTTCTGATTCTACCATGTTAGAAAGTCGTCACCATCTCCTTTAAAAGGATCGGGCCTGTTGTGTGTAGTAGCCTTTGTTGAGAGCTCTACTGTTGTCATCTCTGACTGACTGGTTAAAAAAAATTCTTAAGATGTTATATGTCTAGTATACCAAAATAGAGAATAATCAATTATAAACTCGTCTCACAAGTTTATCAATCAGATTTCCACTACTCTGGAAGTCTGTATTAACTAATTTAAGCAATAGGTATGTCGTAGTTAAATTACAACAACATCGTTATACTATCGTAAAAACAGCACAACGTAGAAACCGAAAAGATAAAAGAATGATGTATAAGAATATACAAATAGACTAGAACCTGACTTGTTAACTAAGAAAATTCCGTCTAAGGCTCGTCGAAACAATTTCCTTAAGAATTTTTTATTCAAATTCTCCCAAGATACAACAGACGTAATCTGCACGAGATTGTAATGAGTATGTCAACTCTGTGATTTATTGTATAGAGCAGTAGAGAGGAAGAAGCAGAAGGAATTAGAATAAGAATGTGAATGGTCGTGTCCGCTTGACGGGTCGCACCCGTTGTCTTTTTAACTGCTACTGTTTGTTAACGGATCGCACCCGCTTCTGTTCGCTGCTATTCGCATTTCCGTTCACCCGCACCTCTTCAGTCAATCCGCACATGTTCGTACAGCCAGCAACTGTCAAAAAATCCCGGCCCAGTTAAAATAGGATCATATTAGATCCAAACCCGAGCCCAGTTCGGTCAGCGGCGCACACATGATCTCCCTCCTCACAACAAACCATGGCCCAACCCTTTCATTACAAAGCTATTAATATACTAGAATAGTTTTGCAATTTTTGAAGATGTGGGACTATGTTATTTTCATTCAATTTAGCATTAGCAATTCCAACAAAATTTAGTATTGACCGAAGCTAAGTAATGTTTGGTATGAGATATACCTTAGCTAGTGTGGTCTTGCACGGCTGATGTTTTTGTATTATTTCTTGTGTTTTTTTGTTTTTTGTTCTTCACGGATATTTATGGAACATACGATGGTTTTTGAGTATGATTTATGCTTAACACTTCTACCATCGTTTGTTCTCTACCTACCATTAATTGTACCCCTTATTAGTTTTTAGTAATTAAAGCACCTGTTTTAAAAAAAATAACTTTGCTGTTCGCTTTAGCCTACACAATTTTGTCATTTCAGTGCAACATAAAACAATTTATGTGTGTTGCCACAAAGTTCCTGTGCATTTGGTAGTCACAGGCGCATAATGCTCTGACCAAATGTTAATTTTGATACATGCATATCATAGTTCAATTTGCAATCAATGCCTCGTCCTTTTTCTTATTTTTGCCTTCCAAATACTCTCCATATGAATAAGATGCCAAGCCCCATAGTGATAAAGCAAGTGCCACTCCTTTTTCGCTACCAAACTTCTCATGGTAAAATATGACTCCTAATGTCTCAGTCACTGGAATAAACACTGCAATAATAATGCCCGCAAGTAATGTGTTTGTGCAGAAAATCACCCCTACTGCACCAAGGAAAAAGAACTGCCATAATATAGCTGACAGTACTAGAATTATGTAGTACTTGGTTTCCCCTAATCCAAAATTACTTGCCTCTCTTGGAATTGCCTGCAAAGTTAAAGATTCAGATGTTTGAAATAATAATAATAATAATAATTCAACAGCAGCCTTCTTAAATTTGATGCTTAGCACATTTTGTGAGCATAAAATCTTTGATATTATATTACACACACACGTTTGAGTGTATACACGTAGATACACAGTACAGAAGAATTTTGACTTTTAGTTTATGACAATCAATATATAATGGTAGATGTAAAGCTTTCTCAGGTGAAGCAAATGCCCTGCCGCATTTGGGGTAGAAAAACTTGTTTGGTAGTAAACAGAGATCTCTACTTTGGAGCATCACCACTATGTGGTGCACTTAGCACAATATGTGCATTTTGGTATCCACTAGACTAAAGATATCCGCCCTGATCTCCAATCAGAAAGGAGATTTTAATCTTCTTGTGGTACGGTAACTGTTTTAATCGACGTAAAACCATAATTTTTAACTTCGAAATTGCATTTTCTATTTATTTATTTTTGCCTATTTAAACAATATTAAAGCTAAAACTTTTATATGTCTAAACATTGATTCCAGAATAATATCAAACACTACTTTTTTACATGTTCATTGCTTATGTCGTTTATCTGAAGTCTCTAGCTCCACCAATCTTTAGGCATGCGTTATAACTAGTAAAAATGAAAAATCAAGTGCTGGCTTATGCATTGAAATATAAATGTGAACAGATCAACCAACAAACTTAAAAAACAACAAACTATGCTCATACGTGACTATTGCTCATGAAAGAAAAAAACCTGTACCTGAAAATCTTTGTTGACAATCATTCCGACAGCACAAAACACAGTAGCAAAGAAGCCCATAACAAACTGCATCTCCATAACCAGCGTGTACGTGATCTCCTGCTCCGCCTTCCTGTAAACTAACTCTATCAAAGGCAGAACCAACCCATACAACGCCGCGGCCCCCAACGACAGAAAGAACCCCAAAAGGTACTCACTTCTACTCACACCCTCCGGTCTATCCGAACTCGCGTGCAGCCCCAAAACAACCGCCCCAACCGTCAAAAGCGCCACCGAATTCAACGAAAACGGCGTAAACTTCTGCTTCACTACCAGAAAAGCAAAGAAAGCGGTAAATGCAAGCTGGGTCGAGATCAGAATGGCAGAGGTGGACACTGGTAAAAAAGAAAGGCCGTATGCATATATGAAATCGTCCAGGCCAGTCATGAGGCCTAGTACAGCGCATGCAAAGAATATGGGAAGGGTGATTAAGATTGGCTTTGCATTGGAATTGCTATGTTTACGAGAAAAATAAGAGAATGCGAGGGGGATGATGATGATAGGAAAGCCAGCGGTTTCGAGGAAGCTGGACAGCCATTGGCGGTGGCCGCCATGGCGGAAGTACAGGCGTGATATGAGGGGCCCTCCCGTGGTGCCTAGGGTCAGGAGGAGGCAGTTCAGGATTGCAAGGACGAGCTTAATGTTTTTGCTTATGGTTTGAGGAGGACCTCCTCCTTTTTTTGATTCAAGGTCCATTAAGATTTCTTGTTTATGAACTGCAAGGAGAGGTTGAGTATGAAGGTTTATTGTTGTTTGTCACTTATATATGTGCGTGATATGATAAGAACATTGTGTCATAGTAGTGCAATCAACATCATGAACTCAATTATTGTGTGATTGGTGCTTAAATTTATTGTTTACGTTGCTTTCTGATTTTAACAGTCTAAAGGTCATCGATTCTCCTCGTAGGAAGTTTCAATAGAATGTAAAATTACAAAAGAGCGGGTTTAAAAATGGTAATTTTTATCCGGGGTTTGAGGGCTTGGATCAGCCAACGGCTTGGCTATACCCTCTTCAGAGTTTACCGGTCTGCCGGGTTCTTCTGGGTTTTCAAAAAAAAAAAAAAATGGTAAAACAAATATCTAATATGCTTACATCATCAAAAAATTCACTATACATAATATTTATCAAATGGCACTTGTCGTTTTCATGTATATTTTTCAATGGACGTCATATGCCCATTTATTGACTAGTTTTTAGTTGGCCTTGATTTAAACATAATTTATTAAAGTTATTTGCATATTAGTCTGTAGATTAACACATGCTTGAAGATAGAAATAATTTGATAAGTGTGGGTCTTGAAGAATATTTAACGAGCATCTTATTTTCAAGCTTAATACACAAGATGCCCCTTTAATGAACTAGTGTCATCTTCTAAATGTTAGTACAAAAGAAAATTATAACAGTAGAAAAAAGGCAAAAGAACAAATTTAAAAAAAAAATTAGACTAAAAGACTCTGTGACTCAATATTTATATTGACAGTAAGTTTGAACAAGTTAACACTGTCAAAATGACTTGAACTTTTGGGCTGAAGGACAAATTTAAAAAAAAATTAGACTGAAGCATAAAGTTTAAAAAAATATATAGGATAACATTGTCCTTTAGCTTAACTTTTTTTAAAGTGTCATTGAGTCCAAAAATGAAACCTGTTCTTCAGCTTGATTTTTTTTTTAAGTTTTTCAATATAGAAAATTGATGGATAGATGACAACATTGAGAAGTGCTCGGATCCAGAACAACTTTGAGTGCTCATATCTCTACTACTAATAATAGTAATTCAATGAACTAAGATCAACCGTGTCTTTTTGAAACCCTCAAACTACCATTCACATGTCGCCTCCTTTACCATCCGCTTGCTAGCCCACGAAAACAATGTTAGCCTTATTTCCTAATCTTCCACTACTTCAACTACATCGACGCAATCCTCCACTACTGTAACTACATCAGTCGATTGTCCACTAATCGAAATCAATTCTACACCGACGACGATTTCTACGTCTTCTCCAACGATCAACCATCCATCAACAGATTTCACTATCAATTTACATGCAATACCGCCAACAACTATTTGAATAAAAGTGTTGTGACCATCAATGATTTTGCACGTATATCACATATTCATCCATTAATTTTTTTAAATAAAAACCAAATATCTTTAGCTACTAGATGCACGTATCGTGCAATTTATACTAGTCATTATAGGGATAATCATCGTCACTCAAAATGTATATATGTATAGAAATAAATGCTTTATTTTTTTTTTATTTTTTTTTCCTCAAGTTCAATATTTGCTCCGTAGATGTGTAAAAAGTTAAAACATTGGTAGGTGCATTGAGGAAGAGAAATATGATTCTTAAAGTTATCAACGCTCAAAAATGCAAATTAAACATACGGACGCAAATTAAATAACCTCAATATTTATTTGTATATTTTTAGAAGAATGTTTGTCTTTATAGTAAAAATATTAAGATAGTGTCCTTGAGGCAAAAAATATACAAATCTTTGTTCTTTAAATTAATCCACTAAAGAAGTCCAAAATTCCATATAAGAAAAACAAAAAATTCCGCAGACCCCACCGAATTGAAAATAAATTGGGGCGATCCTTCGCCGAAAATCACCCAATGAATATATGCAGTCTTTAAAATACTGTTGGCATGAATATTAACATGTTTCATAAAGAATTGATACCGTAAATGTTATAGACATCCATAAGCAACCACTAAGCAAAAATAATGCATATCAAAATTAATACTGAATCTATGCAGCCTTTAGAGCGTGTTTGCTGTACATATTAACATGTTCCATAAACAGTATGAAAATACCAACGATCAGTATCCATGATTCCATCCTAAAATAAAATAAAAAACAACTTAAGCATTACTGTGAAGATTAGTTTCACGTATATAAATACTAAGAGACCACCATTCGCATTACTAATTGATTTTGTGATAATATGTGATTCTTTAACATGTTATCAGAGCGGGTTTAATTTATGTGCGCTTAACAGTCGTATTTGTTCCACGTCATCCAATATGTATGTCTACGTAATTTGCTCATGATACGTTATATGTGTGGGAGCGTGTTTTGTGATAATACTTGGTTCTCTAGCGATTACATTGCAACATGTGTACTTGTATGTTATGACCAGTATTGCTTTACCTAAAACTAACTACACGTTTTTTCTAGAACTGTCCGAGTAAATGGTAGGTGGAATGCCCGTGAAAAATCAGCCAGTGGATTCAAAAAGAAACTTTGAATTGTGCGTAGTGGGTATTTTGCTGGCAAAGTGTAGTATAAACTATAAATAACACTACCGCTTTACAATTTTAGGCCAAATAATTAGGTAAGCCTTATTATGTTTCACCAGGTATAATTAAATCAGCATTCAAAGAATTAAGGGTCCAACCTTTTAATGCATGCATTCCAGATCAACTACTGGTTTATGTGCACAATAATCTCATTATCTCTCAAGTAAAAACTATTTAATATGTGTACGGTATAAAATTAGTGAGTGGGCATATATATCTGTTTCTTGAGTTCCCTGACATGATCCCACTAACTAAATTTTCCATAAGAAAAAGCAACCATTTTAGACCTCAACAATCATTTCAGAGTTAGTGGCGGTGGGTACAAAATGAACTCATGAAACTATGATATATTCTTTGATAAAGGCAAACATTAATTAGAGGTTAAAAATTAAGATGGAGATACGCACTGATTACATAAAGTGTCAAATTTAAGCAAATGTAACGCAACTTACCGATTAGAATCAATTATGTGTAAAAATGCACGCATGTTTATCATGGTATATGTAAAATTACTGATAAAGTGAATACAGGTAAGCTAAAGACAGATGATTTCATAGTTTTCATGACACGATGATAGTTTTCATGACCGTGTCGTGCCTTAAACCATGATAATTGAAGGTTTAAAGTTTTTATGGTTCAACCGGTCGAACCGTCGAAACAGCGATTTATTTTTTCGAAAATTTTGCACATTCAACTACAAACTATACACAAAAATATTGAAATATTAATGTTATGTACACAAGTTGTAGATGGTCTTCAAGGTCTGTAACCGAAGTTGTGTATTATTGCAGTGCACAACTACAGCTTTGTATATAATAGAGTATTGCACAACGATATAAGTTTAATGATGACAAACTTGACGAATCTACAGTGGTATTAGAAAAGTTTGCAGTAGTGAAGAACAAAGTAATGAAGTTGGTGGTTTAAATTTGAAACGATTATGATTTTTGAAATATATATTTATTTTCTTTAAAGCAATACAAAATATGAAAATGGAAGAGAATTACAAGATGAGAAAGTAGGAAAAAACAAAAGAACCTTGGTTCAACCAAATGAAATTGACAGTTGGACCGTTGGTTTGAAGGTCCAACCAAGATTCATAGACGAATGAGGTCCGATTGAGTTTCGGACCATGGTGGTTCAAGGTTTAGGGTTATTCGAGGTTGGATCGAGACATGATAGGATCATGAAAACACTGAATGATTTTATCGCAAGGGCACATTTTACATATTGGTGGAATATTATAAAATATGCAGTAAACCACGTGACCATAATAAAAATTTCTAATTTTGTTATGTATTTAAATAATATCTAGTTCAAGAAAATCAGAATGGCTAACAATTATGTTTGGACAGTGATTTAAATGTTCATGTACTGGATGCATAAAATGTTAGAAATTTGTTCAAAGTTTTTGCCTGGTTAGATCAACGGTGGCACCACCCTAAGGTGGGGAGCTCCGTCAATGGCGGTTTGACCGGTCAAACACTACAAGAAAATATTGATTTTGCAGTGGAAATATCCGTCGTAAATTCATCGCTAAACCCATGTTAGCGATGAATTTACGACATATACGTGTGGTAGGTAAATTTTAAGTCGGTAATTTAGAGTCAATTTTACGACGGAAATTAGAGTGAACTAACCGACATTTTTCCATCATTCATGTAAAAAATAAAATTAATTTAAAAAATATTTTACCGACGGATATATATTTACCCCAAATTCTTTGTAACAAATGAATCATATGTAAACCCGCTAAATATCAAGGGATTAGCGACAGATATTGTATAGGTGTATGCTTTAGTCTGGGATATCTGTCGACAATCCGTCGCTAATGCTGACGCTTTAGCATGAGTTTAGCGGCAAATATTTCTTATATCCGTCGCTAGTCACACGCTGATTTCCAAAGGTTTTACGGCGGATTTATTATTCATTTGCCGAAGTTTTATTGGTCTTTATGTTCGAAAATTCCGTTGGTATTCTCTTTACATTCCGTCGGCAAATGTTATTTTTTATTTTTTTTTTGTTACAGCTTTGCCAACCATTACTGTTCGACATTCAATAGTAAAGTATCTACAGAAATATATATGTAAATATATGCACATTTATATAAAATGAATAGCATAAACAAAAAAGAAAATGCAATTATGAATTTGTCGATCATGCACAAACAAAGTTGTATTCTAAGCAATAATGCTACTCAAGTAGTGCTAATATCCTATACAAAAAATAATACCATTTATATCATTCTTCGATCCATTTATACACTAAGTTGAATTCTATACATCAAAACTATTCAACTAGTGCTAGTGTTATCCCATATAGAAACATATTACCATCCATAGCCATAATACCCATACAAAAAACCACATAATATCGCGTTTAAAACAAAATATGTCCAACTACCATATCCGAAGAGCTTATGAAGATGACGATGGCGAAGGGCTTTCATAATCAGATCCATCATGCCTCTGAAGCATTGTTATCACCTTTGTCATTTGTGCTTGAAAGTTCTCTCTATCTGCCTTTTGCTACTGTGCAAGCCTTGCTTGCTCCTCTTTCTCGAGTATTTGGCACTTAGATCGCTCGCTTTCTCTCTCCGCCTCCGCTTTGCTCTTTCATTCTCAAGCTCTAAGCGCATTTCCTCAACAATTCTTTGTAGCTCATGAACGTCATCATCATTGCCAACGTTGAGAAGATGAGGGAAGCTGTATAGTAAAAGTGAAATTACTACTTGCAATAATAAAGTGAAAACATTAAACTGATTTACGATTGTTACCCACGCCTTAATTTCAATATACTATATGCACGCCTATCTATCTCTGTTTGTGACCTAATTTCTAGAAGAATAAAGAAAACCTAAATGTTAAACATGTATAAGAACAGATACATTTATTTAGCTATGTTGTCTATGCATGTATTCTATTCTACATTTTTTATATAATTATGCATGTTTTAACTATGAACGATTTTGTTATATGTCAATACATGAATGCAGTGAAGGATTTCAAAGAAAATATGCTCACTCGGTAATTTGCGAAAATAATAAATATAAACAATATCAAGTTAGAAATATGACGTGAAGATAATGAGCGGCAGCTTAAAGGAGCTTAACCAATATCAAATTAGAAATATAAACAATATCAAATTAGAAAGATTAACCAAAATAAAGCCTATATAAAGCTATTAAATTAGCTGAAGGGAGCTGGTAGCTTAAATAATGAGTGGCAGAACGTGATGGTGGCAGAACGTGATGGCAAACATTTCAGCTGCTGCTGCAATTTTTGGCTTCCCTGGCAAAGCACATTTCAGCCGCTGCTGCACTTTTTATTATTTGTAGTCATTTATATTATAATTCAGCAGCTGTTCTGTATACTACATTTATATTATATTATATAAGACTGTAATAGTCAATTATATTCGTTGGCAAACGTAAGTAGTCATTTATATGCAAACATAAGTGGTCATTCAGCAGCTGTTCTGTATACTACATTTAAATGTAGTCATTTAGATTATATGCAATCAGATATATAGTGCTACTGCACATTTCAACAGCTGTTCTAATTAAATTTAGACCGTATATATAGTGCTACTTAGGGGTGGGCATAAACCGCACCACCAACCGGAAACCGCCCGCCCCAAACCGATAAAAAGGTGCGGAAAACCGGACCTTATTATCTCTCTAAACCGAATATTGAAAACCGACCCGGCCCGTTTCATTTCGGTTCGGTTGCGGTTTGAAGGGTGAAACCGACCGTATTAAACCGGACCGGATTGCTTTACATATAAAATTATATGCAATATTTTTATACAATGTTTATTCAAAAAGGGGCTTTGTTTTTTACCAATTTTATTTAAAAAAATGCTCTGTCTACAGCCCAACCCATTTATTTCTGAAAAGGATACGTTCGTTTCGCTGGTTTTTATATTCTTGAACAGGAACTACTTAGTTATATTCTTTTGATTTTTATTCATACCTGGAGGCTGGGCTAGCTACAAAGTACAAACAATAGTATCTCAATTCTCAAAGCCTCAAAGTCAAAGTCTCAAAGTTCAAACAGTGAAACCCCACTTTCGTTTATTTTAATTTTGGTATTTTACAGTAGCCGCCGCGACATCCATTTCCCCCTTTTTCAGTTTTTCACTTTTTCTCTCTAATAACCTAAGAAAGAGTCAAAGACGATCGCTGCAGTGCTTTATGCCAATTCTTTCTTTCCTTTGCTAATTTGCTGATCGTGAATTTCATCCTCTTTTTCAAGTACAAACGAGGTAAATTTAAGTTAATATCTTGTTTAATAATTCTAATTTCTACAACTTATTATGCATTTTGTGTCGATCTGGCTGCGTGAATCTGGTTATTTCGTGAATCTGGTAGTAGTAGTTGATTTTGATGTAATTAACTATTTCGTGAATTTGGTTATTTCGTGAGTGTGGTTAACTTAAATTTTAACTTATTTAAAACCTTATTTTTCTTAATTAAGCAGTAAGTTTACTTATTTAATACCTTATACAGTAATTAACTATTTCGTGAATCTGTAGCAGTAAGTTTAAATAAGTAAACTTATTGATAATTAAGCAGTAAGTTTGCTGTTTTGATGTATAACATTTCATCGGCAAAAAAATAATAATTGTTTACTGCCACATGATACCAGCCTATGGTGTATCATGCCTTGATGAAATTCTGAATTGATTCATGTTGATTGATCGCAACACTTTCTTGAATAAGATCGATCTTATTTTGAAGAATTATTATGTGCTCAAGTCGCATGATTTCAACAGCAGCAAGATGCTCAGAAGTTTGAGGTTGGGGACAACTTTCGTTGCCAGCTATTAACAACAGAGCTCCATCCATGATAGCAGGCTAGCAGCTCCGTTAAGCATTGTAGCCATGAGAATATCATGTCCCTGAAGACAAACTGTTAGAAACATAGTATAATTTTAAGGAGTAACACAATTCAAAACCCAAAATAGTGGATAAATCGCTTACCGGATATAGCATCAAGAAATGTAAAAGAAAAAAGAAAATTTGAGACTAATTGAGTATTACTCTGTTTGAATTTCACTTAGAAAATTTGAGTGAAGAGAACAAAATGGAAGAAGCTTAGTACAGATATTATTACCAGGTATGAATTGTTAATATAAAACATGGTATCATGATAGCCATAAGCAGTAATTGTTTTCTGCCACATGATGCTAATTGTTTTCTACCACTTGATAGCCATAAGCAGTAATTGTTTTCTGCCACATGATGATGATACCATATTACCATGTATGAATTGTTAATATTCAATGGGATAGTTAATAAAAAAACATACTTATGAGTTATGACAGCACATGCCACACATGATACCATGTATGAATTGGTTTCTGTATGGATAATTAATAAAATTCTATTTGTTTTATGTATGGATAGTTAATATAACATACTTATGACAACACAAGATCTCTAATCATGTACGAATTGTTTTCTGTAGAGTATGGAAGGAGTACACGATTCACTGATCGAAATTGCTTCTATTACAAATACATCACCTCCGGAGATACCATTACAAGACTCGATTGCTATTGAAGTTCAATCTACCACTGCAGCTCAACTTCCACCTGACAGTGATAGAAGGAATAGATCAGAAGTCTGGAACCACTTTAAAAAGATCAAAAATTCAGATGGCATAGAAATTTCTCCCACTCAAGCAAAATGCAACTATTGCCCAAAGGTTTATCAGTCTAATGCAAAGATCGGGACATCTTCCATGAGAGCGCACATGTTATATCAATGTAAGAAGTGTCCTATTTATTTGCCTAATAAACGACAAAAAATTCTATCATTTGATTCACTAGAAAATGGTGCAAAACTTGTGTGTGTTGAGTATAATAAGGATGTTAGCAGACTTTATTGCGTTAGAATGATAATTCGAGATGAGCTTCCTTTTAGTTTTATTGAGGGACAAGGATACATTGAGTTCATGAGAATAACACAGCCCAAGTTTAATATACCATCCCGTAGGACAATTGCAAGAGGGGTCTGGGAATTATATTTGGAGGAGAAAAATAATCTTAAATGTGCTTTGCTAAATAACTCACAACGTGTTTCTTTAACCACCGACACTTGGACATCAATACAAAATGTCAATTATATGGTTCTTACTGCTCACTTTATTGATGATAATTGGACCCTACACAAGAGAATCCTTAACTTTCTTGTCATTGCAAATCATAAGGGTAAAACCATTGGGAAGTTAATGGAAAATTGTTTGATTGACTGGGGAATTGAAAAAGTTTTTACAATCGTAGTTGACAATGCCAGTGCAAACCAAGTGGCTGTTGATTATATACGAGACAAGATTGGAAATTGGAAAACTTTAGTGTTGAATGGTTCCTTTTTACATATGAGATGTTGTTGTCATATTCTTAATTTGATTGTAAAAGATGGTATGGATGAGCTTGATAATGCTATAGATGGAATTCGTAATTGTGTAAAATACACAAGGTCATCCCCTTCTAGGTTAGCCAAATTTAGAAGTTGTGCGGCTCAAGAGAAGATTGAGCATAAAGGTGGAATAGTTCCATTAGATGTTTGCACTAGGTGGAACTCAACATACTTCATGTTAGATATTGCTTTGAAGTATAGATACGCATTTTCAAGGTTAGAAGATGAAGATAGTCAATTTGAGGGATATTTTCAAGAAAAAATCGGTGGTAAAAAACGAGAGGGGCCTCCGAAAAATGATGATTGGGATAAGGCAGCTCGTTTAGTAAAGTTTCTAAAAATCTTCTATGATGCAACGTTGAAATTTAGTGGTACCAAATTCGTTACTGCAAATGAGCCACTGCTTTGGATGTCCACTATCATGAGCGAACTAGATAAATGTGTACAAAGTGATGATTTTTTGTTAATGAGCATTGGAAATTCGATGAAAAAGAAATTCGATAAATATTGGTTGAAGCTTCATGATATGAACAAAATTCTTGTTATTGCTGTGGTTCTTGATCCACGATATAAGATGCTTTATCTTGAATATTTTTTTCCATGCATTGAAACTAATCCTATAATGGTGAAGTTGATGGTTGATGAAATCAAGTCAATGTTTCTTGACTTGTATTATGAGTACTGTGACCTAGATCCCATGGGTAGGCAAGCATCATTAGATGCCACAATGCCAAAGATAGATCATATTGTTGTAGTAAATTGTGAAGAAGATAGTCATGCAGCTAACATGCAGAAATTCATGAGACTAAGACAAGAAAGAGATGTAGTTGTGATAAAGAATGAGGTTGATAAGTACTTGGTTGATGCTTCTGAAGATCCTTCGAATAAAAATTTTGAGCTACTCAAGTGGTGGAAAGAAAATACTCACAGGTTTGTCTACAACACTAATGAATGAAATGATATTGTACTTTGTTATTCATGCAATCATACTTATTTACAACACTAATGAATGAAACTGATTCAATTAAATCAGGTATCCAATTCTGTCAAAGATAGCTAAAGATGTATTTGCTGTTCCTGCTTCAACAGTTGCATCTGAAACAGCTTTCAGTCTTGGTGCTCGAGTTGTTGATCCATTCAGAGCATCATTAACCCCAAAAATGGTTGAAGCTTTAGTGTGTGCGAATGATTGGTTGAAAGCAGATGGATTTTCATTTTATAAGGATCCTGCAAAAGATGAGATTGAGCTCTATGAGGAATTAGAGAATGTGGAAAAAGGTAATTTTATGATATTTAGTTTCTAGCATTTTATACATATTACTACTGGATTTTCTTTAAAATTGAAACCAAGGCTGGCCCTTAAGGCTTCCTATAGTTCTTGCCTTCCTATAGTCCTTGTTACTTTTCAATTCTAGTCAAAAAATAACTTTAAAATGAAAATGTGGGTAAAATATTTCAAACTCATTTGCTGAAACATTCCCTGTAGTTGAAATGTTGGATGCTACTTATGTGAACATGTATACTTTTTCCACTAAAAGTTTAATTTGCTGAAACATATTATATATTATTTTGATATTTTCTGAATCTCTGATGTTACTTGCTTACAGTATTTGTTATTTTATTGTGGCCCAAATAAAGAATTTGTCCAGGGCCCAAAATAAGCTTAGACCGGCCCTGATTGAAACTGCTAATTGTTAACTGTTATTTGCTACATTATCAATGGTTCATATTTATACAACTGCACATGTTTGCACATGTTGGAACTAGTGCAACTCTAGAACTGAACTGTAATATGTATAAAATCAAAAATCCCAATTAGGCAATTACATAGAAATAGTATAGACATATGTTTGCAGTAATACTATAGAAATGATATATATTTGCACAGACATATGTTGGAACTGCAGCTCTATAACTGCACAGACATAAGAAAACTATTATTATTCAAAAATCAAAATGATTTATTTACTTTCTTTCATATTCAATATATATTAATATGTGTCTTCTGAATGCACGTACAGGGGTGTAAAAATGACAATGCAACTCTGAATTTTTTGTTACTTCTTGCCGAGCGAGCATATCTATATGAAGACTTTTATGCAATGTTTTGAAGTTCGCTGCAGTTGGTGGTATTTTGGTTTGGTACACTCGTGCTGGAAGTAAAATATGAAGTTTTAATATTTGAAGTTTATGTAATTATGTAGTGCAGCAGTCAGATATGAATGAATTGTATGCATGAAGAAGTTTATGATGTAATTAAGTAATGAAGTATTATGTAGATACGTGCGCATATTACATATATATATATTTTTGAAAAAGCAATGCATGTGATGTTTGCACTAGGTGAAACTCAGCATAAAGTCAGATAACGTTGCATGTTTGGTAAACCTGAATGTGCAAACTGCAAAGGTATAAAAGCAAACCGGACCGGACCGAAACCGTACCATATGCATTTTTAACCGAACCGAAACCGGACCGTAGTGAAATATAACATTACGGTCTTTATTTTTAGCTAACCGTTTGTTACGGTCCGGAAACGGTTTGAGCTTCAAACCGGACCACACCGACCCGTGCCCACCCCTACTGCTACTGCACATTAGTATATATATTATATATAGTGCTACTGCACATTAGTATAGTGCAACAGCTGTTCTAAATTAAATGTAAGTTATAATTTCATTTCTTCTCTATCAAAACTCATTGCTAGTGCCAGACCACTTAGTTGGTTTCAGCCTACCCCAGTGTGTGAGAAATTGCTTCTACTATGATGGTGGGAAGTAAAAGAATCACAATAAAAAACATGGATTCATATGTCCCCACTGTGGTTGATACCACAGCATTGTGTTATAAGTTTTTTAGTAACATTTATTGTTATTAGGTGTAGGACCGTGTTTTACTTTGATAAATAGAAAACGTATATTTATCATTTTTAGATTTTCAAAGTTAAGGGAACATTCATTCAACACGATTTCAGCAATCTAAAAACTTAAAACAATATTAATCCTACACAGTTTAGTGCCACGAAATTAGCCAAAACTCATCAATATAATTCAGTTCGTGCACTCAAAATCAGTCCATTCATGGAAAACAACAACTAAGTAGGACAACATGACACATTTGTTGTGGACGTTTGCTGATGATATTTTTTCTAGGTGCTGATTCATTTGAAAACCAAATAAAACAATCAATATATATTCCTGTTGAGTTTATAAAAATCCTTCTCCGCAACAATGCAGTCCATCAGATCAACAGTAAACCCTACAACTCCGCTCAAGATTTCTTTCATAAGAAAACATAAACAAATACTTTTCAGTCATCTCCAGCGAAATATCAAGTTCAGGAAAAAATGTTATTGAAATTATCATACACAACAGTAAAAGGCATATGCTCTATCATATTCGCCGTTTTAGTAATTTGTAGCATGGATGCATTGTTGATTAAACCATGATGATAAAGTTGGTGCTAAAATTATTCAATCACAATTGATACTTGATAAACATATTATTGATGGGGTAAAAACGTTTATTTGCATTCGCACATATTACTGATAAACATATTACTTTTAATACATCCGCACATAATCAAGTAAAAAGAGAATAGTAATTTAGTACCTCTGAATTCTCGATGGGGTAAAAACATTTTTTTGCATTCGGCACTACAAGCGATTCAAATGATATAGACTGTCTCCGGAGGCAACTCTACGGTGTCGTCACCGGTTGTCTCTCGAAGTGCGCGTAGTTGCTCTATGCAAGCTCTCATCAAATTGTCCTGTCAAGAAATAATATTTTTTTTAATAGTAAAAATTTATCCTTAACCATTATTACTTTAAAAAAATTCATTACATACATAAAACTTCGCTGCTTTAGGATCTATCCAAGTAGGTGGAGTGGAGTCATCCTTATTACATGCTACAGCTTTGATACGAGTACGCTCAAATACCTCGAGCACACGAGCAGGCCTACCATACTCCTTACTTTTTTTTTAATATTGGCAATTTTGAAAGTCAAAATAAATAAATAGAGTTATGAGAAACAAAAATATTACTAATCTTTCAGCATGCTCTTATGTAGAAATAGATCCACAACTGTGCAAAGTCGGATTAGAGTTTCTATTTGTTGAAGCTTTCTTTGATATCTCTTTAACTTCTGGAAGATCCTAGTATTGGATCCACTTGTCCCAAATAGCTTGACTCATAAAGATTGGTTTAGCATTCTTTTCCTTTATATCACTAACCATATCTGAATATCTTTTGCTTTTGCTAGCCTTTGTCTTCCAGTGTTTTCTTATAGTCTGTATTGGATAAGCATCATAACCATACACTTGACCCTGTAATGTATGATACTTGTTACATAATAATGTTAAAACAATACATTCAAAGCTAACTGCAAGGGTTTTGATTTAACTATTGCTAGTGTATATCATATAGATGTTCTTATCAAGAAATAGACCAACCAAGTACTAAACCAACCAAGTAATAGCACTGAAATTTTTATAGTTGAAACTTACCAAAAAATCTTCAAAAAGCGGATCCTTATAATTTGATGGTATCTTTCCAAAAGTGGGCCAAAAATCAGCTAAACGTTTGTGAAAAGATGCAGTAATCCTCTTCGAAAGTTCGCTGGAAGGATGCATTGAAAAAGTGATGTATAGAATATTTATGTTATCATAATAGAAAGTCAAACAAATATAAATATATATCAGTATAAAGCACATACTTATCTTTTGTTTCTACAAGTCGAAGTTCGATGCGGCCTGATGTATTAATCGACTTTGCCATTGGAATCGTTGCACCATCATGTGTACTCGAATTATTTGGACCGTTATGCTCGTTTATAATGTTATGTGAGGAAGAATGCAAAGGAGGAAGGGAAGGAGAAGAAATCAATTGGAGAAGCCTAGGTTGAGGTATAGATTGTGGAGCATGTTCGCTTTGCTGAGAAACAGAGTTGGATGCTTGTTGTAGAGGATTAGACTGCGAAGAAGACTGCAGCGGTTGAGGTATAGATTATGGAGTATGTTCGCTTTGCTGAGAAACAGAGTTGGATGCTTGTTGTAGAGGATTAGGCTGTGGAGGAGCAGAATACAGAGGATTAGGCTGCGAAGAAGGCTGCAGAGAAGTAGACTGCCGACTAGTCTGCAGGGGAATGGGTTGGGAAGGAGTAAGCTATGGAGGAGTATGTTGGGAAGTAGTATCATTGGGTGCTTCAGATCTAGTGGGCTGAAATGGAAGAGATCGTATACCCAAGCGACGATGCAGTGATGTTGACTGATTATTTTTGAATTCACTTTGAGGATATGGTTTTATAGTATGACTAGGTGGAAGAGTAGACTGAATAAGTGGAGGAACACCGTGCCCCCGTCCTCAACCTTTACTTTTTTTTCCATGTTCTTGGGATGCATATAAGTGTCCACGTGTAGCACCAACCATATCTGTGAACCATGCACAATATTTCAATAGTTAGAATAACAGTCATATTACATTACTATGGGTATTATTATTGTCAAAAGAACTCAACAGTACATGTGGGTAAATCTAAAATATCTAAGTAATAACAACTAGAAGAAAAATAACAGACTATGAGAAACAATAGTAAGAAGAAGAAAATAACATACTATGAGTCTACGAGTCTATGGTACAAAAAGAATATCAAATTATGCTTTATTTAAATCACACATCCACAAAACATGCACATTATCACTATTTCAACAAGGACTAGAAAACATTTGTCATACTATTAAAATGCAAGCCTTCTTTATATTATAAAATCCAAACATAATATTCCAAACATAAAAAGCCAGTTAAAAGACACAAATGCTTCCCAAAGAAGGTAAAAACAAAATTCTTCATTATTTGGGCTTTCATTAACATCTAATTCCTCATTGAATTACTCATAAAAGACTGCTGTCATTCTTCATTAACATCTAATTCTTCATTATCTGTGCTTTCATTTTCACTCTCAAGGTCTTCCACTATATTATCATCTTCTTCATCTATATCAAATACTTCTATGACATGAACACCATCATTAAGAGGCCCGAAGTCAGCTTCTTTGTCCACGATGAATTCACTGATTTGATTAAGGTCTGCTTGGTAAGCTTGATCATTCAAAATATTTGTGTCAAACGTATGCCTAGCTTTTGTTTTACATATAGCCCACCAATCATTTTTGTTACTCCTTTCACATGGATATGTTGCATAATAGACTTGAAATGCTTGTGTTGCCAGCACAGATGGATCATAGGCCTTATGCTTGGATTTATGATTTATTTCAATAAGATTGTACAAAGGATGCACATTAGTTCCAATTTTAGGTGTATTGTCAAACCAATGACATTTGAATAGGAAAGTTTTCTGCTCTGGATCGATAGAGTATGTCAGATCGTAAATTTCCTTTAAAACACCATAATAGTCTTGCATATGCATTTTTGGGTCATTGCTGCCTTTAACACATACACCACTATTATAAGTTGATTTTCCATAACCATACTCTTCTGTTTGAAATTTATACCCATTAACGAATTTTTTTTTTGCATTTTCTCACTTCTTTTTAAGGCCCAAACGCTAGAAACTTTAATCGTTTATCCATAACTTTATTAATAGGGTCACATACCTATTAATAAAACAAGGGGCTTTGCACGAAAGGTCCATATTTTTGATGGTGTTGTAAGAAAAGTCCCTGTAGAAATAAGTATGTAAATTTAGTCTTTGTTTTTTCTAATCAGAAAACGCAAATTAGCTTGCACTTTTTAAAATTTCAAAATTTTCAAAATCAGAAAGCGCAAACCAGCTTGCGTTTTCTTGATAGAAAGCGCAAGTTACCTTGCGCTTTTCAAAATTAAAAAGCGCAAACTAGTTTGCACTTTCCTGATAGAAAGTGCAAGTTAACTTGCGCTTTTCAAAATTTTTGAAAATTTTGAAAAATATTTTAAAATTAAAAAAGTGCAATTTATCTTGCATTTTCTGTCAGAAAAGTGCAAGACGCTTTGCGTTTTTTATTTTTGGAAAATAGGGACCAAATTTACAAATTCATTTCTGTAGGGACTTTTTGTATAACAACATCAAAAACAGGGACCTGTGACTCTTTTCTTGATAAAACAATCATAATTAAATTATTATATACATAAATGTATGAATGCATGCTCAAATAAATGTTAGTTAGAATTTATTATATTGATCTTACATAATTAAGAAACCAATCACTAAAATTGGATGCAAGTGGAATATCAGGATTCACCTCCTCAAAAATACTGCAAGAACATTAAAATGTGTGAGATGTTTATATTTTTCAGAGTAAAATCATTGAATGATATTTATATTTACCTTATAAAAGGTTCTACTTCTTTTCAGTTAAGAAGTATATAATTTCCAGCAGCATGGTATTCTTCACGTTCAACTAATGTTTTTTCCAGCAACCATAGGGACGTCCTTCTTTTCTAAACACAGATAATGAGCAATCATTGGCAAATTCTTCTATGCTATGATCATTACGTGAGATAGATCTATTCATTTTCTTTACATGATCCTCAAAATAATGAGAAAAGAACGTTGCCGCTTCTTCCATGATGTAGGCATTACAAATTGATCCTTCCACACATGCCTTATTAGTCACTTTTTTCTTCAAGTGTCTTATGTACCTAAAGCAATATGTATAAGCGAACATGAAAATTTATAATATGTATCAATATGATATGAGTTTTATAAATAACCTTTCGAAGGGATACATCCACTCATATTGAACAGGTCCCCGCATTTTGGCTTCAAAAGGAAGATGTATTGGAAGATGCTCCATTATATTAAAGAAACTTAGAGGAAATACTCTCTCCAACTTACAGATTAGTTCTAGCATGATCTTCTCAAGCTTCTCAATTCGTTCCAATTTTAATGTTGTTGTGCATAACTCCTTGTAAAACAGACTAAGCTCTGTTATAACACACCAAACTTTATGCGGAAGCAACTCTTTGAAAGCAATTGGAAACAGGTTCTCCAAAAATAAATGACAGTCATGGGTTTTCATTCCGTTCATTCTCATACTATTTAAATCAACACATCTATGTAAATTTGAAGCAATACCATCTGGTAATCGTAAGTTTTCCACCCACTTCAACAGAATTTTACAATTTTCTTGAGTTAGCTCGTAACATGCTTTAGGTTTAAAGTTACTGTTATCTTCATTAAGCTCAAGTTCGGGACGTTTGCAGTAAAGTCGTATATCACGTCTTAATCTCAAGTCGTGTTTAGTTTTACCTTTCACATTGAGAACTGTATTGAATACATTTTCAAAAACATTTTTTTCGTTATGCATAACATCAATATTATGACAAAGTAATAAATTTCTCCAATATGGCAACTCCCAAAATATGCTTTGTTTACACCAATTATGACTCAAACCTTTGCCTTCAATTGTGAAATTTAACCCATTTGGATTATTGTATATCTTTGGAAAATATTGCGCGCGGTCATAAATTTCTTCACTAGACAACATCGGCGGTGCTCCAAAAGTTACTACTCTATTTCTTTGAAAATCTTTCTTGTTTTTTCTACATGGATGATCAAAATCTAAAAAACAATGGTGGAAATCAAACCAAGTCATTTTGCTTCCGTTCGCTAAATGAAATGACGATGTCTGTAACAACCCACATATTTTTACGATAATATATTTAAATGATTTATTTAAATATAGCATCGTTAGTTGAATTTAAAAGTCCAAAACGTGACTTTTTGTAAACGGTCGAATTCGGACTCGAGACCACTTCCATTGAGTCCAAAATGGCGTTTGCGACCTTTTTGAGTATAAACATCGATATGCTTGAAGTTGATTAGAATTTTGATATTTTCATTTAGGGCTTTGGGTTTGGGTTTCAGCCCACTAACCCAACAAGAGAACCCAACTCCTCTATCTAATAACTCCCACTCCACTCCTCTTCGTTCGTTCATTCTATTTTCCTAACACTCTCAAGCTAAAGGAAAATGGGGGAAAGAAGGGGAAATTAAAATTCCTAAACTCTAGTTTTCTTAGGAAGTTCAAGTTCTTGCTCTAAAATCAAAGAGAAGCTTAGGTAAGCATCCTCTTCATCTTCTCCATCTCAATCTCTCTTCAATTTTCAAAAATTCCTATAACCTAACTTAGGAAAAACATCACCTTTGATAATAGATTGAAGATTATAGAGGTGTATTGAAGGGGAATTGATCTTGCCTTGTTTTAAAGCTTCTCATTCGTTGTTTGGGTTTAAAGGTGAGTTCTTGAACTCACATCTATGTCTATAGCTTTCATTTGTTGTTAGGTATGAATTCCTAACATATTTTTCATGGTCAATTGCTTTTGATTTGAATTGATTTGGTGAATTTTCCAATTTTGGTATTTTGAAGTCAAAATCTTTAAAGATCTTATCTTGGATGTTTTGACATGTTTTGGTGGTGTATCGAAGAGCCTATAGGGCTGGGTTGTCGATTGGCATAAATCCCTAGCATCCATCGCTTGTTCAATCGCTTCCGATTTGGATTTTTGCCCGTTTTGGGATAGGTTGATTTTTGCATAGCAGGAAAATCCATACGTCTGGAAGAAAATCCAGACGTCCAGAAGGAAATCCAGACATCTGGTTAAAAAATCCAGACGTCTGGAAGGGGTCCCTAGAAAAAGAAAAAAAACAGAGACAAAATCCAGACGTTTGGATTTTCAACCAAACGTCTGGTTCTGTGCGGTTTTGCTTATTTTGGCTGTTTTTGAGTGGATTTCCAATTTTTACCGATTTTTGTTGATCCGGTTAGTTATTGTCAATTATTATCGACTTTGATGACTTCATTTATGGATTTTTGGAAATAACCGTTTGATTGGGATTTGATATCGATTTTTATGGTTTGAATTCACGTCTTCGAATGTGGATTTTTGGTGATAGATTGTTTTTACAATCATTTGTGTGATTTGTCACTTTTAAATACAAAGGTTTCTATACTAGTACTAAATACTCAAACACTTTCACAAAAATGATTTCAATGTTACTTTTAATACAAAGCTTATTTTTAAAACCATTTTCCAATCTATTAGTATATACAAACCTTTACCTCATTCGTATGAGAAATCTAATTAAACGACTTAGCAAAACAAGTGGTATGAAACACTTGCGTTTACTTCTTCGGTTAATTCTTGGACTTGTTCGATTGAACTCTCGTGACAATTTTCGAGTGGAAATTTACAATTTGTTCGTAAATATTTAAGTTAAGCCAGTGGTTATGGGACATGAAGCTAAACTCATCTATTTACTAGCTTAGTGTAATTTACACTTATTGATCCATGATGATCATTTTGTATTTTCGAGTGGAAATCTACAATTTTTTCGTAAATATTTAAGTTAAGCCAGTGGTTATGGGACATGAAGCTAAACTCATTTATTTACTAGCTTGGTGTAATTTACACTTATTTTGTGGAGCTTCGTCTCATTTTTATAGGCTAGCGACCTATGGGTTTTATGGAGTTCGGTTCATCGGGCATACCGTTATTGCACTACATCGTTGTTCCAAATTATTCGAGTTTCAGGTTCATCGGGCGTACCGCTATTGCACTACGTCGTTGTTCCAAAATATTTGAGTTCAGGTTCATCGGGCGTACCGTTATTGCACTACGTCGTTGTTCCGACTCATTTGAGTTTCAGGTTCCTCGGGCGTACCGTTATTGCACTACGCCATTGCACCGGCTCTATGGTTAGCGACCATGGGATAGCGACCCGTTTGTGGTACACGTGTTGGTGAGTTTTCATGCTCCCGTTTGTGATAGGCCTCCCCCTTTATGTTTTCTGGATTTCTAATTGTTGATTTCTGGAATTTGTGTTTCACCAATTTTTTCGATTGACATTGATATGTTTTGTCAATATTTGAGGTTTGGTGAATAAGCTAAGGAATAGGATATTCTTTTTGGATATTTGAGGAGATTTGAGATATTGTATGATTTTCATTGTTATCAAATATATACTTATCACAGTATCACATTATTGTCATCATATATTTTTGTCATATCTCTTATCCTATCTCATTTTGTATGATATTTATAGCTAGACTGATCCGTTTATTATTTTTCTTCCTAAATAATACTCGGGTCAGACCGAGGTGTTTCAGGTGCTTTCACTTGACTTCTTAGCAGGGACTAGCTTCTGACTTTTGGCTAACTACTTTAGCTTAGTAGTTTTTGCTTTTATACATTTGAGATAGAGACTCCTTGATGTACACATATTCTTTTATCTAGCACTTGTACCTATTCTTTTGTGATGTAGTGGATCTTGCATGACCACTACTTTGATGAACTCTTTTATGTATTATATTCATATCTGTTTCCGTCTTAGTGATATGAATATCTGTGACTGATTTTGTGTTGTGCTTATTTTATATTTGTTTCCAAAGGCCTCATAGCCACTGTGTAGTAGATTTGAGTTTGGATTGGATATGTCGGATTTCCTCTTGAAATGAAATGCATGATATACTATCTGACATATCGGTTCTCGCTCAAACCAATTATACAGTTGGTCGCTCCTCAACAGCCTTATTCTTTGTACTAATTGACGGCATTACCCAGTAGTGTCCTTGGTTAGTATGAGTATAGAGGTGGGGCGTCAGAGCTTGGTATCAGAGCCAAACTTCAGAACAATGTAGAATAATCTAGCAAGGATCATTATCCTAAGTCTCTCTTAGGAATCGTGCCTTAGGATTTAATCCGAGTCTTTGGACCCGTTCTATCCTATTTTCTTTTATGATGTCTTGTTTATCATTCTAGTTTATTTGAATTCATTTTGAGAATAACCTTTTTCCTCTTCTTTCTTTCTTTCTTTCTTTCTTAAAGAAGAGAAATGGTTAGACCTGGCAGTCCTATCACTGGTCAATCCAGTGGTCCTCCTCTGGATGACATATTCATGTCTACCCAACAGCTTTTGGATCTTGTAAAGAATCAAAGGTTTATCTGTGCTTTGAATAAGAACCCTAAAAAGGTTTTACCTCTGAAATTAGAAGTGCCTTTCGACCAGTTTGTAGATATTACTCTTCGATTTGAAGAGGCCGATAAAGGAAGTGATAGTGATGTTGGAGGTTCCAAAAAGAGCCTCAATAACAACAAGAAGAGGCATATTAAGTTCAAAAGCTCTAATCCCAACAAGAAAGTGAAGCAAGCAACTTCAGTGGCAAAGACTCCAATCCCTAATCATGGAGTATGCTACAATTGTAGTTCTAAGGACCACTATGCAAATAAGTGTCTGAAGCCCCTTACTTGTCGCTATTGCAAAGGTTTGTGTCATCTTTTATCTTCATGTCCCATACTTCAAAGTAGGAGAGAGGGAAAGCTGAATGTTGCGCATGCTTCTAGTAACACTTCTCTTGGTCAAGGTATTTCTCATTCTGTCCTTGATGGCATTATTTTGTTTCGTGATTATCCTATTCAAATTCTTTTGATACGGGTGCATCTCCTTCTTTTATATCAAAAGAGCTTGTTGATACTTTTTCTTTAAATATTATGGGCTTGATGACTTCACTGAGAATTGTGAATCCGGTTGGTGGATCCGCAACACACAGTTTACTTGTAAAGATGTCGGGATTATTTTATGTGATTATGCTTTCCGATCCGATTTGCATGTTATGTGCTACTTAGGCTTCGAATTTGATTTTTGGGAAAGGATTGGCTTAATCATTATGAAGCCCATATCCTAGGTCCCGAGAGGACTATCCATCTTTGACATTCTCAATCTATTAAGCAGTTTTTTAATTTTTCTTAATGATTTCGATTCCAATTCGATGGGATTATTTTATTCTTTAAACCCACATGATGAGGAAAATGTTATATCTCTCATTCATGTAGTTTGTGAATTTTCCGGTATTTTTGAGCTTGTCTTAGGATTACCACCTAAGCGATCTATTGAGTGGTGCTAAGGTCTTTTCAGCTCGACCTTGCCACCAGTTTTCATCAGCTACGAGTTGTGGAGGGTAGCATTCCACTTACCGCATTCCACACTGTTATGATTCTGATGAGTGACTCGTGATGTCATTCGGTTTGTCCATCTTATTTCATCCATCTTATGAATCGAGTATTCTACGAATATCTCGGTGAGACCATCCTTGTATTCATTGATTATGGATGAAAACAACAATTTAAAATTTGCAAATCGTTTTAATAAGATATATTTATAAGTATAATTGGGTTCTGTTATTAAGACAAGCAAAGAATATTTGTAAATTTTATAAGTGACATGTTTATCATATAGAAGATGATTTTGTGTTGTATTGTCCATTGAGTGCTTTAAGAATTCTAGTCGATGCGCCCGATCAACGTTATCGATAGGGGTCTCCTAAACACTATGATGAGATAGTCAGACACAGTAAATTGACTTGTAATAAGTAAATTTTTCTAAAAAAAATGATTACATAAAGTTAATCATAATTTTGAATGTCTTAGCTTTTTGGGAAAGAGGGTCATGAAATAAATGATTTAGCATAGAAGCTACTTTTCAAAAATTAAAAGAACTCCTTTTCGATGCTTCTATTCTTGTGATTCTCGAAGGGAACCAAGACTTCACTATTTGTATCAATGCTAGTCGTATTGGTTTGGGTGCCGTTCTCATGCAAAAGGGAACGTGTTATCGCTTGTGCTTCTAGACAATTAAAGCCTGCCGAGACTAGATATGCCACTCATGATCTAGAGCTCGCGGCTATTGTTTTCGCTCTTAGAATTTGGCGTCATTATCTATTGGGAGAGAAATTTGTTCTCTACACCGGTCATAAATCTTTGAAGTATTTATTTTCTCAAAAGAAACTTAATTTGCGTCAACAACGTTGGCTCGAATTCCTTGCATCTTATGATCTTGATATTCTCTATACTCCCGGAAAGGGAAATCGTGTTGCCGATGCGCTTAGTCGTAAGCAACAAGCGGTTGTTTCCATGATGATATCTGAATGTAATGATCTCGAGACTTTGTCCACTTGTGAGATTCGAAATCGTGAATCCAATTCATGTTCGTCTCTTGTTTTATGTAGCTTTGAGGCTCATCCTCCTCTTTTAGACCGCTTTCTTGAAGCTCAAAAGCATGTTCCTGAATTGGTTCTTCTTGCCAAAGTTGTAGGGATAAAAATAATATTGATGGTCTGAAAGATTTTAAAATCGATGCTCGCGGTGGCATTCGAAAATTTGGTAGACTTATCGTGCTGAATATTAGTAATCTTCGTAAAGACATTTTAAAAGATTCTCATCGTTCTAAATTTACCATTCATCCCGGTAGTAGTAAAATGTATGCGGATATGAAGCGACTTTATTATTGGGATGGAATGAAATCTGATATTGCTAACTTCATTAAGCGTTGCATGACTTGCCAACTCGTTATGGCCGAGCATCAAAGGCCCGGTGGGTTATTGCAACCTTTAGACATTCCAGTTTGGAAGTGGGATCAAGTCTCCATGGACTTTATTGACAGTCTTCCCTATTCTCGTTCGGGTCATGACAGTTTATGGGTGATTGTAGATAGACGTACAAAATCCGCCCATTTTATTCCCGTTCGGTCCAATCGGACCGTACATCTTTTGGCCAAACTCTATGTTAAAGAAATTGTTAAATTGCATGGAGTTCCTACTTCTATTATTAGCGATCGTTATCCATTATTTACTAGTGGATTTTGGAAAGGTCTTCAAAAAGCTTTGGGAACAAAGCTTAATTTTAGCACCGCTTATCATCCTCAATCTGATGGACAAACAGAGCGTGTGAATCAAACTCTTGATATCTCCTTCGTGCATGTGTTCTTGATTTTGGTGGAAGTTGGGAAGATTATATTTCTCTTGTTGAGTTTTCTTACAATAATAGCTTCCAATCTAGTATTGGTATGGATCCTTTCGAGGCACTCTATGGAAGGCCATGCCGATCTCCTTCATGTTGGCTTGAAGCCGGTGAGAAGCTGGTTTTAGGTCCAGATTTTATTCATGATGCCACAGAAAAGATTAACCTTATTCGTCATAGGATGAAAGAAGCTCAAAGTAGACAAAAATCCTATGCCGATAATCGAAGAAGGAATTTAGAATTTTCTGTGGGAGATTTGGTGTTCATTCGTGTTTCACCTATGAAGGGTGTTGTGCGTTTCAGTCGATCGGGAAAATTAGCACCTCGATATATTGGTCCATTTCCCATCACCGAATGCATTGGTTCTGTGGCTTATCGCCTTTTACTACCGGCTCAATTTTCTGCTATTCATGACGTATTCCACGTCTCTCAACTACGGAAATGCCTTAGAGATTCCGATTCTATCCTTGAGCCCGGTGTTATTGAAGAAATCAAAGTTTCGCCTAATTTGACTTATGAGCAACATCCTATTCATATCATTGCTACGAAGGTTAAATGCCTTCGAAATAAAGATGTTCCTCTTATGAAAGTTCAATGGTTCCCTAATCCAAAGGATTTCTCTTAGGAATCCAGAGAATTCATCGAGCGAACACATCCAGACTTACTCTCTCGTGCTCCTTAAGGTGAACTTCTCATTTCAAAATTTCTTCTTTTGTGTTGTTATGCCTTAGTATGGTTGTTACTTTTTATTTTCTCCTTAAGTATTGCGAGGATGCAATTTCTTTAAGGAGGGGAGTCTGTAATAACCCGCATATTTTTACGATAATATATTTAAATGATTTATTTAAATATAGCATCGTTAGTTGAATTTAAAAGTCCAAAATGTGATTTTTTTTTGTAAACGGTCGAATCCGGACTCGAGACCACTTCCATTGAGTCCAAAACGGTGTTTACGACCTTTTTGAGTATAACATCGATATGTTTGGAGTTGATTAGAATTTTGATATTTTCATTTAGGGCTTTGGGTTTGGGTTTCAGCCCACTAACCTGACAAGAGAACCCAACTCCTCTATCTAATAACTCCTACTCCACTCCTCTTCATTCGTTCATTCTATTTTTCTAACACTCTCAAGCTAAAGGAAAATGGGGGAAAGAAGGGGAAATTAAAATTCCTAAACCCTTGTTTTCTTAGGAAGTTCAAGTTCTTGCTCTAAAATCAAAGAGAAGCTTAGGTAAGCATCCTCTTCATCTTCTCCATCTCAATCTCTCTTCAATTTTCAGAAATTCCTATAACCTAACTTAGGAAAAACTTCACCTTTGATAATAGATTGAAGATTATAGAGGTGTATTGAAGAGGAATTGATCTTACCTTGTTTTAAAGCTTCTCATTCGTTGGTTTTGGGTTTAAAGGTGAGTTCTTGAACTCACATCTATGTCTATAGCTTTCATTTGTTGTTAGGTATGAATTCCTAACATCTTTTTCATGTTCAATTGCTTTTGATTTGAATTGATTTGGTGAATTTTCCAATTTTGGTATTTTGAAGTCAAAATCTTTAAAGATCCTATCTTGGATGTTTTGACATGTTTTGGTGGTGTATCGAAGAGCCTATAGGGCTGGGTTGTCGATTGGCATAAATCCCTAGCATCCATCGCTCGTTCGACCGCTTTCGGTTTGGATTTTTTCCCTTTTTGGGCTAGGTTGATTTTTGCCTAGCAGGAAAATCCAAACGTCTGGAAGAAAATCCAGACATCCAAAACGAAATCCAGACGTCTGGTTGAAAAATCCAGACGTCTGGTTGAAAAATCCAGACGTCTGGAAGGGGTCCCTGGAAAAAGAAAAAAAACAGAGACAAAATCTAGACGTCTGGTTCTGTGCAGTTTTGCCTATTTTGGCTGTTTTGGAGTGGATTTCCAATTTTTATCGATTTTTGTTGATCCGGTTAGTTGTTGTCAATTATTATCGACTTTGATGACTTCATTTATGGTTTTTTTGGGAATATCCATTTGATTAAGATTTGATATCGATTTTTATGGTTTGAATTCACCTCTTTGAATGTGAATTTTTGGTGATAGATTGTTTTTACAATCATTTATGTGATTTGTCACTTTTAAATACAAAGGTTTCTATACTAGTAGTAAATACTCAAACTCTTTCACAAAAATAATTTCAACGTTACTTTTAATACAAAGCTTGTTTTTAAAACCATTTTACAATCTATTAGTATATATAAACCTTTACCTCATTCGTATGAGATATCTAATTAAACGACTTAGCAAAACAAGTGGTATGAAATGCTTGCGTTTACTTCGTCAGTTAATTCTTGGACTTGTTCGATTGAACTCTCGTGACAATTTTCGAGTGAAAATCTTTAATTTGTTCGTAAATATTTAAGTTAAGCCAGTGGTTATGGGACATGAAGCTAAACTCATCTATTTACTAACTTACTGTAATTTACACTTATTGATCCATGATGATCATTTTGTATTTTCGAGTGAAAATCTATAATTTTTTCATAAATATTTAAGTTAAGCCAGTGGTTATGGGACATGAAGCTAAACTCATTTATTTACTAGCTTGGTGTAATTTACACTTATTTTGTGGAGCTTCGTCTCATTTTTATAGGCTAGCGACCTATGGGTTTTATGGAGTTCGGTTCATTGGGCGTACCATTATTGCACTACGTCGTTGTTCCGAATTATTTGAGTTTTAGGTTCATCGGGTGTACCGTTATTGCACTACGTCGTTGTTCCGAAATATTTGAGTTTCAGGTTCATCGGGCATACCGTTATTGCACTACGTCGTTGTTCCGGCTCATTTGAGTTTCAGGTTCCTCGGGCGTACCGTTATTGCACTACACCGTTGCACCGGCTCTATGGTTAGCGACCATGGGATAGCGACCCGTTTGTGATACACGTGTGACGACCCACTCCGAGACCCACATTAGCAAAGAGCATTACAAGGTAACAGCGTCTGCTTAGGAGCGACCATCTATGACCCTGTCTTAATTATCTATTGAATACGCCGACAATGCCACTTCTTACTTAAAAGGATCGATATCTCCAATAAATACTTAATACAAAGACATAGATGGCTGAAGGATCTATCAGAATAAAATATAACAACTCAATGTAATTCACATCACAGAATAGTAGATCATCACTTACATTTACACATATACAGATACATTATAGAGTATACAAAATGATACATGTCAAGTGGTAAAGCAAACCACAATATACAGACGAGTAAATAGAGTACATATCAGAGTTACAAACAAAAAGGATTACACAAAAAGCTACAACAAAAAGGAGCTAGCAGAATAGTCCATGCGGAAGCAAAATAAGCTAAGTCCAAAGTACCTAACCTGAAACATCTCGGTCTGACCCGAGTATAAAATACACGGGTCAGTCTGGCTAACAAATCAGTTAGATAAACTAAATGATAATGAACATACGAAATCATAAAGTACCACAAATATCTCCAAAAGAGATAACCAAATCATCTAACATAAGATGATCTATAACAAGCCTCATATCATAGGCAACTCAATAACAAAGGACATATATGCCCAAACAAGCCAAAAGGCAATTGACAAATACCAACAAAGGTAACACAAGTTTCCATAAGGTAATCGCTATATATCGTGTGGTTCAAAGAACCTACACTGAAGGGCGATACACTAGGGAAATGTAATAGTCAAAGAAACAAAAGATGCTCGAGCTCAGTACAAGGATCCATACCCCCGAAGGCAACGCCCGAAGGCAACAAACCGTAGTGGCGGTACTGAACACCACTGTCCGGCGGAATGTGTTACAACTCTCAGAAAGGAACCCGGAAAATGTTAACGTGAGTCCCATACCCCATGTTTGCACTAAATGGTTTACTACCCGTTAGTCAATTTCACACTCAAAGCAGTACAAAGAACACCTCATCTCATCGGTACACCCGACCTAGAGGTCAAAACGGTCAAACGAATAGATTAGGAATTAACTGAAAAGATGAACACACGTGTTCATAGCACGCGTTTTATCTAATCATTTAATTCTCCTCCCTCTTCGCTCGAAGTGCAAAATTGTGTGTGTGTTTTAAATAGAAATTATAAATTGAAGAAACGAGCCTTTAATAAAATTTGAAAAGATCATTTTATATAAAACCCGTGTATGAAATCAAAAAGGAATTATCAAAGTCAAATATGCAATAACAACTAATTGGATCGACACGAATCGATCGAAATTGGGAAACTAAAGCAAAATAGGAAAAACAGGCAAAAACAAGCAGGTCAGTCGACTGGCACTCTGCAGTCAGTCGACTGAACCAGAAACTCGAAAATCTCATTTCCTGCAGTCAGTCGACTGACTTACAGAGGGCCAGTCGACTGACTGCAGGAAACAGAGACCCTCTGTTTCTGCAGACAGCCCCAGGAACACCTATTCGCTACAGCCAGTCGACTGACTGCAGAGGGTCAGTCGACTAACTGGCACTGGGGCTGTTTTTCAGCTTATCAAATGAAGAACAATTCTTCCAATTTTCGATCGGACGAGCAATGGGCACTAGGGGTTTATGCCAATCGACAACCCAGCCCTATTGGCTCTCCAATACACTACCAAAAGCATGATCAAACATCAAAGCTATGATTTTTAGAGTTTTGACTTCAAAACACCAAAAATTGAAATGTTCACCAAATCAATTCAAGCCAAAAGCAAATGAACATGAATAAGTGTTAGGAATTCATACCTAACATCAATGATATCAAGAGAAGTAGATGTGAGTTCAAAACTCACCTTTTAAACCAAAACAAAGATGAGGAGCACAAACACAAGGAAAAGATCAACTACTCTTCACTTCAACTCCACAAGCTTCAATCTAAGATCAAAACAAGTATTTCCTAAATTAGGTTTAGGAATTTTCTGAAATTGAAGAGGAGAAGAGATGGAGAAGATGAAGAGGAGGCTTACCAAAGCTTCACCTTGAATTTGGAGCAAGAATTTGAGTTTGTAAGAGGAAACTAGGGCTTGGAATATTAATTTCCCATTCCTCTCCCCATTTTCAGTTGCTTGAGTGTTTAAGAAAATAGAAATGAAGTGAAGAGGAGAGGGCTGAACTAAGTTATAGAGTGAGTTGGAGTGAAACCCAAACCCAAAAAGCCCAACAGAAAATAGAAAAATTCAACTTACTCCAAACATATCGAAGCTTATACTTAAAAAAGTCGCAAACGCCATTTTGGACTCAATGGAAGTGGTCCCGAGTCCTAATTCGACCGTTTGCAAAAAGTAGCCTTTTCGGACTTAAATCCGACTAACGACGTTATATTTAAATAAAACATTTAAATATAAAATCGTAAAATATGCGGGTTGTTACAGATCTCCCCTCCTTAACAAAATTGCGTCCACGCAATTCCTAGAGAAGAATTTGCAACAACTACATACTTACTTCACCCGAAAAGAAAAGAAAATAAGCTTGAGATAAAAAGATATTCTCACCATTGCAAAGCAAAGATAGAAAACTCGGATAGAATCGCTCGATAAACTCTCTGGTTTCCCAAGTACAGTCATTGGGATTAGCGGACCATTGAACTTTAATGAGCGGCACGTCCTAGTTTAGAAGGTGTCTCACCTCCATGGCAAGTACGTGAATAGGCTGCTGTACAATAGATAAATTGAAGTGACCCTCTACTTATTCTATTATTTTTTAATGAATTTTCTATTGAGTTTTTTTTTCATGTATATATATATACATACTTCAATGGATCACTTCTCTTAATTCATTTTCCCAAGATTCCTTATTTTACCAATATAAAAATACCAGTATATAAAATCAAATTAGATCATTTATATATATGAAGATATATAGATGACTCTTTGCCTATCAGAGTAATTTAAATTGGCAAAGGAATTTAATCACACCTTATTTCTCATCTTCCAGAGATTTGGTGCCACATAGCCCTTTCTTTTCTTGATTTTCTTCCTTAAAACTCAAGCTTGATTATAAGATCAAATAATATCATTTTTCTTATTTTCTTGCTTTTCTTCTCAAATTATTTGATTCCTGGATTTACAAGACATATATATTTAGATTCTGGGATTTTGTAATTTAATACTTATTGTTCTATGCTAAATAAAAGGGTGTTTAAAATAGCTCATTCCTTTTAGTTTAGCACGGGGTTCATAATTCATATTCAAACAAATTTTTATGTCAAATAAGGATACTCATATATTAATTTATTTATTATGCAAGAATCATATGAGTGATCAAGAAACAAATTGGGTTGAAGACCAAGTAGAGAAGATACCATCTATTTAGGCAGGGTACAAATGCACACACACAATACACTAAGACTTAGCATATATTTGAAGACAAAATGATTCAAACTAAGTTACAAACCAAATTAATAAAAACTCTCAGGTGAACTTATTAGGTAGACAGCTGATGTTCTTTTAATAAAAAATAGTAGTGTCTAAGGTGTTGTGGAGTGATGAACATGCCTATTACAAACAGGACTACAAGTTATTTAATCAGCCTCAAGTTGGTCATGACCAAATGCATTCAGACTTGAGTCATGTATCTAGATAGTAAGATATGTTGAACATAGTGCTGTGAGAACTACAAGTATTACAAAAATGCATATGGATCTACTTCACAAATCAATGCAAACTTCTATTGTAATTTAAATGCCTAGACTAAGAATTACAAGTTTCATTTTCAAGCTTGACATATACTTATATCAATTATAAGTCATGATCATGCATTTCTGATTAGCCCAGTTTTGATTCAACTCAGTCTTTAAAAGATTCATTGAATGTTCTATATTCCTTTCTTTCCATAATTATTTCTTCTTTACCATTTTGAGAGCTAATCATACATTGCCAAGGGAGACATGGTCACATATCAAATTATATGGCATGATCCCCTATATCATACTTCACCAGAGATTATCCAAATCAGTTATTTAAAACAGAAACCCACAAACACACATATGTAATACAAAAGTTTTTACATATCCTTTACTCAGAAAAATAAGCACATATCAGTCCAGAAAATACTTAAACATAATGGAGTTTTGCCTGGCCTAATTATTACAACATTTCTTCCATATTCCTTAATCATTCTAAATGCAAGTAAATCTTCAAGTATCCATGCTAACAAGTTTCTTATGCTCCTTTCCTACAGCAACATCTAGAGCTGCCTCAATAAAAATGAGACACCCCAAATGTTATAAAGCAACAAATAGGGTCAGAAATAAATTTATGGTATGAGTGAAATCACATATTAAACATTTTGTAAATTCTTAAAGCTACATAGAAAACATATCAGTTTAATGAGAAACTAATTCATACTAAAATCTGAGTATTGGTAAACTTGTCTATCAATCATACACCCAAACAACCATGCATTCACTCCATCCAGATTTTCATATACATACTCCTATGGATTTATTTCCAATTCCATAGCCTGACTGATCAATCTCATTTCATTTCTTTTTACATTTTGGGTTTGGTCTAACTCCTTGCCATTGAACACTATGTGTGCATTGTAAAGGGGCTCAGTTCTGTTATCCCTTTACACAGAGGCCTACAGGACTTTAGCAAGTCATGCACATATCCATCATCCTCCTGATGATGAGCAAATCAAGGCACCATTCCTAAATTATTCTTATAATTTAGAGACCATATTTATTTATCTTTTGAGAATTTTATTATCACTTGAAATGCTTTGCATTCTTTTCCTCCTCTCATGAATCAACAGTTTTGAAACTCTATCAAGGGTTTTAATCAGACATATCAAGCTTCCAGGCAAAATACTAAATCCCATCCCAAGGTTAATTTATTCTAATCATATTTCTAAAACTTTTATACAGATATATCTACAGAAATATTCCTATATCTCACATAAATCTGATGAAACTATATCCTATTTATTTATTTATTTTACTGAGAACATAGGACATGATTTTCTTTGAGAAAAACCCATAAAACATATTAACTTATAGTAGGAACAACTCAGCACCTATACATGATACTGCATTGTTCATATCATTTTAATATAAACTTGGCATAAGCATAAATCTCATTATTCATGTTGCCTGCTTATTTTCCTTTGATATCCCATTCCTCAGTAAAACATTCAGTTTATTTCTCACATAAAACTGGATCATAAAATCCACTTCTATGATCTGAATACATGCTTGATTACTTGTATTTTAAAACAAAAGACTGAAACAATCTTAACAAACCAAGACAGATTAAAACTTCAACCAAAAGTTCAATCAAAATATCACCCATGATTAGCATGCATTTATTCAGAGAACCAAAATCAAACAAAAAATCATAATAAATTTTATATATGAAAATAACTTGGCTGCCCTTAGCATGGGTCTTAGTGCCATAAATCTCATAAGTGATTATCACTCACCTTCCTTTGCTCCTCCCCGAGAATGCTCAGGCCTGAAGACAATGTGAGTTTATTTTATTTTTAATCTTTGTTTTCTCTGTTTTTCTCTCCAGAACAACTGTTGTCCCTCTCCTGATTTAAATCACTCTGCTAGGGTTTAAATGGAGGAAAAACCCATTCTATCCTTACTTACTCAGAGATTCATATACGCATCATTATGGCTAAAAGTGCCATTTTCTCTTGGTTTCTATTTTCAGTAAAACAGTTGCCTCATTGCTTTTCTGTGCACATGCTATTTCCATGATTTCCTTGCACATTATTTTTATGTGGCTCAGCCTTATATTTCTTTTTCTTATTTCTTTTGTAAGCTTGATTTTTAGCTAACATATTTTTATCATCTATCTTGATTTATTTCAAAAATGCATTCATACTCATAAATAGTACTTCACTAGTTTTTATGCATTTTGATTATCAAGGGAAGTTATTTTATTACTCTACATTTTTTCTGGCCACATAAATTTATAGTATTCATGTGTATCTAAGACTCATTCATACCTTTGTTATTTTTCTTCTTATTATTATTTATTGAAATATTTATTCCCTTTTGATATTCATTTTCAAATCATTTTATTCTTCAATTATTTTCTATTAACCAATTTAATTTTTTTTCATTTCAGCATTATTTTTATCTCGAAAATTTTGGGTCTCCACATAAATCTGGTGAGATCTCAAGCCCTTGCAAATCAGGAGAGTCGATAACATAATCCGATTCTCGAAGACACTTCCGAAGCTGAGAGACGTGAAACACGTTGTGAACTCCAGATAGATGAGCTGGAAGTGAAACTCTATAAGCCACAAGGCCAATACGTTCAGTAATAGGAAATGGTCCTATAAAGCGAGGAGCCAATTTCCCTGTCACACTGAAGCGCATAACCCCTTTCAAAGGAGAAACACGAATAAAGACGAGATCATCAACCGAGAACTCGAGAGGCTTCCTATGGTTATCCGCGTAGGATTTCTGGCGGCTCTGTGCCTCTTTCATTCTTTGACGAATAAGATCAATCTTCTCAGAAGAATCATGAACAAAATCTGGGCCAAGAATAAGCTTCTCCCCAGATTCCAACCAACAAGAAGGTGATCGACATGGCCTTCTGTATAAGGCTTCGAAAGGAGCCATACCGATACTGGACTGAAAACTATTGTTGTAGGAGAACTCTACAAGGGGTAGATGATCCTCCTAGCCACCTCCGAAATCAAGAATACAAATACGGAGGAGATCCTCTAAGATACGATTCACACGTTCAATCTGTCCATCAGACCGTGGATGATAAGTTGTGCTGAAATTAAGCTTTGTTCCCAAAGCTTGTTGAAGACTCTACCAGAAATGACTTGTGAATAAAGGATCACGGTCACTCACAATCGAACTAGGAACACCGTGAAGTCTCACGATTTCCTTGATATATAACTTAGCCAAAAGAGAAGTAGTCCTATTAGATTTAATAGGAACAAAATGAGCTGATTTGGTGAGGCGATCAACAATAACCCAAATGCTAGAATGGCCCGATCTCGTATGAGGTAGGCCATCAATGAAATCCATCGAAATCTGATCCCATTTCCACAATGGAATCTCTAGAGGCTGAAGGAGACCAGAAGGGCGCTGATGTTCGGCTTTAATACGTTGACAAGTCATGCAATTACTCACATAACTCTCCACATCGCGCTTCATGCCTTCCCAATGATAAAGGCGATGCATGTCGGCATACATCTTACTACTGCCAGGATGAATAGTATACTTAAACCGATTACAGTCATTAAGAATGTCATGCCTAAGTGCAAAATCAGAAGGCACAATAAGGCGGTTCTTCTTACGAAGACACCCATGAAGATCAATGCTGAAATCCCGCAACGCCTCATCACGGGGTTCAGTCTCACAAAGCTGAATAAGATGCACAAGATCAGGATCACGCCGCTGAGCTTCGGCAATACGATCCAATAGAGAGGGTCGAGCTTCCAAACTGAATAATACTATCGAAGAATCAGAAGATGGAGCTCGATCATGAATATCACAAAAAGATAGAGTCTTAAGAATATCCCATTCAGTAAGCATCATAGAAACGACAGCCGAATGTCTGCGACTAAGCGCATCAGCAACACGATTACCCTTACCAGGGGTATATTGGATATTGAAGTCATAGGAGGCAAGAAACTCGAGCCAACGCTGTTTCCTCATATTGAGTTCCTTCTGAGTGAACAAATACTTCAAGGATTTATGATCGGTATAGAGAATGAAGCGCTCTCCCAATAAATAGTGTCGCCAAATCTTCAAGGCGAAGACAATGGCGGCTAACTCAAGATCATGAGTGGCATAGCAAACTTCATTCGGATGCAGTTGCCTAGAAGCATAAGCAACTACCCGATCCTTCTGCATAAGCACGACACTGAGGCCACTACCATAAGCATCGGTGTAGACAACAAGATAATGATTCCCCTCGGGAACCACAAGAATAGGAGCATTAGTGAGAAGTTCCTTTAATGTCTGAAAGGAAGCTTCACACTTATCGGACCAAAATGTAATGAATGCCTTTCCGAGTAAGGCTGGTGAGAGCCAATCCAAGGAAACTACGAATCTCATGAACATTCTCAGGCCTCTTCCAATTCTGGATAGCTTCGTTCTTTGAGGGATCAACAGAAATACCATCGGAAGATACAACATGGCCTAAGAACTTAACCTTATTCTCCCAAAAATGGCACTTGGAGAATTTGGCTTTAAGCTGATGGTGATGAAGAGTACTCAAGACAATTATCAAGTGATTAGCATGCTCGGCTTCAGACTTAGAATAAACAAGAATGTCGTCAATGAACATAAGGACGAACTTATCGAGATATTCCCGGAATACCCGATTCATAAGATCAACAAAGAAAGCCGGAGTGTTCGTCAAATCGAACGGCATAACGAGCCACTCGAAAGAACCATATCGAGTGCGGAAAGCTGTAAGAGGTATGCTATCTTCCGCGACTCGGAGCTGATGAAAACCAGTGGCAAGGACGAGCTGAAAGAAGACCTTAGCGCCACTCAATAGATCGAACATATCATCGATCCTAGGCAAAGGATACCTATTCTTGATGGTCAACTCGTTAAGCTTGTGATAGTCGATGCAGAGCCTAAGAGTTCCATCGGACTTCTTCACGAAGACGACCGCGGTACCCCACGGTGAAAAACTGGACTGAATCAACTGCTTGGACTCAATCTCTAAAAGCTGCTTCTTGAGTTCCTTATTTTCTTTTGTAGACATCCTCGTGGGAGGACGGCCAACTGGCTTCATGCCTGGAATGAGATCAATGCGGAACTTGATCGCCCGCTTGTGTGGAAAACCCGAAACCGGCTCAAAAACATCAGAGAAGTCACAAACAATCGGAATACGAGATAAATCATCATCATCTCATGAGTTAAGAGAATATAAATCCATTTCGAAATTATCCACATTCCGAAGAACAAGTGACAGCTGAGTAGACGAATCTGGATGTCGAAGATATAAAATTCTTTCAGAACAAATAATCTTGGCATCATATCTCACTAGCCAGTCCATACCCAAAATCATATCAAAATCCAGATAAGAAATAACGTGCAGATTCGCACGGAAAGAAAAGCCACATAAAACAATCTCAACATCCTCACAAAGCATGCTAAGGGTTGCGTACCCACCGATAGGATTCGCAATCCTCAACGAAGTAACCATACAAGAAACATCCAAAGACAAATCATCGACGAGATTTTTCTATATGAAAGAATGCGATGCTCCCGTATCGAAAAGAACTCGAATACTACGGTCATGAAATAAAATAGAACCTTCCAAAATAGATGGAGATATACCTCCGGGCTAAGAAGAACCTCCAGAAGCTTTAGCAACATAAAGCTTGCCAGACTTCGCACTAGTAGGAGCAGTAGGGCAGGTGGAAACACGGTGACCTTCCTTCTTGCAGTAATGACAGAAGAGAGGCTTAGGACAAGCTTGAATCATATGATCAGGGGAACCACAATTGAAACACTACCGAATGGAAGGTGTTCCAGTAGATTGAGAGTTAGAACCAGATTCAATAGGTTTTTTCTTCTTGGAAGGAAGAAATCCCTGCTTATGAAATGGAAACTTCTTCTTATTGGGGTTCTTGCGAACCTCAACATCATCACCACTATCACACTCCTTCTTGATGGCCTCGAGATGAAGTGCCGAATCAACCAACTCCTCAAAAGAAAGCTTAAGCTGGAGCATTAAGGACTTCTTAAGATATTTCTTAAGACCAGAGACAAACTTCATATTCTTCTTATAAGAAGTGCTAATGAATTCAAGACCATATTTAGATAAGGCCTCGAATGATGCAACATAATCAGAAATGGAAGACTTCCCTTGCTTCAACTCAAGGAAGCGACGGGCTAATAAAACTTTCTTAGATTCAAGAACGAATTTGAGTTCGAACCGCTCCCGGAACTAAGTCCAAGAAAGAACAGACTCATCAAGTTCGGCTATAAGAAGCTTGTACCAATCAAGGGCACGCTCTTGCAATAAGCTAGAAGTTACAAGAACTCGATCATGGTCAGAAAGATCCATGTGAGAGAAGATACGTTCGCATGTGCGAATCCAAGCTTGGACCTCAAGAACGGACTTAGAGCCTTTGAATGGCTTTCCACCAAGATGAGAAAAATCACTGCACAGACGTGCAAAGGCAGACTTGCGTGGAGGAGATGCACGACTAGGAGCTGGAGGCTGAGTGCTCCTAAATAACTTCAAAAACTGATCGGTAGACATATAAACGCCATTCGGATGCGAGCCGCTGGATTGCCCAGCATCTGAGCGTCGTCCTCTGCCTCTTCCGGCCATTAGCTGAAAGTTAAGATAAGAAAAAGATTATTCACAAGGTAGATATCATTAATTCAAATATGGAATACTACGTAAAAATACATTCCTAGACGTATTCCCAAAAAATTCTATCTACCCCAAAGGCACGGAAAGAATAAAGGCACGTTGATTCAAAGATTCGTAACATTCGTATTACCCTTTGATGTACCGTAATATGTGTCTCTGTTCTATGTTTATCATATTTTGTTATGAACTCAGCTTTGATACCAAGTTGTGACGCCCCCCTCCGAGACCCACATTAGCAAAGAGCATAAGGTAACACCATCTGCTAATGCGGAGAATAGAGCTGGTTAGGAGCGACCATCTATGACCCTATCTTAATTATCTATTGAATACGCCGACAATGCCACTTGTTACTTAAATGGATCGACATCTCCAATAAATACTTAATACAAAGCCATAGATGGCTGAAGGATCTATCAGAATAAAATATAACAACTCAATGTAATTCACATCACAGAACAGTAGATCATCACTTACATTTACACATATACAGATACATTACAGAGTATATAAAATGATACATGTCAAGTGGTAAAGCAAACCACAATATACAGACGAGTCAATAGAGTACATATCAGAGTTACAAACAAAAAATACTACACAAAAAGCTACAACAAAAAGGAGCTAGCAGAATAGTCCATGCGGAAGCAAAATAGGCTAAGTCCAAAGTACCTAACCTGAAACATCTCGGTCTGACCCGAGTATAAAATACACGGGTCAGTCTGGCTAACAAATCAGTTAGATAAACTAAATGATAATGAACATACGAAATCATAAAGTATCACAAATATCTCCAAAAGAGATAACCAAATCATCTAACATAAGATGATCTATAACAAGCCTCGTATCATAGGCAACTCAATAACAAAGGACATATATGCCCAAACAAGCCAAAAGGCAATTGACAAATACCAACAAAGGTAACACAAGTTTCCATAAGGTAATCGCTATATATCATGTGGTTCAAAGAACCTACACCGAAGGGCGATACACTAGGGAAATGTAATAGTCAAAGAAACAAAAGATGCTCGAGCTCAGTACAAGGATCCATACGCCCGAAGGCAACAAACCGTAGTGGCGGTACTGGACACCACTGTCCGGCGGAATGTGTCACAACTCTCAGAAAGGAACCCAGAAAATGTTAACGTGAGTCCCATACCCCACGTTCGCACTAAACGGTTTACTACCCGTTAGTCAATTTCACACTCAAAGCAGTACAAAGATCACCTCATCTCATCGGTAAACCAGACCCAGAGGTCAAAACGGTCAAACGAATAGATTAGGAATTAACTGAAAAGATGAACGCACGTGTTCATAGCACTTATCTAATCATTTAATTCTCCTCCCTCTTCGCTCGAAGTGCAAAATTGTGTGTGTGTTTTAAATAGAAATTATAAATTGGAGAAACGAGCCTTTAATAAAATTTGAAAAGATCATTTTATATAAAACCCATGTATGAAATCAAAAAGGAATTATCAAAGTCAAATATGCAATAACAACTAATTGGATCGACACGAATCGATCGAAATTGGGAAACCAAAGCAAAATAGGCAAAACAGGCAAAAACAAGCAGGTCAGTCGACTGGCACTCTATAGTCAGTCGACTGAACCAGAAACTTGAAAATCTCATTTCCTGCTGTCAGTCGACTGACTGTAGGAAACAGAGACTCTCTGTTTCTGCAGACAGCCCAGGAACACCTATTCGCTACAGCCAGTCGACTGACTGGCACTGGGGCTGTTTTTTAGCCTACAAATGAAGAGCAATTCTTCCAATTTTTGATCGGACGAGCAATGGGCGCTAGGGGTTTATGCCAATCGACAACCCAGCCCTATTGGCTCTCTAATACACCACCAAAAGCATGATCAAACATCAAAGCTACGATTTTTAAAGTTTTGACTTCAAAACACCAAAAATTGAAATGTTCACCAAATCAATTCAAACCAAAAGCAAATGAACATGAATAAGTGTTAGGAATTCATACCTAACATCAATGATATCAAGAGAAGTAGATGTGAGTTCAAAACTCACCTTTTAACTCAAAACAAAGATGAGGAGCACAAACACAAGGAAAAGATCTACCACTCTTCACTTCAATTCCAAAAGCTTCAATCTAAGATCAAAACAAGTATTTCCTAAATTAGGATTAGGAATTTTCTGAAATTGAAGAGGAGAAGAGATGGAGAAGTTGAAGAGGAGGCTTACCAAAGCTTCACCTTGAATTTGGAGCAAGAATTTGAGTTTGCAAGAGGAAACTAGGGCTTGGAATATTAATTTCCCATTCCTCTCCCCATTTTCAGTTGCTTGAGTGTTTAAGAAAATAGAAATGAAGTGAAGAGGAGAGGAGAGGGTTGAACTAAGTTATAGAGTGAGTTGGGGTGAAACCAAAACCCAAAAAGCCCAACAGAAAATAGAAAAATTCAACTTACTCCAAACATATCGAAGCTTATACTTAAAAAAGTCGCAAATGCCATTTTGGACTCAATGGAAGTGGTCCCGAGTCCTAATTCGACCGTTTGCAAAAAGTAGCCTTTTCGGACTTAAATCCGACTAACGACGTTATATTTAAATAAAACATTTAAATATAAAATCGTAAAATATGCGGGTTGTTACAACACGTGTTGGTGAGTTTTCATGCTCTCGTTTGTGATAGGCCTCCCCCTTTATGTTTTCTGGATTTCTAATTGTTGATTTCTGGAATTTGTGTTTCACCAATTTTTGCGATGGACATTGATATGTTTTGTCAATATTTGAGGTTTGGTGAATAAGCTAAAGAATATGATATTCTTTTTGGATATTTAAGGAGATTTGAGATATTGTATGATTTTCATTGTTATCAAATATATACTTGTCATAGTATGACATTATTGTCATCATATATTTTTGTCATATCTCTTATCCTATCTCATTTTTTATGATATTTATAGCTAGACTAATCCGTTTATTATTTTTCTTCCTAAATAATACTCGGGTCAGACCGAGGTGTTTCAGGTGCTTCCACTTGACTTCTTAGCAGGGACCAGCTTCTGACTTTTGGCTAACTACTTTAGCTTAGTAGTTTTTGCTTTTATACATTTGAGATAGAGACTCCTTGATGTACACATATTCTTTTGTCTAGCACTTGTACCTATTATTTTGTGATGTAGTGGATCTTGCATGACCACTACTTTGATGTACACTTCTATGTGTTATATTCATATCTGTTTCCGCCTTAGTGATATGAATATATGTGACTGATTTTGTGTTGTGCTTATTTTATATTTGTTTTCGAAGGCCTCATAGCCATTGTGTATTAGATTTGAGTTTGGATTGGATATGTCGGATTTCCTCTTGAAATGAAATGCATGCTATACTATCTGACATATCGGTTCTCGCTCAAACCAATTATACAGTTGGTCGCTCCTCAACAGCCTTATTCTTCGTACTAATTGACGGCATTACCCAGTAGTGTCATTGGTTAGTGTGAGTATAGAGGTGGGGCATTACAATGTCCACTCCATGCAGTACAGGCATGCTAATATACCAGCCATACTCCAACTAGAGAGCATACCATAAGCTGGAAAATCACTAATAGTCCATAATAAAGATGCACACATAATAAAATTATTCTTCTTTGACACATCATACGTAATAACTCCGTCATTCCAAAGAAGATTCAACTCATCAATTAGCGGTTGCAAATATACGTCTATGCCTTGTTTAGAATCTCTAGGCCCAGGAATGATTAGAGTTAAGATCATGTAAGGATTTTTCATACACATCCATGGTGGCAAATTATAAGGCGTCAAAATAACTGGCCAAGAAGAATACTGTTTGTCGAACTGGTCAAATGGTGCAAATCCATCTGTACACATGCCTAATCTAACATTACGTACCTCTTTTGCAAAGTCAGGGTATGTTTTATCAAAATGTTTCCGTACTTCTCCATCTGATGGATGACATAACAATCCCTCATTATAATCCCAAACGGCATGCTATCTCATGTGAGATGCGGTTGCCATAGATGCATACAGCCTTTGTAACCTAGGAATAAGCGGCAAGTAATGCAACCTTGTGTATGTAACTTCTTTTGTTTTATTTTTCTTTCCCTTGTATCTTTCGGCGGAACAATATTTGCAGCTTTTAAGTTCCTTGTCATTTTTCCAAAACAACATACAATCATTTTGACATGTATCTATTTTCTGATATGGCAATCCAAATGCAGTCACCAACTTCTTCATCTTATAATAACTATCACCCATGACATTATCTGAAGGCAACATTTCCTAACTGGCTTTAAGATACTCATCGAATTCGTTTTCTGAACTATTATATTTTGCTTTAATTTCAGTATATCTAGCAGTTGCGGATAACTCTGTATGAGTTTCACAACCATTCCACAAAGGTCAATTTGCAGAGTGTAATAAATCAAAAAAATTCTTCGCTTTTGGATTAGGAGGTTCCTCCACATCTGAACCTCTCCCCGACACATTGTGGAGGAGTGGACCTGTAGCATCATAAACCATGGTTTCCATCCTATTTTCTTCAATAGGATTCTCATTATGATCAAAAGGACTATTTTCATTGTTGTTAGTGCTAGTTGTACTGGTAAGTTCTCCTTGAAATGTCCATAACTCATAATCAAGTATAAAGCCATATTTGCATGAATGACATTTAACGGTATCACCATTTGAAAGAGCTTCGTTTTTACATTTTTTACAAGGACATCAAATTTCTTGATTTCCAAACTCTCTAGAAGCAATATTAACATAAACATCAATACCCTTGAAAAAATCCTCCAATATTACACCTTGTCCGTCTCTTCGCTTGTACATCCAAGTACGATCCCTCATATACTCCATTTTAACTGCATTACATATTGTAGGCTCACATGTAAACAACCTTACAATTTTGATAGTGGTTCAAAGTACAAGCATAATTTACTAATTATAAATAAATAATTATTAGAAACCATCACGCCTTCCCAGTTACTACATTGCAGAATTAATTTTATTTAATTCAGTGATTACAATTATATTCAATTAACTGAAGGTAATATTATAGAAAATAGCTTATTTGTCTTGTTAGGTACCATACCGACAAGATGTTTCATTTTTGGAAATGGAGTTTAACCATCTGTTATGGGGCATCGAACGATGGAAAATAATTGCAAAATTTTGTCACAGACTTAAGGAATATTAAAAAAAAGTATCGAAAGACCACTAAAGTTATATTGTGATAATAAACAACATATTATTTTCCAACAAAGGGAGAGTGCAAAATAACTTGTAATTTCTAGAGCATGTTGTGATAAACTCCATTATGGCGGATTTGCTTACAAAAGGATTATAATCCAAGGTCTTTAATGAGCATGTTGCTCAATTGGTGTAACTTTTATGTAAGGATATTTTGGTTTATGGGGGGTTTTATTTGATACTATCATATGACACATTGCTCTATATTTCGGTTACAGACATCTATCAAGTTCTTTTTTCTGATCGAAAATAAAGTAATAAAGTTTTTTTTGCGCTCTAGGTTGTTTAAATATTGAACATTTTGATCTCACTAAAGTAAGATGAGTTGGAAATAGGCATGTATAAATCACATCTCATGCAATTTTCATGCTACGCATCCATGATTGATCTATGCCGTTTGATTGTGTTGGTATATGTGACCATTGATTGGTTTAGTTACACTAAAGGTACCAAAATCCATTTTAATCCTTTGTCGGCTAGTTAATGGACGAGATTGTTTTGAAAACACCTTATATTATAAATAGCAAAATTTGGAGGTCATAAGTTGAACACATTTATAAGGTTATTACATATATGGCCTAAAGGGAGATTGCTGGAAAATTTCAATATGTAGGCCACATATATAAAATAAAATACGTTGTGCTATTTTGGTGTAAAGACTAATTAAAGTGATCTAATTTTGAATTAATGCTAAAAGGCTTAAGGATATAATTTCATGGTATTAATGTGTAGATACCGAAGCAATTTTAATTTGTTGAAGAGCTAAATTAGAAAATGCCAACATTATAAATAAGGGTTATGGTTCTCGAATTACATAAGCTATAGTTATTCTCCCAGCTTCTTCTAAGGAAATAATTCAGATCTAGGGTTTATGTTAATTTGAAAGATCAGATCGAACTCTTATTTTTTTAGATCTATCTCTTTCTTTTAATCAGTTTATGAAAGCGGTAACTATGGATTCAGATCTAATATAAGATCTAGAGCGTGTGTCAATATGGAAAACCAAACCAAATTTATTTTTCCAATGAGCAACTAAGAATTCGGGTATAGCTTCTGCTAATTTTTTTTACTTTCCTTTGATTTTTTCTCAATCAGATCAATATGGGTCACCTATTCAAATCTAGGGTTTAATGATTAATTAGTCCTAAAGTATGTTGAAATCCTAACAAATTTGAACAGAAGAAGACAACAAAGAGATCTGAACTAAAGTAGACAACTTGATGTAGTATCACATGAACTATTTTAATGCGGTGTACTCTTAACCGAATGAGATAGATTAGAACTGAAGCAAAATGACTAAAGGGTCAATGAAAATTTGACAGTCAACATGCAATGAAAAGAACAACAAATTGACGTAATATAAGCAATAGATTAGAGGCAGTCTAACAACAATAGCATAAGATCTGAGTATTAAAGCTTGTACCTATAGCAGATAAATTAAGAACTATGCTACGTACTATATATCCTTAAGTTGGCAAGATTTAGACTATAGGAGCATTAACTTAACAAATTTTGTTAAATAGTTTTGGAATAAAACAGAATTTAGTAAAACTAGACATATATTTCTTCATATCCTATGCCGCCCTTGCAGACATACTGTAAATCAAGAATAGAAAAATAATGAAATTGAAGATATCTTAACTTTCTACAAATGAAAATTTCACCAGAATAGATGAAAGCCAATTCCAAAATTATTTGCATCATAGTTTAATAATTATCTATATATAAGTAAAACAAAAATCAATAGAAAAATGTGCAATTCGATTTTATAACGCCTTGCTGTATATTTAATATAGAATTTTCATCATAATAATAATGTAGTATGCATACCTGTGCTGCATTACTTAAAATAACAATGGTTACAAGCTGAAAATTGACTTCGCTGCCTCTTGTTAAAGACTTATTAATAGTAGCAACGTCGTACCACAAGGAAGAATGTCATCCAGACAAGTATGCATAGAAGGATAAATAACCGGCCACTCCTCCATCGATATATAAGTATCAGCAACCACACTGCATTTCAATTCTTTTCATGCTTTTGTGATTCATCATTTTGTGATTCATATTTGATAAGCTTGATCATATTGTCTATTCGCAGGATTGTTATTGTTGCCTCGATAGCAAACTGAAAAGGGAAAAAAATGAATATAAGATGAAATCAAGCACATGCACCAATATAGGGGTACATCCATGTAAAAGTATATAATTACCTGAAGTATCTTCACTTTACTCATCACAAGCTCAATAAATCTTGCCTCTAGATTATTGCCAATAATGCCTTTTGCAAGATCCAATCCCATATTGCAGAGTTACGAAGTTAATATGAAGTTGGCATTTAATAGTTTCAATTATCAAGTCAAGGTATATAATGTATTATGTATTGTTTGAGGTGAAATTTTTTCAAGGAAATACTAGCTTGATCATAATTCCTATAAACTACAGCCATTATAGAACTTGAAATAAGAAATGTACTTCGAAAGATGCTACTTATCTACTTCTGTTTGAGCAACATGGTGATAAGCTCTGAATTTTGCAACTAGCTACTTATCTACATCCTAGGCAGCATTTTCAACGGGTACCTAAGAGAATGTTGTTCAAGATTACCACATATATAAAAAATGTGTGACATGATTAAGTAATTAACACAAGAAAATATCATACGAATAACTAAAAGAGCCTCAACAAACTCAATCGCTAATTGCTCTCTTGAACCTAATGTTGTTGTAAGGTACTCTATGTACGTGGACGATGCAGACTCCTCTGCACCACCACCAATAACTATCTATATCATTAATTCATAAAAATGGATAAAGCCATTGATTATTTGTGACTTAAGGGACACAGGGATATTAAATGCAGAAGTCCTCTCACCATGTTGAATAAGTTTCGTTTTTAACGAAAAAGGCTCTTCTTTATCAGGGGTTTGCATGAATTTAGTTTGAGATAGAACAGATGGATTCAAAAGAAGTTGTTGTCTCTTACTCTGTAAAGATGATATGGTCCTACTAATGGACACTATGGAGCCTGTAAAGTATTTTTAGGTGTTTGGATTCCATTTTGTAATGATGGATGGTGCTGATAATTGACTAATTAAAGAGGGGTCTGAGGTTGTTCTTGAACTGATTTTTGCATATCTTGATCAGATTGCAAAATCATACCATTCAAGAGTCTTCTATCATGGTGTGAGAGAGTGTTGTTTTGTCCATCTCCAACTAACCCAATGGATTGAATATTATCATCCTTGCAGTCGCTATTAAACTAAGGAAAAAAAACCACCAAACACATTATGTCAATTACTTCCCTGTTATTTCTTACATAGAAATTTATCATCGTGAACATGAATATTATTTTGATATTTGACTAAGAAGGTTTTTATTGATGTAAGCCAACGGATGATGAATCGAAACTCATGCATGATGACCTTAAGATAATGAATTTGCTCAGCGATCATTTTGATTTAAGATCACTAATTAAAAGAAAATGTTGGATTCACCATGGTGTAGGTTTACTGAATGCGAGGGAATGTTGTGCTGGAAGGAAAACTACAACAAAGAGCTATAAAGCGGTTTACTGATTATCTAATATAAAGAAAATGAAATATACACAACATCCTAAAAATTTTTTGTAAAAGTAACAGAACATAATTTAAGCTTCTTCATGAAATATACTAAAAAATTGGTGAATACTGCGAAAATTCTATACTTTACATGGTGAGAAAAACTTGTTGTTTTAGAATGAAATATATTTTAAACTCATTTAATAATGTCAAAAACGAAATTTACTATAAAGATTAGGCTTTGAAGGACGATATACATAGATAAAGGTCGATCGCCGTCAGCGGGGGCGTTGCCCCTACACCCCACCTAAGTGGGTTGCCACCCTCGGACCCCTGGATCCTCACGTAGCAGCTAATAGTTGACCAATATTTATGGGAAAACATTCAACAGAAACTCCGCTCTATCTAATCAAGATTTTCAAAATTAGATTAAAATTGTGAGCTTTAAATTTTAAATTAAATGAGTTTTAAATAGTATATCATAAATATCAAAATTTAAACTGAAACAGGATTTAAATCACAAGCCATAGATTCAGATGTTCCATGTTTTAAGGTTTGTACATACTTAGAACTTGATTTTGATGTCTGAACTTCCACATCTAAATCTAAAACTCACCTTTTTCTCTTGTTCCATATTTTTTTGTTTAGAAAACATTACAACTGAAACTTGGGATCCAAATAAGTACATTGAAAATATATCAATATGGATTGAAGATTTTTTTAATTTGCAGTTTTAGCTAAGTTTGAATTGAATTGTAAATTGAATTTTAAAGAAAGAGATCCATTCTAAAAAAGGATTTAATTCATAGAATTTTAAGATTTATGATAACAGTGTATCCAGTCACCAAAGAATGAATATTAACCATGTCATATAGTGCAATAAGGCTTATAGATTCATATTATTATATTGACTAAAAACACTTGAACTGATGAGGAAAGGAATGTTATGTTACATGATCCAACATCATGTATATTCGCATGTTGAAGGTATATTGAAAATGATGTTTCCTAAGAAAGAATTACTTCCACCAAAGAAGGGTCTATAACTTCGATCCAAGCAGTTTATGTACTTGCAGATGATTTGACCGACCCTGCTCCTGCCACAACATTTGCACATTTAGATGCTACTACCGTACTATCAAGAGGATTAGCTGCCAAAGGTATTTATCCAGCAGTCGATCCTTTAGATTCAACGTCAACTATGTTACAACCTCGGATCGTTGGCGAGGAACATTATGAAACTGCTCAAAGAGTTAAGGAAACTTTACAACGTTACAAAGAACTTCAAGACATTATAGCTATCCTGGGGTTGGATGAATTATCCGAAGAAGATTGTTTAACTGTAGCAAGAGCACGAAAAATTGAACGCTTCTTATCACAAACCTTCTTCATGGCATAAGTCTTTACTGGTTCTCCAGGGAAATATGTTGGTCTCGCCGAAACAATTAGGGGGTTTCGATTGATCCTTTCTGGGGAATTAGACAGTCTTCCCGAGCAGGCCTTTTATTTGGTAGGTAACATCGACGAAGCTACCGCGAAAGCTATGAACTTAGAAGGGGAGAGCAAATTGAAGAAACGACCTTAAATCTTTGTGTACTGAACCCTAATCGAATTATTTTGGATTCAGAAGTGAAAGAAATCATTTTATCTACTAATAATGGAAAAATTGGCGTATTACCAAACCACGCCCCTATTGCCACAGCGGTAGATATAGGTCTTTTGAGAATACGTCTCAACGACCAATGGTTAACGGTAGCCTTGATGGGTGGTTTCGCTAGAATAAGTAATAATGAGATCACCATTTTAGGAAATGATGCGGAGATGAGTACTGACATTGGTCCGCAAGAGGCTCAACAAGCTCTTGAAATAGCTGAAGCTAACTTGAGTGGAGCTCAGGGAAAGAGACAAGCAATTGAGGCGAATCTAGCTCCCAGACGAGCTCGGACACGAGTAGAGGCTGTTAAGGTTATTTCCTACTAGTAAAAAAAACACACATAAAAATAAGAAAAAGAAGTTCTTTATTATATACCATATTTTGATTCTGCCAATTGAATACAATCAATTCTAGATGATACAACAAAAAAAAAAAGATGGCTAGAAAAACTTATTAGATACCAGAGTTGATGGTATCTAATAAGTTTTACCTACTATTGGATTTGAACCAATGACTTCTGCCGTATGAAAGCAATACTCTAACCACTGAGTTAAGTAGGTTATTCATCATCACAAAGGACCCATCGCCTCGGGGATTATAGGTGGAATATTTTTTCTACGCAATACCAATCCATTAACAGTAAACGGATTAAAGAACTCTCATGTGGGATCCGATCTTGACAAGAAATTCTCTATATGTTAAGATGTCTATGACAATGGCTATATCTCAGTTAGGTAGAGCACCTCGTTTACACGTGCACCAATGCTTTTCAAAGGGGCCCATTATGCAATGAACATAATTGATCTTATTGAGAAATCGATGTCTTACTCCATAGATTCGAAGGAACAAGAGAACAATAGCCTGACAAATATTTGATTTGGTCCGATTCGAGTGCGAATTCAGGTGCCAAATGAAATAGAACCTGCCATTGATTTGCTAATTGATAAGGTAAATACCAGCCCATTAAATGCTAGGCATAATGAGTATAAGGGACTCAAAAGAACCTCTTTTTATCCTATGAACTTTAAGGTGTATGAAGTCTCATATTTGACTCTTGTAGCGGAGCGATAGAGATTCCATTTAACTTAGGTTAATCTAGGCCAGAGGCAGACCTAAGTCAAGGCAACCCCTCTTTGAAACACTTTGGTATTGTTCCTAGATCAGAATACAAATCATGAATCACAGAACACATGGAACCATCTTATTATCTTCCTGTAAAAAAGAAAAAATATGGTGGACTAACCGATCTTTATATCAATCAGTTGATGAAAGAGCCCAATGCAAGAAAATGCATGTTGGGTCTTTGAAACAGTTCGCATCATTTCGATAATAATTAGTTTGATCTGTTTTACCGAGAAGGTCTACGGTTCGAGTCCGTATAGCCCTAACACATTCCACTTTTTTTTTCATTTTGATTGAAAAAAAAGTGGAAATGGATTTAGAATTAAATTAATGCATTTTATATTTGTATTTTTATAATATAAAATGAACTAGAAAAATATAGTTATACTAATACGATTTCTTACGCTATAATTAGTCTTATTTATTAGTATTCTAATTATACTATTTTTTTGTATTTAATTTAATTACTTTTTAAAAAGAGAAACCGAGATAAAGTATGAGAGTTTTCTTTGGGTGGGAACATCCTATATCGATACCATATCCATATCTAAATGGAATAAAAAAAATGGTAAGTGGGGTTCCATTGTATGAATCTTTAAATAAGGCATGTACCATGGCAAACAAACTCTAAACTATGTAGTTTTATTTGATCAAACAAATCCCTTTTCCTTTAAGAAGTTCTGGATGAATTTACAATTGAAATTCAAATCGAATAATTCAACCTATTCCACATTAATAGGAGTCCATTTATGTTTCTGCTTCACGAATATGATATTTTCTGGGCATTTCTAATAATATCGGGTGCTATTCCTATTTTGGCATTTGTAATTTCCGGAGTTTTAGCCCCAATTAGTGAAGGACCAAAGAAGCTCTCTAGTTATGAATCAGGTATAGAACCCATGGGAGACGCTTGGTTACAATTTCGAATCCGCTATTACATGTTTGCTCTAGTTTTTGTTGTTTTTGACGTTGAAACAGTCTTTCTTTATCCATGGGCGATGAGTTTTGATGTATTGGGTGTATCCGTATTTATAGAAGCTTTCATTTTTGTGCTTATCCCAATTGTTGGTTTAGTTTATGCATGGCGAAAAGGAGCATTAGAATGGTCTTAACTGAATATTCAGACAACAAAAAAAGGAAAAAGGAAGGAAAAGGTTATATTGAGACAGTTATGAATTTGATCGATTTTCCGTTACTTGACCAAACAACCCCGAATTTCGTTAAACGATCTTTCGAATTGGGCAAGACTCTCCAGTTTATGGCTTCTTCTCTATGGTACCAGTTGTTGTTTCATTGAATTTTCTTCATTAATAGGCTCACGATTCGACTTCGGTCGTTATGGATTAGTACCAAGATCGAGCCCTAGGCAAGCAGACCTAATTTTAACAACCGGTACAGTAACAATGAAAATGGCTCCGTCTTTAGTACAATTATATGAACAAATGCCTGAACCAAAATATGTCATTGCTTTGGGAGCTTGTACTATTACAGGAGGAATGTTCAGTACTGATTCTTATAGTACTGTTCGGGGAGTCGATAAGTTAATTCCCGTGGATGTCTATTTGCCGGGCTGCCCTCCTAAACCAGAAGCAGTTATAGATGCTATAACGAAACTTCGTAAGAAGATATCCCGAGAAATCTTTGAAGATAGAACTTTGTCCCAACATGAAAATAGATGTTTTACTACTAATCACAAGTTTTATGTTCGACGTAGTACTCATACTGGAAATTACGATCAAGGATTACTCTACCAATCACCATCTACTTCAGAAAGTATCTCTGAATTATTTTTCAAATCCAAAAATTTAGTATCTACACATGAATTAGTGAATTAGGCAAGGTTCCTTTGTGCAGAATAAGAAAGAGTGGGTCAAGTCAATCTTTCAAAATTTCATTGGAAATTTGAAATACTCATACAAATACAAATGTGGGAGAAATCGTGAAGATGGGGGTTCGTTTATCTGATTGGCTAGTCAAGCATGAACTAATTCATAGATCTTTTGGTTTCGATTGCCGAGGAATAGAGACTCTACAAATAAAAACCGAGGATTGGGACTCCATTGCTGTCATTTCATATGTATATGGTTATAATTATTTATGCTCCCAATGTGCCTATGATGTAGCACCTAGCGGATTTTTAGCTAGTGTGTATCATCTTACGAAAATACGGTATGGTATAGATAAGCCGGAAGAGGTATGCATAAAAGTATTTGCCAAAAGAAGTAATCCTAGAATCCCGTCTGTTTTCTGGATTTGGAGAAGTGCCGATTTTCAAGAACGAGAATCTTATGATATGTTGGGAATCTCTTATGATAATCATTCTCGTCTTAAACGTATCTTGATGCCTGAAAGTTGGATAGGTTGGCCCTTACGTAAGGACTATATTACCCCCAATTTTTCTGAAATACAAGATGCTCATTGAATGATAAGAAACGAATGTTCACTTATATGACATGACTTCAGATTTTTTTATTCAAGTCAAGGAATATTTTTCATTTTGTTCTAGATGAAAGAGAATAACTGGATTCTAATTCGTATTAAGACTAAGCTTGGCCAATTTTGAAGATATTATGAATTTCATTTGAGCAGAAACAATATAATAGATAAATCAAAAAAGTTCTGCACTATGAACTTTGTACCGCGCATGTCACTTAGATGAACCCTTGAAAGTAGCATAAACAAGAATGAAGAAATAGAATAAATAGGAAAGAAAATACGAAATGAAATGAAAAAAGAACAGATTGTTTTACTGTGTATAAAATATATCCTTACTTTTTCTATCCTTCAACTCCTATAAAATAAACTTGGAAGTTTTTTAGACAACTTATTTTTTTTATTACCATCTCCAAACATAGATAGATCTATACATCTATATAAAAAATATGTATTGTGCTCTAGATTATTAATATGTATTGTATGCTGACCCGCTTCAATTAATTTGAATAGGTATAAATATCTTTTCAATCGATTAGTTATGTGTCAAGAACCAGATTTGAACTGGTGACACGAGGATTTTCAGCCCTCTGCTCTACCAACTGAGCTATCCTAACAATTCAGGAGCCAAATTTGAACCGGTGACACAAGGATTTTCAAGCCTCTGCTCTACACAACTGAGCTATTCCCTAATTTTTCCGATTTTCAAAAAGAAGACTTTCTTTGTGAATGTAAGGAAAATGAGATGGGCTGTGAATAATGCACTTTGGGTCTATTTGTGAAAGAGTAAAATGAATAAGAAAGATATTGAATTTTCATTGTTTTCTTTGAACCACTTATAAAAAAAGGAGAATTATAGTAAAGAAGTAAAACAGGCTTTTTACTGGGGATAGAGGGACTTGAACCCTCACGATTTCTAAAGTCGACGAATTTTTCTCTTACTATAAATTTCATTGTTGTCGCTATTGACATGTAGAATGGGACTATCTCTTTATTCTCGTCCGATTAATCATTTTTTGTTATATGTTATAGAAGAATTTGAGTTACCAACACAACATAGTCAACTTCATTCGTTAGAACAGCTTCCATTGAGTCTCTGCACCCATCCTTTTTTATTCTCTTTTTTAAACCCTTGTTTTTCAAAAAATAAAGATTTGGCTCAGGATTGCCCATTTTTAGTTCCAGGGTTTCTCTGAATTTGGAAGTTTTCACTTAGCAGGTTTCCATACTAAGGCTCAATCCAATCAAGTCCGTAGCGTCTACCAATTTCGCCATATCCCCCTTTTAGACTTTTAGATAAGGATCCAGTTGTAATTTTACTCAACTTTTTCATTTATCTTGGAACCATTGAGTTCATTATATAATGATTCCTATATTAAAAAATTGTGTATGCCTATTTTATTTTTTTGGTTATCCCATCTTGTTCCACCTCTATTGTATGAATCATCTTTGTTTCAATCAGAAATGATTCTATCATTGATGTATCCACAATTCAATATAGAGAGGTATATACCATATATATATACGTCCCCTCCCCTTTTATTTTTAGAGTGTGCTTTGTAATACTGGAAGGGTCGATATTCTTCCTTATTTTTTTGCCCTATCTTCATCCTTTTTCGAACGACATAAGAGGAATGTCTGATTATAATTTTTATTGTTGTATCTTTATCCTTATTTTATACTTTTCTTAGGACTAATCCGCTATAATATGAATATAATTAATCTTATTTGTTATAACTATTCTCAAATCTAAAAAAGGAATTCCAATCTTTTGGTATTTTCAATATCTTATTATTATAAATTAATTATTATAAATTTTTTTTTATATTTCGAATTTATTAGAGTTTATTATAGAATAGAATGTAAAAAATATATATTAAATATATATATTAAATTAAGATAAATAATGTAAATTCGAAATATAAAAAATATAAAAATAACAGCAAAGTAAATGTATATCATTAATAATTATTATGTATAATAATAAAATTGAAATGAGTCAGATATTTTATTTCTGTTACATTATTAGATATTTCTATTACATTATTAGAATAGAATTCTATTTAGTCATAATATTCTATTTATTTATTAAATATATTATTAATATTAATTTGCATATTAATTTTATATTTTTTTATTAGTTATATTATGTTATGGATATAATTATGAACTAGAATATATAATATATGGTTTATATTAAATAGTTTATATTAAATTAAATATATATATAGTTCATACGAACTTTACAGCTAATAGCTGGGATCTGGTAGTCTCTTGAATTCCTATGCATTATTTCTGTTATGTGAGCCTGCTTAGCTCAGAGGTTAGAGCATCGCATTTGTAATGCGATGGTCATCGGTTCGAGTCCGATAGCCAGCTTTTTTCTCTATCGATTTTTCCATAATTGAGAATCTCTCCTCTCCATTTCTACAAACGTTGAGTCACTAATCTATTATGTCGTGGCAATTCTAAAAAAAAAGTTGATTAGATCCAATTAGATTTATATTTTATATATATAATAAATCATAAAACAGAGCCTTAATCTTCTTTCTAGCCTTAATCTTCTTTCTATATATATATATACAACAAAAAATATGGATATTAACATAATACATTTCATTCTATATATATTTCGCTTTGCTTTGTTTATTATTTAGTTCAGTCTTAATTTTGATTTCTTCTGTAAAATGAATGAAATTTCAATAAAATAAAAAGGAGTCTTTACTTTATGTCTCGTTACCGAGGACATCGTTTCAAAAAAATACGCCATCTAGGGGCTTTACCGGGATTAACTAGTAAAAGACCTAGATCCGGAAGTGATCTTAAAAACCCATTGCGTTTGGGGAAAAGATCGCAATATCG